>CM066997.1:64328633-66828633 GCA_033977485.1 Hydrangea macrophylla
TATGATAATATATTATATCACATAAGAATTTTAAAATGGAAAATCTAAAGATAAGATATCATTCATAAGATCTAAACCAAATATCACACAATATAAAAGTGAAAGATCACACAAACAAACTTAGGAAAAATCATCTAATCATGTATCAAGTAATCAAGTTTTCCTAAACTAAGAGGGGGACGTGAATTGTTTTTGAAATAAATAAATCAAAGAAAACAAAATATGCTTAGCAAGCTAGAATAATGCATGTTAATCTTTGAGAAAAGAAGACCTCTCTATCCCCGGGATGGATGACAAAGGAAGATTAGATCGGGGAAAGTATGAACGTGTGATCAAGTTCATTCCTTATAAGTTTCTTAGATTAGGAGTCACAAAAATCCCAAATCTTGCATGGATGCAATGTATGATACTAGAATGTGCAAAGGTTGTAGTGTTCATGAATTTATCTAAAGTGACTTAGGAGTCTAAAATATGCATAAATTCATGAGGGATGTTATTATAGGATGTGTACAAATGTAGTATGAACTACTTCCTAAGAAATGAGCTAATTTGGATTGCATGTAAGCATCAAATCAAAGAAAAGAACTCAAAACATGATTGCCGTGGATAGTGGACAGAACTGTGAGTTGATTTTGTAAAAATGGAAAAGTTGGGTTAGGAATGTTTTTAATGCATGATTTTTTATGGAGATCATCTTTACTGTGTCTAGAATACATATCAAAAAGTTAAACTATAATAACTATTATAGATTAAGAGATATTATATGAACAAGAGAGGTTGCTTAGAAACAGAGTCCGTACTGTCGACTGAAATGTTGAAAAATATTAGAAAATGAAAACAAAACATATAGAGGCCCATATTATACAAGAAGTTCCCTTAGACACTAAAATTCAAGGGAGAAATGAGTTGGCACCACTCCTTTTGGAAAACAAAATGTGTGGAAGGAATGTTTGGGCAAAAATGGAATCCTTCCAAGTGTTTTTAGATCAAACCAAAACTCAAGGGTGTTCTCTAATGAGTTCGGAAGACTTTCCAAGTGGTCTTGTAATCACCCATTGAGTATTGAACACAGAATATTATTTTGAAGTTAAATAACTCACTTTTTTGAAGATTTTTGAGAAAAAAACAAGGTTTATTTCTTAGAATCCAAATATTGGTGTTTTAGAGGGGTTTTGAAAGCATATTTTCAACATCAAATGGAGATTATAAGCTCTTGGAATACCAACATCACACTCAAGTCAAGAACTTCAAGAATACTTTGGAAGTATTGAAGTTGAAATAATCATCTATCAAACATGTTTTTGAGGTCAAGAGCTACTATCCATAAGGATTCACTCACCTCAAACACCATGTCATCATTTAGATGATGATGAACTAGTGAGAAAAACAAAGAAAAATAAAAAAGAAATGAGGTAAGAAGAGATGAAAATTGGATATAAACAAGAAAATAAACAATCAATAGATGATATTCAATGATATGTTGGACTTCCAATTTGGTGTTTCACTCATACATGGACATTTGGACATGGAAGTAGCTTCCTATCTCATAAAATCTCACAAAAATGGTAGTTGGGGGTATTGAATGTGAAGTAAAGAGGAGTAATAAAGTCAAAACAAGGTTAGGAACTCACTTTCTTGTTGAAAAATCAAAGGAGGAAGCTCTCTTTCTTTATATTATAACCTTATCCCTACAACTCTCTCTACAACTTCTATAAACTTGTATTTGCCAGCCCCAAATAAGAAGTCAAGAGGGGTTTATATAGGCTAATTTGGGGGGAGTTCGGGATTTAAAGAGTGCTCCCATTGGTCCCAAACATCTGTGAACAAGAAATAATGTCGTTTCGATTTTAAATTAATTAATTTGGACCCCCAAATAAAATTACAAAAATGGACTGTTCTGGGGAAGAGTGCCGCAGTTGCATTGAGCCTGTGCTATAGAGGCAGTGGGCCAGTGCCATAGTGGTACTACTCCTCAGATGTCCAGATAATGCTGTTTAAGCTGCCAGAAGTTCCAGTATTCGCGAAAAGGCCCTATTCGTCCGAAATTCACAAAAAATGCATACGAACTCCAAAACCGAAGTTATGATATACTGTTGGAAAGGTAATGGAGTCTTCTTTTAATAAAAAAATAGTTCGGAGATAGGTCACTTTGAAATTTTTGCGGTATTTGGCGATAAAAATGATTTGATCGTCTTTTTCACCTTTTACAATTCATAATAAATTCGTTTTAATCCAAAAATTACGTGTGATATACCGTTGGAAAGCCATTGATCTCTAGTATCTATGAAAAATGTTTGAAAAATGGTACGGTGCGATAAATTTTGAGTAAATTTTTTGTCAAACCGGTCAAATTAGGGACCTCCAGGAAGTTCTGGGAATCTCTAGGAGGTCCCAGGAGTTGATGTTTTTGTTTAATTTTCTTTTAAAACTCATTTTGGTACTTTTTACATGATCTTGAATGATCTTAGAATTTTTTGGAGAATATATGGATGATTTCGGTCAATCCCTGGTCAAACTTGGTCAAACCGGTCAACGGGGACTTTCCAGGAACTTCTGGGACTTTCGGGCGTTTCTGGGAGCTGACGATTTTACCTAATTTTGTTTTAAAACTCATTTTATTACTTTTCGTATAATGTGGCATATTTCCAGAACATTTCGTCCTGACCTAGGGAGTGTTTGGGCTTTCAGGGGTATTTTGGTCATTCTGGACATTTTGAGAGATAGAACTAACTTCTAGGAGTCGTTTTTGAGTCTTTTTAATCATCGTGAACCACCAAGCTATGGGACTCCTAAATCTGATAGCTGACAAAGTGGGGTGTCTATAGTTTGCCCCTCTTTGGCATGAACTTGCGAGGCAACGTATGTCGCAAGCGAGTGCCAAAGTTTTGAAGAGACAGGTCTTTTTGGAGGCTATAGATTTAGGATAAAAGTGTTGCAAAAGATGCAATGATAAAAACATGATGTTAAGGCTAGTGCTAGTCGCGCTCCGCTTGAGCTGCCTACGTATCCCGGGAGAATCAAACCAAGATGTAGTTCGGGGCTCTAAGGAAAGAATCATACATGCCCAGCAAGATAGGCGGATCCTATGCTATGAGGATGATATGCAATACATGGATCTGATATGACTTGTGTCCTGAGTCTTGTTATGTCCAGTGTTCTGATCCTAGTATGAGTCGGTGCTGTGGGGTATGTCACGCCGAGTGGGCTTGTGTCGTGCTAGTGTTTATCTGACTCTTATGCAGTGGTTGATCCTGACAAGGATACCAAGCTGTTGAAGACTCTGGGTCTCATGGGCCAACTTCTTAAATTTTGACTAGTGTGCTCCACAAGCGAATGCGATTGGATGTGGGGTCCTTGTGGATGATAACTAAAGATAACTGACATGTGAGGGAGCTCACGATAACCAAGAGTTTGGGAAAATTTATGATAACCAAAGTGAGGCTCATGATAAGTGAGGAAGCTCACGATGGTCGACAGGAGAGAAAGCTCGCGATAGCTGATAAGTAAGGAAGCTCACGGCGATTGATGGATAAGGAAGCTCACAACAAATGACAGGAGATGATAGTAACTGATAGACGCGGAGTCTTGGACATCATAGAGTAGTCTTGTTGCGACTAGGCAGTGCTTGCCCTAGGATCCAGGATCTCTAAACTGTTGATGATATTTTGATCATTGATCGACCCTTGTCCAATCCGGGAAGCCGGTTCTGGTTTCTAGGAGTCGACGTTTTCTCTTCTGTTGGGGATGGTAGGGAACTTTTTAAGAATTTCTCTTAACTGTCGACCAAGAACTAGGATCTGTTTCTGAATCTCTCATGGTTGATCAAATTTTCTGACTGAGAACTAGGATCCATCTCTGAACCTCTCACGGTTGATCAAATCTTGCAATGCTCAATCCAAAAGAGCCAGTTACGGTCTTCGGGAGTTGATTTTTATCTATTATGGATATCAGGGGACTCTCTAAGAGTCTCTCTTAATTGTCGATCGAGAACCAGGACCCATCTCTGAATCTCTCATGGTTGATCAAATTTTGCTGGCCCAGAACCAGGACTCATTTCTAAATCTCTCATGGTTGATCAAATTTTACAATACTCAATCCAAAAGAGTCGGTTAGGGCCTTCGGGAGCTGATTTTGTCTACTAGACTCTCTAAGATGCTCTCTTGACTATTTTTCTTTGTATTCTGACCAAGAACTAGGATCTATTACTGAAACTCTCACGGTTAATCAAATCTTGCAATGCTCAATCCAAAAGAGCCGGTTAGGGCCTTCGGGAGCTGATTTTTTTGTATTTGCCTATTGGGGATAGCCCTGATGACTTTTGGACTGCTGGGGGTAAACCCTCATAATTCTTGACTAAAATGAGCAACTAGAGCTAATCGGGCCTAGAAATGGGATGAAAAAGGCCAAAATAGGCCAAAATAGAGAAAAATAGTGCCCACGGGGAGCAGTGCCGCAGCGACACTGGGTGGTTGGACTTCATTTTAGTATATCTCAGGTTTTTGAGCTCTAAATGCTCATTCTTGGCCATTTTGGGGTGCTTTTGGAGCCATAATTTGTCAAAAATAGCTTGTGCTCGCTCAGGTGAGTAATCTTTTCCCATGATTGGAATTTTGATTGGTGTTTTATTTTGCTCCAATTTTTAAGAAGAAAGCTCGGTTTTAACTTCCATTTTCTTTGCAGATCCATAGCTTCAAGCTCGAGGAGGCTCTCTAAGAAGGCCAAGAAACAGTAAGGGTCAAGAGCCAACCCCTGGAGTTGATTTTATGTGACCGTCAATGTCATCATTTTATCGCGGCTCTAGCGAGTCAGGTATATGAAACTTTCGGTTGCTTAGGACCATTTTTGTGCATTATGCTAGTTTTATGAATTGTAGTGTACACCTAGAGGTCGTTGGAAGTTCGTTTTGTGCTTATTTATTGATTTTCTTAAGTTAGACTTTGGGTCATTGTCACGACCCATCCCACTACGCGTGGAAATAGGACACGTGGCACACCACCAAGGCTCATCCAATCATCATATATCGATATACAGCGGAAAGAACTTTAAAACAACCCGGAGTAATTTAAAACTTAGGGACCATTGCCCTCTGAGTTGAAAAATTCCATTGAAATCAGAGTTATAAAAAGTTTTGGCCAAGTGGAAATACATTCAAAGAATCAGTTCTGAAAACAGAGGTTCAGTCGACTGTGCCTAGGGTCCAGTCAACTGTGCCTAGCAGAAACCAAAACCCAAAATTCCTCAACAAGGGTCCAGTCGACTAATCAAGGGACCCAGTCGACTGCACTAGTTACTATTTGGATCAGTAGCTAACATCTACAGTGGTTCAGTCGACAGTTCACTCCCCCAGTCGATTGTGTTATGCAAAACCAAAAATGCAACATATTAAAAAGGGGTCTAGTCGACCGATCAAGGTACAGTCGACTGGTTCTGCCAATAATAGAAGAAGTAGCCAAAAATCAACAGTGTTCAGTCGACTAGTAAAGGGTCCAGTCGACTGCTCCTCTTACTATTCACTTTCAGTGTCTCAAACACACGGGATCCAGTCGACTGATCCTGGGGCCAGTCGACTGCTCCCCTGCTGGGCAGCCTGTGATGAAAAAATACTAAGACATGCTTCTCGAATCTCCACAAACAATCACAACCAACACCAATACAACCACAATTGATTTTCAACATTTGAAACATAATCACAGATGTTCAATTACAAGATTACAATACTGCAAAACAAATCCAAAGATCTATTACAACGTACTACATAACCCAATTCCTTAATACCAGTTTAGGAAATAGGAACAAAAATATAAACAAGTGATTCCACCGACGTTCTTTAACGGCCTCACTCATCACGCTTCTTCTTGTCTTTCTTCTTACCTGCAGTGGAGTACATCTCCACTGCTCAGCTATATACTGAGCGTATTAGTCTAACATGTGCAATATATAACAAAACATGCTTTAATCTCATAAATCATATCAATAGTCTCTAGGGAGAAAAATACGCATTCATCCGGTAGCGGCAAGTTCAAGCCTTAAACCGCGATGTCAATGGCAAGTCCAAGCCTACAACCATTACATCCCCACAAGTGCCATGGCAAGTCCAAGCCTACAACCATGCGCAGTAGCCGTCGCTACTCAAATTCTCAAACGTCGAGAAGCTTACTCCGGCATGAATTTGTATAAGACTCCCCTTTGACCCACATAGACAACTCAACGTACTCGCGTAAATTTAGACATGCTTTTCACAATTTAGCGCGCGCATAATTAACGGGCCTACAATTAACGCATGGATTTTGCCCGGATCTCAATTTCGTCATCGAAATATAAAACATGTATTTCTCTATATTTCACAAGTTAGAACTTCATACCTCGTGCGATTTATCCCAAACTTTGAAGGATCGACTAGGAGGCTAATTAATCGTCGGATTTTGAATTTGAGAAAATTCCTACAAGTTTATACCTGTTTTTCCCAAAAGTCTAAAATTAAGATTTTTACAAAAATTGGCCAAACACAGCTTAAGTAGTATCAAAACATAGATCTCACCTCCACGAGGTCAAATACGAAATCTGGAGAAAAACTGACGGACGGAAGGTCGTCGTATGTCGCCGGCAAGCTCGTGGAAACCAAATCTCCCTTCTCTCTCCTCTCTCTAGATATTTTGGAAAGTTTGGATGAGATTTCAATCTCATCCTCATCTATATATAGACAAACGTTCTGGAAATTACGTTTACCTCCCCGTAATTTTCTCAAACTTCTAATTAACCCATGAAACTTCGCACACGTCCATTTTATAACTTTACGAGCGAAAACTATAAATTTCAAAAGTGTTCGACTAGGTTTCGTTTGGGTCCAAAAATAATGTCTGAAAATTATATTCTGTGGAATCTCTACACAACCTACCTTTATAATGAATGTATCACTCACGTTCTCACCACAGTTCTCAAAATGTTAACAAACAATACCGAAAATACCAGAAATTATACTACACAGGTATAATTCACTATTCATAAAATACCAGATATATCAAATACATTTAAATCATATAAATGTCATTTAATCGTGCCAATGCAATATGAACTGCCATGTTCCCGTGTCCTCACTAACACCTTACCGTTGACTCACAGTCAACCTCATCACCATCCAATTATCAAATAAAATTGATAACTCACAAAAGTAAATATGCATGATAAAACAATGATTTTCTAGAACGGGTGTGACAACTCTCTCCTCCAAAAAGGAAGTTTGTCCCCAAACTTAAACCATCTTCTCAAGTCTCCAAGACTGCACACAAGTACTTCAAACATTTACCTCATACACAATCCAATCACTTTACTGAGAAGTCACAGTCTCACGAGGAAAATAAATCCTCAGGCTCTTGAGGAAAATAAATCCTCAGAGCCCTCGTCTCAATCCGATAGAAGATTCAACCGAATTCTAGCAATTCTCCGAAGCATCCCGATAAATAAGAACATCAATACTTGAGTAGAACTTACTCAATAGTCAAATCTGACATTCAATGCCATCGCGATGTCACAACGTCAACTCCCATATATCTTTATTTTACTTATCACATTCCATTTCCGAAACTCAAAAGTTTTATCACATTACTCAAACCCAAGACAACCATTCATCTCTCATTCATCTATCTTGCTTTTCGACTAAAAGTCGTTGACAACACATCTTAGCTGGTGCACAATCATACACGATTCTTCATCTCGAAGTGAACCAAAATCAAGCACTAACATATACATATACCCAGTCGATAAGTCAACGCTTCAATCAACTGTTTCGCACGATAGATTCGATCCCTCATCCCGTTAACCACAGAATACTTGTAGAACGATAATGTGTTTTTCTAACGACTTCCCATTTCTTATCGAGTTACACTCTTTCTTCCCCAGAACGCCATATCACAATAACATTAATTCAATGAATAGCACTTAGTCGGTAGTGCGTCGCACTAATATCCTCTCTATTTGTCATAATACTTATCATTTCGTTTCAATTTAACCAATCATGTACTATACTTTCAAGCACACGTGCCTCATCAGATACCATTCAGATTTTGAGCTTACTTAACGTCCCAAATCACCCACAATGAGGTCAAACATATTCATCATTTAGCTCTCCAAAGTCTGCACCCGAACTACTGTCGATTGAAATAGAAGATCACACCTAACAGTTTTGATTTAGAACTTTCATCAAAGTCAAATACATTTCTTTCATGTTGTTCTTTTAAAACAAATTGATTTAAAATTATGCATAATACTTCATCTCATTCTCAACACAATTACTCCCAACATCCATCGTGACGAATAACATTGTAAATCAAAATTGGCTTACTCAGTCATACACCAATCACAAAGTTCATCGACACGTATTCCCATACTCAAAACATATCTTGTTCCTGTCTCGAACCTTAAGCATTCATGATCCATTTTATTTATATAATATACACACATCTTGAGTCAATTATTTTTTTCTTTCGAAGATCTCAACTGCAATAGTCCATTCTCATATCAGTCCAGGTAGATCCACTACCATTTATGTAGTTTACAACTCTATACGTCTCTGGTGTTTCACTTTCACCTCTGCACAAGTCCATATCGATTATACTTCAATATCTCCTCTCTCACCGAGTCCCTGACAACCGTTGACACCAAGCATATATTCTGTATATAACATCTCAAGGCACCATACCTTATTCCGACATTCAATGTTTCGTAACCGTAGTTGAATCTGACTCAATTTCCCATTTAACTTTCTAGTCCTTTATTTATGCTATCTGGGTCTTCAATCCATTATTCCTGAATAACCTATTGCTCACAGCATTCATACAATCCCCACATACAATCTGAGGATAAGCCGGTAATTAAATCTTCCCACAAAGTATTATAGCCTCACTGTGTTCAATAAATTTCTATATCGACTTCCAATTTACATACATTTCACGACAATACCCCAAGGAAAAATTCTCACTCCGGTCACCAATGCCAACTAATTCCTAACTATCATCTTTCGAGTTCTTCACAATTTATGGATCTCATCAAGTTCTTGATTGATCAAAGTCTCAAATCATTCATTACCTCAGGTTACCCCAATACTTAAATTGAAGTCGAGCTCCCTTTGGAAAAATACCCATGACCACTCCTTTAAAGTCATAACTTCCAATTAGCCAAATTAAGGTACACGACATTTCACCAATTCCTTTAGAATTCCTTAATTCAGAATCTGCCCACCTAAAACTCATTTGTTTGACAACCACCGTTATGTCCCAAGCACTATGCATACCATATTATCCCACGATACCTGTCTTCCATGGTCTACTTGATACCTAATCACAAGTATTTAAAACAAATTTTCTTACTCAACGAAAGTTCTTATTTTAAAACATTTAAACACTTTAAAATTTTCTTAGGCTGGAATTCGACATTCTCAAAATCCTCCAACCTTGTTGGAATTTAAGACAACTATGATAGCTTCTCATTGCATCCATCACTGTACTCTATCAGCCTCACATTCCCGCTGTCATATCTGATAACGTACTCAACGTACTACCAAGTCTTCATTTCACTCAACTGTCCCCGTTCATTTACTCATTAAAGCTTCATTTTCTCGATTTATATTTTCACTTCTCTACATTAACTTACCCAAAGTCTCTCTATCCGTCTATCGTTCCCACAACCGCTCTTGTTCATTATCATAATACCCGTTATACTCTAGCGTCCTACTGATAGTATGTTGTATTAAATATTCAACGATATTTTAAAAGCATTCAAAGGAAAGATTTTTTTTCGTTTTATTTTGATAATACGTTAAAAATCCAGGTTTGAAATCGCCTGTACTTCACCCCTTTGTGATCACCACCTTCACGACAAGTTTCTTATCAAAGTACTCTCATCCCCATGATATCCAAATATCCACTCGATTTCTCTGAGTTTCTCATCACGTTCCATAATTCACACTTATCTTTTATTCCCATTCTCCAAATTTTACTCCCTTTATTCTATCTCTTCCGATAACCCCTGGCAAAACATCAGGGAATCTTATTACTCTGCATTTTTGTCCATTTACTCTCCATCAATTTTTCCATAGAATTTCTCTATCAAGATCCTCTTATCCTTATGTTTATCGAATTATCAATGTGATTCCTCTGAACTTCTGTCCTTTTTGATCAATTCCCTTCACCTATTATTTCTGGTCTCGTCTTCTTACTTCCTTTATTCCATTTCCTTTGGGGAACCATCTCGAAACACCAATGAAATTTCATTACTATGCATGTCCATTCATTTGTTTCTCACCAAGACCTCAACAATTTCTCCTCCGACCTATGTCGTCCTTCAACATCAGTCATCATCCTCATTCTTGCATTTCTATGGGCATAACCATCGAGTCTAGAAAAAAACTCTAGAAGTCTCATCATCTCATCAGTTAACCTTCGACTATCTATAGGCTCAAACTGTTCACTCATACTCTATCATTTCCATTCAAAATTCTCATCTTACGTCAACCTTGAAATCCCAACAATTTCCTTTATACTATTAACTCAATAGCATTTGTTACAAATCCCTACACTGCATCTGTATTTGTTATAGTGTACAACTATTTGAAACCAGGTTCAGTTGAGAGATTCCTCAACAACCACAATACTGATAACCCATAGAGATATTGCCCAATCCCCAATACATTCCACAAGATAGGTTGAGAGATTCTTCAACCATCCAATACATACCGTAAGATAGGTTGAGAGATTTCTCAACCATCCAATCGTCTCAATACCATACAATAAGTTGAAAAATTCTCCAACTACCCGACATACCCCGCATATACTGTAAAACAAACCATACACCGTATATGTCAAAAAATACCCCATAAGATAACCTCGCACGATCGAGCCATAGGTTACCACTGTAAGATAAGGTGAAAGATTCCTCACCGGTCCCCTACACGAGCAATACATACTGTTGAACTATTTTTCTGTTATAAACCCCAACTGGTCATCCCTTTTCTCTCGTATCATGACGTGCATCCCATGTCTGAAGTATAACTTTTATCAAGTACTTCTAGTCTCAAACTCAACCACAACCCTCACTTTCATTTTCTAGGTGAACTGTTAATGAATCGAGGAATTGCGTATATAAGGTCTGCTGGTCTGAGAGATTCTTTTTGTGAAGTCTACCGCCATGACATTGAGAAGGGGGTACAAGATCGGAAAGTTTGCTTACAAAAGCAGTTCTTGGAGAAGAGAGGTTCCGACTAGACAAAAAGCAAGAATTGAACCAATGATTTCTTTTTGTTCACAATCGGTTGTCAGCAAAGAAGATGGTCTTCGTTGGCTTCTTTGACGTTTACTATTCGCATTCGTTCTCAGTAAGATATTCCAAAGGACACTCGTCACTAACATTAAGAACATCAACCGATTCGATCAAAATCATGTAGTTTTGTTTAGCAATCCGACTGTCTCTCACTAGCAAGATATCATCTCTCCCTCGTCTCCCTTCACAAGGTCTATGATAACGCACGGTAAGCCTTATCTCATCACACAGCTCTACGTCCATATGATTTAACCAATTCACAAATGCATAAATGCTATGCATGTATGACAATAACATAATCATGTATGTATAACAACATAACATATGCATCAAACATCTCTACAATGTATGGATGAATTCTAGAACATGTGACAATTCACTCAACACTCCACTCAACGTCGAACGTTCCCAAAGTTATGTTACCTATAGCTCTGATACCAATAAATGTCACGACCCATCCCACTACGCGTGGAAATAGGACACGTGAGACGCCACTAAGGCTCATCCAACCATCCTCTAACGATACGCAGCGGAAAGAACTTTAAAACAACCCTGGGTATTTTAAAACTTAGGAAACATTGCCCTCTGAGTTGACAAATCCATTAAAAATTTGAGTTATAAAAAGTTTTGGCCAAGTGGAAACACATTCAAAGAATCAGTTCTGAAAACAGAGGTTCAGTCGACTGTGCCTAGGGTCCAGTCGACTATGCCTAGCAGAAACCAAAACCCAAAATTCCTCAACAAGGGTCCAGTCGACTGATCAAGGGACTCTGTCGACTGCACTAGTTACTATTTGGATCTGTAGCTAAAATCTACAGTGGTTCAGTCGACAGCTCACTCCCCCAGTCGATTGTGTTATGCAGAACCAAAAATGCAACATATTAAAAAGGGGTCCGGTCGACTGATCAAGGTACAGTCGACTGGTTCTGCCATTAATAGAAGCAGTAGCCAAAAATCAACAGTGTTCAGTCGACTAGTAAAGGGTCCAGTCGACTGCTCCTCTTACTATTCACTTTCAGTGTCTCCAACACACGGGATCCAGTCGACTGATCCTGGGTCCAGTCGATTGCTCCCCTGCTGGGCAGCCTGTGATGAAAAAATACTAACACATGCTTCTCTAATCTCCACAAACAATCACAACCAACACCAATACAACCACAACTGATTTTCAACATTTGAAACATAATCACAGAGGTTCAATTACAAGATTACAATATTGCGGAACAAATCCAAAGATCTATTACAACGTACTACATAACCCAATTCCTTAATACCAGTTTAGGAAATAGTAACAAAAATATAAACAAGTGATTCCCCCGACGTTCTTTAACGGCCTCACTCATCACACTTCTTGTTGTCTTTCTTCTTACCTGCAATGGAGTACATCTTCACTGCTCAGCTATATACTGAGCGTAAAAGTCTAACATGTGCAATATATAACAAAACATGGTTTAATCTCATAAATCATATCAATAGTCTCTAGGGAGAAAAATACGCATTCATCCGGTAGCGGCAAATCCAAGCCTTAAACCGCGATGTCAATGGCAAGTTCATGCCTATAACCATTACATCCCCACAAGTGCCATGGCAAGTCCAAGCCTACAACCATGCACAGTAGACGTCGCTACTCAAATTCTCAAATGTTGAGAAGCTTACTCCGGCATGAATTTGTATAAGACTCCCCTTTGACCCACAAAGACAACTCAACGTGCTCGCGTAAATTTAGACATGCTTTTCACAATTTAGCGCTTGCATAATTAACGGGCCTACAATTGACGCATGGATTTCGCCCAGATCTCAATTTCGTCGTCAAAATATAAAACATGTATTTTTCTATATTTTACAAGTTAGAACTTCATACCTCGTGCGATTTCTCCCAAACTTTGAAGGATCGATTAGGAGGCTAATTAATCGTCGAATTTTGAATTTGAGAAAATTCCTACAGGTTTATACCTGTTTTTCCCAAAAGTCTAAAATTATGATTTTTACAAAAATTGGCTAAACACGGCCTAAGTAGTATCAAAACGTAGATCTCACCTCCACGAGTTCAAATACGAAATCTGGAGAAAAACTGACGGACGGAAGGTCGTCGTATGTCGCCGGCAAGCTCATGGAAATCAAATCTCCCTTCTCTCCCCTCTCTCTAGATAGTTTGGAAAGTTTGGATGAGATTCAATCTCATCCTCATCTATATATAGACAAATGTTCTGGAAATTACGTTTACCTCCCCGCAAGTTTTTCAAACTTCTAATTAACCCATGAAACTTCGTACACGTCCATTTTATAACTTTACGAGTGAAAACTATAAATTTTAAAAGTTTTCAACTAGGTTTCGTTTGGGTCCAAAAATAATGTCCGAAAATTATATTCTGTGGAATCTCTACACAACCTACCTTTATAATGAACGTATCACTCACGTTCTCACCACAATTCTCAAAATGTTAACAAACAATACCGAAAATACCAGAAATTATACTACACAGGTATAATTCACTATTCAAAAAATACCAGATATATCAAATACATTTAAATCATATAAATGTCATTTAATCGTGCCAATGCAATATGAACTGTCATGTTCCCGTGTCCTCACTGACACCTTACCGTTGACTCACAGTCAACCTCATCACCATCCAATTATCAAATAACATTGATAACTCACAAAAGTCAATATACATAATAGAGCAATGATTTTCTGGAACGGGTGTGATGGTCATGAATAGTTACTTTGTGCTTGTTTTCGCTATTTTTGTGTGTGCAGGTACCGGAGGTGACCTTGAAGGGCCACGGTAGTCTTGCTCATGCCTTCCTATGGTATACCTAGCTTTTGCCCGCCATACAGTAAATGGTAGATGATTTCGAGTTTGGCGGCTTTGTCTGCCTGGTTTCGAAGAGCACCAATGACTTGGCCCACTTCTATGCTATAACAGAGAGATGGTCGGATATGACTAATACATTCCATCTTCCATTCGGTGAAATGACGATGACGCCTTTTTATTTCTCTATGATCGTTGGCTTGAGAGTTGGCGGGAAGCACCTAATCTTGGACTATTGTTATGAGATCGACCCTGAGGCCATTGAAACAGTGATCGGAGATGTTCATTCGAATCTGGAGGGGCATCGGTTCACCTGCGGTTGGCTTTATTGAGCTTATGGAAAGGGGAGACATACTCTTAATGACCGACAGCTATTACGGGTCTTTTTCTGTATGTCCTCGGTTGTTTGATCTTTGTGATGCGAAATGATCGGGTGAGTTTGAGGCTCCTCACTTGCTTGGCAACTATTGACGAGATTCCTTCTTATAACTGGGGTGGTGCCGCCCTGGCCCACCTTTATAAGCACATGGGTGAGGTATCTCGTGGCAGTATCAAATCGACTGGAGGATTTTGGCGAGCTTAGGAGGTATGTTTTGTGACTTTTCCCTTGTTTTCCTTGCTTCTGTGTTCTTTTTTTTACTTTTTCTGTGTAGCTCTGAAGCTTTGAGTACCTGAAGATGTTGGCTCCTACTCCTGCCGATGAGTTGGGTGAAGATGAGGATGGCATGGCTCCTGTGCCTCTGTTCCCTCGGGGCTTGAGATGGTGGAGGGATGTCATTGGGGTCAAGAGCGAGGCCTACCGGATTGACCTCTTGAGGAATTTCTTATCCAAGCTGACAGTTGCTAGTGTTGATTGGACGCCTTGGGAGAGTGTTTCATATGATGCCCCAGAGGAAATTTAGGCAGTTAAGCCTCACGCCTCTTGCCGACTTCTGATGGAAAGCACTGAAGGCAGGAAATGGTACCTCGGCGAGCGAGTGTCTCGATAGGTGGTTGGTGGTCTGAGGTACCACATTCCTCATACTCCTCCTGTGATAGATGCTGACAACCTTTCTGGTGCCGTTTTGATGGCGGCTTTGGCTGACACTGATGCTTGGGATCATTTCCGTTCTGAGACTGGCTATGAGGCCTACTGCGGCCGCTTTCTGATGCCCAACTTTCCACTCCTGGATGTGAGTTTCTTTTACGTTTTTGTCTCTATTCGTTACTTACATTTTCGGACTCATGTTTTCCTAACTTGTTTTGTGCCTACAATTTTTTGAGATGTATAGGAGATAGGCTCCTCCAACTTCTGATCCTATCCCTCCTTAGAATTAGACCGTAGATGTTTTGGGTGCTGATAGGTGCCCCCAAGTTATGGAGGTACCACGAGTCACTTATGGGTATCTTACCCAGCCAGCATGTGTCCTCAACCTCCCTTAAAGTTATGCTGAGGAGGGTCACGCCTTGTCAGCTGGCCTACAGTCTTTGGTCCATATGCGAGACCATCGGGTATGTCTCTAATTTTACGCTTCTTAAGGTTATAAGGTTCTAACCCTAGATTTTTCCCTTGACAGATGGATGGTATGCGATAGTTCACCACCAGTCAAATGACGTCCTTTGTAAGTTTCTAACCCAACTCTATTTTATACTTTTATTGCTTTCCAGCTGACCACTTCCATTTTATTTGTGTGTACAGTGTCGTAGAGGTGGTGCTGGCTCATCGAGGACTAGGCCAAGGTGTAGGGGTGGCAGGAGGTTGACGCCTACATATACATTGGGTGGTCCGACGGAGGATGAAGAAGAGGAGGACTGAGGCCTCATAAGTTGGGATTTTTGTTTTGTCTCCATTTCATGCTTTCGATTAGGTTGTACTAGTATATTTTGTGAATGATGGATGATGTGTAGCATGATTTATCACCTTTGTAGAGCATTATGATGTTTTGCCTTTTAGGCTAGATAGCCTCCGGTTTGAAGGCACAGTTGTGTGCTTGTTTTAGTTTGTGATCGTGTGACGATATATATATGTGCACTATGATTTTGTGATTGTTGATGTTACTACGATGAGCAGCCTTGTGATAGTGAGTGTGTTTGCCTTACAGGTGGGATAGTCTGTAAAACGGGGAGGTGCTGTCAACATTTCAAATTTTGCTAGAGTTGGGACAGAAAACATGGTATTGTATGATCCCGCTCAACTCTTCGCTTGGCTGAACAGCACAGATGGTGTCGAATGGATCAACCTCTTCGGTTATAGCTTAACTGAGATGTTCTCTCTTCGCCAAATGGCTTTGAATGCTGAGTTCATGCGTGCTGCTATTGCCCACTGGGACCCGGTAAATCATGTCTTTAACTTCAATGGCATGGAGATATGCCCCTTGTTTGAGGAATTATGTGCTATTCTTGGCTTTAAGTTGGACTCAGACTTGATTCTTCCTCTCGGTAATACCTCCAGTCCTACTCGTGGCTTGGCTAAATATCTTAACTGTTCCACTGCTATCTCTCACCGACTGATTCAAGGTGAAGTTCTTGACATTGCATCTATCATTGCTCGTTATGCTATTCCTGGGAGTTCCAGCATATACGATGCTACTCGCGGGGCTGCTCTAATCCTATGTATGACTTCACACTTTGTCACGCCCCGAAGTAAGCCAGAAATAGGGAAAATAAAATTTTCCTTTATGGGTCCGTAGACACGTGACTAGTTTGTTAACCGTCCTGTCCTTCAAACTCCGCACCATGCAATCATAAGGGAAATGCTAGAGCATAAGCATGACCTAAACTTATCAGAGTATAAATACAGCAGCGGAAATTAAACAAGAGTTACAATAACTTCAATCCTAATACAAGAGGCCATACTAAAAAATTTACATAAGCTTAAAAAAAACTTGAGAAACTATCTATCCGATCTTCGGCAAGGCTTTATTCTCCTTGGCTCCACGGCACTACATCCTGAACTCTTCTTTCTATCTCTAAACCTGTAACACTCTGGGCATACGAATGCCTAGGGCGTAACATGCTGTCAACATTGGAACAAGGCTGAGTGAAAGTCTCAACTGCACAATAATCAATAAATACAAAATATCTCTCGACTCACGCCATAGTTTAGTATCTTAAGATATGGTTAATCTCTTATCAAAAGACGCATTCTCACCACGGACATAGCAGAGGTCTCAACAAGACAGGTAGACATATAAACATAACATCATAGAATACATTCTCCTTATCATATCCTCATGCGTGCAAATGCATGATCAATGCAACTTACTCCCAACTCTTACTTTTAAAACAGACACTTTTCAAAACCATTTCATTTTAAAACCAAAACTTTCCAAAACCAAATCATGTCGAACCATACCATTTTACTCATCAATTCAATCTCAGCATTCACTTTCTCTTTCTCATCAACTTGATAACACGCGATATATCAAGGATGATAACATGCTATA
Organism: Hydrangea macrophylla; assembly: GCA_033977485.1. Lineage (NCBI taxonomy): Eukaryota > Viridiplantae > Streptophyta > Magnoliopsida > Cornales > Hydrangeaceae > Hydrangea > Hydrangea macrophylla. Next base: position 64,346,185 of record CM066997.1, read on the forward strand.
ACTTCCGATTCATACTTATTCCCTTGACAGTCCGCTGGACGTCTTCACTGCGCACACTATCTATAACAATGAAACTGGCACATGGGACGTCTTCAATCATATGTATACTCTCACCAGTCATCTACACGGCTGAGAAGTATATTAGAGCACTAGACGGACGTCTTCAACGATACATGGGATGTCTTGAACCATGTATGTGCATCACCGGACGTCTTCAACGGCGAGAGGCGCGCTAGGAACCCTAACCGTCCACGTCCACCCGGCTTGTCAGCCGTTGATCCATCGGATCTACTGATCACATCTCTTTCACATTCACATACCTCATCTCATTCACATTCTCATCAAACATTTCTTTTTCTCACACAACGCATACTGACACATGTCATGAAATGCACGTGTGTCCACTATCAATACTCACATGCAAATCTACTTTTATTCCTCTTTATTATTAACATGGCATGCGTTATCTATTCCAGTCAACAATATCGTAAAATGTGCATTTAACAGATAGCAACAGAAGTGTAACATATAGAACATGGATTTGATACCAATAATCATATAGATAAAACCCTTAACATGCTCACGTATGCGATAACATTACCATAACATGCTTTGCATAGTCTTACAATTATTGGAATACATGTGGCATCATAAATCAGCATATTACTTGTACAAAATATCATACAGATGACTTTTAAGTCCAACGCCATTGACTAGACTCAAATCGGAGTCTGTCACGTTTTACGAGGTAATATGCAGGGTTTATTGCACTAATGCGGGGCCTAAAATACAGGCTGTATTTTCGACCAAGTCGAAAGGTCACCAAACTTTAAGGAAACGTTCTAGACATTATTCTAGGACTCTGGGAACTGACCGCATAATTTTCGGAGTCCTAGATTATTTATTATGAATTATTGAAGATAATAAATACTTTAAAATACACGAAAAGGGGTTTAAATACATAAATATACCTATACTGCTAAATCAATACTTGGAAGTATTTTTATTAAATACTATGTATTAAAATACACTACCAGTATTTATCACATAATTTTCGGAGCTCGTTTGATATTTTTAATAATTAATATACTCATAAAATAGCTCCTTAATAGTTATTAAAAAAATACTAGACTATAATGTTATAGCTTTCTAATTTACATTATATAATAAAATAGTCCCAGGGTCATTACCCTAATTTTCTAGAATTTATAAATACATATAGGTATTTATTAACTATTTAAATACTATTTAAAACAGATATTTATTATTTATATTAACCATATAAATAATAAATAGATAATATATATAATACAATAATGATATACATAATATTAAAAATAATATTCTATAGTATAAACCATTAATGGCATAATTATAAATCATTTATAATTATTAAAATCAATTAAAACCTTTTAAACTAATTAAAACTAATAAAAATAATAATAATAATAATCATAATCTTCAGACCCGCGGGTCAACTTGAACCGACCCGTCCTTAAATGGGTAACCCATTTCTACTCACAAGGTAACCCACACGCGCGACCCGATGGATTAGACCCGACCCAACAAAACCTAAATGGACTACCCAGATACACACTCGCGCAAACCCAACCCAAGAACCCATTCGGGTCAACCCGAACTCAGCCCGTACCCAAACCCAAACCCACTTATACTAACAAACTAACTCAACCCAAATACCCTAACCCGAACCTATACCCGCACCGTACCCGAACTTGCATACAGACACAACGTGGCCTGCCCCAACTACCCAAACCTGACCCGAATAGGATCCGGCGTCAAAACCACACCGTCCTACTTAAAGTACCCACGGGTTTTATAAAACCCAACCCGACCCGCTACCCTACCCACTTCTACACACAACTAAACCCACCCATGACCCGGCCCATACCCGAGTCTTATAACCCGAAACCCATACGGGTTTCCTCTTCTTCTCCGGTGATCCCGACGCCGCCGGTGACCCGCGATTCACCGGAAAAATCTCTCTCCTCATATCTCACTCATCCTTCCATAGAAATACGTGATTCCAACGGGAAAATGACCGGATTCCTCTGCTCTTTAACATACTAGAGGGTGGAGGTTGAGTTCATTCATTAAGCACTCAAACTAGAGGGTTATTGTTTCGTCCAAGAAAAAGAATAATGCTCTGCATGACCCACCAAATGAACCCTTCTTCTAAAATTGCTCATAGGGTATCTATCTGGGTTCATTAGGGTCAGATTGGTGTAGTTGAACGGGGTTTTGGTTGTACTTTAAAAAATCAAGCTCTAATCTTGAGCTTCAATGGTTGGCCGGAAGTGATAGAGAGCCTTAAGCTCTGTTCGGGGCATGCATGTGATCCTATGGCCTTCTAAGTGACATGCAGAGGTCTAAAAAATCACAATAGGGGTTGGATTTTTCTCAGGTTATCTCAATCTCTCTTTATCTTCTTCGATCCTCTTCTTCTCTATCCTCTGCGTGTGTGCTGTATATGAGAGAGTGGACAGAAATAGTGCAGAGGGGGTTGTGTGGGTGTTCACAAAGTATGGGTGTGTAGTTTGATCTCTATACCAACTCTCTCCCTCACATTCTCAGATCTCTCTCTCTTCTCTAATCTCTCTCGGTTTCTCTCTCTATACAAGCTGTTTTGAAAGCTTGTGGGTGGCTGAAAAATGAGAGTGTAATGAGGGGATATGGTACCTGTTTATAGAGGGAAGGATGAGGGATGTTATCCCATGTAATGGGTACACAAGGTGTACGGGTATGTGTGTGCTTTTGTGTATGTTCAAGGGTAGAATGAGTGCGTCAACATAGGGTGGTGGTGTGGGTCCCATATTTCAGGTAGGTACACTGGGATGTATGCCTGAGTCCTAAGGTACGTGCACTACTGACTATAAGTGATACTGAAAATGTAAACCTGTACCAGGATGAGTGCGGGTCCAAATGCAAGTCTACCTAAGGTTTCTAATATAGAAATTATAAACGCCGGGGTTACGACCATTCTAATAGACTCCAGGTTAAAAGTATCGTCGTTGTCGTCAAGACGTTGACTAAGAATCCTATCCAAGGGTTTCTAATTAAGAAAATCCTAATGGACCTTCTGTAACCGTCAGCATGGTGACGTCACTATTTCTAGTTCTATGTGGAATTTCTGGGAGAAATTCAAGGTGCGGGGTGCTACACACTTCCTATATTGAAATGTTTCCAGTGCCTTGGTGCATGTATGCCTTGGACTGAAATTGGGTAGCAACCCTATGGCCATGGTTCTAGCTGAGACTTTAAATGGTTTAGACAATGCTTTTAACCAAGGAACTCTTTTTCCGGGGCGCCTTTGGTGTTGCTGGCTTGGCTAAATGAGCGCCTCCAGCTATGGACAGGCCGAGTGCTACTAGTTTATTTTTGTAGGGTCATGCTTCATTCTCACTACACTTTTGCTGATTGAATTCGTATGATGGGTACTCTTTCTGAAGCAGACATTTGCTGGATTGTGGGACGTTGGGGCCTTCATGTTGTGACCACGAACCTTGAGGATCAATAGAGAATGTCGTTGATGGGTCTGTGAGAGACTTTTTTCTATCATCCTCACCATTTGGCCAGACATTATGGGCTAGTTCAAGAGGTGCCCTGGAGATTCACTGAGAAGGTCTTTGCTTCCAAAGTCATGGCTGTCACTATTGCTGCTTTCGTTAAGGGGTGGACCCACCGAATAAACACAAAGTATAACTAGACTCGACTGATTCTGCTTCTTCCTCCAAGTGTCTTTAATATTTAGGACTGCTTTTTTATGAAAAACTTTTATGTTTTCATTTATTCCTATTTATGTAATATTCGAAGTTTGTTTATCGGTGAACCTTGGTTACTTTGAGAACTTTATTTTATGCATTTGTCTTTCTGAAAACATTTTGAAGTAAGATTTTGATCAAATGTTGCTTTTGATATTTGCTTGGGCATGCTGGGGCGATTAGAGGCGAACGAGATGGGTAGTCAAAGTTTGGCCCTAGCTTGGGATATCGGTGCTTGTGAGGCAAACGGGTAGGTGATCGAAGTTTTCCCTTAATTTAGAAGAGATTTAGGCAAACGAGGCGGGTGACCGAAGTTCGTCCTTAGTGTGAGGGGTGGTTTATAGGTTATGGTAAGTATCGCGACTTTACTTCTCTTATATTCTCATAATTTTTGCCTAGGCACTAGTGAGGTGACCTAGCGAGCTCTTTTCTCTCTTTGGATTTAACTCTAATTTTTGCCTAGGCGTCCTTTCAAATTTTTGACCTAGCGAGCTATCCTTCTTTTCTTTCTTGAAAGTCTGCCTACATACCCCCGAGTGGGGGATCAGGTCCAACGTAGTTTGAGCTTGGGTTTTGAAACAAGAAGGTTTGATTATGATGGTGTCGACCGAACCAATGTGGTTGCCTACGTATGCCCGAGTAGGAATCAGGTCGAGCGTAGTTCAAGGCAAGGTTTGAAAGAAAAAAAGGGTTATCATTAAGTGGGTGGGACGACCGAACCAATGCGGTTTCCTATGTATCCCCGAGTGGGAATCAGGTCAAGCGTAGTTCAAGGCAAGGCTTGAAAGAAATGGGTAAAAATTCAAGCATAGTACTTTTTGAGAGGATCCATGTTGATTGGTTCTTTGAACTCTACACCATCGAGGTCCATGAGGTAGGTCGCTCCTCTGGAAAGGATAGTTTTAACGATATAAGGGCCAACCCATTTAGCTTTAAACTTCCCACGTTGATCAAAGATTGGGGCTTGCAGTTCCTTAAGATCAAGGTCACATTTGACAATGTTTTTCGGATGAACCTTCTTGTTAAAAGTACGGGCTATCCTCTTTTGATAGATTTGGACATAGTCGACTACCGCTACGCACTTTTCATCTATGGGAGGCAGTTCCTCGTATCTTTCCCTTAATCAATCCGATTATGAAATTTTACATTCTGCCATCATTCGCAGGGATGGTAACTCTATCTCGACCGAAAGTACTACTTCCATACCCTATACCAATGAATAAGGAGTCGCTCCTGTGGACGTCCTTATCGAGGTTCTGTATCCCCAAAGCGCAAATGGTAGTTTCTTGTGCAAATCTTTGTAAGTATCGATCGACTTCTGCAGTATGGCCTTGACATTCTTGTTTGTAGCTTCGACTCCCCCATTGGTTTGAAGCCTGTATGGTGATGACTTATGATAAGTGATTTTGTATTCCTCAAATAGATCCCTAACTTCTGCTTTGAAATGACTTCCTTAGCCCCCAACTTCCTTAGCCCCCAACTTGGTGTAGGATACAGCCTCTACCCACTTTGCGAAGTAGTCGATGGCCACCAAAATGTATCGATTCCCATTCGAGGCCTTTGGAACAATTTCGCAAAAGGTATTGACTCCCTAGGTTGAGAACGGCCATGGAGAGGTCATACTATAGAGCAGAGATGGCGGTACATGAATCATATTTGCATGGATCTGGCATTTGTGGCACCTTCTCACATATTTACAATAATAATTTTCCAATGTTGTCCAATAGTACCCTTATCTTATGATCTTCTTGGCTAGCATATGACCATTCATGTGTGGACTGCATACCCCCTAAAGTATTTCTTCCATCATCCTTCTGGTGCTCTTTCCGAACAAGCAAGTCAGGTTGTGACCATTGTACCCTTTCTTCAGCAATTTTCCCCCATAAATGATGAATAGCATTGCGAAACTTCGAATGGCTCTTTTGACTTTCTCAGTAGACTCTTGGTGGTACATTCCCTTTTCTATAAAGTTCCAGACATCTTGTTACCACGATGTTTACTTTTCTTCTTCGATTGCAGCGATCATACTAAACGAAGGCTAGTGTCTTTGCTCAATTACTAGAGACATCATCTTGATTCTCACGGCGATTTTGATCATGGAGGCCAGGGTAACCAATGAATTTGTTAACTGGTTCTCCTCCCTAGGCAGGTAAAAGAATGTCACATTCCTGAACTGTTTGTTGAGTCCATCGAGATGCTCATGATAGGGCTTCAACCTTTCTTCTTTCACCTTCCATTCCCCTCCGGCTTGTGATACAATGAGGTTTGAATCTCTAAATACATCCAATTTCTGAACCTTTAATTCTATGGCCGCTTCCATCCCTAAAATACACACCTCATATTCAGCATTATTGTTGGTGGAGTTATAATTGAGCTTGACTGCCAGTGGGCTGTGGTCCCCATTTGGTGATACTAGAATCATTCGTACTCCGTAGCCTTTCATGTTGGCTACCCCATCAAAGTACAACTTCCACTGCTCTTCTTTGATTTTCATGACATTTTCGTCCGGGAACGGAATGTCTCCATTTTCTTCGAAGTCAACAACGTGTTCTGCAAGATGTTGAGCTATAGTTCTCCCTTTGCCTGATTTGCTTGTTACATACTTGATATCGAATTCGGATAGTAGAAGTAACCAATGGGATATACGACTGGTCAGGGCGGGTTTTTCGAGGAAGTATTTTAGAGGATCCATGCGGGATATAAGCACAATCGAAAAGGCTAGCATGTATGCCTTAATCGGTGGGTGCACCAGACTAAGGCCCAACACATTTTTTTGAGGGTAGAATAGTTGAGCTCATACCCCATCATCCTCTTGCTAAGGTAATATATGGCTTTTTCGAAGTGGCTTTCTTTTCCTTCCTGGGCTAGCATGCAACCTATGGCAGTTTTGGAGACAGATAGGTAAAGAAATAAGGACTTGTGAGGGGTGGGTGGTAAAAGGACAGGTGGATTTTGAAGGTAGGCTTTTACTCTATCGAATGCGACTTGGCATTGGTCATCCCATTAGAACTTCTCTCCTTTCTTCAGTAATTGGAACAAGGGATCACATATAGTCGTGAGTTTTGAGATAAAGCAGATGAAGAATTGGATCCTCTCGAGGAACCCTCTTACTTCTTTTTCATTCTGCGGCGGTGCCATTTCTAGAATTGCCTTGATTTTAGAGGGATCAACCTGTATCCCCCTCTATGTAATGAAAAAACCGAAGAGCTTCCCAAAGGTCACATCGAAAGTACATTTCTTTGGATTCAGCCTCATCTTGTATTTGCACAACCTTTTGAAAAACTTCTCCAATGCCACCAAGTGTCTTTCCCTATCCTTGGATTTTACAATCATGTCATCTGTACACTTCTACTTCTTTGTGAATCTTGTCATACAGCAGAGTGGTGGCAGCTCTTTCGTAGGTTGCCCCAGCATTCTTGAGCTCGAAAGGCATTACTCTGTAGCAGTAAGTCCAGTAGACACCAAATTTTGACCACACTGATGGGATTTAGGGTGAAAATGCCTTAGATGATTTGATGATGAAAGTACCCCATAGAAAGTACTGAATTCCACACAATCGAAAGATCGAACTTTAGAAAGTGACTTCAAGTTCAGAAAAGCCCTTTTCCATGCATAAATCCCAGTTTTATAAAAAAAATGTCTCTCACAATTCATATTCACTCAGGGTTATATAAACACGAAGTGTTCTAAATGCAATATTTTAGGTATCCAGAGATTCAATTTTAAAGAAAAGTTCAAAATTGACGCACATTGAAAAGGAATTTTGAAAAAGAAGTCGTTTGATTTCAAAAAGATGACGAAAATTTTCGAGGACTTCCAGACTTCAATTGAACTTCAATTTTCATTTCAAAACCTCCTGCATATATTTATACTGAAATTCAACTCGACAACTTTCCAACGGTACATAAATAGACGATTTTGGACACCAAAAAGCCTTTTTACGAAAATCTGGAAAAACAGTGAATGTAATATTTAAAACATGGCATAAAGGCAAACATGGGATCATGAATAGTAAGTAGCGGGTCCCACATAGGGAGAGGCAGGTCCGACCTAAGCCGCTACCCACAAGTTTCCCCCTCCATCAAGCTTTTTGGATTCCAGACCCTTCTAGAAGCCTGCCACTGCTAGGAAATTGCCTGAAAACTGCGTTTAGGCAGTGAAATGACCATTTTAACCCTTTTCTGATCTCTGAAAATCTTGTTTTAACCCTGAAACTTAAGAGTTAAGTTTTTGAAACTCTATATATAGATCTCATGCATCCCATCTTGAGTGATCATGGAATATACTAGAGTACTAGTTCATATACTTACAAGATATAAGAATATACTTAGAATTCAAGAGAAATTTCTAGAGAGATGAAGGGAATTAAGATTAAAAATTTTCTAAACTAATCTCAAGATAACTAGATTAAGTGAATTAAACATCAATTGCTTCCCTTAACTTCTATGGATGAGTGCTTGAAGAGCTTCAAGAACACTCGTAGAAAAAGATCCTTCAAATCAACTTTGAATGCATAAATTTTTTTATTTTTCTTTGGTAATCGGGGGTGTCCGGGCCAGCTTGCGCGCACCTCGACTAATCCCCCGAGACCTGGAGGCGCCGGGTGAATACTCCAGTGGCCACGCCTCCCATGACTCAAACACTAAACCTCTTGGGTAGTACACCCAAGAAGCTTACCACTCGGCCACAAGGTACTTGGTTCCTTTGAATGCATAATTGAGAATCCTCCAAGAGGTAAACATCCAATTCATCTCTAATTCCTACTTTTGAATATGGATCTATAAGACTTGAATCTAGTTTAATTTTATTTCATTTGTTAGAACACTCATCTTCTTCTTCTTTTATTCTCTACACACTCACATAGCTAGATCCAAGTCCCTTTTGATTTTATTGATAATTCTTAAATTAGAGATTGATTTTCACTTTGGTTTTCAATTTTGATTTCATTCTTCTATTTAGTTTAGATCCAATTATACATGATTATATATATCTATCTATTTTGAATTCTATGATGATTTTGAAGTATTATCTATGAGAAGCACAAGAAGGAAAAAGGCTTTTTATGTCACTTAAAAAGTGACATAAATAGATGTTTATGTCACTTTTTTTCCCAGTCAAAAGTGACATAAATGGAGGCAACATAAATGTTTTAAAAGTGGCATACATGTTTTATAAAAGTGACATAAATGTTTCATAAAACCAACACATTTGTTAATAATAAGTGACATGAATACATAAAAGTGAGATAAATACCATTTTATTTATGTCACTTTTAACATAAAGTTACATAAAAATAGAAAAGTGGCATAAATACCATACAAAATTATTACGTCAAAGTCTTAAAGGTGACATAAAAACTTTAAAAGTGACATAAATACTAGATAAAAGTGACATAAATGTGTAATTAGTTACGTCAATATTTTTAAAAACATAAATGTTTTAAATAATATTGATTCAATCACCCAGTGAAAATAATATATACCACCCTGTATATACAATACCACTCTGTACAAAATAAATCCAACGCAATGATCTATTTCAACTATTAAATTTCGTCGATTCATCTCAATATCAACCAATTGATTGGAATGAACAAAAAAATATACAATCGATCCGAGTCAAGTGCTAAACTAATAACATATAACATATTCATCAAAAAGTACTAGCAAAGCTATGAAAGTAACAAAAAAAAATTAGCCTAACAAAAAAAGTGGTTCGCTTGTTAGAGCTTTCCATCAAAATGTGAAACTTTGTACCTACAAAAAGGAAAAAGTTTTTATTGATTAGTTGTATATATAAAATAATATCAAACTTAGTGCATGTACACAATAAGGTATACAAAGCAGTGTGCTAAACAGCTAAACAGTGCACAAGCTATGAAAACTGAAGCATAGACATTTTAATGCATTTTAAGTCATATGCCCGGAAAAAAGCACACGCAAAAGTTCTGAAAATTAGTGCACGGAGAGGGTCTCATATGCGCGTGCTATGCACGTGCTGCCCGAGCGCAGCTACATGCCACGGAACGTGCCAGGGATGTCTTGGGAGTTGCGGCTTGTGCTTGTAATGCACAGTTAGGCATATCACTATACTTTAACACATATGCACGGAAAAAAGCACGTAAAAGGGGTCAAAACAGCCAATGCAGAATTTTCACATAGCTTATGTGTATATAATTAGGTGTTCTAGGTACTTTTAGATACTACACCACAAAGCAGCATTTGATTGAATAAAACTTAGCTTTTTAATGCCTACACTAAAGTTTGTGAACCCACTTGGCTCAGTGCTTAATACTGTTCTCTAGGCTAGTGATTACTTTCAACTTAGAATCCTTTAACTTGTTTGAGAACCTCACATTTATGAGCCTTAAAGTTCAAGCATCAAGACTTCTATATAATTATAATATGCATGTTAATCTAATGTTAATTGCTCATATTCTGAATTGTCTAATTAGTGTTTGGTTTTCTGCTCATGTATAATCTTCAAACATAAAGAGAAAGCAAGAGCACATAAAATGCCACCCCATAGGCATACTCATTAAGGTTTACAAACCTAAATAGCAAGTAAAACATATAAGACGCCACCCTGCAGGCATACTTGTACTAACCAGGAATAAGAACGACCACTTGTATCTAGAAATGCCACCCCTTCAGCCTGAACTTTGGTTCTCACGTTTTGCTTAAACTTCTATTGTCTTCAGAGATCACGACTTCACCACTGCCAATTGTTGAACAAAAAGGAAAATAATTAGAAAATCCTAACTTTGAGCATGATTAATAAAAACAATCGGACAGAATTTTCCAATTGTATAATTTACACTTTATTTTTCTTGTTCAGTGTGACACTCCTGGTCTAGTCCCATACTGATCATGCTTTTACATGTCACCGAAACAAAAAGACAAAAAGACCACAAACTGATCAGGATTTTTATACAGGTCCAGGCATTGATCCTGTCACCTACAAGGGAACTGGCAGCTCAAACAAAGAAAGTAATATTGGCTATTGGTGGTTACATAAACATACAGTCCCAGGCATGCATTGGAGGCAAAAGCGTGGGTGAGAATATCAAGAAACTAGAATACGGAGTTCATGTGGTGTCTGGGACCCAGGAAGGGTTTGTGACATGATCAGAAGGAGAACATTACGAACTAGAGCAATTAAATTATTAGTTGTTGTAAGTTCAGGATTTCCTTGCTCTCCCCTTCGTTTAATCATAATAGGTTCATTTTGGGGTATGTGAAGGCTTATTATCATGAACATTATTAAATTTCACCAGGATGAATCTGATGAGATGTTGAGCCGTTGTTTCAAAGATCAATTCTATGATGTTTACAGATATCTTCCACCAGAGCTTCAGGTAATCAACTCCTTTTCTATCCACCCCTCACTTATGATCAACTACTCTCAGTTGATGGTGAACTCTTTCAACTTGTTCCGTACTAACGGACAAATCCATATCATTTAGAGTCCAGAAACAACTTAAATCAGCTTCTTAACTAAAGGTAAATGTTAGCTTTTATATTTTGTTTTCTTTTGCCTCACTAAACCTATTAAGCAATAAAAGTCTTAGAGAATGAGAAAAGAAAGGAAAAGAAAGAGAAATTCTTTTCTTAAGAGTTATCTCTCGCGTTTAAATAATATTAAAGTTATTTCTTAGAGTTATTTTCATCATCTTTTTTCTTTTTTCGTATTTGGAGTAATGCATTTGATAATTAGAGTAAGAAGAGTGCAAAAGGAAACCCTTTTCATGTTCATGCATGGTACCTCTCACAGCTGTCAACAGATGGTAGAAAATTGAAATCGTGCAGCCCATCTCTCTAACAAAAAACATCAAACAGCTCTCTCTCTCTCTCTCTCTCTCTCTCTCTCTCTCTCTCTAAAACACACATACACACACACACACACAGAAACACCCCGGTCTAACAATTATATATAGAAATTAGCATTTGCAACATATTTTTTGAGGAACCAAGTTGGTTCAATTAATTAATTATTAGAATGAATAGGTACATGTATAGACATTTACATATGTGTGTATGTACTATGTTTTGAAATGATCCATCCTTTAACAAGTTAAAAGTAAAACTTGTTTGGAAAATAAATCAAAATAATATGTATCTCAAGTTGGATGCAAGTGTTATTGTGTACAAACTAAGCATACTTGAAAAGAATCAATTAATGGTCAATTTAACCAAAATTGTACATCTTAGTGGAATTAATGTACAATTCAAACAAAGTAATTTTTAATAGTTACCTTTGCTAGTAAAGTAGGTTTTTCCGGTAATATCAATATGTTAAAGTGTTGATCATATTATTTGGCCTAATAAATACTAGCACAACTGGTTGATAATCTTTCTTTTTTTTTATTCAAATATTTACATACCTCCCAAAATAGAGCCTTTTGATAATATGTGCGCTTAGTAATCCTGCCTGCAGGAGAGGAAAATTAAATGTTACAAAAGTATATATATATAGATATATATATAGAGAGAGAGAGACTCACTACAACTCCCAGCAAAGTGCTCGTGATAAATAAGTATAAGAATCTTCAAACAAATTGCAAAGCTATGCTAGAGTCGATATGAGATAGATCGAAGCTCTGGATTGCGTTGAAAAGCACCACTTATGTGGCATCGTTTACAACACTATCCCCAAAACATGACTGTGTAGTAAAGGTGTCTCGTCCTGGTTTAGAACCTGAGCCATCAGATGGAATAATACATAAGGGTGTGCTTGGAATGAAAACTTCAGAATGCATTCTCACAAATTATAATTGCATTATCCCTTTCATTGTCAACTTATTTTTAAAGATGTATTCTCGTGTTATTTTTACTTTTTCATAAAGCAGTCTCACTTGCTTCTGCTTTTAAGTTGGAGATCATGTTTTGCACATGAGCACATGAGTTGGGGCTTGACCAAAGCCCATCCTCCTTGACTTCCATAGCTAATAACTCTTACTCTACAATGGTTCTATCTCCATCTCAATCCATATTTTGTGTTTGTTTTTCCTCTCATGATACATAAATATCAATATTGTTATTTTCATACCAGACGCAGCATAAATCGTGGAGAAGTATTTCTACTTGTGGCAAAAAAGGTAACTTTACCTGCAAGGAGCAAACAGAATCTATTGCAGAAAAGATTGCTCCTATTGCTACAAACAAATGAATCAAATGATTAAGAGAGAATCAGAAGACAAATTAATGAAGGAAAAAAGATTCAGGAAAAACTTCTGAGGGAAATAGAAAGGGAGTGGTACCAAAATAATCTCCTATTTTGAGAGAGCCTATATTCATTTTCTTGAAAAAGTTTATAGCACCTGGGCAAGAATTTAGACAGAAGTTATTAATTGGTAGTACAGATATGATTGCAGTAACCATTAATGAATTCAATGGGAAAGAAGGTTGTCTTATTTCTTTTTCTCCTACATGATACAAGACTCTAGATAAGACATATAAACAAAACAACAACCTGAACTAATGTTAAACAAATAAATAAGTTATTGGCAATGATAATATTCAGGCATGGGTGTACGTGAAATTAGTTAAAATCCATTTGCAAATGAATCTTTGGTACATTTCTATTCACAATGGAAGTATTTCATATGTTGATCTTTCGTTCACTGTTTTTGTTTGCTCTTATTTTGTAAATCTCATTCAGCAGACTTGTGAGAAGGCAAAGAAAATGGAGTCCCTACTATGAACATAAGCACAGCAAGCAAAAGCTTACCACTACAACATCTTTTATATAGGGTCAAAAATCAATTGGATGATTCCCATTCATTTGAGTGGTTTATTCGCCAAATGATAGGAATGGGATGAAACGAAGTGCAGATTCAAAAGCATACCTAATGAAATGATGGAGAAGGAAATCAAAGTACCCAACTACACCAAAGTTGAGGAAAAATTGTTTCTTCTTTACCTGGAACTTGATGAGTATTATTCCAACAAAAAAAGGACATCAAAATCATAAGCATGGGCTTGTGCATCATACACAACCACAGATCTAATTAAAAAACATAAAAACCAAAAACAAGTGTATTGTCTATTAACATTTGCCACTTCCACAAATTAATGAGTTATTCTTGTGCCATGCGAAAAACAATTGAACATGGAATAAAAACTTTTAAGGGTATTGAGCCACCAAAACTTAAGTTGCAAAATGTTCATTTTCCTTGCAAAACGACTAGCATAAAGAATTTTGTTTTTATTTTTTTTTCTTCGGGAAATGGTTAATAAATAAGAAAGAAAAGATTGTATAGAGTACAAGGGCATACCCCAGGATAAAGAATTACAGTATACATAAGCAAGCATTCACTAAGACTCTATTTGGTTCATGGATTTATCAAGGGAAAAGAAAAGAAAGCATAGCGGAAAACATTTTCCTTTGTTTGGTTAATAAGAAAAACGGTGAGGAAATAGTAAGTAAAAGAAAACATGGCGGAAAATATATTAAATCTTTGAGTTTGTGAGTCATTTCCATTTCCTCATTTCTCGAATTGCTATTGTACTTTGAAAATTTTCAATTTGTAATGTAATTTAAGCATGGAGGAAAGCACAAGGGAAAACACTAAGGAAACAATTTTCCTTATCGTTTTCCTTTCTTTTTTCGTTTTCCTTACCAAATCTATGAACCAACAGAGTCTAACACTAACAATCGATTATGTAAAAGAAATGACCGAGCTTGAAAAAAGATGAGGTAGTTCTCCATCTTTCTACTAGAAAACTGAATCCTGGAACTCTAAGCATACTTGACCTAAAAGGTGAACCAACATCAAGCTGATCTATTCGTATTTATTTCAGTTGCCGCATTATCAAAATAATCGATTAGACGGGAGTTTGAAATTAGTTGGGATTGACTAAAATCAAACAAATGAAGTTGCCCAGTATCCACCACTAAAAAGAAAAGGCTTCAAGATCTCGACAATCCAAATCTTCCATAAAGTTAAGAAACAGTAAGAACCAATAGTTTCTAATTTCCCTTATAGCGATTCTGATGGTCGGCTGGTCACAGTCAAATAAAGCAACAGAACAGTATTGTATTTAAATGTTGGGTTGGCCCATCACTAATTAATTAGTTTTAAAAAAAATACAAATGTATTGATTTTTAAAGTGGAGAGGGAAAAGAGGAGTGGACGGCAGGGGACATAAAGTAGAGTAAAACACAAATGAGGACTAGCGCATTCAGATTTTGTGCCATAAATATTGGATGTCATGGCTAGTCCAGTACCTCCTCCTTGAGAAGTCATCCATCACACTGTGTGACAGCTTATGAACCATTGATCACTGTGGGTCCTACATGATCAACGGCCCACAAGTGGCCGACACATGGTGTGACAGTCACTTGGGATAATTTCTCCTCTTTTAGGGGCATATATAATAAGTAATTAGTTCACTCAATGAAAATCTAGATTCCACTAGAAATTACAATTGCTAGTAATCTCATGCATATGAATACATAATAGCATTGCAATATTAAAAACTAAGGGGGACTTATGGGTGTTTCAAAAATACTTTTTTTGCCTAGATGGAAAAGCAATATATACAAAACTAAGAGAAATTAGTTTAAACAACATCAAGATTTCCAGATCATAACTATTCAATTGCATGGGGTATTTGCACAGTTACCAACTTAAGACTTAACTAAAAATGATAATCATGAATATAAAATGCATGCACTACATACCTAGCATTGAAAATAATAGGTGGAAGAAGACAAAGGAAGAAAAGATCTTGACTGAAAACTAAAAGATGTGGGTTGGTTCCTCCACTGGTGAGAAGAATAAAAATTCCAGTGCACAGTCCCTGTCATTCACCAAAACCTAAATAAATTCGAATTTAGATCACCTTTAATTTTAAACTCCATAAATATATTCACATATACACACACATTTACATATACATATTGATGATGCCGAAAGTTGGTAAGCAAGATTTAAGCAGGAAAATAAAGCAAGAAAAGGTTTGTATGTGGTTCGGTCCCATTAACAAGGTGACCTACATCCACGGTTGCGCCTGTGCGCTTCTCACTAGCAGATCACCGGCGGGCCTGGTGAGCCGACAAGGACGGGCGGCACTACCAGTAATACCGGCCGGGTATATGCGTGTATGTGGTGAGTTCTCTAACAGAGTTTGTATGCTTAGAGAATTAGATTTCTCCGATCCCCTTTTGACAGGGTAGGTGGCTCTTTTATAGAGGCAAGAGTCCACCCTTACATGGTAAGTTGGTAAGATTAGGAAGTCTAATCTAATCACAATAGATTTGCATGATCTTAGGAGAGTTTCCTAAGTGGTTTAGGAAACTGCTCATCTTTCCTTGATAGAGTCCGGATCACATAAGGAAACTGCTTGGAATGTTCTTCGCGAGCTACTCCTGCTGGAAAGCTGCCGCGCATCACGCCCGGGCGGTTCACCTCACCCGAGCGGTGACGTCTAATGCGGGGCACGGGCCCCAAAGTCTCTTCCCGGAATAGCTCGGGTCCTTCTGCACGTGGCGGTTGCTCTTTAGCTGATATTTCCGGACACATCAGCTGCCCCCCATTTTCAAAGTTGATGTGACATCTTGGCGGAGGAAGTTTGAAAATTAAGACCGTCTCCACGATACCGCTCGGGCATAGATCGGGATTTCACCCAGACTGGGACCGATTGTGGCGGTTTGCCGGGATACTGACCGAACAGTGACTAGGCCCGGCATCCCAAATACCATGTGCCACCTGGCTACTGGTCTAGTTAAGATCCAACGATGCCCATGCAGAGGTAACCGAATCGTTTGCACGACAACTAAAACATCACGTCGAGCATTAAATGTTCACACCTTTTGAGGCGATGCCCCATGTGCCCGAAATGACAGTTTTGGCGGGAGGGCATATGAGCCGTTCGATCCAATATGATCTCTGCCGTTCATGATGCCTATATAAGGGGCACCTGTTCAGTCCATCCCTTACTGCAGATTAACAACCGAATTTACCGAGGCGTTCTCGAGAGCAATGCGTTCCTGAGCTTTCTTCCTTTGCATCTATTGCCCACACCCTCTTCTTTCAGATGGCTTCTCATGTTGACCTTAACTCCGACGACGGACTTAAGACCTTCCGGGAAGACTGCGAAATTCCGGATGACGTTGGAGTTCGCCCCTACATCGAAGGGGAGGAGATCGCCTTCCCTTTTGTCCTCATTAGCAGCTACCTGCTGCTAGTTATGGGGCTACGCTTCCCCCTCCCGGCCTCCTTCTGCGACCTGCTACAGGGGTTGCGTATTCCACTCTCCAAGTGCCGCCCAAATGTTGCCCGCCTCCTCTGGGGGATATCAGTACTGAACCAGCGACTTGGGGTGCTTCTCCGTTCAGTCGACGTCGTCAGGTGTTATGTCCTGGGCATCGACCACGGGGGTCCCTACCTACGCCCCGGAGCCGAGGGGAGACACCTTGTCCAGGGCTTGGACTTCCCGAACAAGAAGTGGCACCAATATCCTAGGGTCGTGGTGTCCGACAACTGGATAGTGGACCCTTCTCTCCGCCCCCCTGCGACCTTTAATACGGAATTGTGCAAAACGTCCTTTGCTGCCTTCCGCGGTATTGCCCCTTCTGTTGCCGACACAGAGGCGATCGACCGCGCTATCGAAGCTGGCCTCACATTCTCGGATTTGACCGAGGCTCCTAATGGTGAGGTTGGTGGTGAGGCTCCACCTGCGCCCCTTGCTGCTGCTGCCTCCGAGTCTCGCCGCTACACTCAATCCATGTCCACCGGTCCGCGTGCTACAGGCAGGGCCAGCCCATCCGAGGGGCCAGTTTCTCTGTCGTCCGAGGGTGCAAACCCACCGCCAGGCCCGTCCAGGAAGGGAAAGGAGAAAGCGGTCGGGGGTAGGAACTCCACCTCTATACAAGATAAGTCGGATGAAATACCCGACCGGCCTTCACGTGCCCAGCTCTTGGACCGGCCTCTCCCTTGCTAACCTAGAGGGTCGTCTTCAGGAGGTGGAAAAGCAGACCGCTCACCTGCAGACGGGCTCTGCCATGCAGGAGGTGGACATTCACACCCTCGAGCTTGCTGTAAAGGAGCTGGTGGCGAGGATGGCAGCTCTGGAAGAGGAAGTCAAAGTTCTGAAGGGCAAAGGAACTTGAAGGCTGCTCTTCTTTTTTTTTTTTTTGCCGGGGAACTACTATTACTACCCCCGATCTCTGTACAGTTCACCTTTTATTGCAATGAAAAGGTCCTTGAGGCCAACTCTTTCTGTTTTCTTTTAATTGCGTTGTTTGTGATTGCCAATGCTCGGCGCTTTGTCTGATACCATTTTGAAAGCTGAGCACCCCCTTAGGAACCGTTCGGTAATAGATCGAGATCACGATAGGAGGATACCGGTTGAACTGATTGGTCGCGTCCCAGGTCATCGTTGTGTCACGTGTCAACCGGCCATGTGTCCCAATATATTACATGTGTCGTATGGTTTTTCAGGCAAAATCTGCTTAGAACTCTCTCCTTTCAACCCTAACTCCTCTACTTTCTTTGCTAGTTCTTCGTATTTGGTCATTATATGGTCTTCACTTTTTAACTGACATATACTTTTCTCCTCTATACCTGATATCTATGCTCGTGAGACATCTTCAGAATTAGACCATTTATGAGCATGTTTGGCTAACCACTTGAAGTGGGTTTCAGCCTCTTCGGTGTTTTTGCGAAGAAAAGGACCTGAGCTCATGGTTTCAACCAGTTTTTTCATTTCACCATTTAGTCCTTCATAAAAGTAGCTAATGGTTTGCCATTTCTCATACCCGTGATGTGGGCATGAGAGAAGCAAATCTTTGAAACGCTCCCAAGTTTGAGTGAAGGTTTCATTGCACTTTTGTTTATAGGAATTTATTTGACGTTTAGTTCAGTGGTCATGAAAGGTGGAAAGAATTTCATTAAAAACGTAGTGTTCATTACATGCCAGGTGAAGATTGAATTCGGCTTGAGGGTGAGTAGCCATGCTTTTGCTTTATCCTTCAAGGTGAAGGGAATAGCATTAGACGTGTCACATCTATAGGACAATTCTGTGAGAATGTTTTACAAACATCCTCAAAATCCTTGACATGTAGATATGCCTTCTCACTTTCCATTCCATGAAAGGTTAGAAGGAGTTGAATCATTCCGTTGCAAAATTGGAATTCGCCCGCATGGGGTGGAATGAGAATACAAGAAGGCATAGGTGCGTGTTTGGGTTGCATAGGTCACACAAAGGACGCAATGAATCGTCAATAGGCAGAACCACATTCTCACCATTTTTTCTTTGATTATCAGCCATTGAATCTGTAGGTGTAGCTATAGGATTAATAAAACTAGAAGAATCAGATGAGTAGAGTGAATTTCTGTGAATTTCTTCAATGGAATTATCGGACATGAAAGGGTAAAGATCCTAAAAGGTTTTAAATCTAAAGAGAAAGAAAATGAAAAAACAGAAATAGATAAAGATAGAATGAGGTAATCTAAGCGTTAGCTCATTGCCTTCCCCGGTAACGGCGCCGAAAACATGACACGAAAATATTTTGTATGCGCTTGTGTGCTATACCCAAGTGTAGGTAGACATGCAAGTAGCAACTGGTTAAGACCAGGCCAATCCCATAGGGAAGGTTGTTAACTAATTACTTAGATTAAACTCTATAAGAAAATGAAAATTCAATATTTAAAGAACGTGCAGAACACGAAGTTCTACAATTAACAACTACAAAAAGTAAAGAAACTAAATTAACTATGAATTAACTACTTAACTAAATTGATATTTTAAAACGGATTTTTACTTTATAAAAGGGGAACATTGGGATAACACGAATCCAGAGTGACCTAACCATCTACCATGTAGTTACCTCAAAGCTCAATGGAGTACATCTTCAACAGTATTCCGTATTTCTCTAAGCATAAAGAATCTACAGCCCTTTCATGATCAGGACTATATCATCACAGTTGATTTTGAAATATAAGAAAGCAGTTTAAAATAATAGTTAAGACTCGCACTCTGAATGGTTTTAGCATTAAAAGTGGTTTACAAAAGTTATTAAAGAAAAATGCCTTAAGGCTTAAAGTTCAGAAACTATTTTGACAAACTGAGCGTTTGGGGACAGTTTGATAACGAATCTCAAAAATAGAAAGTCTAGGAATACTACATAGGATACTCTCAAGAATCAGAGAGTTCGATCGATCGATGGGCTTTTGATCGATCGAACATTGTCATCTTTCAATCGATCGAAATGTCTTTGATCGCTTGACTGTATCTCTGGTCCGATCGGTCGAACTAACTTTGATCGATCGAACACAGTTTTCAAACTACTGGATGGCAGAGGCTGAAGATCACTGTTTCATCGTGATCTCCCAACCCTAGGACTACTCAAACATGGTCTGGAGTGTCTTAAATTTATTTTTAACATAAAAGTTCATTAAAATCTCGTTTGGTTGTGTTTTATACATGCAAAATATGAAAATTTATGGTTTAATCACTACGAGCATGCGAAACTATGATCTATTCAGATTAAAACTACTAAAACTACTGACAGAATGTAAATATAACTAAAATAATAGAACCTGGAACAAACAAAATTATTAATAAACTTCAAACTTCAACCCAATGCAATATCTAAGCAACAAAACCTACAAAAAATCAAAGTAAAACATTTTCTCTCTATATAAAACTGATGAAAACAAAGTTGGGCGTCCATGTAGACGTCTTACAATCTAATATATATCGACAACCTAAGGGCTACGGTTACAACAAACATTTCTGTTGTGTGTGCATAAATTCTGATAAAAGGCATGCTCGCTGGATCAAACATCACTCGATCAATTAAACTTCTGGATTACTCAAGCTCGCGAACTGTACTCAATCGATCGAAAGCTCGATCACTTGAAACTCTTTGATCGCTTGAACTTCATATTTCAGCTTTGACTTTCCCTGCTTGTAATCAAGTCTTCCCTTTATCCTGTTATTCATTTCTTCACACAGCAAAACAATGATCTGCATAAATAATGGCTAAAACAATGCAACTTATCATAGATTTATCATATTGTATAAATGTTGGCATTGTAATATGAATTGCAAATATGACAAGGAGCTGTGAACTAAATTAGTGTATTTCTATATTTTAGCACGGTTGTATTTTACAAATACCTCCGCTTGTCACTTTTACACAGCTTCACATGGCTATTCGGATTCTCAGTTCCATCAAAATGGTCAAGGCGGGCATCTTGAAGTGTTTTTTGGTAGTTTTAGCTTAATAGGCTCAAAAAGTCCTTCCAAGTCTAGCGTGTAATCATCAATCCCCTTGCTCTTCCTCAATACACTTTGTAGCTTGTCATCTTTGTCCATTTTTTCCTAGAGCTTTTTGTCATAGGCAGGCAGCAGGACACCTTGAAACTATTCTTCCTTCCCATTATTGTCATATACAATGACGGGAGGTGGTATAAACCACGGTGGTGGTTGTGGTGGCATGAAACCTGGTGGCGGTGGGAACCCAAGTGGGTACTGTGGCTGTTGCTATTTTAGTTCTTTCATAAACTTCAAGACTTGGGCCAGGCTGTCGAACTGTTGGCTTATGGTTGCTCCCAACTCGGTGACCTTATTTTCTAACTCTTCTTGGTTCATGCTGAAATAACTTGGTAGGCTGATTCTGACCAAACGAGTATCTGAATTTCCAACCCAAGATGAGGATCCCAGCTGTTGACCTTGGGAATCTATACTGAGCTACAGATATGAGAGAACTATATCATATTTTGACAGTGATGACTTTAGACAGATAGATAATGACAGTGATGTTAACAAATGTGGATTGACTGGTATACAGACTGATTGAGATAGTGCATGCGGACGATAGAAAAGGTACATGTAAGTAAGACAAGCATGCGGATGCGAGCCCTAGTCTATAGAATGCTCCTATTTCTAATAGATAGCGGTGAAACAAGTAAGGTCCTAGCCATACAAAGTGTGCAAACCTTAGTTTCTAATATGATCACCTAGGGAGGTAGAAGAATTGGAGTTTTTCAGAAGAAATATGGAATTTTTGGGATATTCAGGAGATCTGGGCAGAGTTTCTGGGAGAAACTGGTCATATTTGGGTAGTTGGGCAGAGTTTCTGGGAGAAATTAGTCATATCTGGGTAATTCTAGACAAAGTTTCTGGAAGAAATTGGTTATATTTAAATGAGTTGGGCAGAGTTTCTGGGAGAAATAGGTACTTTTTTGGAAATGTGGGAGTTTCTGTGGGAACTTGGCATATCTGGGAAATCTAGGAGATTTGGATAGAGTTTTTGTGGGAAAGTGGTCATATCTGGGTGATTTTGGATAGAGTTTCTAGGAGAAACTGGTTATATCTGGAAAATCTGGGACATTTGGATAGAGTTTTTGTGGGAAACTGGTCATATCTTGGTAATTCTAGACAAAGTTTCTGGGAAAAACTGGTTATATCTGAATGAGTTGTGCAGAGTTTATAGGAGAAAAAAGCACTTTTCGGAAATCTGGGAGTTTTTGTGGGAAACTGGCATATCTGGGGAAATCTGGGAGGTTTAGACAGAGTTTCTGTGGGAAACTGGTCATATCTGGGTAGTTCTGGACAGAGTTTCTAGGAGAAACTAGTTATATCTAGGAAATCTGGGAGATTTGGATTGAGTTTCTGTGCATCACTGGTCATATCTTGGTAATTTTGGACAGAGTTTCTGGGAGAAACTAGTTATATCTGGGAAATCTGGGAGATTTGGATAGAGTTTCTATGAGAAATTGGTCATTATGACGGGAGCAGGTGATGATGGTGATCATATTGTCTAGCAAGATTTCATACTCCTATGTCTTTGGACCAACAAACAAGGTTTGCGGTGTATATCTTTGTGAACATGGAGCAGACACCCTTATCATGATGCTTAGGCAAGTCAACTCAATGTTATCACATGTGAGTGATTGCATTGGCCCTTGGAAATCATAACAAAGAGGTTCTGTTCTATGCCACACAAGCATCTTCACTGCGTAGGTAATCCCGTCAGGGCATGCAGCAGTTATATCACATTGTCCTATCTGAAAAGATAAATGAACAGTCCTATAAAAGGTTCTATAGGAATCTATATGCAAAGGTTGGGTCTAGTCAAAGAGGGTCCATTGACGACAGTTCCAATATACCCTTAGAGAGACAATATAGAAGGTTTTACTATTTTTGATATACCTTGGAAGGTACAGTATCAACGGTAACTTGTGCCCTGGCACAACAAGACCTGAATAATGTCAGCGTCGCATTTCAGACACAGTCGGAGGGGAAATGCAGAAGTGCAATGTGGTGAACCAGACACAGTAAAAAAAGATGATCTTAAGGATGCTTCGTATGACTCAAACCTCTGTATTATTTTGTTTCAAAAAAAAAATCCCTAGCAGAGTTGCCTGATTGTGGACACGCGGAATTGGTTTCCTTTTTTGTTTGTTTGGAATTATTTTGAAAAAAGGAAAAGAATGGTCTATTGAAAACAGATACAGAATCACCACTTGGTCTTTAGGGAACCAAGAAACCCAATTTGACTCACCCAAATGGATAAAGAGCACTGGCCCTTCATAACCAAAGAACTTGGCTCAGGGTTTTGGTAAGAGAGAGGAAGGAGCCTTTGTTCGGACTAAAACACTCTCAACTCGCCCCGTCTTTTGACGGGCCTTAATTAGCATCCAAAATGGAAAAGTGGATAGAACAGTGAGTTGATATGGTAAAAATGGAAAAGTGGGATTAGGAATGTTTTTAATACATGATTTTGAAGGAGATCATCGTTACTGTGTGTAGAATACATATAAAAAAGCCAAACTACAATAACTGTTACAGATTAAAAGAAATCATATGAACAAGAGAGGTTGCTCAGAAATAGAGTCCGAACTGTCGACTGAAATATTGAAAAAACTTAGAAAATGAAAACAAAACATCTAGAGGCCCATATTATACAGAAAGTCTCCTAGACATTGAAGTTCGAGGGAAAAATGAGTGGGACCACTCCTTTTGGAAACATTTTCTGAAAAACAAGTTTAAATTCAACCTAGCTGCTCTGAAAGTAAAAACATAATGTCTAGAAGTAATGTTTAGACCAAAATGGAACCCTTCCAAGTGTTTTTAGATCAAAACAAAAATCATGGGTATTCTCTAATGAGTTAGGAAGACTTTTCAAGTGGTCTTGTAATCACCCATTGAGTATTGAACTCAGAATATTATTTTGAAGTTGAATAATTCACTGTTTTGAGGATTTTTGAGAAAAAACAAGGTTTATTTTTTGGAATCCAAATATTGGGGTTTTAGAGGGGTTTTGAAATAGGGGTTTTGAAAGAATATTTTTAACATCAAATAGAGATTATAACCTCTTGAAATACCAACATTACACTCAAGTCAATAACTTCCAAGATTGTTGGAGAGATTTATTTTCGTGTGAGCATAACTTTAAGAATACTTTGGAAGTATTGATGTTGAAATCATCATCTATCAAACATGTTTTTTAGGTCAAGAGCTACTATCCATAAGGATTCACTCACCTCAAACACCATATCATCATTTAGATGATGATGAACTAGTAAATAAAACAAAGAAAAATAAAAAAGAACTGAGGTAAGAAGAGATGAACATTGTATATAAACAAGCAAATAAACAATCAATAGATGATATTCAATGATATATTGGACTTGTAGCTTGGTGTTTCACTTATATTTGGACATTTGGATATGGAAGTAGCTTCCTATCTCATAAAAGCTCACAAAAATGAAGTAAAGAAATGTAATGAAGTCAAAACAAGGTTAGGAACTCACTTTCTTGTTAAAAAAACAGAGGAAGATCTCTTTCTTTCTATTCTAACCCTATCCCTACAACTTTCTCTCTACAACTTCTATAAACTTATATTTGCCACCCCCAAAATTAAAAGTCAAGGGGTGGTTTATATAGGCCAATTTGCGAGAATTTTGGTATTTAAAGAGTGCTCCCATTGGTCCCAAACATCTGTGAACAAAAAACTACGTCGTTTTGGTTTTCAATTAATCAATTTGGACACCCAAATAAAATTACAAAAATGGACTATTCTGGGGTAGAGTGCCGTGGTGGCACTGGACTTGTGCCGCGATTGTAGTGGGCCAGTGCCATTGTGACACTGCTCATCAGACATATAGATAATGTTGTTTAGGCCCCTAGAGGTTCCGGTATTCGCAAAATGCCCTACTTTGTCCGAAATTCAGTAAAAATACGTACGAACTCCAAACCGAGGTTATGATATACCGTTAGAAAGGTAATGGAGTCTACTTTTCTAAAAAATAGTTCGAAGATAGGTTACTTTGAAGTGGTTTGCGGTATTTTGCGATAAATGCCGATTTGATAGTCTTTTCACCTTTAGAAATTCATAATAAATTCGTTTTAAATCTAGAAATTACGTGCAATATACCTTTGGAAAGTCATTGATCTCTAGCATCCATGAAAGATGTTTGAAAAATGGTACGGTGCTCTGATTTTTAAGTCAACTTTTGGTCAAATCGGTCAAATCAAGGACCTTCAGGAAGTTCTGGGAACCTCTAGGAGCTCCGAGGAGCTAACAATTTTGTTTGATTTTCTTTTAAAACTCATTTTCGCACTTTTCACATGATCAAAAATGATCTCGAAATATTTTGGAGAATTTGGATGAATTAGATGGCTGGCAAAACATTAGCACAAACTACAATGAATGGGAACAAGCTCAATATGAGGTGTTCCAAGAATTATATCATGAGTATGAAGAAAACGAATGGGAGCAATACCTAACATCCTTAGAACAATTTCCCATCTGTAATGAAAATGACATTATATTTAGATGGGGGGTTTATTAACTAGAGTTGTTAATGGAGAAATATTAAGGTACACCTTCCAGAGGAATTGGTTATTTTACCTACTCAAATGGGGGACATCTCTAGTTCCTGTCTTTTTTGAACAATTCATTTCTCAAAGAGTCATTGTCGAATATGATATATTCATGGAAGTAACACTATATGATGATCCCGATGTATATAACTATGACACCTACTTGAGGTTTCGAGTCTACTGTCCTAGACCTTGAAATGTTCATCTTTCATGGGCAATAATCCTAAGCAATGTCTAGATATGTTAAGAAATTCCTGTCTTTATTATTATTGTAATTGTACCTTTTCTTTTGTTATATACATAAAAAAATTATCACTGTGTTTTAAGTATCAAGACCACTTGCACTTAATTATTTCTTTAACAGATTATGAGTTTTGATTTTTTTTTATCAAGTTTTACAAATCTCAAATGTTGCTATCTAATAAATGTACTGAATTGTATACAGTCCAAAATAAAAAGGCACACCAAAAGTATTGTTGGTTTAAAAACTATGTAGCCAAAGCTGCCAGATAGCAAAATTTGAATACAAGATCGATCCTTTTGAAACTAAAGTTCAAAAGATCGAATGTATAGTAATTCTTCATAACTCTATCTCAACACAGTGATTGTACATTTATTTTTATATGTATAAGTTAATTTTGTCATTATTATTCTATCTTTTATTTGTGTATTTCTTTTTATTATAGGTGTTATCCTTGGTTTCTTTTTCTCATCTCACTCATTGAGGACAATGTCAGACTCAGTTCGGGGGGACGGTTTCACGATTAACACCTATTTGTTTGGTTTATCTTTATTTCTTGAAAAAAATATTACAAACTTTATTTTTCGAGATAAACGCACTAAAAAAGGGAAAATGGCTATATATAGCGCTTTAAACCCTAAAAACATTCCCCATATTTCTTTGTCCTTTCTTTTTCTTCTTCCTCTCCTTTCTCTTTTTTCTCTCCTACCGCAATCTCTCTCTCTCTCTCTCTTCTCTGCAACTCTCTCACTCTCGCTCCGATCTCTCTCAATCTCCCATTTTATCTATTTTCTTCGATCTAAAATCAAGATGCACTCTATCGATTGCTAAAGGTAAGATCTATAATTTACAGAAAAGATTGATTTTTATATTATTTAGTTTTCTTTCTATCCGATTCGGCTTAAATTTGTAGTTTTAGTTTTTGATTTTTTTTTTTATTTTCTCTCTTTCCCATTATTTAACAAAAATATAATGCACAATTGTAGGTACCCACTCACCAAAGAAGCTTGCAAATATCACTCGACCCACGGCCCTACTAGGTTCTAAGATTTCCAAGACACATGTGATATTTTTCCATTTCTTTACAATAAAAAAAATGAATGACACACAAGTCAGTGCTCTTATAATTTTTGAAGTTTATACCATAATTTTTCGTATTATTATTGTTATAATGATGCATAGTCTTAAACTTTGCTAAAAATAAAAAAGAAAGAGAAAGTGCAGTTTTCTAGTTTTCTGTTTAAAAAAAGTAGTTCTTAGAATTAAAAAAAAAAAACAAGAAAGAAAAAAATCATTTTTTATAGTTTATGAATATATGTTTATTTCTTAATATAAATATATAGTTTTTAAATAAAATTCCCACCCACCCCCTCTAAGGTCTCTTTAATTAGATCTTAGTTGATAGTTGGAAGGAGTGAAGGGTTGTGTCTAGCCTCTGTTTTTGGGTGAGAGTATAAAAAATAGTTCCGACAGTCGATGACCAGACGTTAATGGGTCTGCTTGCACCTAAAAATACATATTTTAAAAGTTTAAAACTTGTACTAGGCCTATTAGACTTTTCAAATCGGACTAAGAGAACGATTGCAAAATTAATGGCTAAGTGATTGGTTCAAAGTTGATCGGGCTGACTACGATCGGACTAACCACTATTTGATCGGGCTAACTAATATACAAATTCAGACCTACAGACCGAATTTATAAATTATTGCCAAATAATTTGTTTAAATGTGGTGGGGGCGAGTGAGATTTACACGGGCTAACTAAAATATCTATGCTCAGGCTGGCCACTGTTTGCTCGGCCTGGATAGCATATCTTAGTCGGACTGGTTGGTAAAGTCAGACCGATGAGCTTCATGGGGGTATTTAATTGATAAAATCCATGAGTTGATTGAGGTGGGGCCCGAAACATGGGCCAAAATAGTGTTGTGAAGATGAAATTCAAATGAAAAGATCTATGTCATGCTTACATCATCACAGAAGGAGAAACTAACAAATGAGAATATCATTCGGGCTATTAACAATTAAATTTAGCACTATGATTTGGCCTTTAGGCAAGCAATTCGTGGGCCCACAATGATTCAGCAACATGTTAGCCACATATTTAATTTTGGCCCTAAATCCTATTTGGCCTGCTGTTAATATGAATCAGCTTAATGCCAGCTTGGTTAGCAAGAAACATTATTTCAGCCACCTTTGGAAAGTGATGGGCCCACTATAGAAGGTTATTACTCCTAAAATCTCTATGATTAATATTACTAGTTGCAGTACTGGTGATATTACCATGTTGTGATACGGAAGATAATGTTTTAAGATATGGAAGGTATATCTCTTACTTGGAGGGAAAGGAAGCCTAATCAAGCCACAAGATGGACCACATTTAAGAGATATATATACATATATATATACGAAGATATGGACAAGAGATATGATCAGATTTAGGAGATAAATCTAGTATTTTATACTAGATAATTATGGAGAATATTACTTGGCTTATCTCTACCGTTCATGGCCGCTATAAATCAGCAAACAGGCCAATATTTCAAACCACTCCGCATCTTAATCGAAACCCAGCATTCAAACTGCATTCTAAAGCATCCTTTAGCATTCTTAATATTCTTAGGCAAATAAAAGTATCCCTTTTGTTTTCTTTATTCTCTTGTAATCCTTTCTTCAAGTATTAAATAAAGTATGTTTTTATTGAATTGATTCTTCTCTCTTAATAATTTCATCACTTACTAAACTTGTGCGCTTCAGTACTGTCTAGCGACCTTAGGCCAAGGGTACTTTCCTGTTTGGCCATCACAATTGTTTTGATAGAAGTTAGATTCTAAAAACCTTATGAATCGGTCACAAAAGCAATTTTGGAAATTGGTTTGCACACAACGAACCACTCTTTGTTTTGGCACACCCGCGCAAAACTACAAGCAAACAGAGCCACTCACTTGTTTCTAAGCAGAAGAAACCCTTTGGTAGCACTAGCCTTTATGCCATCAAAAGGAAAACTAAAAGGCTAGGATGGTGTTTGAATTGTCATGGAGAAAAATATCATTGTTTAATTGCTCATAATGACATTTCTTTTAAAGTTTACTACTATTACAAAAGACAATTCAGATCAAAACAAAAGAAAATTTTGGTTGAGAAAGAGGACTGGATCCTTTGATACCCAAATAAATTTTGTTTTCCCATCCCTCGATTCATTTTTTATTTTTATTTTTATTTTTATTTTTAGTACATTTTATAATTTTCAGTCAGATCAAACTTTAAAATGATCCTACGTGTACATTTGGCTTTCATTAGCTGGTTCGATAGGAGTAATTTGCATGATTCCAACATCACCAGATATGTCTAGTGCGGTGACTGACTCTAGAGGTAGAGAAAAACTAGGTTAAACCAAGGTTATCTCCTAGCATCTTACTAATGTTTTAGCTTGCTAGTGGTTCTAGACCCATCTCTTTTACTAGAGGTGGATGGGTGATTGTGACAACTTGGACGCTCCGGATTACGTAGCCTATTTTGTATAGGTGCAGAGGATACTAGTCGCACCATATATGTATCCAGCCTAGTGGATGCGCTTAGGATTTTTTCAAATTTGTTTTTCTTCTATATAAGATAAATTTGACACGTTAATGTTATTTTGGGTATTTTTATAGCACACAACACATTGTCACATGTTTAACTACTTTCAAATGCTAGAAATTCTTTAAACTTTAAATATTTTAAAACACTGTGAAAATGTTTTCTGAATCTAAATGGATGAGTAAGCATAAACGATGCAGTTTAAAAATAAGTAGTGGAAACTAATTAACCCATATGAACTTTTATGCCAATCTTTCTTTATGAGGGTTACTGTTCTTTTCAGTCTCATTTTTTTCATCATTGTTTGCTTGTAGTTTCGCGCGGGCGTGTTAGAGCCAAACAGGTTTGGTGTGTGCAAAATAATTTCCTAAATCACTTGTATGAGTGATACACAAGGTTTGAGAATATAACTTCTAACAATGCGATTGTGTAAGGTTAGCAGGATGTACCCTCACCAAAAGTCCTATGGCAGTATTGAAGCGCACAAGCCATACAAGTGATGTAAGAGAAATCAAATAAAATAGACAAATTTTATTTAATTGCAAGGAAAAAGATATTACAAGGAGAATGCTAGGAAAAACTATTCTAAGAATGCTTTAGAATGTTGTTTGGATGCTTTTTTCGAGGGTGACGCGGAGTGATTTGCAGCTTGGTCAGCCTACTGATTTATAGCGGCTCGGGCTGATAGAGATAAGGCTAGAAAATATCTTCAAAATATAATTTGGTTAAAAATACCAGATTTGTCTCCATAAATCTACTAAAACCTTCCATATCTTGAATAATATGTATATGCACATATAAATCTTGAATGTGTTCTATATGCTGGCTTGGTTTAACTTACTTCCGCTCCAAGCAAAAGATATGCTCCCATAAAAGCTTGATATTATCTTCCAAATATTATCCTTCGACAACTAGATAATATCTACCCTTAAGTGATGATATTTCCAATTAAGATAATATTATCTTATAGAGGAATTGTATGGATTGAAGATACTTCCCAAAATTATCACCTTTTTCTTAAAGCAGCCAAACTGTTGATGACCCCAAACACTGATCAGTCTGAAAGGCATAAGACCAAATAATGCTCAGTCCTATTCTCTAGTTATGCCAACCAAAGTGTTGTTACCAATTACATCCACGTGGATAAAATGATTTCCAAAGTGATAATAATGACAAGTCTGAATGAAGTTGATGAAAGGTAGCCACAATTATGAAATGGTCAATCAACATGCCCAAAATTACGGAATGATCAACTAGGTGTAGCCTGAATTAAAGCTCAATCAGGAGGCAATGGCTTCTTGTCATAAATGACACAGGCCCCACCTCTTCACTTTTCCCTAAAACTTGTATATAAGCCAAATGATGAACATGGCCCACCAACTTTGATAAACCAAATCCCCTACGTCACCGCAACACATCAAATTGACCAACTTAAGTCTTATCATTGAGGGTGGCCCACCATAACCTTCACAGTCAGCATACAACCCATTGAATCGGACTTGTGTTGCAGCCCGACTACTGATGAATTCTTGCCCGATTGAATACAGTCTGTCCAAACATGTGATCAGCCTGATCGCAGTCAGTCTGATTTTGAAACTCACTCAGTCCTATCAACATTGAATCAATCACTTGACCCTTAATTTATACAATCGGTCTCTTAGTCCGATCAAAAAATTCCAATCGACCTTATACAAATCTTTAACTGAAAAATTGTATTTTTTAGGTGCAAATAGTGAGTGATACACAAGGTTTGAGAATCTAACTTCTAATAGTGCGATTGTGTAAGGTGAGTAGGAAAGTACCCTCATCAAAAATCCTATGGCAGTACTGAAGCACACAAGCCATACAAGTGATCCAAGAGAAATTAAATAAAATAGACAGATTTTATTTAATTGCAAGAAAAAAGAAATTACAAGGAGAATGCTAGAAAACACTATTTTAAGAATGCTTTAGAATGCTGTTTGGGTGCTTTTTTGAAGGTGACATAGAGTGATTTAACTGTGTGGCCTGCCTGCTGATTTATAGCGGCCTGGACGGTAGAGATAAGGCAAGTAAACTCTCTTCGAATATAATCTGGTAAAATATACTAGATTTATCTCCCACAAGTCAGATGAAACCTTACAAATCTTATAAAATATATGTATAAATATGCATATATATCTTTATTCTGTACCGAATTTGGTCTTCATTCAGTTGACCTCCCAAGAAATTAAAATATATATATGTATATGTATATACATATTCCGTATTTGTGGTATATTAAAAAGATTATCTTCCATAATCGGATAAAGTTATATTATCTTTCCTTAACAGATAATATTTTGATAATCCTCCCAAAAGTGATATTCTCTAGACTTCCCTTATCACAATATAACAATATATATCATCAACATTAGAGAGATTGCATGTTGACAAACTTCCTAAAGGTGGCCCACCTCACACTTTCCTATGCTAACCAAAATAATATGCATATATGGCCAAAACATTGACTGACTTCCTTGGCCCACCACAGTAACATCATCACTCAAGTGAAACCAAATGAGACCCAAATTACCATCCACGTGCCCAATGGAGTAAAGACACAGCCCGAGGAGTGACTGCCAATTGAGGTTGAGATTGACCAAAAAGGGGCACATCCCGAGTTGAAATTGACTAAGGACCAATACTTACAAAATGAACAAAGTGGTAATACTTATTTAAAGATTAAATAGTGGCCACATCATTAACTGGGTAAGGCACTAGGACACACTACAATTGAATAATATTGTTGTAAACTTACCATGTCCAAAGAGTGGCCTACCATAATTGTCACAGTCAACGTAACCCATTGAATCGAACTCATGAAAACTCATTAGGGGCCTACTACCTTTGAAACAATTACTTGACCCTTAATTTATGTGATCGGCCTGTACAAATTTTGACTATAAAAAAAGTATTTTTTAGGTGCAAACAATCATAACACTCGTTGAAAATCTCATTATTTTTCTTTTTCCTTGACTGATCATTACAAGAGAACACTCAAGATTTACCATTAGAACTTCTAAATTGCTTGAATGAACAAATTCAATCTATTTTGAAAATGATTTAGGCCATCTTTTCTTTCAAATGCACCCCCCCCCCCCCTCCTCCCCCCCCCCTTCACCTTATATTGCCTTAGTTCTCTCCAAATCATGTCTTGTTCCACCTGGGAGTACAAACCTCACTTTTATATCTAGGTATGTGATTGGACTTTAATAATATTGCAAGAAGTGGTAAAGAAAGAAAGGAATTGATTTTAAAAAAATAAAGAAAAGAAGAAAAAAAGAAAAAAATGAGAAAAAAAAGAGATGTTACAAATGATAAAAAGGAGAAGGAAAAGAAGAGGTTGGAATAAATTTTGCAAACACTTCAATCACATGTTCTCCACGGTAGATCGCTATTCTAATGTTAAGTATTCTTTTATGAGATTTATTGTACTCCAAATGCCAATATATTGAGTTATCAAAATGAAAGCAATTTCTCTATCTTTTCTTCCCTATCATATGAGATGTTCTCTATACTGGTTTCTGAGAGTTTCTCATTAAAAGAGTGAAATTCCAGTGGGATTTGAGTTAAAACTACAAGTCTTAACACTGTTGTTGGTTATGTAAACTTTGAAGTTAAGATTAGTTGCTTGACTTTTTCAAGTACACACTGTAAATTTAAAGAGTAAAAAAAATGCTAGCATTGACAAACTGTGAGTATGTGTGTTGCATTACTATTACATACTTGAAAATTTCATTTTATTGCCAAATTTTATCTTATTTGTTGTAAAAGGAGAAAATCTACCTTTATTTTTATTTTACTTTATTTTTACGTCTTAAAATTTAAAAATGAATTTTGTGGGTATATTCACTGGAAACCCTCATGAGACAACACTTGTCCACTAGAGTAACCTAAGGGTTTAACGACTTATTGCATATGCTAAATGCAATCGCGATTCCCGCGAAAGTGAGTTAGGTTTTAATTTCCTTAGTCTACACCTATTTTTTATAAAACTTTTAGAACAATTTCTCTTTCACTTTATTGCTAGGGACTAGCAATAAGATAGGTGAGGGGTGTGACAAACACTGAATATTGTACATTCATGTGCCAATATAATAGATATAGTGCTCGTTTAATCCCCCAAATCCCTAGTTTTACATGCATATTTTGTAATACCCTGTATTTTGGTTATATATTAAGACCTAGTATTCGTTTCAATATACCCTTTACCTTTCATTTGGTAAATTTGAGTAACAATCGATTGCCTTATTTCCCAATCGAATGCCATTTCTAGATACCAATTGATTGACATATTTCCAATCGATTGCCATCCTACCGACTTAAATTCATTACATGGCAACATACCAATCGATTGCGATTCTTTCCAATCGATTGCCTTCAAACATCTATTACCAATCGATTGCCATCTTTACCAATCGATTGGTATAAGCTGAGATAAGTTTTCTTCTTTGCCTAAGCTTTGGACGTGTGGCACTTTTCCCCTCTATATATATGAGAGTATTTATGGCCTTGGGCCTGTTGCGCAGCCTTGAGAGAGAGAAAGACACATATCTTGTAAGAGATATATATCTATACATATATCCATATGTCTAATCTATATAAACCCACATCCATACACACACACACACAAACTGCCTTAGCAGTTGGGAGAAGAAGAAGGAAAGTAGAAGAAGAAGAGAGAAAGCGAAGGAGAAGAGACAAAGAAGAGAGAGCCGGGCAGAGAAGAGAGAAATAGAAGGAAGAGAGAGACAACTTGAGGATTTCAAGCCAAATGCACCCTTGGTAAGTTACAACTCACTTGGTCCCTTTATTTGATATTTACACAAGATGTTATGAAGATTAGATGTATAATATCCATGATTTCTACATTTATATGTGTTGTTTTATTAATCTGCTGGTGAAGAGGAAGTGTCAATCGATTGGCATTATTCCCAATCAATTGGCATCAGTCTGGACCTAATCGATTAGACAGAATTCCAATCGATTGACATCCCAATCGATTGCCAATGTTAGCAGTCGATTGACGTTGTTTTAATCCCAATCGATTGCCAGTTTTTTCAATCGATTGTTATGATATTTGTTCCAATCGATTGGACCTTATCCCAATTGATTGGTATTGGCAGAACATGGATTCCTTTGCCTATTTATTATATTAAGGGTTACCATTATGTGATTTTGGGTTAGACAGGGGTAATGTAACACCAAAGAATAAATGATATTTTGATAAATGAAAGATTATGACTGCGTGGGTAACATGTTGATTCGTGTATTGAGTTTGATATCTGTTTCTTTTAATCAGAGTAGACAGGACACATTGGGAATTGTCATGTGTCGATATTAGAATGTAACTTAGGTAGGTTTGGTAAGTTCTAGGAATGGTATGTGGACAGATGTTTGGTCATGATATTTTTTTAAAAGCCAATGAACTAATAAATATTCTTAAAAGGTAGTGAGATGGACCAAGTAGTCCTAGGATAAATCAGAGGATTCATGATATGCTCTAAAAAGTTGGTGAACAGATAAATGTTCTTATAGAGGTAGTGAGCTGGGATGTATGATAGATTGCGCTAAGTCGTGGCAATAGATGATATGCCTTATTCGAAACATTATGTCCCTGAAATATAGTGAGCAGGATATATTGTTCTTAAAAGTTGGGGATGGACTGACGTAGAGTCCATGACATGCGGTGAGCAGGATATATTGCTCTTAAAACTGATGGATGAAATAAGGGTGTATCCCTAGAGTTAAACGGTCGAGTCTATTCCATTCAATCAGAGCATGTTGAATTTTGGTCATCGGATAACAAGACGACAAGGGTTGGTTAACGGCGTTGAGTATGTAGCAAGATATGGTTCTAATCAATTTTAACTTGTGTCTTCATAAGCTTGTTTTACTTTAGCTAACTAGTACCTTATTAGTTTATACTCACTCAGCTCTTAGTGAGCTGACGGCCTTTATTGCATGGATTTTTCCCGTCCAAACTTTTCTGTACCTTATTCTGCAATTGACGGAGCCTACAACGATGGTTACTATCCGGGAGGAGAACACACAGTGGGTAGCCCCACTAATGATGCCTATGCCAGGAAGGACTACTACACCGATGTTTACACCAGCTGAAGATCTGGAGATAGTTATTAGTTTATTATTTCTGTTTAGACTGTTTTGTTATATTTGGGACATGGGCAAATGTTGCTTCCAAATCTTATATACTTCCGCTGTAGCTCTACTGTTGTAATAACTCTGATGTTTGTAATAGAACCAATGGCTATTTTATATCTAGTTTATTATTATTACTATTCTTGTTGTAGACTAGTACTGTGTGGTGTGGATCATTTATGACATTCACTAGTCATTCCCTATGGACCCAAAAAGGAAATTTATTTTTCTCTATTTTTGCTGCTCTAGGGCGTGATAGGATTTTTGGTATCAAAGCTTTAGGTTGTGATACTTTTGGTCACTAACTATTTTACACCATCTGGTCCTAGCATTTAAGATTCCTGAGATGAGATATAAGCTTGAGATAAGATCGTCCTTTTGATGATAGATAGTTTTCCTTACGGGATAGCATGGATCCAGCATTTTATAGATTTGTGGATGACCCTTATGGAGGACATGTGATCTATAGGGATACCGTGGAGCCAGCTTACATATAGCATTAGCATTATATTGTGTGAAAGATAGCCAATCATTATTTAGAGGAGGATATGTGGAAGGCCCTCTATGTTGATGGATGGACTCACCTGTCCCAGATGCGTATAGATGCTTACCATTCAGCGATGATTGGTAGAGATATATATCAAAAGATTTTACGTTTGATCTAGAGTAAGCTGGAGATGGGTGCTATCGAGCTACGAGCTATTCTTGGTGGACCTATTGAGGCAGCACCTACAGTAGTACCACCATCACCAGTACTCGAGGTACCTGTTCCAAAGCCACCAGAGCAGCTCGAGGAGCCAGAGTCACCGGAGGCCTAGCCGATGGTAGAGGCTGACCCAGAGGAGGATCTCGTAGAGGACATCAAGCCAGTTGAGGATGATGAGGAGTCAAGGGAGGATCCAGAAGAGGACCCAGAGCTAGTTGATGAGGAGATTATGGCAGTAGAGGATGATGTAGGAATGGTGGGAGATGAGATTATGAAGGATATTGCAGTAGAGCCTGAGGTAGAGGAGGTAGTCGTACCAGAGATACACTTAGTGTTTGATTTACCAGTAGGACCTGTGCTTCATATGATAGCTATTGCCAATATGGCCGCTGAGTGGGTAGCAGTGATGGTTGCATAGCCAGTTGGACCTCCGATAGGACAAGTTGCATTAGCAGATGCTATGGAAATTGTTGGGGATTTTGCTGAGTTGATCGTCGATGTTGCCAAGCCAGCATTTAATATTGAGGAGATGGAGCTTGACGACATGATTATCGAGGATTGGGATATTGTGGTGGTAGTAGGAGCAGCAACACCAGCTGAGGATGATCCACTGGTAGAGATGGACATTGTACTTGAGGATGATGCACCAGTAGCAGGATTGGATGCTGACTACTTTTGAGTCAATATCTGCTCGGAGTTAGGTTTTTGTTAGTTTTATATCAGGACATGGTGTCTATATGATTTTTGGGACCTTGAGAGATAGTTATTTGACCATAGCTTTGCATAGATATTAGCAGTAGTAGTAGTATTATAAAACTGACCTTAGTACTATTTTAGCTTTATCCCAAGTGGTACACAGTTTGACTACTATATACTATACGGTACATCTTTTGATATATGTGTATGAGTAGTACTTTTGATATTGATTGTATGGTTGCTTTGATGTGTAGTTTAGTAGAACTGTTAGTTCTTGTTGCTTTTCGCCCTATCTTGTTTTCGTTTCTGCAAGAAGACTTTTAGCTAATCAATATGTCTCTTGTAGGCAACACTCGTTATCATTATGGTAGGACCTTTGAGGAATCATCAAGCGCGAATTGGAGCACCTATTCTTGAAGGAACAGACCCATCTGGAGTTTTTAAAGCATTTATGCAGGGGATGGAGCATGTAGGCGCTACCTACAACCATGCTACAAATCAACGACCTGTCCAACCCCCAGTTACACCATTTTTGTAGAGGCAAATAGGGGACAAGTTACTGGCAAACTTCTGTGCGTTACGTCCCGAGAAGTTTGATGGACTAATAGAACTATGAAAAGCCGAACAATGGAGAAGAGAAATGGAGTTAATCTTTGAAGCATTGGAATGCAGCGAGCAAAAAAAGCATCGTCTTTCTACGTTCCACCTCACCTATGCTGCTCCAGATTAGTGGGAGGCTGAGCAAGCCACTATTGGGATAAATGCCGCGAGAGCAATGCCTTGGGAAACATTCAAGGGAAGATTTCTGGAGAAGTACTTTCCAGAAGATGAAAAGGATCAATAGGAGAAGAATTTCATGAGCTTAGTTCAAGGAGATTGGACAACAAGAGAATATACCACCCAGTTTGAGCGACTGTCTCGATTCGCCTAGCATATGACTGATACACCACAGAAGAAGGTGAAAAGATTTCACTTGGGAATGAATCCCCATCTTCGCCATATGATGATTGGTCACCTAAACCAAAGTTTTGAAGGACTGGCTAGACTTGCTGTAAGTGTAGAGAAGGATGCATATCCAGTACAGCAACCTCAGATGAATCGATTACAACCATCAAGAAACTTCCAACAGAGGAATTTCCAGACACAACCGTCGAGGAATACCCAAGGGTGGTGACCTTAGGGAAATTTTCAAGGTAACAAGAGAACCTGGGAAGAAACTAGGAAGCCTTAGTAGAGTTATGTTCGACCCTAGTTGTATCGACTGCGAGGATGACAACACCAAGCACTGCTTACAACTCTGCCATCAAGTGACGGAGGTTGTTTTAACTGTGGGAAGCTTGGACATATTTCTAGGAACTGTACCACCCCCAGAATGAATCGTAGGCTAGACATTATCTATTGTAACTGCAATAAGCCAAGACATTTGAGCAGGGATTGTCATACACCACGAGGAGGATAGTATGGGGCACCAATTTAAAGAATATAAGGAACCCTAGATCAGACTCGAGTAAATGCTATAATCCCAAGGGAAGCAGGTTTTAATGTCGATGAATAGCAGCATTTGGAAGGTACGCTTGTACTCTTTCATAGTCTAGTTAATGTTTTATTTGATACTCGAGCCGCATGATCTTTTATTGCTATTAAGTTTGTACGTCAGTTGGGTTTAGAGCCCCAAACACTTGAGCCAGCACTAAATGTTGTGTCGCTATTGGGAATTACTATTAAGATGGGTAAAGTATGTAAGGATTGCCCATTGACTTTGGGAGATAGGAATCTTCCAGCAGACTTGGTAGTTCTATCGATGTCAGAGTTTGACATTATCCTAGGGATGGATTGGTTGACTAAGTACAGTGCCACTTTGGACTGCCTTACTAGGACTATCGTGTTTCCAATACTCGGACGACCGACTACTAGATTTCAGTGTCAGTCAATGAACGATATGTTCTTGACATGTGGTTTAGCTATAATTGGGAGTGCAAGTATGGAACTCAAAATGGATCAGATTCCTTTTGTAGAAGACTTTCAGGATGTATTCCAGAATATTAAAGGACTTCCTCCCAAAAGGGAAATAGACTTTTGTGTGGAACTAGTACTTGGAACATTGCCTATTTCCAAGACTCCGTATCGGATGGCACCAACTGAGATGTTGCAACTGAAGAATCAAGTATAGGAACTTGATGATTTAGGATTTGTTCGTCTAAGCTTGTCATCTTCGGGAGCACCAGTTCTATTCGTGAAGAAGAAAGAAGGGACACTTCGACTCTGTATAGACTACATGGAGTTGAACAAGGTCACGATTAAGAATAGATATCCAGTTCCTCAGATAGATGATCTATTCGACTAGTTACAAGGATCGAAGATCTTTTCAAAGATCAATTTACATTCAGGGTACACTAGTTATTGGTTCGACCAGAGGATGTGTCAAAGACTGCGTTCAGGATGAGATACGGACATTATGAGTTTCTAGTTATACCTTTTATATTGACGAATGCTCCAATAGCATTTATGGACTTAATGAATAGAGTATTCAGACCATATCTAGATTAATTCATTATAGTATTCATCGATGATATTTTGATCTATTCAAAGACGGAGGAAGATCACAAGGAGAACTTGCAGATTGCTTTACAGATGCGTCGAGATAATAAGTTGTATGCAAAGTTCATTAAATGTGAATCTTGGCTACAAGAAGGCAAATTCTTGGGACATGTGATATCTCAGGACAGTGTCTCTGTTGACTCATCTAAGATTGATGCAGTTTTAAGCTAGAATGGATTGACTAATGCAACAGAAGTTAGAAGTTGCCTCGGCCTAGCAGGATATTATAGAAGATTGGTAGAAGGATTCGCCAAGATAGCGGGACCTTTATCGAATTTGGCAAGGAAGGAGATGAAGTACAAGTGGACAAACAAGCATGAGAGTGCATTCCAGGAATTAAATGAAAGATTGATTTCAGCACCAATACTCGTAATACCTAAGAGTGGAGAAAGGTATGTGATCTACAATGATGCATTGCACCAAGGACTTGGTTGTGTGCTTATGCATGACGGGAATGTCATTGCATATGGATCAAGATAATTGAAGGTACATGAGAAGAATTATCCTATGAATGACTTGGAATTAGCAGCAATAGTGTTTCCATTGATGATCTGGAGATACTATCTCTACGGAGAAAAGTTTGATCTATTTTTCGATCATAAGAGCTTGAAATAATTATTCGCTCAGAAGGAGTTGAACATGCGACAACGAAGATGGATGGAGTTACTCAATGACTATGATTTTTCGTTATAATACCATCTGGGTAAAGCAAATGTTGTAGCAGATGCTTTGAGTCGTAAACCTCTACTAGTGATCGCAGCATTATTAATTCAGGAATGGCAAGTATTGGAGGTGTTAGCTGAATTTGAGCTTCAATTAGTGGAACCAATGGAAAGACAACATTTTGGATGCCTTAGGGTACAACCAACTTTGATGAGCCGTATCATACAAGCTCAGCAGCCGACGAAAAATTTAAAGTTATGGTTCGCCAAGATGTCAGTGAACGAACCAGAGATCTAGAGTATTAGTATAAACGGAGCCTTAAGATGTAACGGTAGACTCTGTGTACCTAATGAAGAAAATCTCCAGAAAGAAATATTGGATAAAGAGCATAAGTCACAGATGACTTTTCATCCTGGAGGTACGAAGATGTACAAGGATTTGAAGAGGAATTTCTAGTGGGAAGGAATGAGGCGAGAAATAGCAGAGTATGTATTTGAATGTCTTACATATAAACAAGTAAAGGCAGAACATCAGAAGGCACCTGGGTTACTGCAAACATTACTGATTCCTCAATTGAAATGAGAACATATAACCATGGATTTCGTGGTAGGATTTTCGAAGTCACAGCAGAACCACGATGCTATTTGGGTGGTTGTGGTTCGACTCACAAAGACAGCACATTTTATTGCCTATAGTATGACGTATCCAGTAGAACATTTTAGCCGAATGTATCTACAACACGAAGTACCTATTTCTATCATGTCAGATTGAGATTTGCATTTTACTGAAGAATTTTGGAAGAGTCTCCAAACAGTGATGGGAACAACATTAAACTTGAGTTTAGCCTTTCATCCATAGACCGATGGGCAGACTGAATGAGTTAATCAAGTAATGGATGACATGTTACGCGCTTGTGTGATTGATTTAAATAGTTCTTGGGAGACACACTTCCCTCTGATTGAGTTCTCCATCAACAGCAGTTATCATTCAAGCATAGCAATTGCGCAAATCAAATCTTTGTACGGCGATACTCAACTTCTTTGGCCAAAGATGGAATGAGAGACAAGTGAGAAGATTAATATTATACGTGAGAAGATGAAGACAGCTCAAATGCAACACAAGAGTTATGATGACAAGCGACTTAAAGACTTGGAGTTTCTCGTTGGAGATCACGGACTACTCAAGGTTTCACCTGTTCGAGGCATTATCAGATTTGGTCAGAAGAGAGGTAAGCTATCGCCGCAATTTATAGGATCGTTCAAGATTTTAGAGCATGTTGGCAAGGTTTGTTATTGCCTTGCATTACTGCCGAAGATGTCAGGAGTGCACAACGTTTTCTACATCAGTATGCTAAGGAAGTGTGCCCACAACCCAACGCATGAGATCAACTTTAAGATATTGAAGTCAATGACAATGTTACATTAAACGAAGGACTGGTTCACATTTTGGATCGAGGGATCAAGACTCAGAAATAAGGAGATTTCGTTGGTGAAGATTCAATGGAAACATCACGATGAAGGTGAAGCTTCATGGGAACTAGAGTCAGAGATGCGAGAGAAGTTTCCATTTTTGTTTTAGCCTTGTTTGTTTTTTATTTCGAGGACGAAATCCTTAATGAGTGGTGGATAATGTAATACCCTATATTTTGGTTATATATTAAGACTTGGTATTCGTTTCTATATACTTTTGTAACCCTTTACCTTTCATTTGGTAAATTTGAGCACCAATCGATTGCCATGTTTCCCAATTGATTGCCTTTTTTAGATACCAATCGATTAACATATTTTCAATCGATTGCCATCCTACCGACTTAAATTCAATACTTTGCAACATACCAATCGATTTTCATTCTTTCTAATCGATTGCCTTCAAATATCTATTAACAATCGATTGCCATCTTTACCAATCGATTGGCATAAGCTAAGATAAGTTTTCTTCTTTGCTTAAGCTTTGGATGTGTGACACTTTTCCCCTCTATATATATGAGTGTATTTATGGCCTTGGGCTAGTTTCACAGCTTTGAGAGAGAGTGAGACACATATCTTGTGAGATATATATCTATACATATATCTATATATCTATATCTATATACACCCACATCCACACACACACACTTATACACACACACACACTGCCTTAGCAGTTGGGAGAAGAAGAAGGAAAGTAGAAGAGGAAGAGAGACATGGAAGAAGAAGAGACAAAGAAGAAAGAGCTCGACAGAGAAGAAATAAAAAGAAGGAGGAGAGAGAGAGAACTTGAGGATTTTAAGCCAAACGCACCCTTGGGGAGTTATAACTCAGTTAGTCCCTCTATTTGATGTTTATACAAGATGTTATGAAGATTAGATGTATAATATGCATGATTTCTACGTTTAGATATATTGTTTTATTAATCTATAGGTGAAGACGAAGTGTCAATTGATTGGCATTATTCCCAATTGATTGCCATCAGTATGGACCAAATCGATTGGACAGAATTCCAATCAATTGACATCCCAATCGATTGCCAATGTTAGCAATTGATTGACATTATTTTAGACCCAATCCATCGCCAGTTTCCTCAATCGATTGTTATGATTTTTGTTCCAATTGATTGGACCTTATCCCGGATTTCTTTGCCTATTTATTATATTAAGGGTTCGAGGGTTCGATTCTCGTTTCGGACTTCCGTTATGCGATTTTGGGTTAGAGAGGGGTAATGTAACACCAAAAAATAAATGATATTTTGATAAACAGAAGAATATGACTATGCAATGTAACACTAATAATGTTCTTAAAAGGCGGTGAGCTGGACCAAGTAGTCCTATGATAAATTAGAGGATTCATGATATACTCTTAAAAGCCGGTGAACTGATAAATGTTCTTAAAGAGGCGGTGAGCTGCAATGTATGATAGATGACGCTGAGATGTGGTAATAGATGATATGCCTTGTTCGAAACGTTATGTCCCTGAAATGCAGTGAGTAGTATATATTGTTCTTAAAAGCTGGGGACAGACTGACGTGGAGTCCATGATATGTGATGAGCAGGATATATTGCTCTTAAAAACGATGGACAGAATAAGGGTGTATACATAGAATTAAACGATTGAGTTTGTTCCATTCAGTCAGAGTATGTTGAATTTCAGTCTTTGGATAACAAGACGACAAGGGTTGGTTAACGGCGTTGAGTAAGGAGCAAGATATTGTTATAATAGATTTTAACTAGTGTCTTC
Organism: Hydrangea macrophylla; assembly: GCA_033977485.1. Classification (NCBI taxonomy): domain Eukaryota; kingdom Viridiplantae; phylum Streptophyta; class Magnoliopsida; order Cornales; family Hydrangeaceae; genus Hydrangea; species Hydrangea macrophylla. The sequence continues at coordinate 64,389,678 of CM066997.1, forward strand.
ATAAGCTTATTTTTACTTCAGATAACTGGTACCTTATTAGTTTATACTCACTTAGCTCTCAGTAAGCTGACGACCTTTATTGCCTGGATTTTCCCCTTCCAGACTTTCCTGTACCTTATTCTGTAGATGACGGAGCCTACAATGATTGTTACTATCCGGGAGGAGAATACGCAGAGGGTGGCCCCACTAATGATGCCTATGCCAGGGAGGACTACTACGCCGATGGTTACCGCAGCTGAAGATCTGGAGATAGTTATTAGTTTATTATTTCTGTTTAGACTCTTTTGTTATATTTGGTACTTGGGCATATGTTGCTTCCAAACCTTATATACTTCCACTGTAGCTCTACTGTTGTAATAACTCTGATGTATGTAATAGAAGTAACGGCTATTTTATATCCAATTTGTTTTTATTACTATTCTTGTTGTAGACTAGTACTGTGTGGTATGGATCATTAGTGACAGTCACTAGTCATTCCCTATGGACCTAAAAAGGAAATTTTTTTTTCTCTATTTTTGCTGCTCCGGGGCATGACATATTTGAATCAGTATAATTTAATTGTGATGTCACTCAAATGTGTGTAATTATATGCTTTTATATATTTTGTATGTTTAGGTAAAAATGAAGTCAAATAAAGTGCAGGAAAGAAGTAGTAACCACACCAAAGTATTTCTCATATGTTATGATAGTCAAAACTTAAACAGTAACAATTCTGTAAACTGCAACAAACAAACAAAAAAAAAGAGACAAAGTTGTCAAGGTTGACAACGATGTGTGCATATATATATATATATATGTATATAAGAAATACATTTTTTTTTTGTCTCTTTCATATTTTTCCCTCTCTCTCTCTCTGTCTTTTTCTCTACAGGATTTATTTTCAACTAGTGTCAGAAGAGGAAGAAAATTGCGACGAGGCGCGAAGAAAAACTGCCAAGCATCTCACTCTTAGCCCTATTCATGACGAATACAGTGACGAATTCGCATCAAAATTTCATCTATAAAAGGAAAGACAGTAGGGGAGAGAAGGGGGCATCACAACATACAACAGCTTACAATCACTTAGAGAGAATAGTTTAGGGAGATTATCATGTGAGCACTTCATAGTGTCCCTAGGATTAGAAATTTACATCTTTTCTTTGCTTTTTCTAGTGCTAGTAGTTGTAAAATTTTGTTTTTATGTGATTGATGATTTCATGTTAAAAAAAATGTAACAAAACTTTGTGTACTGTATTTTTCAAATTAAAATATTTGTTTTCTTGTACAACCTTTTTTAATTTATAGTAGTAAAATATTCCTATTAAAATTTAGATTTAATATTTTTGGGCTAGTAGTAATTGTAGTTGTCCCCTAAAGTAGTTTGGAATCCCAAATTTCCAGTTTTTGTAGCATTAATTCCATTCACTAGAAGACAAAATTTGCAAGTAAATGCTAGATTTCTTTGCAGGTTAGTTGTTATAATCACCTAATAAAGTCCCAAACACACCATCCATATCCCACTCCCAGATTAGATTAGGATTTGGTTTGGCCTTGCTTGTGTTTTTGGAGTTCAATCACTGTGACCCCACAAGAATTCAAAGTCAGAGATTTAGTATTTTATTTTTGGTTCAGTATTTCCATTTATTTATATTTTATTAGCTTAGTTGTACTAAACTTTGTTATTTTGCAGATTCGACAAATTCAACCCCAACTCATGTTAAGTGAAGAAAAAGTATATTAATATTATATTTCACTCTTACCTTGTTGTTATAACTTTAATTTTAATTCGACATTTACTGTTTACATCTATTAATCTTTCTTTGAAAGATTATTTAGAAGACATTTTTAATTCCAAAATGGTAGGCTAAGACTTTAATTGGGGATATGTAATAAAAACTTAGAAACCACAGCTTCTGTGCACTAATCTGAAATGGGCAAATTTTTCTAGATGGGTTGTTTTTCCATTTATGGCCAAAAAAAATATCTCTGTGTCTATAGTTTATGACCATTTAACATGTTAATAGACTATGACTATATTGAGCATCAATAGATTACATATTTGAAATAAGAATATAATTATGTGAATTGTCAAACTATGTCTTTTGTCATAAAAAAACTTAGCATACACAAACAATTCATTTGAAAAAGTTTATATTTCAAATATGTGTATATAGATATATTTCTATACATTAATGGACATGCAACTGTGTAGTGGCAGAGTGCTGGGAACTGGGCGCCGAATAACCCACGTCCGCGGTGGGTCACGGTTCGAACCTGGCTACTATCCAATTGCCTTTTTTATTTTTCTCTAAACCAAACGACATCGTTTCTTATCAAACCTGGCACACTTGATATGACCTCAACAAGTATAAGTTTATTTTCAAATAAAGAATGACTCTGCGATCTTAAATGCCAAATCCTTTTCAAAAGCATAGAAGTTGTGTGATCTAGTGTTGATTTGCATATTCCCAATTCCTTTAAATCATTTCTCCCAAGATAATTAATATTCCTTGCTTTTAGATAACTTAGATTAAATATTTGTATACTTTCTATCTTTCGCTATAATAAAATCCAAAAAGTTCATTTTATGTAAATTAAGCTTTTATTTCTTTTTCTCCTTTTTTTACTAGTATCTTAGTTAATTTATTTTGTACTGTTAATATCTTTACCATAAACTGTTACAAAAAATAGCTTTTAATTAGTTTTATTGCAAAAAAATAAAAACTAGTAGTTTAGTAAATGCCCAAAAAAATCCATCATCTTTTATTTTCTTTTTAGGGACAAAATAGTTACTGCCTATCTTTAAAACTTTATTTTCCGTTCCCTGTGGGTTCGACCTGGTCTTACCAGAACTTTATTACTTGTAAGATCACCTACACTTGGGTGTTGATAAGAAAACACGTCAATTGGATATGTAAGCATCAAATCAAAAGATGGAAGTAAAAGTATACTTGCTGTGAATAGTTGACAGAACAGTGACATGATCTTGTGGAAAATGAAACGTAGGGTTAGGAATGTTTTGAATGCATGATTTTTTATGGAGATCATCCTTGATGTGTCTAGAACACAAATAAAAAAGTCAATCCTCAATAACTATTACAGATTGAAAGAAATCATATTAACAATAGAGGTTATTCAGAAACAGAGTCCGTACTGTCGACTGAAATGTTTAAAAATCTTAGAAAATGAAAAAAAAACATCTAGAGGCCCATATTATATAACACATTCCATAAGACATTGAAGTTCAAGGAAAAAATAAGTTGGGACCACTCATTTTGGAAAAGTTTTCGGTAAAACAAGTTGAAATTCAGCCTAGCTGCTGTGACAGCAGAGGCAGAATGTTTGGACAAAAATGGACCCCTTACAAGTGCTTTCAAGTCAAGCCAAAAATCATGGGTGTTCTATAATGAGTTAAGAAGACTTTCCAAGTGGTCTTGCATCCTTACCTTGAGTTTTGAGGTTGTAATGATCATCTATCAAACATGATTTTGAGGTCAAGAGCTACTATCCGTAAGAATTCACTCACCTCAAACTTCATGTCCTCATCTAGATGATGATGAACTAGTAAGTATACAAGAAAAAGAAAAAGAAATGAGATAAGAGGAGATGAACATCAAAGTAAGCAAACAAGTATATAAACAATCAGTAGATGATATTCAATGATGTATTGGACTTGTAGCTTGGTGTTTCACTCATATGTGGTGACATTGGACATGGAAGTAGCTTCCTATCTTAAATGCTCACCAAAATGGTGGTTGGGTGTATTGAATATGAAGTAAATGGAAGTAATGAAGTAAAAACAAAGTTAATACTCACTCTCTTGTTTGGAAATCAAAGAAGGAAGCTTCTTTTCTCTCTACTCTAACCTTATCTCTATAACTTTCTCTCTAAAACTTTTCAAGGCTTGCATTTGACACCCCCAAAATGAGAAGTCAAGGGGGGTTTATATAGGCCAATTTGGGGTGATTTTGGGGTTTTAGAAGTACTCCTATTGGTCCCAAACATCTGTGAACATAGAAGTACATCGTTTTGGTCTCTAATTAATCCATTTGAACCCACAAAAGAAATTACAAAAATAGACCATTTTGGGGAAGATTACCGCGGCGGCACTGGGCCTGTGCCACGACGCCAGTGAGCCAGTGCCACAGCGGCACTACTCCTCATTCGTCCAGATAATTCTTTTTAGACCCCCAGAGGTTTCGGTATTCGCGAAAAGGCCCTATTTCGTCTGAAATTCACCGTAAATGCATAGGAACTCCAAACTAATCTTGTGATATACTGTTGGAAAGGTAATGGAGTTTATTTTTGTAAAACATATTTTGGAGATATGTCACTTTCGTAAATTCATAATAAATTCGCGATAACAGCCGATTTGATCACCTTTTTCACCTTTGTAAATTCATAATAAATTTGTTTTAAATCTAAAAATTATGTGCGATATACCGTTGGAAAGCTATTGACCTCTAGTATCTATGAAAAATATTTAAAAAAGGATACGGTGCTCCGGTTTCAAAGTTAACTTTTGGTCAAACAGGTCAAACTTGGGATTCCCTGGAAGTTTTGGAAACCTCTGGGAGCTCCCAAGAGCTGACGTTTTCGTTCGATTTTCTTTTAAAACTCATTTTAGTATTTTTTCCACATTATCTAGAATGATTTTGGAACTTTTTGATGAATTTGGACGATTTTGATCAAACCTTGGTCAAACTTGGTCAAACTGGTCAACAGAGACTTTCTGAGAACTTCTGGGACTTCCGGGGGCCTCTGGGAGCCGATGATTTCATCCGGTCTTGCTTTAGAACTCATTTTATTACTTTTCTTATGATGTAGCGCGTTTCCAGAACATTTGGTTCGAATCCGAGAGCGTTCGGGCTTTCAGGGGCATTTTGGTCATTCTGAGCATTTTGAGAGATAGAACTAACTTCTAGGAGTCCTTTTTGAGTCTTTTCCGATCATTGTGAACCACCATGCTATGGGTCTCCTAAATCTGATAGCCGACAAAATGGGGTGTCTACACCAAGTATGCTGAGTGGCTTTCAATTATTGTTCCTGTTATAAAAAAGAATGAAAAATTAAGAATATGTATAGATTTTATAGATCTTAATAAAGCCACTCCCAATGATGAGTATCCCATGCCTATTGCTGGCATACTAGTTGATTCTGCATCTGGGCGTGAGATCCTCAGCTTTATGGATGGACACTCTGGCTATAATCAAATTTTTATAGCCAGAGATGATGTTGGAAGGATATCATTTCGATGTCCAGGGCCAATTAGAACCTTTGAATGGGTAGTAATGTCGTTCGGATTAAAAAATGCTAGGGAAACCTACCAACGTGCCATGAATGCCATATTCCATGATATGATTGGGAAATGGATGGAAGTATATATAGATGATATGGTGGTGAAATCAACCTTTGATGACAACATTAAGTTCTTGAAAAAAAGTTTTGAAAGAATGAGATGCCATAAATTAAAAACGAACCGTTTAAAATGTGCAATTAGTGTCTCAATAGAAATTTTTTTGGGTTTTTTAGTACATCAAAGGGGAATCGAGATTGATAAAAATAAAGTCAGAGTCATCATGAAAGCCAAACCACTAGCCAACAAGAAGCAATTGCAGAGATTGCTTGCCCAAATTAACATCTTATGCCCCTTTATCTCTAATTGTGCAGGCAAAGCTAAAGTTTTTTGTCCACTGTTAAAACTGAAGAATGAAGAAGAATTCGTATGGAGACAAGAACAAAAGTTCACTTTTGAGCAAATTAAGGGATATCGTGCCAAACCGCCCATTTTAGTTTCTCCTGAGCCAAATAAACCTTTGAGATTGTATGTTTTGATTTTTAGTGATTCAATTGAATGTCTATTAGTTCAAATTAACCACAGAGGTGTCGGACAAGCGGTTTATTATTTGAGCCGTGTACTAACTGACGTGGAACAGAGATATAGATCAACTGAAAGTTGTGTTTGGCTTTATTCTTGTCTTGTATTAAGTTAAGATATTATATGCTACCTGTAACAGTGGAAGTCATGTGTAAGATTGATGTTATTAAATATATGCTATCAAGTCCAATTATCACTTGTAAAGTGGCTATGTGGTCCTTAACTTTGGTAGAATTCAACCTACAACATGTCCCTCAAAAGGCTATCAAGAACAAGTCCTGGCTGACCATCCTTGCCTTGATATAAATCCTGAAATCTTGAAAAGGGTTAAAATTTGATACATATCTGTTACCCCATGGTTATTATGGTTTGATGCATCATCAACAGGGTCTTTTGAAGTTCTAGTATCACTTTGACCAGTAAGAGGGCAAGCTTTCGTAGAAGGAGGACCTTGTAAAGAAGGTGGGTAAAGCCCTATAGTTTTTGCAATCTCTGATTTTTGGGTGGCAGCAGAAGAAGGTTGGGAACTACTCAAGGCTGGCTCATCATGTAATTGTTTCAGAGCTCAAGCTTTAAGCCATGCCTTTTTGGCCGCCTTAGGAGTTTCTTATTTAGGGATATGCTCAGACTCCCTCTTCTTCTAGATGAATGGGATGCTCAATGATAGTCTCCTCCAAAGGGGTTTTCTTCACCATTTCCTTACAATGTTGGCGTTTAGTGTCCGTGGACCTACGACGGATTACAATGGAGGCAGGAGCCTTTGGTGAAGCAACCTTTTTCTTGAGTGGTACGGTGACAGGAGGAGACCTGACCACAAGAAAAGGAACTATGAGTTAAATAACATCAAAACAAAATTAAAGACATCATCTAATATTAGTATCAAGCTATCAAATAAATTTTGGGAAATCAAGTGGGGAGACTAACTGGTGAATTCAAGGAATGCTAAAGCAGCCTGATAACTGGTTGTAGGGACACCACCAAAGATAGTGGGTACAAGGGTTTCAGACTGATAACTTGCTATAGTAACCCCACGGGCACATCAGTTTGAACCATAGGCTCTGTAATTCCAAATTCGGCCAAGGGTGGAAAAGGGCAGGTCGTTCTAATCCAATTCTCGACAGAAGCGTAAAGCTACTGTTGTTTGGAGTTTTACCATGTTTTTTTCGATATTCACAAGCTTTCTTTTCCACCCTTTTTAGTCAAATTCTTATGCAACATGCCTTAGAAATTGACTTAGAGGGCTTCAGGGGATTCCATTTTAGCTTTAAAAACTCCTTAAAGTTCTAAAAGTCAAGCGAGTTCCTTTTCGCTAGTTGTCCTATCTGTCTTTTCGGATCGGCAACAGACTAGGCCATTTTGCACCACTCCGAGACTCTTCCTCGAGGAGTAGTAACCCCCTATCCCTTGGTTCTGTCGGTTCGGTCCTCTCTTTCGGGTAACACAATCTCTTCTCCTATGGACCCTTCTGCACGGTTGGTAAAGAACACTTACCTTCCTCTCTCTTATCAAACTGCCTATTTCTTAAAATTTGATGATGGAATCATAATCATCATTAAGGTAAGGATCCATACCTGGGCCTCTCTTCCTTTTTCCTACAGTCTGAACAAGTGAAGGATTAGCAGCTGGTGATGGCATGGAAGACAATGTATTGAGTAGTGAATCAAAATCACCAAAGCAATGATCAAAATGTTTCATTCAAAATGTATTAAAAGAAGGAGTAGACGTAGGGTGAAGGGAGAAAGGTTGAAATTGAAACTGCTCGAGGAATAGTTTATTGAGCTCATCCACCTGCTGGACTGATTTGTAGGTTTTAAAAACTGTATGAGTCAAGAAGCCTGGGTTGAGCGACAAAATATTGGGGTAAGGGAGTGCTTGGGTTAGACTGAATTGGTGTGCATGATAGTTTGGGAAATAAGATTCCACACCGCAATGGTTATTTCCCAAATTCTCTTTTGTCACTCTGTGATGACAATCCCGAGAGACCAAATCGTATGCCCATAGTTTAGGGTAACTATTCGGCTTAAAGAGGGAAGCTTTAAACCAGGCCGATCCATATAAAGGAGGATGACAGGATGAGAACCTACTGGGAGAAGAAGTCCTAAGGGAGAAAAAGAAGCCTAAACAATTTGAAATTCTATAGGGTCTGGAAGAAAACGTAGCCAAATTTTGGCTATAAACCGATGAGTCATATACAGTTGTGCAAAAAGGGCTACCCTCAAGAAAGTATAGATGGAGCCACAACTGTAGAATCTATAAAGGACCACCCCAAGTGTCCAGATTACTACTGATCCGCCTGAAAATCTGAGCCAGAATGAAAGGGCCTAATCCCAAAACTTGGCCAGTAGCCAAAGCTTGCGCTAGATGAAGATCAAACTTGAGTACTTTGAAGGAAGGGGGACAGGTCAAGTATCTGGTTACCTAGAAAGTGAAAAAGGCAAGGTACTCTACATTAGTTAAAGGACCATCATCCTTTTTATGTTCTAGGATAAAAGACTGATAGATGGTATTCTTCTCAAAGCCAGAAGTAATGGGAGAAATGGAGTATATCTGCTGGGATAATAGAGCACTAATGGGTCACCATCCGGTCTTACCCCAATTAAGGCAGCTGCGTCAAGGAGAGTGGGTGACATCATCCCATAAGAAAAATGAAAAGAATTGGTGGAAATAGACCAAAAGGCCAATTAGCGGAAAGAAGGAGGGAATTCATACGTAATGGTACATTGGTTAATATCATTAAGTCAAGGATGTGTTGCCTATGCCATTTGTTCGATTTGAAATGAATAACTCTGGCCACCTAGGTTAGCCATTTTGGCAGGGACTTTAATGGCCAGAAATTAATATTGTTATTACTGCTCCATCTTTGCAACAGAGGACTAGGATCTTCAGAGAAGAAAAGAGCATTACGAGGAAAAAGATTGGAAACTCAGGGAAGGATAAATTCTTGAGATATGTTTAGACCAAGAATGGGAGAGATGAAGTCAAGAGAGGGTTCCATTACCTATAGACTGATGCCTATAAAACCAGTAGCATAAAATTGTTTTAGAGATTCTTTAGCCTATGATTGAGGATCAGTGGCAATTTCCTCTGTGCTAGGAGATAAAGTGGATTCTGGAGGATTTTCAGCCATGGGAGATAGAAGACTGAACAAGAAACAAGATGGTCTTAGGCAGAAAAAAGTTGGAGGCTGAAAAAACTCGAGAAGGGTTTAAGTAGTAGAGGTTTAGAAGGATATGGAAGGGCCTTTGAATGGGAGTCTGTTTCAAAATTGAAACCTCTGCAAAAAAAACTTGCGCTAATTAAGAGCTGGAATTCCCTGGAGATCAGGGGGGGGTGATGATATAATGGTACAAATAGGAAGTAAATGAGGGTCAAATCAATATCTTCTCAAGAAAAGAATATCTCTATCCCCAGGGCGCCATCTTCTCATTCCCTAAAAATTGGCGGTTGTGGAGTTAGGGATAAGAGTGACTTCTTTAAGGGAAGTTATGATTTGGTGGACTAGTGTATAAGTTAACAACATCCCATCAAGTGATGTTGCTCGCGCCTTTACTTGAAAAGGATGTTGGGGGGCATTGTTTGCACCACAAAATAAAATTAAGATTGGGCCCACCAAATCTAATGAGGAATTACGCACAGGGTATGTGGCAAAGATAGGCTGATGAGGAGAGCAGATTGATACAACATAACAATGCCATAATCCAGTGCATATGCAACATCAGTGGTACGGCGGTTATGTTACTGACACATGTAACACAGAAGTGGTGACAAGTGTAGTTATTTATTAAGCCCATGATTCCAAAACATGAAGATAGTGGGCGGTTTCTCAGTGTAGGGGCAGTAGTTACAGCCACTATTGCCTATTTAAAGGAATGGAGGAAGAGAGAAGAAGGATCCCCGAAGATCAAGAATACCTAGCATATTTTCATACCTTGCATTATGTTTTTCCCTTTATCTTTAATTATTAGTTTATTTCACTAAATTAGGATTAGCTTTGTAATTAAATCCCAGTTAGAAGGCTAGATTAGCACTTCTAATTGTACTGTGTTGTTTAGAGGATTTAGTGGAGTTTTTTCTCTGTTATCTCTTCCACCAGCCTCAGTTTTTCTTCACGTTTCAAGTCTTTAATATTTGGTTAAAGCAACCTGAACCTATTTAAAAAAATTTTGTTTCTCTGTTTCTCTACTCGCTTGATTTGTCAAATTGTTCGTATCGAGAGGAGATTTGTCTGGCATGCCCGCACTTTAAGACTTACAGATTTCTTGCCATACAACAGCTGAAGACGTTTATACAAACAAGCTTGCAATACTAAAGGCGCCCTAGAGAGAAGAAGAGTTCCTTGATTGAAGGCATTGTCCAAACCATTTGGGGTTTTATCTAGAGCCATGGTCATGGGGTTCTTACCCAATTTCAGTACAAGGCAAACATGCACCAAGACACTAGAAGTACTTGAGAACAGGAAATGTGAAGTCATGCACAAGATCAGAGCAGCCCCGCAGGTAGCATCATAAACACTGAGATTTCCATAGCTAGCATAACGGTCAATGATAGATGCAATGTTGAGAAAGTCACCCTGAACCAGTTGGCGAGAGACAGTAGTTGAAAAGTCAAGATATTCAGCCAAGCCACGAGTAGGCCTAGGGTTATTAGTAAGCAGAAGAATCAAGTCTGAGTCAAGATCAAAGGTAAGGATAGCTCATTATTCCTCATACATGGGACACATCTCCAGGCCATAAAAGTTTGAAAACATGGTTTACCAGATCCTAGTGAGCAATGGCAGCACGCATGAATTCAGTATTTAGGGCCATTTGGCGAAGAGAGAATAACTCAGTCCGGCCATAACGGAAGAGGTTAATCCGTTTAAACCCATCTATGATATTCAGCCATGAAGTGAGTTTAGCAGGATCATACAATGCCATATTTTCTATCGCATCTCTAGTAAATTCAAAATTTTGATAGCACTTTCGCGTTTCACGGACTATCCCACCTGTAAAGCAAACACACTCACTATCACAAAGCTGCTCATTATAGTAACATCAACAATCACAGAATCACAGTGCACATATGTATATTGTCACACGATCATGAACTTAAACAAGCACACAATTGGGCTTCTAAACCGAAAGTTATCCGGCCTAAAAGGTAAAACATCATAATATCCCATCAAAGGTGACAAAACATCGTACACATCATCCATTATCCACAAAATACACTAATACAACCCAATCGAAAACATAAAATAGAGATAAAACAAAAGTCCCTGCTCAGGAGGCGTTAGCCCTCCTCCTCTTCATCCTTTACCAGGCCGCCTAGAGTATACGTCGATGATGGCCTCCTAACACCTCTGCACCTTGCCCTAGACCTCGATGAGCCAGCGCTACCTCTGCGATACTAGACATACAAACAAAATGAAAATAGTCAGTCGTGAGCTAATAAAAGTACAAAAAACGTGTTCGATTTAGAAACTTACCAAGGACACCATCTGGTTAGTGGCAAACTACCGCATATCATCTATCTGTCAAGGATAAAACCAAGGATTAGAATCTCATAAATCAAAGGGACATTGAGAACACTTCTTAGCTGGGTAGGATACACGCATGTGACTCATGGTACCTCCATATCCTAGGGGGAATCATCAGTACCCAAAACATTGATAGTACAGTCCCATGGAGGGACATGATTAGAGGCTAGAGGAGCCTATCTTCTATATAGCACACAAAACTTTAGGCACAAAACAAGTTAGGGAAAAGATGAGTCAAAAACATGGGTTATGAATAGAGAGAAAAATATAAAAAATTCACATCTAGCAGTAGGAAGTTGGGCAACAGAAAGTGGCCATGGTAGGTCTCATAGCGAGCCTCAGAACAGAAGTAGTCCTAAGCATTAGTGCCAGCCAAAGCCACCTGTAGAACGGAACTAGAAATGGCATCGACATCCATCATGGGAGGATTATGAGGAACGTAGTACCTCAGGCCACCAATCACCTACCGAGACACTTGCTCACCAAGGTACCATTACTTGCCATCAGTACATTCCATCAGAAATTGGCGAGGGGCAAGAGGTTTGACCGCCTGAATTACCTCAGGGAAAGCATAGGAAACACTCTCCTAAGGTGCCTACTCAACACTAGCAATAATTGGCTAAGACAATAAGTTCCTCAGAAGGATAATCTGGTGGGACCCGCTCTAGACCCAAACAATATCCCTCTGACATCTCAAGCCTCGAGGGAATAAAGGCACAAGAGACATACCATCCTAATTTTCACCTAACTCATCAGTGGGAGAAGAAGCCAACATCTTTCAGGTACACAAAGCTCCAGAGCTGCATAGAGGAAGTAAAAATCAAAAAACACAAACGAGGAAATCAAAAGCTAAAAGAGAGAAATTTATAGGATGTACCTCCCAAGCCCGCCAGAACCCTTCAGTCGATTTAATTTCACTGCGTGAAACCTTACTCATGTACTTATAAAGATGAGCCAAGGTAGCACCACCCCAGTCAAAAGAAGGAATCTTATCAATGTCCACCAAGCAAGAAAGGAGCCTCACACTCACTCGGTCTTTTCCCGTCGCGAAGATTGAATAGCCAAGGACATAAAGAAGAAAGACCCACAGCAGTTGATGGTCATTTAGATCATGCCTCCCCACTTTATAGGTATGATAAATCTAGCTGTAAGTGAACCGATGCCCTTCCAAATTTGGAGGAACATCCCCAATCAGTGTCTCAACGGCCTCAAGATCAATCTCAAAAAAGTAGTCCAAAATCAGGCGCTTCCTGCCAACCCTCAAGCCAGTGATCATTGAAAAGCCGAAGGGCGTTATCGTCATCTCACCAAAGGAAAGATGAAATGGATTGGTGGTGTCTCACCATCTCTCAACCAAGGCATAGAAATGTGCTAAATCATTGGTGCTTTTTGAAACCAGGCAGATAAAGCCGTCGTACCCTGCCTCATCAACCGTTTTCCAAATAGTGGGTGATAGCTGAGTGTACCACATAAAAGCATGAGCAAGACTACTGTGGCCCTTCAAAACCACATCTGACACTTACACGCATCAAAAATAGCAAAAATAGGCACAAAATCACTATTCATAACCCAAAGCCCAACTTCACTAAATCATCAAACGAACACAAAATGAACTTACAATGAACTCTAGGTGCACACTACAATTCACAAACTAGCACAAACACACAAAAATAGTCTTGAACTATCAAAACTCACATACCAGACTCGCTAGAGCCATGATCTAAAGATGACATTGGCAACTCACAAAATCAACTCTGGAGGTTGGTTCTTAATCCTCACTCGTTCCTTAGCCTTCTTGGAGAGCCTTTTCGAGCTTGAAGCCATAGATCTGCAAAGAAAATGGAAGTTAGAACCAAACGTTCTTCTTGAAATTTGGAAAAAAATAAAACGCCAATCAAAAATCCAATCATGGGGAAAGAATAGTCACCCGAGAATGCACAATATGATTTTTGGAGAGTTTTGGCTCTAAAACCACCACAAATGGCCAAGAATTGGCTCAAAATGATCAAGAACTTAACGATATAAAACAGTGGAGTCTGGCCACCAAGTGCTACCGTAACATTAGCAAATTGGCACTATAGTAGTGGCCCAGCACATCTATGGCACTGCTTCCCATGGGCCTCGCTTCATCCTCATTCGCTCTATTTTGGCCCATTTTGGCCTCTTTTAGCCCATTTTTGGTCCCGATTAGCCCCAGTGACCCATTTTAGTCAAGATTTACAAGGATTTATCCCCAGTAGTCCAAAATTTTGATAGACTATTGCATGGAACAAAGACAAAAATGAATCGGATCCTAGAGGCCCTAATTGACTCTTTGGATTGAGCATTACAAGATTTGATCTATCGTGAGAGATTTAGAGATGGATCTAGGTTCTCGATTAGAAGACACGAAAAGTAGTTAAAAGAGATTCTCAGAGAGAGCAGACTATTCCCAGCGGACAGATACAGAAAGATATCGGCTTTTAGAGGCCTAAACAGGCTTTTTAGACCGGCCATTGCAAGAATTGATCATCTGTGAGAGATTCAGAGATGGATCCTAATTCTCAGTCCGAAGACAAGAAAAGTAGTTAAAAGAGATTCTTAGAGGGTCCAGATTATCCCCAATGGACAGATACACAAAGAGATTGGCTCTTGGAGGCCCGAGCAAGCTTTTCTGAACGACCATTACAAGATTTGATTAACTGTGAAAGATTTAGAGATGGATCCTAGTTCTTGGTCAAAAGACAAGAAAAGTAGTTAAAAGAGATTCTCAGAGAGTCCAGACTATCCCCAATGGACAGATACAGAAAGAGATTGGCTCTTGGAGGCCTAAACATGTTTTTTGGACCGACCATTCCAAGATTTGATCAACCGTGAGAGATTTAGAGATGGATCCTAGTTCTCGGTCAGAAGACAAGAAAAATAGTTAAAAGAGATTCTTAGAGAGTCTATATTATCCCTAGTAGAGAGATATAGAAAGAGATCTGCTCGCAGAGGCCCGAATAGGCTTTTTCAGACTGACCATTGCAAGATTTGATCAACCGTGAGACATTTAGTGGTAGATCCTGGTTCTCGGTCAGAAGACAAGAACAGAAGTTCAAATTGATTCACAGAGAGTCACAACAATCCCCAGTGGATAGATGCAGAAAGAGATCGGCTCCTAGAGGCCTGAACAAGCTTTTTCGAACTGACCATTGCAAAAATTGATCAACCATGGGAGATTCAGAGAGGAATCCTGGATCCTAGTCAAGAGAAACAATCAAGAAAGATTCCCAGAGAATGCCCTACCATCCCCAGTAAAAGAAAATAGAGAAAATCAGATCCAGGAAGCCTGAGCTAGCTTTCCAAAATAATCACCACAAGAATGTACCAACGTTTAAAACATAACCAAGCTACTCTTCGATTTCTTGGGCTTCCATGTCCTTTATCTTGGGATTCCATGTCTATCACTTAATCTTTTATACGCCATCATTAATTGTCATCCTCAAGGACCCCGCATTTGATCCCATTCGATTGCAGAAAATCAGATCCAGGAAGCCTGAGCTGGCTTTCTAAAATAATCACCACAAGAATTGACCAATGTTTAAAACATCACTAGACTACTCTTCAATTTCTCGGGGCTTCTATGACCTTCATCTTGGCCTTCCATGTCTATCAGTTAATCTTTTATACCCCATCATTAATCGTCATCCTCAAGCACCCAGTATCTGATCCAATTCACTTGCGAAGCACACTTCTCAAAGTTCAAGAAGTTTGCTCCGAGACCCAGAGTCTTCAGAACCTTGGCACCCTTATCAAAGTCAACAACAGCATTAGGGTCACTACACACTAGTACAACAAAATCCCACTTGGACTGGCACATAGCCCACAGCACCAACTCATACTAGGATCAGAACACTAGACATGATAGGACCCAGTGCACAATTCATATCACATCTATGTGTTGCATATCATTCTCATGGAATAGCATCCGCCTTGTTCGCACCAAACTACATCTTGGTCTGATTCCCCTTGGGATACGTAGGCACCTCACGAAGAGCACGACCAGCACGGGCCTTAGCATCATGTTTTTTTAACATTGCATCTTTGTAATGCTTTTTATCCTAAATCTATTGCCTCCAAAAAGAATTATCTCTTCAAAGCTTTGGCACTCGCTTGCGATATACGTTGCTTCGCAAGTTTGTGCCAAAGAGGGGCAAACTATAGACACCTCATTTTGTTGGCTATTAGATTTAGGAGACCCACAGTTTGGTGGTTCACGATGATTGAAAAGGACCCAAAAAAATTACCTTGAAGTTAGTTTTATCTCTCAAATACACAAAAAGTTATATAAATGACCAAAATGCCCCTGAAAGCCCAAACACTCCCAGATTTGGACCAAAAATTTTGAAACAAGCTACGTTGTAAGAAAAGTAATAAAATGAGCTTTAAAACAAAATTGGATGAAATAGTCAGCTTCCAAAGATCCCCCAAAGTCTCAAAAAGTCCCTGTTGATCGGTTTGACCAAGTTTGACCATGGTTTGACCGATATCATTCGAATTTGCCTGAAAGTTTTGAGATTTCCCTAGATCATGTAAAAAGCACTAGACAAGTTTTAAAAGAAAATCGAACAAAAATGTCAGCTTCTGGGAGCTCTTAGAGGGGTCCCAGAACTTCCTAGAGGTTTCTAGTTTGACTAATTAAACCTAAAAGTTTACTTTGAAACTAGAGCACCATATCATTTTTCAAACATTTTTCATGGATACTAGAGGTCAATCGATTTTCAATGGTATATCACACATAATTAAAGGTGAAAAAGATGATCAAATCAGCTATTATCGCGAATACTGCAAAACTTTTCAAAGCGACCTAACTTTGAACTAATTTTTTTTTATGGAGAATAGACTCCGTTACATTTCCAATGGTATATCACAGGCTCAGGTTGGAGTTCGTATGCACTTTTTGTGAATTTCAGACGAAATAAGGTCTTTTTGCGAATACTAAAACCTCTGGTGGCCTAAGCAAAATAATCTGGGAGTCTGAGGAGCAGTGCCCACTACTACTACTGCACTCTCCCCCAGATGTTCATTTTTTGTAATCTTATTTGTGGACCCAAATTGAATAATTAAAAGCCAAAACGACGTAGTTTATTGTTCACGGATGTTTGGGACCAATGGGAGCAATTTTTAAATCCCAAAATCACCCTAAATTGGCCTTTATAAATCCCCCTTTGCTCTTCATTTTGGAGGGTGGCAAGTCCAAAGTTTAGGAGAAGTTCTGGAGAGAGGTAGTTAGAGATAAGGTTAGGAGAGAGAAAAGTGAGCTTCCTGCACGAATTTTCTGTAGAAAAGTGAATTCTAACTTGTTTTCTTTTATTACTCTCATACATACTTCACATTCAATACTCCCAACCACCATTTTTGAGCATTTATGAGATAGGAAGCTACTTCATGTCCAAATACGACCATAAATGAGTGAAATACCAAGCTATGAGACCAAAATTATATTGATTATCATCTATTGATTGCTATTGATTGCTTGTTTGTATTAATGTTCATATCTTCTTATCCCATTTCTTTTTTATTTTTCTTAATTCACTTACTAAATTATCATCATGTAGATGATGACATAGTGTTTGATGTGAGTGAATCCTTATGAATAGTAGCTCTTGACCTCAAAAACATGTTTGATAGATGATGACTCTAACTTCAATACTTCCCAAGTTTTCTTGAAGTAATTTCCAAAATAAAACAATACTCTCCAACAATCTTGGAAGTTCTTGAGGTGGGTTTAATGTTGATATTCTAAGTGGTTATAATTTCCATTTAGTGTTGGAAATGTACTCTCAAAACCTCCTTTTCAAAACCCCTCATTTTGATTTCAAGAAATAAAACACTTGTTTTCCCCAAATCTTCAAATCAGTGAATTAGTCAAATTTAAAGTGTCATTCTGAGTTCAATACTTAATGGATGATTGCAAGGCCACTTGGAAAGTTTTCCTAACTCATTAGGGAAGGTCCATGATTTTTGGATGAATTTTAAAACAGTTGGAAGGATTCCATTTTGACCCAAACATTCCTTCCAGACATTCTGTTTTCTCTATCACAACAGTTTAGTTGAAATTCAATTTGTTTTCTAGAAAACATTTCCAAACAGAGTGGTCCCAATCCATTTTCTCTTTCACTTCAGTGTCTTAGGGAACTTGTTGTATAATATGGCCCTCTAAATGTTTCGTTTTCATTTTCAACGATTTTGCTACATTTAGTCGACAGTACAGATTCTATTTCTAAGTAATCTCTCTTTTTTATATAATTTCTCTCAATTTGTAAATTCGATCTTGATTTCACCTTTTGATATGTGTTCTAGACACAGTAGTGATGATCTTCATAAACAACCATGAATTAAAAATATTGCTAGCCTCACTTTCCATTTTTACAAAATCAGTTCACTATTCTGTCCACTATTCACAGTAAGCATGTTTCAACTTTTATTCTTTGATTAGATGTTTACATGCATTCTAAATTAACTCATATCTTAGGAATTAGTTCATACTATATTTATATATATATATCCTATAATGACATTCTTTATGCATTCATGCATATTCCATAGTTTCAAATCACTTTAGAAAATCCATGAACACAAACACACTACTACTTTGCACATTCTAGGATCATACATTACATCCATAAAGGATTTGGGGTCTTAGTGACTTCTAATCTAAGAAGATTACAAGGAATGAAGTTGATCACACGTTCATGTTTCCCCTCGATTGCATCTTCCTTTCTCATCTGTCCTAGGATTGAAAGGTCTCCTATTCTCAAATATTGACATACATCATACTAGTTTGCTAAGTATACTTTGTTTTCTTTGATCATTTGTTTCAAGAACAATCCACGTCCCCTTTAGATTAGGAAAGATTGATTACTTGATATGTGATTAGACAATTTTTTAAAGTTTGTTTTGTGTGATCTATCACTTTGCATTGTGTGATACTTGGCTTAGATCTTATGAATGATATCTTATCTTTAGATCTTCGATTTCAAGTTTCTTGTGCATCGTAATATACCTATCATAATATTAACTATCGAAGCAAACATAATACAAGATGATTATTCAGATTCTAATTGAGGCCTTTCGAGAGATGGGGTGAGTTGAGGGTGTTTTAGTCGTGACAGTGGCTCCTTCCTCTCTCATACCAAAATCCCGAGCCAAGTTCTTTTGTTATGAAGGGCCGATGCCCTTTATCCATTTAGGTGAGTCAAAATTGGGTTTCTTGGTTCCCTAAAGACCATGTGGTGACTCTGTATATGTTTTTATAGACTTTTCAAACATTTCAAAGGAAAGCAATTCTAAAACCCTAGAAGTAGGGGGTGGTCGTCGGAGGCCGCATGTCCACAGTAGGGAGCAGCTTTTCGATAATGGAAGCAACCAAAAAGGTTTCACTCAAGGTCATCCCTTCAGTATGAATTTCATGCAAGATAAGTTATAGCTCTTGAACTTAACTGAACACAGTCCTCGAGTCCACGATTTTGTAGTCGAGGAATCGTCCCTCTCTAAACTTCTTGGAGGTAGCATCCTCAATTTTGTATTTCTTGTCTAAGGACTCCTACAATTCCTTATCAGTGGTCTTAACACTATACACATTATAAAGTGTGTGGTGTAAGCCATTTAGCACATTATTTTGGCACAGGAAATTTGAGCATTTCCAAGTATCAATGGCTGAAGCCACTTGTAAGGAAACCTCTAGATCTTGTTCGTTCTCATTTTGAATAGGAGCATCCTCCATCAAGAACCTCGCAAGGTTCAAGGTGGTAAGGTATAATGGCATCTTCTACTGCTACCTTTTGAAACCCACTCCATTGAATTTCTCGGGTATCTCCCTGTGGTTCATAGGAACTGTTTGGATTGTTTGACCTGAAGGAACCTTCACAGTAATCGAACAAATCACCACGGTGTTAGTCCTTTCACCATTAGTACCGTTAGTGTTCACACCATCATTTCTAGTTTCAATTTCTGAATTTTTCATCAAAGGAGAATAGGAAAATTAAATCCAAAAAAAGGATCGAATTCTTTCCTTATGATTAATTTTTGAACTGAATCTAAAAAAGAAAATTCTGTTACAATTTTGTAAAAGAAAACAATTTTGTTTTTTAAAGCAATTGATACACCCAAAATTGGCTCCATCCTATGACCGAGCGGTTCTAATCAGCAGCCAGTCCATGCCTCGGTCAAATCATGCATAACTCCTCGGACAAGCATCATCCAGAGCGGTCTAGTCTACTCATCATCCTAAGCGGTTCATCCACGACCCGGCCAACAGGTCGGGAAAACCGCACAGGCACATCCTACTACGGGAACAGCCCATCCGGGCCCACAGGCATAATCCCGAGCATCACAGGCGTGATCCTGAGCATTACAGACAGTTTCCTACTCAAGCTAGAAGACTAAGGGAAAGTGCAAACTGTCTCCTAATCCAATTAGGAAACCCCCACAATTAATGGCAATCTGTATCAGTTGGATTGTATTTCGAAACTATTTTTGTTTCGAAAATAATTCCATTTAGAAAATTAATTTCTTTTTAGAAAAAAATTGTTTTCCAATAGAATCTATTTTTTTCTTTTCTTTTTGTGTTTCAAATATATACAAATCTGTTTTAAGATTGTTAGAAAATTTTATATATTAATATTCAAAACAAACAAACCGATCTTTAAATTCTACTTGATGAAAACATAAGGAAAATGAAATCAAAGCTAGAAACAAAATTACAATAAATCAAATTAAAAACAGAATTTGACATAGAAATTATGCAAACCGAGGCCTGTGATTTACACAGTTTCCTTAAAACAGATTTGCCGCCTTACCTGAAGTGCTTAAGGATTTCTTCGGAGTCGGTTTCCCAGGATACAGCGGCAACAACGGTGTACAACCGTTCCATCAAACCAACTATGCTTATAACTCTCTATGCTTAAAACTCTTCAGGAATGAATTTTGGAAGGAAGGAAAGTTAATTCTCATTTTCTGTCTATGAATTTTTGAGGAGAAAGCTCATAATATATAGGACCAAGGGGAAAGAGAATTCATTGGATGTACATTATGTATATGTGGATTCATCCATGTATGTACATTATGCATCTATAGATTCATTCATGTATGAACATGATTCATCTATAGATTCATCCATGTATGTACATGATTCATTCATGAATGTACATTGTCCATGAATGTACATTATGCATCTATAGATTCATTTATGTATGAACATGATTCATCTATCGATTCATTCATGTATGTACATTATGCATCTATAGATTTATCTACGTATGTACATGATTCATTCATGTATGTACATTATCCATATGTATTTAGTGGATATACAACTCATTAGATGTACATTATACATATGTTTTCATTATGGGATTAATTTCTCATTCACTCAACAATGATTTTGGACATGTAAATATCCAAAGTTCATCTCCTCATGGAGGAGAACTATCACGCCCCGAAGTAAGCCAAAAATAGGGAAAATTAAAATTTCCTTTATGGGTACGTAGATACGTTACTGGTTTGAGGATCGTGTGCTTGTCCATACAAGAAAGAACCAAGATAAAAAGCAATAACAATAAACTGAAGAAATTATAATAAACAGGGTGATTCTCAATTTACATAATATTAAACATATTCAGAGTCTTAAATCCAATATTTCAACCCACATAAAACAACAGGAAAGATAACAATGTCCTGGGCCTGAAGCCCTACAACAGGATATAAAAGGGTAGGCATCTACTGCCTCAACTACCACCAAAGGGTACATAAACAAAAGTCTTCACATCCACCGGCTAGCTTGCGAAATCATAGCCTTCCTCAGCATTCTCCTTGTCCAGGTAATCAGCCTCTGTGAGGTCTGGATATTTAATTGCCCAGGACATAAAATTTGTCAACTTTACTGCAAGCTGAGTGAGCAAACCTACTACACTAAACGTGCTCCAAAAACACTTGTCAATCTATTAAGAAAGTAAAACATTCCTTCTTTTTTTAGCCTTTTCTGAAAACATTAAAGTTACGATTGCTTAATCTTATTCTCGTTATATAGCGTAAGTTAGGAATCATCCATGACTGACTCGAACTCTCAAAACACAACTGACATCAATCGAGTGATCACATTGGACAATCCGAACAATCTATACCGACTCAACACTTTCCTTTGAACCACAGGTTCAATCTGTACAACTCGAATCACTTTGGACCATTGATACAATCTTTCACAACTTGACTATTTCCATGCATCCGGCACAAGTGCCATTGGCCAGAATATCGTCGCGTTACAGCTATTAGGTTACCTTCTTGTCATCGTTGCCTTTCGGCCTTTCTGGTAACCCCATCTTATTCATTCAGCCATGGATAAATTGTCATCGTTGCCTTACGGCCTCATTTTGAAGTTGTTGCCTTACGACGTTTTAACCATCTCAACAACTAGACCCAGACTCTTTACTTTTTTTTCACACTTAACCAAACGAATGGACGGAATACAAAGAATCGACTGGTTGATATAAAAGTCTTGTTATTAACTACATTGAATTGTTATCAATTATCGTACGTCGTACAAATCGTTAAAGCACATTATTCTCAGAGTCGTGTACTTAAGTACATTACATTATGGTTCTTATCGTTATCGATCACTATCCACACACGTTCAACCAGTTAATTATGACATCATGTTAAGAAACATCTTCTTCTTCTTTATAAAAGCGTGCATTACTATTGAACTACACTAACAGCATAAGGTAAAACTAACAATAAGCACATGCAATTTTATATATATATCAAGCCCAATCAAAGGTACAACCATCACAGCTCATGGCATAACATAACATATTATATATATAAAATAAACTGTTCTTACAAGTAGTGCTAAGCCCGAGCACTCGTGCTCTCGAGCGCTCATACCTGGCCCGTTTAGTAGGCTCGAGCGCTCGGGTTCAGCAGTTCCAGAGTAGTAACTAATTTAGCAGTAGATTATAAGCATAAAAAACCCTATACATGTAACATGCATGGACATAAATCTTTAATATAACTATATAGAACATGTATATAAATGAGTATTATGACTTACAAGGATCTAGATGATCAAATATGTTAGAAATGTATGTATGTGTACTTAAACTTCAAGAATTCTTTAAACATGATCTTGGATCTTCATGCATGTCACATGCATGAGTCTAGTTGGTGATTTAAACTGAAGAAAACACATATTTTGAGTGAGTAATTATACTCACTATGATCTAAATGATGAAAATGATGAAGATGTTTATGTGGTTGATCAAGCTCCAAATAATCCACTTCAAGCTTTAAGAGTGCTTCAAGACCTCAAATTCCTTCCTCTTTGCTTTGATCCTTAAGCACTCACTTCCATAACTTCATGGTTGTTAAAATACAAGTGTTTGTGTGTATGTATCATGAATTGAAGGACATACAAGGGATCAAAGGAGTGTATGTATAAGTGTATGTGTATAAGGCTCAAGAACTCTCTCTATCTAATGCTCTCTATTTTTTTGAGTTAAAAATATTGTAAATACTGGGAATGCAGGGGTATTTATAGAGTTTCTAGGCCTAGGGGAAAAATTGTCTTTTCACTTATTTTTAAGCTCGAGCACTCCCATCTCGAGCGCTCTGGCGCCTCGAGCGCTCGGGGCTCCTAGTTCAACAATCCTTCCTTTGGTTTATAAGAGTTTAAGGTTAAAGGAAAAAACATCCATCTAAGCAATGATCAAAGTTAATCTGAACATGATCGAACTTAACATATACGAGTACAAAAATACAGAGATACATCCATAGAATAGTAAATACGGGTAAAAGGGCTGGTGTTACATCTCTCCACAACCGAACAAAAGATTTCATCCCCGAAATCAGACCTAAGACACACTAAACAACTCTGGGAACTTCTCTCGCATTGCAGATTCCACCCCCCATGAGGCTTCGTGCTAGTTATGATGCTTCAATTTCACTTTTACCAATGGAATCTCCTTGATCCATAACTTCTTGATCTCTCTTCCCAAGACTCGCACTGGTCTCTCGGTGTATGACACTTTGAAATCTATCTTGTGCATCAATCCATGCACGTACTTCCTTAGCATGCTGATGTGGAACACATTATGTACTTCGGACCAACTTTACCTCCACGTTCTAAAATCCCAAATGGTCCAATATAGCATGTCAAAAGTTTTCCCTTTTTCTATCCGAACCTCACTACTCCTTTTACTGAGGAAACTTTTAGCGGAACATGATCTCCTACGCAGAATTTGAAGTCTTTATGATGCTTGTCCACAAAGCTTTACTATTGGCTTTAGGCTTCTTTCATCCTTTCTCTAACTATGTTGATCTTTTCATTAGTTTCTTGGACCATCTCAGGCCCCAAAAGCTTAGCTTCTCCGGCTTCTACCTAACAAAGAGGTAAACGACACGGTCTTCCGTATAATTCTTTGAATGATGCCATTCCAATGCTCGAATGATAACTATTGTTGTAGGAAAACTCGATGAGCAGCAAATGTGTCTGCCAACTGGTTTATAAGTCGATTACGTATGTGCGCAACACATCCTCCAAAACTTGATTAGTCCTTTCTGTTTGTCCATCCGTGTAGGGACGGAATACAGAACTCAACTTAGTCAAGTCCCCATAGCTATTTGAAGACTCTCCCAAAATCTAGATGTAAAATGCGAATCTCAGTCCGAAACAATCAAAATGGGCATGCCATGAAGTCGAGCAATCTATTATAAGTATAGTTGGCTCATCTGCTCGACTATGTATGTTATGTTGTACGCGACGAAGTGCGCTGACTTTCTGAGTCGATCTACGACTACCAAAATTGCGTCATGGTTTTCTTGAGACCTTGGCAATTCTATGATAAAATCTATAGAGATGTGCTCTTACTTCCATCCTGGAATGAGTAACAGTTGCAAAAGTCTTGAGGGCTTCTGATGCTCAGCCTTAACTTGCTGACAAGTGAAACACTTCGACACGTGCTCCACAATGTCTCTCTTCATACCTTCCAACCAGAAATTTCTTTTTAGGTCCTTGTACATCTTTGTACTACCTGGATGAACTATTAATCTTGACCTTTATGATTTGTTCATCAATTCTTCTAGTAATCAATCATCCTTTGGTACACACAGTCCATCTCGACATTGGAGACTTCCATCTTGTCCAATTCTCCACTCCTCTGAATCCTTGGCTGCTGCTTTCTCAAACCATTGCCATAGTCCTTTGCTCTTCTTCTAAGCTTCGACAATGCAACTGATAAGGGTTGGTTTAACAACAAGGCATCCAAAATGCTTTCCTTCTTCTGAATCTGCGACTTGAATATCGAAGTCTACCAGGGTCTCTAGTGCTTGCCACTCTCTAATCATTAAAGAAGGAAGTTTGTCATGAGGGCTCATGCTCAAAGCATTTGCGACCACATTCGCTTTACCAGGGTGGTATTGCAAAGTGAAATCGTAATCTATAAGCAACTCCATCTAGTGTTGTTGCCTTATATTCATCTCCTTTTGAGAGAATAAGCACTTGCGGCTCTTATGATCAGAAAATAGGTCGAACTTCTCACTGAACTGAGAATGCCTCTAGATCTTGAGGGCAAAAATAGTGGCTGCTAACTCTAGCTAATGCGTTGGGTGATTCACCTCATGCGACTTTAGTTGTCGCGATCCATGCACGATTACCTTACCTTCTTGCATGAGCACACATCCGAGTCCTTGATAAGAGGCATCACTATATAGTAAATCTTTCTCCACTGGTTGGTATGGTGAGTACTAGCGTTGAAGTCAACCTCTTCTTCAACTCTTAGAAGGTGCATTTATGCTTACTTAACCACTCAAACTTAGAATCCTTCTAAGTCAAGCCGGTTAATAGCGCGACTATCTTCGAGAATCCTTTCACAAACCTTTAATAGTAACCTGCTAATCCAAGGAAACTCCTTACTTCCAAGGCATTAGACGACCTATTCCAGTTCATAATAGCGTCAGTCTTAGCAGAGGCTACTGCAATTCCTTTTGAAAGAAACCACATAACCCAAGAACTTTACTTCCTCTATCTAGAACTCGCACTTGCTAAACTTAGCATATAGCTGATGATCCTTGAGAATTTGTAAATCCATATGAACATGTCTCTCGTACTCATCTTTCGTCTTTCAGTAAATCAATATATCATCAAAAAACACAATTATAAATTTTTTCAAATATGGTCGGAACACCCTATTCTCAAATCCAAGAATATTGTAGAGGCATTGGTAAGTCCAAATGACATCACCATGAACTCGAAATGATCGTATTTGGTTTTGAAGGTAGTCTTCAGTATGTCCTCTGGTCGAACGAGCAGCTGATGGCATCTCGATCGAAGGTCTATTTTCGAAAAGGTTATTGCTCCCCGCAACTGATCAAACAGATCATCTATCCGAGGGAGGGGATACTTATTCTTGATTGTGACTTTGTTTAACTCTTGATAGCCAATACAAAATCGAAGTGACCCATCCTTATTTTTACAAATAGCACTGGCGCTCCCCAAGGCAATGTGCTTGGTCGAATGAATCTAAAATCTTCTAACTCTTGAACTTGTTTGTTCAACTCTTGCATTTTTGTTGTGGCCATTTGATAAGGGCTCTTAGAGATTGGCAACGTCCCTGGTACCAACTCTATACAGATGTCAATCTCCCTCTTAGGTGGTAACCCCGCGATATCTTGAAATACTTCTAGAAAGTCCTGAACTACGGGTATCTGGGTTATACAATTCCCAATGCTAGAACTCTCCATAGTGGCCAGTTGTTTAGTTAAAAATATGTCACCCAAGGGGTCGTATTGAAAATAGTTGGCACAGAGAAAATAATTGACTTATTAGCACAATCTAACTTGGCATGATACTTCGTAAGCTAGTCTATTCCAAGAATCACATCGAATCCTTCATCATCAACACAATCAAGTTAGCAGGAAGAACTCGACCTTATATGGTTAAAGTGCAATCCTTGAACACCTTACTCAATTTAACTGACACTCCTAGGGGTGAAACAGCATTAATAGCGTTCTTAAGCACCTAGGGTTCTAATCCCAACCTCCGAACAAGTTTAAAGGCAATAAAGAAATTCGTAGCTCCTGATCTTGTCAAAATTAAGATATAAAAGTATGCTTAACTTATGCTTTACTTTCAAAAGATTTGCAGTGTGGAAGTAAAGGTCGAACCCACAGAGAATGAATACTACGCACTTTAATTTTTAAAACCTAAATTTAGTTAAATAAGAAAAATGGATTTTTGATTTAATTTGAATTAAACTAATAATAATAAAAGTAAATCTAAATTATCAAAGCAATTAAATATTTGTTTTTATATTAAGTTTAAGGAACTTAGGATTGCAAATCCACCACTAGCTTTATAATAAGGGTATTTACAAATTACTTTACCTTATTAAGTTGGATGATAATGGGGAATTGTAGATACAAGCCCAATTCCTCCGTCAAGAAAATAACTATGGTTCAAGCACCAACATAATCCATCTTCGGTTAGCACGAATTATCCCACACTAAACTAGGGTTGTCGTATAATCCGTCTAATCTAGGCATGGACTATTCAGATACTTGATAGCACAATTCAATTTAAGCACCATTACATGTAAATAATCTAAACAAGCACAACAAGCATAGATCATTGAGCACACTACCATCAAAATAGATCTAAGACAAGAGTAAACTTTGAAAGTAACGATTTAATTAATAAGAGCACGATTTATTTATAAAAATCCTCGAAACATGTAACTGTCATCCATACATAATAAAACTAAAATAAAAACATAAAATACACCCTATTACTTTGCTAGGGTTTCATTGAAACCCTAGATCTTGAGTTTAGTTAGCCAAAGAATTGATGAACGATAAGAGGTTGATGGAGGAGGCCATGGGAATCCTTGGTCTTCTTCTTCTTCTCCTTGCTTTTCTCTCTTCAATGGCTGAAGTTTTGTTGTATATGGATGTATCTAATGTTGTGTAATGATGTGTAACCCCAAAATTGATTTAGAATAGGATTTATAGAGTTTAGAAGGATTTAGGAAGTTTTCCTAAGCCAAATCGTACTAAAACTGCTGTATTTAGCTTTCCAGACGTAATTAGGCAGTTTCATTCGCGTAAGAGTCTTCAATACACTGAAATACGCATTTTCACTTTTTTCCATAGGTCGCGCGAGCGATTTATGGGATTTCGCGCGAGCGGACCGCGCACACCATGTGGTTTTTTCAGCTTCTTTTCTTCTGCTTTTTACCCCATTTAACTTGGAATCCTTACTTTTCTCCAAATCCTGACAGAAAATAGAAAACGAAGTAAAAATATACCAAAATAGGATAAAAAAGTGCTAAAAAATGTGAATTAAGGCGTATAATTAGGATTTGTTCTCTCGCGATCACACCCCCAAACCTACATTTTGCTAGTCCTCGAGCAAAAATAATAGAAAAACAAAACTACTACTACAAATACTGCTCCATTTTCGCATGGATCACGATTGCATTAAGCATATGCGACAAGCCTTTTAAACCTCTAGGTGTCCCTAGTTGGACGAGTGAAGTCTTGTGAGGGTTCTCGTCAACAAGTCTCCCACAACCATCTTTATTTCATTATAAATTTAAAAAGTTTTCTTAAATACGAAAAACATAATATTCGATACTCCTTATTATAAAACAATGATTTGAAATAGAATAATGAACAAGAAGAAACGTAACCAAACTTCTACCTACATCATGAAAAGCAATCCCAAGCACATGCATCGTATAAATCAATAGAGTTTCTCATAAAATTGCACGTGTGTGATATGGTAGTAAAATAAACACGCGGATGTCATGAACTTGAAATATAACTCGGATAACCATCAAACTATGCTTCGACTACGAATTTTGCAATGTTAATTACACTTTCAAATGAAACACTCAGAAACAGGGGTAATTTTTCTAAAATATGTGAGTAAAGGATACATATTTTTAAAACAAGAAACCGCTCACATATGACTCCGAAAAGACACATGACACGAAAAAATAGTAGTCTCGTGGATAGTACGCCAACAGTTAAGAAAAATGAATCATTACCATGTTTTAATCCCCTTCCCATCATTTTCATATCCAAACCATGTTTCCAGGATCAAATAGGACTTTTCAAAGGTTATAATGTGGCTCGGCTAATGAAAAAGGATAGAAAGGATTAATTAGACATGTTTTAGAATGGCATTGTAAGGCATGTTCGATTTCTTCCAACGTCATCTTTTCATTCTCTTCTTTTCGTATATTTTTTTAATTTCTTTCCTCTTCTTTTTTTTCTTTCTTCATTGCTTTTTTTCCCAACCTTATTCTTTTCCTTTTCGTTGCTTTTGAAATACATGTTCATTGAATACCAAGGTACTACCCCAAACATCATCTTGTTTTCTTCTTCTTCTTAGTCAATACATCGCCATATCACCACTAACAGTTGACAAATCTCTCAGTGGTGAACTCCAAGTTTGTCAAGTCGGAGTAAAAAAAAGGATAATGGTGATTAAAGAAAGAAATGGCATTTTAACGGCTCAAGGGAGCGAACTAAGGAAATTTATCATTTATCCGTCAGTAGCAAACAAGGAAGGCCTAAAATCATGTCCTATGGTTATATGATTCTTCAACATTTACTACGGAAGATTTTTTAGCATGGTAGCAACTTTTTTAACTTGACTATCAACCAAGACAAGAATAATGAGACTAAATAACGAGTTAATGCGCTATTTCAATGAAATTTGACAAACACAAGATGTATTTATAACCCTCTAAAAAGAAAAGATAGGCTCAAAAGCTCACCGGGTTTAGTCTCCACCTTGTGTTATCTAGAAATCCGAATCATATTATAGTTTACATCAAACATGTATTCAAGCCACTACGTGCAGTGCATAGGTTTGTGTGCAAATCTATGATATAAAACTACGATTCGAACGAAACATGACCTAAAACATCATATCATGACTTTAGCAAATGTTTAATTACATCTTCTCTTGTTTACCATTCTATAACAATCAAAATTATAAAACGAGAAGTCTCAAATTGAGATTGCAAAATCGTAGGTGACATTGTTTATTTAAGCACAAAAATCTAATTTTTTTTCAAAATTTTGGTGTACATAATAATGTACATGTGAGTGCATACCCCCAAACCTAAACCTTTCATTGTCCCCAATGAAACAATAAAACGAAAGAAGGGAAGGTACGTAGAGAAGGAACGATAATACCTCAATCTCGACAACCACAAACCAGATGAACATACAAATATGGCGATAAAGTTCAAATGCTCCAAATGGAGCACTATTTCACCTGTTGATACTTAACAAAAGAAAATTAAACAAACAAATAAATAATAAAAGCTAATATATAATACATATATTTTTTCTTTTATTTTTAATTTTTTTAAACATTAGAAACTAAACTATAAGTAAAAGAATGTAATGAAAAGAAAACAAATAGAAACAAAACTATCTAAACAAAGACAAACTTAAATGGAAAACTGAAAAGAACAAACATAAAAGAAAAATAACTAACCAGGTGCGGGAAACAGAAGGTAAAAGAACAAAAGAGAAAATTCATGAAAACCCTCCCTCGCGCGAATCCCTCTGTGAGTTTAAGCAGAAGCTTGTTTTACATTCTATAAAAGAAAGATTTTTAAGTCCCCAGATCGTGCGAGTGGGCCACTCGAGCGACCTCCTCGCGCGCGTGAATTTCGGCGCGAGGTGATACTGAGGCTATATATCACATAGGGTTTTTTTTTTTTTTTTTAAATTTCACTAGGGGGCAAGCTCGCGCGAGCGGGCCGCGCGCGCGAGTTTGCATTTGTCCGCTTTTTCATTATTTTTTGTATATAAGCTGAAAATATGTTTACTCCGACCCCCAAACCTATTTTGAATGACCAAAAACTGACTCAAAAAGACCAAAAAATTACCAAAAACAATAGAAACAAATGAGCTAAAGCTTGGGTTGCCTCCCCAGAAGCGCTACCTTTTACGTCTTTAGCTTGAACGTTCTAGCTCAAGATTTATGGAGGTTGAAAAGCAAACTTTGTACCCCTTAGGCTATCAGGAAGAGCCCAGTTATAAGCAAAAATAACATCACTTTGAATTAATTCGACCTACGGTTCTCCCGAATTATGTTCAAATCGATTTCTTACCTTTCGAGTAAATTGATCATTCGGGTCTTGGTTGTCAGGATTCATCCGCTCATTACGAATTGTATTATTTTTCTCACCCATATTCAGTTCTTTGTTAGGCTCAATATTCCGTCTTACCTCACATTCCGCCTCATATAGGTAATCGTCGTCTTTAGGAGGTTGATCCATAGCATTAAAATTGTTTAATTTTAAGTTCATGTTCCCAAATGACACCTTCATTACCCCCGTCCGACAGTTAACACGAGCGTTAGCGGTTGCTAAGAATGGATGGACTAAGATGACAGGAGTGTATTTCCTAGCATCTAGCACGGGTTTAGTGTCAAAGACCATGAAGTCGACAGGATAACAACATTTATCAACTTTAACCAAAACGTCCTCGACGAATCCTCTAGGTATTTTAATAGAACAATCCGCTAATTGCATGGTAGCGGCCATAGGCTTAAGTTCACCTAGTCCTAGTTGTTTATAGACGTGATAAGGTAAGAGATTAACGCTAGCTCCTAAGTCAAGGAGAGCCCGATGAATGATAGTGTCACCTATGAAACATGATATCGTAGGCGTACCTAGATCCTTATACTTTGGAGTAGCGTGTTGGAAAATGGAGCTGACTTTTTCCATGAGAAAGACCTTTTTCGGAGTATGACTGCGTATTTTGTGCTTTTGCGTGCAAAGGTCGTTTAGACATTTAGCGTAAGCGGGAATTTGTTTTATCGCATCGAGGAATGGAATATTGATTTTAACTTGCTTAAACACCTCAAGTATATCTTCAGTTTTCAAGTTTTTCTTAGAAAATTTGATGGTTCCTCAACGTTTAGTGGAAAAGGCATTTTCAGAATATAATTAGTTGGGACCGATTCTTTTTCTTTTCTACTTTTATTCACGTCCTCACCCATTTCTTTATTCGAATTAACGTTTAAATTTTTCACACCCTGTGGATACCGGCATTTGGGCCCACGCTTAAAACTATTAAAATAACTTTCTAATTCAAATTCAAAGAGTCGCCACTTAATTTTTCAAAGGAAAATCAAGAAACCATTTTTAAAGCAAACTGATCTTTTAGAAACCAGAGATTAACTAGGTCCGGGGATCATGGAATGAGAAGGGAAGGAGCCCATCGAACTAAAACACCCTTTCTCATCCTATCTCGCGATAGGCCTCTACTTAACATCCTTTTAATTGAATTATTAATTTAAATGTGCCCTCAACTAATACATATGTATAAATATACATTACAAAAGCATGTCTAAAGGATGTAAGATTTCAAGTGATAAAATATCATTCAAAAACCACATAATTCAAGTAACAAGCAATATGATATGCAATAGGGAACAAGAAAACTTACCCGGGATCCAGCCGCGATATTAAACGTGTAATGCATACAAATGAAAGAAAATCCTAGAAAAGAGTCTCTAATCGCATGTATTCACATAAGGCAAGATACTAATTCTAATGTGTCACGCATGAGGTCATAAAATCGATAAAATCAAGAAATTAAGATAAACTACAGAGGAGTTTAAGAAACCATACCTTAATAGCGCTACAAAACAAAGGGTTAGTCCACATGATATACGAGGTATAAAGTTGGATCTTAAATAACAATCCTAGACTCCTAGCTTAAATCTATCAAATGTAGTTATCCTTAAGCAAACGAATCCTACCTATGAATGTCAAGTCCCATGGATGAATGTAAACATTAACAAGAAGAAATCATGAAGTACTTATTGATTTAGGTCACTTGAACTTCAAATTCAAGCTTAACTAATCATTATTGAAACATGGTTTAAACCTTAACTCATGAAAATATCATCTAAGCCATTATTTATAAGATTGATCAAAATTGTTACAGAATTCTGAAAATTGCTGAGAGCAGATCAGAACTTCAAAGAAATAAAAAGCATGGTTCCCATGGTTCGATCTTGGTGAATTTTGGCCACAAGATGCCTCTGTGTGTCTAGGTTTTGACCCAAAAACGAAATCAAAGTTTCAACAGTTAGATCTCCGGGAATTGGACAAAAACAAGACATCACTCAGAATTCTACAACCCTCTGTCCAGAGTTCTTGCACGATTTTTTAAAAATAGTAAAAAAATCAGAAATGCTTTGTTCTTTTTAGAGTAGCTTCCTAACACATTATCCTACTTAGAAAAAATTATTTTGGGTAACAAGTGCTAGATTAAGATTCTTATTTGCTTATTTCAAAAGAGTGTTACTATTCTAAAATAGATTATGGTTGTTCCACAAAACCCTTAATCAAACCACTCAAAACATGTAACTACCTTAAAAAAAATTGTAGTGGTAGAACTTTGAGTTATAAACACTTTCCCATTGGTTTCATCCCATTCCAACGGTTCGATGTTTGGTTAAAAATCTATGATCAAAAACAGATTGTGAACTCACTGCTCATTGGGTTAATTCACTTTATTCTAGTCAACTTAGACAAGTAAGCCATGGAATTAGGCTTGTCTAAAGCTTATCCTCCTACCATTTTGTGGTCATTGGAGACTAAATATGTTCATGTTTGTAAATTTCAAGGAAGTATAGAAGAACTTCATGAAACTTAATCATAACACACCTCAAACCATGAAGATAGGTTTAAGTCCATTATGCTAAATATTCTAGTATCAACCTTAGCCCCTTATGAATCATAAGATTACAAAGAGATTTAGGGATTTCAAACCAAGAGATTCAAGTAAGACATTGAAAGTCTTATGAATCCAAGGGATGAACACTAAAATAAAAAAAAGGAAACTAAAGAAACTCAATGCATACTATAATTAAATTTGGACAAAGACTAATTATGCTAGAGTTTACCTCCAAAGTATCCTCAACTTGGTGATTTTGGAGGACTTCCAAAGACTAAACAAGGTCTTCTACACTAATTCACACAATTCTTTCTTTTAAACTATTCTAAACTCACTCCTAATTATGAAAATTAAGGCAAGAAGAACACTTATACAACCTATAGATTCAAAGAAAATCTCTCTCTCTATGCAAGTGAATATTCACCCTCTATTTATAGACAATTTTCAAGGGGTATTTTAGTCATTTCAGGGCAGAAAACCCTGATTCAGCCGTCCTTTTATGGTACAAAACGTACTATATACCAGCTGTCTATTGCAAAATTGCGGCACTTATCGGAGATGGAAGCGGTACTCAGTAAATGCCGCATCGGCATTCAGTGAAAGCCGGCACGACATTCACTGACTTCCGGAACAGCATTTACTGAATGCCACAGACAACTCCAGGGACTGCCGTTTTTTTAGTAAAATTCATTATTTTGTGGCACTTGACGAAATTCACAGCAATCACCGAATGCCGTCTGGCAGTCCAGAGACTGCCACAACGGTAGCCCGTGACTGCCGCGGAAAGGCTTGAGTGCCATTCTGCTTATTCTTTTCCTTTTCCTTCCTTTTTTCTTTTTGTTTTGGGTTGGGGAGTTTTTGAAGGGCTTGAATCATCTTTAGAAGTCCTAGATAAGGTCGGGCATTGTCATCATCGGATATGGAGGTAACACTCTCCTTGATTCGACGTTTGGTAAAAATTGGGTGTCTACACACCCTCGTCCAGAAATTCAACAACTTCCTCTTCCTGAATAGTCGTCCTAGTTGAAACAGCGTTCACTTGCTCACTCTTACCCCCATTCTCGTATTGACCCTGAGGTTTTTGAATAGGTTGACTTGGATCATGCTGACTACTCCAGACGGAATCCAGCTTGAGTATGCGCTAACAACTAGGCCGAGTATGAAGCCTTTTTGGTAGGATTACAACTAGTTACTTCAATGGGTGTGCAACAAGTTCAAGGGTATAGCAACTCCTAGCTCGTGGTCAACCAAGTTAATCAAGAATAAAAATCCCGAGAAGAGAACATGGTAGCTTACCTAGCCCTCGTCCGAATGCTCTCGAAGAAGCTTAAGGGCTTCTCGATCACACAAATCCCAAGGGAAGAAAACGTCAGGGTCGATCGGTTAGCCCGCCTCGCCTTGTCCTCTGAGTTAAACTTTCTCGGGATAAGGATAGAATAATTACCCGAGCTAAGTATGATCAATTCGGAAGGCATGGAGGTTGAACCGGCCACCTTGGTCCACAACTGGATGGATCCGATCACGACATTCATCACAACTGGCATGCTGCCGGACGATAAGGAAGAAGCCCGCTGGGTCAAGTATCGAGCGGTGAGATATCACGTTGCTGATGGAATCCTCTATAAGCGAGGGTTCACTACCCCTATCTCCGTTACGTCCACCCTACCCGAGTCCCGACGGTGTTACATGAAATCCATGAGGGAGTTTTTGGGAACCACGTTGAAGGTCGGGCACTTTCGCGTAAAGCCTTGCAGTAAGATTATTACTGGCCAACGATGGCCCAAAATTCCCAGGACTACGTAAAGAGGTACGACAAGTGCCAGAGATACTCCCCGATGATCAACCGACCGGGAGAGCTTCAAACACCAATCCTCAGCCCCTGGCCGTTCGCTCAGTGAGTAATCGACATTGTCAGTCCCCTCCCTATGGGAAAAGGACATGTTAAGTTCGCTGTCATTGCCATGGACTACTTCACAGAGTGGGCGGAGGCCGAGCCCTTGGTAATAATCACCAAGAAAAAGATAGAAAATTTCATTAAGAAAAACATCCTCTGGAAGTTTGGCATTCCCCGAGTTCATGTCAGCAATAATAGCATACAGTTTAACACTCCAGTATTCAGGCAGTTCTCCTCGGGATACGGGATATCAAATCACTACTCCTCTCTCGAGCACCCTCAAGCCAACGGCCAAGCCGAGGTGATAAATCGGACTATTCTACAGTCAATTAAGACAAGCCTTGAAAATGCCAAAGGCGTATGGGCAGAGGAATTACCGACCCTACTGTGCACCTACCGCACCACGCCCTGAGCAGCAACAAGCAACACACCATTCTCACTAACCTATGGCATGGAAGCGATCCTCATGGAGCTCGGGTTGCCTACGTACCGGGTGGCAAATTTTAGCGAGCAGAGAAGGGATCGGGCATACCTGAAAGTGGTAGCCTACAAACAGAGGGTCTCCCAGTACTTTAATAGTAAGGTAAAGCACTGTAGTTTTCAAGTTAGAGATCTCGTTCTGAAGGTGGTAAACCAGTCTACTAAAGTACTAACCCATGAGAAGTTGGGGCCAAACTGGGAAGGACTATACCAAGTTACACGGGTGAACCGTCTGGGAACCTAATGGTTATAAACTCTAGATGGGCATGCTCTTTCTCACCCTTGTAATGTTCAACATCTCCGCAAGTATTTCTAGTGAAGCATGATAATAATTCTGGCTAGGAACCATGTAGCTCTGCCCGAACAATTCTATTCATATTGTAATAAAAGTTTCTTTTTTGCCGAACAACTCTTCTCCGTATTTGCTCACTCAAAAGACCTCAGGGTAAAACCCCAGGAACTCAACAGACCTCGGGATAAGACCCAAGGCATTCAAAAGATCTCGGGTCCATAACCCGAGGCATAGGCTTCGCATAGGTCCACCCGACGATGGGGGCAACACCCCTAGGTGGCTGATGATGGCAAGTCTCAAAAGACCCTGGAACTACCCACGTTCTAGGTCGGTTTTCTACTGTCACTCCCTCCATACGCCTGCCTTAGCAAAAGCATGGGGGCAGGGGAAATACCAGGCTAAATAGGAAATCACACCGGGCACTAACAGGACTTGGAATCCTAGAATACCTAACATTCCTAAGTACCTATAGTACCCAGAGAAACCGCCCGGGTAGTAAACAGGTCACAAGCCTACAGTACACCAGAGCAGGACCTACATAACAGGTCCCTGAATGACCAAGTATTCTCTACTAGTTACAGTTCTAAAAATTTTTCTAAGGCAGGGTTTCAGAGTAACTGACAACCGGTCGAGAATTGCAATCACAAACAGGCATACAAGTACAGAATCATAAAAAGTTAATGCAAAGGATGGCCTCGATGGACCTTTTCATTAACTAACAAAGAAAAACTGTACATTGCCTAGGGGGGCAGTTGTAGTAGCCTCCTAAAAAAAAAACAACCACCACCAAAAAAAAAAAAAGGGAAGCTAAGGGCCGTCTACATCGACCACATCCACCCTCTCTTCAGCTTGGTCTCCAGTCTCCCCCTCCGGGGCAACCTCTCCCTCCATAACCCTCGGGGTGGCGGCCCATTCAGTAGTAGTGGGCTCCAAGTCCCAATAGTAAGAATCTATCACCTCATAAGGGGAAGTATCCCACTCTGGGTGGTCCTGGGCCAACCGTCGCTTCAGGTCCTCGTAGCCCAGGAAGAACCCATCATCAAAGGTCTCCCTCGAAGACCCAGAGGCCACCGCCGCCTCCAGTAGTGCCTTTTCTTGCGCCTCCTCCACCGCGTGGGCAGACCGAGCAGTCTCTAGCTCCGCCAGAGCCACCGCTAACTCCTTCTGGACTGCCCCCAGGTTCAGGGCCAAGCCCTGGACCCTGTTCTTCTCCACAGCCGGGGCCATCTCCTTCGCTTCCAAGGCCATCTGCCCCTCTGTTAGGGCAGCTTTAGTAGTGGTGGCCCTCTCGGTCAGGGTGGGCAAGAAAGACTCCACTCCTACAGCCATGCAGTCAACCTATAAAATTAAAAACAAGGAGAATCGGTTAGTCAACACATACGGGATAAATAAAAAGCAACGTAGTGTGATATAAACACTTACAAGGTGGGTGAGGCTATGTAACCAATCCTGGAAGGCCTGGGGGGACAGGTTGGCACACTGCTCCACTTGACTGGGGAGAAAGCCAGGCCTGATCCTGTTCGGGATCTCCGTTGACTCCTCAAACGGGGTTCCGGACAGTATTGCCTGGGGAACCGACCTCTCTCCCACCATAACCACACGGAAAGTCGACATCTCCCCGGGGCCCTACTGAGTTGCCAACCCCTGCCTGAGCCGCCTGAGTAGGCGGTCATTGCAGGCAGCCTCGATAGCCGACCTCTTTCTACCTACCGCTATCTGGGCAGCCGCGGCAGCCTGCGTGGCCCTCAACTATTCCGGGTCTCTCCTGGGTGCCATTTCTATTAAACGAAAAGGGCAAGAGGTCAGTAACTAGAGAATATGAAAGCAAAGGAGGATAAAAGAAGCTAAGAGTCAACCGAATGCTTACTTGGGATGATTGAGGGGAAGATGGGAGCTTCAGCGGGTTGGTCCGATCGGTGGTCACCTCTCCGATCTCCCGACAGGGTCAGCACATCCCAAACATTGATGGGTCGGTCAGCCAAGCTGCAGATCATCTCGTGGCACTCTTTAGGAATGCTAGTTAGCTCGGTTGACCCCGCTGCATAATAAGATCACGAAGCAATTAGTCCCATGATCAAAATAGGAAAACGAACAAGATCTAAGGCGTTCTTACCCCTCAACTCCCCCGCCCAAGAAGTCCTCAGTTGGTCCCCTGGGGCCTTCTCACAGAGCCTGGGGGTGGACACTTGGCAGAACTTATTCTTCCACCCTTGTTATTTCTCGGGCTGTTGATGATGACTTTCCTCCCCTATAGAGATCCAAGAGAGAAAAACCCGATCTCCCCATGCACAGGGAACGGTCTGTGGATCCAGAAGAACTCTTGAAGGGTGAGTTCGTACCCGAAGACCTGGGGCCATAGTGAAGTGCCCGTCAGGAATCTCCACCCGTTATGGGCTAATTGACCGGGAGTGATCCCGAGGTAAATTAGGGCGTCTTGGGTGATCGGCTGGAGAGGAATATAGAACACAGCTATAAGGGAGTCCTCGTGTAAAGTAACAAAACCCAGATGGTAATGATGGGCCCTATCAGTTTGTACAGATAGTAAGCAACCGTCGGGAATGGTGTATCTCTCCCTAATTCGAGCAAGATATGGGGAACGCAAGATGGAGAGAATGAACTCTCAGGCGAAGGCTACGTCATTGTCAGGGCCTTCTGGTATCTCGTCACCCGAGCTCCTCAAAATGGAAGCCATTAGAGCCTCCTGGTTTGACTCGTTGTTCGAAACACGGACGGGGATCCTACCCTCACTATAGACCTAGCCTCCTTGTCTTTCAACCGGGAGGCAGAATCAAAGTCAGAGTGACTCATTTTCGGTACTCTTGGTTTGGGTTGGGAGAGTAAATGACAACCTAAGTAGGGGTCAGAGACTCCAAATCAAAGGTACAGAGGAGGCAAGGTCACAAGTCTAAAGGGTAAGGTGTATAAGGCTTTCAAGGAGAGATGGAACTCAATCAGTACTACCCCATCACACTCAACTTGGTTCAATTGACCTATTGTACCGCCAGATCTATAGAAGAAGCAAAACCTGAGGAAGACAAAATTTTACTCCCGTACAAGCCCAAGTAGGTTTTCTCCCTCCAGCGTCACTCAAGAAAAGAAAAGAAAAGGGGAAGAAGGTGATGGAAAAACCGGTTTATTTTAAAATTTTGAACACGCAGCGGAAAAGTCTAGTTATGAAAACTTAATGGCAGCCCAGGATTTACTACTCGTTAATTCCATAGATGCGCACAAGAGGGGACAAGAGTTATACCTTAGTGTCTTGAACCCAATTCTGATTTTCTTTAACTTCCAGCAGCTTTCACTAGATGGCCTTCACTCTTATGACTCCTATGGATGCTCGCAGGAAGGACTAGAGTAAGTGGGAACCCTAATGGAGAGGAAGAAGAAGGTTTGGTGCTCTAAAACAGTTTTTGCAGCTTCTGACGTTCAAAACGACGAACTCCTTTTCAAGAACGCAGCTGCCCTATTTA
Organism: Hydrangea macrophylla; assembly: GCA_033977485.1. NCBI lineage: Eukaryota > Viridiplantae > Streptophyta > Magnoliopsida > Cornales > Hydrangeaceae > Hydrangea > Hydrangea macrophylla. The sequence goes on from CM066997.1 coordinate 64,428,921, forward strand.
TAGATTCCCAGAACCGACCTAGACTTCGAGCGATCGAATATCTTCGATCGATCAAACGTTCGATCGATCGAACCATTCTCGATCGATCGAGACTGCCAAAACTTCAATCGATCGAACATACTTCAATCGATCGAACTTGTCTTGACAACTTCCTCATGTGTCTTTCCGAGTATCCTGGCGGAGCTAAGAGTGGGACCTCCTAGGCTCTTTATTGTTGGGTCAGACTAGTTTGTTAATTACCGTGACCAAACTCTTTGATCAGCAAACTAACTAACTGGTCAGTTAACATTTACTCCACTATAAAACGATAACTGAACTCCAACGCAAAAGAACATATCCGAAGCGATAACTAGACTTGTGTGTTGTACAAATGTCCCTCTACCTTCAGCATTCGTAATCATATTCAGGTAGTCGGATAACTGTTACTGTCAACCTGAATATCGATTACTTCTTGCATTCCTTGAGTCCCATTCACCTCTCATGATTACCAAACATATTGATAACTCTTATCAACAAGACTGCAGTACTCAGTAATCGACTTGGTGACATTCTCAAGGGAATGCTTACTCTGAAACAGAGGGTAGATTCTGTCTTGACAATATATTTTCACAACCTATGAATATGACATACCCAAGATACCCAGGTGTTGATCTTCTATAGACCTCACTGATTGGTAAGTCAAAGCAGTCACATCCACAGTCTGTGTTCATAATCGTCTCAAGATTGAGAACACGTACCTTACACAAGTTATGAGTTCCTATCGACTGATTGACAGCCTTGAGTGTCAATAGGAAAGCTCAGGTCCGTCAATGCACTATAAGCACTAGTATATTAACTAAGAGTTACACTCTAGTGATTGAGATTGATCACTCCATCCAATGGTAGTTAATCATGCTACAGTGTAAACCTGATGAGATATCCTAGTCTCATCATCCACTGTGACATGTTCTAAGTATCAAAGAATAGTAATTCGTATCTCACTTGCATGTATCTCATACACACACGAATTACTTACTATGACACTTAAGCAATAACAATCATCTCATGAAAGAAACATACATAATGAAATGTAAAGCTGATATCCATGTATTAAAATGTCAATGTCTCATACATAAAGTAATGGTTTGAGGGCACAAACCCAACATACCCTACTATTCTAAGCGTGGACAACATGTATGTATGTCCAAATATAACTACTATGTGGGGTAGTGTCCATATGTAAGCCTAATTAGGGAATTATCCCTAGTATTAATAACCTTCTATTCTAATTCTAAGTAAAAAAAAGAATCGCAATTCGTATCTCACTTGTATGTATCTCATACATACACGCATTACTTACTATGATACTTAAGGATAACAATCATCTCATGAAAGAAACATACATAACAAAATGTAAAGCTGATATCAATCTATTAAAATGTCAATGTCTCCTATATAAAGTAATGGTTTGAGGGCACAAACCCAACAAACTCCTACTTGCACTCACAACGATACAGGATTACATCTCAGACCTAGACTATCGAGATGACGATCAAAGACCTTCTGTGGCAAGACCTTTGTAAACGGATCAGCAAGATTGTCAGCGGTGGCAATCTTGGTTACAGTCACATCTCCACGTTGAACAATATCTCAGATAAGACGATATTTCCGCTCTACATGCTTTCCCTTTCTGTGGTTCCTTGGCTCCTTGGACTAAGCCACTGCCCCACTATTATCACAATAAAGCGTAATAGGCGACAGCGACGCTGGTACCACCTCGAGTTCCATAAGGAACTTCTTAAGCCAAACAGCTTCCTTTGCGGCTTCACAAGTAGCAACATACTCAGCTTCTGTAGTTGAGTCTGCAATGCATTTCTGCTTAATGCTCCTCCAACTAACAGCACCACCTCCCAAGGTAAAGAGATAATTGAACGTTGACTTTCTCGAATCTTTATCTGACATAAAGTTCGAGTCAGTATATCCTACTGGAATTAACTCATTACCAACGTACATAAGCATGTAATCTTTAGTCCTTCTCAAGTACTTAAGAATGTGCTTAACGGCTGTCTAGTGCTCTGGACCTGGATTCGATTGATATCTGCTAACCATGCCAACGACAAAATAGATATCTGGCCTAGTGCATAACATCGCATACATGAAACTTCCAACTGCCGAAGTATATGGAATTCCTGCCATGCGATTCCTCTCCTCCTGTGTCTTGGGACACTGGTCCTTGGAGAACGCTAAACCATGCCTAAAAGGTAACAAACCTTTCCTCAAATTATCCATTGAAAACCTAGTTAGCACCTTATCGATATAACCAACTTAAGACAATCCCATTATCTTTCGCTTGCGATCCCGAAAGAGCTTTATCCCAATAATATAGCTCGCCTCTCCTAGATCCTTCATATCGAAAGTACTGGCTAGCCAAACCTTGACCGTTGACAGCGCCGCTACATCATTTCCAATGAGTAGAATGTCGTCAACATAAAGCACAAGAAAAGCCACCACTTTCCCTTCACATTTCTTGTATACACAAGGTTCATCCAGATTTTGTATGAAACCAAACGACTTGACCGCTTGGTCAAATCGGATGTTCCAACTTCTGGATGCCTGCTTAAGCCCATAAATGGACTTTTGCAACTTGCATACCAAGTTACCTTTCCAACCGGCTATGAACCCTTCTGGTTGTTGAATATAGATATCCTCCTCAAGATTGCCATTCAAGAATGCAGTCTTGACGTCCATCTGCCAGATCTCATAATCTAAGCATGCAGCAATGGATAATAGTATTCTGATGGACTTGAGCATGGCTACCGGCGAAAAGGTTTCCTCATAGTCAATGCCCTCCCTTTGAGTATAACCTTTCGCTACAAGCCTTGCCTTAAAAGTCTCAACCTTTCCATCAGAACTTCTTTTCCTCTTATAAACCCACTTACAGCCAATGGGTTTAATATTAGCTGGAAATTCTACAAGATCCCAGACCTGATTGGAATCCATAGATTCCAATTTAGCCTTCATAGCTTTAACCCAATGTTCTGAATCAACATCAGCCATTGCCTCTTCGTATGTTGCAGGATCAGATTCAGATTCTATGGAGACAGCTTCAAAAACTTCTCCTAAGAACATGTATCTATCAGGCTGGCTGATAATCCTCCCACTACGACGAGGTACCGGTGCAGAAATGCTTGAAGAAGTGGTATTTTCTTGATTTACATCGTTATCAACTACGGGTTGGACTGAGGGCTCTCCTTCTATTTCTCTCAGATCTATCCTTCCCTTAGGTTTATGGTTCATGATATAATCATCCTCTAAGAAAACAGCATTTGTACTAACAAACACTTTCTGTTCTCTTGGATCATAAAAATACCATCCATAAGTACCCTTTGGATACCCTACAAAATAACATACTTCTGATCTAGAATCCAACTTGCTCATCTTTCCTTTCAGCACATATGCCGGACACCCTCATATCCGGAGATGTTGCAAAGAAGGCTTGAGCCCAATCCACATCTCCCGTAGTGTCCTGGGAACAGATTTGCTTGGCACTAGATTTAGTATGTATGCAACGGTTTCCAAAGCATAACCCCAAAGGAATAATGGCAACTCTTAGAGAGGTACTCGCCACCTCGATCAGATCGAATGGCTTTGATATGTGAGCCCAATTGCTTCTCCATTCAGCCCTAAACTCTTTGAACTTTTCAAAGGCTTCAGACTTGTGCTGCATTAGGTACACATATCCATACCTAGAGTGGTCATCGGTAAATGTTATGAAATACTTATAACCACCCCTTACTGTAATATTTATTGGTCCACACACATCAGTATGAACTAATTCCAACAATGCATGGGTCCTATTGCCCTTTGCGGGAAAGGGCCTTTTGGTCATCTTACCCTCTAAACAAGACTCACAGACTTCCATTGGTTCGAGAACCAAATCGCCTAAGATCCCTTCTTTGACTAGTCTGCCAATCCTATTTAGATTGATATGGCCAAGCCTCATGTGCCAAAGCCTTGTTGGATTAGTGGAATGTTCTTTTCTTTTAGATGGTATAGTTACCATTGAGTTATTAAGTTCCAAGCAAGAATCTTTAGAAATATTGGGAGTAATCACATACAAACCATTTGATTTAACACCAGAACATATAAAAGAACTATTTCTTTTAATCACAACTTCAGTTCCAAAATGAAAAGAATAACCATTATTTGATAAATTAGAAACTGAAATTAAATTACGTCTCATTGAAGGGACATAAAGTACATCTGATAAAATCAAAACTTTATTGTCTAGAAATTCTAAAACTACGACTCCTATAGCAACCGCAGAAACGGTTGTGCTAGAACCTAGAGTAAGTATGATTTCCCCATCACTGCACCTCCTGGTTGATCTGAACCCCTGCAATGAATTACAGATATGGTTAGTCGCACCAGAACCAATGCACCAAGTGTTTGAATTATTCGTAATAAAACTTACTTCAATCACATATGATTCAATCATACCTTGAACTCTTGTAGCTAAGAATTCTGGATAGTTCCTCTTCCAGTGGCCCTTCTCTTCGCATTGGAAACACTTTCCTTTACCTTGGCCACCCACCTTCCCTTTGCCCTTACCTTTTCCATTAGATTTTGCAATCTTAGGGACCGGTCCAACACTTGGACCACCAGTGCCAGCCTTCTTCTTCCCTTTCTTTCCTTTCGGTGTAGATCGGGAAGAGGAAGCGCTTTTCTCAACATTCAAGACGTTGACCCCAGGTTTGATCACCCCTTCCGCTGCCAAAAGAGAACTCATCAATTCGCTCATTGAAAAATTCATTTGATTCATATTATAGTTAAGTTTAAATTGAGCGAATGAAGGCCACAGCGAATTGAGGATCATGTCAACTTGGGTCTGTGCATCGATGTTGGCACCTAGGGTCTCCAGCTCGTTTAAATAACCAATCATTTTTAAAACATGTTCCTTGACTGGAGTCCCTTCCGACAACTTTGCACTCATTATCTTTTGTATGGCTACCTGTCTAGCAGGCCTGCCATGCTCCCCGAACATCTTTTTGAGGGATGTGATAATGTCACTGACAGAATCATTCGATTGGAATTGGTGTTGCAACACACTAGCCATTGAGGCCAGAATATAGCAACGAGCCATTCCATTCGACTTCTTCCATTTGTCGAACTCGCGTCTGGCAGCTACCGAAGCATTTACCGCGGGTTCTTCAGGGCATGGGGTGGTGAGGACATATATGTGATCCTCCGCAGTTAACACGATGTCAAGGTTACGTTTCCATTCAGTGTAGTTATTTCCAGTTAACTTGTTTTGAGTGAGTATGGTGGCAAGTGGACTAAATGTAGATCCAGACATTATGATTGCTGAAAATCAAACAAACAAAATAAATATGGATATCAGAATTAGACAGTTTGAAATAAAAGAATCCTTAAAAACTCTTATTTTAAAACAAAGTCGCCGGAATATCGAAACAAAAGAATAAAGCCTCCGTGTGGTGGTCAATTTTTGATTTTTCGATTAATCAAGACTTGTCCGCTATGCAACTCTTGCAAAACAAGCTATGACTCCCGATCCCTTTTGATCTCTAAGTTTCTGAATAATGTCCCATGTGGGATCCCTTATCCATATCTTGGCTAGTGTGTACCATTAACTAAGATCCAATCACAACCGTCTCAAGTAGCACCTCCGTGTGGTGGTCACCCTCTAACACGTCTGATTGATCCTATCAAAAGAAGTTCACATCTAGTAACCAATAAGTAATGCAACCTCCGTATGGAATGATCACCCCTGACGAGGTGACACAGAATGCACTACTCATCTTACAGTGAACTGTTAATGGAAGATCGTGGGTGTTAATAAACAAGACCCTCTCCCACTAGATTTGGTAAATTAAGGATTTTGCTTTTTAAACATCCAATGTTTAGTAATGCGTTAAAACAGTTTTTGAATCTTATTTTAGAAAACTTGTTTTACGTGCATGCAAGTAGTAACAATATAATTAAATGCCAATCACAACCAAGCACATAAAACAAAAAACTAAAATTGAAAATAAAGACATCCAAACGATGCCTCTATCTCCCATGGCTCTATCTCCATAGAACCTCCTTTTTGGTTTGATCGCCTCCAGCTCCATCTTCATGGACAATGGCTCCTTGCTCCATCTTCATGGATTTTCTAATTCTATTACATTTGTCCTATGCTTCTTTCGAAGCAAACAATTTATCTAGAAATAGAAATAGCAACAACAAAATAAAAGGCTAGGGAAACCGATGCGACTTTCCTTTTCGTAGGATTGACGTCGCAGCGCCCTTTACATATGCCTTAAAACCAAACCAAACTTAAATTACAACATGCACCAATCTCAAACAATTTAAATACAAAATTTAAAAGTCTTGGTGCCATGGGAGATAGTGACTAAATTAGCTACAAAAGGGTTAGTCGTACACGCATCCACACATTCATAACAAATATATGTAACTATTGGAATACTTAATTGATTCACACAGTATATAAACTCTTTACATACTGAATTAGAACTTAAAACAGCATCTTACTTCTCTGTCACAGTTTGATCGCTCGAAGACCGTTCGATCGCTCGAACCTTCGATCGATTGAACTCTGTTCAATCGCTTGAACTTTCTGTTTCATAGAATGATTTAAAAATTTGCAGAATACTTTTAAAAATAAAGCTTTTAATTTCAAAACACCTTACAACTGTGAAACAGAGAGTCTGACAAAGAATCTGTCTCGATCGATCTAACTTCATTCGATCGATCGAACACCAGAAGGTCTCGATCGATCGAAGTATGTTCGATCGCTCGAGTACAGAGGATGTTCAATCGATCGAAACATGTTCGATCGATCGAACCCGCCTTGCATCCCAAGCAATCACAGATTTGTATTCTGTTGCGATAACACTGCAGAAACAGATCTGTGACAATGCCGTTTTGAAAATAGTTCTAAATTCAACATGCAAATCAATATAGTGTTCCAAAAACGCATCTATAGATCCAAACGAGCGTGGCTCTGATACCAATTGATGGAAAAACCGGTTTAATTTAAAAGTTTGAACACGCAGCGGAAAAGTCAAGTTATAAAAACTTAATGGCAGCCCAGGATTTACTACTCGTTAATTCCAAAGATGCGCACAAGAGGGGACAAGAGTTATACCTTAGTGTCTTGAACCCAATTCTGATTTTCTTTAACTTCCAGCAGCTTCCACTAGATGGCCTTCACTCTTATGACTCCTATGGATGCTCGCAGGAAGGACTAGGGTTGGTGGGAACCCTAATGGAGAGGAAGGAGAAGGTTTGGTGCTCTAAAACAGTTTCTACAGCTTCTGACATTCAAAACGACGAACTCCTTTTCAAGAACGCAGCTGCCCTATTTATAGATTCCCAGAACCGACCTAGACTTCGAACGATCGAATATCTTAAATCGATCGAACGTTCGATTGATCGAACCATTCTCGATCGATCGAGACTGCCAAAACTTCAATCGATCGAACATACTTCAATCGATCGAACATATGTGTCTTTCCAATTATCCTGGCGGAGCTAAGAGTGGGACCTCCTAGGCTCTTTATTGTTGGCTCAGACCAGTTTGTTAATTACCGTGACCAAACTCTTTGATCAGCAAACTAACTAACTGGTCAGTTAACGTTTACTCCACTATAAAACGATAACTGAACTCCAACGCAAAAGAACATATCCGAAGCGATAACTAGACTTGTGTGTTGTACAAATGTCCCTCTACCTTCAGCATTCGTAATCATATTCAGGTAGTCGGATAACTGTTACTGTCAACCTGAATATCGATTACTTCTTGTATTCCTTGAGTCCCATTTACCTCTCATGATTACCAAACATGTTGATAACTCTTATCAACAAGACTGCAGTACTCAGTAATCGACTTAGTGACATTCTCAAGGGAATGCTTACTCTGAAACAGAGGGTAGATTCTATCCTGGCAATATATGTTCACAACCCTATGAATATGACATACCCAAGATACCCAGGTGTTGATCTTCTATAGACCTCACTGATTGGTAAGTCAAAGCAGTCATATCGACAGTCTGTGTTCATAATCGTCTCAAGATTGAGAACACGTACCTTACACAAGTTATGAGTTCCTATCGACTGATTGACAGCATTGAGTGTCAATAGGAAAGCTCAGGTCCGTCAATACACTATAAGCACTAGCATATTAACTAAGAGTTACACTCTAGTGATTGAGATTGATCACTCCATCCAATGGTAGTTAATCATGCTACAGTGTTAACCTGATGAGATATCCTAGTCTCATCATCAACTGTGACATGTTCTAAGTAAAAAAAAGAATAGCAATTCGTATCTCACTTGTATATATCTCATACATACACGCATTAATTACTATGATACTTAAGGATAACAATCATCTCATGAAAGAAACATACATAACAAAATGTAAAGCTAATATCCATCCATTAAAATGTCAATGTCTCCTATATAAAGTTATGGTTTGAGGGCACAAACCCAACAGAAGGAGCACAACAAACTGAGATTGGGGAGAGGATACTTACAAAGATTAACGCAGAAAGGTGCTTGGGATGCTTGCTCAGGAACATTTGCTCTCTAACCACTCGGTATCTCAATCACTTGGCAGTAGGAAAGGCTGATATAAACAAGTGCTCCTTATATATATAGCATGGACGGTCTAAATCAGGTCATATCCAACGGCTAAGAAGCCTTCCCGCCAAAACCTGCCGACAACTGTCACCTCGAGCACTCAGAACATCACTTCAAAAGACGCACACATTTAATGCCAAACGTGACGGCCCGGTTATGACGTGACTATTCGGTTACATTCATACCAGTCTCGTTGGATCCTGACCAGGCTAGTAACCATTTGACATGTGGCAGAAGTCGATCTCGGGCCCACATAGCCACCGCTTGGTCCAAACCCCGGAAGATCAGGTTGACCGGCCACGCCCCGGGTAGTATCCCAGGGCCATTCCTTGAACGGTTTTTTGGAAGCAGTCTTAAATTTCAAACCTCATCTAATAGAGCAGCACATAAGTTTCAAAAATTGGGGGCAGCTGATATGTATAAAAATATACGGTCAAAGTCAACCCTCGCCACCTCAACAAAGAGAAGTCAAGTTACCTTGAATCTGGGCCTACTACTCAGCCTTCTCGACCATTACACAAAACCGCCCGGGATGGTTAACAGCCCGGGCATTCACTTCTGACCGGCCCCATATGGCCGTTCCTCCAGAAGGTATGATTGCTTGTCCCACAAGCAATTGAACCGTTTCCTATCCCAACTAGAAGACTAAATGGAAGGAGCAAGTAGTTTCCTTAACCACTTAGAAAACTCTCCTAAATTCATGTAAATCAATTGTAGCCAGATTAAGCTTCTTAACATGTAGACTTACCTTGTACGGGTGGTCTCTTGTACCTATAAAAGAGGCGACCCACCGACATTTGAAGGGGATCGCATTCTGACTCCAAAGAATAACATGTAAACAACTCACTGTTACGCATAAACCCGGTCGATTTGTGGTAGTGCCGCCCACTCTGTTGGCTCACCAAACGCCACCGGCGATCTTCTAGTGAAATCGCACTGACACAACCGTGGACGTTGGTCACCTAATTAACGGGGTCGAACCACATACAATCTCTAGTATCTCTCTCTAAACCTCTCTTACCAATTTTTGACATTATCACAATCCAAAGAAAAAGAAAAGAAAATAAGAATGTAGGAGTGGAAGTTCTAACGAATCCTAATTAATTAATTAAACTAAATAATAAACTTAAGTATAAAGAAGCATAACTAATTTAACAGATTAATTAAAGGTGTCAAAAATATGAGAATCCACATTGATCCTTACTATCTACCATGCATACTCATTAATGTTCCATGGAGTTCATTCCTTTTCAGCATTTCGTATCTTTCTAAAGATATAGAATAAATAGCCCTTACATGATTGGGACTATATCATCACAAGTGATTTAACATACTTAGAAGACGGTTTAAAATAATGGTTATTACTTGTACTCTAAATGGTGTCAGCATTCAAAGTGGTTTTCAAAAGTCATTGAAGAAAATAGCCTTAAGGCTTTAAGTTCTAAAACCTGTGGTGATAAACTGAGCTTATAGGGACAATCTGATGACAGATTTCTAAAACAGAAAGTCTTGGAATACTTAAAAGAATCATCTCAGGAATCAACAGGCTCGATCGATTGAAGCGCTCTCGATCGAACTGCATCATCCTTCAATCGATCAAAATGTCTTCGATCGCTTGACTATGGCTCTGGGTCGATCGATTGAAATATCTTCGAATGATCGAGCCCAAGGTTTCTAAAGATTGCCTGGTAGAGGTTGAGAATCAATGTTTCATCACATATTCCCAACGTAAACTATGGAAACATAACAAAACTAATGCAGAAATAGTAAAACTAGGGCAATCATTACATCAAAACTAATAAACAATGAAATAACAATGATTGGAAAGAAAAACCTTGAAATAATCTATGATAATCTAAAATAAACTTGAAATCTTTAATAATCTTTAGTGCAATAATGAAAAAGAGGAAGAAGAACATGATTCTAACCTAATCTACTCCTAATCTAACCCTAAAACTACCCTTAAACTCCTTTCTTTTTTTTTTGCGTTCTAGAGCGTCCTCCCTTCGTCTAGCATCAAAACATCTTATTTATAGGGTTACTACAGACTGTACGCAACTTTTGGGGGAAAATAACATTCAATCGATCGAGCTTAGTTTGATCGATCGAACTCTCAATCGGTTGAACTCTCCTTAAGCCCTTGAACTTCTCTGATTTTGACAACTCTGCGCACCGATGGGAGAATAGCCATAACTTTTCATTCGAACCTTGGATTGACCTTCAATTTATAGTTACGCGACCGTAACTCAAAGATCTACACGTGACCATAACTCAAAGATCTAAATTTTGTATTTCTAAGAAAATCTTCCAAATCTGAAGTCTTCATTATAAAAAAAATGGCATTTTCTTAGCTGGTTCAGTTATTCTCTCCACCAGAATCACTTTCTATGCAACAATTGCTTTCCACGACCTGTAAAATAGTGTAAAAACAATTAATCATTATATGTATCTAAATCTAGGGACTTGGAGATAAAAGTATGCATGAAAGAGCATATAATACGCTATAAATATGGACTTTTCACCTCTAATCACACCCCCCAACTAGCTCGTTGCTAGTCCCTAGCAATGAAGCGAACTACAGCAATGTTTATTTGAATTCTAAAAAATTGAAAATAATATAAAGTAAAAATCGTAAATCACTTTCGCAGGGATCGCGATTGCATTTAGCGTATGCAACAAGCCTTTAAATCTCTAGGGGGATCTAGGATTGCAAATCCACCACTAGCTTCATAGTAAGGTATCTATCCATTCAATTAGGTTATTACGTTGGATGATAATGGGGAATTGTAGCTACAAACCCAATTCCTCCATCAAGAAGATAACTATGATTCAAGCATCAACATAATTCATCTTCGGTTGGCAGGGAGTGTCTCACACTGTACTAGGGTTGCGGCATACTCCATCTTCCCTAGGCATGAACTATTCGACTATTTGATATCACAATTCAAATAAGCACTATTACATGTAAATAATCCATACAAGCACAAAAAATATAGATCATTAAGCACATGACATTCAAATAGATCTAAGACAAGAATAGATTTTGAAAGTAATGATTTAATCAATGACTGTGATTTTATTAATTTAAATCCTCTAAATATGTAATCATCATCCATATATAATAAAAATAAAAGAAAAGCATAAATACACCCTATTACTTGGCTCGATATATCGATCTAGGTGGCCATAGAATTGGAGATTGGCAAGATGTCAATGGAGGAGGCCATGAAAATCCTTTGTCTTCTTCTTCTTCTTCTTCTCGTTGCTTTTCTCTATTCAATGGATGAATTTTTGGTTATGGAAGGATGTGTATAATGTTGTAAAATCCCAAAATTGATTTAGAATAGGATTTATATAGATTTTGGAAGGATTAGGAAGCTTTCCTAAGCCTAATCGCACTAAACTTGTCGTATTTACATTTCTGGACGTCGTATACACAAACCACATTCGTTGGGTGCTCTAACTTGACAAATACGCATTTTTGGTTTTTTCACAGGCCGCTCGCGCGAGGTACTTTTCACTACACTGCACAACTTTTGTAGAATTGCGATAATTTTTTGCTCAGACCTCGGATTGACTCGCTGCATGTGGCCACGCGTGCGTAACTCGAAGATCTACATTTCATATCTCTGGAGAAATTTCTCAAATCCAAAGTATTCCTTGTCAAAAATGACATTTACCGAGGCTACGACTGTCTCCACCTTTCACTAGAATCACCTTTTGATCCCAGAATGTCTTCCAAAGCTACTAATCATTGAATTTTAGTACATTTTCATGTTAAAGCTCCAAAATCTATAAAATATAGAATGCTTATTAAAAATAATTAATCACTAAAAGAAGTGGGCTAACAAAGCGTAGCTTCAAGACTTTAAACGGGAACTATTCGTCGCCGATCACACCCCCAAACCTACACTTTGGTAGTCCTAGAACAAGGAAAAATGTAAAAATAAAACTAAAGGACACTTCGATATCCTAACTCACTATTCCAGGCAACGCGATTGCATTTGGCACATGTAACAAGCCTTTTAAACCCCTAGGTGTCCCTAGTAGGACGAGTGAAGTCTTGTGAGGGTTCTCGTCGAATAAGACACCAACAACCATCTTTAGTTCATTATACATTTTAAGAGTTTTATTTCAAACAAAAAATATCACATTCAATACTCCTTATCATAAAACAATGATTTGAAATGGAATAACTAACAAGAAAAAAATGGAACCAAACGTCCACCTACATCATGAAAAACAATTCCAAGAACATACATCATATAAATCAAAAGAGTTTCTCATAAAATTGCATGTGTGTGATGTGGTAATAAAATGAACATGTGTATGTCATGAACTTGGAATCTAACTCGGATAATCATCCAACTATGCTTCGACTACGAATCTTGACACGACTAAATAGTTGTGCGCTCTTGTGCAACACCCAAGTGTAGGTGATCGTGCAAGTAATATTGGACAAGTCTAGGTCGATCCACAGGGAAGGAATAGGAAGAATATCTACTAAGCTACAACCTAAACAAAAAGAAAAGATCATAAAGGAGCGGAATTCCAACGAATCCTAATTAATTAAATTAAACTAAATAATAAACTAAACATAAAGAAACATAACTAATTAAATAAATAAACTAAAGGTGTTGGAAATACGAGAATCCACATTAATCCTAACCATCTGCCATGCATATTCATTAACGCTCTATGGAGTACATCCCTTTTTAGTATTCCGTATTTTTCTAAAGATAAAGAATCAATAGCCCTTTCATGACTGGGACTACATCATCACAGTTGGTTTAAAATACTTGGAAGACAGTTTAAAACAATGGTAATTACTTGCACTCTAAATGGTGTTAGCATTCAAAGTGGTTTTCAAAAGTCATTGAAGAAAATAGCCTTAAGGTTTTAAGTTCTAAAAACTGTTGTGACAAACTGAGCTTATAGGGACAATTTGATGACAGATTTCTAAAACAGAAAGTCATGGAATACTTAAAAGAATCATCTCAGGAATTAACATGCTCGATCGATCGAAGCGCTCTCGATCGATCGGACAGCATCATCCTTCAATCGATCGAAATGCCTTCGATCGCTTGACTATGGTTCTGGTTCGATCGATCGACATACCTTCGATCGATCGAGCCCAAGATTTCTAATGATTGCATGGAAGAGGTTGGAAATCAATGTTTCATCACATATTCCCAACGTCTAAACTACGAAAACATAATAAAACTAGTGCAAAAATAGTAACCTAGAGTAATCATTAACATCTAAAGCAATAAACAATGAAACAAAGAAAAGGAGAAGAAAAACCTGAAAATAATCAGATTATAACTTGTAATAAACTTGAATCTTCAATAATCTTGAGAATAACAATGGAAAAGAGGAAGAAAAACAAGAATCTAACCTAACCTACTCCTAATCTAACCCTAAAACTACCCTAAACTGCTATTTTCTGCGTTCTGGAGCGTCCTTCCTTCGTCTGGCATCAAAACGACTTATATATAGGGTTCCCACAGAGTTTACGGAACTTTTGGGTGAATATAAAGTTCGATCGATCGAGCTTAGTTCGATCGAGCGAATGTTCGATCGATTGAACTCTCCTCAATCGCTTGAACTTCTCTGATTTTGACAACTCTGTGCACCGATGGGAGAATGACCATAACATTTTACTCGGACCTCGGATTGACCTCCCTTTTGCGGCCACTCGACCGTAACTCAAAGATCTACATTTTATATCTCTGGGAAAATCTTCCAAATCTGAAGTCTTCATTGTCAAAAGTGGTGTTTTCCCAGCTGCTTCTGTTGTTCTCTTCACCAGAATCACTTTTCTTTAGCTCCACTTCATCGAATTACATCCTAATACCTATAAAATAATGCAAAAACATATGGTTAAGAATTAACACAATAAAAAGAACATTGTTATTAGAATGCACCTAAATGTAGGGACTTTGGGAATAAAAGTATGCATAAAATACCACATTATACACTATAAATATGCACTTTTCATCTCGAATCACACCCCCAACTAGCTCGTTGCTAGTCCCTAGAAATGAAGCGAACTACAACAGTGTTTATTTAACTCTAAAAATTAAAAATAAAAGAAAGCAAAAATCCTAAATCACTTTCGCAGGAATCGCGATTGCGTTTAGCGTATGCAACAAGCTTTTAAACCCCTAGGTTCCCCCTAGTGGACGAGTATTGTATCGTGAGGGTTTGCAGTGAATTTACCCACAAAATTCATGTTTATGGTAATGGTTCTCATTTAAATGTTTTCAAGAAAATTTTTCCCTCTCATTTAATAATGTGGTTAAGCTCAACAATCTTATAAAATTCTCTAGTATGCTATAGCCACGCAACACACACATTATAGTTAATCTACTATCAAAGTCATTAGAATATTCCATAGCTATTAATCTTCAAGTGTCTGTGAATGGACAACCAAAATACAAAACTTTAATTTCAAAGCTCGCATAACCTAAGATACTATCAAGACGTTCATTTTGACTAAACTCTCACTGGGATTACACTCTCAAGATGAAATCACTCCGAATTAGGTGTAATAATTATCACTCATGATATGGAAGCTATAAGGAGTAAATGTAAATGGAATCTAATGCTTCTCATATCTAAATATAAAAACGGACATTTTATAGTGCACAAAGTCTCATGAAAGGATACTTTTCACTAGAAGAGCGAGATACCTTGGAGAACTCTCTCATTACCTTAACTTCAAATCCAATTTACTTAAAATCATCAGGACTTTGAAAAAGAGGTGTTAGGTTAAGAAAAAAAGAGAGACTTATAATATTCAATCGGGTCAAAGGATGTGATTGGAATGTCTACTACAACTTTTCAAACTTCCCTACATCTCCATTCTCTATCTTCTTCTTCTCTTTTTTTTTTTTTTTCTTTTTTTCCACACTCTTCTTTTCATTATTATTTTATTTCTTTTGAAACAACCATTGGCACTTTTTTTCTTTTTTTTTTTCTTTTTTTTTTCTTTTCATGCTTTTTTTTTCTTTTTTTTTTCTTTTTGCCAACTTTCCCTTATTCACACTAACAAATTTCTTGTCAATGCAACACATCCCAATCACTCCTAAATAAATAACTGAGGCTTGAACTCCTAATTTGGAGTTAGGTAAAGACTTTAGGATTGTGAAGACAAGGCAATTATGATAAGCTCAAGAGATGAAGTGAAGGAATATCATAGAGGTAGGCCAAGGCTTTATTATGCGTGTAAGGTCAAAAGATGGCCTAAATCATCTTCTAAATTCATAGGATTATTAATTTTAGTAAATTCAAGAGCTCTAAAGTTTTGGTAAATCCTGAACGTTCTCTTCTAGTAATCTGTCAAAATGAAGAAGAAAAATGAGACTTACAACGAATGAATACGCTTCTCAAAAAGTAAGAGTAATTTTATAAAACCCTCAAGAATAAAGAAAGGCACAAAAGCTCACTCGAGTTATTAGTCTCCACTACAGTCTCTCAAGACACCTAGCACTACACCATATGGCCCGATTTGTAACGGATATACCCGTTACAAATATGGCATTGCAAATTTGTAACGGATTTTTGTAACGGATATATTCGTTGCTAATTAGTAACGGATATTTGTAACGGATATACCCGTTACAAATTAGTTTAGTAATGGATGAATATACAAATTTTTTTTTATTTTTTGAAAAAATACTAACGGTTTGTAATGAATTAGTAACGGTTATCCGTTACTCAATTCCAAAATGCATAAAATTAGTAACGGATTTTGTAACGGATATTCCCGTTACAAATTTTAATTACAAATAAAAAAATAATTATTATTTTATATGCTCCCCAATATTATTTTTTTTCGTTTTTTGCACCTAATTAACAAGCATAATAATTCATACAAACACAAAAATAGCAAGCTCAATCTATACCCAACACAAGTAGAATACAAAATGTATCATCTTACAAATCTTTGTCCATATCCAAGTTCTTAGTCTAACTACATTACATCTTACACTTGAAATTAACTTAAGAAAGATAAAAATACACAAATCTCTTTATACCCATAACCAAGTTCATCAACTTAACTTCTTACGAATGCTTCAATCTCCTCCTTCTTCACTTCCCATAGATCATCACCACCCTGTTATTTTTTACCATAATCGATGATGGTGTTAGAAAAAGAAATCACAAATATTCCTTAAATCAAATTTTTTTCAAAAAATAAGGGAAAGTCAATGTGGAACTCACCATACACCCAATTTAAAAATCTTTTTTGAAGCACCTACAGAGCCAATGTTGAAAATTTTAAATTCATAACTCAAACCACAGGATGTTCAACAAAACATTTCACTCTAACACAGACGTCGAAATATCAAATCATAATATATAGAAATATTGTTATGTTACCTTGCCTTTGTTCAAAGTCTTCCAAACATGATCTTTCAACTTTTCTACAGTTACATCCACTCCGCACTCATCTACGATAGATTGGATCCATAGCAAAACTTCTTGGAACCAAATTATGGTGAATGTAAGGACTAAAAATATGAGAGGAAATTCTTAACCACAGTAAATGAAAAGAACTAAAATTAGAAAACTATAAGAAAAAAATAGCTGGACTAAACTTGTACTTGACATATACCTAATCAACAACATCAAACTTAACAAGTATATCACGATAAACAGGGAAATTTCATTTAATGAAACAGAAATATAAGTATTTATGTTGTTCATCTGGGTTCTATCCAACTTCCTTAATTATGGATACCAACATGTCTACGATGGGAGAACAAAAGCATATATAAGATAGAGGGTTGTAGAGAAAGAGCCGGTCGATTTTTTGATACCACAGAATTTCTAGCAAAATACAGTGCTCATGAGCATTCTTATGCATGCAGGCAGAGTTTAGACAAAATGGACAGCATCGAGAATGACAAGAAACTATAGCAAATTCTTCCTAAACAAACAAATTAGATATGTAATCAATTAAAGTTGAAAAAAAAATAATATTGTAATTTCAAACAACCAAGATTATATATTTTGTTCATGTACTAAACAATTCGTGCTTTGGTTATTAATTGGTTAATTAGTTGCATTCTTGTACCTTAGGGTTAACCCTTCAATTCAGGTAGAGGGCTTTATGTCCTGTGTGTGTAGTCAACAAAGGCTGGATTGTTAGTGTGGACGATTTGTAAATCTGGTCTGGAAAGAGGAACTAAAAAATGAATTAGCATTCAACCCAATGATCTCTCCACACTTGAACGGGTATCTGCAGAATGAGTAGAACCATCAAGACCCAATGTTCCTCATTTCATCTTATTTCTCTCTAACATTCAATCCAAAGTTAATACACAATGAAAAACCAAGTCAATGCAAAGTATTGATGTTGTCCCACCAGCACATAAAGACAACAGTTCACCTAAATATAGTTTATCCATAACCCATTAAACTATAAAAACTGGAAGGTGAATAAACTAGTGTTAGTTTTCTCCATAAGCAGATTTCAATCAAACAAATAGCACAGTTACCTTCAGGAATTTCGCAAGCACAATAGCAATTTCAGCAAGAACCTAAAGGATAAAATTTGGCACCTTTGGATATGTTTTGTCAAGAAAACATATGAGTAATGCAATCTTTTTATAGGATATGCGCACCTCATACTTGTAAAGTGCTCGAGCCTGTGGATCAGTTTCAACTGCAAGCAAGCCATTTCATGCATGCTAACTTCATTAAACCAGTGTTAAGTTTATATAGTAGCAACTCTAACATCATATCATATAACAAGCATGTTTCAAAATGCAATGGTAGATGTAACCAAAAATGATATTTTTTTTTACACAACTGAAAGGCCTTGTGAAAATATATAGACAGTCACATATTTGGTGGCGGCGGTGGGGGTAAGTAGGGCAGAATGAGCTGTAAAACCCGTATGTGAGGTCTATCCGTGTACAGCGAGATAAGGAAGTTTTCGATGTGACGAATCTACCAATAGATGAATTCTATGCATCTCTCAGTCTGCCAATGACCCCCAAAATCTGTTTTTTGAAGCAGATAACTAAAAGCAAAACAGCATCAGGAGAACCTAAAAATTCTGCTAAGGTTTCTGTCAGACTCTCCCAGGGAAAAACCAGCTGCTCGGATGGGGCTGCTTAATGAAAAGAAAAAAGATATTTTGCAGGTCGATTGCAAAGGAAATAGTTTATATTGTATAATGAAGTGTTCAAACAATAATTCATTGAGTTTTCTACCTTCTCCCCTTGTTGGATGTTCATTTCAAAAAGATAACACAGAATGAGTTTATAACATGTGTTTGTATAGTAGATTCAACTTCATTAGCCCAGCAACAAAAAAAAAGCTTCAACTTCATTCAAAATTTGGATCCAACTTCACATATTGAAGTGATAGGACAAAAAATGGTAACACACAGCCAATTCGAGGACCAAAATATTCCCCCTCGCCGTATCAATTGATCAGACTATGTTCTAAAATATGATCATTGACCTAACCCAGTTAAACTGATATGATCATTGACCTAGACGTTTGTCATCAAGGGCAGAATCAGGATTATGAACCTGGGGGGCTGAGATTATTGGTCTAGGTTCACCGGGAACATGGCTCATTCGGTGGTTCGGGCGCCCCCGAGATAAAAATATATTTGATCTCCTTACCATGTTTTTTAGTAGGATTTTTTGCATTAAATCAATTACAATTTTACTCTGTAATGTTTTCTGACCGTTGTAGAGTTGAGAGGTTTTGTGTTGTAATTCTCATTTCGTAATACTCAATTTTGAGCTGCCCTAGTGAAATTCATGATTCAGTTGTTTGTTTAGGGTGGGTTGGAGTACAATAAGTGTTGCAAAATATATTTACATGGACTATTTTGTAAAACTTAATTAAAGGGGCCAATATGTTAGTTAATTTAATCTGCAGGGGCCAATATATATAATATTTACAAATTTCAGAAAGTTTAAAGGGTATAATTAGAATATTTAAAAAAAATTGGGGGGCCTAATGAAGTTCCACAACTGTTTGTCATGCAATGAGCATGTACAGTTGCTGATCAGAAGTCCAATTTGGTTGACAAGAAAGGGTATAGTGCAGTCTACATCTTTTCAATTAGAAAAGATTCTGCTTATACTCATCAAGTGTGAGAACTTGTGTAAATTCTACTAAGAAGTTCTCAAACCTCACTGAATTTGGAAGCTTTTGAATACCCAAGAGTTATGATAGCCCAGCAAATCTCTGTTAGAGATATATTACGCAGGTAGAAAATCAAACAGAAATCAACACTGCTTAATGCATTCACATATAATGTGTATCTTTCTCATTTTTCTGCCTTGGGCACGTCCATTTTCAAGTGATCTCAGTTCCGGTAATCACAGTAGAAACTGCAATTCATTAGCATACCTAGGAATGTTCTTTAACGCAATGACATTATTTAACCTTGGTTGCAAGTTTTTAAAGGATGAGAGTAGTTGGAAACAAATAGTCAGACTCACTCAGGGGGACGATAAATGATCAACTAAATGTGGAACAAATGGTAGGATGACTGAGCCATATATAGCCAAAACATGAGCCCTTCGCACCTATTAATGTATGTGCTGCTGTGCATGTACACATTTCAATGCGAGGAATGAAAAAGATAATGGCTTAGTATCTTACCTTAAATAATCAGTTCCATCATATCCACCAACAGCATAAAGCACACCATTAAGCTCCACAGCACCAAGAGCAAATCACTGGAAACCATGAAATACATCTTATTAATTGTACCCAACATCGTAATACATTGTGAACAAAGTATACAAAAGGCTACGAAAAGGAGTGCAGAAGAAACTAATAGAATACTAGTGAAACTGAAAATCAAGGGAATTCTATTTCACAAGAAAAAATCTATTGAGCAGGACAGGAACCGAAAACAAAATTCTACTTTCCTAGGAATTTCTCCTAGGAAAAGCATATTGCTTTTCAGTTGTTCGATCCTGACCTCATAACTCATACAAATCGTCTTCTGAACTCGAAGGAAAAATTCAGACTGCAAATGCTTCAAATCCCACCTAAATCTCCAAATATTTAACTTTGGTATCCATCCCTTGTGATTATACCAAATTCTACTAAGTTCCCAATTAAACCGATATGATAATTGACCTAACCCAGTATGCCAATAGTTCTATTTGCATATAAGATTTGTTGGTGGGGCTGCTTAATGAAAAGAACCCATTATACACAACTTGAGAACATCTCTTATATAGCTGTTTCGAGCTTATTATTATTGTGCCAAAGAAACAAAACAAGCCTGCAGTTCAATCTCATCTGAGCATATATGCTCAGCTCAACAACACCAGGACACAAGAAAATATGAATCTCAAAATGCACCAATAAAGGTGCTGTCATGAAAACCAAATTATGCATCAGAGGAAAAGGTTTTCCTCCTTCCAATTAGACCTTGGTTTCACAACTAATCCCAAAGAGATTGAAGTGAGAAAAAAAAAAGGATATATACGATGGTGAAGAACATCAACTCTATATCTATATATCTTGAGATCATTAACAGTAACATTTTTTTTCAAAATGCCAGATCATATGCAAGACATTCCTAGATGATGTATAAATAAGAAAAAAAAAACACTCTTTCACTTACGGTAGGGTAAAAACCATATCTGAGATTGTTAGAGACTGAAAACAAAAACGAAAAAACAAACAAGAATACCATATTTATGTGTTTCATCCAAAATCATGACTACGTCTCCTAGCTACTAACTAAGCTTAAAGACAAAAAGAAAAATTTTAGAATACGTCGATCTAAAGCTGGCCTTAAAAGACAACCAAGCCTAGAGAACAACATTTATGTGCTTGATTCAAAATTTGGGTTTCCTTCATATACAAACATCGAAATGCTGATATTGGGAGCCCGTTCCTACATTAAGGGTACAAGGGCTAGAAGAAAAACCAAAAAAAAAAAAAAAATGTTGAAGGTATAAGTGGTTTCTTCATAAAATTTTGTATATCACAAGAATATAATAAGAATTCAACTTTGATCATATTAACAAAAGTATAACTTTTATTCATATGGGTAGAAAAAGATATGACAAAAAAGGGATGTGGTGTGTGGGGGCAGTAAGCACAAGTGGCTACTGCAACTTGCTAAACTTGGACTTTATTACCAGAATACAATACAAAATATGTCTATTCACTTGGATGGAAAAAGAAAATACAGAAAAAAATGAGATCGTTTTTACTAGGCAAACAATTCATACCTTCACCAATAGTAACAATCAAACAAGCAACTTGATGGAACTACCTATAGAGAATACTAATGAGATATGTTGTCCAACTACCCAATTGTGAGAATGAGTACGGCAAAGTTAGAAGAACTTGGGCAACCTGAAACCCAAAATACCACAAATTAAGAACATGCTACTTATATTATTCATTCATATATATATATAATATTGGCAGAAATTTTTTTTTGTGCTACTCAATCTCAAAAAACTTCGCTGCTATGCAAATTTGAATGGGTAAATTAGAGATTGGTGCCCCAAATAGCCTCTAAAAACCGTAAAGGGGCTAAAACAATTGAAAGGTGCTCCAACAAGAAGGAAAAAGTCCACAGTACTTGTTTGTTCCTAAAAAAAGGAAGAGAATTAACATGTCTTTTGAGAGTTTCAAACAGACATCTAACTTTGGAAGAAGCACCATTTGAATTTGAAATGCTACTCCCAACACTGATGAGTGATGACCCAATTGCCACCATAAAAAATCTTCTAATTAATCTATCAGCTGATTATGCGTTCTTGCCACCAACTCATGTAATTATGTTTAGGATCCTGCTATAGTAAAAGCATAAGCAACCATCATTCATGGTATCATATTATAACATAGGGTCCACCGAATAACACCTCGGCCTTCTTCAAAGCTTTAATGGAAAAGACCTATTAACAATTTTGTTGCATGGGGCACCATTGGACTAATACACTAGATGAGCTGCAAATATAAGAATAGTGCTAGCTGGGTCATCATCACCCACTAGATATCACAAAAATTGACAACACATCTCTATAATAAGAAAACTTCTGCAAGTCAATCATCCATGTCTTCGAGCAAGCTTTCGGAGGGCGGTTAATAATTTTCAAAAATATTAGGTGGGACGAGTATGTATACTTAAAACAAATTTATGAAAATTACTAATAAAAATAGAAGCTTTTTCAAATCTAAAGGGGGCGACTTGAATAGAACTCTTTTAAATTTGGTACCATGTTCTCTGTTCCAGCAGTAGAATTCTTCTAACAGTACACAGAACTACCATAGTTTCCCCCTTTGTCATCAATACAGAAGAAGAAGAAAAAAAAAGAAAAAAAAATAGCAACTGTCTAGCTCTGGGTGCATATATACAAAGTTTGGAAGTCTTCAAGATATGTATACTTCATTTAATGCTCAAGGTGGAAGGCATATTCTGTTAAGTGTTAACCGCTGCAATTTGCTGGAATTTAACTTATGCTCACTTATTGCACCATATATTAAGCCTAACTAATTCATTCAAAGTTATTGCAGTTTTTTTTAATAGCAAATATTATAAAGGAGCCTCAAAGGCCAAGGAAGTTACAACACCCAAAAAAGGGCTCCAAACAGAGCCTGAATGAAAACCTGAAACAGGGAGCAAACCAGCCCCAAAACAAGAAGATAACTAGCTCCAAACACCCCCCAAAAAACTAAAGAGCTGACAAAGATCAAGACATCAGCTAGCAACAACCCACAGCTAAAAAAGAAGGGAGAACAACAAACAATGCACATAAAACTTCAAAGCACATTAGCTTATTCAATCCTAAGCAAGAGAACCAAAATCAAAAATAGAATCAGCACCAGCAACATCAAACTATATTGCAGTTATTGCAGTTGCATTTGACAATACACAAAATCAAACTATATTGAGGGAAAAAAGAAATAAATAAAAACATCAAGATCATACATAAGTAAATAGAATCAGCAGGCACCAAATAATAGAAACTAAGATAAACAAACTTAAATTGAAATAAATCAGGTCGAACATACCCCCACATTGTTTTGCTCCCATAGCTTATGAACTCCATAGTCCACTGCCTGTAACCAATATATAAAATCAAATAATTGTACCATTAAATCAAATTTAGGCCAATCATCAAATCAAACATAAAATTCACCGAAAACAGCCAAATTCATTGACATGCTTAATCCAACCCCAACTTCAAACAAAATGGTAAAAAAGGATAACAGAGATCTCCTCTATATATTTGATTATAAATGCAAGAAAAAGATAAAAGGGAAAATATGAATCTGTTTAAGTGTCTGTTTAAGATGTAAAATTCTACACATGAAAAAGAATATGTTTGATTCACATTGCTCTAGAAGAAGAAGAAGAAGAAGAAGAAGAAGAAGAAGAAGAGTACCAGGCGGTCGGCGGTCAGTGAGGCGCTCCACGGTTGGAGGTCGGCAGGCACTCGACGATTGGCAGTCAGCGGCGTTGGGGGATCCAAGGATCCTAGGGCATTTCTCACCACCACTACACCATATGGACAAATTTGTAACGGACATGTTTTGTGATTTGTAACGGGTATACCCGTTACTAATTTGTAACGTTTATATCCGTTACAAATTTCAAAAAACCATTACTAATTACCACTATTTTGGTTACTCAAATTCTATAACGGGTGCATTTATATGTGTAGCGTTTATATCCGTTACAAAATTGAGCCAAAAAAAAAAAGAAAAAAAAATATTTTTCACAAACAAAACTTCACGCGCTCATTTGTGTTCCAGTCCAAATCAATGTACATAGAATAGAAATCCAATTCCTATGATCACATCTCCATAGATTCTGTTCTAGAACAAGAGGAGGGTAGTAAAGCTTCATCAGAACATCACTTAGACCCTGCCCCTTTTATTGAACCATGGCCTCTGCCTATTTTTGATAATATAAAAATAGAGGTTGTTAAAAAAATACCAACAGCAAAGATCTTTCCTTGAGTATAATTCGTAAAAAAGTGTGGGATATCTCTTATAACTGTTCCCAACAAATTTGGCAGCCATAGGTTTGGCATCTCCTCTGACCTTGAGCCTGACATTAGTTATAAGAGATATCCATGTACATAGAATAGAAATCTAATTCCTATGATCACATCTCCATAGATTCTGTTCCAGAACAAGAGGAGGGTAGTAAAGGTTCATCCGAACATCACTTAGACCCTACCCCTTTTATAGAAACATGGCCTCTGCCTGTTTTTGATAATATAAAAATAGAGGCTGTTATAGAAAATACCAACACCAAAGATCTTTCCTTGAGTATGATTCCTAAAAAAGTGTGGTATATCTCTTATAACTGTTCCCAACAAATTTCGCAGCCATAGGTTTTGCATCTCCTCTGACCTTGAGCCTGACATTAGTTAGGGGGAGTTGCATTTTTATGAGGACCCCAACGTTCTTCTCACTATTAAATTATTTTATTGGGAAGATCCTCAAAAATTTCGGTTATTACTTTATGATAAAAATCTTGATTATCCGAATTTATTTACTAAGTAGTTGCATTATATTCCGTATTTTTCTTGGTTGCTACAAATGATTTTGCAGGTAACTTGAAAAAAAAATTCTTGATTATTAACGCCTCGAGGTAACATCCTTCCTTCTCTCGCATTACTTTACATGTCCCTGTGCTTAGTTTAGAACATTGGGGACAATGTTTAGTTTTAGTTGGGGGGAGTGAGTCATTGCATGCCTCGTTTATTTCTTTTTATACTTTAATGTCAATACACCTGCTTAGCAACATGTAACTCAGTAAATTAAAAATTGTAAAATTTTTAGAATTTTTAATATATATATTTTTAAATATAATTAAATGGTTCTTGTATTTCTCTCTAGTTAATGTAGTTAGTTATGATGCATTAGTGTTATTTTCTGTATGTCATTAGTATGTGATACACAATGGTAGTTTGTTTACTATCTTAGTTATAGTATGTTTTATGCCTTTTAATCTTCAAATAACTTTGAGCACGTTGTGACAACCTTGTACATAGCTAAAATGGATTAGTAAGCATAGCTTACACTACACCATATGGGAAAATTTGTAAAGGACATGTTTTGTGATTTGTAACGGGTATACCCGTTACTAATTTGTAACGTTTATATCCGTTACAAATTTCAAAAAACCATTACTAATTACCACTATTTTGGTTACTTAAATTCTATAACGGGTGCATTTATATGTGTAACGTTTATATCCGTTACAAAATTGAGCCCAAAAAAAAAAAAAGAAAAAAAAATAATTTTTCACAAACAAAACATAGCGGGCTCATTTGTGTTCCAGTCTAAATCAATGTACATAGAATAGAAATTCAATTCCTATGATCACATTTCCATAGATTCTGTTCCAGAACAAGAGGAGGGTAGTAAAGGTTCATCCGAACATCACTTAGACCCTGCCCCTTTTATAGAAACATGGCCTCTGCCTGTTTTTGATAATATAAAAATAGAGGCTGTTATAGAAAATACCAACACCAAAGATCTTTCCTTGAGTATGATTCCTAAAAAAGTGTGGTATATCTCTTATAACTGTTCCCAACAAATTTCGCAGCCATAGGTTTTGCATCTCCTCTGACCTTGAGCCTGACATTAGTTAGGGGGAGTTGCATTTTTATGAGGACCTCAACGTTCTTCTCACTATTAAATTATTTTATTGGGAAGATCCTCAAAAATTTCGGTTATTACTTTATGATAAAAATCTTGATTATCCGAATTTATTTACTAAGTAGTTGCATTATATTCCGTATTTTTCTTGGTTGCTACAAATGATTTTGCAGGTAACTTGAAAAAAAAATTCTTGATTATTAACGCCTCGAGGTAACATCCTTCCTTCTCTCGCATTACTTTACATGTCCCTGTGCTTAGTTTAGAACATTGGGGACAATGTTTAGTTTTAGTTGGGGGGAGTGAGTCATTGCATGCCTCGTTTCTTTCTTTTTATACTTTAATGTCAATACACCTGCTTAGCAACATGTAACTCAGTAAATTAAAAATTGTAAAATTTTTAAAATTTTTAATATATATATTTTTAAATATAATTAAATGGTTCTTGTATTTCTCTGTAGTTAATGTAGTTAGTTATGATGCATTAGTGTTATTTTCTGTATGTCATTAGTATGTGATACACAATGGTAGTTTGTTTACTATCTTAGTTATAGTATGTTTTATGCCTTTTAATCTTCAAATAACTTTGAGCACGTTGTGACAACCTTGTACATAGCTAAAATGGATTAGTAAGCATAGCTTCCACTACACCATATGGGAAAATTTGTAAAGGACATGTTTTGTGATTTGTAACGGGTATACCCGTTACTAATTTGTAAAGTTTATATCCGTTACAAATTTCAAAAAACCATTACTAATTACCACTATTTTGGTTACTTAAATTCTATACGGGTGCATTTATATGTGTAACGTTTATATCCAAATTGATCCCAAAAAACAAAAGAAAAAAAAAATATTTTTCGCAAACAAAACATAGCGGGCTCATTTGTGTTCCAGTCCAAATCAATGTACATAGAATAGAAATCCAATTCCTATGATCACATCTCCATAGATTCTGTTCCAGAACAAGAGGAGGGTAGTAAAGGTTCATCCAAACATCACTTAGACCCTGCCCCTTTTATAGAAACATGGCCTCTGCCTGTTTTTGATAATATAAAAATAGAGGCTGTTATAGAAAATACCAACACCAAAGATCTTTCCTTGAGTATGATTCCTAAAAAAGTGTGGTATATCTCTTATAACTGTTCCCAACAAATTTCGCAGCCATAGGTTTTGCATCTCCTCTGACCTTGAGCCTGACATTAGTTAGGGGGTGTTGCATTTTTATGAGGACCCCAACGTTCTTCTCACTATTAAATTATTTTATTGGGAAGATCCTCAAAAATTTCGGTTATTACTTTATGATAAAAATCTTGATTATCCGAATTTATTTACTAAGTAGTTGCATTATATTCCGTATTTTTCTTGGTTGCTACTAATGATTTTGCAGGTAACTTGAAAAAAAAATTCTTGATTATTAACGCCTCGAGGTAACATCCTTCCTTCTCTCGCATTACTTTACATGTCCCTGTGCTTAGTTTAGAACATTGGGGACAATGTTTAGTTTTAGTTGGGGGGAGTGAGTCATTGCATGCCTCGTTTCTTTCTTTTTATACTTTAATGTCAATACACCTGCTTAGCCACATGTAACTCAGTAAATTAAAAATTGTAAAATTTTTAAAATTTTTAATGTATATATTTTTAAATATAATTAAATGGTTCTTGTATTTCTCTGTAGTTAATGTAGTTAGTTATGATGCATTAGTGTTATTTTCTGTATGTCATTAGTATGTGATACACAATGGTAGTTTGTTTACTATCTTAGTTATAGTATGTTTTATGCCTTTTAATCTTCAAATAACTTTGAGCACGTTGTGACAACCTTGTACATAGCTAAAATGGATTAGTAAGCATAGCTTCCACTACACCATATGGGAAAATTTGTAAAGGACATGTTTTGTGATTTGTAACGGGTATACCCGTTACTAATTTGTAAAGTTTATATCCGTTACAAATTTCAAAAAACCATTACTAATTACCACTATTTTGGTTACTTAAATTCTATAACAGGTGCATTTATATGTGTAACGTTTATATCCGTTACAAAATTGAGCCCAAAAAACAAAAGAAAAAAAAAATATTTTTCGCAAACAAAACTTAGCGGGCTCATTTGTGTTCCAGTCCAAATCAATGTACATAGAATAGAAATCCAATTCCTATGATCACATCTCCATAGATTCTGTTCCAGAACAAGAGGAGGGTAGTAAAGGTTCATCCGAACATCACTTAGACCCTGCCCCTTTTATAGAAACATGGCCTCTGCCTGTTTTTGATAATATAAAAATAGAGGCTGTTATAGAAAATACCAACACCAAAGATCTTTCCTTGAGTATGATTCCTAAAAAAGTGTGGTATATCTCTTATAACTGTTCCCAACAAATTTCGCAGCCATAGGTTTTACATCTCCTCTGACCTTGAGCCTGACATTAGTTAGGGGGTGTTGCATTTTTATGAGGACCCCAACGTTCTTCTCACTATTAAATTATTTTATTGGGAAGATCCTCAAAAATTTCGGTTATTACTTTATGATAAAAATCTTGATTATCCGAATTTATTTACTAAGTAGTTGCATTATATTCCGTATTTTTCTTGGTTGCTACTGATGATTTTGCAGGTAACTTGAAAAAAAAATTCTTGATTATTAACGCCTCGAGGTAACATCCTTCCTTCTCTCGCATTACTTTACATGTCCCTGTGCTTAGTTTAGAACATTGGGGACAATGTTTAGTTTTAGTTGGGGGGAGTGAGTCATTGCATGCCTCGTTTCTTTCTTTTTATACTTTAATGTCAATACACCTGCTTAGCAACATGTAACTCAGTAAATTAAAAATTGTAAAATTTTTAAAATTTTTAATATATATATTTTTAAATATAATTAAATGGTTCTTGTATTTCTCTGTAGTTAATGTAGTTAGTTATGATGCATTAGTGTTATTTTCTGTATGTCATTAGTATGTGATACACAATGGTAGTTTGTTTACTATCTTAGTTATAGTATGTTTTATGCCTTTTAATCTTCAAATAACTTTGAGCACGTTGTGACAACCTTGTACATAGCTAAAATGGATTAGTAAGCATAGCTTCCACTACACCATATGAGAAAATTTGTAAAGGACATGTTTTGTGATTTGTAACGGGTATACCCGTTACTAATTTGTAAAGTTTATATCCGTTACAAATTTCAAAAAACCATTACTAATTACCACTATTTTGGTTACTTAAATTCTGTACGGGTGCATTTATATGTGTAACGTTTATATCCAAATTGATCCCAAAAAACAAAAGAAAAAAAAAATATTTTTCGCAAACAAAACTTAGCGGGCTCATTTGTGTTCCAGTCCAAATCAATGTACATAGAATAGAAATCCAATTCCTATGATCACATCTCCATAGATTCTGTTCCAGAACAAGAGGAGGGTAGTAAAGGTTCATCCAAACATCACTTAGACCCTGCCCCTTTTATAGAAACATGGCCTCTGCCTGTTTTTGATAATATAAAAATAGAGGCTGTTATAGAAAATACCAACACCAAAGATCTTTCCTTGAGTATGATTCCTAAAAAAGTGTGGTATATCTCTTATAACTGTTCCCAACAAATTTCGCAGCCATAGGTTTTGCATCTCCTCTGACCTTGAGCCTGACATTAGTTAGGGGGTGTTGCATTTTTATGAGGACCCCAACGTTCTTCTCACTATTAAATTATTTTATTGGGAAGATCCTCAAAAATTTCGGTTATTACTTTATGATAAAAATCTTGATTATCCGAATTTATTTACTAAGTAGTTGCATTATATTCCGTATTTTTCTTGGTTGCTACTAATGATTTTGCAGGTAACTTGAAAAAACAATTCTTGATTATTAACGCCTCGAGGTAGCATCCTTCCTTCTCTCGCATTACTTTACATGTCCTTGTGCTTAGTTTAGAACATTGGGGACAATGTTTAGTTTTAGTTGGGGGGAGTGAGTCATTGCATGCCTCGTTTCTTTCTTTTTATACTTTAATGTCAATACACCTGCTTAGCCACATGTAACTCAGTAAATTAAAAATTGTAAAATTTTTAAAATTTTTAATGTATATATTTTTAAATATAATTAAATGGTTCTTGTATTTCTCTGTAGTTAATGTAGTTAGTTATGATGCATTAGTGTTATTTTCTGTATGTCATTAGTATGTGATACACAATGGTAGTTTGTTTACTATCTTAGTTATAGTATGTTTTATGCCTTTTAATCTTCAAATAACTTTGAGCACGTTGTGACAACCTTGTACATAGCTAAAATGGATTAGTAAGCATAGCTTCCACTACACCATATGGGAAAATTTGTAAAGGACATGTTTTGTGATTTGTAACGGGTATACCCGTTACTAATTTGTAAAGTTTATATCCGTTACAAATTTCAAAAAACCATTACTAATTACCACTATTTTGGTTACTTAAATTCTATAACAGGTGCATTTATATGTGTAACGTTTATATCCGTTACAAAATTGAGTCCAAAAAACAAAAGAAAAAAAAAATATTTTTCGCAAACAAAACTTAGCGGGCTCATTTGTGTTCCAGTCCAAATCAATGTACATAGAATAGAAATCCAATTCCTATGATCACATCTCCATAGATTCTGTTCCAGAACAAGAGGAGGGTAGTAAAGGTTCATCCGAACATCAATTAGACCCTGCCCCTTTTATAGAAACATGGCCTCTGCCTGTTTTTGATAATATAAAAATAGAGGCTGTTATAGAAAATACCAACACCAAAGATCTTTCCTTGAGTATGATTCCTAAAAAAGTGTGGTATATCTCTTATAACTGTTCCCAACAAATTTCGCAGCCATAGGTTTTGCATCTCCTCTGACCTTGAGCCTGACATTAGTTAGGGGGTGTTGCATTTTTATGAGGACCCCAACGTTCTTCTCACTATTAAATTATTTTATTGGGAAGATCCTCAAAAATTTCGGTTATTACTTTATGATAAAAATCTTGATTATCCGAATTTATTTACTAAGTAGTTGCATTATATTCCGTATTTTTCTTGGTTGCTACTAATGATTTTGCAGGTAACTTGAAAAAAAAATTCTTGATTATTAACGCCTCAAGGTAACATCCTTCCTTCTCTCGCATTACTTTACATGTCCATGTGCTTAGTTTAGAACATTGGGGACAATGTTTAGTTTTAGTTGGGGGGAGTGAGTCATTGCATGCCTCGTTTCTTTCTTTTTATACTTTAATGTCAATACACCTGCTTAGCAACATGTAACTCAGTAAATTAAAAATTGTAAAATTTTTAAAATTTTTAATATATATATTTTTAAATATAATTAAATGGTTCTTGTATTTCTCTGTAGTTAATGTAGTTAGTTATGATGCATTAGTGTTATTTTCTGTATGTCATTAGTATGTGATACACAATGGTAGTTTGTTTACTATCTTAGTTATAGTATGTTTTATGCCTTTTAATCTTCAAATAACTTTAAGCACGTTGTGACAACCTTGTACATAGCTAAAATGGATTAGTAAGCATAGCTTCCACTACACCATATGGGAAAATTTGTAAAGGACATGTTTTGTGATTTGTAACGGGTATACCCGTTACTAATTTGTAAAGTTTATATCCGTTACAAATTTCAAAAAACCATTACTAATTACCACTATTTTGGTTACTTAAATTCTATAACAGGTGCATTTATATGTGTAACGTTGATATCCGTTACAAAATTGAGCCCAAAAAACAAAAGAAAAAAAAGATATTTTTCGCAAACAAAACTTAGCGGGCTCATTTGTGTTTCAGTCCAAATCAATGTACATAGAATAGAAATCCAATTCCTATGATCACATCTCCATAGATTCTGTTCCAGAACAAGAGGAGGGTAGTAAAGGTTCATCCGAACATCACTTAGACCCTGCCCCTTTTATAGAAACATGGCCTCTGCCTGTTTTTGATAATATAAAAATAGAGGCTGTTATAGAAAATACCAACACCAAAGATCTTTCCTTGAGTATGATTCCTAAAAAAGTGTGGTATATCTCTTATAACTGTTCCCAACAAATTTCGCAGCCATAGGTTTTGCATCTCCTCTGACCTTGAGCCTGACATTAGTTAGGGGGTGTTGCATTTTTATGAGGACCCCAACGTTCTTCTCACTATTAAATTATTTTATTGGGAAGATCCTCAAAAATTTCGGTTATTACTTTATGATAAAAATCTTGATTATCCGAATTTATTTACTAAGTAGTTGCATTATATTCCGTATTTTTCTTGGTTGCTACTAATGATTTTGCAGGTAACTTGAAAAAAAAATTCTTGATTATTAACGCCTCAAGGTAACATCCTTCCTTCTCTCGCATTACTTTACATGTCCATGTGCTTAGTTTAGAACATTGGGGACAATGTTTAGTTTTAGTTGGGGGGAGTGAGTCATTGCATGCCTCGTTTCTTTCTTTTTATACTTTAATGTCAATACACCTGCTTAGCAACATGTAACTCAGTAAATTAAAAATTGTAAAATTTTTAAAATTTTTAATATATATATTTTTAAATATAATTAAATGGTTCTTGTATTTCTCTGTAGTTAATGTAGTTAGTTATGATGCATTAGTGTTATTTTCTGTATGTCATTAGTATGTGATACACAATGGTAGTTTGTTTACTATCTTAGTTATAGTATGTTTTATGCCTTTTAATCTTCAAATAACTTTGAGCACGTTGTGACAACCTTGTACATAGCTAAAATGGATTAGTAAGCATAGCTTCCACTACACCATATGGGAAAATTTGTAAAGGACATGTTTTGTGATTTGTAACGGGTATACCCGTTACTAATTTGTAAAGTTTATATCCGTTACAAATTTCAAAAAACCATTACTAATTACCACTATTTTGGTTACTTAAATTCTATAACAGGTGCATTTATATGTGTAACGTTGATATCCGTTACAAAATTGAGCCCAAAAAACAAAAGAAAAAAAAGATATTTTTCGCAAACAAAACTTAGCGGGCTCATTTGTGTTTCAGTCCAAATCAATGTACATAGAATAGAAATCCAATTCCTATGATCACATCTCCATAGATTCTGTTCCAGAACAAGAGGAGGGTAGTAAA
This sequence comes from Hydrangea macrophylla, assembly GCA_033977485.1. NCBI lineage: Eukaryota > Viridiplantae > Streptophyta > Magnoliopsida > Cornales > Hydrangeaceae > Hydrangea > Hydrangea macrophylla. Next base: position 64,462,298 of record CM066997.1, read on the forward strand.
GGTTCATCCGAACATCACTTAGACCCTGCCCCTTTTATAGAAACATGGCCTCTGCCTGTTTTTGATAATATAAAAATAGAGGCTGTTATAGAAAATACCAACACCAAAGATCTTTCCTTGAGTATGATTCCTAAAAAAGTGTGGTATATCTCTTATAACTGTTCCCAACAAATTTCGTAGCCATAGGTTTTGCATCTCCTCTGACCTTGAGCCTGACATTAGTTAGGGGGTGTTGCATTTTTATGAGGACCCCAACGTTCTTCTCACTATTAAATTATTTTATTAGGAAGATCCTCAAAAATTTCGGTTATTACTTTATTATTAAAATCTTTATTATCCGAATTTATTTACTAAGTAGTTGCATTATATTCCGTATTTTTCTTGGTTGCTACTAATGATTTTGCAGGTAACTTGAAAAAAAATTCTTGATTATTAACGACTCGAGGTAATATCCTTCCTTCTCTCGCATTACTTTACATGTCTCTGTGCTTAGTTTAGAACATTGGGGACAATGTTTAGTTTTAGTTGGGGGGAGTGAGTCATTGCATGCCTCGTTTATTTCTTTTTATACTTTAATGTCAATACACCTTCTTAGCAACATGTAACTCAGTAAATTAAAAATTGTAAAATTTTTAAAATTTTTAATATATATATTTTTAAATATAATTAAATGGTTCTTGTATTTCTCTCTAGTTAATGTAGTTAGTTATGATGCATTAGTGTTATTTTCTGTATGTCATTAGTATGTGATACACAATGGTAGTTTGTTTACTATCTTAGTTATAGTATGTTTTATGCCTTTTAATCTTCAAATAACTTTGAGCACGTTGTGACAACCTTGTACATAGCTAAAATGGATTAGTAAGCATAGCTTCCACTACACCATATGGGAAAATTTGTAAAGGACATGGTTTGTGATTTGTAACGGGTATACCCGTTACTAATTTGTAAAGTTTATATCCGTTACAAATTTCAAATAACCATTACTAATTACCACTATTTTGGTTACTTAAATTCTATAACAGGTGCATTTATATGTGTAACGTTTATATCCGTTACAAAATTGAGCCCAAAAAACAAAAGAAAAAAAAAAAAAATTTCGCAAACAAAACTTAGCGGGCTCATTTGTGTTCCAGTCCAAATCAATGTACATAGAATAGAAATCCAATTCCTATGATCACATCTCCATAGATTCTGTTCCAGAACAAGAGGAGGGTAGTAAAGGTTCATCTGAACATCACTTAGACCCTGCCCCTTTTATAGAAACATGGCCTCTGCCTGTTTTTGATAATATAAAAATAGAGGCTGTTATAGAAAATACCAACACCAAAGATCTTTCCTTGAGTATGATTCCTAAAAAAGTGTGGTATATCTCTTATAACTGTTCCCAACAAATTTTGCAGCCATAGGTTTTGCATCTCCTCTGACCTTGAGCCTGACATTAGTTAGGGGGTGTTGCATTTTTATGAGGACCCCAACGTTCTTCTCACTATTAAATTATTTTATTGGGAAGATCCTCAAAAATTTCGGTTATTACTTTATGATAAAAATCTTGATTATCCGAATTTATTTACTAAGTAGTTGCATTATATTCCGTATTTTTCTTGGTTGCTACTAATGATTTTGCAGGTAACTTGAAAAAAAAATTCTTGATTATTAACGCCTCGAGGTAACATCCTTCCTTCTCTCGCATTACTTTACATGTCCATGTGCTTAGTTTAGAACATTGGGGACAATGTTTAGTTTTAGTTGGGGGGAGTGAGTCATTGCATGCCTCGTTTCTTTCTTTTTATACTTTAATGTCAATACACCTGCTTAGCAACATGTAACTCAGTAAATTAAAAATTGTAAAATTTTTAAAAATTTTAATATATATATTTTTAAATATAATTAAATGGTTCTTGTATTTCTCTGTAGTTAATGTAGTTAGTTATGATGCATTAGTGTTATTTTCTGTATGTCATTAGTATGTGATACACAATGGTAGTTTGTTTACTATCTTAGTTATAGTATGTTTTATGCCTTTTAATCTTCAAATAACTTTGAGCACGTTGTGACAACCTTGTACATAGCTAAAATGGATTAGTAAGCATAGCTTCCACTACACCATATGGGAAAATTTGTAAAGGACATGTTTTGTGATTTGTAACGGGTATACCCGTTACTAATTTGTAAAGTTTATATCCGTTACAAATTTCAAAAAACCATTACTAATTACCACTATTTTGGTTACTTAAATTCTATAACAGGTGCATTTATATGTGTAACGTTGATATCCGTTACAAAATTGAGCCCAAAAAACAAAAGAAAAAAAAGATATTTTTCGCAAACAAAACTTAGCGGGCTCATTTGTGTTCCAGTCCAAATCAATGTACATAGAATAGAAATTCAATTCCTATGATCACATCTCCATAGATTCTGTTCCAGAACAAGAGGAGGGTAGTAAAGGTTCATCCGAACATCACTTAGACCCTGCCCCTTTTATAGAAACATGGCCTCTGCCTGTTTTTGATAATATAAAAATAGAGGCTGTTATAGAAAATACCAACACCAAAGATCTTTCCTTGAGTATGATTCCTAAAAAAGTGTGGTATATCTCTTATAACTGTTCCCAACAAATTTCGTAGCCATAGGTTTTGCATCTCCTCTGACCTTGAGCCTGACATTAGTTAGGGGGTGTTGCATTTTTATGAGGACCCCAACGTTCTTCTCACTATTAAATTATTTTATTAGGAAGATCCTCAAAAATTTCGGTTATTACTTTATGATTAAAATCTTTATTATCCGAATTTATTTACTAAGTAGTTGCATTATATTCCGTATTTTTCTTGGTTGCTACTAATGATTTTGCAGGTAACTTGAAAAAAAATTCTTGATTATTAACGACTCGAGGTAATATCCTTCCTTCTCTCGCATTACTTTACATGTCTCTGTGCTTAGTTTAGAACATTGGGGACAATGTTTAGTTTTAGTTGGGAGGAGTGAGTCATTGCATGCCTCGTTTATTTCTTTTTATACTTTAATGTCAATACACCTGCTTAGCAACATGTAACTCAGTAAATTAAAAATTGTAAAATTTTTAGAATTTTTAATATATATATTTTTAAATATAATTAAATGGTTCTTGTATTTCTCTGTAGTTAATGTAGTTAGTTATGATGCATTAGTGTTATTTTCTGTATGTCATTAGTATGTGATACACAATGGTAGTTTGTTTACTATCTTAGTTATAGTATGTTTTATGCCTTTTAATCTTCAAATAACTTTGAGCACGTTGTGACAACCTTGTACATAGCTAAAATGGATTAGTAAGCATAGCTTCCACTACACCATATGGGAAAATTTGTAAAGGACATGTTTTGTGATTTGTAACGGGTATACCCGTTACTAATTTGTAAAGTTTATATCCGTTACAAATTTCAAAAAACCATTACTAATTACCACTATTTTGGTTACTTAAATTCTATAACAGGTGCATTTATATGTGTAACGTTGATATCCGTTACAAAATTGAGCCCAAAAAACAAAAGAAAAAAAAGATATTTTTCGCAAACAAAACTTAGCGGGCTCATTTGTGTTCCAGTCCAAATCAATGTACATAGAATAGAAATTCAATTCCTATGATCACATCTCCATAGATTCTGTTCCAGAACAAGAGGAGGGTAGTAAAGGTTCATCCGAACATCACTTAGACCCTGCCCCTTTTATAGAAACATGGCCTCTGCCTGTTTTTGATAATATAAAAATAGAGGCTGTTATAGAAAATACCAACACCAAAGATCTTTCCTTGAGTATGATTCCTAAAAAAGTGTGGTATATCTCTTATAACTGTTCCCAACAAATTTCGTAGCCATAGGTTTTGCATCTCCTCTGACCTTGAGCCTGACATTAGTTAGGGGGTGTTGCATTTTTATGAGGACCCCAACGTTCTTCTCACTATTAAATTATTTTATTAGGAAGATCCTCAAAAATTTCGGTTATTACTTTATGATTAAAATCTTTATTATCCGAATTTATTTACTAAGTAGTTGCATTATATTCCGTATTTTTCTTGGTTGCTACTAATGATTTTGCAGGTAACTTGAAAAAAAATTCTTGATTATTAACGACTCGAGGTAATATCCTTCCTTCTCTCGCATTACTTTACATGTCTCTGTGCTTAGTTTAGAACATTGGGGACAATGTTTAGTTTTAGTTGGGAGGAGTGAGTCATTGCATGCCTCGTTTATTTCTTTTTATACTTTAATGTCAATACACCTGCTTAGCAACATGTAACTCAGTAAATTAAAAATTGTAAAATTTTTAGAATTTTTAATATATATATTTTTAAATATAATTAAATGGTTCTTGTATTTCTCTGTAGTTAATGTAGTTAGTTATGATGCATTAGTGTTATTTTCTGTATGTCATTAGTATGTGATACACAATGGTAGTTTGTTTACTATCTTAGTTATAGTATGTTTTATGCCTTTTAATCTTCAAATAACTTTGAGCACGTTGTGACAACCTTGTACATAGCTAAAATGGATTAGTAAGCATAGCTTCCACTACACCATATGGGAAAATTTGTAAAGGACATGGTTTGTGATTTGTAACGGGTATACCCGTTACTAATTTGTAAAGTTTATATCCGTTACAAATTTCAAAAAACCATTACTAATTACCACTATTTTGGTTACTTAAATTCTATAACAGGTGCATTTATATGTGTAACGTTTATATCCGTTACAAAATTGAGCCCAAAAAACAAAAGAAAAAAAAAATATTTTTCGCAAACAAAACTTAGCGGGCTCATTTGTGTTCCAGTCCAAATCAATGTACATAGAATAGAAATCCAATTCCTATGATCACATCTCCATAGATTCTGTTCCAGAACAAGAGGAGGGTAGTAAAGGTTCATCCGAACATCACTTAGACCCTGCCCCTTTTATAGAAACATGGCCTCTGCCTGTTTTTGATAATATAAAAATAGAGGCTGTTATAGAAAATACCAACACCAAAGATCTTTCCTTGAGTATGATTCCTAAAAAAGTGTGGTATATCTCTTATAACTGTTCCCAACAAATTTTGCAGCCATAGGTTTTGCATCTCCTCTGACCTTGAGCCTGACATTAGTTAGGGGGTGTTGCATTTTTATGAGGACCCCAACGTTCTTCTCACTATTAAATTATTTTATTGGGAAGATCCTCAAAAATTTCGGTTATTACTTTATGATAAAAATCTTGATTATCCGAATTTATTTACTAAGTAGTTGCATTATATTCCGTATTTTTCTTGGTTGCTACTAATGATTTTGCAGGTAACTTGAAAAAAAAATTCTTGATTATTAACGCCTCGAGGTAACATCCTTCCTTCTCTCGCATTACTTTACATGTCCATGTGCTTAGTTTAGAACATTGGGGACAATGTTTAGTTTTAGTTGGGGGGAGTGAGTCATTGCATGCCTCGTTTCTTTCTTTTTATACTTTAATGTCAATACACCTTCTTAGCAACATGTAACTCAGTAAATTAAAAATTGTAAAATTTTTAAAATTTTTAATATATATATTTTTAAATATAATTAAATGGTTCTTGTATTTCTCTCTAGTTAATGTAGTTAGTTATGATGCATTAGTGTTATTTTCTGTATGTCATTAGTATGTGATACACAATGGTAGTTTGTTTACTATCTTAGTTATAGTATGTTTTATGCCTTTTAATCTTCAAATAACTTTGAGCACGTTGTGACAACCTTGTACATAGCTAAAATGGATTAGTAAGCATAGCTTCCACTACACCATATGGGAAAATTTGTAAAGGACATGTTTTGTGATTTGTAACGGGTATACCCGTTACTAATTTGTAAAGTTTATATCCGTTACAAATTTCAAAAAGCATTACTAATTACCACTATTTTGGTTACTTAAATTCTATAACAGGTGCATTTATATGTGTAACGTTGATATCCGTTACAAAATTGAGCCCAAAAAACAAAAGAAAAAAAAGATATTTTTCGCAAACAAAACTTAGCGGGCTCATTTGTGTTCCAGTCCAAATCAATGTACATAGAATAGAAATCCAATTCCTATGATCACATCTCCATAGATTCTGTTCCAGAACAAGAGGAGGGTAGTAAAGGTTCATCCGAACATCACTTAGACCCTGCCCCTTTTATAGAAACATGGCCTCTGCCTGTTTTTGATAATATAAAAATAGAGGCTGTTATAGAAAATACCAACACCAAAGATCTTTCCTTGAGTATGATTCCTAAAAAAGTGTGGTATATCTCTTATAACTGTTCCCAACAAATTTCGTAGCCATAGGTTTTGCATCTCCTCTGACCTTGAGCCTGACATTAGTTAGGGGGTGTTGCATTTTTATGAGGACCCCAACGTTCTTCTCACTATTAAATTATTTTATTAGGAAGATCCTCAAAAATTTCGGTTATTACTTTATGATTAAAATCTTTATTATCCGAATTTATTTACTAAGTAGTTGCATTATATTCCGTATTTTTCTTGGTTGCTACTAATGATTTTGCAGGTAACTTGAAAAAAAATTCTTGATTATTAACGACTCGAGGTAATATCCTTCCTTCTCTCGCATTACTTTACATGTCTCTGTGCTTAGTTTAGAACATTGGGGACAATGTTTAGTTTTAGTTGGGGGGAGTGAGTCATTGCATGCCTCGTTTATTTCTTTTTATAGTTTAATGTCAATACACCTTCTTAGCAACATGTAACTCAGTAAATTAAAAATTGTAAAATTTTTAAAATTTTTAATATATATATTTTTAAATATAATTAAATGGTTCTTGTATTTCTCTCTAGTTAATGTAGTTAGTTATGATGCATTAGTGTTATTTTCTGTATGTCATTAGTATGTGATACACAATGGTAGTTTGTTTACTATCTTAGTTATAGTATGTTTTATGCCTTTTAATCTTCAAATAACTTTGAGCACGTTGTGACAACCTTGTACATAGCTAAAATGGATTAGTAAGCATAGCTTCCACTACACCATATGGGAAAATTTGTAAAGGACATGGTTTGTGATTTGTAACGGGTATACCCGTTACTAATTTGTAAAGTTCATATTCGTTACAAATTTCAAAAAACCATTACTAATTACCACTATTTTGGTTACTTAAATTCTATAACGGGTGCATTTATATGTGTAACGTTTATATCCGTTACAAAATTGAGCCCAAAAAACAAAAGAAAAAAAAAATATTTTTCGCAAACAAAACTTAGCGGGCTCATTTGTGTTCCAGTCCAAATCAATGTACATAGAACAGAAATCCAATTCCTATGATCACATCTCCATAGATTCTGTTCCAGAACAAGAGGAGGGTAGTAAAGCTTCATCAGAACATCACTTAGACCCTGCCCCTTTTATAGAAACATGGCCTCTGCCTGTTTTTGATAATATAAAAATAGAGGCTGTTATAGAAAATACCAACACCAAAGATCGTTCCTTGAGTATAATTCCTAAAAAAGTGTGGTATATCTCTTATAACTGTCCCCAACAAATTTCGCAGCCATAGGTTTTGCATCTCCTCTGACCTTGAGCCTGACATTCGTTAGGGGGAGTTGCATTTTTATGAGGACCCCAACGTTCTTCTCACTATTAAATTATTTTATTGGGAAGATCCTCAAAAATTTCGGTTATTACTTTATGATTAAAATCTTTATTATCCGAATTTATTTACTAAGTAGTTGCATTATATTCCGTATTTTTCTTGGTTGCTACTAATGATTTTGCAGGTAACTTGAAAAAAAAATTCTTGATTATTAACGCCTCGAGGTAATATCCTTCCTTCTCTCGCATTACTTTACATGTCTCTGTGCTTAGTTTAGAACATTGGGGACAATGTTTAGTTTTAGTTGGGGTGAGTGAGTCATTGCATGCCTCGTTTATTTCTTTTTATCCTTTAATGTCAATACACCTTCTTAGCAACATGTAACTCAGTAAATTAAAAATTGTAAAATTTTTAAAATTTTTAATATATATATTTTTAAATATAATTAAATGGTTCTTGTATTTCTCTCTAGTTAATGTAGTTAGTTATGATGCATTAGTGTTATTTTCTGTATGTCATTAGTATGTGATACACAATGGTAGTTTGTTTACTATCTTAGTTATAGTATGTTTTATGCCTTTTAATCTTCAAATAACTTTGAGCACGTTGTGACAACCTTGTACATAGCTAAAATGGATTAGTAAGCATAGCTTCCACTACACCATATGGGAAAATTTGTAAAGGACATGTTTTGTGATTTGTAACGGGTATACCCGTTACTAATTTGTAGAGTTTATATCCGTTACAAATTTCAAAAAACCATTACTAATTACCACTATTTTGGTTACTTAAATTCTATAACGGGTGCATTTATATGTGTAACGTTTATATCCGTTACAAAATTGAGCCCAAAAAACAAAAGAAAAAAAAAATATTTTTCGCAAACAAAACTTAGCGGGCTCATTTGTGTTCCAGTCCAAATCAATGTACATAGAATAGAAATCCAATTCCTATGATCACATCTCCATAGATTCTGTACCAGAACAAGAGGAGGGTAGTAAAGGTTCATCCGAACATCACTTAGACCCTGCCCCTTTTATAGAAACATGGCCTCTGCCTGTTTTTGATAATATAAAAATAGAGGCTGTTATAGAAAATACCAACACCAAAGATCTTTCCTTGAGTATGATTCCCAAAAAAGTGTGGTATATATCTTATAATTGTTCCCAACAAATTTCGCAGCCATAGGTTTTGCATCTCCTCTGACCTTGAGCCTGACATTAGTTAGGGGGTGTTGCATTTTTATGAGGACCCCAACGTTCTTCTCACTATTAAATTATTTTATTGGGAAAATCCTCAAAAATTTCGGTTATTACTTTATGATAAAAATTTATTTACTAAGTAGTTGCATTATATTCCGTATTTTTCTTGGTTGCTACTAATGATTTTGCAGGTAACTTGAAAAAAAAATTCTTGATTATTAACGCCTCGAGGTAACATCCTTCCTTCTCTCGCATTACTTTACATGTCCCTGTGCTTAGTTTAGAACATTGGGGACAATGTTTAGTTTTAGTTGGGGGGGAGTGAGTCATTGCATGCCTCGTTTCTTTCTTTTTATACTTTAATGTCAATACACCTGCTTAGCAACATGTAACTCAGTAAATTAAAAATTGTAAAATTTTTAAAATTTTTAATATATATATTTTTAAATATAATTAAATGGTTCTTGTATTTCTCTGTAGTTAATGTAGTTAGTTATGATGCATTAGTGTTATTTTCTGTATGTCATTAGTATGTGATACACAATGGTAGTTTGTTTACTATCTTAGTTATAGTATGTTTTATGCATTTTAATCTTCAAATAACTTTGAGCACGTTGTGACAACCTTGTACATAGCTAAAATGGATTAGTAAGCATAGCTTCCACTACACCATATGGGAAAATTTGTAAAGGACATGTTTTGTGATTTGTAACGGGTATACCCGTTACTAATTTGTAAAGTTTATATCCGTTACAAATTTCAAAAAACCATTACTAATTACCACTATTTTGGTTACTTAAATTCAATAACGGGTGCATTTATATGTGTAACGTTTATATCCGTTGCAAAATTGAGCCCAAAAAACAAAAGAAAAAAAAAATATTTTTCGCAAACAAAACTTAGCGGGCTCATTTATGTTCCAGTCCAAATCAATGTACATAGAACAGAAATCCAATTCCTATGATCACATCTCCATAGATTCTGTTCCAGAACAAGAGGAGGGTAGTTAGCTTCATCAGAACATCACTTAGACCCTGCCCCTTTTATAGAAACATGGCCTCTGCCAGTTTTTGATAATATAAAAATAGAGGCTGTTATAGAAAATACCAACACCAAAGATCTTTCCTTGAGTATAATTCCTAAAAAAAGTGTGGTATATCTCTTATAACTGTCCCCAACAAATTTCGCAGCCATATGTTTTGCATCTCCTCTGACCTTGAGCCTGACATTAGTTAGGGGGAGTTGCATTTTTATGAGGACCCCAACGTTCTTCTCACTATTAAATTATTTTATTGGGAAGATCCTCAAAAATTTCGGTTATCAATTTGTGATAAAAATCTTGATTAACCGAATTTATTTTCTGAGTAGTTGTATTATATTCCGTATTTTTCTTGGTTGCTACTAATGATTTTGCAGGTAACTTGAAAAAATAAATCTGGATTATTAACGCCTCAAGGTAACATCCTTCCTTCTCTCGCATTACTTTACATGTCTATGTGCTTAGTTTAGAACATTGGGGACAATGTTTAGTTTTAGTTGGGGGGGAGTGAGTCATTGCATGCCTCGTTTCTTTCTTTTTATACTTTAATGTCAATACACTTGCTTAGCAACATGTAACTCAGTAAATTAAAAATTGTAAAATTTTAAAAAAAATTAATATTTATATTTTTAAATATAATTAAATGGTTCTTGTATTTCTCTCTAGTTAATGTAGTTAGTTATGATGCATTAGTGTTATTTTGTGTATGTCGGTAATATGTGATACACAATGGTTGTTTGTTTACTATCTTAGTTATAGTATGTTTTATGCCTTTTAATCTTCAAATAACTTTGAGCACGTTGTGACAACCTTGAACATAGCTAAAATGGATTAGTAAGCATATCTTATACTACACCATATGGAAAAATTTGTAAAGGACATGTTTTGTGATTTGTAACGGGTATACCCGTTACTAATTTGTAACGTTTATATCCGTTACAAATTTCAAAAAACCATTACTAATTACCACTATTTTGGTTACTTAAATTCTATAACGGGTGCATTTATATTTGTAACGTTTATATCCGTTACAAAATTGAGCCCAAAAAAAAAGAAAAAAAAAAAATTTTTCACAAGCAAAACATAGCGGGCTCATTTGTGTTCCAGTCCAAATCAATGTACATAGAATAGAAATCCAATTCCTATGATCACATCCCCATAGATTCCGTTCCAGAACAAGAGGAGGGTAGTAAAGGTTCATCTGAATATCACTTAGACCCTGCCACTTATATAGAAACATGACCTCTGCCTGTTTTTGATAATATAAAAATAGAGGCTGTTATAGAAAATACCAACACCAAAGATCTTTCCTTGAGTATAATTCCTAAAAAAGTGTGGTATATCTCTTATAACTGTCCCCAACAAATTTGGCAGCCATAGCTTTTGCATCTCCTCTGACCTTGAGCCTGACATTAGTTAGGGGGAGTAGCATTTTTGTGAGGACCCCAACGTTCTTCTCACTATTAAATTATTTTATTGGGAAGATCCTCAAAAATTTCGGTTATTACTTTATGATAAAAATCTTGATTAACCGAATTTATTTACTGAGTAGTTGCTTTATATTCCGTATTTTTCTTGGTTGCTACTAATGATTTTGCAGGTAACTTGAAGAAAAAAAATCTGGATTATTAACGGCTCGAGGTAACATCCTTCCTTCTCTCGCATTATTTTACATGTCCATGTGCTTAGTTTAGAACATTGGGGACAATGTTTAGTTTTAGTCGGGGGGAGTGAGTCATTGCATGCCTCGTTTATTTCTTTTTATACTTTAATGTCAATACACCTGCTTAGCAACATGTAACTCAGTAAATTAAAAATTGTAAAATTTTTAAAATTTTAAATATATATTTTTAAATATAATTAAATGGTTCTTGTATTTCTCTCAAGTTAATGTAGTTAGTTATGATGCATTAGTGTTATTTTCTGTATGTCATTAGTATGTGATACACAATGGTAGTTTGTTTAATATCTTAGTTATAGTATGTTTTATGCCTTTTAATCTTCAAATAACATTGAGCACGTTGTGACAACCTTGTACATAGCTAAAATTGATTAGTAAGCATAGCTTACACTAAACCATAAGGGAAAATTTGTAACGGACATGTTTTGTGATTTGTAACGGGTATACCCGTTACTAATTTGTAACGTTTATATCCGTTACAAATTTCAAAAAACCATTACTAATTACCACTATTTTGGTTACTTAAATTCTATAACGAGTGCATTTATATGTGTAACGTTTATATCCGTTACAAAATTTAGCCCAAAAAAAAAAAAAAAAAAAAAAAATTTTTCACAAACAAAACTTAGCGGGCTCATTTGTGTTCCAGTCCAAATCAATGTACATAGATCAGAAATCCAATTCCTATGATCAAATCTCCATAGATTCTGTTCCAGAACAAGAGGAGGGTAGTAAAGCTTAATCAGAACATCACTTAGACCCTGTCCCTCTTATAGAAACATGGCCTCTGCCTGTTTTTGATAATATAAAAATAGAGGCTGTTATAGAAAATACCAACACCAAAGATCTTTCCTTGAGTATAATTCCTAAAAAAGTGTGGTATATCTCTTATAACTGTCCCCAACAAATTTCGCAGCCATATGTTTTGCATCTCCTCTGACCTTGAGACTGACATTAGTTAGGGGGAGTTGCATTTTTATGAGGACCCCAACGTTCTTCTCACTATTAAATTATTTTATTGGGAAGATCCTCAAAAATTTCGGTTATTACTTTATGATAAAAATCTTGATTAACCGAATTTATTTACTGAGTAGTTGCATTATATTCCGTATTTTTCTTGGTTGCTACTAATGATTTTGCAGGTAACTTGAAAAAAAAAATCTGGATTATTAACGCCTCGAGGTAATATCCTTCCTTCTCTCGCATTACTTTACATGTCTCTGTGCTTAGTTTAGAACATTGGGGACAATATTTAGTTTTAGTTGGGGGGAGTGAGTCATTGCATGCCTCGTTTATTTCTTTTTATAATTTAATGTCAATACAACTGCTTAGCAACATGTAACTCAGTAAATTAAAAATTGTAAAATTTTTAATATATATATTTTTAAATATAATTAAATGGTTCTTGTATTTCTCTCTAGTTAATGTAGTTAGTTATGATGCATTAGTGTTATTTTCTGTATGTCATTAGTATGTGATACACAATGGTAGTTTGTTTACTATCTTAGTTATAGTATGTTTTATGCCTTTTAATCTTCAAATAACTTTGAGCACGTTGTGACAACCTTGTACATAGCTAAAATGGATTAGTAAGCATAGCTTACACTACACCATATGGGAAAATTTGTAAAGGACATGTTTTGTGATTTGTAACGGGTATACCCGTTACTAATTTGTAACGTTTATATCCGTTACAAATTTAAAAAAACCATTACTAATTACCACTATTTTGGTTACTTAAATTCTATAACGGGTTCATTTATATTTGTAACGTTTATATCCGTTACAAAATTGAGCCAAAAAAAAAAAGAAAAAAAAATTATTTTTCACAAACAAAACTTAGCGGGCTCATTTGTGTTCCAGTCCAAATCAATGTACATAGAACAGAAGTCCAATTCCTATGATCACATCTCCATAGATTCTGTTCCAGAACAAGAGGAGGGTAGTAAAGTTTCATCAGAACATCACTTAGACCCTGCCCCTTTTATTGAACCATGGCCTCGGCCTGTTTTTGATAATATAAAAATTAAGACTGTTATAGAAAATACCAACACCAAAGATCTTTCCTTGAGTATAATTCCTAAAAAAGTGTGGTATATCTCTTATAACTGTCCCCAACAAATTTCGCAGCCATATGTTTTGCATCTCCTCTGACCTTGAGCCTGACATTAGTTAGGGGGAGTTGCATTTTTATGAGTAACCCAACGTTCTTCTCAATATTAAATTATTTTATTGGGAAGATCCTCAAAAATTTCGGTTATTACTTTATGATAAAAATCTTGATTAACCGAATTTATTAACTGAGTAGTTGCTTTATATTCCGTGTTTTCTTGGTTGCTACTAATGATTTTGCAGGTAACTTGAAAAAAAAAAATCTGGATTATTAACGCCTCGAGGTAACATCCTTCCTTCTCTCGCATTATTTTACATGTCCATGTGCTTAGTTTAGAACATTGGGGACAATGTTTAGTTTTAGTCGAGGGGAGTGAGTCATTGCATGCCTCGTTTATTTCTTTTTATACTTTAATGTCAATACACCTGCTTAGCAACATGTAACCCAGTAAATTAAAAATTGTAAAATTTTTAAAATTTTTAATATATATTTTTAAATATAATTAAATGGTTCTTGTATTTCTCTCAAGTTAATGTAGTTAGTTATGATGCATTAGTGTTATTTTCTGTATGTCATTAGTATGTGATACACAATGGTAGTTTGTTTAATATCTTAGTTATAGTATGTTTTATGCCTTTTAATCTTCAAATAACATTGAGCACGTTGTGACAACCTTGTACACAGCTAAAATTGATTAGTAAGCATAGCTTACACTAAACCATAAGGGAATATTTGTAACGGACATGTTTTGTGATTTGTAACGGGTATACCCGTTACTAATTTGTAACGTTTATATCCGTTACAAATTTCAAAAAACCATTACTAATTACCACTATTTTGGTTACTTAAATTCTATAACGAGTGCATTTATATGTGTAACGTTTATATCCGTTACAAAATTGAGCCCAAAAAAAAAAAAAAAAAAAAATTTTTTTCACAAACAAAACTTAGCGGGCTCATTTGTGTTTCAGTCCAAATCAATGTACATAGATCAGAAATCCAATTCCTATGATCAAATCTCCATAGATTCTGTTCCAGAACAAGAGGAGGGTAGTAAAGCTTAATCAGAACATCACTTAGACCCTGTCCCTCTTATAGAAACATGGCCTCTGCCTGTTTTTGATAATATAAAAATAGAGGCTGTTATAGAAAATACCAACACCAAAGATCTTTCCCTGAGTATAATTCCTAAAAAAGTGTGGTATATCTCTTATAACTGTCCCCAACAAATTTCGCAGCCATATGTTTTGCATCTCCTCTGACCTTGAGACTGACATTAGTTAGGGGGAGTTGCATTTTTATGAGGACCCCAACGTTCTTCTCACTATTAAATTATTTTATTGGGAAGATCCTCAAAAATTTCGGTTATTACTTTATGATAAAAATCTTGATTAACCGAATTTATTTACTGAGTAGTTGCATTATATTCCGTATTTTTCTTGGTTGCTACTAATGATTTTGCAGGTAACTTGAAAAAAAAAATCTGGATTATTAACGCCTCGAGGTAATATCCTTCCTTCTCTCGCATTACTTTACATGTCTCTGTGCTTAGTTTAGAACATTGGGGACAATATTTAGTTTTAGTTGGGGGGAGTGAGTCATTGCATGCCTCGTTTATTTCTTTTTATAATTTAATGTCAATACAACTGCTTAGCAACATGTAACTCAGTAAATTAAAAATTGTAAAATTTTTAATATATATATTTTTAAATATAATTAAATGGTTCTTGTATTTCTCTCTAGTTAATGTAGTTAGTTATGATGCATTAGTGTTATTTTCTGTATGTCATTAGTATGTGATACACAATGGTAGTTTGTTTACTATCTTAGTTATAGTATGTTTTATGCCTTTTAATCTTCAAATAACTTTGAGCACGTTGTGACAACCTTGTACATAGCTAAAATGGATTAGTAAGCATAGCTTACACTACACCATATGGGAAAATTTGTAAAGGACATGTTTTGTGATTTGTAACGGGTATACCCGTTACTAATTTGTAACGTTTATATCCGTTACAAATTTAAAAAAACCATTACTAATTACCACTATTTTGGTTACTTAAATTCTATAACGGGTTCATTTATATTTGTAACGTTTATATCCGTTACAAAATTGAGCCAAAAAAAAAAAGAAAAAAAAATTATTTTTCACAAACAAAACTTAGCGGGCTCATTTGTGTTCCAGTCCAAATCAATGTACATAGAACAGAAGTCCAATTCCTATGATCACATCTCCATAGATTCTGTTCCAGAACAAGAGGAGGGTAGTAAAGTTTCATCAGAACATCACTTAGACCCTGCCCCTTTTATTGAACCATGGCCTCTGCCTGTTTTTGATAATATAAAAATTAAGACTGTTATAGAAAATACCAACACCAAAGATCTTTCCTTGAGTATAATTCCTAAAAAAGTGTGGTATATCTCTTATAACTGTCCCCAACAAATTTCGCAGCCATATGTTTTGCATCTCCTCTGACCTTGAGCCTGACATTAGTTAGGGGGAGTTGCATTTTTATGAGTAACCCAACGTTCTTCTCAATATTAAATTATTTTATTGGGAAGATCCTCAAAAATTTCGGTTATTACTTTATGATAAAAATCTTGATTAACCGAATTTATTAACTGAGTAGTTGCTTTATATTCCGTGTTTTCTTGGTTGCTACTAATGATTTTGCAGGTAACTTGAAAAAAAAAATCTGGATTATTAACGCCTCGAGGTAACATCCTTCCTACTCTCGCATTATTTTACATGTCCATGTGCTTAGTTTAGAACATTGGGGACAATGTTTAGTTTTAGTCGGGGGGAGTGAGTCATTGCATGCCTCGTTTATTTCTTTTTATACTTTAATGTCAATACACCTGCTTAGCAACATGTAACTCAGTAAATTAAAAATTGTAAAATTTTTAAAATTTTAAATATATATTTTTAAATATAATTAAATGGTTCTTGTATTTCTCTCAAGTTAATGTAGTTAGTTATGATGCATTAGTGTTATTTTCTGTATGTCATTAGTATGTGATACACAATGGTAGTTTGTTTACTATCTTAGTTATAGTATGTTTTATGCCTTTTAATCTTCAAATAACTTTGAGCACGTTGTGACAACCTTGTACATAGCTAAAATGGATTAGTAAGCATAGCTTACACTACACCATATGGGAAAATTTGTAACGGACATGTTTTGTGATTTGTAACGGGTATACCCGTTACTAATTTGTAACGTTTATATCCGTTACAAATTTCAAAAAACCATTACTAATTACCACTATTTTGGTTACTTAAATTCTATAACGGGTGCATTTATATGTGTAACGTTTATATCCGTTACAAAATTGAGCCCAAAAAAAAAAAAGAAAAAAAAAATTATTTTTCACAAACAAAACTTAGCGGGCTCACTTGTGTTCCAGTCCAAATCAATGTACATAGAACAGAAATCCAATTCCTATGATCAAATCTCCATAGATTCTGTTCCAGAACAAGAGGAGGGTAGTAAAGCTACATCAGAACATCACTTAGACCGTGCCCCTCTTATAGAAACATGGCCTCTGCCTGTTTTTGATAATATAAAAATAGAGGCTGTTATAGAAAATACCAACACCAAAGATCTTTTCTTGAGTATAATTCCTAAAAAAGTGTGGTATATCTCTTATAACTGTCCCCAACAAATTTCGCAGCCATATGTTTTGCATCTCCTCTGACCTTGAGACTGACATTAGTTAGGGGGAGTTGCATTTTTATGAGGACCCCAACGTTCTTCTCACTATTAAATTATTTTATTGGGAAGATCCTCAAAAATTTCGGTTATTACTTTATGATAAAAATCTTGATTAACCGAATTTATTTACTGAGTAGTTGCATTATATTCCGTATTTTTCTTGGTTGCTACTAATAATTTTACAGGTAACTTGAAAAAAAAAAATCTGGATTATTAACGCCTCGAGGTAATATCCTTCCTTCTCTCGCATTACTTTACATGTCTCTGTGCTTAGTTTAGAACATTGGGGACAATGTTTAGTTTTAGTTGGGGGGAGTGAGTCATTGCATGCCTCGTTTATTTCTTTTTATACTTTAATGTCAATACACCTTCTTAGCAACATGTAACTCAGTAAATTAAAAATTGTAAAATTTTTAAAATTTTTAATATATATATTTTTAAATATAATTAAATGGTTCTTGTATTTCTCTCTAGTTAATGTAGTTAGTTATGATGCATTAGTGTTATTTTCTGTATGTCATTAGTATGTGATACACAATGGTAGTTTGTTTACTATCTTAGTTATAGTATGTTTTATGCCTTTTAATCTTCAAATAATTTTGAGCACGTTGTGACAACCTTGTACATAGCTAAAATGGATTAGTAAGCATAGCTTACACTACACCATATGGGAAAATTTGTAACGGACATGTTTTGTGATTTGTAACGGGTATACCCGTTACTAATTTGTAACGTTTATATCCGTTACAAATTTCAAAAAACCATTACTAATTACCACTATTTTGGTTACTTAAATTCTATAACGGGTGCATTTATATTTGTAACGTTTATATCCGTTACAAAATTGAGCCAAAAAAAAAAAGAAGAAAAATTTATTTTTCACAAACAAAACTTAGCGGGCTCATTTGTGTTCCAGTCCAAATCAATGTACATAGAACAGAAGTCCAATTCCTATGATCACATCTCCATAGATTCTGTTCCAGAACAAGAGGAGGGTAGTAAAGTTTCATCAGAACATCACTTAGACCCTGCCCCTTTTATTGAACCATGGCCTCTGCCTGTTTTTGATAATATAAAAATTAAGACTGTTATAGAAAATACCAACACCAAAGATCTTTCCTTGAGTATAATTCCTAAAAAAGTGTGGTATATCTCTTATAACTGTCCCCAACAAATTTGGCAGCCATAGCTTTTGCATCTTCTCTGACCTTAAGCCTGACATTAGTTAGGGGGAGTTGCATTTTTATGAGTAACCCAACGTTCTTCTCACTATTAAATTATTTTATTGGGAAGATCCTCAAAAATTTCGGTTATTACTTTATGATAAAAATCTTGATTAACCGAATTTATTTACTGAGTAGTTGCATTATATTCCGTATTTTTCTTGGTTGCTACTAATGATTTTGCAGGTAACTTGAAAAAAAAAAATCTGGATTATTAACGCCTCGAGGTAACATCCTTCCTTCTCTCGCATTATTTTATATGTCCATGTGCTTAGTTTAGAACATTGGGGACAATGTTTAGTTTTAGTCGGGGGGAGTGAGTCAATGCATGCCTCGTTTATTTCTTTTTATACTTTAATGTCAATACACCTGCTTAGCAACATGTAACTCAGTAAATTAAAAATTGTAAAATTTTTAAAATTTTTAATATATATTATTAAAAATAATTAAATGGTTCTTGTATTTCTCTCAAGTTAATGTAGTTAGTTATGATGCATTAGTGTTATTTTCTGTATGTCATTAGTATGTGATACACAATGGTAGTTTGTTTACTATCTTAGTTATAGTATGTTTTATGCCTTTTAATCTTCAAATAACTTTGAGCACATTGTGACAACCCTGTACATAGCTAAAATGGATTAGTAAGCATAGCTTACACTACACCATATGGGAAAATTTGTAACAGACATGTTTTGTGATTTGTAACGGGTATACCCGTTACTAATTTGTAACGTTTATATCCGTTACAAATTTCAAAAAACCATTACTAATTACCACTATTTTGGTTACTTAAATTTTATAACGGGTGCATTTATATTTGTAACGTTTATATCCGTTACAAAATTGAGCCAAAAAAAAAAAGAAAAAAAATTTATTTTTCACAAACAAAACTTAGCGGGCTCATTTGTGTTCCAGTCCAAATCAATGTACATAGAACAGAAGTCCAATTCCTATGATCACATCTCCATAGATTCTGTTCCAGAACAAGAGGAGGGTAGTAAAGTTCCATCAGAACATCACTTAGACCCTGCCCCTTTTATTGAACCATGGCCTCTACCTGTTTTTGATAATATAAAAATTAAGACTGTTATAGAAAATACCAACACCAAAGATCTTTCCTTGAGTATAATTCCTAAAAAAGTGTGGTATATCTCTTATAACTGTCCCCAACAAATTTGGCAGCCATAGCTTTTGCATCTTCTCTGACCTTGAACCTGACATTAGTTAGGGGGAGTTGCATATTTATGAGTAACCCAACGTTCTTCTCACTATTAAATTATTTTATTGGGAAGATTCTCAAAAATTTCGGTTATTACTTTACGATAAAAATCTTGATTAACCGAATTTATTTACTGAGTAGTTGCTTTATATTCCGTATTTTTCTTGGTTGCTACTAATGATTTTGCAGATAACTTGAAAAAAAAAATCTGGATTATTAACGCCTCGAGGTAACATCCTTCCTTCTCTCGCATTATTTTACATGTCCATGTGCTTAG
The DNA here is from genome assembly GCA_033977485.1 of Hydrangea macrophylla. Lineage (NCBI taxonomy): Eukaryota > Viridiplantae > Streptophyta > Magnoliopsida > Cornales > Hydrangeaceae > Hydrangea > Hydrangea macrophylla. Next base: position 64,482,329 of record CM066997.1, read on the forward strand.
TTTAGAACATTGGGGACAATGTTTAGTTTTAGTCGGGGGGAGTGAGTCAATGCATGCCTCGTTTATTTCTTTTTATACTTTAATGTCAATACACCTGCTTAGCAACATGTAACTCAGTAAATTAAAAATTGTAAAATTTTTAAAATTTTTAATATATATTTTTAAATATAATTAAATGGTTCTTGTATTTCTCTCAAGTTAATGTAGTTAGTTATGATGCATTAGTGTTATTTTATGTATGTCATTAGTATGTGATACACAATGGTAGTTTGTTTACTATCTTAGTTATAGTATGTTTTATGCCTTTTAATCTTCAAATAACTTTGAGCACGTTGTGACAACCTTGTACATAGCTAGAATGGATTAGTAAGCATAGCTTGTACTACACCATATGGGAAAATTTGTAACGGACATGTTTTGTGATTTGTAACGGGTATACCCGTTACTAATTTGTAACGTTTATATCCGTTACAAATTTCAAAAAACCATTACTAATTATCACTATTTTGGTTACTTAAATTCTATAACGGGTGCATTTATATGTGTAACGTTTATATCCGTTACAAAATTGAGCCCAAAAAAAAAAAAGAAAAAAAAAATTATTTTTCACAAACAAAACTTAGCGGGCTCATTTGTGTTCCAGTCCAAATCAATGTACATAGAACAGAAATCCAATTCCTATGATCAAATTTCCATAGATTCTGTTCCAGAACAAGAGGAGGGTAGTAAAGCTTCATCAGAACATCACTTAGACCGTGCCCCTCTTATAGAAACATGGCCTCTGCCTGTTTTTGATAATATAAAAATAGAGGCTGTTATAGAAAATACCAACACCAAAGATCTTTTCTTGAGTATAATTCCTAAAAAAGTGTGGTATATCTCTTATAACTGTCCCCAACAAATTTCGCAGCCATATGTTTTGCATCTCCTCTGACCTTGAGACTGACATTAGTTAGGGGGAGTTGCATTTTTATGAGGACCCCAACGTTCTTCTCACTATTAAATTATTTTATTGGGAAGATCCTCAAAAATTTCGGTTATTACTTTATGATAAAAATCTTGATTAACCGAATTTATTTACTGAGTAGTTGCATTATATTCCGTATTTTTCTTGGTTGCTACTAATAATTTTACAGGTAACTTGAAAAAAAAAATCTGGATTATTAACGCCTCGAGGTAATATCCTTCCTTCTCTCGCATTACTTTACATGTCTCTGTGCTTAGTTTAGAACATTGGGGACAATGTTTAGTTTTAGTTGGGGGGAATGAGTCATTGCATGCCTCGTTTATTTCTTTTTATACTTTAATGTCAATACACCTGCTTAGCAACATGTAACTCAGTAAATTAAAAATTGTAAAATTTTTAATATAGATATTTTTAAATATAATTAAATGGTTCTTGTATTTCTCTCTAGTTAATGTAGTTAGTTATGATGCATTAGTGTTATTTTCTGTATGTCATTAGTATGTGATACACAATGGTAGTTTGTTTACTATCTTAGTTATAGTATGTTTTATGCCTTTTAATCTTCAAATAACTTTGAGCACGTTGTGACAACCTTGTACATAGCTAAAATGGATTAGTAAGCATAGCTTACACTACACCATATGGGAAAATTTGTAACGGACATGTTTTGTGATTTGTAACGGGTATACCCGTTACTAATTTGTAACGTTTATATCCGTTACAAATTTCAAAAAACCATTACTAATTACCACTATTTTGGTTACTTAAATTCTATAACGGGTGCATTTATATTTGTAACGTTTATATCCGTTACAAAATTGAGCCAAAAAAAAAAAGAAAAAAAATTTATTTTTCACAAACAAAACTTAGCGGGCTCATTTGTGTTCCAGTCCAAATCAATGTACATAGAACAGAAGTCCAATTCCTATGATCACATCTCCATAGATTCTGTTCCAGAACAAGAGGAGGGTAGTAAAGTTTCATCAGAACATCACTTAGACCCTGCCCCTTTTATTGAACCATGGCCTCTGCCTGTTTTTGATAATATAAAAATTAAGACTGTTATAGAAAATACCAACACCAAAGATCTTTCCTTGAGTATAATTCCTAAAAAAGTGTGGTATATCTCTTATAACTGTCCCCAACAAATTTGGCAGCCATAGCTTTTGCATCTTCTCTGACCTTGAGCCTGACATTAGTTAGGGGGAGTTGCATTTTTATGAGTAACCCAACGTTCTTCTCACTATTAAATTATTTTATTGGGAAGATCCTCAAAAATTTCGGTTATTACTTTATGATAAAAATCTTGATTAACCGAATTTATTCACTGAGTAGTTGCTTTATATTCCGTATTTTTCTTGGTTGCTACTAATGATTTTGCAGGTAACTTGAAAAAAAAAATCTGGATTATTAACGCCTCGAGGTAACATCCTTCCTTCTCTCGCATTATTTTACATGTCCATGTGCTTAGTTTAGAACATTGGGGACAATGTTTAGTTTTAGTCGGGGGGAGTGAGTCAATGCATGCCTCGTTTTTTTCTTTTTATACTTTAATGTCAATACACCTGCTTAGCAACATGTAACTCAGTAAATTAAAATTTGTAAAATTTTTAAAATTTTTAATATATATTTTTAAAAATAATTAAATGGTTCTTGTATTTCTCTCAAGTTAATGTAGTTAGTTATGATGCATTAGTGTTATTTTATGTATGTCATTAGTATGTGATACACAATGGTAGTTTGTTTACTATCTTAGTTATAGTATGTTTTATGCCTTTTAATCTTCAAATAACTTTGAGCACGTTGTGACAACCTTGTACATAGCTAAAATGGATTAGTAAGCATAGCTTGTACTACACCATATGGGAAAATTTGTAACGGACATGTTTTGTGATTTGTAACGGGTATACCCGTTACTAATTTGTAACGTTTATATCCGTTACAAATTTAAAAAAACCATTACTAATTACCACTATTTTGGTTACTTAAATTCTATAATGGGTGCATTTATATGTGTAACGTTTATATCCGTTACAAAATTGAGCCCAAAAAAAAAAAAAAAAAAAAATTATTTTTCACAAACAAAACTTAGCGGGCTCATTTGTGTTCCAGTCCAAATCAATGTACATAGAACAGAAATCCAATTCCTATGATCAAATCTCCATAGATTCTGTTCCAGAACAAGAGGAGGGTAGTAAAGCTTCATCAGAACATCACTTAGACCCTGCCCCTCTTATAGAAACATGGCCTCTGCCTGTTTTTGATAATATAAAAATAGAGGCTGTTATAGAAAATACCAACACCAAAGATCTTTTCTTGAGTATAATTCCTAAAAAAGTGTGGTATATCTCTTATAACTGTCCCAAACAAATTTCGCAGCCATATGTTTTGTATCTCCTCTGACCTTGAGACTGACATTAGTTAGGGGGAGTTGCATTTTTATGAGGACCCCAACGTTCTTCTCACTATTAAATTATTTTATTGGGAAGATCCTCAAAAATTTCGGTTATTACTTTATGATAAAAATCTTGATTAACCGAATTTATTTACTGAGTAGTTGCATTATATTCCGTATTTTTCTTGGTTGCTACTAATGATTTTGCAGGTAACTTGAAAAAAAAAATCTGGATTATTAACGCCTCGAGGTAATATCCTTCCTTCTCTCGCATTACTTTACATGTCTCTGTGCTTAGTTTAGAACATTGGGGACAATGTTTAGTTTTAGTTGGGGGGGAGTGAGTCATTGCATGCCTCGTTTATTTCTTTTTATACTTTAATGTCAATACACCTGCTTAGCAACATGTAACTCAGTAAATTAAAAATTGTAAAATTTTTAAAATTTTTAATATATATATTTTTAAATATAATTAAATGGTTCTTGTATTTCTCTCTAGTTAATGTAGTTAGTTATGATGCATTAGTGTTATTTTCTGTATGTCATTAGTATGTGATACACAATGGTAGTTTGTTTACTATCTTAGTTATAGTATGTTTTATGCATTTTAATCTTCAAATAACTTTGAGCACGTTGTGACAACCTTGTACATAGCTAAAATGGATTAGTAAGCATAGCTTACACTACACCTTATGGGAAAATTTGTAACGGACATGTTTTGTGATTTGTAACGGGTATACCCGTTACTAATTTGTTACGTTTATATCCGTTACAAATTTCAAAAAACCATTACTAATAACCACTATTTTGGTTACTTAAATTCTATAACGGGTGCATTTATATTTGTAACGTTTATATCCGTTACAAAATTGAGCCAAAAAAAAAAAGAAAAAAAATTTATTTTTCACAAACAAAACTTAGCGGGCTCATTTGTGTTCCAGTCCAAATCAATGTACATAGAACAGAAGTCCAATTCCTATGATCACATCTCCATAGATTCTGTTCCAGAACAAGAGGAGGGTAGTAAAGTTTCATCAGAACATCACTTAGACCCTGCCCCTTTTATTGAACCATGGCCTCTGCCTGTTTTTGATAATATAAAAATTAAGACTGTTATAGAAGATACCAACACCAAAGATCTTTCCTTGAGTATAATTCCTAAAAAAGTGTGGTATATCTCTTATAACTGTCCCCAACAAATTTGGCAGCCATAGCTTTTGCATCTTCTCTGACCTTGAGCCTAACATTAGTTAGGGGGAGTTGCATTTTTATGAGTAACCCAACGTTCTTCTCACTATTAAATTATTTTATTGGGAAGATCCTCAAAAATTTCGGTTATTACTTTATGATAAAAATCTTGATTAACCGAATTTATTTACTGAGTAGTTGTATTATATTCCGTATTTTTTTTGGTTGCTACTAATGATTTTGCAGGTAACTTGAAAAAAAAAATCTGGATTATTAACGCCTCGAGGTAACATCCTTCCTTCTCTCGCATTACTTTACATGTCCATGTGCTTAGTTTAGAACATTGGGGACAATGTTTAGTTTTAGTTGGGGGAGTGAGTCATTGCATGCCTCGTTTCTTTCTTTTTATACTTTAATGTCAATACACCTGCTTAGCAACATGTAACTCAGTAAATTAAAAATTGTAAAAAATTTTAAATTTTTTAATATATATATTTTTAAATATAATTAAATGGTTCTTGTATTTCTCTCTAGTTAATGTAGTTAGTTATGATGCATTAGTGTTATTTTCTGTATGTCATTAGTATGTGATACACAATGGCAGTTTGTTTACTATCTTAGTTATAGTATGTTTTATGCCTTTTAATCTTCAAATAACTTTGAGCACGTTGTGACAACCTTGTACATAGCTAAAGTTAAAAAGGCATAAAAGGCATTTTAGCTATGTACAATGTTGTCACAACGTGCTCAAAGTTATTTGAAGATTAAAAGGCATAAAACATACTATAACTAAGATAGTAAACAAACTGCCATTGTGTATCACATACTAATGACATACAGAAAATAACATTAATGCATCATAACTAACTACATTAACTAGAGCTGAATACAAGAACCATTTCATTATATTTAAAAATATATATATTAAAAATTTTAAAAATTTTACAATTTTTAATTTACGGAATTACATGTTGCTAAGCAGGTGTATTGACATTAAAGTATAAAAAGAAAGAAACGAGGCATGCAATGACTCGCTCCCCCAACTAAAACTAAACATTGTCCCCAATGTTCTAAAATAAGCACATGGACATGTAAAGTAATGCGAGAGAAGGATGGATGTTACCTCGAGGCGTTAATAATCCAGATTTTTTTTTTCAAGTTACCTGCAAAATCATTAGTAGCAACCAAGAAAAATACGGAATATAATACAACTACTCAGTAAATAAATTCGGTTAATCATGATTTTTATCATAAAGTAATAATCGAAATTTTTGAGGATCTTCCCAATAAAATAATTTAATAGTGAGATGAACGTTAGGGTTCTCATAAAAATGCAACTCCCCCTAACTAATGTCAGGCTCAAGGTCAGAGGAGATGCAAAATCTATGGCTGCCAAATTTGTTGGGGACAGTTATAAGAGATATACCACACTTTTTTAGGAATTATACTCAAGGAAAGATCTTTGGTGTTGGTATTTTCTATAACAGTCTCTATTTTTATATTATCAAAAACAGGCAGAGGCCATGGTTCAATGAAAGGGGCAGGGTCTAAGTGATGTTCTGATGAATCTTTACTACCCTCCTCTTGTTCTGGAACAGAATCTATGGAGATGTGATCATAGGAATTGGATTTCTGTTCTATGTACATTGATTTGGACTGGATAACAAATGAGCCCGCTAAGTTTTGTTTGTGAAAAATAATTTTTTTTTCTTTTTTTTTTTTGGCTCAATTTTGTAACGGATATAAACGTTACACATATAAATGCACCCGTTATAGAATTTAAGTAACCAAAATAGTGGTAATTAGTAATGGTTTTTTGAAATTTGTAACGGATATAAACGTTACAAATTAGTAATGGGTATACCCGTTACAAATCACAAAACATGTCCGTTACAAATTTGCCTATATGGTGGTGTGTAAGGTATGCTTACTAATCCATTTTAGCTATGTACAATGTTGTCACAACGTGCTCAAAGTTATTTGAAGATTAAAAGGCATAAAACATACTATAACTAAGATAGTAAACAAACTACCATTGTGTATCACATACTAATGACATACAGAAAATAACATTAATGCATCATAACTAACTAGAGATGATACTGCTCGGTCAAAAACTATTCCTCAATCAGAGAAATGTCGTTCCAGATCTGAACTGCACCACCAGTAATCTCTTGGATAAAGAAAACGGGCAGAGTCTCTAGTATACCGGGTATGTGTGGGTAATAGTGGTCGTTAGTCTCTGGAACCCAAAGCAGCGGCCACAGAAGCAGGGCTGAAAATGATCTCATGACCCCAAAAGAATGATCGGTAAGTGAACGGGGCCGCAGGGTCCTTAATCATGGTTGCACACGCTTCACGCACCCGCACCTAATAGATGTTGATTTTCTTTGACTGTGTCAACATCTCGAACTATCTCAGCATGGCACAGATCCGTGCAAGAAACCAAGGGGCAGAAAGCCACACAGCTTCCAGTGGCCGCTGTAACATCACTTTTTGCGTGTGAAAGTATCGGGTGTACCAAACTCGATCTTCGTCATTCCAAAACCTGTGATCAAGTATTGGATTAGGTATTGTGAGGTCGAGGGGTTAGGATTTATGATACCCCATAATAGGATTCATTTTGGCAGCCCTGAAATGGAAGAAAAATAGAAAACAGATCAAAAATAGAAGAAAAGAAAAGAAACTCTCACTGCCAGTGTTCGATCGATCGAACTTGTCTCGATCGATTGAACATGTACACTTTTCATGTTTGAATTGTTTGCTTTTCCATAAAGAGTGGTCCCAACTCTTTTTCCCTTGAATTAAGTGTCTTTGGGAACTTTTTGTATAATACGAGCCACCAAATGTTTTGTTTCATTTTAAAAGATATTTCTACATTTCAGTCGACAGTGCGGATTCTATTTATAAGCAACCTCTCTTGTTTATATGATTTCTCTCAATACATAACTTCTATCTTGATTTGGCTTTTTTCCTATGTGTTCTAGACATAGTATGGACAATATCCATAAAAGTTCATGAATCTAACAGGCTCCTAACCTCACTATTCGATTTTGCTAGATGAATCAAACAATCTATCCACTATTCATAGCATACCAGTTTTGATTTCTACTTCTTGATTAGATGTTCATATGCATTCTAAATTAGTTGATATCTTAGGAAGTTGTTCATACCACTTTTGTACGTATACTACGATAACATTCTTCATGCATATTCTAGACTCCTAAATTACTTTAGAAAATTATGTGAACACAAACACACTACTACACTGTACAATCTAAGTTCGCATATTGCATTCATGCACCATTTGAAGTTTTTGTGACTCCTAATCCAAGGAGATTAAAAGGAATGAAATTGATCGCACGTTCATGCTTCCTCTAGATCAAATCTTCCCTTCTCATTTGTCTTGGGGATTGAGAAGTCATCTTTTCTCAAGAATCAACATGTATACATTCTAGCTTGCTTAGCATATTTTGTTTTTCTTTGATTGTTTGTTCCACGAAGAATTCATCTCCCCTCTTTTAGATTAGGAAAACTTGATTACTTGATATATGATTAGACGTTTTTCTTAAGTTTGTTTTGTGTGATCTTTCACTTTGTATTGTGTGATATTTGGCTTAGATCTTATGAATGATATCTTATCTTTTGATCTTCCATTTCAATTTTCTTGTGTGATGTAATATACTTATCATAAATATTCACTGTCGAACCAAGCATAGTACAAGATGATTATTTGGATGCTAACTGAGGACCATCGATAGACGGGGTGAGTTGATGGTCTGTTAGTTGTTACAAAGGCTCGTTCTTCTCTCGTACCAAAATCCTAAGCAAAGTTCTTTGGTTATGAAGGGTCAGTGTCCTTTATCCATTTGGGTAAGTCCAATTGGGTTTCTTGGTTCCCTAAAGACCAAGTGGCAACTCTATATCTGTTTTCATAGACTTTTCAACAAATTTCAAAACCAAAAATTCTTCCAGGAACAAAACGGGGGGGACCCGAGGTCGTGTGTCTATAATGAGTATGGAACTCACTATGGATCAAATTCCTACGAAAACAAAATAAACATTTTTGAGGAATTAGCACATGGAACATTGTCGATATCCAGGACCCCATAACGGATGGCGCCAACTGAGATGCTGGAATTGAAGAAGCAAGTTTAGGAACTTGAGGATTTAGGATTTATTTTCCCTAGTACATCACCTTGGGGAGCACTGGTACAATTCTTGAAGAAGAAGGATTGGACGTGCCAATTTTGTTTACAATTCCCTATCATATCTGCAATTAGTGTTATAATGCCAGTTTTTATGCAATGTGACAAATCTATGATGAGTTTTATTGTTTTAGGAACTATTTTGTGCAGATTGCTGTTTCACTGTGTGCAAAAATGTATAACAGAGAAAGGGTTAAGCTTAATCATAAACAAGACAATTTAAAGCTGAAATGTTGAGTTCGAGCAATCGAATAAAGCTCAAGCGATCGAGGTTTCAATCGATCGAATGATGCTCAAGCGCTCAAAGATTCCAAGGTTCAAGTGATCGAATTCAGTTTGATCGATCGAACATGCCTTTAACCAAAATTTACGCTTATGGAGCAGAAACGTTTATTGTTAACCCTAGTCCTAGGTTTCCCTACATATACTCGTGATAAACTCATCCAAAGGGTGCCCATTTTCAATTTTACAGTTTTTATATATAGAGAGATAGAGAGTTTGCTTGTTTTGTAGGTTAACCTTTGATATTGTTTGGTTTGCTTGGTGATTTCAGTGTTCAATACAATTTTCTATTCATCCCGGTTTGTGATATTAGCTATTTACGTTCTATTGGTGATTATTTGTGGTATAAGTAGCGGTCATCATCGTTTTGCATATTAGTTCTTGTTAAATCCATAGTTTTGATAATTTTTATGTTCAAAACATAATCAAACAAAACTTTAATGATGTTTTACATTAAAAACAAATATGTGATACTCCAGACCATGTCTGAGTAGTCCCAGAGTTGGGAGATCACGATGAAATAGTGATCTTCGGCCACTACCATGCACCAAAATAAAACATGTGTTCGATCGATCGAAGTTAGTTGGATCAATCGAAGCAGAGATATAGTCAAGCGATCGAAGACATGTTGATCGATTGAAAGATGATGATGTTCGATCGATCGAAAGTGTGTCGATCGATTGAATACTCAGATTCTTGAGATGATCCTCTGTAGTATTCCTAGACTTTCTGTATTCGAGATTTGTTATCAAACTGTCCCCATATACTCAGTTTGTCAAAACAGTTTCTTAACTTTAAGCCTAAGGCAATTTTCTTCAATAACTTTTGCAAACCACATTGAATGCTATCACCATTCAGAGTGCGAGTCTTGACTATTGTTGTAAACCACCGTCATGTATTTTATATAAACTGTGATGATATAGTTCTGGTAATGAAAGGACTATTGAATCTTTATATTTAGAAAAAAATAAGGAATACTGTAGATGGATGTACTCTATAGAGCTTTGATGTAACTGTATGGTAGATGGTTAGGTCACTGTGGATTCATGTTATCCCAACGTTCCCCTTTTATAAAGTAAAAACCATTTTAATTATCGCAGTAGTTAATCATTAGTTTAATTTAGTTGTTCTCTTCCAGTAGTTGTAATTGTGGAACTTCGTGTTCTACACCTTATTTAAACATTGAATTTTTATTTTCTTTTTGAGTTTAGTATAAGTAAATAACTCGTAACCTTCTCTGTGGGATCGACCTGGTCTTATCCAGTACTACTTGCACGTCTACCTACACTTGGGTATTCCACACACGAGCACACAAATAAAATTCTGTGTCAAGTTTTTGGCACCGTTGTCGGGGAAGGCGACCAGTTAATACTTAGATTGCCTCGCTCATTCTTCATCTATTTATATTTTTCTTTGTCTTTTTCTTTAGGTTAAAAAAATCTTCTTAGACTTTTCTCTTTCATGTTCGAGAATTCCATTGAGGGAATTTTCGAAAATCCATTCTACTCATCCGATTCCTCAAGTTCTATGAATCCCGTAGCCACACCTACAGATTCAATAGGTGATGATTAAAGTAAAAATGGTGAGAATGTGGTTGTGCCTATTGACGATTCGTTGCATCCTTTGCGCGATCTCATGCAACCCAAACACGCACCTACACCTTCTTGTATTCTGATTCCACCACATGCTGGCAAATTCTTGTTTCGCAATGGAATGATTCAACTTCTTCCAACCTTTCATGGAATGGAGAGCGAGAAGGCATATCTACATGTCAAGGATTTCGAGGATGTTTGTAAAACATTCTCCTAAAATTGTCCTGTAGATGTGACACGCTTAATGTTATTTCCCTTCACTCTGAAGGATAAAGCAAATCGTGGTTGCTCACTCTCAAACCGATCTTCACCTGGCATGTGATGAACACTACATTTTTAAAGAAATTCTTTCTACCTCGCATGACCACCAAACTTAAATTCCAAATAAATTCCTACAAACAAAAGAGCAATGAAACCTTTACACAAACTTGGAGCATTTCAAAGGTTTGCTTCTCTCATGCCCACATCATGGGTTTGAGAAATGGCGAACCATTAGATTCGTTTATGAAGGATTGAATGGTGAAATGAAAAAGCTTGTTGAGACCATGAGCGCAGGTGTATTTCTTAGCAAAAGCACCGAAGAGGCTGAAGCCCTGTAGACACCCCATTTTGTCGGCTATCAGATTTAGGAGACCCATAGCTTGGGGGTTCACAATGATCGTAAAAGACTCAAAAGGACTCCTGGAAGTCAGCTCTATCTCTCAGAATGCTCAAAATGACCAAAATGCCCCTAAAAGCCCGAAAACTCTCAGATTTGGTCCAAAAGTTCTGAAAACATGCTATGTCGTAAGAAAAGCAATAAAATGAGTTTTTAAGTAAAACTGGATGAAATCGTCAGCTCCCAGAGACCCCCGGAAGTCCCGGAAGTTCCCCGAAAGTCCCCGTTGACCGGTTTGACCAAGGTTTGACCAGGTTTGACCAGAGTTTCACAAAGTTTGACCAAGTTTGACCGAAATTGTCTGAATTCACCAGAACCATTCTAAATCATGAGAAAAGTATTAAAACAAGTTTCAAAAGAAAATCGAGCGAAAACATCAGCTCCTGGGAGCTCCCAAAGGTTCCCAGAACTTCCCGGGAATCCCAGGTTTGACCGGTTTGACCAAGATTTGACTTTGGAATCGGGGCACCAAAACAATTTTCAAATATTTTTCATGGATACTAGAGGTCAATAGCTTTCCAACGGTATATCGCACATAATTTCTGGATTTAAAACGAATTTATTATGAATTTCCAAAGGCAAAAAAGGCGATCAAATCGGCTTTTATCGCGAATACCGCAAAACTTTTCAAAGTGACCTATCCCCGAACTATTTTTTTATGTAAAGTAGACTCCATTACCTTTCAAACGGTATATCACAACCTCAATTTGGAGTTCGTATGCATTTTCTGTGAATTTCGGACGAAATAGGGCCTTTTCGCGAATACCGGAACTTCGGGGGGCCTAAACAGCATTATCCAGACGAAGGGAGGAGCAGTGCCGCCGCGGCACTGGCCCACTGCCGTCGCGGCAGTGGCCCAGTGCCGCCGCGGCACTCCCCTCCAGAACAGTAAGTTTTTGTAAATACTTTTGTGGTCCCATTTTGATTAATTAAAATCCAAAACGACGTGGTTTCATGATTTCAGATGTTTGGGACCAATGGGAGTACTTTCTAAATCCCAAAAACACCCCAAGTTGGCCTATATAAACACCCCATTACTCCTCATTTTGGGAGAGTAAAATGCAAGTTTAGAGAAAGTTTGGGAGAGAAAGTGTAGAGATAAGGTTAGAGTGGAGAGAAAAGAAGCTTTCTTCTTTGATTTTTCAAAACAAAAGTGAGTTCTAACTTTGTTTTTACTTCATTACTTCCATTTACTTCAACATTCAATACTCCCAACCACCATTTTTAGTGAGCATTCAAGAGTGTGGAAGCTTCTTCCATGTCTAGTGTCATTACATATGAGTGATACACCAATCTACAAGTCTCATGCTTCATGAATATCATCTATTGATTATCATCTACTTGCTTGTTTATTTATTGTTCATCTCTTCTCATCCCATTTCTTTTTATTTTCTTTATTTACTTACTAGTTCATCATCATCTAAGTGATGACATGAAGTTTGGGGTGAGTGAATCCTCATGGATAGTAGCTCTTGACCTCAAAAACATGTTTGATAGATGATGACCATAACCTCAATACTTCCAAGGTATTCTTGGAATGTATTGAAGTTATGTCCAAAAACAAAATAAATCTCTCCAACAACCTTGGAGGTTCTTAAATGATGAGTTTGATGTAGGTATTCTAAGTGGCTATGATCCTTATTGAGTGTTGAAAACATGTTTTCAAAACACCTATTTCAAAACCCCTCTCAATCCCTCTCATTTGGTTTCAAGAAACAAAACTTTGTTTTCTCCAAAATCTTCAAAACAATGAGTCAAAACAGTGAGTGAGTTGAGTTCAAAGATTTTCCTAGAACACAATACTTAACATATGGATACAAGGCCACTTGGAAAGTCTTCCTAACTCATTGGAGAACACCAATGATTTTTGGTTTGACTTGGAAGTACTTGGAAATGGTCCATTTGGGTCCCAACATTCCTTCCAAACATTCTGCTTTTTGCTGTCACAGCAGCTAGGTCAACTTACGACCTCTTTTCCAGAAAATATTCCAAAAGGGGTGGTCCTAACTTATTTTTCCCTTAAAATTCAATGTCTTAGGAAACTTTCTGTATAAAATGGGCCTCTAGATCATTCTTTTTCATTTTCTAAGATGTTCTAACATTTCAGACGACAGTACGAACTCTGTTTCTGAGTGACCTCTATTGTTTATGTAATTTCTCTCAAGCTGTGATAGATATTCAAGATTGGCCTTTTGGGTTGTGTTATAGACACAATAAGGAACATCTCCATAAATAATCATGCATTGAAAACATTCCTAACCCCTCTTTTCAAATTCCAAAAGATCATGCTACTGTTCTGTCCACTATTCACAGCAAGTACACTTTAACTTTCATTCTTTGATTTGAGGCTTATATGCATTCCAAATTAGTTCATATCTTAGGAAGTGGTTCATACTACATTTGTATATATCCCATGTTGATTTCATTCATTCATTCTTGCCCATTTTAGACTTCTAAGCCATTCTAGAAATCCATGTACACAAAACACACTACAACCTTTGCACATTTTTAAATACATACATTGCATTCGTGCAAGATTTGGGGTTTTTGTAACTCTTAATCTAAGGAGATTATAAGGAATGAACTCGATCACTCGTTCATGCTTCCCCTTGGTCTATTCATCCTTTCTCATCCGTCCCGGGGATTGAGAGGTCTTCTTTTATCAAAGAATAACATGCATCATTCTAGCCTTGCTAAGCATATTTTGATTTCTTTGCTTATTTGTTTCAATAACAATTCATGTCCCCCTTTAGATTAGGAAAACTTGATTAATTGATATATGATTAGACGATTTTTCCTAGGTTTGTTTGTGTGATCTTCCACTTTACATTGCATGATATTTGATTTAGATCTTATGAATGATATTTTACCTTTAGATCTTCCAATTTCAAGTTTTCTTATGTGATGTAATATACTACAATAGTATTAATTGTCGAACCAAACATAGTATAAGATGATTATTTGGATGCTAATTGAGGCCCGTCGAAAGACGGGGCGAGTTGAGGGTGTTTTAGTCGCGACAAAGGCTCCTTCCTCTCTCGTACCAAAACCCCGAACCGAGTTCTTTGGTTATGAAGGGCCGGTGCCCTTATCCGCTTGGGTGAGTCAAAATTAGGTTTCTTGGTTCCTTAAAGACCAAGTGGCGACTCTGTATCTGTTTTCAACAGACCTATTTTCTTTCTTTAATTCAAATCAATTTCAAAACAATCTCAAACAAGAGAAGTGGTCCGAAGCCCGGTGTCCACAATCTGGCGACTCCACTGGGGATGTTTATTTTAAAACAAAATAATACAGAGGTTTGACTCATAAGAAGCATCCTTAAAATCATATTTTTACTGTGTTTGGTTCACTGCATTGCACTCTTGCATTCCCCCCTCCGACTGTGTCTGAAACGCGGCGCTGACATTGTTCAGGTCTTGCTGTGCCAGGGCACAAGTCACCGTTGATACTGTACCTTCCAAGGTATATCAAAAAGAGTAAAAACCTCCGTACTGTTTCCCTGACGGTATATTGGAACTCTCATCAACGGACCCTCTTTGACTAAACCTAGCCTTTGCATATAGATTCCTGTAGAACCTTTCATAGGACTGTTCATTTATCTTTTCAGATAGGACAATGTGATATAACTATTGTATGCCCTGACGGGATTACCTGCGCGGTGTAGACGCTTATGTGGCATAGAACAGAACCTCTTTCTTATGATTCTCAAGGCAATCACTCACATGTAGTCACATTGAGTTGACCTGCCTAAGCATCATGACAAGGATGTCTGCCCCATGCTCGCAAAGATATACACCGCAAGCCTTGTTTGTCGGTCTTGAGACATAGGAGTATGAAAACCTGCTAGAAAGTATGATCACTATAACCGTACTTACCAGTTTCCCCAGAAACTCTGTCCAGATATCCCAGATATAACCACATTAACCAGTTTCCCGCAGAAACTCTGTCCAAATTTCCCAGATATAACCACATTAACCAGTTTCCCACAGAAACTCTGTCCAAATATCCCAGATATAACCAAATTAACCAGTTTCTCACAGAAACTCTGTCCAAATATCCCAGATATAACCACATTAACCAGTTTCTCCCAGAAACTCTGAATATCCCAGATATAACCACATTAACTAGTTTCCCACAGAAACTCTGTCCAAATATCCCAGATATAACCATATTAACCAGTTTCCCACAGAAACTCTGTCCAAAATTTCCGAAGTATCTTGGAAATCCATGTTATCCCTTGGTGATCATACTAGAAAGTAAGGTTAGCACACTCTGTATGGCTAGGACCTTATTTGTTTAGCTGCTATCTGTTAGAAATAGGAGCATCATATAGATTAGGGCTTACATCCGCATGCTTGTCCCATTTGCATGCACCATTCCCCATCAATTTGCACGCACTGTTTCGAGTCGGTCCACATCACTATCTTTGTCTGCCTAGAGTCGCCACTGTCAAAGATCTAATCTAGTCCTTTCAAAATCTTTCAGGTCAGTATAGATTCCCAAGGTCAGCAGTCAGGGTCTTATTCGTGGGTCAGAAGTGCGGATATTCGGTTAATCAGAATCAGTCCGACAGCTTACGTCAGCATGAATAGGGAAGAGTTGGAAAACGAGGTTACTGAATTGGGAGCGACTATAAGCCAACAATCAGACAGTCTAGCCCAAGTCCTAAAATTCATGGAAGAACTGAAGCAGCAACAGCGGCGACCTCCGCCCGAGTTTCCGCCACCAGGGTTTGAACCTCCTCTACATGAGAATAATGGGGAGGAAAACTGGTTTCAAGGGGTCCCACCGCTTACGTATGAGAAGAAGCTCCAAGAAAAATTGGACAAGGTCGATAAACTGGAAAGCGTACTCAGGAAAAGCAAGGGTATCGACGATTACATGTTAGATCTGGAAGGCCTCTTCGAGCCTGTCAAGCTGAAACTGCCAGAGAATTTCAAAATGCCTACCATCGATCGCTTTGATGGAACGGGAAACCCGAAAAGCCACGTGAAGCTATGTATGAGTATCTTCCAGTCCATGGGTTGCACCCACGGGCACATTGCGATGCTATTCCCACAAACTCTGGCAAAATCTGCACTATCGTGGTTCCTAACCTTGGAAGCCTCCAAAACCCGGGCCTGGGAGGACATTGTTCGAGTCTTCGTCGATCATTACTCTTACAATCAAGAGCTGGACGTCACCGTCAGGGATTTGGAAACAACCCGGCAAAGTAACAATGAATCCTTCGCTGCATTTCTGAGCAGATGGAGGAACAAGGTAGCCCAAATGACCCGCCGGCCAATCGAGAAAGAACAGGTAAGGATGCTCATCCGGAATCTGCAGCCGCTCTATCATGAGAAATTATTCTACCAGTCCATCTCCACCTTTGAGGAGTTGTTTGAAGTCGGAACCCGAATCGAAGATGCTATCAGGGAGGGGAAGATCAAAAAGGAAGACCCTCCGAGTCAGCCAAGAAGGCCCAACTACTCCCGGAATCCCCCGGATGTCAATGCCCTTAGCGGCCAACCCATGGCATATCCTCCAAGGCCATACCAACCCTCCAACCAGGCAAATTCCTCCAACCGCCCTTTCCAGAAAAAGCCCCTCGCAGTTTTGCCAAGCTAGAAATCTCTCTCTCCTCAGCCCTAGATCGCCTCCTCAAAAAAGGCCATCTCCAATTACTCCAGCCTCGAAATACCCCGCTCCCGCCTAACTGCGATATGTCCAAGCGATGTACTTACCACCAAGCCCCCGGCCATAACACTGATGATTGCATGCGCCTCCGCCACGACATCCAAGACCTCATCGACCAGAATATCATCGAGCCGCCACCAAAGCAACCTCATATCACCCAAAATCCCCTACCAAACCACCAAAATGTCAACCTCATTGAGTCCAGTCCCGTACCCTTCAACCCTGCTACTTATATCGCCCCCCTAGGACAACCCTTGCTTTGCATTGACATCCCGGATTCTGAGGGGATTCATCTGATCGGAGGGGAGAATGACGAGTGGCAGCAGCAGCTTGACGACGAGCAGGACTTGTTCTTCCTGGAAGAGCATGACCTAGGGGCGGTAGACCTCAAATGGTATGACCCTAACGACGAGAGTGATGCTTCCATCTGGAACGAGCCAGAAAAGCCATTTGTGGGAACGGATTGTGATTGGTTTAAAAAGGATGGGACTGTAGAAGGGTCTACTCCTGCTGAGATTGATCACCTAACCAGGTCAGGCCGCCATTATCAGCCTCCGCAGCCTGCCACCGAAGCCATCGAAAAAGGTCCAGTTAAAGACAAGGGGAAGGGCAAGATGGATGAGGTCATCGAAGAAGACAATGAGCTGATCAAGCAGCTAAAGAAAACCCAAGCGCATCTCTCGATGTGGGATATTATGGTGACATCCTATAAGCACAGGCAAGCCGTGTTAGATGCCTTGGCTGGGATTGAAGTCCCCATCGACGCCGCGCCAGAGGACATGGTAGCTTTCTTGGGTGCACTTACCCCCGACCCCATCATTACATTCTCCGATGAGGACCTGCCGCCAGAGGGATCCGCGCATAACAAGGCGTTATACATTACTGTGGGATGTAAGGAGCAACAGGTGCCGTTTTGTCTAGTCGATACAGGTTCTGCTTTGAATGTTTGTGCCTTAAGAACTGCCACTGCTTTGGGGGTCAGTATCCTCGACATTACGCCATCTGTGCAATCCGTGAGAGCCTATGACAACACTAGAAGAAATGTGATGGGAACTGTTTCTCTCCAAATCCGGGTAGGATCTTTGGTGAGCACCGAGATTTTTCAAGTCATGGACATACCTGCCTCGTTCAATCTGCTAATTGGGAGACCCTGGCTTCACGCCAACAAAGCTGTATCATCCACTGTGCATCAAATGATCAAGTACATTCATGAGAGGGAGGTAAAGATCATCCTCGGTAATAGTTGGGGTAATGAGGCTTTCCCAAATTACGCTCCCATTTTTGAAGTCCAAATACCTGAGCTGGAAGAAGGAGAAATCGGAGGATTCTTCATGGAAGAAGTTCATATGATCAAAGACGAAGACCGATTCCCTGAGGTCCACTCCGCAGTCGTCAATATTGTCCGCAAGATGAACTACTTCCCCGGAATGGGGTTGGGTCGACGCCAGCAAGGAATTCGGGAATTCCCGCAGATCAAAGGGCAACAAGGCACTTTCGGGTTAGGGTACAAGCCCACTGATGAGGACGCCGAGCTACAAAGGCCATGGAAGAAGAGGGTGAAGGGTCTCCCGCCATACCGCAAGACTTTAAATGGACAATTCGTCAAGGAAGGGGATGATTTCCCTTACTTCGGGTTCCCCGAACCCTGGGTCCATCAAACCACTGGGAGGAGGCACCCCGGGCTTGAAATCTTCGCTGACTGCGAGAGGCCCCCATATCAAGACCCGTTCTACCCCGAAGAAGTTGAAAAGACCCCAGAGGAAGACTGGTTAAAATACCTTGACACTGAGGCGATCAAGAAGATGTGGGAGGAATCCACTGAGGAGGAAGAAGAAAAGAGGGCCAAGAGCCAAGATGATCAGATCAAGCCAACTGAGGAGGGTCTGAGCAACCAGGCTGTAGAGTCATCTGTCTGTGTCTCCCAATCCCCTATTCCCTCAAAGTCTGTACTACCGATTATCGAGTCTGTACTAGAGTCGGCTGCTGTAAGCCCACCACTATCCAATGTAATCACTTCACCTGTCATGAATGAAATGAAAGACGATTCTGCTTACTCCTCTGTGTCTGACACTTGTGAATGCACAGATCCCTCCGAGGATCTCCCAATCGAACTAAAGCAACTAATTGAAAAACCACCTGCTTATGAAATAATCGAAGATACTTTATCAGTTAACTTAGGTGAAATAGATAATCCACAGATTGTGCAAATTGGCTCAATCCTTAATAAAGAAGAAAAAGAAAAATTAACCCTCTTGCTAAAAGAGTTCAAAGATGTTTTTGCTTGGTCTTACGAAGACATGCCTGGGGTCGATCCCGACATCGTCCAACATCATATTCCTCTCCTCCCTAATTCTAAACCTGTCAAGCAGAAACTGAGGCGCATGAGACCGGAATGGGCACTCAAGGTTAAAGAAGAGGTGGAGAAGCAATTCAAGGCAGGGTTCATCATTGTCACCGAATACCCGGAATGGGTTGCCAATATCGTGCCAGTCCCGAAGAAGGATGGAAAAGTTCGTGTGTGCGTCGACTTTCGTGATCTGAACAAGGCCAGTCCCAAGGATGACTTCCCGCTTCCCCACATTGACGTTTTGGTAGATAACACCGCAGGACATGAGCTACTGTCTTTCATGGATGGCTTCTCAGGGTATAATCAGATTCTAATGGCGCCAGAAGATCGGGAAAAGACGACATTCACCACCCCTTGGGGAACCTACTGTTATAGAGTAATGCCCTTTGGGCTCAAGAACGCGGGGGCAACGTACCAAAGAGCCGCCACCACTCTGCTGCATGATATGATTCACAAAGAGGTAGAAGTATATGTAGATGACATGATTGTAAAATCCAAGGATAGAGAAGGGCACCTGGTAGCGCTGGAAAAGTTCTTCGAAAGGTTGCGCAAATACAAGATGAGGCTGAATCCAAAGAAATGCACTTTCGGCGTAACCTCCGGTAAACTCCTGGGTTTTCTCATCACACAAAGGGGAATAGAGGTGGACCCCTCTAAGATCAAGGCAATCCTCGAAATGACGCCACCACGGAATGAAAAAGAAGTAAGGGGGTTCCTCGGAAGAATCCAGTTCATCAGCCGCTTCATTTCTAAGCTCACAGCTACATGCGATCCTCTGTTCCGATTGTTGAGAAAAGGGGAGAAGTTCCAGTGGGATGACCAATGCCAAGCCGCTTTCGACAAAATAAAAGCCTACCTTCAAAATCCACCTGTCCTTTCACCACCCACTCCTCATAAGCCCTTATTCCTTTACCTGTCTGTCTCCGAAAATGCCATGGGTTGCATGCTAGCCCAAGAAGGAGAAGAAAGCCACTCCGAAAAAGCCATATATTACCTCAGCAAGAGGATGACTGGGTATGAGCTCAACTATTCTACCCTCGAAAAAACATGTTGGGCCTTGGTTTGGTGCACTTGCCGACTAAGGCACTACATGCTGGCCTTTCGGGTTGTGCTCATATCCCGCATGGATCCTCTAAAATACCTTCTCGAAAAACCCGCCCTGACCGGTCGTATATCCCGTTGGTTACTTCTATTATCCGAATTCGATATCAAGTATGTTACGAGCAAGTTAGTAAAAGGGAGAACCGTAGCTGAGCATCTCGCAGAACATGCCGTTGACTCCGAAGAAAGTGGGGACTTTCCGTTTCCAGACGAAAGCATCATGGAAATCAAGGAAGAACAGTGGAAGTTGTACTTCGATGGAGCAGCCAACATGAAGGGATACGGAGTAGGGATGATTCTCGTATCACCAAGCGGGGACCACACTCCGTTGGCAGTCAAGCTCAATTATAACTCTACCAACAACACTGCTGAGTATGAAGCATGCATTCTGGGAATGGAAGCAGCCTTAGAGCTGAAAGTTCGGAGGTTGGATGTCTTCGGGGATTCAAACCTCATCATATCACAAGCCAGAGGAGAATGGAAAGTAAAAGAAGAAAGGTTGAAGCCCTATCATGATCGTCTCGACCAACTCAAGAGACAGTTCGAAAGTATCACATTCCTCTACTTGCCCAGGGAAGAGAACCAGCTGGCAGATTCCTTGGCCACTCTAGCTTCGATGATCAAAATTCCTGTGGGAGTCAGAATGATGCCCTTGGTAATTGAGCAGAGGTACGAGCCTTCATTCAACATAATCGCCACAGTCGAAGAAGAAGAGAATGAAGCACCATGGTATCAGGATGTCTGGGATTTCATAGAAAAGGGGACGTTCCCCCAAGAATCCACCGAGAGAGACAAAAGGGCAATTCAAAGATTCGCAGCGCAATTCATCATTTGCAGCGGGAAACTGCTGAAGAAAGGATACAACGGTCACAACCTGACTTGCTTGTTTGGGAAGAGCTCCAGAAGAATGATGGAAGAAATACACGAAGGGGTATGCGGCCCACACATGAACGGCCACATGCTGGCCAAGAAAATCGTGAGACAAGGATACTACTGGACAACATTGGAAAAAGATTGTTGCGAATACGTGAGAAAGTGTCACAAGTGCCAGATTCATGCAAACATGATGCACGTGCCGCCATCCCTTCTGTACAGCATGACTTCACCTTGGCCATTCTCAACCTGGGGAATCGACATCATTGGAGAAATCATTCCGAAAGCCTCAAATGGAAATCGGTACATCCTGGTAGCCATAGATTACTTCACAAAATGGGTAGAAGCTGCATCTTACACCAAGTTGGGGGCCAAGGAAGTGGCCAAATTCATCAAGAGAAATCTCATCTGCCGTTATGGAGTTCCTCATGAGATTATTTCGGATAACGGAAGTCATTTCAAGGCAGAAGTCAGGGATCTGTTCGAGGAATACAAAATCACCTATCACAAGTCGTCGCCATATCGACCACAGACCAATGGGGCAGTCGAAGCTGCGAACAAGAATGTCAAGGCCATACTGCAAAAATCAACTGATACCTACAAAGACTGGCATGAAAAGCTACCATTTGCACTTTGGGGATACAGAACATCGATAAGAACGTCCACAGGAGCGACTCCTTACTCATTAGTGTATGGGATGGAAGCGGTACTTCCGGTGGAGATAGAATTACCATCCCTACGCGTGATGGCAGAGTGTGAAATTTTGGAATCAGATTGGTTGAGAGAAAGGTATGAAGAATTGGCCCTCATAGATGAAAAGCGTCTAGCGGCGGTCGACCATGTCCGAATCTATCAGAAGAGAATAGCCCGTGCTTTCAACATAAAGGTTCGTCCAAGGAAGATTGTCAAGGGCGACCTTGTCCTTAAAGAGTTGCGAGCTCCGATCTTTGATCCCCGTGGGAAGTTTAAACCAAAATGGGTCGGCCCTTATATCGTCAATACTGTTCTTTCCGGAGGAGCAACTTATCTCATGGACCTCGATGGTGTCGAATTCCAAGAACCGATCAACATGGATCGCCTCAAAAAGTACTATGCTTGACTATCCAATAACCATTCCTTTCAAGCCTTGCCTTGAACTACGCTCGACCTGATTCCCGCTCGGGGATACGTAGGCAACCACATCGGTTCGGTCGCTCCACTAACAAAAATAACCTTTCCTTTCAAGCCTTGCCTTGAACTACGCTCGACCTGATTCCCACTCGGGGATACGTAGGCAACCACATCGGTTCGGTCAACACCATTATAATCAAACCAATTCCTTTCAAGCCTTGCCTTGAACTACGCTCGACCTGATTCCCGCTCGGGGATACGTAGGCAACCACATCGGTTCGGTCGCTCCACCAACAAAGATAACCTTTCCTTTCAAAACCTTGGCCCGAACTACGTTGGACCTGATCCCCGCTCGGGGGTACGTAGGCAGACTTTCAAAAAGAAAAAGAAGGATGGCTCGCTAGGTCGAAAATTCGAAAGGACGCCTAGGCAAAAATTAGAGCTAAATCCAAAGTGAGCAATAACAAAAGAGAGAAAATAGCTCGCTAGGTCACCTCCTTGGTGCCTAGGCAAAAATTATGAGCACGTGAGTAAAATAAAGTCGCGGTCCTTACCATAACCCAAAAACCACCCTCCACACTAGGGGCAAACTTCGGCCGCTCGCCTCGTTTGCCTGAACCTCTTCTGAACTAGGGGCAAACGTCGGTCATCTACCTCGTTTGCCTCACAACCATATATATCCCAAACTAGGGGCAAACTTCGGCTACCCGCCTCGTTTGCCTCTAACAACCCCAGCATGCTCAAGCAAGTACCAAAAGCAACAACTAATTGAAATCTCAAGTTACAACATGTTTTCAGAAAGCTAAAATGCATAAAATGAGATTCCCAAAATAACCAAGGTTCACCGATAAACAAACTTTGAATATTACATAGGCAGGAATAATCAAAGAAATAAAAGTCTTTCAAAAAGCAACTACATGTTCAAAGACACTTGGAGGAGTGAGCAGAATCAGTCAGGACTAGTTTTGTCTTAGTGACTTTTTTTTTATTTTTTTATTTCTTCAAAGGTCTTTAGAAGTAGGCCTTTACTCGGTCAGTCCAACCATCAATAAAAGCAGCAATAGTGGTAGCTCTGATCCTGGAAGCAAAGACCCTCTCAGTGAACCCCCGAGGAACCTCCTGAACCTGTCCATACTGTCGGGCCAAACGGCGAGGATGATAGAAAGAAGTCTCTCTCAGACCCATCAACCACACTCTCTGGTGACCCCTGAGGCTCGTGGTGATAGCATAGAGGCCCCAACGCCTCACGATCCAGCAAATGTCAGCCTCAGATAAGGTGCTCATCATGCCCACCCAATCGGCAAAGGTATAGTGAGAATGAAGCACGGCTCGACGAAAGTAAACTGGTGGTATACGGCCTATCCACAGCTGAAGGCGCTCGTAAAGCCAAGCCTGTAACACCAAAGGCGCCCCAGAAAGAAGAGGAGTCCCTTGGTTGAAGGCATTACCCAAACCGTTCAGAGTTTCAGCTAGAACCATGGCCATGGGATTCCTGCTAAGTTTCAGCCCGAGGCACACATGCACCAAGTCAACGGAAGTGCTCGAGAACAGGAAGTGCGAAGTCATGCACAATATCAAAGCGGCCCCACGGGAAGCATCATACACGCTGGGATTCCCAGGACTGGCATACCGGGCAATAATAGAAGCAATGTTGAGAACCTCACCTTGAATCAGCCGGCGGGAAATAGTGACAGAGCAATTCAGGTATTCAGCCAAGGCTCGTGTAGGGCTGAGGGTATCAGTAGAAGGGAGAATCAAGTCAGAGTCAGAATCATAGCCGAGAATAGCGCAGAACTCCTCAAGCATGGGGCATATTTCCAGGCCGTTGAAGTTGAAGACATGGTTCACTGGGTCCCAGTGAGCAATGGCAGCACGCAAGAACTCTGTATTCAGGGTCATCTGGCGAAGAGAAAACAGCTCGGTCAAGCCGTAGCTAAAGAGGTTGATCCGCTCCACGCCATCCGTAATGTTCAGCCAAGCTGTGAGATGAGCAGGATCATACAAAGCCATATTTTCTGTCACGGCTCTAGCAAAATTCAAAATTTCGGCAGCACCTCCCCGTTTCACGGACTATCCCACCTGCAAGGCAAAAGCACTCACTATCACAAAACTGCCCATCGCAGTAACATCCAGCAATCACAATGCACATATATCAACAAGCACACAACTGCGCCTCTAAACCGGAAGATATCCGGCCTAGGAGGCAAAACATCATAATACTCTGTCAAAAGGTCACAAATTGTGCTACACATCGTCCTACACTGTCCTAATAATCATATCCTCAGTACAACCCAATTGAAAACAGGAAAAAAAAATAAAATAATAATTCCCGCTTGGGAAGCCTCAGTCCTCCTCTTCTTCGTCCTCCGTCGGACCACCCGGAGTGTACATCGGCGACGGCCTCCTCCTACCGCCTCTACATCTTGGACCAGTCCTCGATGAGCCAGCCCCGCCTCCACGATACTGCACACACAAATAAAAATGAGGGCAATCAGTAAGGGAACAACAAAAAGTACAAAAACAGAGTCGAGTCAGAGACTTACCAAGGACGCCATCTGATTTGCGGCAAATTGCCGCATACCATCCATCTGTCAAAATAAAAAATCCAGGGTTAGAACCTTGTAACCTTAAGAAAGTGCAAAATTAGAGACATACCCGGTGGTCTCGTGTAAGGACCAGGGACCGTAGGCTAGCCGCCAAGGCGTGACCCTCCTCAGCGTAACTCCAAGGAACGTTGAGGACGCCCGCTGGCTGAGTAGGGTACCCACATGTGACTCGCGGCACCTCCATCATTTGGGGAGTGCCATCAGCGCCTAGAACATTGACAGTCCAATCCCAAGGAGGGATAGGGTCGGGAGCCTGAGGAGCCTGTCTCCTGTACATCTCGCGAAGCTAAAGGCACAGAATAAGTTAGGAAAAGATAAATCAAAAACATGGAAAATGAATATAAACAAAAAAAATACAAAAAGAACTCACCTCCAGGAGTGGGAAGTTAGGCATCAGGAAACGGCCACGGTAAGCCTCATAACCGGTCTCAGAAAGAAAATGGTCCCAAACATCGGTGCCAGCTAAAGCCGCCAGCAGAGCATCTCCAGAAAGGTCACTAGCATCCATCACAGGAGGATCATGAGGGACGCGATACTGGGAACCACCAACCACCTGCCGAGACACCCGCTCACCAAGAAACCACTGCCTGCACTCAGTACTCTCCATCAGAAGGCGGCAAGAGGTAAGAGATTTAACCGCTTGTATCTCCTCAGTGGCGGCATAAGCGATGCCCTCCCAAGGCGTCCAATCAACACTAGAGGCTGTCAACCCAGTTAAGAAGTTCCGAAGCAAAACAATCCGATGGGCCCCGCTCTTCACCCCAACAACGTCCCTCCGCCATCTCAAGCCTCGTGGGAATAGAGGCACAGGAGCCATACCATCCTCATCCTCGCCTGACTCGTCTGCTGGGGAAGGAGCCAACATCTTCAAGTATTCAAAACTCCAAAGCTGCGCAGACAAAGAAGAAATCAGAACAGGTATGAAAATCAAAGAGATGGAAAATAAAAGAAGAAGCAGTGCATACCTCCCAAGCTCGCCAGAATCCCCCAGTAGATTTAACATCACCCCGGGAGACCTCCCCCATATGCTTGTAGAGATGGGCCAGGGCAGCACCGCCCCAGTTGTAGGAGGGGATCTCATCAATGGTCGCCAGGCAAGAAAGGAGCCTCAAGCTCACTCGGTCGTTCCTCGTCGCAAAGATGGAGCACCCGAGGACATACAGAAGGTAAACCCTCAAAAGCTGGGAATTGTTCAGATTGTGATTACCTCTACCATAGGCCCGGTAAAGCCAGCCGCAGGGGAACCAATGCCTCTCCAGGTTAGGGGGAACAACCCCAATCAACATCTCCACCGCCTCCGGGTCAATCTCATAAAAATAATCCAGAACCAGGCGCTTCCCGCCGACCCTCAAGCCCGTGATCATGGAGAAATCAAAAGGCGTCATAGTCATCTCTCCGAACGGCAGGTGGAAAGTATTGGTAGTGTCCCACCACCTCTCGGCCAGTGCATAGAAGTGAGCCAGATCATTGCTACTTTTCGAAACCAAGCGGACGAAGCCTCCGAACCCGGCATCATCAACCATCCTCTTAACGGTGGGCGAAAGCTGGGTATACCATAAGAAAGCATGGGCAAGGCTACCATGGCCTTTCAAGGCCACTTCCGGCACCTACACACAGGCGACAAAAGATGCACAAAATCACTATTCACGACCCGAGAGCGAAATTCACAAAATCAACATTTGAGCACAAGTCGAGCTTCTAACGGTCTCTAAGTGCACGCTATGGCTTACAAAACTAGCATAGTACATGAAAGTGGTCCTAAAATGTCGAAAGTTTCACATACCAAGCTCGCTAGAGCCGCGGCCGAAAGATGGTGTTGGGGGTCCCGCAAAATCACGTCCGGGGTGTGCATCTCGGCCTTCATCCGTCCTTTGGCCTTCTTAGACGGTCTCCTTGAGCTCGAAGCCATGGATCTACAAGAAAAATGGAAGTCACATTTAAACTTTCTTCTTGAAAATTTGGGCAAACCAAAACACCAATCAAAAATCCAACTACGGGGAAAGATTACTCACCTGAGCACACACAAGCTGCGTTTTGGTGAATTTTGGCTTCAAAAACACCTCAAAATGGCCAAGGATGAGCTTGGAGAGCTCAAAAACCCGAAATATAAGAAGATGAAGTCCGGCCACCCAGTGCCGCCGCGGCACTGGCCAACTGCCGCCGCGGCAGTGGCCCAGTGCCGCCGCGGCACTGCTCCCCGTGGGCCCCGCGTCACTCTGTTTTGCTCCGTTTCGCCCCGTTTTGGCCCGTTTTGGCCTTTTTCAGCACGTTTTTGGCCCCGATCAGCCCCGATGGCCCATTCCAATCAAGATCTATGAGGTTTTACCCCAAGCAGACTAAAAATTGTCAGAACTACCTCCAGCAGGCAAAAACTGGGAAAAATCGGCTCCCGAAGACCCGAATCGGTCGTTTCAGGACAATCGTCGCGAATTCCGATAATTCTGGTAACTGATCCTGGTTTTTAGTTATTGCACCGAATAAAGAAAAGAGATTCCCCGTGAACCCTGCATCATCCTCCGAGGACAAAAGCAGACAGATACCAGATCCCAGAGGCCCTAACAGGCTCTCTTGGATTGAGCAACAAAAGAGATTCCCCGTGAACCCTACATCATCCTCCGAGGACAAAAGCAGACAGATACCAGCTCCCAGAGGCCCTGACAGGTTCTCTTGGATTGAGCAACAAAAGAGATTTCCCGTGAACCCTGCATCATCCTCCGAGGACAAAAGCAGACAGATACCAGCTCCCAGAGGCCCTGGCAGGCTCTCTTGGATTGAGCGCCAAAAGAGATTCCCCGAGAACCCTGCATCATCCCCCGAGGACAAAAGCAGACAGATACTACCGGAGACCCTGACAGGCCCGAAAGATTCGATCAAAAGGAGCAGTTGAAGAGAGATCCTAGAAAGTATCGCTTCATCCCCAGCAGATTCAGATTAATCCTCAGCGGATTTATACACCGTCAGTAGTCCATTGTCGACTCGTCATCTTGATGCAAACATCGTCGGTCCATCGCTCTCATCACACCATTGGGGCCTCCATGTTCATCATGGGACGTCCCAGGATTTCACGTTCGTCCCGTGACTTCTATGTCAGTCTCTTAATTCCTAGGGCCCCTGTATCCGTCGGTTATTTGCCAAAAGACATCTTCGATCATAGTCCTCTGAGACCCCACACCCAATTACGTTTGTTTACGAAGCACACTTCCAGAAGTTTGCCCCTGAACCCGGAGTCTTCTAGACTTCAATACCCTTATCTGAGTCACCCACCACGTCACAATCGCAAACACTAGCACAACACCAGCCCACTCGGAGTGGCACACCCCAGGGCACCTGCTCATTCTAGGATCAGAAAACTAGGCATGATAGGACTCATGTATGAGATCATATCACATCCACATATAGCATAGCATCCGCCTGATTGTTGTGTATGTGCATATGTGATTTATCCCTTTGTGTCCTGAACTACGTCCTGGTCTGATTCCCCTTGGGATACGTAGGCAGCTCACGCGGAGCACGACCAGCATCATCCTTCCATATTTTGCAACGCTTTTTGTCCTAAATCTATAGCCTCCAAAAAGTCCTGTCTCTTCAAAACTTTGGCACTCGCTTGCGACATGCGATGCCTCGCAAGTTCATGCCAAAGAGGGGCAAACTGTAGACACCCCATTTTGTCGGCTATCAGATTTAGGAGACCCATAGCTTGGGGGTTCACAATGATCGTAAAAGACTCAAAAGGACTCCTGGAAGTCAGCTCTATCTCTCAGAATGCTCAAAATGACCAAAATGCCCCTAAAAGCCCGAAAACTCTCAGATTTGGTCCAAAAGTTCTGAAAACATGCTATGTCGTAAGAAAAGCAATAAATGAGTTTTTAAGTAAAACTGGATGAAATCGTCAGCTCCCAGAGACCCCCGGAAGTCCCGGAAGTTCCCCGAAAGTCCCCGTTGACCGGTTTGACCAGGTTTGACCAGAGTTTGACCAAGTTTGACCAAGTTTGACCGAAATTGTCTGAATTCACCAGAACCATTCTAAATCATGAGAAAAGTATTAAAACAAGTTCCAAAAAAAAATCGAGCGAAAACATCAGCTCCTGGGAGCTCCCAGAGGTTCCCAGAACTTCCCGGGAATCCCAGGTTTGACCGGTTTGACCAAGATTTGACTTTGGAATCGGGGCACCGAAACAATTTTCAAACATTTTTCATGGATACTAGAGGTCAATAGCTTTCCAACGGTATATCGTACATAATTTCTGGATTTAAAACGAATTTATTATGAATTTCCAAAGGCGAAAAAGGCGATCAAATCGGCTTTTATCGCGAATACCGCAAAACTTTTCAAAGTGACCTATCCCCGAACTATTTTTTATGTAAATTAGACTCCATTACCTTTCCAACGGTATATCACAACCTTAATTTGGAGTTCGTATACATTTTCTGTGAATTTCGGACGAAATAGGGCCTTTTCGCGAATACTGGAACTTCGGGGGGCCTAAACAGCATTATCCAGACGAAGGGAGGAGCAGTGCCGCCGCGGCACTCCCCTCCAGAACAGTAAGTTTTTGTAAATACTTTTGTGGTCCCATTTTGATTAATTAAAATCCAAAACGACGTGGTTTCATGATTTCAGATGTTTGGGACCAATGGGACACTACAAGAAAAATGGCTTTTTATGTCACTTTAAAACTTGTATTTATGTCACTTTTATTTTGAGTGACATAAATATTTCTAGCTGGGTCTTTTTATGTCACTTTTTTAGTATTTATGTCAGTTTTTAAAAAAGTGACATAAATACTGGATTATTTATGTCATTTGTTTAAAAAAGTGACATAAATGATAACGTATTTATGTCACTTTTTGAAAAAGTGACATATATAAAAACGCGGTGGCAAACATGTAAATAATACAAATTTCTTATTTATGTCACTTTTTGAAAAAGTGACATAAATAATAATACTTTTATGTCACCTTTTAAAAAGTGACATAAATAAAAACGCGGTGGCAATTTTGTAAATATTGCAAATTTTTTTATGTCAGTTTTTCAAAAAAGTGACATAAATATACAAAAATTTTACAAAAAGTGACATAAAAGTCATCTTGCGCGCGGGAAAGGGCGGGGGAATTGATAAATGTTCAGAATGAGAAAACACAAACCCAAACCATTGATCTCTCTATCTCCATTCCCAATCCCTCTCTCCATCTCCATTCCTAAATCCTCTCTCCATCTCCATTCCCAAACCCAAATATAATTAACCCAAACCCTAGCCTCTCTCCATCTCCATTCCCAAACCCAAACCCAAACCCTATCTCCATATCCATTCCCAAACCCAAACCACTCAACCGCCGTCGCCTCCATTCTACCGCCGCCGCCGCCGTCGCCGCCTCCATTCTCTGCGCCGCCGCCGCCACCGCCGCCGCCTCCATGCTCTGCGCCGCCGCTGCTTCTCTGCGACGCCGTTGCTCTGCCTAGCTTCCCCTTGATCTCCAGGTCTCTCTCTCTCTCTCTCTCTCTCTCTCTCTCTCTCACACACACACACACACACACACACACATTTATATATGTACGGGGCATTAACATGAGAAAAGGCTTTGTCTTTGTATGAATGAGATTTGGGACATTTGTTTTGCTTCTTGTAGATTTTGATTGGCCATTTGTTTGTCATCTCTTATTAATTTGAGTACTAATTAATGTGGATTTACACGAATATGCCTTTTTCAAGATAAATGCATCTATTTGGGGAAGAGTTTGGAAATTAAAAATTAGCTCTGAAACTGATCGGGAGCGGGACCCCATTATGCGTAGTGGCTTCAAGGTCGAAAGGTGATCAGTCTCCACAACTTAACATATAGAGTCTGTATAACATGGATATGCTTCCTTTGGTTTTGTATTTCGAAACCACAGGCTGGTCAATTAGATAGAGTACTAAATTCCCGTCATTATGGATTATTCAAGATTCCTAATTATTATTTTTCTTAATGATTTTCAATATTTTTGCTCCTCTTCATCTCTATGGTTTTATTTATAGGTTTTGTAATCTAATTGGAGCCCCTTAGGTACTCCAACATAGCATTTCCTGTATAGAAATTATGTACCTATACCTAGGATTCTAATCTAATTATGAAATATTTTGCCCACGTGTGTGTATCAATGTGGGATGGATTAATAGCTACAATTATTTTTCTTTTGATTAATAATTAGTCTTGAGAGAGGTGATTTAGAGGTCATGTTAAGGAATAATGACTTCAAATGTCAATAATTGTGTAAAAGTGAGAATGCTGAGATGGGTGATTAGCAAGCAAGAAAGAAAACGACAGAAAATGGGTAATGAAGAGGTTGCTTTGTCATAAACATATAAAGGTAGTCTTTTGGCCGCTGTAAGATGTTTGTGTTATAGAGTGAAATCTTAGTATTCTCATGAAGTTACTCTGACCTTAGACATTTCATAATTAATTTAGAGGTTGATGAGAGCTGTTAAAATTCGTTGTGCCCTCAAGTTTTGCTTCTAAAAACACACCTAAGTTATCTTTAATTACTTGGCTTTTAGGATCTACATTTCTTGAAACCTTTTCTTTCACAACACAATACCAAATATCTGTGGACTTTGGTTATAGTCTGTTAGAAACTCATCCAAAATGAAAGACAAAAGTGATTTCTGTATGTTTGAAAGGGAGCATTTTTAATTTATAAATCACTTGTGCGGTCCTTACATGGAAGCCACCTCTTTTATAGATAGTGATTGGTGATTTATCCAAAAGTAATTTTCATCTTTTAATCGAATGCTCTTAGACAAATGCTTTTTAGTTGTCATAAGATAAATAGTTGTTGATTAGACAAGGCAATACCCGGATACACTTGTTGAAAAGGCTGAAATTTTTGGCCAATAAATACTCCACTTTGGTCTAAACTAATGCAAAGAATTTCAGTATCATTTAGGTAATACAGCCTAAGAGCAACTCCAACCCACCTACCAAATACCCTACTAAAGTCATAAAATGAAAGCTCTTAAAATTCCACCCACTCCAACGCATAACTAAAGGGTCTACCAAAAAATGAAAAAGCTATTTGTATTGTCATATTTGATATCTCAAATGACTATTGTCAAATGAGGGGCCCAGCCGGTGACACACCAGACAAAAGCCACAACGGCTACATTTTGAATACTTTCCCCAGGATCCAACGTGGGCCCTTGCCACGTGTTAGTTCAACGGCTATTTTTTTTTTCCTCAACTTTCAACGGCAGTTTGTTTTTTGGCTGCTTCAACATTTTGGTTCACAATTTTGTATCCTCTATTCCTCCTTCAACGGCTATTTTTTTTTTGTGCTTTTACTTTTATACCATTCCAAATGTCTATAAATATAAACTTGAACTCAATTTTTATATTGTGCTCTCTTGTCTAATTGTATTGTTTTTGTTTTTTACTTACAATTTTTTAGAAGAAAAAATGGAAACATTGAGAATTTCTCAGTAAACATTGAGAATTTCTCAGTAAATATGAGAATTTTCTCATATTATATGAGAAATGTTTCACTAAACTATGAGAAATTTCTCAGTAAACATTGAGGATTTCTCAGTAAACATTGAGAATTTCTCAGTAAATATGAGAATTTTCTCATATTATATGAGAAATGTTTCACTAAACTATGAGAAATTTCTCAGTAAACATTGAGGATTTCTCAGTAAACATTGAGAATTTCTCAGTAAATATGAGAATTTTCTCATATTATATGAGAAATGGTTGATAGAAGAAGAATGGTAATTGAGAATGGTAGTTGGGAATGGTAGTTGAAAGTTGACTAGGAGAATGGTAGTTGACCCAAAATTTGGCAGTTTGGATGAAATTTACCATTGGAGCAGTATTGTCAAAATATAGCTTTTTGGTACTGTAGCAGTGTCAAATTATAGCTTTGAGATGAAAAAAATGACTTTTTGCATTGGAGATGCTCTAAGGCGATCGTGGGAAACTTGATTTGATGACCAGCATATCACTCACTTGCTTACATTTTCCACGATCTCGAGATCAAAAGCATCATGTTCAAACCTTTATGGTAGAGTGATTGAGCTTTAAGGTGTGATCATAGTATCCAAATTAATGCACATTTTTATGTCTTTTTCTAACCGTACAATCATTGATTTTAATAACCACATCACGGCAATCGTGGAACAGATACTCAACTTTCTTCGAGTATATCCTTACAACACCTAGAAAAAGGTAACCTAGTATTCTATATGTGACAACAGGAACTTCATCTACCAAAATCTTGTCTGAATTAAACAGAAAAAGAGGAGAAAAATTACAAAGGCATCAAAAACTAAGAAAACTGCAAGTAAAAACATATAAAATGAAGTTCGCAAATCCATTAATAATTGAAACTAAACCTTCCAATCTCAATATCTCTCAACGATATAAACCATTCAACTATTGCTTGTCAAAATTCTCAAACTTATGTTTAGAACAAATCACCCAGGCTAACTTTCCTTACGAGGTACAATCACAATGGAGCATATGCACCAATTCTAAGTATAGGACTTACATGATAATTTGCAACAATATGATATCGTCTCAAAATTAATAGCTAATAGGATTCAAACATGTTCTAGGCATTATCCTTAGGGTTCCTAATTTGTCAACTTCCTAAGTTCACGTAGAGTAGGTATATTACCACATGCTAACTCATAAATAACTCCTAAGTTCAAAGACACCTTTACTTAAGGATACATAAAGCATAGACGGCCTAAAGTCTTCCAATTATATAAGTTAGTGAACGTCTCCAACTCTTAACGACAAATACACCAAGCTTTAGAAATAATAAATCAGCATCCCTTTATCCTCAATATTTCTTTAAACTCCAAATGTCTAAATGATACATTAGTCCTTGACAACATTAGACAAAGATAATATAATATCCGAGGCAAAATCCACCAACCGCTCTATTCCTTCATAAGTACTCTCTATATTTGTACCAAACATTGCATCTTAGTTTACCTAAGCATGTCAAATAGAGATACTAACATTGTATCTATCTCCTCAAAGTCCTAGTTTGTAAAAGCCCCTTTTTAAGCTTTATAGGAACATAACAAAATAATAACACTTCCAATTTTCAACTTACTACTACCAATTAGTATTTCTGTTTAACATCAACCATGGTAGGGTAAACACATAACTTCACATTTTGTGCAAAATCCAACACAAAAGTATGTCAATAGTTCACTAATAACACACACAAATTCATTCCCAACACTTTAAACATAGAAATCTAATTTCCTTGCAATATAAGGGCACATTAACATGGGTGGGAGGGAGAGAGAGAGAGAACTCTCGGTTGGGGAGACAAAGATAGAGAGTTAGAGAAGAGATAAGGAAGAGAAAGAAATAAAGAAAAGAAAGAAAAGTAAAAGAGACAGAGAGAGCGAGAGAGAGAGAGAGAGAGAGAGAGAGAGAGAGAGAGAGAGAGAGAGAGAGAGTAACGTGAGATACAAAAGGGAGGGGGGAATTGTGTGGTGGGAAAGAGTGGGAGTGGGGTCCACAAGTCAAGTCTCTCGACTTGCCACATAAATACACACATCAATATATATATACATACAATACACACGTATATATGGGTCTTTACAGTAACAATCTTGGATAGATAAGAATTGAGGATAAGATTTGTAGAAATGCTACTCATTAGCCTTGTTTGGACTCTTGTAGATAACCATTCTTTACTAACCGATCACCATACTTTGAATTGTCAATAATCATATCTTTAACAAATTGTGTATACATATTTCTCTCTCTCTCTCTCTCTCTCTCTCTCTCTCTCTCTCTCTCTCTCTCTCTTTCCTCTCTTATAATTCATCTTAGATCCTTATGTTGTATTTTTGCATTTCTTTTCGTGGCCTTTGTTTCCTTGCGCACACAGTAGCCCAGTGTCAGCATGCGAGCAGCACGGTGAGTGAGACCTCTCCCGTGCACACTGATTTTTTAGACCCCTTTTACGTGCTTTTTTCAGTGCAAATGTGTTAAAATATAGTCTTATGCCTAACTATGCATTAAAAGCACAGGCCGTAGCTCCCAAAACATCCCCGGCACGTTCTGTGGCACGTAGCCGCGCTTGGGCAGCACGCGCATATGAGACCCTCTCCGTGCACACTAATTTTTAGAACGTTGGCGTGTGCTTTTTTCTGGGCATATGACTTAAACTGCATTAAAATGTCTATGCTCCAGTTTTCATAGTTTGTGCACATGTTTAGCACACTGTTTTGTATACTTCTTGTGTACGTTCACGTGAAAAATGTGCACTGACTTGCATATGTGCTCATGACGATTCCCTATATATTTATATATGCTCTATGATTTTTTTTCTTTTCTGTCTCTAAATTCATGAGCCCAGTAGAACTCTATGCTCTATGATGGATTTCTCTAACCATCATAGATGGTGTAGCAATAATTAGTTTAAGGCCCATCCTTTTTTATTGAATTCATTGTTCTTTTATGTTGGTTGGAGTAGGATTATATATACAAAACATGCAAATTAAAGGTTGCTACGTTCTTTGTTCTAGGATATGGATAGGTCTTGGATGAAGAAAGGGCTATTGTCGAATGAATACAGGGAAGGGGTTCAACATTTTCTTAATGTTGTTGAAGATGGTGCGAAGGATCTGAACTCAATTCGGTGTCCATGCACTCAATGTCAGAATTTTTATAAGTTAGAACTGAAAGAGATCCAATTTCATCTCACTAGATACGGTATTGATCCCAGCTACACCATATGGAAGTGGCATGGGGAAGATGATCGGAATGAAATACCGCCAAATTTCAATGTAGACGAGCCTATCTCCAAAGATGATGAAGAGGAGACCTTTAATGATGTTGCAAGAACAATAGAAATGGTTCAGTCTGTAAATGCAAGTGCCTTAGGTGATAATGAAGGATTCCAAAAATTGCTTGAAGATGCAAAGAAACCTTTGTATAAAGGGTGTACGAAGCACACTAAGTTATCTGCAACAGTGAAGCTCTTCAATATTAAGGCCAAGAGTGGGTGGAGTGATAAAAGCTTTTCGGATGTCTTGGCATTGTTCTCCGACATGCTTCCGGAAGATAATGAATTGCCCTTGTCAACCATTGAGGCTAAGCGTATCTTGTCGACATTTGGAATGGAATACAGGAAAATACATGCATGTCCCAATGATTGCATACTCTATAGAAATGAGTATGAAGATTCAACTACATGTCCAAAGTGTGGAGTGTCAAGGTATAAGGTGAAGAAAAATATGCCCACAGAAAGTAAGGATAAACAAAACAAGGGTGTACCTGCCAAAGTATTATGGTACTTTCCACCCATTCCAAGATTTAGAAGGTGGTTTCAATCTGCCCAGACGGCAAATGATTTAACATGGCATGCGAAAGGAAGAGAAGTTGATGGTCAATTGCGTCACCCAGCAGACTCGCCAACGTGGAAAATAATTGATGCTAAGTGGCCCGAGTTCGCAGCAGAACCGAGAAACCTACGGCTGTCACTTTCAGCGGATGGAATTAATCCGTACGGTACCCTTAGTACTAGGTACAGTTGTTGGCCTGTTATGTTGAACACATACAACCTTCCACCGTGGTTGTGCATGAAGAGAAAGTTTACGATGTTGACAATGTTGATTTCAAGTCCAAAACAACCTGGCAATGATATAGATGTTTATTTAGCACCTCTGATTG
Source organism: Hydrangea macrophylla (assembly GCA_033977485.1). NCBI lineage: Eukaryota > Viridiplantae > Streptophyta > Magnoliopsida > Cornales > Hydrangeaceae > Hydrangea > Hydrangea macrophylla. The sequence continues at coordinate 64,519,011 of CM066997.1, forward strand.
AGGATTTGAAAACATTATGGGAGGATGGAATTGAGGCTTATGATGCCTATCAAAAACAATCTTTCACCTTAAAGGCCGTGTTATTATGGACAATTAACGATTTTCCTGCATATGGAAATTTGTCTGGTTGTACCGTTAAAGGATATTTTGCTTGTCCAATATGCAATGAGAAAACATATTCTCGTAGACTGACACATTGTAGTAAGTGTATTTATACAGGGCATAGAAGATATCTTCCACGGAATCATCCGTTTCGAAATCAAAAGAAGGCTTTTAATGGTGATCAAGAGTTTGGGTCACATCCCGAGCCATTGAGTGGTGAATAGATATTATTAAAGGTGGGGGGGATCAAGGTTTCATGGGGAAAGAAAAATTTCAAAAATAAGAAATCAACATCAAAGAAGAGGAAGAAAGGAAATAAGAAAGAAAATGCACACAATGTTGACGTTACAAGTTGGAAGAAGAAGTCTATTTTTTTTTAGCTCGAGTACTGGAAACATCTGCCTATTCGACATAACTTGGATGTCATGCACATTGAAAAGAATGTTTGTGATAATATCATTGGGACCCTACTCAACATTCCAGGGAAAACAAAAGATGGAGTTAATTGTCGAAAGGACCTTGTAGAAATGGGTTTAAGGAAAGAATTGGCACCGCAAGTTAAGGGGACAAGGACGTACCTACCACCAGCATGTTATTCGTTAACTAGAGCAGAAAAAATAATGGTGTGCAAATCGTTGCTTGAGCTTAAGGTCCCAGACGGATATTCTTCAAATTTTAGAAGTCGTGTGTCAATGGAAGATTTGAAATTGTATGGACTTAAGTCCCATGATTGCCATGTCTTAATGCAACAACTTATTCCTATTGTAATACGAGGTGTGTTGCCAAAGCATGTGAGATATGCTATTATCAGAGTGTGCTTCTTCTTCAATGCTATTTGTGCCAAAGTTGTGGATGTGCAGAAGCTACAAGAAATCCAAAAGGAACTCGTGGTCACACTATGCTTGCTGGAAAAATACTTTCCACCATCATTCTTCGACATAATGGTGCATTTGATGGTGCATCTTGTTAGAGAGGTTGAACTTGGTGGTCCGGTTTTCTTTAGATGGATGTACTCACCCGAGAGGTCAGCGTATTAAAACATTTGATTTAATTATTTACTACCATTAGCAAGTACTCATCATGGTAATTTTAACTTTATCATGATTTATATTATAGGTACATGAGAGTGTTGAAGGGTTATGTGAGAAACAAAAATCGACCAGAAGGGTGCATTGCCCAATGTTATATTATAGAAGAGGCGATTGAGTTTTGTTCCGAGTTCTTAAATGATCTAGATCCAATCGGAGTTCCGTTTGCTAGAAATGAAGAAAAACCTTTCGAAGGAGCTAATGTCATTGAAGTTGACCGTGTGTCCTTGAACCAGGCACATCTTTATGTGTTACATAACACAAATGATGTTCAACCTTATATAGAGTAAAGACTTTTCAATTTCTCCTTAGTATGAATGTTTATTCCTATGTTACTTTTTAAAAATGGTTTATGATGTATTATTAATAACTTAATAGGGCACATGAGGAGTACTTGAAAGAAGCCTACCCTCGTAAAGGGAAAAATAAAAAATTCTTGGAAGATGAGCACAACCGTACATTTATTGATTGGTTACGTACAAGGGTATGATTCATATAATATAGTTATATTATATCTCCTATTTGATAATTGTGACTAAATTAACTTCTTAAAAATCAGGTCGAAACAGAGCAACAAGTCTCAGACACCTTAAAATGGATAGCCCTTGGACCTCGCCCAGATGTTGTAAAATTCCCTGGCTATGTCATTAACGGTTTTCGTTATCAAACGAAGGACCGTGATGATGTACGGGTCAACCAAAATAGTGGAGTGTGCATAGTGGCAAAGACGTTGCAGGTTGCTAGCGCAAAGGATACCAGACCTGTGACTACAGAAATGATTTTTTATGGCGTGATTAAAGAGATATGGATGCTTGATTATATCTCTTTCAAGATTCCAGTATTCAAGTGTGATTGGGTTGATAGTAAAAATGGAATCAAGGTGGATGAACTTGGTTTCACGTCAGTTAATCTTTCTAGAGTGGGCCATAAATCAGACTCTTTTATTTTGGCATCTCAAGCGAAACAAGTCTTTTATGCCCCTGACCAATTGGATCCTAAATGGTCAATTGTTCTATCATCTCCTCAAAGAAAATATTATGACGAAGACAATGATGATGACCTTATCGGAGATGAAATTTCCGTTAACGTACTCCCAAATGCTGAAATCTTCGATGTGATTGATGAGTCATCATCAACTTATGCACGTGATGATTGTGATGAGGGGACTTGGATCGACCATTCAAAATCTTAGTTACATTTTTACCCTTTGGATCACTTGTAAAGCAACAAAACTTATTACATTATGACCATTCTATAATGTAACTTTTTGTTTCTGTCAACTTCTTCAGTTGGATTTGTAGTTCAATAATGTTGCCTAACATGCCCCTTTTGAATTGAATTGTGTCATTTGAATTGTTTCATTTCTTCAGTTGAATCATTTTATTTCTTCATTTATTATTGGATTTGTAGTTTATTCATGTTGTATAGTCCAATTATTTCATTTAGTTGGTGTTACAATCTCTGAATTTTACAGGCTCAGTGAAGTGTTCATCTTATCATGGAGGTGAAAAACGACAAAAATTCAGAAGAAATGTCCTTTGGTAATAAAGGTCGAGGACCAGCAAAGCTAAAGGATGTGATGCAAATAACCAACAGTGAAGAAAGGTTGAAAATCATTTATAATTCCAAAGGACAGCCCATTGGTTCACATAAAAAAAGCTAGCAGGTTACATGGGTCTATTGGTGAAGTCTTTTGTGCCAATAACTTACTTAACGTGGCACAAGGTGCCAGAGAGCTTAAAAAGAAGCTTGTGGGCAGCTCTACAGGTGATAGAATTTGTTCTTTGTACTTCGTAGAAGATGGATTATCTCTCTATGTTTAACTGATTCTTGTCTTTCTACATCTGAAGGTTAAATTTGATGTAGACCCAAACACCAAAAAGTCGAGCTTATCATCCATGGCTACTAAGTGGAGGGCATTCAAAACAAACCTCACTAGAGAGTGGATAAATAAGTTTAAAGACAAGCCCGAGCTTCTTAAAGACCCGCCACAGAAGTATAAAAAGTATATTGATCAACCGACATGGGATGAATTTGTCAAAGTTAGGCTCTCCGAAAATTTTAAGGTATAATTCAAAAGAATTATTGAATGTATGCAAAGTAGAGTTGGGTTTTATAACGTTAATACTAATTTTATTCCCATCCTTATGTTTTGTAATTATAAGGTTCTAAGCAAGGAGCAACGTGAAAGGCGAGCAAAGAATATATATAATCATCGTATGAGCAAGAAAGGCTATGCTGGTTTGGCCGAAGAGTTGGTAGGTTTAATTTTGACAATCTTTTATATGATACTATCAATGCAAAGGTATTGATTATATTTTTTACACTTTATTGTGATGATAGAAAGAGGAGTTTGGACCCAAATATGAAGATGATCGAAGTTTCTTATGGACAAAAGGCCGAGAAAAAAAAGGTGGCGGATTTGGAGACGATGCTACCAAGGAAGTGGTTGACAAAGTGGTAAGTACTTTGCAATCAATATCAGCATTGTGCTCTCTCTCTCTCTCTCTCTCTCTCTCTCTCTCTCTCTCTCCATTTTTTTAAATATGCTTTGTCTATATTTATACTTGACACTTATCAACCTTCTAGGTTACAATGAAAAAACAAGTTGAGGATGGGAGTGTAGTAATAGAAGGAAGTTCTGACATCCTTAGTATGGCATTGGGCACTTCCGAGCCCTCCGGTCATGTGAGAGGTCTAGGATTTGGAGTCACCCCCTCCAACTACTTTAATCTACCTAGACGTGCATCAAGAAAATATATAAATGAGTTGGAGTTCAAATTGAAGGAGGAACAACAAAGGAGAATAGAGGCAGAACAAAAGTTTAGTCAATTGCAACATCAATTGCTTAAGGGACACTCATCTGAGAAGGTTGCTTCCAATACTCAAAAAAGTGATAACAGAAATTGTGAGTTCTCTTCGAAAAGGATAATGTGGGGTACAAGTGGTAGCAAGAGTGAATCAGGTTCAAAAAGGGTAATGGAAATCATTGTACAATTCTATATCATGTCTTATTTTAGGGTTTTTTTGCGATGAATCTAATTTTTTTTTTCTTTTATGCATAGTTAAAAATTGATGGGACAGCAAAGGCTCATGAACATGCATCACCTCACGTATCAAGTATTGGAAAGGCATGTATTTTTTTTTTAAATGAGTGTTATCCTTGCAATTTTATTGTTGGATTTTGAAATTTGGCATGGTCGTATTTATTATAGGAAAAGAGATGCAGGTTGGCAATTGGCACCAGAAACAACATTGTTGCAGTGGGGATGGTCTTTGAGAAGAGTGGACCTCATGAGAAAATTCATAATGTTAGTTTGGGAGAACAAAATGTACGTGTCTCTATTAGTAAAGTAACGGAAGCTATTTTCTCAAATGTTGCACTCCCTATATCGGTTGGTGATGAGATGACACAAATTAAAGATGCTATTGGGTCAATTGTTGCTTGGCCTAAAGAGCTTGTGCTCATTGGTGTTGAGGTAAAATATTTACTAATTAAGTGATATAAAAAGATAGTAAATTAAAACGCATTATTTAACTGATCTTTTTCTTAACTATGAAAAAAAGGAAGAAAAAAATGATGATGCTGGTGTCCAGAAAAAAAGTAAGACGAAAGATGATGCTGGTGTCCTGAAAGAAAGTGAGAAGAAAGATGGAAGTGGATGTGAAGTTATTCATACATTCAACCAATTGTTAACAACCACGGAGATTAATCAAATAAGAATTCCAATAGAGAAGGAGATGTTTGGAGATGATACTACCGAATGCTATATTTTCAAGCAAGACTTGGTCGATTTTTGTGAGATGAAGCCCTTAGATGTCACGTGTATTAAGGCGTACATGAGGTAAGAGATGAAATTAATTTCTACTGTCTTATTTGATTGTCTTTGATAAACTAATTATTTATTTTATGGTTTAGGCTTTTGTATGTGAAACTTGAAAAGTCTCAGAGAACTGTTATATTTTTCAATTCTGAATCATTCAATACTGCCTCACATCAAGCAAAAAGAAAACTGGTTAAGGAAAGATTGCAAAATGCAAAGAGGAACCAAGTGTGCTTTATTCCATACAACATTCAAACGGCGTAAGTTATTTCATTTTTCTTCTTAATGCATAATAATCTTCAATATGAAAATGTTAAGTTTTATGTTAACTTACACAGGTTTCATTGGGTCTTACTTGTCATCGATCTCTCTATCATGGAGTGTTATTGGTTCGATCCAAAAAGTATGACTAAACCGAGTGAACAAGTGAAGCTACATATCAATACGTGAGTAAAGACTTATTTATTGAATTTTCCCTCATTGTCTATAACATGTTTGCAATTAATTCAAAACTCTTTACCTTGAAGTGCGCTCGTATCACTGCATATTGATGGAATGAGAATGCCAAAGCCTATTTGGAAAATCCCAAAGGCAAGTAAATAAGAATTAAAATGATTCGTTTAGCTCTTTAATATTAACTACTAAAGTTTTCTCTATGAGACTTAATATAGTGTCCACAACAAGAAGGGGGTGTTGAATGCGGATACTTTTTGATGATGTTCATGAGAGACTTGATTGGGGATCCTTCTCTTTCCCTTGAGAAAAAGGTTTTTGTTTTTTTTATTGAGTTTTGATCATTAATTAACTTTTCGCATCTTTTTTGTTTTTTGATGATCATTAATTAACTTTTGTTTTGAATTGTTTAGATGAAAAGGTTGTGTGATAAAAAAACTTACACACTTGAAGATATCAACGAAATGCGGACTGAGTTCATAGATTTCGTTGTGGAACATATACCCGAATGAAAGCATAGGTAATTAACTTGCTTATATCACAATAAACATGCATCTTCATATGTCCAAAATTGCTTTTTCTATTATTTATTTTTTCGAAGCCCGCTTTGCTATTGCAAGTTTGGAGTGTTTTAGTTGTGAATAGTTATTGCAATTTTCTAGTGAGATTTCAAGTGGTTAGTTCTTGACCTTGAGCATAGTATTCTCATATGTTTAATTTAATAGAGGAACGCTACGTTAACCAAAAGTTAGTTTTGGGGGTTTTGAGTAGTGAATCGATAAACCGCTTAACCAAACGCCACGAAACCTTACACGCACCTCGAACATGTCTAAATAGACTTGCGGGAACTATGAGAAATTTTTCAGTAAACATTGAGGATTTCTCAGTAAACATTGAGAATTTCTCAGTAAATATGAGAATTTTCTTATTTATATGAGAAATGTTTCACTAAACTATGAGAAATTTTTCAGTAAACATTGAGGATTTCTCAGTAAACATTGAGAATTTCTCAGTAAATATGAGAATTTTCTCATTTATATGAGAAATGTTTCACTAAACTATGAGAAATTTCTCAGTAAACATTGAGGATTTCTCAGTAAACATTGAGAATTTCTCAGTAAATATGAGAATTTTCTCATTTATATGAGAAATGTTTCACTAAACTTTGAGAAATTTTTCAGTAAACATTGAGGATTTCTCAGTAAACATTGAGAATTTCTCAGTAAATATGAGAATTTTCTCATTTATATGAGAAATGTTTCACTAAACTATGAGAAATTTCTCAGTAAACATTGAGGATTTCTCAGTAAATATTGAGAATTTCTCAGTAAATATGAGAATTTTCTCATTTACATGAGAAATGTTTCACTAAACTATGAGAAATTTTTCAGTAAAATGGATACCCATATACAACTCCCGTTGGAGTTGCTCTTAGGCTTGAAAAAAAGTTAGTTTTTGGGGTTTTGAGTAGCGAATCGGTAAACCGCTTAACCAAACGCAACGAAACCTTACACGCACCTCGAACATGCCTCAATAAACTTGCGGGAACTAACGGAATGAATAATGGATTCACGGTTCACAAAAAATGCAAAAAAATTACTATTTAGTCACTTAGGCTCGAAAAAAAATTAGTTTTTGGGGTTTTGAGTAGCGAATTGGTAAACAGCTTAACCAAACGCCACGAAACCTTACACGCACCTCGAACATGCCTAAATAAACTTGCGGGAACTAACGGAATGCATAATGGATACACGGTTTACAAAAAAAGCGAAAAAATGACTATTTTGTCACTTAGGCTTGAAAAAAGTTAGTTTTGGGGGTTTTGAGTAGTGAATCGATAAACCGCTTAACCAAGCTACACGAAACCTTACACACACCTCGAACATGCCTCAATAAACTTGCGGGAACTAACGTAATGCATAAAGGATACACGGTTTACAAAAAATGCGAAAAAATGACTATTTAGTCACTTAGGCTTTAAAAAAGTTAGTTTTGGGGGTTTTGAGTAGTGAATCGATAAACCACTTAACCAAACGACACGAAACCTTACACGCACCTCGAACATGCCTCAATAAACTTGCGGGAACTAACGGAATGCATAAAGGATACACGGTTTACAAAAAATGCGAAAAAATGACTATTTAGTCACTTAGGCTTGAAAAAAGTTAGTTTTGGGGGTTTTGAGTAGTGAATCGATAAACCGCTTAACCAAACGACACGAAACCTTACACGCACCTCGAACATGCCTCAATAAACTTGCGGGAACTAACAAAATGCATAAAGGATACACGGTTTACAAAAAATGCGAAAAAATGACTATTTAGTCACTTAGGCTTGAAAAAAAGTTAGTTTTGGGGGTTTTGAGTAGTGAATCGATAAACCGCTTAACCAAACGACACGAAACCTTACACGCACCTCGAACATGCGTAAATAAACTTGCGGGAACTAACGGAATTAATAACGGATACACGGTTTACTAAAAAAGCGAAAAAATGACTATTTTGTCACTTAGGCTTGAAAAAAGTTAGTTTTGGGGGTTTTGAGTAGTGAATCGATAAACCGCTTAACCAAACGACACGAAACCTTACACGCACCTCGAACATGCCTCAATAAACTTGCGGGAACTAACGGAATGCATAAAGGATACATGGTTTACAAAAAATGCGAAAAAATGACTATTTAGTCACTTAGGCTTGAAAAAAAGTTAGTTTTGGGGGTTTTGAGTAGTGAATCGATAAACCGCTTAACCAAACGACACGAAACCTTACACGCACCTCGAACATGCCTAAATAAACTTGCGGGAACTAACGGAATTCATAACGGATACACGGTTTACAAAAAAAGCGAAAAAATGACTATTTTGTCACTTAGGCTTTAAAAAAGTTAGTTTTGGGGGTTTTGAGTAGTGAATCGATAAACCGCTTAACCAAACGACACGAAACCTTACACGCACCTCAAACATGCCTCAATAAACTTGCGGGAACTAACAGAATGCATAAAGGATACATGGTTTACAAAAAATGCGAAAAAATGACTATTTAGTCACTTAGGCTTGAAAAAAAGTTAGTTTTGGGGGTTTTGAGTAGCGAATCGGTAAACCGCTTAACCAAACGCCACAAAACCTTACACGCACCTCGAACATACCTAAATAAACTTGCGGGAACTAACGGAATGCATAACGGATACACGGTTTACAAAAAAAGCGAAAAAATGACTATTTTGTCACTTAGGCTTGAAAAAAGTTAGTTTTGGGGGTTTTGAGTAGTGAATCGATAAACCGCTTAACCAAATGACACGAAACCTTACACGCACCTCGAACATGCCTAAATAAACTTGCGGGAACTAACGGAATTAATAACGGATACACGGTTTACAAAAAAAGCGAAAAAATGACTATTTTGTCACTTAGGCTTGAAAAAAGTTAGTTTTGGGGGTTTTGAGTAGTGAATCGATAAACCGCTTAACCAAACGACACGAAACCTTGCACGCACCTCGAACATGCCTAAATAAACTTGCGGGAACTAACGGAATGCATAAAGGATACACGGTTTACAAAAAATGCGAAAAAATGACTATTTAGTCACTTAGGCTTGAAAAAAAGTTAGTTTTGGGGGTTTTGAGTAGTGAATCGATAAACCGCTTAACCAAACAACACGAAACCTTACACGCACCTCGAACATGCCTAAATAAACTTGCGGGAACTAACGGAATTAATAACGGATACACGGTTTACTAAAAAAGCGAAAAAATGACTATTTTGTCACTTAGGCTTGAAAAAAGTTAGTTTTGGGGGTTTTGAGTAGTGAATCGATAAACCGCTTAACCAAACGACACGAAACCTTACACGCACCTCGAACATGCCTCAATAAACTTGCGGGAACTAACGGAATGCATAAAGGATACATGGTTTACAAAAAATGCGAAAAAATGACTATTTAGTCACTTAGGCTTGAAAAAAAGTTAGTTTTGGGGGTTTTGAGTAGTGAATCGATAAACCGCTTAACCAAATGACACGAAACCTTACACGCACCTCGAACATGCCTAAATAAACTTGCGGGAACTAACGGAATTCATAACGGATACACGGTTTACAAAAAAAGCGAAAAAATGACTATTTTGTCACTTAGGCTTTAAAAAAGTTAGTTTTGGGGGTTTTGAGTAGTGAATCGATAAACCGCTTAACCAAACGACACGAAACCTTACACGCACCTCAAACATGCCTCAATAAACTTGCGGGAACTAACGGAATGCATAAAGGATACATGGTTTACAAAAAATGCGAAAAAATGACTATTTAGTCACTTAGGCTTGAAAAAAAGTTAGTTTTGGGGGTTTTGAGTAGCGAATCGGTAAACCGCTTAACCAAACGCCACAAAACCTTACACGTACCTCGAACATACCTAAATAAACTTGCGGGAACTAACGGAATGCATAACGGATACACGGTTTACAAAAAAAGCGAAAAAATGACTATTTTGTCACTTAGGCTTGAAAAAAGTTAGTTTTGGGGGTTTTGAGTAGTGAATCGATAAACCGCTTAACCAAACGACACGAAACCTTGCACGCACCTCGAACATGCCTCAATAAACTTGCGGGAACTAACGGAATGCATAAAGGATACACGGTTTACAAAAAATGCGAAAAAATGACTATTTAGTCACTTAGGCTTGAAAAAAGTTAGTTTTGGGGGTTTTGAGTAGTGAATCGATAAACCGCTTAACCAAACGACACGAAACCTTACACGCACCTCGAACATGCCTCAATAAACTTGCGGGAACTAACAGAATGCATAAAGGATACACGGTTTACAAAAAATGCGAAAAAATGACTATTTAGTCACTTAGGCTTGAAAAAAAGTTAGTTTTGGGGGTTTTGAGTAGTGAATCGATAAACCGCTTAACCAAACAACACGAAACCTTACACGCACCTCGAACATGCCTAAATAAACTTGCGGGAACTAACGGAATTAATAACGGATACACGGTTTACTAAAAAAGCGAAAAAATGACTATTTTGTCACTTAGGCTTGAAAAAAGTTAGTTTTGGGGGTTTTGAGTAGTGAATCGATAAACCGCTTAACCAAACGACACGAAACCTTACACGCACCTCGAACATGCCTAAATAAACTTGCGGGAACTAACGGAATTCATAACGGATACACGGTTTACAAAAAAAGCGAAAAAATGACTATTTTGTCACTTAGGCTTTAAAAAAGTTAGTTTTGGGGGTTTTGAGTAGTGAATCGATAAACCGCTTAACCAAACGACACGAAACCTTACACGCACCTCAAACATGCCTCAATAAACTTGCGGGAACTAACGGAATGCATAAAGGATACATGGTTTACAAAAAATGCGAAAAAATGACTATTTAGTCACTTAGGCTTGAAAAAAAGTTAGTTTTGGGGGTTTTGAGTAGCGAATCGGTAAACCGCTTAACCAAACGCCACAAAACCTTACACGCACCTCGAACATACCTAAATAAACTTGCGGGAACTAACGGAATGCATAACGGATACACGGTTTACAAAAAAAGCGAAAAAATGACTATTTTGTCACTTAGGCTTGAAAAAAGTTAGTTTTGGGGGTTTTGAGTAGTGAATCGATAAACCGCTTAACCAAATGACACGAAACCTTACACGCACCTCGAACATGCCTAAATAAACTTGCGGGAACTAACGGAATTAATAACGGATACACGGTTTACAAAAAAAGCGAAAAAATGACTATTTTGTCACTTAGGCTTGAAAAAAGTTAGTTTTGGGGGTTTTGAGTAGTGAATCGATAAACCGCTTAACCAAACGACACGAAACCTTGCACGCACCTCGAACATGCCTAAATAAACTTGCGGGAACTAACGGAATGCATAAAGGATACACGGTTTACAAAAAATGCGAAAAAATGACTATTTAGTCACTTAGGCTTGAAAAAAAGTTAGTTTTGGGGGTTTTGAGTAGTGAATCGATAAACCGCTTAACAAAATGACACGAAACCTTACACGCACCTCGAACATGCCTAAATAAACTTGCGGAAACTAACGGAATGCATAACGGATACACGGTTTACAAAAAAAGCGAAAAAATGACTATTTTGTCACTTAGGCTTGGAAAAAGTTAGTTTTGGGGGTTTTGAGTAGTGAATCGATAAACCGCTTAACCAAATGACACGAAACCTTACACGCACCTCGAACATGTCTAAATAAACTTGCGGGAACTTACGGAATTAATAACGGATACACGGTTTACAAAAAAAGCGAAAAAATGACTATTTTGTCACTTAGGCTTGAAAAAAGTTAGTTTTGGGGGTTTTGAGTAGTGAATCGATAAACCGCTTAACCAAACGACACGAAACCTTGCACGCACCTCGAACATGCCTAAATAAACTTGCGGGAACTAACGGAATGAATAAAGGATACACGGTTTACAAAAAATGCAAAAAAATGACTATTTAGTCACTTAGGCTTGAAAAAAAGTTAGTTTTGGGGGTTTTGAGTAGTGAATCGATAAACCGCTTAACCAAATGACACGAAACCTTACACGCACCTCGAACATGCCTAAATAAACTTGCGGGAACTAACGGAATGCATTACGGATACACGGTTTACAAAAAAAGCGAAAAAATGACTATTTTGTCACTTAGGCTTGAAAAAAGTTAGTTTTGGGGGTTTTGAGTAGTGAATCGATAAACCGCTTAACCAAATGACATGAAACCTTACACGCACCTCGAACATGCCTCAATAAACATGCGGGAACTAACAGAATGAATAACGGATACACGGTTTACAAAAAATGCGAAAAAATGACTATTTTGTCACTTAGGCTTGAAAAAAATTTGTTTTGGGGGTTTTGAGTAGCGAATCGGTAAACCGCTTAACCAAATGCCACGAAACCTTACACGCATCTCGAACATGCCTAAATAAACTTGTGGGAACTAACGGAATGCATAAAGGATACACGGTTTACAAAAAATGCGAAAAAAATGACAATTTAGTCACTTACAGCAACTCCAATGGGAGTTTGCATTTTGAGTATCCAAAACACCAATTTGGGTCCTTGAATAGTGATTTTGGATACTCAAATGGATCTTTTGAACAAAAGCACTCCAACCATGGTAACCAAATTGAGTATCCATTTCTTATTTTTCATATTTTTGAATTTAATAAAAAAGTAACAACTTGATTATATTTAACGTTTATATACTAGTTTAATTTTAAATTACGTTTTAGATCGTTGTAATTTCAATTTCGCATGTTATTTGAATTTCCTATGTAATTTCAATCAAAAATGATACACACACACCAAATCACCCATTTATATGAGAAGTGTTTCACTAAACTATGAGAAATTTCTCTGTAAATATTGAGAATTTCTCAGTAAACATTGAGAATTTCTCAGTAAATATGAGAATTTTCTTATTTATATGAGAAATGTTTCACTAAACTATGAGAAATTTTTCAGTAAACATTGAGGATTTCTCAGTAAACATTGAGAATTTCTCAGTAAATATGAGAATTTTCTCATTTATATGAGAAATGTTTCACTAAACTATGAGAAATTTCTTAGTAAACATTGAGGATTTCTCAGTAAACATTGAGAATTTCTCAGTAAATATGAGAGTTTTCTCATTTATATGAGAAATGTTTCACTAAACTATGAGAAATTTTTCAGTAAACATTGAGGATTTCTCAGTAAACATTGAGAATTTCTCAGTAAATATGAGAATTTTCTCATTTATATGAGAAATGTTTCACTAAACTATGAGAAATTTCTCAGTAAACATTGAGGATTTCTCAGTAAATATTGAGAATTTCTCAGTAAATATGAGAATTTTCTCATTTATATGAGAAATGTTTCACTAAACTATGAGAAAATTTTCAGTAAACATTGAGGATTTCTCAGTAAACATTGAGAATTTCTCAGTAAATATGAGAATTTCTCAGTAAACATTTATTGGGTGGTTTGGTGTGTGTGTGTGTGTGTGTGTATCATTTTTGAATTTCTCAGTAAACATTTCAATTGTAGCACACTGTTTATAGCCGTTGCAAACAAAATTGAAACCCAACTGCTATGAACAGTGGCGTCTGACATTTCCCACCAAATTATGGATCTCCCCCCTTTCTCTCTCCATCGACTATAAATTTGGGTCCCCAACCATGGTGGATGCATTTTGCATACCCATATGCAACCTCCGTTGGAGCTCAATTTTTTTGACAAAAATTGCCAAAATGGCAGTTATTTAAAATGGATACCCATATACAACTCCCGTTGGAGTTGCTCTTAGGCTTGAAAAAAAGTTAGTTTTTGGATTTTGAGTAGCGAATCGGTAAACCGCTTAACCAAACGCAACGAAACCTTACACGCACCTCGAACATGCCTCAATAAACTTGCGGGAACTAACGGAATGAATAATGGATTCACGGTTCACAAAAAATGCAAAAATATTACTATTTAGTCACTTAGGCTTGAAAAAAAAGTTAGTTTTTGGGGTTTTGAGTAGCGAATCGGTAAACCGCTTAACCAAATGCCACGAAACCTTACACGCACCTCAAACATGCCTAAATAAACTTACGGGAACTAACGGATTGCATAACAGATTCACGGTTCACAAAAAATGCGAAAAAATGACTCTTTCATCATTCCTAGTTCCCCGAACACATTGTGGTCTCTCGAAACCCCCAAACATAGTTTTACTCTTTTATTATTTTAATCATATACAACTAATTAATGAAATCTGTATCTTTTTTGTAGGTACAAAGTTTCACATTTTGATGGAAGGTTCTAACAAACAAACCACACTTTTTGTTGGGCTAATTAATTCTTTTTTGTTGCTTTCATAGGTTTGTTCGTGCTTTTTGATGAATATGTAATATGTATATATATGATATTAGATTTGCACTTGACTCTGATCGATTGTATATTTTTTTTGTTCATTCTAATTAATTGGTTGATATTGAGATGAATCTATATGAAATTTAGTAGTTGAAATATTGAGTTGGATTTAATTTTGTACAGGGTGCATGCATGGTATTGTATATATGTACAGGGTGGTATATATTGTTTTTACAGGGTGGTATTTATGTCACTTTTACAGCATTTATGTCACTCTTAAGGCTCTTATGTAATAATTTTGTTTGGTATTTATGTCACTTTTCTACTTTTATGTCACTTTAGGTTAAAAGTGACATAAATAAAATGGTATTTATGTCACTTTTAAGACTTCGATGTATTAATTTTTGTTTGGTATTTATGTCACTTTTCCACTTTTATGTCACTTTATGTTAAAAGTGACATAAATAAAATGGTATTTATGTCACTTTTAAGTATTTATGTCACTTTTTATTAACAAATTTGTTGGATTTATGAAACATTTATGTCACTTTTTCGAAAGTATTTATGTCACTTTTAAAACATTTATGTCGCCTCCATTTATGTCACTTTTTACTGAAAAAAAAAGTGACATAAATACCTATTTATGTCACTTTTTATGTGACATAAAAGGCCTTTTTCCTTGTAGTGGGAGTACTTTCTAAATCCCAAAAACACCCCAAGTTGGCCTATATAAACACCCCATTACTCCTCATTTTGGGAGAGTAAAATGCAAGTTTAGAGAAAGTTTGGGAGAGAAAGTGTAGAGATAAGGTTAGAGTGGAGAGAAAAGAAGCTTTCTTCTTTGATTTTTCAAAACAAAAGTGAGTTCTAACTTTGTTTTTACTTCATTACTTCCATTTACTTCAACATTCAATACTCCCAACCACCATTTTTAGTGAGCATTCAAGAGTGTGGAAGCTTCTTCCATGTCTAGTGTCATTACATATGAGTGATACACCAATCTACAAGTCTCATGCTTCATGAATATCATCTATTGATTATCATCTACTTGCTTGTTTATTTATTGTTCATCTCTTCTCATCCCATTTCTTTTTATTTTCTTTATTTACTTACTAGTTCATCATCATCTAAGTGATGACATGAAGTTTGGGGTGAGTGAATCCTCATGGATAGTAGCTCTTGACCTCAAAAACATGTTTGATAGATGATGACCATAACCTCAATACTTCCAAGGTATTCTTGGAATGTATTGAAGTTATGTCCAAAAACAAAATAAATCTCTCCAACAACCTTGGAGGTTCTTAAATGATGAGTTTGATGTAGGTATTCTAAGTGGCTATGATCCTTATTGAGTGTTGAAAACATGTTTTCAAAACACCTATTTCAAAATCCCTCTCAATCCCTCTCATTTGGTTTCAAGAAACAAAACTTTGTTTTCTCCAAAATCTTCAAAACAATGAGTCAAAACAGTGAGTGAGTTGAGTTCAAAGATTTTCCTAGAACACAATACTTAACATATGGATACAAGGCCACTTGGAAAGTCTTCCTAACTCATTGGAGAACACCAATGATTTTTGGTTTGACTTGGAAGTACTTGGAAATGGTCCATTTGGGTCCCAACATTCCTTCCAAACATTCTGCTTTTTGCTGTCACAGCAGCTAGGTCAACTTACGATCTCTTTTCCAGAAACCTTTTCCAAAAGGGGTGATCCTAACTTATTTTTCCCTTAAATTTAAATGTCTTAGGAAACTTTCTGTATAAAATGGGCCTCTAGATCATTCTTTTTCATTTTCTAAGATTTTCTACCATTTCAGACGACAGTACGAACTCTGCTTCTGAGTGACCTCTATTGTTTATGTAATTTCTCTCAATCTGTGATAGATATTCAAGATTGGCCTTTTGGGTTGTGTTCTAGACACAATAAGGAACATCTCCATAAAAAATCATGCATTGAAAACATTCCTAACCCCTCTTTTCAAATTCCAAAAGATCATGCTACTGTTCTGTCCACTATTCACAGCAAGTACACTTTAACTTTCATTCTTTGATTTGAGGCTTATATGCATTCCAAATTAGTTCATATCTTAGGAAGTGGTTCATACTACATTTGTATATATCCCATGTTGATTTCATTCATTCATTCTTGCCCATTTTAGACTTCTAAGCCATTCTAGAAATCCATGTACACAAAACACACTACAACCTTTGCACATTTTTAAATACATACATTGCATTCATGCAAGATTTGGGGTTTTTGTAACTCTTAATCTAAGGAGATTATAAGGAATGAACTCGATCACTCGTTCATGCTTCCCCTTGGTCTATTCATCCTTTCTCATCCGTCCCGGGGATTGAGAGGTCTTCTTTTATCAAAGAATAACATGTATCATTCTAGCCTTGCTAAGCATATTTTGATTTCTTTGCTTATTTGTTTCAATAACAATTCATGTCCCCCTTTAGATTAGGAAAACTTGATTAATTGATATATGATTAGACGATTTTTCCTAGGTTTGTTTGTGTGATCTTCCACTTTACATTGCATGATATTTGATTTAGATCTTATGAATGATATTTTACCTTTAGATCTTCCAATTTCAAGTTTTCTTATGTGATGTAATATACTACAATAGTATTAATTGTCGAACCAAACATAGTATAAGATGATTATTTGGATGCTAATTGAGGCCCGTCGAAAGACGGGGCGAGTTGAGGGTGTTTTAGTCGCGACAAAGGCTCCTTCCTCTCTCGTACCAAAACCCCGAACCGAGTTCTTTGGTTATGAAGGGCCGGTGCCCTTATCCGCTTGGGTGAGTCAAAATTAGGTTTCTTGGTTCCTTAAAGACCAAGTGGCGACTCTGTATCTGTTTTCAACAGACCTATTTTCTTTCTTTAATTCAAATCAATTTCAAAACAATCTCAAACAAGAGAAGTGGTCCGAAGCCCGGTGTCCACAATCTGGCGACTCCACTGGGGATGTTTATTTTAAAACAAAATAATACAGAGGTTTGACTCATAAGAAGCATCCTTAAAATCATATTTTTACTGTGTTTGGTTCACTGCATTGCACTCTTGCATTCCCCCCTCCGACTGTGTCTGAAACGCGGCGCTGACATTGTTCAGGTCTTGCTGTGCCAGGGCACAAGTCACCGTTGATACTGTACCTTCCAAGGTATATCAAAAAGAGTAAAAACCTCCGTACTGTTTCCCTGACGGTATATTGGAACTCTCGTCAACGGACCCTCTTTGACTAAACCTAGCCTTTGCATATAGATTCCTGTAGAACCTTTCATAGGACTGTTCATTTATCTTTTCAGATAGGACAATGTGATATAACTATTGTATGCCCTGACGGGATTACCTGCGCGGTGTAGACGCTTATGTGGCATAGAACAGAACCTCTTTCTTATGATTCTCAAGGCAATCACTCACATGTAGTCACATTGAGTTGACCTGCCTAAGCATCATGACAAGGATGTCTGCTCCATGCTCGCAAAGATATACACCGCAAGCCTTGTTTGTCGGTCTTGAGACATAGGAGTATGAAAACCTGCTAGAAAGTATGATCACTATAACCGTACTTACCAGTTTCCCCAGAAACTCTGTCCAGATATCCCAGATATAACCACATTAACCAGTTTCCCGCAGAAACTCTGTCCAAATATCCCAGATATAACCACATTAACCAGTTTCCCACAGAAACTCTGTCCAAATATCCCAGATATAACCAAATTAACCAGTTTCTCACAGAAACTCTGTCCAAATATCCCAGATATAACCACATTAACCAGTTTCTCCCAGAAACTCTGAATATCCCAGATATAACCACATTAACCAGTTTCCCACAGAAACTCTGTCCAAATATCCCAGATATAACCATATTAACCAGTTTCCCACAGAAACTCTGTCCAAAATTTCCGAAGTATCTTGGAAATCCATGTTATCCCTTGGTGATCATACTAGAAAGTAAGGTTAGCACACTCTGTATGGCTAGGACCTTATTTGTTTAGCTGCTATCTGTTAGAAATAGGAGCATCATATAGATTAGGGCTTACATCCGCATGCTTGTCCCATTTGCATGCACCATTCCCCATCAATTTGCACGCACTGTTTCGAGTCGGTCCACATCACTATCTTTGTCTGCCTAGAGTTGCCACTGTCAAAGATCTAATCTAGTCCTTTCAAAATCTTTCAGGTCAGTATAGATTCCCAAGGTCAGCAGTCAGGGTCTTATTCGTGGGTCAGAAGTGCGGATATTCGGTTAATCAGAATCAGTCCGACAGCTTACGTCAGCATGAATAGGGAAGAGTTGGAAAACAAGGTTACTGAATTGGGAGCGACTATAAGCCAACAATCAGACAGTCTAGCCCAAGTCCTAAAATTCATGGAAGAACTGAAGCAGCAACAGCCGCGACCTCCGCCCGAGTTTCCGCCACTAGGGTTTGAACCTCCTCTACATGAGAATAATGGGGAGGAAAACTGGTTTCAAGGGGTCCCACCGCTTACGTATGAGAAGAAGCTCCAAGAAAAATTGGACAAGGTCGATAAACTGGAAAGCGTACTCAGGAAAAGCAAGGGTATCGACGATTACATGTTAGATCTGGAAGGCCTCTTCGAGCCTGTCAAGCTGAAACTGCCAGAGAATTTCAAAATGCCTGCCATCGATCGCTTTGATGGAACGGGAAACCCGAAAAGCCACGTGAAGCTATGTATGAGTATCTTCCAGTCCATGGGTTGCACCTACGAGCACATTGCGATGCTATTCCCACAAACTCTGGCAAAATCTGCACTATCGTGGTTCCTAACCTTGGAAGCCTCCAAAACCCGGGCCTGGGAGGACATTGTTCGAGTCTTCGTCGATCATTACTCTTACAATCAAGAGCTGGACGTCACCGTCAGGGATTTGGAAACAACCCGGCAAAGTAACAATGAATCCTTCGCTGCATTTCTGAGCAGATGGAGGAACAAGGTAGCCCAAATGACCCGCCGGCCAATCGAGAAAGAACAGGTAAGGATGCTCATCCGGAATCTGCAGCCGCTCTATCATGAGAAATTATTCTACCAGTCCATCTCCACCTTTGAGGAGTTGTTTGAAGTCGGAACCCGAATCGAAGATGCTATCAGGGAGGGGAAGATCACAAAGGAAGACCCTCCGAGTCAGCCAAGAAGGCCCAACTACTCCCGGAATCCCCCGGATGTCAATGCCCTTAGCGGCCAACCCATGGCATATCCTCCAAGGCCATACCAACCCTCCAACCAGGCAAATTCCTCCAACCGCCCTTTCCAGAAAAAGCCCCCTCGCAGTTTTGCCAAGCTAGAAATCTCTCTCTCCTCAGCCCTAGATCGCCTCCTCAAAAAAGGCCATCTCCAATTACTCCAGCCTCGAAATACCCCGCTCCCGCCTAACTGCGATATGTCCAAGCGATGTACTTACCGCCAAGCCCCCGGCCATAACACTGATGATTGCATGCGCCTCCGCCACGACATCCAAGACCTCATCGACCAGAATATCATCGAGCCGCCACCAAAGCAGCCTCATATCACCCAAAATCCCCTACCAAACCACCAAAATGTCAACCTCATTGAGTCCAGTCCCGTACCCTTCAACCCTGCTACTTATATCGCCCCCCTAGGACAACCCTTGCTTTGCATTGACATCCCGGATTCTGAAGGGATTCATCTGATCGGAGGGGAGAATGACGAGTGGCAGCAGCAGCTTGACGACGAGCAGGACTTGTTCTTCCTGGAAGAGCATGACCTAGGGGCGGTAGACCTCAAATGGTATGACCCTAACGACGAGAGTGATGCTTCCATCTGGAACGAGCCAGAAAAGCCATTTGTGGGAACGGATTGTGATTGGTTTAAAAAGGATGGGACTGTAGAAGGGCCTACTCCTGCTGAGATTGATCACCTAACCAGGTCAGGCCGCCACTATCAGCCTCCGCAGCCTGCCACCGAAGCCATCGAAAAAGGTCCAGTTAAAGACAAGGGGAAGGGCAAGATGGATGAGGTCATCGAAGAAGACAATGAGCTGATCAAGCAGCTAAAGAAAACCCAAGCGCATCTCTCGATGTGGGATATTATGGTGACATCCTATAAGCACAGGCAAGCCGTGTTAGATGCCTTGGCTGGGATTGAAGTCCCCATCGACGCCGCGCCGGAGGACATGGTAGCTTTCTTGGGTGCACTTACCCCCGACCCCATCATTACATTCTCCGATGAGGACCTGCCGCCAGAGGGATCCACGCATAACAAGGCGTTATACATTACTGTGGGATGTAAGGAGCAACAGGTGCCGTTTTGTCTAGTCGATACAGGTTCTGCTTTGAATGTTTGTGCCTTAAGAATTGCCACTGCTTTGGGGGTCAGTATCCTCGACATTACGCCATCTGTGCAATCCGTGAGAGCCTATGACAACACTAGAAGAAATGTGATGGGAACTGTTTCTCTCCAAATCCGGGTAGGATCTTTGGTGAGCACCGAGATTTTTCAAGTCATGGACATACCTGCCTCGTTCAATCTGCTAATTGGGAGACCCTGGCTTCACGCCAACAAAGCTGTATCATCCACTGTGCATCAAATGATCAAGTACATTCATGAGAGGGAGGTAAAGATCATCCTCGGTAATAGTTGGGGTAATGAGGCTTTCCCAAATTACGCTCCCATTTTTGAAGTCCAAATACCTGAGCTGGAAGAAGGAGAAATCGGAGGATTCTTCATGGAAGAAGTTCATATGATCAAAGACGAAGACCGATTCCCTGAGGTCCACTCCGCAGTCGTCAACATTGTCCGCAAGATGAACTACTTCCCCGGAATGGGGTTGGGTCGACGCCAGCAAGGAATTCGGGAATTCCCGCAGATCAAAGGGCAACAAGGCACTTTCGGGTTGGGGTACAAGCCCACTGATGAGGACGCCGAGCTACAAAGGCCATGGAAGAAGAGGGTGAAGGGTCTCCCACCATACCGCAAGACTTTAAATGGACAATTCGTCAAGGAAGGGGATGATTTCCCTTACTTCGGGTTCCCCGAACCCTGGGTCCATCAAACCACTGGGAGGAGGCACCCCGGGCTTGAAATCTTCGCTGACTGCGAGAGGCCCCCATATCAAGACCCGTTCTACCCCGAAGAAGTTGAAAAGACCCCAGAGGAAGACTGGTTAAAATACCTTGACACTGAGGCGATCAAGAAGATGTGGGAGGAATCCACTGAGGAGGAAGAAGAAAAGAGGGCCAAGAGCCAAGATGATCAGATCAAGCCAACTGAGGAGGGTCTGAGCAACCAGGCTGTAGAGTCATCTGTCTGTGTCTCCCAATCCCCTATTCCCTCAAAGTCTGTACTACCGATTATCGAGTCTGTACTAGAGTCGGCTGCTGTAAGCCCACCACTATCCAATGTAATCACTTCACCTGTCATGAATGAAATGAAAGACGATTCTGCTTACTCCTCTGTGTCTGACACTTGTGAATGCACAGATCCCTCCGAGGATCTCCCAATCGAACTAAAGCAACTAATTGAAAAACCACCTGCTTATGAAATAATCGAAGATACTTTATCAGTTAACTTAGGTGAAATAGATAATCCACAGATTGTGCAAATTGGCTCAATCCTTAATAAAGAAGAAAAAGAAAAATTAACCCTCTTGCTAAAAGAGTTCAAAGATGTTTTTGCTTGGTCTTACGAAGACATGCCTGGGGTCGATCCCGACATCGTCCAACATCATATTCCTCTCCTCCCTAATTCTAAACCTGTCAAGCAGAAACTGAGGCGCATGAGACCGGAATGGGCACTCAAGGTTAAAGAAGAGGTGGAGAAGCAGTTCAAGGCAGGGTTCATCATTGTCACCGAATACCCGGAATGGGTTGCCAATATCGTGCCAGTCCCGAAGAAGGATGGAAAAGTTCGTGTGTGCGTCGACTTTCGTGATCTGAACAAGGCCAGTCCCAAGGATGACTTCCCGCTTCCCCACATTGACGTTTTGGTAGATAACACCGCAGGACATGAGCTACTGTCTTTCATGGATGGCTTCTCAGGGTATAATCAGATTCTAATGGCGCCAGAAGATCGGGAAAAGACGACATTCACCACCCCTTGGGGAACCTACTGTTATAGAGTAATGCCCTTTGGGCTCAAGAACGCGGGGGCAACGTACCAAAGAGCCGCCACCACTCTGCTGCATGATATGATTCACAAAGAGGTAGAAGTATATGTAGATGACATGATTGTAAAATCCAAGGATAGAGAAGGGCACCTGGTAGCGCTGGAAAAGTTCTTCGAAAGGTTGCGCAAATACAAGATGAGGCTGAATCCAAAGAAATGCACTTTCGGCGTAACCTCCGGTAAACTCCTGGGTTTTCTCATCACACAAAGGGGAATAGAGGTGGACCCCTCTAAGATCAAGGCAATCCTCAAAATGACGCCACCACGGAATGAAAAAGAAGTAAGGGGGTTCCTCGGAAGAATCCAGTTCATCAGCCGCTTCATTTCTAAGCTCACAGCTACATGCGATCCTCTGTTCCGATTGTTGAGAAAAGGGGAGAAGTTCCAGTGGGATGACCAATGCCAAGCCGCTTTCGATAAAATAAAAGCCTACCTTCAAAATCCACCTGTCCTTTCACCACCCACTCCTCATAAGCCCTTATTCCTTTACCTGTCTGTCTCCGAAAATGCCATGGGTTGCATGCTAGCCCAAGAAGGAGAAGAAAGCCACTCCGAAAAAGCCATATATTACCTCAGCAAGAGGATGACTGGGTATGAGCTCAACTATTCTACCCTCGAAAAAATATGTTGGGCCTTGGTTTGGTGCACTCGCCGACTAAGGCACTACATGCTGGCCTTTCGGGTTGTGCTCATATCCCGCATGGATCCTCTAAAATACCTTCTCAAAAAACCCGCCCTGACCGGTCGTATATCCCGTTGGTTACTTCTATTATCCGAATTCGATATCAAGTATGTTACGAGCAAGTCAGTAAAAGGGAGAACCGTAGCTGAGCATCTCGCAGAACATGCCGTTGACTCCGAAGCAAGTGGGGACTTTCCGTTTCCAGACGAAAGCATCATGGAAATCAAGGAAGAACAGTGGAAGTTGTACTTCGATGGAGCAGCCAACATGAAGGGATACGGAGTAGGGATGATTCTCGTATCACCAAGCGGGGACCACACTCCGTTGGCAGTCAAGCTCAATTATAACTCTACCAACAACACTGCTGAGTATGAAGCATGCATTCTGGGAATGGAAGCAGCCTTAGAGCTGAAAGTTCGGAGGTTGGATGTCTTCGGGGATTCAAACCTCATCATATCACAAGCCAGAGGAGAATGGAAAGTAAAAGAAGAAAGGTTGAAGCCCTATCATGATCGTCTCGACCAACTCAAGAGACAGTTCGAAAGTATCACATTCCTCTACTTGCCCAGGGAAGAGAACCAGCTGGCAGATTCCTTGGCCACTCTAGCTTGGATGATCAAAATTCCTGTGGGAGTCAGAATGATGCCCTTGGTAATTGAGCAGAGGTACGAGCCTTCATTCAACATAATCGCCATAGTCGAAGAAGAAGAGAATGAAGCACCATGGTATCAGGATGTCTGGGATTTCATAGAAAATGGGACGTTCCCCCAAGAATCCACCGAGAGAGACAAAAGGGCAATTCGAAGATTCGCAGCGCAATTCATCATTTGCAGCGGGAAACTGCTGAAGAAAGGATACAACGGTCACAACCTGACTTGCTTGTTTGGGAAGAGCTCCAGAAGAATGATGGAAGAAATACACGAAGGGGTATGCGGCCCACACATGAACGGCCACATGCTGGCCAAGAAAATCGTGAGACAAGGATACTACTGGACAACATTGGAAAAAGATTGTTGCAAATACGTGAGAAAGTGTCACAAGTGCCAGATTCATGCAAACATGATGCACGTGCCGCCATCCCTTCTGTACAGCATGACTTCACCTTGGCCATTCTCAACCTGGGGAATCGACATCATTGGAGAAATCATTCCGAAAGCCTCAAATGGAAATCGGTACATCCTGGTAGCCATAGATTACTTCACAAAATGGGTAGAAGCTGCATCTTACACCAAGTTGGGGGCCAAGGAAGTGGCCAAATTCATCAAGAGAAATCTCATCTGCCGTTATGGAGTTCCTCATGAGATTATTTCGGATAACGGAAGTCATTTCAAGGCAGAAGTCAGGGATCTGTTCGAGGAATACAAAATCACCTATCACAAGTCGTCGCCATATCGACCACAGACCAATGGGGCAGTCGAAGCTGCGAACAAGAATGTCAAGGCCATACTGCAAAAATCAACTGATACCTACAAAGACTGGCATGAAAAGCTACCATTTGCACTTTGGGGATACAGAACATCGATAAGAACGTCCACAGGAGCGACTCCTTACTCATTAGTGTATGGGATGGAAGCGGTACTTCCGGTGGAGATAGAATTACCATCCCTACGCGTGATGGCAGAGTGTGAAATTTCGGAATCAGATTGGTTGAGAGAAAGGTATGAAGAATTGGCCCTCATAGATGAAAAGCGTCTAGCGGCGGTCGACCATGTCCGAATCTATCAGAAGAGAATAGCCCGTGCTTTCAACATAAAGGTTCGTCCAAGGAAGATTGTCAAGGGCGACCTTGTCCTTAAAGAGTTGCGAGCTCCGATCTTTGATCCCCGTGGGAAGTTTAAACCAAAATGGGTCGGCCCTTATATCGTCAAGATTGTTCTTTCCGGAGGAGCAACTTATCTCATGGACCTCGATGGTGTCGAATTCCAAGAACTGATCAACATGGATCACCTCAAAAAGTACTATGCTTGACTATCCAATAACCATTCCTTTCAAGCCTTGCCTTGAACTACGCTCGACCTGATTCCCGCTCGGGGATACGTAGGCAACCACATCGGTTCGGTCGCTCCACTAACAAAAATAACCTTTCCTTTCAAGCCTTGCCTTGAACTACGCTCGACCTGATTCCCACTCGGGGATACGTAGGCAACCACATCGGTTCGGTCAACACCATTATAATCAAACCAATTCCTTTCAAGCCTTGCCTTGAACTACGCTCGACCTGATTCCCGCTCGGGGATACGTAGGCAACCACATCGGTTCGGTCGCTCCACCAACAAAGATAACCTTTCCTTTCAAAACCTTGGCCCGAACTACGTTGGACCTGATCCCCGCTCGGGGGTACGTAGGCAGACTTTCAAAAAGAAAAAGAAGGATGGCTCGCTCGGTTGAAAATCCGAAAGGACGCCTAGGCAAAAATTAGAGCTAAATCCAAAGTGAGCAATAACAAAAGAGAGAAAATAGCTCGCTAGGTCACCTCCTTGGTGCCTAGGCAAAAATTATGACCACGTGAGTAAAATAAAGTCGCGGTCCTTACCATAACCCAAAAACCACCCTCCACACTAGGGGCAAACTTCGGCCGCTCGCCTCGTTTGCCTGAACCTCTTCTGAACTAGGGGCAAACGTCGGTCATCTACCTCGTTTGCCTCACAACCATATATATCCCAAAATAGGGGCAAACTTCGGCTACTCGCCTCGTTTGCCTCTAACAACCCCAGCATGCTCAAGCAAGTACCAAAAGCAACAACTAATTGAAATCTCAAGTTACAACATGTTTTCAGAAAGCTAAAATGCATAAAATGAGATTCCCAAAATAACCAAGGTTCACCGATAAACAAACTTTGAATATTACATAGGCAGGAATAATCAAAGAAATAAAAGTCTTTCAAAAAGCAACTACATGTTCAAAGACACTTGGAGGAGTGAGCAGAATCAGTCAGGACTAGTTTTGTCTTAGTGACTTTTTTTTTTTTTTTTTTATTTCTTCAAAGGTCTTTAGAAGTAGGCCTTTACTCGGTCAGTCCAATCATCAATAAAAGCAGCAATAGTGGTAGCTCTGATCCTGGAAGCAAAGACCCTCTCAGTGAACCCCCGAGGAACCTCCTGAACCTGTCCATACTGTCGGGCCAAACGGCGAGGATGATAGAAAGAAGTCTCTCTCAGACCCATCAACCACACTCTCTGGTGACCCCTGAGGCTCGTGGTGATAGCATAGAGGCCCCAACTCCTCACGATCCAGCAAATGTCAGCCTCAGATAAGGTGCTCATCATGCCCACCCAATCGGCAAAGGTATAGTGAGAATGAAGCACGGCTCGACGAAAGTAAACTGGTGGTATACGGCCTGTCCACAGCTGAAGGCGCTCGTAAAGCCAAGCCTGTAACACCAAAGGCGCCCCAGAAAGAAGAGGAGTCCCTTGGTTGAAGGCATTACCCAAACCGTTCAGAGTTTCAGCTAGAACCATGGCCATGGGATTCCTGCTAAGTTTCAGCCCGAGGCACACATGCACCAAGTCAATGGAAGTGCTCGAGAACAGGAAGTGCGAAGTCATGCACAATATCAAAGCGGCCCCACGGGAAGCATCATACACGCTGGGATTCCCAGGACTGGCATACCGGGCAATAATAGAAGCAATGTTGAGAACCTCACCTTGAATCAGCCGGCGGGAAATAGTGACAGAGCAATTCAGGTATTCAGCCAAGGCTTATGTAGGGCTGAGGGTATCAGTAGAAGGGAGAATCAAGTCAGAGTCAGAATCATAGCCGAGAATAGCGCAGAACTCCTCAAGCATGGGGCATATTTCCAGGCCGTTGAAGTTGAAGACATGGTTCACTGGGTCCCAGTGAGCAATGGCAGCACGCAAGAACTCTGTATTCAGGGTCATCTGGCGAAGAAAAAACAGCTCGGTCAAGCCGTAGCTAAAGAGGTTGATCCGCTCCACGCCATCCGTAATGTTCAGCCAAGCTGTGAGATGAGCAGGATCATACAAAGCCATATTTTCTGTCACGGCTCTAGCAAAATTCAAAATTTCGGCAGCACCTCCCCGTTTCACGGACTATCCCACCTGCAAGGCAAAAGCACTCACTATCACAAAACTGCCCATCGCAGTAACATCCAGCAATCACAATGCACATATATCAACAAGCACACAACTGCGCCTCTAAACCGGAAGATATCCGGCCTAGGAGGCAAAACATCATAATACTCTGTCAAAAGGTCACAAATTGTGCTACACATCGTCCTACACTGTCCTAATAATCATATCCTCAGTACAACCCAATCGAAAACAAGAAAAGAAAATAAAATAATAATTCCCGCTTGGGAAGCCTCAGTCCTCCTCTTCTTCGTCCTCCGTCGGACCACCCGGAGTGTACGTCGGCGACGGCCTCCTCCTACCGCCTCTACATCTTGGACCAGTCCTCGATGAGTCAGCCCCGCCTCCACGATACTGCACACACAAATAAAAATGAGGGCAATCAGTAAGGGAACAACAAAAAGTACAAAAACAGAGTCGAGTCAGAGACTTACCAAGGACGCCATCTGATTGGCGGCAAATTGCCGCATACCATCCATCTGTCAAAATAAAAAATCCAGGGTTAGAACCTTGTAACCTTAAGAAAGTGCAAAATTAGAGACATACCCGGTGGTCTCGTGTAAGGACCAGGGACCGTAGGCTAGCCGCCAAGGCGTGACCCTCCTCAGCATAACTCCAAGGAACGTTGAGGACGCCCGCTGGCTGAGTAGGGTACCCACATGTGACTCACGGCACCTCCATCATTTGGCGAGTGCCATCAGCGCCTAGAACATTGACAGTCCAATCCCAAGGAGGGATAGGGTCGGGAGCCTGAGGAGCCTGTCTCCTGTACATCTCGCGAAGCTAAAGGCACAGAATAAGTTAGGAAAAGATAAATCAAAAACATGGAAAATGAATATAAACAAAAAAAATACAAAAAGAACTCACCTCCAGGAGTGGGAAGTTAGGCATCAGGAAACGGCCACGGTAAGCCTCATAACCGGTCTCAGAAAGAAAATGGTCCCAAACATCGATGCCAGCTAAAGCCGCCAGCAGAGCATCTCCAGAAAGGTCACTAGCATCCATCACAGGAGGATCATGAGGGACGCGATACTGGGAACCACCAACCACCTGCCGAGACACCCGCTCACCAAGAAACCACTGCCTGCACTCAGTACTCTCCAGCAGAAGGCGGCAAGAGGTAAGAGATTTAACCGCTTGTATCTCCTCAGTGGCGGCATAAGCGACGCCCTCCCAAGGCGTCCAATCAACACTAGAGGCTGTCAACCCAGTTAAGAAGTTCCGAAGCAAAACAATCCGATGGGCCCCGCTCTTCACCCCAACAACGTCCCTCCGCCATCTCAAGCCTCGTGGGAATAGAGGCACAGGAGCCATACCATCCTCATCCTCGCCTGACTCGTCTGCTGGGGAAGGAGCCAACATCTTCAAGTATTCAAAACTCCAAAGCTGCGCAGACAAAGAAGAAATCAGAACAGGTATGAAAATCAAAGAGATGGAAAATAAAAGAAGAAGCAGTGCATACCTCCCAAGCTCGCCAGAATCCCCCAGTAGATTTAACATCACCTCGGGAGACCTCCCCCATATGCTTATAGAGATGGGCCAGGGCAGCACCGCCCCAGTTGTAGGAGGGGATCTCATCAATGGTCGCCAGGCAAGAAAGGAGCCTCAAGCTCACCCGGTCGTTCCTCGTCGCAAAGATGGAGCACCCGAGGACATACAGAAGGTAAACCCTCAAAAGCTGGGAATTGTTCAGATTGTGATTACCTCTACCATAGGCCCGGTAAAGCCAGCCGCAGGGGAACCAATACCTCTCCAGGTTAGGGGGAACAGCCCCAATCAACATCTCCACCGCCTCCGGGTCAATCTCATAAAAATAGTCCAGAACCAGGCGCTTCCCGCCGACCCTCAAGCCCGTGATCATGGAGAAATCAAAAGGCGTCATAGTCATCTCTCCGAACGGCAGGTGGAAAGTATTGGTAGTGTCCCACCACCCTCGGCCAGTGCATAGAAGTAAGCCAGATCATTGCTACTTTTCGAAACCAAGCGGACGAAGCCTCCGAACCCGGCATCATCAACCATCCTCTTAACGGTGGGCGAAAGCTGGGTATACCATAAGAAAGCATGGGCAAGGCTACCATGGCCTTTCAAGGCCACTTCCGGCACCTACACACAGGCGACAAAAGATGCACAAAATCACTATTCACGACCCGAGAGCGAAATTCACAAAATTAACATTTGAGCACAAGTCGAGCTTCTAACGGTCTCTAAGTGCACGCTATGGCTTACAAAACTAGCATAGTACATGAAAGTGGTCCTAAAATGTCGAAAGTTTCACATACCAAGCTCGCTAGAGCCGCGGCCGAAAGATGGTGTTGGGGGTCCCGCAAAATCACGTCCGGGGTGTGCATCTCGGCCTTCATCCGTCCTTTGGCCTTCTTAGACGGTCTCCTTGAGCTCGAAGCCATGGATCCACAAGAAAAATGGAAGTCACATTTAAACTTTCTTCTTGAAAATTTGGGCAAACCAAAACACCAATCAAAAATCCAACTACGGGGAAAGATTACTCACCTGAGCACGCACAAGCTGCGTTTTGGTGAATTTTGGCTTCAAAAACACCTCAAAATGGCCAAGGATGAGCTTGGAGAGCTCAAAAACCCAAAATATAAGAAGATGAAGTCCGGCCACCCAGTGCCGCCGCGGCACTGGCCAACTGCCGCCGCGGCAGTGGCCCAATGCCGCCGCGGCACTGCTCCCCGTGGGCCCCGCGTCGCTCCGTTTTGCTCTGTTTCGCCCCGGTTTGGCCCGTTTTGGCCTTTTTCAGCACGTTTTTGGCCCCGATCAGCCCCGATGGCCCATTCCAATCAAGATCTATGAGGTTTTACCCCAACCAGACTAAAAGTTGTCAGAACTACCTCCAGCAGGCAAAAACTGGGAAAAATCGGCTCCCGAAGACCCGAATCGGTCGTTTCAGGACAATCGTCGCGAATTCCGATAATTCTGGTAACTGATCCTGGTTTTTAGTTATTGCACCGAATAAAGAAAAGAGATTCCCCGTGAACCCTGCATCATCCTCCGAGGACAAAAGCAGACAGATACCAGATCCCAGAGGCCCTAACAGGCTCTCTTGGATTGAGCAACAAAAGAGATTCCCCGTGAACCCTGCATCATCCTCCGAGGACAAAAGCAGACAGATACCAGCTCCCAGAGGCCCTGACAGGCTCTCTTGGATTGAGCACCAAAAGAGATTCCCTGTGAACCCTGCATCATCCTCCGAGGACAAAAGCAGACAGATACCAGCTCCCAGAGGCCCTGGCAGGCTCTCTTGGATTGAGCGCCAAAAGAGATTCCCAGAGAACCCTGCATCATCCCCCGAGGACAAAAGCAGACAGATACTACCGGAGACCCTGACAGGCCCGAAAGATTCGATCAAAAGGAGCAGTTGAAGAGAGATCCTAGAAAGTATCGCTTCATCCCCAGCAGATTCAGATTAATCCTCAGCGGATTTATACACCGTCAGTAGTCCATTGTCGACTCGTCATCTTGATGCAAACATCGTCGGTCCATCGCTCTCATCACACCATTGGGGCCTCCATGTTCATCATGGGACGTCCCAGGATTTCACGTTCGTCCCGTGACTTCTATGTCAGTCTCTTAATTCCCAGGGCCCCTGTATCCGTCGGTTATTTGCCAAAAGACATCTTCGATCATAGTCCTCTGAGACCCCACACCCAATTACGTTTGTTTACGAAGCACACTTCCAGAAGTTTGCCCCTGAACCCGGAGTCTTCTAGACTTCAATACCCTTATCTGAGTCACCCACCACGTCACAATCGCAAACACTAGCACAACACCAGCCCACTCGGAGTGGCACACCCCAGGGCACCTGCTCATTCTAGGATCAGAAAACTAGGCATGATAGGACTCATGTATGAGATCATATCACATCCACATATAGCATAGCATCCGCCTGATTGTTGTGTATGTGCATATGTGATTTATCCCTTTGTGTCCTGAACTACGTCCTGGTCTGATTCCCCTTGGGATACGTAGGCAGCTCACGCGGAGCACGACCAGCATCATCCTTCCATATTTTGCAACGCTTTTTGTCCTAAATCTATAGCCTCCAAAAAGTCCTGTCTCTTCAAAACTTTGGCACTCGCTTGCGACATGCGTTGCCTCGCAAGTTCATGCCAAAGAGGGGCAAACTGTAGACACCCCATTTTGTCGGCTATCAGATTTAGGAGACCCATAGCTTGGGGGTTCACAATGATCGTAAAAGACTCAAAAGGACTCCTGGAAGTCAGCTCTATCTCTCAGAATGCTCAAAATGACCAAAATGCCCCTAAAAGCCCGAAAACTCTCAGATTTGGTCCAAAAGTTCTGAAAACATGCTATGTCGTAAGAAAAGCAATAAATGAGTTTTTAAGTAAAACTGGATGAAATCGTCAGCTCCCAGAGACCCCCGGAAGTCCCGGAAGTTCCCCGAAAGTCCCCGTTGACCGGTTTGACCAAGGTTTGACCAGGTTTGACCAGAGTTTGACCAAGTTTGACCAAGTTTGACCGAAATTGTCTGAATTCACCAGAACCATTCTAAATCATGAGAAAAGTATTAAAACAAGTTCCAAAAGAAAATCGAGCGAAAACATCAGCTCCTGGGAGCTCCCAGAGGTTCCCAGAACTTCCCGGGAATCCCAGGTTTGACCGGTTTGACCAAGATTTGACTTTGGAATCGGGGCACCGAAACAATTTTCAAATATTTTTCATGGATACTAGAGGTCAATAGCTTTCCAACGGTATATCGCACATAATTTCTGGATTTAAAACGAATTTATTATGAATTTCCAAAGGCGAAAAAGGCGATCAAATCGGCTTTTATCGCGAATACCGCAAAACTTTTCAAAGTGACCTATCCCCGAACTATTTTTTATGTAAATTAGACTCCATTAACTTTCCAACGGTATATCACAACCTCAATTTGGAGTTCGTATGCATTTTCTGTGAATTTCGAACGAAATAGGGCCTTTTCCCGAATACCGGAACTTCGGGGGGCCTAAACAGCATTATCCAGACGAAGGGAGGAGCAGTGCCGCCGCGGCACTCCCCTCCAGAATAGTAAGTTTTTGTAAATACTTTTGTGGTCCCATTTTGATTAATTAAAATCCAAAACGACGTGGTTTCATGATTTCAGATGTTTGGGACCAATGGGAGTACTTTCTAAATCCCAAAAACACCCCAAGTTGGCCTATATAAACACCCCATTACTCCTCATTTTGGGAGAGTAAAATGCAAGTTTAGAGAAAGTTTGGGAGAGAAAGTGTAGAGATAAGGTTAGAGTGGAGAGAAAAGAAGCTTTCTTCTTTGATTTTTCAAAACAAAAGTGAGTTCTAACTTTGTTTTTACTTCATTACTTCCATTTACTTCAACATTCAATACTCCCAACCACCATTTTTAGTGAGCATTCAAGAGTGTGGAAGCTTCTTCCATGTCTAGTGTCATTACATATGAGTGATACACCAATCTACAAGTCTCATGCTTCATGAATATCATTTATTGATTATCATCTACTTGCTTGTTTATTTATTGTTCATCTCTTCTCATCCCATTTCTTTTTATTTTCTTTATTTACTTACTAGTTCATCATCATCTAAGTGATGACATGAAGTTTGGGGTGAGTGAATCCTCATGGATAGTAGCTCTTGACCTCAAAAAGATGTTTGATAGATGATGACCATAACCTCAATACTTCCAAGGTATTCTTGGAATGTATTGAAGTTATGTCCAAAAACAAAATAAATCTCTCCAACAACCTTGGAGGTTCTTAAATGATGAGTTTGATGTAGGTATTCTAAGTGGCTATGATCCTTATTGAGTGTTGAAAACATGTTTTCAAAACACCTATTTCAAAACCCCTCTCAATCCCTCTCATTTGGTTTCAAGAAACAAAACTTTGTTTTCTCCAAAATCTTCAAAACAATGAGTCAAAACAGTGAGTGAGTTGAGTTCAAAGATTTTCCTAGAACACAATACTTAACATATGGATACAAGGCCACTTGGAAAGTCTTCCTAACTCATTGGAGAACACCAATGATTTTTGGTTTGACTTGGAAGTACTTGGAAATGGTCCATTTGGGTCCCAACATTCCTTCCAAACATTCTGCTTTTTGCTGTCACAGCAGCTAGGTCAACTTACGACCTCTTTTTCAGAAAACTTTTCCAAAAGGGGTGGTCCTAACTTATTGTTTTCTTAAAATTCAATGTCTTAGGAAACTTTCTGTATAAAATGGGCCTCTAGATCATTCTTTTTCATTTTCTAAGATTTTCTAACATTTCAGACGACAGTACGAACTCTGTTTCTGAGTGACCTCTATTGTTTATGTAATTTCTCTCAATCTGTGATAGATATTCAAGATTGGCCTTTTGGGTTGTGTTCTAGACACAATAAGGAACATCTCCATAAAAAATCATGCATTGAAAACATTCCTAGCCCCTCTTTTCAAATTCCAAAAGATCATGCTACTGTTCTGTCCACTATTCACAGCAAGTACACTTTAACTTTCATTCTTTGATTTGAGGCTTATATGCATTCCAAATTAGTTCATATCTTAGGAAGTGGTTCATACTACATTTGTATATATCCCATGTTGATTTCATTCATTCATTCTTGCCCATTTTAGACTTCTAAGCCATTCTAGAAATCCATGTACACAAAACACACTACAACCTTTGCACATTTTTAAATACATACATTGCATTCATGCAAGATTTGGGGTTTTTGTAACTCTTAATCTAAGGAGATTATAAGGAATGAACTCGATCACTCGTTCATGCTTCCCCTTGGTCTATTCATCCTTTCTCATCCGTCCCGGGGATTGAGAGGTCTTCTTTTATCAAAGAATAACATGCATCATTCTAGCCTTGCTAAGCATATTTTGATTTCTTTGCTTATTTGTTTCAATAACAATTCATGTCCCCCTTTAGATTAGGAAAACTTGATTAATTGATATATGATTAGACGATTTTTCCTAGGTTTGTTTGTGTGATCTTCCACTTTACATTGCATGATATTTGATTTAGATCTTATGAATGATATTTTACCTTTAGATCTTCCAATTTCAAGTTTTCTTATGTGATGTAATATACTACAATAGTATTAATTGTCGAACCAAACATAGTATAAGATGATTATTTGGATGCTAATTGAGGCCTGTCGAAAGACGGGGCGAGTTGAGGGTGTTTTAGTCGCGACAAAGGCTCCTTCCTCTCTCATACCAAAACCCCGAACCGAGTTCTTTGGTTATGAAGGGCCGGTGCCCTTATCCGCTTGGGTGAGTCAAAATTAGGTTTCTTGGTTCCTTAAAGACCAAGTGGCGACTCTGTATCTGTTTTCAACAGACCTATTTTCTTTCTTTAATTCAAATCAATTTCAAAACAATCTCAAACAAGAGAAGTGGTCCGAAGCCCGGTGTCCACAAGCCCACTTTGCGTGGTTGACCAAAAATGCTCACGAATGGTCTAATTCTGAAGACATTTCACCCAACCAGTTAGTAGGTGTGGGGGAAAAAAACATACATCAGTCAAAAATGAAGATCATTTAATGACCAAATACGAAGAACTAGCAAGGAAAGTGGAAGAGTTAGGGATGAAAGGAGAGAATTCTAGGCAGGTTTTGCCTGAAGAACCATACGGCACACATGCACTATGTTGGGACACACAACTCAATACTATCCCAATGTTCCATATTTTCAAGAACAAACCCCCATGGAAATGAACACCATGCAAGGATATAGAAGGGCGGGTGATCTTGTCAGAATCAAGATATAAAAGTATGCTTATTTATGCTTTACTTTCAAAAGATTTGCAGTGTGGAAGTAAAGGTCGAACCCACAGAGATTGATTACTACAGCTCTTAATTTTAAAACCTAAGTCTAATTAATTAGGAAAAACGGATTTGAATTTGAATTTAATTAAACTAATAACAATAAAAGTAAATCTAAACTATGAAAGCAATTAAAAGTGTTTTTAATGAATATGTAAAGGGAACCTAGGATTGCAAATCCACCACTAGTTTCATAATAGGAATATTTATGAATTACTTTAGCTTATTACGTTGGATGATAATGGGGAATTATAGCTACAAGCACAATTCCTCCGACAAGAAGATAATCATGGTTCAAGCACCAACATAATAATAGGAATATTTATGAATTACTTTAGCTTATTACGTTGGATGATAATGGGGAATTATAGCTACAAGCACAATTCCTCCGACAAGAAGATAATCATGGTTCAAGCACCAACATAATCCATCTTCGGTTAGCACGAATTATCCCACACTAAACTAGGGTTGTGATCTAATCCGTCTAACCTAGGCATGGACTATTCGGATACTTGATAGCACGAATCAATAAAGCACCATCACATGTAAACAATCTAAACCAGCACAGCAAGAATAGATCGTTGAGCACATCACAGTCAAAATAGATCTAAGACAAGAATAAATTCTGGAAGCAATGATTTAATCACTAGAAGTACGATTTATTTATAAAAATCCTCTAAACATGTGACTATCATGTTGGGTTTGTGCCCTCAAACCATTACTTTATGTATTAGACATTGACTTTTTAATATATGGATATCAGCTTTACATTTCATTATGTATGTTTCTTTCATGAGATGATTGTTTAATCCATAAGTATCATAGTAAGTATTTCGTGTGTGTATGAGATACATACAATGAGATACGAATTACTATTCTTTGATACTTAAAGCTTGTCACAGTGGATGATGAGACTGGATATCTCATCAGGTATACACTGTAGCATCATTAACTACCATTGGATGGAGTGATAAATCTCAATCACTAGAGTGTGACTCTTGGTTAATATACTAGTGCTTATAGTGCATTGACGGACCTGAGTTTCCTATTGACGCTCAATGCTGTCAACAGTCAATAGGAACTCATAACTTGTATAAGGTATGTGTTCTCAATCTTGAGACGATTATGAACACAGACTGTGGATATGGCTGCTTTGACTTACCAATCAGTGAGGTCTATAAAAGATCAACACCTGGGTATCTTGGGTATGTCATATTCATAGGGTTGTGAACATATATTGTCAAGATAGAATCTACCCTCTGTTTCAAAGTAAGCATTCCCTTGAGAATGTCACCATGTCGATTACTGAGTACTGCAGTCTTGTTGATAAGAGTTATCAACATGTTTGGTAATCATGAGTAGTGAATGGGACTCAAGGAATACAAGAAGTAATCATGATTCAGGTTGACAGTAACAGTTATCCGACTACCTGAATATGATTACGAATGCTGACGGTAGAGGGACATTAGTACAACATACAAGTCTAGTTATCGCTTCGGATATGTTCTTTTACGTTGGAGTTCAGTTATCGTTTTATAGTGGAGTAAACGTTAACTGACCAGTTGGTTAGTTTGCTGATCAAAGAGTTTGGTCATGGTAATTAATAAACTGGTCTGAGCCAACAATAAAGAGCCTAGGAGGTCCCACTCTTAGCTCCGCCAGGATGCTTGGAAAGATGCTTGAGGATGATGTCCAGACAGGTTCGATCGATCGAAGATATCTCGATCGATTGAAGTCTGCAGGTTCGATCGATCGAAGATGGTTCGATCGATCGAATGTTCGATCGATCAAAGGCACTTCGATCGCTCGAAGTCTAGGTCGGTTCTGGGAATCTATAAATAGGGCAGCTGCGTTCTGGAAAAAGTTGTTCGTCGTTTTGAACGTTAGAAGCTGCAGAAACTGTTTTGGAGTCCCAAAACCTTCTCTATCCTCTCCATTAGGGTTCCCACCAACCCTAGTCTTTCTGGCAGGCATCCGCAGGAGTCATAAGGGTGAAGATCATCTAGTGGAGGCTGCTGGAAGTTGAAGATCAGAATTGGGTTCAAGACATTAAGGTATAACTCGTGTCCCCTCTTGTGCGCATCTGTAGAATTGACGAGTAGTAGATCCGGGCATGCCAATAAAGTTTCATAACTTGATTTTTCCGCTGCGCGTTTAAACTTTCCATTTAAACCTGTTTTTCCAACAATTGGTATCAGAGCCACGCTCGTTTGGATCCATAGATGCGTTTTTTGGAACACTATTTTGATTTGCATGTTGATTTTAGAACTGCTTTTGAAACTGCATCGTCACAGATCTGTTTCTGCAGTGTTATCGCAGCAGTATACAAATCTGTGATTGCATTGGATGCAAGATGGGTTCGATCGATCGAAGTAGTCTCGATCGATCGAACGCTCTGTACTCGAGCGATCGAACAGGTTTCGATCGATCGAAACCTTCTGTTGTTCGAGCGATCGAACAGAGTTCGATCGATCGAGACAGACTCTTTGTCAGGATCTTTGTTTCACAGTTTTAAAAGTATTTTGAAATTAAAAGTTTAATTTTAACGTATTCTGCAAAATTTTTAATCATTCTGTGAAATAGAATGTTCAAGCGATTGAACAGTGTTCAATCGATCGAAGGTTCGAGCGATCGAACGGTCTTCGATCGATCGAACTATGACAGAGAAGTTAGATGCTGTTTTGAGTTCTAATTCAGTATGTAAAGAGTTTATATACTGTGTGAATCAATTAAGGGTTCCAATAGTTATATTTTGTTATATATATGCGTGGATGTGTGTTCAACTAACCTTTTGCAGCAAAAGTTAGTCGCTATCTCCCATGGCGCCAAGAGCATTTAATTTTGTGTTTGAATGATTTAGATTGGTGTGTTGTTTTAAGTTTGGTTTGGTTTTAAGGCATATGTAAAGGGCGCTGCGACTTCAATCCTACGAAAAGGAAAGTCGCACCGGTTTCCCTAGCCTTTTATTTTGTTATTGCTATTTCTATTTCTAGATAAATTGTAAGCTTCAAAAGAGGCATAGGTTCAATGTAATAGAATTAGAATTGTCCATGAAGATGGAGCTGGAGGCGATCAAACCAAAAGCAGGTTCTATAGAGATAGAGCCATGGGAGATAGAGGCATCGTTTGGATGTCTTTTATTTCATTTTAGTTTTTTGTTTTATGTGCTTTGTTTGTGATTGGCGTATAATACATTGTTGCATGCACGCAAAACAAGTTTTCTAAAATAAAATTCAAAAACCGTTTTCAACACATTAGTAAACATTAGATGTTTATGGGAAGTGTGTAGAAACAGATTTTCTCAAAAAGCAAAATCCTTTTTTACTAAATCTAGTGGGAGAGGGTCTTATTAATTACACCCAGGATCTTCCATTAACGGTTCACTGTAAGATGAGTGATGCATTCTGTGTCACCTCGCCAGGGGTGATCATTCCACACGGAGGATGCATTACTCATTGGTTACTAGATGTGAACTTCTTTTTGATAAGGATCAATCAGACGTGTTAGAGGGTGACCACCATACGGAGGCGCTACTTGAGACGGTTGTGATTGGATCCTAGTTAATGGTACACACTAGCTAAGCTATGGATAAGGGATCCCACACGGGGCATTATTCAGAAACTTAGAGATCAAATAGGTTCGGAAGTCATAACTTGTTTTGCAAGAGTTGCATAGCGGATAAGTTATGATAAATCGAAAGATCGAACATTGACCACCACACGGAGGCTTTATTCTTTCGTTTCGATATTCCGGTGACTTTGTTTTAAAATAAGAGTTTTAAAAGGATTCTTTTATTTCAAACTGTCAAATTCTGATATCCATATTTATTTTGTTTTTTGATTTTTCAGTAAATCATAATGTCTGGATCTGCATTTAGTCCACTTGCCACCATACTCACTCAAAACAAGTTAACTGGAAACAACTACACTGAATGGAAACGTAACCTTGACATCGTGTTAACTGCGGAGGATCACATATATGTCCTCACCACCCCATGCCCCGAAGAACCCGCTGCAAATGCTTCGGCTGCTGCTAGACGCGAGTTCGATAAATGGAAAAAGTCAAATGGGATGGCTCGTTGTTACATATTGGCTTCTATGGCTAATGTGTTACAACACCAATACCAGTCGAACAATTCCGCCAGTGACATTATCGAATCCCTGAAAAAGATGTTTGGGGAGCATGGCAGGCCTGCCAGACAGGTAGCTATGCAGAAGATAATGAGTGCTAAGATGTCGGAAGGGACTCCAGTCAAAGAACATGTTTTGAAAATGATTGGTTATTTAAACGAGCTGGAGACCCTAGGTGCCAACATCGATGCACAGACCCAAGTTGATATGATCCTCAATACGCTGTCGCCATCATTCGCTCAATTTAAACTGAATTATAATATGAATAAAATGGATTTTTCAATGAGCGAATTGATGAGCTCTTTATTGGCAGCGGAAGGGGTGATCAAACCTGGGGGCAGCGTTTTAAACGTTGAGAAAAGCGCTTCCTCTTCCCGATCTGTGCCGAAAGGAAAGAAAGGGAAGAAGAAGGCTAGCACTGGAGGTTCAAGTGTTGGACCGGTCCCTAAGATTGCAAAATCTAAGGGAAAAGGTAAGGGCAAAGGGAAGGTGGGTGGCCAAAGCAAAGGAAAGTGTTTCCAATGCGGTGAGAAGGGCCACTGGAAGAGGAACTGTCCAGAATTCTTAGCTACAAGAGTTCAAGGTATGATTGAATCACATGTGATTGAAGTAAGTTTTATAACGGATACTTCAAACACTTGGTGCATTGATTCTGGTGCGACTAACCATATCTGTAACTCATTGCAGGGGTTCAGATCAACCAGGAAGTGCAGTGATGGGAAAATCGTACTTACTCTAGGTTCTAGCGCAACCGTTTCTGTGGTTGCTATAGGAGTCGTAGTTTTAGAATTTCTAGACAATAAAGTTTTGATTTTATCTGATGTACTTTACGTCCCTTCAATGAGACGTAATTTAATTACAGTTTCTAATTTATCGAATAATGGTTATTCTTTTAATTTTGGAACTGAAGTTGTGATTAAAAGAAATAGTTCTTTTATATGTTCTGGTGTTAAATCAAATGGTTTGTATGTGATTACTCCCAATATTTCTAAAGATTCTTGTATGGAACTTAATAACTCAGTGGTAACTGTACCATCTAAAAGAAAGAGATCTTCCACTAATCCAACAAGGCTTTGGCATATGAGGCTTGGTCATATCAATCTAAATAGGATTGGCAGACTAGTCAAAGAAGGGGTCTTAGGCGATTTGGTTCTCGAACCAATAGAAGTCGGCGAGTCTTGTTTAGAGGGTAAGATGACCAAAAGGCCCTTTCCTGCAAAGGGCAATAGAACCAATGCATTGTTGGAATTAGTTCATACTGATGTGTGTGGACCAATAAATATTAGAGCAAGGGGTGGTTATGAGTATTTCATAACATTTACTGATGACCACTCTAGGTATGGATATGTGTACCTAATGCAGCACAAGTCTGAAGCCTTTGAAAAGTTCAAAGAGTTTAGGGC
Source organism: Hydrangea macrophylla (assembly GCA_033977485.1). Taxonomy (NCBI): domain Eukaryota; kingdom Viridiplantae; phylum Streptophyta; class Magnoliopsida; order Cornales; family Hydrangeaceae; genus Hydrangea; species Hydrangea macrophylla. Next base: position 64,559,580 of record CM066997.1, read on the forward strand.
TGAAGTGGAGAAGCAATTGGGCACACATATCAAGGCCATTCGATCTGATCGAGGTGGCGAGTATCTCTCTAATGAATTTATTGATCACCTCGTACAGAATGGGATTCTGTCACAGTTGACTGCACCTGGTACGCCTCAGCAAAACGGTGTAGCGGAGAGAAGGAATCGGACTCTTTTAGACATGACTAGGTCAATGATGAGTTATTCTGAGTTACCTTTATTTCTTTGGGGTTATGCTTTGGAAACCGCTGCTTACATACTAAATCTAGTACCAAGCAAATCTGTTCCCAAGACACCACGAGAGATGTGGATTGGGCGCAAGCCTTCTTTGCAACATCTCCGGATATGGGGATGTCCGGCACATGTGCTAAAAGGAAAGATGAGCAAGTTGGATTCTAGATCGGAAGTATGTTACTTCGTGGGGTATCCAAAGGGTACTTATGGATGGTATTTTTATGATCCAAGAGAACAGAAGGTGTTCGTCTGTACGAATGCTATTTTCTTGGAGGATGATTATATCATGAACCATAAAAACCTAAGGGAAGGATAGATCTTAGAGAGATAGAAGGAGAGCCCTCAGTCCAACCCGTAGTTAATAACGATGTAAATCAGGAAAACACCACTTCTTCACCTATTTCCGCACCAGTACCTCGTCGTAGTGGAAGGATTATCAGCCAGCCTGATAGATACATGTTCTTAGGAGAAGTTTTTGAAGCTGTCTCCATAGAATCTGAATCTGATCCTACCACATACGAAGAGGCAATGGCTGATGTTGATTCAGCTCATTGGGTTAAAGCTATGAAGGCTGAATTGGAATCTATGGATTCTAATCAGGTCTGGGATCTTGTAGAACTTCCAGCCAATATTAAACCCATTGGCTGTAAATGGGTCTACAAGAGGAAAAGAGGATCTGATGGAAAGGTTGAGACCTTTAAGGCAAGGCTTGTTGCGAAAGGTTATACTCAGAGGGAGGGCATTGACTATGAGGAAACCTTCTCGCCGGTGGCCATGCTCAAGTCCATCAGAATACTCTTATCCGTTGCTGCATGCCTAGATTTTGAGATCTGGCAGATGGACGTCAAGACTGCATTCTTGAATGGCAATCTTGAGGAGGACATCTATATGCAACAACCAGAAGGGTTCATAGCTGGTCGGAAAGGTAACTTGGTATGCAAGTTGCAAAAGTCCATTTATGGGCTTAAGCAGGCATCCAGAAGTTGGAACATACGATTTGACCAAGCGGTCAAATCGTTTGGTTTCATACAGAATCTGGATGAACCTTGTGTATACAAGAAGAGTGAAGGAAAAGTGGTGGCTTTTCTTGTGCTTTACGTTGACGACATTCTACTCATTGGAAATGATGTAGCGGCATTGTCAACGGTCAAGGTTTGGCTAGCTAGTACTTTCGATATGAAGGATCTAGGAGAGGCGAGCTACATTCTTGGGATAAAGCTCTTTCGGGATCGCAAGCAAAAGATAATGGGATTATCTCAAGCTGGTTATATCGATAAGGTGCTAACTAGGTTTTCAATGGATAATTCGAAGAAAGGTTTGTTACCTTTCAGGCGTGGTTTAGCGTTCTCCAAGGACCAGTGTCCAAAGACACAGGAGGAGAGGAATCGCATGACAGGAGTTCCCTATGCTTCTGCAGTGGGAAGTCTCATGTATGCGATGTTATGCACTAGACCAGATATCTGCTTTGCCGTTCAGTCGAATCCGGGTCCAGAGCACTGGACAGCCGTTAAGCACATTCTTAAGTACTTGAGAAGAACTAAAGATTACATGCTTATGTACGGTGGTAGTGAGTTAATTCCAGTGGGATACACTGACTCGGACTTTATGTCAGATAAAGATTCGAGGAAGTCGACGTCCGGTCATCTCTTTACCTTGGGAGGTGGTGCTGTCAGTTGGAGGAGCATTAAGCAGAAATGCATTGCAGACTCAACTACAGAAGCTGAGTATGTGGCTGCTTGTGAAGCTGCAAAGGAAGCTGTTTGGCTCAAGAAGTTCCTTATGGAACTCGAGGTGGTACCAGCGTCGCTGTCGCCTATTACGCTTTATTGTGATAATAGTGGGGCAGTGGCTCAGTCCAAGGAGCCAAGGAACCACGGAAAGGGAAAGCACGTAGAGCGGAAATATCACCTAATCCGAGATATAGTTCAACGTGGAGATGTGACTGTCACCAAGATTGCCACCGCTGACAATCTTGCTGATCCGTTTACAAAGGCCTTACCACAGAAGGTCTTTGATCGTCATCTTGATAGTCTAGGTCTTAGATGTAGTTCTGAATGGTTATGAGTGCAAGTGGGAGTTTGTTGGGTTTGTGCCCTCAAACCATTACTTTATGTATTAGACATTGACTTTTTAATATATGGATATCAGCTTTACATTTCATTATGTATGTTTCTTTCATGAGATGATTGTTTAATCCATAAGTATCATAGTAAGTATTTCGTGTGTGTATGAGATACATACAATGAGATACGAATTACTATTCTTTGATACTTAAAGCTTGTCACAGTGGATGATGAGACTGGATATCTCATCAGGTATACACTGTAGCATCATTAACTACCATTGGATGGAGTGATAAATCTCAATCACTAGAGTGTGACTCTTGGTTAATATACTAGTGCTTATAGTGCATTGACGGACCTGAGTTTCCTATTGACGCTCAATGCTGTCAACAGTCAATAGGAACTCATAACTTGTATAAGGTATGTGTTCTCAATCTTGAGACGATTATGAACACAGACTGTGGATATGGCTGCTTTGACTTACCAATCAGTGAGGTCTATAAAAGATCAACACCTGGGTATCTTGGGTATGTCATATTCATAGGGTTGTGAACATATATTGTCAAGATAGAATCTACCCTCTGTTTCAGAGTAAGCATTCCCTTGAGAATGTCACCATGTCGATTACTGAGTACTGCAGTCTTGTTGATAAGAGTTATCAACATGTTTGGTAACCATGAGTAGTGAATGGGACTCAAGGAATACAAGAAGTAATCATGATTCAGGTTGACAGTAACAGTTATCCGACTACCTGAATATGATTACGAATGCTGACGGTAGAGGGACATTAGTACAACATACAAGTCTAGTTATCGCTTCGGATATGTTCTTTTGCGTTGGAGTTCAGTTATCGTTTTATAGTGGAGTAAACGTTAACTGACCAGTTGGTTAGTTTGCTGATCAAAGAGTTTGGTCATGGTAATTAATAAACTGGTCTGAGCCAACAATAAAGAGCCTAGGAGGTCCCACTCTTAGCTCCGCCAGGATGCTTGGAAAGATGCTTGAGGATGATGTCCAGATAGGTTCGATCGATCGAAGATATCTCGATCGATTGAAGTCTGCAGGTTCGATCGATCGAAGATGGTTCGATCGATTGAATGTTCGATCGATCGAAGGCACTTCGATCGCTCGAAGTCTAGGTCGGTTCTGGGAATCTATAAATAGGGCAGCTGCGTTCTGGAAAAAGTTGTTCGTCGTTTTGAACGTCAGAAGCTGCAGAAACTGTTTTGGAGTCCCAAAACCTTCTCTATCCTCTCCATTAGGGTTCCCACCAACCCTAGTCTTTCTGGCAGGCATCCGCAGGAGTCATAAGGGTGAAGATCATCTAGTGGAGGCTGCTGGAAGTTGAAGAACAGAATTGGGTTCAAGACATTAAGGTATAACTCGTGTCCCCTCTTGTGCGCATCTGTAGAATTGACGAGTAGTAGATCCGGGCATGCCAATAAAGTTTCATAACTTGATTTTTCCGCTGCGCGTTTAAACTTTCCATTTAAACCTGTTTTTCCAACAATTGGTATCAGAGCCACGCTCGTTTGGATCCATAGATGCGTTTTTTGGAACACTATTTTGATTTGCATGTTGATTTTAGAACTGCTTTTGAAACTGCATCGTCACAGATCTGTTTCTGCAGTGTTATCGCAGCAGTATACAAATCTGTGATTGCATTGGATGCAAGATGGGTTCGATCGATCGAAGTAGTCTCGATCGATCGAACGCTCTGTACTCGAGCGATCGAACAGGTTTCGATCGATCGAAACCTTCTGTTGTTCGAGCGATCGAACAGAGTTCGATCGATCGAGACAGACTCTTTGTCAGGATCTTTGTTTCACAGTTTTAAAAGTATTTTGAAATTAAAAGTTTAATTTTAACGTATTCTGCAAAATTTTTAATCATTCTGTGAAATAGAATGTTCAAGCGATTGAACAGTGTTCAATCGATCGAAGGTTCGAGCGATCGAACGGTCTTCGATCGATCGAACTATGACAGAGAAGTTAGATGCTGTTTTGAGTTCTAATTCAGTATGTAAAGAGTTTATATACTGTGTGAATCAATTAAGGGTTCCAATAGTTATATTTTGTTATATATATGCGTGGATGTGTGTTCAACTAACCTTTTGCAGCAAAAGTTAGTCGCTATCTCCCATGGCGCCAAGAGCATTTAATTTTGTGTTTGAATGTTTTAGATTGGTGTGTTGTTTTAAGTTTGGTTTGGTTTTAAGGCATATGTAAAGGGCGCTGCGACTTCAATCCTACGAAAAGGAAAGTCGCACCGGTTTCCCTAGCCTTTTATTTTGTTATTGCTATTTCTATTTCTAGATAAATTGTAAGCTTTAAAAGAGGCATAGGTTCAATGTAATAGAATTAGAATTGTCCATGAAGATGGAGCTGGAGGCGATCAAACCAAAAGCAGGTTCTATAGAGATAGAGCCATGGGAGATAGAGGCATCGTTTGGATGTCTTTTATTTCATTTTAGTTTTTTGTTTTATGTGCTTTGTTTGTGATTGGCGTATAATACATTGTTGCATGCACGCAAAACAAGTTTTCTAAAATAAAATTCAAAAACCGTTTTCAACACATTAGTAAACATTAGATGTTTATGGGAAGTGTGTAGAAACAGATTTTCTCAAAAAGCAAAATCCTTTTTTACTAAATCTAGTGGGAGAGGGTCTTATTAATTACACCCAGGATCTTCCATTAACGGTTCACTGTAAGATGAGTGATGCATTCTGTGTCACCTCGCCAGGGGTGATCATTCCACACGGAGGATGCATTACTCATTGGTTACTAGATGTGAACTTCTTTTTGATAAGGATCAATCAGACGTGTTAGAGGGTGACCACCATACGGAGGCGCTACTTGAGACGGTTGTGATTGGATCCTAGTTAATGGTACACACTAGCTAAGCTATGGATAAGGGATCCCACACGGGGCATTATTCAGAAACTTAGAGATCAAATAGGTTCGGAAGTCATAACTTGTTTTGCAAGAGTTGCATAGCGGATAAGTTATGATAAATCGAAAGATCGAACATTGACCACCACACGGAGGCTTTATTCTTTCGTTTCGATATTCCGGCGACTTTGTTTTAAAATAAGAGTTTTAAAAGGATTCTTTTATTTCAAACTGTCAAATTCTGATATCCATATTTATTTTGTTTTTTGATTTTTCAGTAAATCATAATGTCTGGATCTGCATTTAGTCCACTTGCCACCATACTCACTCAAAACAAGTTAACTGGAAACAACTACACTGAATGGAAACGTAACCTTGACATCGTGTTAACTGCGGAGGATCACATATATGTCCTCACCACCCCATGCCCCGAAGAACCCGCTGCAAATGCTTCGGCTGCTGCTAGACGCGAGTTCGATAAATGGAAAAAGTCAAATGGGATGGCTCGTTGTTACATATTGGCTTCTATGGCTAATGTGTTACAACACCAATACCAGTCGAACAATTCCGCCAGTGACATTATCGAATCCCTGAAAAAGATGTTTGGGGAGCATGGCAGGCCTGCCAGACAGGTAGCTATGCAGAAGATAATGAGTGCTAAGATGTCGGAAGGGACTCCAGTCAAAGAACATGTTTTGAAAATGATTGGTTATTTAAACGAGCTGGAGACCCTAGGTGCCAACATCGATGCACAGACCCAAGTTGATATGATCCTCAATACGCTGTCGCCATCATTCGCTCAATTTAAACTGAATTATAATATGAATAAAATGGATTTTTCAATGAGCGAATTGATGAGCTCTTTATTGGCAGCGGAAGGGGTGATCAAACCTGGGGGCAGCGTTTTAAACGTTGAGAAAAGCGCTTCCTCTTCCCGATCTGTGCCGAAAGGAAAGAAAGGGAAGAAGAAGGCTAGCACTGGAGGTTCAAGTGTTGGACCGGTCCCTAAGATTGCAAAATCTAAGGGAAAAGGTAAGGGCAAAGGGAAGGTGGGTGGCCAAAGCAAAGGAAAGTGTTTCCAATGCGGTGAGAAGGGCCACTGGAAGAGGAACTGTCCAGAATTCTTAGCTACAAGAGTTCAAGGTATGATTGAATCACATGTGATTGAAGTAAGTTTTATAACGGATACTTCAAACACTTGGTGCATTGATTCTGGTGCGACTAACCATATCTGTAACTCATTGCAGGGGTTCAGATCAACCAGGAAGTGCAGTGATGGGAAAATCGTACTTACTCTAGGTTCTAGCGCAACCGTTTCTGTGGTTGCTATAGGAGTCGTAGTTTTAGAATTTCTAGACAATAAAGTTTTGATTTTATCTGATGTACTTTACGTCCCTTCAATGAGACGTAATTTAATTACAGTTTCTAATTTATCGAATAATGGTTATTCTTTTAATTTTGGAACTGAAGTTGTGATTAAAAGAAATAGTTCTTTTATATGTTCTGGTGTTAAATCAAATGGTTTGTATGTGATTACTCCCAATATTTCTAAAGATTCTTGTATGGAACTTAATAACTCAGTGGTAACTGTACCATCTAAAAGAAAGAGATCTTCCACTAATCCAACAAGGCTTTGGCATATGAGGCTTGGTCATATCAATCTAAATAGGATTGGCAGACTAGTCAAAGAAGGGGTCTTAGGCGATTTGGTTCTCGAACCAATAGAAGTCGGCGAGTCTTGTTTAGAGGGTAAGATGACCAAAAGGCCCTTTCCTGCAAAGGGCAATAGAACCAATGCATTGTTGGAATTAGTTCATACTGATGTGTGTGGACCAATAAATATTAGAGCAAGGGGTGGTTATGAGTATTTCATAACATTTACTGATGACCACTCTAGGTATGGATATGTGTACCTAATGCAGCACAAGTCTGAAGCCTTTGAAAAGTTCAAAGAGTTTAGGGCTGAAGTGGAGAAGCAATTGGGCACACATATCAAGGCCATTCGATCTGATCGAGGTGGCGAGTATCTCTCTAATGAATTTATTGATCACCTCGTACAGAATGGGATTCTGTCACAGTTGACTGCACCTGGTACGCCTCAGCAAAACGGTGTAGCGGAGAGAAGGAATCGGACTCTTTTAGACATGACTAGGTCAATGATGAGTTATTCTGAGTTACCTTTATTTCTTTGGGGTTATGCTTTGGAAACCGCTGCTTACATACTAAATCTAGTACCAAGCAAATCTGTTCCCAAGACACCACGAGAGATGTGGATTGGGCGCAAGCCTTCTTTGCAACATCTCCGGATATGGGGATGTCCGGCACATGTGCTAAAAGGAAAGATGAGCAAGTTGGATTCTAGATCGGAAGTATGTTACTTCGTGGGGTATCCAAAGGGTACTTATGGATGGTATTTTTATGATCCAAGAGAACAGAAGGTGTTCGTCTGTACGAATGCTATTTTCTTGGAGGATGATTATATCATGAACCATAAAAACCTAAGGGAAGGATAGATCTTAGAGAGATAGAAGGAGAGCCCTCAGTCCAACCCGTAGTTAATAACGATGTAAATCAGGAAAACACCACTTCTTCACCTATTTCCGCACCAGTACCTCGTCGTAGTGGAAGGATTATCAGCCAGCCTGATAGATACATGTTCTTAGGAGAAGTTTTTGAAGCTGTCTCCATAGAATCTGAATCTGATCCTACCACATACGAAGAGGCAATGGCTGATGTTGATTCAGCTCATTGGGTTAAAGCTATGAAGGCTGAATTGGAATCTATGGATTCTAATCAGGTCTGGGATCTTGTAGAACTTCCAGCCAATATTAAACCCATTGGCTGTAAATGGGTCTACAAGAGGAAAAGAGGATCTGATGGAAAGGTTGAGACCTTTAAGGCAAGGCTTGTTGCGAAAGGTTATACTCAGAGGGAGGGCATTGACTATGAGGAAACCTTCTCGCCGGTGGCCATGCTCAAGTCCATCAGAATACTCTTATCCGTTGCTGCATGCCTAGATTTTGAGATCTGGCAGATGGACGTCAAGACTGCATTCTTGAATGGCAATCTTGAGGAGGACATCTATATGCAACAACCAGAAGGGTTCATAGCTGGTCGGAAAGGTAACTTGGTATGCAAGTTGCAAAAGTCCATTTATGGGCTTAAGCAGGCATCCAGAAGTTGGAACATACGATTTGACCAAGCGGTCAAATCGTTTGGTTTCATACAGAATCTGGATGAACCTTGTGTATACAAGAAGAGTGAAGGAAAAGTGGTGGCTTTTCTTGTGCTTTACGTTGACGACATTCTACTCATTGGAAATGATGTAGCGGCATTGTCAACGGTCAAGGTTTGGCTAGCTAGTACTTTCGATATGAAGGATCTAGGAGAGGCGAGCTACATTCTTGGGATAAAGCTCTTTCGGGATCGCAAGCAAAAGATAATGGGATTATCTCAAGCTGGTTATATCGATAAGGTGCTAACTAGGTTTTCAATGGATAATTCGAAGAAAGGTTTGTTACCTTTCAGGCGTGGTTTAGCGTTCTCCAAGGACCAGTGTCCAAAGACACAGGAGGAGAGGAATCGCATGACAGGAGTTCCCTATGCTTCTGCAGTGGGAAGTCTCATGTATGCGATGTTATGCACTAGACCAGATATCTGCTTTGCCGTTCAGTCGAATCCGGGTCCAGAGCACTGGACAGCCGTTAAGCACATTCTTAAGTACTTGAGAAGAACTAAAGATTACATGCTTATGTACGGTGGTAGTGAGTTAATTCCAGTGGGATACACTGACTCGGACTTTATGTCAGATAAAGATTCGAGGAAGTCGACGTCCGGTCATCTCTTTACCTTGGGAGGTGGTGCTGTCAGTTGGAGGAGCATTAAGCAGAAATGCATTGCAGACTCAACTACAGAAGCTGAGTATGTGGCTGCTTGTGAAGCTGCAAAGGAAGCTGTTTGGCTCAAGAAGTTCCTTATGGAACTCGAGGTGGTACCAGCGTCGCTGTCGCCTATTACGCTTTATTGTGATAATAGTGGGGCAGTGGCTCAGTCTAAGGAGCCAAGGAACCACGGAAAGGGAAAGCACGTAGAGCGGAAATATCACCTAATCCGAGATATAGTTCAACGTGGAGATGTGACTGTCACCAAGATTGCCACCGCTGAGAATCTTGCTGATCCGTTTACAAAGGCCTTACCACAGAAGGTCTTTGATCGTCATCTTGATAGTCTAGGTCTTAGATGTAGTTCTGAATGGTTATGAGTGCAAGTGGGAGTTTGTTGGGTTTGTGCCCTCAAACCATTACTTTATGTATTAGACATTGACTTTTTAATATATGGATATCAGCTTTACATTTCATTATGTATGTTTCTTTCATGAGATGATTGTTTAATTCATAAGTATCATAGTAAGTATTTCGTGTGTGTATGAGATACATACAATGAGATACGAATTACTATTCTTTGATACTTAAAGCTTGTCACAGTGGATGATGAGACTGGATATCTCATCAGGTATACACTGTAGCATCATTAACTACCATTGGATGGAGTGATAAATCTCAATCACTAGAGTGTGACTCTTGGTTAATATACTAGTGCTTATAGTGCATTGACGGACCTGAGTTTCCTATTGACGCTCAATGCTGTCAACAGTCAATAGGAACTCATAACTTGTATAAGGTATGTGTTCTCAATCTTGAGACGATTATGAACACAGACTGTGGATATGGCTGCTTTGACTTACCAATCAGTGAGGTCTATAAAAGATCAACACCTGGGTATCTTGGGTATGTCATATTCATAGGGTTGTGAACATATATTGTCAAGATAGAATCTACCCTCTGTTTCAGAGTAAGCATTCCCTTGAGAATGTCACCATGTCGATTACTGAGTACTGCAATCTTGTTGATAAGAGTTATCAACATGTTTGGTAACCATGAGTAGTGAATGGGACTCAAGGAATACAAGAAGTAATCATGATTCAGGTTGACAGTAACAGTTATCCGACTACCTGAATATGATTACGAATGCTGACGGTAGAGGGACATTAGTACAACATACAAGTCTAGTTATCGCTTCGGATATGTTCTTTTGCGTTGGAGTTCAGTTATCGTTTTATAGTGGAGTAAACGTTAACTGACCAGTTGGTTAGTTTGCTGATCAAAGAGTTTGGTCATGGTAATTAATAAACTGGTCTGAGCCAACAATAAAGAGCCTAGGAGGTCCCACTCTTAGCTCCGCCAGGATGCTTGGAAAGATGCTTGAGGATGATGTCCAGACAGGTTCGATCGATCGAAGATATCTCGATCGATTGAAGTCTGCAGGTTCGATCGATCGAAGATGGTTCGATCGATCGAATGTTCGATCGATCGAAGGCACTTCGATCGCTCGAAGTCTAGGTCGGTTCTGGGAATCTATAAATAGGGCAGCTGCGTTCTGGAAAAAGTTGTTCGTCGTTTTGAACGTCAGAAGCTGCAGAAACTGTTTTGGAGTCCCAAAACCTTCTCTATCCTCTCCATTAGGGTTCCCACCAACCCTAGTCTTTCTGGCAGGCATCCGCAGGAGTCATAAGGGTGAAGATCATCTAGTGGAGGCTGCTGGAAGTTGAAGATCAGAATTGGGTTCAAGACATTAAGGTATAACTCGTGTCCCCTCTTGTGCGCATCTGTAGAATTGACGAGTAGTAGATCCGGGCATGCCAATAAAGTTTCATAACTTGATTTTTCCGCTGCGCGTTTAAACTTTCCATTTAAACCTGTTTTTCCAACATATCATCCATACATAATAAAACTAAAATAAAAACATAAACAAAACCCTATTACTTGTCTAGGGCTTCATTGAAACCCTAGATCTATGATCTAGCCGTCCATAGAAGTGATGGATCGCAAGTAGTTGATGGAGGAGGCCATAGAAACCCTTGGTCTTCTTCTTCTTCTCCTTGCTTCCCTCCCTTCAATGGCTGGAAGTATGGTTGTAGAATGTGTATGTATGGGTGTGTAACAATTGCCAACCCCTTAATTGTAATAAAATAGAGTATATATAGATTTACAACAAGTTTTGGAAGCATTCCTAATCCGAAACGAACTGAAACTAATGTAATTTACAGTCTAGACGTCGTTTAGCAGTTTCGTTTGCACAGGAGTCTTCAGTATACTGAAATACGCAACTTTGATTTTTCCACATATCGCGCGAGCGCGACATTTTGGCCTTCGCGCGCGCGGATCGCGCGAGCGAATCTGGGGATCTCGCGCGAGCGGATCGCGCGAGCGATTTCTGGTTCTTCGCGGGCGCGGGTCGCGCGTGCGACTTGTCTTTTTTAGCTTCTTTAGCTCTGCTTTTTCACCCTGTTTAGCCTGGTTTAGTTGATTTCTTCCAAAACCTGTCAGAAACTAGAAAACAAAGTAAAAATATACAAAAACAAGATAAAATGGTCTAACAAATGCACATTAAGGCATATAATTAGGATTAGTTCTCTCCCGATCACACGCCCAAACCTACATTTTGCTAGTCCTCGAGCAAAGCTAAAATAAAAACTAACTACTAATAACATACTATTCCATTTTCGCATGGATTGCGATTGCATTTAGCTTATGCAACAAGCCTTTTAAACCTCTAGGTGTCCCTAGTCGGACGAGTGAAGTCTCGTGAGGGTTCTCGTCAACAAGTTACCCACAACCATCTTTATTAACTTGTAAATTTTAAAACAAATTTTATTAAGAACCAATAAACTAATAGTCAATACTCCTTATAAAACAAAGATTTGAAATAGAATAACGAACAAGAAGAAATGGAATCAAACGTCCACTTAAATCATGAAAAACAATCCCAAGCACACGCATCGTATAAATCAATAGAGTTTCTCATAAAATTGCACGTGTGTGATATGGTAGTCAAATGAACACGCGCATGTCATGAACTTGGAATATAAATCGGATGACCATCTAACTATGTCTTGACTACGAATCTCACAATGTCAATTACACTCTCAAATGAAACACTCAGAAACAGGTGTAATTTTTCTAATATATGTGAGTAAAGGAAATATATTTTCAAAACGAGAATACTCACATATGACTCGAAAAGGACGCATGACACGAAAGAACAGTAGTCTCATGGATAGGACGCCAATAATCAAGAGAAATTAATCATTACCATGTTTTAATCCCCCTCCCATCATTTTCATATCCGAACCATGTTTCCTAGGATCAGATAGGACTTTTCAAAGGTTGTAATATGGTTCAGGCAATGAAAAATGATAGAACGGATTAATTGGGTAGGTTTAGAATGACATTGTAAGGCATGTTCGATTTCTTTCATTCTTCTTCTACAAACTTTCATCTTTTCTTTCTCTTCATTCCTTTTCATTCATTTTTCTTCTTTTCTTTCATTTTTCATTTTTTTTTCAACCTTCCTCTTCTGTATTATGTTTCTTTTCCTTTTTTCTTTTCCTTTTTCTTTTCTTGCTTCTCAAATGATTATTCATCGAATACCAAGCAACTACCCCAATAGCATCTTATTTTCTTCTTCTCAATCCACACATCGCCTTAATACTACTAAAAGTTGATCACTCTTCCAGTGGTATACTCCAAGTTGATCAAGTTGGAGCTTTTACAGAGGATAATGGTGAACAAAGAAAAAGAGGCATTGTAACGGCTCAAAGGGGCAAACTAAGGAAATTTTATCTTTTATCGGCCGGCAGTAAACAAAGAAGGCCTAAAATCCTTTCCTAGGGTAATACGGTTCTTCAATGTTTACAATGGAAGATTATTTAGCATGGTAACAAATATTTTAACTTGACTATCAACCAAAACAATAATAATGAGACTAAACAACAAGTAGATGCGCTATTTCAAGGAAATTCGACAAACACAATGTATTTATAACCCTCTAAAAAGAAAAGATAGGCTCAAAAGCTCACCGGGTTTAGTCTCCACCTTATGTTATCTAGAAATCCGAATCATATTATAGTTCACAACAGACATGTATTCAAACGACTACGTGCAGTGCATAAGTTTGTGTGCAAATTTATGATATAAAACTACGATTCAAACAATACATAACTTAAAACGTTACATCATAACTTCAGCAAATGCTTAATCACATATTCTCTTATTTACCATTCTATAACAATTCAAAGTTATTGAACAAGAAGTGTCAAATTGATATTGCAAAAACGTCGGTAACATCGTTTATTTAAACACACTTATTGAAAGATTTTAAAATTTTAGTGCATAATAATGTGCATGTGTGTGCATACCCCCAAACCTAAACCTTTCATTATCCCCAATGAAACAATAAAACGAAAGAAAGGAGAGTACATAAGGAAGGAACGATAATACCTCGGTCGCGGCAAGGAAAACAGGTGAACACAAAGGAATGTGGCTATACAGTGCAATGTACCTGTTAATACTTAGAGAAAGAAAAAAAAAAAACTAAACAAAGAAAAGATGAAAAACAACGAAAAGAAATATAAAGAAATTAACCTAATCTATACGATATAATCAAAACAAAGAAAACAACATAAACATAAACTAGAAAGGAAAATAAAACATACGATAAAAGAAAATAAAACATAACCAGAATTATGGCAACAATCAAAAATCTGATGGAAAAGGACCTCAAAAACAGAAATGGAAAAACTATGTGACAGGTGTTGAGGACTGATATAAAAAACAAAAGAAAATACCAACCCGCGAGCTTATTTATGCTTGTCAGAATCAAGCATAAAGATATACTATGTGACAGGCGCCAAAAATTGATCTTGTCAGAATCAAGATATAAAAGTATGCTTATTTATGCTTTACTTTCAAAAGATTTGCAGTGTGGAAGTAAAGGTCGAACCCACAGAGATTGATTACTACAGCTCTTAATTTTAAAACCTAAGTCTAATTAATTAGGAAAAACGGATTTGAATTTGAATTTAATTAAACTAATAACAATAAAAGTAAATCTAAACTATGAAAGCAATTAAAAGTGTTTTTAATGAATATGTAAAGGGAACCTAGGATTGCAAATCCACCACTAGTTTCATAATAGGAATATTTATGAATTACTTTAGCTTATTACGTTGGATGATAATGGGGAATTATAGCTACAAGCCCAATTCCTCCGACAAGAAGATAATCATGGTTCAAGCACCAACATAATCCATCTTCGGTTAGCACGAATTATCCCACACTAAACTAGGGTTGTGATCTAATCCGTCTAACCTAGGCATGGACTATTCGGATACTTGATAGCACGAATCAATAAAGCACCATCACATGTAAACAATCTAAAAAAGCACAGCAAGAATAGATCGTTGAGCACATCACAGTCAAAATAGATCTAAGACAAGAATAAATTCTGAAAGCAATGATTTAATCACTAGAAGTACGATTTATTTATAAAAATCCTCTAAACATGTGACTGTCATCCATACATAATAAAACTAAAATAAAAACATAAATAAAACCCTATTACTTGTCTAGGGCTTCATTGAAACCCTAGATCTATGATCTAGCCGTCCATGGAAGTGATGGATCGCAAGTAGTTGATGGAGGAGGCCATGGAAACCCTTGGTCTTCTTCTTCTTCTCCTTGCTTCCCTCCCTTCAATGGCTGGAAGTATGGTTGTAGAATGTGTATGTATGGGTGTGTAACAATTGCCAACCCCTTAATTGTAATAAAATAGAGTATGTATAGATTTACAACAAGTTTTGGAAGCCTTCCTAACCCGAAACGAACTGAAACTGATGTAATTTACAGTCTAGACGTCGTTTAGCAGTTTCGTTTGCACAGGAGTCTTCAGTATACTGAAATACGCAACTTTGATTTTTCCACATATCGCGCGAGTGGGTCGCGCGAGCGCGACATTTTGGCCTTCGCGCGCGCGGATCGCGCGAGTGAATCTGGGGATCTCGCGCGAGCGGATCGCGCAAGCGATTTCTGGTTCTTCGCGGGCGCGGGTCGCGCGTGCGACTTGTCTTTTCAGCTTCTTTAGCTCTGCTTTTTAACCCTGTTTAGCCTGGTTTAGTTGATTTCTTCCAAAACCTGTCAGAAACTAGAAAACAAAGTAAAAATATACAAAAACAAGATAAAATGGTCTAACAAATGCACATTAAGGCATATAATTAGGATTAGTTCTCTCCCGATCAGCGGGGAATTCCTTTAATAACAATAATAATTTTCAAAATAATAACAATCGATAGAATCACCCCAGTTTTAATTAGAAGAACGACGCTAGGACCTAAAATTAATACCAACAATAGTCTTACAACAACAATAACCAATATTAAGGGCACTACAATAGGCCATCCCAACATTTTAATCAAAACAGATCTAGTAACTTCAATCAAGCTCAGTCCTCTAATAATCAACAATCTAATATGTATGTGCCACCGCTCAAAAAGGTACAAGAAGAATATCCACTCTCTAACACAAACTTAGTGCAGTAATTAATTCAAATGATGAGTAAAATGTCTGCGACATTAGAGAGAATTGATGCACGAAAAGAGTGATCGGGTGGAACCTTTCCCACCCAACCACTTCCAAACCCTAAGGGATACAACAATGGTCCTAACAATCAAGAACCTGCTAAAGCCATGACTATTATGAGAAGTGGCAAGTTTATAGGGCAAAACATGCCTTTTCCTACCACTGAGGAGTATGAAGAGGATGAAGTGGTATATAAAAAGGAACCATCTAATAATGAAGAGGAGCCATCTAATAACAATGAAACCATATATTTAAATGATGAGGATCCTAAAGAAGTAGAAGAAGTTGAGAGAATGCATGGAAAAGAGCCCGTTAATGATGAATTACCAAAATGCCCTCTCCTTGTGCCTTACCCTCAAAGGCTAAAGAAACCAAAAAATTAGACAAAGAATCAGGAGTTCTTGGAACTGTTTAAACAAGTTAAATAAACCTTCCACTCCTTGATGCAATCAAATATGTGCCGGCCTATGCTAAATATCTAAGAGATTTATGCACGGTCAAGAGGCGGCAGAGTGTGGAGAAACACGCCTATATTGCTTGCCAAGCAAGCGCAATCTTCCAAAATGAAGTGCCTCTGAAACTAAAAGACCCTGGTACTCCTAGTGTCTCATGTCAATTTGGAATCAAAGAATAGATAATGCACTCTGTCTAGGAACAAGCGTAAACATGCTGCCATACTCCGTCTATAAATAACTAGGGTCGGGTGAACTCAAACCTACTCGAGTTACACTATAACTAGCAGATAGGTCGGTGAAATACCCTAGAGGGATACAGGAGAACGTCCTCGTGAAAATCTACTAGTTTGTCTTCCCGGTTGATTTTGTAATCTTAGACACTGAACCTGTGTCCAATCCATGTGCACAAATCCCGATGATCTTTGGACGTCAATTCCTTAACACAATTGATGCCATAATAAAAATAAGAAGTGGTATAATGACAATTGTATTCGGGAATATGACTTTGAATGTCAAAATCTTTTCAAATCCCCGACCTAAAAAATATGAGGATGAGGAAGAAGTTATACCTCATCGAGTCTGTTATAGAAGAGGAGGCTGGTTTTGTCAGTTACAAAGATCCTTTGGAGGTAGTTGTGTCATAATTGAATGCTATCATGACATTTGAACAACTGTTTGACATAGGTACACTCATCGAAGATGCAATCAGGGATGGGATAATCAAGAAATAGAACATGAATAATCGAAGGCCAGTCTATCATCAGTCTGCTGACGTCAATGCATTATCTGCTCAGCCTTTTCAAAAAGAACTTCGAAGTACTACTATAGAAAGAGGAAATCAGAACCAGGGGCAGTCAAGAGAGAATAGGGAATTTTGTAAATTGGGAATATACTTGAGCAATGCACTTAAGAGGATGCTAGAAAAAGGGTACTTGGAGAAATTAGAACCCAGGCCAGAGCCAGATCAGCTTCTGCCAAAATTTAGAACCCATTTGTACTACGATTTTTACCAAGAACACGGACATAGCACAGATAGATGTTGGAGGCTCAAGCATAAAATTCAGAACCTGATTGAAAAAGGTGTCATGCTCCCCCATCACCACAGAATATCAATTCTCTTAAGATAGGGTCTGCACACTATGACCCAACAATTTACATTCACCATTAGGGCAGCCAACGTCCCATGTAATTTTGCCTAGTTTTGGGGAGATGATGCATTCTGCTAAAGAAGAGGATGGAGTATGGGCCTGAAGAATTAGCCTAAGAATTTAAGCCTTCATTGAGGAATGAAGAACTTGGAAGAGCTTACAAGTGGTGATGATATGATGCTGTTTGGAACTGTTGCTATTGAAGCCGAATGGATGTTTTATGAAAAATAAAATAATAAGTAAATCACAGTGACGCTCCACTTGAGATCAAGTCGAGTCAGTTTTGAGTCTTGTTGTCAAGTCTATCTATCGTCAAGTTGTGTTTTGAGTCTATGTCGAGTACAGTAATCCTTACCTTTCTAGTATTCAAAATGAAATCTTGATTTGCTTGATCTAACGCATTTTCTCATGAATGAATCTAAGTTGAAAATATCACTTCTTTGATTATTGTGAAAAATACACTATTGATAATTTTGTGCATTCAAAAGAATCCTAAATGGATCAAAAGTTGATTTTGTGCTAACTCCGAAGAAAGCTAAGAATTGATTAGTTTTTCTTTAAGAATCTTGAGATGCTCTTTGAAAAGATATGCTTGATAGTAACTCGGGACTAGCTTAATTCCCTGATCTTCCCATTTTAAAATCTTGAGCCCAGAAAAATGAGCCATTCAAACCTGTCTAAACTATAAGTCATGTACACTTTGTCCTTAATGGTAGCTAAACATTTGAAACGAACTACTTCTCTCAAAAATATAAAAAAAAAAAGAGCTTGCCAGGATGAAACCCCGAAAGGACACCTAGGCAAAAGTTAGAGCACAAAAAAAAGAAAAAAATAAAAAAAGAAGCTCGTTAGGATGAAAACCCGGAAGGGCACCTAGGCAAAAGTTAGAGCATGAAAAAAAAGAAAATTGTGCGTGTTTTTTTTCAAGAACTTGATCCTAGTCAGTCAAAACGTTAGAGAGAAAAGAAAATAAAGAAGAGAAGAAGAGGAAGGAGAATGAAGAAGATTGAGAAATTGGGAACACAAATTGTCCCAAATCTTTGATTTGTAAATTCTTTAAGTAAGCCCAAAGATTTTAAGGGCTAATCTTGCTCCGAAAACATGTATAATGAATGATGAGAAATGTAAAATTGGCTGGCTATTGAATAGATGAAAAGAGTCAACCGTCAAAAACAAAAAAAAAAAAAAACAAAAGAGAGAGAAAAGAAAAAGGAGAGATAGTTTAGTTTGTTTCAATGCTACCACAAATGACCTGCTTCAGAAAATATGTCTCATGACATAGCTTGAAAAACCCCCCAATTCTTGAATTCTTACTCCTTCAAAACCTCCAGCCTTCGAGGAACTAGGCTTGACCTGATTCCCACTTGGGGATACGTGGGCAACCTAGTCGGTTTGGTCTCTACTCCTGAAACACTCAGCCATATCTCGAATACCTTCCTTCAAACCTCGGCCGAACTACTTTGGACCTGATTCCCACTTGGGAATAAGTAGGCAAGCTTTCCTAGCTCTCGGTCCCTGAACCTTACAAACTAGGGGCAAACTTTCAGGTTTGCCCAGAGCATCAAGAAACCATTACTACGTTAGGGACAAATTGCGTTTTCCCAAACTAACATTTATACCCGTCAACTAGGGGCAAACATCGTTCGCCTATACCTCCTTCCACATTATAAACGAATCCTGAGCCGTCAAGTATATCTTTGAAAACATTTGAAATGAATCATCTATTATTCTATAAGCTAAGGCACTAATTCAAAGCACATTTCAAAGAAAGCAAAGGATTGATTGACATCCATATGGAGTATTTTCAAAGCATTACTTTATCAAATGAGTATTATCGTACTAAGATGAGAAGTGCACATAAAAAGCAAAGAGATACGTCAAACATGACAAACGCGCATTAAGTCAAGGAGAATTGAGTTTTCCCCTCCAAACT
This sequence comes from Hydrangea macrophylla, assembly GCA_033977485.1. Classification (NCBI taxonomy): domain Eukaryota; kingdom Viridiplantae; phylum Streptophyta; class Magnoliopsida; order Cornales; family Hydrangeaceae; genus Hydrangea; species Hydrangea macrophylla. The sequence goes on from CM066997.1 coordinate 64,578,780, forward strand.
TTTACTTTAAAAATGTCATCTTCCTGTGTCAATGTTTGTCAATGTCTGTCGTGGTATAGTCGGTCGTCATCTAGTCTGTCATGATCTTGACCGTATGGGTCAAAAGTGATCTAAAATCGTAAAACTCTAAGAGCATCCAAAGGTGGATATAAGTAGAAGTTTCGAACACTATTACTCCATCAATTAATCCTAGTCAAGATGAGGTGTCGAGTGGTTGATAGAAAAATGTTAATCAGAAGACCGGCCTTGGATGTTGCGTTGAGCTGTTGTTGAAACAAGATCATTGTGCCTTGCATGAATAATTGGTAAAATTGATTGAAGATTTATGAAGCATGTCAAAGTTATGCCAAAGTCATTAGGTCTTTTGAGTACCTATGAAATGTGAATATCAATTAGCTTTATTTTGTACCCAGATTGGTCCAAACTTTATGTATAAGCCTTAAGAGTGCTTAAAACTTGTTGGTATTGGTCTAAAGGACCCGTGAAAATTTTAATCTTGGTTTAAAACCATTCAGAGTTGAAGAAAAGTCCCCAAACATGAAGAATCGAGGACACCGTAGCTTGAAAATAGCCCAAAAAAATGATGATTTGTAGCAAACTCCTGTTATTGTGGATTGATTATATGCCATCCTGGAACGTGGACACTTGGCTTTGTAGTCTTATAAGAATTACATGCAGAAAGGATTTGCAGAAGATGAATCAGAATATAGAATCTTCAAACCGTGATCAAGAAGTTTAGGGTCTAAATAAGCCTGATGAATTTGCAAGAATGTTTGAGCTAGTCAAAGCGCCGATATGAGTCTCAGATTGAATCAACAGAGCCTCCAGAATAGAAGCCTTTTACTTACATCTCAGAATCCTAGAATCTCCCCAACAGAGAACTTTTAGATATGGTCAGAATTACCTCTAGAAGAAGGGTATGCTTCAGAAAGTCATCGTATGGAGATGCCCTATACTTCAAAAAGTTGTCGTAAGGAGACTGATCGGGAGAGAACAAATCCTAATTATACACCTTAACTCACTTTTGTTAGTCATTTTTTATCCTATTTTGATATAATTTTTCTTTGTTTTCCACTTTCTGTCAGGTTTTAGAAGAAACCAATGATTTCTGGTTAAATAGGGTGAAAAAGCAGGAAGAAAGAAGCAGAAAAAGCCATTTTGCGCGAGCGGTCCGCTCGCGTGAGAATCTAGCACATCACTCGCACGCCCTGCTCGGCCTCCCATTTTATGAGCTCGCATGCCCCACTCGCATGATCCATATGAAAAAACATAAAAATGCGTATTTTGAAGAGCTGAAGACCACTACGTGGACGAAATTGTCCAATTACGTCCAGAATGCAATTTTTAGCAGTTTTAGTTAGATTAGGTTTAGGAAAACCTTATAATCTCTCTATAACTATGTGTATCCCTAGCTATGTAGAGGAGAGGGGAGATACATTAATTCATACAATACTTAGAAGGCAAGAGGAAGGAGAAGAGCAAGTTTGAAGGTCTCTAATGGCTACCATCAACTCAATCTACATGCTTTCATTCACCATGTGCAACTCAACTCCTAACCTAGGGTTTCAATGAAACCCTAGCTATGTAAAGGGGGAATTCTATGCTTTCTTATTTTTAGGATTTTATGTATTGGATAATGATTGCATGTTGGTGGATTATTTATATATAATCAATTTTTAATGATAATAATCAAGAGTATTTTGGATCTATTCTTGTCTTAGATTTTTCCTAATGCTTATTGAACTCAATAGTCCTTGATTTCTGTGATTGATAGGAGTATTTACATACAATGGTGCTTATGTGATTGTGATGTTTACATCTTTTATAATCCATGCTTAGGAAAGATGAGTTATGCTACACCCTAGTTATAGGTAGATAATTCATGTGAACCATATATGGATTATGCTTATGTTAAACTAACAATATCCTCTTGACGATACTATTGGGCTTGTAGCTACGATAGATCACAACTATCCAAACATAGAACTTAGAATAGAAAGTCTAGACCCCCGATGCATAATTAGTGGTGGATTTGTAATCCTAGATCTCATCTATTCATATTTAAACCAATTTTCAATTTGGCATACTAGTTTACTCAGATTTAATTCTAGAATTTATTTCCATAATTTCATAGTTTAATTCATAGTTTAATTAGTAGTAATAATCAAATCATCAATCAATCAAACTTCTGATTTTTTTTATAACTAAATAGATTATATTTTATTAATTAAAGGATAAAAATTAACAATCTCTGTGGGTTCGACCTTTACTTCCACACTACAAATATTTCGAAAGTAAGGCATAAATAAGCATACTTTTATATCTTGATTTTGACAAGATCAGAGATGCCCTTTACTTCACAAAGTCATCGTAAGGAGATGCCCTTGACATCAGAAAGTAGTCGTAAGGAGACGCCCTCTACTTTACAAAGTCATCGCCTTTACTTCAGAAAGTCATCGTATGGAGATGCCCACTACTTCAAAAAGTTATCGTAAGGAGACGCCCTCTACATCACAAAGTCATCGTAAGAAGATGCCCTTTACACCAGAATGTCGTCGTATGGAGATGCCCTCTACCTTTGAAAGTCGTCGTATGGAGATGCCCTCTACCATTGAAAGCCATCATATTAAGATGCCCTCTACCTTTGAAAGCCATCGTATGGAGATGCCCTCTACCTTTGAAAGCTTCATAAGGATATGCCCTCTACATCAAAAAGTCATTGTAAGTAGATGCCCTTTACATCAAAAAGTCGTCGTAAGGAGATGCCCTCTACTTCATAAGGAAATTCCCTCTACCTTTGAAAGTTGTTGCATGGTGATGCCCTCAACGTTTGAAAACCATCATATCAATGCACTTTCTACATTTGAAAGTCGCCGTTTGGAGACGCCCTTTACTTCTGAATGTCGTTATAATGATACACCTTCTACTTTTGAAAGTCATCATTGGGAGACGCACTCAACATTTGATATCGTCAAAAGGTGATGACCTCTGCATTTGAGAATCATACCAGAAATCATCAAAGAAAATCCTTCAGTCTCAGCCTCTACTTATCGTCAAAGACGATTCCTTAGTCTCAGTTTCAGCTTATCGTCAAAGATAATCATGCAGTCTCTGCAGATTATCCAAAGAATATAGACACCCTCTACTTCATAAAAAGATCATGGAAGCATAAAAAAAAATTTGCCATCTGTGAGAGAGAGTCATCACTTTCTTTTCATTAGATTTTGCATCTAGAACTCTTGAGGACAATTCCTCCAGCACTTGCACATTCACGTTTTCATACTGCTTCAGCATCCTAGGATAGGAGCATTTCAATTGTACAATTGTTTGTCTATTCTCCGTCTTCTCGTACATTTGAACTACGCCCTGGTCTGATCCCTAAAACGGATATGTAGGCAGCTCCAGCGGAGCACGACCAGCAACAACTTCGATTTGGCATCCTCTACCTAGCATTACATTGCAATCTTGCTTTTGTAATTTCTTGGTTTTTGAAGATTTTTAATTTCTTGATTTTTATGGATTTTTGTTTTTCCTAAAACCTCTCAGTATGGTTATTGGGTGCCTTCTAACTTTTACACTCACTTACAGGTCACGTTGTTCACAACATGCTCTGCCAAATAGGAGTAAACTGTAGACACCCAATTTTGGCCACATTAATAGGATTTGGGGTGGACAATATCTTGGAGAATTCAATGATGAAAAGTGCCCCATGGAAGGTACTAGATTCAACACAATCGAAAGATCGAACTTCGAAAAGTGACTTCAAGTTCAGAAAAGCCCTTTTCCATGCATAAATCCTAGTTTTGTCAAAAGTGTCTCTTAGAATTCAAATTCGCTTAGGGTTATATGAACATAAAGTGTTCTAAACATAGTATTCTAGGTAACCAGAGATTCAATTTCAAAGAAAATCCCAAAATTGATGCGCATTGAAAAGCAATTTGGAAAAAGAAGTCGTTTGAATTAAAAAAGACGACGAAAGTTTCGTAGAACTTTCGGGCTTCAATTGGACTTCAATTCTCATTTCAAATCCTTTTGAAATATTTTTGTAGTAAAATTCAACTAGACAGCTTTCCAAAAATTTATAAACGGATGATTTTGGACACCAAAATCCATATTTACGAAAATTTGGAAAAGCAATGCACGTAATATATAAAACAGGGCATAAGGGCAACCAGGGGCACCAGAAAAACAAATGGCAGGTCCCACATATCAGGTGGCAGTTCCCCCCTAAACCGCCACCTATATGTAGTATTCTCCATTGTGTTTTTTTGGTACCAGACACTTGCAAGAGCTTCCAACTGCGTGGAAATTGCACAGTAACTGCGTTTAAATACTAAAATGGCCATTTGGACCCTTTTCTGATCACTAAAAACCCTATTTTAACCCTGAAACTTAAAAGTTATGTTTTCATAACTCTGTATATAGATCCATATGAGATCATCTTTGACACAAGAGAGTACACAAGAGAATATACAAGTGGAGAGGATAGAATACAATTGATATACTTACAAGATATATAAGAATATACTTAGAATTCAAGAGAGATTTCTAGAGGGAAGAAGTGAATTTTGAATGAAATTTTGATAAAACTAATCTCAAGATAACTAGATTAGAGATTTGGACATCAATTGCCTCCTTTAAACTTCCATGGATGAGTGCTTGAAGAACTTGAAGAACACTTGAAGAAGAAGAAGACTCTTGAAACCAACTTTGATTGCATAATTAAGAATCCTCCAAGAGATAGACATCATAATTCATCTCTAATTCCTACTTTTGTATATAGATCTATAAGACTGTGATCTATTTTAGTTTTGTTTTATTTATTAGAACACTCATCTTCTTCCGCTCTTGTTCTGCACCCTCTCATATAGCAGATCCAAGTCGCTTTTGATTTTGTTGATAATTTTTAATTAGAGATTGATTTTCACTTTGAATTTCAATTTTGATTTCATTCTTATATTCATTTTAGATCCATGCATACATGATTATATATATATATATGTATCTATTTTGAATTCTACGATGGTTTGGAAGTATGATCTATGAGAAGGATGATCCCTTTGTTCATACGTTTCTCTTGATTATTCCTATAACCTAGAATTGAATTTCATCTCCAATAGGACATTTGTAAGTCCCTTTGATCTATGATCCAAAGTTCTTCATAGAACTTGGGGCTAAATTGATTAGGAATCATGATAATTAAGTTGATCAGTGAGTTTGATCTCCCTTATAAATTTCAGCCATCACCTAAGATGTTTTTCTCACACTTTAAAATGAACTAGTCAAAATTTAGTAAAATAGATTTGTTTTGTCTATAGAATTTGGTTCATCAAAACCCATAGTTTGATGGATTTCAAATTTTCTAGCTAAACTTTGATGAATTAGCTTTCATTCGATCCGTTTTGAGAACCCTTTGGATCCATATGCTAATTTTAGAAATTGTTGAGAAATCAGCTGACAGATTTGAACATAGCCTCTTTGTGCTTGAATTTCAGAAAATCTGTAATAGTTATTGAAGATCCGCTTTTTGGAGAGGATTCCTAACTCATGTATCTATATGTTGATGTAAAATTGTGAGCATACAATCGAGTTAAGATTGTTTTCTAAGTGTTTGAAGTTGATACACCTATTCTAGAATTTTCTAAGTTTAACCTTAGTCATGATTATGTATATAAAATGGTCATACCTTGATCATTCAACAACAATTAATGAATAAAACTTGGTTTAGAAATCATCCAGAATAAATGGATGAAAGACCAAAAACTTAGATTAACTTGATTAACATGATTCATGAATTTCTATTATGTTTTGTATTCCTGTGTCAAATGATACCAAATTTCCAGAATAGTTTAGTCTGTTTAAAATAACTTTTCAGAGACCTTAAAATCATGACATGTCCATGGACTATTATTTTTATAAACTACAATGTAACATCTTTCTTTTGACACCAAATAGAGCTTTCCTTGATTTTTGTAGAATTAATTATGATTTTTACAAGAACAGTGGATAGTCCTGATCCACTGTTCCCAAAACTCTTATTTCTCAAATTTCAAAAATGGTGATGAGGTCTTACTTTTTGGAGAAGTTCCCTAAGACATGTATCTAAATTTTTGTTAAAGGATTTTAACCCAGCTCATGTTTAAGATCACCTTTGATAGGATTCATTAGAGATTGCTGAATTTGGAAATTTGATTGATGACATGTTTTTTGTCATGCATATCATTTCTTTGCTTGTATTTTCTGCAATGCTTGGGTATTCCTTGGTATTTTAGTGCAGAGAATTGAATGAATGCCATGGATCCGGACTTCAATTTGTGGATTTGCCTCGTCTACATGTGGCTTAGTGCCCATGTATCGTGTACTATCTCTATCCTTTCTCTTAGAATTTTTCTAGGTTTACAACTCTATTTTCAACGACACAATTCCTTTAGGATAGTCTCCGTTTATGTGCTTATATGTTAGAGATATCTTATCTAGGATTGTTGCATGATTGCATAGCACGTTTCCTTTCTTTTGCTTTTTGCAACTCTGCTTGAGTCAACCCAATGTAAGTCTTCTCGTTCCCTCTTGCATATCATGACATATTTCCATTATTTGTATCGTTCCCGAGCGGAACTAGGCAATGTGAGTATACCTCTCTCTTATATTACATGTGCATCTGACTGCTATTTGATTTAATCTCTTGAAATGATTTTCATTAGATGTTCCTTTTTGCTATGTATATATAACTCCCTCTGTCCCATATTAAGAGTCCTTGATGCCATTATTTTCTGTCCCATTTTAAGAGTCCTCTTTGAAAAGTCAAAGTACTTTAATACACACTTTCCAAATTTGCCCTTTAATATATCCAACTCTTCCCTCTCTTTTGTTTATGTTACACTACAATTTTGAATTTCAAAAAGGGTAATATTGGAAAGTTGAAAATCTCACCAAAATCAAGGTTGTCCCCTTAATAAGTTGGAATTCACAAAAGAGACTCTTAATATGGGATGGAAGGAGTATCTAGTATATTTGAGTAAATAACACCAATTATGAATTAAGAACGAAGATATTTGAATCAAGGCCTACCATTCGGTAGGGCGAGGAGGGGGTGCTTTAGTCCTGCTTGGGCTCCTTCCCCTCTCATACCAAGACCCTCAAACCTAGTTTCTGGTAACAAAGGGCGAGTAACCTTATTCAATTTTGGGCGAGTCAAACTTGGGTTTCCTAATACTCGATAAAAATTAGATCGCATGAGAAAGTTCTAGTTACTTTAAGTATGCTCCTTGGATCCGTCCCGGGACACTGTTAAGGAACGCCATGACCTCCTTTCCGAATTTTACGTGGTCCACAGTGGGCAGAAGACGATCCCTTGGCAACGATCACCGAGAAAAAGATGGAAAGTTTCGGTGAAAAAAATATTCTTAGCAAGTTTGGCATCCCTCAGGTCCTGGTCAGTGACAACGGCAGGCATTTCAACACCTTGATGTTCAGGCAGTTCTGCTCGGGTTTCGGAATATCAATTCACTACTATTCTCCTAAGCACCCTCAAGCTAATGGCCAGGCTGAGGTGACGAACCGGACAATTCTGTAGTCAATTAAAACCAGACTTAAAAATGCCAAAGGGCTTTGGGCAGAGGAACTACCAATCCTTCTGTGGGCCTACCGTACCACACTTCGAGCGGCAACAGGGGAAACACCATTCTCACTTACCTATGGCTTTGAGGCAATGGTACCCATAAAGCTCGGATTGTCATCATACTGGGTAGTGAATTATAGTGACAAAGGTAATGAGGAAGCCCTTATAGGGGAGCTCAATCTGATAGATGAGAAAAGGGACAGGGCGTATCTGAAAGTGGCAGCCTGATTGGAGGTTAAAAGTGCATATTTGTAGCGTGTTATATGGTCTTTTATGCATACATTTATCCCCAAGTTCCTAAATTTAGATGCATATAAATGATTAAGTGTTTTCTATGATGTTGAAACTCAAACATGTATGTTTACACTATTTCACAGGTCACGGAAAGCAATCGTTGCATAGATAGTGATTCTGGTGAAGAGAATAACATAAGGAATTGAGAAAATGCCAATTTTAACAATAAAGACTTCAAATTTGGAAGTTTTTCCAAGAAATCAAAATGTTGATCTTTGAGTTACAATCGCATGGCAGCAAACGGGAGGTCAATGCGAGGTCCGAGTGAAAAGATATGGCCATTCTCCCAACAATGCACAGAGTTGTCAAAATAAGAGAAGTTCAAGCCCTTGAAGAGAGTTTAATCGATTGAGAGTTCAATCGATTGAGACTTCAATCGATCAAACTAAGTTCGATCGCTTGAGCTTTATTTTCCCCCAAAAGTTGCGTATAGACTACATGAACCCTATAAATAAGTCATTTTGATGGCAGACGAATGGAGGACACTCTAGAACGTAAAAAATAGCAATTTTAGGGTAGTTTTAGGGTTAGATTCGGAGTAGATTAGGTTAGATTCATGTTCTTCTTCCTCTTTTTCATTAATATACTGAGGATTATTGAAGATTTCTAGTATATTTCAAGTTTTTTTCAGATAATTTCCAGGTTTTTCTTTCCAATCCTTGTTATTTGATTGTTTCTTAGTTTATATGCTATGAATGCTCTAGGTTACTGTTTCTACACCTGGTTTATTAGGTTTTCGTAGTTTAGACTTTGGAAATATGTGATGAAACATTGATTTCCAGCCTCTACCATGCAATCTTTAGAAACCTTGGGCTCGATCAATCAAAGGTATTTCGATCGATCGAACCAGAGCCATAGTCAAGCGATCGAAGACATTTCGATCGATTGAAGGAGATGCAGTTCGATCGATCAAAAGTGCGTCGATCGATCAAGTTTGTAAATTCCTGAGATGATTCTTTGAAGTATTACAAGACTTTCTGTTTTAGAAATTGTAGACACCCCATTTTGTCGGCTATCAGATTTAGGAGACCCATAGCTTGGTGGTTCACAATGATCGTAAAAGACTCAAAAGGACTCTCGAAAGTTAGCTCTATCTCTCAGAATGCTCAGAATGACCAAAATGCCCCTAAAAACCCGAAAACTCCCAGATTTGGTTCCAAAGTTCTGAAAACATGCTACGTCGTAAGAAAAGTGATAAAATGAGTTTTTAAGAAAAATCGGATGAAATCGTCAGCTCCCAGAGACCCCCAGAAGTCCCGGAAGTTCCCGGAAAGTCCCCGTTGACCAGTTTGACCAAGGTTTAACCAGGTTTGACCAAGGTTTGACCAGGTTTGACCAAGTTTGACCGAAATCGTCCGAATTCACCGGAATCATTTTAAATCATGAGAAAAGTGTTAAAACAAGTTCCAAAAGAAAATCGAGCGAAAACATCAGCTCCCGGGAACTCCCGGAGGTTTCCAGAACTTCCCGGGAATCCCCAGGTTTGACCAGTTTGACCAGAATTTGACTTTGGAACCAGGGCACCAAAACAATTTTCAAACATTTTTCATGGATACTAGAGGTCAATAGCTTTCCAACGGTATATCGCACATAATTTCTGGATTTAAAACGAATTTATTATGAATTTCCAAAGGCGAAAAATGCAATCAAATCGTCTTTTATCGCGAATACCGCAAAACTTTTCAAAGTGACTTATCCCAGAACTATTTTTTATGTAAAGTAGACTCCATTACCTTTCCAATGGTATATCACAACCTTAATTTGGAGTTCGTATGCATTTTCTGTGAATTTCGGACGAAATAGGGCCTTTTCGCGAATACCGGAACTTCAGGGGGCCTAAACAGCATTATCTGGACGAAGGGAGGAGCAGTGCCGCCGCGGCACTGGCCCACTGCCGTCGCGGCACTCCCCTCCAGAACAGTGAGTTTTTGTAATTTATTTTGGGGGTCCAATTTGATATATTAAAAACCAAAACGACGTAGTTTTGATTCCCAGCTTATTTTGGACCAATGGGAGACCATTTTAAACTTTTTAAAACTCCATTTACCACCCCTCCTTTTCCTATAAAAGAAGCCATTTACTTCCATTTAGAGGAGAGACATGGAAGCTTAGAGAAAGCTTAGGAAGAAACTCTAGGGAAATATAGAGAGAGAAAGAGAAGAAGTAGTCTTCTTCTTCCATTTTTTCCAATAAAAGTGAGTTCTAATCTTGTTTTCCTCCACCATTTTTCTATATACTTCATCATCAATATACCCAATCACCATTCTTGAGCATTCTTGAGTTAGGAAGCTACTTCCATGTCCAAATGTCAAATTCTATGAGTGAAACACCAAGCTACAAGTCCAAAATCATATTGATTATCATCTATTGATTGTTATTTACTTGCTTGTTCATATTATGTTCATCTCTTCTTAATCTCATTTCTTTTTATTTTCTTTATTTACTTATTAGTTCATCATCATCTAAGTGATGACATGAAGTTTGGGGTGAGTGAATCCTTATGGATAGTAGCTCTTGACCTCAAAAACATGTTTGATAGATGATGATCATAACCTCAATACTTCCAAGATGTTCTTGAAATGTATTGAAGTTATGTCCAAAATAAAAATGAATCTCTCCAATAATATTGGGAGTTCTTTGATGATTCAAGGTTGGATGAGGTTCTAAGTAGTCACATGGTCATCTCAAGAGTTTAAGTTCATGCTTTGAACATCTATTTCAAAACCCCCAATCAAGAACTCAAACTATATTTCAAACCCAAATCCATTTTCTTCAAGAATGATCCAAAACAGTGAGCTGTTCAGATTCAAAGATTTGTTTTGAATTAAATACTTGAGTTATGATGATGAAACCACTTGGAAAATCTTCCTAAGACATCATAGTTTGTCCCCAATTTTTCCCATCAATTATAGAAATGTGAAAGTATTTGTTTTGGATGTGAGAAGTTCATATTCATAATCTGCCTCTGTTCTCACAGAATGTTCACCCAACTTCTTACACTTATTCTGGATATTTTCGTCACTGTACATATATCTTTTCTATTTTTTTTATAAAACTTGGGTGTCTTAGGAAACCTTTGGTATATAATGGGTCATCATAAACCTTTTCTTTGATTTATGAAAAATCATACAAAATCAGTCAACAGTGCAGCTTTTGTTTCTGAGTCATGTGTACATTCTGATTTATTTCTTTTAATCTGTGATAGCTATTGATGTTTGGCTTTTTGGGTTATTTTCTAGACACAATAAGGATGATCTCTGATTTTTGTCACATTTTTCTAGGCACGTTTGACCTCCCATTATAATGTTACAAAGTAATGCATACAGTCTGTCCACTATTCACAGCATTTCACTTTTTTGGCTTTCACACTTTGATGCAACACTCTCTTGTATCTAGATGAACCCATATCCCATGCATATGTTCTTTACCACTTTTAGCATGCTATATCATATCATGTATCATCTATCCTCTCATGTATCATACTCCCATAGATTCTTGAGTTTGATTTCCAAATAAAACCATGGTTTGCAAATACTTGGGAAGTTCTTGAAATAAGTTAGGAATTGATATTCCAAGTGGTTAGAATATTCATCCAAGATCTGGAAGTATACTTTCAAAACCCTCATTTCAAAACCCCCCTCTTAAACCCCTCATTTTGATTTCAAGAAATAAACATTGTTTTTCTCAAAACCCTCAAAACAGTGAGTCATTTAACTTCAAGGAATTATTTTGAGTTCAATACTCAATGTATGAATGCAAGACCACTTGGAAAGTCTTTCTAACTCACTATAGAACACCCATGATTTTTGGCTTGACTTGGAAGTACTTGAAAATGGTCCATTTGGACCCAAACATTCCTTCCAAACATTCTGTTTTTGCTGTCACAGCAGCTAGGTCAACTTACGACCTCTTTTCCAGAAGACTTTTCCAAAAGGGGTGGTCCTAACTTATTTTTCCCTTAAAATTCAATGTCTTAGGAAACTTTCTGTATATAATGGGCCTCTAGATCATTCGTTTTCATTTTCTAAGATTTTTCAACATTTCAGTCGACAGTACGAACTCTGTTTCTGAGTGACCTCTGTTGTTTATATGATTTCTCTCAATATGTGATAGTTATTAAGGATTGGTTTTTTGGGTTGTGTTCTAGACACAATAAGGAACATCCCCATAAAAAATCATGCATTGAAAACATTCCTAACCCCTCTTTTCAAATTCCAAAAGATCATGCTACTGTTCTGTCCACTATTCACAGCAAGTACATTTCAACTTTCATTCTTTGATTTGATGCTCATATGCATTCCAAATTAGTTCATATCTTAGGAAGTAGTTCATACTACATTTGTACACATCCCATGTTGATTTCATTCATTCATTCATACACATTATAGACTTCTAAGTCATTCTAGGAATCCATGAACACAAAGCACACTACAACCTTGGCACATTCTAGATACATATACATTACATCCATGCAAGATTTGGGGCCTTCATGGCTCCTAATCTAAGAAGATTTTAAGGAATGAACTTGATCACACGTTCATGCTTCCCCCGATCTAATCATCCTTTCTCATCCATACCGGGGATTGAGAGGTCTTCTTTTCTCAAAGATTAACATGCATCATACTAGCCTGCTAAGCATATTTTGATTTCTTTGTTTATTTGTTTCAAGAACAATTCATGTCCCCCTTTAGATTAGGAAGTCTTGATTATTTGATACATGATTAAACGATTTTTCCTAGGTTTATTTGTGTGATCTTTCACTTTGCATTGTGTGATATTTGGCTTGGATCTTATGAATGATATCTTATCTTTAGATCTTCCATTTTCAAGTTTCTTATGTAATGTAATATACTATCATAGTATTAATTGCCGAACCATACATAGTATGAGATGATTATTTGGATGCTAATTGAGGCCCGTCGAAAGATGGGGCGAGTTGAGGGTGTTTTAGTCGCGACAAAGGCTCCTTCCTCTCTCGTACCAAAACCCCGAACCAAGTTCTTTGGTGATGAAGGGCCGGTGCCCTTATCCGCTTGGGTGAGTCAAAATTAGGTTTCTTGGTTCCTTAAAGACCAAGTGGCGACTCTGTATCTGTTTTCAACAGACCTTTTCTTTTCCTTTTCAAAACAATCTCAAACAAGAGAAGTGGTCCACTTCCGGTGTCCACAGAAATCTGTCATCAAATTGTCCTTATAAGCTCAGTTTGTCACAACAGTTTTTATAACTTAAAGCCTTAAGGCTATTTTCTTCAATGACTTTTGCAAACCACATTGAATGCTAACACCATTTAGAGTGCAAGTATTAACCATTGTTTTAAACCATCTTCCAAGTATTTTAAGTGAATTGTGATGATGTAGTACTGATTATGTTTGGGCTATTGATTCTATATCATTAGAAAAATATGGAATACTGAAGAGGAATGAACTCCATAGAACGTTAATGAATGTGCTCTGTAGATGGTTAGAATTTATGTTGATTCTCATAGTTCCAACACCTTTGATTTAATTATTTCTTTAGTCATGTTTCTTTATACTTTAGTTTATTATTTAGTTTAATTTAATTAATTAGGATTCGTTAGAACTTTAACTCCTACAATTCATCTTTTCTTTTTCCTTATGTTGTAACTTAGAATAAATTCTCCCTTTTCCTTACCTAAGAGATCGACCTGGACTTATCCAGTATGACTTGCACTATCACCTACACTTACGTGTTACACAAGAGTGCACAATGTTTTATTCGTGTCAAGTTTTTGGTGCCGTTGCCCGAGAAGACAACTAGGTTAGAATTTTACTAAGTTATTTTCAATTTTTCTTACTTTTCACAAAAAAATTAAAAAAATTAAAAAAATGAAAAAACATAGTTGTAGTCCCCCATATTATCAATCGTATTAAGAACCTCCACATGGAGAGTTTTATCAATCGCAATGGGGATATAACCAAAATGAGAGTGTAGGATATAGTAGTAGTTCCCAGGATTACCAAATGCACCAAGACTTTCCTTCTGGGGAGCCTTGTTCACAAACACAATGGGAAGGGATTATTACCAATAACAATGGGGCAAAACTTCGTATAGTTATAATGAGGATAACCAAGTTGAGCATATGCTAGCCAACCTTTAGAAGACTATACCAGTCCTTCAACACTACAACCTATATTTTAAGACACTAACAATGGAATGGAATTAGAGGACAATGATCGGTTTATACCGAATGAGGTTAACAACTCACTCGAGAAAGTGATAACCTAACAATACTCGAAACCAAACCATTGAGGATGAAGTTGTAGAACCATCTTCTCCTCAAAGTACAGCCCCAGACATCAACTCCTTCACTGCTTGGATAAAATTGCACAATCTCTTTCTCTAGAGTTCCTCAATAGATGACATATATAGTGAGGAGAGTTATAAGGATAAGAATAAGGATTTAAAAGATGATGAGAGGTTAGGTGATTGCCCGCAATTAGGAAAGGCGGAGTCCCCTATTGACTATACCCCTACCTTTGATAGCGACCCTATAGAGGTCGTAATTGAAAATTTTAAATCTGATATAGATTCTTATGATATTCATGAACCCTCGCCTCTTCAGCCGAAGAGGTGGTGTCACCAAGTTACCCATCACCTATCTTCACTATTAATCAAAGCTCTCATCCAGAGCTTGAAAGTTATGTGTACCCCACTATTGAACAAATAGAATGTATTTGTGGAAGAGGATGCTAAGGATTCTAGCAAATGTTCTTCACAAGATTTTAACTTTCAAAATTCTTTGAGAGATTAGGAAAATATTGGCCCACATTAGATGATCTTAAACATTAACAAGAAGCTAGTAGTATTCTAGACTGCTTGACCTTCTTGAGTGATAATGACATAGATGCCCAAATAGATAGCTTTATCCAAGTCCAGTCCAAATCCATGTGCATGGAACAGAAATTAAATTCCTATGATCATATTTCCATAGATTTTGTTCTAGGACAAGAGGAGGGTAATGAAAATTCATTAGAACATTGCTTAGACACTACCCCTTTTATCCAACCATGGCTACCTCTTTGTATTAAAATGGAGGCCGTTATAGGAAATGCCACCACCAAAGATCGTTTCTTGCATCTAATTCCTAAAAAGTGTGGTATACCTCTTATAACTGTTCATGACAAATTTGGAGGCTATATGTTTTGCATCATCTCCTCTGACCTTAAGCCTGACATTAGTTAGGGAGAGTTCCATTTTTATGAGGATCCCAACATTCTTCTCACTGTTCAATTATTTCATTGGGAGGATGCTCAAAAATTTCGGTTATTACTTTATGATAAAAATCTTAATTAACCGAATTTATTTACTGAGTAGTTGTATTATACTCTCTATTTTTATTTGTTGATACTAATGATTTTGTAGGTAACATAACAAAAGAATAAAAAAATTACGAAAAACCAAAAAATCTGGATATTAACGCCTTGAGGTAACATCCTTCCTTCTCTCACTTTACTTTACATGTCCAGGTGCTTAGTTTAGAACATTGAGGACAATGTTTAGTTTTAGTTGGGGGGAGTGAGTCATTACATGCCTCGTTTCTTTCTTTTTATGCTTTAGTACCAATTCACTTGCTTAGCAACATGACTCAATGAATTAAAATTGTCAAAAAAATTTAATTATTTTTTTTAAGATAACAAAATGGTTCTTGCATATCTCTCTTAGTTAATGTAGTTAGTTATGATACATTAGAGCTATTTTCTATATGTCATTAGTATGTGATACACAATGGTAGTTTGTTTACTATCTTAGTTATAGTATATTTTATGCTTTTTAATATTCGAACAACTTTGAGCACGTTGTGGCAACCTTGTACTTGGCTAAAATAGATTAGTGAGCATAGCTTAACTATCTTGAGAGACTGTAGTGGAGACTAATAACCCAAGTGAGCTTTTGAGCCATTCCTTGTTCTTGAGGGTTTTATAAAATTTCTCTTACTTTTTGAAAAGCATATTCACTCTTTGAAAGTCTCAATTTTCTTCATTTTGACTGATCACTAGAAGAGAACGTTCAGGGTTTACCAAATCTAGAGCTCTTGAATTTACTGAAATGAATAATCCTATGAACTTAGAAGATGATTTAGGCCATCTTTTGACCATACATGCATAATATAGCCTTGGCCTACCTCTATGATATTCCTTTATTTCACCCTTTGAGCCTTACCATATTTACCTTGTCTACACAATCCTAAAGTCAATACCTAACTCGAAATTAGAAGTTCAAGCCTCAGTCCTTTATTTAGGAGTGATTATTGGAATATGTTATCTTGACAAGAAGTTTTGTTGTGTGAATAAGGAAAAGTTGGCACAGAAAAAAAAAAAAAAAAAAAAAAAAAGAAACCAAAAGCATGAAAAAAATAAAAGAAAAAGAATAAAAAAAATGCCAATAGTTGTTATAGAAGAAAAAACAATAATAGAAAGAAAAGTGTGAAAGAAAAAAAGAAGAAGACGAAGTAGAAAGAGATTGGAGATGTGGGGATTTTTGAAAAGTTGCAGTAGACATTCAATCACATCCTTTGACCCAATTGAAAATCACAAATATCTTTCTTCTTGCACCTAACAACTCTTTTTCAATTTCTGATGATTTTAAGTAAATTTGATATAATGTTAAGGTAATGAGAGAGTTCTTCACGATATCTCGCTCTTCCAGTGAAAAGTATCCTTTCATGAGACTTTATGCACTAAAATTTCAGTTTTTCTATTTAGATATGAGAAGCATTGGATTCCATTTACATTTATTCTTTATAGCGTCCATATCATGAGTGATAATATTACACCTAATTCGAAGTTATTTCATCTTGAGAGTGTAATCTTGGTGAGAGTTGAGTAAAAATGAACGTCTTGATAGCATCTTAGGTTATGCAAGTTTTGAAATTAATGTTTTGTATTCTGGTTGTCCATTCACACGCACACTTGATGATTAATAGGTATAGAATATTCTAATGACTTTGATAGTAGATTAACTGTAATGTGTGTGTTGCATGGCTATGACATACCAGAGAGTTCCATTACATTATTGAGTTTAACCACATTGCTAAATGGGAGGAAAAAATTTTCTTCAAAACATTTAAATCAAATCTAGTACCATAAACATGAATTTTGTGGGTAGATTCACTGCAAACCCTCACGAGACAACACTCGTCCACTAGGGGGAACCTAGGGGTTTAAAGGCTTGTTGCATACGCTAAATGCAATCGTAATTCCTGCAAAAGTGAGTTAGGATTTTTACTTTATTTTGTTTTTAATTCTTTGAGTTTAAATAAACATTGTTGTAGTCCGGTTCATTGCTGGGGACTAGCAACCAACTAGTGATTAGACGTGAAAAGTGCATATCTGTAGCGTGTCATATGGTCTTTAATGTATACTTTTATTCCCAAGTCTCTAGATTTAGATGCATATAAATTATTAAGTGTTTTTTTTATGATATTGAGACTCAAACATGTGTTTTTACACTATTTAACAGGTCATGGAAAGTAACCGTTGCTTAGAAAGTGATTCTGGTGAAGAGAATAACAGAACTAGTTGAGAAAATGCCAATTTTAATAATTAAGGCTTCAGATTTGGAAGATCTTTGTAGAAATACAAAATGTAGATCTTTGAGTTACGGTCCCGTGACCACAAACGAAAGGTCAATCAGAGGTCTAAGTGAAATGATATGGCCATTCTTCCATCAGTGCGCAGAGCTGTCAAAATCAGAGAAGTTTAAGCCCTTAAAGAGAGTTCAATCGATTGAGAATTCGATAGATCGAACTAAGCTCGATTGCTTCAGCTTAATTTTCCTTCAAAAGTTGCGTATAGTCTGCATGAACCCTATAAATAAGTCTTTTTGATGGCAGACGAAGTTTGGACGCTCATGAATGCGAAAAATAACAGTTTTAGTGTAGTTTTAGGGTTAGATTAGGAGTAGATTAAGTTAGAATCAAGTTCTTGTTCCTCTTTTTCATTAATATACTGAAGATTATTGAAGATTTCAGGTTTATTTCAGATTACTTCCACATTTTTTTTCAATCCTTGTCATTTGATTGTTTATTAGTTTATATGCTATGATTGCTCTAAGTTACTATTTCTGTACTTGTTTTATTATGTTTTCGTAGCTTAGACGTTGGGAATATGTGATGAAACATTGATTCCCAGCCTCTGCCATGCAATCCTTAAAAACCTTTGGCTCGATCGATCGAAGGTATTTTGATCGATCGAACCAGAGCCATAGTCAAGCGATCGAAGACATTTCGATTGATTGAAGGATGATGCAGTTCGATCGATCAAAAGCGCGTTGATCGATTGAGGTTGTAAATTCCTGACATGATTCTTATAAGTATTCTAAGACTTTCTGTTTTAATAATCGGTCATCAAATTGTCCCTATAAGCTCAGTATGTCACAATAGTTTTTAGAACTTAAAGGCTTAAGGCTATTTTCTTCAATGACTTTTGAAAACCACTTTGAATGCTAACATCATTTAGAGTGCAAGTATTAACCATTGTTTTAAACCGTCTTCCAAGTATTTTAAATGAACTGTGATGGTGTAGTCCCAGTTATGTATAGGCTATTGATTCTATATCTTTAGGAAAATACGGAATACTGAAGAGGAACGAACTCCATAGAACATTAATGATTGTGCATGTTAGATGGTTAGGATTAATGTGTATTCTCATAATTGCAATACCTTTAATTTAATTATTTCTTTAGTTATGTTACTTTATGCTTTACTTTATTATTTAGTTTAAATTAATTAATTAGGATTCATTAGAACTTTCACTCCTACAATTCATCTTTTCTTTTTCTTTAGGTTGTAACTTAGTATATATTCTCCATTTTCTTCCCTGTGGAATCGATCTAGACTTATCCAGTATTACTTTCACAATCACCTACACTTGATTGTTGCACAAGAGTGCACAATATTTTATTCGTGTCACAGCCTATAAACAGCGGGTCTCTCGGTATTTCAACAACAAAGTCAAGCATCGCAGTTTTCAGATAGGAGTCCTCGTTCTTAAGGTGGTAAACAAGTCTAGAAAAGTCCCGAGCCACGAAAAATTAGGGCCAAACTAGGGAGGACCATACAGGATTACTTAGGTCAACCAGCCGGGTACTTACTGGTTACAGACTCTGGATGGGCATGATCTGTCTCACTCTTGGAACATACAGCATCTCCGCAAGTATTTTCGTTGATGCTTGAATGAGAACGGGTTAGCATTGGTTAGGAAATTTGTATCTCTCCTCGAGCAATTATTATGATTTTCAAAGGGAATAAAGACTTTTTTTTTTGCTGCAAGTAATGACCCCTACCAGTGTTCTATGCAAAAAAAAAAAAAAAAAGACCACAAGATCACACCCAAGGCACCAAAGACCTCGGGACCATACTCGAGGCACAAAAGACCTCGGATTCAAACCCGTGGAGCATAAGACCTCGGTTCACATCCAAGGCACCGGCTTCGCTTAGGTCCATAACCTACGATGGGGGCAAAATCCCCTAGGTGGCTAAGGATAGCAAATTTGAAAAGACCCTACAACTACCAACGTTATAGGTCGGTTCCGTACGGTCACTCCCTCTACCAACGTCCGCCTAAGAAAAAGCTTGGGGAGTAGGGGGAATACTGATACTGGACCAAAATAACAAATCACACTGAGCACTAGCAGGACGTCCCTAAGTACCAACAGTGCCCAGAGAAATCATCTAGGAAGTAACATGAGCCAAATCCTACAATATACCGGACGGGACCTTCAAACCTAAGTTTATGAGTATAGGTCCCAAGAAGACCAAGTTCTCTACACTGGTCACAGTCTTAAAGCTTTTGCTAAGGTAGGGTTTTGACAAGACTAACGGTCGGTCGGGCACGGGCAATTATAAACAGGCGTGTACAAGGAAATAAATGGTTAATGCAAAAGGGCAACGTCTGAGGATATTTTGATTAATGGAAAAAATATGTACAAAGCCTGGGGGGCAGATGTAGTAGCCTCCCCAAAAAAAAGAAAACCATAGTAGTGCATGTAAATACAGGAGCTAAGGGTCGTCTATGACGACCACATCCTGGGTCTCTCTAGCCTCCCCGCCCGTATCAGGGGTCTCCGCTGGAAGTAGCATCACCGCTCGGGTCAACTTGTTCAGCCGATACAGCCTTAGCAATAGTACCTTCGATGGTGCAAGGACCGACGTCCCAGTAGTCCGAGTCCATCCCTTCGTAAGACGAGATGTTCCACTCGAAGTGATTTCGGGCCAACCTTCTTTTCAGTTCTTCATAGCTGACACGACTAAATAGTTGTGCGCTCTTGTGCAACACCCAAGTGTAGGTGATCGTGCAAGTAATACTAGATAAGTCCAGGTCGATCCCACAGGGAAGGAATATGGAGAATGTCTACTAAGTTACAACCTAAAGAAAAGGAAAAAAAAAAAAGAATGTTGGGAGTGGATGTTCTAACGAATTCTAATTAATTAAATTAAGCTAAATAATAAACTAAACATAAAGAAACATAACTAATTAAATAAATAAACTAAAGCTGTTGGAAATACGAGAATCCACATCAATCCTAATCATCTACCATGCATATTCATTAACGTTCTATGGAGTACATCCCTTTTCAGTATTCCGTATTTTTCTAAAGATAAAGAATCAATAGCCCTTTCATGACCGGGACTATATCATCACAAGTGATTTAAAATACATGGAAGACGGGTTAAAACAATGGTTATTACTTGCACTCTAAATGGTGTTAGCATTCAAAGTGGTTTTCAAAAGTCATTGAAGAAAAGACCTTAAGGCTTTAAATTCTAAAAACTATTGTGACAAACTGAGCTTATTGGGACAATTTGATGACAGATTTCTAAAACAAAAAGTCATGAAATACTTAAAAGAATCATCTCAGGATTTAACATGTTCGATCGATCGAAGCGCTCTCGATCGATCGAACTGCATCATCCTTCAATCGATCGAAGTGCCATCGATCGCTTGACTATGGCTCTGGTTCGATCGATCGAGCCCAGGAATCAATGTTTCATCACATATTCCCAACGTCTAAACTACGAAAACATGAGAAAACTAATACAGAAACAATAACCTAGAGTAATCATAACACAGAAACTAATAACAATCAAATAACAAGGATTTGAAAGAAAAACCTGGATATAATCTGAAATAAACTTGAAATAAACATGAAATCCACTTGAATCTTGAATAATCTTCAATATAACAATGAAAAAGAGGAAAAATAATATGAATCTAACCTAACCTACTCCTACTCTAACCCTAAAACTACCCTAAACTGCTTTTTTTGCGTTTTGGAGCGTCCTCCCTTCGTCTGGTGTCAAAACGACTTATATATAGGGTTCCCGCAAAGTTTACGCAACTTTTGGGTGAAAATAAGGTTCGATCGATCGAGCTTAGTTTGATCGATCGAAGGTTGGATCGATTGAATTCTCTTCAATCGCTTGAACTTCTTTGATTTTGACAGCTCTGTGCGCCGATAAGAGAATGGCCATAACGTTTCACTCGGACCTCGGATTGACCTCCCGTTTGCGACCACGCGACCGTAACTCAAAGATCTACATTTCATATCTTTGGGAAAATATTCCAAATCTGAAGTCTTTATTGTCAAAAATGGCATTTTCTCAGCTGCTTCCGTTGTTCTATCCACCAGAATCACTTTTCTTTAGCTCCACTTCATTGATTTACATCCTAACACCTATACACAATGCAAAAACATATATTTAAGCATTAACAAAATAAAAAGAACATTGTTATTATAATGCACCTAAATATAGGGACTTTGGGGATAAAAGTATGCATAAAAGACCATATAATACGCTATGAACATGCACTTTTCACCTCGAATCAATAGCCCTGAAAGAAGTCATCGTCAAAGACCTCCTCGGTAGATTCAGCTGCTGCCATTTTGGCCAAAGCCTTCTCCTGATCCTTTGCTGCCTCCAGGTTTGCTTGGGCGGTCTTTAGTTCAGCCCTGGTGGTTGCCAACTCCGCCTGTGCTGCACCAAGGCCCAGAGCCAAGCTCTTGACCTTGTCCTTTTCCATAGTCAAGGTAGTTTCCTTAGCCTCCAAGGCTGCCTGCTCCTCAAAAAGGGCAGTTTCAGCAGCGGTGGCCCTCCCGGCTAGAGAGGGCAGGAAAGACTCAGCTCCAACGGCCATGGAACCGACTTGCAAAAAGAAAGCATAAACCGGTCGGTCAATAAACCAACTAGAATAAGCGAAGAATAGAGAACAGGGTGCTAAGGATACTTATGAAGTGGAAGAGGTTGTACAGCACCCCTGGAAAGCCTGGGGAGACATGTTGGCCCACATCTCCACTTGGCTTGGGAGAAGGCCCGATTAATCCTCTCTCGGATCTCCGCCGACTCTCCTAGCGGTGTCCCAAATGGTGGATCCACCCAAGGAGTGGAGTCCTCCACCACCACCACCATGCGGGGGACTGACGTCTCCCCCGATTCTTGGTTAGCCATCGTCCCATGCCTTATCGCCTGAGTGGTCGCTCGCTATCCACAGCCATTTTGGCCGGCCTTTGCGGTTGGCCTTTTTCCCCTTGCCGCCAACTGAGCGGCAGTAGCGGTCTGCCTGGACCTCAACACCTTTAAATCTCTCTTGGGACCCATCTTTGCAAAAGGAGGAGCAAGAGGTCAGCAACCCAGAAAGCAACAAATGTGTAACCAAAGTGAGGAAATTCACCAGGTCGGGGAATACTCACCGGGAATGATCGGAGGACAAACGGGGGCTTCAACGGGATAATCTGGATCGTAAGTTACCTTTTGATCTCCACACTTGGTGCGCACATTCCAAACATTCGTAGGTAGGTTCACCAAGAGCTGGCACTCCTCGTGGATGCTCGGTGGGTCAACTGATCCCACTTTAAAATAAAGCACGAAATAGTTAGTCCCATGGTTACAGTCAGAGGAAAAGGGAAGCAAAAATGAAGTGCAGGACGGGCTTACTCCTCAGCTCCCCCGCCCAAGATGTCCTTAGCTGGATTCCTAGGTCAACCACACAAAACCCAGGGGTGGACACTTAAAAGAAGTTGTTCTTCCACCCCTTGTTGTTGCTCGAGCAGTTGATGATGATTTTTCTCCCCGACCGAGCCCCCAGAGAGAAGAACCTGACCTCCCCATGCATGGGGAATAGTAAGTGAGTCCACAAGAACTCTTGGAGGGTGAGTTCATACCCGAATACTTGGGGCCAAAGAGAAATGGACCCCATCAGGAACCTCTAACCATTCAAGGCTAATTATCTGGGAGCGATTCCCAAGTAGATCATAACATCCCGGGCAACCAGATGGAGGGGAATGTGGAAGTCGCCCATGATGGCAACCTCGTAAAGGGTAACGAAGCCTGGATTGTGGAAGTGAGCCCCACCGGCGTGTATGGCCAAAGAGCAGTGATCTAGAATGGCGTACCTCTCCCTCACCTTGTGTAGACCATGGAGTGCGGTTGTGGGGTTGGTCCTGGCATTTTCTCTCGATAGTGTCCCGGGACGGATCCCAAGGAGTGCACTTCAGGGAAATTCCTCATGCAATCCTAGAGACATTGGGTCACCACCTAATTTTTATCAGAAATTATGAAACCCAAGTTTGACTCGCCCAAAATTGAATAATGTTACTCACCCTTCATTGCCAGAAACTAGGTTTGGGGGCCTTGGTATGAGATGGGTAGGTGCCCAAGCAGGACCAAAGCACCCCTTCCTCGCCTTACCGAACGGTAGGCCTTGATTTAAATATCCTTGTTCTTAATTCATAATTGGTGTTGTTTCCTTAAACAGACTAGATATATATACATGCCAAAAGGGAACATCTAAGAAAAATCATGTCAAGAGATTAAATCAAGTAGAAGTTGGATGCACATGCAATACGAGAGAGAGGTATACTTACAGTGGTTAGTCCCACCAGGGACCGATGCAAATAAAGGAAACATGTCATGATATGCAAAAGGGAACAAGAAGAATTACATTGAGTTGAAACAATGTGCAATGCAATCATGAAACAATCCTAGATAAGATGTCTCTACCAAATAATCATATAAACGGGGACTATCCTAAAGGAAATGTGTCGTTAACCCAGAAAAATTCTAAGAGAAGGGATGGAGATAGTACAAGATACATGGGCACTAAGCCGCATGTAGACGAGGCAAGTCCACAAATCAAAGTCCAATTCCACGGCATGCAATTCTCTGCACTAAGACACCAAAGAATACCCAAGCATTGCAAAAACACGAGCAAACAAATGATATGTATGAAAGACAAGTAGAAGATGTCATCAATCAAATTTCCAGATTCAGCAACCTCTAATAAATCCTATCAAAAGTGCTCTTAAGCCTGATCTGCGTTAAACCCTTCCACAGAAAGTTAGATACATGTTTTAGGGAACTTCTCCAAAAAGTCGAACCTCTTTACCATAGTTAAACTTTGAGAAATAAGAGTTTTGGGAATAGTGGACCAGGACTGTCCACTGATCTTGTAAAACTCATAATTAATTCTACAAAGATAATGTGATGCTCTATTTGGTGTCCAAAGAAAGCTATTTCATTGTAGTTTATGAAAAAAACCCATGGACATGTCATGATCTTAAGGTTTCTAAAAAGTTGTTTTAAACAGACTCTATTATTGTGGAAGTTTGGTATCATTTGACAAAGGAACATAAAACATAATAGAAGTTCATGAATCATGTTAATCAAGTTAATCTAAGCTTTTGATCTCTCATCAATTTATCATAGAAGATTTCTAAATCAATTTTTATTCATCAATTGTTGTTGAGTGATCAAGGTATGACCATTTTGTATACATAATCATGTTTGTAGTTAAACTTAGAAAATTCCAGAATAGTTATGTCAACTTCAAATGCTTAGAAAACGATATTAACTCGATTATATGCTCACGATTTTACAGCGGCATATAGATACATGAGTTATGAATCATCCCCAAAAGGCATAATATCGATAACTATTTTAGATTTTTTGAAATTCAAGCACAAAGAGACTATGTTCAAATCTGTCAACTGATTTTTCAATAATTTCTAAAAATAGCATATAGAACCTAGAGGTTCTCAAAATGGATCGAATGAAAGCTAATTCATCAAAGATTACCCCAAAAAATTTGAAATCCATCAAACTATGGGTTTTGATGGGCCAAATCTTATGGATAAAACCAATTTGTTTTATTGAATTTTTATCTAATTCATTTTAAAGTGTGAGGAAAACATCTTAGGTGATGATTGAAGCTTATTAGAGAGATCCAACTCATATATCAACTTAATTATCATGATGCCCAATTAATTTAGCCCTCAATTTCTATGAAGAACTTTAATCATGGATCAAAGGGACTTACAAATATCCTTTTGGAGATGAAACTGAATAGGAATTCTAGGTAATAGGAATAATTACGATATAGGTATGAACATAGGAATCATCCTTCTCATAGAACATACTTCCTAACCATCATAGAATTCAAAATAGATACATATATATAATCATGTATGCATGGATCTAAACTAAATAGAAGTATAAAATCAAAATTGAGAAACAAAAGTGAAAATCAATCTCTAATTAAGAATTATCAATAACATCAAGAGAGGCTTGGATCTAGCTATATGAGTGTGTGAAGAACAAGAGAGGAAGAAGATGAGTGTTCTAACAAAGAGAATAAAACTAAACTATACCCAAGTCTTATAGACCTATGTACAAAACTAGGAATTAGAGATGAATTGCGATGTCTACATTATGGAGGATTCTCAATTATGCAACCAAAGTGGAATTGAAGAGTCTTCTTCTTCAAGTGTTCTTCAAGTTCTTCAAGCACTCATCCATGGAAGTTAAGGGAGGCAATTTGATGTCAAAATCTCTAATCTAATTATCTTGAGATTAGTTTAGAAGTTTTAATTCATAATTCACTTCATCTCTCCAGAAATCTCTCTTAAATTGAAAGCATTTTGCAAGTACCTTCACTTGTAAGTACTTCTCTCTTCTATATACTCTCCTCTATATATACTTGTGTTTGAAAGATGATCTCATTTGGATCTATATATAGAGTTTTGAAAACTTAACTCTTAAGTTATAGGGTTAAAACAAGATTTTCAGAGAGCAGAAAAGTGTTAAAATGACTATTTCGGTGCCTAAACGCAGTTTCCAGGCAATTTCCTCACAGTGGGAGGCTTCTAGAAGGGTCTGGAACTCAAAAAGCTAATGGAGGAGGCATATGTGAGGTGGCGGCTTAGGTGGGACCCACCACCCCCTAAGTAGGACCCACCACTTCCTTTTCTTATTCCCCTGGTTGACCTTAAGCTCTGTTTCAAATATTACACTTACTGCTTTTCCAAATTTTTGTAAAAATGCTTTTTAGTTTTTGAAATCATCCATTTTTGTACCGTAGTCGCCAATTCCTCTTGGGCTGCCCTGAGGCTCGGGGCTAAGCCCTTCACCTTGTCCTTCTCCAGAGCTAGGGTATTTTCCCTGGCCTCCAAGGCAACCCGCTCTCATCAAGAGCGGCTTCAGTAGTAGTGGCCCTCCCGGCCAGAGAGGGCAGGAAGATTCAGCCCAGCGGCCTTACAGCCGACCTGCAAGAAGCCCAAAAATTGGTCAATTATCCGGGTACATAAAAGAAGAGTAGTATCAATAAATGAGCAGAGGCGTCAATGCTTACCATATGGGAGAGGCTGTACAGCCACCCCTGAAATACCTCAGGAGACATGTTTGCACACACCTCCACTTGGATGGAGAGAAAGGCGAAAACCTCTCCCAGATCCCCAGGAGCTCTGAACGGTTCGCGGTTCCGTGCCAGATCTGCCTCAACGGGTGTTCGCTGCCCGAGGCCTCTGCAGCGGCCTCTTTTCCCCTCTATTATCCACACGGGCGCCGGCAGCTACCTGCCTGGCCATTAACTGTTCAAGATCTCTCTTGGGAGCCATTTCTACAAAAAAGGAAAGAAAAGTGATTAGTAACCAGCAGATACAATGAGAATGTAGACAAGACCAGGCCCGCCCGGGCACTTACCAGGAATTATGGGTGAAAAGGCAAGAGCTTCAACGGGCTCGACCGGGTTATAGGACACTTTGAAATCGCCCGTCCGGGTCAGCACGTTCCAGATGTTTGTCGGCAAGTCTACAAGCCCCGAATCCTGGTCTGCCACCCCTCGAGAATACTAAGTGGGCTGGCTGACCTCGATGTAAGGCAAAATGTAATACATTTAGTCCCAGGATCGAAATAAAGGAAGTGGATGGAGGATACTGCACTAACTTACCCCTTAGCTCCCCCGCCCAGCAAGTCCCCTCGTCTGGATCCCCGGGGTCGGCTCGCAGAGTCCAAGGGTAGATACTTGGAAGAATCTATTCTTCAAACCCTTGTTGCTCGGGCAATTCACTGTGATCTTTCTCCCCTGCAGAGCACTGAGGGAAAAAAAATTCGGCCTCCCCATGTACGGGAAACGGTCGGTGCGTCCACAAAAACTCCTGAACATAAAGCTCATACCCAAAAACTTGGGGCCAAAGGTAGAAAGACCCCATGAGAAACCTCCAACCGTTCGGGGCCAGTAGCCCCGGAGCGATCCCCAAGTATATCAGGATGTCCTGAGCGACTGGATGGAGAGGAATGCGGAATCCAGCCATGAGGATTTCCTTGTATAGGGTGGTGAAACCTCGCTGGTAGATCTGGGCTTCGTCTGGATTCACGGCCAGGGAGCAGTAGTCAGGAAGCCCATACCTATCCCTAATACGGCCGAGATCTTCAGCACGTAGGGTGGACGTGATGAACTCACTGGCAAAGGTAACCTCGAGGTCGGGCTCCCCTGGTGTTTCATCGCCCGAACCCCGGGAAACGGAGGCAACGGGGGCCTCCTGGTTCGATTCATCGTCAGATAGATGGTTTGGGATTCTGCCCTCACTATGGTGATCAGAGGGGTTCGCAGAAGGTGGACTTAAACTTGTGTCAGGCGTCTCTGATCCAGATAGCTCATCCTCTGACTGGGAAGAGGAGTCAAAACCGGAGTGACACATCCTTGGGATTTTGGTGATTGGACGAGGAAATAAATAGGGCCCTAGGTATGGGTCAGAAACCCCGAGTTTGCGGTACAAATGGGACAGGGTTATCAACCTAAAAGGAAAATAGTATATAGTCTTGAAAACAAGGTGACACTCGCCCAAAACTACCCTGGGGACACCCGCTCGGGTCAACCGTCCTAAGGTACCTCCTGATTTGAAGAAGGAACAGAACCTGAGGAAGAAAAAATCCCACTCCCACAATAGCCTAAGTGGGTTTGTTCTCTCCATCCTCACTCAGAAAAGAAAAGAAAAAGGGGTTAAAGGGAAGAGCAGTGAATTGAAACCCGGGAGTGAGAAACTTACATGAATAAACGCTGGAAAAGGGCTCAGAAAAGCTTGACCGAGGACTCTTTGCTCTCAAACCGCTCGGTAATCTCTAGTTTGGCAGCAAGGAATGGCTGAAATGGACAAGTGCTTCTTATATACATAGCATGGATGGTCTAGATTAGATCAGATCCAATGGCCAAGAAGCTTTCCCGCCAAAACCTACCGACAGCTATCACCACGGGCACACAGAACATCCCTCAAAAGACGTGCACATTTAATGCCAGACGTGACTGTTCGCTTACGTTCATACCAGACTCATCGGATCCAGACCTGGCCAGTGACAAGCTGATACATGGCAGAAGTCAATCCCGGTCCCACATATCCACCGCTCGGTCCAGACCCCGAAGGACCGGTGCGACCGGTTAAGTCCCGGGAATGTGCCGGCCTCTTTCCCGAATAGTTTTTCTGGAGCAGTACTAATTTTCAATGCCTCATCTGATAGAGCATCACATCAGTTTCAAAAATGGGGGGCAACTGATATGCACAAAAATATCGAGTCAAAGTCAAACCTCACCATCTCAGCAAACAGAAGCCAAGTCACCTTGAATCTGGGCTTACTACTCAGTCATCCCGGGCCGTTAGGTAAAATCGCCCGGTTTAATCCACAGTCTGGGCATTCATCCCGAACCAGCCCCTAGACAGTTTCCTATCCCAACTAAAAGACTAAATGGAAGGAGCAAGTAGTTTCCTAAACCACTTTGGAAACTCC
Source organism: Hydrangea macrophylla (assembly GCA_033977485.1). Taxonomy (NCBI): domain Eukaryota; kingdom Viridiplantae; phylum Streptophyta; class Magnoliopsida; order Cornales; family Hydrangeaceae; genus Hydrangea; species Hydrangea macrophylla. Next base: position 64,607,765 of record CM066997.1, read on the forward strand.
CCTTGATTCATGCTAATCAACTTGTAATTAGATTAGGCTTCCTAATCTACAAACATACCATGTACGGGTGGTCTCTTACACCTATAAAAAAGGCCGCTCACCCCTATTAGAGGGGAACGCATTCTGACTCTAAAAGATAACATATAAACAACTCACTGTTACGCATAAACCCGGTCGGTTTCTGGTGGTGCCGCCCACTCTGTTGGCTCACCAAACACCGCCGATGATCTGCTAGTGAAAGCGCACTGACGCAACCGTACTATGTAGGTCACCTCATTAACGGGACCGAACCACATACAATCTCTTGTCTCCCTCTCTTTAAATCTCTCTTACCAATTTTTGGCATCATCATTTGATAAATCCAACTCCATTTGTCCCTAACACGATTTTTTGAGAATCGTTTGGCTTTCATATGGTTCTGTGTGCACCGTCTCCCAGCTTCATCATTATGTGTGAGGTTATGTTCTTGTGCCACAACTTAGCTTAACGTTTACCTAATTTATCTCCACCATTGTGGATGGTCTAATTAATAGGAACTCAAATAAATATCAACAAAAGTTTCTTACCAAGTTTAAAATATAATTCTTTCTATATTCTAATTTCTTTTTCTTCTTATTTTTTCTCACCATTTTTCTTATAAATTAAACAAAGTGAAGCGTTCTCTTTTGCTTTTTCACACTATAGTCATGAACAAAACAAAGCCTGGAAGAACAAGAATTGAGAAGATTTGAAGACTTTGGAAGTTGTTCAAATGATTTCGACATTCTTAACTCATAAGAGAAAGAATCAGCTCATGCCTTCAGCCCCAAGTTCCCAACACACTGTTAACATTTTCAGCCACACTCTAAACCCTACATCATTAATGTGATGTAGTTTGGGTTATGTCATGCTTGTTGTAAATTTTAATAAACAAATTTAAATATCTAACCTAACCTACTTGAACAAACCAACCGCGTGCCATTGACCTTGTCACTATCAATCATACATTAAAAATACAAACTAAGTTTCACAACAATTTCCTTGAAGCTGACGTCTTTATTATATATAGCGTTTCCCAGATTAGGTATATCCAAGCTACGATGCAATTATAAATTGAATTGTTGTCGAGTACGCGAATATAACACTATTATATTAAATTATAGAACAATCCCCCACAGTTAAAGGCATTTTTTTACTTAAATCAAATAAATAAAGTCGATCCGTTTGGGATCTCTGTAGGGATAAAGGTTTTTTATTAAAATATTTTACTGAATAACACTTTTTTAAAAAGCGGTTCGGCTTTTAGTGTTGCTGTGGTAATTAGAAAATTTTCAGCTTTTTAAAAATAGTCTACTGCTTTTAAATTATTATTATTATTATTTTTTTCTTTTTCTTGTTCTTTCCAGATTTTTGAAAATATAGTTCTTGAAAAAGCTGTAAAACTCGATTGCCAACCGAACTCAACTTTTTCACTATTTGCAATTATTCATGATTACTAAAACGGACACAGAAGGAAGATGCATTTTTTTCTTCTCTGGAGTAGCATATAGATAATTATTAATGAGTCTAGGCGACAACAAATTCAAGTGAGGTCTCCAGGTCTAGAATAAACTACTCATCAACTCAAGAATTCGATCCTTGAGCTTTTTTCCTCAATCGCCACTTACACGGTAAAAACTACTGTGAAAAAAATACTCTAGTATATATATTAAATTTATAACGAAGTTTTGCTTTGGGTTCTAGATGTGGTCCATTCTGTTATACCTTTTTAACACAGTTAAATATTATTCTTAATTGAACCATGTTTGTAATTTAAGGGTCAATGTATTGCAATTGAAAATATAGAACTTGAAATAAAATTTTGCTATAATTACAGAGTACCAAAGTGTCGTAAGAGGGATTGTACCACGAGACCACAAAGGTACACAAATACTTTGTTCCTACCAAAATTTGATAATCCCCTCTCTCTCTCTCTCTCTCTCTCTCTCTCTCTCTCTCTCCATAGTTTGTATTTTTATGACTCTATATTCACCGGCAAAGGCTGAGCCAGCGGGGGGAGGGGGTTGAGCAAGTTATACAAGGGTTCGGGGGCAGTGGCTCCGAAATTTTTTTGGGAGTCTATTTCTAAATATTGTATAACAAGTTATAGGTCCAATTGAGTTTATTTAAAAACAGTATTATCTTTTGGGTTAATATTTGTATATTTTGGTGTCTATTTAATTATCAGTTTAGAACACTTAATTGGGGTGGGACTAGATTATGTTTGGGCTAAAATATCACATGTATTTAAAAAAATTTCAATTTTTGAGGTAAGCTAGACTATATTTGAGTTAAAATATGATATGTACTAATTTAATTTTATTTTATTTTTCCAAATTTGTGTGTATTTGTGTGTGTGTGTGTTGGCGGGGGTTGTTTGCAGCCTGGCCAAGCCTACTACTGACTCCGCCCTTATTCGCCGGTCTTTATTTTGATTACCTACTAATAGAATTACCCTGTTAAAGTGCAATTTTGAGTTGGGGTAATCAAATTGATAGTTATTACATTCGGTCACCAATTTGATCATTTGTTGGAGTTGCTCTAAGTAACTTAGAATATTATAGAAAATAATTTACATGTCAGTTGATTATATGGATACATACATGTCCTTAAGAAAAAAATAATAAAAAAATAAATAAAAAAAATCCCGGACTAATTATGTATGTGGATACATGTTCTGGATTTGAAACTTACATATCCATAAAAACTAACCTGTCAAACAACTAATTCAAACCCTTAACCCCACCCAAAAAAAGGGAGAATAGAAAAATACAACTACTCAGTCTACACCTATTAAATAGTGTAGAAGAAAAGAAAATGGAAGTTAAAAAAGAAGTACAACATAGTACAAAAACCAAACTTGCATGTTCTAGCAAATTTAAGTTGCTGCAATGCAAAGTAACTTGTCATTGATCAATTCCTCCTCCCATTTCTTATAGATCTTGGCTATGAATTCTTCAATTCTCCTCTCCAAATGTTCACCATCTTCATTTTCATCACTATCTACATCACTGTCACTGCTTTCATCATCATTATCTTCATCATAACCATCATCATCCTTATTATTGTAATTTCCATCTTTGGCTTCTTCTGGTAGCCGTTTATATTCTAAATATAGTAAGGGGGTTACAAAATGATCATCTACTTTTGCCTTTTCTTCTTGCTCTTCATATTCTACGACTTCATCATATACTAAATGTGGAATACAGGAAAACCAATCAGAATCTCCACAGTACTGAGGCTTTGAATTTCCAAATATCACAATAAAACTGAAGACAAAAAATATAACCAAGTTGCTTGATTTGTGTATGGTGGAGAAGAAGAATAGGAGTCGATGAACAGTTAAATACAAGAGAGAAAGTACGAGTATGGATGCCAATACTACCTTCATGGCCCTTAATTTGGAGACTTCTGATATTTTCTCTCTATATGCACCTCTCTCTCCTGAGTGAAACACTATCTTTGTCTGGGGGCTCTTTATATATGATCCGGTAGAAGATGTTCATCATTAAACAATTGTGGAAATTTTCTGAGCAAGTACAAAAGTCTTCTTATAGAACTTAATTAAGGATATTACTAATGTGTAATATATATATGTTTCATGCTGTACGTCATTTTATAGATGACATATAAATAATGTCAACACGGTAAAGATGAATGGGGGCACCAAGAAGTTTCATAGTATATATCCTTGTATTCTCTTGTGGAATTGTATCTTTAATTGCAGTTTTGGAAAAATTATATGACACCGTCTAGTGGTTAATTTGGGCTATATTCCCCCAATTAAATGCTCAGAGTATTCATTACTCCCGTCCGACTATTTTTTACCCGACCTACACGAGGGCCATGGCCAGAGGATTCAAGCCACTGAGTCAACCAAATACTAGCCATCACAAGTCAGACCTTGTCAGGCGAAGACCCTGACCTCCAGATCAAGATGCACACAACACCAAATGGGCAATTTTGTAACAGACAGGTTTTATGATTTGTAATGGGTATACCTGTTACTAATTTGTAATGGATACATCTATTACAAAGTTTGAACAACTGTTACTGATTACCATTATTTTCGTTGGTTAATTTTTGTAATGGGTGTATTTATATTGGTAACGTGTATACCCGTTACAAAATTTATCAGAGAAAAAAAATAAAAATAAAAGTATTTTGATAAACCAAAAACTCACTATTGGGGTTTCATTTCACTGGGGTTTCACAAGAGAAAGAGAGAGACATGAGAAAGGGGGAAAGAGAAGCCGCAGCCCAAGTGACGCCGCCACTAATTGCCAACCGTTGGCCGTCATTTCCTGCGGACCACTGCTGCCCAATGCCGTCAAGGTACATCCTTCATTCCTTCCTTCTTCTTCTTCTTATTCTTGAACCTCTAGATCTGAATCTCCTTTCGTCTCTTCTTACTTCTTCCTCTTCCTTCTTCTTCTTCTTCCTTCATCTTTAAACTAAACCCTAGATCTGTGCAGTTTATGGAGCAACACATGCATTCATGTATTGTTTGCTGTGAGAGAGGCCGAGATTTTAGAGTGATGTTTAATTAAACTTTTGGAACAGCCATAGATCTAAATCTCCAAACATAGAAATTTATATAAAGATTATACACATACATATATATAGACACATATCCTTCCTCTCTTTACAAATCGACAAAGCCAGGGTTCGTGACCTCTCGACTTCATCTCTGCCACTCAGATCCGTTTCATTTAGAGAAAGGTTCATAGCCTCTCGATTTCCTCTCTCTCTCCCTCTCTCTCTCTCTCTCTCTCTCTCTCAGATCCGTCTCTTTCTCAAATCCGTCTCTCAACAAAACCTACGTTCTGCTGTTAATCAACCACCAAATTCTGAGGCATTTGTAGAGCTCCTGAGCTCTTTATTTTCATGGAGGTATATGATGGTTTTGTGAATTTGGTTTTAGTTTGTAAAACATATTGTACCATCAACTTTAACTTTTCCCCTATTTTGATGTTGAAACTTGTTTGGGTTTCAGCTTTATGCTTTTAGTTTTTCTTTCAATTCCTTTCTCACTCATGGTTTTGGGACTGATTCGAGCTATTATATGAAGTTGGCTTGGTTTACCTAGGAATTCAACTATATCAATAACTTTCGTCAGAGAGTGGATACCACATTCTCTTTTTATTGCCTAAGATTCATTCATGATCAGAAGGTTTCTTAGTCATTGGACCTGATTTAGTGTGTATGTGTGTATGATAGTCATGTATGAAGGCTAGGGCACTTTTTATTTGAACTATTCTATACACTTGGGGTGAGTGTACCAAACTAGTTTCAAATTTTACCTTATATCTTCTATTTGCCCCCCTTTTTGGGCTAATTTGTTGAAACATAGTTTTGCACATTGGCTGGAATGATATGGTGGTTCTACTTCTTGCTATTGCATCCAAACATGCATTGTCTATTTTATGCAGCATGACAACTTCTCAATATCTAGATTCTTGCACAATAAAATGAGGTATGCTCATAACGAATTCAAGTTTTATTACAAACTGTTGCACCATTTATGTATCTTAACAACTTAATCTCTTGTTGGTTAGTTTTTTATATGCAAAATCTACTTGTTTGTTTTTCACCTAGTGGTTTTCGCATGTACAATAGGTAGTGTGGACACGCAGTCTACGGGAGCTCACCCCCCGCGTTCTTTCCCGCGGTTTCGGACTTGATTTTCCTTTTTTTGAAATTGATTTGAAAATGGTATGTTGAAAACAGATACAGAGTCGCCACTTGGTCTTTAAGGAACTAAGAAACCTAATTTTGACTCACCCAAATGGATAAAGGGCACTGGTCCTTCATAACCAAAGAACTTGACTCGGGGTTTTGGTACGAGAGAGGAAGGAGCCTTTGTCACGACTAAAATACCCTCAACTCGCCCCGCCTCTTGACATGCCTCAATTAGCATCCAAAATCATCTATACTATGTTTCTGTGATAGTATATTAGATCTCATAAGAATCTTGATATGGAAGAACAAAAGATAAGATATCATTCATAAAATGTAGCGTATCACACAATGTAAAGTGAAATATCACACAAACAAACCTAGGAAAAATCGACTAATCTCATATCAAGTAATCAAATTTTCCTAATCTAAAGGAAGACATGAATTGTTATTGAAACAAATAAATCAAAGAAAACAAAGACGCTTAGCAAGCTAGAATATATACATGTTGATTATTGAGAAGAGAAGATCTCTCAATCCCCGAGACGGATAAGAAAGGAAGATTAGATTGGGGGGAAGCATGAACGTGTGATCAAGTTCATTCCTTGTAATCTTCCTAGATTAAGAATCACAAAAACCCCAAATCTTGCACGAATGCAATGTATTATCCTAGAATGTGCAAAGTAGTAGTGTATTTGCATTCATGGATTTGCTAAAGTGATTTAAAAATCTAAAATATGCATGAATGAATGAATATTGTCATTGTAGGATATATACAAATGTGGTATTAACTACTTCCTAAGAGATGAGCTAATTTGGAATACATGTAAACATCTAATCAAAGAATAAAAGTTAAAACATGCTTGCTGTGAATAGTGGACAAAATAGTGAACTGATTTTGTAAAAATGGAAAAGTGAGGTTAGAAATGTTTTAAATTCATGATTTTTTGTGGCGATCATCCTTATTGTGTCTAGAACCCATATCAAAAAGCCAAATCACTAGTGAAGTTACAGATTGAGAGAAATCATATAAACAAGTGAGGTTGACCAGTTACAGAGTCCGTACGGTCGACTGAAATGTACAAAAATCTTGGAAAATGAAAACAACACATTTAGAGGCCCACATTATACAGAAAGTTCCCGAGGACACTGAAGTTCAAGGGAAAATGAGTGGCGACCACTCATTTTAGAAACATTTTCAGGAAAACAAGCTGCAATTCAACTGAGCTGCTGTGACAGAGAAAACAGAATGTCTGGATGGAATATTCGGGTCAAAATGGTATCGTTCCAAGTGTTTTTAAATCAATCCAAAAATCGTGGGTGTTCTCTAATAAGTTAGGAAGATTTTCCAAGTTGTCTTGTAATCATCCATTGAGTATTGAACTCAGAATGACATTTTCAATTAGAAGAACTCACAGTTTTGGGGGTTTTTGACAAGAAAAGAACATTTTAATTCTTGAAAATAAATTGGGGATTTGGGGAGGGGTTTTGAAATGGGAATATACATTTCAAAACTTGGAATATACATTTCAAACTCATCATCAAGAACTTCCAAATTCATTTGCAAAACATGGTTTTATTTGGAAACCAAACTCAATAATCCATGGAAGTATGATAAATAAGATGATAGATGATACATGGTATGATGCAATATGCTAAGAGTGGCAAAGAATATGTTAATGGGATGTGGGTTTATCTAGATACAAGACAGTGCTGCATCAAAGTGTGAAAGTCAAAAAGTAGCATGGTATGAATAGTGTCCAGACTACATGCATCACTTTACAAAATCATAACGGGAGGTTAAACCTGCCTAAGAAAATGTAGGAAAAATCTGAGAGCCTCCTTAGTGTATCTAGAATGCACAAAAAAAGACCAAACTTCAATATCTATGACAAATGAAAAGAAACAAATCATAATGTACACATGACTAAGAAACAAAAGCTGTCTGTTGACTGATTTTGTAGGATTTTCTATAAGTAGAAGATCAAGTCTTATGATGGTCAAAAGATACAAAAAGTTTCATAACACATTTAAGTTCAAATAAAAAAAATAGAAAAGGCCATGTTATGTGGTGAAAACATCTAAAAACAAATGCAAGTCAGACTACAATCTGTGAGAGAAAAGATAGATTATTTACATGAATTTTAAAAATCCGAAAATGGTACTTTCACATCTCAACAATTAATGGGTATTGGGGACAAACTATGATTTATTAAGGAGATTTTCCATGTGTTTTCATTATCATAACTCAAGTATTTAATTCAAAACAAATCTTTGAACCTGAACAACTCACTGTTTTGGATCATTTTTGAAGAAAATAGAGTTTGAATTCTTGATTGGGGGTTTTGAAATAGATGTTCAAAGTACAAACTTAAACACTTGAGAAGACCAAGTAACCACTTAGAATATTCTCTTAACACTTGAAACCTCAAGAACTTGGAAGAAGAAGAAATGAAAATAGAAATGAGGTTGAGGGAGAGATGATGCAAACGACAAATAAATCAAAATAGAAATGAGATGAGGGATAGATTATGCTAGAATGTAAATAAATCAAAATAGAAATGAGGTTGAGAAGAGAAATGCAAGTATGATAAGTAAAAATGAAAACAGAAATGGGATTAGGAGAGAAGAACAATTATATGTTCAATGATCTTTCAATGATGGAACCACAAGCATTTAACCTTTCATATATGTGTATGTGTGTGAATACATCACTCTGTAACTTATTGGAAACTCAAAGCAGATGAAGAAGATGAAGAAAATGAATTGAAAGTTTGAAAACAAAAGTTTAGTTTTTAGAAAACTAATTGAAACTCACATTTTGAATTGTATTTGGAAGAATAAAATCTCTACTTCTCTCTCTATTTTCTCCCTAACTCTCTAATTTTCTCCCAACAACTTCAACTCTCTTCTTCCCCCCCCCCCCCCTCCCCTAAAATGGAAGCCAAAGGGTGTCTTTTATAGGACAAGATAAGGGTGTAAATGGGATTTTAGAAAGTTCAAAATTGTCTCCCATTAGTCCAAAATAAGCTGAGAACCAAAACTACGTCGTTTTGATTTCTAATATTTATGAAAAACTCCCCAAAACAAAATTACAAAAATTGAATTTTTGGGGGAGAGTGCCACGACGGCAGTGGCCCTGTGCCGCGACAGCACTGCTACTCAGAAGCGCAAATTATTGCTTTTAGGCCCCAGAGGTTTCGGTATTCGCGAAAAGGCCCTATTTCATTCAAAATTCACAGAAAATGTGTACGAACTCCAAACTGAGCTGGTGATATACCATTGGAAAGTTAATGGAGTCTACTTTGCATAAAAAATAGTTTGGAGATAGGTCACTTTGAAATGTTTTGCGGTATTCACGATTAAAGCCAATTTGATTGCATTTTTCACCTTCAGAAATTCACAATAAATTTGTTTTAATCCCAGAAATTATGCGCAATATATTGTTGGAAAGTTATTGACCTCCAGTATTCATGAAAAATGTTTGAAAAATGATATGGTGCTCCGATCTCCGAGTCAACTTTTAGGTCAAACCAAGGACCTCCAGGAAGTTCTGGGAGCTGATGTTTTTAAACATTTTTCTTTTAAAATACTTTTGTTTTTTATTTTGAATGACGTCAAATGATTTCTGAGATTCTGGGTCAATTTAGATTGTTTGGGGCTTTCAGGGGCATTTTGGTCTTTTTTGCCAATTCTTTGACTTCTTGAGAGTTAAAGGCAATCTCTAAATTCGATCTTTTTAATCATCGAAGTTTGACATGCTTGTGGCCTCCTAAATCTGTTAGCTGACAAAATGGGGTGTCTACAGTTTGCCCCTCTTTGGCATGAATTTGCGAGGCAACGTGTGTTGCAAGCGAGTGCCAAAGCCTTAAAGAGACAGGATTTTGGAGGCTAAAGATTTAGGGTAAAAACAAGTGCGTTGCGAAAAATGCAAAAAAAGGAAACCAATGCTGAGGCTAGTACTGGTTGCGCTTTGCGTGAGCTGCCTACGTATCCCAAGAGGAATCAGACCAAGATGTAGTTTGGGTTACAAAGAAACAAACGCATGTAAATACACAGCAATCAGGCCGATGCTATGCAAGGATGATGCTATGTTATGATGAGCTAAAATGATACGTGTCGTGCTTGATGTTGTGTTCTAAATTGCTTGTGGGCCTAGTACATGTGTTTTGTGTATTCGCCACTCTTAGTAGGCTTGGAGACTCATAGACTTATGAGGGATCTCCACTTGAGGGCATTACCCAAGGAAAAACGTGGTGCTCAAAGTGATACTGCGGTGCTCAGAAGAGTGCTTGTGGTGTGTTTTCCACTCCTAGTGGACTTTGTGATTTGTGTGTGTCGCGACTGATGGGCTATGTGTCATGTTATGCCCAATTTTTTGTGTTTGGTGAGTAAAGTGACCCTCTAGACTTGACTCGTGCTTCCCTTAATCGTGATACAATGGACTCGGTGACACTCAGATTCTCAACAGTGCTTTTCAAATGATGATCCTCAATACTCAACTATGCTTATATTGTTCCTCAAATCTTCAACGATACTCCTCAACACTTCGACAGTGCTTCTCAACTCTTTTGATTTTCCTCGATACTACTCCACTCTTCAATGATGCTTCTCAACTCTTCTAATGTTCCTCGATGCTTCAACAATGCTTCTTAACTCTTTAGATGTTCTTCGACGCTCCTCCACTCTTCAATGATCTTCCTCAACACATCCGATGCTCTTTGACACTTCAACGATGTTCCTCAACACATTTCATGTTCCTCGATTCTTCGATAATACATCTTAAATCTTTTTATGTTCCTCGATGCTTCAACAATGCTTCTCAATTCTTCTGATGTTCCTCGATGCTCCTCCACTCTTCAATGATGTTCCTCAACACATCCGATACTCTTCGACACTTCAACGATGTTCCTCAACACATTTGATGTTCCTCGATGCTTTAACAATACATCTCATCAGCAAACCTGGACTCTGAGTCCTAAAACACGTCAACAACATATCTTATCAACACATCTGGACTCTGGGCCCTAAAGCACATCAACAACACATCTCATTGACACACCACATCAATACATCTAGATTTTGATTGGATCAGCAATAATTTCTTGGTGCTGGCAATATTTTCTCCGATCAGTCACCTTGAGAAACAACTATCAGTTTGTAGTTTGCAACCACTTACGAGTTTATACCCTAAGGATGATTAGTACTCGTACTTGGGACACTTTTCATGTTGCGACCTTGACTAGGGAAGTGATGATGTTTGGTACTTCTGCTTGTATTGGAAATCACCTTAAACCCATACGTCTGAGACCATCAGGACGAACGGACTTGACAGGAATGACGATGACGAAGAAAAGTTGGGTTAGTTTGTATGAAACCTCAATCTCTGACACACTTTTGATCAGATTACTACCGACTCAAACAAAGAAGGATTGACTCGGATATGAAATTCTCAAATTGCCATGATCCAAATGTGCCTTCGCTATAAATGATGTACCGCTCATCTTTTATGTTCACTCCTCATCTTAAAAATTCCTCCTTATTGATCTAATCAATTCTCTAATCCTCCCAGGAAGTGCTTTAAATTAGTGCCTTAGCTTTTATAATAAAAGATGCTCTATTTCAAAATTTTCAAAACAACTTGGCGACTTGAAAACTCTCCCTTGGTGTGAAGAAATCGTGTCTGGCAAATAGTGTTTGCCCCTAGTTTGAGGTGTAGGAAGTAGAATTCATAGGCAAACGAGGTGGGTGACCGAAGTTTTCCCCTAGTTTTGACGATGGTTTATTGGAGGTATTGGCCAAACGAGGTAGGTGATCAAAGTTTGCCTCTTGTATGAAGGGTCATAGTAAAATTCAGGCAAACGAGGTGAGTAGCTGAAGTTTGACCCTTGTGTGGAAGGTGATTTTTGGCTTAAGGTAAGGACCGCGACTTTTAATCTCTTAAATGCTCATAACTTTTGCCTAGGGACCCATGAGGTGACCTAGCGAGCTCTTTTTCCTCTTTTGTTATTGCTCACTCTGGATTTAGCACTAATTTTTTCCTAGGCGTCCATTTTGGATTTTTGACCTAGCAAGCCATCCTTCTTTTCTTTTTTAAAGTTTTCCTACGTACCCTCGAGTGGTGATCAGGTCCAACGTAGTTCGGGCCAAGGCTTTGAGAGAAGGGGAGTTGATTATGATGGTGTTGACCTAGCTAATGTGGTTGCCTACGTATCCCCGAGTAGGAATCAGATCAAGTGTAGTTCAAGGAAAGGTCTTAAAAAGGCCAAGGTATAAGGGGTTTTCAAACCAATCATCAAAGAAGTTCAAACTTGGGTCATTGTGGTAGCCTTGAATAAGAGGATTAAGTTTTGATCTCGCCCATTTTTTTCTTTTTCTTTTTTTTTTTGAGGATTGATCCTTTTCACTTTCGCCTAGAGAGACAATTTTTCTTCAGCCGATTCATGTGAGATCTGCATGTCAGCTCTCATAATTTGTTTGTGGTCGTTTGGAGCTTTTTAAAATATGATCTGGACACATTCTCATGATGTACCTTGAAGTGTAAAATTCTCACATTTGTCTCATCATATTTTTCTCCAACCTTTTGACTGGCTAGGGTCAGATTTTTGAAATCAACACCTTTTTTGCTCTAACTTTTGCCTAAGTGCCCTTTTAGGGTTTTCAACCTAGCGAGCTCTTCTTTTTCTTTTTCTTTTTTTTTGAAAGTAGAGATGAAACTTACTAAAATGTTTGGCGACCATCAAGGACCAAGTCCGCACAGATTCGCATGGCTATCAATTTGGTTGGGCGCATGGATTTGAAACGGTGAAAAAAGGGTGTTGGGCAAGCCCCAAGTCAGTTCCAAGTATGCTTTTCCGAGATTTGAGCAAAAGCATCTTTAAATTGTTAAAGTAAGGCTATTCAATTCTCGGCTCTTCTTTGGGGTCAGCGCGAAATTAACTTTGACCTTTTCAGAATTCCTTTTTTTTTGTTTGTTTGATGCAAAAAAAAATTAGCATAGTAATATCCATGGTAATTTGAAAAGTGACACCTCAGTTCAGCGATTCATGCATTTATGACTAGACACATCAGGTTAAGGAAAATGAGATTTAATTCCATCAAAAGAGAAGGATTACATTACAGACTCATAACAACTCGATGACAGACAGACTCGACCACAAGACTAAACTTGAAATAGATTCAAAACATAGGACATGCTCGACTAGACTTGACTTGGTCTCAAATGGAGTGTCACGGTGACTCACTTATTCTTTTCCATTTTTTTTAGCAAAAGTCCCAAACACCACCACTTTACCTTGTACCTTCAGCAACCATTGGCCTCAATGAAGGGGATCATTTTAACGGTTTGGCCAGGAGTGTGTCCTGACCAAGGTAGTAGATTGGATTAGGTGTGGCGCATCATCTATGAGGTCCTGAATTGAGTGATGGAACCTCTTGCAGTTGTCAGTATTATGACCACGATCTTGGTGGTAATCACAGTACTTGGACTCATTGTACCCTGGAGGTGGACGATTAGGAGGCTTACTAGGCTCCAAAAGCTCGTTGTGGTCCTTTTGGACAAGGTGGTTGAGGGCGTTGGATTTCCCACTCATGTCAACCGGTGTGAAGAATCTTTGATTTCCTTTCTTATGCCTCTTTAGACACCCCATTTTGTCGGCTATTAGATTTAGGAGACCCATAGCTTGGTGGTTCATAATGATCAAAAAGACTAAAAAAGGAATCCTGGAAGTTAGTTCTATCTCTTAAAATGCTCAGATTGACTAAAATACCCCTGAAAGCCCGAACGCTCCCAGATTCGGACCAAATATTTATGAAACGCGCTACGTCGTTAGAAAAATAATAAAATGAGCTCTAAAGCAAGACCGGATGAAATTGTTGGCTCCTAGAGACCCCCGGAAGTCCCGGATGATCCCAGAAAGTCCTCGTTGACCGGTTTGACCAAGGTTTGACAAAGTTTGACCATGGTTTGATCGAAATCGTCCAAATTCGCCAAAAAGTTCCGAAATCATTCTAGATCATGTGGGATATACTAAAATGAGTTTTAAAAGAAAATCGAACGAAAACGTCAGCGCTTGGAAGCTCCCGGAGGTTTGCAGAACATCCCGGTAATCCCAAGTTTGACAAGTTGGACCAAAATTTGACTTTAAAACCGAAGCACCGTATCATATTTCACACATTTTTCATAGATACTAGAGGTCAATAGCTTTCCGAAGGTATATCGCACATAATTTTTGGATTTCAAACGAATTTATTATGAATATTTTAAGGCAAAAAAGGCGATCAAATTGGCTTTTATCGTGAATGCCGCAAAATTTTCAAAGTGACTTATCTCTGAACTATTTGTCATGTAAATAGACTCCATTACCTTTCCAATGGTCAATCACAACCTCAATTTGGAGTTCGTATGCATTTTCTGTGAATTTTGGACGAAATAGGGTCTGTTCACGAACACTAGAACCTCTGGGGGCCTAAAAAGAATTATCTGGACGAATAAGGAGCAGTGCTGCCACTGCACTGACCCACTGCCGCCTCGGCACAGGCCCAGTGCCGTCGCGACACTCTCTCCCAGAATGGTATATTTTTGTAATTTCTTTTGGGGGTTCATTTTGATTAATTAAAAACCAAAACGACGTAGTTCTATGTTCACAGATGTTTGAGACCAATGGGAGTACTTCTAAAATCTCAAAACCACCCCAAATTGGCCAATGTAAACCCCCTTGACTTCTCATTTTGGGGGTGTTAAATGCAAGTTTTGAAAAGTTTTGGAGATAAGGTTAGAATAGAGAGAAAAAAAAAGCTTCTTTCTTTGATTTCCAAACAAAAGAGTGAGTTCTAAACATTGTTTTTACTTCATTACTTCCACTTACTTCATATTCTATACACCCAACCACCATTTTAGTGAGCATTTAAGAGAAAAGATGCTACTTCCATGTCCAATGTCACCACATATTAGTGAAACACCAAACTACAAGTCCAATACATCATGAGTATCATCTATTGATTGCTATCTATTTATTTGTTTATATTTGTTCATCTTTTCTTACCTCATTTTTTTTTGTTTTTTATTTACTTACTAGTCTATCATCTTCTAGATGATGACATGAAGTTTGAGGTGAGTGAATCCTTATGGATAGTAGCTACTGACCTCAAAAATATGTTTGATAGATGATGATTTCAACTTCAATACATTCCAATGTATTCATGAAGTTGTCTTAAAATGGGAATTATACTTTCCAATAATCTTGGAGGTTCTTGATGTAAGTCAAATTGTAGACACCCCAATTTTGACCGGCCGTCGAATTTAGGAGAGCGTCACCTCCACGTCCAATGATGACAATGACCGAGAAATTTGAAGTATTCCAAGCTCTTCAGAGAATTCTCCAAAACGCGATAAAATTTCACAGAAAGACGGAAATACCAGGTATTTAGGAGAATTCAGGTATAAAACACAACTTTTGGAAAAGATATTCAAAAATAATTTGTTTCAAAAGGAGAAAAGACCTAAAAGGGGAATTTTAGTCAAAACCGGCACACGGCGGGCTTCCGCGGCACTCGGTGACTGCCGCACGGCAGTCACAGAGTGCCGTGCCGGCACTTGTCAAGTGCCGCCGCAGGTTTCTGACTGCCGTCTGCTTCTAAAGTCTGTATTCTGCAGAACAATACGTATGCGCATGCAAATAAGAACAAAAACTGATAAAGTAAGACTGACAAAGTTGCGGCAATCCATTAATTGCCGCGGCATTTGGTGAATGCCGCGCGGCAGTCATTAAGTGCCGCAACGGCATTTGATGAATGCCGCAGCGGCAGTCACGGACTGCCGCGTCAGTGTCTGGACTGCCGCGCTGGACAGCAGTCTGCATAATTTCAGAAAGTACACATTGTACCAACTAATGAGGGAATTACACCTGTTTTTTACTCCGAAATTCACCAAAAATACCTGGTAATTTTGCTTATAAAAGAAGGGGTATCTTCATGGAGAAAGGAGAGACCTAGAAGAAGAACACCAAGAGATATTGGGAGAGAAAACATATACTTCCATTTCACCAACATTCTTTTAGAGAGAAAAAGAGAGTTTTTTTTTAGAGAATTAGAGAAGAGCTTGGAAGATCTTCAAAGAAAAGAAAACTTTGAGGATAATTTGGAGGTGATCCTCTAACCATAGATTATTAGCTTATCCTCTCTTTTCATCTCTAGTCTTAAAATCTTTCATTATTTTTGTTTATCAAGTAAACTTAGGAGTTTCTCTTGTTTCCATGTTACTTTCTTCCATTCTCTTGTTTATTTTCTTCTCTTGAAGGTCTTGGAGATCTTCAATATCTCTTTTGACCTCTAGAGCATGATCTTTTGAATCCTATGTAGGCTTGTGCTTCACATAGGAGTCAAAGTTTAATTAATACTTCACAAGAGGATCCAAGTCCACACTCATGATTTGGGTCTCCTAAACTTGGTGTCTTGAGGAATCCTTTCAATATTCCTTTAAGAACTCATGAGTCATGGTCATGTCCCCCCCTTTCTCCAATGACCATTAAATGGTAGGAGAATGTAGTTTTGAAGTCTAAACCCATCTCCATGGTTTAGATTTCCCTATCTTATAGATTTCATGAAATCTATCCATATTTCATTTGAAATCTATGAAGAATAAAGGTTTGTAGTCTCCCATGGCCATCAAATGGTAGGAGAAATGGTTTGGTTCAACTCAACTTCATAGTTTAATAGTTGGAGTTACCAAATAAAAGTTGGACTAGCAAAATAAAAACAGTGAATCCACAAACTGTTTTTGATCAAAGATTTTTAATTCAAAATCTAACCGTTGAAATTAAGTGAAACCAACGGGAAAGTGTCAATAACACATTTTTCTACCACTGTAATTTTTGTTTTGAGGTGGTTTCATGTTTAGAATGGTTTGATCATGGTTTTTGTGAAGCAACAATAATCTGTCCAGAATTTCAGAATAGTTTCAGAACAGCAACACTCTTTTGAAATAATTAAATCAGAGTTCTAACAAAGTTTCTATGACCCAAAATAATTTTTTCCAAGTAGATTAATGTGTTAGGAAGTCACCCTAAAAAGAACAAACAATTCTGATTTTTTTACTATTTTTAATAAATCGTGCAAGAATTCTGGACAGGAGATTGTAAGATGCTGAGTGATGTCTAGTGTTTTCCATATTCCCGGAGATCTAACCGTTGAAACCTTTATTTTCTTTTTGATTTGTAAACTAGACTCACAGAGGCATTCTGTGTCCAAAATTCACCAAGATCAAACCATGAGAGATGTGCTTTTTAGTTCTTTTAAGTTCTGGTCTGCTCTCTGCAATTTTCAGAGTTTTTATGACACATTTGACTTGTTTTGTAAATAAGGATCTAAATGACTTCTTTATGATCTAGGGCTTAAACCATGCTTTAATAATGATTAGTTGAGCTTGAATTCAAAGTTTAAGAGTATTTCATAGTTTATCCTTGTCCATGTACATATTCATCCATATGGTTCGACATTTATAATCAAGACTTATTTGCTTTGGATTTAATTACATTAGATAGATGTAAGCTAGAAATTTAGGATTGTTATTTCTAACATCGTATTTTGCATATCATGTGGACTAACCCTTTGTTTTGTAGCGTTATCAAGGTACGATTTCTCGATCCCTCTCTAGTTTATTAAATTTCTTGATTTTATTTGATTTTGACCTCAATGCGCGATACCTTAGAATTAGGTTTTGCCTTATGTGTATATGTGATTAGAGACTCTTTTTAGGATTTTCTTTTGTTCGCATGCATTGCACGTTTATTATCGCTGCTGGATCCCGGGTAAGTTCACTTGTTCTCTATTGCATATCATATCGCTTGCTACCTGAATTATGTGGCTTTTGAATGATATTTTGTCAATTGCAATTTTACACCCTTTGGACATGCTTTTGTGATGTATATGTATATATGTATTAGTTGAGGGCATGCTTAGATTAATAAATTTGATTAAAAGGATATTGAGTAGAGGCCTATCGCAAGATAGGATGAGAGAGGGTGTTTTAGTCCGACGGGCTCCTTCCTCTCTCATTCCATAATCCCCGGACCTAGTTAATCTTTGGTTTCGCAAATGATCAGTTTCCTTTCAAAATGGTTTCTTAATTTTCCTTTTAAAAATTAAGTGGCGACTCACTTTGTTTTAGAAATTGATTTTGAAAAGCTGTGGGTAAGTCAACCTGCGATATCCACAATCTGGCGACTCCACTGGGGATCGAACCCAGAATCTCTGGTTTCGCAGACCAGAATTCTGATTTTGGGTTCACTTGAGGATTAGACTTGAAAAATGTCCTTTTAATCAAATTAATTAATCTTTGTGTGCCTGTTGCATTTCACTTGCATGTCCAGCCAGTCGATTGCACGGAACTATGACCTTGGAGGCTCGGGGTAACCCGGTCGGTCAAGTCATCATGGAACTGTGTGATCACCCTTGATCTCGTACCATGATTTGGTATATGAAGCATCCTATCGGGTGTATGTCAAGGGTCCCTTATTTGACCAAAACCCAGTCTTTGCATTGTAGTTTCTATAGAACATTTCAATCTTAGGAAATCAATTCTTGATTAGGGTTATGTGTTAGGAAGTTTTGTATGCCCGGAAGGGATTACTTGAGATGATGACGATACTCGCTTGATGAAAGATGAATAATCTTTTAATCACCTTTTAGCAATTTCTCCTCGTGTTACATGACATTTGGAGGACATGCCGAACCTTGATTATAAGATTATACTTCTTATATCATGTTTAGTTAAGCATCATTGACCTTGTATGCATCCGAATCCATGAAAAGTACGGTGATAATTCAATCATGTGACCCTTCTGCCCAAGGAATTTTAAATCCATCTTTGAACGTAAACAGATTTTGCCGTCTTTATTCCAAAGTTTTTAATCACTTTTCCTGGCAGTTCATTTTCGATTAAAAGCCAAACCAAGGTTATTCATCCGCTAAGACACTTTTCAAAACAAGAGTTTCGACCCAATCACTTTTTGAAAAGCGCGATCCGAAATTCTTCAGAATTGTTTTCTAAAGAGTTCATCGGAAATGCTTTTCAAATGAATTTCGAAAACGTTAAAATCGAAGGGTAAAGAGGGTCGCAATGAATGGAGAAATCATCGTACTTGACATGGGTAAGGATTTTATGTGCTTATGTGCTTATGTGTTAGGACTAGGATTTTTCCTTTCTTTTGCATATAGAGTAGGCACACACACACACATGCATTGCATCCGCATGACTTACAAAATAAAGGTTTTGCTAAAATAAAGATAAAAAGGTTTTTCTAAAAAGAAATTTCCAAAATTTATTGTAGGAGCAAAAATAGCAAACCAAGGGTGGTTTAGAGGTCCTACGGCAAGGTTAGTGAGAAGAGGATACGTCGACATGGCTGAAGAGAGAAACAATGAAGAGATGACCGGACTGAGGGTACTAGTTGAGCAGCAGGCAGAACAGATGCGAAGACAGGCTGAAAACATGAACCGAATGATGGGAATGATAGAGGAGCTGAACCGCCGACCGCCGCATGTGGTTCCACCTGCCATGGACCCGCCTTTGGGAGGAGGAGACGGGGATTGGTTCGACGATCAAGAGGCACATTGGAATGATGCACTGAGAGCCAACAGAGACAGGGAAAAAGATGAGAAGGAGAAGCTGCTGACCGAGAAGATAGAAAAGTTGGAGAGGGTAATGCGCAAAGCTCAAGGGGTGGATACTTACCTGATGGAACTGGAAGGGTTGTACGACGGAGTCCATGAGACGCTGCCGGCCGGTTTTAAAATGCCCGTCTTTGATAAATTTGATGGCACAGGCAACCCCCGCAGCCATGTCCGAATGTGCATAGGAGCTTTTCAGCCTAGTGGGCTGAGCACTACCATGATGGCTGTCCTGTTTCAACAAACCTTAACGGGAGCTGCCCTGTCGTGGTACCTTACTCTCGAACCAAGCAAAACCAGAGTATGGGAAGAGATGATTAAGGCATTTGTGGCACAGTACGAATACAATCAAGACTTGGATGTTACTGTCCGAGATTTGGAAACAACCAGGCAGGGGAACAAAGAATCATTTGCTGAGTACTTAAGCCCTTGGAGAGGGAAAGCTGCGAAAATGGTACAAAGGCCGTCCGAGAAGGACCAAATCCGAATGTTGATGAAAAATCTACAGCCAGTTTATCAGGAGAAGATGAGATTCCAGTCAATCAATACCTTTGCTGAGGTGTTCGATGTGGGGACAAGAATCGAAGATGCAATTCAAGAAGGAACAATCAAGAAGGAAGAACCACAGAACCGATATCGGAGGCCTAGCTATGGGTCGAATGGAGGGCATTCGGGAGGTCACTCCGGCCCCACCGATGTCAATGCACTTAGCGAACCGGAGAAAAAATTTGATATCACCAGAAGTCATCCAAGGGGAGGGGAAGACAAGCCAATGAGGAAGTTTTCAGATTTGGGAGTATCATTATCAACCGCCCTCGACAGGCTGTTAACAAAAGGGCATCTCCGCCAGCTGGAACCTCGACCCCCACCGAGTCCACTCCCGCCATACTTCAAAGGAGACCTCTATTGCAAATATCACCAACAAAAGGGCCACTCGACCGATCGGTGCATGAGGTTAAGGCATGACATACAAGACCTCATTGACAACAAAGTGATATCCGAGCCACCTGTCAAGGCTCCCAATGTCACCAAGAATCCACTGCCAAACCATCGTGCCGTACCACCACCGCGGGGCCTTTACTTCTTGGGAGTAGAAGAAGTGACATTCGATCCGTCCAAGCTAATCACAAAAGTTGGGGAACCAAGGAAGTTTTATCAGTCACCGGAGAATCTGGGAATCTGTATGATGGGAAACCAACCAGGGATATGGGAAAACGAAATGACGAGGCAGTCAGATTGGTGGGTCCAAGAAAGCAATGATCGGAACATAGGCCGGATAGGGGAGGATGATCTATGGTACCAAAGCGACGAAGAGGTAGAAGAAGGCTCAAAGACCGTTTCAGAAACCGACGATATTCGGGCAAAAGAAGAAATTGACCACTTGACTCGGTCTGGTAGGCACTTCAAGCCACATGAATTAGAGGAAGATCACCCGGGGAGAGAGCTGGAGAAAGGGAAAGGAAAGATGAATGAGGAAGAAGAAGAGGATAGAGTCCTCAAGAAGATGAAGAAGACTCAGGCTAACATCACTGTTTGGGGATTGCTGATTGCCTCCAAACGTCATAGGCAGGCGGTCCTAGACGCCCTTAATCAATCTGATGTGTCTATCGACACCACCCCGGAAGACCTCGTAGGGCTGATCAACAAAATTCCGACTCTGGCTATTGCTTTCTCATCAAATGACTTACCGCCGGGGGGGCCCATGCTCAATAAGCCTTTGTACATCACTGTTGAATGTTTGGGGAACACCGTACCCGCTTGTCTCGTTGACAACGGATCTGCTCTTAATGTGTGTCCTTTCCGCACAGCCAAGCGAATGGGCTTGGATGAATCTTCTTTTGTGCCGTCTCAACAAAAGGTCCGGGCATATGATAACACCCAAAGAGCAGTCATGGGCATCATCTTTCTTAACCTTGCTATCGGGCCAATGGACAAAGAAGCTGAGTTCCAAATCATCGATATCCCCGCTTCTTTCAATCTGCTGCTAGGAAGACCTTGGTTGGACAGTTTGGGCGCTATACCATCGACAATTCATCAAAAAGTTAAGTATGTCTGGGAAAATAAAGTCTGTGATATCCTCGGGGATAGTTGGGTTCGATCATCTGAAGCATCGTCAAGTGCACCGGTCCTAGAGTTACAGCTGCAAGAAGAAGAAGCAAAAATGGAAGGATTCGAGTTCATCAGCGTGATAGAAGAAGGAAAGTCGGGAGAGTCCCTACCACCCCATTTTGATCAATATGCTAGTCCAGTCGTCGCCGGAATCATGAAGAAGATGGGTTTCTTTCCAGGATTGGGGTTGGGGAAGAACCTTCAAGGCCTGCCAGAGGCCCCAAGAATCCCTACTCAAACTCACACTCACGGTCTCGGGTATCAACCAACGAAGAAGGAGCTGAGAGCAAAGAAGAAGGACGTCAATGCGCCACTAGACCCTTACTTGAAGACCCTCAACGGGTATTTTGTGAAGGAAGGAGAAGATTTCCCCTTCTGTGGTTTCCCAGAACCATGGATGGACCAAAAAGACAAATGCATGAAGCCGGGGTTCGAGATCTTCTTCTCCCATGAATTTTCTGGGTACAAAGACCCATTTTTGCAAGTGCCTGAAAAGTCTGTTGCTGCCAAAGACTGGGTTGGTATGCTGGACGGTTCTGCCATGAAAGATCTGTTAGGCGATGGGAACGCGGAAGTCATGAAGGAGGATCCCGGAAAGACCAAAGGTGAATACGTCGAGGGCATAGTGGAGGAAGCTTCCGAAAGTGAAGAAGGTGAGGAAGGGAAGGCTGAGGAGGAAGAGATGGAGAAAATCACCAAGACAGGAGGTCCGGAAGAATACTTTATTACTGGCCTGGGAGGAGAGCACAAGAAGGAGTGGGTTTTTGAGTCTAGTGATAGGTTCCCCCCACACCCAGAGTCTGTAATGGCCCAAATGAGGCGTCTTTCAATTTCTATGTCTGTTGTAATCACTCCAAAGAAAATCAATAAAAGTATGACTGATTCTGCCTACTCGAACGCGCTTAATGAATGTGATGAATGTGATGATCATGAAATACCTATTGAACTGCAAAAACTAATTGAAAAAGAAAAAGAATCTGCATGTAAAATCATTGAGGACACCCTAACAATTAATCTTGGAAATGAGAACAATCCTCAAAATGTCTTCATCGGCTCTACACTTAGCAATAAAGAAAGTACAGAACTAATCAGTCTATTAAATGAATTCAAAGATGTTTTTGCATGGTCTTACAATGATATGCCAGGTATCGATCCAAAAATAGCCCAACACCACATCCCCCTCTTTCCCAATTCCAAACCCGTAAAACAAAAATTGAGGCGAATGAGGCCAGAATGGGCACTCAAAGTAAAAGAGGAAGTTGAAAAGCAATTAAGTGCTGGATTCTTGATGGTCACCGAGTATCCCGAGTGGATTGCCAACATTGTGCCTGTCCCAAAGAAGGACGGTCGTGTTAGGGTTTGCGTGGATTTTCGGGATTTGAACAAAGCAAGCGCTAAAGACGATTTCCCATTACCCCACATCGACGTGTTGGTTGATAACACTGCAGGACATGAACTTCTCTCTTTCATGGATGGTTTCTCCGGGTATAATCAAATCCTCATGGCTCCCGAGGATAGGGAGAAAACCACGTTCATCACTCCGTGGGGAACATATTGCTACAGGGTCATGCCATTCGGACTCAAGAATGCGGGCGCAACCTATCAAAGGGCTGCCACAACTTTACTGCACGACATGATCCACAAAGAGGTAGAGGTGTATGTGGACGATATGATTGTGAAATCCAAGGAGAGGGGAGGACACCTAGAGGCTTTGAGAAAGTTCTTTGTGAGATTGAGGGAATTCAAGATGAGGCTGAACCCACAGAAATGCACGTTCGGGGTCACTACTGGCAAGTTGTTAGGATTTCTCATAACTCAGAGAGGGATAGAGGTAGACCCCACCAAGATAAAGGCCATAACCGAAATGCAGCCACCGAAAAACGAAAAAGAACTGAGGGGATTCCTGGGGAGAATACCATTCATCAGCCGCTTCATTTCCAAACTTACCTCAACCTGCGACCTCCTTTTTAAACTACTCAGAAAAGGAGAGAGATTCAAATGGGACACCTCGTGTCAACAAGCCTTCGACAAAATCAAAACCTACCTCCAGAAACCACCCGTCTTGTCACCACCATCACCTGGAAAACCTCTGTTACTTTACCTCTCCGTGTCCGAAGATTCAATGGGATGTATGCTGGCCCAAGAAGGAGAAGAGGGGCACGTGGAGAAGGCCATTTACTACTTAAGCAAAAGAATGGTAGGATATGAGCTAAAGTATTCGCCCTTGGAGAAGGCCTGTTGGGCCTTGGTCTGGTGTACCCGTCGCCTCCGCCACTATATGCTAGCCTTCCCTGTAATCCTGATATCCCGAATGGACCCATTAAAATACCTGTTCGAAAAACCCGTCTTGACCATGATGCTGGCTGAGTTCTATATCAGATATGTCACCTCCAAGTCCGTAAAAGGAAGGGCCGTCGCCGAATTTCTAGCCGACCTCGCTGTAGAATCTGAGGATAAGGGAGACTTCAAGTTCCCAGATGAAGGAATAATGGAAGTGAAGGAGGAGTTGTGGAAAATGTACTTTGATGGAGCAGCCAACCAGTTAGGTTACGGGGTCGGAATCGTTCTCATGGCACCAGACGGGGTCCCTACCCCATTAGCTGTCAAACTCAAATACGACTCAACCAACAATACCGCGGAGTACGAAGCCTGCATAATTGGAATGGAAGCAGCCTTGGCTTTGAAAGTCGGGCGGATTGATGTCTTCGGGGATTCCAACTTGATCATATCCCAGGTTCGAGGAGATTGGAGGGTAAAACATGAGAAGTTGAGACCTTACCATGATTATCTAGAAAGCCTGAAAGCGCGATTCCAAAGGATTTCCTTTTACTACCTCCCTCGTGAAGAAAACCAACTAGCCGACTCTTTGGCTACCTTAGCCTCGATGATCCAAATCCCTTCAAAGGTTTCCATGATCCCACTGTCCATAGAAGTAAGGAATCAACCGTCATTCGAAATGATCGCAACCATAGAGAGAGAAGATGAAATGCCTTGGTATGTGGATGTGTGGAAGTTCATTAAAGAAGGAGAATACCCCGAAGGAGCCTCAGAAAAGGACAAGAAGGCGATACGACGATTTGCCGCTCAATTTGTGATCTTCGCAGATAAACTATGGAAGAAGTCTTACACCGGGTATAATCTGGAGTGTTTATATGGGAGGGAAGCTAAGAGAATGATGGAGGAAATACATGAGGGAGTATGCGGGCCCCACATGAACGGGCACATGCTGGCGAAGAAGATCATCCGACAAGGGTACTATTGGACGACCTTGGACAAAGACTGTTGTGAATATGTTAGAAGGTGTCACAAGTGTCAGATCCATGCAAATTTGATGCACACCCCACCGTCGCAGCTCTATAGCATGACCACACCTTGGCCATTTTCCGTTTGGGGGATTGATATCATCGGTGAGATAGTTCCAAAGGCTTCCAATGGGCACCGGTATATAATCGTGGCGATCGATTATTTTACAAAATGGGTAGAGGCAGCCTCATACGCGACTTTGAAAGCCAAAGATGTGGTGAGTTTCATTGAGAAGAACATAATCTGCAGATATGGAGTCCCGAACGAGTTTATCTCCGATCATGGCAGCCATTTCCAGGGGGAAGTCATCCCGCTCTTAGAGAAATATAAGATCACCCGCCATCAGTCATCCCCGTACAGGCCCTAGACGAATGGAGCTGTAGAGGCAGCAAATAAGAATGTTAAAGCAATCTTGGGGAAGACGACAGATACATATAAGGATTGGCATGAGAAGCTGCCATTTGCCTTATGGGGGTATCGGACGTCAGTAAGGACTTCAACGGGTGCTACGCCATACTCGTTGGTCTACGGGATGGAAGCAGTCCTTCCAGTCGAGGTGGAAATACCCTCTCTCAGAGTCTTGACAGAATGTGAAGTGGCAGAATCAGAATGGATACGAGGAAGATATGAAGAATTGATGTTGCTTGATGAAAAGAGGCTGACAGCGATAAACCATACTCGTGGGTATTAGAAGAGAATAGCTCGTGCTTTCAACAAAAGCCCAAGGAAGCTTGCTGAGGGTGACCTGGTCCTCAAAGAACTAAAAGTGCCCGTTTATGACCCCAGAGGAAAATTCAAACCCAACTGGGTCGGACCATACATCATTAAGACCCTCCTTTCAGGAGGAGCGGCTTATCTCATGGACCTGGACGGGGTTGAATTTAAACAGCCAATTAACCTCGATCGCCTCAAGAAATACTTTGCTTGAAACCATTCTTTCAAAGCCTCCTACCTTGATGAACTACGCTTGACCTGATTCCCGCTAGGGGATACATAGGCAACCAACTTGGTTCGGTCATTTCAAAAAAAAAAAAAAAAAAAAAGGTGCTAAACTAGGGGCAAACTGGCGTTTGCCCGGAATCACTTCGAAGCCCTAAAACCAGGGGCAAACTTCGTTTGCTAGCCGAAGAACCCAGAAATAAAACCATCCTTCAAGTCACCTGGCTGTCAGAATAAGTACTATAAAGAAACAAATAAGAATTCATGGAAAAGAATGAGTAGAAAACAAAAAGCGAAGTAGGGAGCCAGATAAAGACATTAAAAGGAGAATTCCTCATAAAAGATTAATCGAAAGGTTGAGCGCTTTGATTAAGCATGCTAGAAATTTCCCTAAAGATAACAACATCAGTCAATCACATTCGGAAAGCGTTAAAAAGTAGGCAGGGTCCGTCAGAAAGTTTTGTGAAAGGGCCAACTTTTCTCTGTTCTCGTCTGTTTTATGGTGCACGTGTCTCATCAAGTCTGTCTCACGACCAAGGCCTGGATCTCCAGAAGATACTGGACGGTGGGCACAATCGAAGCAGGGGCCCTCGGGCACGGAGCAGCCATCCTACTCGACCAAGCCTCTACGAAAGCCTTCACGATGGGAGGGCGCAGAGTAGAACCCCTGGTAAAATCAGCAGTCACAGATTCAGTAGTATCTTGCAAAAGTCCGAACTGACGGACAACTCGGTCAGGAATGTAGAAAGTCGCAGCGTTTAAACCCGGCAGCCAGATGCCAGGACGCCCAGGGAGGCGTACAGCAACAGAACGATGAGTCCACTGAGGGCAGATCCAGCAAATGTCACCAGAAGAAAGGCCTTGGAGCCAACCGAGCCATGCATCGGCAGATTGGAATAAGCAATGGATTTCCATGCGGTCGTAAGAAAATGGCCCACGAAGATGCGAGGGGTGAATGAAGAGATCAAGGCGTTCCATGAGCCAAACTTGCAGAACAAAAGGTGCCCCGGCAGATAACATAACCCCAGTAGCATGAGCATGGCCCAGCCCGATCAGAGTTTCACCAAGGATCAGCATAACAGCACTTTTCATCTCCCTCAAACCACAGGTAATGGGTATAAGAATGTCAGAAGATGACTGGAATAGGAAGTAAGAGAGCATGGCAATTGACAAAGCACTACGACGGATGATCTGGTACTCGCCATCATAGGGGTCCCCTATGGGAGCATAAACGGAGGCGAGGCGCTCAAAATCGATATGCCTGTCACAAATAAAGGAGCCGGCCGCATTTCGAGATATGTGGAGAAGAGTGGCCAAGTCGCGGACATACCCAGCCTAAATCTGAGGAACCGTCAATTCAGCAAAAGGATCAGTGTGGAGAATAGCGCTAAATTCCTCGAACAAAGGACAAATCTCCTGAAAGCCGAAATGAAAGACGTTGAGAGCAGGGTCCCAACACTGAATAGCAGCTCGAAGTAAGCCCTCGTTCAAATTCATGCGTCGAAAAGAGAAGAGATCGTTCAATCTGAAGCATTCAAAATTGAGCTTTTCAATACCTAAGAGAGTATCCATCCATGGGAAGAGAATTTGGGAGCTAATGGGGGCCATTTGAAAGGAGGATGGAAAGAGAAAGAAATGTTTTGCGGAGTGTTAGAAGAGGAGGGGTATAAGTAGGGAAATAAAGCTGCCCACTAGATCGCGGCACTCGATAAAGTGCAGCGGCACTCCCTGAAGTGCCGCGCGGCAGTTCGTGAGTGCCGCACGGCATTCACTGACTGCCGTTGCGGCATTCGTTGAGTGCCGCGGAGGCTTAACCGAGTGCCGTTCTGAGTTTTTCATTGGCCAGAATCTGTTTGTAACACGATCAGCCCACCTGCAAACAGAAAATTAATTGAGAAGCAATAAAACGTGCGCATCATGCAGCACGTGCAAATACATATATTCATTCATTCATTTCATTCATTTGTATATATCAAATAAGTAAAAGAAGCAGAAGCAT
The DNA here is from genome assembly GCA_033977485.1 of Hydrangea macrophylla. NCBI lineage: Eukaryota > Viridiplantae > Streptophyta > Magnoliopsida > Cornales > Hydrangeaceae > Hydrangea > Hydrangea macrophylla. The sequence goes on from CM066997.1 coordinate 64,635,480, forward strand.
TCAAAGATAGAAATAAAATCGGGACCAAGCCATGGTCCCACATACGGCAAGATTTGGACCAAGCTATGGTCACACATACGGTGAATAAGCAGAAAGCATAAAAAAAGGAAGCAGCCATCAAAATAAAGCATATGTGTATATTTATACAGTCATCCACCCAAATATGTACAATAAAAAAAAATCCTCTCAAAAGAAAGCAAAAATATAAGCAGGATCAACTCCGACCCCGACCCCGGCCGCGAGCCTGACGAGTCGTGCGCCTAAGAGGCTCCTCCTCTGACTCAGTCCCGCTGCCTCCTCCACTCTCTCCACGCCCGCCGCCTCGGCCTCTGCTACCGCTAGTGCCCTCGCCAACGCCTCCGCCACGCCCAGCACCGCTACCTCCGGGGGCGTCGCTGAAAGAGATGCCGAACTGCTGAAACCGATGCTGGAGCTGCCCCACCTGCTGAGATAAGACTCTGTTCTCCTCCATCTGGAAGAGAAGGGATGAGTCCAGAAAATCGTTGAAAAGGGATTTGGAATGCTAAGAATATGGAAAGGGTAGAAAATCATACCTGGGACCTCAACTGAACCGCAACAGTCGCCCAAGCTCCCTCAGCCTGAAAACAAGAGTCAGGAACAAAGATCAGTAAAAAGAGATATGATCCCAGTCAAAAGTAGAGAAGGGGATAAAATTTCTTACCATCCACTCGCGCCCGAGAACCCACTGTCGCACGCTGTGGGCATACGACAGGCCCTCCTCCGCGTAAGCACGCGGGACAAGGTCGTAGTGAATAGGAATGGTGGGGGCGCCCTGCGAAAGTCGGGGAATCGTCGTCACGTGAGGCTCGCCAAATGAGACAACCGACATAGTCCAGTCCCACTCAGGTAGGCCAGGGGGGCGGACCGCAGCAGGGACATGCTGCAAACAAAAGTAATAAAACATAGGTGAAGAGTAAAAGGAAGAATTCACAAAAACAATAAAGGAATCATTTACTCACCCGAGTCACTTCCATCAGCGGGAAGTTCGGCATCAGCTTGGCGGCACGGAAGGCCGCGTACCCGTCAGGGTCGTCCAAGAAGCCATGGATACCGAAGCCGGCTAGAGCAGCCGAGTAGTCGCCGCCCTGAAGTGTGTCTGTAGCTCTCATGGAGTCGGGAGGAGGGAACGGCACAAAGAATCTGGGAGCCGCTATAGACTGCCTGGTCACCCTCTCTCCCAAGTACCACGCCATGCCCTCTGACCTACCATCGAGTAGCAGTCTCATCGGGTCATACCCGGCCGACTCCTGAATCCCCGCACTAGCCTCGGGTAGCGCCCTGAGCCACGGCTGCCACTGTACATGCTCCTCCCGTAGGTTCGTCAGAAAATTCCTGAACGAAACAAAGTCATGAGCCCCGGTCTTCCGCCCGACCCTGTCCTTCGCCCACTTCAGCCCCTGGGGCATGACGAGGGCGTCCGCAGCACGTGTCTCAGGAGACATCATGCGGAGATACTCATGGGACCAAATCTGTAATAAAAAGAGAGAAAGAAAAGAGAAATTAGTATCGCAATGTAAATAAATTTCTGAAAGTAAAATAAGCGATGGAATGTAAAAAAAAAAATAAGATATGTATATACCTCCCACGCTCTCCAGTACTCGCCGGTAGCTGTCGACTTGCCCCGGGAGATGACGCTCATGTGACTGTACAGGATAGCTAAACCTGTACCAGCCCAATCAAACTCGGTGACCCGATCCAGATGCTCCAGCGACGCCACCAGGGGAGCAGAAATCCGGTCGCCCTTGGTGCTCAACAAAGAGCACCCCAGCACGTACATCAAAAAGCCGCGGGCCATCTGCTCGTCCGAAAAGCCGGGTTTTCCCCGGAAAGTATCCATGAACCACCGAGCTGTAACCAGGGCCTCCTCCGGGACCACTCCTAGCAGCGGCTCCATCTGATCCCACTCCTGGTCCGTGAGGTGCCGCAGGGGCTCTCCCCCGAATGGAATCCCCGTAATCATCGAGAAGTCCAGCGGGGTCAACGTCATCTCGCCGAAGGAAAAGTGGAAGGTACTCGTGGTATCCCACCACCGCTCGGCCAGCGCATGTATCTGCTGCAAGTCGTTGGAGCTCTTCGTCAAGAGTTTGACGAAGTCTCCAAAACCCCCTGCGTCCACCAGAGCTCTCACGGTCGGGCTCAGCTCGGTGTACCACTCATGGCCATGTGCAAGGCTGCCGTGGCCCTTCAGCACTTTGGGCTGCAGCTGCAAGAAAGAATCACAAGATTTGTTGTCAGAGAATAAATAAAAGGAGAAAGCAATGAAGAAGGAGATAAGTAATAAATAAAAGAAAAGAAAGTATAGAAGTGTTCACACAGGATTTCACAGGAGAGACATTCGTTTGCAATTTAAGAGAAAATGAATAAAAGGAAACGCTCAGAATTTTAACAAGGTTTCAAAAAAAAAAAAAAAAAAAAAAAAAAAAAAAAAGAGAGAGAAAGAGCAGTTTTTGTCCACCTACTTTGGAAAACATGCATATACAAGTTTTAAAGGAGATTTTGGGCCCGAGTCTGGTTGAAAAAGGAATGCGTGATTGCAAATATTCACGAATCAATCATTTTGAATAATAAAATGACATTAAAAAAAAAAAAAAAACTCGCCAGGACGGTAAATACAGGAAAAGGTTCGTGATTTCATTTCTACGAGCATTGGATTTCATTATTCACAAGCAATGTTTGAGATTTCGATTAAATGGTTTTCAAAAGTCGTTGAACAAAATCAAAAGGGAAAATAAAGGATAAATCGAGCACAAAATTCATTTTCTATTTTATTTATTTTTCAAAAGTTCACGAGAAATAAAGATAATAAAATTTGAATTCCTTTACGAAAAGCATGGAATAAGGTATTCAATACGCTCGAGGGCGCCACAAACATGACATTTGGAATAGGGTATCTAAAAGTGGTGACAATCCTATGTTACATTCACAAGGAAGATATACGGGAAAGAAATACGAGAAATAGACAAAAGGGAAGCGTTTACCTCGCGCTTGAACGCGCGGACTGACAAATGCTCATCGGGGTCTCTCAATAAGAGAGTAGCATCTGGATGATGGGTGGTTGTATACTTGGCCTTCTTCTTCCTAGAACCACTCGCCATAACCTGTCAAAAAAGAGAGAAGAAGAAAAAGGGAGATTCGCACGTTAAAATTCGTGAAAGTTCAGGAAAACAATGAAATAAAAGAGTTTAACCGAACCATGATCTAGCAGAACTTACCTGTGGACGTCGTAGATCGATATAGAAGCAGAGAAGAGGATGAGAGAAAATTTCTCCAGAGAGATTTCGAGATGGAGAGAGTGAGAGAATGAGAAAACATGTTGAATCCTGGCGGTTTTAACCACTGCCGCTCAAACGCGGCACTCAAATTTCCGTGCGCGGCAGTCAGTCAACTGCCGTGCGGCACTCGCCGAGTGCCGCAACGGCACTCCGAGAGTGCCGCGCGGCAGTCACAGACTGCCGCGAAAAGCCGCGTGTGCCGCGATTAAGGCGGTTCAAAGATATTTACATTCCCCCCAAAAATTCAAATCAAGTCCCAAAAATTGAATTTGAGGCCCCAAAAATTGCCCTCATTGCGCTTTTGGCCCTCAGGGTCGTTTCATGGGTACACTTTGACTACAAATTTTGAAATTCAAAAATATTCGAGCCCACGGGCCCCCATTTTTGAAAATTGGAGAAGTTTGAGCTCGTGGGCTTCCAATTTATGAAAATTGAAAATTTTTTAGCCTGTGGGCCCAGACTTATATTCCCGGTTTTCGCAACGGACTTGCGATTAACCCTCTTTTAGAGAATATAACGGATTTATATTCCCGGTTTTCGCAACGGACTTGCGATTAACCCTCTTTTGGAGAATATAACGGATTTATATTCCCGGTTTTCGCAACGGACTTGCGATTAACCCTCTTTTGGAGAATATAACGGATTTATATTCCCAGTTTTCGCAACGGACTTGCGATTAACCCTCTTTTGGAGAATATAACGGATTCATATTCCTGGTTTTCGCAACGGACTTGCGATTAACCCTCTTTTGGAGAATATAACGGATTTATATTCCCGGTTTTCGCAACGGACTTGCGATTAACCCTCTTTTGGAGAATATAACGGATTTATATTCCCGGTTTTCGCAACGGACTTGCGATTAACCCTCTTTTGGAGAATATAACGGATTTATATTCCCAGTTTTCGCAACGGACTTGCGATTAACCCTCTTTTGGAGAATATAACGGATTTATATTCCCGATTTTCGCAACGGACTTGCGATTACCTTCGTGATCAAATCAAAAGCACTTTCTTGACTCCTGTGTCGCATTTTTGGCATTGAAAAGTCTTGCGTGGCTAACACGCCACGAAATGCGCGTCATACGTAGGAAAACACAATAATCATGACATTTACACAATCAGGTCAATTTAGAAAAAGCCAATGCATTACACTTGCATCACGACAGGATAGGTGCATCCATCCGTGTGACTACTTGCGTCTGTGAATGGTCAACCCATGCCTGAACTACGCTTTGGTCTGATTCCTGATAGGGATACGTAGGCAGCTCGTCATGGAGCACGACCAATTAGAATTCTGCTGCACGCCCGTTTTTGCAACGCAATTTTGTTTTTGCCTAAATTCGACAGTCAGGTCAAAGGCTTGTCTTCACACAGGCTTTGACATTCACTTATGGGACGCGTTGCTTCACAAGCTCTGTCAAAGAGGGGCAAACTGTAGACACCCCAATTTTGACCGGCCGTCGAATTTAGGAGAGCGTCACCTCCACGTCCAATGATGACAATGACCGAGAAATTCGAAGTATTCCAAGCTCTTCAGAGAATTCTCCAAAACGCGATAAAATTTCACAGAAAGACGGAAATACCAGGTATTTAGGAGAATTCAGGTATAAAACACAACTTTTGGAAAAGATATTCAAAAATAATTTGTTTCAAAAGGAGAAAAGACCTAAAAGGGGAATTTTAGTCAAAACCGGCACACGGCGGGCTTCCGCGGCACTCGGTGACTGCCGCACGGCAGTCACAGAGTGCCGTGCCGGCACTTGTCAAGTGCCGCCGCAGGTTTCTGACTGCCGTCTGCTTCTAAAGTCTGTATTCTGCAGAACAATACGTATGCGCATGCAAATAAGAACAAAAACTGATAAAGTAAGACTGACAAAGTTGCGGCAATCCATTAATTGCCGCGGCATTTGGTGAATGCCGCGCGGCAGTCATTAAGTGCCGCAACGGCATTTGATGAATGCCGCAGCGGCAGTCACGGACTGCCGCGTCAGTGTCTGGACTGCCGCGCTGGACAGCAGTCTGCATAATTTCAGAAAGTACACATTGTACCAACTAATGAGGGAATTACACCTGTTTTTTACTCCGAAATTCACCAAAAATACCTGGTAATTTTGCTTATAAAAGAAGGGGTATCTTCATGGAGAAAGGAGAGACCTAGAAGAAGAACACCAAGAGATATTGGGAGAGAAAACATATACTTCCATTTCACCAACATTCTTTTAGAGAGAAAAAGAGAGTTTTTTTTAGAGAATTAGAGAAGAGCTTGGAAGATCTTCAAAGAAAAGAAAACTTTGAGGATAATTTGGAGGTGATCCTCTAACCATAGATTATTAGCTTATCCTCTCTTTTCATCTCTAGTCTTAAAATCTTTCATTATTTTTGTTTATCAAGTAAACTTAGGAGTTTCTCTTGTTTCCATGTTACTTTCTTCCATTCTCTTGTTTATTTTCTTCTCTTGAAGGTCTTGGAGATCTTCAATATCTCTTTTGACCTCTAGAGCATGATCTTTTGAATCCTATGTAGGCTTGTGCTTCACATAGGAGTCAAAGTTTAATTAATACTTCACAAGAGGATCCAAGTCCACACTCATGATTTGGGTCTCCTAAACTTGGTGTCTTGAGGAATCCTTTCAATATTCCTTTAAGAACTCATGAGTCATGGTCATGTCCCCCCCTTTCTCCAATGACCATTAAATGGTAGGAGAATGTAGTTTTGAAGTCTAAACCCATCGCCATGGTTTAGATTTCCCTATCTTATAGATTTCATGAAATCTATCCATATTTCATTTGAAATCTATGAAGAATAAAGGTTTGTAGTCTCCCATGGCCATCAAATGGTAGGAGAAATGGTTTGGTTCAACTCAACTTCATAGTTTAATAGTTGGAGTTACCAAATAAAAGTTGGACTAGCAAAATAAAAACAGTGAATCCACAAACTGTTTTTGATCAAAGATTTTTAATTCAAAATCTAACCGTTGAAATTAAGTGAAACCAACGGGAAAGTGTCAATAAAACATTGTTCTACCACTGTAATTTTTGTTTTGAGGTGGTTTCATGTTTAGAATGGTTTGATCATGGTTTTTGTTAAGCAACAATAATCTGTCCAGAATTTTAGAATAGTTTCAGAACAGCAACACTCTTTTGAAATAATTAAATCAGAGTTCTAACAAAGTTTCTATGACCCAAAATAATTTTTTCCAAGTAGATTAATGTGTTAGGAAGTCACCCTAAAAAGAACAAAGCAATTCTGATTTGTTTACTATTTTTAATAAATCGTGCAAGAATTCTGGACAGGAGATTGTAAGATGCTGAGTGATGTCTAGTGTTTTCCATATTCCCGGAGATCTAACCGTTGAAACCTTGATTTTCTTTTTGATTTGTAAACTAGACTCACAGAGGCATTCTGTGTCCAAAATTCACCAAGATCAAACCATGAGAGATGTGCTTTTTATTTCTTTTAAGTTCTGGTCTGCTCTCTGCAATTTTCAGAGTTTTTATGACACATTTGACTTGTTTTGTAAATAAGGATCTAAATGACTTCTTTATGATCTAGGGCTTAAACCATGCTTTAATAATGATTATTTGAGCTTGAATTCAAAGTTTAAGAGTATTTCATAGTTTATCCTTGTCCATGTACATATTCATCCATATGGTTCGACATTTATAATCAAGACTTATTTGCTTTGGATTTAATTACATTAGATAGATGTAAGCTAGAAATTTAGGATTGTTATTTCTAACATCGTATTTTGCATATCATGTGGACTAACCCTTTGTTTTGTAGCGTTATCAAGGTACGATTTCTCGATCCCTCTCTAGTTTATTAAATTTCTTGATTTTATTTGATTTTGACCTCAATGCGCGATACCTTAGAATTAGGTTTTGCCTTATGTGTATATGTGATTAGAGACTCTTTTTAGGATTTTCTTTTGTTCGCATGCATTGCACGTTTATTATCGCTGCTGGATCCCGGGTAAGTTCACTTGTTCTCTATTGCATATCATATCGCTTGCTACCTGAATTATGTGGCTTTTGAATGATGTTTTGTCAATTGCAATTTTACACCCTTTGGACATGCTTTTGTGATGTATATGTATATATGTATTAGTTGAGGGCATGCTTAGATTAATAAATTTGATTAAAAGGATATTGAGTAGAGACCTATCGCAAGATAGGATGAGAGAGGGTGTTTTAGTCCGACGGGCTCCTTCCTCTCTCATTCCATAATCCCCGGACCTAGTTAATCTTTGGTTTCGCAAATGATCAGTTTCCTTTCAAAATGGTTTCTTAATTTTCCTTTTAAAAATTAAGTGGTGACTCACTTTGTTTTAGAAATTGATTTTGAAAAGCTGTGGGTAAGTCAACCTGCGATATCCACACAAATGTTGACATTTTAAGTTGTTATAATCTTCATTAAGTATTGAAAATATGTTTTCAAAACACCCCTTTTTCAAAAACCCCCTCTTAAACCCCTCATCTTGATTTCAAGAAATAAACCTTGTTTTCTCAAAACCTTCAAAACAGTGAGTCATTTAACTTCAAAGAATTATTTTGATTTTAATATTCAATATATGAATGCAAGACCACTTGGAAAGTCTATCTAACTCATTATAGAACACCCATGATTTTTGGCTTGACTTGGAAACACTTGAAAGGGGTCCATTTTTGTCCAAACATTCCTTCCAAACATTCTGCCTCCGCTGTCACAGTAGCTGGGTTGAATTTTAACTTTCAAAATGAGTGGTCCCAACTTATTTTTCCCTTGAACATAAATGTCTTAGGGAACTTTTGTATAATATGAGCCTCTAGATCTTTTTTTTTTTTTTTTTCATTTTCTAAGATTTTCTAACATTTCAGTTGATAGTACGGACTCTGTTTCTGAATAACCTCTATTGTTTATGTAATTTCTCTCAATCTATGATAGTTAATTAAAGATTGGCTTTTTGGGTTGAGTTCTAGACACAATAAGGAAGATCCCCATAAAAAAAATCATGCATTGAAAACATTCCTATCCCCTCTTTTCAATTTCCAAAATATCATGTTACTGTTCTGTCCACTATTCACAGCAAGCATGCTTTTACTTCCATACTTCGATTTGATGCTTACATGTACTTCAAATTATTTCATATCCTAGAAAGTGGTTCATAATATATTTGTACATATCCCATGATAATTTCCCCCATGCATTCATGCATATTTTAGATTTCTAAGTCACTTTAGAAAGTCCATGAACATAAAACACACTACAACTTTGGCACATTCTAGATACATGCATTGCATCCATGCAAAGATTTGGGGCTTTTGTGACTCTTAATCTAAGAAGATTATAAGGAATAAACTTGATCATACCTTCATGTTTCCCCTCGATCTAATCTTCCTTTCTCATCCGTCCCGGGGATTGAGAGGTCTTCTTTTCCTCAAAGATTAACATGCGTCATTCTAGCTTGCTAAGCATACTATGATCCTTTTTGTTTCAAGAACAATTCATTTCCCCTTTAGATTAGGGAAACTTAATTACTTGATATGTGATTAGACGATTTTCCTAGGTTTGTACGTGTGATCTTTCACTTTGCATTGTGTGATACTTGGCTTAGATCTTATGAATTATATTTTATCTTGATATCTCCATTTCAAGTTTCTTATGCGATGTAATATACCTATCATGAATATTAACTGTCAAACCAAACATAGTAAAAGATGATTATTTGGATGCTAATTGAGGCCCGTCGAAAGACGGAGCGAGTTGAGGGTGCTTTAGTCGTGACAAAGGCTCCTTCCTCTCTTGTTCCAAACCCCCGAGCCAAGTTCTTTGGTTATGAAAGACCGATGCGCTTTATCCATTTGGGTGAGTCAAATTAGGTTTCTTGGTTTCGTAAAGACCAAGTGGCGACTCTGTATTTGTTTTCAATAGAACCTTCCTTTTCTTTCTTTGATCCAAATCAATTTCAAACAAAAACAAAGAGAAGTGGAATTCCGCGTGTCCACAATCTGGCGACTCTGCTCGGGATTTTTTTATTTTAAAACAAAATAATACAGAGGTTGACTCATAAGAAGCATCCTTAAAATCAACTTTTTACTATGTCTGGCTTGCCGCATTGCACTTCTAGATTTCCCCTCCGGCTGTATATGAAACGCGGCGCTGACATTGTTCAGGTCTTGCTGTACTAGGGACTAAGTCACCGTTGATACTGTACATTCCAAGGTATATCAAAAAGAGTAAACACTTTCGTACTGTCTCTCTGACGGTATATTGGAACTCTCGTCAACGGACTCTCTTTGACTAAACCTAGCCTCTGCATATAGATTCCTGTAGAACCTTTCATAGGACTTTTCATTTATCTTTTTAGATAGGACAATGTGATATAACTGTTGTATGCCCTGACGGGATTACCTACGCTGTGTAGACGCTGATGTGGCATGAGGTAGAACATCCTTCTTATGATCCCCAAGGCAATCACTCACATGTGATCACATTGAGTTGACCTGCCTAGGCGCCATGTCAAGGATGTCTACTCCATGCTCACAAAGATATACACCGTAAACCTTGTTTGTTGGTCCTAAGACATAGGAGTATGAAAACCTGCTAGACAGTATGATCACCATCACCATCACCACATATTAACCAGTTTCTCCCAGAATTTTTGTCCAGATATCCCAGATATAACCATATTAACCTGTTTCTCCCAGAAACTCTGTCCAAACCAACCAGAAATGCCCTGATATACCTGTTTCTTCCAGAAACTCTATCCAAACCAACTAGAAAAGCCCTGATATGCCAGTTTCTCCCAGAAACTCTGTCCAAACCAACCAGAAATGCCCCGATATGCCAGTTTCTCCCAGAAACTCTGTCCAAACCAACCAGAAATGCCCTGATATGCCAGTTTCTCTCCAAAACCATATCCAAACCAACCAGAAATGCCCTGATATGCCAGTTTCTCTTCAAAACCCTATCCAAACCAACCAGAAATGCCCAGTCTCTCCTAAAAGCCTTCATAAAACCCTGGAAACCACTGTTATCCCTTGGTGATCATACTGGAAATCAAAGTTGGCACACTCTATATGGTTAGGACCTTATTTGTTTAACTGTTATCTGTTAGAAATAGGAGCATCATATAGATTAGGGCTTACATCTGCATGCTTGTCTCAATTGCATGCACCATTCCTATCGATCTGCATGCACTACTTCAGTCAGGTTGTACACAAGTCAGTCTATGTCTGTTAACATCACTGTCATTTGTATATCTAAAGTCATCACTACCAGAATTTGATACAAATCTTGCCGAATCTGTAGGGTCACTATAGATTCTCAAAGCCAACAGCTGGGATCTTCGTCCTGGGTCAGAAATTCAGATAATCGTTTAGTCAGAATCAGCCCAACAAGTCATTTCAGCATGAATCAGGAAGAGCTAGAAAGCAAGGTCACCAAATTAGGAGCCACCATAAGCTAGCAATCCGACAGCCTAGCACAGGTCCTGAAGTTTATGGAAGAACTGAAACAGCAATGGCAGAAGTGTCCCCCTGAGTTCCCACCACCACCATTCGGATTCATACCATATCCCAAGAACAATGGAGAAGAAGATTTGTTTCAAGGGGCCCCACCGCCCGCATATGAGAAAAAGTTCTAAGAGAAAATGGACAAAGTCAACAAACTGGAAAGCGTATTGAGGAAGAGTAAAGGGGTTGATGATTACATGCTGTACATGGAAGGACTTTTTGAGCCTCTTAGGCTGAAGCTGCCGGAAAACTTCAAGATGCCTGCCATTGACCGTTTTGATGGAATCGGAAATTCGAAAAGCCATGTAAAGCTATGTATGAACATTTTTCAATCAATGGGCTACATTCATGAGCACATTGCAATGTTTTTCCCACAAACTCTCGCGAAGTCTGCACTTTCATGGTTCCTTACCTTGGAAGCTTCCAAAACTCGGGCATGGGAAGACATAGTTTGGTATTCGTTGATCACTATTCCAATAACTAAAAACTTGATGTCACTATCAGACATTTGGAAACTACTTAGCAGAACAGCAATGAATCCTTCGCTGCATTTCTGAGCAGATGGAGGAATAAAGTGGCCCAAATGACCCATCGACCAGTTGAGAAACAACAGGTGAGAATGCTAATCCGGAACCTGCAGCCACTCTACCTCGAGAAATTGTTTTATCAGTCCATCTCCACCTTTGAAGAGCTGTTTAAAGTTAGAACTCGAATTGAAGACGCTATCAGAGAAGGAAAGATCAAGAAGGAAGAGCCTCCGAGTCAGTCAAAAAAGCCCAACTACTCTTGTAATTCTCCGGATGTCAATGCTCTTAGCAGTCAACCTATGGCATATCCCCCTAGGCTATACCAACCCCTCAATCAGACAAACTCGCCCAATCGCCCTTTCTAGAAAAAGCCTCCTCGTAATTTCGCCAAGCTAGAAATCCCCCTCTCCTCAGCCTTAGATTGCCTCCTTAAAAAGGGCCACCTCCAACTACTCCAGCCACGAAATACCCCGCTCCCGCCGAACTGCGATATGTCCAAAAGATGCACCAACCACCAAGCCCCTGGCCACAACACCGATGATTGCATCCGCCTTTGCCATGATATCCAAGACCTCATTGACCAGAATATCATTGAGCCACCTCCAAAGTAGCCCCATATCACTCAAAATCCCCTGCCAAACCACCAAAATATCAGCCTCATTTTGTCCAAACATGTATCCTTCAACCCTGCTACCTATATTACCCCCACCTTTACCTCTCATTGATATCCCGAAATCTATGAAAATTCATTTGATTGAAGGAGAAGATATGAGTGGCAGCAATAACTGGCTGATGAACAAGATCTATTCTTCTTAGAAGAACAGGATCTAGGGGCAGTGGATCTCAAATGGTATGATCCCAACAATGAAAGCGATGCTTCTATCTGGAACGAGCCAGAGAAACCATTTGTGGGAACAGATTGTGACTGGTTCAAAGAAGATGGGACTGTAGAAGGGCCTACTCCTGTCGACATTGATCGTCTGACTAGGTCAGGCCATCATTACCAGCCTCCGTAGCCAACCACTGAAGCAATCGAAAAAAGTTTGTCAAAGACAAGGGGAAGGGAAAAATTGATGAGATCATCGAAGAAGACAATGAATTGATAAAGCAGTTGAAGAAAACCCAAGCACATCTCTCGATGTGGGACATCATGGTAACATCCTATAAGCATAGGCAAGCTGTGTTGAATGCCTTAGCTGGAATTGAAGTCCCCATCAACGCTGCACTAGAAGACATGCTGGCTTTCTTGGGCGCACTCACCCCTGACCCAATCGTTACATTTTTTGATGAAAACCTGTCGCCGGAAGGGTCTACACATAACAAAGCTTTGTACATTACTGTTGGATGTATGGGACAACAGGTGCCATTCTGTCTGGTCGATACAGGCTCTGGCATAAATGTTTGTGCTCTAAGGACTACCACCGCCTTTGGGGTTAATGTCCTTGACATCACACCATCTGTGCAATCCACGAGGGCTTACGATAACACCAAGAGAAATGTGATGGGGACTGTTTCTCTCCAAATCCGGGTAGGATCTTTGGTTAGCACCGAAATCTTTCAAGTTATGAACATATCTGCCTCGTTCAATTTGTTGATCGGGAGGCCCTGGTGGCATGTCAACAAAAGCTGTATCATCCACTATGCACCAAATGATCAAGTACATTCATGAGAAGGAGGTGAAAACCATCCTCGGTAATAGTTGCGGTAATGAAGCTTTTCCAAACTATGCTCCCATCTTTGAAATCAAAATACCTGAGCTAGAAGAAGGAGAAATCACGGGATTCTTCATGGAAGAAGTCAACATAATCAATGATGAAGACAGGTTCCCCGAGATCTACTCTGGAGTTGTCAACATTGTCCGCAAAATGAATTACTTCCCTGGAATGGGATTGGGCCAATGCTTGCAAGGGATTCGTGAGTTCCCTCAGATCAAAGGTCAATAAGGCACTTTTGGGTTAGGGTATATGCTCACTGAAGAATACGTCAAGCTACAGAGGCTATGGAAGAAAAGAGTGAGGAGCCTTCCACCATATCGCAAAATCTTGAATGCGCAATTCATCAAAGAAGGGGATGATTTACCCTATTTTAGGTTCCCAGAACCTTGGATCCATCAGGCCACTGGAAAAAGGTACTTCGGGCTGGAAATCTTCGCTAACTGCGAAAGGCCCCCCTATCAAGATCCGTTCTATCCCGAAGAAGTTGAAAAAACCCCAGAGGAAGGCTGGTTGGAGTATCTGGACACTGAAGCCATCGAGAAAATGTGGGAAGAGTTCGCCGAAGAAAAGGAAGAAAAGAGGGCCAAGAGCCAAGATGATCAGATCAAGCCAACTGAGGAGGGTCTGAGCAACCAGGCTGTAGAGTCCTCTGTCTCCTTATCCCCTGTTCCCCCAAAGTCTGTCCTTCCAATTATCGAGCACAAAACAAGCCCTTTAATGTCACTTTCGGCACCTACACACATTAAAAATGAGAAAAAAATGAGCACAAAATCACTATTCATAACCCAAAGTCCAAACTTCACAAAATCAACATACGAGCACAAAACAAGCTTCCAACAAACTCTAGGAGCACACTACAACTCATACAACCAGCACAATGCACAAAATAGTTCTAAACTGTCGAAAGTTTTACATACCAGGCTTCGCTAGAGCCGCGACCAAAAGATGACATTGGGGGTCCCATAAAATCAAGTCCGCAGTTTGGCTCTCGGCTTTCATTCGTTCCTTGACCTTCTTAGACGGTCTCCTTGAGCTTGAAGCCATGGATCTGCATGAAAATGGAAGACTAGAACTAAACTTTCTTCTTGAAAAATGGAACAAACCAAAACACCAATCAAAACTCCGATCATGGGGAAAGATTACTCACCTGAGCGCGCACAAGCTGCATTTTGACGGATTTTGGCTCCAAGAGCACCCTGAAATGGCCAAAAATGAGCTTGAAATACCCAAAAACCCGAGATATACACATATGGAGTCCGGCCACCCAGTGCCTCTGCGGCACTGGCCAACTATCGCCGCAGTAGTGGCCCAGTGCCACCATGGCACTGCTCCCCGTAGGCCCCACTTTGCTTTGTTTCAAACCGTTTTGGCCTGTTTTCACCTGTTTTAGCCCGTTCGTGATCCCATTTAGCCCTAATGGTCTGTTTTAGTCAAGATTTATGAGGCTTTATCCCCAGTAGATTCATTTTAATCCTAGTAGATTTCGCTCATCCCCTGAGGACATAAACAGAAAGATATCGGCTCCCCCGAAGGCTCGAATCGCCTTTTTTAACCGACTAATGCAAAGATTTGATCAACCGTGACAGATTCAGAGATGGGTCCTGGTTCTTGATCAAGAAACAGTTAAGAGAGATTCTTTAAGAATCCTACACCATCCTCTGAGGATAGAAACAGAAAGATATCGGCTCCCAAAGGCTCGAATCGGCTTTTCAGACCGACCAATGCAAAGATTTTATCAAACGTAGGAGATTCAGAGATAGGTCGTGGTCCCCGATCAAGAAACAATTAAGATATATTCTCTGAGAGTCCTACACCATCCCCTGAGGACAGAAACAGAAAGATATCGGCTCCCAAAGGCCCGAATTGGCTTTTCAGACAGACCAATGCAAGGATTTGATCAACAGTGAGAGATCCAGAGATGGGTCCTGGTTCCCGATCAAGAAAAGAGAGATTCTCAGAGAGTCCTACGCCATCCCCCGAGGATAAATACAGAAGGATGCTAGTTCCCACTATCCCCAGCAGAAAGTAGGAGAAGTATAACCGACTCCCAAAGATCGGTCATCATGAATAACCAAAACATAGCCTGTGTCCAGACGAGCATCGTCGTTCCACGACTCCATGTCTCCTGATTATCATAAGCTTTCTCATCTATCCATTTTCATACCTTTCTTACCTATCGTTCATCACAAGATCCCTTGGTCACCTTTAGTTGTCATCTTCTAAAACCTTGCGTCTGATCCATTTCATTTGTTTGCAAAGCACACTTCCCGTAATTGAAGAAGTACGCCCTAAGACCCAGAGTCTTCTAAATCATTGTGTCTTTATCTGAGTCAGCCACTACATCATGGTCGGAGACACTAGCATGGCATAAGTCCACTCGGAGTGGCACACACCCCACAGCACTAGCTCATACAAAGATCAGAACACTAAACATGATAGGACTCAGGACACAATTCATATCACATCCATGCATTGCATATCATCCTCATAACATAGCATTCTCCTGTCTCGTTGTGCATGTGCGACTTGTTCCTTTGTGCCCCGAACTACGTCCTGATCTGATTCCCCTTGGGATACGAAGGCAGCTCACGAAGAGCACGACCAGCCCTGGACCCAACATCATGTTATCTATCACTACATCTTTCAGAATGCTTTTTATCCTAAATCTATAGCCTCCAAAAAGACCTGTCTCTTTAAAGCTATGGCACTCGCTAGCGACATGCGTTGTCTCGCAAGTTCATGCCAACGAGGGGCAAATTGTAGACACCCCATTTTGTCGGCTATCAGATTTAGGAGACCCATATCTTGGTGGTTCACAATGATAAAAAAGACTCAAAAAGGACTCTTGGAAGTTAGTTCTATCTCTCAAAATGCTAAGAATGACCAAAATACCCCTGAAAGCCCGAACGCTCCGGAATTCAAACCAAATGTTATGGAAATGCACTACATCGTTATAAAAACAATAAAATGAGTTCTAAAGAAAGACTGGATGAAATCGTCAGCTCCTAGAGACCCCCGAATGTCCCGAAAGTTCACAGAAAGTCCCTGTTGACCGGTTTGACTAAGGTTTCACCAAGTTTCACCAAAGTTTCACCGAAATCATCCAAATTCGCTAAAAAGTCCTAGAATCATTGTAGATCATGTGGTAAATACTAAAATAAGTTTTAAAAGAACATCGAATGAAAACGTCAGCTCTTGGGAGCTCCGAGAGGTTTCCAAAACTTCCCGGTAATCACATATTTTACCAGTTTGACCAAAGAAATCGAAGCACTGTATCATTTTTCAAATATTTTTCATAGTTACGAAAGGTCAATAGCTTTTCGACGATATATCGTACATAATTTTTAGATTTCAAACAAAAATGGTGAGTGATCAAATCTGTTTTTATCATGAATACCGTAAAACTTTTCAAAGTGACCTATCTCCAAACTATTTTTCATGTAAAATAGACTCCAATACCTTTCCAAAGGTATATCACAACCTCAATTTAGAGTTCATATGCATTTTCTGTGAATTTCTGATGAAATAGGGCCTTTTCTCGAATACCGAAACCTCTGGGGGCCTAAAAAGGATTATATGGACGAATTAGGAGCAGTGCCACCACGGCACTGGCCCACTGCCACCGCGGCACAGGCCCATTGGCACCACGACACTCTTCCCCAGAATGGTATATTTTTGTAATTTCTTTTGGGGTTCATTTTGATTAATTAAAAACCAAAATGACGTAGTTCTATGTTCACAGATGTTTGGGACCAATGGGAGTACTTCTAAAATCCCAAAATCACCCCCAAATTGGCCTATATAAACCCCCCCTGACTTCTCATTTCGGGGGTGTCAAATGCAAGCTTTGAAAAGTTTTGGAGAGAAAGTTGTAGAGATAAGGTTAGAATAGAGAGACAAGAAGCTTCTTTATTTGATTTTCAAACAAAAGAGTGAGTTCTAAACTTTGTTTTTACTTCATTACTTCCACTTACTTAATATTCTATACACCCAACCACCGTTTTAGTGAGCATTTAAGATAGAGGAAGCTACTTCCATGTCCAATGTCACCACATATGAATGAAACACCAAACTACAAGTCCAATACATCATGAATATCATCTATTGATTGCTATCTATTTATTTGTTTATATTTGTTCATCTTCTCTTACCTCATTTCTTTTTTGTTTGTTTATTTATTTACTAGTCTATCATCATCTAGATGATGACATGAATTTTGAGGTGAGTGAATCCTTATGGATAATAGCTACTGGCCTCAAAAACATGTTTGATAGATAATGATTTCAACTTCAATACATTACTATGTATTCATGAAGTTGTCTTAAAATGGGAATAATACTTTCCAATAATTTTGGAAGTTCTTGATGTAACTCAAATGTTGACATTTTAAGTGGTTATAATCTTCATTAAGTATTGAAAATATGTTTTCGAAACCCCCCTTTTTCAAAACCCCCCTTTTAAACCCCTCATCTTCATTTCAAGAAATTAACGTTGTTTTCTCAAAACCTTCAAAATCGTGAGTCATTTAATTTCAAAGAATTATTTTGAGTTCAATACTCAATATATGAATGCAAGACCACTTGGAAAGTTTTTTTTAACTCATTATAGAACACCCATGATTTTTGGCTTGACTTGGAAACACTTGAAAGGGGTCCATTTTTGTCCAAAGACTTTCAACTTGTTTTACAGAAACCTTTCCAAAATGAGTGGTCCCAACTTATTTTTACCTTGAACTTAAATGTCTTAGGGAACTGTTTGTATAATATGGGCCTCTAGATCTTTTATTTTCATTTTTTAAGATTTTCTAACATTTCTGTTGATAGTAAGGACTTTGTTTCTGAATAACTTCTATTGTTTATATGATTTCTCTCAATCTATGATAATTATTAAAGATTGGACTTTTGGGTTGTGTTATAGACATAATAAGGAAGATCCCCATAGAAAATCACGCATTGAAAACATTCCTAACCCCTCTTTTCAATTTCCAAAAGATCATGTTACCATTTTGGCCACTATTCATAGCAAGCATGCTTTTACTTCCATACTTTGATTTGATGCTTACATGTACTTCAAATTAGTTCATATCCTAGAAAGTGGTCAATACTATATTTGTACATATCCCATGATAAATTCCCCATGCATTTATTCATATTTCAAATTTCTAAGTCACTTTAGAAAGTCCATGAACACAAAACACACTACAACCTTGGCACATTCTAGATACATGCATTGCATCCATGCAAAGATTTGGGGCTTTTGTGACTCCTAATCTAAGAAGATTATAAGGAATGAACTTGATCATACGTTCATGTTTCCCCTCGATCTAATCATCCTTTCTCATCTGTCCCTGGGATTAAGAGGTCTTCTTTTCCTCAAAGATTAACATGCATCATTCTAGCTTGCTAAGCATACTCTGATCCTTTTTGTTTCAAGAACAATTCATGTCCCCTTTAGATTAGGGAAACTTAATTACTTGATATGTGATTAGACAATTTTTCCTAGGTTTGTTCGTGTGATCTTTCACTTTGCATTGTGTGATTGCAAAGCGGGGGTATTTGTAAAATACAACCGCGCTAAAGGAAAGAATTGTATTAGTTTTTATCACAACTTCCCGTTTTATCTGCGATTTGCATTGCAAGGCTAATTTCTATACACTATGATTAATCTATGATAAGTTGTATTGTTTTAGCTGTTGTTTGTGCAGATTACTGCTGTGTGGACTAAACAGATGAACATCAGAATAAATGGAATGCTGGAATGAAAACAAAAGAAGCCAAAGCTGAAATGTGGAGTTCGATCAATCTAAGAAGGTTCGATCGATCGAGAGTTCGATCGCTCAAAGAGAGTTGAAGCGCTTGAGGCTTAAGGGTTCGATCGATCGAGAGCAGTTCGATCGATCGAACGGGGTATTTCCAGTAACATTTGCGTGCGCAGCAGATGCGGGTTTCAACCCTAGTTTCTTAGGTTTTCTTATATATAGGAGTATTGTACACGTCCAGAGGGACGCCCACTTTACTTTTTTTAACAGCTTTATAGAGAGAGATAGAGAGTTTGCTTGGTTTTTTGTAGGTTTTCATTGAATGTTTACATTGTGGATTGGATTTCTCTGAGTTAATACAAGTATCTTCTATTCCAGGTTTTCATTGAATATTTACATTGTGGATTGGATTTCTCTGAGTTAATACAAGTATCTTCTATTCCAGGTTATCTATATACTGCTCACTTAGATTCTGCACTTAGTAGTCATAGTTTAATTGTTCATCTCGTGATATTATATGTTAAATAGTTGTAGAACCATAGATTTCGTAGTTTTCATGAATAACTCACAACCAAACAAGGTGTTAATGTTTTCTTACGTTAAAAATCAATCTTTGACACTCCAGACGATGTCTGAGTAGTCCCAGGTTGGGAGAACACGATGAAACAGTGATCTCTAGCCTCTGCCATGCAGCAGGATAATCGCTGTGTTCGATCGATCGAAGTCACTTCGATCGATCGAACCAGAGACAGTCAATCGATCGAAGTCAGTTCGATCGATTGAGGGATGAAGGTCTTCGATCGATCGAAAGCGCATCGATCGATCGAACTCTCGGATTCTTGAGAATGTTCCCTGCAGTATTCCAGGACCTTTTGCTTTAGGATTTGTTATCATTCTGTCCCAAATAAATGCTCAGTTTGTCAAAACAGTTTTAAAACTAAGGCCCTAAGGCATTTTCTTTCAATACATTTTGCAAACCATCTTCAATGCTAACACCATTGAGGATGCGAGTCTCAACTATTGGATTAAACCGCTTTCAAGTATTTTAATTTAACTGTGATGATATGGTCCCGGTCATGAAAGGGCCATGGATTCTCTATCTTTAGAGGAATACGGAAAACTGTGGGTAATATACTCCTTTGTGCTTCAAGGTAAATGCATGGTAGATGGCTAGGTTACTGCGGATTTGTGTAATCCCAACACTTTCTTTTAAAGTTAAACATCCTAATTTCAAGTACTGTTTTCATTAGCTAGTTAGATCGTTAGTCATTTTCTTTAGTAATCTTAGCTGTGGAACTCTGTGTTCCGCACCATCGTTCAATCTTATTCATTTTATTTGATTTTCATTAGAGGTTAGTCTAATTAAATAGGTCAACACCTTCCCTGTGGGATAGACCTGGTCTTACCAGATATTACTTGCACGTCTGCCTACACTTGGGTATTGCACAAGAGCGCACAAGATTTTTCTCGTGTCAAGTTTTTGGCGCCGTTGCCGGGGAAGGCGACGATCAATTCCTTAGATTACCTCAGTCTCTCTTCATCTCTTTCTTTTTTTTATTTTCTCTTCTTTTCAGTTCTTTTGGGTAAGTCTCACCCTAGGGACTCTCCTAGTTCATGTCCGAGAATTCTATTGAAGGAATTTTTGGAAATCCTTTCTACCTGTCTGACTCTGAAAGCTCCATCAACCCAATAGTCACTCCAACTGCATCAATGGATGATCATCAGAGTGAAAATGGTGACAATGTTGTGGTACAAATTGATGAGGCACTCCGTCCTCTTTGCGATCTCATGCAACCAGAACATGCACCTACGCCCTCTTGCATTCAAATCCCACCGCATAATGGCGAATTTCAGTTTCGCAATGGGATGATTCAACTGCTTCCCACTTTTCATGGGATGGAAAGCGAGAAGACGTATTTACATGTCACCGATTTCGAGGATGTTTGCAAAACATTCTCGCAAACTTGTCCTAGGGAGGTGACGCATCTAATGCTATTCCCCTTCACTTTGAAAGATAAAGCGAAGGCGTGGCTCCACTCCCTAAAACCTAATTCAATTTTCACCTGGCATGCGATGAGCACCGCGTTTCTGAAGAAATTCTATCCTACTCGCATGACCACAGATCTTCAGCGTCAAATCAATTCCTATAAACAAAAGAGCAATGAAACCTTCACACAAGCGTGGGAGCGTTTCAAAGATTTGCTTCTCTCGTGCCCACACCATGGGTTTGAGAAATGGCGAACTATCAGCTTCTTTTATCAGGGATTGAATGGTGAAACAAAGAAGTTGGTGGAAACAATGAGCTCTGGACCATTTCTGCGTAAAAACACTGAAGAGGCCGAAGCCCATTTCGAATGGTTAGCTGAATACGCTCATGAATGGTCAAATTCTGACAATATCTCACGCTCACAGATATCTTGTGTAGAGGAGAAAAGCCTATACCAGCTAACCAATGAAGATCACCTCATGACTAAGTATGCAGAGCTAGCAAAGAAGGTAGAGGAGTTAAGCATGAAAGGAGAGAGCTCTAGGCAAGTCATGCCTGAAGAACCATGTGGCACATGCAATATGTTGGGACATACAACTCAATATTGTCCTAATGTGCCATATTTTCAAGAGCAAGCCCCTATAGAGATGAATGCCATGCAAGGTTTTCGAGGGACGGGGAATTCCAACAATAACTTTCAAAGTAACAATAGATGGAATCACCCCGGTTTTGATTGGAGAAATAATGCTGGGGCCCAAAATCAATATCAACAGCAGCCCTACAACAACAATCAATATCAAGGGCAAAACAATAGGCCAGCCCAGCATTACAATCAAAACAGAACCAATAATTACAATCAATCTCAACCCTCTAATGCACCACAAACCAATACCTATGTGCCACCGCACAAGAAGGTACAAGAAGAAGAGCCACTTGCTAATGCCAATCTAACGCAGCAACTCATACAGATGATGAGTAGAATGTCTGCCACATTAGAAAGGATAGATGCACGGCAAGAAGGTTCAGGAGGAACATTCCCTGCCCAACCACTTCCAAATCCAAAGGGACATAACAATGGTCCTAACAATCAAGAACATGCTAAAGCTGTGACTACACTGAGAAGTGGAAAAATCATAGGGAAAAGCATGCCTCTGTCCACTCCCGAAGTGTACGAAGAGGAGGAAGTGGTGGATAAAGAAGTTGAGCTACCATCTACTCAAGAGGAGGAGCAGTCTACCAATGACGAACCAATCAAGGCAAACATTCAAGCTCCTCGAGTAGAAGAAGAAGTTGAGCGAAGGCCTGGGAAGGAGTCTGTTCAGGAGGAACCACCAAAATGCCCCTTTCCTGCACCTTATCCTCAACGGTTGAAGAAACCCAAGAATGAGACGAAGAATCAGGAGTTTCTGGAATTGTTTAAGCAAGTTAAAATTAACCTTCCACTCCTAGATGCTATCAAGCAAGTGCCGGCCTATGCTAAGTATCTCAAAGATTTATGCATGGTCAAGAGGAGGCAAAGCGTGAAAAAACATGCGTATGTCGCGTGCCAAGCCAGTGCGATCATTCAAAATGAGTTGCCTCCAAAACTCAAAGATCCCGGCACACCTACTGTCTCATGCAGAATTGGGAATCAAAAGATAGACAACGCACTCCTCGATTTAGGAGCAAGCGTGAACCTGCTGCCATATTCAGTCTATAAACAGCTGGGGTTGGGTGAACTCAAACCCACCCGAGTTGCTTTACAATTGGCAGACAGATCTATAAAGTACCCTAGAGGGGTGTTAGAGGACGTCCTTGTCCAAATAGACTCTTTTGTCTTTCCGGTTGATTTCGTGATATTGGACACAGAACCTGTGTCTAATCCTGGTGCACATATCCCGGTTATTTTTGGACGTCCATTCCTCAACACCATTGATGCCACAATCAAGATTAGAACTGGTATCATGACTATCGTATTCGGGAACATGACGTTGAATATCAAGATCTTTTCTAATCCCCGACCTGAAGAATACGATGATGAGGAAGAAATCCATTATATAGACACGGTTATTGAAGATGAAGTTGACTTGGTCGACTATAAAGATCCTTTGGAAGTTGTGATGACTCAATTTGGCGATATTTATCAACCTGCAGAGTCCACCCCATTGGATGCTGACCTGAACCAGACGTGTCTTATGATGGATACAAAAGAGGAGGATAGAGCCGATTGCATGTGGATACAGCCATATGAACAACTGCCTCCTAAAACCAAGTTGGTAATGCCCTCTAGTTTCCAGTTTTCGGAGTTAGAATTGAAGGAGCTTCCCAAAGAGCTAAAATACGCATTCTTAGGGACTGGAAAAACTTATCCTGTGATCATTTCAGCTGCTTTAACTCATGAACAGGAAAGTAAGCTAGTGGAAATGCTTACCAAGCATAAGGATGCTATGGGATGGACAATTGCTGACCTCAAAGGCATAAGCCCATCCATATGCACGCATAAGATATATCTGGAGGAAGACGCTAAACCCTCAAGGCAAATGCAAAGGCGTCTGAATCCCAACATGCAAGAAGTAGTTAAAAAGGAAGTGCTTAAACTACTTGATGTTGGGATGATATATCCGATATCTGACAGTCCTTGGGTTAGTCCTACCCAAGTAGTTCCTAAGAAAGCAGGCATAACGGTCATCCCGAACAAAGATGGTGAATTGGTACCAACACGTGTTCCCACTGGATGGAGGATGTGTATTGACTACAGGAAGTTAAATACTGTGACCCGAAAGGACCATTTTCCTTTGCCATTTATGGATCAAATGCTAGAACGTGTGGCGGGTCACAAGTATTACTGCTTCTTGGATGGATACAGTGGATATAATCAAATTGAGATTGCTCCTGAAGATCAGGAGAAAACCACATTCACGTGTCCATTCGGTACTTTTGCCTACCGACGAATGCCGTTTGGTCTATGTAATGCACCGGCTACCTTTCAGCGGTGCATGCTGAGTATATTCAGTGACATGGTCGAAAACATCCTTGAAGTTTTCATGATGATTTTTCGGTATTTGGCCATAGCTTCGAAGATTGCCTCAGCAATCTCGAGCAGGTTTTAATGAGGTGTGAGGACAAACACCTAGTCTTGAATTGGGAGAAGTGTCACTTCATGGTGACCAAGGGAATAGTCCTCGGCCACATAATATCCGATGAAGGCATTCAAGTGGATAAGGCTAAAATCGACATAATCTCAAATTTACCTGTTCCCCGTACAGTAAGAGACATTCGTTCATTCTTGGGGCATGCAGGTTTTTATCGTCGATTTATCCAAAATTTCAGTGCAATTTCTCGACCCCTTTGTCAACTTCTTGTCAAAGATGCACCTTTCGAGTGGTCAGAGAGTTGCCAAAAGTCCTTTGAGGATCTAAAAGATCTCCTCACCTCCGCACCTATAATACAGGCACCCGACTGGAGTTTGCCTTTTGAATTAATGTGCGACGCTAGTGATTACGCCATTGGCGCAGTCCTAGGCCAGAGAAAGGACAATAAGCCACATGTGATATACTACGCCAGCCGAACCTTGAATGACGCTCAAATGAATTACACTACCACTGAGAAGGAGCTGCTGGCTGTAGTATTCGCCCTGGACAAGTTTAGGTCTTATCTGATAGGGTCACCAATCGTCTGTTTTACAGATCATTCGGCCCTCAAATATCTGCTGACAAAGAAAGACGCTAAACAACGGCTTATTCGCTGGATACTCTTACTCCAAGAGTTTGATCTAACAATCAAGGACAAGAAAGGAGTAGAGAATGTGGTTGCGGATCATTTGTCCCGGTTGACTTTTGTTGACAATACTGAATCCCAATCCATTAAAGTTGAGTTCCCAGACGAACAGCTACTGGCAGTAAGTAGTCTGCCTTGGTATGCTGATATTGTAAACTACCTCGTCACGGGTGAAACACCAACTCATTGGTCGAACCAAGATAGGAAACGGTTCCTCTCGTTCGCGCGTCACTTCTTCTTTGATGACCCATACCTTTTCAAGTACTGTGCTGATCAGGTCATCAGGCGCTGCGTCCCCAATGAGGATATAACCGTAATATTAGCGTCATGCCATTCTGAGGCATGCGGTGGCCACTTCGCGTCACAAAAGACCGCACAAAAAGTCTTACAGAGCTGTTTTTACTGGCCCACAGTCTTCAAAGATGCTTATTCCTTTTGCAAGACATGCCAACGCTGTCAAAAGCTTGGAACCATTTCTAAAAGGAATTCTATGCCTTTAACCCCTATCATCACAATTGAGATATTTGATTGTTGGGGCATAGATTTTATGCGCCCATTTCCCAGGTCAAATAACTGTGAATACATACTCCTTGCTGTGGAGTATGTATCGAAATGGGTAGAAGCGATACCAACGAGACGAAATGACCATAGAACGGTCATGTCATTTCTAAGAGAGCATATTTTGTCTCGTTTTGGTACTCCGAAAGCTTTATTAAGTGACCAAGGCAAGCATTTCTGCAATAGGCCCTTGGAGTCACTTCTCAAGAAATACGGAGTCCATCATAAAATCGCTCTTGCCTATCATCCACAGTCTAATGGGCAAGCAGAATTGGCTAACCGAGAAATCAAGCATATTCTCGAGAAGACGGTTAGTTCCAATCGAAAAGACTGGGCATACAAATTGACAGACGCGTTATGGGCATACCGTACTGCCTATAAGACGAATCTTGGTATGTCCCCGTACAGATTGGTTTACGGGAAAGCTTGCCACCTCCCCGTTGAAATTGAACATAAAGCTTACTGGACAACGCGCTCATTGAACTTTGATATTCAAGAGGGAGGTCAGCTACGCAAGCTTCAACTTGCAGAGCTAGAGGAAATACGACGAGATGCGTATGACTCTGCAAAGTTACATAAGGAAAAGTTGAAGGCTCGCCATGATCGTACGATTTTTCGTAAATCATTTGAGCCGGGGCAGAAAGTCTTGCTGTATGACTCTCGCCTCCACCTTTTCCCAGGAAAGCTCCGTTCCCGTTGGACAGGCCCGTTCATCGTAAAAACTGTTTTTCCACATGGGGCGGTTGAGATTGTCAACCCAAAGAACGATGATTGTTTCAAGGTCAATGGCCAAAGATTGAAACCGTTCTTGGAAAACTTCCACACTGAAGTTGAGCACATCCAGCTGGATGAGCCCAGCTATTCTCATGATTAAAAATCCAAAGTGAAGTTCCAATTGTTGTTGTATTTCTTTTCTTTCCCTGCATTTTAGTTTCTCTCTCTTTTGCTTCTTTTTGGTTTTCGTTCTTTATTTCGTGTTTGTGATCTAGTCTAATCCATTATACCTTAAACCACTCTGTTGCAGGTGCATAGATGCGAGGTGATGATGTTCATTCTGTCGGTTCTTGGGTTGATTCAGAATGTCGTTGTGGTACCTGGACCGAGGGTGAGCTCACACCCTGCCCCTTGCTTCATCAAGATCCTGAAGCTCATTCTCTTATTGATGCTGCTCAAGGGTACATTCCATATCCACCAGCCCTCCTGGACATCAATCCATACGAAAATATGGGATTTCAGGATGATGATGATGTGGAGGAGGATGATGACCTGTACATGGGACGCATGGTGGATGATGCACTCATGGCCCAGTGGGAAAATGATGATATGTGGGAGCCATGGGAGGATCATGACCTTCAGGATGTCGTCCCAGATCGCCACAATGCCGTCTTTGTTTTTGTGGACGATTTTCGTGTTCCCGAGTTGGTCCCATACCGCTACGTGCACCTGAGCTACCTGCTATTCAGGCTCCAATGCCCATTACCAGCCAGTGCATTTTGGGAACCTGTGCCAATAGTGAGGATTGTCACTATGTTCCTAAATGGTATTCCGGTATTTTTCCCACATCAACTGATTCATGGTCTTGGGCCCTACATAAGGCCCCCACACACTCCGCCGCGAGAGGACAGTCCGTTGCGAAATCACACTCCTTTATCCTTGTCTCCGTCCGGATCACCTCTTGCATGGGCTTTTAATTCTGTGGAGACGCCAGACTTGTTTGATGATGTCCTTGCTGCTTTTCGATTGTTCTGGAAAAGGGAATCATCGAGTTTGGACTTCACTTCTGACGATTCGGCGAGTTATGAAGAGATTGTGGAAGAGGAAATCTTTATACTCGAAGATTAGTGCTGCATTTCAGTTGTTTCCGTTCATTTTCATCTTTTGTTTATCAACTGGAATGTAATCCTTGACAAAATGTTATTAGTTTTAGTTGTAATTTTATTTTATTTTTTTTTTGGATTTCTTTAGTTAAATAAGGTTTTAACCACAGTTGGGGATAATTATGTTGCAATTTGGATGCACTTATAAAGTTTTATTTTTATATAAAATTGCAATTTTCTATTCTGAGGATGAATTTCTAGCATACATGCTTGTACGTCAACTGCTTTTCAGTCTCTCTACATGTCCAGAATGGTTTCTGATAGTTGGGTGTGATGTGATTCATGTTTCCCATTGAATTCTGGAATTTTTGTGTTCGATCGATCGAAACCAGGTTGTTCAAGCGCTTGTAGTTTATGTTCAATCGATTCAGGGATTTGTGTTCGATTGATCGAACTCAGTTCAATCGATCGAACGAAGCATTTAAACGAGGCGTCTTCAGGACACCTCTTTCATTTCCCTCACTCTCACTCTCAATCGCTCGAGCACAGAGGAGGGGGCAACTCGGCAATTTTCGTACCCTTGCATTCAATAAGGTGCCCTAATCACCCCTCTGATCATCCTCACCGTCATATCATCATCCCCTCCATCTCCATTGCGTGATCGACATCAAGGTAGGGCCCACTTGTTGTGTCTTCCTTTTCCTTAATATTCGTGTTAGAAAATCCCAAGGGGGTGTCCCCTTGGTCTTAGGATCTTCTTTTGATTAGTGTAACTGTTGTTACCTTTTCGTTTCTGCGATCTTTGCACACCGCTGTGTTCGATCGCTCGAACTGAATTCGAGCGATCGAAGGGGAGATGTTCGATCGATCGAACAATGTTCAAGCGATCGAAGTCTACTCCAGTTCAATCGATCGAACCCAGTTCAATCGATCGAACTCAAGCAGTGGCAGTTTTGTTTCTTTGTCTCCCTGTTCTTATCTGTATCATGTTGTGTCTTATTTTCAGGGCTGCCCGATGAATCCAGTGACGGGCTACCATAAGTCTAAGCCCCTCAGCCGTATTATACCAGATCCGGTACCTGCACACGAGTTCCGGAATGACGAGGATAGGCTGTGGTACGAGCGGCACTTTCAGACGAGGATGGTGATGGTCGAGCGCCCTATTGAGCATATCTGGACAGAGAGCCCATGGTTCCTTACACGGATCCGCTCTATGCCTTACTGGTTCCATCTCCTGTCGTTGGCCAAGAGTGTCAATCTGTCTTGGATTCGCGGTGCTTGCGCGACTATGATCAGCGACCCGGTTGCACCATTCACCTACCATGCCTTCTTCCGGAGTCGCTCATTCATTATCAGTCCAGCCACCGTTTCAGCCGCGTTGGGGGTACCAGAGGTACCAGATTATGTTTGCCCCCACCGGCCAGATGCACCAGTGACCCCACCATCTACTATCATCCGTGAGCTCACTGGAGGCGCCGTTCCGTCTTGGGATGGCGATGCTTTGATCGAGGACCATTTTCTCACTGATGGCTACCATATGATTCACTTGGTCCTCAGTAACTGCCTCCTAGTGACTTCCTATCGAGAGAAGATCGCGGCTTAGTATGCGCGAGTCTTATATGCAGTGGGGACGGGACAGCCAGTTTGTATATCACGCCTATATATTGACTTTATGGTCCATCCCACCCGTTATATCTCGTCCAAGAAGCACCTGAAGGGTGCTTGGGCTATTCAGAGGGTGATGGCTGAGGCCGGTTTCCCCGTGCTTGCTGGCGATGATGTTCGCCCTTCTCCCCGCAGATTTAGCGAGGCGGCTGCTCGCCGCTCCGACGCTCAGAAGAGGAAGCGAAAGGGGAAAGGGAAAGTAAGAGTGAGGGGGAGGAAGAAGAGGCGTGGTGGGACGGACACGGAGGCCGGAGCTTCAGGGATACCTACTGAGGTGGAGGAGCTTGATTCGGATGATGAGGATGATCCAGTTGCTGCGGTTCAGCAGTTTGAGCTGCGACAGCGGTCGCAGACTCAGGCCCAGGGAGAGTCTTCTTCTTCTGTGCCTCTCCCGACAGTTCACGAGCTACTCTTGGAGGAGAGAGAGGCCAGGATTAGACTCGAGGGCAGGATAGACCATCTCCAGACTTTACTGGAGTCCATTTTGATTCAGATTGGGGTTGAGTCGACTGTTCATTCTACTCCGCATCCATCGACGACCCCGTCTGCACCACCTACCACTGTGCCATCATCTGATGCGGCCCCGGATTCTGAGGCTGCTGATCCTGTTTCCACCGCTGCTTCCGAGCCATCTGCTGCCGCCCCTGCTACTACATCGTTGCCGCCTGCTCCTATCGACATCCCTTCCGATGTAGCTGATGATACGCCATCTGGTGTCGATTAGTTTTAGTTGGGGAGGTGGTGTTTCTGTATTTTTGGTCAGTTTTTGTACTGATATTTGGTTATGGTTGGTTGGATATGTTGGTGGTTTTGGTTGTATTATTTGGATGGTTGGTTTTTGTATGGACATTATGTATCTCTGTTTGTATTTTATTATGTTCATATTATAGTGGTTTGTTTTGCTTGGATCATGCTTTTTTATCGTCTTACTCTTATCTATTGATCCTGTTTGTTTTGGAGATTGTGTTCTACTTGTCTATGCTTGGTTGCTTTGCTTGCGATCATCAATTTGCTCCATCCAGGTGATACCCATCTATTTTATTTGTTGAAAATCAACTTCTGGGGACTTTGTTATTTTCAGTTGGGGGTAGGAGATAATAGATAGGTATACACCCGTAATAATCAGGTTTTGCACTTAGATATGTTTTAAATTTAATGAGAACACAGTCTGTTAAAATTTTGAAAATTTTTAATCGTATTGTTAAAATAACTCTGAATAATCTCTCCTGCTTGTTGATTAGACAATGACACATTTGTAGTATTCTCATCTTCTTATAGATTAAATCCACGCGTTTTTCTGTATCACTGAAATAAATTCCATTTGTAAAGCTATTATGTACCCAATACTGTGCACTAATTGGCAGCTATGTAGAAAACTTAAAAATTGAGTTAATATGAATATTGTGTGAAAAGAACAAGTAGTGGAAGCTAGTAACCCTTTGTGAGCTATTGATCCAGTCGTCATTTCTGAGGGGATTCTCATACATTGTTGAATGGTCTTTTCTTGCATATACTTCGTGAATTCGTTGTTAAGTCTCAGTTTTCTTTAAAGTTTTGACTGCTTGTTAGAGGAGAACGTTCAGGATTTACCAATTAAAACTCAATGAACACTTAAGTGCTAAAAATTGAAAGTTGAGAAAATGATTTAAGCCATCGTTTACCCATTCTTTTACCTAATATAGTTTCACCTACATTCATTGAATTATTTCATCCATGACCACACCTTAATTAAATATTTCCGATGAAATCATAAGAATTCATACCCGTGATCTATACCTTGACCTCATCGAGCCGTTTGATATTTTTGTTGGGAATGAGTCATCAAAGTATGTGAAATGGAAGAAAGCAGTTGTGGGATATAGTTATAAAAAAAAAAAAAAAATGAAATGAATAATGAATGAAGGAGAAGCAGGTTTAAAAAAAAAAAAAAAAAAAAAAAAAGTATATGAAATGAATGGGAGATTGGGTGGAGAAAAGAATTAAGAATAAAAAGAGAAGTTGAAATTCCATCACATACTAAAAAAAAAAAAAGCACACTCTTTTCTACAACCCTCCTACCTACTAAATAAAAGCCGCAAGTCAAAGTCTTGAAGATTCTCAACAATTGATTTGAACATGGAAGTGTGAGTTGAGTTATCCACGGTATTTCGCTCCTCTGGTAAGTAGTGTTCCATTCCTGAGACTATACACTCTTAAATGTCCGTTTTTCATAGAGTCGAGTATGAAAGCATTAGCATTTATAATATCATCTTTATCAAAGCTTTCATACGATGTGTGATCATTGTAAAGCAAGTTTCTGAGAGACGTTATTTTTGAGTGTGACCAATGTGAGAATTGAGCTAAAACTGTAAGTTTTCCAAAGTACAATAGTCTATATAACTCTTAATAAGGTTGGACGCATGGTTGTTAATTTCACACACACACGGGTGCATGATGGTAATACATGTGTTATATTTTACTTGGTGATATGGGGGAGCATGTGGGTCTCTTTCAGGGGTTGATAGAGGATATTATATTCTTGTGGAGTTTAGTTAACAATTTAATGGAAGGGTGAATTCTACAAGTTATTCTAAATCTTTTTGAGCTTAAAATTGGAGAATTTTGTGGGTATATTCACTGCAAACCCTCACGAGACAACACTCGTCCACTAGGGGGAACCTAGGGGTTTAACGGCTTGTTGCATTAGCTAAATGCAATCGCGATTCCTGCGAAAGTGAGTTAGGATTTTTCTTTTTATCTTAGTTTAGGTTGTTTTTAGTTTTTCTTTGTTTCTTAGTCATGGTAGTATTAGTTTAGGAGTTCTTATTTTATTTTATTTTATTTTCGCTTTATCACTAGGGACTAGTAATAAGCTAGTTGGGGGTTGTGCAAAGCGGGGGTATTTGTAAAATACAACCGCGCTAAAGGAAAGAATTGTATTAGTTTTTATCACAACTTTCCGTTTTATCTGCGATTTGCATTGCAAGGCTAATTTCTATACACTATGATTAATCTATGATAAGTTGTATTATTTTAGCTGTTGTTTGTGCAGATTACTGCTGTGTGGACTAAACGGATGAACATCAGAATAAATGGAATGCTGGAATGAAAACAAAAGAAGCCAAAGCTGAAATGTGGAGTTCGATCGATCTAAGAAGGTTCGATCGATCGAGAGTTCGATCGCTCAAAGAGAGTTGAAGCGCTTGAGGCTTAAGGGTTCGATCGATCGAGAGTAGTTCGATCGATCGAACGGGGTATTTCCAGTAACATTTGCGTGCGCAGCAGATGCGGGTTTCAACCCTAGTTTCTTAGGTTTTCTTATATATAGGAGTATTGTACACGTCCAGAGGGACGCCCACTTTACTTTTTTTAACAGCTTTATAGAGAGAGATAGAGAGTTTGCTTGGTTTTTTGTAGGTTTTCATTGAATATTTACATTGTGGATTGGATTTCTCTGAGTTAATACAAGTATCTTCTATTCCAGGTTTTCATTGAATATTTACATTGTGGATTGGATTTCTCTGAGTTAATACAAGTATCTTCTATTCCAGGTTATCTATATACTGCTCACTTAGATTCTGCACTTAGTAGTCATAGTTTAATTGCTCATCTCGTGATATTATATGTTAAATAGTTGTAGAACCATAGATTTCGTAGTTTTCATGAATAACTCACAACCAAACAAGGTGTTAATGTTTTCTTACGTTAAAAATCAATCTTTGACACTCCAGACGATGTCTGAGTAGTCCCAGGTTGGGAGAACACGATGAAACAGTGATCTCCAGCCTCTGCCATGCAGCAGGATAATCGCTGTGTTCGATCGATCGAAGTCACTTCGATCGATCGAACCAGAGACAGTCAATCGATCGAAGTCAGTTCGATCGATTGAGGGATGAAGGTCTTCGATCGATCGAAAGCGCGTCGATCGATCGAACTCTCGGATTCTTGAGAATGTTCCCTGCAGTATTCCAGGACCTTTTGCTTTAGGATTTGTTATCATTCTGTCCCAAATAAATGCTTAGTTTGTCAAAACAGTTTTAAAACTAAGGCCCTAAGGCATTTTCTTTCAATACATTTTGCAAACCATCTTCAATGCTAACACCATTGAGGATGCGAGTCTCAACTATTGGATTAAACCGCTTTCAAGTATTTTAATTTAATTGTGATGATATGGTCCCGGTCATGAAAGGGCCATGGATTCTCTATCTTTAGAGGAATACGGAAAACTGTGGGTAATATACTCCTTTGTGCTTCAAGGTAAATGCATGGTAGATGGCTAGGTTACTGCGGATTTGTGTAATCCCAACACTTTCTTTTAAAGTTAAACATCCTAATTTCAAGTACTGTTTTCATTAGCTAGTTAGATCGTTAGTCATTTTCTTTAGTAATCTTAGCTGTGGAACTTTGTGTTCCGCACCATCGTTCAATCTTATTCATTTTATTTGATTTTCATTAGAGGTTAGTCTAATTAAATAGGTCAACACCTTCCCTGTGGGATCGACCTGGTCTTACCAGATATTACTTGCACGTCTGCCTACACTTGGGTATTGCACAAGAGCGCACAAGATTTTTCTCGTGTCAGTGATACTTGGCGTAGATCTTATGAATGATATTTTATCTTTAGATCTTCCATTTAAAGTTTCTTATGTGATGTAATATACCTATCATAAATATTAACTGTCAAACCAAACATAGTAAAAGATGATTATTTGGATGGTAATTAAGGCCCGTCAAAAGACGGGGCAAATTGAGGGTGTTTTAGCCATGACAAAGGCTCCTTCCTCTCTCGTCCCAAAATCCCGAGCCAAGTTCGTTGGTTATGAAAGACCGGTGCCCTTTATCCATTTGGGTGAGTCAAATTAGTTTTCTTGGTTCCTTACAGACCAAGTGGCGACTCTGTATCTGTTTTCAACAGACCCTTCCTTTTCTTTCTTTGATCCAAATTAGTTTCAAACAATAACAAAAAGAAGTGGAATTCTGCGTGTCCACAGCCTCTTACAATGGTCATTCTAGCTTGATGATGGGCTTAAGGCATTGACTTTTGGGCTCTTCTGATCTTCACCATAGGTATTAGGTCTCTTTTCATTTTCCAATGTCCTAGCTGCATTGATCTTACCTTCATGGATAGCATCCTCGATCATGGTCCCCACATCGAATAGTTGTTCAAACGTGCTAATGGGCTGATAAAATATGCGATCAAAGTAGATGGGTTACAGATTTCTACTGAAAATGTGGACCTGCTCCTTTTCCTTTAGCTTGTAGGTCATCTGGACGACCTTGTTTCTCTATCTTGCTAGGAATACAGCAATGGACTCATCAACATTCTAGAGGGTGGTTTCTAGATCTCTGATGGTAGCATCCAGCTCTTGATTTTATGAGTAATGCTCAACAAATGTTCAAACGATGTCTTCCCAAGTACGTGTCTTTGAGACCTCCAATGTCAAGAACAAGGGCAATGCGACCTTAGCGAGAGTCAAGGGGAACAACATAGCAATGTGCTCGTGAGTGCAACCCAATGATTGGCAGATGCTCATGCATAGCATAATATGGCTCTTTAGGTTTCCAGTACTGTCAAAACGATCAATGTTCGACATGTTGAAATTTTCTAGCAGCTTCACCTTGGTGGGTTAAAATAATCCCTCTAAATCTAGCATGTAATTGTGAACTCCCTTGCTTTTTTTGTAGAACACTTTCTATCTTGTCAACCTTATCTAGACTAATCTGGATCTTCTTGTCAATTGCAAACCGCATGGCTTTATCCAGGCAATCTCGGGCCCCTTTATGTCTAAGGGCTGCAGCTTGGGGTGGTATAACTCTGGTGTTGGACAAATCCTGGAGGAGGAAGGAATTCTGGTGGGTACTGTGGGTTCCGCTGTCTCGTCTCTTCGAGAAATCCAAGGACTTGGGCTAAATTTAGATAGAGTGTCTGGAAGGAACTGGTATATCTAGGAATATTTGGAAAATTTAGGCACGAATTTTTTTGGGATAAATTTGGATATTCGGATGAGTTGGGTAGAGTTTCTAGGAGAAACAGGTATATATGACAGGAGAATGTGATGATGGTGATCATACTGTCTTGCAAGTTTTCATACTCCTATGACTTCAGATCGACAAACAAGGTTTGCGGTGTATATCTTTGTAAAAATGGAGCATACATCCTTATCATGGTGCCTAGGTAGGTCAACTAAGTGTAATCTCATGTGAGTGATTACCTTGGGAATCATAAGAAAGAGGTTCTATTCTATGACACATAAGCGTCTACACCGCGCAGGTAATCCCACCAGGGCATACAGTAGTTATACCACATTGTCCTATCTGAAAAGATAAATCAACAGTCCTATGAAAGGTTCTACAGGAATCTATATGCAAAGGCTGGGTGTAGTCAAAAAGGGTCCGTTGACGAGAGTTCTAATATACCATTAGAGAGACAGTACAGAAGTTTTTACTCTTTTGATATACCTTGGAAGGTATAGTATCAACGATGACTTGTGCACTGGCACAGCAAGA
The DNA here is from genome assembly GCA_033977485.1 of Hydrangea macrophylla. NCBI lineage: Eukaryota > Viridiplantae > Streptophyta > Magnoliopsida > Cornales > Hydrangeaceae > Hydrangea > Hydrangea macrophylla. Next base: position 64,670,535 of record CM066997.1, read on the forward strand.
CGTGAACAATGTCAGCACCACGTTTCAGACACAGTCAAAGGGGAAATGCAGAAGTGCAATGCGGTGAACCAAACATATAAAAAGATGATTTTAAGGATGCTTCTTATGAGTCAAACCACTATATCATTTTGTTTTAAAAATAAAATCATCCCCAGTAGAGTCACCAGATTATGGACACACGGAATCCGGGAGCCCACCCCCCTATGTTCTTTCCCGAGATTTTGGAATTCATTTTCCTTTTTTTAAATTGATTTGAAAAAGGTCTGTTGAAAAAAGATACAAAGTTTTCACTTGGTCCTTAAGGAACCAAGAAACCTAATTTTGACTCACCAAAATAGATAAGGGCACTGGCCCTTCATAACCAATGAACTTGGCTTGGGGCTTTGGTAAGAAAAAGGAGGAGCCTTTATCACGACTAAAACACCCTCAACTTGCTCCATCTCTCGACGGGCCTCAATTAGCATCCAAATAATCATCTTATACTATGTTTGGTTTGATAATTAATACTGTGATAGTATATTACATCTCATAAGAATCTTGAAATTGAAGATCAAAAGATAAGATATCATTCATAAGATCTAGCAAGTATCACACATTGTAAAGTGAAAGATAACATAAGCAAACCTAGGAAAAAAACAGCTAATCACATATCAAGTAATCAAACTTTCCTAATATAAAGGGGGACATGAATTGTTCTCGAAACAAATAAATCAAAGAAAACAAAGACGCTAAGCAAGCTAGAATGTATGCATGTTGATTATTGAGAAGAGAAGATCTTTCAATCCCCAGGATGGATGAGAAATGAAGATTAGATCGGGGGGAAGCATTAACATGTGATCAAGTTTATTCCTTGTAATCTTGTTAGATTATGAGTCACAAAAACCCCAAATCTTGCAAGAATGCAATGTATGATCCTAGAATGTGCAAAGTAGTTGTGTGTTTGCTTTCATGGATTTGCAAATGTGATTTAGAAATCTAAAATATGCATGAGTGAATAAAGATTCTCATTATAGGATATGTACAAATGTTGTATGAACTACTTCCTAAGAGATGAGCTAATTTGGAATGTATGTAAATATCCAATCAAAGAATAAAAATTGAAACATGCTTGCTGTGAATATTCGGCAGAATAGTGAAGTGATTTGTAAAAATAGAACAGTGAGGTTAGAAATGTTTTTAATTCGTAATTTTTATGGAGATCATTCTTATTGTGTCTAGAACCCATATCAAATATCCAAATCACTACTGAAGTTACAGATTGAGGGAAATCATATAAACAATAGAGGTTGCTTAGAAATAGAGTCCATACGGTCGAATGAAATATAAAAAAATCTTTGAAAATGAAAACAACACATTTAGAAGCCCATATTATATAGAGAGTTCCTCAAGGCACTGAAGTTCAAGGGAAAAATGAGTTGAGACAACTCGTTTTATAAATGTTTTTTAGAAAACAAGTTGCAATCCAACTGAGCTGCCGTGACAGAGAAAATAGAATGTCTGGATGGAATGCTTGGGTCAAAATGGAAGCCTTCCAAGTGTGTTTAAATCAATCTAAAAATCATGGAGTTAGGAGGATTTTCCAATTGGTTTTGTAATCATCCATTAAGTATTGAACTCAGATTGACATTTTCAATTAGAAGAACTCACTATTTTGGGGGGTTTTTGAGAAGAAAAACACATTTTAATTCTTGAATTCAAAATGGAGATTTTGGGAGGGGTTTTGAAATGGAGGTTTTGAGAATGCATTTCCAGCACTAAATGAAGATCATAACCACTTGGAATATCCACTTCAAACTCATCATCAAGAACTTCTAAAATCATTTGCAAAACATGGTTTTATTTGGAAACCAAACTCAAGAATCCATGGAAGTATGATACATAAGATGATAGATGATACATGATATGATACAATATGGTAAGAGTGGCAAAGAAAATGTTCATGAGATGTGGGTGCATCTAGATACAAGAGAGTGTTGCATCAAAGTGTGAATGTCAAAAAGCAGGATGTTGTGAATAGTATCCAGATTGTGCGCATCACTTTACAAAAGTTGAAAGCAAAAGTTTAGGGCAACACTCCTAAGAAAATGTAGGAAAAATCTGACTGTCTCCCTAGTGTATCTAGAATACACCAAAAAAGATCAAACTTCAATAGCTATCATAGATTAAAAGAAACAAATCATAATGTGCACATGACTCTGAAACAAAAGTTGCACTGTTGATTGATTTTGTATGATTTTTTATAAATAGAAGATCAAGTCTTTGATAGTAGAAAGATATAGAAAGTTTCATAACACATTGAACTTCAAATAAAATAATAGGAAAGGCCATGTTATGTGGTGAAAACATCTAAAAACAAATGCAAGAAGTCAGACTACAATCTATGAGAGAAAAGACAGATTATTTACGTGAAATTTAAAAAATCGAAAAAGGTACTTTTACATCTTTATAATTGATGGGTAAAATTGAGGACAAACTATGATGTATTAAGGAGACTGTCCAAATGGTTTCATTATCATAACTCAAGTATTTAATTCAAAACAAATCTTTGAACCTGAACAACTCACAGTTTTGGATCATTCTTGAAGAACATAGATTTGGGTTTTGGAATAGAGTTTGAGTTCTTGATTGGGGGTTTTGAAGAAGAAATGAAAATAGAAATGACCTTGAGGCAGAGATGATGCAAATGACAAGTAAATCAAAATAGAAATGAGATGAGGGATAGATTATGCTAGAATGTAAATAAATCAAAATAGAAATGTGGTTGAGAAGAGCAATACAAGTATGATAAGTAAAAATGAAAATAGAAATGGGATTTGGAGAGAAGAACAAGTACATATTCAATGATCTTTCCATGGTGGAACCAGAAGCATTTAATCTCTAATATATGTGTATGTGGGTGAATACATCACTCTCTAAGTCATTGGAAACTCAAAGAAGATGAAGAAGATGGATTGAAAGTTTGAAAGAAAAAGTTTAGGGCTCGCATGGAGAAGTGTCCTGTTTTCAGTTTTTGATTTTTTTAAAATGGAAACAAATTTCTGCTTATTTTTTTTTCAAAAGAATGAAAACAGAAAACTTGTTTGGCAACATTGTTTTCTTCTGATCAAATGAAAATAAAAACAGGAAATGCGTTTGGTAAAAGTGTCAATGCCAAATTTAAATTTTAAAAATACAACTTTTCAAAATATATATTTAATACACAGTTTTACATTAATTTTCTAGACATACTGTGGACACGCGGAAGTAAACAACTTCTCCTGTTTGAGATTGTTTTCAAAAGGAAAAGAAAAGGTTTGCTGAAAACAGATACAGAGTCGCCACTTGGTCTTTAAGGAACCAAGAAACCTAATTTGACTCACCCAAACGGATAAAAGGCACCGGCCCTTCATAACCAAAGAACTTGGTTCGGGGTTTTGGTACGAGAGAGGAAGGAGCCTTTGTCACGACTAAAACACCCTCAACTCGCCCCGTCTTTCGACGGGCCTCAATTAGCATCCAAATAATCATCTTATACTATGTATGGTTCGACAATTAATACTATGGTAATATATTACATCACATAAGAAACTTGAAATTGGAAGATCAAAAGATAAGATATCGTTCATAAGATCTAAGCTAAGTATCACACAATGCAAAGTGAAAGATCACACAAAACAAACCTAGGAAAAAATTGTCTACTCATGTATCAAGTAATTGTTCTTGAAGCAAAATAATCAAAGAAATCAAAATATGCTTAGCAAGCTAGTATCATGCCTGTTATTCTTTGAGAAAAGAAGACCTCTCAATCCCCGGGATGGACGAGAAATGATGATTAGATCGGGGGAAGCATGAACGTGTGATCATGATTATTCCTTATAATCTTCTTATATTAGGAGTCACAAAAGCCCCAAATCTTTGGATAGATGCAATGTATATATCTAAAATGTGCCAAGGTTGTAGTGTGCTTTGTGTTCATGGATTCCTAGAATGACTTAGAAGTCTAAAATGTGTATGGATAAATGAATGAAATCAACATGGGATATGTACAAATGTAGTATGAACTACTTCCTAAGACATGAGCTAATTTGGAGTGCATGTAGGCATCAAATCAAAGAATAAAAGTTAAGATGTGCTAGCTGTGAATAGTGGACAGAACAGTAACTAGATCTTTTGAAAATTGAAAAGAGGGGTTAGGAATGTTTTCAGTGCATGATTTTTTATGGAGATCTTCCTTATTCTATCTAGAACACTACCCAAAAAGCGAATCTTTAATAACTATCACAGATTGAGAGAAATCATGTAAACAATAGAGGTCACTCAAAAACAGAGTCCGTACTGTCGACTGAAATGTTAAAAATCTTAGAAACTGAAAACAAATGATTTAGAGGCCCATTTTATACAGACAGTTCCCTAAGACATTGAATTTTAATGGAAAAATAATTAAGGACCACCTCTTTTGGAAACGTTTTCTGAAAAATAAGTTGGAAGTTAGCTAAGCTGCTGTGACAACAGAGGCAGAATGTCTGGAAGGAATGTTTGGGTACAAATGGACCATTTTCAAGTACTTCCAAGTCAAACCAAAAATCATGGGTGTTCTCCAATGAGTTAGGAAGACATTCCAAGTGGCCTTGCATCCATATGTTGAGTATTGAGTTCTAGAAAAATCTTTGAACTCAGATTACTCACTGCTTTGACTCACTGCTTTGACTCACTGTTTTGAAAATTTAGGGAAAAACTAGAGTTTTTCTTTCTTGAAATCAAAATGAGAGGGATTGAGAGGGGTTTTGAAATAGAGGTTTTGAAAGTATATTTTCAACATCAAATAGAGATTATAACCTCTTGGAATACCAACATCAAACTCATCATGAAGAGCCTCCAAGATTGTTGCAGAGATTTATTTTTATTTTGAACATAACTTCAAGGATACCTTGGAGGTATTGAAGTTATGATCATCATCTATCAAACATGTTTTTGAGGTCAAGAGCTACTATCCATAAGGATTCACTCACCTCAAACTTCATGTCATCATCTAGATGATGATGAACTAGTAAGTAAATAAAGAAAGATAAAAAGAAATGAGGTAAGAAGAGATAAACAATGAATAAACAAGCCAGTAAATAATGATCAATAGATGATATTCATGAAGTATAGAACTTGTAGTTTGGTGTTTCACTCATATGTAATGACATTGGACATGGAAGAAGCTTCCACTCTCTTAAATGCTCACTAAAATGGTGGTTGGGTGTATTGAATGTTGAAGTAATTAGGAGTAATGTAGTAAAAACAAACTTTAGGACTCACTTTTGTTTTGAAAATCAAAGAAGGAAGCTTCTTTTCTCTCTATTCTAACCTTATCTCTACAACTTTCTCTCCCAAACTTTTTCTAAACTTGCATTAGACCCCCCCCCCCCCAAAATGAGAAGTCAAGGGGGGTTTATATAGGCCAACTTGGGGTGGTTTTGGGGTTTTAGAAGTATTCCTATTGGCTCCAAACATCTGAAATCATAAAACTACGTCGTTTTGGTTTTTAATTAATCAAAATGGAACCGCAAAATTATTTACAAAAACACACTGTTCTGGAGGGGAGTGCCGCGGCGGCAGTGGGCCAATGCCGCGGCGGCACTGCTCCTCCTTCGTCCAGATAATGCTGGTTAGGCCCCCAGAGGTTCCGGTATTCGCAAAAAGGCCCTATTTCACCTGGCAAGCGATGAACACTGCATTTGTAAAGAAATTCTATCCAACTCGCATGACCACTGACCTTAAACGCCAAATTAATTCCTATAAACAAAAGAGCAATGAAACCTTCACTCAAACTTGGGAACATTTCAAAGATCTGCTTCTCTCGTGCCCACACCATGGGTTTGAGAAATGGCGAACTATCAGCTTCTTTTATCATGGGTTGAAAGGTGAAACAAAAAAGTTGGTGGAAACCATGAGTTCAGGCCCCTTTCTCCGTAAAAACACCGAAGAGGCTGAAGCCCATTTCGATTGGTTGGCTGAATACGCTCATGAATGGACGAATTCTGATGATGTCTCACGCTCACAGATATCCTATGTAGAAGAGAAAAGCCTATACCAACTAAACAGTGAAGATCACCTCATGACTAAATACGAAGAACTAGCAAAGAAAGTAGAGGAGTTAGGCATGAAAGGAGGAAGTTCGAGGCAGAATTTGCCTGAAGAACCATGCGGGACATGCAATATGTTCGGACAAACCACTCAATATTGTCCTAATGTGCCGTATTTTCAAGAACAACCCCCCATGGAAATGAATGCCATGCAAGGGTATAGGGGGACATGGAATTCCTATAACAACAATAATTTACAAAACAATAACAATCAATGGAATCACCCTGGTGTTGATTGGAAAAATGATGCTGGGACCCAAAATCAACATCATCAACAACAACCCTACAATAATAACCAATATCAAGGGCAATACAATAGGCAGTCCCAGCCGTACAATCAAAATAGACCTAATAATTACAATCAAGTGCAACCCTTTAATAATCAACAGGCTAATGTGTACCTACCACCGCACAAAAAGGTGCAAGAGGAAGATCCTCTCTCTAACGTCAACTTAACGCAACAATTAATTCAAATGATGAGTTAAATGTCTGCGACGTTAGATAGGATGGATGCACGACACGAGGGATTGGGTGAACATTTCCTGCCCAACCACTTCCAAACCCTAAGGGATACAACAACAATCCCCCATATCATGAACAAGCTAAAGCCGTAACTACCCTAAGGAGCAGCAAGATTATAGGGCTAAACATACCTCTCTCTACTCCCGAAGAGTACGAGGAGGACGAAGTGGTCAATGCAAACAAACCTTCTACTCAAGAAGAGGAGCCAACTACTAGTAATGAACCTTTAGGAACAAACACTGAGGCTCCTGAAAAAGTGGAAGAAGTTGAGAGAAGGCCCGGAAAGGAGCCCGTTAATGACGAATTACCGAGATGCCCCTTCCCTGCGCCTTACCCTCAAAGGCTTAAGAAACCCAGAAATGAGATAAAGAATCAGGAGTTCATGGAATTATTTAAACAAGTAAAAATAAACCTCCCACTCCTAGATGCAATTAAACAAGTGCCGGCCTGTGCAAAATATCTTAAAGATTTATGCACGGTCAAGAGGAGGCATAGTGTGAAGAAACACGCTTACGTTGCTTGTCAAGCAAGCTCAATCATCCAAAACGAATTGCCTCCGAAAAAGACTCCGGTACTCCCACTATCTCATGTCAAATTGGGAATCAAAGAATAGACAACGCACTCCTCGACCTAGGAGCAAGCGTCAACCTTCTGCCATATTCAGTCTATAAACAACTAGGGCTAGGTGAATACAAACCCACCCGAGTTGCATTACAATTGGCAGATAGGTCGGTCAAATACCCGAGAGGAGTGTTAGAAGACGTCCTTGTGCAGATAGACTCATTTGTCTTCCCGGTCAATTTTGTAATTTTAGACACCGAACCTGTGTCTAACCCAGGTACACAAATCCCGGTGATATTTGGACGTCCATTTCTAAATACAATTAATGCTTCAATAAAAATAAGAAGTTGTACAATGTCTATTGTGTTCGGAAACATGACTGCAACCATAAAAATCTTCTCCAATCCTAGACCTGAAGAATACAAAGATGAGGAAGAAGTTAATTACATTGAGACAGTCATTGAGGACGAGGCAGATGTTATTGACTACAAAGATCCTTTGGAGGTAGTTGTGTCACAATTTGACGCTATCTATCAACCTAAAGACTCTACTCCATTGGATTCTGCTTTAAATCACACGTGCCTCATGATGGAAACGAAAAAGGAGGATAGAGCTGAATGCATGTGGGTAACACCATATGAACCACTACCACCAAAGACAAAACTAATGATGCCATCAAATTTTCAGTTCCCCGAATTGGAATTGAAAGAGCTTCCAAAAGAGCTCAAATACGCTTGCCTAGGGACTGAAAAGACTTACCCTGTCATAATATCATCAACTTTGAATGCTGAACAAGAGGTAAGTTAATTCTGATGCTAAAACAACATAAGGGAGCATTGGGATGGACGATTGTCTATCTCAAAGGCATAAGCCCGTCCGTATGCACCCATAAAATTTATTTGGAGGAAGACGCTAAACCTTCGCGACAAATGTAAAGGCGTCTGAATCCCAACATGCAAGAAGTAGTCAAAAAGGAAGTATTAAAACTACTCGATGTTGGGATTATATATCCTATCTCTGACAGCCCCTGGGTCAGTCCGACCCAAGTGGTTCCTAAAAAGGCAGGTATAACCGTTATTCCAAATAAAGATGGTTAATTAGTACCAACACGCGTCCCCACCGGATGGCGGATGTGTATTGATTATCGAAAGCTGAATACTGTGACCCGAAAAGACCATTTTCCATTGCCATTCATGGATCAAATGCTAGAACGAGTGGCGGGTCATAAATACTACTGCTTTCTGGACGGATACAGTGGTTATAATCAGATAGAAATTTCTCTTGAAGATCAGGAGAAAACAACCTTCACGTGTCCGTTCGGTACTTTCGCCTACCGGCGTATGCCTTTCGGGCTATGCAATTCACCTGCTACATTTCAGCGATGCATGTTGAGTATTTTCAGTGACATGGTCGAGCAAATTCTCAATTTATTTATGGATGATTTCTCTGTGTTCGGCCATAGTTTTGAAAACTGCTTAGACAATCTGGAACGTGTGCTAGCTAGATGCGAGGACAAACACCTAGTACTAAACTGGGAAAAATGTCACTTCATGGTGACCAAGGGAATTGTCCTCGGACACATCATTTCTGATAAAGGTATCCAAGTCGATAAAGCAAAAGTAGATATAATCTCGAACTTACCTGTCCCTCGTATAGTCAGAGATATTCGATCCTTTCTGGGACATGCGGGATTCTATCGTCGCTTTATCCAAAATTTTAGTGCAATTTCCCGGCCACTGTGTCAACTGTTAGCGAAAGACATGCCATTCGAATGGTCAGAAAATTGTCAAACATCTTTTGACGCACTAAAAGAACACCTTATATCTGCACCGATAATACAGGCACCCGACTGGAGTTTGCCTTTTGAGTTAATGTGCGATGCTAGTGACTACGCCATTGGCGCAGTGCTAGGACAGAGGAAGGATAAAAAGCCTTACGTAATCTACTACGCCAGTCATACACTTAATGAAGCTCAAATGAATTATATAACTACCGAAAAAGAGCTACTGGCGATAGTTTTCGCTCTGGATAAATTCAGGTCATATCTCATAGGGTCCCCAATCGTCTGTTTTACAGACCACTCAGCCCTCAAATATTTGTTATCTAAGAAGGATGTGAAACAAAGGTTGATTCGTTGGATACTCCTACTCCAAGAGTTCGATATCACAATCAAAGACAAAAAGGGTGTAGAGAATGTGGTTGCAGACCATTTATCTCGGTTAACGTTTGTTGACAATACTGAACCCATACCGATAAAGGACGAATTCCCAGATGAGCAATTGATGACTGTGTCCGCTCTACCCCGGTATGCAGATATAGTAAACTATCTGGTTACGGGAGAGACTCCTGGACATTGGTCAAATCAAGACAAGAAGTGGTTCCTCTCTTTCGCACGTCTTCTTCTTCGATGACCCGTACTTATTTAAGTATTGTGCTGATCAGGTCATTAGACGTTGCGTTCCAAACGAGGATATAACCGTCATTTTAGTACCATGCCATTCTGAGGCATGCGGTGGCCATTTCGCATCACAAAAGACCACACAAAAAGTTCTACATAGCGGTTTCTACTGGCCCACCTTGTTTAAAGATGCCTACGCTTTCTGCAAAACGTGCCAACGCTGTCAACAGCTTGGTACAATTTCAAAAAGGAACTCCATGCCCTTAACCCCCATTATCACGATTAAAATATTTGATTGTTGGGGCATAGACTTCGTGGGCCCGTTTTCGACATCAAATAATTGCGAATATATACTCCTCGCTATGGAATATATATCAAAGTGGGTAGAAGCGATATCAACAAGATGCAATGACCACAAAACGGTGATGTCCTTTCTTAAGGAACATATTCTATCTCATTTTGGAACCCCGTAAGCCCTAATAAGTGACCAAGGCAAGCACTTTTGCAATAGGCCTTTGGAATCACTCCTCAAGAAATATGGGGTCAACCACAAAATTGCTCTCGCCTACCATCCACAAACAAACGGGCAAGCAGAGTTGGCTAACCGAGAAATCAAGCATATTCTCGAAAAGACGGTTAGTTTCAACAGAAAGGATTGGGCATATAAACTGACTGATGCACTATAGGCATACCGTACTGCATATAAAACGAACCTAGGGATGTCCCCATTTAGGCTAGTATACGGGAAAGCATGTCACCACCCTGTCAAAATCGAACACAAAGCTTATTGGATGACACGCTCATTGAACTTTGATATTAAAGAGGGAGGGCATCTTCGAAAACTCCAATTGGCTGATTTGGAAGAAATACGTCGAGATGCATATGACAATGCTCGATTACACAAGGAAAGGTTGAAGGCTCACCACGATAGAACTATTTTTCGTAAATCATTCGAGCCAGGGCAGAAAGTCTTGCTGTACGACTCTCGCCTCCACCTTTTCCCAGGCAAACTCCGATCTAGGTGGACAGGACCATTTATAGTCAAATCTGTCTTTCCACATGGGGCAGTCGAGCTGATAAACCCCAAGAACGATGCAGTTTTCAAGGTCAATGGCCAAAGGCTAAAACCGTTCTGGGAGAATTTCCAAACAGAGGTCGAGGTCATCCAACTAGATGAACCCAACTACTCTTGATCCCAAACATTAAGCGTTTTCTCCACATGTTGTTGTACACCTTTACTTTTGCTGTTTTCCATTTTTTTTTGCTGTCTTCAATTTTTATTTCTTTTTTTGCAAGTGATTTTGATTCCAATCTGCTATTTTATGTTATCTCTCCCATGCAGGCTATTCAATATGAGAGATGATGATGTCCACTCAATTGGGTCGTGGGCTGATTCTGAATATCAGAACCCACCTTGGACTGCCGACGAGATAGCATTCTGGTTATCTCCCTATGAAGGTTTGGGGGCGGATGATGTAGTGGACCTGACCTATGGATACATCCCTTATGATCCTGCTCTCCTCCAAATTAACCCTTTCGAGCATATGGACCTTTCTGGTGAGGAAGGAGAACCTGAAGGGTATGATGTTGGAGAAGTGGATGATGCTCTGATGGAGCAGTGGGAGAATGACTCCATGTGGGAACCATGGGACGAAGAAGACTTACAGGATGTGGTGCCAGAACGCCACAATGCTGTATTCACTTTTGTTGATGACTTCCTTGTCATCGGAGTGGTCCCTAACATTTATGTGCACACGAGTTATTTGCTGTTCCGGCTCCAGTGCCTGTTACCTGCTAGTGCACATGGGTGTCTCATGCCAAAAGTGAGGTTAATTCGTTGTCACTTGTCTTCCTCTTGTTTTCTTTATTTAGTTATTTCTTTCTGTTGTCTTTGCCTTTTGTTTCTATTTAATTTCTTTTCTTTTCTTTGTTTTCGTTTTATTTTTCCCTTTGTCAGGATTGTCACAATGAATCCACCGTTCCCGCCTCTTTATCATCCACATCAACTGGTTCATGGCTTTGGGCCCTACATATGGCCCCCGAGCACTCCGCCGCAAGAGGACAGTCCGTTGCACTGTTGCACTCCGTTATCCTTGTCTCCAATGGGATCACCTCTTGACTGGGCTTTCAATTCCTTACAGACTTCAGACTTGCTCGATGATGTCCTTGCTGCTTTCCGACTATTCTGGGAAAGGGAATCATCAAGTTTGGAATCCACATGTGAAGATTTAGTGGGGAATGAAGAAATGGTGGAAGAAGAAATTTTCTTGCTCGAAGAGTAGTGTTCACTTCAATTGTATTTTTTCATTGGTCTTTCTGTTATCAATTGAAGTGTAATCCTAGAGAAACATTTTTATTAAGTTTTAGTTTTCTTTAGTTAAATAAGGTCTTCAATACCAGTGGGGGCAATAATTTTGCAATATGGATGCTATTATAAAGTTTTATTTAAATAAAAATTGCAATTTTTCTATTATGAGGATGAGTTTTTGGCTTACATGTCCTGTTGCCGCACTGTTTTATCATTTTTTTTCTATATGTCCAGAATAACTTAGGTCAGTTGGGGGTACTTAATTTTTCCATTCTGTGATATCTTGGAAGTTCCAGGTTCGATCGATCGAACATTACCCGATCGATCGACGATTTCATATCCTCGATCGCTTGAAAAGGCCTCAATCGATCCACGGTTTGATCGATCAAACTATCTCGATCGATCGAGACTTGTATTTAAACGAGGCATCTTGCGTACACCTCCATCAGTCTCTCTTCATCTCCCTCTTTCTTCGAGCGCTCGGCGACAGAGGCGATTTGGGCGATTCTCACAACCTCCATCTCTCACACCATTTTTGAGGACTCCTGGTCCCACCACTCATCACCACTCTCACCCTCATCCTACTCTCGGCGAGTTGACCCGAGGTAAGGCCCGAGCCACCCCCTCTTTCCATTTTCTTGTTCGAATCTTAATAGGGGTGCCCCATTGGTCATATGACCATTTTTATTTAGTTTGTAGTCCTTTTCCTTGTTTTGTTTTCTTTCCCGTTCTGTTTCCCAGTTGCCGCCGCATCTCTGTGCTCGATCGATCGAGCTTCGCTCAAGCGATTGAAGCTTATCTTTGTTCGATCGATCGATAAAAGTTCGATCGCTCGAACTCTGGCAGTGGCAGTTTCTTTGTTTTCTTTTCAGTTCCTGTTTTTAATTGTCATTTTCTTTTCCTTTTCGTTTCAGGATCCTCACAATGAACCCTATTACGGGGTATCACAAGGAGAAGCCTTTTGACCTCGCTATTCCCGACCCAGTCCCGTACCACGGCTTCCGGAACACCCCCGACCGCCAATGGTTCACGCGATATTTTCAGTCTAGGCCGGTCATGCTTGAGCGACCACTGGAGACAGCTTGGCTCACTACTCCTTGGTATCTTGCCCGTCTTCGAGCTATGCCACATTGGTACGATTTTCTCTCTCAGACAAAGAGAGTAAATCTTTCGTGGATCCGCACGGCTTGGGCGATGATGATTAGAGATCCAGATGCTGCATTCACTTTACGATCATTCTTCCATGGTCGGGAGATAGTGTTCAGTCCATCCACCGTTTCCGCTGCTCTAGGGGTCCCAGAGGTGCCTGACTGTGTATGCCCACACCGTGCTGACACGCCAGTGCTCCCACCAACTGCTGTCATTCGAGAGCTCCCCGAGGGTACGTTATTGAGCTGGGATGGTGCATCCCTTATTGCTGACATTTATCTGACCGATAATTATCATATGCTCCACCTTGTCCTAAGCAACTGCCTATTGGTGACATCCTACCGGGAGTAGATTGTACCCTGGTATGCACACGTGTTATATGCCATAGGGACAGGGTTGCCGATCTGTTTGCTTCGCCTGTACATTGATTTGATGAGGCACCCCACCCGCTACATTGCTGCCAAGAAGCACCTAAAAGGTGCTTGGGCTATTCACCGAGTGATCGAGCAGGCTGGCCTCGTTCCCTTACCTGATGATGGGACCTCTCAGGCTCGCAGTCGTTTTGGCGAGACAGCTTCTCGCCGATTTGATGCTCAGAAGAGGAAGAGGAAGGGAAAAGGGAAAGCGAAAGTTGGGGAGAAGAGGAGGAGAGGGGATGGCACCGACACTGAGGGTGCAGCTTTAGGGACGCCGACAGAGGCTGAGGAGCTTGATTCTGATGACGAGGTCGATCCTCGGGTTGAGATTGCATAGTTTGAGCTAAGACAGCTATCTCAGGCTCAAACTCAGGCCCAGGGAGAGTCTTCTTCAACCGTGCCTCTCCCGACTGTTCATGAGTTATTATTAGAGGAGAGGGAGGCTCGGATCAGACTCGTGGGCCGGGTGGATAGCATGACGACATTGCTTGAGGCCATCTTGTTCCAGTTGGGGGTTGACCAGTGTTTACATACACCTCCACCTCCTACTACTGCTCCGTCTTCCTCTGCTCCACCAACTGTTGCTGATCCTGCCGCACCGACTACCATTGATCCATCTACCACTACTGCCGCTCCACCCACCTCTGAGGCCCCACCACCACATGCTGACCCTTCTGCACCATCATCTTCTGCGGCACCACCTTCTGCGGAGGCCCCACTTCCACCACCTCCAGTCGTGACTGAGAGTGACCCGGCGATGGTTCGTACTGTTGCTGAGGGTGGAGTTGAGGTTACCCCTGATGCGCCGATAGAGATTTTACCAGATGTCGCAGAGGATGTTTAGGTCTTGACTTTGAGAGTGTTTGGAGAGTTCTGTTGTATCTTTCTTATTTCTATCTCTCTACTCTCTTCTTTTGCTCTTTAGCTTTTGGCTTATATGTGGATATTTGGTTTTGTTGGTTGGTTTTGTTTATTTACGTTTTATTATCACTGCTCTGTCATTTTCATTGTCTTATCTTTCCAGTGACGTTTTTGTTGTTATATATAGATCATATGCTTGTGATTATCCATTTTCTATCTTTCTTTTGATCTTGGCTGCTTGGAGATTGTATGTTTCTTTACAGCTTGTGCTACATGTGGTTATTGCTTTGCTTTCCCAGGTGATATCTCTCGATCTATTTTTTAAAATCAACATCTGAGGCCATCGCGATTTTCAGTTGGGGGTAGGATGAAGATAGAATATCACCCTGAGCATGTTATTTAGCAATCTGACTTATTTCATTGTTCTTACAATCTCAATTACAAATGCGAAAAAAAAAAAAAAAAATTTCAAGAAATTTCCCTAAAATTGAACAGATGTTACACAAAATTTTTGAAATTTTTATTAGAAACTTCATTGGTAGAATAATTTTGAATATCCTCTTTTCTGTTAGCTGTTATCAAGCGATGATACATTCATTTTAATCTCATCCTTTTATGAATTAAATTCCCGCATTTTTTTTCTAGCTTCACTAAGATGAATGCATATGTTGACCATTCTAGTATCCAACATCCATTTGCACGTTGTAATAGCTATGTTGAAAAAACTAAATAAGAGTTAATACGACTATTATGCTTTAAGGAATAAGTAGTGGAAACTAGTTACCCTTAGTGAGTCTTTGAGCCCAAACTTCAATTCTGAGGGACTTATCACAATAACTTCGCATTATTTCCTTGAATATATTTTAAATTCGCTGTATAGTCTCTAATTCTTCATTTGGGCTGTTTATTAGAGGAGAACGTTCAGGATTTACCAACTAAACTCAATGAACACTGAAGTGCTAAAGCTAAGAAGTTAAGAAAATGATTTAAGCCATCGTTATTCACTCCTTGCTTTTTTCTTTTCCTATATATGTATCAACATCCAAGAATCTTTAACCCCACACTGATTAAATATGGCCAATATGAAAACCTGGGACCCCTCGTCTTATACTTTAACCTCTATAAACTTGATTGCACATCCAATGTGATTAAAACTGTTTAAGTATGTGACAAGAAAGGAGCAGTTGTGGAAGGACGATATAAAAAGAAAATATGCAAGGAGCAACTTGAAAAAAAAAAAAAGAAAGAAAGGAAAGAGAAGAAAATATAAAGAAATAAACATGTATGAGAATAGAGGACGGTTGGAATAAAGAAGAAATAAACTAGTCTCCATCACATGTTAAGGATGTGCAAATCTTGCCCCTCTTATCTCTATCCTACTAAATAAAAGCCGAAAAGTCAAAGTCTTAATGATTTTTAACAACTTAGTTTGAATATGAATGTGTAATTTGAGTTATCCATGGTATTTCGCTCCTCTAGTAAGTAGTATTCTTTTCACGAGACTATAAACTCTAAAATGTTCGTCTTTTATAGAGTCTGGTATGAAAGCATTAGTCTCCAAAAAAAATTCACTCCCATCAAAGCTTTTGTACCTTGTGCGATCATTATTAAACCAGTTTATGTGAAATGTTCATTTTTGAGTGTGATCCCATGTGAGAATTGAGTTAAAACTACAAATTCCAAAGGTATGATAGTTTAAATAACTCTAAATTAAGTTGGATGCATAGCTGTTACCTTCACACACACAAGGATACATGGATGTAATGCATGTGTATATTTATCTAGGTGACATGAGGAACATGTGGATTTCTTTCATGGTTGGTATGAGGGTGATTTGTTTTGTAGAGCTAAAGTGATAGTCGAATGAAAGGGACTGCTTAAAAAAGTTATTCTATATCTTCTTGAGCTTAAAATTGGAGAATTTTGTGGGTATATTCACTGCCAACCCTCACGAGACAACACTCGTCCACTAGGGGAATCTAGGGGTTTAAAGGCTTGTTGCATACGCTAAATTCAATCGCGATTCCTGCGAAAGTGAGTTAGGTAGCGTCTCTTTCTAATTAGATTAGTCTGCTTTAGTTTTATTCTGTTTATTTTAGTTGTTGTAGTAGTAGTAAACTTGTTTTACTTTCACTTTATTGCTAGGGACTAGCAATTCGCTAGTTGGGGGTTGTGACAAGCGGGGGTATTTGTAAAATACAACCGTACTAAAAGAAGAAAATACATTAATTTAGTTTACAATTCTCTCATTATCTGCGATTTGAGTAACAACATCAGTTTCTACACATTATGATTAATCTATGATAAGTTGTGTGTTTTAGCTGTGATTTGTGCAGATTACTGTCGCTGTGCGAATAATTGAAGGAGTAGGATAAAAAGGAAGTGCTTGGCTCCAATGAAGACAATTCAAAGCTGAAAATCAAAGATCGATCGATCGAGGTCCTCTCAAGCGATCGAGCTTTCAATCGCTCTAACTTGTCTCAAGCGATCGAGGTTTCTAGAAGTTCAATCGATCGAGAGTTGTTCGATCGATCGAACATGCCTTTTATCAGAATACGCGCACGCAGCAAAAGACGATGTTTTAACCCTAGCATTAGGATCCTGCTATATATATTCATTTTGTAAGCGTCTAAAGGGACGCCCACTTTTACTTTTTATCAGTTTTCATAGAGAGAGGAGAGATATTTATTGTTTTGTAGGTGTTTACTCAAGGTTTTGCATTGTTAGCATTGGATTCTCATAGTTTAAATACGAGTTCTTCGTTCCAAGTTACTTAGTTATTGTTTTATTTACATACTGCACTTAGTTAATCGTAGTTTAGTGTTTAATATTAGTGCTCTGTATGCTAGATACGTTAAAATCTCAAGTTTTTCGTAGTTTTAATGAAAAACTCACAACCAAACAACACCTTAATGAATCTTTACGTTAAGAACACATCTGGGACACTCCAAACCATGTCTGAGTAGTCCAAGGTTGGGAGATCGCGATGAAAATGTGATTTCAAGCCTCTGTCATGCACTAGAATAATACCTGTGTTCGATCGATTGGAGTTATTTCAATCGATCGGTACAGAGATATAGTCAATCGATCGAATACATTTCGATCGATTGAGAGAAGATGATTGTCGATCGATCGAAATCGCGTCGATCGATCGAACTCTCAGATTCTTGAGAACATCCAATACAATATTCCAAGACTTTCTATTTTAAGGATTTGTTATCAAACTGTCCCCAAATGCTCAGTTTGTCAAAACAGTCTTCGAACTTAAGGCCTTAAGGCATTTTCTTTTATTACATTTTGCAAACCACCCTCAATGCTAACACCATTGTAGGTGCGAGTCTTAACTATTGAATTAAACCGCTTTCATGTATTTCAAACTTAATTGAGATGATATAGTCCCGGTCATGAAAGGGCTATTGATTCTAGATCTTTAGAAAAGTACGGAATATTGTAGAAGATGTACTCCATTGGGCTTCATTGCGATTGCATGGTAAACGGGTAGGTCACAGTGGATTCGCGTGATCCCAACACTTCCTTTTATTAAGAAAAATTGCTTTTAAAATCTCGCTTTAGTTAAATAGTTAATCGTTAGTTAATTTAATTTAGTTGCTTTTAATATTAGTAGTTGTTAAGTGTAGAACTTTGTGTTCTACACTTCTGTTAAGACATTGAATTTTCTTTTCTTTTAGAGTCTAATCTAGGTAACTTAATTCTCAACCTTCCTTGTGGGATCGACCTGGACTTAATCCAGTTTACTACTTGCACGATTACCTACACTTGGGTATAGCACACAAGAGCACACAAATTATTTCCGTGTCACTAGGCGAGCGGGTTTGGTTTATAAGCTGGTATGATTGGGGAGAATAGGCCATAGGTTGGTTACTAAGGGCGTTGACATGCGAAGGGTTTCTAGAGTAGTTGGGCCTCTTGGACTGGCTTTGTGATTCTTCATTCTTGATTTTTCCTTCCCTGATTGCATCCTCAATTCTAGTCCCAATCTCAAACAGTTCTTCAAATGTTGAGATGGACTGGTAGAAGAGTTTCTCATGGTACATCGCCAGTAGATTCTTGATCAACATCCGGACTTGTTCCTTTTCGATTGGTCGGTGGGTCATTTGGGCCACTTTGTTCCTCCATCTTCTCAAGAACGTAGCGAAGGACTCATTGAAGTTCTACCGCGTAGTCTCTAGGTCCCGAATGGTGACATCGAGCTCTTGGTTGTAGGAGTAATGATCAACGAAGACCTGTACTATATCTTCCCAAGTCCGCGTCTTAGAAACCTCCAAGGTCAGAAACCAAGATAGAGCAGCCTTGGCGAGGATTTGAGGGAACAACATTGTGATGTGCTCATGGCTGCAGCCCATTGATTGGAAAACACTCATGCAGAACTTTACATGGCTCTTCGGATTCCCAATTCTATCAAAACGATCAATTTTAGGCATCTTGAAGTTTTCCGGCAGTTTCAGCTTAACAGGCTCAAAAAGGGCTTCCAGATCTAGCATGTAGTCATCGATCCCTTTGCTTTTCCTCAGTCCGCTTTCTAGCTTGTCAACCCTGTCCATTTTTTCTTGGAATTTCTTCTCATACGCAGGCGGCGGGACCCCTTGAAACCATACTTCTTCTCCGCCGTTCTCATGTAGGGGTGGTTCAAATCCAGGTGGAGGTTGCGGCCGCTGCTGCTTCAATTCCTCCATGAAGGATAAAACTTGGGCCAACCGGTCAGACTATTGGTTG
Source organism: Hydrangea macrophylla (assembly GCA_033977485.1). NCBI lineage: Eukaryota > Viridiplantae > Streptophyta > Magnoliopsida > Cornales > Hydrangeaceae > Hydrangea > Hydrangea macrophylla. The sequence continues at coordinate 64,689,591 of CM066997.1, forward strand.
ATCATTTCTGTCATTCTTGCTTCCAAACCTTCTGGATCCATAAAGCTGACTTTCGGCTGAGTGATTCTGACAAGGTGACTCCATAATCCTCTGACTCACAAATGCAGATCCTGGGTGCTCAAAACTTGTACTGACATATAGGTGTGAAAAGACTGTGTTAGACTTTTAACAGTGGTGATTGAGATGACAACTATAGTGATGTTAACAGACGTGGACTGACTCGTGTACAGCCTGACTGAAACAGTGCGTGCAGACCGATAGGAATGGTGTATGCAAATGAGACAAGCATGCGGATGTAAGCCCTAATCTATATGATGCTCCTATTTCTAATAGATAGCAGTTAAATGAATAAGGTCCTAACCATATAGAGTGTGCCAACTTTGCTTTCCAGTATGATCACCAAGGGATAACAGGGGTTTCCAGGGTTTTATGAAGGCTTTTAGGAGAGACTGGGCATTTTTGGTTGATTTGGACAGAGTTTTTGGGAGAAACAAGTACGATGGGTATTTATGGAAAATTTGGATAGAGTTTTTTTGGGAGAAACAAGTACTATGGGTATTTTTGGGAAATATGGATAGAGTTTCTAGGAGAACAGGTACTTTGGGTATTTCTAGGAAATTTGGATAGAATTTCTTGGAGAAACTAGTATATCTGGGAATATAGGACAGAGTTTCTGGGAGAAACTGGTATATCTAGGAAATCTGGGAGATTCAGACAGAGTTTCTGGGAAAAACTGGTATATATGGTAGGAACATGTGATGATGGTGATCATATTGTCTAGCAAGTTTTCATACTCCTATGTTTTAGGACCAACAAACAAGGTTTGCGGTGTATATCTTTGTAAACATGGAGCAGACATCCTTGTCATGGTGCCTAGGCAGGTCAACTCAATGTAATCACATGTGAGTGATAGCCTTGGGAATCATAAGAAAGAGGTTTTGTTCTATGCCACATAAGCATCTACACCGCGCAGGTAATCCCACCAGGGCCTACAACAGTTGTATCATATTGTCCTATTTGAAAAGATAAATGAATAGTCCTATGAAAGGTTCTACAGGAATCTATATGCAAAGGCTGGGTTTAGTCAAAGAGGGTCCGTTGACGAAAGTTCCAATATACTGTCAGGGAGACAGTACGGAGGTTTTTACTCTTTTTGATATACTTTGGAAGGTACAGTATCAACGGTGACTTGTGCCCTGGCACAGCAAGACCTGAACAATGTCAGCGCCGCGTTTCAGACACAGTCGGAGGGGAAATGCAGAAGTGCAATGCGGTGAACCAGACACAGTAAAAAGATGATTTTTAAGGATGCTTCTTATGAGTCAAACCTCTGTATTATTATTTTTTTAAAAATAAAAATCCCCAGCAGAGTCGCCAGATTGTGGACACGCGGAAGTAAACCACTTCTCCTGTTTGAGAGTGGTTTGAAAAGGAAAAGAAAAGGTCTATTGAAAACAGATACAGAGTCGCCACTTGGTCTTTAAGGAACCAAGAAACCTAATTTGACTCACCCAAACGGATAAAGGGCACCGGCCCTTCATAACCAAAGAACTTGGTTCGGGATTTTGGTACGAGAGAGGAAGGAGACTTTGTCACGACTAAAACACCCTCAACTCGCCCCGTCTTTCGACGGGCCTCAATTAGCATCCAAATAATCATCTTATACTATGTATGGTTCGACAATTAATACTATGGTAATATATTACATCACATAAGAAACTTGAAATTGGAAGATCAAAAGATAAGATATCGTTCATAAGATCTAAACCAAGTATCACACAATGCAAAGTGAAAGATCACACAAAACAAACCTAGGAAAAAATTGTCTACTCATGTAGTAATTAAGTTTTCCTAATCTAAAGAGGGACATGAATTGTTCTTGAAACAAAATAATCAAAGAAATCAAAATATGCTTAGCAAGCTAGTATGATGCTTGTTATTCTTTGAGAAAAGAAGACCTCTCAATCCCCGGGATGGACAAGAAAGGATGATTAGATCGGGGGAAGCATGAACGTGTGATCATGATCATTCCTTATAATCTTCTTAGATTAGGAGTCACAAAAGCCCCAAATCTTTGCATGGATGCAATGTATATATCTAAAATGTGCCAAGGTTGTAGTGTGCTTTGTGTTCATGGATTCCTAGAATGACTTAGAAGTCTAAAATGTGTATGGATGAATGAATGAAATCAACATGGGATATGTACAAATGTAGTATTAACTACTTCCTAAGACATGAGCTAATTTGGAGTGCATGTAGGCATCAAATCAAAGAATGAAAGTTAAGATGTGCTTGCTGTGAATAGTGGACAGAACAGTAACTAGATATTTTGAAAATTGAAAAGAGGGGTTAGGAATGCTTTCAGTGCATGATTTTTTATGACAATCTTCCTTATTGTGTCTAGAACACTACCCAAAAATCCAATCTTTAATAACTATCACAGATTGAGAGAAATCATGTAAACAATAGAGGTCACTCAAAAATAGAGTCCGTACTTTCGACTGAAATGTTAGAAAATCTTAGAACATGAAAACAAATGATTTAGAGGCCCATTTTATACAGAAAGTTCCCTAAGACATTGAAGTGTAATGGAAAAATAAGTAAGGACCACCTCTTGTGGAAAAGTGTTCTGAAAAAGAAGTTGGAAGTTAGCTAAGCTAATGTGACAGCAGAGGCAGAATGTCTGGAAGGAATGTTTGGGTCCAAATGGACCATTTTCAAGTACTTTCAAGTTAAACCAAAAATCATGGGTGTTCTCCAATGAATTAGGAAGACATTCCAAGTGGCCTTGCATCCATATGTTGAGTATTGAGTTCTAGAAAAATCTTTGAACTCAGATTACTCACTGCTTTGACTCACTGCTTTGACTCACTGTTTTGAAAATTTAGGGAAAAACTAGAGTTTTCTTTCTTGAAATCAAAATGAGAGGGATTGAGAGGGGTTTTGAAATAGAGGTTTTGAAAGTATATTTTCAACATCAAATAGAGATTATAACCTCTTGGAATACCAACATCAAACTCATCATCAAGAGCCTCCAAGATTGTTGGAGAGATTTATTTTTATTTTGAACATAACTTCAAGGATACCTTGGAGGTATTGAAGTTATGATCATCATCTATCAAACATGTTTTTGAGGTCAAGAGCTACTATCCATAAGGATTCACTCACCTCAAACTTCATGTCATCATCTAGAATGATGATGACCTAGTAAGTAAATAAAGAAAGATAAAAAGAAATGAGGTAAGAAGAGATAAACAATGAATAAACAAGCAAGTAAATAATGATCAATGGATGATATTTATGAAGTATAGAACTTGTAGTTTGGTGTTTCACTCATATGTAATTACACTGGACATGGAAGAAGCTTCCACTCTCTTAAATGCTCACTAAAATGGTGGTTGGGTGTATTGAATGTTGAAGTAAATAGGAGTAATGTAGTAAAAACAAAGTTTAGAACTCTCTTTTGTTTTGAAAATCAAAGAAGGAAGCTTCTTTTCTCTCTATTCTAACCTTATCTCTACAACTTTCTCTCCCAAACTTTTTCTAAACTTGCATTTGACCCCCCCCCCCCCCCCCCCCCCCAAAATGAGAAGTCAAGGGGGGTTTATATAGGCCAACTTGGGGTGGTTTTGGGGTTTTATAAGTATTCCTATTGGCTCCAAAGATCTGAAATCATAAAACTACGTTGTTTTGGTTTTTAATCAATCAAAATGGAACCCCAAAATTATTTACAAAAACACACTGTTCTGGGGGGCCAGTGCCGCGCGGCAGTGGGCCAGTGCCGCGGCGGCACTGCTCCTCCTTCGTCCAGATAATCCCAAATGTTCTGGTATTCGCGAAAAGGCCCTATTTTGTCCGAAATTCACAGAAAATGCATACGAACTCCAAATTGAGGTTGTGATATACCGTTGGAAAGGTAATGGAGTCTAATTTTCATTAAAAATAAATCGGGGATAGGTCACTTTGAAAAGTTTTGCGGTATTCGCGATAAAAGCCAATTTGTTCGCCTTTTTCGCCTTCGGAAATTCATAATAAACTCGTTTTAAATCCAAAAATTATGTGCGATATACCGTTGGAAAGCTATTGACCTCTAGTATCCATGAAAAATATTTGAAATTTGTTATGGTGCCCCGGTTCTAAAGTCAAATTCTGGTCAAACTGGTCAAACCTGGGATTCCCGGGAAGTTATGGGAACCTCTGGGAGCTCCCCAAAGCTGACGTTTTTGCTCGATTTCCTTTTAAAACTCATTTTAATATTTTCCACATGATCCAGAATGTTTTTGGTAAATTTGGACAATTTCGGTCAAACTTTGTCAAACTTGGTCAAACTTGGTCAAACCGGTCAACAGGGACTTTTTGGGAACTTCCGGGACTTCCGGGGGTCTCTGAGAGCTGACGATTTCATCCGATTTTACTTAAAAACTCATTTTATCACTTTTCTTACGACGTAGCATGTTTCCAGAACTTTTGGTCCGAATCTGGGAGCTTTTGGGCTTTTAGGGGCATTTTGGTCATTCTGAGATATAGAACGGGCTTCCAGGAGTCCTTTTAAGTCTTTTACGATCATTGGGAACCACCAAGCTATGGGTCTCCTAAATCTGATAGCCGACAAAATGGGGTGTCTACACAAACACATGGAAAATCCTCACAACCTAATCATGTTGAACACTCAGCCAAAGCTAATTAGCTCTCCTCCACGAGTATTGCTACGCTTCCCAAATTTTTTTTCCCAAATGTGATTCTCAATGCATGTGGCTATGGGACCACCTTCAATAATAGTGGCATTACTTTAACATCCTTCGTTAAAAATCAAATAGACGCAATACTATATGTGTTATTAAAATGAGAGCATTTTTGCTCACTCAATTTTTGGTGCACCAATGCTCACCCAAGACTCCCATTGGTCAATGTAGTGGGACCCAAGATTAAACAGGTAGGTTTGGATTTTCTCAAAGGCCTTCCGACAGGGTTCAACTCAAATTTCTCCTCCACCTTTAATAGTTTAAACAATGGTTCACAAGCGGTGGTCAACTTTGAAATGAAGCAGTTTTGTGAATTGGATCTTTCCTAGGAAACTCCTTACTTCCTTCTCCGACCATGGTGGTTTCATTTCCAGAATCACTTTGACTTTAGTAGGGTCTACTTCTATGCCTCTCTTAGTGATTAAGAATGCTAACAGCTTCCCTGCGGTGATTAAGAATTTTCTCAGGACTCCTAAGTGATCTTCTATCATCTTCGATTTTACTATCATATCATCTACGTACACTCCTATTTCTTTGTGAATCATATCATGTAACAGTGTTGTAGCAGCCCTTTGGTATGTAGATCCAGCATTCTTCAATCCAAATGACAATACCCTATAACAGAAAGTACCTAAGTGCGTGACAAACTTGGTCTTTTCCCTATTCTTCAGTGCCATGAGTATTTGATTGTACCCTAAAAACCCATCCATGAATGACAATAGTGCATGCCCGGTGGTATTATCAACTAATACATCTATATGCGGGAGTGGGAAGTTATCCTTGGACTAGCTTTGTTTAGATCTCAAATGTCTATGCATACACTCACCCTTCCATCTTTTTTAAGACTAGGGATGATATTGGCTACCCACTCTGGATACTTAGTTACTATAAGGAATCTCGCTTGCAACTGTTTATCAAATTCTTCTTTAATTTTGAATGGCAGCTCGGGTCTCATTCGCCTTAATTTCTATTTTACAAGCTTAGAATCAGGAAAGAGAGGGATTTTGTGTTTGACAATTTCAAGGTCAATTCTAGGCATGTCCTCATAGGACCAAGCAAAAATGCCTTTAAAGTATTTAAGTAAAGCAATCAATTCTTGGCTTTCACATTGATTGAGTGTTGAACCGATTTAGACCTCTTATGGATCCTTCTCACTTCCTAGATTTATTAACAAAGTATCTTCCACTACTTCTTGAGCTGATTCATTTTCATCTTTTTCAATTTATCTTTTAAATCGGTGGGAATTCCATCATTTTCATTAGGATCTATGCATTCATATTTAGACACGTCAAAGTAAGCGGAATCGGATATCATTTTATTAATAGTGGGGAAATTTTTGACAGACCTAGTAGCAGACTTGACACTAGAGTCATCAGACTTCTTACCACTAGTAACAAACTCAAAGACGGAATAAAAAAAAATAACTTTCGATCCACTAACAGGTGTGGATCCGGTTACAGACTAAAACACTTTAGAAAAATCCCTTTTCGAGAGAGGTGCTTCCTCATTCCTCCAATTCTTGGATTCCCCTTTAGCTTCCATGATAAATTTGGAGAAGTCCATCATTTCCTTTTATAGCGCCATTACCTCTTGGCCCAAATCCTCAATATCCTTAGGTCCATCCCCCAACAATAGCTTCATAGAATCTTGGTCCATGCTCTCAGCCCAATCTGCTTGAATGCTCTTTTCAGCTTATCTTTCTTCCACAACTTTATACCACTGCTCCTCTCCCAATGGCTTATAGTCAAAGAAGATCTCGAAACCAGGGATCCTCTTCTTTGTCTCATAATCGTACCAAGGCTCCAAGAAGCCATAGTAGTAAAAGTCCTCCCCTCCTTTATCAAAGGGGCCATTGAGAGTTTTCTTGAGAGGTCCCGTGCGTTTTGACTTGCTAGCTTTCTCCTTTATAGAGGTATATCCCAAACCATCCTTGTTCTTCTACCCAATGAAATTCAAAAATCTGGCTATAACTTGTGACCTACGGCCTATGCCCATGCCCGGGAAGAACTTCATCTTATTCATAATTGGATCACTCATAGGGTTTGTATAATCATCAAGGTATGGTGCAATCCTCCTTAACGACTCTTCCATTCCAAAGCATTAATCTTATCGAGCTCGAACCCACCGAGAGTAGGATCTTTCTAGGGTAATTGTATCCCAAAATTGCCAAAATATAACTACCATATGATTTTCAACCACTATCTTAATCTTTTAATGAAGAGTCAAGGGCACAACCAACATAACGGGCAACCATGGTCCCCCTAACAGTAAATTAAAGGAGCTCCCTATGTCAATCACTTTGAACTCTACATCCCGTTCATAGGCTTAATCATAATTTGTAGATTCAATACCACAGCCAGTTTCCTTTGAGTCTTATCATAAGTGCAGATAGACTGGTCTGAGACTCATAGCTTGTTCATCGGAATAACCAAGGCTTGTAGGGTTTGCAAAGGACATAATTTGAGTGTAGAACCATTGTCAACCAAAACCACCAAAACCCTCATCCCCAAGGTCTAGACTGTGATATGGAGCGGCCTATTGTGGTAAGGTCCTTCGGGAAGAATGTCCTCGTCAGTGAAGGATATGACCGGGGTCTCGACCTTGGGCTTTATCAAGGCTACCAATTGCTCGGGAGTAGTATTAATAGGCACGGCACGACAGTTCAAGGCTTCAAGGATTGCCTACCTGTGGTTTGTGGAAGCCATAAGCAAGATCCAAATGGATACATTAGCCTGTATTTTCTTGAGCTGCTTAAGTACTTCATCTTTTTCTTGGGGTGCACTAACTGCCTTCCTTTCCCTTTATCTATGTCTTTTCCCAGATGATCACCCTCTAGTTGGGGTGGATTAAAGTGCCTACCTGCCCTAGTCAAGCGTCGAGCATCTCTTTTTCCCCATATGCACTCCGAAACTCCTTCGTTAATCCCAATACCATCCTATATGGAATCATTAGAGGGTCGCCATCTTACCATTTCACTTCTCCTAAGCCAAGGTCCAACTCCACTAAGTAGAAAAGGTCCTCTACTTCAGGGTCCTCATCCACCAAATACTCCTCATCCTCAGTAAGAAAGCAAATCTCAAATTCTTCCAGAGAATAACCACGGGATTCAGGTTTGGTTAGGGAGGTGATGTATATGGTTGGGTTATAGAAGAGAGAGGTGAGGTTTTCACGCACCGAAGTAGCAAAAATAGAGAAAAATAAATTTCCTTTTCGGGTCCATAGGGAATGACAAATGAAAGTCACAAATTATCCAGACCACATAGTATTAGTCCACAAAGTAAACAGGAACAATAATAACTGAATATAATAACAGAAACACTATTCCAACATAAGAGTGTGGCCTACAGGATCACAATAGGTCTGGAGACAACATATGCCCAAGTACCCATTAACGAACAAAGTTCAATAGAAATAACTGAAATATAAGATAGATGAAACAATCATCAGACCTTCAACTGGCGTAAGGGTACTCGTCAGCATGACAACCTTCTCTAGTATAACCTGCATCAGCGGGGCCACCCTTTGCAAAATACCCCTCAGTTTAGTAGCTATCATCATAAGCTCCCTCACCTGTATTAAAAGGGACAGGGTAATCTGGACGGGGAATGTCCAGGCAATAACGGTCGTCAACTTACTGAGAGCTGAGTGAATAGAAACTCACAGGGTATCAATGATATAATGTATAACAAGTTATTGAAGTGTCTAACATATAGTTCTACTAAATAATATCGCCTCTGTATTCCAGCATCGTAACTCACCCCTTATCATCTTGTTATCCTGAGACCGATAATCAACATACTTTTTCTAGAAAGAACAGACTCAATCGTTTCACATATATAGAAATACCATAATTCTGTCCATTGCTCGTTAAGGATATAAACCATCCACCGCATTTATGGGCACCACCTCAGTCCATCCTCCGCTCGTTAAGGATATAAACCATCCATCGCATGTTAGGGATACACTGCTTTGAACAACATCAAATCAATTTCCACGACTCCTTGTATATAACAGTGATCCCCATCCACCGCTCGTTAAGGATATATACCATCCATTGCTCATCAAGGATATAACATGGATCATATGGTTATCTTAAGACTACATGGTCCTACTCACTGCTTGTTAAGGATGTAAACCATGCACCACATGTGAAAGCATATCATGACCAGGCATCTACCCACATACTATTTCTAGAACTTATCAAACCTACTAAGCTTAGTACTACTATTCCCATCTGGCTTGACTACTCAGATTGAAATTAACAGATATCAAACTCACACATGAACCACATATTGTATAACATCATTATGTTAACCCATTATTCTTAAGCATACTTAACTCTGTTGTCACATTAACCCTGATCTACCCAAAATCGCATAATAGAAGTCTCCGAATCGTGAATCGAACATTCAAACCTCATATATAATAAACCAAATGACTAAACCATGTTCTGCATGTCTCGATCGATTGAAACCATTTCGATTGATTGAGGGAAAATATTGTTTGAGCGATGGAAATCTCATTGATTAATTGAATCTTTAATCGATTGAGCTCAGTTCAATCGCTCGAGAGTCGTCTTATCTGGCAAATTAAAAAAACATCATATATAAATGTCAAAAGGATGTGTTTAATATGCCTAATCTGTTGGGTTTGTGCCCTCAAACCATTACTTTATATATGAGACACTGACATTTTAATATATGAATATCAGCTTTGCATTTAGTTATGTATGTTTCTTTCATGAGATGATTGTTATCCTTAAGTATCATACTAAGTAATTCGTGTATGTATGAGATACATACAAGTGAGATACGAATTACTAATCTTTGTTACTTAGAATGTGTCACAGTGGATGATGAGACTGGATATCTCATCAGGTTTACACTGTAGCATGATTAACTACCATTGGATGGAGTGATTAATCTCAATCACTAGAGTTTAACTCTTAGTTAACATGCTAGTACTTATAGTGCATTGACGCACCTGAGCTTTCCTATTGACACTCAAGACTGTCAATCAGTCGATAGGAACTCATAACTTATATAAAGTACGTGTTCTTAATCTTGAGACAATTATGAACACAGACTGTGAATATGGCTGCTTTGACTTACCAATCAGTGAGGTCTATAGAAGATCAACACCTGGGTATCTTGGGTATGTCATATTCATAGGGTTGTGAGCATATATTGTCAAGACATAATCTACCCTCTATTTCAGAGTAAGCATTCCCTTGAGAATATCACCAAGTCGATTACTGAGTACTGCAGTCTTGTTGATAAGAGTTATCAACATGTTTGGTAATTATGAGAGGTGAATGGGACTCAAGGAATACAAGAAGTAATCATGATTCAGGTTGACAGTAACAGTTATCCGACTACCTGAATATGATTACGAATGCTGAAGGTAGAGGGACATTAGTACAACATACAAGTCTAGTTATCACTTCGGATATGTTCGTTTGCGTTGGAGTTCAGTTATCATTTTATAGTGGAGTAAACGTTAACTGATCAGTTAGTTAGTTTGCTGATCAAAGAATTTGATCATGATAATTAACAAACTGGTCTGAGCCAACAATAAAGAGCCTAGGAGGTCCCAATCTTAGCTCCGCCAGGATACTTGGAAAGACACATGAGGAAGTTGTCAAGACAAGTTCGATTGATTGAAGTATGTTCGATCGATTGAAGTCTTGGCAGTCTTGATCGATCGAGAATGGTTCGATCGATCGAAGGTTTGATCGATCGAAGATCTTCGATCGCTCGAAGTCTAGGTCGGTTTTGGAAATCTATAAATAGGGCAGCTGCATTCTGGAAAAGGAGTTTGTCGTTTTAGAACGTCAGAAGCTGCAGAAATTGTTTTTAGAGCCCCAAACCTTCTTTTTCCTCTCTATTAGAGATCCCACCATCTCTAGTCTCTCGGGCAAGCATCCGCAGGAGACATAAGGGTGAAGACAACCTAGTGAAGGCTGCTGCATCACCAAGGAAGAAGAAGAAAATCAGAATTGGGTTCAAGACACTAAGGTATAACTCTTGTCCCCTCTTGTGCGCATCTATGGAATTAACGAGTAGTAGATCCTGGGCTACCATTAAGTTTTTATAACTTGACTTTTTTGCTGCGCGTTTAAACTTTTAACTTAAATCGGTTTTTCCATCAATTTGTATCAGAGCCACGCTTGTTTGGATCTATAGATGTATTTTGGAACACTAGTTTTGATTTGCATGTTGATTTTAGAACTGTTTTTGAAACGGCATTGTCATAGATCTGTTTATGTAGTGTTATCACAGCAGAGTACAAAATCTGTGATTACATAGGATGCAAGGCGGGTTCGATCGATCGAACATGTTTCGATCGATCGAACATCCTCTGTACTCGAGCAATCGAACAGTCTTCGATCGATCGAAACCTTCTGGTGTTCGATCGATCGAATGAAGTTAGATCGATCGAGACAGATTCTTTGTCAGGCACTCTGTATCACAGTTTTAAGGAGTTTTGAAATTAAAAGCTTTATTTTTAAAGTATTATGCAAATTTTTAAAATCATTCTGTGAATAGAAAGTTCAAGCGATTGAACAGAGTTCAATCGATCGAAGGTTCGAGCGATCGAACGGTCTTCGATCGATCGAACAGTGACAGAGAAGAAAGATGCTGTTTTAAGTTCTATTTCAGTGCGTAAAGGGTTTATACACTGTGTGAATCAATTGGGGGTTACAATAGTTAGATATATTTGTTATATATGTGTGGATGCATGTACGACTAACCCTTTTGCAGCAAGTTTAGTCGCTATCTCCCATGGCACCAAGATCTATTTAAATTTTGGTATTTTAATGTTTTGAGATTGGTGTATATCATGTTTATTATTGTTTTGGTTTCAAGGCATATGTAAAGGGCACTGCGATTTCAATCCTACGAAAAGGAAAGTCGCACCGGTTTCCCTAGCCTTTTTATTTTATTTTTACTGTTGCATTTTCTATTTCTAGATAAATTGTAAGCTTCGAAAGAAGCATAGGACCAATGTAATAGAATTAGAAAATCCATAAAGAAGGAAGAGCAAGCCGTTATCCATGAAGATGGAGCTGGAGGCGACCAAACCAAGAGGAGGTTCTATGGAGATAGAGCCATGGGAGATAGAGGCATCGTTTTGATGTCTTTATTTTCATTTTAGTTTTTTATTTTATGTGCTTGTTTTGTCATTGACATTTAATTATATTGTTACTACTTACATGCACGTAAAACAAGTTTCCTAAAATAAAATTCAAAAACCGTTTTTAACACATTAATAAACATTGGATGTTTATGGGTAATAAATTAAAACAAATTTTTCTTTAAAAGCAAAATCCTTAATTTACCAAATCTAGTGGGAGAGGGTCTTATTTATTCAGACCCACGACCTTCCATTAACGGTTCACTGTAAGATGAGTAGTGCATTCTGTGTCACCTCGCTAGGGGTGATCATTCCATACGGAGGGTGCATAACTCATTGGTTACTAGTTGTGAACTTCTTTTGATAGGGTCAATCAGACGTGTTAGAGGGTGACCACCACACGGAAGCGCTACTTGAGACGGTTGTGATTGGATCTTAGTTAATGGTACACACTAGCTAAGATATGGATAAGGGATCCCACACGGGACATTATTCAGAAACTTAGAGATCAAAAGGGATCGGGAGTTATAACTTGTTTTGTAAGAGTTGCATAGAGGACAAGTGTTGATTAATCGAAAAATCGAATATTGACCACCACACGGAGGCTTTATTCTTTTGTTTCGATATTCCGGCGTCTTTGTTTTAAAATAAGAGTTTTAAGGATTCTTTTATTTCAAACTGTCAAATCTGATATTCATACTTATTTTGTCTTTTGATTTTACAGTAAATCATAATGTCTGGATCTACATTTAGTCCACTTGCCACCATACTCACTCAAAACAAGTTAACTGGAAATTACTACACTGAATGGAAACGAAACCTTGACATTGTATTAACTGCGGAGGATTACATATATGTCCTCACCACCCCATGCCCCGAAGATCCCGCGGCAAATGGAAGAAGTCGAATGGAATGGCTCGTTGCTATATTCTGGCCTCTATGGCTAGTGTGTTGCAACACCAATTCCAATCAAATGATTCTGCCAGTGACATTATCACATCCCTGAAAAAGATGTTCGGGGAGCATGGCAGGCTTGCTAGACAGGTAGCCATGCAAAAGATAATGAGTGCAAAGATGTCGGAAGGGACTCCAGTCAAGGAACATGTTTTAAAAATGATTGGTTTTTTAAACGAGCTGGAGACCCTAGGTGCCAACATCGATGCACAGACCCAAGTTGATATGATCCTCAATTCATTGTCCCCTTCATTCGCTTAATTTAAACTTAACTATAATATGAATCAAATGAATTTTTCAATGATCGAATTGATGAGTTCTCTTTTGGCAGCGGAAGGGGTAATCAAACCTGGGGTCAACGTCTTAAACGTTGAGAAAAGCACTTCCTCTTCCCAATCAACACCGAAAGGAAAGAAAGGGAAGAAGAAGGCTGGCACTGGTGGTCCAAGTGTTGGACCGGTCCCTAAAATTGCAAAATCTAAGGGAAAAGGTAAGGGCAAAGGGAAGGTGGGTGGCCAAGGCAAAGGAAAGTGTTTCCAATGCGGTGAGTAGGGTCACTGGAAGAGGAACTGTCTAGAATTCTTAGCTACAAGAGTTCAAGGTATGATTGAATCACATGTGATTGAAGTAAGTTTTATTACGGATACTTCAAACACTTGGTGCAGTGATTCTGGTGCGAGTAACCATATCTGTAATTCATTGCAGGGGTTCAGATCAACCAGGAGGTGCAGTGATGGGGAAATCATACTTACTCTAGGTTCTAGTGCAACTGTTTCTGCGGTTGCTATAGGAGTCGTAGTTTTAGAATTTTTACACAATAATTTTTGATTTTATCAGATGTACGTTACGTCCCTTCAATGAGACGTAATTTAATTTTAGTTTCTAATTTATCGAATAGTGGTTATTCTTTTCATTTTGGAACTGAAGTTGTTATTAAAAGAAATAGTTCTTTTATATGTTCTGGTGTTAAATCAAATGGTTTGTATGTGATCACTCCCAATATTTCTAAAGATTCTTGCTTGGAACTTATTAACTCAATTGTAACTATACCATCTAAAAGAAAAGAACCTTCCACTAATCCAACAAGGCTTTGGCATATGAGGCTTGGCCATATGAATCTAAATAGGATAGACAGACTAGTCAAATAAGGGATCTTAGGCGATTTGGTTCTCGAACCAATGGAAGTCTGCGAGTCTTGTTTAGAGGGTAAGATGACCAAAAGGCCCTTTCCTACAAAGGGCAATAGAACCAATGCATTGTTGGAATTAGTTCATACTGATGTGTTTGGACCAATAAATATTAGAGCAAGGGGTGGTTATGAGTATTTCATAACATTTACTGATGACCACTCTAGGTATGGATATGTGTACCTAATGTAGCACAAGTGTGAAGCCTTTGAAAAGTTCAAAGAGTTTAGGGCTGAAGTGGAGAAGCAATTGGGCTCACATATCAAGGCCATTCGATCTGATCGAGGTGGCGAGTACCTCTCTAATGAGTTTATTGATCACCTCATACAGAATCGGATTCTGTCACAGTTGAATGCACCTGGCACGCCTCAGCTGAATGGTGTAGCAGAGAGAAGGAACCAGACTCTTTTAGACATGACTAGGTCAATGATGAGTTATTCAGAGTTGCCATTATTCCTTTGGGGTTATGCTTTGGAAACCGCTGCATATATACTAAATCTAGTACCAAGCAAATCTATTCCCAGGACACCACAGGAGATGTGGATTGGGCGCAAGTCTTCTTTGCAACATCTCCGGACATGGGGGTGTCCGGTACATGTGCTGAAAGGAAAGATGAGCAAGTTGGATTCTAGATTAGAAGTATGTTATTTTGTAGGGTATCCAAAGGGTACTTATGGATGGTATTTTTATGATCCAACAGAACAGAAAGTGTTTGCTAGTACAAATGTTGTTTTCTTAGAGGATGATTATATCATGAACCATAAACCTAAGGGAAGGATAGATCTGAGAGAAATAGAAGGAGAGCACTCAGTCCAACCCGCAGTTAATAACAATGTAAATCAAGAAAATACCACTTCTTCTCCCATTTCCACACCGTTACCTCGTTGTAGTGGGAGGATTATCAGCCAGCCTGATAGATACATGTTCTTAGGAGAAGTTTTTGAAGTTGTCTCCATAGAATCTGAATCTGATCCTGCCACATATGAAGAGGCAATGGCTGATGTTGATTCAGATCATTGGGTTAAAGCTATGAAGGCTGAATTAGAATCTATGGATTCTAATCAGGTCTGGGATCTTGTAGAACTTCCAACCAATATTAAACCCAATGGTTGTAAGTGGGTCTACAAGAGGAAAAGAGGATCTGATGGAAAGGTTGAGACCTATAAGGCTAGGCTTGTAGCGAAAGGATATACTCAGATGGAGGGCATTGACTATGAGGAAACCTTCTCGCCAGTAGCCATGCTCAAGTCCATCAGAATACTCTTATCTATTGTTGCATGCCTAGATTATGAGATCTAGCAGATGGACGTCAAGACTGCATTCTTAAATGGCAATCTTGAGGTGGACATCTATATGCAACAACCAGAGGGGTTCATAGCTGGTCAGAAAGGAAACTTGGTATGTAAGCTACAAAAGTCCATTTATGGGCTTAAGCAGGCATCTAGGAGTTGGAACATCCGATTTGACCAAGCGGTCAAGTCGTTTGGTTTCATACAGAATCTGGATGAACCTTGTGTATACAAGAAGTGTGAAGGGAAAGTGGTGGCGTTTCTTGTGCTTTACGTTGACGACATTCTGCTCATTGGGAATGATGTAGCGGCATTGTCAACGGTCAAGGTTTGGCTAGCTAGTACTTTCGATATGAAGGATTTTGGAGAGGCGAGCTATATTCTAGGGATAAAGCTCTTTCGGGATCGTAAGCGAAAGATAATGGGATTATCTCAAGCTGGTTATATCGATAAAGTGTTAACTAAGTTTTCAATGGATAATTCGAAGAAAGGTTTGTTACCTTTCAGGCATGGTTTAGCGTTCTCCAAGGACCAGTGTCCTAAGACACAGGAGGAGAGGAATCGCATGGCAGGAATTCCATATGCTTCGGCAGTTAGAAGACTTATGTATGCGATGTTATGCACTAGACCAGATATCTGTTTTGCCGTTGGCATGGTTAGCAGATATCAATCGAATCAAGGTCCAGAGCACTGGACAGCCGTTAAGCACATTCTTAAGTACTTGAGAAGGACTAAAGATTACATGCTTATGTACGACGGTAGTGAGTTAATTCCAGTAGGATATACTAACTCGGACTTTATGTCAGATAAGGATTCGAGGAAGTCAACATCCGGACATCTCTTTACCTTGGGAGGTGGTGCTATTAGTTGGAGGAGCATTAAGCAGAAATGCATTGCAGACTCAACTATAGAAGCTGAGTATGTGGCTGCTTGTGAAGCCGCAAAGGAAGCTGTTTGGCTCAAGAAGTTCCTTATGGAGCTCGAGGTGGTAGTAGCGTCATTGTCACCTATTACGCTTTACTGTGATAATAGTGGGGCAGTGGCTCAGTCCAAGGAGCCAAGGAACCACGGGAAGGAAAAGCACGTAGAGCGGCAATATCATCTTATCCGAGATATTGTTCAACGTGGAGAAGTGACTGTCACCAAGATTGCCACCGCTGATAATCTTGCTGATCCGTTTACGAAGGCCTTGCCACAGAAGGTTTTTGATCGTCATCTAGATAGTCTAGGTCTTAGATGTAGTTCTGAATGGTTATGAGTGCAAGTGGGAGTTTGTTGGGTTTGTGCCCTCAAACCATTACTTTATATAT
Organism: Hydrangea macrophylla; assembly: GCA_033977485.1. Classification (NCBI taxonomy): domain Eukaryota; kingdom Viridiplantae; phylum Streptophyta; class Magnoliopsida; order Cornales; family Hydrangeaceae; genus Hydrangea; species Hydrangea macrophylla. The sequence goes on from CM066997.1 coordinate 64,706,210, forward strand.
GTGACATTGACATTTTAATATATGAATATCAGCTTTGCATTTAGTTATGTATGTTTCTTTCATGAGATGATTGTTATGCTTAAGTATCATACTAAGTAATTCGTGTATGCATGAGATACATACAAGTGAGATACGAATTACTATTCTTTGTTACTTAGAATGTGTCACAGTGGATGATGAGACTGGATATCTCATCAGGTTTACACTGTAGCATGATTAACTACCATTGGATGGAGTGATTAATCTCAATCACTAGAGTTTAACTCTTAGTTAACATGCTAGTACTGATAGTGCATTGACGGACCTGAGCTTTCCTATTGACACTCAAGACTGTCAATCAGTCGATAGGAACTCATAACTTATATAAGGTACGTGTTCTTAATCTTGAGACGATTATGAACACAGACTGTGAATATGGCTGCTTTGACTTACCAATCAGTGAGGTCTATAGAAGATCAATAACTGGATATCTTGGGTATGTCATATTCATAGGGTTGTGAACATATATTGTCAAGATAGAATCTACCATCTGTTTCAGAGCAAGCATTCCCTTCAGAATGTCACCAAGTCAATTACTGAGTACTGCAGTCTTGTTGATAAGAGTTATCAACATGTTTGGTAATCATGAGAGGTGAATGGGACTCAAGGATTTCAAGAAGTAATCATGATTCAGGTTAACAGTAACAGTTATCCGACAACCTGAATATGATTACGAATGCTGAAGGTAAAGGGACATTAGTACAACATACAAGTCTAGTTATCGCTTCAGATATGTTCTTTTGCGTTCGAGTTCAGTTATCGTTTTATAGTGGAGTAAACGTTAACTAATCAGTTAGTTAGTTTACTGATCAAAGAGTTTGATCACGGTAATTAAAAAATTGGTCTAAGCCAACAATAAAGAGCCTAGGAGGTCCCACTCTTAGCTCCGCCAGGATACTTGGAAAGACACATGAGGAAGTTGTCAAGACAAGTTCGATCGATTGAAGTATGTTCGATCGATTGAAGTCTTGGCAGTCTCGATCTATCGAGAATGGTTTGATCGATCGAAGGTTCGAGCCATTGAAGAACTTCGATCGCTCGAAGTCTAGGTCGGTTCTGGAAATCTATGAATAGGGCAGCTGCATTCTGGAAAAGGAGTTTGTCGTTTTAGAACGTCAGAAGCTGCAGAAACTGTTTTTAGAGCCCCAAACCTTCTTTTTCCTCTCTATTAGAGATCCCACCATCTCTAGTCTCTCCGGCAAGCATCCGCAGGAGACATAAGGGTGAAGACAACCTAGTGGATGCTGCTGCATCACCAAGGAAGAAGAAGAAAATCATAATTGGGTTCAAGACACTAAGGTATAACTCTTGTCCCCTCTTGTGCGCATCTATGGAATTAACGAGTAGTAGATCCTGGGCTACCATTAAGTTTTTATAACTTGACTTTTCCGCTGCGAGTTTAAACTTTTAACTTAAATCGGTTTTTCCATCATAATCATACCAAGAACTTATAAAACATTATAATAAAGAGACCAAGTGAGTAGAAACTAACTTAGGGTGCGTTTAGAAAAGCTTGAGCTCTAAAGCTTCAATAGTGGCCTCCTCTCTCTCTCCTCCATATCTCTCTACCTTCTATTTAGCTAAGCAAATGCACACACAGGAGAACAAGTTATATATAGAGGGGAGGGGGTGTAGGTGGCATTGTTTGTGCAGAAACTTGAATTCTGATGATTCCACTTTTGATCGATCGAAGGTAGTTCGATCACTCGAGATCAGATCAGTCAGGTTTGATCGATTGAAAAAGGTTTGATCGATTGAAGTGGGGACCATGTCATCAGTTTATGTTGGCAGGGTTTCAATCACTTGAAAAAGGTTTGATCGCTTGAACTTTAGAAATGCTTGATCGCTCAAAAGTTGTTAGATCGGTCGAAGGTTAGATTTCAAGGAGAGTTAAGGAAAGTATATTAAATATCTATAAATAAATAAATTTTGAAAATACAGGGTATTACATCATTCACCACTCATTAAGGATTTCGTACTCGAAATAAAAAACAAACAATGTTAAAACAAAAATAGAAACGTCTCTTGCATCTCTGACTCTAATTCCTTCAAAGCTTCTCCTTCATCATGATACTTCCACTGGATTTTTGCCAATGGAATCTCCTTATATATGAGCTTCTTGATCCCTCAATCTATACTGCGAATTGGTCCTTAATTGAATGCAAAATTGTCATTGACTTCAATATCCTCAAAGTTGAATTATGAGCATACATCCTCAGCATACTGATATGGAAAACGTTGTGCACTCCTGACATCTTCGGCGGCAACGCAAGTCGATAAGAAACCTTCCCAACACGTTCTAGAATCTCAAATGGTCCAGTGAATTACAGCGATAACTTGCCTCTCTTCTGACCAAAACGAACAATTTCTTGAATAGGTGAAACATTGAGTATCACGTGATCTCCAACGGCAAACTCCAAGTCTTTGCATCGCTTGTCAGAATAACTCTTGTGTCGGGTTTGAGCTATCTTCATCTTTTCTCGTATAGAATCTTCTTGTTAGTTTCTCATACAACCTCCGGCCAAAGAAGTTGAGAATCAGCAACTTTAGCCTAACACAGCTGTGATCGGCAAGGTCTTTCATACAAAGCTTCAAATAGCGCCATCCCTATGCTCGAATGATAACTATTGTTGTAGGTGAATTTGATCAAAGGTAAGTGCATCACCCAACAACTCTCAAAATCAATAACGCAAGTGCGTAGTATGTCTTCCATCACTTGATTAACTCATTCACTCTGTCCATTAGTTTGCGGATGAAAGGATGAAATCAAGTTCAATGTTTTTTCCATTGCTTCTTGGAGACTCTTCCAAAACTCTATAGGAAAGCACAAATCTCAATCTAACAAAATTGAAACAGGTACTCCGTGTAACCATACAACATTTTGTAGATACATCCGGCTCAAACGCTCTACTGGATACGTCATACTATAGGCAATGAAACATGCCATCTTTGTAAGTCAATCCAGGATTACCCAAATAGCATCGTGGTTCCACTGTGACTTTAATAATCCTACCATGAAATCCATTGTTATATGTTCCCATTTCCATTGAACAATTGGTAACATTTGTAGAAGTCCATGTGGTTTATGATGTTCTGCCTTTTCTTGCTTAGAAGTAAGACACTGAGCTACATACTCAGCTACTTCTCATTTCATTCCTTCCTACCAAAGATTTCTCTTCAAGTCCTTGTACATCTTCGTACTTCCAGGATGAATAGTCATTCGTGACTTATGAGCTTCATCTAATATTTTTTTCTAGAGATTTTCTTCATTGGGTACACAGAGTCTACCTTTACATCGTAAGGCTTCATCTATACTAATGCTTCAGACTTCAAGTTCTTTTGCTGATATCTTTGTCAACAGTAATTTCAAATCTTGTACTGTCTGCTGAGCTTCTATGATATGGCAAAATCAACGTTGGCTATACCATAAGACATCCAAAATACTGTCCTTCCATTGGTTCCACTGGCTGGAGATTGAATTCAGCTAACACTTCCAATGCTTGCCATTCTTGAATTAGTAATGCAATAATCATTAGTTGAGGTTTAAGACTTACAGTATCTGCTACGACATTTGCTTTAATTACCTATATAGTATTGCAATGAAAAGTTGTAATCCTTGAGTAACTCCATCATCTTTGTTGTTGCATGTTCAACCCCTTCTAAGAGAACAAATACTTCGAACTCTTATGATCGAAAAATAAATCAGAGTTTTTATCGTAGAGATAGTATCTCCAAATCTTTAATGCAAACACTATTGCTGCCAATTCTAGATCATGCGTTGGATAATTCTTCTCATGTACCTTCAATTATCTTGATCCGTATTCTATGACATTCCCGTCTTACATAAGCACACAACCAAGTCCTTAGTGCGATGCATCATTATAAATCACATACCTTTTTCCACTCTAAGGTATCGCAAGTACTGGTACAGAAATCAATCTTTCCTTTAACTCCTGAAATGCACCGTCATGATTATCTGTCCATTCGTACTTTATCACCTTTCTCGTCAAATTCGTCAAAGGTCCTGTTATCTTGGAAAATTCTTCTACAAATCTCCTGTAATATCTTGCTAGACTAAGAAAACTTCTAACTACTTAGCATTAATCGATCTGTTCCAGCTTAAGATGCTACATCAATCTTAGATGAGTCCACAGAGATACCATCTTGAGATATCACATGTCCCAAGAATTTTAGCTCTTGTAGCCAAAATTTATATTTGCTGAGTTTCGTATACAATTTACTATCTCAAAGTGTCTGCAAGGCAATCTGTAAATGCTCCTTGTGGTCTTCCTCCGTATTCCAGTACATCTGCATGTCATCGATGAATACTATAGTGAATTTATCCAAATATGGTCTGAATACTCTATTCATTAAGTCCATGAGTACTGCTGGCGCATTTGTTAATCTAAATAGCCTAACTAAAAACTCATAATGTCCGTATCTTGTCCTGAACGTAGTCTTCGACACATCCTCTGGTCAAACTAAAAGTTGATGATATCCGGAACATAGATCGATCTTTGAAAAGATCTTTGATCCTTGTAACTGATCGATTAGATCATCTATTCGAGGAAGTGGATTTCTATTCTTGGTCGTAACCTTATCCAAGGTGAAGTATTCGAGCGAACGAATTCTAGACCTTCAAGTTTCTGAACTTGCTTCTTCACTTCAAACATCTCAGTTAGTGCCATCCTATATGGAGTCTTGGATATCGGCAACATACTAGATACTAGTTCCACACAGAAGTCAATCTCTTGCTTCGATGGAAGTTCTTTAATATCCTAGAATACATCTTGAAAGTCTTGTACGGTAGGAATTTGATCCATCACGAGCTCTGTATTGTTACTACTGATTGTAGCTAAACCACTTGTCAAGGACATATTGCTCATTGTCTGCCACTAGAATCTAATTGTTGGATGTCCTTGTGTTGGAAATACAATTGTCTTAGTAGGGCAATCCAGATTGGCATCATACTTAGATAACCAATCCATCCTTACGATAATGTCAAACTCTGACATCGACAGAACCACTAAGTCTGCTGGAAGATTCCTATCTCCCAAGGATAATAGGCAATCTTTATACACTTTACCCAGCTTGACAGTCACTCCCAACAAAAACACAACATTAAGTATTGGCTCGAATGTTTGGGGTTCTAAACCCAGCTGACGTACAATCTTACCAGTAATAAACAAACGTCCAGCTCCAGTATCGATTAAAGTTGTAACTTGACTATGAAAGAGTATAAGCGTACCTTCCAGATGCTATTGCTCATTAGCATTAAAGCCTGCTTCTACGAGGATGATAGCATTCATCCTTTTCTGGTCTGGGGTCCTTATATCCCCTAAACCGGTGCTCCATAGTATCCTCCTTGTGGTGTACGACAATCCCTGCTCAAGTGACACGGCTTGTTGCAATTTCGACAGTTAGCACCGTTCTAGTGGTTAATCCTTGAAGTTGTGCAGAACTTGGCAATATGCCCTTGCTTTTCACAATTAAAGCATCCTCCACTATTTTTTGGCGGGGCTGTTAGCAGTGATTCAGGTTGCGATCCTTGTTGTTGATATTACTGGGGTCAAGGATAACCCTATTTTGGCTTCCTGGTTCCCTCCAAGGTTCTCTTGTTTCCTTGGAAATTTCCCTAAGGTCTCTAACCCTGGGTATTTCTCGGCGGTTGGTTCTGGAAATTCCTCTGTTGTTGGAAACTCCTCGACCGCTAAGGTCAATTCATCTGTGGTCACTATGCTGGATAAGCATCCTTTTCCAATTCTGCAACTAATATAACAATTCCCTCAATTGACTGATTCAGATGACTAACCATCATATGTCTGAGGTGGGGGTGAAATTTCTTTACCTTCTTCTGCGGAGTATCTATCATATGCTGGGCAAATTGAGACAGTCGCTTGAACTATGTTGTGTATTCTTGCACAGTCCATTCTCCTTAGAGCAGATTGAGAAAGTTTCTTTCCTATTGATCACTCTCATCTTCAGGGAAGTACTTCTCCAAAAATATGCTTTTGAACATTTCCTAAGGCATCGCTCTCATAGCATTTATTCTAATAGTGGCTCGCTCAGCTTCCCACCAATCTACGGTGGCGTAGGTGAGCTGGAACGTAGCAAGAAAATGCATCTCTTGCTCACTACATTCTAACGCTTCAAAGATTAACTCCATCACTCTTACCCATTGCTCGGCCTTCCACAGTTCTATTGGTCGATCAAACTTATTTTGCTAATAACTTGTCTCCTATTTTCCTTGGCTAAAACAATGTTGCTTGGGGTTGAACAGGCCGTTGATTGGTAGAATGGTTGTAGTTATCCCCATATGTTCCATATTTTGCATAAAGTCTTCAAAAATTCAAGATGGATCCATTCCTTCAGGGAGGTGCTCCAATATGCGCTTGGTTATTTCTCAAGGGTACTACCATAATGTTAACGAGTATTGCCTACAAGAGACCCATCGATTAGCTAAAAGTCTTCTCATAGAAACGAAAACAAGATGGAACGAGAAGCACAAGAATAAATAGTTCTACTAAACGGCATATCGGAACTCAAACGTACAATTAATAACAAAAGAATTGCTCGAATATATTAAAAGGTGTACCATGGAGTAAACAGTAATCGTACCATGTGCCACGTGGGACATAAGCAAAATACTGTGCTAAGGATCAGCAATTTACAATACCACTACTACTAGATATACTATACAAAGCTATAGTCAATAGCTATCTCTCAATCTCCCAAAAATCATATGGACAACATATCCTGATAAAACTTAAAAAAATTAAATCCTACAGGTCCTGGCTCCAAAATCGTCAGTGTCTCATCGTGCTGGTGCCTCATCCTCAGGTGCAATGTCCATCTCCACAGGTGGATCGGCCTCTACTGGCACAGCAAGTCCTCCAACCACTACTCGTATATCCCAATCCTCAACGAACATCTCGTCAACATCCATATCATCAATGCCGAACGCTGCAAATGCAGCCTGTCCTATCAAAACTCAACTAGGGCTATAACCTCTGCAAATGTAGCCTATTTTATCAAAACTCTAGCTGGCTATGTAACTATCGCTGCTACCCACTCGGCTGCCATATTAGCAATGGTTGCCATATGTAGTACAGGCCTTGCTGGTAAATTGAACACAACAGATATCTTAAGTACTATAATGTCCTCTGGGTTGACTGCAACATCCTCTATACCCTCATCTCCTACTATGTCATCCCCTCCGGCCATAACATTCTCATCACCTAACTCTGCGTCCTTAACTGGCTCCTCATCATCCTTGACAGGCTCAATGTCCTTGGCGAGATCCTTCCCTGGGTCAATATCTACTATTGGCTCAGCCTCTGGTGACTCTAACTCCTTAGGTTGATCCTGTGGATCTAGAATGGGTACCTCAGTTACCGGTGATGGTGGTGCTACTGCTGGTGCTACCTCAATAGGTCCTCCAAAAATAAATCGAAGCTCAATAGTGTCCATCTCCAACTTACTTTGGATCAAACATAAAATCTCTTTGTATATATCCATACCAATCCTCACTGAATGATAAGCATTCATACGCAACTCCGAAGGGTGGGTCTTCCCGGTCACATAGAGAACCTTTCACGTGTCCTCTAGATATTGGCTAGTTCTCTAGTGTATGCGGTAATGATAAAACTCTGGATTATATAGCTCCACTGTATCCCCATGGATCACGTGTCCTCTATATGCATCAGTCACAAACTTATGGAACTATGGATTCATAATCCTAAACTACAAAGGAAACTTTCTATCGTCAGACGAACGAACTTATCTCAAACTCATATCTCATCTCAAGGAATCTTAAAACACTAGGACCATATGGTGTGGAGCTGTAAGTGAACGAAAGCATCATAAAGCTAAAGCTCTGATACCAAAAATCTTGTCACGCCCTGGAGCAGCAAAAATCGAGAAAAATCAATTTTCTTTTTGGGTCCATAGGGAATGACAAGTGAAAGTCACTCATTATCCACACCACACGGTACTAATCCACAAAGTAAATTGGAACAATAACAACTAAATATATTAATAGAAACTCTATTACAACATCATAGTATGGTCCACAGGATCACAAGAAGTTTGGAGACAACATATGCCCAAGTACCCGTTAAGTAACAAGGTTCAATAGAAGTAATGGAAATATAAACTAGATGAAACTATCTTCATATCTTCAGCTAGCGTAAGGGTACTCGTTAGCATAACAGCCTTCTCTAGTATAACCAGCATCAGTTGGGCCACCCTCTACAAAATCCCCCTCAAGGTAGTAGCTGTCATCATAACCTCCCTGACCTGTATTAAAAGGGACAAGGTAATCTGGACAGGGAATGTCCAGGCAATAACGGCCATCAGCGTACTGAGAGTTGAGTGAATAGAAACTCATATTGTATCAATGATATAATGTACAACCAGTTATTAAAGTGTCTAAGATATTGTTCTACTAACTAATATCTCCTCTATATTCCAACGTCGTAACTCAACCTTTATCATCTTCTTATCGTGAGACCGATAATCAACATGCATTTTTCTAGAAAGAACAGACTCAGTTGTTTCACATTTATAGACATACCATCAATATGTCCATTATTTATTAAAGATATAAACCATCTATCGTATTCATGGACACCATGTCAGTCCATCCGCCGCTCGTGAGAGATACAATACTTTGAACAATAGCATATCAAATCTATTACCATGACTCCTTGTATATACTAGTGATCCCCATCCACCGTTCGTTAAGGATATAAACCAACTGCTCGTTAAGGATGTAACATGGATCATCTGGTTATCTTAGGACTACACAGTCCTACTCACTGCTCATTAAGGATATAAACTATCCACCGCATATGAAAGTATATCATAACAAGGCGTCCGCCCACTTACCATTTCCAGAACTTATCAAACCTACTTAAGCTCAGTACTACTATCGACACATGATAATTCCCATGTGTCCTGAGTACTCAGATTAAAATGAACAGATATTGAACTCATTTATGAATTGCATATTATCTAACGTCATTATGTTAATCTATTATTCTTAAGTATACTTATCTGTGTTGTCACATTAACCTTGATCTACCCAAAATTGCATAATAGATGTCCGAAATGAGAATCTAACATTCGAACCTCATATATAATAAACTAATGGACTAAACCATTTTCTATATGTCTCGATCAATTCAAACCATACCGATCGATTGATGGAAAATAGTGTTCGAGCAATCAAAGTCTCTTCGATCGATTGAACCTTCAATCGATTGAGATAATTTCAATCGCTCGAAAGTCATCTTCTCTCGTAGATTATAAAAACATTATGCCAAGAACTTATGCAACATTATAAAAAAGAGATCAAGTGAGTAAAATCTCACTTAGGTTGCGTTTAGCAAAGCTTGTGCTCTAAAGCTTCAATGGTGGCCTCCTCTCTCTCTCTCTCTCTCTCTCTCTCTCTCTTCTGTCTCTCTCTGCCTTCTTTTTCTCTATCAATCTCTTTTTCCTTCTCTTTTTCTTCTTCTCTGCCTCCTTCTCTCTCTCTGATAGAATATATATGGATGTATGTGTAATATATATATGTGTGTGTATATATGTGAACACGTAACTCACAACTCTGTAAACTCTCTAAAATATCTTAGTTGAGCCAAGCCAACACACACATACACGAGCACAAGTTACATATAGAAGGGAGGGGGTGTAGGTTGCATTGTTTGCGCAGAAACTAAAATTCTGATGATTATACTTTTGATCGATCAAAGGTAGTTCGATCGCTCTAGCTAAGATTAGTCAGGTTTGATCGATTGGAAAAGGTTTAATAGATTGAAGTGAGGACCATGTCATAAATTTATGTCGGCAGGGTTTTGATCGCTTGAAAAAGGTTTGATCGCTTGAGATTTAGAAATGCTCGATTGCTCTAAAGTAGTTCAATCGGTCGTAGGTTTGATTTTAAGGATAGTTAAAGAAATACATGAAATTTCTCTACATTAATAATTATTGAAAATACAGGGTATTATAGAGGCTAAAGAGGTTGATGTTCTACGGTAGGGGAACGATATGGTTGTTTGGCAGCGAGTTGAGGGTCATATTTGGTGGAGGTGGAGGTGTAAGGACTTTATTATCAAGGAGGTCTTGGTTCTCAAGCCGAAGTTGCATGTAACGATTGGTATCATGGCCATGCTCTTGGTGGAGGGCACAGTATTTAGAGGGGTCATGGTTTAAAAGAGGATCGGGTGTAGGTCTTGGATGTAAGGGTTTGAGGTGGCCTTTTTAGGTTAGACGAGTCAATATGGAGGTTAATGGGAGGCTGAGGGGAGTGAATTTTCATGGTTTAGAATGCCGATAATTTCTTGGGTAGGATCAGTTGGAATTTTGGTCAGGGTTGTCATGTAGGACATTGACATCAGGTGCGGTATGGTTGTTCGAGTAGTTTTTTCCCGTATTTCTCCTTGGATTATTTTCTTCCTTCTTTATCTTTCCATCGCTCAAGGCATCCTCTACATTAGTCCCCATATCAAATAACTTTTCAAAGGTGGGGATAGGCATGAAATATATGCACTAATTGTAGGTGGGTTGTAAGTTCCTTATGATTGTGTGGACTTGCTCCTTTTTGGTCGGCCTATTTTCCATTTCGGCAGTTTTCTTCCTCCAACGGGTTAGGAATGTGGCAAAAGACTCTCGGTTGTCATGCCTAATGGTTTCAAGGTCTCACATAATGACACATAGTCCTATATTGTAGGCATACTACTTTACAAACTTATTCACAATATCCTCCCATTCTAGGGTCTTGGAGGACTCAAGGGCGAGAAACCACTGTGAGGCTCCTCTAGACAGATAACAAGAGAATAATTGAGCTAAGTGCTCATTTCCCAACCCCATCGATATCAAGGTAGTGACATGCATCTTTAAGTGGCTTTTGGGGTTCCCAGTACTATCAAACCTTTCTAGGTCAGGCATCTTAAACTTCTCTAGGTATTTGACCTTTATAGGCTCAAAGAAACCCTCGAGGTCTAACAGGTAGTCATCAATACCATGAGACTTCCTTATCATGCTTTTTTAACGGTCGAACTTGTCCATAATTTTTCTGTGATCTTTGTGTACACCATCATCGAACCAATCCTCTTCCTTGATAGTATTTTGATCAACGGGGTTCTTATGTGCAATAGGCGGAGGAGGTGGAGGTGGTATGAGTGGCTCAACAGTAGGCATGCCCTATGGGTTAACGGTAGCTTACCCCAAACGGTCTATAAGAAGCTGTAATTGTTGCCTCTGACGGGCTTATGCATTTTCTAACTATTTCATTCTCTCCTATTCTTCTGCCATAGGTATCCCAATACTAGTAGCTTAGACTAATCTTCTTGAACCAAGGGGATAGACCCAAGAAGGTGTGGTCATAGTTTTCCTTGAAGCTATCTCTAGACAATCTATATACCCACATGTGCCCGATTTAAGAAACAGTTATAAACTTTCCATTATCATTTTTCATTGTAAGTTCTCTTAATGCTACGTATGCTCATGTATGGCTATGCTAGGAGAATAGACTCTAGTAGCCACTTTGTTAACATATAGACATATAAGTCCTAGTGGCATCATTGAGTATCCCTTTTCACTCCATGACCACTATAATTGATGTCACTCTAGTCATTCCATGCTTGGGGTTCCACGTGTGATAGGGTTTATGATTACATTGGGGATTGCTCTAGTAAAATGGACACAAACAAGGTTATGACTCATCATCTTACGGACTCATGGCACATATTCCCAGTATAACACATAATTAAGCAAACCATCCTCATGTCATGTGGTGAGCATTTTACATAGATAGAATGCCTTGGGAGTTAGACAGGGCTATGTATCATGTGTCATATAGGCATCTTTATCGTTTCACATAATCCCAGAGCGAAAGTAAAGCATATGTGTGCACATTTTCATAATAGGTCAAGCCCTAGAGGATTGGATCTATAGCTACTATATGCATCAGAGTGGATAGAGTCAAAAAGGGTCCCCTAGCGAGAGCCCTATATACCGCCCATTACAGGGTTTGGTATGGTATGTGGACTACTTTTTACACCATTAGGTACATTCTGAGGTAGGAAAGTCCTCTATGGAGGGGATGTGACAGGCTGTAGGCCCTCAGCTTTGGTCGTCCCAAGCTTCCTAAAACTAATGCACATGCGATCCTCGTAATATAAAGTCAAAGAACCTTGAAAGTTTTTGAGTCTAACCCTCTTAGTTCAGTCCCTAGTAGAATCGCCAGCTGTGGGAACCTGAACATAGCTTGGGACCTAGAATGATTAAGCCCGCTTGATTGTCCCATTTCAAATCTCATGCCAACAGCCATGAGTGAGGTTCACCATACTTCATTAGCCTTTATCCAATCCGAATGATCTAGATCACTCATATTTTGGATTCCATGTGTCATTTTATCCAACCCAAGGCAACTATCGATGCCCATGATCCATATCCGAGGTTACACGAGTGGGTAATCTATGTATATCCCACAAGGCTAAATCTGGAGAGATCCTTAGTTATAGTGTGGCCACTTGGTTTAATAAAGGAAACCAAGAAAACTAAATGTAGCAAGTCCAATAGATAGAGAGCACTGCCCCATTGTCACCAAAGAACTCGGTTCGGGGGTTAAGGTATGAGAGAGGAAGGAGCTAGATCTTGCTAAAACACCCACTCTAGCCCAATCCGAAGACAGTCCTCTACTCAGCTTTCAATGTGTTTAACTAGACATTATGTGGGCTGTTTCAATTATACTAATGCAATTGTATGTCAAGTTATAAACAACTAAAAAATAAAACAGTGCAATAAACTATGCAAGTAATTACAATGCACTTGTTAAAGCGATAAATCGGGAACTAAACATATTACTACGGTCCCTTATGCATGCGAAAGAAAATAAAATCAAATTAAATGTGAACACTACACTTAAAACCCTAGAAAAACATGATATCCATGTACAAGTAATCATGTAGGGAATTTAAATTTGTGCTTTATCCACCTATTCATGCTCCTAGGTGATCCTAAAAAAGCAGTAAATAAAAGAGAAGCTAGACAACTTTCCTAGTATGGCAAAGCATTCCCAATCATCCCTAATTGACCATGGTTAGGACAATAATAGCATAATGTAAGGATAATTTGAGAATACCCTGATGGAAAAATAGGTTTAAGTTAAATGATTAAACGCGCAGCAGAAAAGTCAAGTTATAAAAACACAATGGTAGCCCAGGATCTACTACTCGTCAATTCCATAGATGCGTACAATAGGGGACAAAAATTATACCTTTGTCTCTTGAACCCAATTATGATTTTCTTCTTCTTCCTTGGTGATGCAGAAGCCTCCACTAGGTTGTCTTCACCCTTATGTCTCCTGCGGATGCTTCCCGGAGAGACTAGAGATGGTGGGATCTCTAATAGAGAGGAAAAAGAAGGTTTGGGGCTCTAAAACAGTTTCTGCAGCTTCTGACGTTGAAAAATGACAAACTACTTTTCCAGAATGCAGCTGCCCTAATTATAGATTCCCAGAACCGACCTAACCTTCAATCGATCGAAGGACTTTGATCGATCGAACAATTCTCAATCGATCGAACCTGCCATGACTTCGATCGGTCGAACTAGCTTCAATCGATCGAAACTGTCTTGACAGCTTCCTCAAGTGTCTTTCCAAGTATCCTGGCGGAGCTAAGAGTGGGACCTCCTAGGCTCTTTATTATTAGCTCAGATCAATTGATTAATTTCCATGACCAAACTCTTTGATCAGCAAATTAATCAACTGATCAGTTAACGTTTACTCCACTATAAAACGATAACTGAACTCCAACGCAAAAGAACATATCCGAAGCGATAACTAGACTTGTATGTTGTACTAATGTCCCTCAAGCTTCAACATTCATAATCATATTCAGGTAGTCAGATAACTATTACTGTCAACCTGAATCATGAATGCTTCTCATGATTACCAAACATGTTGATAACTCTTATCAACAAGTCTGCAGTACTCAGTAATCGACTTGGCGACATTCTCAAGGGAATGCTTACTGACACGAGAATTTTTCTGTGTGCGCTTGTGTGCTATACCCAAGTGTAGGTAATCGTGCAAGTAGTAGTCTGGTTAAGTCAAGGTCGATCCCACAGGAAAGGTGTTAAACTAATCACTTAGATTAATCTCAAAAAGGGAAAATAAAAATCAATATTTTAATTAATGCAGAACACAAAGTTCCACAGTTTATCAACTACTAAAGATAAACTAAATTAAACTAATTACTAACTAATTAATTAAAGCAATGATTTAAAACATGTTTTTCTTACTAAAAAGGAATGTTGGGATTACACGAATCCACCGCGACCTAGCCTTCTACCATGCAGTTGCGTTGACGCTCAATGGAGCATATTCTCTATAGTATTCCGTATTTCTCTTAGGGTAAAGAATCTCTAGTCCTTTCATGACCGGGACTAAATCATCACAATTAAGTTTGAAATACACAAAAGCAGTTTAAAACAATAGTTTTGACTCCCACTTACAATGGTGTTAGCATTGAGGGTGGTTTGCAAAATATATTGAAGAAAAATGCCCCAAGGCTTAAAGTTCGCAGACTGTTTTAACAAACTGAGCATTTGGGGACAATTTGATAACAATCCAATAAAGCAGAAAGTCTAGGAATACTGCATAGATTGTCCTCAAGAATCAGAGAGTTTGATCGATCAATGCACTTTCGATCGATCGGACTTCTTCATCCCTCGATCGATCGAACTGACTTCGATCGCTCGACTGTATCACTATTTCGATCGATTGATGTTTTTTTTCGATCGATCGAACATAGGAATTATTCTGCTACATGGAAGAGGCTTGAGATCACGGTTTCATCGTGATCTCCCAACCTGGGGACTACTCAGACATCGTCTGAAGTGTCTCAGATTCGCTTTTAACGTAAAGTTCCATTAAGGGTGTGTTTGTTTGTGATTTTTTGCAATGAATCTATGAGAATTAATTATATGACTATAACTACCATGCAATAATATGGAATGATAGATTATATTACTATAGGCTAAGTGCAGAATGTAAACAAAGTAACCTGGAACGAAAACTTGTATTGAACAGAGAGAAATCCGAACCAAACAATATGTATCCTTAATGAAAACCTACAAAATAAACAAAGTGAAGCTCTCTACTCTCTATAAACTGATGAAAAATGAAAGTGGGTGTCCTTATGGACGTACATAATATGAATATATATACATAAGACCTAATGCTAGGGTTAAAAACCCGCTTCTACTGCGTGCGCGTAAAATTCGATATAAGCCATGTTCGATCGATCGAACATCTTTCGATCGATTGAACTTCTGGAGTCTTCGAACACTTGAACTTCTGTCGATCGATCGAATGGTCCTCAATCGATCGAGGTTCACTTTTCATCTTTTACATGTCTTCATTAGAATTCAACACTCCCTTTTATCTTTCTCATCTAATTCTTTACACAGTAATAGTAATCTGCACAAACTACAGCTAAAACAAACAACTTATCATAGTTTAATTAAATTGTGTACAAACTAGCATTGTAATTCAAATTGCAGATAAATGAAGGATTTGTAAAATAATTTAATACATTTTCTTCTTTAGCGCGGTTGTATTTTACAAATACCCCCGCTTGTCACAACCCCCAACAAGCGATTTGCTAGTCCCTAGCAATAAAGCAAAAATAAAAACAAGCTAAACTATGACTAATAGAAAAACTAAAATAAACTAGACCCAGATTAACTAACTAAAATAACAAGAAAGTAAACTACCTAACTCACTTTCGCAGGAATCGCGGTTGCATTCAGCAAGTGCAACGAGCCGTTAAACCCATAAGTTTTCCCTAGTGGACGAGTGTTGTCTCGTGAGGGTTTGCAGTGAATGTACTCACACAATTCTCTGATTTTAAGCTAAAAAAGATATAGAATAAATTTTAAACCCTTTCTTCCATTCAACTATTAATTTAGCTCTACAAAACACATCATCCTCATTCAAACCATGAAAGAAATGCACATGTTTCTCATGTCACCAAGATAAAAACAACATACGCATCACATCCCTGCATCCGTGTGTGTGTGAAATTAACAGCTATACATCGAACTTTATTTAGATTTTGTTTAGACTATCATACTCTCAGAACTTGTAGTTTCAACTCAATCCTCACATAGTTATTACACTAAAAAATGAACATCCCACATAAACTTGGCTAATAATGATCGCACATGGTATGGAAGCTTTGATAGGAATGATTTTTCGGATACTAATGCTTCCATACTCGACTCTTTAGAAGACGAATATTTTAGAGTGTATAGTCTCACGAACGGAATACCACTTACTAGAGGAGCGAAATACCGCGGATAACTCAAATTACCCATTCATGTTTAAACTAAGATGTTGAGAATCATCAAGGCTTAGACTTTTCAATTTTTATTTAGTAGGGTAAAAATTAGAAGGTTAAGAAATTGCACATTTCCAGAGTGTGGCTGTGTTCAGTAAGTTCTTCACTTTATTCCAACCATTCTCTCCATACGTATATATTTCATTTAAATTTTTTTTTTTAACCTGCTTCTCCTCCTTTTTTTTTCTTTTTTTTTTATGCAGCCCTTCTCACCACTATTCCTTCCTCATACTTCAACAATTTAATCACATTGGGTATACAATGGGGTATATTGAGGTCAAAGTATACAATTAGGGATTTAGAATTTCATAATGGATTTGGCATTATTATTAGGTGTGGGGTTAAGAACAATTCGTATTCAGAGATGTCGATATAGGTAGATGGAGAAAGCACGGGGCAAATACGATGGCTTAGATCATTTTCTCAACTTCTTAATTTTTAACACTTACAAGTTCATTGAGTTTAGTTGGTAAATCCTGAACGTTCTCCTCTACTAAGAAGCCAAAATGAAAGAATTAGAGACAATTCAATGAATTTAATCAGCATATTCAAGAAAAACAATTCGAATTTTAATGTGACAATTCCCTCAGAATTGAAGTTTGGATTCAAAAGCTCACTAAGGGTAACTAGTTTTCACTACTTCATTCTTTAAAGTACGAAAGTCGTATTAACTCTTTATTTTAAGTTTTCTACATAGCTATTAACACGTGCAAATGATTTGGATACAAGAATGATCAACATACGTATTCATCCTAGCGAAACTAGAAAAACGTGTGAACTTAATTCATAAAAGGATGAGAATAAAATGGTTGTGTCATTGCTTGATAACATAATAGAAGTGAATATTCAAAATTATTCTACCATTTAATTCAAAAACTTACTTAAATGTTTGAAAATTTTGCAAAGTTGTTGAATGTGAAATTTTTTATAATTTACTTTAGTTGCTAATGGAAATTGTATGACATACGCAATAGATAGAATGGTCCAGATTGCCACGAACTAATGTGCACAGGTGATTATCTATCTACATCCCACCCCCAACTGAAAATTGCAATGTCCTCAGCAGGCAATTTTCAAAAATAGATAGAGAGATATCACATGAAATGTATCATCATAAGTATGGCAAGTGTAACAACCTATACAGAAAGCATACAAACTCCAAGCAGCAGAGAGCAAAAGAATATGAAATATAGAACATGGGATCCGTGCTTAGAATGGAACATATCACTGGAAATATAATAAAGTGAAAGAACAGAATAGTGATAAAATGCACCATGCAACTAAAATACAAAATATACAAAGCATCCAACAATACAAAATATCACAACAGTATCCAAAAATATATCCAACAACCAACCAACACATCCAAATCCAACCACAAGGACCAAAATATCTAAACAACCCAATAACTAAAAACAATCAACAACACCCATCCCCCAGAAACTAGACATCATCGGCTACGTCCGATAATATCTCAATAAAAATATCAAGAGCATCCCCACCGCCACCCTCAGCAACAGTCGGTGCCGCTGGGTCACTCGTGAACGTGGCAGCTGGAATAGATAAGGGTGTGTATGCCACGATAAGAGTAGGTAGAAGTGGTATCTCCATAGCAGCCGGTGTCGCCGATGATGTAGAAGCTGTAGGATCAATCTGGGTAGGTGGAGCGGCATATGATAGATCGGTGGTGGATGGTGGAACTACAGCAGTGGTAGGTGGGTTGGTGGAAACGGCAGGAGCAGCTATAGATGGATCGCTAGGTGGTGGTGCAGAAGTTGCATGAACTGCCTGGATGACTCTGATCTGTATCAATATCGACTCCAGTATGGTCATCATCTGATCAACCTTACCCTCAAGTCTAATCCTAGCCTATCTCTCCTCCAATAGCAACTCGTGAATAGTCGGGAGAGGCGCAAAAGAAGACTCTCCCTGGGTACTAGTCTGAGATCTCTGTCTCAGCTCAAATCTGGCAACCTCCTCCACGGGATCATCCTCCTCATCAGAATCACACTCCTCAGCCTCTGTGGGCGTCCCAGAAGCAGCACCCTCCGTATCGGTGCCTCCTCCTCTCCTCCACTTCTCTCCAACCTTCGCCTTGCCTTTACCCCGCCTCTTTCTCTTTTGCGCCTCAGACCGACGGGAAGCAGTCTCGCCAAAACAGCTGTGAGACTGGGCAGTCACATCACCCGCTAATGGAAGTAGACCCGCCTGCTCAATAACCCTGTGAATGGCCCAAGCACCCTTCAGGTGCTTCTTGGCCTGAATGTATCGAGTAGGGTGCCTCATGAAATCGATATAGAGGCAAGGGAAAGAGAAAGGCTGCCGTGTCCCGTTCGCATATAATACCCGGGCGTACCACGTTGCAATCTTCTCCCGAAAAGATGTCACTAAAAGGCAATTATTGAGGGCGAGGTGCAGCATATGATAATTATCTATAAGGTAGAAGTCAGGAATAAGAGCCTCGCCATCCCAGCCCGGAAGAGCACCCCCAGTGATCTCTCTGATAATAATAGTCGGGCAGAGCAGCGGTGTGTCGGGGCGATACGAACAAACACAATCAGGTACCTCGGGTACCCCAAGAGCAGCAGAGACAGTGGCCGGACTAAAATGATCTCCCGACCACGGAAGAATGAGTGGAGTGTAAACGGAGCAACTGGATCCCTGATCATCATCGCACATGCCTCCTGGATCCAGGACAGATTAACGTGCTTAGGCTGGGATAGGAGCGTGTACCACTGTGACATAGTGCGTAGCCGGGCTAGATACCAAGGAGTAGCCAGCCAAGCTGTCTCGAGGGATCGCTCGAGCATGACCTTACGTGATTGGAAATATCTAGTGAACCATGAAGGAAAAAGTGGTTTAAAGTTAGAGTTTAAACGCGCAGCGGAAATAGGTTAAGTTACAAAACTTTTGGTATTCCAGGATCTACTACTCGTCAATTCCATAAATGCGTACAAGGGGTTGCAAGAATTATACCTTAGTGTCTTGAACCCAATTCTGAAACTTTAACTTCCAGCAGCCTCCACTAGATGATCTTCACCCTTATGACTCCTGCGGATGCCTGCCGGAAAGACTAGGGTTGGTGGGAACCCTAATAGAGAGGATAGGAAGGTTTTGGGAAGACTATGATAGTTTCTGCAGCTTCTGCGTATAAAAACGACGATCACTTACTTCCAGAACGCAGCTGCCCTATTTATAGATTTCCAGAACAGACCTAGACTTCGATCGATCGAAGTGACTTCGATCGATCGAAGTGACTTCGATCGATCGAACCTTCGATCGATCGAACCATGCTCGATCGATCGAACCTGATGACTTCAATCGATCGAACATACTTCGATCGATCGAACCTGTCTTAACAGCTTCCTCAAGTGTCTTTCCAAGCATCCTAGCGGAGCTAAGAGTGGGACCTCCTAGGCTCTTTATTGTTGGCTCAGACCAGTTTGTTAATTACCATGACCAAACTCTTTGATCAGTAAACTAACTAACTGGTCAGTTAACGTTTATTCCACTATAAAACGATAGCTGAACTCCAACGCAAAAGAACATATCCGAAGCGATAACTAGACTTGTATGGTGTACTAATGTCCCTCTACCGTCAGCATTCGTAATCATATTCAGGTAGTCGGATAACAGTTACTGTCAACCTGAATCATGATTACTTCTTGTATTCCTTGAGTCCCATTCACTACTCATGATTACCAAACATGTTGATAACTCTTATCAACAAGACTGCAGTACTCAGTAATCAACTTGGTGACATTCTCAAGGGAATGCTTACTCTGTATCAGAGGGTAGATTCTATCTTGACAATATATGTTCACAACCCTGTGGACATGACATACCCAAGATACCCAGGTGTTGATCTTCTATAGACCTCACTGATTGGTAAGTCAAAGCAGCCATATCCATAGTCTGTGTTCATAATCATCTCAAGATTGAGAACACGTACCTTATACAAGTTATGAGTTCCTATTGACTGTTGACAGCCTTAAGCGTCAATAGGAAAGCTCAGGTCCATCAATGCACTATAAGCACTAGCATATCAACTAAGAGCTACACTCTAGTGATTGAGATTAATCACTCCATCCAATGGTAGTTAATTATGCTACAGTGTAGACCTGATGAGGTATCCAGTCTCATCATCCACTGTGACATATTCTAAGTATCAAAGAATAGTAATTCGTATCTCACTTGTGTGTATCTCATACACACACGAATTGCTTACTATGATACTTAAGGACAAAACAATCATCTCATGAAAGAAACATACACAATGAAATGTGAAGCTGATATCCATATATTATAATGCTAATGTCTCATACATAAAGTAATGGTTTGAGGGCACAAACCCAACAAACTCCCACTTGCACTCACAACCATTCAGAACTACATCTAAGACCTAGACTATCTAGATGATGATCAAAGACCTTCTGTGGTAAGGCCTTTGTAAACGGATCAGCAAGATTGTCAGCGGTGGCAATCTTGGTGACAGTCACATCTCCACATTGAACAATATCTCGAATAAGATGATATTTCCGCTCTACGTGCTTTCCCTTTCTGTGGTTCCTTGGCTCCTTGGACTAAGCCACTGCCCCACTATTATCACAATAAAGCGTAATAGGCGACAGCGACGCTGGTACCACCTCGAGTTCCATGAGGAACTTCTTGAGCCAAACAGCTTCCTTTGCGGCTTCACAAGCAGCCACATACTCAGCTTCTGTAGTTGAGTCTGCAATGCATTTTTGCTTAATGCTCCTCCAACTAACAGCACCACCTCCCAAGGTAAAGAGATGTCCGGATGTCGACTTTCTCGAATCTTTATCTGACATAAAGTCCGAGTCAGTGTATCCTACTGGAATTAACTCACTACCGCCGTACATAAGCATGTAATCTTTAGTTCTTCTCAAGTACTTAAGAATGTGCTTAACGGCTGTCCAGTGCTTTGGACCAGGATTCGATTGATACCTGCTAACCATGCCAACGGCAAAGCAGATATCTGGTCTAGTGCATAACTTCGCATACAGGAGACTTCCCACTGCCGAGGCATAGGGAATTCCTGCCATGCGATTCCTCTCCTCTTGTGTCTTTGGACACTGGTCCTTGGAGAACGCTAAACCATGCCTGAAAGGTAACAAACCTTTCTTCGAATTATCCATTGAAAACCTAGTTAGCAATTTCTCGATATAACCAGCTTGAGATAATCCCATTATCTTTCGCTTGCGATCCCGAAAGAGCTTTATCCCAAGAATATAGCTCACCTCTCCTAGATCCTTCATATCGAAAGTACTAGCTAGCCAAACCTTGACCGTTGACAGCACCGCTACATCATTCCCAATGAGTAGAATGTCGTCAACGTAAAGCACAAGAAAAGCCACTACTTTCCCTTCACATTTCTTGTATACACAAGGCTCATCCAGATTCTGTATGAAACCAAACGACTTGACCGCTTGGTCAAATCGGATGTTCCAACTTCTGGATGCATGCTTAAGCCCATAAATGGACTTTTGCAACTTGCATACCAAGTTACCTTTCCGACCAACTATGAACCCTTCTGGTTGTTGCATATAGATGTCCTCCTCAAGATTGCCATTCAAGAATGCAGTCTTGACGTCCATCTGCCAGATTTCAAAATCTAGGCATGCAGCAATAGATAAGAGTATTCTGATGGACTTGAGCATGGCTACCGGCGAGAAGGTTTCCTCATAGTCAATGCCCTCCCTCTGAGTATAGCCTTTCGCCATAAGCCTTGCCTTAAAGGTCTCAACCTTTCCATCAGATCCTCTTTTCCTCTTATAGACCCACTTGCAGCCAATGGGTTTAATATTGGCTGGAAGTTCTACAAGATCCCAGACCTGATTGGAATCCATAGATTCCAATTCAGCCTTCATAGCTTTAATCCAATGAGCTGAATCAACATCAGCCATTGCCTCTTCGTAAGTGGTAGGATCAGATTCAGATTCTATGGAGACAGCTTCAAAAACTTCTCCTAAGAACATGTATCTATCAGGCTGGCTGATAATCCTCCCACTACGACGAGGTACCGGTACGGAAATGGGTGAAGAAGTGGTATTTTCTTGATTTTCATCGTTATCAACTGCGGATTGGACTGAGGGCTCTCCTTCTATCTCTCTAAGATCTATCCTTCCCTTAGGTTTATGGTTCATGATATAATCATCCTCCATGAAAACAGCATTTGTACTAACAAACACTTTCTGTTCTCTTGGATCATAAAAATACCATCCATAAGTACCCTTTGGATACCCTACAAAGTAACATACTTCCGATCTAGAATCCAACTTGCTCATCTTTCCTTTGAGCACATGTGCCGGACACCCCCATATCCGGAGATGTTGCAAAGAAGGCTTGCGCCCAATCCACATCTCTCGTGGTGTCCTGGGAACAGATTTGCTTGGTACTAGATTTAGTATGTATGCAGCGGTTTCCAAAGCATAACCCCAAAGGAATAATGGGAACTCTGAATAACTCATCATCGACCTAGTCATGTCTAAAAGAGTCCGATTCCTTCTCTCCGCTACACCGTTCTGCTGAGGCGTACCAGGTGCAGTCAACTGTGACAGAATCCCATTCTGTACGAGGTGATCAATAAACTCATTAGAGAGGTACTCGCCACCTCGATCAGATCGAATGGCCTTGATATGTGTGCCCGATTGCTTCTCCACTTCAGCCCTAAACTCTTTGAACTTTTCAAAGGCTTCAGACTTGTGCTGTATTAGGTACACATATCCATACCTAGAGTGGTCATCGGTAAATGTTATGAAATACTCATAACCACCCCTTGCTCTAATATTTATTGGTCCACACACATCAGTATGAACTAATTCCAACAATGCATTGGTCCTGTTGCCCTTTGCAGGAAAGGGCCTTTTGGTCATCTTACCCTCCAAACAAGACTCGCAGACTTCCATTGGTTCGAGAACCAAATCGCCTAAGACCCCTTCTTTGACTAGTCTGCCAATCCTATTCAGATTGATATGGCCAAGCCTCATATGCCAAAGCCTTGTTGGATTAGTGGAAGGTCCCTTTCTTTTAGATGGTAAAGTTACCACTGAGTTATTAAGTTCCAAACAAGAATCTTTTGAAATATTAGGAGTATTCACATACAAACCATTTGATTTAACACCAAAACATATAAAAGAACTGCTTCTTTTAATGACAACTTCAGTTCCAAAATGAAAGGAATAACCATTATTCGTTAAATTAGAAACTGAAATTAAATTACGTCTCATTAAAGGGACGTAAAGTACATCTGATAAAATCAAAACTTTATTGTCTGAAAATTCTAAAACTACGACTCCTATAGCAACCGCAGATACGGTTGCGCTAGAACCTAGAGTAAGTACGATCTCCCCATCACTGCATTTCCTGGTTGATCTGAACCCCTGCAATGAATTACAGATATGGTTAGTCGCACCAGAATCAATGCACCAAGTGTTTGAAGTATCCGTAATAAAACTTACTTCAATCACATGTGATTCAATCATACCTTGAACTCTTGTAGCTAAGAATTCTGGACAGTTCCACTTCCAGTGGCCCTTCTCACCGCATTGGAAACACTTTCCTTTGCCTTGGCCACCCACCTTCCCTTTGCCCTTACATTTTCCCTTAGATTTTGCAATCTTAGGGACCGGTCCAACACTTGAACCACCAGTGCCAGCCTTCTTCTTTCCTTTCTTACCTTTGGGTGTAGATCGGGAAGAAGAAGCGCTTTTCTCAACGTTTAAAACGCTGCCCCCAGGTTTGATCACCCCTTCTGCTGCCAGTAAAGAACTCATTAATTCGCTTATTGAAAAATCCATTTAATTCATATTATAGTTAAGTTTGAATTGAGCGAATGATGGCGACAGCGAGTTGAGGATCATATCAACTTGGGTCTGTGCATCGATGTTGGCTCCCAAGGTCTCCAGTTCGTTTAAATAACCAATCATTTTTAAACCATGTTCTTTGACTGGAGTACCTTCCGACATCTTTGCACTCATTATCTTCTGCATGGCTACCTGTCTGGCAGGCCTGCCATGCTCCCCAAACATCTTTTTCAGGGATGTGATAATGTCACTGGCAGAATCGTTCGATTGGAATTGGTGTTGTAACACACCAGCCATTGAGGCCAGAATGTAACAACGGGCCATTCCATTCGACTTCTTCCATTTGTCGAACTCGCGTCTGGCAGCTGCCGAAGCATTTGCCGCGGGTTCTGCAGGGCTTGGGGTGGTGAGGACATATATGTGATCCTCCGCAGTTAAAACGATGTCAAGGTTACGTTTCCATTCAGTATATTTATTTCCAGTTAACTTGTTTTGAGTGAGTATGGTGGCAAGTGGACTAAATGCAGATCCAGACATTATGATTACTGAAAATCAAAAAAAAAAACAAAAACAAAATAAATATGGATATCAGAATTGACAGTTTGAAATAAAAGAACCCTTAAAACTCTTATTTAAAAACAAAGTCGCCGGAATATCGAAACGAAAGAATAAAGCCTCCGTGTGGTGGTCAATGTTCGATCTTTCGATTTATCATGACTTATCCGCTATGCAACTCTTGCAAAATAGCCATGACTCCCGAACCTATTTGATCTCTAAGTTTCTGAATAAAACCCCGTGTGGGATCCCTTATCCATAGCTTAGCTAGTGTGTACCATTAACTAGGATCCAATCACAACCGTCTCAAGTAGCGCCTCCGTGTGGTGGTCACCCTCTAACACGTCTGATTGATCCTATCCATAAGAAGTTCACATCTAGTAACCAATGAGCAGTGTACCCTCCGTATGGAATGATCACCCCTGGCTAGGTGACACAGAATACACTACTCATCTTACAATGAACCGTTAATGGAAGATCGTGGGTGTTATTTGATAAGACCCTCTCCCACTAGATTTAGTAAATTAAGGATTTTGCTTTTGAAAAATGTTTCCACACACTACCCATAAACATCCAATGTTTACTAATGTGTTGAAAACGGTTTTTGAATTTTATTTTAGAAAACTTGTTTTAAGTGCATGCAACAATGTATTATACGCCAATCACAAAACAAGCACATAAAAAAAAACTAAAATGAAATATAGGCATTCAAACAATGCCTCTATCTCCCATGGCTCTATTTCCATAGAACACCTTCTTGGTTTGGTCGCCTCCGGCTCCATCTTGATGGACAACGGCTCCTTGCTCTATCTTCATGGAATTTCTAATTCTATTACATTGGACTTATGCTTCTTTTGAAGCTTACAATTTATCTAGAAAAAAGAAATAGCAAAAAAGAAATAAAAGGCTAGGGAAACCGGTGCGACTTTCCTTTTCGTAGGATTGAAGCCGCAGCGCCCTTTACATACGCCTTAAAACCAAACCATTAATAAATTACAACATGCACCAATCTCAAACAATTTAAATATAAATATTTAAACGACTTGGTGCCATGGGAGATAGCGACTAATTTTGCTGCAAAAGGGTTAGTCGTACACACATCCACACATACATAACAAATATATGTAACTATTGGAACACTTAATTGATTCACACAGTATATAAACACTTTACATACTGAATTAGAACTTAAAACAGCATCTTACTTCTCTGTCACAGTTCGATCGATCGAAGACCGTTCGATCGCTCGAACCTTCGATCGATTGAACACTGTTCAATCGCTTGAACATTCTGTTTCACAGAATGATTTGAAAATTTTACAGAATATTTTAAAATTAAAGTTTTTAATTTCAAAACACTTTAAAACTGTGAAACAGAGAACCTGACAAAGTATCTATCTCGATCGATCGAACTTCGTTCGATCGATCGAATACCAGAAGGTTCGATCGATCGAAGACTGTTCGATCGATTGAGAACAGAATGTTCGATCGATCGAAACAAGTTCGATCGATCGAACCCACCTTGCATCCTATGCAATCACAGTTTTGTATTCTGCTGCGATAACACTGCAGAAACAGATCTGTGACGATGCAGTTTCGAAAACAGTTCTAAAATCAACATGCAAATCAAAACTAGGGTTCCAAAAACGCATTTATAGATCCAAACGAGCGTGGCTCTGATACCAATTGAAGGAAAAAGTGGTTTAAAGTTAGAGTTTAAACGTGCAGCGGAAATAGGTTAAGTTACAAAACTTTTGGTATTCCAGGATCTACTACTCGTCAATTCCATAAATGCGTACAAGGGGTTGCAAGAATTATACCTTAGTGTCTTGAACCCAATTCTGAAACATTAACTTCCAGCAGCCTCCACTAGATGATCTTCACCCTTATGACTCCTGCGGATGCCTGCCGGAAAGACTAGGGTTGGTGGGAACCCTAATAGAGAGGATAGGAAGGTTTTGGGAAGACTATGATAGTTTCTGCAGCTTCTGCGTATAAAAACGATGATCACTTACTTCCAGAACGCAGCTGCCCTATTTATAGATTTCCAGAACCGACCTAGACTTCGATCGATCGAAGTGACTTCGATCGATCGAATCTTCGATCGATCGAACCATGCTCGATCGATCAAACCTGATGACTTCAATCGATCGAACATACTTCGATCGATCGAACCTGTCTTAACAGCTTCCTCAAGTGTCTTTCCAAGCATCCTAGCGGAGCTAAGAGTGGGACCTCCTAGGCTCTTTATTGTTGGCTCAGACCAGTTTGTTAATTACCATGACCAAACTCTTTGATCAGTAAACTAACTAACTGGTCAGTTAACGTTTATTCCACTATAAAACGATAGCTGAACTCCAACGCAAAAGAACATATCCGAAGCGATAACTAGACTTGTATGGTGTACTAATGTCCCTCTACCGTCAGCATTCGTAATCATATTCAGGTAGTCGGATAACAGTTACTGTCAACCTGAATCATGATTACTTCTTGTATTCCTTGAGTCCCATTCACTACTCATGATTACCAAACATGTTGATAACTCTTATCAACAAGACTGCAGTACTCAGTAATCAACTTGGTGACATTCTCAAGGGAATGCTTACTCTGTATCAGAGGGTAGATTCTATCTTGACAATATATGTTCACAACCCTATGGACATGACATACCCAAGATACCCAGGTGTTGATCTTCTATAGACCTCACTGATTGGTAAGTCAAAGCAGCCATATCCATAGTCTGTGTTCATAATCATCTCAAGATTGAGAACACGTACCTTATACAAGTTATGAGTTCCTATTGACTGTTGACAGCCTTAAGCGTCAATAGGAAAGCTCAGGTCCATTAATGCACTATAAGCACTAGCATATCAACTAAGAGCTACACTCTAGTGATTGAGATTAATCACTCCATCCAATGGTAGTTAATTATGCTACAGTGTAGACCTGATGAGGTATCCAGTCTCATCATCCACTGTGACATATTCTAAGTATCAAAGAATAGTAATTCGTATCTCACTTGTGTGTATCTCATACACACACGAATTGCTTACTATGATACTTAAGGACAAAACAATCATCTCATGAAAGAAACATACACAATGAAATGTAAAGCTGATATCCATATATTATAATGCTAATGTCTCATACATAAAGTAATGGTTTGAGGGCACAAACCCAACAAACCATACCTGGTCTTCTTCGTTTCTGAACTAGTGATCGGGTATAGGGTTGGGTATGGTTAAGTCAAATGGCTTGGATTTGTGATACCCAATGATAGGGTTCATTATGTAGCCCTGAAACAAAAGAAACAAACAAAGAAACATTAAAGCAGGGAAAACCAGAAAGGAAAATGAAACTGCCACACTTCGATCGATCGAAGCATGTTCGATCGATTAAGAGAAATGCAGGTTCGATCGCTCGAGACTTGTTCGAGCGATTGGAAGGATTCTGGGTTCGATCGCTCGAACACAGTTCGATCTATCGAACACAGCGAAGTGGCAGTCTCGCGCGATGAGAATGAAAAAGGCCCGCAAACAACAAATTCAACAAGACAAAGAAGAAAAAGAGTAAAATAACCAATGGGGGGCACCCCTACACAAATTGGAAATGAAAAGAACAACGAGGGGTCTCGGGGTCTCACCTCGAGAGATGCACCGAGAAGAAGATGAGGGTGATGATGATGATGATCAGCGTGCCCAGTTTTTTCATAATTGATGTGGTTGTCAGTGGAGGGTCCGAAAATGCGTGCGTTGCCCGCTGTCTTCAATTGCTCGAGGAAGTGAGGGAGAGAGAGAGAGAAGCTGCTGAAGTGTATAGACGACGCTTCGTTTAAATACAGGTCTTGATCGCTCGAGATGGTTCGATCGATCGAACCCTCGATTGATTGAGCCCTGCTGAAGCGCTCGAGGTTCTGGTACTCTCGATCGATCGAGAAACGGTCGATCGATCGAACTCTAAAATTCTACAAGATCACAGAATTGATAACTTGAACACCCCCAACTAACTAATATTGGTCTGGACATACAGAATAGTGATAAAATAGTTCATCGACAAGATATGTAAGCCAAAAACATCATCCTCATAGTGGAAAATTGCAAATTTATATAAATATATCGTCATAAAAGCATCCCTTAGCAATATTATTGCCCCCAACATGGTCTTTAAAACTTTATTGAAAAAGAAAAACTAAAAGAAAGCTGAAATTAACAAAACTTTGTCTAAGAATACACTCCAATTGCTGAAAGAAATATGAAATGACATAAAACAATTGGAGTGAAACACTATTCTTCAAGCAGAAAGATTCCTTCTTCCACAACCTCCTTCTCTGTCGAAACTTCAATTGTAGAGTCTGAACTTGATGATTCCCTTTCCCAGAACCAGCAGAAAGCAGCGATGACATCATCAAGCAAGTCCGAACTTTCTAAGGAATGGATTCCACCGACAATAGGGGATCTGGATGGAGACAAGGATAACGGAGTGAAATTGCGCATCGGACGTTCATCTTGCGGCGGAGCACACGGGGACCTTATGTATGGTCCAAATCCATGAAAGAGTTGATGTGGAAGGTTCAACGGTGGAAATGGTGGATTCATAGTGATATTCCTGACAAAGGGAAACAAAAAGGAGACGAAGAAAATAAATTAACTAGAGAAAAAGAAAGAACAAACAAGAAGAAATAAATAAAGCAACACGAAAAAAAAAGAAAGGAATGTGACCAAGAATTAACCTCACTACTGGCCTGATATCCCCAGGTGCACTAGCAGGTAGAGGGCATTGAAGCCGGAACAACAAATAGCTCAAATGGACATGAATATAGGTAACCACTTGGATGACCAGGAAGTCGTCAACATATGTGAATACAGCATTATGGCGTTCGGGCACCACATCCTGTAAGTCCTCTTCTTCCCATGGCTCCCACATTGAGTCATTCTCCCACCGTTCCATCAAAGCGTCATCGACCTCCCACACAGCATATCCTTCAGGCTCTCCCTCCTCTTCAGGGAGTTCCATGTGCACAAATGGGTTGATCTAGAGGAGAGCAGGATAGTATGGGATGTATCCGTGGGTTAGGTCAACGACTTCGTCTGCTCCTGGCCCTTTGTATGGAGATAAGTAGAATGCTATTTCATCAGCAGTCCAAGGTGGGTTCGGATATTTCGAATCAGCCCATGACCCAATCGACTGAACATCGTCATCTCTCATGTTTGATAGCCTGCACGAGATAGAAATAGAATAGCAGATTATGATCAAGATCACACTAAAAAAGAAATAGATAAACAAAAGAACAAAACAAAACGAGAAACAATAAAAAGAAAAAGTACAACATTGTTAAAACGCACTTAAGCGTTCTAGGTGGAGGCATAGTTGGGCTCATCCAGTTGGATGTGCTCGACCTTTAGTTGGAAATCTTCTAAGAACGGTTTTACCCTTTTGCCATTGACCTTGAAACTTCCGTCATTCTTAGGATTAAATAACTCAACGGCCCCATGTGGAAAGACAGACTTGACTGTCAAGGGTCTTGTCCACCGAGATCTGAGTTTTCCTGGGAAAAGATGAAGGCGCGAATCGTATAGTAGAACTTTCTGCCCAGGCTCGAAAGATTTTCGAAAAATTGTTCTATCATGGCGAGCCTTCAACCTTTCCTTGTGAGGTATGGCATTGTCATATGCATCTCGTCGAATTTCTTCCAGTTCCGCCAATTGGTGTTTCCGGAGATGACCTCCTTCTTTAATATCGAAATTTAATGAGCTTGTCGCCAAATATGCTTTGTGCTCAATTTCAACGGGGCGGTGACATGCCTTACCATACACCAGCCTATATGGGGACATTCCCAGATTTGTCTTGTAGGCAGTACGGTATGCCCAAAGAGCATCAGTCAGTTTATAAGCCCAGTCTTTTTTGTTGAAACTAACCATCTTTTCTAATATGTGCTTGATTTCACGGTTGGCCAACTCTGCCTGCCCGTTTGTTTGTGGGTGGTAGGCTAGAGCGATCTTGTGATTCACCCCATATTTTTTGAGTAGTGATTCCAAAGGCCTATTGCAAAAGTGCTTGCCTTGGTCACTTATTAGGGCTTTTGGGGTCGCGATACGCAATAAGATATTTTCCTTAAGAAAGGACATTACCGTTTTATTGTCATTGCGTCTTGACGGTATCGCTTCTACCCATTTTGATATATATTCCACAGCAAGGAGTATATATTCATAATTATTAGATTTAGGAAACGGGCCCATGAAGTCTATGCCCCAATAATCGAATATTTCAATTATAATGATGGGAGTTAAGGGCATTGAATTCCTTTTCGAAAGTGTGCCAAGATTTTGACATCACTGGCATGATTTACAAAAAGCGTAGGCATCTTTGAACACGGTGGGCCAATAGAAACCGCTATGCAATACTTTGTGTGCGGTCTTTTGGGAGGCAAAATGGCCACCGCAGGCTTCAGAATGACAAGAGGCCAAAATTACAGTTATGTCCTCATTCGGAACGCAACGCCTGATGACCTGATCAGCACAATACTTAAATAAGTAAGGGTCATCAAAAAAGAAATGGCGTGCAAACGAAAGGAACCTTTTCTTGTCCTGACTTGACCAATGGCTCGGGGTCTCTCCTGGAACGAGGTAATTTATTATATCCGCATACCAAGGCAAATTGGAGACAGCCATCAGTTGCTCGTCTGGGAATTCATCTTTTATTGGTACAGGCTCAGTGTTGTAAGTGAATGTTAATCGAGATAAATGGTCAGCGACCAGATTCTCTACTCCCTTTTTATCCTTGATAGTGATATCAAATTCCTGGAGTAGGAGTATCCAGAGGACAAGCCTCTATTTTACGTCTTTCTTAGATAGCAGGTACTTGAGGGCCGAGTGATCTATAAAATAGACTATGGGGGACCCTATTAGATAACACCTAAATTTTTCTAGCACGAATACTAATGCCAATAACTCTTTCTCAGTAGTCGCATAATTCATTTGAGTTTCGGTAAGTGTTCGGCTGGCATAGTAGATTACATACGGCTTGTTGTCCTTCCTCTATCCTAGGACTGCACCAATGGCATAGTCGCTAGCATCGCACATTAACTCAAACAGAAAACTCCAATCGGGTGCCTGTATAATCGTTGCGGAGGTAAGGTGTTCTTTTAGTGCATCAAAAGATATTTGACAGTTTTCTGACCATTCAAAAGGTGCATCTTTGACTAGGAGTTGGCACAGTGGTTGGGATATTGCATTAAAATTTTGGATAAAGCGTCGATAGAATCCTACGTGTCCCAGAAAAGATCGGATGTCTCTTACTGTACGGGGGACAGGCAGATTTGCAATTATATCAATTTTTGCTTTATCGACTTGGATACCCTTATCAGAGATAATGTGGCCGTGGACAATTCCATTGGTCACCATGAAGTGACACTTTTCCCAGTTTAGTACTAAGTGTTTGTCCTCGCATCTCGCTAACACATTCTCAAGGTTTTCTAGACAATTATCAAAACTATGGCAAAACACCGAGAAGTCGTCCATAAAGACCTCTAGTGTCTGTTCCACCATATCACTGAATATGCTTAATATGCACCGCTGAAAGGTAGCAGGTGCGTTGTATAAGCCGAAAGGCATACGGCGGTAAGCGAATATACCAAACGGACAAGTGAAAGTCTTCTTCTCCTGATCTTCAAGAGCTATTTTGATTTGGTTATAGCCACTATATCCGTCCAAGAATCAATAAAATTTATGACCCGCCACACTTTCGAGCATTTGATCCATGAATGGCAATGGAAAGTGATCTTTCTGGGTCACAGTATTTAACTTTTGGTAATCAATACACATCCTCCATCCAGTGGGGATGCGTGTTGGTACTAACTTGCCGTCTTTGTTTGGGATAACTGTTATACCAGCCTTTTTGGCCACCACCTGGGTTGGACTAACCCAAGAGCTGTCAGAGATAGGGTATATTATCCCAATGTCTAGAAGTTTTAAGACTTCCCTTTTTACTACTTCTTGTATATTGGGGTTCAGACGCCTCTGCATTTATCGCGAAGGTTTAGCGTCTTCCTCCAGATATATCTTATGGGTGCAAATAGATAGGCTTATGCCTTTTAGGTCGACAATAGTCCACCCCAATGTTCCCTTGTGCAGTTTGAGCACTTGAATTAACTTATCCTCTTGTTTAGAATTCAACGTGGATGAGATTATCACAGGATAAGTCTTTTTAGTTCCTAGAAACGCATATTTGAGCTCTTTTGGAAGCTCCTTTAATTCTAGATCGGGAAACAAAAAGTTCGACGGCATGGTTAACTTCGTTTTTAGAGGACAAGAGTTCATATGGTGTGACCTACATGCATTCATCTCTATCTTCCTCTTTAGTTTCCATCATTAGACAATCATGATTTAGAGCAGCGCCCAATGGGGTAGAATCATTAGGTTGATAAGTAGCATCAAATTGTGACATAACTACCTCCAAAGGATCTTTGTTGTCTACAAGATTAGCCTCGTCATCGATGACTATTTCGATGAAGTTAACTTCTTCTTCGTCCTTGTATTCTTCGGGTCAGGGATTTGAGAAGATCTTGACATTTAATGTTTTGTTCCCGAATACGATGGTCATGATACCACACCTTATTTTGATTGTGGCATCAATGGTGTTGAGGAATGGACGCCCAAAAATCACCGGGATATGTGAACATGGGTTAGGCACAGGTTCAGTGTCCAAAATAACAAAATTAACTGGAAAGACAAATCTATCTATCTATACCCGAACATCTTCTAGTATTCCTCTAGGATATTTAACTGATCTATCTGCCAATTGCAATGCAACTCGGGTGGGTTTGAGTTCACCCAACCCTAGTTGTTTATATACTGAATATGGCAGTAAGTTTATGGTAGCTCCTAGATCAAGGTGTGCGTTGTTTATCCTTTGATTCCAAATTCTACACGAGACAGTTGGGGTGCCAGGGTCTTGAAGCTTTGGAGGCAACTTATTTTGAATGATTGCGCTTTCTTGGGAAGCGACATAAGTGTGTTTCTTCACACTTTGCCTCCTCTTGACCGTGCAAAAGTCCTTTAGATACTTAGCGTAGGCTGGCACTTGTTTGATTGCATCAAGGAGCGGGAGATTAATTATTAGTTGCTTGAATAACTCCAAGAACTCCTGATTCTTTGCCTCGTGTTGGGGCTTCTTGAGCCTTTGAGGGTAAGGCGCGGGAAAAGGTCATTTAGGTAATTCATCCTTGATGGGCTCCTTTCCAGGCCTTCTCTCAACTTCTACTTCTTTAGGAGCATCCTCGTTTGATTCTAATGGATTGTCATCAGTGGACGACTCCTTTTCTTGAATAGATGGGTTGTTTTTAGTTACCAATTCTTCCTCTTCATACTCCATGGGAGTAGAATGAGGCATGTTTTTCCCTATGACTTTGCCGCTTCTCAAAGTCATCACGGCTTTTGCCTATTTATGATTAGGGGGAACATTGTTGCATCCCTTAGGGTTTTGATGTGGTTGAGCAGGAAATGTTCCACTCGAACCCTCTTGACGAGCATCCATTCTCTCTAATGTCGCAGACATTTTACTCATCATTTGAATTAACTGTTGTGTGAAATTCGCATTAGAGAGTGGTTCTTCTTCTTGCACCTTTTTGTGAGGTGGAACGTAAACATTTGGCTATTGATTATTAGGGGGTTGAGCGTTGTTGAAGTTATTTGCTCTATTTTGATGGAATGGCTGGAACTGCCTGGTGTATTGCCCTTGATATTGATTATTATTATTATAGGGCTGTGGTTGTTGATATTGGTTTTGAGTTCCAGCATTGTTTTTCCAATCGAATCCGGGGTGATTCCATCTATTATTATTTTGTGAATTATAATTATTGTAGGAATTCCCCGCCCCCCTATACCCTTGCATGGCATTCATTTCCATGGGGGGTTGTTCTTGAAAATACGGCACATTCGGACAGTATTGAGTAGTGTGTCCCAGCATGTTACATGTGCCTCATGGTTCTTCAGTCAAAAACTGCCTAGAACTCTCTCCTTTCATTATCAAATTTTTCACTTTCTTAGCTAGATCTTCATACTTATTCATCAGATGGTCCTCACTTTTTAGTTGATACAAACTTTTCTCTTCCACAAAGGATATCTGTGAGCATGGGATGTCGTCTGAATTTGACCACTCATGGGCGTGTTCAGCTAACCATTCAAAATGGGCTTCAGCTTCCTCCGTGTTCTTGCAAAGAAATGGCCCTGAACTCATGGTCTCGACCAATTTCTTAGTTTCACCATTTAATCCTTCATAAAAGTAGCTGATGGTTCGCCATTTCTCGTACCTGTGATATGGGCATGAGAGTAGCAAATCCTTGAAACGTTCCCAAGTTTGAGTGAATGTTTCATTGCTCTTTTGTTTGTAAGAATTTATTTTTCGTTTCAGCTCAGTGGTCATGCGAGGTGGAAAGAATTTCTTCAGGAAAGTAGTGTTCATCGCATGCCAGGTGTAGATGGAGTTTGGCTTCAAGGTGAGTAACCTCGCTTTTGCTTTATCCTTCAGAGGGAAAAGAAATAGCATTAGACGTGTAACGTCTACACGAAAGTTCTGTGAGAAATTTTTACAAACATCCTCAAAGTCCTTGACATGTAGATACGCTTTCTCGCTCTCCATTCCATGAAAGGTAGGAAGGAGTTGAATCATTCCATTGCGAAATTGAAATTCGCCTGCATTGGGTGGAATGAGGATACAAGAAGGCGTAGGCGCGTGTTCAGGTGTCATGAGATCACACAAAGATGAAGTGAATCATCGATTGGTACAACCACATTGTCACCGTTTTCACTTTGATTATCCGCCATTGAATCGTTCGGTGTAACTATGGGGTTAATAGAACTAGATGAATTGGATGAATAAAATGGGTTTTCGTAAATTCCTTCGATGGAATTATCGGACATAAAGGG
Organism: Hydrangea macrophylla; assembly: GCA_033977485.1. Lineage (NCBI taxonomy): Eukaryota > Viridiplantae > Streptophyta > Magnoliopsida > Cornales > Hydrangeaceae > Hydrangea > Hydrangea macrophylla. The sequence goes on from CM066997.1 coordinate 64,741,960, forward strand.
AAAGACCCTAAGTAATTTTTAATCTAAAGAACAAAAGAAAAATAAATTAGAAAGAGATAAGGATAGATTGAGGTAATCGAAGCGTTATCTTGTCACCTTCTCCGGCAACGGCGCCAAAAACTTGACACGAGAATTTTTATGTGTACGCTTGTGTGCTATACCCAAGTGTAGGTAATCGTGCAAGTAGTAGTCTGGTTAAGTCAAGGTCGATCCCACAGGGAAGGTGGTAAACTAATTACTTAGATTAATCTCAAAAAGGGAAAATAAAAATCAATATTTTAAATAATGCAGAACACAAAGTTCCATAGTTTATCAACTACTAAAGATAAGACAATTAAACTAAATTAAACTAATTACTAACTAATTAATTAAAGCAATGATTTAAAACGTGTTTTTCTTACTAAAAAGGAATGTTGGGATTACACGAATCCACCGCGACCTAGCCATCTACCATGCAGTTGCGTTCACGCTCAATGGAGCACATTCTCTACAGTATTCCGTATTTCTCTTAGGATAAAGAATCTCTAGTCCTTTCATGACCGGGACTAAATCATCACAATTAAATTTGAAATACAAGAAAGCGGTTTAAAGCAATAGTTTTGATTCTCACCTACAATGGTGTTAGCATTGAGGGTGGTTTGCAAAATATATTGAAGAAAAATGCCCCAAGGCTTAAAGTTCACAGACTGTTTTGACAAACTGAGTGTTTGGGGACAATTTGATAACAATCCAGTAAAGCAGAAAGTCTAGGAATACTGCATAGAATGTCCTCAAGAATCAGAGAGTTCGATCGATCAACGCGCTTTCGATCGATCAAACTTCTTCATCCCTTGATCGATCGAACTGACTTCGATCGCTCGACTGAATCGTTGTTTCGATCGATCGAAGTTTTTTTCGATCGATCGAACACAGGAATTATTCTGCTGCATGGCAGAGGCTTGAGATCACAGTTTCATCGTGATCTCCCAACCTGGGGACTACTCAGACATCGTCTGAAGTGTCTCGGATTCGCTTTTAACGTAAAGTCCCATTAAGGGTGTGTTTGTTTGTGATTTTTTTGCAATGAATCTATGAGAATTAATTATATAATTATAACTACCATGCAATAATATGGAATGACAGATTATATTACCATAGGCTAAGTGCAGAATGTAAACAAAGCAACCTGGAGCGAAAACTTGTATTGAACAAAGAGAAATCCAAACCAAACAATACGTATCCTTAATGAAAACCTACAAAATAAACGATGTGAAACTCTCTACTCTCTATAAACTGATGAAAAATGAAAGTGGGCGTCCTTATGGACGTACATAATACGAATATATATACTTAAGACCTAATGCTAGGGTTAAAAACCCGCTTCTACTGCGTGCGCGTAAAATTTGATAAAAGCCATGTTCGATCGATCGAACATCTTTCGATCGATTGAACTTCTGGAGTCTTTGAGCGCTTGAACTTCTGTCGATCGATCTAACCTTCGTTCGATCAAATGGTCCTCAATAGATCGAGGTTCACTTTTCATCTTTTACTTGTCTTCATTAGAATTAAGCTCTCCCTTTTATCTTTCTCATCTAATTCTTTACACAACATACGTAATCTGCACAAACTACAGTTAAAATAAACAACTTATCATAGTTTAATCAAATTATGTACAAACTAGCATTGTAATTCAAATTGCAGATAAATGAAGGAATTGTGAAATAATTTAATACATTTTCTTCTTTTAGCGCGGTTGTATTTTACAAATACCCCCGCTTGTCACTTACTCTGAATCAGAGGGTAGATTTTATCTTGACAATATATGTTCACAACCCTATGAATATGACATACCCAAGATATCTAGGTGTTTATCTTTTATAGACCTCACTGATTGGTAAGTCAAAGCAATCATATCCACAGTCTGTGTTCAGAATTGTCTCAAGATTGAGAACACATACCTTATACAAGTTATGAGTTCTTATTGACTGTTTGACAGTTTTGAGTGTTAATAAGAAAGCTGAGGTCCGCCAATGCACTATAAGCACTAGCAAATTAACTGAGAGTTGCACTCTAGTGATTGAGATTCATCACTCCATCCAATGGTAGTCAATCATGCTACAGAGTAAACCTGATGAGATATCCAGTCTCATTATCCACTGTGAGAAGTTCTAAGTATCAAAGAATAGTAATTCATATCTCACTTGTATGTATCTCCTACACACACGAATTACTTACTATGACACTTAAGGATTAACAATCATCTCATGAAAGAAACATACATAATGAAATGTAAAGCTGATATCCAATTATTAAAATGTCAATGTCTCATACATAAAGTAATGGTTTGAGGGCACAAACCCAACAAACTCCCACTTGCACTCATAACCATATAGGATTACATCTGAGACCAAGACTATCTAGATGACGATCAAAGACCTTCTGTGGGAAGGCCTTTGTAAACGGATCAGCAAGATTGTTAGTGGTGGCAATCTTAGTGACACTCACATCTCCACTTTGAACAATTTCTCGGATAAGATGATATTTCCTCTCTATGTGATTTCCCTTTCCGTGGTTCCTTGGCTCCTTGGACTGAGCCACTTCCCCACTATTATCACAATAAAGCATAATCGGCGACAGCGACGCTGGTACCACCTCGAGCTCCATAAGGAACTTCTTGAGCCAAACAGCTTTCTTTGTGGCTTCACAAGCAGCTACATACTCTGCTTCTGTAGTTGAGTCTGCAATGCATTTCTGCTTAATGCTCCTCCAACTAACAGCACCACCTCCCAAGGTAAAGAGATGACCGGACGTCGACTTCCTCGAATCTTTATCTGACATAAAATCCGAGTCAGTGTATCCTACTGGAATTAACTCACTACCACCGTACATAAGCATGTAATCTTTAGTCCTTCTCAAGAACTTAAGAATGTGCTTAACGGTTGTTTAGTGCTCTAGACCTGGATTCGACTGATACCTGCTAACCATGCCAACAGCAAAATAGATATCTGGTCTAGTGCATAACATCGTATACATGAGACTTCCTACTACCGAAGCATAGGGAATTCCTGTCAAGCGATTCCACTCCTCCTATGTCTTTGGACACTGGTCCTTGGAGAATGCTAAACCATGCCTAAAAGGTAACAAGCCTTTTTTCGAATTATCCATTGAAAACCTAGTTAGCACTTTATCGATATAACCAGCTTGAGATAATCCCATTATCTTTCACTTGCGATCTCGAAAGAGCGTTATCCCTAGAATATAGCTCGCCTCTCCTAGATCCTTTATATCGAAAGTACTAGCTAGCCAAACCTTGACCATTGATAATGCCGCTACATCATTTCCAATGAGTAGAATGTCGTCAACGTAAAGCACAAGAAAAGCCACCACTTTTCCTTCACACTTCTTGTATGTATAAGGTTCATCCAGATTTTGTTTGAAACCAAACGACTTGACCGCTTGGTCAAATCAGATGTTCCAACTCCTAGATGCCTTCTTAAGCCCATAAATGGACTTTTGCAACTTGCATACCAAGTTACCTTTCCGACCAGCTACGAACCCTTCCGGTTGTTGCATATAGATGTCCTCCTCAAGATTGCCATTCAAGAATACAGTCTTGACGTCCATCTGCTAGATCTCATAATCTAGGCATGCAGCAATGGATAAGAGTATCCTGATGGTCTTGAGCATGGCCACCGGCAAGAAGGTTTCCTCATAGTCAATGCCCTCCCTCTGAGTATAACCTTTCGCTACAAGCCTAGCCTTAAAGGTCTCAACAATTTCGTTAGATCCTCTTTTCCTCTTGTAGACCCACTTGCAACCAATGGGTTTAATATTGGCTGGAAGTTCTATAAGATTCTAGACCTGATTAGAATCCATAGATTCCAATTCAGCCTTCATAGCTTTAACCCAATGAACTGAATCAACATCAACCATTGCCTCTTTGTATGTGGTAGGATCAGATTCAGATTCTATGGAGATAGCTTCAAAAACTTCTCCTAAGAACATGTATCTATCAGGCTGGCTGATAATCCTCCCACTACGACGAGGTACTGGTGCAGAAATGGGTGAAGAAGTGGTGTTTTCTTGATTTATATCGTTATTAACTGCGGGTTGGACTGAGGGCTCTCCTTTTATCTCTATAAGATCTATCCATCCCTTAGGTTTATGGTCCATGATATAATCATCCTCTAAGAAAATAGCATTTGTACTAAAAAAACACTTTCTGTTCTCTTGGATCATAAAAATACCATCCATAAGTACCCTTTGGATACCCCACAAAGTAACATACTTCCGATCTAGAATCCAATTTGCTCATCTTTTATTTCAACAGATGTGCCGGACACCCCCATATCCGAAGATGTTGCAAAGAAGGCTTGCGCCCAATCCACATCTGTCGTGGTGTCCTTGGAACAGATTTACTTGGTACTAGATTTAGTATGTAAGCAGTGGTTTCCAAGCATAACCCTAAAGGAATAATGGCAACTCAGAATAACTCATCATCGACCTAGTCATGTCTAAAAGTGTCCGATTCCTTCTCTCTGCTACACCGTTACGCTGAGGCGTACCAGGTGCAGTCAACTGTGATAGAATCCCATTCTGTACGAGCTGATCAGTAAACTCATTAGAGAGGTACTCGCCACCTCGATCAGATCGAATGGCCTTGATGTGTGTGCCCAATTCTTTCTCCACTTCAGCCCTAAACTCTTTGAACTTTTCAAAGGCTTCAGACTTGTGCTGCATTAGGTACACATATCCATACCTAGAGTGGTCATCAGTAAATGTTATGAAATACTCATAACCACCCCTTGCTCTAATATTTATTGGTCCACACACATCAGTATGAACTAATTCCAATAATGCATTGGTTCTATTGCCCTTTGTAGGAAAAGGCCTTTTGGTCATCTTACCCTCTAAACAAGACTCGAAGACTTCCATTGGTTCGAGAACCAAATCGCCTAAGACCCCTTCTTTGACTAGTCTGCCAATCCTATTTAGATTGATATGACCAAGCCCCATATGCCAAAGCCTTGTTGGATTAGTGGAAGGTCTCTTTCTTTTAGATGGTACAGTTACCATTGAGTTATTAAGTTCCATGCAAGAGTCTTTAGAAATATTGGGAGTAATCACATACAAACCATTTGATTTAACACCAGAACTATTTATTTTAATCACGACTTCAGTTCCAAAATGAAAAGAATAACCATTATTCGATAAATTAGAAATCAAAATTAAATTATGTCTCATTAAAGGGACGTAAAGTACATCTGATAAAATCAAAACTTTATTGTCTAGAAATTCTAAAACTATGACTCCTATAGCAACCGCAGAAACGGTTGCGTTAGAACCTTGAGTAAGTATGATTTCTCCATCACTGTACCTCTTGGTTGATATGAACCCCTGCAATGAATTACAGATATGGTTAGTCGCACCAGAATCAATGCACCAAGTGTTTGAAGTGTCCGTTATAAATTTTACTTCAATCACATGTGATTCAATCATACCTTGAACTCTTGTTGCTAAGAATTCTGGACAATTCCTCTTCCAGTGGCCCTTCTCACCGCATTGAAAACACTTTCCTTTGCCTTGGCCACCTACCTTCCCTTTGCCCTTACCTTTTCCCTTAGATTTTGCAATCTTAGGGACCGGTCCAACACTTAAACCACCAGTACCAGCCTTCTTCTTCCCTTTCCTTCCTTTCGGTGTAGATCGAGAAGAGGAAACGTTTTTCTCAATGCCCAAAACGTTGACCCCAGGTTCGATCACCCCTTTCGCTGACAAAAGAGAACTCATCAATTCGCTCATTGAAAAATTCATTTGATTCATATTATAGTTAAGTTTAAATTGAGCGAATGAAGGCGACAGCAAATTAAGGATCATATCTACTTGGGTTTGTGCATCGATGTTGGCACCTAGGGTCTCCAGCTCGTTTAAATAACCAATCATTTTTAAAACATGTTCCTTGTCTGGAGTCCCTTCCGACATCTTTGCACTCGTTATCTTTTGCATGGCTACTTGTCTGGAAGGCCTGCCATGCTCCCCAAACATCTTTTTTAGGGATGTGATAATGTCACTAGCAGAATCATTCGATTGCAATTGGTGTTGCGACACACCAGCCATTGAGGCCAGAATATAGCAACGAGCCATTCCATTCGACTTCTTCCATTTGTCGAACTCGCGGCTGGCAGGTGTCGAAGAATTTATCGTGGGTTCTTCAGGGCTTGGGGTGGTGAGGACATATATGTGATCCTCCGCAGTTAACACGATGTCAAGGTTACGTTTCCATTCAATGTAGTTGTTTCCAGTTAACTTGTTTTGAGTGAGTATGGTGGCAAGTGGACTAAATGTAGATCCAGACATTATGATTACTGAAAATCAAACAAACAAAATAAATATGGATATCAGAATTTGACAGTTTTAAATAAAAGAATCCTTAAACACTCTTATTTTTAAAACAAAGTCGTCGAAATATCAAAACGAAAGAATAAAGCCTCCGAGTGGTGGTCAATGTTCGATCTTTCGATTAATCATGACTTGTCCACAATGTAACTCTTGCAAAACAATTTATGACTCCCGAACCTTTTTGATCTCTAAGTTTCTAAATAATACCCCATGTGGGATCCCTTATCCATAGTTTAGCTAGTGTGTACCATTAACTAAGATCCAATCACAACCGTCTCAAGTAGCGCCTCCGTATGGTGGTCACCCTCTAACACGTCTGATTGATCCTATCAAAGGAAGTTCACATCTAGTAACCAACGAGTAATTCACCCTCCGTATGGAATGATCACCCCTAGCGAGGTGACACAGAATGCACCACTCATCTTACATTGAACCGTTAATGGAAGATCATGGGTGTTTATTAATAAGACCCTCTCCCACTAGATTTAGAAATTAAGGATTTTGCTTTTAAAAATGTTTCCACACATTACCCATAAACATCCAATGTTTACTAATGCGTTGAAATGGTTTTTGAATTTAATTTTAGAAAACTTGTTTTACGTGCATGCAAGTAGTAACAATATAATTAAATGCCAATCACAAAACAAGCACTTAAAACAAAAAACTAAAATTAAAAATAGAGACATCCAAACGAGGCCTCTATCTCACTTGGCTCTATCTCCATAGAACCTCCTTTTAGTTTGATCGCCTCCAGCTCCATCTTCATAGACAAAGGCTCCTTGCTCCATCTTCATGGATTTTCTAATTCTATTACATTTATCCTATGCTTCTTTTGAAGCTTACAATTTATCTAGAATAAGAAAAAGCAACAACAAAAATAAAAGGCTAGGGAAACCGATTGGACTTTCCTTTTCGTAGGATTGAAGTCGCAGCGCCCTTTACATATGCCTTAAAACCAAACCAAATTTAAATTACAACATGCACAAATCTCAAACAATTTAAATACAAAATTCAAAAGTCTTGGTGCCATGGGAGATAATGACTAAACTAGTTGCAAAAGGGTTAGTCGTACACGCATCCACACATATATAACAAATATATGTAACTATTGGAACACTTTACATACTGAATTAGAACTTAAAACAGCATCTTACTTCTCTGTCACAGTTCGATCGCTCGAACCTTCGATCGCTTGAACATTCTATTTCACATAATGATTTGAAAATTTTGCAGAAAATTTTAAAATTAAAGTTTTTAATTTCAAAACTCTTTAAGACTGTGAAACAGAGAACCTGACAAAGATTCTGTCTCGATCGATTTAACTTCATTCGATCGATCGAACACCAGAGGGTTTCGATCGATCGAAAATTATTCGATTGCTTGAGTACAGAGAATGTTCGATCGATTGAACCCACCTTACATCCTACGCAATCACAGATTTGTACTCTGCTGCGATAACACTGCAGAAATAGATCTGTGACGATGCAGTTTTGAAAACTGTTCTAAAATCAACATGCAAATCAAAATAGTGTTCCAAAAATGCATCTATAGATCCAAATGAGTGTGGCTCGGATACCAATTGATGGAAAAACTAGTTTAAGTTAAAAGTTTAAACGCGCAGCGGAAAAGTCAAGTTATAAAAACTTAATGGTAGCCCTGGATCTACTACTCGTCAATTCCATAGATGCGTACAAGAGGGGACAAGAATTATACCTTTGTGTTTTGAACCCAATTCTGATTTTCTTCTTCTTCCTTGGTGATGCAACAGCCTCTACTAGGTTGTCTTCACCCTTATGTCTCCTGCGGATGCTTCCCGGAGAGACTAGAGATAGTGGAATCTCTAATAGAGAGGAAGAAGAAGGTTTGGGGCTCTAAAATAGTTTCTGCAGCTTCTGACGTTCAAAAATGACAAACTACTATTTCAAAACGCAGCTGGCCTATTTATAGATTCCAAGAATTGACCTAACCTTCAATCGATCGAAGGACTTTGATCGATCGAACATTCGATCGATCGAACAATTCTCAATTGATCGTACCTACCATGACTTCGATCGATCGAACTAGCTTCAATCGATCAAAACTGTCTTGATAGCTTCCTCAAGTGTCTTTCCAAGTATCCTGGCGGAGCTAAGAGTGGGACCTCATAGGCTCTTTATTGTTAGCTCATATCAGTTGATTAATTCCCATGACCAAACTCTTTGATCAGCAAATTAATCGACTAATCAGTTAACGTTTACTCCACTATAAAACGATAACTGAACTCCAACGCAAAAGAACATATCTGAAGCGATAACTAGACTTGTAAGTTTGTACTAATGTCCCTCTACCTTCAGCATTCATAATCATATTCAGGTAGTCGGATAACTGTTAGTGTCAACCTGAATCATGATTACTTCTTGTATTCCTTGAGTCCCATTCACCTCTCATGATTACCAAACATGTTGATAACTCTTATCAACAAGACTACAGTACTCAGTAATCGACTTGGTGACATTCTCAAGGGAATGCTTACTCTAAATCAAAGGGTAGATTCTATCTTGACAATATATGTTCACAACCCTATGAATATGACATAACCAAGATACCCAGGTGTTGATCTTTTATTGACCTCACTGATTAGTAAGTCAAAGCAGTCATACCAACAGTTTGTGTTCATAATCATCTCAAGATTGAGAACACGTACCTTATTCAAGTTATGAGTTCTTATTGACTGTTTGACAGTCTTGAGTGTCAATAAGAAAGCTCAGGTCTGTCAACGCACTATAAGCACTAGCATATTAACTGAGAGTTGCACTCTAGTAATTGAGATTCATCACTCCATCCAATGGTAGTCAATCATGCTACAGTGTAAACCTGATGAGATGTCTAGTCCCATCATCCACTGTGACAAGTTCTAAGTATCAAAGAATAGTAATTCGTATCTCACTTGTATGTATCTCATACACAGACGAATTACTTACTATGACACTTAAGGATTAACAATCATATCATGAAAGAAACATACATAATGAAATGTAAAGCTGATATCCATGTATTAAAATGTCAATGTCTCATACATAAAGTAATGGTTTGAGGGCACAAACCCAAAATACCCTACTATTTTAAGCATGGACAACATGTATGTATGTCCAAATATAACTACTATGTGGGGTAGTGTCCATATGTAAGCCTAATTAGGGAATTATCCCTAGTATTAATAACCTTATATTCTAATTCTAAGTAAAGATAGTGTTCAAGTGTATGCATGTATGGATGCATGGATTAGAATTAACATGCAAGAATATAAACGTGGATAGCATGGATAACCTAATATCCTAATTAATATGAGTTACTACATGATTCCTATATGAGTGCCTTAGATCTAGACTTGTAGATTTGATTAAGGATTTGTTTGATGGAAAAACCGGCTTAAAATAAATGTTGAAACGCGCAGTGGAAATGTAAAGTTATAAAAACTTATTGGTAGGCCAGGATCTACTACCTGTCAATTCCATAGATGCATACTAACAAGAGGGAGAAGAAATATACCTCAGGTCTTGAACCGAATTCTAAAAACTTCTTTCTCCTTGATGGTGCGGCAACTTCTACGAGGATATATTCACTCTTATGACTCCTGCGGATGCCTGCCGGAAGGAAGAGGGTCAGTGGGAACCCTAACAGGGTGGATAGGAAAGGTTTAGGGAAACCTAAATAGTTTTTGCAGCTTTTGACATTCAAAATGACGATTAAAAACGTTTTGTACGTTGTGGTCCTATTTATAGATTCCCAGAACCGACCTAACCTTCGAGCGATCGAAGTGTATTCGATCGATCGAACCTTCGATCGATCGAACAACCCTCGAGCGATCGAACCTGCCTATACTTCAATCGACCGAGACTCCTTTGATCGATCGAACCTACCTTGACATGATCCTCATATGCCCTTCCAAGCTTCCTAGCAGAGATAAGAGTGGAACCTCCTAGGCTCTTTATTATTGGTTCAGACCAGTTTGTTAATTACCATGACCAAACTCTTTGATCAGTACACTAACTAACTGGTCAGTTAACTTTTACTCCACTATAAAATGATAACTGAACTCCAACGCAAAAGAACATATCCGAAACGATAACTAGACTTGTATGTTGTACTAATGTCCCTCTACCTTCAGCATTCGAATCATATTCAGGTAGTTGGATAACTGTTACTGTCAACCTGAATCATGATTACTTGTTGTATTCCTTGAGTCCCATTCACCTCTCATGAGTACCAAACATGTTGACAACTCTTATCAACAAGACTGTAGTACTCAGTAATTGACTTGGTGACATTCTCAAGGGACTGCTTACTCTGAATCAGAGAGTAGATTCTATCTTGACAATATATGTTCAAAACCCTATGAATATGACACACACAAGATACCCAGGTGTTGATGTTTTATGGACCTCATTGATTGGTAAGTCAAAGCAGTCATACCCACAGCCTGTGTTCATAATCGTCTCAAGATTGAGAACACATACCTTATACAAGTTATGAGTTCTTATTGACTGTTTGACAGTCTTGAGTGTCAATAAGAAAGCTCAGGTCTGTCAATGCACTATAAGCACTAGCATATTAACTGAGAGTTGCACTCTAGTGTTTGAGATTCATCACTCCATCCAATGGTAGTCAATCATGCTACAGTGTAAACCTGACGAGATATCCAGTCTCATCATCCACTGTGACAAGTTCTAAGTATCAAAGAATAGTAATTCGTATCTCACTTGTATGTATCTCATACACAGACGAATTACTTACTATGACACTTAAGCAATAACAATCATCTAATGAAAGAAACATACATAATGAAATGTAAAGCTGATATCCATGTATTAAAATGTCAATGTCTCATACATAAAGTAATGGTTTGAGGGCACAAACCCAACATACCCTACTATTCTAAGCGTGGACATGTATGTACGTCCAAATATAACTACTATGTGGGGTAGTGTCCATATGTAAGCCTAATTAGGGAATTATCCCTAGTATTAATAACCTTCTATTCTAATTCTAAGTAAAGATAGTGTTCAAGTGTATGCATGTATGGATGCATGGATTAGAATTAACATGCAAGAATATAAACGTGGATAGCATGGATAACCTAATATCCTAATTAATATGAATTACTACATGATTCCTATATGAGTGCCTTAGATCTAGACTTGTAGATTTGATTAAGGATTTGTTTGATGGAAAAACCGGCTTAAAATAAAAGTTGAAACGCGCAGTGGAAATGTAAAGTTATAAAAACTTATTGGTAGGCCAGGATCTACTACCTGTCAATTCCATAGATGCATACTAACAAGAGGGAGAAGAAATATACCTCAGGTCTTGAACCGAATTCTAAAAACTTCTTTCTCCTTGATGGTGCGGCAACTTCTACGAGGCTACATTCACTCTTATGACTCCTGCGGATGCCTGCCGGAAGGAAGAGGGTCAGTGGGAACCCTAACAGGGTGGATTGGAAAGGTTTAGGGAAACCTAAATAGTTTTTGCAGCTTTTGACATTCAAAATGACGATTAAAAACGTTTTGTACGTAGTTGTCCTATTTATTGATTCCCAAAACCGACCTAACCTTCGAGCGATCGAAGTGTATTCGATCGATCGAACCTTCGATCGATCGAACAGCCCTCGAGCGATCGAACCTGCCTATACTTCAATCGACCGAGACTCCTTTGATCGATCGAACCTACTTTGACATGATCCTCATATGCCCTTCCAAGCTTCCTAGCAGAGATAAGAGTGGAACCTCCTGGGCTCTTTATTATTGGTTCAGACCAGTTTGTTAATTACCACGACCAAACTCTTTGATCAGTACACTAACTAACTGGTCAGTTAACTTTTACTCCACTATAAAATGATAACTGAACTCCAACGCAAAAGAACATATCCGAAACGATAACTAGACTTGTATGTTGTACTAATGTCCCTCTACCTTCAGCATTCGAATCATATTCAGGTAGTTGGATAACTGTTACTGTCAACCTGAATCATGATTACTTGTTGTATTCCTTGAGTCCCATTCACCTCTCATGAGTACCAAACATGTTGACAACTCTTATCAACAAGACTGTAGTACTCAGTAATTGACTTGGTGACATTCTCAAGGGACTGCTTACTCTGAATCAGAGAGTAGATTCTATCTTGACAATATGTGTTCAAAACCCTATGAATATGACAAACACAAGATACCCAGGTGTTGATGTTTTATGGACCTCACTGATTGGTAAGTCAAAGCAGTCATACCCACAGTCTGTGTTCATAATCGTCTCAAGATTGAGAACCCATACCTTATACAAGTTATGAGTTCTTATTGACTGTTTGACAGTCTTGAGTATCAATAAGAAAGCTCAGGTCTGTCACTGCACTATAAGCACTAGCATATTAACTGAGAGTTGCACTCTAGTGTTTGAGATTCATCACTCCATCCAATGGTAGTCAATCATGCTATAGTGTAAACCTGACGAGATATCCAGTCTCATCATCCACTGTGACAAGTTCTAAGTATCAAAGAATAGTAATTCGTATCTCACTTGTATGTATCTCATACACACACGAATTACTTACTATGACACTTAAGCAATAACAATCATCTCATGAAAGAAACAAACATAATGAAATGTAAAGCTGATATCCATGTATTAAAATGTCAATGTCTCATACATAAAGTAATGGTTGGAGGGCACAAACCCAACATACCCTACTATTCTAAGCGTGGACAACATGTATGTACGTCCAAATATAACTACTATATGGGGTAGTGTCCATATGTAAGCCTAATTAGGGAATTATCCCTAGTATTAATAACCTTATATTCTAATTCTAAGTAAAGATAGTGTTCAAGTGTATGCATGTATGGATGCATGGATTAGAATTAACATGCAAGAATATAAACGTGGATAGCATGGATAACCTAATATCCTAATTAATATGAATTACTACATGATTCCTATATGAGTGCCTTAGATCTAGACTTGTAGATTTGATTAAGGATTTGTTTGATGGAAAAACCGGCTTAAACTAAAAGTTGAAACGCGCAGTGGAAATGTAAAGTTATAAAAACTTATTGCTAGGCCAGGATCTACTACCTGTCAATTCCATAGATGCATACTAACAAGAGGGAGAAGAAATATACCTCAGGTCTTGAACCGAATTCTAAAAACTTCTTTCTCCTTGATGGTGCGGCAATTTCTATGAGGCTATATTCACTCTTATGACTCCTGCGGATGCCTGCCGGAAGGAAGAGGGTCAGTGGGAACCCTAACAGGGTGGATAGGAAAGGTTTAGGGAAACCTAAATAGTTTTTGCAGCTTTTGACATTCAAAATGACGATTAAAAACGTTTTGTACGTAGTTGTCCTATTTATAGATTCCCAGAACCGACCTAACCTTCGAGCGATCGAAGTGTATTCGATCGATCGAACCTTCGATCGATCGAACAACCCTCGAGCGATCGAACCTGCCTATACTTCAATCGACCGAGACTCCTTTGATCGATCGAACCTACCTTGACATGATCCTCATATGCCCTTCCAAGCTTCCTAGCAGAGATAAGAGTGGAACCTCCTAGGCTCTTTATTATTGGTTCAGACCAGTTTGTTAATTACCATGACCAAACTCTTTGATCAGTACACTAACTAACTGGTCAGTTAACTTTTACTCCACTATAAAATGATAACTGAACTCCAACGCAAAAGAACATATCCGAAACGATAACTAGACTTGTATGTTATACTAATGTCCCTCTACCTTCAGCATTCGAATCATATTCAGGTAGTTGGATAACTGTTACTGTCAACCTGAATCATGATTACTTGTTGTATTCCTTGAGTCCTATTCACCTCTCATGAGTACCAAACATGTTGACAACTCTTATCAACAAGACTGTAGTACTCAGTAATTGACTTGGTGACATTCTCAAGGGACTGCTTACTCTGAATCAGAGAGTAGATTCTATCTTGACAATATGTGTTCAAAACCCTATGAATATGACAAACACAAGATACCCAGGTGTTGATGTTTTATGGACCTCACTGATTGGTAAGTCAAAGCAGTCATACCCACAGTCTGTGTTCATAATCGTCTCAAGATTGAGAACACATACCTTATACAAGTTATGAGTTCTTATTGACTGTTTGACAGTCTTGAGTATCAATAAGAAAGCTCAGGTCTGTCAATGCACTATAAGCACTAGCATATTAACTGAGAGTTGCACTCTAGTGTTTGAGATTCATCACTCCATCCAATGGTAGTCAATCATGCTACAGTGTAAACCTGACGAGATATCCAGTCTCATCATCCACTGTGACAAGTTCTAAGTATCAAAGAATAGTAATTCGTATCTCACTTGTATGTATCTCATACACACACGAATTACTTACTATGACACTTAAGCAATAACAATCATCTCATGAAAGAAACATACATAATGAAATGTAAAGCTGATATCCATGTATTAAAATGTCAATGTCTCATACATAAAGTAATGGTTTGAGGGCACAAACCCAACATACCCTACTATTCTAAGCGTGGACAACATGTATGTACGTCCAAATATAACTACTATGTGGGGTAGTGTCCATATGTAAGCCTAATTAGGGAATTATCCCTAGTATTAATAACCTTCTATTCTAATTCTAAGTAAAGAAAGTGTTCAAGTGTATGCATGTATGGATGCATGGATTAGAATTAACATGCAAGAATATAAACGTGCATAGCATGGATAACCTAATATCCTAATTAATATGAATTACTACATGATTCCTATATGAGTGCCTTAGATCTAGACTTGTACATTTGATTAAGGATTTGTTTGATGGAAAAACCGGCTTAAAATAAAAGTTGAAACGCGCAGTGGAAATGTAAAGTTATAAAAACTTATTGGTAGGCCAGGATCTACTACCTGTCAATTCCATAGATGCATACTAACAAGAGGGAGAAGAAATATACCTCAGGTCTTGAACCGAATTCTAAAAACTTCTTTCTCCTTGATGGTGCGGCAACTTCTACGAGGCTATATTCACTCTTATGACTCCTGCGGATGCCTGTCGGAAGGAAGAGGGTCAGTGGGAACCCTAACAGGGTGGATA
Source organism: Hydrangea macrophylla (assembly GCA_033977485.1). Classification (NCBI taxonomy): domain Eukaryota; kingdom Viridiplantae; phylum Streptophyta; class Magnoliopsida; order Cornales; family Hydrangeaceae; genus Hydrangea; species Hydrangea macrophylla. The sequence continues at coordinate 64,757,442 of CM066997.1, forward strand.
GGAAAGGTTTAGGGAAACCTAAATAGTTTTTGCAGCTTTTGACATTCAAAATGACGATTAAAAACGTTTTGTACGTAGTTGTCCTATTTATAGATTCCCAGAACCGACCTAACCTTCGAGCGATCGAAGTGTATTCGATCGATCGAACCTTCGATCGATCGAACAACCCTCGAGCGATCGAACCTGCCTATACTTCAATCGACCGAGACTCCTTTGATCGATCGAACCTACCTTGACATGATCCTCATATGCCCTTCCAAGCTTCCTAGCAGAGATAAGAGTGGAACCTCCTAGGCTCTTTATTATTGGTTCAGACCAGTTTGTTAATTACCATGACCAAACTCTTTGATCAGTACACTAACTAACTGGTCAGTTAACTTTTACTCCACTATAAAATGATAACTGAACTCCAACGCAAAAGAACATATCCGAAACGATAACTAGACTTGTATGTTGTACTAATGTCCCTCTACCTTCAGCATTCGAATCATATTCAGGTAGTTGGATAACTGTTACTGTCAACCTGAATCATGATTACTTGTTGTATTCCTTGAGTCCCATTCACCTCTCATGAGTACCAAACATGTTGACAACTCTTATCAACATGACTGTAGTGCTCAGTAATTGACTTGGTGACATTCTCAAGGGACTGCTTACTCTGAATCAGAGAGTAGATTCTATCTTGACAATATGTGTTCAAAACCCTATGAATATGACAAACACAAGATACCCAGGTGTTGATGTTTTATGGACCTCACTGATTGGTAAGTCAAAGCAGTCATACCCACAGTCTGTGTTCATAATCGTCTCAAGATTGAGAACCCATACCTTATACAAGTTATGAGTTCTTATTGACTGTTTGACAGTCTTGAGTATCAATAAGAAAGCTCAGGTCTGTCAATGCACTATAAGCACTAGCATATTAACTGAGAGTTGCACTCTAGTGTTTGAGATTCATCACTCCATCCAATGGTAGTCAATCATGCTACAGTGTAAACCTGACGAGATATCCAGTCTCATCATCCACTGTGACAAGTTCTAAGTATCAAAGAATAGTAATTCGTATCTCACTTGTATGTATCTCATACACACACGAATTACTTACTATGACACTTAAGCAATAACAATCATCTCATGAAAGAAACATACATAATGAAATGTAAAGCTGATATCCATGTATTAAAATGTCAATGTCTCATACATAAAGTAATGGTTTGAGGGCACAAACCCAACATACCCTACTATTCTAAGCGTGGACAACATGTATGTACGTCCAAATATAACTACTATGTGGGGTAGTGTCCATATGTAAGCCTAATTAGGGAATTATCCCTAGTATTAATAACCTTCTATTCTAATTCTAAGTAAAGATAGTGTTCAAGTGTATGCATGTATGGATGCATGGATTAGAATTAACATGCAAGAATATAAACGTGGATAGCATGGATATCCTAATATCCTAATTAATATGAATTACTACATGATTCCTATATGAGTGCCTTAGATCTAGACTTGTAGATTTGATTAAGGATTTGTTTGATGGAAAAATCGGCTTAAAATAAAAGTTGAAACGCGCAGTGGAAATGTAAAGTTATAAAAACTTATTGCTAGGCCAGGATCTACTACCTGTCAATTCCATAGATGCATACTAACAAGAGGGAGAAGAAATATACCTCAGGTCTTGAACCGAATTCTAAAAACTTCTTTCTCCTTGATGGTGCGGCAACTTCTACGAGGCTATATTCACTCTTATGACTCCTGCGGATGCCTGCCGGAAGGAAGAGGGTCAGTGGGAACCCTAACAGGGTGGATAGGAAAGGTTTAGGGAAACCTAAATAGTTTTTGCAGCTTTTGACATTCAAAATGACGATTAAAAACGTTTTGTACGTAGTTGTCCTATTTATAGATTCCCAGAACCGACCTAACCTTCGAGCGATCGAAGTGTATTCGATCGATCGAACCTTCGATCGATCGAACAACCCTCGAGCGATCGAACCTGCCTATACTTCAATCGACCGAGACTCCTTTGATCGATCGAACCTACCTTGACATGATCCTCATATGCCCTTCCAAGCTTCCTAGCAGAGATAAGAGTGGAACCTCCTAGGCTCTTTATTATTGGTTCAGACCAGTTTGTTAATTACCATGACCAAACTCTTTGATCAGTACACTAACTAACTGGTCAGTTAACTTTTACTCCACTATAAAATGATAACTGAACTCCAACGCAAAAGAACATATCCGAAACGATAACTAGACTTGTATGTTATACTAATGTCCCTCTACCTTCAGCATTCGAATCATATTCAGGTAGTTGGATAACTGTTACTATCAACCTGAATCATGATTACTTGTTGTATTCCTTGAGTCCCATTCACCTCTCATGAGTACCAAACATGTTGACAACTCTTATCAACAAGACTGTAGTACTCAGTAATTGACTTGGTGACATTCGCAAGGGACTGCTTACTCTGAATCAGAGAGTAGATTCTATCTTGACAATATGTGTTCAAAACCCTATGAATATGACAAACACAAGATACCCAGGTGTTGATGTTTTATGGACCTCACTGATTGGTAAGTCAAAGTAGTCATACCCACAGTCTGTGTTCATAATCGTCTCAAAATTGAGAACACGTACCTTATACAAGTTGAGTCCCTATTGACTGTTTGACATCATTAAGTGTCACTAGGAAAGCTCAGGTCCGTTAATGCACTATAAGCACTAGCATATTAACTAATAGTGACAGTCTAGTGATTGAGTTTAATCACTCCATCCAATGGTAGTTAATTATGCAACAGTGTATACCTGATGAGATATCCAGTCTCATAATCCACTGTGACAAGCTTTAAGTATCAAAGGATGGTAATTCATATCTCACTTGTATATATCTCATACATACACGAATTACCTACTATAATACTTAATGATTGAGAATAATCTCATGAAAGAAACATACATAATGAAATGTAAAACTGATATCCATATATTGAAATACTAATGTCATACATAAAGTAATGGTTTGAGGGCATAAACCCAACAAACTCCCACTTGCACTCACAACCATACAGGACTACATCTGAGACCTAGACTATCTAGATAACGATCAAAGACCTTCCGTGGCAAGGCCTTTGTAAACGGATCAGTAAGATTGTCGATGGTGACAATCTTGGTGACAGTCACATCTCCACGTTGAACAATAAAGCATCACGTGATAAGATGATATTTGCACTCTACGTGCTTTCCCTTTTTGTTGTTCCTTGGACTGAGTCACTGCCTTAGTATTATCACAATAAAGCATAATAGGTGATAGGAACACTGGTACCACCTCGAGCTTCGTAATGAACTTCTTGAGCCAAACAGCTTCCTTTGCGGCTTCACAAGCAGCCACATACTCAACTTTTGTGGTTGAGTCTACAATGCATTTCTGCTTAATGCTCCTCTAACTAGTAGCACAACCTCCCAAGGTAAAGAGATAACTGGATGTCGACTTCCTCGAATCATTATCTAACATAAAGTCCGAGTCAATGTATCCTACTGGAATTAACTTACTACCACCATAAATAAGCATATAATCGTTAGTCCTTCTCAAGTACTTAAGAATGTGCGTAACGGCTGTCCAGTGCTCTGGACCTGGATTTGACTGATACCTGCTAACCATATCAATGGCAAAAGAGATATCTGGTCTAGTGCATAACATCGCATACATAACTTCCCACCGCTAAGGCATAGGAAATTCATGACATGCAATTCTTCTCCTCCTGTGTCTTAGGACACTGTTCCATAGAGAATGCTAAACCATGCCTGAAAGGTAACAGACCTTTCTTTAAATTATCCATTGAAAACATAGTCAGCACCTTATCGATATAACTAGCTTGAGATAATCACATTATCTTTTGCTTGTAATCCCGAAAGAGCTTTATCCCAAGAATATAGCTCACCTCTCCTAGATCCTTCATATCAAATGTACTAGCTGGCTAAACCTTGACCGTTCACAATGCCTCTACATCATTCCCAATGAGTAGAATGTCATCAACATAAAGCACAAGAAAAGCCACCACTTTCCCTTCACTCTTCTTGTATACACAAGGTTCATCCAAATTCTTTATAAAACCAAACGACTTGACGGCTCGGTCAGATTGGATGTTACAACTCTTGGATGTCTGCTTAAGTCCTTAATTGGAGTTTTCCAACTTGCTGAACCCTTCTGGTTGCTGCATTTAGATGTCCTCCTCAAGATTACCATTCAAGAATGCAGTCTTGACGTTCATCTACCAGATCTCATAGTCTAGGCATGCAGCAATGGATAAAAGTATTCTGATTGACTTGAGCATGGCTACCGACAAGAAGGTTTCCTCATAGCCAATGCCCTCCCTCTGAGTATAACCTTTCGCTACAAGCCTAGCCTTAAAAGTCTCAACCTTTCCATCAGATCCTCTTTTCCTCTTGTAGACCCAATTGCAACCAATGGGTTTAATATTAGCTGGATGTTCTACAAGATCCCAGACCTGGTTAGAAACCATAGATTCCAATTTAGCCTTCATAACTTGAACCCAACGAACTGAATCAACATCAGCCATTGCCTCTTCGTATAAGGTAGGATCGGATTCAGATTCTATAGAGAGCTTCAAAAACCTCTCCTAAGAACATGTATCTATTAGGCTGACTGATAATCCTCCCGCTACAACGAGGTACTGGTACGGAAATGGGTGAAGAAGTGGTGTTTTCTTGATTTACATTGTTATTAACCCCATTAACATGAGCGGTTTTTCGCTCAAAGTCAATAAATAGGGCAGAGTGTGCAACATTTGTAGGCGCTAACACACGCCACTTCTGCCCAGGCATACTTTTTTTCCTCAAAACATTATTACTTGTGTTCTTGTATGATTTGTGAGTTTTCATTGTTCTTAGAGCGTTTGTAATTGCTACTTGCATTTAATAAATGAAGATGATGTTTATGGAGGTATTCTTAAGTTTCAGTGTTTGATTTGTTTCCTTTTATAATTTCCATTTGTAATTACTTGCTTGCATCATTGTAGAGTAAAAGCCCATTTTTTGTTGTTTTATGAGCATATTTAATTCCAAGTAACCTAAATTAGAAGTTAGATTAGGTTATCACATCCTTTCTTGAGTCCATGAAGACTCTAGCACGCCTAACACACTACACCAATTTTATTTGTAACCAATTGTTGGCACGCCTGGTGGTACCAGTGTCAAATGTCTGGAAAGGGAACACGATCTAGGGGTTTTCCTAGGAGGTAGGTTCACGCGAGCCTATCTTAGAGCCTATCTTAGAACCTGTCATAGAATCCCCAGACGGCTTAGTAGCCAGTCAGGCAGACTTGTCGAATATGAGTACAAACTTACTAGGACTTTTCAACCAATGCTTTGCTAAGATGTGCAATAGGCAAGACCAGACTTTTACCTAAGTGACCGAGATGTTCTGGGAATTGAGGGAGTGAAAGGAACACCAAGGGGGTGATTCTTCATAGCCATCTATTCCACCAACACTCCTGTCTCAAGTTAGGTTGGGGGCAAGTCAAAATGCCCCTTCTTCCTCCCAGACTGAAAAATGCATTATCCCACCAAAGTGGAATGGCAAGGAAATCTTAGGGGAGACTGGGAACCCACCCCGGGTTGTAGTCCATCTAGGCATCACCATCAGGGAGCAAGTGATCAGTCTAACTGAGCAAGATTCAGACCATCAGTGGGGAAGAATGAGCTCGTTGTTTGGGGATAACTTAGTCACCGAGGATGAACTCACTGAGAGCGATAGACTGATTCTAGGATATGAGACTGGCATAAGAATGGGTATCCCTCCCTAAACGGTGATGGTTTATCGAGAGCAGATCGCCGAGGACATTAACAAGGACTTCGTCGGCCTTCTCCGAAGAACTCAGCGGCCCGTGTATAGGAGGCCGCACAACGACGCCATTCAGAGAGTATCTTTCCCCTGGGGATATAAGGTACCCAACTTTACCATGTTTTTTGGTAAAAGTTATCAATCGACCTTGGAGCATATTAACCATTTCTTACTTAAGAGTGGAGAGGTGAGTCATCGAGGGGATATGCTACTAAAGTTGTTCCCCAATTCTCTAACTGGGGTAGCGTTCAATTGGTATATTAATTTACCTCCAAACTCTTTCCATACTTGGAACCAAATGGAAGAAGCTTTTCACTCCCAATTCTATCTGACTGAGCCCAAAGTCTCTATGGCCAATTTGACAAGGCTGTATTCCAAGTGAATCAGTTAAGGTATACATCACCAGGTTCAAACGAGCTAAACATTGCTACAAGGTCATGTTGTCCAAAGAGGAATTTATCAATTTAGTATTGGGAGGACTTACCTTTGATCTTAGGAAAAAGTTTAAGGGTATGGGTTTCTGTGATCTCTTCGAGCTGGCAACTCGAGCTGCCCGATATGAGCGCATGCTCGAGGAAGAATAAGAGAGGAAAAATTCATCCAAGGGGACCTATTACAGAGATCCCAACTATGATACTCATACTACAGAATGTGAGATTAGCACCGAAGTGGATGTGGCTGAGATCGTGTCAAAACGGCCATATTTATGTCAACCTTTGACCAAAACCGATTGATGCACAGTTGTCATTGGTCAAGAAGCAGCCTTTTGAAACTGGCAAGCAGTATTCTTTTAATAATGCAATGGTCAATCAAATCTTCGACTTCATGATCGCCGATTGACATATTCAGATACCACATAAAATAAATTTACCTTCAGCTAACGAGCTGAAAGGGAAAGAGTATTGCAAATGGCATAACTCTTGGAGACATAACACTAACAATTATCTGGTATTCCAAAATGTTTTGTAGGGTATGATTGACAAAGGAAATCAAAAGTTTACCAAAAAGGAGAAAGAGGTCATGGGAGTTGATAGCAATCCATTTCCCAAGGTAGTGGGATCAAACATGGTGGCGCCTGATTTCACAATCCTGTGCAGGCTAAGAGAAAAGATCGACCTGAGAAGGGCTGAAGCTGCTGAAACAAGTTCAAAGGGAAACGAACAAAAATCAAAGTCAAGATTAACTTTTAAAGTGATATCGGACAAAGCTGAAGCTAACACCGATAAGATCCCAACATTATAATGGATGATCGATTTGATCGAACAAGTGCTATGCCCTAAGTGTAAGACCGAAGTAATTACTCATCTCGTTCTAAAGAAAGAAAGGGAGTATCGGCCACCTAGCCCAAGGATGCCGATTCAAAGCCGTCTCACTTATCCAAATCATGAGTACTACTAGAATCCCGAGTTCCAGAGACGTGAGCACTACCACGATGAGCCAATACGGGAGAATAGGGATATAAGAAGGCAAGCTTACCAATGCCAAGACCCATCCCCACAGATGGTTGTTCCACCACTGGTAGAAGTGAATCGTTGGAAAAGGGTGAAGCATCCTAAATTCCCAGTGCAAGCCTACTTCACTAAGACACAGAAAAGGAGAGTGCAAAGATTAAGGCAGTCAGCTCGGGACTAGGAAGCTATGTACTGTTTGGAAAAAAAGCGGGCAGATCAACAAAACTATAAGGACATGGTGCCGAGGGCGATCCTAAGCCGTAAAGGAAAGGAGAAGATCGAGGCCAAGGATAGGGATAATAAACTTCAAAACTTCAAACACCATCCATTCCGGAGGTAAACGAATCAGACTTGGAAATGGCCGATATTGATTTAGATTACGAAGAATCATTTGACAAATAAATCTAGTTTGGAAGTATTCCAAAAGACTTCTCAGTGAATATGGTGTACACATTGTCGATGTCTTTCAAAGCAAGACCTGACCAGGTAAGTCAAATGGTGGGTGACATACTTATGGACAAGAAGTGCCCATCTACACCCATGCTTGTCAATAGCGAAGTAAAAGCAGAGAATCCAAAGGTATCAGTGATAAGGCCAAAGATTGAAGACGAAATAGGGAAAATCCCGCTAAAGTAGTCTTTGAAAAATTGGCAGAAGGAATGTCCCAGCATCTGAAGGCGTTATACATCAACGCGGCTATTGATGGAGTGCCATATTTGAGGGTGTTGATCGATAATGGAGCTACGATGAACATCCTACCATCAATTATGATGCTGAAATTAGAACGCGATGAGAGTGAGTTAATCCCTAATGAGATCACTATTTTTGGGTTCATAGGGATACCAGCGAGATAAAGGAATCCTTCTAATAGAGCTTACTATGTGGAAGTAGACCACCATGACAGCCTTCTTTGTGGTGGACTCTGGAGCTTCATACAATGCCTTGCTCGGCCATGACTGGATTCATACCAGTTGGTGCATCCCTTTGTACCAGTTCCTTTTTGGAATGGTGACGAGGTGGAAGTAGTCTGGGCTGATAACAAGCCTTTCATTGCGATAGTTCATTACTCAGAGGCCATTTTGTATGAAGGCAATATCAGCCTAGTTAAATTTATTAGAAGAGATAAGATCAGAAGGCCGAGATCAGCCACCATGGTGAAGGATCAAAAGAATCAGTGGATTCAAGTATACAAACAACTCGATCGGCCATCAATCTTGATTACGCCGATTGACAATGATGCAGAACTCAACATTCCCAATGGACCAGAAGCCATCATTAGTGCGGCATAGAAGGGCATTAGATGTATTGGCAAGTATAGCCAGAATATAAGCTTTTCTAGCAGATAGACAATTACAAGCGTCATCGGTCGATTTATTGTCAAGAAGAAATGATGGAAGACTACATAAAGCTAGAGGAGTTATCATCGGCCCCCGTAAAGCTTGACGACTTAAAGGCCGATGTACAAGATCCTCTCCTTAAGGTTAATTTGGTGCCAAGCAGGGAATACCAGCCTACATTCATAAATCAGTTACTTGAGCCCGATTTCCAAGCATCATTGATTTCTCTCCTCAGAGAATTCAAAGATTGTTTTGCCGAGAATTATCATTAAATGCCAGGGTTGTCATAGGATCTTGTGGAACACCGATTACCTATCAAGGAAGGGTGCAGGCCATTCAAACAATTACCCAGAAGAATGTCCCTTGAAGTCATTCTAAAAGTCAAAGAAGAAGACTATTGAAGGTCAACTTTATAAGAACAACTAGGTACGTCGATTGGATTTCCGACATAGTACTAGTAGTCAAGAAAAACAACAAGATAAGGATCTGTATAGACTTCAAAAATTTGAACATGGAAACTCCAAAGGATGAGTACCCAATGCCTATGGCCAATCAACTGATTGATGCTGCGGCCAAACATTAAATTTTATCCTTTATGGACATGCATTCAGGTTATAATAAAATATATATAACTAAAAATGACGTCCCTATAACCACATTCAGATGTCGAGGAGCAATTGGAACGTTTGAATGTGTAGTAATGACGTTCGGATTGAAAAATGCTAAGGCAACATATAAGCGAGCTATGAATGCAATCTTCCATAATATGACAAGGAAGACCATGGAAGTTTACATTGATAACGTGGTGGCTATATCGGCCACACAAGAGAAGCATTTGGTTGATTTAAGAAGATCCTTTAAGAGAATGAAGACTCATGGGCTAAAGATGAATCCTTTGAAGTGTGTATTTGGAGTATCGACAGGAAACTTCCTTGGTTTCTTAGTACAACAAAGAGGGATTCAAATCAGTAAAAACAAAGTCCGATCTATTCAATCAGCTGAGCCCCCAAGGAACAAGAAGTAACTACAAAGGCTTCTCGAACAGATCAACTTTTTGGGGAGGTTCATCTCAAATTGTGTAGGACGAACACACATGTGGTCTCCATTGCTCAAGCTTAAGGTAGAAAAAGAATTTAGGTGGGAGACTCAGCACCAGCAAGCTTTCGAATCCATCAATCAATATTTGTCTTAACCACCAATAATCATGCCTCCAAGAAAGAAGAAGCCATTGAAGCTATACTTATCGGCCTCAGATGAATCAATCACATGTATACTAGCATAGGATAATGAGTGGAGAAAAGAACAAGCAGTGTATTACCTGAGTAGAGTTTTAACTTCTATCGAGCGTAAATATACGCCGATAGAAAAATTATGTTTAGCCTTGTACTTTGCTTCACAAATATTAAGAGTACATATGCTTCCTTTGTTGGTTTATCTGATTTATCAAACTAACGTCATTAAATACATGTTATCAAGACCGATAATGCATGGGCGTATCAGAAAATGGACTCTAGCTATGATTGAGTTCATATTTCAATTCGTCCCACAGAGGGCGATGAAGGGACCGGCCCTTGCTGATTTCTTGGCTGATCACCCTTGTTTGGATATCAGCCCCGAGTTAAATGAAGCAATCGATGCCACCCTGCTATCAACAATTTTTCTATCTCCTTGGACGTTGATATCTGACGGATCAAGAAATGCTGACGGGGCTGGGGTAGGGATAATTGTTCTTTTGTCGATAAAGAGAAAAACGATTTTTTCATTCAAGCTAGAATTTGAGTGTTCTAGTAACCAAGCCGAATATGAAGCATTAATCATCGGCCTTTAAATCATGGTTGAGATGAATATATCAGCGATTCACATTATCGGTGACTCAAACTTTGTTATTAACCAGCTCAGTGGTGAGTTTAGGTACAATAGCTGGGAGTTGTTGCCCTTCAACTCGATTGCTCTTCAGCTACTATAGGAATTCGATGACGTTAGAGTCCAACATGTTGCTCGAGCCTATAATACCGAGGCCAACAACTTAGCCCAAGTGGCATCGGGAACCAAGTTAAAAGTAACTGATAATGAAAAGTGGATAAGAGTGCAAAGAAGGATCTTGCTATCAGTAAAGTAACAGGAAATGGCAACAAAAGTCTTCTCGGTGATCATAGATGATCAAGACTGGATAATTCCAATAATTAGGTGCCTCATGTGTCCAAGCAGTTAGGTCAAGAGAAAAATTAGGTTATCCTTGGTTAATTATGTTTTACTAGATGGAGAATTATTCAAGAAAAGCCTAAAGAATGAAGTATTACTGAGATGCTTGGGCAAGCCCGAGGCCATGAAACTAATGGCTGAAGCACATAAAGGTGTTTGCAGAGCACACCAAGAAGGTACAAAGATGAACTGGCTTCTTAGAAGATACAATTACTACTGGACGAGCATGCTAACAGACTATATCAATTACGCAAAAGGATGCAGGTAATCGTAAGACCATGGCCGTTTCGAGGTTGGGCCATGGACCTGATTGGAAAAATATACCATCATATTGCCAACATTGTTTCATTATTGTGGCTACTAAATACTTCACAAAATTGGTGGAGGTAGTACCAGCCAAGTCGGTGAATCAAGTATATGTAATCAAGTTCATTAACGAGCACATAATTCACTAATTCAGGCTTCCAGAAACAATTACAGCGGATCAAGGATCGGTCTTCAAGGGAGATGAAGTTAAGGCATTTACTGAAAGCCGTGGTATTAAAATTCTTAATTCAACTCCATATTTCCCCCGAGGAAATGAACGGTCGAGTTATCAAACAAAATAATCAAAGGGATAATAAAGAAGATGGTGGAAGGCAATCCTAGGGTATGGCATGATTTATTATCTAAGGCATTATGGGCATATCAGACATTAAAGAGATTGGCCACAAAAATCACTCCATCCTATGTTCATGATGCAATGTTGCTTATGAAAGTCATAGTCCGATTAGTAAGGCGAGCATTTCAACTCTATCTTGAATCAGCAAAGTATACTAAGGCAATGTTAGTAGAGTTGGAAGAGCTCGATGATGTTTGTCTTAAAGCTTTGGACTACATCAAAGCACAGAAGAACAGAATGACTAGGGCATACAACAAGAGGGTCAAACACAAGTCATTTGGCAAAGGAGACCTAGTTTTGAAAGCTATATTTCCATTGGGAGAAAAAGATGGCCAATATAGAAAATGGTCAGCTAAGTGGGAAGGACCATACCAAGTCATGTCAATCATTGTGGGTAAAGCATATCGGTTAATGGATCTAGATGGTGAAATGCATTCATGACCGATAAATGGAAAATTTTTATTGGGAATCAGCAAAACTAGATGAGTAAAATCAAAATTTCCTTTCATTGATTTTCAGAAGAGTTTACATAGTATCAGGCGTATATAGAACAAAACGGCTAAAAAAACTACTTATTTCTTGGCAGCTTTGAGCCTTAGCTCCTCCTAAGCCTGGTCTAAATATTCCAGCTCCCTCTCGGCGTTAGCTTTGTTGGCTTCCCATTTACTCGCATCAGCTGCTATTTCTCTCAAGGATTCCACGTGATCTTATGCAGCTCGGTCGACCTCGAGAATTGCCTTCGCGAAAAGAGCAAGGCCAGTGTTAGTGTAATCTAAGTCAGCCTGGATTTTTGCTAACTCGGTCTTAAGCCTGACTTTCTCCTACAAAAGGCACTCATTCATGGCCTTAAAGCTACATATTGCTTCTTGCAAGATCCTAGTCTATTAACTTAAGCTTTGCGCACCCTTGATTTTTCCTCGGTCTCAGATACAATCTTGGTGGAAGCCTAATGTCTGTTAAGATAGTCTAGTAGCCTCACTTGCAGGTCCATGAGATGGGCTTTCATCTCTTTAGTAATATCCAGACAAGAAAGTAGAAGGCCCATGGTCGAGTGAAATTCCTCAAAATCTGGGTGTTGGGAGAGTTTATGCTGGACCGTAGTCTGGAACGACTCCTCAGCCCTTTGATACTAAGTAGTAGAAGGAGCAGCACTGGCCTGGGCCACTGTGGGTTCAGCCTGAAGGAGCTGCTCGGGATTCAGAAGAGTGTAGAAGGTTTCGATAGAGGAGATCGAGCTAAAGTCAAGAATAGGAAGGGAGCTAGAAACCTGCAAGAGAAGATATAATAAGCATAGAGAAATTGAAAAAAGCATTCGGCAAAGGCAAAAGGAATGAGCTATGTTACACAGACCGATGGAGAGCTAGTTGAAGAAACAACTGGTGTTTGTACTGGAGATGAGACCGATGTCTCCATCTGAGAGCCACCAGTTGAAAGAGGTGATTGACGATTTCTTCCTCGTCCACGATCTTATCAGCATGAGGAGTCCCAGGGTTGCTGAGTTTGATGGGGTCATGGTGATCCGATTCGGAAGGCCTTCATCCCTAGTAGTCTCTGACGTATCATAGACAGTTTTGCTATCGGTGTTAGGCGTCATGACATCAGCCTCACCTCTAAGAATGGCCTGCATTGCCTCATTAAGTCCTCTTAGCCTATAGAACTTGACCATTAATTTCTCGTAGGACATTTGAGGAGCGACCTCGGCTGGAGTAGCTTGGATGGAGGCTGAAACTGGAGTAGCTTGGGTGGAGGTTAAAATAGGAGGGCGAAGGGAGGTAGAAGATTTGCCCGAGAAACAGGGGGCTTCATCTGAGCTTGCCCTGACTTCTTGGATGCAGGACCGGTGGCCCCCTATAATTACACAAAGCATAACTCAGCCCCATTCATTAGTAAATAGAAATAAAAGCCAAAGGGATAACATGTACCTTCTTGATTTAAGAGTGGTTGTAGTCACATTCTGGCGTTGATGAGTTGAGAGAGGGACATCTTCATCCAACTCTACATCGGTCACGCCAGAGGAATTTTCTCAGGGAAGGCCTCTGAACAGGATTTGAAATAAAATCAGTTAGAGAAGTAGAGAGCCTAACAAAGCATAAAGAAAGAAATACCTAAAACTAGTTCTCCAGTTTCTATAACCCAGATGATCGATGAGTGATCGACTAATTCTAAATCATGCAGTCCGGTATAAGTGACTCTCTCCCAAGGCTCTATTGTCAAGGACGCTTGCTTCTTCAATAATGGAATGGCAATGGCAAAATTGGCCTCGGGGTAATGGAGGAGACTGACACTCTAAAGGCTTTAGGAACTGTTTGAAAGGGAGAGCAAATGAGTAATCAGCCATCTATAAGTATTTTTTGTACACTCTTACTGTCTTTCTTTATGCTCCTGCTCAAGCGCCCTTAGGTGCCACCTCATATTGGACCGCATGATCTCGGGCTGTCTGGGATCAATTTTGAATTTAAAAACTTCTCGAATGTAACAACGGCCTGGTAATAGGATTTTCCTTTGGAAGATGACGTCTTTCTCTTCTGACCTGCAGTCTGAACCAAAGAGGGATTAGTGGAATGAGAAGATTTTTTGGTAATAAGGGGAGTAACTCTTTTAAGTACAGAGAAAACAGGATCAGGTCTTAAGCCAGAGATGATTTTGGACCACCAAGTGTCAAACTCAGTGGATGTTGAAGGAAGCTCTTGAAAGGAAGCAAACTTCAGGCTTGCCCAAGCAGCCGTGTTGTTCGATTTGCATTTCCCAATCTTAACCAGATCCAAAAAAAGGGATCATCCAGCCATGGATTGGTTAAAGGTTCTGAAAGGGGGAAGAGGGATTAGTTGCTTGACCCCGAATTGTTGGGCTAAATCTGGGGTATTATAATACTCCACTCCACACTTGTTGTTGTGTTGGGGAATCACAGGGCAGTACAAGAGATCTCAGGCAACTAAGAAGCTGGCCCAGATAGTCTCGTGATCATCTCGCTCGACCTTAGGAGCTTGGCCAGGACTAAGGAGGAGCTAGCTCGGACATCGAAGCCAAGGATGAAAAGGAAAAAATTACTAGAGCAATCGGTATCCTATGTGTTCATAGAAAAAAGAGAACAGATGTTCAAAAGAAAGAACCTTTGCGCCGAATCCAGCAAAATGAAAAAAAAAAGTAAAAGAATGTTCGGGGAGAGTGGCGGGGTCGAAGTTATCAGCCAGACTCTTCTCAAGAAAATAGGATTGGAGCCAACATTGGACGAGCCAAAGGGGTCCCCCTGAAGTTTTAAAGTTGGAAAAAATGAGCTCAATGACGCCGCGGTAAAGATGGGAGAGGACGAGAGGAGCGAGAGCAAGTTTCTGGCTCGAGGCCAAGGCCCGTGCGATCTAATGATACTCTTTAGTAACCCCATAGGAGGCCAAGCGAAAAACAAAATGGTTCAGCTAGTAGACCAAGAAAGCACCGTGCTCTTGGTCAGTAACCTCCCCTTGTCCCATGCTGGCCAAGATGAATTTCCTGAAGGTAGTAATGAATCGAGACCCCTTGGCGATATTGGTTTTAAGGTGTTCAAACTCTAGAGAGGAAGAAAGGTTGGGGGCAATTTCTTCACCATGGGCAGGAAGACCAGTGAGGAAACAGACATCTTGGATGATTGGGCTCATAAGGCCACAACGGAAGAAGAAGGCTTTGGCCAAGGTCGACCAAAAAAAGAGAGAAGAAAAGAAGATAGGCTTGTCATGAAAGAATCTCTCTCGACTAAGCATAATTGTATCCTATAAGTCAAGAGCCCTCCACAGGTCCTTTTTTACTTCGACCACTCAATCTATCCAAGAGATCCAGTCAGCAAAAGGAAGGGGCCAATTTCTCAAAGGGTTTGAAGGGGCATACTATGAGCCCCATTCAAAATCAGGTGATTGGTAGAGTGACTCATTATCTTCTATAACCAAAGAGAAATAGGGATCTTAGGATGATGGAGGAAAGGAGTTAAAAGTAGGACCATGCCCCATGGAAGAACCAGAAAGCATAGAAATCAATACTAGGGGATTGATTAGCCATGGAGTGGCATCGATGGCTTGATTGATGGTGGTAGCATTGGTAGTTTTGGGCGCCGGTGTAGTACCAGTGGCGATAGAAGGAGAAAAAGTGGCACCGGTGGTTTGGGAAGCACTCGTTACAGAATAGGAAGCCATGGAAATTGGTGAGTGAAAGAGAGAAGAGTTTTTGGGAAAATTGAAGGCAAAAGAAATTGAAAAGTGAAAGAGTTGTGATTGAGATGATTTATATAGGAAAAAGAAGAGGGTCATCATGTCTAAGGAACAAGTTCCCAAGAAGAATGCCTTGATTCTAGACACGAGGTAGGATGAGCTACTAGGGTGAGGACACGTGGAGCTCTAGGCCGTCAGTTGCAGAGTTAGCATTAAATTTGAATTTCAAACATCTCATCGAACTGATTGCACAACGTTTGACAAGGTGTATGGGGGGCATTGTTTATACCCTAATTTGGGGTTTCCCAAAGCACATTATAATCACGTGGTTTAATGATGTCATCATAAGAGTAGGTAGGTAGATGAACAGGGAGTGAGGCTGATCACAGAGGAAAGACCGATATTAGAGTTAATTACCTACCAGTAAAGATGATACAGACAATACGTGAATATCGGTGTTAAGACAGAGGACAGGATGATACTAAGTTCTCTAAGAGATATCTCGGCCTTAAACAAGCAGGGCCAAGGTTTCAAAGTAGGCATAGCGATAGTCATAACATCGGTCAAATAAGATCGATGACCCACCATGAAGGTTCTAAAGTGTTGAGACCGAAAGACAAGGAAGAAAGGAGATGTAATATCGGGCTTAAAAAATGATTGACAAGTAATGTATGGAACAATTAAAGTCACAAAATAAGAAAACATCGGTTAAACAAGACCGATGGACACCAGTAGATTTCTCACAAAGAATAAGACCGAGATCCATCAACAATGAGGGTCAAGCTGTTCAAAGAAGGATGCACTCGATCAACTGGGATCTGTTCACAAGGCTTTTAGGCAGTTGAGCATGGACTAGAATATGTGCGTTAGGTTATGCTAAGCTAAAAGAAAAGCAGTTACATGAAAGGGGAACGTGGCAGAAGTGGGATCACCAAACAAATCGTGGAAGTTAATCATGGGACAAAAGAGTTGGTGAAGTAACTTATTCGTTCCTAGAAATAAGGGACCACCACCCACTAACCCCACTAACATGAGCGGTTATTCGCTCAAAGTCAATAAATAGGGCAGGGTGTGCAACATTTGAAGGGGCTAACACACACGCCACTTCTGCCTAGGCAGACTTTTTTTCCTTAAAACATTATTACTTATGTTCTTGTGTGATTTGTGAGTTTTCATTGTTCTTAGACCATTTATAATTGCTACTTGCATTTAATCAATGATGACGCTGTTTATGGAGGTATTCTTAAGTTTTAGTGTTTGATTTGTTTCCTTTTTTAATTTCCATTTGTAATTACTTGCTTGCATCAGAGTAGAGTAAAAGCCCTTTTTTTGTTGTTTTATGAGCATATTTAATAATAAGTCGCCTAAATTAGAAGTTAGATTAGGTTATCACAACCTTTTTCGAGTCCACGAGGACTCTGGCATGCCCAACACACCACACCAATTTTATTTGTAAACAAGAGGTCAACATTAATGTGTCATTTCATGAAGGAACAGTAGGAATTCTAGATCGAGGAGTTCAGAAGTTAAGGAACAAGGATATTCTGTTTATGAAGATCCAGTGAAAGTTTTGCGACGAAGGAAAGCTTATTTGGAATTGGAGTAAGAGATGCGAGCAAAGTATCCAGATTTATTTAACGACGCTTAGTTTCCAGATTTCGGGGACGAAATCTTTATTTTGAAGGGGATGATGTAATACCCTACATTTTTTATTGTACTTTTATACAATTTTGATATAAAAAAGATTCAATATGTTGATATTTATATTTCCAATAATTTCAGTTTCAATCGATCGAGCAAGCTTCAAGCGATTGAGAGATTCATTTTCTATCGATTGAACCCACTTCAATCAGTCGAACCTCTACCGACCTAAATTTTGACATGGAACTCTTTCTCAAGCAATTGAACCCACTTCAATCGATTGATGCCTGACGGACCTATTCTCAATCGATCAAACTCACTTTGATCGATAAAACATGACTGAACTTACAAACCAAGTTTATTTCCACGGCCCTCATTCACTCTCCTCCCCTATATATATGTATTATACTCACACACTCTTAGGCTACTAAACTTTAGGAGAGAGTTAGAGAGATATATAGTTTATATATACATATATACATATACACACACCCATATATATATTTTACACAGAAACACACACACTCTCAAGAAAGAGAAAGAGAAGAAAGAGAAAAAGGTGCAAAAGATAAAAGGAGATAAGAGAGAAGAAAGATTAAAAGGACTTCAATTGATCAAGTTGATAGAATGTTAAATGTTTTGGTTATTTACATCTGATGAACTGTTAAGTTGTATATTATCATGCGTTGATTGGTAGAAGCAGTATTGGAATAATACACGTGGAATAATGGACTTAATGCATTGAGATAGTGGAACCAATTACATAATGATGGTATATTGATGCTAATCTAATAGAGAATCCAACGTGCATTGTAGTGGGTCTATAGACCATAGAGGTTGATACTATTTATGGTTGGTGCATACAGAAGGTGATCACAAAGATCGTACAACGTAGGTTGTGGTATACTTATATTGCCTTAGTCCACAGGAAAGACTAAGGGATATCTTTGTGGTACATCGCCTTATTCCATGAGAGAGACTAAGGGATGCTTACTAAAAAAGTAGATGTGATGTTGTGATATACCTGTATTGCCTTAATCTATGAGAGAGATTAAGGGATACAATGGTGGAATCGCCTAAGCCCATGAGATAGACTAAGGGACATATTTGTGATATCGCCTTAGTCCATGAGAGAGACTAAGGGATACATAATTGTGGGAATAGTAACGTGGCTAGCACTCGAGTCCGATAGAGGCTAACAGAAGGTCGTCTTAGTCCATGATCGAGACAAGAGAGCTCCGACAAAGACTAAGGGCATGGTTACATTAGTCCAAGACCGAGACTGAGGGTTGTGCCGATGTTATCAACATAATCTGATAGAGGCCGAAGGAATATTACCTTATTCTATTACCGGGACGGGAAGTCCGAATAGAGGCTACAGGAATATGTCACATTAGTTCTGGACTGAGATTGAGAGGGATACATCTTGAACTTTGTCCGATAGAGATTAAATGAATATCATCTTATTCCATGACCAAGACGGGCGATCCGACGGAGGCTAAGGGACATGTCACTTTAATCCATGACTGAGACTAAGAGGTGTATGTTATGAAAGGAAATGTGGATTGGGCGTACAGGCTATATTGTATCAAAGGGCGTAATGGCTGGAGAGAGTATCTAGTTGTGTTGGTTGAAACTTTTGGAATATGTGTTGAACTAACAGTTATACGAGTTAAGATTGTGTGTCGGTGTTTGATAGACCGTAGGTATTGGACTACGCGTCTGATTAATGTGGACCCAAGAATCAATGTTATGTTTGGGATGGGTTGGGATGATGTCCATGAGATTGGAACAACATCTGTTAAGATATATCATGTTGGTGCATTTATGAACGTGAACGATGAAATAATCATTAATGATGTTGTTTTTATATATGCTGTAAATCTACAGATACCCTGTTAGTATTTGCATTCACTCAGCTTTGGTAGCTGACAGCGTTTTAAGTTGCTGGATATTCAATGTCTTGCTGGCCAGGGTTATGAGTATACAGGAGATGCATACATAGATAGGGCTACGAGGATGGAGCCTATGATGGCGGAGGCTATGCTGCTGCTGATTACTACGTAAGCTGAAGACTTGCAGCTTGCTATTGATAGTTTATGATTATGTTTTTAGAGACTTTGCAATTGTTACGTTTACAATTGGCGTATGTTGCCGTAATACTTTAATTATGTTTCTAGATATACTTAAGGTTTGTAATAGTTTAATATTAAACTCTAATTTTATATAACGACCTTAGAGCTTTCCAATGCGTGTTTGAATCATTACTCTGATGGTTTGACTTTGGTAATAGACAATATGGTGATTTTCAACTATCATGGCCTACAGGTCCAAAAAGAAATTTATCTTCTCCATTTTTGCTACTACAGGGTATGACATACTTAGAGTGAAAATATAGTCTAATTTGAGATGTTATTCAATGTTGAGATGTGACTGTCACCAAGATTTCCACTACTGATAATATTATAGATCTGTTTGCAAAGGCCTTGCCACAGAAGGTCTTTGATCGTCATCTAGATTGTCTAGGTCTTAGATAGAGTCCTGATGCATTATGAGTGCATGTGAGAGTTTGCTAGGATAGTGCCCTAAAACCATTACTTTATGTATGAGTCATTGGCATTTTAATATATATGGATATCAGTTTTACATTTCATTGTGTATGTTTCTTTCATGAGATGACTTTTAATCCTAAGTATCGCAGTATGTAATTCGTGTGTATATAAGATACATACAAGTGAGATGCGAATTACTATTCTTTGATAATTAGAACTTGTCATAGTGGATGATGAGACTGGATATCTCATCAGGTATACACTGTAACATGATTAACTACCATTGGATGGAATGATGAATCTCAATCACTAGAGTATGACTCTTAGTCAATATGCTAGTGCTTATAGTACTATGACAGACCTGAGTTTTCCTATCAACAGTTAAGACTGTCAATAGTCGATAGGAGCTCATAACTTGTATAATGTATATGTTCTTAATCTTGAGACGATTATGGACATAGACTGTGGATATGATTGCTTTGACTTACTAATCAGTGAGGTCTTAAAGATCAAAACTTGGGTATCTTGGGTATGTCATATTCATAGGGTTGTGAACATATATTGTCAAGATATAATCTACCATCTCATAAAGAGTAAGCACTCTCCTGAGAATGTCACCAAGTTGATTACTGCTAACAGCAGTCTTATTGATAAGAGTTATCAACATGTTTGGTAATCATGAATGATTGAAACTCAAGGAATGAAATATGTAATCACTATTCAGGTTGACAGTAACAGTTTATCCGACTACTCGAATATGATTATGAATGCTGACGGTACAAGGATATTAGTACACCATACAAGTGTAGTTATATCTCTTTGAATATATTCTTTTGCGTTGGAGTACATCTACCATTTTATAGTGGAGTAAACATTAACTGATTAGTTGGTTAATTTGTTGATCAAAGATTAATTAAGAACCTAGGAGGTCCCACTCTTAGCTCCACTAAGATGCTTGGAATGGCATAAGAGGATATTGTTAAGACAAGTTTGATTGATCAAAAGAGTTTCAATAGATTGTCGTTAGGACAAGTTCGATCGATCGAAAAAGCTTCAATCGATTGACAATTCGATCGATCAAAGTTGCTTTCATCGATTGAAAGTAAAGTCGGTTTGGGGAATCAATTAATAGGGCAGCTGCGTCCAAAATTCATAGTTGGTCATTTTTAACATCCATAAGCTGTAGATACTATTTTAGGGTTCCCAAACCTTCTCTATCCTCCCTATTAGAGTTCCACTAACTCTAGCCTCTCCGAAAGTATTCATAAGAGACATAGGAGTGAAGATTGCCTAGTAGAAGTTCCTGTACCATTCAAAAGTTCGAAGATTCAGAGTTGGGTTCAAGACCATAAGGTAATACACTTGTCTCCTCTTGTTATACGCATCTATGGAATTGCTAAGTACTAGATCCGGGCTTACCAAAAAGTTTTTGAACTTCATTTTCCGCTGTGCATATAATAAAGTTTTTCAAACCTAATTTTCCTTCACAAGGGTCTTTTAACTTCTCTATTGTTGGTGAACTGGGGGGTTTATCCGTATTGTAGGTTATGGACATAAGTGGAGTTAGTTCCTCGATTGGTGTCTAGGTCCTTTGCTATATGGGATATAGTAGTTATAAGTGCTGAGGGGGTTGAGCCTAGGTCTTTTTTGTGCCTCAGGGTTGAGCTTGAGGTCTTTTTAGGTGCCTCGGGTTTAAGCCCAAGGTCTTTTTTTGGCACCTCAGAGTTGAAACTGAGGTCTTTTTTGTGCCTCGGTGTTGAGCCCGAGGTCGTTTTACTTCTAATAGAACACTTCATAAAATACGATTTGTAAGAATAAAATTTTATTGATCATCAAAGCTACTATGAGGCCTCAAAAAGAGCTACTTAAAAACATACAATTCGAAATTTGTAGAAGGACACTTTTAGTTTTTAACTGTTCCTAACTTCATCTACTGGTAGTACTTTTGTAGCTGCTCGAAATTCTAGGAGTGCGGCAGGTTCTGACCCTCAATTGTTTGCAACCAATATTTACGAGACTGGTTAATCTGGGTGAATTTACAGGGTTCCTCTTAGTTTTGCCCTAGCTTCCCATGGTTCAGATTTTTGGTGGATTGGTTCACTACTTTGAGGACCAGGTCTCCCACTCAGAAACCGTGATGCTTCTTTCTTGTTGTAGTACTATGAGACTCTCTACTTAATTCTTCCATTCTAAGATATGCCCTTGACACGGCTAAAAAGTTGTGCACTCTTGTGCAACACCCAAGTGTAGGTGATCGTGAACGTAATACTGGATAAGTCAAAGTCAATCCCATAGGGAATGAATAGGAAGAATACATGCTAAGTTACAACGTAAAGAAAAAGAAAAATCTGAATTGTAGGAGAGAAGGTTCTAGCAAATTAAACAGATAAATTAAAGGTGTTGGAAACACGTGAATCCACATTGATCCTAACCATCTACCATGCGCATCCATTAACATTCTATGGAGTTCATTCCTTTCTAGTTCGTATTTTTCTAAAGAGAAAGAATCAATAGCCCTTGCATGACCGGGAACATATCATCACAAGTAATTAAAAAACAATTTAAAATAATGGTTAATACTTGCACTCTAAATGGTGTTAGCATTCAAATTGGTTTTCAAAAGTCATTGAAGAAAAAGCTGAAGGCTTAAGTTCTAAAATTCTGTTTTGACAAACCGAACTTACTAGAATAATTTGATAACAAAATTCTAAAGCAGAAAGTGTTGGAATACTTAAAAGAATCATCTCAGGAATTAACAGGTTCGATTGATCAAAGCGTTCTCGATCGATTGAACTACATCATCCTTCAATCGATCGAAATGACTTCAATCGCTTGACTGTTCTCTAGTTCAATCGATCGAACTGACTTCGATCGATCGAGCACAAGTTTTCTATGTAATGTATGGCAGAGGCTAAGAATCAACATTTCATCACATATTCCAAACTTCTAAACTACAGAAACATAATAAAACTAATGTAGATATAGTAACCTACAGCAATCATAACATCTAAACTAATAAACGATGAAATAATAAGGACTGGAAAGAATAACCTGGAAATAATCTGATTAAAACTTGTAATAAACTTGAATCTTGAGTCTTGATTATAGAAATTGAAAAGAAGGGAGAAGAACTACATAAACTGTCTAATTTACTCCTAATCTACCCAAAAACTAACCCTAAAATTGCTATTTTTCATGTTCTAGATCGTCCTCCTAGCGTTTGCTATCAAAGTAGCTTATTTATAGGGTTCTTGTGGGCTGTATGAAACTTTTGTGAAAATTTCATCTTCAATTGATCAAACTTTTTCAATCGATTGAACTTCTTTGCTTTTCAAAGCTCAGTGAATCAATGGGAGAATAGCCCTATCTGTTCGCTCGAACTTCGGATTGACCTTTAGTTTGCTGGCACACAACCGTAACTCATAGATCTACATTTTACATTTCTTGGTATATCTTCAATCGATTGAAACCTATTCAATCGATTTAACATGATTGAAACTCTTTTAATCCATTGGTTGATCATCCTCATTTGCCTTTCTAAGCATTCTTGCGGAGCTAAGAGTGGGACCTCCTAGGTTCTTAATACTGGCTCCGATTAATTATTATTCCATCTAGTCAATACTCTTTAACTAAAGAATCAATAGTTAATCAATTATCATTAATACCACTATAAAATGATAATTGCACTCCAGTGCATAAGAACATTATCACACATACATAAGCAATTATTAGACTTGTATAATATGATACAAATGTCCATCTACCAGGCAGTATTCGTATTTTTCGTAGGGATGTATGTTTTGAGATACTGTCGACCCAATAGATAGATACATCTTATATTCCTCGAGTATCATTCACTACGCTTGGATTACCAAACATGTCAACAAAACACTTTGTTGATAAGTTTGGCCAGCTCTCAATAATCACTCCTAGTCACATGCTTGAGGGAATAATTCAACAAAGTGACGTTCACTAGGAAGTTCACTATATCTTGTAACCAATGAATAGTCTATCCTCCATATGGAATGATCACCCATGGCTGGGTGACACAGAGTATACCTTCCACCTTATAGTTATCCGTTTATGGAAGACCGTGGGAGTCATAAAAATAAGTCCCTCTCCCACTAGATTTTTATGAGAAATTCATATCTAGTAATCAATAAGAAATACCCTCTAAGTGAAATGATCACTCATAAATGAGTGATATAGAGCATTTCCCATATATACAATGAACTAATAGGAATTTTTAATTTTAAAAAATGTTTCTTCATATTGCCCATAAACATCCAGTGTTTACTAATGTGTTGAAATGGTTTTTGATTTTTATTTTAGAAAACTTATTTTATGTGCATGCAAGTAATAACATTTTATAAAATGTCAATCACAACTAAGAACATAAAAAAATAAAATTAAAATAAAAACATTCAACAATGCCTCTATCTCCCATGGCTCTATCTCTATGGAACCTCATTCTTGGTTTGATCGCCTCCGGCAACATTCATGGAGCAGGCTTGCACTCTATTAACTTGGTCCCATGCTTCTTTTGAAGCTTACAATTTGTCAAGAAATAGAAAACAACAATAAATATAAAAAAGGCTAGGGAAATCGGTGTGACTTTCCTTTTCGTAGGATAAAGTAGCAGTGCCCTTTACACATGCCTTAAAACCAAACCAAAATAAAATATATACCAATCACAAATTTAAAGACAAAATTTAAATCATCAGTGTCATAGGAGACAATGGTCCAACTTCGCTGCAAAATGGGTTAGACATACACATCCATGCATATATGTGTATATATATCTAATGGAACCCCTAACTAATTCACAAACCTCTTAAACACATTATGAAGTGAATAGCACATAAAACAACATCATAAGTTCTATGTCACACTTCAATCGATTGAAACTTTTCGATCGATTGAAACAGAAAGTTTCAGAAATTGATTTAAAATTTGCAGAATAGTATGAAATATTGAAATAAATAATTTTTAAAAACTTTCCAAACTGTGGAAAAATTCTAGATAGAGAATCACTTTCGGTCGATTGAACTGACATCAATTGATCAAAAAAATAGCGTTTGATCGATCAAAACTAGTTCGATCGCTTGAACACACATTGTTTCAATAGATCGAAATACTTTCAATCGATCGAACACAGATAGTTTCAATCGATCAAAACATTTTCTATCAATTGAAACTACCATGCATCCAATGCAATCACGGATATGTTTTCTACTATGAAACTATTGTTGAAACAGATCTATGACGATGCAGTTTCAAAAAAAGTCCTAAATCAACATAGGTTTCGAAATAAGTGAGGCGCTGATACCAATTGTAGGAAAAATATGTTTCGAAAACTTATTTTATGCGCAGCGAAAAAGCAATGTTCAAAACAATTTAGTATTTTCGGATCTATTATCAATTCCATAGATACATAAAACAAGATGGAGAGGAGTTTTACCTTTACGTCTTGAAACCAATTCTGATTTTGTCCTTCCTCTTTGGTATGAAGGAACAACTTCAATGAGATCTTCACCCTTATGTCTCCTTGAATGCTCTCGAATAGACTAGGGTTGGTAGGAACAATAATAGAGAGGATAAGAAGGCTTTGGGAAACACTAAAATAGTTCCTATAGTGGTAGAATAATAAAAATGATGTCCATATCAATTTTGCACGTAACTGCCCTATTTATAGATTCCCAAACCGACTTTAGGTTTTGATTGACCGAAACACGTTTAATTGATCGAAACATATTCAATCGATCGAACAGAACCAGAGTTTAATAGATCGAAAAACTTTGATTGATTGAACCTTCAATCGATTGAAACCTGTTCAATCGATTGTACATGATTGAAACTCTTTCAATCCATTAGTTCATCACCACCATTTGCCTTTCGAAGCTTTTTTTACAGAGCTATGAGTAGGACCTCCTATGTTCTTAATTACCAGCTCCGATTAATCATTATTCTATTTAGTCAATATTCTTTAACCATGGAATCAATACATAATCAATTATCATTAATACCACTATAAAATTAAAATTGCACTCCTTAACATAAGAACATAATCACACATACATAGGCGATTATTAGACTTGCATAATATGATATGAATGTCCCTCTACCAGGCAGTATTCGTATTTATCATTGGGATATAAGGTTTAAGATACTGTCGACCCAATATATAGATACATCTTAAATTCCGAGAGTATCATTCATTACGCTTGGATTACCAACCGCGTCAAAAAAACACTTTGTTGACAAGGCTGGCCAACTCTCAATAATCACTCCTAGTGACATTCTCGAGGGAATACTTACTCCTTATTTATAGAAGAGGGTAGAATTCCATCGTGATAACATATGTTCCAAATGTTGCATACCTGATTACCCAAGATACCCAGGTGTTAATCTTGCAAGACTTCACTGATTGGCAAGTCAAACCAACTAAAAACACAACATGTGTCCATAATTGTCTCAGGATTAAGGACATATATCCCTATACCAGTTTTGAGTTTCTATTGATGGTGACAGCATTTAGGTGTAAATAGGTTTAACTCATGTCCATCAATGCACCATGTGCACTAGCATATTAACCAAGAGTTAAACACTCTTATTAATGAGATTCATCATTCTACCCTTTAGACGTTAATCATGCTACAGTGTATACCTGATAAGTGTAGGAAAATTAGGTTTAAAATTCATTTAAACGCATAAAAGAAAATGAAATTCAAAAAACTTTATTGGTAGCCGAGAACTACTACTTATTAACTCTATAGATGCGTATACACAAGAGGGAGAAGAGTTTATACGTTAGGTGTTAAACCCAAATCAGATTCTCTTCTTCCTTGATTATGTAGTAGCCTCCACTAGTTTTTCTTCACCCTTATGTCTCCTGTGAGTGCTTCTCAGTGAGGCTAGAGATGGTGGGATCTCTAATAGGGAGGATAGAGAAGGTTTGGGAAGCCTTAAATAGTTTCTGTAGCTTCTGGTATTTTAAAACGTAAACTCTAATTTATGGACGCAGCTGCCCTATTTATAGATTCTCAGAATCGACCTTACTTTCAACCGATCGAAGTGGATTTGATCGATCGAACATTGGATAGATTGAACAACTTTCAATTGATTGAACTTGCATTGACTTCAATAAATTGAGACTCCTTTGATCGATTGAACATATCTTGACAAGATCCTCATGTGCCTTTCTAACCATCCTTACGAGGCTAAGAGTGGGACCTCCTAGGTTCTTTGTTGTTGGCTCAGACTAGTTGTTAATTCCCGAAACCAAGCTCTTTGATCAGTAAACTAATCAACTAATCAGTTAACATTTACTCCACTATAAAACAATATCTGAACTCAAACGCAAAAGAACATATCCGAAGCAATAACTAGACTTGTATGGTGTACTAATCTCCCTTTACCATTAGCATTCATAATAATATTCAGGCAGTCAGATAACTGGTACTGTTAATCTAAATAATGATTACATCTTCTATTCCTTGAGTCGCATACAACTCTCATGATTACCAAACATGTTGATAACTACTTATCAATAAGACTGCAGTTCTTAGTAATAAACTTGGTAAAATTCTCAAGTGAATGCTTACTCTTTATTAAAGGGTAGATTCTATCTTGATAATATATGTTCACAACCCTATGAATGTGACATACCCAAGATACCCAAGTGTTGATCTTTAAAACCTCATTGATTAGTATGTCAAAGAAGCCATATCCACAGTCTGTGTTCATAATTGTCTCAAGATTGAGAACGCGTACCTTATACAAGTTATGAGTTCTTATCGATTGTTGACAGTCTTAAGTGTCAATAAGAAAACTCAGTTCCGTCAATGCATTAAAAGCATTAGTAAATTAACTAAGAGTTACACTCTAGTGATTGAGATTCATCACTCCGTCCAATGGTAGTTAATCATGCTATAGTGTAACCCTGATGAGGTATCCAGTCTCAGCATCCACTATGACAAGTTTTAAGTATTAATGAATAGTATTCTTATCTCAATTGTATGTATCTCATACACACACGAATGACTTACTATGATATTTAAGGACTAACTATCATCTCATGAAAGAAATATACATAATGAAATGTAATGCTAATATCCATATATTAAAATGTCAATATCTCACACATAAAGTAATGGTTTGAGGGCGCAAGCCCAAAAAAATGTTATCCAAACTTATTTATCCATTGTGACTTATTTGAAACAACAAGGATTTCTAATTCATATCTGTTTCTAAGTAGTTTTGCGCGGGCGTGCCAGAGCCAAACAGGCTAGGTGTGTATACAACCTAATTTCCTACATGCTTGAGTAAGTGATACTCAAGGCTTTAAGATCTGGCTTCTAATGGGTGATCGTGTGTGGTGAGTAGGAAAATACGCTCACCGAAAGTTCTATGGTAATACTAAAGCACACAGGCCAATTAGTGCAGAGTTGACTAGATAAATAATCACAAACAAGTAATAAAATAAGAATATATTTTATTGAATGTTTAGAAAATAATAACAAAACCAAAGAACATGATCAAAACAGGTTCTGAATGGTTCAAAAGATTAAAAATAATAAAGAAAAAGACTTACAAAGATAGACCTATTTGCTATGAATGCAGAATATTAGGAAGAACGCAGGGTTGAATGCTCTGAATGTTGTGTATGTATGCTGTGTTCGAGATGACGCAGAGTCCTTCGTATGGTTTTCCTGCTTTGGCATTTATAGTGGCCTCTAACAATCCTGATATGGCAAGGACTCCTTGACTTGTGCTACAAGATGAATATAAAATACAGAATCCTTCCCAAGTCCAAAATCTTTCCTTACCCTCATCCTGATTAAATCAATCTCAATATTCTCAGGATTAGATTTCCATACCCAGTTGGACATGACCAGATTCTACTCCTAAACAGACACTACCTCCTCATTTTTAGGGTGATGTCACCATGATAGCTAGAAACAGAACTGCATTACTAACCGGGCTCAGCAACGTGAACCTACATGATCAACGACGAATAATTGCCATTTATAGTCTTGAAGATACGCTTTATTAGCCCATTTCTTGTAGTTATTTGCTATTTATTAATAAGTATTCTAAGTTTTGTCGGTTTTGGAGCTTTAACTTGAAAATTCACTAATACTCAATGATTAGTGGCTTTGGAAGTCATTTTGGGCTCAAAAGGTGATTCCGGTGAAATTTGAATGCAGTAGCAACCTCAAAAAATTGCATTTTTATACACATCCGTATACAACAAAAACTTCTGCCATTAAAGAGAGGAAAGCAAGGAGAAGAAGAAGAAGAAGAAGACCAAGGATTCCCATGGCCTCCTCCATCAACCTCTTGCCAATCTTCAATTCTGTGGTCGCCTAGACTAAGATCTAGGGTTTCATTAAAACCCTAGCCAAGTAATAAGATGTTATTTATCTTTTTCTTTTAGATTTATTATTTATGGATGATGATTATATGTTTCGAGGATTTTTAATAATAAAATCAAACTTCTATTGATTAAATCGTTACTTTCAAAGTTTATTCTTATCTTAGATCTAATTTGAATGTGATGTGCTCAATGATATATATTTATTATGCTTGTATAGATTATTTATATGTAATGGTGCTTAATTGAATTATGATATCAAGTAGTCGAATAGTTCATGCTTAGGGAAGAGGGAGTGTGCCACAACCCTAGTTTAGTGTGAGACACTCCGTGCCAACCAAAGATGAATTATGTTGATGCTTGAATCATAGTTATCTTCTTGACGGAGTAATTGGACTAGTAGCTACAATTCTCCATCATCATCCAACGTAATAAGCTAATTGAATGCACTGATACCCTTATTATGAAGCTAGTGGTGGATTTGCAATCCTAGGTTCAATTCACATATCTATTAAAACAACTTTTAATTGCTTTCATAGTTTAGATTTATTTTCAATGTTCTTAGTTTAATTAAAATCAAAATCAAAACTATGTTTTCTTAATTAACTAAGTTTAGGTTATAAAATTAAAGTGCTTTAGTATTTCAATCTTTGTGGGTTCGACCTCTACTTCCCCACTACAAATCTTTTAAAGTAGAGTATATTTTATATCCAGATTTTGCCAAGATCAATTTTTTGCGCCGTTGCCGGGAATAGCAATATTACTGCCTTTAGTTTTAGAATCTTAGTTTAGTCAATTCGTAAATATTAAATTAGGTATTATTTTTCTTGTTTTTCGTTTTTGATTTCAGTCACTAACTTTTCTTTTTGTTTTGCAGTTTCTCGAGTCATCAAATTCTAACATTTTGGAGTAGAAGAGCTTAGCACATCAAACGAGCTTACGCAAACCAAGTAAAAAAATTAATTAAAGCAAAAATTCAAGTAAATCGCTTCCTTTAAAATTCTCTTCAAACTACTGTAAGTCAGGGCACTGAGATGCACTATTTGCATTAGTTTAGGGTTAAAGCACGTGCAATAGTTAGGAAACCCGGGGAGCTGTGCTTTGACGTGAACCACTGCATTTCAGGATAACTTTCATGCATCATAGTAGATGTGTGCTTGTAGTCTTATTTGCGTGATTACTTTCGTATTTGTTTGAGTCAGTCTTCATCTTAGTGTTGTTTATTAATATATTTTTTTTGTTTATGTTTGGTACACTTGCATGTAAACTCGAATTACATTCTTGCGATCTTGAACTTGAACGTACCCTTAGAATCGTTAAGTCTTCAACCCAAGCTTCTAGAGCTCGGTTGTTATTAGACGACGAATCAACTCCGAAATCGTCGTCATTTTTTCTGGCTGAAATTCAAAGAACACTTAAACGTTTAAGAAAAACTCGAATTATTAACATCAAACCTATTCTAATGGCAGACATTGGAAACAACAAGAACAATAGAAATAATGAAAATAATCCTAATATACCTCTGCCTCCTCCACTTAAAGATTATTTCATTCCTATGGCCTACACGCCACAAGCAGGTATCGAATTACCGGAGGTGACGGCATCTTCCTTTGAGATAATGTCATCTACCATTGCGCCACTCACTTTATTCCATGGCCGTATTGAAGAAGATCCGTATCATCACTTAGGAGATTTCAAAGATATATGCTCTACATTAAAAATCCAAACACTATTAAAACATGGAAAGCATTACATACTGCATTTTTACAAAAGTTTTTCCCTATCACAAGAACTAATCGGATAAGAAAATCCATAACGAACTTTTTAATTCAAGATGGGGAAATGCTCTATGACACTTGGGAACAATTTAAAGAATTATTGCGCTCTTGCCCACATCATCAAGTTTCCAAATGGCAATTTGTACAGATCTTCTACGAGGGACTTGTTCCTTCACTTCATAATACCGTCGATGTCGTTTGTGCCGGTACCTTCCTACACAAAAGCATCGACGAGGCATGGAAAAATTTTGAAATGTTAAGTAAGAATTCGATGCATCAAACCGTGTTGGTACATCTTGAGGGGTGTCTTCCACCTAAACCCAAGTGAGAGGAGCATTTGGAGTCAAGCCTGATATGTCCAAAAACATCCAGTCAAAGTCAAATCACCACTATGATCCCGGGCCGTTATGGTAGAACCGCTCGGTACATGCCCACAGCCCGGGCATACGATACAGCTGTACTTCACACATGCTCGGCTTGGCCATCTGGCTTATGAGCGGTTTCCTTATTCAGTCAGAAGGCTAATGGAAATAGTTAACAGTTTCCTAAACCACTTAGGAAACTTTCCTTGAATCATGCTAATCAATTTGTACCTAGATTAGGCTTCCTAATCTAATAAGTTTCCTTGTACGGGTGGTCTCTTGCACCTATAAAAGAGGCCACTCACTCCCATTAAAAGGGGGGGAATCAACTAATTGCAGTCGAGACCTACAGAATAGCATAAAACAAACACTGATACGCATACACCCGGTCGGGGCTTGGTAGTGCCGCCTACTCTGTTGGCTCACCAAATGCCACCAATGATCTACTAGTGAAAGCGCACTGACGCAATCGTGGATGTAGGTTACCTCATTAATGGGACCGAACCACATACAATCTCTTGTGTCTCTCTCTAAATCTCTCGTAGCAATTTTTGGTATCATTAGTTTGGCGCCATCTGTGGGAAGCGACTGCTTTCTCTAAAAACAAATCTTCGACTGGTCGACATGCCTCCAAAGAAAGCTAAGAACACCACTACTTCGACGGGACCGACAAACTCATAAGCCGGACAACCGACCGCCTTTATGACCTTCGAGTAGGTCACTGCAGCTCTCCACAACTCGTAGAGGGCCAGCGGTGAACCCAACTACAGATTAAATCACTATTGGCCCGACAAAATGATCTCCCTCAATTCGAGGAGCAGCCTAGGAAAGGCGCGCCCAACCGAAAGCCTCCATAGGTCAGAAGACACACCCACACTGTACCCACATCCCCGATGGGTTAGAGACGATACGGATATGACGAACGTAACAATGCACCCAGGTGAACCCGACAACATGCCTGGGCTTACTCGCGCCAGGAGGGGGATGCCAGAGACATCATCAATAGTAGGCATGCTACCCAAAGGAATGGCCAGGACATATGGCCTGAGAATCAGCCCAGGACCCCCCGGCCACAAGCCGGGGATATCTCAGCCGCACGATTATTCATAGCCAGAGCCGGGTCCAATCCCCAAGGGCAACACACTTCGAAGAAGAGGCCTCATCATCTGATCTGACCTACCGCTCAAACATAGAAAGGAAGACCGAGTGGGAGGGGGTGAAGGCTCAAATCCAGGACCTGTAGAAACATATCGAGCAAATGAGCCACAAGCAGCGCTATGATCACGCCAACACAAAGATTGAATCACCCTACACCGTTCGGGTCACCGGATTCCCCATTCTGCAGAAGTTTAAGCCACCGCATCTCAACTTCTACGACGGGACAGGGAACCCTGTGGATCACATTCATACCTATAAGGCCCAGATGGCATTAGTCACTACCGTTGACGAGTTACTGTGCCTGTCCTTTCACAGCACTCTCAAGGGGCTAGCAGTGCAGTGTTTCTATGCTCTCAACCCGAACGGTTGATGAATTCCAAACACTGAGCAAGCTTTTCATTAGCCAATTCGTAGGAATGCTTGACCGGTCACAACCGGACACCCAACTACTAATCGTTAAGCAACGTAAAGGGGAATCCCAAAAGGACTGCGTGGACCGTTTCAATCAATAGAGGCTTCAAATTTGCCACTTGAATGAAATAGCCGCTATCATGGCCTTCTGCTTGGGAGTTCAACACACCAAATTTTCTACGTCTTTTCATCGAGACTGACTGGAAACCCAGGTAGAACTCTCAAAAAGTATCGAAAAGTACATCGACACGGAGAAGTTTTTGAAGTCCAAGTGTGCCGACTTCACAGAAGACGAGATCGAGTCCCCAAAAGCTAAACAGAAACGCGAGGGCTCTGAGAAGGGTCCGGGAAAGAAGCCCAGACAAGATCAGCAGAGAGGCGGTTAGGATCAGGCCCCAATTACCTTCACCATACTTTCTCGACCTATCCATGAGGTCATAGCAACTATAGAGACCCAGAGGCTACTCGAGCAGCCAGCCAAGCTGAAAATCTTGCCTAGTAAGAAAAATTGGGATAAGTTTTGCCGCTTCCCAAAAAAAGGCCATAGACATGACATAGAGGATTGCTTTAAGCTGAAGATCGCCATTGAGAAGCTAATTAAGCAAGGCCGCCTAGCCAAGTTCATGGCAGCAGACAGAGGACCTCGACAAGATGCCCAGGATCCTGAGCAGTTGCGACTCCTTGGGCAAATCAATGTAATCTCCGGAGGAAATTCGGGCAAAGGGGACTCACTTTCGGCCAGGAAGAGGCATGCTAGGGAATCCTGATCAGATGTCTGGCATATCCACTCCACCAGCTCTACTCCAATCGATGTGTTAATGTTCTTATCTGAGGAAACGCTAGACCTGCACTGCCCTCATGATGACCCACTAGGGGTGACACTCTCTGTAGCAAACTATATGGTAAAAAGGGTGTTGGTGGACACGGGCAACTCCTCTGACATCATGTTTGTCTCAGCATTCGATTAGCCTGGGATACCCTGGTAGGTTTCAATGGGTCTAGTACCCAACCACTTAGTATCGTCAAGCTCCCAATTCATATGGGGACATACCCCCAGCAGTCATCTGCACTAGTAGACTTTGTGGTTGTAAAAGCTCCATCCGTGTACAACATCACCCTCGATAGAGTAACTCTCAACAAAGCCAGTGCACTGGTGTTAATATACAGCCTGGTGGTTAAGTTTCAAACCCCTCAAGGACCAACGAGATTGCGCGGAGACCAGGCGGTCGCTCGAAGCTGTTATGTCAATTCCTTGTGCAGAGAAGACATCAATGAAAAGTTAAACGTTCAGGAGATGGACCCGAGAGACAAAAGTAACGGAGTGGGCCTAGTGGAGGAGCTAGAATAGGTGGTGCTGGATCCTTTGTTTCCCAATTGGTTTGTTAGCATTGGCACTCTCCTAGAGCCAGGCTTCAAGGAGAGGTTGGTTCAATTCCTACAGCAAAGCCAAGATGCCTTTGCTTGGAGCCATGAGGACATGCCTGGGATAGATCCCCGGGCCATGTCTCACTGTCTCAACACTAACCCAGACTCCCGGCCGGTCAAGCAAAAGAAGCGGGTGGCGGTATACGAAGAAGTTAAGAAGCTCCTAAAAGCAAAATCCATCCAAGAGGTCCACTATCCCGACGTGTTAGCAAATGTGGTTCTGGTCAAGAAAAGCAACGGGAAGTGGAGAATATGCGTGGATTTCACCGACATGAACAAGGCTTACCCTAAGGACTGCTATCCATTACCCAAGATAGACCTCCTCGTGGACTCCACATCCGATCATGCACTCCTCTTGTTCATGGATTCCTACTCGGGGTACAATCAGATCAGCATGTACCCCAGGGATGAAGAAGACTTCGTTTATCATAGATCAAGGAACGTACTGGTATAAGGTGATGTCCTTCGACCTCAAAAATGCCAGGGCAACCTATCAATGCCTGGTTAATCACATGTTCAACGTTTTGATCGGGAAGTCCATGGAGGTCTACGTTGATGATCTTTTTGTTAAAAGCCGAGATGAGTTCAACCATCTCGATCCTCTGGCCGAAGCCTTCAGCATTTTGAGGAAGTTCGGGATGAGGTTGAACTCGACCATGTGCACATTTGGCATCTTGTCTAGGATGCCTAGTTAGCTGATGGGGAATCGAAGCCATTATAAACATGTGGTCGCCCAAGTCAACCAAAGACGTTCAAAGCCTAGCTGGGCGGGTCATCGCATTGAACAGGTTTGTCTCCCAGGCTACTGACCGGTGTCTACCATTTTTTAAAATGCTCCGTAAAGCCTTTTAGTGGTTGGAGGAGTGCGAGGAGGCGTTTCAGGAACTCAAGAAGTACTTGGCATCACCTCCTTTACTCTCAACGCCAGTGCCAAATGAGGAATTGTTCTTATATTTGGTAGTGTCACCCTCAGCGGTCAGCTCGGCTCACATCTAAGAAGAACACGGGATACAATTCCTGGTCTACTTCATTAGCCGGGCAATAAAGGCATGGAAAGCAGATATTCTCACATAGAAAAGCTTGCCTTTGCCATAATCACTTCTACCCACAGACTTTGCTCGTATTTCCAGGCCTACACAATTATGGTCCTCACACATCAGTCTCTTTGCTGCATCTTGAGCAGGCCAGACACATCTGGGAGGCTTGTCAAATGGTCCTTAGAGTTAGAGGAATTCGAAGTAACCTATAGACCCTGCAAGATGATCAAAGTACAGGCCATAGTAGACTTTCTTGTGGAGTTCACATACCCGGAAGACCCAGTTGAAGAGCTCGACCATCCCGACCTACCGCCCAGCCTATAGTCAAATATCCCGACCTAGGTACTTTACTTGGATGAGTCTTCCAATAAACAAGGAAGCGGGGCAGGGATCATCCTGAATACTCCCGACGGAATCCAACTTGAGTATGCACTGAGGTTCAGATTTGGTGACTCTTAACAATGAGGCCGAGTATGAAGCCCTGTTGGTAGGATTACAGCTGGTTACTTCAATGGGTGCGCATCAAGTTCAAGGGCATAGCTACTCCCAGCTTGTAGTCAACCATGTTCATCTATAGTATAAGGCTCGGGAAGATAACATGGTAGCTTACCTGGCTCTTGTCCAAATAGTCTGGAAAAAGCTTAAGGGTTTCTCTATCACACAAATCCCGAGGGAAGAAAACAGAAGGGCCAATAGATTAGCCCACCTTGCATCATCCTCCGAGTCAGACTTGCTTGGGATAAGGATAGAATACTTACCCGAGCCAAGTCTGATCAGCTCAGGAGGCATGGTGTTCGAGCCGGTCACCTTAGGCCCCAGCTAGATGGATCCAATCACGACATTCCTCACAACTGGTGTGCTGCCGGACGAAAAGGAAGAAGCCCGCCAGGTTAAATACCGATCAACTAGATACCACGTTGTCAATGAAATCCTCTACAAATGGGGGACTCTCTATCCCCTATCTCCGTTGTGTCTACCCTGTACAGGCCCAGGCCGTATTGCATGAAATCCACGAGGGAGTTTGCCGGAACCACATTGGAGGTCGGGCACTTTCGCGAAAAGCCTTGCTGCAAGGTTCTTACTCGCCAACCATGGCTCGGGATATCCAGGAGAATGTAAAAAGGTGTGACAAGTGCCAGATATACTCCCCCATGATTAACCAGCCAGGAGAACTGTAAACACCCATTCTTAGCCCATGGCCATTCACTCAATGGGGAATTGGCATTGTCGATCCTCTCTCAGTGGGAAAAGGATAAGTTAATTTCGATGTCATCACCGTGGATTAATTCACCAAAAGGGCAGAGGCCAAGCCTTTGGAAACAATCACTAAGAAGAAGATGGAGAGCTTTATTGAGCAAAACATCCTCAGCAGGCTCGGTAATCCCCGGGTTCTAGTCAGTGACATTGGCAGGCAGTTTGATACCCCGAAAGTTTAGGCAGTTCTGCTCGGGCTACGGAATATCCAATCACTACTCTTCCCTGGAGCATCCTCAAGCTAATGGCTAAGCTGAGGTGACAAATCGGACAATCCTGTGGTCAATCAAAACCAGGCTTAAAAATGCCAAGGGTCTTTGGGCCGAGAAGCTACCAACCCTCTTGTGGGCCTATCGCACTACCCCCCGAGCTGCAATAGGCGAGACACCATTCGTACTAACCTACAGCTTTGAGGCTGTGGCCCCCATAGAGCTCGGGTTGCCTACATACCAGGTGGAAAATTTCAGCGAGCGGGGCAATGAGGAAGCCCTCAGAGGAGAACTCGACCTGGTAGAAGAAAGACAGGATTGGGCATACCTGAAAGTGGCAGCCTACAAAAAAAGGGTCTCCTGGTACTTCAATAATAAGGTAAAGCACCATAGTTTTCAGGTTGGAGAACTCATTCTAAAGGCAGTAAACCAGTCTACAAGAGTTCCGAGCCATGGGGAGTTTGGGTCAAACTGGGAAGGCCCATATCTAGTCACCCGGGTAAACAGGCCGGGAACCTACTGGTTGCAGACTTTGGACAGGCACGATCTATCCACCCATGGAACATATAGCATCTCCATAAGTACTATCAACAGTGCTTGGGGACGAGCGAATTAGCACTAATTAGGATTTTTGTAGCTCTGCTTGAGCAATTTTTATGAATTCTCAAAAGGAAATAGAAGATTTTCTATTACACGTCAAGAAATTACTTCTATCACTGTTTTGTAATAAAAAACACCACGGGATCACACCCGAGGTACAAAGACCTTGGCTGAAACCCAAGGCACAAAAGACCTCGGGATCACACCCAAGGCATAAAGATCTTGGCTAAAGCTCAAGGCACAAAAGACCTTGAGATCACACCCGAGGCACAAACACCTTGGCTAAAACCTAAGGCACAAAAGGCTTTAGGACCATAACCAAGGCACACAAAAAAACAACCTTGGCTAAAGCTCAAGGCATAAAAGACCTCAAGTTAATCCCCGGGGCACCGGCTTGGCTTAGGTCCGACCGACGATGGGGGCAAACTGCATAGGTGGTTGATGATGGAAAGCTTCAAAAGACCCTACATCCACCCATGTTCCAGGTCGATTTCTTACGGTCGCTCCCTTCTCAAACGTCCGCCTTAGAAAATGCTTGGGGGGCAGGGGAATACCTGGCCAAAACAGGAAATCACTTCGGTCGCTAACAGGGCTTGGAATCCTAACATTCCTAAGTACCTACAGTGACCAGAGAAAACACCCGGATAGTAAACGGGTGTTCATATAATACACTGGGCAACCCGGGTAGTAAACATGAAATCCCTATAATACATTGGGCCACCCGGATAGTAAACAGGATAGATTCCTATAAATGCTGGGTGGGACATTTAGAACAGGTGAAGAAGACCAGGTATCCTACCGATTCTAGTCCTAAATCATTTTGCCAAGGCAGGGATTTACATCGGCTAAAAATTGGGCGGGTATTGGCAATCATAAATAGACATACAAATACAAAATAGTAAACAATTGATGAA
The DNA here is from genome assembly GCA_033977485.1 of Hydrangea macrophylla. Lineage (NCBI taxonomy): Eukaryota > Viridiplantae > Streptophyta > Magnoliopsida > Cornales > Hydrangeaceae > Hydrangea > Hydrangea macrophylla. Next base: position 64,795,849 of record CM066997.1, read on the forward strand.
ATGGCGGTCTCAAAGGACCATTTTATTAATTAAAAGAGTTGGTACATTGCCTGGGCGGCAGTTGTAGTAGCCTTACCCCAACAAAAATAATTAAAAAAGGAAGAAACAAGCCAGGGACTAAGAGTCGTCCACCACGGCCACGTCTTCTGTCTCCCCAGTCTCTCCCTCTCGGACGGCTCCCTCTCCCGGGGAAGGTTCCTAAATAGCTCCGGCAAAGGCAGCAGGGCCTTCAGTAGCAGAGGGATCAATGTCCCAGTAATCAAAATCAATCCCCTCATAGTATGAGATGTCCCACTCGGGGTGATCCTGGGCAAGCCTCCACTACAAGTCTTCATAGCCCTGGAAGAAGCCATTGTTAAACACTTCTACAATGGACCCCACTGCCACCACCTCTGTTGTGGCCTTTACTTGAGTCTCTGCCATAGCCGTGAGTGTTCGGGAGGCCTCCAGGTCTTCCAGGGTAGTGGCCAACTCAGCCTTAGCTGTGCCAAGGCTTAGGGCTAGGGGCTTGGTCTTCTTTTTCTCCATTGCCAAGGCAATTTCCCAGCCTCTGAGTTTGCCCGCTCCCATGACAGGGCAGTTTTCTGTAGTAGTGGCCCTCCCGACCAACTAAGGCAGGATGGACTCTGCACTAGCAGGCATATAGTCGACCTGCAAGAAAGCCAAACTGGTTAGTCAACAATGACCGCAAGAAAAGTTACAGCAATGAATGATCAGAGGTACTTACCTGATAAGAGAGGTTGCACAGCCAGCCCTGAAAGTCCTGGGGAGACAAGCCTGCACATGCCACCACCTGGCTGGTGATGAGGACAAGCCTCACCCTTTCCCAGACCTCAGAAGACCCCCCTATCGGGGGCAATCTCTACCAGAGGCCTCTGCAGCATACCTTTTTCCCAATACAGCGATAATGGTTTTAGCAGCAGTGGCCTGCCTAGCCCTCAAATGCTCTAGGTCCCTCTTTGGAGCCATTTCTACAAAGGCAAAATTGCGCAATTAGTGATTAGAAAAGAAAGTAGAAAAATAGCAAGAAGGATAGTCAACCTAAATACTCACTAGGGATCAGTGGGTAAAAGATCAGAGTCGTAACGGGATTGTTCGGGCTCTAGGTGCCCACAAAATCGCCCAACCAGGTCAAAACGTTCCAGATATTGGTGGAAAAATTTGCCAAACCCAAGATCCTAGCCTAACACCCCTCAGGAATCCTTGGGGGTCGGGTCGACCCAGCTGTAAAACAAGGAATGAAGACAGTAAGCAAGGTGATGGCCATCCAAAGTAAAGAAAAATGGAATGAATCGTATAGGGCTAGCTTACCCCTCAATACCCCCACCCAGGAAGTCCTCAGCTGGCTTCCTGAGGCCCGATCGCAGAGACCAAGGGTGGATATTTGGAAGAACTTATTCTTCTACCCCTTGTTGTTGCTCGGGTAGTTGACAATGATCTTCCTGCCCTGTCGGCCCGCCAGAGAAAAGAACACAACCTCCCGGTGAATAGGGAACGGTCGCTAGGTCCACAAGAACTCTTGCAAGGTGAGCTCATACCCAAAGACCTGGGACCCAGTGAGATGGACCCCATCAAGAACCCCCAACCGTTGGGGGCTAACTTCTCGGGGGCAATCCCTAGGTAGATCAGGACGTCTCGAGCGACTAGATACAAAGGAATATGAAAGCGGGTCATTAGGGCATCCTCGTATAGGGTGACAAAGCCCAACTTGTATAGGTGTGCTCCACCGGGATTAATAGCTAAAGAGCAACTGTGGGGAAGAACGTACCTCTCTCTAATCCGGATAAGATCCTGGGAGCGCAGTATAGAAGAAGTGGACTCACAGGAAAACACCACCTCGGGGTCAGGTTCACCCGGTGTTTCATCACCTGAACCTCGGGAAACTGAGGCAACGGGGTACCCCCAGCCATACTCACTTTCGGACAAACGTTAAAGGATTCTGTCCTCACTATGGTAGTCAAAAGGGGATGTAGAGGGTGGGTCTAGGCTGGTGTCAGGGGTACCCGAACTGGACGCAGAATTAAAGTCAGAATGTCCCATCGCTACCACTCCTACAGTGGGATGAGGAAGCGGGCAACGACCTAGATATAGGTCAGAGACCTCAAAGAGGATATAGTCTTAAAGAAAAGGTGACACTCGCCCAAATACCCTGGGGACACCCGCTCAGATCAATCATCCTATGGTTCCTCTTGATTTGAAGAAGGAACAGAACCCGAGGAAGAAAAAATCCCACGCTAGCTCTAACCTATGTTGGTTCGTTCTCTCCAGCCTCACTCAGAAAAGGAAAAGGAACAGAAAGGGGAAAAGGAAGAGTATAGAAATGAAAACTAGGAAGTGAAAACTTACACGAATTAATGCAGAAAAGGGCTCGGGAAAGCTTGACCGGGGACTTTTTGCTCTTAAATCGCTCAATAATCTCTAGTTTTGTAGCAAGGAATGGAATAAATGGGCAAGTATTCCTAATATATACAGCACGAATGGCTTAGATCAAAGCAGATCCAACGGCCAGGAAATCTTCCTACCTAAACATATTGACAACTGTCACCTCGGGCATGTTGAGCTTCGCCTAAAAAGGCGTGAGCATTAAATACGTGACGTGACAATCCAGTTCGCACGCGAATACTCACATCCCTCTACACCAGCCTCATTGAATCCTAACCAGACCAGTCATTCCTTGACATATGGCAACCACTGAGCTCGGGTGCCTGGTGATGCTACTCGGTCCAATATCTGGGCAGCTAAGGAAGCTGGCCCCTACCCCAGACAATGCTCCTGGAAGGCTTCCTGAGTGCTCATTTGAGCAACACTGATTTTCAATCTTCATCTGATAGAGCATCATATCAGCTTTGAAAATGGGGGGCAGCTGATTTGTCAAGAAATATCCAGTCAAAGTCAAATCAACACGTTCACGTAGTGACCCCGAGCAATCTGGAAGAGGCGCCCCAATTCTAGTGATCCTGGGCCGTGATGGTAGAACTGCCCAGTACGAACCCATAGCCTGGGCGTACAATACAGCTATACTTCACACATGATCGGCATGGCCAGCTGACCTCTAAGCGATTTCCTTATTCGGTTAAAAGGCTAGTAGAAATAGCTAACAGTTTCCTAAACCACTTAGGAAACTTTCCTTGAATCATTCTAATCAATTTGTAGCTAGATTAGGCTTGCAAATCTAATAAGTTGCCTTGTACGGGTGGTCTCTTGCACCTATAAAAGAGGCCACTCACCCCCATTAAAAGTGGGGAGAGAAGCAACTAATTGCATTCAAGATCTACAGAAAAGCATAAAACAAACATTGATACACATACACCCGGTAGGGGCTTCGTAGTGCTGCCCACTCTGTTAGCTCACCAATCACCACCGGTGATCTGGTAGTGAAAGCGCACTGACGCAACCGTGGATGTACGTTACCTCATTAACGGGGCCGAACAACATACAATCTCTTGTGTCACTAAATCTCTCTTGTGCAACTCTGAATCACTCATCATTGACCTAGTCATGTCTAAAAGAGTTCGATTCCTTCTCTCTACTACACTGTTCTGCTGAGGCATACCAAGTGCAGTCAACTATGATAGAATCCCATTTTGTAGGAGGTGATCAATAAATTCATTAGAGAGGTACTTTCCACCTCGATCAGATTGAATGGCCATGATATATGTGCCCAATTGCTTCTCCACTTCATCCCTAAACTCTTTGAACTTTTCAAAGGCTTCAGACTTATGCTGCATTAGGTACACATATCCATACCTAGAGTGGTCATCAGTAAATGTTATGAAATACTCATAACCACCCCTTGCTCTAATATTTATTTGTTCACACACATCAGTATGAACTAATTCCAACAATACATTGGTTCTATTGCCCTTTGCAGGAATAAGCCTTTTTGTCATCTTACCCTCTAAACAAAACTCGTAGACTTCCATTGGTTCGAGAACCAAATCGCCTAAGACCCCTTCTTTGACTAGTTTGCCAATCCTATTTAGATTGATATGGCCAAGCCTCATATGCCAAAGCCTTGTTGGGTTAGTGGAAGGTCCCTTTCTTTTAGATGTTAAAGTTACCACTGAGTTATTAAGTTCCATGCAAGAGTCTTTAGAAATATTGGGAGTAATCACATACAAAACATTTGATCTAACACCAGAACATATAAAAGAACTATTTCTTTTAATCACAACTTCAGTTTGAAAATAAAAGGAATAACCATTATTCGATAAATTAGAAACTGAAATTAAATTACGTCTCATTGAAGGGACGTAAAGTACATCTGATAAAATCAAAACTTTATTGTCTAGAAATTCTAAAGCTACGACTCGTATAGCAACTTTAGAAATAGTTGTGCTAGAACTTAGAGTAAGTACGATTTTTCCATCATTGTACCTCCTAGTTGATCTGAACCACTACACTGAATTACAGTTATGGTTACTCGCACCAGAATCAATGCACAAAGTGTTTGAAGTATCCGTTATAAAACTTACTTCAATCACATGTGATTCAATCATACCTTGAACTCTTGTAGCTAAGAATTCTGGATAGTTCCTCTTCCCGTGGCCCTTGATGCCGCATTAGAAACACTTTCCTTTGCCTTAGCCACCCACCTTCCCTTTGCCCTTACCTTTTCTCTTATATTTTGCAATCTTAGGGACCGGTCCAACACTTGAACCTCCAGTGCCAGCCTTCTTCTTCCCTTTCTTTTCTTTCGGTGTAGATCGGGAAGAAGAATCGCTTTTTTCAATGTTCAAAATGTTGACCCCAGGCTTGATCACCCTTTCTACTGCGAGTAAAGAACTCATTAATTTGCTCATTGAGAAATTCATTTGATTCATATTACAATTAAGTTTGAATTGAGCGAATGAAGGCAACATCGAATTTAGGATCATATCAACTTGGGTTTGTACATCGATGTTGGCACCTAGGGTCTCTAGCTCGTTTAAATAACCAATCATTTTTAAAACATGTTCCTTGACTAGAGTCCCTTCCGACATCTTTGCACTTATTATCTTCTGCATGGCTACCTGTCTGGCAGGCCTGCCATGCTACCCTAAACATCTTTTTCAGGGATGTGATAATATCACTGGCAGAATCATTCAATTCGAATTGGTGTTGCAATGCGCCAGCCATTGAGGCCAAAATGTAGCAACGAGCCATTCCATTCGACTTCTTCTATTTGTCGAACTTGCCTCTGGCAGCTGCTGAAGCATTTGTCACAGGTTCTTCAGTGCTTGGGGTGGTGAGGACATATATGTGATCCTCCGCAGTTAAGATGATGTCAAGGTTATATTTCCATTCAGTGTAATTGTTTCGAGTTAACTTATTTTGAGTGAGTATCGTGGCAGGTGGACTAAATGCAGATCCAGACGTTATGATTATTGAAAATCAAACAAACAAAATAAATATGGATATCAAAATTTGACAGTTTGAAATAAAAGAATCCTTAAAAAACTCTCATTTTAAAATAAAGTCGCTAGAATATCGAGACAAAAGAATAAAGCTTCCGTATGGTGGTCAATGTTCGATCTTTTGATTAATCATGACTTGTTCGCTATGCTTACAAAACAAGTTATGACTCTCGAACCTTTTTGATCTTTAAGTTTCTGAATAATGCCCCGTGTGGGATCCCTTATCCATAGTTTAGCTAGTGTGTACCATTAACTAAGATCCAATCACAACCGTCTCAAGTAGCGCCTCCGTGTGGTGGTCACCCTCTAACACGTCTGATTGATCCTATCAAAGGAAGTTCACATCTAATAACCAATGAGTAATGTACCCTCCGTATGGAATGATCACCCCTAGTGAGGTGACACAGAATGCACCACTCATGTTACAGTGAAACGTTAATGGAAGATCTTGGGTGTTTTTAATAAGACCCTCTCCCACTAGATTTAGTAATTGAAAAAATTGTTTCCACACATTACCCATAAACATACAATGTTTACTAATGCGTTGAAATCGTTTTTGAAATTTATTTTAGAAAACTTGTTTTACGTACATGCAAGTAGTAACAATACAAAACGCCAATCACAAACCAAGCATATAAAACAAAAAACTAAAATAAAACTAAGGCATTCATATGCCTCTATCTCCCATGGCTCTATCTCCATAGAAACTCCTTCTTGGTTTGGTTGCCTCTAGCTCCATCTTCATGGACAACGGCTTGCTCCATCTCCATGGAATTTCTGATTCTAATACATTGGTCCTATGCTTCTTTCAAAGCTTACAATTTATCTACAAATAGAAAAATAACTATAATATAAAAGGTTAGGGAAACTGGTGCGACTTTCCTTTTCGTAGGATTGAAGTCGTAGTGCCCTTTACATATGCCTTAAACCAAACCAATAATAAAACATAATATACACCAATCTCAAACAATAAAACACAAAATTCAAAAGTCTTGGTGCCATGGGAGATAGCGACTAAGCTTACTGCAAAAGGGTTAGTCGTACACACATCCACACATATATAACAATTGGAACCGCTAATTGACTCACACAGTACATAAACTATTTATATACTGAATTAGAACTTAAAACAACATCTAACTTCACTGTCATAATTCGATCGATCGAAGACCGTTCGATCACTCGAACCTTCGATCGATTGAACACTGTTCAATCGTTTGAACACTGTTCAATCGCTTGAACTTTCTATTTCACTGAATGATTTGAAAAATTTACAGAATAATTGAAAATTAAAGCATATAATTTTTAAAACATTTAAAATTGTGAAAAGAACAACCTGACAGAGAATCCATCTCGACCGATCGAATGTTATTCGATCGCTTGAGCATAGCGCATCTTTAATCGATCGAACCTATTTCGGTCGATCGAATCCAACATGCATCCAAAGCAATCACAGATTTGTATTCTACTGCGATAACGCTGCAGAAATAGACCTATGACGATGCAGTTTCGAAAACACTCATAAATCTACATGCCAATCAAAACGAGTGTTCCAAAATGCATCTATAGATCCAAATGGGCGTGGCTTTGATACCAATTGATGGAAAAACCGGTTTAAGAAAAACGTTTAAACGCACAGCGGAAAAGTCAAGTGATAAAAACTTATTAGTAGCCCAGGATCTACTACCTGTCTATTCCATAGATGCGTACTAACAATAGGGAGAAGAAATATACCTTAGGTCTTGAACCTAATTCTGAAAACTTCTTTCTCCTTGATGGTGCAGCAACTTCCACTAGGCTGTCTTCACTGTTATAGCTCCTGTGGATGCCTGCCGGAAGGAATAGGGTTGGTGGATCCCTAACAGGGAAGATAGGAAAGGTTTAGGGAAACCTAAATAGTTTCTGCAGCTTCTGACATTCAAAACAATGACAAAAAAACATTCAGTATGTAGCTGCCCTATTTATAGATTCCCAGAGCCGACCTAACCTTTGAGCGATCGAAGTGTATTCGATCGATCGAGGTTCGATCGATCGAACAACCCTCGAGCGATCGAACTTGCCTAGACTTTAACCGATCGACAATCCTTTGATTGATCGAACCTGCCTTGACATGATCCTCATGTGCCCTTCCAAGCTTCCTAGCAGAGCTAAGAGTGGGACCTCCTAGGCTCTTTATTGTTGGCTCAGACCAGTTTGTTAATTACCGTGACCAAACTTTTTGATCAGCAAACTAACTAACTGGTCAGTTAATGTTTACTCCACTATAAAACAATAACTGAACTCCAATGCAAAAGAACTTATCTGAAGCGATAACTAGATTTATATGTTGTACTAATGTCCCTCTTACTTCAGTATTCAGAATCATATTCAGGTAGTCGGATAATTGTTACTGTCAACCTGAATCATTTACTTCTTGTATTCTTTGAGTCCCATTCTCCTCTCATGATTACCAAACATGTTGATAACTCTAATCAACAAGACTGCAGTACTCAGTAATCGACTTGGTGACATTTTCAGGGGAATGCTTACTCTGAAATAGAGGGTAGATTCTGTCTTGAAAATTTATGTTCACAACCCTATGAACATGACATACCCAAGATACCCAGGTGTTGATCTTCTATAGACCTCACTGACTGTTAAGTCAAAGCAGCCATATCCATAGTCTGTGTTCATAATCGTCGCAAGATTGAGAACACGTACCTTATACAAGTTATGAGTTCCTATTGATTGTTTGACAGCATTAACTGTCAATAGGAAAGATCAGGTACGTCAATACACTATAAGCACTAGTATATTAACTAAGTGTGACACTCTAGTGATTGAGATTAATCACTCCCTCCAATGGTAGTTAATTATGCTATAGTGTATACCTGATGAGATATCCAGTCTCATCATCTACTGTGACAAGCTTTAAGTATCAAAGGATGGTAATTCATACCTCACTTATATGAATCTCATACACACACGAATTACCTACTATGATACTTAAGGATTGAAAATCATCTCATGAAATGCTAATGTCATACATAAAGTAATTGTTTGAGGGCATAAACCCAACATTGACCCTCTCTCATCCTTCTTCTACCGATTTTTGGCATCATTAATTTGGTGCCATCTGTGGGAAACTGACAACAACTTTTCCCAAATGCAAATTTTTGACTGATATACATGTCGCCAAAGAAGGGTAAGAAAATTGCTGTTGTAGAAGGTCAGGCGGATTCACAAGCTGGCCAACCAACTACTTCAATGACCTCGGAGCAGATTATCGCAGCCCTTGCACTGCTCCTGAGGGCCAGTGGAAAACCCAATAGCAAATCGAGGCATTGCTGGCCTGCCAGGAAAAGATCCCTCCAATAGAGGAACAATCCGGCATGACCTAGAGCCCGTACAGGTCCGAAGGCATGCTAGAACTTAGCCTATAACTCCGTTGAATCTGGATCGATACGGGAACGACGAGTGTAGACAGGCTCCTGAGCGGACCCGGTGATGTCCCCAGCCCAACCCCCGCCGAGTCGAGGATACCAGAGAAATCATCAACAATAGGCTTACTGCCAGAGGGGAGGGGCAAGACTAGACTGCTCGGGATTCAGCAAATGACCTTATCCTTGAGGATAATGCACTTTGAGGAAGAGGCCTCATCATCCGACCCGACATACCATTCGAATATGGAACGAAAGACTTGTCAGACGGACGTTAAGGCCGAGATCAAAGACCTACAGAAGCAGATTGAGAAGCTAAGCCATAAATCATGCCATGATTAAACAAATACAAAAATGGAATCGCAATACGCTATCCAGGTAACAGGGTTCCTAATCTCGTGAAAGTTTAAGTCACTACAACTTAATTCTTATGATGGTTCGGGAAGCCCGGTGGATCATGTTCGGACTTATAAGGCCCAAATTGCATTAGTTACAATTGGTGACGAACTACTATAACTTGCCTTTCCTGGTACCCTCAAGGGGGCAGTAGCACAGTGGTTCCACACCCTTAAATCCCGGACGATCAGCAACTTCAAATCACTGAGTAAGCTCTTTATCGAATAGTTCGTGGGAATGGTCGACCGGTCATAGTCGGACACTCAATTGATGACCGTTAAGGAACGTAGGGAGGAGTCCCTAAAAGATTATGTCAACCGTTTCAATCAACAGATGCTATAGATTCGCAACTTGAACAAAATGGTCGCGATTATGGCCTTCTGCTTAGGAGTACAACACACCAAAGTCGCGATGTTGCTTCACAACAATTGACCGGCCACTTTGGTTCAGCTCTCAGAAAGGGTAGGAAAGTAAATTGACATGGAAGAATTCCAGAAACCTAAGCGTGCTAGCCTAGCAGGAGATGAGTCCCCAAAGTCCAAAGAGAAGCGCGATGGTTTTGAGAAGGGCTCGGGGAAGAAGTCGAAGCTAGATCAGCAAAAAGGTGGCTGAGAGCAGGATCCAATTACTTTCACACCCTTTCCAGGCTCATTCATGAAGTCATGGCCGCCTATGAAACCCAGAGGCTCCTCCAACAACCGGTAAAGCTGAAGAGCCCTCTAAGGAAGACAAACTGGGATAAATATTGCTGGTATCACAATGACCATGGTCACAACATAGAAGACTGCTTTAAACTCAAGATGACCATCATAAGGCTGATAAAACCAGGCTATCTAGTCTAGGTTGTCATGGAAAACATACAACCTAGGCTAGATTGCGAACCCCCTAGCAGCCTCAACCACTTGGGTAAATCAATGTGATCTTCAGGGAACCTCTGGTAGAGGGGACTCATAGTCGGCTAGGAAAAGGCATGCTTGGGCATCTAGAGCGGATGTTTGGCTTTTCAATCCACCAACTCCCAACAAACTAACATGTTAACATTCTCATTCGGCAATATGAAGGGCTTGTACTGCCCCCACGACGACCCATTGATAGTGACAATCTCCATAGACAACTACACAGTGAATAGAGTATTGGTGGACACCGACAGCTCTTCCGACATTCTCTTTTCTACGACGTTTGACCAATTGGGGATCTCAAGGGACAGACTCTGGCCGGTTGCCACACCTGTGGTCGGATTCAATGGCTCGAGCATGCAACCGCTCAGTATGATTTAGCTCCCAGTACTAATGGGTACCCATCCCTAACAGGTTTTTGTGCTCACAAACTTTTTGGTCGTGGAGGCTCCATCCGTATCCAACGTCATCCATAGGAGGTCGATGCTCAATAAAACCCAAGCAGTCGTGTTTATCTATGCTTTCGTGGTCAAGTTCCCAACCCCCAAGGCCCGAGAATTTTACGTAGAGATCATCCAACCGCGTGGAGTTACTACGTTAGCTCCCTGCGCTAAGAGACAGTTAGAGATGTGCTAAATGTACAAGAGATGGACCCAAGGGACGTGAAGGATGGAGTAGGCTCGGTAGAGGAATCAGAATCGGTGATGCTCGACCCTGCATTCCTTGACTGGTTCGTGATTATTGACACTCTCCTAGACCTGAGTATGAGTGAAAAGTTGATCAAGTTCCTAAGAGAGAACCAGGATATCTTCACCTGGTGCCCCTGAGCAACAAGTGGCAGTCCAAGAAGAAGTAGAGAAACTCCTAAAGTGAAATCTGTCTGGGAAGTTCACTATCTTGACAGGTTGGCCAATGTGGTTCTAGTAAAGAAGAGTAACTGAAAGTGGAGAATGTGTGGACTTTACCGACTTAAATAAAGCCTATCCCAAGGCCTGTTATCTACTACCTAGGATAAACCTCCTTGTGGATGCCACAGCCGGTCATTCACTTCTTTTCATCATGGACGCCTACTCGGGGTACAACCAGATCAGCTTATACCCTAAAATGATTCAGGTCATTATCAACATGCGGCCACCTCGGTCAACCACCAAAGTATAGAGCTTGGCCGGTCGGGTGGCCGCACGAAACAGAATCGTTTCCTGAGCTACCGATCGGTGTCTCCCATTTTTTATGATCCTTGGTATGGCTTTTTAGTGGTAAGAGAAGTGCAAGGAGGCATTTCAGGAACTCAAGAAGTACCTGACATTGCCCCCTCTACTCTCCATACCTGTACCAAAGGAGGAGTTGCTCTTGTATTTGGTGGTATCTCCCTCAGCGATGAGTTCAGCACTTGTCCGAGAAGAGCACGGGGTATAATTTTTGGTCTACCATACTAGTCGAGCACTCCAAGGGTCGAAAAGCAGATGCTCCTGCATCGAGAAGTTGGCCTTTCCCTAATCACCTTTGCTCAGAGACTCTGCCCGTACTTCCAGGCCTATTTCATCATGGTCTCACAAACCAACCTCTGCGCTAGATCTTAAGCAGGCCCGAGACATCTAGAAGGCTCATTAAATGGGCATTGGAGCTGGAGGAGTTTGAGATAGTTTATAGACCTTGGACAGCCATGAAAGGATAGGCCATAGCAAATTTTCTTATGGAATTCACATACCCAAAAGATTTAGTAGAAGAGATCGACACGCCGGCAATACCGCACTGTCCGTAACCCGATGTCCCATCCTGAGTACTCCATGTGGATGGGTCCTCCAACCAATAAGGAAATGGGGTTGGAGTCATCTTGACTATGCTCAATGAAATCCAATTAGAGTATGCGGTAAGGTTTGGTTTTTGGGCCTCCAATAACGATGCTAAGTATGAAGCCCTGTTTGTTGTCCTATAATTGGCTACTTTGATGGGTGCGCAGCAAGTTTAAGCATACAGCGATTCCTAGCTCGTGGTCAATCTAGTAACCTAAGAGTATGAAGCTCAGGAGGATAACATGGTAGCCTACCTAGCCCTTGTTCGAGCAGTTTCAAAGAAGCTCAAGGGATTCTCCGTCACACAGATCCTGAGGGAAGAAAATATGAGGACCAACCGATTGCCCCACCTTGCCTTGTCTTCCGAGTTGAATTTGCACAAGATAAGAATTGAATACTTATCCGAGCCCAGCATAACTAACCCGGGGGATATGGAGATCGACATGGTCGCTATAGGGCCCAGCTAAATGGACCCTATAACGATGTTCCTCACGAACGGTACCTTACCCGAAGGAAAGGAAGAAGCCCGACAGGTAAGGTATCGAGTGGCCAGATACCACCTCATTGATGGTATCCTCTACAAATATGGGTTCTCTATCCCATATCTACGATGTGTCCACCTCATACACGTGCATGTAATATTAAGTGAAATCTACAATAAAGTGTGCAGAAGCCATATAGGAGGTCGGCCACTCTTCCGAAAAGTCCCTTCTGCAAGGTTATTACTGGCCGACAATGGCCTGGGATTCGAAAGAATATGTCCAGCAATGTGACAAGTGCCAGAGATACTGACCCATGATAAACTACCCGGGAGAGCTCCAGACACCAATCCTCAGTCCTTGGCCATTTACTCAGTGGGGTATTAACATAGTCGGTCCACTCCCGGTTAGAAAAGGATAAGTTAAATTCGCGGTCATCGCCGTGGACTATTTCACTAAATGGGTTGAAGCCAAGCCCTTGGCATCAATCACCGAGAAGAAGATGGAAGGCTTCAATGAGAAAAACATTCTCAACAGGTTCGGCATACCTAGAGTACTGATTAGTGACAAGGGTAGGCAGTTTTATACCCCAGTCTTCAGGCAATTCTGCTCGGGCTATGGCATATCCAATCATTATTCCTTGCCCAAACATCCTCAGGCCAACGCCCATGCCGAGTTGACGAACTAGACAATTTTGTAGTCCTTAAAAACTAGACTCAGAGATGCCAAAGGCCTCTGGGCAGATGATTTGTCGACCTACTTTGGGCCTACCGTACCCCCCCCTCTGAGCGGCTATGGGGGAGAGGCCATTCTCTCTCACCTACAGCTTGAGGTGGTAGTACCCACAGAGCTCAGATTGTTAACATACCGAGTGGCAAGCTTCAATAAATAAGGCAATGAGGAGGTTCTTAGAGGAAAGTTAGACTTGGTGGAAGAGAAAAGGATCGGGCAAATCTAAAAGTAGCATCCTACAAATAACGGGTCTCCCGGTACTATAATAGTAAGGTCAAACACCATAGTTTCCAGGTGGGGGAACTAGTCCTCAAGGCCATGAACCAGTCAATAAAAGTCATGAGTCATGGAAAAAATTGGGATCGAACTGGGAAGGACCTTACTGGGTCACCATCATAAATTGCTCGGGCACATACTAGCTATAGACTCTAGATGGGCAAAACCTCCCTCATCCTTGGAATATATAGCACCTTCGCAAGTACTGTCAATAAAGCATGGAAGCAGTGTTGGTTAGGAACTTTGTTGCTCTCACCGAGTAGTTTTTATAATGAATAAAATTTCTTTCTTGCCAAGCACATCTTCTCCCTATGTTCAATTATACCAAAAGACCTCGGGATCAAACCCGAGGCACCCAAAAGACCTAGGGGTCAAACCCGAGGCATCCGAAAGACCTAGGGATCAAACCCCGAGGAACTAAAGACATTGAGTCCAAAACCTTGATGCACAAAAGACCTCTATATCATACCTGAGGCACAGGTTTTGCCTAGGTCCTTAACCAACGATGTGGGGCAAGTCCCCCTAGGTAACCAATGATGGCAAGCTTTAAAAGACCAGCAACCACCTATCTTCAAGTTAGGTTTCCTGTGGTCGCTCCTTCAACTAACGGCTACTGTAGCAACAGCTAGGGGGACAGTGGGATATTGGCGTCTAACTCCAGACCAGAATAGGTAATCATATAGGGCATTCAACAGGACACGGATCTAGGCATGTGATCCCACCACTAGACAGTCCTGAGTAGCTACAATGCCCAGAGAAGTAGGACGGACAGTGACAGGACCAATCCTACACTATGCCGGGTGAGTCTTTTAAATAGGTCCCTAAAAGACTGAGTGTTTCCTACCAGTACAGTCCTAAACTGTTGCTAAGGCAGGGTTTCGATAAGATGTACAACTGATCGGGCACATGCAATCACCTGTGCTGCTCTAAGGCTAAGGCTAAGCCCCTAACCTTGTCCTTCTCGACCACCAGGGTAGTTTCCTTGGCCTCCAAAGATACCCGCTCCTACGACAAGGCAGCCTCGGCAGCAATGGCCCTCCTGGCGAAGGAGGACAGGAAAGATTCAGCCCCGACGCCCATGCAGCCGATCGGCAAAAATAAGCATACCCGGTCGATTACTTAATAGCAGCAAAATAAAGAAATTCTTGAAGGACAAGAAAGATGGAAGAGACACTTACGAAGTGGGAGAGGCTGTACAGCCACCCTTGGAAGGCTTGGGAAGACATGTTTGCATACATATCCACATGGGTGGGGAGGAGGGCTGGTCAGGCTCTCTCCCTTATCTTTGCTAACTCCCCTAGCAGAATCCAAGACTTGCACGTCTGCCCGGGGAACAGTTTACCTGACCACCACCACCCAAGAAGCCGAAGTCTCCCCAACATGCTAGAAGAACTTGTGTCTGATGCCTTATCCTCCGACGTGGATGATCGCTACCCAAGGTCTTAGCAGTAGGTCTCTTTCCTTTTTCCACAACCCGGGCAGTGGTTACTGTGGCTGCGATGGCCTGTCTGGCCCTCAACTGCTCGATGTCTCTCTGGGGACCAATGTCTGCGAAGAAATAAGAATATACAGTCAGTGGCTGGAAAAAAATAGAGAAAGATAGATAAAGCCAGATCGTTCTCCTAAGAATTTATCTGGGATGATTAGGGGAAATATGGGTGCTTTAACAGGTTTGTACGGGGAGTAGGTGGCAACAAAATCCCTCGTCCAGGACAGCACGTTCCAAACGTTGGTGGGGCCGTCAGCCAGATGCCTGATCCTAGCATAACACTCTTCAATAATGCTCGGAAGGTCGGTGGATCCCACTTCAAAAAAAACCATAAAACGGTTTGCCACCAAGTCGCAATCAAGAGTAAAGAAAATGCAAAGGGAGAAATTATAGGCGAGCTTACTCCTCAGCTCCCCCGCCCAGGAAGTCCTTAACTGGATCCCTAGGGCTCGCTCACAAAGCCCGGGGGTGGATACTTCGAAGAATTTATTCTTCTACCCCTTGTTGTTGCTTGGGCAGTTGATAATGAGTTTTCTTCCATTTCGAGCCCCCAGAGAGAAGAACCTGACCTCCCTGTGCACAAGGAACGATCGATGGGCTCAAAAGAACTCTTAAAGGGTGAGCTCATACCCGAAGACTTGGGGCCAGAGAGATGGACCCATCAGGAACCTCCACCCATTCGGGGCTAACTGCCCCAGGGCGATCCCTAGGTAGATTAGGGTGTCTCGGGCTACCGAGTGGATGGCCTTAAGGGAGTCCTTGTACAAAGTGATAAAGCCTTGGTGATAGAGCTGGTCCCCGCCAGCTTGCACGATCAGGGAGTAACCATAAAAAATAACGTACTTATCCCTAATTCATCTGAGATCTTGGGGTAAACTCGCAGGCAAACACTACCTCAGGATCAGGACCCTCTGGTACCTCATTATCGGAACCCCGCGAGATGGAGGCCATCGGGGCCTCCTGGTCTAACTCGTCATTCGATACTCGAATTGGGATCCTACCATCACTATGATGGTCCGATTGAGTGGCGGAGGGTGGATCTAGGCTCATGTCCGGGGTCTTAGACCTCAACTATTCGTTCTTTAACCTGGAAGAGGAATCAAAATCAGAATGTTCCAACTCAAGATTTCTTGGGACTAGACAAGGAACTAACTAGAAGCCTAGTTAAGGATCAACTCCCAACCTATGGTACAAGGGGGATTGATCCAATAATCTATGGGGCAAGGTGTACAGAGCTTTAGGGTAAGGAAACACTCAGTTAACACTGCCACAGGGCAAACCAACTGGTTTAACTGCTCTATAATATAGGGTGGGTGGCTTGGCCTAAGGACAAAGATGAACCTAAAGAAGAAAAATCCCACTCCCGTGCAAGACCCAGTGGATTCATCCTCTCTAGCCTCGCCCAAGGAAGAAGAAGAAAAGAGGAAAAGGAAGAGAATAGTGAATTGATATTGGGGAAGTGAAGACTTAAAAAAATTAAAGTAGAAGAAGAGATCGAGAAGATTGACCAGGGACTTTTGCTCTCAAAACCGCTCAGTAATCTTTGTTCCAGGGCAGCAAGAATGAAGGAAATAAACAAGAAACCCTTATATAGGTAGCGCATACAGTCCAGAACAGAGTAGATCCAATGGCCAGGAAGCTTTCCTGCCTAAACCACCTGCAAGCTATCCCCTCGGGCATGTCAAATGTTGGCTCAAAAGGTGCATGCATTAAATGCATGAGATGACGATCTAATTACCATGCAACTAGTCAGTTATATTAGCACTGGCCTCGTAGATCCCAACCAAGCCAGTCACACCTTAACATGTGGCTGTTACCATCCTCGGGTTCCCAACGATACCTATCGGTTAGATCTCGGGTGGCCAAGGGTTAGCCTATACCCGAGCAGTAGCCAAGCAATTTCCTGACTGGTACATTGGGTGGCACAAATTTTTAAACCACAACTGATATAGCATCACCTCCGCTTTCAAAATGGGGGGTAGCTAATAGGTCCAAATATATCCAGTCAAAGTGAAATTGCCACATCAGCAGCAGAATGCCAAGCCACCAAGGACGAGGACCTGTTATTCGACCATCTTGGGCTATCCTGCCCAGAACCGTCCAATCTATTGGTATCGCTCAGGGGTACACAATGCGGATAGACGAAGATGGACGCAGCGTAGACCTGACCCGATGACCTACACTAAACAGTTCCAGCAATTTTCTAACTCAATCAGAAGACTTATAGAAAAAAGATGTTTCCTAAATCGCTTAGGAAGCATCCCATGATTTATTCTTATCAAATTACAATTAGATTAGGTTTCCTAATCTAATGGTTACCTTATATGGGTGGTCTCTTGCATTTATAAAAGAGGCCACCCACCCCCGTAAGATGGGATCGAATTCCTGACTCATATAGGAGTAGAACGCAACACTATTTCACATATACCCGATAAGTCTCTTGTAGTACTACCCTCCCTATGGGTTCACCATAATTCACTGGTGGTTTGTTAGTAAAAGTGCACCGATGCACATATGGACGTAGGTCAACTCATTAACGGGGCCGAACAACATACAAACTTCTATTGACCCTCTCTTATCCTTCTTCTACCAATTTTTGGCATCATCAATTAATATTCCATTCCTCGACACTATTAAACAAATTTCCATTTATGCTAAATGTCTAAAAGACCTATGCACTCCAAAGCACAAGTTGCGCAGTGATACTTCAAAAAAGGTCTTCCTTATAGAAAAAGTAAGATCAATTTTCCTTATAAGGATCCAGGAGCACCAACGATATCATGTGTCATAGGTGACAGTGTAATCCATCAGGCTCTCCTTGACTTAGGAATGAGTATGAATCTTCTACCTTATACGATTTATAAACAATTTGGTCTAGGTGAACTTAAACCCACGGTCACAACCATACAATTAGCGGATTGTTCTATTAAAATCCCTAGAGGAATAGTCGAGGATGTCTTGGTAAAAGTTTGTAAATGCTATTGTCCTGTCTATTTCATGGTCCTTGACACTAAATCGGTGCTAGATTCTAGGAAACACACTCTTGTCATTCTTGGTCATCCATTCTTAATAATCGCTAACGCTCGTGTCACTTATCGAACGGGGATGATAAAGGTGTCATTAGGGAATATGAACCTTAAATTAACTATTTTTAGCGCTATTGATCAACCTCCTAATGGTAACGATTACCTATGTGAGGCAGATAGTAAGGTTTGTTGACCTATTGCACCAACTAAAGGAATGAATATGAGTAAGGAAAACAATACAGTGAGTAATGAACAGAAGTATTTGAATAATCTGAATCCTAATGCTGAATTTACTCAGAAGGTGAGAAATCGATTTGAACATAATCAGGGAGACCCGTCGATCAAGTTATCAAATAATGACATTATTTCTACATTCCATCAGAGTCTCCCTAGTGTCTTCAAGGGTACAAAGTCTGAGTTACGGCTTCCATAAGTCTTGAGCTAGAATGGTCTAATTGAAGATGTGAAAGACAGTGCTTCTTGGGAGGCAACCCAAGCTTTTATCGTTTCGTTTTCTCATTTTTGTACACTATTGATCATTTTGGGT
This sequence comes from Hydrangea macrophylla, assembly GCA_033977485.1. Lineage (NCBI taxonomy): Eukaryota > Viridiplantae > Streptophyta > Magnoliopsida > Cornales > Hydrangeaceae > Hydrangea > Hydrangea macrophylla. The sequence continues at coordinate 64,814,298 of CM066997.1, forward strand.
TAGTATTGAGTCCTTTTTGGTCATTTTGGACAGGTTTGGGGGTCGAGGTTAATTTATTTTTAACATATTCACATAGAAACAAGTGAGAAAAGTGAAAAGGGGGCATTTTGCAATGTGGCCTGCTCATGTGAGTTTTTGCCTTAGGAATTTTTCTAAAATTTTATTACATATGCCCTCAGTTTCTTTTCATGCCACAAGTTGCGCGCGCGAGGGGTTCGTCCAATCAGCCCGCTCACGCGAGCCCTTGCCTTAGGAAAATTTTTTCTAACCTTTAAAACTAGCCTTAGCATTGACTTGCAGAGGGACTTGCGTATGCGAAGGTCGCTCGCGCGAGGCAGTGTTTTATGTGTTTTTATCTTTGTTTCCTTACCTTCTTTTTCCCAAACCTGGTCAGTTGTTTATTCCTTTTTGTTTATTCTTTATAGCCCTTTAAGATCGAGTCATTCTTTGTTTTGATAATTTCGGTTATGATTGTTCTTTTCAGTTTTAGTTTAGTTCATGTCGCGGTCTGCATTTGACATTTATGTTTTTATTCGCTATCATTGTTATTGTGTTGCTTATTTTCTTTTGTCAAGTAGTGACAGGTGAATTAGTGTCTCCATATGGAGCAATTGAACTTTATCATCATATTTTTATACATTTACCTAGTTTGTGATTGATGAGATCGAGGTAATGTCGTTCCTTCCTTATGTACTCTCCTTTCTTTCATTTTATTGTTTCATTGGGGACAATGAAAGGTTTAGGTTTGGGGGCACGCACTCACATGCACATTATTATGCACTAATGTTTCAAAATATTTCAATATTTGTGCTTAAATAAACAATGTTACCAATATTTTTGCAATCTCAATTCGATACTTCTTGTTATGTAACTTGGATTGTTATAGAATGGTAAGCATGAGAAGATGTGGTTAAACATATGTTGAAGTCATGATGTGACATTTAGGATATGTATCGTTCGAATCGTAGTTTTATATCATAGACTTGCACACAAGCCTATGCACTGCACATAGTTGCTTGAATACATGTTTGATGTGAATTGTAATATGGTTTGGATTTCTAGATAAAACATGGTGCAGACTAAACCCAGTGAGCTTTTGAGCCTATCTTTTTTTTTAGAGGGAATACATTTTGTGTTTGTCGAATTTCATTTGAATAGCGCATTAACTCGTTATTTAGTCTCATTATTCTAGTTTTGGTTGGTGGTCGAGTTAAAATATTTGCTACCATGCTAAATAATCTTCCATCGTAAACATTAAATAACCATATCACCCTAGGACATGATTTTAGGCCTTCTTTGTTTTCTAACCTTTTGACCTTTGACCTATCCAGATAAATTATAACATTTCCTTAGTTCGCCGTGTGAGCCGTTAAAATACCCTTTAACTTTAATCACCATTATCCTATTTTTGCTCCAACTTTACCAACTTGGAGTTCACCACTAAGAGATTCATCAACTTTTAGTAGTGATAAGGAGGTGTGCCGATTCAGAAGAAAAAGAAAACAAGATGATATTCGGAGTAGTTGCCTTGGCATTTAGTGAATATTCGGTTTAAAAGCAACGAAAAGGAAGAAAGAAAAACAAGAGCAAAGAAATTAAAAAAATTTATGAAAAGAAAAGTATGAAAAGTTGAAAGTTGGTAGAAGAATGAATGAAGAAATTTAACGTGCCTTACAATGCCATTCTAAAACTAGTTAATGAATCCGTTCTATCTTTTTTCATTTCCTAAGCCACGTCACAACCTTTGAAAATTCCTTTTTAATCTTAGAAAACATGGTTTGGATATGTAAATGATGGGAGGGGGATTAAAACATGGTAACGATTAACTTTTCTTGACTGTTGGCGTCCTATCCATGAGATTACTTTTCTTTCGTGTCATGCGTCTTTTTCGAGTAATATGTGAGTATTTATTGTTTTGAAAACCTATTTCATTGGCTTGCATATACTTGAGAAATTATACCTGTTTCTGAGTGTTTCATTCGAGAGTGTAGTTAACATTGTGAGATTTATAGTCGAAGCATAGTTGGATGGTTATCTGAGTTATATTCTAAGTTCATGACATGCAAGTGTTCATTTGACTACCACATCACACACGTGCAATTTTTTGAGGAACTCTATTGATTTATACGATCATGTGCTTGGGATTGTTTTTTATTACGTAGGTGGGTGTTTGATTCCATTTCTTCTTGTTCGTTATTCTTTTGCAAATCACTATTTTATGGTAAGGAGTATTGAATATTCTTTTTTTGTTGTTTTTAATAAAACTTTTTAAATATATAATGAAATAAAGATGGTTGTGGGTGTCTTATTCAACAAGAACCCTCACGAGACTTCGCTTATCCTACTAGGGACACCAAGGGGTTTAAAAGGCTTGTTGCATATGCTAAATGCAATCACGTTGCCTGCGACAGTGAGTTAGGATATTTTAATTACACCTTAGTTTAATTTTTATATTTTTCTTTGCTCGAGGACTAGCAAAGTGTAGATTTGGGGGTGCGATCGGCAACGAATAGTTGCCATTTATAGTCCTGAAGATACGCATTGTTAGCCCACTTTATGTAGTTATTAGTCGTATTTTAATAAGTATTCCAAATTTTGTAGGTTTTGGAGCTTTAACTTGAAATGCACTAAAATTCAATGATTAGCGGATTTGGAAGTCATTCTGAGCTCAAAACGTGATTCCGGTGAAATTTGAATGCAGTAAGAGCCTCAAAAAATTGCATTTTTGACAAGGAATACATTGGATATGAGAAATTTCTACAAAGATATAAAATGTAGATCTTTGAGTTAGAAACGTGTGGCCGTAAGCGGTGAGTCAATACGAGGTCTGAGTCAAAAGTTATCACAATTCTATGATCAGTGAACGAAGTTGAGAAAATCCGAGAAAAAGGTTGGAAAAGTGGAATCTCGCTAGAGCAACCTGCACGAGCGACGCGTTGAAAAAGTCAAAAATGCATATTTTCAGGTACTAAACATACCTATGCAATCCGATTTGGCTTAATACGTCCAGAAACGTAAAAACAATAGTTTTAGTGCAATTAGGTTTAGAAAAAGCCTTATAATCCCTCCAAAATATATATAAATCATATTCTAAATCAATTTTGTGGTTACACACATACACAACATTATACACATTTACATACAACAAAAGCTTCAGCCATTAAAGAGAGGAAAGCAAGGAGAAGAAAAAGAAGATGAAGGATTCCCATGGCCTCCTCCATCAACCTCTTACCAATCTTCAATTCTATGGCCGCCTAGACTAAGATCTAGGGTTTCAATGATACCCTAGCCAAGTAATAGGGTGTTATTTATGTTTTTCTTTTAGATTTATTTTGTATGGATGATGATTACATGCTTAGAGGATTTTTAATAATAAAATCAAACTTCCACTGATTAAATCGTTACTTTTAAAGTTTATTCTTGTCTTAGATCTATTTTCAATGTGACGTGCTCAATGATCTACATTTTCTGTGCTTGTATGGATTATTTACATGTAATGGTGCTTAATTGAATTGTGATATCACATAACTGAATAGTTCATGCCTAGGGAAGATAGAGTGTGCCCTAGTTTAGTATGAGACACTCTATGCCAATCGAAGATGAATTATGTTGATGCTTGAGTCGTAGTTATCTTCTTGACGGAGGAATTGGGCTAGTAGCTACAATTCTCCATTATCATCCAACGTAATAAGCTAATTGAATGCATAAATACCCTTATTATGAAGCTAGTTGTGGATTTGCAATCCTAGGTTCAATTAACATATTTATTGAAAACAACTTTTAATTGCTTTCATAGGTTAGGTTTATTTTCATTGTTCTAAGTTTAATTAAAATCAAAATCAAAATTAAGTTTTCTTAATTAACTAAGTTTAAGTTTTAAAATTAAAGTACTTTAGTATTTCAATCTTTGTGGGTTCAACCTCTACTTCCAGACTACAAATCTTTCAAACTAGAGTATACTTTTATATCTTTATTTTGACAAGATCACTACACTATCATCGGGCTTGTACCAGTCCACTTGTCATGCTCTCTGACACTCATGATCCCGATGTCGATTTCACATGTGCTCCCGACCGATCGATCTTGTGCAGCTGGCCTTTACCGTTTTTTCCAAATCTAATGTCTGATCACTAAGTGTACTCTCCTGATCATTCATCGGGCTTCTCTTGACGCCAGCTTATGCGTCTTAGGTGCCTGATGGATGTTACCCATGCTTATCCTACTAATCGGACTCTAACACTTACCGTTACTCACTTATCGCAAGGACGGTGCCCGATTGGACATCACCTAACACATAACACTTATCGGGCATAACCAGGTTGAGGCCAAGTCCTTACTGATCTATGTGATGTCTTCTTCCTAAGCCCGATTGCTCTTCACAGTCTTGGGCTTGCCATTTCAGAACAAGGCCTGGGCCAATCCCTTCTAGGCCCATTTCAACATTCCAATCGTGCTCAAAAATCTTTTGCGATTTTTGGGTGCAAATAATTGCCCCCCCATAAGGTCACATCAAATGTCTAGCCTTTGATTTATGTGATGTTTTGAATTTGAAACTACCACGTGTTCATCATACATAGAATGTCAGATCTTAAGAGTCCTACCAGTCACTCCTCATTAAATGCTCCCATGTATAAAATGATGGGATTTTTAAAATCTCTTCACTTTCCCAAGTTATTTGTATCTTCTTCTCCTTTTCTGCAACTCAAGAGCTTCTCTCTCTAGAATCTCCATTTTTTCCAGCGAGTAAACTCTCCTTTTATCCTCTAAAATTGACCCCAAAACTGCTCTGGCGACATCATCCAAGGCCAAGAAGATATTTCTGGAGGATCTACTTCCCCAAAATTGGGTTAAGTAAATGAGACAACTAGCCAAGACCTATGCAACGAATATTTCCACTAATAGTTTTACCAATTATAGTACCTCCAATGGCTCACTAGTGGCGCCATGTCTAGGCACGGTGTTTTGCGGTGACCCACCGGCGGCCTTCAGCCCTTACTTTTTGTTAGTGAAAAATGAATCATTCCTTTAATTACTTGCTAACTAGAGTAAAGTTTGGACTTCCACCCACCTATTTAGGGGTCGGCCTACTCCGACAGTGGACTGGGACAAATGTGTGACAAGAGTATTGGCTTCCGAGGTTTAAATTTGGAAGTACACGAGTATCTATGACTTTATCATGCTCAGCTAGTCTAAGCTGGAGATGGATCGATCTCTTTTTCTTCTCAGCACTTTTATTCTGGTCATCCTCGTACAATGGATTCCTTTTCCATTGTGGCCCAATGGGGTCGACTGTCAGGGATATTAGCTACTTGCTCGGGCTCCATCCTCACAGGCAAGAGATTATTCTAGGGCTTGATGTTGGAACAGCCAACTTCTCCTACCCTCAATAGGAATCTTTCAAAGATGGGCTATGTCCTAAAGACTGATCACTACCGTTGGTGGTTTCCTGACTACCTGTATGGGTGAAGAGGGAACAGATGTGTCTGACGCTGAGCACACTGTATTTCTCATCTACTGACTGAACAAGTACCTGTTCTACTTGGCCAGCCAGGCTATAACAAAAGAATACACTACCCTAGCCTTGGCCCTGGCCTTTGGAAAACCCTTAGCCTTGGCCACTCTTGTCTGGGTGTACCTAGTTTGAGGTGTGACCGATTTCATTCATTCAGGTTTTGGCTCTGGTAGAAGCCCGGTATGGATATTATAGCTTTAGCTGTATTCTTATTTTCAAAGATTCAGGCCAGCTCTCCTTTCGCTGGCTAACATCCCTATTTTTGTCATCCATTTCATGGACGTTGCTCCTTCATCCCACTCCTTTGAGGAGTGTTTTACTTTCTTTTATGAGGGGTGCTTAGATTGGGCTCCTCCTCTCTTCACATCCTTCTTCTCTCTTCATTTCCCTACATTCCTATAACTCCCCAACAACCCGCTAACTGGGGTCTGGGTACCCAAGCCACTTACAACAAAATCTTCCCTAACTACTTGGTAGCAAGAGATATCATTTTTAGCCTGAGCATCCCTGCTAGTAACAACAAATGTGGGGCAAAGTATTATATCGCTCCTCTCTATGCTCGTCAGTTTGGGCTTTCTCAAATAGTGCCCATTCAACCGGCCATTACTGTAAATGTTGACTGCGTAAAACGCAGCCTCATTGTGAACGATAGTCACGTGAAAAAGATAAAGAACTGTTAGACTGGCTGAAGACGACATTAGCCTTCACACCATTCTCAAGTCGACCGGTCATATCTGAAGAGTTTGAGAAATGGTGGTCTGATCGGGCCACCAAAATATTAGGGAGCACCACCTCTGAGGTACCACTATGATTTGCTATCTCACCAGCTGCTCAGGCTAATATACCTGTCATTGCACCTGTGATCGCCCGACAAAAATAAGTAGCGAAGAGACCAACTTGCAAGAAGGCACCAGGCCAAGGACCAACGATGAAGAAGAAACAGACTGAAACTTCATCCACTCGGGTATTGTTCTACTCGTTTTTACTTCTTGCTTGTCTGATTCACCATTTTTTTTTCCTAATCACCTTTTGTTGCATTTCATCTTATGGATGAGGGCTACGAAGAGGAGATATTGCCTATTGGGCAACAAACAAAACCAACTTCACCCCTTGATGCCCGATCACAAGTCCTACCTGCCGATCTCCCAATTTCTCTTGAACGGGCATCATCCCTTCTTGAACAAGTCGCAGAGAGGGTGGTCGCCATTAGGGTTGTACCACCTTTAACTCCTTCAGATGGAGATGACGATGTTGATCCCACTAGGGGTGATGCACCAAAGTAGGTGATTCTTTCTTCTAGCAGTGAAGAGCTTCCCGAAGAAGACATCATATTAAGGAAGGCCGAAGAGGAGTTAGAACACATGGTCCAACCAGTAGTAGAACATACTGAAAATATTATGATGGATCGGGCAGGTTCTACTATTACAACGTGATCAGCCGTTGGAAATATGGAAGAGACTGCGGCCGATCCCGTCCCTTCTATTCTTTCTGAATACCAACCCCCAAGTGTTGGGGATCGAGCTCTAATTAACGTTCCGGATACTGCAGGTATGGGCATTGGAGTTTCAATGGAGGAAACTATTATAGTACCTCCTCTTGAACCAAGCCAGCAATCATCCCAACCATCCTTCTCTTAACTAAGTGGTGAGGCCGTTGTACCACAAGATGTACCAGCTTCCACATCCATGCCTGTCAAGGTAATTATTTTCTGCTCGGGCATATTGCTAATATCCTTTTCTATTCATATTAACCTTTTGTTCAGGTTTCTTGAATAGGCCACCCTTTTAGGTTCGGAGCCGTTTATCCCTTTTGATGATTTCTCCATTGACCTAGACCTTGTGGTGTTTAAACTGGGATCCCTTGAACCTAATGCCGCTTTGCCCTTAAGCTTATAGCAAAGTAAGGACCTGGTTCTCTGGCTGATTTCCTGTGGTCTGAGCAGTCTCCCTCCAGCCTCTGAGCATGATACTACCTTGGCAACGATTGTTAGAGATCTTTCGCTCTCTTATGGGTAGATGTCTTTGCTTAAAGAGATCCAAGAATGGCTCCTGGGCTCCCGTATCTTAAATCAGTCGGCCTCTGTCATTCAGATCGAGGGTGAAACTCATCTTAGCACCCGATAAAAGGCAATACAGTTCCTTAAGGGCACCAAGACCAAATATGAGGCTTAAAAGGCAACTCGAGCTTAAGTGATTGATTGAGATGCTTGGCTCTGGGCCCGTATTGCGTTGCTTAAGGCACAACTACAAAAAATGAGGCTGAAGTCATTACCAATGATGTAGCCTTGGCAAAGGTAGACAAGGCCTTGGCTCAGCTCGGTGGAGATGGGCAAAATTGTAGTGATCAATTATAAGCCAACACTCCAACTGCTCGTATATAGCCTCAAAGACTTAACAAAGCCAAACAATACCGGGCTAGAGCTGAAAGGACATGGGAGGATCTGAGAGCGAAACTTAGGAATTTTGAATCGGCCTAGTGGCCAATTTTTTATATATTTTTTATCCCTTGTACATGTATGATGTTTTATCGATTCTTTTTATTTTTGTAAGCACTTTAAAAGAAAGTTGTGCTCAGCCCTATTTAATATAATGCAGCTTTTGATCATTTAGGCTCAGGCTCATAACTGAATGGTTCGTATTCTAGTCCAGGATTCAGTTTGCATTCTAAATCAATAGTTTCCCATAAAGTAGGATAATATGACTTTAAATGCTAACCATTTATTAGCCTGGCATGAATTGTTCCATCTACATCACGCAACCAATATGCTCCACCCTTCTTGACTTGGTGGATGATAAAGGGAACTTTCCAGTTGACCTACCACTTACCATAACGATTGTCCTTATCTCTGCTGGGTATGATGGCCTTCCACACTAGTTCTTCTCTGTAAAAAGGCTTCTCCTTCACCCTCTTGTTATAGGCTTGGGTAGCACGTAGTGTCTGCACTTTTAACGAATCCAAGGCTGTCAACCTTGTTTAATCAAAGTCCTTTTAATTCAGATATCATAGCTTTAGTGTATTCAGCGGGCTCAAGCTAATTTTGAAATGCCCTCCTAGTTGATTAGACTGTGACTTCCATAGGTAGCATAGAATCATGCCAACATATAGCATGAATGGTGTAACCCCAATACTAGACCTTTTAGATATCCGATAGGCCTATAGTGCTTCAGGCAACAGCTTATCCCAATCCCTTGGGTCTTCATTTATCATCCTCTCAATGATCCCCTTAAGAATCCTGTTAGTTGACTTAGCCTACCCATTAGCTGAGCGTAATATGGAGTGTAATTCAGAATGGCAACTCCTTCACTTTCTGCGAAGGCTGCCATATCTGTTCGTATTATATGCTCTTTAATAAACTCAATCATAGTGGTCTGAGTCACTGACCTATAGGGAATTGCCTCGACCCACTTCGTAAAGTAGTCCATGGCCACAATAATGAAACAATGCGCGCCCGATGATGGTGGGAGTACCTTGTCGATTAAATTCATGGCCCATCATCTGAACGACCATGGCTTTATTATGGGTTGAAGCTCCTTGGCTGGTACTCGTTGAATCGGGCCGTGCTTCTGGCAGGCTTGGTATCCTTTGGCATAGCTGATGCAGTCCTTCAACATACCTGGCCAATAGTAGTTATATCTTCTTAGGAGCCACTTCATTTTTATTCTGACCTAATGAGCTCCACAAATTCTTTCGTGGACTTTAGCCATTACCTGCATAGCCTGTTTCTCCCTTAGGCAGTTGAGGATTACATCATCACTGATAGATTTCTTGAATAATTCCCCATCTAGTACCACAAATTGGACTGCGAACAGTCTAATTTTTTGATTCACCCTCACATTTGGGCATTTCAAGTACTTGATGATAGGGATTACCCAATCTTCATCATCCATTAAGACCGAATTTGGTGGTAGTATACCAACCTCTCTTTGCCACTAATGATAATGATTGGACGTGTATCGTGATTGTTTGACCTTCCACTTCTTTCAGTGGAGGCGAGGCTGATCCTGGTTTGGCCAACTTATCGACCTCAGTGCTAGTAGAACAGGGTATATAACTCATACTTATGTCATCATACGAATCAATAAGTTGAGTGGCAACCGAGTAAAATAGGCAGAGTTCCTAGCTCTTTCTTTAAAATTCACTAGATATTTTCCCAATAACCAACCCTAAATCCCCTTTTATGTGTACGAACAATGCCCCCATTTCAAGGAGTATTTCCAGTCTGAATATCAATGCTTCATATTTGGCCTGGTTCTTAGTACATTTGAAATTGAGCCAAAAGGACATTTTTCATTTTTCTGTACTTAGGTGACATGATAACCACCCCTGCCCCAGTACCTTTTGAATTTTTAGACCTGTCAAAGATTAATGTCCATAGGACTAAGTACGTGTTTAAAATTTTAGGTGGTAGTGACAGATCTCCTAGATCAGTAGGGTCTGGGTGATCAGCAAGGAAATTGGCTATGGCCTAGCCCTTGATCGATTGCTGTGATCGGTATTAAATGGAAAAGTCCATTAGGGCCAAGGTCCATTTTCCAATTGGACCACACATTATAGGCCTTGATAGCATGTACTTAATCACAATAGTTTGAAATGTAATATAAGTAGCAACAGGGAGCATATAAGTTCTTAATTTTAGTGATGAAAAGTAGAATGCCAAGCATAACTTCTCAATTGGCACATAGAGCCGCTCGATTGGAGTCAACACTCTACTTAAGTAATAAATAGCCTGCTCATTACCTTGCTCATTATCTTGAGCTAATATACTTCCTGTAGAGCAGTCTAAGGCCAATATATACAATTTAAGACACCTACCTTTCTTAGGTGGCATTAACACACGAGGTGTAGACAAGTATTGTTTTATCCCTTCAACCACTTGACTTCTTCATCGGTTTTGATATTTAGTAGTGAGGTCCATACTCATGTTTTCCCTGCACAGTTGGAGATAACTTCCTAAGGAAATTGATCTGCCCAAGCAGCCGTTACAACTCCTTCGTGCTAGTTGGAGGCTTTGCTCCTTAAATAGCCTAAGCCTTGTTCTTGTCAATCTTTATACATCTATGGTGTACCAAGAAACCCTAGAAATTCTTTGCTGAAACACAGAATGCACATTTTGAGGGAATTTATCTTTAACTTATGAGCCCGCATTCTTTCGGCTGCTTTTCCCAGGTTCCTCAAATGATCGGTGTTATCACCAAACTTGACCACCACATCATCAATGTATACCTTCATAAAATGTCCAATCATGTAATGGAAGATTGAATTCATTTCCCATTGATAGGTATCTCCTGCACACTTTAGCCCGAAGGGCATTATAACGCACTCAAAGTTTCCAATTGCCCCTGGGCACCGAAAAGCTATCTCTGGGACATCTTCTTTGGTGATATCTGAGTGTCTGTCTATAAAGGACAACATTTTATGTTTGGTGATCGAATCAATCACCTGAATTGCCATAGGCATTGGGAATTCGTCATTTGGGGCAGCCAGATTTAGATTTTTGAAATCAATACAGACCTGTAACTTTCCATTCTTCTTCACTATTGGGACCACATTTGAGACCCATTCCATATACCTTGCAGTCCGAATAAAGCTAGCCCTAAGGAAACACTCCATTTCTTCTTTAACCTTCAGTGTAACCTCAAGAGACATTCATCTAGGCAGTTGCTTAAATTGCTTGAACCCTAATTTGATTAGTAATTAGTGTTCCACTAGTTCCCTAGATAGCACGGGCATCTTATCATAGTCCCAAGCGAAACAGTCTTTAGCCTGGAACTATGGTTCTAGCATCTGACTCATATATGTTGGCTTATGCTTTGTTGCATCACCTAGATTAACTTCCAAAAAGGGATCCTGAATGTCAGCCTTCAGATCGTCCCACTTTGTTGTGGCCATCTGACTCATATATGTTGGTTGTCCTTTCGTAATTAAGATGGTTATCTTAAGTTGATTGGATTATTGATCGATGATATCCACGTTCTTGTTTGTGCCTTCTACTATATCAGGTTTGACAATTTCTCCTCCATTCCAAAACACGTCATAGATCATGGAAGGATCTTTGGTCTGGCCTTCAATAACATCGCCCTTTTTGGTCGTTGGTTGGTTTGGCTTAGCCATGAAGGACATGGGTAGAGTGAAACCCATGTTTGAAGACAGACCCTTTAGAATCGTCCTAAATTGAATCGGCGAGTCATCCAAATCTCTAAAATCATCGGTCTTCTTATCCATTAAACCCGCATTAGGCTTACCTTCCATTATCGTGTTTTCTTTCCTAAACATCTCCTTTCACTGTTTAGTGGCCTGTATAGCTCCTTTGCCTATTTTCTTATCCAGAATGATCTCCTCGTCAGTTGATGGCTGCTCCGGAGGATTGGGCACATAGGGTGGAAAAACCCTTAGATGGTTATAATCTCGATTCTCCCAGTATTGCCATTCTCTTACAGCCTGCCTTGCCCTTTGGAATCTTCATTTTTGGTTAGGCTTTACTAGGAATTTAGGGTGTTCGGCCCTATACTACTTCCCTTCATCCACTCTCGGTAGTAGTACCATCCTTGAACGGATGTCCAAATTTGTATCTTTCCTGGTGCATTCGACCTCGTCAGTGGCCGATGACCCCTTTCTTCCGATCGGCTTGAACCTACCATGCCGATTGTTGCTAATGGCACTAGTTTCGGTAGCCATTCGGTCTTAAACTAAATTCGCTTGGGCAACAAAAGCCTTTTGTGCATAGGCATTCTTGGGCTATGCTCGCAGCGCTCATGAACTCTATGTTGGGAATATGCCCTCAAACCAGTTACTTGGACAATGGAATATCATAATGCATTTATGCATGTTAGTTCATGAGATGAATATTAGACTGGAATCCTTAAATAACATTGTATGTGGTTCATTTGTGTATGTGATTACACATGTGAGATATGAACCACAAATCCTTGTTGTTTCAAGTAAGTCACAGTGGATGATAAGTATGGATAACTTATCAGGTATACACTGTAGCATGATTAACGTCTACGGGGTAGAATGATGAATCTCATTCATAAGAGTCTTGACTCTTGGTTAATATGCTCGTGCACTCGGTGCATTGACGGACCTGAGTTAAACCTATTGACACCTAAACGCTGTCACCGTCAATAGGAACTCAAAACTTGTATAGGGATACATGTCCTTAATCCTGAGACAGTTATGGACGCAAGTTGTATGCTTGGTTGCTTTGACTTACCAATCGGTGAGGTCTTGCAAGATCAACACCTGGGTATCTTGGGTAAATCAAGTATACAACGTTGGGAACATATATTGTCAAGATGGAATTCTACCCTCTTCAATAAAACGAAGAGTAAGTATTCCCTCGAGAATGTCACTAGGAGTGATTACTGAGAGCTGGCCAGCCTTGTCAACAAAGTGTTATTGTTGACATGTTTAGTAATCCAAGCATAGTGAATGATACTCGAGGAATATAAGATGTACTATCGATTGGGTCGACAGTATATTAAAACATACATCCCAATGATAGATACGAATACTGCCTAGTAGAGGGACATCCATATCATATTATACAAGTCTAGCAATCGCTTATGTATGTGTGATTATGTTCTTATGCACTGGAGTGCAATTATCATTTTATAGTGGCATTAATGATAATTGATCAATTATTGATTCCTTAGTTAAGAGTATTGACTAGATGGAATAATAATTGATCGAAGCCAGTAATTAAGAACCTAGGAGGTCCCACTCTTAGCTCCGCCAGAATGCTTGGAAGGGCAAATGAGGATGCTGTCAAGACTGGTTCGATCGATCGAAGTTGTTTCGATCGATTGAAGTCAAGGCAGGTTCGATCGATCGAGTTTTGTTCGATCGATCGAATGTTCGATCGATCGAATGTTCGATCGATCGAACTCACTTCGATCGATTGAAAGTAAGGTCGATTCTGAGAATCTATAAATAGGGCAGCTGCGTCCAGGGAAAAGAGTTCGTCGTTTTTAACGTCCCTAAGCTGCTGAAACTGTTTTAGGGTTCCCAAACCTTCTTCATCCTCTCCATTAGAGATCCCACCATCTCTAGCCTCTCCGAGAAGCATTCGAGGAGACATAAGATTGAAGATCACCTAGATGTTGTTGTTGGATATTGCTAAAGGAAGCCATATTCAGAATTGGGTTCAAGACCGTTTGGTATCGCATTATCTCCCTCTTATTCTACGCATCTATAGAATTAACAAGTAGTAGATCCGGGCTACCAATAAAATATTTTGTAACTCGATTATTCCGCTGTGCGTTTAAAACAATTTTAAACCTATTTTTCCTACAATTGGTATCCGAGCCTCGCTTGTTTGGATCTATAGATGCGTTTTGGAACACTAGTTTTGATTTGCATGTTGAATTTAGGACTGTTTTGAAAACTGCATCATCACAGATCCGTTTCTGCAGTGTTTATACAGTAGAATACAAATCTGTGATTGCATTGGATGCAAGGTGGGTTCGATCGATCGAAGTAGTCTCGATCGATCGAACATCATCTGTTCTCAAGCGATCGAACTCGTTTCGATCGATCGAACTTTGGTTCTGTTCGATCGATCGAATGTTGGTCGATCGATCGAGACAGCTCTTTTGTCCAGGTGTTCAGTTTACAGATTTAAAGGTTTTAAAACATTTACTTTAAATTTTTATTTATTCTGTAAGTTTTTCAAAACATTCTGTGAAATTGAAAGTTCAATCGATCGAACTTTTTTGATCGATCGAAGTGTGACAGAGAATTGTGATGCTGTTTTAAGTTCTAAATCAGTATGTAAAGAGTTTATATACTATGTGAATCAATTAGGGGTTCCAATGATACATTTATTTGTTATATATGCGTGGGTGTGCATGCGACTAACCCTTTTGCAGCAAGTTTAGTCCGCTATTTCCCATGGCACCAAGACTTTTAAATTTTGTATTTAATTGTTTGAGATTGGTGAATGATGAATGTATTATTTTGGTTTGGTTTTAAAGGCATGTGTAAAGGGCGCTGCGACTTCAATCCTACGAAAAGAAAAGTCACACCGGTTTCCCTAGCCTTTTATTCTGATGTTGCTATTTTGATTCTAGATAAATTGTAAGCTTCGAAAGAAGCATAGGACCAATGTAATAGATTTAGAAATTCCATGAAGATGGAGGAGCAAGCCGTTGTCCATGAAGATGGAGTCGGAGGCAATCAAACCAAGAAGAAGGTTCTATGGAGATAGAGCCATGGGAGATAGAGGAATTGTTGAATGCTTTTATTTCATTTTAGTATTTTGTTTTATGTGCTTAGTTGTGATTGGCATTTTATATATTGTTACTACTTGCATGCACGTAAAACAAGTTTTCTAAAATTAAATTCAAAACCTTTTTCCAACACATTAGTAAACACTTGATGTTTATGGGCAACGTGAAGAAACATTTTTTTTTCAAATTGAAAAATTCCTATTAGTTCATTGTAAGTATGGGAAATACTCTGTGTCACTCATTTATGAGTGATCATTCCATACGGAGGGTATTTCTTATTGATTACTAGATATGAACTTCTTATAAAAATCTAGTGGGAGAGGGACTTATTTTATAACTCCCACGGTCTTCCATAAACGGTTCATTGTAAGGTGGGTAGTATATTCTGTGTCACCCAGCTATGGGTGAGCATTCTATACGGAGGATAGACAATTCATTGGTTACTAGATATGAACTTCTTTTGGATAGAATCAATGAGACGCGTTAGAGGGTGACCACTACACTGAGGCACTACTTGAGGCGGTTGTCATTGGATTCTAGTTAATGGTAAACACTAGCTAAGCTATGGGTAAGGGATTCCACACGGAGCATTATCCAGAAACTTAGAGACCAAAAGTTCAGGAGTCATGAATTGTTTTGTAAGAGTTGCATAACATTCGTGATGGGTTTCCCATTCAGGCTATGAGGTTATGATCGCCACACGGAGACTTAACTTTATAGGCTTGACATCCTGAAGACAATTAATGAGTTGGTTAAGGGAATTCCAATGTATCATATAAATTTTCATATTCATGATTTCCATATTGTAATTCTGTTACATAATTTGTATTTCAGATTCATTATGTCTAGCCCACTTGCTATAACCATGATCCAGAATAAGCTAATTGGAAACAACTACGTTGAATGGAAACTGGAACTAGATGAATTGTTAACTGCTAATGGATGTAAATACGCTCTTACCATTCCCTGTCCACCTATTTCATGCCATGACACCCCAACTGATCTTGCGGATCAATATTTGCAGTGGATAAGATTTGATGGTATAGCTCGCTCTAGCATCTTAGACTCTGTGTCTGATGTGTTGAAGCAGCAACATCAACCTTTGAACACTGCCCGTGCTATAATATTGAACCTCGAGGAGATGTTTGGGGAGCTGAGTCGAACTGCAAGGCTTAGAGCCTTGGAGTTAGTCATGGACACCAAAATGTTGGAAGGAACTTCAATGAGAGAGCATGGTTTTAAAATGATTACTTATTTCAAAGTACTGGAAGTTTTGGGTTCCAACATTGATGGTGAGACTCAAGTTGACATAATCTTGCATTCGTTGCCTTCATCATTCACTCAATTTAAAAAGGTTTTTAAAATGAGTAAAACAGTTTTTTCAACAAGTGAATTGATGAGCTCTCTTGAGGCAACGATGGATATAGTCAAAGAGGAGTCAAATGTTCAAAACATTGGAATGACTTCATCTTCTGGAACTAAGCCTAAGAGCATAAGTTCAGAGAAGGAGAAGCATGACTCAAGGATAGGTGAGCCTAACTCAATTATTAGGAAGAAGGCAAGACTTGGAAAGGGAAAGGCTGATGCCGTGCCAAAAGGAAAGTGTTTCAATTGTGGCGTGAAAGGGCATTGGAAAAGGAACTGTGTGGAATACTTGACTGCCAAAAGGCAAGGTACGATCCTTTCACTAGTTTTTGAAGTAAGTTGAAAAACTGATACTTCAACTACTATGGGCACTGATTCTAAATTTTCTAATTAAATCTGTAATTGATGCAGGGGATTGGAAAATAAGAATGTGCAATGATTAGAAGATCTTGATTGCCTTTTGGGATCTGATGCAAGAGTTGCTATTAGATTAATAGTTTTATCTTGTAATAAAACTTTGGAGTTATTAGATGGATTTCAGTTTTGAATTAATGAATAATATTTATTCTTTTGATTTTGGTACTGAAATTCTTGATTAAAAGAAAGCATTCTTTTATGTGATCTAAATAACTTGTCAAGCAAGTATCTCACCAATTTACTCTTGTTTATCATATATTATCTAATGTAGTATTTAAATGACTCATGGGTATTTTACCATCTAAAAGAATAGCACCCTCAACTAATTCTATAACTTTTTGGTTTTGAGGTTAGATCATATTTAATCTAAATAGGATAAATGGGGAGTAAAGGATTGGATCCTAAACTCTTTTGGTTGCTAATACCATTGCCTATTTGTCAATCCTATTTAGAGAGTAAATGTGATCAGATCATATTAATCTAAATTAGGATAAATGGGGAGTAAAGGATTGGATCCTAAAACTCTTTTGGTTGTTGAGACCACTACCTGTTTGTTAATCCTATTTAGAGGCTAATATGATCAGGTGACTTTTCTTTTGAAAATCACACGACCAAGGACTTATTAGAATTAGGACATACTCACGTGTGTAGGCCAATAAACATTAGAGTTGAAAAGTAGTTTTGGCTACTTTGGATACTGATATACATTTACTTATTGCATCTTCATCCTCAATTTTGAAGAAATTCAAAAGTTTTGGAATGAAGAGTAATTGGTAAACGATTATCATTGCCTTTTGATTTGATCAAAATGGTGAGTATTTGTCTAATGTATTTATTGTCCAAAGGAGATAAGAATGAGATTCTTTCTCGACAGTCTACACCTAGTGCGCCTCCACGGGTTGGTGTAGCAGGAAGAAGGAACTATCTTCTTTTAGATATGATTGGGTCATGGGATGAGTTATTTAGAGTTACTACTATTCCTTGTTTTTCTCGATGGAACTACAATGTATATACTGGATCTTATTTAAAAACAAATCTAGCACTTTGGTGTAAAGAAATGATGAGCCTTTTGAATCTAGATTAGAAGTATAATACTTTTGTAGTGTTTCCAGAGAAAACAAAAATTGGCTAGAGACCAAATTTTGCAAAGCAAAGATAATATAAAAGAGTAAAGTAATTTATATCTTAAAGCAATCTATAAATCATCTAGAACTAAAATGTGCTACCTCTTCATCCGTTCCTACATCGGTACTTCATTCTAGTGGGAGAATTCTTAGCGTTGCTAAAATCTCCTTGTGCATTGAAGTTTTGTGATAAGGAAGCTCTGGTATGCGATTTGTATAGGTCTACGGACTAAAAGCAATCACTCAGAGATAGGGACATCTGTTTTGACATGCTTGGTCAAAATACTTTAGATTTATCTAAAGTATGGATGTAGCTTAAGTGGATGAAAGGATCCTTGTGCAAAGGAAGTGTGGTGGTGATTATGGTTCCATATATTGATGACATCTTTATCATTACGAGATGTTAAAGTAGTGTTATCAATGTTTGAGGTTAAGTTTCTACGGTATACTTGATATTTATGATCTCGGTGAGGCGAGCTATAATCTTTAGATTTTTGCTCATTCAAGATCGGAAAGTTAAGATAATGAGATTATCTCAAACTTCTATATCAGAAAGTTGCTGGCTAGATTCAACTTAGAACACTTCGATAAAGGTTTTTCACCTTTGAACATAACCTATTGCTCTTTCAAGACTTGTATCTTGGGATACAAGATGAAAGAGGTCGCATGAAAGGTGTATCATAAGCCTTCGTCATTGATAAACCTTGTATGTGATGTTAGGTATGGATATCTGTTATACCATAGAGGTTGTTCACAGATATCAGTCCAAATGAAAATTTAGTTTTATGAACTATCATAAGGTATATATTCTCTAGGACTTGAGAAAGAACTAGAAGATATATGCTAGGTGATGGTGTTTTGGACAATGTTCAAATTAGCTTTACTGGATACATGTCTGGTGACGTCTTTTGTCTAGGGATATAGTATAACATGAAGATGTTCTACTATGGATTGTTTCAGTCGATGATCATCAGTCCCTTTACAAAACCTTACGGGTTAAGGATTTGGACAAGTCACGTAGATAATGCTATTGTTGTTTTAACACTATATGGTTATGAGTGCAAGTGGGAGTTTGTTGGGAATATGCCCTCAAACCAGTTAGTTGGACAATGGAATATCATAATGCATTTATGCATGTTAGTTCATGAGATGAATATTAGACTGGAATCCTTAAACAACATTGTATGTGGTTCATTTGTGTATGTGATTACACATGTGAGATATGAACCACAAATCCTTGTTGTTTCAAGTAAGTCACAGTGGATGATAAGTCTGGATAACTTATCAGGTATACACTGTAGCATGATTAACGTCTACGGGGTAGAATGATGAATCTCATTCATAAGAGTCTTGACTCTTGGTTAATATGCTAGTGCACTCGGTGCATTGACGGACCTGAGTTAAACCTATTGACACCTAAACGCTGTCACCGTCAATAGGAACTCAAAACTTGTATAGGGATACATGTCCTTAATCCTGAGACAGTTATGGACGCAAGTTGTATGCTTGGTTGCTTTGACTTACCAATCAGTGAGTTCTTGCAAGATCAACACCCGGGTATCTTGGGTAAATCAAGTATACAACGTTGGGAACATATATTGTCAAGATGGAATTCTACCCTCTTCAATAAAACGAAGAGTAAGTATTCCCTCGAGAATGTCACTAGGAGTGATTACTGAGAGCTGGCCAGCCTTGTCGACAAAGTGTTATTGTTGACATGTTTAGTAATCCAAGCGTAGTGAATGATACTCGAGGAATATGAGATGTACTATCTATTGGGTCGACAGTATCTTAAAACATACATCCCAATGATAGATACGAATACTGCCTGGTAGAGGGACATCCGTATCATATTATACAAGTCTAGCAATCGCTTATGTATGTGTGATTATGTTCTTATGCACTGGAGTGCAATTATACTTTTATAGTGGCATTAATGATAATTGATCAATTATTGATTCCTTAGTTAAGAGTATTGACTACATGGAATAATAATCGATCGAAGCCAGTAATTAAGAACCTAGGAGGTCCCACTCTTAGCTCCGCCAGAATGCTTGGAAGGGCAAATGAGGATGCTGTCAAGACTGGTTTGATCGATCAAAGTTGTTTCGATCGATTGAAGTCAAGTCAGGTTCGATCGATCGAGTTTCGTTCGATCGATCGAACTCACTTCGATCGATTGAAAGTAAGGTCGGTTCTGAGAATCTATAAATAGGGCAGCTGCGTCCAGGGAAAAGAGTTCGTCGTTTTTAATGTCCCTAAGCTGCTGAAACTGTTTTAGGGTTCCCAAACCTTCTTCATCCGCTCCATTAGAGATCCCACCATCTCTAGCCTCTCCGGGAAGCGTTCGAGGAGACATAAGAGTGAAGATCACCTAGAGGTTGCTGTTGGATATTGCTAAAAGAAGCCATATTCAGAATTGGGTTCAAGACCGTTTAGTATCGCATTCTCTCCCTCTTATTCTACGCATCTATAGAATTAACAAGTAGTAGATCCGGGCTACCAATAAAATATTTTGTAACTCGATTATTCCGCTGCGCGTTTAAAACAATTTTAAACCTATTTTTCCTACACTTTAGGGCTCTTGCTCGGGGTGGAGGTCTCTTTCATGATATCGGTCTTGTATCTTGGGCAAAGGCTTTGCTCTACTAGGTCAAGTGTTGCCAAAATTAGTGATCAAACTATCCATACACTATAAGGAAAAAGGCTTTTTATGTCACTTAAAAAGTGACATAAATAGGTATTTATGTCACTTTTTTTTCCAGTAAAAAGTGACATAAACGGAGGCGACATAAATGTTTTAAAAGTGACATAAATGTTTTATAAAAGTGACATAAATATTTCATAATACCAACACATATGTTAATAAAAAATGACATAAATGCTTAAAAGTGACATAAATACCATTTTATTTGTCACTTTTAACATAAAGTGACATAAAAGTAGAAAAGTGCCAGAAATACCAAGCAAAATTATTACATCAAAGTCTTAAAAGTAACATAAATACTGTAAAAGTGACATCAAAACTTTAGAAGTGCATAAATACTTTATAAAAGTGACATAAATACTTGATAAAAGTGACATAAATGTGAAATTAGTTGTCAATTTTTTTTAAAAAACGACATAAATGTTTTAAATAGCACTGATTCAATACGACCCCGTAAAAACAATATATACCACCCTGTACATACAATACCAACCTGTACAAAATTAAATCCAACTCAATGATCTATTTCAACCACTAAATTTTATCGATTCATCTCAATATCAACCAATTAATATTGGAATGAACAAAAAATATATACAATCGATCCACGTCAAGTGCTAAATAACACATACATATTATGTATTCATGAAATGTACTAACAAAACAATGAAAGCAACAAAAAAAAATTAGCCCAACAAAAAAAAGTGGTTTCGCTTGTTATAACTTTCCATCAAAATGTGAAACTTTGTACCTACAAAAAAAAAGTTTTCATTAATTAGTTGTATATATATACAGACACACAGATTGTTACTTAAGGAATACACAAATATATTATATATCCAGCATCCACAACTTCAAGATTCTTTCACAAGTATACTATGAAAGTTTGTTCAACAAGAATCATCTTTTGCACAATATACCCAATATTCTAGATGAATGCCACAGGTTTGAGCAATTAATTGATTTACGGATGCGCACATCGACTTAGAGGAGGTATCAAAGATTACCTCTATCAAGATTCAAGAGGGAGTTTAGAGTACTGTCCCAAGGCAAATGATAGATGGCAGTGTCCCAAGGTAAAAAAAAAAAATGTTAATATACACAACTGTTAAGGCAACATTTACTGTAGAAATGAGAGAATAATACCTGATTCCCACAACTATCTTTTAGTCATCTTCTAATGACCTCTTAAGTAGGATATGCAAGTGACAGTGATTCCAGAATTTCTAATTTTCTTGATCGATGAAACAAAGACATTTTTAGAAACTTGCACGAAGATCAATGATCATAATCCAATTTTTCTTTCTTTGGATTACAAAAAAGGCTACGTATTTCTCAAAAGACCAACAAGACAAGGAAATTGCAATTGGGTACATAAAAATGCAGAGAAAAGCAACCACACAATCGAATTTACTCATTAGCTTCCTCAAGCAGACGATTACAATTTTGAAATCTTTCTATTGTTAAGAATTACACAAGCTTTCTTGAAATATTAAGAGCCCCCCACCAGAGATGCATGGTCAAACAAATGTTGGATGGAGTAGGACACATTTCGGGACATAAAGGGATAGAAGAAGATCCATGTCAAAGTGAAAAGGGGTAACAAACAGTTGCACCTAGATGTAACCCTTATAGGTACAAACAAGATATTCAGTTGATATTAAAGGACACAAAACGTACAAGTTAAATTATAGATACCAAATAATATAATAGAACTTTAGTGTTAAATACCCCGTTAGGGAAAATAATTTTTTAAAGGACACAATGAAAGCTTTTTTGGAAAAAAGTCTCTCAAAACGTACAAGTTTTTTTGTACAAAATTCTCGACGAGTTTTTATATGTGAGGGACTTTTCACTAAAATGTTTTCCTTGTTGGACCTAATGCTTAAAAAGTACTCTAAAATGGACTAAATGCTAATTTCCCATTAATATAAAGCCATCACAGAAAAAGACATATTATGTGAAAAAGAAATAAGAAAGAAGAGAGGATAGAAATTTGACTGGCTATCACTCCATCGTTAAACAAATAAAGATTATCACAATCAAAACATAACGTAATGGGAAAATAGCAAACCTGTTTCAAGAATGACCTTTTATTTGTTTAGCATGTTCTGCAAGGATGTAACAATTCCCATTTCCTTGTACACACTATACAGTTATGGAAGCTGCAAAAAATGAGTACTAAGTTTTCAGTGCATTCTCGATATTTTTAATTTTGGTAATACTAAAATAGTTCCAACTTCCAACACTACACTTTGTCAAGCATTCTTAAAGAATACAGTTAAAAGAACATAACCGCAGTTTTTGAGATGACACTAAAATGACCTTTTATGAAAAAATGAAATGAAAAGTAAATACCAATTCTCTCTCTCTCTCTCCCTCTCTCTCTCTCTCTCTCTCTCCATCACGATTCACCTAACTAGACTTGTAGATCAAATCAGAAATGCACAGAAAAATGAACTACTGATAGAGAGTTTATTGTCATCCATGTGTCAGTATCTATTGGATCCAGAAATATATAGTTCAATGTACTTGGAGAAAACTAGAGTAGTTGCAATGAAGTGTAGCATTGATGATTAAAATGTTGAGGTTTAATATTTGCTACCTCAACAGTATAAGGGTCAAATTTGCTGCCTGAAACTGAGGTAGCAAATTTGACAAAGCCATTTGCTACCTGGGTTGGACGGAGATTTTGGGGCATGGAGTAGCAAATTCAACAAATGTCAAATTTGCTACCTCCTTGCATATGTCTCATCAGCCATTGAGGAAAACAATAGGCAAAAAGTTTTTCCTATTGTTTCCTTTTCCTTCATTATATCCGCAAACTCGACAGAGCATTCTTAAACGGGGACTTAGAAAAAGTAAATCACAAGTTGCTGAATTCCACTCAAAACAGAGGACTTACAACATCAATGCATCATAAAGCCGAAGAAGATAAGCGTTTAGTGACACGTGGTAGCCATTCTTGGAAGTACACCTGGCAGGCAGTTTCTGCATGAGATAGGGCACCAAGAGGAGTGACTGTGATCTGAAATAAAGCACAATTGATGCTTTTTAATAATATGATCCCAAGTCACAATCAATGTTAAGAAATGTGGGAAAGTTACATACATATCCTTCTTTAAGAGATTGGTAGTCCATATCACCATCTTCAACTTGGGCTCCCAATACCTACAACAATGGTGAAAAGGAAGAGTTTGTCATTAATTTGATAACAAGAAGGCCAAATTGAAATGATAGGTTAGCAATAATGGCGTTCTTTTTGTTTTATGAGCACTGTTCTCTACTGCTGTCAAGAAATCAAAAGGTAGAAAATTTAGCAGCCTCCTTTGAGAAGCACAGACCAAGTTGAACTATAATCATCTTTCCAAAAGTGGAGTGGATAGACATGAATATTGTAATGGTTCACTCAGTTCCAATCTATAAATAGCTGTAAAGAGAGAAATCCATATAGCTAGACAATTAAACTGACAAAATTTTAATCCCCATGACCCCTCAACACAATTCCAATGACATATGTCAACTTGATACTATACTAGAGTGGCCAACTTAACCTCACTGTCAAATTAACCCAAATTGGTCTTTTGACAACTTGTGCCTTTAGCAGTGCAGATCGAATTTAAAAAAAAAACACTCAACCTTCAACTAAATAGGCAAATTTGACCTTCCACCCAAAATGTGCAAATTTTAATCCCCTAAGGCACGTTCAAGGCCTCCTAACACAGCGCCAAGCAGAGCCTCTATTGAATCAAAAACAATAATCTTGCGGGACACATAACCCAGAACTTCTTGAGAAAATAAGTGTTCATGAGCCAAATAGCAAATAAATAATACTCCCTCCATCCCATATTTTGAGTCCACCTTTGGGAAGTCAAATTTTTAAGAGGACAAAAAGAATTTACACTTACTTTCCACAATTGCCCCTAATCATTACAACAACTTTTTTAGTTTTGTCTTAGTGTAGATTTTAAGGAAGGGTAGTTTTGGAAAGTAAAAATTGTATACCAATTTAAGAAAGTGGACACTAATTTTGGGACATTCCAAAATGGAATATAGCACTCAAGTTATGGGACGGAGGGAGTAAAAAAAATGTTCCTGGTGTATTCTTTTCCCGTCCCTCACTAAATTCATGAACCAAATAGACAACTTGAATGACTGACTTTGGTTTTAATTTTAGTTTTGAACTAGTAGAGCACTAACAGTACAAGATCTAACTTATCTAGAAGGAAAGAAAACTAGTGGAAGATCTAACTCTTTTATCAATCAACTATACATTTAGACAAGCCATCTAAAGTAGTGGAGGCTATAGAGCACAAGTCAAAGTTCACACTTCTACTAAATATCCTCTGTATCAATATTCTGCCACAAGTTCATGCACAAAAAGCCATTTCAGTTTTAAATTCTTAATAGATGCTCTATATCTGAAAAAGCCAAATAGACTACTTGAATGACTGACTTTGGTTTTGATTTTTTTTTAATCATGGGCAAGACTTTCTGTGTGAGCTGAGTTTTTATTCATTTAATATAAGAAACTGTAATGATTTATTGTAGTTAAGGTCACTTCCACCTTTTACATTTCATACTACTGACTACCCAATCTAACCAAATGCCATGTTAAGCAAGCTAGACCTATTTAAATTATCTGCAAAATGGAGAAAGCTCCATCCAAAAATTTTAAAAACAATGTATTTCCTGTCCAGAAAAGTTCATTTTGTATCTCCTTCACCCAAAAGAATGAAACACCAAAAGAATAAGTATATATGTTTATAATATAAACAGCAAAACAAATACCGAAACAGCAAAACAAATCCCGCAAAACAAATCCCCAAAATAAATCCCCGTCTCCCGATCCGTCAACTGCAACACGTAATTGCTTTTTTCCAATATGGTAATATACTAAGCTACATAGGTTGTATACCATGATAATGTAGCTTTAATAATTACTAATGTTCTATGTTTTTTCTGTTTACAGGATTAACTAAGATGGAGCAAGGATAAAGCAAGGGAGTTCAAGCACAAGCTTTACTATTGTTGAATAATTGTTCTCTTGAGACAACCTTTGTAATACATTTAGCTTGATCGTCTTTTAATTTTGTATGGAAACTTATGAGTACCCAAAAAAAAGCTAATTGAGTCATATACAATGAGATATTTGATAATGAGCTGGGAATTGACCTGAACACCAAACAAGTTAAGAATGCATTCACCTCGAAACCATTTTAAAGCCTTTATTTTAAACAATTACATTATGAGAGAAGCGTAAGCTATTGGGGAAAGAGTTCAATGATATCAACTTTTTCAACCCTACCCACCTGCAATGCCGTCCAGCATGTCACAAGGAAAGAACAAAATGGTCATCTTTTCGGGGCTTTTCTGTATAACAATCCCAGTATATTTTAGGCCAAACTTGCCCACACATTTGTAAAACACTGCCACACATGACAACTTAGCAAACATCAGTCTAATTTTGCCACCACAAGACAATTCAAGCACATCGACATTTATGAATGTATTGTAAATTGTAATACCCATCTGCTTTGGTAATTCTGATACCACGGTCAAGAGTTTTAGTAACCTTGTGAAGGATAATCCTGATTAAAAAGCTCTTGTTGAATTTCAAGCTTGTTTTTGTCCGTTACACTCTCAAATAAAAGAATATTATCCAACGCCTATAGAACAATTTGAAGAAAAAAAACCAGGTCTATTCAATCCAGCCAAATCACATACAAACACATAGACATAGTCGGAAAGAAAAGAAGCATAGTATGAGAAATGTTCTGGGTCTAATTTGGATGGTATTTTGGGTTCTAATAAGTGGGTATATTAGGTTCTAATAGTTGGGTACAAACTGATGTATATTGAGTTATTAAAAGTTAGGTATCAAAAATTAATGAAATAAAATTTTATACTAATTTAGGCGGGAAAATACTATCACAGGCAAAGAATGTGCTAATCCCAAAAATCGAAGCTCAGCCAGAACTTAGAAGTCCCATGGAGAAAATCAAACCACGGCCCTCAGCAAGGCAAACATATGATTACCCAAGGATATTCTAACGCAATTCATATTGCTAAAATTGTAAGAAAACAAATCATTTTGCTCTTTCTATCAACATATTCGCTGCATCTAAATATCAAGGCAACATTTTATTTCCTTTTGCATCTACTTTTTAATCAACAAGCAAAACATAAAAAATAAATTAAGAAAATATCTGAACCACAATCCCAATAAAACTACACTATACTCTAAAATCCAATCAAACTACTCTATTCTAAATTTTCCTAGCAACCATATAGATTTTCTGAAATTAGAGGAAGTAATGGAGAGAAAGAAACTCACTGAGCAGATGGTGATGATGAATCAAAATATATTTTCTGCGACTATAGATCTCATATATATTCGAGATCTACTCTAACCTGATCCAACCCCTCCAGTATCATCTTTTTTGGCAGGGACTTCTTCCTCTTCTTTGTGACAAAACCGTATACACCACGAGATAGATACACAGATAAAAGTTTTAAAAAAAATTCAGATCTAAACTTGTGACAAAACCGTATATACAAGGAGATAGATACATAGATGAAAAAAAAATCAGATCTAAACTTGTGAAGATCACTGGTGACAAGAGGGGGTATTTGTAAAATACAACCGCGCTAAAAGAAGAAAATGTATTGATTTAGTTTACAATTACTCCATTTATCCGCAATTTGAATTATAACACCAGTTTATACACATTTTGATTAATCTATGATAAGTTGTGTGTTTTAGTTGCAATTTGTGCAGACTACAGTTGCTGTGTGAAGAATTGAAAGATAATGATAAAAGGAAATGCTGAATTCTAATGAAGACAATCAAAAGTTGAAATACAGAGTTCGATCGATTGAAGACAATTCGATCGATCGACGTTTCGATCGATCGAGAGAGGCTCAAGCGATCGAAGGTTCCAGAGTTCAATCGATCGAGAATTGTTCGATCTATCGAACATGCCTTTTATCAGATTTTTACGCGCACGCAGTAGAATAGAAATTTAACCCTAAGCATTAGGTTTCTGCTATATATATTCGTATTGTATACGTCCTTAAGGACGCCCAGATTGTTTTTTTTTTCAGTTTTTAGAGAGAGAGATAGAGGTTTTATGTGTGTTTGTAGGTCTTGGAGGTTGGATATTGCTTTTGGATTGCTATTCGCATAGTTTAATACAAGATTTTCATTCCAGGTTACTTAGTATTGTTCTATTTACATTCTGTTAGTAGTTTAGAGTAGTATAATCTGTTGGATTTAAAGTTTTGCATGTTAAATAGAGTTACACCATTAGTTTACATAATTTTCATGTTCAAAATGCAAACAAACGCATCCTTAATGAACCTTTACGTTAAAAACAATACTGTGACACTCCAGACCATGTCTGAGTAGTCCCCAGGTTGGGAGATCACGATGAAACCGTGATCTCAGGCCTCTGCCATACAGCAGAATAATTCCTGTGTTCGATCGATCGAGGTTAGTTCGATCGATCGGACTAGAGACATAATCGAGCGATCGAAGTTAGTTCGATCGATCGAGAGAAGAAGATGTTCGATCGATTGAAAGCGCGTCGATCGATCGAACCCTCTGATTCTTGAGGACATTCTATGCAGTATTCCTAGACTTTCTGCTTTACTGATTCGTTATCAAACTGTCCCCAAATACTCAGTTTGTCAAAACAGTGTTTAAACTTAAAGCCTTAAGGCATTTTTCTTCAATACCTTTTGCAAACCACCCTCAATGCTAACAACATTGTAGGTGCGGGTCCTAACTATTGAACCAAACTGTTTTTGTGTATTTCAAATTTAAATGTGATGACATAGTCTCGGTCATGAAAGGACTATGGATTCTTTATCCTAAGAGAAATACGGAATACTATAGAAAATGTGCTCCATTGAGCTTGAATGTAAATGCATGGTAGATGGCTAGGTCGCGGTGGATTCGTGTAATCCCAGCATTCCTTTTTAATTAAGAAAAACACATTTTAAATTATCACTTTAATTAATTAGTTGGTAATTAGTTTATTTTAGTTTAATTATTTTTAGTAGTTGATAAACTGTGGAACTTTGTGTTCTACAATTCCTTTAAAAATATTGATTTTTATTTTCCTTGTTTGAGATTAATCTAGGTAATTAGTTAACACCTTCCCTATGGGATCAACCTGGACTTAACCAGATTACTACTTGCACAATTACCTACACTTGGGTATAGCACACAAGCGCACACAGAAAAATTCTCGTGTCATGTTTTTGGCACCGTTGCCGGGGAAGGCGACAAGCTAACGCTTCGATTACCTCAATCTATCCTTTTCTCTTTCTGTTTTCTTTTCTTTTTCTTTCAATTAAAAACTACTTAGGGTCTTTCCCTTTATGTCCGATAATTCCATCGAAGGAATTTTTGTAAATTTACTCCATTCATCCAGTTCATCTAGTTCTATTAACCCCATAGTTACACCAATCGACTCAATGGCCGACAATCAAAGCGAAAATGGTGATAATGTGGTTGTACCAATCGACGATTCACTTCGTCCTTTGTGCGATCTCATGACACCTGAACATGCGCCCACACCTTCTTGCATTCTCATTCCACCCAATGCAGGCAAATTTCAATTTCGCAATGGAATGATTCAACTCCTTCCTACCTTTCATGGAATGGAGAGCGAGAAGGCATATCTACATGTCAAATACTTTGAGGATGTTTGTAAAACTTTCTCACAGAATTTTCCTGTAGATGTGACACGTTTAATGCTACTTCCTTTCACTCTGAAGGATAAAGAAAAAGCGTGGTTACTCACCTTGAAGCCAAATTCCATCTACACTTGGCATGCGATGAATACCGCTTTCTTGAAGAAATTCTTTCCACCTCGCATGACCACCGAGCTTAAACGACAAATAAAATCTTGCAAACAAAAGAGCAATGAAACATTCACCCATACTTGGGAGCGTTTCAAGGATTTGCTACTCTCATGCCCACATGATGGGTATGAAAAATGGCGAACCATCAGCTAATTTTGTGAAGGGCTAAATGGTGAAACGAAAAAGTTGGTCGAGACCATGAGTTCGGGGCCATTTCTTCTTAAAAACATGGAGGAAGCTGAAGCTCATTTTGAGTGGCTAGCTGAACACGCCCATGAGTGGTCAAATTCAGATGATATCCCACGATCATAGATATCCTGCGTAGAAGAGAAAAGTTTATATCAACTAAAAGTGAGGATCATCTGATGAATAAGTATGAAGAACTAGTAAAGAAAGTGGAAGAATTGGGGATGAATGAAGAGAGTTCTAAGCAGTTTTTGCCTGAAGAACCATGTGGCACATGTAACATGCTGGGACACACTACTCAATATTGTCCAAATGTGCCATATTTTCAAGAATAACCCCCCATGGAAATGAATGCCATGCAAGGGTATAGGGGGCGGGGAATTCCTACAACAACTATAATCCACAAAATAATAGATGGAATCACCCCGGGTTCGACTGGAAAAACAATGCTGGGACCCAAAACCAATTTCAACAACAACAACCCTATAATAACAATAATCAATATCAAGGGCAATACAACAGGCAGTCCCAGCCATTCAATCAGAATAGAACAAACAACTACAACCAAGCTCCACCCTCTAACAACCAACAAGAAAATATTTACGTGCCACCTCACAAGAAGGTGCAGGAGGAAGATCCACTCTCTAATGCAAACTTAACACAACAGTTAATTCAAATGATGAGTAAAATGTCTGCATCATTAGAGAGGATGGATGCACGTCAAGAGGGTTCGAGTGCTACGTTTCCTGCTCAACCACTTCCAAACCCCAAGGGATACAATAATGGCCCTCCTAACCATGAACAGGCAAAAGCTGTGACAAGATTAAGAAGCGGCAAAGTCATAGGGAAAAACATGCCTCATTCTACTCCCAAGGAGTATGAAGAGGAGGAAGTGGGAATGAGGAGAAAACCATCCACTCAAGAAGAGGAGTTGTCTAATAATGATAAATCAGTAGAATTAAACAAGGACACTCCTAAAGAAGTAGAAGAAGTTGAGAGAAGGCCTGGAAAGGAGCCAGTCATTGACGCATTACCTAAGTGCCCTTTCCCTGCACCTTACCCTTAAAGGCTTACGAAACCCCAAAACGAGGCAAAGAATCAGGAGTTATTGGAGTTGTTCAAACAAGTTAAAATCAAACTCCCACTCCTTTTGATCCAATCAAACAAGTGCCATCCTACGCTAAGTATTTGAAAGACTTATGCACGGTCAAAAGGAGGCAAAGTGTAAAAAAACATGCTTATGTCGCTTGCCAAGCAAGCGCAATAATTCAAAATGAGTTACCTCCAAAGCTTAAAGACCCTGGCACCCCAACTGTCTCGTGTAGAATTGGGAATCAAAGGATAGATAACGCACTCCTTGATCTAGGAGCAAGCGTGAACTTGCTGCCATATTCAATATATAAACAACTAGGGTTGGGTGAACTCAAACCCACTAGAGTTGCATTGCAATTGCCAGACAGGTCAGTCAAATATCCTAGAGGAATACTGGAGGACGTTCTAGTGCAGATAGACACATTTGTCTTCCCAGTGGATTTTGTTATTTTGGACACTGAACCTGTGTCTAATCCATGTTCACAAATCCCAGTGATTTTTGGACGTCCATTCCTCAACACCATTGATGCCACAATCAAAATAAGGAGTGGTATCATGACCATCGTATTCGGGAATATGACTTTAAATGTCAAGATTTTTTCAAATCCCCGACCTGAAGAATACGAGGATGAAGAAGAAGTGAACTTCATTGAAACGATAATCGAAAATGAGGATGATTTGGTTGACTATAAAGATTCTTTGGAGGTGGTAGTGTCACAATTCAACGCTACTTATCGACCCAACGATTCTACCCCATTGGATGCTGCTCTAAATCATGATTGCCTCATAATGGAAACTAAAGAGGAGGATAGAGAGGAATGCATGTGGGTCACCCCATATGAACCCTTGCCTCCGAAAACGAAGTTAACCATGCCTTCGAACTTTCAGTTTCCCGATCTTGAATTAAAGGAGCTTCCAAAAGAGCTCAAATATGTTTTTCTGGGGACTAAAAAGACTTATCCCGTTATAATCTCAGCCTCGTTAAGTTTAGAGCAAGAGGATAAGTTGATCCAAATGCTCAAACTGCACAAGGGAGCATTAGGATGGACTATTGCCGATCTGAAAGGCATAAGCCCATCTATTTGCACCCATAAGATATATCTAGAGGAAGGCGCCAAACCTTCGCGACAAATGCAGAGGCGTCTGAATCCAAATATGCAAGAAGTTGTGAAGAAAGAAGTCCTAAAACTTCTAGACATTGGGATAATATACCCTATCTCTGACAGTCCTTGAGTTAGTCCAACCCAAGTGGTGCCCAAAAAGGCCAGTATAACAGTAATCCCAAATAAAGACGGCGAGTTAGTACCAACACGCGTCCCCACTGGATGGCGGATGTGTATTGACTATCGAAAGTTGAATACTGCGACCCAGAAAGATCACTTCCCACTGCCATTCATGGATCAAATGCTAGAACGACTGGCGGGTCATAAGTATTATTGTTTCTTGGATGGATGTAGTGGGTACAACCAAATTGAAATTGCTCCTGAAGATCAGGAGAAAACAACATTCACATATCCGTTCAGTACGTTCGCTTACCGCCGCATGCCTTTTGGATTATGCAATGCACCTGCTACTTTTCAGCAGTGTATGTTGAGCATTTTCAGCGATATGGTTGAACAGACACTCGAGGTTTTCATGAACGACTTCTCGGTGTTTGACCATAGTTTCGATAACTGCCTAGAAAACCTTGAAAACGTGTTAGCGAGATGCGAGGACAAACACCTAGTACTAAACTGGGAAAAATGCCACTTCATGGTAACCAAAGGAATTGTCCTCGGCCACATTATCTCTGACAAAGGTATCTGATTGGGAGAGAACTAATCCTAATTATACGCCTTAATTCACATTTGTTAGTACTTTTTATCCTGTTTTTGTATATTTTTACTTCGTTTTCTATTTTCTGACAGGTTTTGGAAGAAATCAAGTATATCAGGCTAAACAGGGTGAAAAAGCATAAAGAAAGAAGTTGAAAAAGCCAATTCGCGCGCGCGAGCTGCGCGCGCGGGAAATCGAGAATCGCTCGCGCGATCCGCGCGCGTGAAGTCCTAAATGTCGCGCTCGCGCGGTCCGCTCGCGCGATCCGCACAGAAATCAAAGTTGCGTATTTCAGTGTACTGAAGACTCCTGTGCAAACGAAACTGCTGAACGACGTCTAGACTGTAAATTACATCAGTTTCAGTTCGTTTCGGGTTAGGAAGGCTTCCAAAACTTGTTGTAAATCTATATATACCCTATTTTATTACAATTAGAGGGTTAGACATTGTTAGCAATTATTATACACATATTCTACAACCATACTTCCAGCCATTGAAGGGAGGAAAGCAAGGAGAAGAAGAAGAAGACCAAGGGTTTCCATGGCCTCCTCCATCAACTACTTGCCATCCATCACTTCCATGGACGGCTAGATCATAGATCTAGGGTTTCAATGAAGCCCTAGACAAGTAACAGGGTTTTATTTATGTTTTTATTTTAGTTTTATTATGTATGGATGACAGTCACATGTTTAGAGGATTTTTATAAATAAATCGTACTTCTATTGATTAAATCATTGCTTTCAGAATTTATTCTTATCTTAGATCTATTTTGACTGTGATGTGCTCAACGATCTATTCCTGATGTGCTTGTTTAGATTGTTTACATGTGATGGTGGTTTTTTGATTTGTGCTATCAAGTATCCGAATAGTCCATGCCTAGGTTAGACGGATTAGATCACAACCCTAGTTTAGTGTGGGATAATTCGTGCTAACCGAAGATGGATTATGTTGGTGCTTGAACCATGAATATCTTCTTGTCGGAGAAATTAGGCTTGTAGCTAGAATTCCCCATTATCATCCAATGTAATAAGCTAAAGTACTTCATAAATATTCCTATTATGAAGCTAGTGGTGGATTTGCAATCCTAAGTTCCCTTAAACATTATTTAAAACAACTTTAAATGCTTCCATAGTTTAGATTTATTTTTATTGTTATTAGTTTAATTAAATTCAAATCAAAATCCATTTTTATAATTAATTAGATTTAGGTTTTAAGATTAAAACACGGTAGTTAATCAATCTCTGTGGGTTCGACCTTTACTTCCACACTACAAATCTTTTGAAAAGTAAAGAACACTTTTTATATCTTGATTCTGACAACATCAATTTTTGGCGCCGTTGCCGGGGATTGCATTACTACCTTTAGTTTTATAATCTTAGTTTAGGTAATTTGTAAATATTAGGTTATTTTTTATTTTTTTTTATTTTATTTTCCGTTTTGTTTTTAGTTACTAACTTGTTCTTTTATTTTGTAGTCAACGTTTCCGAGTGGAGCAGCTAATTACACCACAGGAGCTTACGCAAATAAAAATATAAATAAAGTAAAATAAATTGCTTCTTGTGAAACTCGCTTTAAACCACTGTAAGTCAGGGCGCTGTGACGCACTATTTGCATTAGTTTAGGGTTAATTGCATTGCATTAGCTAGGAAACCCGGGGCGCTGGGCTTGACGCGGTCATTGCATTACAGGATAATATTCATGCATCAAAGTAGTTGAGTGCTTGTTATCTTAGTTGCGTGATTGCTATTTGTTTTTTTTAGTTGAGTCAGTTTTTGTTTTTAGTTTACTTTCTTGTAGTTTATGTTAGGTACATGTTCAAATAAACCGGAATTAAAACCTTTTGACTCTGAACTTGAACGTACATTAAGACTTAACAAGTCTTCAAACTTAACTTCTAGAACACGGTTTTTAATAGACGACGATTTGACACCGAAACCAACGTCTTTATTTGAATCTGAAATACGTAGTACCCTTACAAGACTAGAGAAGCCACGCTTTTATAACATAGAACCAATTAAAATGGCAGACATTGGAAATAATAACGAAAAAAACCAAAATAACAACGGAAATAATTTGAATAATCCTAATATACCACCACCTCCTCCACTTAGAGATTATTTTATTCCGACGACTTACACGCCACAAACTTGTATCGACTTACCGGAGGCGACGGCATCTCACTTTGAGATAAAGTTGTCTACCATCTCGCTACTTCCATCTTTCCATGGCCGTGTAAATGAAGATCCATATAAACACTTAGGAGATTTTCAAGATATATGTTCTACTTTGAAAATCCAAAACTTAACTGATGATGAATTAAAATTGCGGCTCTTTCCATTCTCTTTAAAAGATAAAGCTAAACATTGGCTTCAATCTTTGGAGCCAAACACAATTAGAACATGGGAAGACTTACACACCGCATTTTTACAAAAGTTTTTCCCTATTATGCGTACGAATCAGATAAGAAAATCCATAACAAACTTTGTGATGCAAGATGGGGAATCACTTTACGACACGTGGGAGAAATTTAAAGAATTATTACGCTCTTGCCCACATCATCAAGTTCCTAAGTGGCAGTTGGTACAGGTTTTCTACGAGGGGCTTATTCCCTCTGTTAGGAATACCGTCGATGCCGTTTGTGCGGGAACTTTCCTACACAAAAGCGCCGACGAGGCCTGGAAAATTTTTGAAACTTTAAGCGAGAACTCGACGCATCAGGCTGTGTCGGTACGTTCTGAGGGATACCTTCAACCTAAGCGGGAGGTGACAGTTGAGTCAAGTCAATCAATGCAAATACAAGAACTAAATAGAAAACTTGACCGACTGATGCAAATGAACAAAACGTCTAATCCACCCTCTTCAGAAGTATGTGCATTATGTTCCGAACCGTCCCATAATATCTTTGCATGTCCTTCTGCATCCCAAATTCTGGAATTCGTGGAGCAACACATTAACTCTATTCAACAATACCCACGAAATAATTATAATTCGACTACTAATAATCCGGATGCGCCATGGAGAAACCATCCTAACTTCTCTTGGAAAAATAATAATAATAATCCTATTGAGGCGACTAATTTTCCTAATGCATATCGACCTCAGTTTCAACCTAATCAATACCAACAACCGCATCCTAATCCGATCCCTCAAAGGGGTAACATTTTTTAGGAAAAGGTGTTGGCATCCCTTATTAAAATTGAAACGCAAGTACAGGCACAAGCACAAATAGTGCACTCTCATACACAATCCATTGCGAAGCTTGAATCCCAAATGGGACAACTAGCTACTGTAGTGAGTCGTAGAAATGAGGGGACGTTGCCTAGTCAAACAATTCAAAACCCTAAAGGACAATATGAGGTTAAGGGGTCGAATGAACAAGTAAACGCCGTCTCAACTAGGTTGACTACACGAGAGGAAGAGGTAATAGAAATTCCGAATGAGAATGTGAAAGATATGAATATCAACTCTAATAAAGAGAGGGGTGAGGACGTGAATCAAAGTAGAAAAGAAAATGAGCCGGTCTCAACAAATTATATTCCGAGAATGCCATATCCACCCAATGTTGAGGAGCCGTCTAATCTTACAAAGAAAAAGTCTAAGGTTGAGGATATACTTGAGGTATTTAAACAAGTTAAAATAAATATTCCATTCCTCGATGCTATTAAACAAATTCCCGCTTATGCTAAATGTTTAAAAGACCTTTGTACACAAAAGCGCAAAATACGTAGTCATACTCCTAAAAAGGTCTTCCTCACGGAAAAAGTAAGTTCTATTTTTCAACACGCTCCTCCGAAGTATAAGGATCCCGGTACACCTACGATTTCATGTGTCATAGGTGACACTGTCATTCATAGGGCTCTCATTGACTTAGGTGCGAGTGTTAATCTCTTACCTTATCACGTTTATAAACAACTAGGATTAGGTGAACTTAAACCTACGGCCGCTACTATTCAATTAGCGGATCGTTCTGTCAAAGTACCTAGAGGAATCGTCGAGGACGTCTTGGTTAAAGTTGATAAATGCTATTATCCTGTCGACTTCATGGTCCTTGACACTGAACTCGTGCTAGATGCTAGGAAGCACACTCATGTTATTCTTGGTCGTCCATTCTTAGCCACGGCCAACGCACGTGTTAATTGCCGGACAGGGGTAATGAAAGTATCGTTCGGGAACATGAACTTAAAATTAAACGTTTTTAATGCTATGGATCAACCTCCTAAAGACGACGATTACCTATGTGAGGCAGAAGGTGAGGTAAGACGGAATATTGAGCCTAACAAAGCAATAAATGTGAGTAACGCCAAAGATATAGCGGATGATGAGTGGATGAACCCTAATACCTTGGACCCTAATGCTGAATCTACTCGGAAGGTAAGAAATCGATTTGAACAAACTGACAAACCGTCAATCGAATTAATTCAAAGCGACGTGATTTCTGCTTACCATCGAGCTCTACCTGATATTCTTAGGGGTACAAAGTCTGATTTTCAACCTCCGTGAGTCTTGAGCTAGAACGGTCTAGCTGAAGACATAAAAGTTAGCGCTTCTTGGGAGGCAACCCAAGCTTGATTTCATCTTTTTCTTTGATTTTTGGATGTTTTTGAGTCGTTTTGGTCAGTCTTAGAGTTTTTCTGGACAGGTTTGGGGGTCGGAATTAATTTATTTTAATATTATATACATAATTTTAGCCACAAAATGGAAAAAAACCCTTCTCGCGCGCGCGGCCCGCTCGCGCGAGACGTCACTCGCTCGGCCCGCTAGCGCGAGTTTGCCCCTTAAGACGTTTTTTCTTTGTTTTTCTTTATTTAAGCTCTCAGATTCTTCTCGCGCCTAGTGTCGCGGGCGCGATGTGGAGCGCTCGCGCGATTCCTCATTTTCCTATTTTTTCCCTTTTGTTTTCTATATCCTTCCCCCTACCTATTTTATTTGTGTTTCTTTTCTGTTTTTGTTTATTTGGTTCAGTTTAGTTCGTGTTCGTTGTTTTCCTTGTTACATTTATACTTTTTCGTTTTATTTCTTTTCCATTTGCTCGTTTAGTTTAGTTTAGCTTAGTTTTAAGATTTATATTCCATATTTAGGTTTCATTTACTTTTAATATTCTTTTGTTAGTTTCTTTTTATCTAGTAGTAACAGGTAACATTGAACTTTATAGCCATATTCCTTTGTGTTCACCTGTTCTATGCTTGCCGAGATCGAGGTACTATCGTTCCTTTATTACCTACTCTCCTTTCTTTCGTTTTATTGTTTCATTGGGGACAATGAAAGGTTTAGGTTTGGGGGTATGCACTCACACATGCACATTAGTTTATGCAAAATTTTAAAATTTTTCAATAAGTGTGTTTAAATAAACGATGTTACCGACGTTTTTGTAATATCAATTTGATACTCTTTGTTAGAGAATTATGATTGTTATAGAATGATAAATAATGAAAGATGTGATTAAACATTTGCTGAAGTTATGATATGACGTTTTAAGTTATGTATTGTTTGAATCGTAGTTTTATATCATAAATTTGCACATAAACCTATGCATTGCACGTAGTTGATTGAATACATGTTGGTTGTGAACTATAATATGATTCGGATTTCTAGATAACACATGGTGGAGACTAAGCCCAGTGAGCTTTTGAGCCTATCTTTTCTTTTTAGAGGGTTATAAATATATCTTGTGTTTGTCGAATTTCATTGAAATAGAGCATCTACTTGTTGTTTAGTCTCATTATTCTTGTTTTGGTTGATAGTCAAGTTAAAATATTTGTTACCATGCTAAATAATCTTCCGTCGTAAATATTGAAGAACCGTATTACCTTAGGAAATGATTTTAGGCCCTCTTTGTTTATTGCCGACCGATAAATGATAAAATGTCCTTAGTTCGCCCCTTGAGCGGTTAAAATGTCATTTCTCTTTAATTACCATTATCCTGTTTTTGCTCCAATTTGACCAACTTGGAGTTCACCCCTAAAAGATTGATCAACTTTTAGTGGTGTTAAGGCGATGTGTGATTGAGAAGAAGAAGAAGATAAGATGATGTTTGGGGTGGTTGCCTTGGTATTCAATGAATATTTGTTTCAAAAGCAATGAAGAGGAAAAGAATAAAAAAAAAAAAAAAAAGCAACGAAGAGGAAAAGAATAAAAAAAAAAAAAAAAGCAATGAAAAAAAAAAAGAATAAGGTTGAAAAAAAAAAGAAAAAGAAACAGAAGGAAAAAAAATTGAAAAGAAAAATCAAAAGAAGAGAATGAAATGATGAAGTTGGTGGAAGAGATGAATGAAAGAAATCGAACATGCCTTACAATGCCATTCTGAAAACTACCTAATGAATCATTTCTATCCTTTTTCATTGCCTAAGCCACGTTATAACCTTTGAAAAGTCCTATTTGATCCTAGGAGACATGGTTTGAATATGAAAATGATGGGAGGGGGATTAAAATATGGTAATGATTAATTTTTCTTGATTGTTGGCATCCTATCCATGAGACTACTGTTCTTTCGTGTCATGCGTCTTTTCCGAGTCATATGTGAGCATTTCTCATTTTGAAAACATGTTTCCTTTGCTCGCATATACTAGATAAATTACACCTGTTTCTGAGTGTTTCATTTTAGAGTGTAATTGACATTGTGAGATTCGTAGTCGAAGCATAGTTGGATGGTTATCCGAGTTATATTCCATGTTCATGACATGCGCGTGTTCATTTGACTACCACATCACACACGTGCAATTTTATGAGAAACTCTATGGATTTATACGATGCATGTGCTTATGATTGTTTTTCATGATGAAAGTGAACGTTTGATTCTGTTTCTTCCTGTTCGTTATTCTATTTCGAATCATTGTTTTATAATAAGGAGTATTGAATATTATGTTTTTCTTTCTAAATAAAACTTTTAAAGTTTTTACGTTAATAAAGATGGTTGTGGGAGACTTGTTGACGAGAACCCTCACGAGACTTCAATCATCCGACTAGGGACACCTAGAGGTTTAAAAGGCTTGTTGCATACGCTAAATACAATCGTGATCCATGCAAAAATGGAATAGTATGTTCTTAGTAGTTAGTTTTTATTTTAGTTTTGCTCGAGGACTAGCAAAATGTAGGTTTGGGGGTGTGATCGGGAGAGAACTAATCCTAATTATACGCCTTAATTCACATTTGTTAGTACTTTTTATCCTGTTTTTGTATATTTTTACTTCGTTTTCTATTTTCTGACAGGTTTTGGAAGAAATCATGTATATCAGGCTAAACAGGGTGAAAAAGCATAAAGAAAGAAGCTGAAAAAGCCAGTTTGCGCGCGCGAGCCGCGCGCACGAGAAAACCGAGAATCGCTCGCGCGATCCGCTCGCGCGATCCGCGCGCGCGAAGTCCTAAATGTCGCGCTCGCACGGTCCGCTCGTGCGATCCGTACATAAATCAAAGTTGCGTATTTCAGTGTACTGAAGACTCTGTGCAAACGAAACTGCTGAACGACGTCTAGACTGTAA
Organism: Hydrangea macrophylla; assembly: GCA_033977485.1. Classification (NCBI taxonomy): domain Eukaryota; kingdom Viridiplantae; phylum Streptophyta; class Magnoliopsida; order Cornales; family Hydrangeaceae; genus Hydrangea; species Hydrangea macrophylla. The sequence goes on from CM066997.1 coordinate 64,854,094, forward strand.
ATTACATCAGTTTCAGTTCATTTCGAGTTAGGAAGGCTTCCAAAACTTGTTGTAAATTTATATATACCCTATTTTATTACAATTAGAGAGTTAGACATTGTTAGCAATTATTATACACACATTCTACAACCATACTTCCAGCCATTGAAGGGAGGGAAGGAAGGAGAAGAAGAAGAAGACCAAGGGTTTCCATGGCCTCCTCCATCAACTACTTGCCATCCATCACTTCCATGGACGGCTAGATCATAGATCTAGGGTTTCAATGAAGCCCTAGACAAGTAATAGGGTTTTATTTATGTTTTTATTTTAGTTTTATTATGTATGGATGACAGTCACATGTTTAGAGGATTTTTATAAATAAATCGTACTTCTATTGATTAAATCATTGCTTTCAGAATTTATTCTTGTCTTAGATCTATTTTGATTGTGATGTGCTCAACGATCTATTCTTGCTGTGCTTGTTTAGATTGTTTACATGTGATGGTGCTTTATTGATTTGTGCTATCAAGTATCCAAATAGTCCATGCCTAGGTTAGACGGATTAGATCACAACCCTAGTTTAGTGTGGGATAATTCGTGCTAACCGAAGATGGATTATGTTGGTGCTTGAACCATGAATATCTTCTTGACGGAGGAATTGGGCTTGTAGCTACAATTCCCCATTATCATCCAATGTAATAAGCTAAAGTAATTCATAAATTTTCCTATTATGAAGCTAGTGGTGGATTTGCAATCCTAGGTTCCCTTAAACATTATTTAAAACAACTTTAATTGCTTCCATAGTTTAGATTTATTTTTATTGTTATTAGTTTAATTAAATTCAAATCAAAATCCGTTTTTATAATTAATTAGATTTAGGTTTTAAGATTAAAACACGGTAGTTAATCAATCTCTGTGGGCTCGACCTTTACTTCCACACTGTAAATCTTTTGAAAAGTAAAGAACACTTGGTATCCAAGTCGATAAAGCAAAAATCGGTATAATTTTGAATTTACCTGTCCCTCGTACAGTTAGAGACATCCGTTCTTTTCTGGGACATGCTGGATTTTATCGACGCTTTATCCAAAATTTTAGTGCCATCTCTCGACCACTGTGCCAACTACTCGTCAAAGATGCACCTTTCGAATGGTCGGAAAACTGTCAAATATCCTTTGATGCACTAAAAGAACACCTTACCTCCGCACCGATAATACAGGCACCCAACTGGGGTTTGCCATTCGAACTAATGTGCGATGCTAGTGACTATGCCATTGGTGTAGTCCTGGGATAGAGGAAGGACGACAAGCCTTATGTTATATACTATGCCAGCAGAACACTCAATGAAGCCCAAATGAACTATACAACTACTGAAAAAGAGTTGCTGGCCATAGTCTTCGCGTTGGATAAATTTAGGTCTTATCTGATAGGGTCCCCAATAGTCTATTTTACAGACCACTCGGCCCTCAAGTACCTGTTATCTAAGAAAGAGGCGAAGCAGAGGCTGATCCGTTGGATACTTCTACTCCAGGAATTTGATATCACTATCAAGGATAAAAAGGGAGTAGAGAATGTGGTTGCTGACCACTTATCTCCATTAACATTCACAGACAATACTAAGCCCATACCAATCAAAGATGAATTCCCAGACGAGCAAATTATGGCAGTCTCGGGTTTACCCTGGTATGCTGACATAGTAAACTACCTAGCCACAGGACAACCTCCGAGACACTGGTCGAATCAAGACAGGAAGCGGTTCCTCTTGTTTGCACGCCATTTCTTTTTCGATGACCCTTATTTATTCAAGTATTATGTTGATCAGGTCATCAGGCGTTGCGTCCCTAATGAGGATATAACCGTAATTCTAGCCTCGTGCCACTCTGAAGCGTGTGGTGGCCACTTTTCTCCCCAAAAGACTGCACAAAAAGTCCTACACAGCGGATTTTATTGGCCCACCATATTTAAGGACGCTTATTCTTTCTATAAATTGTGCCAATGCGGTCAAAAGCTAGGTACTATTTCAAAAAGAAATTCTATGCCATTAACCCCTATTATCACAATTAAAATATTCGATTGTTGGGGCATTGACTTTATGGGCCCGTTCCCTAAATCAAACAACTGTGAATACATACTCCTAGCTATGGAGTACGTATCGAAATGGGTAGAAGCAATACCGACGAGACGCAATGACCACAAAACAGTCATGTCTTTTCTTAAGGAAAACATTTTATCGCGTTTCGGAATCCCTAAAGCATTATTAAGTGACCAAGGCAAGCATTTCTGCAACAGGCCTTTCGAAGCACTACTCAAGAAATATGGGGTACACCATAAAATCACTCTAGCGTACCACCCACAAACAAACAGGCAGGCAGAGTTGGCTAACCGTGAAATCAAACACATACTTGAAAAAACGGTTAGTTTCAATAGAAAAGATTGGGCTTACAAACTGACTGATGCTTTATGGGCATACCGTATGGCCTTTAAGACAAATTTGGGAATGTCTCTATATAGGCTAGTGTATGGTAAAGCGTGTCACCTTCCTATCAAAATAGAACATAAAGCTTGTTGGGCAACACGCTCATTAAACTTTGACATTAAAGAAGGAGGACATCTCCGGAAACTGCAGTTGGCAAAATTGGAAGAAATCCGACGAGATGCATATGACAATGCCAAACTCCACAAGGAATGGATGAAGGCTCGTCATGACCGAATGATTTTTTCAAAAATCTTTCGAACCTGGACAGAAAGTTTTATTATATGACTCACGCCTTCATCTCTTCCTTGGAAAACTCCGATCCCGGTGGACAGGACCTTTCACAGTCAAATCTGTCTTTCCACATGGGGCCATGGAGCTATTTAATCTTAAGAACGATGGAAGTTTCAAGGTCAATGGCCAGAGAATAAAACTGTTTTTAAAAGATTTCCAACCTGAGATCGAGCACATCCAATTGGATGAGCCTGACTATACTTCAAACTAAAACGCCCAAGCGCGTTCTCCCAATGTTGTTGTATTGTTTCTTTTCCTGTTTTTCGTTTTGTTTTATCTTTTGTCTATCTTTTTGAATGTGATCCTGATCCTAATCTGCTATTCAACTTTTATCTCGTGTAGGCTGTCCACTATGAGAGATGACGATATTCACTCGATAGGATCATGGGTTGATTCAGAGTATCAGAACCCACAGTGGATTGCTGATGAAATAGCATTTTATTTATCTCAATACCAAGGGCCAGGAGCCGATGACATCTTTGACTTATCCTACGGATATATCCCGTATGATCCTGCGCTCCTTCAGATCAACCCATTTGCGCACATGGAACTCCCTGAAGAGGAGGGAGAGCTGGAAGGATATGCTGTGTGGGAGGTCGATGACGCTCTAATAGAACAATGGGAAAATGACTCAATGTGGGAGCCGTGGGAAGAAGAGGACTTACAAGATGTGGTGCCCGAACGCCACAATGCTATTTTCACATATGTTGACGACTTTCTGGTCATCCAAGTGGTTCCCTATATTTATGTCCATTTGAGCTATTTGTTGTTCAGGCTTCAATTCCCTCTACCTGCTAGCGCACCTGGGGATATCCAGCCAATAGTGAGGTTAACTTTGGGTCACATTCCGTTCTTTTTCTTTTCGTTTTGCTTTTCCTTTTTTTTTTTCTGTTGCTCTTATTAAGTTGTGTGTTTTAGTTGCAATTTGTGCAGACTACAGTTGCTGTGTGAAGAATTGAAAGATAACGATAAAAGGAAATGCTGAATTCTAATGAAGCCAATCAAAAGTTGAAATACAAAGTTCGATCGATTGAAGACCATTCGATCGATCGACGTTTCGATCGATCGAGAGAGGCTCAAGCGATCGAAGGTTCCAGAGTTCAATCGATCGAGAATTGTTCGATCGATCGAACATGCCTTTTATCAGATTTTTACGCGCACGCAGCAGAATAGAAATTTAACCCTAAGCATTAGGTTTCTGCTATATATATTTGTATTGTATACGTCCTTAAGGACGCCCAGATTATTTTTTTTCAGTTTTCAGAGAGAGAGATAGAGGTTTTATGTGTGTTTGTAGGTCTTGGAGGTTGGATATTGCTTTTGGATTTCTATTCTCATAGTTTAATACAAGATTTTCATTCCAGGTTACTTAGTATTGTTCTATTTACATTCTGTTAGTAGTTTAGAGTAGTATAATCTGTTGGATTTAAAGTTTTGCATGCTAAATAGAGTTACACCATTAGTTTACATAATTTTCATGTTCAAAATGCAAACAAACGCATCCTTAATGAACCTTTACGTTAAAAACAATACTGTGACACTCCAGACCATGTCTGAGTAGTCCCCAGGTTGGGAGATCATGATGAAACCGTGATCTCAGGCCTCTGCCATGCAGCAGAATAATTCATGTGTTCGATCGATCGAGGTTAGTTCGATCGATTGGACCAGAGACATAATCGAGCGATCGAAGTTAGTTCGATCGATCGAGAGAAGAAGATGTTCGATCGATCGAAAGCGCGTCGATCGATCAAACCCTCTGATTCTTGAGGACATTCTATTCAGTATTCCTAGACTTTCTGCTTTACTGATTCGTTATCAAACTGTCCCCAAACGCTCAGTTTGTCAAAACAGTCTTTAAACTTAAAGCCTTAAGGCATTTTTCTTCAATACCTTTTGCAAACCACCCTCAATGCTAACAACATTGTAGGTGCGGGTCCTAACTATTAAACCAAACTGCTTTTGTGTATTTCAAATTTAAATGTGATGACATAGTCCCGGTCATGAAAGGACTATGGATTCTTTATCCTATGAGAAATACGGAATATTGTAGAAAATGTGCTCAATTGAGCTTGAATGTAAATGTATGGTAGATGGCTAGGTTGCGGTGGATTCGTGTAATCCCAGCATTCCTTTTTAATTAAGAAAAACACATTTTAAATTATCACTTTAATTAATTAGTTGGTAATTAGTTTATTTTAGTTTTTAATTATTTTTTAGTAGTTGATAAACTGTGAAACTTTGTGTTCTACGATTCCTTTAAAAATATTGATTTTTATTTTCCTTGTTTGAGATTAATCTAGGTAATTAGTTTAACACCTTCCCTGTGGGATTGACCTGGACTTAACCAGATTACTACTTGCACGATTACCTACACTTGGGTATAGCACACAAGCGCACACAGAAAAATTCTCGTGTCAGCTGGTCTAGGGCATCATTCGTACTCGAAAATCAAACTCCGAACCAAAACAACAATGAGAGAGAGATAGGAAATCAAAATCTTCATAGATTCAATGTCTTCATAGAAGATAGAGAGAGAGAGAGAGAGAGAGAGAGAGAGAGAGAGAGAGAGAGTTGAGAACAAGAAGTAAAGAGGCGATGAAGGGAGGTGCGCCACTAGGGTTTTGAAAGAGGAGATGGAGAAAAGTAATTGTATTTACAGAATGCCACCGCGCGCATAAATATTTTTATGTCACTTTTTATAAAAGTGACATAAAAACAAAATATTTTATTTATAAAAATTCCACCGTGTTTTTATTTATGTCAGTTTTAAAAAAGTGACATAAATACATTATTATTTATGTCACTTTTTTAAAAAATGACATAATTGCTTTATTATTTATGTCACTTTTTTTAAACAATGACATAAATTATCAAGTATTTATGTCACTTTTTTAAAAATTGACATAAATACTAAAAAAAGGGACATAAAAAGTTCATGCAAGAAATAATTATGTCACTCGAAATAAAAGTGACATAAATAGCATTTTTCCTTGTAGTGATATTTGATCGGGCCATTTCAATCTCGGCGTTGCGATCAACTTGCATTTGCTCCTGATAAGTCTTCTGGAGCTCGTGAATTGTTACCTTCGGGCCTTCAATGGCCGAAATGGCAATTTGTTTCCTTTCCTTTGTTGTGGCCTTTCCTCCTTCTTGATCAGGTTAATATTTGGTTTGGGCCTTGTCTGCTTGGTTAGATCGAGCACGACATATCGATTTTTGTTCCGAGGTCACAATATTCTAGATGGACCTCATAATTAGGATCTTTATAGTAGGTACCCTTAGATAAGTTCTTCTTCTCCTGTTCATCCAGGAGGATACGCTCATAGCGAGCAACCCTCATGGCCAGCGCGAGTAAATCTCAGAAATTAGTCCCTTCAAACATCTTGTGAAGCTCAAAGGACATTGCTCCCATATCCATCTTAACATATTCCTCCTCGGGTAAGACATTCTTGCACCTATGCATAGCCTACCTGAAGTAGGCTATGTAAGTCTCCATTGTCTCCCTTACTAGTTGGAGCATTCTAGAAAGGTCTGCCAATGATGTTTCATGCTCAATCCTATGCGACTGGCCATGGAATAATTCCTCCATCCCTTACCAATTCTGTATGGAATTGTCCGGGAGATTGACATACCATATGAAGGCTACGCCTATGAGAGAGTTTGGGAAAAACCTCAGCTTCAATGTGTCACTACTACAATCAAGGCTGCATTACACTATGAAACGACCAATATGTTCTACCCCAGGATTTTTACCTTCTCCAAAAAATAGAGTAAAATTTGGGACCTTGTATCCTTGGGAAAAATCAACTTGTTCAATTTCAGGTGGGTATGGTCGTCTATACGCCAGCCTCTCCATCCTTCTCAAGTGCGGGCGATACTCTTTGTGTATGGCTGCCACCAGCTCCTCCCTGTTGATAGGTTGTGGGACAACAGGCTGAGCTGCCATACGGGGGTACTATTAGAGGTGGTATTTGGTGTTGGTTGTTATTGGCCTGATGAGGGCAAAAAAAATCATTAGCTCTTTGCCCCCCAATATCTTAGGCAACGGGACCAGTATGACTGATTGTTTCTATGTTATAGCCATTGTGTAGAAGAGTCACTAGTGTTTCCAATCTAGTGGGATCAGTGACTATCATACCGCTAGCCTCTCCTGATTGCCACTCTGGCTGCCTGCTCGATCTGTTGTGTTCTTGTAGATTCAGGCACACATACCGTGGATCTTTTGGCTTATTGGATACACACAATATGCCGAAACTAGATCCTTTAGCCTGCTTCTTGTTGGTTTTGGCCTTATAAGTATTTATGAGTTGACCTATCTTCTTAGTCAGGTCGTTCAACGTTGCATGTGTCCTCTTTGCTGATGCTATCAGCCTATTCTGGCCTCTTTGCATCTCGAATGTTTGTTCAATTAGCATTTGAAAATTTCCAACCGAGCCTAGGAGTGCCTTATAGTCTTGCCTCATGAGTTCCATGGTCTACCTCATGATTGCTAACAATGCTTCCAAAGTTAAGGCACTTTCCATTGGGGAACGGGCAGTGCTCTTGTCCTCTGGTGGGTCAACAACAGTCAGGTCATCCTATCCGGTTTTATCGGTTTGGTTATCTTTCTTCGAAGGCATGTCTTAGCACTATGGGTCCCACTGGGTGTGAAAAAATGTTAGCTACGTAGTTTTGCATGGTTGTACCAGAGCCAAATGGGCTCAGTGTGTATCCAAACTAATTTCCTTTATGCTTGAGTGATGATACTCAAGGCTTTAAGATCTAACTTCTAATCAGTGATTGTGTGTGGTGAGTAGGAAAGTACGCTCACCAAAAGTTGTATGGCAGTACTAAAGCGTACAAGCCAATTAGTGTAGAGTTTATTAGATGAGCAATCACATATTTTATTGAATGTTTGGAAAATGACAACAAACCGAAGAAAATAATTAGACAGGCTCTGAATTGTTCAAGAGATTGAAAATAGTAAGGAAAAAGACTAAAAGAGACAGACCTATTTGCTGTGAATGCATAAAAATAGGAAGAACGCTGGGTTGAATGCTGTGAATATATGTTGTGTTCGAGATGACGCGGAGTCCTTTGCACGATTGGCCAACTTTGGCATTCCTAGTGGCCTCTAGCAATCCTGATATGCCAAGGACTCCTTGACTTACGCTTTATGTAGAATATAAATTGTAGAATCCTTCCAAACTCTAAACTCTTTCCTTAGCCTTATCTTGATTGAATCAATCCTAATTTTCTCAGGATTAGCTTTCCATACCCAAATGGACATGATCAGATTCCACTCCTAAATAGACATTACTACCTCCTCATTTTCTAGGTGACATCACCATGACAGCTGGAAACAGAACCGTCTTACTAATCAGGCTCAGCAATGTGAACCTATACTATCATTGGGCTTGTTCCATCCCACTTGTCATGCTCTCTGACCCTCATGAGCCCGATGTTGGTTTTACGTTTGCTCCCGATTAATCGATCGTATGCACCTGGCCTTTACTGTTTCTTACAAATCTAATGTCCCATCGTCGAGTGTACTCTCTTAATCATTCATTGGGCTTCTCCTAATGCCAGCTGATGTTGTCAATATCAAGATATAAAAAGTATGCTTTTCTTAATGCTTTACTTTTCAAAAGATTTGTAGTGTGAAAGTAAAGGTCGAACCCACAGAGATTGATTACTACAGCTCTTAATTTTAAAACCTAAGTCTAATTAATTAGGAGAAACGGATTTGAATTGGATTTAATTAAACTAATAACTATAAAAGTAAATCTAAACTATGAAAGCAATTAAAAGTGTTTTTAATGAATATGTAAAGGGAACCTAGGATTGCAAATCCACCACTAGTTTCATAATAAGGATATTTATGAATTACTTTAGCTTACTACGTTGGATGAATATAGGGAATTGTAGCTACAAGCCCAATTCCTCTGACAAGAAGATAATCATGGTTCAAGCACCAACATAATCCATCTTCGGTTAGCACGAATTATCCCACACTAAACTAGGGTTATGATCTAATCCGTCTAACCTAGGCATGGACTATTCGGATACTTGATAGCACGAATCAATAAAGCACCATCACATGTAAACAATCTAAACAAGCACAGCAAGAATAGATCGTTGAGCACATCACAGTCAAAATAGATCTAAGACAAGAATAAATTCTGAAAGCAATGATTTAATCACTAGAAGTACGATTTATTTATAAAAATCCTCTAAACATGTGACTGTCATCCATAGATAATAAAACTAAAATAAAAGCATAAAATACTCCCTATTACTCATCTAGGGCTTCATTGAAACCCTAGATCTATGATCTAGCCGTCCATGGAAGTGGTAGATGGCAAGTAGTTGATGGAGGAGGCCATGGAAACCCTTGGTCTTCTTCTTCTTCTCCTTGCTTCCCGCCCTTCAATGGCTGGAAGTATGTGTGTATAATAATTGCCAACCCCTAAAAATTATAAAAACTAAGTATATATAGATTTACAACAAGTTTTGGAAGCCTTTACAACCCAAAACGGACTGAAACTGATGTAATTTACAATCTGGACGTCATTCTGCAGTTTCGTTTGCACAGGAGTCTTCAGTACACTGAAATACGCAACTTTGATTTTTCCACATATCGCGCGAGCGGGTCGCGCGAGCGCGACAATTGGACTTTCGCGCGCGCGGATCGCGCGAGCGAGTTATTGGGGGTCTCGCGCGAGCGATTTCTGGATCTTCGCGGGCGCGGGTCGCGCGCGCGACTTGTCTTTTTCAGCTTCTTTTCTTCTGCTTTTTCACCCTGTTTAGCCTGGTTTACTTGATTTCTTCCAAAACCTGTCATAAACTAGAAAACAAAGTAAAAATATACAAAAATAGGATAAAAAGGTACTAACAAATGCTCATTAAGGCGTATATTTAGGATTAATTCTCTCCCGATCACACCCCCAAAGCTACATTTTGCTAGTCCTCGACCAAAACTAAAACAAAAACTACTAATAAACTACTACTCCATTTTCGCATGGATCACGATTGCATTTAGCGTATGCAACAAGCCTTTTAAACTCCTAGGTGTCCCTAGTCGGACGAGTGAAGTCTCGTGAGGGTTCTCATCAACAAGTCACCCACAACCATCTTTATTAACTTGTAATTTTTTTTAAAAAAACCTTATTAAAAAGAAAAACATAACATTCAATACTCCTTATTATAAACAACGATTAGCAATAGAATAACGAACAAGAAGAAACAGAATCAAACGTCTACCTATGTCATGAGAAACAATCACAAGCACATGCATCGTATAAATGAATAGAGTTTCTCATAAAATTGCACGTGTGTGATATGGTAGTCAAATGAACACGCACATGTCATAAACTTGGAATATAACTCGGATAACCATCCAACTATGTCTCGACTACGAATCTCACAAAGTCAATTACACTCTAAAATGAAACACTCAGAAACAGGTATAATTTTTCTAATATATGGGAGCAAAGGAAATATATTTTCAAAACGATAAACGCTCACATATGACTCGAAAAAGACGCACGACACGAAAGAACAGTAGTATCATGGATAGGATGCCAACAATCAAGAAAAATTAATCATGACCATGTTTAATCCCCCTCCCATCGTTTTTATATCCAAACCATATTTTCTAGGATCAAATAGGACTTTTCAAAGGTTGTAATGTGACTCAGGCAATGAAAAAGGATAGAAATGATTAGTTAGGTAGTTTTAGAATGGCATTGTAAGACATGTTCGATTTCTTTCATTCGTCTCTTCTACCAACTTTCATCTTTTCATTCTCTTCTTTTTCATATTTCTTTTTTAATTTCTTTCCTCCTTCTGTTTCTTTTCTTTTCTTCTTTCAATCCTTTTTTTTCTCTCTTTTTTTTACAACCTTATTCTTTTTTTTCTTTTTTTTATTCTTTTTCTCTATTCTTTTCCTTCCCGTTGCTTTTGAAACGAATATTCAATAAATAACAAGGCAACCACCCCAACATCAACTTATTTTCTTCTTCTTCTCAAATGACACATCGCCTTACCACCACTAAAAGTTGATCAATCTTTTAGTGATGAACTCCAAGTTGGCCAAATTGGAGCAAAAACAGGATAATGGTAATTAAAGAAAAAAAACGGCATTTTAATGGCTCAAAGGGCGAACTAAGAAAATTTATCATTTATCGGTCGGCAGTAAACAAAGAAGGCCTAAAATCATGTCCTATGTTTATATGGTTCTTCAATATTTACGACGGAAGATTATTTAGCATGGTAACAAATATTTTAACTTGACTATCAACCAAAACAAGAATAATGAGACTAAACAACAAGTAGATGCGCTATTTCAATGAAATTCGACAAACACAATGTATTTATAACCCTCAAAACAGAAAAGATAGGCTCAATAGCTCACTGGGTTTAGTCTCCACCTTGTGTTATCTAGAAATCCGAATCATATTATAGTTCACATCAAACATGTATTCAAGCGACTACGTGCAGTGCATAGGTTAGTGTGCAAATCTATGATATAAAACTACGATTCAAACAATACATGACCTAAAACATTATATCATGACTTCAGCAAATGTTTAATCACATCTTCCCTTGTTTACCATTCTATAACAATCAAAGTTCTCTAACAAAAAGTATCAAATTGATATTGCAAAAACGTCAGTAACATCGTTTATTTAAACACACTTATTGAAAAATTTTAAAATTTTGCATAAAATAATGTGCATGTGTGAGTGCATACCCCCAAACCTAAACCTTTCATTGTCCCCAATGAAACAATAAATTGAAAGAAAGGGAAGTACATAAGGAAGGAACGATACTACCTCGATCTTGACAAGCCTAGACAGGTGAACACAAAGGAATAAGGCAATAAAATTCAATGTTACCTGTTACGTCTTAACAAAAGAAAATTAAACAGTCAAAATAATAAAAATAGCTAAAAGAATTATAACTAAACTAAACTAAATAAACTATAAGAAGAAACAAAACTATAAAGATCCATAAGAAAATAAACTAGAGAAGAAACTAAAACATACTGTAAAAGAAAATAAAACATAACCAGAATTAAGAAAACAATCAAAAACCTGATGGAAAAGGACCTACAAAACAAAAACAGAAATGGAACAACTACCGAACCAGGTATGGGGAACAGATACAGAAAAGAAAAACAAAAATCAGGAAAATGGGTATTCGCGCGAGCGGTCCGCGCGAGCGGCCGTCGCGCGCGCGAATCCCTCTTTTTTTTTTTTTTTAAACAATATCGCGCCTGCGGGACCCCTCGCGCCCGCGAGCTACCTCGCGCCCGCGAGATCAGGCGCGAGAAGAACCTGAGGCATCATAAAAAGAAAATGAAAGGAAAAACACTAAGGGTCAAACTCGCGCCAGCGGGCCGCGCGAGCGACGTCGCGCGCGAGCGGGCCGCGCGCGCGAGTTCGGTTTTCTCCATTTTTTAACTAAAATTATATATATTATTAAAGTAAATTAATTCTAACCCCCAAACCTGTCCAGAATGACTCCAAAGCTGACCAAAACAACCCAAAAACATGCAAAAATCAAAGAAATGAACGAATTAACGCTTGGGTTGCCTCCCAAGAAGCGCTAACTTTTACATCTTTAGCTAGACCGTTCTAGCTCAAGATTTTATGGAGGCCGTAACTCGGACTGTGAACCCCTAAGGATGTCAGGTAGAGCTCGGTGGTAAGCAGAAATCACGTCGCTTTTAATTAATTTGATTGACGGTTCATCCTGATTATATTCAATTCGATTTTTCACCTTTCTAGTAAATTCTTCATTAGGGGCCGAGGTATTAGGATTCATCCACTCATCATCCACTATATAATTCTCCGCACTGTTATTTATTACGTTAGTAAGTTCAATACTCCGTTTAACCTCACTACCCTCCACACCTAGATAATCATCGTCTTTGGGAGGTTGATCAACAGCATTAAAAACATTTAATTTTAATTTTATATTCCCAAATAACACTTTCATTACCCCCGTCCGACAGTTGACACGTGCGTTAGCAGTTGCTAAGAATGGACGGCCTAAGATGACAGGAGTATGTTTCCTAGCATCTAGCACCGGTTCGGTGTCAAGGACCATAAAATCCACAGGATAGAAACATTGATCAACTTTTACTAGTACGTCTTCGACGATTCCTCTAGGTATTTTGACAGAACGATCCGCCAACTGAATAGTAGCGGCCGTAGGCTTAAGTTCACCTAGACCTAATTGTTTATAGACATGATAGGGTAAAAGGTTAACACTCGCTCCTAAGTCAAGGAGAGCCCGATGAATGATAGTGTCACCTATGACACATGAAATCGTAGGCGTACCTGGATCTTTATATTTCGGAGGAGCGTGTTGGAATATAGAGCTTACTTTTTCAGTGAGAAAGACCTTTTTAGGCGTATGACTACGTATTTTGCGCTTTTGTGTACATAGGTCTTTTAAACATTTAGCGTAAGCGGCAATTTGTTTTATAGCATCGAGGAAAGGAATATTAATTTTTACTTGTTTAAATACCTCGAGTATATCCTCAACCTTAGACTTTTTATTGGTAAGATTAGACGGATCCTCAACATTAGGTGGATATGGCATTCTCGGAATATAATTCGTTGGGACCGATTCTTTTTCTTTTTTATTTTGGCTCACGTCCTCACCCTTCGTCGTATTAGAGTTGCTATTCATATCTTTCACATTCTCATTCGGAATTTCTATTACCTCTTCCTCTCGTGTAGTCAACCTAGTTGAGACGGCGTTTACTTGCTCATTCGACCCCTTAACCTCATCTTGTCCCTTAGGGTTTTGAATTGTTTGACTAGGCAACGTCCCCTCGTTTCTACGACTCACTACAGTAGCTAGTTGTCCCATTTGGGATTCAAGCTTGGCAATGGATTGTGTGTGAGAGTGCACTATTTGTGCTTGTGCCTGTACCTGCGTTTCAATTTTATTAAGGGATGCCAACACCTTTTCCTCAAAAATGTTACCCCTTGGATGATTCGGATTAAGAGGCGGTTGTTTGTATTGATTAGGTTGAAACTGAGGTCGATACGCATTTGGATAATTAGTCGCCTCATTAGGATTATTATTATTATTTTTCCACGAGAAGTTAGGATGGTTTCTCCATGGCGCATCCGGATTATTAGTAGTCTCATTATAATTATTTCGTGGGTATTGTTGAATAGAATTAATGTGTTGCTCCACGAATTCCGGAAATTGACTCGCCGATGGACATGCAAGCATCGAATGTGAAGGATCAGAACATAATGCACAAATTTCACGAACAGGTGAGGCTGTCGTTTGGTTCATTGTCATAAGTCGGTCAAGTTTTTTAGATAATTCTTGAAATTCAATAGAATGACTTGACTCGAACTTCACCTCCCTCTTAGGTTGTGGGTATCCCTCAGAACGGACAGACACCGCTTGGTGCATCGAATTCTCGCTTAAAGTTTCAAAGATTTTCCATGCCTCGTCGGCGCTTTTGTGTAGGAAAGTTCCCGCACAAACGGCATCGACGGTATTCCTAACAGAGGGAATAAGCCCCTCATAGAAGACCTGAACAAGTTGCCACTTAGGAACCTGATGATGTGGACACGAACGTAATAACTCTTTAAATTTTTCCCACGTGTCGTAAAGTGATTCCCCATCTTGCATAACAAAATTTGTTATAGATTTTGTTATCTGATTAGTACGCATAATCGGGAAAAACTTTTGTAAAAATGCGGTGTGTAAGTCTTCCCATGTTCTAATTGTGTTTGGCTCCAAAGATTGAAGCCAATATTTAGCTTTGTCCTTTAATGAGAATGGAAAGAGCCGCATTTTTAATTCATCATCAGTAAGATTTTGAATTTTCAAAGTAGAGCATATGTCTTGAAAATCTCCTAAGTGTTTATATGGATCTTCATTTAAACGGCCATGGAAAGATGGAAGTAGCGAGATGGTAGACGACTTTATCTCAAAGTGAGATGCCGTCGCCTCCGGTAATTCAATACATGTTTGTGGCGTGTAAGTCGTCGGAATAAAATAATCTTTAAGCGGAGGAGGTGGTGGTATATTCGGATTATTCATATTAGCTCCGTTGTTATTTTGGTTGTTTTCGTTATTATTTCCAATGTCTGCCATTTTAATCGGTTCTATGTTATGAAAGCGTGGTTTCTTTAATCTTTGAAGGGTACTACGTATTTCGGATTCAAATAAAGACGTTGGTTTTGGTGTCAAATTGTCGTCTATTACAAACCTAGTTCCAGAAGTTAAGTTTGAAGACTTGTTAAGTCTTAATGTACGTTCAAGTTCAGAGTCAAAAGGTTTTAATTCCGGTTTGTTTGAACGTATACCTAACATAAACTAAAACAAAAGACAAGAAATTAAAAACAAAGACTGACTCAACTAAGAAGAAAAAAACAAATAGCAAGCAATCACGCAAATAAGACGACAATCAAGCACACAGTACTACTATGATGCATGAATATTATCCTGTAATGCAATGACCGCGTCAAGCCCAGCGCCCCGGATTTCCTAGCTAATGCAGTGCAATTAACCCTAAACTAATGCAAATAGTGCGTCACAGTGCCCTGACTTACAGTGGTTTAAAGCGAATTCCAAAGAAGCAATTTATTTTATTTTATTTATATTTTATTTGCGTAAGCTCCTTTGATGTAATTAGCTGCTCCACTCGGAAACGTTGACTACAAAATAAAAGAAAAAGTTAGTAACTAAAAACAAAACGGAAAATAAGAAAAATAAAAACTAACCTAATATTTACAAATTAACTAAACTAAGATTATAAAACTAAAGGTAGTAATGCAATCCCCGGCAACGGAGCCAAAAATTGATCTTGTCAATATCAAGATATAAAAAGTATGCTTTTCTTAATGCTTTACTTTTCAAAAGATTTGTAGTGTGAAAGTAAAGGTCGAACCCACAGAGATTGATTACTACAGCTCTTAATTTTAAAACCTAAGTCTAATTAATTAGGAGAAACGGATTTGAATTGGATTTAATTAAACTAATAACTATAAAAGAAAATCTAAACTATGAAAGCAATTAAAAGTGTTTTTAATGAATATGTAAAGGGAACCTAGGATTGCAAATCCACCACTAGTTTCATAATAAGGATATTTATGAATTACTTTAGCTTACTACGTTGGATGAATATGGGGAATTGTAGCTACAAGCCCAATTCCTCCGACAAGAAGATAATCATGGTTCAAGCACCAACATAATCCATCTTCGGTTAGCACGAATTATCCCACACTAAACTAGGGTTGTGATCTAATCCGTCTAACCTAGGCATGGACTATTCGGATACTTGATAGCACGAATCAATAAAGCACCATCACATGTAAACAATCTAAACAAGCACAGCAAGAATAGATCGTTGAGCACATCACAGTCAAAATAGATCTAAGACAAGAATAAATTCTGAAAGCAATGATTTAATCACTAGAAGTACGATTTATTTATAAAAATCCTCTAAACATGTGACTGTCATCCATACATAATAAAACTAAAATAAAAGCATAAAATACTCCCTATTACTCATCTAGGGCTTCATTGAAACCCTAGATCTATGATCTAGCCGTCCATGGAAGTGGTAGATGGCAAGTAGTTGATGGAGGAGGCCATGGAAACCCTTGGTCTTCTTCTTCTTCTCCTTGCTTCCCGCTCTTCAATGGCTGGAAGTATGTGTGTATAATAATTGCCAACCCTTAAAAATTATAAAAACTAAGTATATATAGATTTACAACAAGTTTTGGAAGCCTTTACAACCCGAAACGGACTGAAACTGATGTAATTTACAATCTGGACGTCATTCTGCAGTTTCGTTTGCACAGGAGTCTTCAGTACACTGAAATACGCAACTTTGATTTTTCCACATATCGCGCGAGCGCGACAATTGGACTTTCGCGCGCGCGGATCGTGCGAGCGAGTTGTTGGGGGTCTCGCGCGAGCGGATCGCGCGAGCGATTTCTAGATCTTCGCGGGCGCGGGTCGCGCGCGCGACTTGTCTTTTTCAGCTTCTTTTCTTCTGCTTTTTCACCCTGTTTAGCCTGGTTTACTTGATTTCTTCCAAAACCTGTCATAAACTAGAAAACAAAGTAAAAATATACAAAAACAGGACAAAAAGGTACTAACAAATGCTCATTAAGGCATATATTTAGGATTAGTTCTCTCCCGATCACCAGCTCATGCCTCTTGGGTGCCTGATGGACGTTACCCATGCTTAGCTTACTATTCGAACTCCAACACTTACCATTGCTCACTTATCCCAAGGATGGTGACCGATTGGTCATCACCTGACACATATCACTTATCGAGCATAATCAAGTTAGGGCCAATGCCTTATAGTTCCATGTGATGTCTTTTTTCTAAGCCCGATTGCTCTTCATAGTCTTAGGCTGGCCATTTCAGAACAAGGCCTTGGCCGATCGCTTTTAAGCCTATTCCAACATTCAAATCGAGCTTAAGAACCTTTGGCAATTTTTGGGTGCAAACAATATCTCACATATATAATCACATAGATAAATGAATCACATATAATGATGTTTAAGACTTTTACTCTAATATTTATATCATAAATTAACATACATAAATGCAATATGATATTCCATTGTCCAACTAACTGGTTTGAGGGCATATTCCCAACACGAGGGTAATCTGGGCCTTATAGATCCTTACATGGTTGGCCGGGCATCCCAAGCCATTATAAGAATCCCATGCCTACTTGACCGATATTAATTCAATAGGTTGAGTCGGTAAAAGAGGCTTCCTGCTCATGGCACACAGTCTTTAGAGACAAAGCTCAGTGATGACTCTGATTGATCATATCCCTAAGATCATCTCAGTTCCTGACCGAGTGATCCTAGGCCAATTCTCGGGTCTTGCACTCTTGTCTCTCACCCATGGTAGCATACCTATTGTTAATGATATCTTGGGTGTCTACAGTATGGCTCAAATTAGCCTGGGCGTGTTGTTGAGCCTGGATTGTTTCCCAACCACGCTTAGTGTTCCCATGCTTTGATCTGGCCTGTGGGCTATGTGGACAATGTAGGAAAGTTGCAGAGTCCTGTTGGTCTAAATTACGTCGTAGGACAGATCCAAGGTTGTACACAGAGATCTAGTCCTTGCTACTTTCAATCCACTTAAATAGAGTCGCCACCAGATTTTTATTGAATCAGGAAACCTTGAGCTGACTTGCTCAAAATGAAAGGATACTTACCCTTCATTCCCAGAAAATGGGCTCGGGGGTCTTGGTACGAAAAGGGAAGGAGCCATATAGTTGGGACCCAGTGAGGGCTCGAATAAAAAAATTTGCATTTTACATAATTAAATGTATTTAGATGATTACATGAATATTTGTTTAAATGCTTTCATGTTATATGATGATATATGTGTTAGCATTTGGTATTAGGTTGAATACCCAAATAAGGGCATAACGGAAAAGATTTATAATTAGTAGGTGCGATAGCAACTTCACAAAATATTTGGGACATTGGGACCCATATGGGACTTATATAAATACCCATTTAGATAATTAGGTAGTTAGCAGAATGTATAGGGATTCTATAATAAGAACTTAAGAAAAATCGGGGGTGTGAACGAAAATTTAGGGCATGAGTCATACCATGCAAGGCTTGTTGACAAGACACCTAGTGTCTTCTTCATTTGATTAAAGGGATTTACAGAAAATTAAATAAAAAATTGAGAGAGCTTACAGAGAGAGATAGGCAAACTCGTCACCGACGTCGACAATTCACCGTGTCGTTGCCGCCGTTTGTCCAATTCGTGAACCAAAGCCATATTTGGACTCATGGAGGTAAGATGATCATTTCTATCCCTTTAATTTACATTTTAATCATCGTGATTTTGGTAGCTTACGCTAATCGGTGACACATGGTTGTCGAATTCTTGTAGGATTTATTCCGGAGACAGTGTTGAGCAAGAATTGTAATGGAAATTCCACATTTATAGATTTTTTTGGGGTTAAAATATATAGGAGGTGTGTTTTTTAACTTAAGCTTTAATGTAGTACATGTCTTGTGCTTCAATTGATGGTTAGGAAATAACAATTCTAGAAGTTATGGTTAAATTCATGCTAAATACTAAAATTTCATGTTGATTTGGAATAAGATTATCATGTTTATGTGGTTATGTGCTTATATGTTAAGTAGTCAATGAATGATTAGGAGTAGTGCTTCATTATTGGGGGTAATAAGGAAGGAGAAGAGGAAGAATCTGATAAATACAGAAGTCAAAGGAATAGAAGTGACCACGTGGCCAAGGAAGTGGTCTTCCGGTCAGAATGAACCATTAACCCATGAATTCTGCGATTACATATGATTACTTGCTTATATTGTTGCATTATACATATTCACGACATCCAAACACGTTAGTTATTCACTAAGCGTAATGCTTAAGAAAACTATTTTCCTATTTCTATTATGGTAAATAACAACCACCGCAGGTCCGGACCTATTCCTAGAAAGGAAAAGACACGCAGTTATGAATGGAAGAGATAAGACCTTGTGTGATATGTTCATAATCTTGTTTAATTATGTAACTTGTTAATTTGGAATTTCTAGATCTCAATTTGTAATACAGGTAGTAGTAGTTTTGGAGTTTTACATTGAGAATTCCATATGTTTCCTTGAAATATTAGTTGGGTTGTGTAAGTTACTTGAGTTAGACCATTCCGGCATGTTCGGGTATGTGTCGCAAACATTTCAATGTCCCATTTTGTAACAAAATGTGTTGGATAGAAAACTTGTATGAATTTCCATGGTTTGGTTGGTTTGGTGCAAGTTGTTTAGTTAAACCATCTCAGCAAGCCCGAATGGAGTCGCAAGTGTTCAGACAAGTTTCATTTGTATATCTGATGTTGGTTATGGCATTCAGTTCATTTTCTACATGATTTCCATAAGATGTTAGTATTGATGATAATTGTGTTTCAAAAACTTGTTTTAATTCAAAGGTGTTGAGTTCATGGTTCGTTTGACAAATTTGTGGTTGTGATTATGTTCTAGGTTGATGTTAAACATATGTAGGAGTGTGTTTGAAATGTTTCCTTGAAGTCCCAAGAGGTTTGGTGTTGTTTAGGTATGATTTGGATATGTTTTGAAAGAGGTTTTAGCAGCAAAAATCTGTTCTGCAAAACTTGTATCGATACTGGTTAAAGGGCAGATCGATCCGAGCTTTCCGGGGGACATTTACTGAAAAATAGCATTACAGATCGATATGGGTATAAAGGGCGGATCAATCCGCCTAAGAATCTCATAGTACGTTCGTTTTACAGAAATGAGTATAACTCTTTCCAGAAAATTCGGATTTGCTCGCCCTTTTTGTGTTGGAACTATAGCTCAAAGACTTATCTTTTGGTATAAAATTTGATATACATCATTAATGATCATTTTACCCTTGGAGCTATTTTGTCACCATAAAGTTCTTTAAAGTGGGTTAATTCATCTTTTCTTCCAAATTAGTGTAGTTTGGGACGCGTATAGTCTTGTTACATGCATCCTAATTTGCCGAAACGAGTTGGGGTGTGACAATTTTGGTATCAGAGCAATAGGTTAGAGCCTTGGGGACGAGAGAGGTATGACGCATAGTATGCACACAACTACACGTAGCTACATGATCATGCATACACGTTTACTTAGCATGCTTTTAATGTTGATTAACATGTTATGTTATTATGTAAAGCAACGTGTGTGTATGTGTGTGTGTAATAATATAGGTTCCAGACAACATGCCTAGAGGTGAGAACCCAATCGAATGGAAAGAGTGGAAATGGTAATTGAAGGGTTAGTCCGAGAGGCTAAGACGTGTGACAGAGGAGAGACTGGTGCAATCGAATCCAAATCCGAGGAGGAAGTTGTTACCTATCTCGAAATTTCATAAGCAGAAGCCACCAATATTTCGTGGGGAGGCTGATTCGATGAAAGCAAACTTTTGGATTTTCGACATGGAGAAAATCTTCAAGGTACTACCATGTATGGAGGAGCAGAAAGTTTTATTTGCCGCCGACACATTAAAGGATGAGGCAAAATATTGGTGGCGTACCAAGTTGGGCCTAGGACAGCTGACAACGTGGGATCAATTTCTTGAGATTTTCAACGACCAATACTTTCCAGGATCAGTTGGAGATCAAAAAGCACATGAGTTTATGGAATTGGTACAATGGGGAGAGTCAATTCGAGACTATGCGACGTAGTAGATGTGCTTGGGAAGGTTCGCGGGGGATATGATTATAACTAAAAAGGTGAAAGGAAGGAAATTTGTGGTGGGGCTTCAAAGTGATATCTAAGTACAAGTGACTGTGTTCCTACTGGAGACGTTTGCTAAGGCACTTAATATTGCCTTCATAGCTGAAAGAGATCTTGGGTATACTCGACACTTGCCACCACCATCAGGTCAACAAAACAAATGGGCTGGGTCGAGCTAATTCAGTGGTCAAGGAAGTGCCAAGAGGCAGGGTTTGAGTGGTTCAATAGCTAGTATCAGCAGTGGTTCTGGTGGGAACAAACCAAGATGTCTAACTTGTCAGAAATTTCATTAAGGATGGTGCAATAAACTCTCAAATCTGATTACATGTAACATTTTGCCCACAGCCGAGACTCATGGAAAGAAACTATCCAAATCAGAACGTAGCTATGAGGGGTCGATGCTTTACTTGCAAGTACTTGGGGCACCAAGCTAAAGATTGCCCTACCAAATGTTAGGGATCTTTAGGTTCTGGTTCATATATGGCAAGTGCTATTACATCGAGACCTGCTCAACAACCTCTAAGGAGAGAGCGACAAGAGGCGACGTCATATCAACTCAAGCCAGGAGAGAATACTTCAGCTGATACTATTGTTTCAGTTATGGTTCCCCTTTACTCGCATTTAGCAAATGTACTTATAGATTCAGGATCCACACACTCGTTTGTATCTCATCATTTTCCTAAACATCTAGATAAACTGCTAGAGCTTCTAGATTATGATCTGTTTGTTGTAATACCATTGGAGGCTCCGATGATTAGTTCAGGGGTGTTTAAACAATGTGACATCAAGATAGGTGGTAAAAACTTAAGAATTGAGTTTATACCATTGATTGTTCAGTATTTTGATATTACACTGGGTATGGACTGGTTACAGCTAATCATGTAGACATCGATTTGTAACAATAAAGGGGTAGTATTTCGTAATCCTAATCAAGATGAGTTTTATTTTTAAGGTAAGGGCGTTGTACCATCGCCGTATAATGTGTCAGTTGACACGACTAAATAGTTGTGCGTTCTTGTGCAACACCCAAGTGTAGGTGATCGTGCAAGTAATACTGGATAAGTCCAGGTCGATCCCACAGGGAAGGAATAGGAAGAATATCTACTAAGCTACAACCTAAACAAAAAGAAAAGAAAATAAGAATATAAAAGTGGAGGTTCTACGAATCCTAATTAATTAAATTAAACTAAATAATAAACTAAAGCATAAAGAAGCATAACTAATTAAACATATAAACTAAAGGTGTTGGAAATACGAGAATCCACATTGATCCTAACCATCTACCATGCATATTCATTAACGCTCTATGGAGTACATCCCTTTTTCAGTATTCTGTATTTTTCTAAAGATAAAGAATCAATAGCCCTTTCATGACCGGGACTACATCATCACAAGTGATTTAAAATACTTATAAGACGGTTTAAAACAATGGTAATTACTTGCACTCTAAATGGTGTTAGCATTCAAAGTGGTTTTCAAAAGTCATTGAAGAAAAGGCCTTAAGGCTTTAAGTTCTAAAAACTGTTGTGACAAACTGAGCTTATTGGGACAATTTGATGACAGGTTTCTAAAATAGAAAGTCATGGAATACTTAAAAGAATCATCTCAGGAATTAACATGTTCGATCGATCGAAGCGCTCTCGATCGATCGGACAGCATCATCCTTCAATCGATCGAAAGGTGTTCGATCGCTTGACTGTGGCTCTGGTTCGATCGCTCCAAATACCTTCGATCGATCGAGCCCAGGTTTTCTATATCATACATGGCAGAGGCTAAAAATCAATATTTCATCACACATTTCCAACGTCTAAACTACGGAAACATAATAAAACTATTGCAGAAACAGTAAAACCAAACAATCATAACAACTATAACAATAAACAATCAAATACGATAAAGGAAAGGAAAACCTGGGATAAATCTGAATATAACCTTGAAATAACCTTGAAATAAACTTGAAATCAACTTGAATCTTGAGTTTATAATGGAAAAGAGGAAGAAGAAGATTAATCTAACCTAAACTACTCCTAATCTAACCCTAAAACTACCCTAAACTGCTATTTTTCGCGTCCTGGAGCGTCCTCCTTTCGTCTGGCGTCAAAACGGCTTATATATAGGGTTCCCACAGAGTTTACGCAACTTTTGGGTGAATATAAAGTTTGATCGATCGAGCTTAGTTCGATCGATCGAAGGTTCGATCGATTGAACTCTTCTTCAATCGCTTGAACTCTATGATTTTGACAGCTCTGCGCACTGATGGGAGAATGGCCATAACCTTTCACTCGGACCTCGGATTGACCTCCCGTTTGCGGCCACGCGACCATAACTCAAAGATCTACATTTTATATCTCTAGGACAATATTCCAAATCTGAAGTCTTCATTGTCAAAAAGGGCATTTTCTCAGCTGCTTCTATTGTTCTATTCACCATAATCACTTTTCTTTAGCTCCACTCATTGATTTACATCCTAATACCTATAAAACAATGCAAAAACATATAATTTAGCATTAACACAATAAAAAGACCATTGTTATTAGAATGAACCTAAATGTAGGGACTTTGGGGGATAAAAGTATGCATAACAGATCATAAAATACGCTATGAACATGCACTTCTCACCACGAATCACACCCCCCAACTAGCTCGTTGCTAGTCCCTAGCAATGAAGCGAACTACAAAAGTGTTTATTTAACTCTAAAAATGAAAATAAAATAAATTAAAATCCTAACTCACTTTCGCAGGAATCGCGATTGCATTTAGCATATGCAACAAGCCTTTAAACCTCTAGGTTACCCCTAGTGGACGAGTGTTGTCTCGTGAGGGTTTGCAGTGAATCTACCCACAAAATTCATGTTTAAGGCAATGGTTCTCATTTAAATGTTTTCAAGGAATTTTCCTCTCATTAACAATATAGTTAAGCTCAGCAATCTCATGAAACTCTCTAGTATGCCATAGCCATGCAACATACACATTACAGTTAATCTACTATCAAAGTCATTAGAATGTTCCATACCTATTAATCTTCAAGTGTGTGTGTGAATGGACAACCAAAATACAAAACTTTAATTTCAAAGCTTGCATAACCTAAGACACTATCAAGACGTTCATTTTGACTCAACTCTCACCGGGATTACACTCTTAAGATGAAATCACTCTGAATTAGGTGTAATAATTATCACTCATGATATGGAAGCTGTAAAGAGTAATTGTAAATGGAATCTAATGCTTCTCATATCTAAATAGAAAAAACGGACATTTTAGTGCATAAAGTCTCATGAAAGGATATCTTTCACTAGAAGAGCGAGATACCGCGGAGAACTCTCTCATTACCTTAACTTCAAATCCAATTTACCTAGCATCATTAGGACTTTGAAAAAGAGGTATTCGATTAAGAAGAAAGAGATTCGTGATATTGAATTGGGTCAAAGGATGTGATTGGAATGTCTACTACATTTTTTTGAAACTTCCCCCACATCTCCAATCTCTCTCTTTTCTTATTCTCTTCTTTTTTTTCTTTTATTTTTCACACTCTTCTTTTTATTATTTTTTTTCTTTTGTAACAACCATTGGCACTTTTTTTTTTCTTTTCATGCTTTCTTTTTCTTTTTTTTTCTTTTCTTTTTGCCAACTTTCCCTTATTCACACAACCAAACTTCTTGTCAAGATAACACATTCCAATCACTCCTAAATGAAGAATTGAAGCTTGAACTCCTAATTTGGAGTTAGGTATAGACTTTAGGATTGTGTAGACAAGGTAAATATGATAAGCTCAAAAGGTGAAGTAAAGGAATATCATGGAGGTAGGCCAAGGCTATATTATCCATATACGGTCAAAAGATGACCTAAATCATCTTTTAAGTTAATAGGATTATTCATTTCAGTAAATTCAAGAGCTCTAAAGTTGGTAAATCCTGAACGTTCTCTTCTAGTGATCAGTCAAAATGAAGAAGAAAATGAGACTTTCAACGAATTTTTACGCTTTTCAAAAAGTAAGAGTAATTTTATAAAACCCTCAAAAACAAAGAATGGCACAAAAGCTCACTTGGGTTATTAGTCTCCACTACAGTCTTTCAAGACACTTAAACTATGCTTACTAATCCATTTTAGCTAAGTACAAGGTTGTCACAACATGCTCAAAGTTGTTTGAAGATTAAAAAGCATAAAATATACTATAACTAAGATAGTAAACAAACTATCATAGTGTATCACATATTAATAACATACAGAAAATAACACTAATGCATCATAACTAACTACATTAACTAAGAGAGAAATACAAGAACCATTTTATTATCTTTTGAAAAAAAAATTAAAAATTTTAAAATTTTTAAAATTTTTGAAAATTTTAATTTATTGAGTTACATGTTGCTAAGCAGATATATGACACTAAAGTACAACAAAAAGATATGAGGCATGCAATGACTCACTCCCCCCCAACTAAAACTAGACATTGTCCTCAATATTCTAAACTAAGCACATGGACATGTAAAGTAAAGCGAGGTTTTTTTTTTTTTTTTGTTTGTTAGCCTATCAAACAGTAATTGTTACTGTTTGGTTACTATTCACTACTATTCATTACTATTCATATTTAACTAATCATATGGGAGATACTACAATATGGTTGCTACTTCTTTCCTTCCCTTTATTTCACTTCATTTTTACCTAAATATATAAAATATGTAAAAACACATAATTACACGCATTTGAGTGACATCACTGTTAAATTATATTAATTCAAATGTGCATGTAAAACTAGGAATTTGGGGGATTAAATGAGTACTATGTCTATTATATTGGCACATGAATGTGCAATATTCAGTGTTTGTCACACCCCTCAACTAACTTATTGCTAGTCCCTAGCAATGAAGTGAAAGAGAAATTGTTCTAGAAGTTTTATTAAAGAGTAGGAATAAACTAAGGAAAATAAAATTACCTAACTCACTGTCGTAGGAATCGCGATTGCATTTAGCGTATGCAACAAGCCGTTAAACCCCTAGGTTACCCCTAGTGGACGAGTGTTGTCTCGTGAGGGTTTGCAGTGAATATACCCACAAAATTCAATTTTTGTTTTAAATGTAAAAATAAAATGAAATAAAAATAAAGGTAGATTTTCTCCTTTTACAACATATAAGATTAAATTTGGCAATAAAATGAAATTTTCAAGTATGTAATAATAATGCAACACATATACTCACAGTTTTGTCAATGGTAGCATTTTTTATACTCTTTAAACTTACAGTATGTACTTGAAAAATCAAGCAACTGATCTTAACTTCAAAGTTTACATAGTCAATAGCAGTCATAAAACTTGTAGTTTTAACTCAAATCTCACTAGGATTTCACTCTTTTAAGGAGAAACTCTCAGAAACCGGTGTAGAGAACATCTCATTTGGTAGGGAAGCAAAGATAGAGGAATTGCTTCCATTTTTTTGATGACTCAATATATAGACATTTGGAGTACAATAAGTCTCATGAAAGAATACTTAGCATTAGAAGAGCGATCTACCATGGAGAACATCCTTATCACTTAAATTTAAAAATCAATTTCTTTTAAATCATTAGGACTTTGACTGGTAGGTTAGAAATTAAGATGATTAGGAGATTTGGGGTGTGTTTGTTCTAAGCATGTGATTGGAGTGTTTGCGCAATTCATTCCTACCTCTTCTTTTTCTTCTCCTTTTTATCATATGTACATTTTTTTTCTTTTTTTTTTCTTTTGAAATTAACTCATTTCTTTCTTTACCACTTCTTACAATATTAATACAGTCCAATCACATACCTGGATATAGAAGTGAGGTTTATACTCCCAGGTGGAGCAAGGTATGATTTGGATAGAACTGAGAATAAGGTAATATTGGGTGAAAGGGGGTGCATTTGAAAGAAAAGATAGCCTAAATCATTTTAAAATTTGATTGACTTTGTTCATTTAAGTAATTTGGACGTTCTAATGGTAAATCCTGAACGTTCTCTTTTAATGATCAGTCAAAGGAAAAAATAATGAGACTTTCAACAAGTGATATGATAAAGAGAATAAAGTGAGACTGAAAAGAATAGTAACCCTTATAAAGGAATATTGGCACAAAAGCTCACATGGGTTAATTAGTTTCCACTACTTGTTCTTAAACTGCATAGTTTATGCTTACTCATCCATTTAGATTCAGTAAATATTTTCACACTGTTTCAAACAGTGTTTAAAGTTTAAAGAGTTTTTAGCATTTGAAAATAGTAAAACATGTGACAATGTATTGTATGCTATTAACATACCCAAAATAACATTAACGTGTCAAATTTATCTTATATAGAGTAAAAAAAAAACTTCTGAAAAATCCTAAGCGCATCCACTAAGTTGGATACATATATGGTGCAACTAGTATCCTCTGCACCTATACAAAAGAGGCTACGCAATCCGGAGCGTCCAAGTTGTCATGATAGCCCATCCACCTCTAATAAAAGAGATGGGTCTAGAACCACTAGCAAGCTAAAACATCAGTAAGAGGCTAGGATATAACTCTGGCTTTACTTAGTTTTTCACTATCTCTAGGGACATTCACTGCACTAGACATATCTGGTGTTGCTTGGATCATGCAAATTACTCCTATCGAACCAGCTAATGAAAGCCAAATGTACACGTAGGATCCTTTTAAAGTCTGACCTGACTGAAAATTATTGTATGTACAAAAACTAAAAATAAAAATAAAAAGAAATGAGGGATGGGAAAACAAAATTTATTTGGGTATCAAAGGATCCAGTCCTCTTTCTCAACCAAAATTTTCTTTTGTTTTGATTTGAATTGTCTTTTATAGCAGTAGTAAACTTTAAAAGATGTGTCATTATGAGCAATTAAACCAGGACATTCTTCTCTATAACAATTCAAACACCATCCTAACCTTTTAACTTTCCTTTTGATGGCATAAAGGCTAGTGCCAGCAAAGGGTTTCTTCTGCTCAGAAACAAGTGAGCAACCCATTAACGTCTGGTCATCGACTATTGGATCCATTTTTTATACTCTCAGCCAATAAGAGAGGTTAGACTCAACCCCTTCCACTCCTTCCAACTATCAACTAAGATCTAATTAAAGAGAGCTTATAGTGGGTGGGTGGGAATTTTATTTAAAAACTAAAAATATTTATATATATTAAGAAAAATATATACATTCAGAAACTAAAAAAAAAATAAAAAAAATTTAACAAAAAAAACTAAAACACACAAAAAGAAAAAAAAAACATTTTTCTATATATATATATATATAAATAAAACAGAAAACTAGAAACTACATTTTTCTCTCTTTTTTTTTTTAGAAAAGTCCAAGACAGCGTATCATTACAATAACAATAATAAGGAAAATTATGGTATAAACTTCGAAAATCATAAGAGCGGTGACGTGTTCGTCATTCATATTTTTTTTTTTACAAAGAAATGGAAAAATATCATCTGTCTCTTGAAAATCTGAAAACCTGGTAGGGCCATAGATCGAGTGATATTTCCAAGCTTCCTTGGTGCGTGGGGTACCTACAACTTATGGATATCATTTTTGTTAAATAATGGAAAAGAGAGAAAATAAAAATCTAAAATAAAAATAAAAATATAAGCTGAATCGGAAAAATAGAGAATAAAATCAAAATCAAGCTTTTCTCTGGATTATAGATCTTACCTTTAGTGATCAGTAGAGTGGATCTTGATTTTGGATCGAAGAAAATTAAAAAAAATGAGAGATTGAGAGAGATCGAGAGATTGGGGGAAGAGAGTGAAAGAGTTGCAGAGAGTGAGAGAGAGATCGCGGCGAGAGAGTGAGAGGAAGAAGAAAAAGAAAGGAAAAAAGATAGACAGGGAAATAAATTTTACGGTTCGAAGCCCTATATATAGCCATTTTCTTTTTTTCAGTGTATCTCTCTCTAAAAAGATTAATTTTTTTTTTATGAAATAAAGATAAAATAAACAAACAGGTAATAATCGTGAAACCGTCCCCCCCCCAACTGAGTCTGACATTGTCCTCAATGAGTGAGATGAGAAAAAAAGCTAAGGATAACACCTGTAAAGAAATACAAAAAGAAATGATAGAATGATAATGACCAAATTAACTTATATATAAAAAGTTATCTAATTAAGAGTATAAGACTTATGAAAATATAAATACTCTGACACACTATGTCATATACCAATTATGTTTTAAGAGATTAAGGAGCATTATAGTTGAGGTCCTCCAAAGGAATGAATTCCAACTCAGGTTCAAATCCTTCTAAAAATGGCTTTAATCTATGTCCATTAACTTTAAATGTATTTCCATCTTTAGGGTCCTCAATCTCGACAGTTCCATAAGCATATACATTTTTTTACAATATATGGACCAGTCCATCGAGATTTCATCTTTCCTCTAAAAAGATGTAGTCTTGAGTCATATAATAGAACTTTTTGCGCAGGGGTAAATCTTTTGCGCAGGGGTAAATGTTTTGCGCAAAAGATTCTTATTATGATACATTTTAGTTCTTGCTTGATGAATTCGAGCATTATCATATGCGTCTTTACGAATTTCTTCAAGCTCACTTAATTGTAATTTTCTTAAAATTTCTCCCTCTTCAATATTACAATTTAAAGTTCTAATAGCCCAATATGCCTTATGTTCTAATTCTACTGGTAGGTGACAAGCTTTTCCATAGACAAGTCTATATGGAGACATCCCCAAATGCGTCTTATAAGCAGTTCTATATGCCCACAAAGCATCTGTTAATTTTGAAAACCAGTCTTTACGATTAGAATCCACAGTTTTTTCGAGTATATGCTTAATTTGCCTATTAGCTAATTCAGTTTGTCCATTTGTTTGTGGATGGTATGCAGTTGACACATTATGGGTCACTCCATATCTTTTCATTAATTTTTCAAATGGCTTGTTACAAAAATGAATTCCTTGATCACTTATTATTGCTTTTGGAGTTCCAAATCAAGAAAGTATATTATCTTTTAAAAATGCAATAACTGTACGGTGATCATTTTTTCTTGTAGGAATAGCTTCTACCCATTTTGAAACATTTTCGACTGCTAATAAAATATATTCATATTGGCAAGATGGAGGAAAAGGTCCCATAAAGTCAATGCCCCAACAATCAAATATTTCAATTGTAATTATAGGGGTCATTGGCATTTGATTTCTTTTCGTAATACTGCCCAACATTTGGCAGCGGTTACAAGCCTTATAATATAAATATGAATCTTTAAATAGAGTGGGCCAATATAAACCGCTTTGTAAAATTTTCATGGCAGTTACTCGAGATGAAAAATGTCCTCCATAAAAGGACGAATGACACATGAAAAGTACATTTTCGATTTCTTCATTAGGAACACATTTCCTAATTACCTGATCGGCACAATATTTAAACAGATATGGGTCATCGAAGTAGAAATGCCTAGCAATAGCTAGGAATCTCTTTTTATCTGATGATGACCAATTACTTGGTATTTTTCCAATTACTAAATAATTAACAAGATCAGCATACCATGGCAAAGAAGTCATAGAAAATAACTGTTCATCAGGAAAAGTGTCTTGAAAAGGTAGGGGTTCACTGGTATTGTCTTCAAAAGTGAGGCGGGATAAGTGATCAGCTACCACATTTTCTACTCTTTTTTTGTCTTTGATTATTAAATTAAATTCCTGTAGTAGGAGTATCCACCTAATAAGCCTAGGCTTACTGTCTTTCTTTGAAAGAAGATATTTAAGAGCTGGGTGGTCAGTAAAACAGACAATAGGGGAACCAATCAAGTATTGCCTAAATTTATTAAGGGCGAATACCACGGCTAGTAATTCTTTTTCAGTAGTTGAGTAGTTCATTTGAGCACTATCCAGAGTTCTACTGGCGTAGTATATAACTTATGCATTTTTATCCTTTTTCTGCCCTAGGACAACTCCAATGGCAAAGTCGCTAGCATCACACATTAATTCAAATGGTAAACTCCAATCAGGAGTGTAACGACCCTGGTGTTGTGGGCGGGCTGCTGTAGGTGCCTTTGAGGCTGCAGTATGTGCTGGCCGGCTACACACTATGGGGAGTTCGTCCCACATCGCCTGGGTGTGGAAAAGTAATGTGCTATATATGTGTAGTTCTAAGTCTCCCTAGTAAGAGGCCTTTTGGGTAGTGACCTAAGAACAAATCCGTGCGGGCTTGGGCCTAAAGCGGACAATATCTTACTGAGCGAGACTTGGGTCGTGACAGAATGGTATCAGAGTTAGACCCAGCCGGAAGTGTGCCAACGTGGACGTTGGGCCCTAAAGGGGGTGGAATGTAACGACCCTGGTGTTGTGGGCGGGCTGCTGTAGGTGCCTTTGAGGCTGCAGTATGTGCTGGCAGGCTACACACTATGGGGAGTTCGTCCCACATCGCCTGGGTGTGGAAAAGTAATGTGCTATATATGTGTAGTTCTAAGTCTCCCTAGTAAGAGGCCTTTTGGGTAGTGACCCAAGAACAAATCCGTGCGGGCTTGGGCCCAAAACTGACAATATCTTACTGAGCGAGACTTGGGTCGTGACAGAAATTGCATAATAGGTGCAGTAGTGAGATGCTCTTTTAATTGCTCAAAGGAGTTTTGACGTTCTTTAGTCCATTCAAAAGGTGTGTCTTTGGCTAATAATTGACATAAAGGTCTGGAAATAGTACTGAAATTTTTTATGAATTGGCGATAAAAACCTGCATGTCCTAAGAATGAACGGATGTCTTTTATAGTTTTGGGAATGGGTAAATTAGCGATAAGATCTATTTTGGCTTTGTCTACCTGTATCCCATTTTCAGAAATAATATGTCCTAAGATAATTCCTTTAGTGACCATAAAATGACATTTTTCCCAATTTAAAACTAAACTTTTTTCTTCACATCTCTAGAGAACTTTCTGAAGATTCCTAAGGCAATCATCATAGGTTTTGCCAAAAATTGAAAAATCATCCATAAAGACTTCTAAATTTTTTTCTACCATATCACTGAAAATACTTAGCATAAACCTTTGAAAGGTCGCAAGTGCGTTGCAAAGACCAAAGGGCATTCGACGATAGGCGAAAGTTCCAAATGGACATGTGAAAGTAGTTTTTTCCTGATCTTCTGGTGCAATCTTTATTTGATTTTAACCACTATAACCATCTAGAAAACAGTAATACTTATGACCCGTTATTCTTTCTAACATTTGATCCATAAAAGGTAAAGGACAGTGATCCTTACGAGTTACAGCATTGAGTTTTCTGTAGTCTATGCATACACGCCATCCAGTAGTGACACGAGTGGAAATTAATTCTCCCTTTGAATTCGGAACAACTGTAATTCCTGCTTTCTTCGACACAACTTGTGTTGGACTTACCCATTTACTATCGGATATTGAATATATAATGCCCATGTCAAGTAGCTTGAGAACTTCCTTCTTAACTACTTCCTACATAATCGGATTAAGTCTTCTTTGCATTTCTCTTGAGGTTTTAGCATTATCTTCAAGATATATATTGTGAGTGCATATTGAAGGGCTTATTCCTTTTAAATCTACTATACTCCAACCAATGGCACTTTAATGCTTCTGAAGCATACTAATGAGTTTATTTTCTTGACTAGAGTCTAGAAGAGATGATATTATTACGGGATAAGTATTATTATTATTAAGGAAAACATATTTAAGCTCTTTAGGGAATTCTTTTAATTCCAACTGTGGAGTTTGTAAATTAGATGGAAGTTTTAATGTAGTCTTTGGTGGTAAAGGTTCAAAATATGTGGTCCACATTGCTTCTTAAATTATTTCTTCTGTTGAATCTTCATTAAAACATACTTGACTCATAAGATGTTCTTGTAGATTATTACTGTCTAGCTTCTGAATAGAGTTATTAATAACAGATTCTACTGGATCAGTGTAACAAGTCAAGTTAAAATATTCTCGTGATAGAGATTCAATAGCATGAACTTCTTCAATATTCTCATCTTTTTCTTGATGTTGTGGATTAGAAAAAACTTTAATATTTAAAGTCATATTTCCAAATACTACAGTCATCATACCACTACGGATTCGAATAGTGG
Source organism: Hydrangea macrophylla (assembly GCA_033977485.1). NCBI lineage: Eukaryota > Viridiplantae > Streptophyta > Magnoliopsida > Cornales > Hydrangeaceae > Hydrangea > Hydrangea macrophylla. Next base: position 64,887,126 of record CM066997.1, read on the forward strand.
CATCAATGGTAGCCAAGAAGGGCCTTCCAAAAATGACTGGTATTTGCACATTAGCATCTAATACCAGTTCTGTATCAAGGATGACAAAATCTACTGGAAAAATAAATTTGTCAACTTTGACAAGAACATCTTCCAAAATTCCTCGCGGGTATTTTGTAGATCTATCAGCAAGTTGTAATACCATGCGAGTAGGCTTTAGCTCACCTAATCCAAGTTCTTAATAAACAGAATAAGGAAGCAAGTTCACACTAGCTCCTAAGTCAAGGAGTGCGTGATTAATTTTGTGATTTCGAATAATACAGGATATTGTTGGTGTACCTGGGTCTTTAAATTTTGTTGGTAAATTATGTTGTACGATGGAATTAATTTCTTCAACGAAGTCAGCAGAATACGCATCCTTTCGTACATTTTTCTTACGTTTGACAGTACATAAATCTTTTAAGAATTTTGTATAAGCAGGTACTTGATTAATTGCATTGTCACACCCCGATTTTTGAAAAGCCAAATAATCAGCGTATAACTAAATCTAGACTACTATTCGACTGCCCAACTATCGGAGTGAATGCCACGAAGCCCATCATAATAAAACTTTTTAATGGAAATAGATGTTCTTAAAAAAACTGGTTAAAACATTTGTAATAAATCTCCATTTATGTTTTTAAAACAAAACTACCACATTTACATTTAAAAAAAACACTCATGCGGTTCTAAAAATACTCAAATATATTTGATTAAAGGTACAACTACTAAATCACTTATATTGAAAAGCAAAAGCTGAATAAATATTTCTCAATTCTCATTAAGAATAAAAATCTTTTCATTTACAATTAAAGCTTTGAAAGAATAACCTCTATTACAATCTTTGGTCAGAGCTACTAAACGTCCCTCAAGCAAATCCATGCAATCCAATAGTCATAACGACCTACTCCTTAATCTGCAAAACGGCTGCGTTTCCCGAGAAACGCCCCCGCATGATAAACATCACACGGGTCAGCATTGTATAAGTATAACACTGGTATGAGTAAACACGCTCCAGTCTCAAGGATCACTCGTGGTCCCCTCAACTCCAACCCAACAATAATCAATTAACATAATAATAACCAATACATTTCCCGGAGGTTGGGAATCCACTGGACTCCTTCCCTCTCTAGACCCCAAACACATACAAAGTTGTAGGCAGAACTGTAGTTCCACACGTGAGTGAGGACAAGCGGTAGTTTCCTCGAGTCACGCAGCAGTTTGTTCCACCCACAAAGTAAAAGAAACACTTACTCTTAAATGACATGGTGAGCCAAAGCCTGCATACAATGGTTAGTAGGCCCACCATCCTGCAACTCGAGAGTTAGCACAAATCCTTAGTATCATAATAAGCAATTCTCCAATACCAAATCATTTAATCAATTTTTTACGCATTATACCACGGTAACCATTTTGAGTTTTCAATTTCATGTTTCGCAACAATTTATCCATTTGCATTTAACGCTCTACAATCACTGTCATTTTTTTTTTTTGCTCTAGGTTCACCACTAAAGTCACCCTACTCATGGTCAACTTACTATTTATGAACGATTCATTATTCAATTTCCTAGCTTCACCACTTGGTCACCCTCCATGGTACACCCACACATATATCCCATGTGTGCCCGGAGATATTACTAACATCCACTCTGGTGCTAGTTTGGTTGGGGTATCAACCAAACCAGGTATACACACAAAAGGCTAGTCAATATGCCTAGACGTCTAACAAATAAGCCGGGCATAAGGCTTAGGCCATCTTGATCACGAAGCCACTGGCAAAAGGGTACACTCAGCAAGTCGAGCTACCAAAAAAAAACATATCACACAACGAGAAGCGGTGAACACTAAGGAACTTGAAACCACTTTTTTTTACTATCTACGTTAATTCACACAAGTACCATTCATGAGGATTTAATCATGTCATTAACCACTTCGAAAATTTATCATTTATTACATGGATTATCATTCTCCGATTATTCACAATAAGGCCCTTGCGCCAAACTTCTATTCACGTCTCTAACGTTGTATTTCCACAATCATCATTTAATACCGCATATAGCATAAGTTATAGCATTTAAAATCGGCATTCAACAGCACTATCTAAAATTGTCCCAAACAAATCTTATATTAAACAGCCTCAAAACCAGCATGGATTGAAATTGTTCTTAATAATAATACCGTACAAAGAAACATCTCTAACAATTTTCATAAACATAATTCAAAATTCGGAGTTAACATTTACTGCTACTGTAATATGAATTTTCTGCCCAAACGGTGCAGAATTGTGAAAAATATCATTAGACGAAAAACGTGCAGAATTCCGTTTTACATTGACTTCCGTTAACAGTTTTACCGAAAACAAAATGTATGAATTAATACGAATTATTTTCTAAAACAGATATGAGAGTTTTTTTTTTTACCTAAATCCGAATTTGTGTTAGTCTTCTTTTTTTTCCTTCAATTTTCTAAATAACTTATATCTAACCTTTGATATATATATATGAATATGTATATATCACTATAGATCCGTATTATATAAACACCCATCCATACGATTTATTCAAACTATAATGAACACAAATCAAAAATCAATCAAACTACGAATTAACCCTACAAATCTAAATGTTTACTCATCAAATTGGAAAAAGCAAGATGATGTTAATGATGGTAAACTCTCTTCTTTTCTCTTCTCTTCTCTTTTTCTTCTCCTTCTAGATGACTAGGGTTGCCTCTTCTCTCTTGTCTCTTGTTCTCTCTCTCTCTCTCTCTCTCTGGCTGCTCTCTTTTTTTTTTCTAACCCTAGGATATGTTATCTATCTATATACATATAATACACACACAATACATATATTACTCACACAAATATTAATAATCCCGTTTTTCTTTTTATGGGCTAACAAAAGAGACCCATATGAGCCTAGAATGCAGTACAAAGTGTTAAAAAGAGTAGCCCAATGGGTACCCATGACCCCCGTACTAAGTTTTAATGTTAATTACATTATTTAACACATTCGCGGGCTTGTAAACACTATATAACAAAAATACATATCAACCCTTCATTTTTTTTAACAAATATAAATTAATAAAATATAACTCCCAAACTAAACGCGCTCACTCATGATTTAATTGATATGTCCACCAAACACTTAAATTTTTCAAACACATTTCTTACATAGCCACACTCATATAATATTGCTAACTGAAAGTAATAATTAAAATAATTATTTATACACTTAGAAATTTTAGGGTTGTTACATTCTACCCTCCTTAAAGAAATTTTGTCCCGAAATTTGAAGCAACGATAAATACACACGGTAGTCATCAATAAAGTTAAACACGTAATTTTAAACAAAGCATTGATTAAGTTTAACTCTCAACTATACGAGACCAAGTACGTCGAGCAACTAATCCAAACAAGGAAACCCTCATCTATATACCTTATTCTTGTATAGTCAATCCTCAAACGTTAACAGATAATCCAAAACATAATTATTGATGCAAAACATGTGAATACAAACTATGCATGCAACATGCTCGCAGTTAATCAAGAATTCTAACTATATGCCCATGTTTACCTCTTACCATGTCCCCCATTACACCTCCCCAGGATACCCATACTTATTATTCAAACATGCCGCTTCAAGAATATACATAACTCTGCACTGGAAATAAGACTGCGAAGATAATAATGCGGTCGAAAATAAACCAACACGTGCTCAGATTCGTCATAGTTGTAGAAAATAGAATCCCGTTGATTCGATAGATACTCCAGAATATAATAGAAAGCCCGAATACAGACACAAGAATTATGATCCATGCCAAAACACTTGTTGATAAACATAGCTCCATGATAAGAAATCCGAGATAACCAAATTATAGAACACATATGAGAATACTAGTCGATAATAAGAGAAATAACATATAAGATTTTTCTCGATAATAACAAATTTTTGATACTCCAATAAAATAATAATCTCCCGAATAATATGCTTGTAGATACCAGATAATGCTGAAGGCCGGCTAATAACAATAGAAATCCACTGGACAGGAGCTCCTCTGTTGATCATCCTCCAACTCTCTTCTACTACCCGTCATACCAACAATATGTATGCATGCACTATTATACAACTCATAATATAACAAATGATTTCAACAAATTAACATGTAATGAGAGGCTCGGAAAGTTATGTAATTAATTGATTGAAAACAATTAAATAACATGTAGACAACACATGGATAACACATAAGTACACATAACCCGAAACCCAAATAAATCCGCGACCTATAGCTCTGACCAACGCCTAGTCCACAATCTGAGGGTCACCTAGACTCGCTAAGCTAACCATAATCTTTGATACCAAACTGTCACACCCCGATTTTTGGAAAGCCAAATAATCAGCATAGAACTAAATCTAGACTACTATTCGACTGCCCAACTATCGGAGTGAATACCACGAAGCCCATCCTAATAAAACTTTTTAATGGAAATAAATGTTCTTAAAAAAACTGGTTAAAACATTTGTAATAAATCTCCATTTATGTTTTTAAAACAAAACCACCACATTTCCATTTAAAAAAAACACTCATGCGGTTCCAAAAATACTCAAATATATTTAATTAATGGTACAACTACTAAATCACTTATATTGAAAAGCAAAAGCTGAATAAATATTTCTCAATTCTCATTAAGAATAAAAATCTTTTCATTTACAATTAAAGCTTTGAAAGAATAACCTCTATTACAATCTTTGGTCAGAGCTACTAAACGTCCCAATACCAACTACAATAATGGCCCACAATGCCAAATAAATGAAAATAGCAAATGAACAGTAAAGGTTTTCATGCCCTCAAGCAAATCCATGCAATCCAATAGTCATACCGGCCTACTCCTTAATCTGCAAAATGGCTGCGTTTCCCGAGAAACGCCCCCGCATGATAAACATCACACGGGTCAGCATTGTATAAGTATAACAACACTGGTATGAGTAAACACGCTCCAGTCTCAAGGATCACTCGTGGTCCCCTCAACTCCAACCCAACAATAATCAATTAACATGATAATACCCAATACATTTCCCGGAGGTTGGGAATCCACTGGACTCCCTCCCTCTCTAGACCACAAACACATACAAAGTTGTAGGCAGAACTGTAGTTCCACACGTGAGTGAGGACAAGCGGTAGTTTCCTCGAGTCACGCAGCAGTTTGTTCCACCCACAAAGTAAAAGAAACACTTACTCTTAAATGACATGGTGAGCCAAAGCCTGCATACAATGGTTAGTAGGCCCACCATCCTGCAACTCGAGAGTTAGCACAAATCCTTAGTATCATAATAAGCAATTCTCCAATACCAAATCATTTAATCAATTTTCTACGCATTATACCACGGTAACCATTTTGAGTTTTCAATTTCATGTTTCGCAACAATTTATCCATTTGCATTTAACGCTCTACAATCACTGTCACTTTTTTTTTTTGCCCTAGGTTCACCACTAAGGTCACCCTACTCATGGTCAACTTACTATTTATGAACGATTCATTATTCAATTTCCTAGCTTCACCACTTGGTCACCCTCCATGGTACACCCACACATATATCCCATGTGTGCCCGGAGATATTACTAACATCCACTCTGGTGCTAGTTTGGTTGGGGTATCAACCAAACCAGGTATACACACAGAAGGCCAGTCAATATGCCTAAACGTCTAACAAATAAGCCGGGCATAAGGCTTAGGACATCTTGATCACGAAGCCACTGGCAAAATGGTACACTCAGCAAGTCGAGCTACCAAAAAAAAACATATCACACAACCCCAGACCATGAGGTGAGTCTGTATGGGGATCTTTGGAAACTCCGGTAGGCCTTGAAGATTCTTTCCTAGTCCCATACCTAGAAAGAAACCCATCTTCTTCATAATCCCTGCGACCAGTGGGCTCGCATACTAATCAAAATAAAGTTGCAGGAACTCCCTCGGCTTGGCTTCTTCCAATATGTTGATAAACTCAAACCCTCCTAGACCCGTCTCTTCTTCTTGTAGCGGTACCTCTAGGACTGGTGCGCTTGATGAAGCTTCAGAAAAATGGACCCAGCTATCCCCAAGGAAATCATAGACCTTGTTCTTATAGACACACATGACCTTCTGATGGATCATCGATGGTATGACACCCAGACTGTCCAACCATGGCCTTCCCAACAACAAGTTGAAAGAAGCAGGTATATCGATGACCTGAAATTCAGCTTCTTCTTCCAAAGGCCCAACAGCGAGGTGGAGAAAATTATACCCATGACTGTTCTCTGAGTGTTATTATACGCTCTCACTTTTTGTTCAGATGGTATGAAGGTTGACTCATCCAGACCCATTTTCTTAGCCGTTCGAAATGGCCACACATTTATGGCAGACCCATTATCGATAAGACAGGCAACGGCGGTATTCCCCAGACATTCAAAAGTGATGTATAGAGGTTTATTATGAACGGGTCCCCCCGAGCGGTAAGTCATCTGAGGAGAAGGTGATGGCCAGAGTCAAACTTTTTCCTATCATTCCTATGAGGTCCTCTGGTGCTATGTTGATGGAAACATCGGATTGATTTTGAGCATCAAGGACTACCTGCTTCTGGAACTTAGAGGCGATCAACAAACCCCATGTGGTGATATTGGCCTGGGTTTTCTTAATTTGCTTCAAACTCAATCTTCCTCTTCCTCTTCCTCTTCCTCTTCATTCATCTTCCCTTTTCCTTTATCCAACTCCCTCCTCGGGTGGTCTTCCTCTAGCTCATGCAGTTTGAAATGTCTTCCTGACCGGGTTAGATGACTGATTTCTTCCTTTGCCCATAAATTGTCGACTTCTAAAACGTGTTTCTCATTTTTCTTTTTTTGTTACCATTTCTTCTTCACTCATATACCACAAGTCATCTTCCTCTTGATCCACATCGGTACTATTAGTCTCTTGTACCCACCAATCTGCTTGCTTTGACATTCCCTCTCCACATCCTCTTAATAGATTTCTCAGAGTATAGATTATCAAATCTTCTAGCAGCTGATGCGGCTTCCTTGGTGTCCCGACTTTAGCGATTAGCCTAGACGGATCGAAGGTTGTTTCTCTCATCCCCAAGAAATAAAGGCCTTGTGGCAGTGGTACAACGTGGTGATTCGGTAGTGGATTTCTAGTACCATTAAGAGTTTTGATAGGCGGCTCAGATATCACCTTGTTATCAATGAGGTCCTAGATTTCATGTCTCAACCTTGTGCATTGATCTATAGAATGACCCCTTTGTTGGTGAAATATGCAATAGAGATCTTCTCGGAAGCTCGGTGGAAATGGACCTGGTAAAGGTCAAGATTCCAACTGGTGAAGATGCCTTTTTGCCGTTAGCCTATTGAGAGCGGTTGACAGTGATACCCCTAAATCTGAAAACTTCCTTGGTTGTTTGTCCCCTCCTCTTCTTGGTGCTATGTTAAATTTTCTCTCTGGTCTATTCAATGCGTTGACATCGGTGGGGCCAGAGTGACCTCCTGAATGTCCTCCATTTGATCCATAGTTTGGCCTCTTGTATCGATTCGATTGCTCTTCCTTCTTTATCACCTTCTTGGATTGCATCCTCTATCCTTGTTATGACATCAAAAACTTCAGCGAAAGTGTTGATTGACTGAAACCTCATTTTTTCCTGATACACTGGCTGTAGGTTTTTCATTAACATTTGGATCTGATCTTTTTCAGATGGCCTTTGTACCATCTTGGTTGCCTTTTCCCTCCATTTGCTTAAGTATTCAGTGAATGATTCTTTGTTCCCTTGCCTGGTGGTTTCCAAATCTCGGACGGTGACATCCATATCTTGGTTGTACTCGTACTGTGCCACGAATTCTTTAATCACCTCCTCCCAGACCCTAGTTTTACTTCGCTCAAGTGTGAGATACTGAGACTAAGCAGCCCCAGTTAAAGTCTGCTAAAAATAAGACGGCCATCATGGTGGTGCTTAATTCGCTAGGCTGGAAGACCCCAATACACATCCTCACACGACTGCAAGGATTCCTTATCCCATCAAATTTATCGAAAACTAGTATTTTAAAACCTACAGGCAGTGTCTCACGGACCCCATCGTATAGACCATCTAACTCCATCAGATAAGTGTCGACCTCTTGAGCCTTAAGCATCAACTTTTCTAGTTTATCTATCTTCTCGGTCATTATCCTCTCTTTGTTAGTCTTTTCCCTTTCCACCCTTTCCCTTTCTGCTCTGGGAACCTCGGCCCTTGGCATCTCTAGGTCATCATACTAGCCTTCCTCCCTAATAGGCGGATCATTGTTTGGTGGGTTTGCAACTGGTGGCGGGCGTGCTATTGCTTCTATCATGACCATTCTGCGGTTCATATTATCTGCCTGTCGCCTCAGTTGTTCTGCCTGTTGGTCTACCAGTGTCCTTAATTTTAATACTTCCCCATCATTCTTTTCATCTGCCATCTCAACGTTATCTTCCCTTCTTACTAACCTTGCTATAGGACCTCTAAACCAAATTGTGCCCTAACTTTATACTATTTTTGCCCTACAAAAGAATTTTTAATGATTTTAAAAACTTTTTGATTATTATTATTTTTACATGACCTCCTTTTTTTTAAAGATACTAGTAAAACTTTCATGAATAGTTCATATGTCACACAGATGTAATGCATGTGTGCATGTGTGCGTGTGTGCCTACTCTATATGCAAAAGAAAGGGAAAATTCTAAACCTAACAAATAGTCACATAAGGATATAAAATCATTACTCATGTCAAATGTGCCAATTTCACCCCTCCTTGTGATCCTTACTACCCTTTCAAAGGTCAGATATTCAAAAAATTTCGAAAAACATTTCTTTAAATGATGAGATCTTGCAAAACAATTCTCAAGGATTTTGAGAACATTTCTCAATAATGACGACTGGTTTACTTTAAAAAGCTTTTCTCCTAAAAACATTTCCCAAAAGATTAATTTGGTGCTTTAATCAAGAAGTGAACTCAAGGTTTTTGCAAAAAGAGTGATTGAAATTTTGGGATAGAGATGGTGAAAATTTGTTCGCTTTCAAAGATGCAAAAATTCTTTGGGTAGAAGGATCACATGATCGGATCATCACCGTACTTTTCTTGAATTCAGATACATAAAAGGTCAGTGATGCTTAGCTAAACACGATATAAGAGATGTGACCTTATAATCAAAATTTGGCATGTTCTCAAATGTCATAGGACATGAAGAGGAATTGCTCAAAAGTGATTAATAGGTTACACATCTTTCATCAAGTAAGTATCGTCATCATCTCAAGTAACCGCTTGCGGGCCTACAAAACCCCCTAGCACATAAATCCTAATTTGAGAATTAATTCCCTAGTCCTGGTCTGATTGTCCTTGGGATACGTAGGCAGCTCATGCAGAGCACGACCAGCACTGACCTCAGCATCATCCTTGCATCTTTTACAATACTTTTATCCTAAATATATAGCCTCCAAAAAGACCTATCTCTTCAAAGCTTTGGCACTTGCTTGCGACATTGATTGCCTCGTAAGTTCATGCCAGAGAGAGGCAAACTGTAGACACCCCATTTTTTTGGCTATTATATTTAGGAGACCCATAGCTTGGTGGTTCACAATGATTGAAAAGACTGAAAAAGGACTCCTAAAAGTTAGTTTTATCTCTCAAATATTCAGAAAGTGGTACAAATGACCAAAATGTCCCTACAAGCCCAAATACTCCCAAATTTGGGCCAAAAGTTTTAGAAACATGCTACATCATAAGAAAAGTAAGAAAATGAGTTTTAAAACAAAATCAAATGAAATGGTCAGCTCTCAGAGACCCCCGAAAGTCCCAGAAGTTCCCGAAAAGTCCCCGTTGACCGATTTGACCCAGGTTTGACCAGGGTTTGACCAAAATCATCCAAATTATCCTGAAAGTTCCAAGATCATCCTAGATCATGTCAAAAGTACAAAAATGAGTTTTAAAAGAAAATTAGGTAAAAACATTAGCTCCTGGGAGCTCCCAGAGGTTTGAAGAACTTTCTAGAGATCCTAAGTTTGACCGATTTGACCTAAAAGTTGACATTATAACCGGAGCACCATATCATTTTTTAAATATTTTTTATGGATACTAGAGGTCAATAGCATTCTAATAGTATACCGCACATAATTTCTAGATTTAAAAATGGATTTATTATAAATTTCTGAAGGTGAAAAAGGCGATCGAATCGACTTCGCGAATATCGCAAAACTTTCGAAGTGAACTATCACCAAACTATTTTTTAAGGAAAGTCAACTCCATTACATTTCTAATGGTATATTACAACCTCGATTTGGAGTTTGCATACATTTTCTATGAATTTTGAACAAAATAGGGCCTTTTCACGAATACCGAAACCTCTGGGCCCTAAATACAATTTTCTGAGCATCTGAGGATAAGTGCCATGGCGGAACACGACCAGTGCCACGTCGGCACTCAAGCCCTGATGGGTTCATTTTTATAATTTGTTTTGTGGCCCCAAATTCAATAATTTAAAACCGAAACGACATAGATTTATGTTCACAGATGTTTTGGGACCGATGGGAGCACTTTTTAAATCACAAACTCCCCCCAAATTGTCCTATATACCCCTTGACTCCTCATTTTGGGGATGGCAAATGCAATTTTATAGAAGTTGTAGAGAGAATGTTGTAGAGATAAGGTTAGAATAGAGAAAAAGAATGCTTCCTTCTTAGATTTTCAACAAGAAAGTAAGTTCACAACCTTGTTTTTACTTCATTACTCCTCTTTACTTCACATTCAATACGCCCAAGCACTATTTATGTGAGTATTTATGAGATTGGAAGCTACCTCCATGTCCAAAGTCACTATATATGAGTGAAACACCAAGCTACAAGTCCAATATCTCAATGATTATCAACTATTGATTGCTATTTACTCGCTTGTTTATATATGTTCATCTCTTCTTACCTCATTTCTTTTTTATTTTTCTTTGATTACTAACTAGTTCATCATCATCTAGATGATGACATGGTATTTGGGGTGAGTGAATCCTTATGTATAGTAGCTCTTGACCTCAAAAACATGTTTGATAGACGATGATCTTAACTTCAATACATTCCTATGTATTCTTGAAGTTATTTCTAAGATGAAAACAATGTTCTCCAACAATCTTCAAAGTTCTTGAAGTGAGTTTGATGTTGATCTTCCAAGTGGTTATAATCTCCTTTTAGTGCTGGAAATGTGCTTTCAAAATCACTATTTCAAACCCCTATAAAACCCTAACATTTGGATTCCAAGAAATAAAACACTTCACCTCAAAATCCCCAAAAATAGTGAGTCATCTAGCTTTAAAATGACATTCTGACTTCAGTACTCAAAGGATAATTATGAGGCCACTTGGAAAGTCTTCCTAACTCATTATAGAACACCCATGATTTTTGGTTTGATTTAAAAACACTTGAAAGTGTCCCATTTGGACCCAAACATTCCTTCCAGATATTCTGTTTTTATGTCACAGCAGCTTTAGTTGAATTCTAACTTGTTTTTTAGAAAATGTTTACAAAGAGAGTGGTCCCAAAATGGGCCTCCTTAAACTTCAGTGTCTTAGGGAACTTTTTGTATAATATGGGCCTCAAAATATTTCATTTTCATTTTCTAAAATATTTCTACATTTTTGTCGACAGTACGAACTATGTTTCTGAGTAACCTCTCTTATTTTTATGATTTCTCTCTATCTGTAACTTCAATAGTGATTTGACTTTTTGACATGTGTTCTAAACACAATCAGGATGATCTCCATACACAATCATGAATTAAAAACATTTCTAACCTCACTTTTCTATTTTTACAAAATCAGTTCACTGATCTGTCCACTATTCAAAGCAAGCATGTTTCAACTTTTATTCTTTGATTAGATGTTTACATGCATTCCAAATTAGCCCATCTCTTAGGAAGTAGTTCATACTACATATGTACATATCCTACAACAACATTCTTCATCCATTCATGCATATATTAGATTTCTAAATCACTTTAGCAAATCCATGAACACGAACACACTACTACTACTTTGCACATTCTACGATTATACATTGCATTCATACAAGATTTGGGGTTTTTGTGACTCCTAATCTAAGAAGATTAAAAGGAATGAACTTGATCACACGTTATGCATCCCCCCCGTCTAATCTTCCTTTCTCATCTGTCTCGGGAATTGAGAGATATTCTCTTCTCAATAATCAACATGCATACTTTCTACCTTACTAAGCATTTTTGTTTTCTTTGATTTAATTGATTCAAGAACAATCCATGTCCCTCTTTAGATTAGGAAAATTTGATTACTTGATATGAGATTAGACAATTTTTCCAAGGTTTGTATGTGTGATCTTTTACTTTACATTATATGATACTTGGCTAGATCTTATGAATGATATCTTATCATTTGATTTTCCATTTCAAAATTCTTATGAGATGTAATATACTATCATAGTATTTTTTATCGAATCAAACATAGTACAAGATGATTATTTGGGTGCTAATTGAGGCCCGTCGAAAGACGGAGTGAGTTGAGGGTGTTTTTGTCGTGGCAAATGTTCCTTCCTCTCTCTTACCAAAATCCCGAGCCAAGTTCTTTGGTTATGAAGGGTCGGTGCCCTTTATCCATTTGAGTGAGTCAAAATTAGGTTTCTTGTTTCCTTAAAAACCAAGTGGCGACTCTGTATCTATTTTCAATAGACCTTTCTTTCCCTTTTTTCAAAACAAAAGGAAAATTAATTCTAAAACCCCGGAAAAGAACGTGGGGGGGGGGGGGGGGGCACTATATGAATGAAAAGATGCTGCCATTGAGGACTAATGCGATGCAAAGATGCCATTGAGGACTAATGCGAATACAATGATGGTGCCATTAAGGACTAATGTGAATGTAATGATCCTTCCATTGAGGACTAACGTGAATGCAAAGATGATGCCATTGTGGACTAATGTGATGAAGGATGCTGCCATTGAGGACTAACATAAATGGGCTACTATAAAAGGGCAAATTTATCTTTTCAAGATTTTGCTAATTCAACTAACTGCTTCTCGACTCATCACAATTCAAATCAATTCCTTATGCAACTTTCCTGATTAATAGCGAGGCTTCTGCTACCTCAATCAATTCATAATCAATTTCTTGAGCAATCCATTCTGGAACTTCAATCAGGGTTCAATCCTAGTTCATACTTTGCTATAGGGGTTCTCAACAAATTTCATGAATAATTCCATTGATTTGATCCATTCTTCTGCTGACTTAAGTCAACTTAGCAAGGATTATAATCACTCTCAAACATTTTTGCTAGTTCCGATGATGCTTTATTTTACAACTTTGACTAATGTAGTAATAGTGTTCGGAACTTCTGCTCATAAACCTCTTTGGATGCTCTCAAAGATTTTACAATAATTTCCAAAATTCATATTTAATCACTCTGAACCCACACATTCGGGATCCTGAAAGACTTGATAACTGACAGACAACGACAAGGGAGTACAATACACTTGACCCTAAAACAGGAATATTGCAAAAAGAACTCAATTTGCCATAACTTAATGTGCTTTTGCCATGTTTGATGTATCTTTTCACATATCATATTTACTTCTCATTTTAGCATAGTAATACTATGTTGATAAGGTCAAGCTTTGATAATTTCTCCCAATTGATATAATCAATCTTTTGCTTTATCCAAAGTGAACTTTGAATTAGTGCCTTAGCTGAATGAAAGACAATTCATTTCAAATTTCTTTTCTATAATACACTTGACAATCCAATGATGGAAAAACCGGTTTAAGTTAAAAGTTCAAACGCGCAGCGGAAAAGTCAAGTTGTAAAAACTTATTTGGTTGCCTATGATCTACTACTCGTCAATTCCATAGATGCGTACAAGAGGGGACAAGAGTTTATACCTTAGTGTCTTGAACCCAATTCTGAAATCTTCAACTTCCAGTAGCCTCCACTAGATGGCCTTCACTCTTATGACTCCTATGGATGCTTGCAGGAAGGACTAGGGTTGGTGCGAACCCTAATGGAGAGGATTGGAAGGTTTTGGGAAACCTAAACAGTTTCTGCAGCTTTTTCGTATAAAAAACGACGAACATATTTTCAGAACGCAGCTGCCCTATTTATAGATTCCCAGAACCGACCTAGCTCTCGAGCGATCAAAGTGGCTTCGATCGATCGCACATTCGATCGATCGAACCATCTTCAATCGATCGAACCGGTCTAGACTTCAATCGATCGAGACAACTTCGATCGATCGAACCTGTCTTGACAGCATCCTCATTTGCCTTTCCAAGCATCCTAGCGGAGCTAAGAGTGGGACCTCCTAGGCTCTTTATTGTTGGCTCAGATCAGTTGATTAACTCCCATGACCAAACTCTTTGATTAGCAAATTAATCGACTGATCAGTTAATGTTTACTCCACTATAAAACGATAACTGAACTCCAACGCAAAAGAACATATCCGAAGCGATAACTAGACTTGTATGTTGTACTAATGTCCCTCTACCGTCAGCATTCGTAATCATATTCAGGTAGTCGGATAACTGTTACTATCAACCTGAATCGTGATTACTTCTTGAATTCCTTGAGTCCCATTCACCTCTCATGATTACCAAACATGTTGATAACTCTTATCAACAAGACTGCAGTACTCAGTAATCGACTTGGTGACATTCTCAAGGGAATGCTTACTCTGAAACAGAGGGTAGATTCTGTCTTGACAATATATGTTCACAACCCTATGAATATGACATACCCAAGATACCCAGGTGTTGATCTTCTACAGACCTCACTGATTGGTAAGTCAAAGCAGTCATATCCACAGTCTGTGTTCATAATCATCTCAAGATTGAGAACACGTACCTTACACAAGTTATGAGTTCCTATCGACTGATTGACAGCCTTGAGCGTCAATAGGAAACTCAGGTCCGTCAATGCACTATAAGCACTAGCATACTAACCAAGAGTCACACTCTAGTGATTGAGATTTATCACTCCATCCAATGGTAGTTAATGGTGCTACAGTGTATACCTGATGAGATATCCAGTCTCATCATCCACTGTGACAAGCTTTAAGTATCAAAGAATAGTAATTCGTATCTCATTGTATGTATCTCATACACACACGAAATACTTACTATGATACTTATGGATTAAACAATCATCTCATGAAAGAAACATACATCATAAAATGTAAAGCTGATATCCATATATTAAAATGCTAATGTCTAATACATATAGTAATGGTTTGAGGGCACAAACCCAACAAACTCCCACTTGCACTCATAACCATACAGGATTACATCTGAGACCTAGACTATCTAGATGACGATCAAAGACCTTCTGTGGCAAGGCCTTTGTAAACGGATCAGCAAGATTGTCAGCGGTGGCAATCTTGGTGACAGTCACATCACCACGTTGAACAATATCTCGGATAAGATGATATTTCCGCTCTACGTGCTTTCCCTTTCCGTGTTTCCTTGGCTCCTTGGACTGAGCCACTGCCCCACTATTATCACAATAAAGCGTAATAGGTGACAGCGACGCTGGTACCACCTCGAGCTCCATAAGGAACTTCTTGAGCTAAACAGCTTCCTTTGCGGCTTCACAAGCAGCCACATACTCAGCTTCTGTAGTTGAGTCTGTAATGCATTTCTGCTTAATGCTCCTCTAACTGACAGCACCACCTCCCAAGGTAAAGAGATGACCGGATGTCGACTTCCTCGAATCTTTATCTGACATAAAGTCCGAGTCAGTGTATCCTACTGGAATTAACTCACTACCACCGTACATAAGCATGTAACCTTTAGTCCTTCTCAAGTACTTAAGAATGTGCTTGACGGTTGTCCAGTGCTCTGGACCTGGATTCGACTGATATCTGCTAACCATGCCGACGGCAAAGCAAATATCTGGTCTAGTGCATAACATCGCATACATAAGACTTCCCACTGCTGAAGCATAGGGAACTCCTATCATGCGATTCCTCTCCTCCTGTGTCTTTGGACACTGGTCCTTGGAGAACGCTAAACCATGCCTGAAAGGTAACAATCCTTTCTTCGAATTATCCATTGAAAACTTAGTTAGCACCTTATCAATATAACCAGCTTGAGACAATCCCATTATCTTTCGCTTGCGATCTCGAAAAAGCTTTATCCCAAGAATATAGCTCGCCTCTCCTAGATCCTTCATATCGAAAGTACTAGCTAGCCAAACCTTGACCGTTGACAATGCCGCTACATCATTCCCAATGAGTAGAATATCGTCAACGTAAAGCACAAGAAAGGCCATCACTTTCCCTTCACACTTCTTGTATACACAAGGTTCATCCAGATTCTGTATGAAACCAAACGACTTGACCACTTGGTCAAATCGGATGTTCCAACTCCTGGATGCCTGCTTAAGCCCATAAATGGAATTTTGCAGCTTGCATACCAAGTTACCTTTCCGACCAGCTATGAACCCTTCTGGTTGTTGCATATAGATGTCCTCCTCAAGATTGCCATTCAAGAATACAGTCTTGACGTCCATCTGCCAGATCTCATAATCTAGGTATGCAGCAATGGATAAGAGTATTCTGATGGACTTGAGCATGGCTACCGGCGAGAAGGTTTCCTCATAGTCAATGCCCTCCCTCTGAGTATAACCTTTCGCTACAAGCCTAGCCTTAAAGGTCTCAACCTTTCCATCAGATGCTCTTTTCCTCTTATAGACCCACTTACAACCAATGGGTTTAATATTGGCTGGAAGTTCTACAAGATCCCAGACCTGATTAGAATCCATAGATTCTAATTCAGCCTTCATAGCTTTAACCCAATGTTCTGAATCAACATCAGCCATTGCCTCTTCGTATGTGGCAGGATCAAATTCAGATTCTATGGAGACAACTTCAAAAACTTCTCCTAAGAACATGTATCTTTCAGGCTGGCTGATAATCCTCCCACTACGACGAGGTACTGGTGCGGAAATGGGTGAAGAAGTGGTATTTTCTTGATTTATATCGTTATCAACTACGGGTTGGACTGAGGGCTCTCCTTCTATCTCTCTAAGATCTATCCTTCCCTTAGGTTTATGGTTCATGATATAGTCATCCTCCAAGAAAATAGCATTCGTACTAACAAACACTTTCTGCTCTCTTGGATCATAAAAATGCCATCCATAAGTACCCTTTGGATACCCTACGAAGTAACATACTTCCGATCTAGAATCCAACTTGCTCAACTTTCCTTTCAGCACATGTGCCGGACACCCCCATATCCGGAGATGTTGCAAAGAAGGCTTGCGCCCAATCCACATCTCTCGTGGTGTCCTGGGAACAGATTTGCTTGGTACTAGATTTAGTATGTACGCAGCGGTTTCCAAATCATAACCCCAAAGGAATAATGGCAACTCTGAATAACTCATCATCGACCTAGTCATGTCTAAAAGAGTCTGATTCCTTCTCTCCGCTACACCGTTCTGCTGAGGCGTACCAGGTGCAGTCAACTGTGACAGAATCCCATTCTGTACGAGGTGATCAATAAACTCATTAAACAGGTACTCGCCACCTCGATCAGATCAAATGGCCTTGATATGTGTGCCCAATTGCTTCTCCACTTCAGCTCTAAACTCTTTGAACTTTTCAAAGGATTCAGACTTGTGCTGCATTAGGTACACATATCCATACCTGGAGTGGTCATCAGTAAATGTTATGAAATACTCATAACCACTCCTTGCTCTAATATTTATTAGTCCACACACATCAGTATGAACTAATTCCAACAATGCATCGGTTCTATTTCCCTTTGTAGGAAAGGGCCTTTTGGTCATCTTACCCTCTAAACAAGACTCGCAGACTTCCATTGGTTCTAAAACCAAATCGTCTAAGATCCCTTCTTTGACTAGTCTGCCAATCCTATTTAGATTGATATGGCCAAGCCTCATATGCCAAAGCGTTGTTGGATTAGTGGAAGGTCTCTTTCTTTTAGATGGTACATTAACCATTGAGTTATTAAGTTCCATGCAAGAGTCTTTAGAAATATTGGGAGTAATCACATACAAACCATTTGATTTAACACCAGAACATATAAAAGAACTATTTCTTTTAATCACAACTTCAGTTCCAAAATGAAAAAAATAATCATTATTCGATAAATTAGAAACTGAAATTAAATTACGTCTCATTAAAGGGACGTAAAGTACATCTGATAAAATCAAAATTTTATTGTCTAGAAATTCTAAAACTACGACTCCTATAGCAACCGCAGAAACGGTTGCGCTAGAACCTAGAGTAAGTACGATTTCCCCATCACTGCACCTCCTGGTTGATCTGAACCCCTGCAATGAATTACAGATATGGTTAGTCGCACCAGAATCAATGCACCAAGTGTTTGAAGTATCCGTTATAAAACTTACTTCAATCACACGTGATTCAATCATACCTTGAACTCTTGTAGCTAAGAATTCTGGACAGTTCCTCTTCCAGTGGCCCTTCTCACCGCATTGGAAACACCTTCCTTTGCCTTGGCCACCCACCTTCCCTTTGCCCTTACCTTTTCCCTTAGATTTTGCAATCTTAGGGACTGGTCCAACACTTGAACCACCAGTGCTAGCTTTCTTCTTTCCTTTCTTTCCTTTCGGCACAGATCGGGAGGAGGAAGCGCTTTTCTCAATGTTCAAAACGTTGACCCCAGGTTTGATCACCCCTTCCGCTGCCAAAAGAGAACTCATCAATTCGCTCGTTGAAAAATTCATTTGATTCATATTATAGTTAAGTTTAAATTGAGCGAATGAAGGCGACAGCGAATTGAGGATCATATCAACTTGGGTTTGTGCATCGATGTTGGCACCTAGGGTCTCCAGCTCGTTTAAATAACCAATCATTTTTAAAACATGTTCCTTGACTGGAGTCCCTTCCGACATCTTTGCACTCATTATCTTTTGCATGGCTACCTGCCTGGCAGGCCTGCCATGCTCCCCAAACATCTTTTTCAGGGATGTGATAATGTCACTGGCAGAATCATTCGATTGGAATTGGTGTTGCAACACACCAGCCATTGAGGCCAGAATATAGCAACGAGCCATTCCATTCGACTTCTTCCATTTGTCAAACTCGCGTCTGGCAGCTGCCGAAGCATTTGCCGCGGGTTCTTCGGGGCATGGGGTGGTGAGGACAAATATGTGATCCTCCGCAGTTAACACGATGTTAAGGTTACGTTTCCATTCAGTGTAGTTGTTTCCAGTTAACTTGTTTTGAGTGAGTATGGTGGCAAGTGGACTAAATGTAGATCCAGACATTATGATTACTGAAAATCAAACAAACAAAATAAATATGGATATCAGGATTTGACAGTTTGAAATAAAAGAATCCTTGAAACTCTTATTTTAAAACAAAGTCGCCGGAATATCGAAACAAAAGAGTAAAGCCTCCGTGTGGAGGTCAATTTTCTATTTTTCGATTAATCAAGACTTGTCCGCTATGCAACTCTTGCAAAACAAGTTATGACTCCCGATCCCTTTTGATCTCTAAGTTTCTGAAAAATGCCCCGTGTGGGATCCCTTATCCATAGCTTAGCTAGTGTGTACCATTAACTAGGATCCAATCACAACCGTCTCAAGTAGAGCCTCCGTGTGGTGGTCACCCTCTAACACATCTGATTGATCCTATCATAAGAAGTTCATACCTAGTAACCAATGAGTAATGCACCCTCCGTATGGAATGATCACCCCTGACGAGGTGACACAGAATGCACCACTCATCTTACAGTGAACCGTTAATGGAAGATCGTGGGTGTAATCAATAAGACCCTCTCCCACTAGTTTTAGTAAAAAGGATTTTGCTTTTTGAGAAAATCTGTTTCTACACACTTCCCATAAACATCTAATGTTTACTAATGTGTTGAAAATGGTTTTTTGAATTTTATTTTAGAAAACTTGTTTTGCGTGCATGCAACAATGTATTATACGCCAATCACAAACCAAGCACATAAAACAAAAAACTAAAATGAAATATAGGCATTCAAACAATGCCTCTATCTCCTATGGCTCTATCTCTATAGAACCTCCTTTTGGTTTGATCGCCTCTAGCTCCATCTTCATGGATAACGGCTCCTTGCTCCATCTTCATGGATTTTCTAATTCTATTACATTTGTCCTATGCTTCTTTCGAAGTTTACAATTTATCTAGAAATAGAAATAACAACAAAATAAAAGGCTAGGGAAACCGGTGCGACTTTCCTTTTCGTAGGATTGAAGTCGCAGCGCCCTTTACATATGCCTTAAAACCAAACCAAACTTAAATTACAACATGCACCAATCTTAAACAATTTAAATACAAATATTCAAATGATTTGGTGCCATGGGAGATAGCGACTAATCTAGCTGCAAAAGGGTTAGTCGTACACACATCCATACATACATAACAAATATATGTAACTGTTGAAACACTTAATTGATTCACACAGTATATAAACTCTTTACATACTGAATTAGAACTTAAAACAACATCTTACTTCTCTGTCACAGTTCGATCGATCGAAGACCGTTCGATCGATCGAACCTTCGATCGATTGAACACTGTTCAATCGCTTGAACATTTTGTTTCACAGAATGATTTGAAAATTTTACAGAATATTTTAAAATTAAAGTTTTTAATTTCAAAACACTTTAAAACTGTGAAACAGAGAACCTGACAAAGACTCTGTCTCGATCGATCTAACTTCATTCGATCGATCGAATACCAGAGGTTTCGATCGATCGAATACTGTTCGATCGCTCGAGTACAGAGAATGTTCGATCGATCGAAAAATGTTCGATCGATCGAACCCGCCTTGCATCCCATGCAATCACAGATTTGTATTCTGCTGCGATAACACTGCAGAAACAGATCTATGACAATGCTGTTTCGAAAACAATTCTAAAATCAACATGCAAATCAATATAGTATTCCAAAAGCGCATCTATAGATCCAAACGAGCGTGGCTCTGATACTAATTGATGGAAAAACCGGTTTAAGTTAAATGTTTAAACGCGCAGCGGAAAAGTCAAGTTGTAAAAACTTATTTGGTAGCCTATGATCTACTACTCGTCAATTCCATAGATGCGTACAAGAGGGGACAAGAGTTTATACCTTAGTGTCTTGAACCCAATTCTGAAATCTTCAACTTCCAGCAGCCTCCACTAGATGGCCTTCACTCTTATGACTCCTATGGATGCTCGCAGGAAGGACTAGGGTTGGTGGGAACCCTAATGGAGAGGATTGGAAGGTTTTGGGAAACCTAAATAGTTTCTGCAGCTTTTTCGTATAAAAAATGACGAAAATATTTTCAGAACGCAGCTGCCCTATTTATAGATTCCCAGAACCAACCTAGCTCTCGAGCGATCGAAGTGGCTTCGATCGATCGCACATTCGATCGATCGAACCATCTTTAATCGATCGAACCGGTCTAGACTTCAATCGATCGACACAACTTCGATCGATCGAACCTGTCTTGACAGCATCCTCATTTGCCTTTCCAAGCATCCTAGCAGAGCTAAGAGTGGGACCTCCTAGGCTCTTTATTGTTGGCTCAGATCAGTTGATTAACTCCCATGACCAAACTCTTTGATCAGCAAATTAATCGACTGATCAGTTAACGTTTACTCCACTATAAAACGATAACTGAACTCCAACGCAAAAGAACATATCCGAAGCGATAACTAGACTTGTATGTTGTACTAATGTCCCTCTACCGTCAGCATTCGTAATCATATTCAGGTAGTCGGATAACTGTTACTGTCAACTTGAATCGTGATTACTTCTTGAATTCCTTGAGTCCCATTCACCTCTCATGATTACTCAGTAATCGACTTGGTGACATTCTCAAGGGAATGCTTACTCTAAAACAGAGGGTAGATTCTGTCTTGACAATATATGTTCACAACCCTATGAATATGACATACCCAAGATACCCAGGTGTTGATCTTCTACTGACTTCACTGATTGGTAAGTCAAAGCAGTCATATCCACAGTCTGTGTTCATAATCGTCTCAAGATTGAGAACACGTACCTTACACAAGTTATGAGTTCCTATCGACTGATTGACAGCCTTGAGCGTCAATAGGAAACTCAGGTCCGTCAATGCACTATAAGCACTAGCATACTAACCAAGAGTCACACTCTAGTGATTGAGATTTATCACTCCATCCAATGGTAGTTAATGGTGCTACAGTGTATACCTGATGAGATATCCAGTCTCATCATCCACTGTGACAAGCTTTAAGTATCAAAGAATAGTAATTCGTATCTCATTGTATGTATCTCATACACACACGAAATACTTACTATGATACTTATGGATTAAACAATCATCTCATGAAAGAAACATACATCATAAAATGTAAAGCTGATATCCATATATTAAAATGCTAATGTCTAATACATATAGTAATGGTTTGAGGGCACAAACCCAACATCCAAGACTTGCCCCTAGTGAAAATGGGTTCTTGGCAAATGCAATTTGCCCCTAATTTGGAGGCTTGCTTCTAGGATAAAAGAGGGTTTGTGGCAAACCAAGTTTGCCCCTAGTTTGTAGATAACAAAGGGAACAGATAGGCTTATTTCAATAAGTTCTTGAAAAGATGGTGGCATAGAGATACCAAAAGTACATCTGCCTTGAATCGTCATGAATAGTGCAGGATGAGACAGGATATGCCAATGCTGCTGAGCAAACAAAGTTTGCCCCTAGTTTGAAGGAAGGGAACCAAAGGTGCAAAGGATGGTGCTATAGCAACGGCAGTGACTGAACCGGGTACGTTGCCTACCTATCCCCAAGTGGGAATCAGGTCGAATGTAGTTCAACAATTTTGGAGGTTTTGAAAGAAAAAGGCTTCAAGAACTAGTGGGTTTTTCGAGCCACGTTGCCATTTGTATTCAAGGCGCGCATTTTCATAGGCGGTTTTCATAGTGGGGGTCACTTGTGGTAGCTTTTGAATAAGATGATGAACTCCCTTCTCTTCTTTTATTTTCTTATTATTTTCTTTTTCACTTTTTTGTTTGATGGCTGATTCATTACACCTTTTCACTAGGCAGCTATTCTTACATTTCTGATAATACATCATGTTTTCATCATACAAAGCAATATTAGCACTTCAAATTTGTTTATTTCGGCTCACCCAAAGAGCAAGCAAATATTCCCAAATTCTGAATCATCTCTTATTTTCTTGCGACCTAGACTGGCTAGGATCGGGTTCTTGAAATTAGCATGCAGAATTTTGTTTATGCTCTAACTTTTGCCTAGTTGCGTTTTTAGGGTTTTCATCCTGGCAAGCTTTCTTTCTTTTTTCCTTTTTCTTTTATTTTTCCTATTTTTTCAAGAAAAGGAGTTAAATTGAAATGCTTGACTACCATCAAGGATCGAATTTGCATGATTTTTCAGTTGGATAAATTCACAAGGCTTTCACTTGGATTGGCTCATTCTCTGAGGCAGAGGTTTTGGAAAGAGGGAGAAAAGGGGTTAGACAAGTCTGAATCGACTATCGATCATATCTTTTCCTGATTTGAGCAAAAGTGTCTTTAAATTATTAAAGTAAGACTAATGAATTCGTAGATTTCTTCAGTGTTAGTGCAAATATACTTCGATCCTTTCGAGAATTTTTTTTAATGCAAAGATTTATTAACAGAGTAATATCCTCAATAATCTGAGAAGCGACATTTTCAGCTAAGCAATTCTTTCATTCATGACCAAGCACATTAAATTAAGTAAATCAAGATTTCATTCCATTAACAGCAAGAGAGGAATTACAATACTTGACAAGGACTCAAAATAACTCGACGACAGATAGATTCGACCACAAGACTAAGCTTTAGAATATAAAATACACTTTGACTTGACTTGATCTCAAAATAGAGTATCACTAAGACTCGCTTATTGTTTTTTCTTTTTATTTATAGCATCAATATTTGGTTTTAACGGTAAAAGTTCCAAACACTATCACTTTATCACATACTTCTAAACTTTCTCAAACTCATCTAGTGTAATGATCCCTTTAGAAATCAGATCTCAAATTTAATGTTTTAGCCTCATACATTGAGCAATATCGTGATCGTGTTCTTGGTGTAAAGCACAATATTGGTCAGCATTATACCCCCGTGAAACTGGATTAAGAATCGGTCTTGGATTCAACATCTTTAGGTATCCTCTCTCGAGCATCTTCTCTAATGCTATAGTCAAAGGTATTCCAAACTCTGTGAGCTCTTTTGATTGACACTGATGCGGAATAGTCCTTACGATTTATACTGCTACATTAAAGCATTGATATAAGGCACTGAGTCATTGTTCGAGTGAACCGATTTATCAAACTTGTTCATCTGATGCCCTCTATTAATCCTTCTTAATCCTTCCATCTCGGATGGCATCTTCAATCCATGTTCTGAACATGAAGAACTGCTCAAAAGTGGTAATACAATGGAATTCCAACTTTTCTAAATATTCTGGCAGTAGGTTCTTAATAATCATGTGGACATGTCCCTTCTTAGTGGCCCTACTAGTCATTTTTGCACCTTTTCCCCTGCTAGCACGTAAGAAATCCTGCAAGGGATTCCTTACCTTCTTGCTTTGTCATCTCCAAACCCCTTATAGTCACATCAAATGACTAGTTGCATGAATATTGTACCATGAAAGCTCTAGCCAATGACTACCAATCTCTAGCCATAGCGGATTCTAGTGTCAGGTACCATAAGCGTGCAGCCCCAGACATAGTTCTTTGGAATAGCATAGGGAACAACTCAACCCCTATATCCTTCGGATGCAATATGCTAGCAAACAGATTTAAGCCCCAAATTGCAAGGAATTGGAAGAGGAGAGGAGAAGATGACTATTGGAGGCATTTCAAGCTTTTCTTTCCATTTGCCTCCATTTTCTCAGCACTCAAACAAGCCTTAACCCCTAGGTGTGTTTAGAACGTAACATATATGTTTATATATGTTTAGAATATGTTTTGGGAATTGGAATGAAGATCAAAGACAAAAAAAAATAAAGAATGTTAAAAACATGCAATCTGCCTGGATTAATTTCACTGTGTTGAGTTAGTTGGTGTGATTTATTTGAGCATGATAAATTGCTTTAATAGACCAAATTCAAAATTAGAACACTATAGTTATTTGGATTATCTTTATGTACAATAAAAATCTAGCTTCATTTGGATTTTTGAACTGCTTAAATCATTCATTTAACTTAGACATTTCTTATATTTTCGGACTGCTCTGTCCCAAATTTTTAGCACTATGTTGAACATAAATTTCACATATAAAGGACTATAGAAGAGTTATTTGTAGATAAATGAGTTGGCTTTCTTCACAAAAAAATTGAAAAGGTGTGAGATCTCTAGGTATCAGAAAAGCTATGTTTACTAAACCACGTTCTAATGAAAACTTCTGTTTCCCAGAGATTTGTCTTGCATGTTGCATTTGGAATTGGTAAATTGATTTTTGGGCCTAATAAAACTAAGAAGTTATCTATATGATTATGTGAGTTATCCTTCTATGATAAAAGACCCAATAGGTTATGAAGTCTTGTGCTACGAGAAACTTTCTTTTAACTAGTGGCTATCTGGATGAATGTTTTTAAATAAATGCTTTCACTAGTTATCATTGTCTTGTTTATGTCATATGTGTTTGATGAGCTGCATTCGTTGCTGTTTCTACTATGATTAGTATGAAGATGTAGGATGAGGTAGAAACCTACCATGAAGACTTAATACATATTCATGAAATTGTTAGTAAATTAAGATGATAGCTAACATGATGTAATTACCGTAACTTACGAATCGTACAAATGGATCTTAAGACATAAAGAACGAGCGGTGGGTAGATGTGTTAGATAATGGCAAACCCTTCAATAATAGATTTTATACGAATAAGGGACGTTGATATTCATTCCAGTTGTTTAACTTTCAGTTAAAGTTGATTCATAGACCTTTCTGTCGTGTTCGGGTATTTCTTGGGGAGTCAGCGTTTCGGTGATATTTGTGGGGTCGATTGGTGAGGTATGATGCGTATCCTTGATCTAAGAATTGTCAGCAATGTGTTTGACCAAGTGATTGTTTATGTATATTTTGCATCCTTAATCTGTGGATCGTCCGTGACATACTCGGTCGAATAGTTGACCTTAAGGATCGTTAGCAAAGCTTTCGATTATGCGATAGCTGTACTGTGTTCCTCTTCTTGATCTGTGGATCATCCGTGATGCGTTCAGTCAAGCGGTTGACCTGAGGATCGTTAGTGACGTGTGTGATCAAGCGATTCATTGTTGTGTGTTCTTCATCTTGACCTGTGGATCGTCGTTGACTTTTGTGATCGAGCTGTCATTGATGCATGTTGAGATTGTGTTAGTATATTGAGAGTTGGAGAGCTATTTTGCTTTCCCTAGATGCATCGTTCCTAGAATATTGGATACCTTTAGAGCTACGTCTTCTTTAGTCGATATTGTTGGTCAGTTTAGTTCTGGTTATGTTTCGTAGGGTATGGTTGGGTCTGGATGAGACGTGTGGTTTTGAGAATAAGAGATGATGAATAACTTACTTAATGGTGGAAACCTTAAGGAATCCCTCACTTAGCTTAATCGCTGATGGCTTTCATGCCGCTAGACTATTCATGTCCAGCCTTTGCAGGTTCTGATGGGGCGGGCTACTATCAAGATGCTGATTTTAATGCTGAAGACTATTCTGGTGACGGTTACTTCAAGGAAGGCTACGATTTCACCAACTGTAGATCCTGGAGTTTTTCTCTTAACATACTTCTATTATTAATATGTTTGACAATGTAATAGTCTAGTTGGACATGTACTATGTATCTTTTGGATATCCTTTGGGTCTGTAATATATTAATAACTTAAGACTTGAATGTTTTAGATTCATACTTCAGCCGAACTTAGTCATTTTCCAGTATTATATTATTGTTGCAAGCATGTTTAGAACAATCAGGTGGCATTCAACCAGTCACTCATCCAATAACTTATAAAGGAAATTTATTTTCCCTATTTCTGGTACTTCGGGGCATGACATATTCTCTTCTTCTTCCTCTACCCAAGGCAGTATGTGTATGTGTATATAGATATAGATATATGTATGGATGTATGTGTATATGTATGTCTCACAAGGTGTGTCTCTCTCTCTTAAGACTGTGCAAACTAGCCCAAGGCCTCGAAATGAATGCATATATATAGAGGGGAAAAGTGCCATGTGTCAAAATATGAAGCAAAGAAGAAAATTTGTCTCAGCAAATGGCAATCAATTGGCACTGATGGCAATCGATTGGCATCAGATATTTCATGGAAATCAATTGGGAAAGGTGGCAATCAATTGGGTTAGTGCCATGTAATGAATTCAGGTCGACAGCATGGCAATTAATTGGTAACCAAAAAGTGGCAATCGATTGATTGGTAAACAAAATTAACCAAGGGAAAGGAAAGGTTATACAAGCATTCAAGAATTAGTATAAAGTCTTTATTTATTAATATACATCCCAAAATACAGGGTATTACATCATCCACCACAAGTTAAAAGATTTCGTCCTCGAAATGAAAAGTAAATAGATCTAAAACAAAAATGGAAATCTCCGACTCTAGCTCCCATGATGCTTCTCCTTCGCCATGATGCTTCCACTAGATCTTTACTAATGGGATCTCCTTGTTCCTGAGCTTCTTGATCCCTCGATCTAGAATCCGTAGTAGTCCTTCATTAAATGTAACGTTATCATTGACTTCAATATCTTTGAAGTTGATCTCATGCGCTGGGCTGTGAGCACACTTTCTTAATATACTGATGTCGAAAATGTTGTGCACTCCTGACATCTTTGGTGGCAATGCAAGTCGATAGCTAACCTTTCCAACACGTTCTAAAATCTCAAATGGTCTGTTGAATTACAGCGATAGCTTATCTCTCTACTGACCAAAATGAATAATCCCTTAAACAAGTGAAACCTTGAGTAGCATGTGGTCTCCTACTGTAAAATCCAAGTCTTTGTGTCACTTGTCAGCATAACTTTTGTGTTGGGTCTGAGCTATTTTCATCTTTCATGTACGATCTGAATCCTTTCACTGGTCTTTCGTACCATTTTTGGCCCAAGAAATTCAGTATCTCCGTCTTCAGCCCAACTTAGTGGCAATCGGCAAGGTCTTCCATACAAAGCTTCAAACAATGCCATCCCTACACTCGTATGGTAACTATTGTTGTAGGCAAACTCGATCAATGGCACGTGCATCTCCCAAGAACTCTCAAATCAATGATGCATGCGCATAGCTTATCTTCCATCACTTGATTAACTTGTTCTGTCTGACTATCGATCTATAGATGAAAAGCTGAACTCAAGTTTAGTGTTGTTCCCGTCGCTGTCTGAAGACTTTTCCAGAACTCGGCGGTAATGATCGAATCTTGATCTCACATGATAGAAAATGATACACCGTGTAATCGTACAATGTGCTGGATATACATTCGGCTCAACCGTTCCACTCGATACATCATACTATAGACAATGAAATGCACAGCCTTTGTAAGCCAATCCACAATTACACAAATAGCGTCGTGTAATTGTCTATTGAGCTTCTATGATGCAGCAAATCATAGTTAGATGTACCATATCGCGAGTACTAGTTCAAAAGTCAATCATTCATTTAACTCTTGAAATGCACCCTCATGCTTGTCTGTCCATTCGTAGTTTCTCTCCTTTCTTGTAAAATTCGTCAAAGGTCCTGCTATCTTGGAAAATCCTTCTATGAATCTTCAATAATATCCTGTTAGGCTGAGGAAACTTTTCACCTCTGTCGCATTAGTTGGTCTATTCTAGCTTGAGACTACATCAATCTTAAAGAGTCCACATAGATACCATCTTGAGATATAACATGTACCAAGAAATTTGGCCTCTTGTAGCCAAAATTCACACTTACTGATGTTC
Source organism: Hydrangea macrophylla (assembly GCA_033977485.1). Taxonomy (NCBI): domain Eukaryota; kingdom Viridiplantae; phylum Streptophyta; class Magnoliopsida; order Cornales; family Hydrangeaceae; genus Hydrangea; species Hydrangea macrophylla. Next base: position 64,916,063 of record CM066997.1, read on the forward strand.
GCATGCAACTTGCTATCTCAAAGCATCTATAAAGCAATCTATAAGTGTTCCTTGTGATCTTTCTCCGTCTTTGAGTACATCAATATATCGTCGATGAACACTATAATGAATTGATCTAGATATGGTTTGAATACTCTATTTATCAAGCCCACGAATGCTGCTAGCGCATTCGTCAATCCAAAAAGCATAAATTGAAACTCATAATGCCTGTATCTCGTCCTAAATGTAGTCATCGACACATCCTCCAGTATCCCGAACATAAATCGACCTTTAAAAATATCATTGATCCTTGTAACAGGTCGAATAGATCATCTATCCAAGGAAGTGGATACCTATTCGTGATCGCAATCTTATTCAACTCCTTGTAGTCAATGCAGAGTCAAAGTGTTCCATCCTTCTTCTTCACAAATTGAACTGGTGTTCCCCTAGAGGACGTACTTGGGCGAACAAATCTGAAATCTTCATGTTCCTAGACTTACTTCTTCAGTTCCAACATCTTAATTGACACCATCCTATATCGACTCCTAGATATCGGTAACATTCTAGGTAATAGTTCAACACAGAAGTCTATTTCTCTTTTGAGTCTTTTTAGTAGAAATCCTTTAATATCTTGGAATACATACTAAAAGTGGTGTATGGTAGGAATCTAATCCATCATGAGTTCCATACTCGTGTTCCTGATTGTAGCCAAAACAACTTATAAGAAATATATCACTCGTTGACTGACGCTAAAATCTGATCGTCGGCCATCCTTGTATTGGAAATACAATTGTCATGATCGAGCAGCCCAAATTAGCATCATACTTAGTCACCCAATCCATCCGTAGTATAATGTCTAACTCTGACATCAACAGAACTACTAAGTCTGCTGGAAGATTCCTATCTCCCAAGGTCAATGGGCAATCTTTACATACTTTACCCAACTTAATAGTCACTCTCAATGGTAATACAACATTAAGGGTTGGCTCTAGTGCCTGGTGTTCTAGACCCAACTAACGCACAATCTTAATAGCAATAAATAAACATGCAATACCAATATTGAATAAAGCTTTAACTAGACTATGAAAAAGTAGATACCTTCCAAATGTTGTTGCTCATCATTAATAAAGCTTGCTTCTACTTGGATTATGGCTTTCATTCTAGTCTGATATGGGGCTCCTTGAATTCCTTAAACTGGTGCCCTACAATATCCTTTGCGTGGTGCACGACAATCCTTGCTTAAGTCACTACACCATATGGCCTCATTACTAACGGATATTTCCGTTGGAAAAAACAACTCTAATGGATAAATCCGTTAGTATTTTAGCGTTAGTAATATTACTAACGGATTTACTAACGGATATATCCGTTAGAAGTTCCGTTAGTAAATCAAACTTTTACTAACGGATATATCCATTAAAAATCTAGTCACTAAGGGTTAATTTTCCAACTATTTTAGAAGATTTATATTGAATACTAACGGTTTTATCAACAATTTCTAACGGATATATCTGTTAGTAATTTCCAGGAAAAGAAAATACTAGCGAATTTCCTAACGGGTATATCCGTTAGAAATATGTATAAATAAAAAAAAAATTATTTGTATGCTTCCCAATTTTTATTTGCACCTAATTAACAAGCATAATAATCCATACCAAATAAAAAAATAACAAGCTCAATCTACACCCAATACAACAAAAATAATCCATATATAGAAATCATAAGAAGTCCATCCATAGATAACCTACAATATCATTGAGAATATTCTCTATGAATCCCAAAAATAAAACATCACTATATGTAAATTACAAACATATACATTACAATAATTCTGTATGAATCCTATTAAGTAAAACGTCAACATATAAATAACAAACATGTACTTTACACTCCTGCCCTCTGACTGCACTCCATCCCTTTGATGCAGCAAATTAAAACCAAGGTTCACATGATTGTAAAATTTTGATTTCTCAATATCATATATCCTGCGTAGATAAAAGCAAACACAATCTTTCAATGGCAAGAAAGAAGGAGGATAACAAAATCCATGAATCAAGTAGAGCTAATGGCAGCACTTCAATCCATACAAAAAAAATGTATTCTAGTTGAAGAACTTACACTCAACCCAGCCAATGGAGCAATAGAAATTACAACTCCTCATTTAGAGTTCAATGGAGGTTATTAATTGCACCATAAAGGGAGAGTACTAGTCTTAATATTAAGGTTAATGGTGAAGGGGAGAAAAAAGACCAAAATTCACATGGAAAGAGTTGGTAAGAAAAGATAAAGTAGTGTGTGGCTTAAGTGAGGCTACAGTTTTGGATAAAGCAAATTACCAAAAGATCGCCTAATTGAATACTAAGAGTAGCACAAATATAGTTTGGCATTTTAGAACATTGGTTCTTGTCTCATAAGAAATTTTCACAAAATCGCTCCATAAAAACGAGATTACTAAGAGCATTCAATTATCACCCATGCTAATTCAAACAATGAGTTCAAGCAAATCCAAACAAATGTAATAAAACTTTTAGCATAGTTTTAACTAAAAAAAGAGGGGAACACTGATAGGTTGTAAGCCTTTACAAAAGTGAACTACTTTTATTAAGCCAACGTTTCATCAATGAACCATGTACACGTAGGTAGCACCCCATTTCGACACCTAAGGTGATACTCATCAGAAAAAGGAAAACTATGGCAAAAAGACACAAGTCTCTGCAAGAGTGAGGATTCATCAATAATGCTAACTTTAACTGCCATTAAGTGTAAATAGGATATTTCCTATATGCTTCCTCAAGGAAAAGAAAATGTGAAAGATTGTAACCATTAGAGTGCTCCTTTAGTCTTCTTCCAGAGGCAAGACTAAGTAATATTATGTCACACAAGATGGAGGATGGTGGCAGTGAGACAACAATGTTTTGAGAGGGGAGACAGAGATGGAATGGGTAGTGGTGGTAGTAAAACTAAATGCTGGGGAGTTGGCAACCAGTGATGATAGAGTCATCACCAAGAACTGAATATGTCATACAAGTGTGAGTTCTTCGGAATTTTCTTTGAAGTTACCAAAAAAAACTACAAGTTGCTTATAGTTGTAATCATTATAAGTTTTCCTGTCTCTTACCCAAGATGACAGGAAATTTGGTCTATTTATGATCAAAAAGAAATCACAAAAGGAAAGTTAATAATACAATGAATTGCATAGAAGAGTACCAGGCTGCGTTTGGAGCATCAGATTCTTTGCATAACTTCGGCTCATTTTGTGTTCTTTCCTCATAGCACTTGTTGGAATTTGGTTTTCTGAATATTGCAGCACCCACTTGATTCAAAGTATCCTTCTTAATAGTCACGAGTTCCCATCACATAGAGTTGGTTAGTTCCGACATAGCTGCCATCAAATTCAACCCAAAAGAAGAAGAAAAAACATAAGAATAAAAATAGAAAAGAAGAAGAAGAAAGAAGCAGAAGAAATAGAACAAGAAGTAATTGAAATCAATTTACAACTCCATAATAACTCATAAGGAAAACTTAGGCTCTGTTTGCTCTGAGGATATAGAGAATATAAACAAATAAAGAAAATTGTTTTCTTACTGTGTTCCTTTCCTTTCACTCAGTAAATCCATGAACCAAAGAGAGCATTAACCTTCAGTACTGATCACTCTACCTTTCCAAATGCCCACATCTTCAGAGGTATTTCAGTAAACTGGAGTAGCACTCTAGACAAAGTAACTACCAGGTCGCAAGAGATGATTTAGCTCTAAGAGTAGATACCAAAAAGAATAGAAACATTTTACAAACTGATCGGTTTGGAATGATAGATCATTGAAAAAATTAATCATGTGTTGAGCAGATAGTACCACAGGAAGATGAAAAAATCAGAAAATCAACACCATGTCTCAGAAGAGAGATAAAAACCCGTTACATATTTGCTACATATATGTATACATAGTTCATACAAGGTTACAACCTATATTTATATATGTGTACGTGACGAGTCGCTTTCTTTTAATCTATGTTAGCTCAGAAGCTCATATTTTCGATATTCACTTGTCAATCAAAAACCCAACTAGAGTATTATTTTGATGTTGGTTCACTACTATTATACACCTTCGGTCAAAATAGAGTAACATGTTTTCTCATCATTACTACACCCATAAAGGCTAGATCATGCATTTAGCCACACAAACGCATGCCTCACTGTTAGGTCCGGTTTGGAATCGCTTCCCAAACATACTTCTAGGACACAAAATGCATATCTCAGCCTGTTTGGCTTAATGTTAGGAAACACTTTTCCACTAAGCAGGCCAAGAGGTGCTTCAGTCTAAACCTGATGCAGAAAGGAAGCAGATTGTGGTTTCACTGAATTTTTCTTAATTTCCCTTCATGCCCTTCTGATTAGGCCTTCTCTACCTAAACGCAAAAGCCACAGCTAACCCAAACTAGTCATTTCTACTACACATTGCAGCCTAGAGGAATTAGCAATTAGAATCCCCCAACCACCAAACAAAGTTATAGATAACTATGAGGGAAAGTTATGAACATAGAGAAATGATCAACTCACAATAAGACTTTTGAGAAGGACTAACATCCTGGAGAAAGTCAATGTAATGAAGGGCGCCATTCTTAAACTGAGTACCACCGCCAGGAAATGTAAGGTGATCACCAGAAACTTTTACCCAATTTTGATGCCCTTTGATCTCTGTATGTATGTAAATACAAACACCTATGAAGCACCGACACTCTATTTTGCCCATCGTATGGGTGTCGATAGTGTATCCGACACCGACTCTCTCATGTCAGATACTCTAATATTGCGTCTGAATTATTTATTATTAATTTTCAAATGGACACCTTACCGACACTTGAAGGACACGCACACAACACACTTAGGACACGTAAAGGACACGCTAAGTTGCTATTCTTAGATAATGTTTTGAAATTTTGGGGATAAACTAAATGTTTTCTAAATTGTTATACATAATGCATGTTTATGGAAGGTCTTAAAATTGTGATGGGTTTAAAACAAACATAAAAAGAAAGTTTAGGATTAAAAAAGATAAAAGGAAGTTTATACTGAGACCAATTCATTTGGCAAATACGTAATTAACATGATAACGTTGATGAATGATGATTACAACTATAAGTTACTTTCATTTCTATGGACAACTAAATGTTTTCCATATAACTTCCTCTTTTAATGAGATTGAGATGAGATGTGTCAATAGATTTGGTTTCATAGACTGAAAATAGTACTTAATAGAAAAAAAAATTAATACAAAAAAAGGGCCACTAATAAAAAAGGTTTAGTATCGAAACAACAACATAGGCTATGCGAATAGAAGGAAAATTTCAAAAAGTAGCTACGATGCTCACCTCACCAGCATAGAGTTTTTTAGATGTGCTCATCACAAATATCCATTTTTGCCTTTGGTTGGTTTGTATCGAATAACCGTCCTGTTTGTTTGTGCACTATTTTCCCTTCATCAACAACATATTCATAGTGTTCCCTCTCTTTCTGTTTCGTAAAAAAAAAACCACTAGAAAAGAAAACGCAAAATGTTAAAATCACATAAGTTGGGACTAACATTTCACCATAGTTCAAATTAATTTGAAATGTAAAGAGTAATGCAATTTCATTTTGGGTTTTCCGTGGAAATAGCATATGAGAGCACATACGGGTCCTAGGTGCCTGATGCATTGTTTGCCGTAGCTTTGATATTGGGCATTCCTTTAGATCAACTTCTTTACCATCTCCAACATCCAACATACAAATAAGGAAAAATAACAAGAATTTCAGCATTTGATTAATCTAAATTAAAAAATGAATGAAAATTGTTGTTGCATAAAGAAGACGTGGGACAGTAAAGGGAATAAAAAATTCCTCGATATATGCATATATCCAAATATATATACATATGTATGTGTATATATTTCATAATGGTTGGTTGAGTGTAACCATCCCTTGTCCAAAGATGCTCCTTTAGCAACTAAATTAGTCGTCACATTCAAATGGTTGAAAAATTCATTGATTTTGATACTTATAGTATTTCTTGTGACGAAATTATTTGCAAAGTTTGTGCAATGGATGATTACCAATTTCACTATGGTCATGCTCGGGAAGAAAAAACTAGCACAAAACATTGATTTAACGAGAAAAATTGTACGCGAACTTGATAAATTGATTTTTCTAAATATATACAAAATAGACTCAAGAAAGTTCATTGGGGATTCTTAGATGGTGTAGGTTGATCCTACCCCATGTATCAAAGGGCCAAAACTACCATTCTATAAAGTTCATGCAGAAAGAGTCAGAATTCAGCGTTTTTGGTGCAATTTTTGAATTCAGCCTACTTTTAGAAAGGTCCTTTTTTTGGTACTTATGATGGTGCTACTTAAGAACATCAAAACCCATGTGACCCAGCTTCAATCTCGCCCAATTTCAGCGTAAATTGCTACTTATTAACCCCATTCTCATCACTCACACATCTCATTCCAAACCTCAGTTTCAATCCAAATAATAGGGGGTAAAAAATCTTGGATTTGTGCAAAACATTTATAGTGGCCGTCAGACCATAATTTAGGGTAAACCACAAAGACCACCAAGTCAAGAATTGGAGGTAAATTGGAATAGGACAGGCCATGGGTTAGTCTTCAAAAGACAAATAATCACCACCCATGTTCTATGAATTAGATTGGTTAGTGAACATGGATAAAAACAGAAAGGAAATAAGAGGGTTGTGGAACCAACTTTCTAGCCAAAAAGGTTTCATAGCTAATCAACAAAAAACAATTCCAGGGGTAGAAAATAATGCTCTATTTGTCACATTAGTGGTTAGTACTCATACCCAAGCATTTAATAATATTTTTTTCTTCCAAATAAAAAATTGAGAAAAAAAACATGGTGAACCAATTGGGAATCCAAAAATGTATCCAAATAATAAAATGATTGTAGAAGCTTTGCAGCTACTTTTAACCCCTCTCTGCAACTAACAACATTCAATACTCATTGACCATTCTTAACACTCATTGACCATGTTCAACAACTTTACAAAATTTGAATCTTAAGCTCTTCAACAATGGTGAAACCAGAATTACCAGTGCAATCTATGAACAAGAAGCTATTGAAATCAAATTTACAAGTTGCAACTACCCAAAACAAATAACATAAATTTACTGAGTTAAACATCTATCATCTTAAAGGATGATAGAACCTGCTTGTTCTGCCTGGTACCTTGCAAATCTAAAACTGATTGTCAACAAAGGTTAAACAAGGGCCCAGAACCTGCTTGTACATCACAAAACGAACCACACAATCAAATCGAATATGAACTTGACAATTCAAGTTGAGTACACTCAGTAAAAATAACAGAAAAATAAGAAGAAATAACTAACACGAAGATTTCAGATGGTACAATTGCTTACCAGTATCTTGTATACAAGTCATGCAATAGAACATGTAATGAGTTAGGGTTTTCCCATTTAGGCCTTTTTCAAATTACATGAAATTGATTTATGAGCTAGGGTTTTCCAATTTGGGGCTTTTTCAAATTACTGATTACTGATTACTAAAGAAGAAGAAGAAGAGAAGAAAAAAAAACAACTGGTTCAAACTAGGTTTTGATCGGACGAAGAAGAAGAAGAAGAAAAATATAAGAAGAATAAGGAAAAAAACTGGTTCGATCAAAACCAACTGGCTGCGACTGAGGAGAAGAAGAAGAAGAAGAAGAAGAAGAAGAAGAAGGAGAAGGAGAGAGAAAGAGAGAGAGAGAGAGAGAGAGAGAGAGAGAGAGAGAGAGAGAGTACCAATGATCGGCGGCGTCGACCAGGCGGATATGGCAATGAGCAGAGGAAGAAGTCCTGCGGATGTCGCTTCACCTTTCCATCTCTCTTATTCTCCTAAAGAAGAAGAAAGCATAAAAGGTTTTGTTTGTTAACCTATTAAATGTTTAGGGGGAAATGTTAGAGGGAAAATTTATGGCAAAATTCTTTTATTGTGTTTATTTATAAACTTGCCACCGTATTTTTTTCATTTGAGTGTTTATTTACAAAATTGCCACTGCATCTTTTACTTTTAACTTTTTATTTACAAAATTGCCACTATATTGTCATTACTAACGGATATATCCCTTTTTCTAACGGATATATCCATTAGAAAGCATAAAAGTTGTCCGTTATAAATTTGGCCATATGGTGTAGTGAGTGACCAGACTTATTGTAGTTGTGGTAGAACTGGTCGTTACGGCGGTGGGTCTTGGGAATAGTATAATTCCTCACGATGTGCCCCGACTTCCCACAGTTGAAACATCCCCCATCACTCATGGTGGGGAAGTAAGCAATGCATGAGGTTGCGGTCCTCGGTGTAGATATTGTTGGGGTCAAGGATAGCTTGACTGAGGCATTCTAGTTCCATCCCAGATTCTCTTGTTGCCTTCAAAGTTACCCTGAGGTCTCCACCCTTGGGAATTCTATTGCTGGAAACTTCTCAACAACTGGTGTCGAATCATCTATTGTCGCAATACAGGATAGGCGTCTTTTCCAGACTCACAGCAAGTCTAACCAGTCCTTCAAAACTCTGGTTCAGGTGCCCAATCATCATGTGACAAAGATAGGGGTTCAGTCCTTGATGGAACCGCTTAATCTTCTTCTATGGTGTATGAATGATATGCTAAGAGAATCGAGACAATCCATCAAACTGGGTGGTATACTATCTTACTGTCTAACCTCCTTGGACTGGACTCATAAAATTCTTCTCATGTTGGTCTTTTTCATCTTCTAGAAAATACTTCTCTAGAAATCTTCCTTTGAACGTTTCCCAAGGCATCGTCCTTACAGCATTCATCCTAATAGTGGCTCATTCAGCTTCTCACAAATCTGCAGCGGCATAGGTGAGCTGAACGTAGTAAGACATCGCTTCTCCTATTTACTGCACTCTAACTCTTTAAAGATCAATATTTCTACCTCTCTTATCCACTGTTCGGCTTTCCATTATTCTGTTAATGCATCAAACTTCTTGGGATGTGATCCATGAAAATGTGCTAGGAATTTGCCTCTAATTTGTCTTTGCTAAAATGGTGCAACTGAGGGATGGACAGATCGTTGATTGGTAACATGGTTGTAGGCGTCGCCTACATTCTCTATTCTCTGCATAAAAGCTTCAAAAACTCTTGATGGATCCATTCCTCTAGAATAGGTGCTCCAATTTGTGCTTAATGATTTCTCAAGGGTCCTACCATATTATGCTAGTGAAGTGTACCTACAAGAGACCAATCGATTAGCTGAAAGTCGTCTCAGAGAAATAAAATCAAGATAGAATGATAAACAATTATAAGAACTGACATTTCTACTAATAAGCACATATCACTCAAACATACAATCAATATCAAAAGTACTGCTCATAGATGTATATCAAAAGATGTGCCACATAGTATATACTAGTCAAATTGTGTACTACATAGGATACAGGCTAAAGTAGTACTAAGTTTAACTAATTACAATGTTACTACTACTGCTAATATCTATACAAATATATGGCCAAATAGTTATCTCTCAAACTCCCAAAAATCATGTGGACAACATATCTTGATATAAAACTAGCAAAAACTAAGCCTTCTCCAGATCCTAACTCAAGAATCGTCAGCGTCTGATCCTGCTGGTGGTTCCTCATCCTCTAAACAATATCCATCTCCACAAGGAAAGCATCCTCAATCGGTGCGACAAGATCTCCGACTACCACTCCGATATCCCAATCCTCAACTATCCCTACCTCTGCATACTCTGCCATCATCACCTGATTAGCGACGTCGATGGTTACAGTAGAGAATCCATCAACTATATCCAATTCCCCTGCTAATACATCCTCTCACATAATAAAACCAGCTAGATGTTCGACCATCTCAACAATCCATCCTACTACCATATCGGCCATGGCTGCCATATGCACTATAGGTCTGGCTGGTAACTCATGTATAACGTGTTACCTCTAGCACAACTATCTCCTTATCAGAAATATCCTCCTCTACTATTTCTATAATCACGTCTTTCTCTACTGGGTTCTCTGGCTCTAGCTCCTCGTCGCGAACATACTCTAGCTCTTTGGGTCATCCTCCGGCTAATCATCATTGTCCTCGTCTACAGGTTTCTCATTTGCTGGGTCCTAATTGTCCATAGGCTCCTCCTCTCCATCCTTGTTGATATCCTAGTAAGGATGCTCATCCTCTGGCTCTGGGTCCTCCTCACCTTGAATTAGCTCATGCTCCGAAATTGGTACGTTAGGTACCGGTGATTGTGGGACAACCAGTGCTGGTGTAATTACAGGCTCTGGTGGAACTGGCTCAGCTATAATTCCTCACAACTCAATCTCGTCTACCCCTGGCTTACTCTAAATCAATCTAGCCATCTCCTGGTATATGGCTACTCTGGTCATTGAGTAATGATATGCATTCATGCATATCCCTGTTGAGTGTGTCGTGCCAATAACATAGAGAGAAGTCCACATCCTCTCCTCTAAATAATAAGTTTCTATCTGCCGAATGTGACTCTGGTATATCTCTGGAATGGCTAGCTCCACTGTATCATCATGAATAACATGTCTGCCAAAAGAATCATCCACAAACAGGTGGAAATCTGGATCCATGCAAACCTGCAAATAAAACGATTTATCGTCAAAAGGATGAACTTATCTTATCATATCTCATCCTAGGGATTCTTAAATACTAGGACTAGATGGTGTGGAATCGTTAGTGAATGAAATTATCACAACCTAGAGCTCTGATACAAAAAATCCAATCATGCCCCGGAGCAGCAAAAATAAAGAAAAATAAATTTCCTCTTTGGGTGCATAGGGAATGATGGGTGAAAGTCACTAATTATCCACACCACACAGTACTAGTCAACTATAGCACTAGAGTGGCTTCAGGATCGCAACAGGTTTGGAGACAACATATGCCCAAGTACCCGTAACAAATAAATAAATAAAAATATAAATTAGATATAACTTCTTCATCTCTAGCTGGCGTAAGGGTAGTCACCAATGTGATAATCTTCCCCAGTATAATTGTCACTACTAGGGCCACCCATAACATAATGGGGACAGGGTAATCTAGATGGGGAATGTCCAAGCAATGACATCCGTCAACTTACTAAGAGTTGGGTGAATAGAAACTCACAAGGTACCAAAGATATAACGCAATAACAAGTTATTGAAGTGTCTAAGATATAGTGCTACAGTATTATCTTTCTCTTGATTCCAATGTCATTTACTTAACCCTTATCGTCTTATCATTAACAAACTTAGCACATACTGACCCTTGGAACAGACTTTATTGTAAAACTCTTGGATACACCAATGCTCTGTCTACTGCATCACCACAAGTCATAGATACCATCTAATGTGTAACACTGTAAGGTATAAAGGTCATCTACCATGTACACCATATGCCATAGATAATACGTCAGTCCATCCTCCATTTTTAAGAATATATGCATAGTTCACCGCATGTCAGGAATTTAATGCTTCAAAACATCGACATATCAATTCAAATTCCACGGCTTATCGTCAACTACGTATTCTTAGCCACCGCAAGTTATAGATACCTTCTACCACATAACACCACAAGTTATAGAGGTCATCTACCGCATTTGAGAATACTTGTTTACCCAGTCGCTGCATGCCATAGACACCATCATTTCTCTATCACGTTTGGGAAATAGCTCCTCCCTTAATCATCCCAGAAAATAGCAAACCTGCCTCTCATTATACAACTAACGATTCCACTATAACCCCTGATGAAGCCAAAAATTGGTATCAAAGTTTTTTTTGAGCAATTTAGAGAGAGGGAGAGATATACACCAAAGGATTGTATGTGGTTCGGCCCCGTTGATGAGGTGACCTACGTCCATGTGTGTGTCGATGCGCTTCACTAATAGAGCAACAGTGGCTATTGGTGAGCCAACAAGATAGGTGGTACTACCAGAAACCGATCGGGTATATGCGTAATAGTGATGTAATTTACTTTTCTTTGGGTTAAGAATGCGACCCCCTTGATAGGGGGTGAGGGACCTCTTTTATAGGGGTAAGAGGCCACTCGTACAACGTAAGTCTATCAACTAGAATGTCTAATCTGATTATAACTAATTTACATAATTTTAGGAGAGTTTTCTAAGTGGTTTAGGAAACTACTTGCTCCTTCCATTTAGCCTTCCAATTGGGATAGGAAACTGTTTGGAGCCTTGCTGGGAAAGCAATCACGTCTATTAGGAGCCCGCCCACGTGGGGCAAGTCTAGAATGAATTCCCGAGTTAGGGACCGCACCGGGCGGTTCTACATAATAGCCCAATTGACCTGGCTTCTCTTTACTGAGGTGGCAAGACTTGACTTTGACCTGATACTTTTATACATATCAGCTGCCCCCCATTTTCAAAGCTGATGCGATGCTTCATCGGATAAGGATTAAAAATTAGTACTGCTCTGGAAAACCGTCCAGGAAGGAGGTTGGGATCCTATCAAGGGTGCGACCGATCGAGTTGGTCAGCCGGGGTCTGGACCGAGCAGTGATCCATAGACCTGAGGCTACTGCTTACAATGTGTCAAGGAGTGACTAGTCTAGTTAAGATCCAATGAACTCAGTGTGGATGTAACCGACTAGTCAACTGATAACTCGACCGTCCAAAATTGAATAAGGTTACTCGCCCTTCAATACCAGAAACTAGGTTCGGGGGTCTTACACCCCTTCTTTACCCTATTGAATGTTAGGCCTTGATTCAAATATCCTTTTTTCTTAATTCATAATTGGTATTGTTTCCTCAAAACATAATAGATAGTATATACATGTCAAAAGGGGGAACATCTAGGGAAACCATGTCAAGAGCTTAAATCAAGTAGAAGTCAGATGCACATGCAATATAAGGGAAAGGTATGCTTATAGTGGCTAGTCCTGCCCGGGACCAATGCAAGTAAAGGAAACATGTCATGATATACAAAAGGGAACAAGAAGACTTGCATTGGTTGACTCAAGTGGAGTCCCAAAAGCAAAAAGAAATGGAAACGTGTAATGGAATCATGCAACAATCCTATATAAGATGTCTCTAGCAAATAATCATATAAACGGAGACTATCCTAAAGGATTTGTGTCGTTGAAAATAAAGTTGTAAACCTAGAAAAATTCTAAGAGAAAGGATAGAGAAGGTACATGATACATGGGCACTAAGCCACACGTAGGTGAGGCAAGATCACAAATCGAAGTCCAGATCCACGACATTCAATTCTCTGCACTGAGACACCAAAGAGTACCCGAGCATTGCAAAAAGATAAGCAAACAAATGATATACATGAAAAGTAAGTAGAAAATGTCATCAATCAAATTTCCAAATTTAGCAACCTCTAATGAATTCTATCAAAAGTCGTCTTAAACATGAGCTAGATTAAAACCATTTTATAGAAAGTTAGATACATATCTAGGGAACTTCTCCAAAAAGTAGAACCTCTTTAGCATTTTTGAAGTTTGAGAAATAAGAGTTTGGGAACAGTGGATCAGGACTGTCCACTATTCTTGTAAACATCATAATTAATTCTACAAAAATCATATGAAGCACTATTTGGTGTAAAAAGAAAGCTATTTCACTGTAGATTATGAAAAAAATAATCCCATGGACATGTCATGAACATAGAAAAATTCTATGTTCAGATCCACACGTAGGTGAGGCAAGATCACAAATCGAAGTCCAGATCCACGACATTCAATTCTCTGCACTGAGACACCAAAGAGTACCCGAGCATTGCAAAAAGATAAGCAAACAAATGATATACATGAAAAGTAAGTAGAAAATGTCATCAATCAAATTTCTAAATTTAGCAACCTCTAATGAATTCTATCAAAAGTCGTCTTAAACATGAGCTGGGTTAAAACCATTTTATAGAAAGTTAGATACATATCTAGGGAACTTCTCCAAAAAGTAGAACCTCTTTAGCATTTTTGAAGTTTGAGAAATAAAAGTTTGGGAACAGTGGATCAGGACTGTCCACTATTCTTGTAAACATCATAATTAATTCTACAAAAATCATATGAAGCACTATTTGGTGTAAAAAGAAAGCTATTTCACTGTAGATTATGAAAAAAATAATCCCATGGACATGTCATGAACATAAGGTTTCTGAAAAGTTGTTTTATACCGACTCTGTTATTCTGGAAGTTTGGTATCATTTGACATATGAATACAAAACACAATAGAAGTATAATAGAAGTTCGCGAATCGTGTTAATCAAGTAGATATAAGCTCTTGATCTCTCTTCCAATTATCCTAGATGATTTCTAAACCATGTTTTATTCATCAATTCTTGTTGAGTGATCAAGGTATGACCATTTTGTATACATAATCATAATTGTAGTTAAATCTAGAAAATTCCAGAATAGTAGTATTAACTTCAAATGGTTTGAAAATGATCTTAACTCGATCGTATGCTCACGATTTTACATCGTCATATAGATACATGAGTTAGGAATCATCCCCAAAAAGCAGAACATCGATAACTATTATGGATTTTCTGAAATTCAATCACAGAGAGACTATGTTCAAATCTGTCAACCGATTTCTCAATAATTTCTAAAAATAGCATATGGATCATAGAAGCTCTGAAAACTGACCGGATGAAAGCTAATTCATCAAAGTTTACCCAGAAACTTTGAAATCAATCAAACTATGGGTTTTGATGGACCAAATCATATGGACAAAACCAATCTGTTTTGCTGAATTTTCATCTAGTTCATTTTAAAGTGTGAGAAAAACATCTTAGGTGTTGATTGAAGCTAATTAGAGAGATCAAATTCATAGATCTACTTGACTATCATAATTTCCAATCAATTTAGCCCTCAAGTTCTATGGAGAACTTTAGATCATGGATCAAAGGGACTTACAAATATCCTATTGGAGATGAAATTCAAATAGGAATTATAGATAATAGAAATAATCAAGAGATGGGTATGAACGTAGAAATCATCCCTCTCATAGATCATACTTCTAAACCATTATAGAATTCAAAATAGATACATATATATATAATTATGTATGCATGGGTTTAAATTAAAACATAAGAATAAAATCAAAATTGAAAATCAAGGTGAAAAACAATCTCTAATTATGAATTATCAATGAAAATCAAAAGAGATTTGGATCTAGCCATGTGAGTGTGTGAAGAACAAGAGATGAAGAAGATGAGTGCTCTAATAAATGAAATAAAAATAAGCTAGATCCAAATCTTATAGATCTATATATATAATAGGAATTAGAGATGAATTAGTGTTTACCTCTTGGAGGATTCTCAAATATATAACCAAAGTTGAATTGAAGATCTTCTTCTTCAAGTGTTCTTCAAGGGTTCTTCAAGCACTCATCCATGGAAGTTACTGGAGGCAATTGATGTCTAATTTATCTAATCTAATTATCTAGAGATTAGTTTAGGGAATTCTAATTCATAATTCTCTCTCTCTAGAATTCTCTCTTAAGTTGAAAGTATTTTGCAAGTATATTCACTTGTGTACTCTCTTGTGTGTCCAAAATCTTCCAAGATGATCCAAGATGATCTCATATGAGATGCATGAGATCTTATATAGAGTGTTGAAGACTTAACTCCTAAGTCACAGGGTCAAAACAGGATTTTTAGAGCTTAAAAGATGGTTAAAATGGCCATTTCGGTTCCTAAATGTAATTTCCAAGTAATTTCCTCGCAGTGGGAGCCTTCTAGAAGGGTCTAGAACCAGAAAAATGCAGTGAAGAATACTCCTCATAGGTGGCGGTTATGGTGGGACCCACCACCCCCATACCCAAAATTGCCACCTACTTTTTGGGTCTCTCTGGTTACCCACAAGCTCTATTTCAAGTTTCAAGTGCACTGCTTTTCCAGATTTTCGTAAAAATGCATTTTGGTGTTTAAAATCATCCTTTACATACCGTTGGAAAGCTGCTAGGTTGAATTTCAGTATAAAAATATTCCAGGAGGTTTTAAAATAGAAATTGAAGTCCAATTGAAGCCCGAAACTCCTCCGGAACTTTCGTCGTCTTTTCAAAATCAAACGATGTCTTTTTCAAAATTGCTTTCAAATGTGCATCGATTTCAAACTTTTCTTTAAAATTGAATCTCTGCATACTTAGAATACTGTGTTTAGAACACTTAATGTCCATATAACCCTGAGTGAATATGAATTTTGGGAGACGATCTTGAGAAAACCGAGATTTATCCATGGAAAAGTGCTTTTCTGAGCTTGAAGTCACTTTTCGAAGTTCGATCTTTCATTGTGTGGAATCTAGTACCTTCCACAAGGTACTTTTCATCATTAAATCCTCTAAGATGTTTTCCACCCTAAATCCTATCAGTGTGGTCAAAATTGGGTGTTTACAATGGGGTTTAGACAGAGCAGTGATCCGTGGACCTGAGGCCAACGCCTGCCATGTGTCAAGGAGTGACTGGTCTAGTTAGGATCCAACGAAGTCACTGTGGATGTAACTGACCAGTCAGGTGGTAACTCGATCGTCCCATCATGCATTTAATGCGCGCACCTTTTGTGGCAATGCTCCACATGCCCGAGGCGACAGTTATGGGTAGTTTGAGCAGGAAACTTTTCTGGTCGTTGGATCTTGCTTGATCTGGACCGTTGGCACTGTGTATATTAGGAACATTTGTCCATTTCTTTTATTCTTGCTACCAAGTGATATAGATAACTGAGTGGTTTTCAGAGAAAAAGTTCCCAACTGAGCCTCCTGAGCCCTTTTGTCTACTTTATTTCTTATAAGTCTTTGTTTTTCAGTTTCCATTCATTGTTCCCTTCCATCTCTTTTCCTCTTTTTCTTTTCGAAGTGAGGCTGGGGAGAGCGAGTCCGCTTGGGTTAGAGCGGGATTGGGATTTCTTCCTCCTTAGGTTCTATTTCTTATTTAGATCAGGAGGCATGTTTGGTCAACTAAACCGAGCGGGTTATCCCAGGATAATCTTGGCCGAGTTCCACCTTACTCTGAGGACCCTTTACTCTCTACCCTTTAGGCTTGCCACTTTCCCCCCATTATACCTTAGGTTAGAAGTTCCCGACCCATATCAAGGTCATCATCTATTTTCCCATCCCACTATAGGAGGACCAGCAATGTGTCATTCTATGTTTGATTTCTCCTCTCAGTCGGAGAACAAAAACTCGTTGTCCGGGACCCCGGATGTGAGCCTGGACCAGTCTTCTATTACACCGTTAGACTGCCTTAGCTAGTGTAGGATTCCGGTTTGAGTGTCGGACAATGAATTAGACCAGGAGACCCCCATAGCCTCCACTTCCCGCGACCAAGGAGATGAGACACCGGGGGAGCCTGACTCTGAGGTCGTGTTTGCTTGCGAGTCTACTTCGTCTACCTTGCACGCCCACGACCTTGGCTGGATCAGGGATAAGTACGCCATTTCCGGCAACTACTCCTTGGCTGTCAATCCTGGCAGAGTCCACCTCCACCAGTCGAGCTTTGTCACCCTCTATAAGGATGCCCTCATGGCTATTTTTCGCATTCCCCTCTACCCCGTTGCCAGAGATCTTCTAATCTACCTCGGGATTTCCCCAGGGCAATTAGCCCCGAAAGGGTGGAGGTTCTTGATGGGGTCAATCTCTCTTTGACCCTAGGTCTTCGGGTATGAAATTACCCTTTAGGAATTCTTGTGGTCCTTTTGACCATTCCTCGTTCACAGGGAGGTTGGGTTCTTCTCTCTATCGGCTCGGAAGGGGAGGAAGATTATTGTTAACTGCCAGAGCAACAAAGGCTGAAAGAACAAAATCTTCCAAGTTTCCCCCCTCGGGCTGTGCGATAGGGCCCCTGGAATTCAATTGAGGACCTCTTATGCAGGAGAGCTGAGGGGTAAGGTCGCCACGCGTTTTCCTTCTCAACTTCGTTGCTTCTAAGAATGATCATATGGCTAATCGTTTTCTTGTTTTGCTTTACAGCGGGGTCACTCAACCCTCTGGATATTCCCAAGGTATGCTAGAACTGGATCCGGCACTTGGCCAGGCTGTCGATAAATATTTGGAACGAACTCTCCTGGATGGGTGACTTCATTGCCACGTACAGCCTGAACGAGTTCGTTGAAGCTTCGGTATTCCCTCCGGTCATCCCTGGTAAGTACACAGAGCCACCTAGCCTTTGTTTTTCCTTTTGGTAGATATCCTTTAATATCTAGGAATACATACTAAATGTCGTGTATGGTAGGAATCTAATCCATCGTGAGTTCCATAATCGTGTTCCTGATTGTAGCCAAACAACTTATAAGAAACAAGTCACTCATTGACTGACACTAGAATCTGATTATCGTTCGTCCTGGTATTGGAAATACAATTGTCATGGTAGGGCAGCCCAAATTAGCATCATACCTAGTCACCCAATCCATCCCTAGTATAATGTTTAACTCTGACATTGACAGAACTACTAAGTCTACTGGAAGATTCCTATCTCCCAAGGTCAATGGTCAATCTTTACATGCTTTACCCAACTTAATAGTCATTCTTAATGGTAATACAACATTAAGGGCTGTCTCCAGTGCCTGGGGTTCTAAACCTAACTGACGCACAATCTTAATAGCAATAAATGAACGTGTAGTACCAATATTGAATAAAGCTTTAACTGGACTGTGAAAGAGTAGAAGCATACCTTCCAAATGTTGCTACTCATCAGCATTAAAGCTTGCTTCTACTAGGATCATGGCATTCATTCTAGTCTGATCTAGGGCTCCTTGAATTCCTTAAACTGGTGCCCTACAATATCCTTTGTGTGGTGCACGACAATCCTTGCTCAAGTGACCAGACTTATTGTTGTTGTGGTAGAACTGATCGTTACGGCAGTGGGTCTTGGGAATAGTATAATTCCTCACGATGCACCCCGATTTCCCACAGTTAAGACATCCCCCGTAACTTGGTGGTGGGGAAGTAAGCAATGCATGAGGTTGTGGTCCTCGCTGTTGATATTGCTGGGGTCGAGAATAGCTTGACTGAGGCATTCTGGTTCCATCCCAGGTTCTCTTGTTTCCTTGAAAGTTACCCTGAGGTCTCCACCCTTGGGTATTCTATTGCTGAAAACATCTCGACGACTGGTGTCGATTCATCTATTGTCGGTATACTAGATAGGTGTCTTTTTCCAGACTCACAGCAACTCTAACCAGTCCTTTAAAACTCTGGTTCAAGTGCCCAGTCATCATATGACAAAGATAGGGGTTCAGTCCTTGATTGAATCGCTTAATCTTCTTCTATGGTGTATGAATGATATGCTAAGCGAATCGAGATAATCCGTTAAACTGGTTGGTATACTCTCTTACTGTCCAATCTCCTTGGACTAGGCTCATAAAATTCTTCTCATGTTGGTCTTTTTCATCTTATAGAAAGTGCTTCTCTAGAAATCTTCCTTTGAACTTTTCTCAAGGCATCATCCTTGTAGCATTCACCCTAATAGTGGCTAGTTTAGCTTTTCACCAATCTGCTGTGGCATAGGTGAGCTGAACATAGCAAGACGACGCTTCTCCTATTTACTGCACTCTAACACTTTAATGATCAATTCCGCCTCTCTTATCCATTGTTCGGCTTTCCATTATTCTGTTAATCCATCAAACTTCTCGGGATGTAATCTACAAAAATGTGCTAGGAATTTGTCTCTAATTTGTCTTTGTTAAAATGGTGCAATTGAGGGATGGACAGATCGTTGATTGGTAGCATGGTTGTAGGTGTCACCTACATACTCTATTCTCCGTATAAATGCTTTAAAAACTCTGAATGAGTCCATTCCCTCTAGAATAGGTGCTCTAATTCGTGCTTGATGATTTCTCAAGGGTCCTACCATATTATTCTAGTGAAGTGTACCTACAAGGGACCTATCGATTAGCTGAAAGTCTTCTCAGAGAAATGAAATCAAGATAGAACGATAATCAATGATAAGAGCTGAGAGTTCTACTAATAAGCACATATCACTCAAATATACAATCAATATCAAAAGTACTGCTCATATATATATATAAAGATATACCGTATAGTACATACTAGTCAAACTATCTACTACATAGGATGCAGGCTTAAGCAGTACTATGGTCAACTAATTACAATGCTACTACTCTTGATAATATCTATACAAATAAATGGTCAAATAGCTATCTCTCAAGCTCCCAAAAATCATGTGGACAATATATCTTGATATAAAACTAGCAAAAACTAAGCCATCTCCCAATCCTGACTCAAGAATCGTCAGCCTCTGATCCTGATGGTGGTTCCTCATCCTCTAAACAATATCCATCTCCTTAAGGAGAGCATCCTCAATTGGTGCGGCAAGATCTCTGACTACCACTCCAATATCCCAATTCTCAACTATCCCTACCTCTGCATCCTCTGCCATCATCACCTGATAAGCGACGTCGATGGCTCCAATAGCAAATCCATCAGCTATATCCAATGCCCCTGATAATACATCCTCTCCCATAGTAAAACCAGCTAGATGTCCGACCATCTCAACTATCCATCTTACTACCATATCCACCATTGCTGCCATATGCACTATAGGTCTGGCTGGTAACTCATGTATAACGTGTTACCTCTAGCACAACTATCTCCTTGTCAGAAATATCATCCTCTACCACTTCTATAATCATGTCTTCCTCTACTGGGTTCTCTGGCTCTAGCTCCTCGTCGAGAACATACTCTGGCTTCTACGGGTCATCCTCTGGGTCATCATCATCGTCCTCGTCTACAGGCTCCTCATCTACTGAGCCCTAATTGTCCATAGGCTCCTCCTCTCCATCCCCGTCGATATCCTCGTAAGGATGCTCATCCTCTAGCTCAGGGTCCTCCTCACCTTGAATCGGCTCATGCTCCAAAACTAGTACGTTAGGTACCGGTGATGGTGGGACTACCAGTGCTGGTGTAATTGCAGGCTCTGGAGGAACTGGCTATGCTATAATAGCTCACAACTCAATTTCGTCTACCTCTGGCTTACTCTAAATCAATCTAGCCATCTCCTGGTATATGGCTGTTGGGGTCAATGAGTAATGATAAGCATTCATGCACATCTCTGTCAGGTGTGTCGTGCCAATAACATAGAGAGAAGTCCACATCCTTTCCTCTAAATAATGAGTTACTGTCTGGCGAATGTGTCTCTGGTATATCTCTGGAATAGCTAGCTCCACTGTATCATCATGAATAACATGTCTACTAAAAGAATCATCCACAAACAAGTGGAAATCTGGATCCATGCAAAACCTGCAAAGAAAACTATCTATCATTAAAAGGATGAACTTATCTTATCATATCTCATCCCAGGGAATCTTAAATACTAGAACCAGATGGTGTGGAATCCTTAGTGAATGACATTATCACAACCTAGAGCTCTGATACCAAAAATCCAGTCATGCCCCAGAGCAGCAAAAATAAAAAATAAATAAATCTCCTTTTTGGGTTCATAGGGAATGATGGGTGAAAGTCACTAATTATCCACACCACACAGTGTGGCCTCAGGATCGCAACAGGTTTGGAGACAACATATGCCCAAGTACCAGCTACAAATAAAGAAATAATAGAAATATAAATTAGATAAATCTTCTTCATCTCTAGCTGGCGTAAGGGTAGTCACCAATGTAGAAATCTTCCCTAGTATAATCATCACTACTAGGGCTACCCATAGCATGAGGGGGACAGGGTAATCTGGATAGGGGATGTCCAAGCAATAACGTCTGTCAACTTACTAAGAGTTGGGTGAATAGAAACTCACAGGGAACCAATGATATAACACAATAACAAGTTATTGAAGTGTCTACGATATAGTGCTACAGTATTATCTTTCTCTTGATTCCAATGTCATTTACTTAACCCTTATCGTCTTATCATTAACAAACTCAGCACATACTGACCCTTGGAATAGACTTTATTGTAAAACTCTTGGATACACCAATGCTCTGTCTACTGCATCACCACAAGTCATAGATACCATCTAATGTGTAACACTATAAGTTATAAAGGTCATCTACCATGTACAACATAAGTCATAGATAATACGTCAGTCCATCCTTCGCTTTTAAGAACATATTCATAGTTCACCGAATGTCAGGAATTTAATGATTCAAAACATCGACATATCAATTCTATTGCCACAGCTTATTGTCAGCTATGTATTCTTAGCCACCGCAAGTTATAGATACCTTCCACTGCATAACACCACAAGTTATAGAGGTCATCTGCCGCATTTGAGAATACTTGTTTACCCAATCGCTGCATGCCATAGACACCATCATTTCTCTATCATGTTTGGGAAATAGCTCCTCCCTTAATCATCCCAGAACATAGCAAACTTGCCTATCATTATACAACTAACGATTATACTACAACCCCTGATGAAGCCAAAAATTGGTATCAAAGTTTTTTTTGAGCAATTTAGAGAGAGGGAGAGATATACACCAAAGGATTGTATGTGGTTCAGCCCCGTTAATGAGGTGACCTACGTCCACATGTGCGTCGATGGATTTACTAACAGAGCACCGGTGGCTATTGGTGAGCCAACAAGATAGGTGGTACTACTAGAAACCGACTGAGTATATGCGTAATAGTTATGTAATTTGCTATTCTTGGGGTTAAGAATGCGACCATCTTCATAGGGGGTGAGGGACCTCTTTTATAGGGGCAAGAGGCCACTCGTACAAGGTAAGTCTATCAACTAGAATGTCTAATCTGATTATAACTAATTTACATGATTTTAGTAGAGTTTTCTAAGTGGTTTAGGAAACTACTTGCTCCTTCCATTTAGACTTCCAACTGGGATAGGAAACTATTTGGAGGCTTACTGGGCAAGCAATCACGTCTTTTAGGAGTGCGCCCATGTGGGGCCAATCTAGAATGAATGCCCGAGTTAGGGACCGCACTGGGCTGTTCTACATAATAGCCCAGGTGACCTGGCTGGCTTCTCTTTACTGAGGTGGCAATACTTGACTTTAACCTGATACGTTTATACATATCAGCTGCCCCCTATTTTCAAAGCTGATGTGATGCTTCATCGGATAAAGAATGAAAATTAGTGCTGCTCTGGAAAATCGTCTGGGAAGGAGGTCAGGACACTACCAAGGGTGCGACCAATCAAGTTGGTCAGCTGGGGTCTAGATCGAGCAGTGATCTGTGGACCCGAGGCCAATGCCACCCATGTGTCAAGGAGTGATTGGTCTAGTTAGGATCCAATGAACTCGGTATGGATGTAACTGACCAGTTATGTGGTAACTCGACCATCCCATCGTGCATTTAATGCGTGTGCCTTTGAGGTGACACTCCACGTGCCCAAGGCGATAGCTATGGGTAGTTTAAGCAAGAAGTCATTGGATCTTGTTTGATCTAGACCGTTGGCGCTATGTATATTAGGAACACTGGTCTATTTCTTTCAGTCTTGCTGCCAAGTGATAGAGACAACCGAGTGGTTTTGAGAGCAAAAGTTCCCAATCGAGCCTCCTGAGCCCTTTTCTCTGCTTTATTTCTTATAAGTCATTGTTTTTTAGTTTCCATTCATTGTTCCCTTCTATCTCTTCTCCTATTTTTCTTTTCGAAGCGAGGTTGGGGAGAGCGAGTCCACTTGGGCTAGAGCGGGAGTGGAATTTATTCCTCCTTAGGTTCTATTTCTTCATTAGATCAGGAGGCACGTTAGGTTAACTAAACCGCGTGGGTTGTCCTGGGTTAGTCTTGGCCGAGTTTCACCTTACTCTGAGGACCCTTTACTCTCTGCCCTTTAGGTTTGTCACTTTGTCCCCATTGTAACTTAGGTTAGGAGTTCCCGACCCGTATCAAGGTCATCATCTATTTTCCCATCCTACTATAGGAGGACCAGTAATGTGTCATTCTGGTTTTGATTCCTCCTCCCGATCAGAGGACGAACAGTCATGGTCCGGGATCTCGAATGTGAGCCTGGACCAATCATCTGTTACACCGTCACACTGCCTTAGCGAGGGTAGGATTCCAATTCGAGTGTCGGACAATGAATTAGACCAGGAGACCCCCGTAGCCTCCACTTCCTGTGACCCAAGAGATGAGATGCTAGGGGAGCCTGACCCCAGGATCGTGTTCACCTGCGAGTCTACTCCGTCTTTCTTACGCACCCAGAACCTTGGCCGAATCAGGGATAAGTACGCCATTTCTGGTAGCTGCTCCTTGGCCGTCAATCCAGCAGAGCCCACCTCTACCAGTTGAGCTTTGTTACCCTCTATGAGGATGCCCTCATGGCTAGTTTTCGCATTCCCCTCTACCCCGTTGCCAGAGATCTTCTAATCTACCTCGGGATTTCCCTAGGGCAGTTAGTCCCGATCGGGTAGAGGTTCTTGATGGGGTCAATCTCTCTTAAGCCCCATGTCTTCAGGTATGAAATTACCCTTTAAGAATTCTTATGGGCCTTTCGATCGTTCCCCGTTCACATGGAGGTCGGGTTCTTCTCTCTATCGGCTCGGCAGGAGAAGAAGATCATCGTTAACTGCCAGAGCAACAAAGGCCGAAAGAACAAATTCTTCCAAGTTTCCACCCTTGGGCTATGCGATAGGGCCCTTGGAATTCAATTGAGGACCTCCTAGGTGGGAGAGCTAAGGGGTAAGGTCGCCTGACGTTTTCCTTCTCAACTTCGTTGCTCTGAGAATGATCATGTGGCTAATCGTTTTCTTATTTTTCTTTTTAGCGGGGTCACTCAATCCTTCAGATATTCCTGAGGTATGCCAGAATTGGATCCAGTACCTGGCCAGTCAGCCCACAAATATTTGGAATGTACTCTCCTGGACGGGTGACTTCGTTGCCATGTACAGCCCGAACGAGCCCGTTAAAGCTCTGATATTCCCTCCGATCATCCCTGGTAAGTATTCAAAGCCACCTAGCCGTTGTTTTTCCTTTCACATTTTTTGTTGTCTTTGTCAGTTACTGACCATGTGATCCTCTTTTTTTTTGCAGAAATGGTTCCCAAAAGAGATCTTGAGCAACTGAGGGCCAGAGAGGCCGCCGCTGCAGCCCAAATGGCGGGAAGAAGAAAGAGACCCACCGCTGAAGGCTCGGGCAGCGACTTCCCGTTCTAGTGGTTACGGAAGGGGCTGTGTGATTATTAGCCGCCCGTAGGGACGTCGACTCCCCCTGTGGTGCTGGTGGAGGAGGTCACTCTTTGAGCGAACGGGCCCGGGCCAACGAGCCCGGGTCACTCTACGTTTGAAATCTCGAGCCCACGGGCCAAAATTTATTTCAAGTTTACAAAATCAGGAGCCCACGGGCCCGAATTTATTTCAAGTTTTCCAAATTGGGAACCCACGGGTCAAATTCTATTTCAATTTTCAAAATTTTGAACCTGCGGGCTCAAATTCAATCTAATTTTTGAAATTTGTAGTCAATTTAAACCTAAAAATGACCCCGGGGCCAAAAGTGCAATGAGGGCAAATTTTGGGGGGCTCAAATTCAATTTTCGGGACTTGATTTGAATTCTTGGGGGGAAAATAAAGATCTCTTGAACCGACATAATAGCGGCACACGCGACTTTTTACGCCAGTCCGTGACTGCCGTGCGGCACTCACGGAGTGCCGTTGCGGCACTTGGTGAGTGCCGCACGACAAATTACCAACTGCCGCGCACAGAAAAATGAGTGCCGCGTTTGAGCGGCAGTGACTAAAATCGGCAGATTCAATTCATTCAGTTTCATTCTCTCAACTTTTTTCAACTCAAAATCTCTTTGGAGAAATTTTCCTCCCATCCTCTCTTTTCGTCTATATTGATCTGCGGTACTTACAGGTTAGTTTTATTCGATCAAAACTTGATTAATTTCTTTTATTTCCTTATTTTTCTGAAATTTCCAAGAATCTAACGCATGAATTTTCTCTTTTCTTTGACAAATCATGGCGAGCGATTCAGGGCGCAAGAAGAAGGCCAAGTATACGGCCACTCATCATCCTGACGCCACACTTTTGTTCTGGGACCCGGACGAGCATTTATCTGCCCGCGCATTCAAGCGCGAGGTAAATGCTCCTTTTTATTTCTTTTTCTTTTCTTCTGTTAGAACTTTATGAATGAAATGTATAGTGAATCGTAACTTTGAATGTCTTTATTTTAAATGCAAATGCCATGCTTGTAGCATTTTCATGCGTACTTTATTCAAGAGCTTGCATTTCATCTTACTTCTCACGAACTTTATGAATATCATGCTCGATGAATCATAATTTATTATTCTCACTCGTGTTTACTGAACTCGCGAATTTTCTTGAGCGTTCCAAATGCCTTTTATTATTCAAAACTAATTCTTGACCGCTTGTGATCACATACTTCTCTTTAAAACTATGCTTCTTTTGGACTCAAATTTCTTTTGCACCTTCACATGTTTATATATGCATGTATTTCAAAAATGCGAACAAACCATTCTTTTCTTTCCCCTTTCTTCGAAACCTTGCTAGAACATTGAGTGCTTTCTCTTATTTCTTCTTATTATTTTGTGAACATCTGCTGAACTGAACGCAAACGAGTGCCATGCTTGTGAAATTTCTGCGAGTATTTCCAGATTTTTCTTATTTCTTTCCTTTCCTCCTTTTTATGACTCTTTTCCTTGTTTCCTTACTACCATCTGTTTCATTTATTTATTATTATATATTTTTTTTACTTTTTATTTTATCCAATTACTAATATCAAAAACTTGTGATTCTTTCTTACAGCTGCAGCCCAAGGTGCTGAAGGGGCATGGCAGCCTCGCTCACGGGTATGAGTGGTACACATAGCTGAGTGAGATGGTGAGAGCTTTGGTGGATGCGGCCGGGTTTGGAGACTTCGTCAAACTCTTGACGAAGAGCTCCAATGACTTGCGACAGATTCACGCATTGTCGGAGCGGTGGTGGGACACCACCAGCACCTTCCATTTCGCCTTCGGGGAGATGACGATGACTCCTCTGGACTTCTCGATGATCACGGGGATTGCCTTCGGCGGAGAGCACTTACGGTATCTGACTGATCAGGAGTGGGACCAGGTGGAGCCATTGTTGGGAGTGGTTCCAGATGAGCCTTTGGTCACAGCCTGATGGTTCATGGATACATTTAGGGGTCAGCAGAGTTTCACCGATGAGCAGATGACCCGTGGTTTTCTCATGTACATGCTGGGGTGCTCTCTATTGAGCACCAAGGGTGATCGGGTCTCTGTTTCCCTGGTAGCGTCTTTGGAGCACCTGGACC
The DNA here is from genome assembly GCA_033977485.1 of Hydrangea macrophylla. Classification (NCBI taxonomy): domain Eukaryota; kingdom Viridiplantae; phylum Streptophyta; class Magnoliopsida; order Cornales; family Hydrangeaceae; genus Hydrangea; species Hydrangea macrophylla. The sequence continues at coordinate 64,943,222 of CM066997.1, forward strand.
GGATTGATGAGTATGACTGGGCTGGTGCAGGGTTAGCCGTCTTGTACAGGCATATGGGTGACATCTCCCGGGACAGGCCAACCTCCACTGGTGGCTATTGGAGAGCGTGGGAGGTATACCATTTTCTATATTTCACTGGTTATTACACTTTCAGAAATTTATTTAGATTGCGAGACTAACCCTCTCCCCTTTTTTTATTACAGATTTGGTCCCACGAGTACCTCTTCATGATGTCCCCTGAGACACGTGAGGCCGACAACCTTATCATGCCCCAGGGGCTGAAATGGGTGAAGGATGGGGTCGGGCGAAAGACCGGGGCCCATGACTTTGTTTCGATCAGGAACTTCCTGACGAACCTGAGGGAGCAGCACGTTCACTGCCAGCCCTGGCTTAGGGTGCTTCCTGAGGCTCGTGTGGAGATCCAGGAGTCGGTTGGATATGATCCGAGGAGACGACTCCTTGATGGGCCAGAGGGCCTGGCGTGGTACTTGGGAGAGAGGGTGACTAGGCAGTCACTGGCAGCCCCAGGATTCTTTGTGTCGTTCCCTCCTCCCGACTCTATGAGAACAACGGACACACTCCAGGGTAGCGAGCTGATGGCAGCTCTGATGGGCTTGGGCATTCATGACTTTGTGGATCCCCCCTCCGGATACCCAGCATTCCACGCCGCTAGGCTGATGCCGAACTTCCCTCTGATGGAAGTGACTCGGGTGAGTAAATGATTCCTTCATTCTTTTATGAGTTTTCTTTTATTCTTTATTTACGTTTTATTTTTATTTTTTTTGTTTGCAGCCTGTTCCTGCCGCAGCTCGTCCTCCTCCCTTACCTGAGTGGGATTGGACCATGTCGACCGTCTCGTTTGGCGAGCCTTTCTTGACGACGATTCCCCTGCTCTCACAAGGTGCCCCTACTATTCCTCTCCACTATGACGTCGTCCCGCGTGCCTACGCGGAGGAGGGCTTGACGTATGCCCACAGCGTGCGGTAGTGGGTTCTCGGGCGAGAGTGGATGGTAATAAACTTATCCCCATCTTTCATTTTGACTTTGACTTTGATTACCTCTTCTTTTACTAATCTTTATTCTTGGTTCTTGTTTTTAGGCTGAGGGAGCTCCGGTGACTGCTGCGGCTCAGTTGAGGACTCAAGTATTATTCTTGCCCTTTATTCTTAGTATTTCATTCGTTCTTTCAACCATTTCTGGGCTTATCCTTTCTCACTGCAGGCGGAGGAGATCAGAGTCTTGTCCCAGCAGGTGGGATAGCTTCAGCAGCGGCTCCAGCAGTTCGGCATTCCCCTCAGCAACACTCCCGGAGATGGCGATGCTGGACGAGGTGGAGGCAGCGGGAGTCAAGGCAGAAGCGGCGGTAGTGGCGGAGGTAGCAGCGGGGGTCGAGACAGGGACGGCGGTAGCGGTGGACGTGTAGGGAGCGGTGGAGGCAGCGGGACAGAGTCGAAGAAGGAGCCCCTCAGGCATACGACCCGTCAGACTCGCGGCCGAGGTCGAGGCTAATCCTGCTTTTTTTTTTTTTTTTACTTTTTATTTCTTTTGAGTGTTTTTGGGAGGGTGCATACTTTATTTGGTGGACTGTATATATATATGTTTACTCTCAACTTGGTGATGGCTCCATGATAGCCGGTAGGATAAGCACTTTTAATACCTTTATTATTATATTTTGCTTTTTCATTGATATTCACCGTACGTGCGACCATAGCTTGGTCCTTCTCTTGCCGTATGTGGGACCATAGCTTGGTCCCCTTTTATTTGATCTTTGAATGATTTTATCTCTTTTATTCATGGATGAAATGAATGAATGTATGCAATCATGACTTAGTCTTTGTTGCACGTGCTGCATGAAGCGCACGTTTTATTATCCTTTATCTAGTTTTCTGTTTGCAGGTGGGCTAAAAGTGTTACAAACAGATCCTGGCCAATGAAAAACTCAGAACAGCACTCAGTTAGGTCTCAGCGGCACTCGGTGAGTACCGCAGTGGCAGTCAGCGAATGCCGCGATGGCACTCACGGACTACCGTACGGCACTTCGTCGAGTGTCGTTCTACTTTACCGAGTGCCGCCCTGACTTCAGGCAGATCTACTTCTATTTATACCCTCTTTTCTTCAAAACTCCGCAAGACACCACCTTCTTTCATTCTCCCCTATCTCAAATGGCCCCCGTTAGCTCTCAAATCCTTTTCCCATGGATGGATACCCTTTTCGGTATCGATAGGCTCAATTTCGAGTGTTCCAGGCTAAACAACATCTTCTCCTTCTGACGAATGATCCTAAACGAAAGTTTGCTTCAAGCCGTTGTCCAATGTTGGGATCCTTCGCTCCATGTCTTCCGTTTCGGTCATCAAGAGATTTGTCCTCTGTTTGAAGAGTTCAGTGCTATCCTTTATACTGACCCTTCCGCGGATCTGACTGTACCTCTGGTGCAAGCCGGGTATGTTCAGGACTTGGCGGCTCTTCTCCATATATCCCGTGGTGCTGCGGGCTCTTTTATTCATGCCAGACAGGTCGACTTTGAGCATCTCTCCTCAGTTTATGCTCTCATCGGGGATCCTTACGACAGCGGACATCAAGTTATACGGCGTAGCGCTTTATCGATTGCTATGCTTTCTTACTTTCTCTTTCAGTCATCCTCCGACATTCTCATACCCATTGCCTGCGGTTTAAGAGAGATGAAGAGTGCAGTCATGCTGGTTCTTGGCGAGACTCTGATAGGTCTGGATCATTCCCATGCTACCGAGGCCATGTTATCTGTCGGGGCACCTTTTGTTTTACAGATTTGGCTCATGGAGCTTTTGGACCTCTTTATACACCCTTCCCATCTTCGTGGGTCACTTTCTTACGATCGTATAGAGATTCACAGCTTATTTTACTCTGCCGACGCATGGCTCGATTGGCTCCGGGGCCTCTCTTCCAGTGATATCTGCTGGGTCTGTCCACAGTGGATTCATCGCTCTATTGCTGTACGTCTTCCTTAGCGACCTAGCATCTGGCTGCCGGGCTTGCGTGCTACTACTTTCTACATTCCAAATCGGGTTGTCCGTCAGTTTGGACTTTTGCAGGAGACTACTGAATCCGTGACTGCTGATTTCAGCAGGGGGTCCACTTTGCGCCTTCCTATTGTGAAGGATTTTACTGAGGCTTGGCGCAGCAGGATGGCTGCTCAGTGCCCGAGGATTCCGGCTCTCCCCGTGCCTACTGCCCAGTACCTTCTAGAGATATAGGCCTTGGTTGCGAGACGAGCTTGACAGACACATGCATAATAAAGTAGACGAAAACAGGGAAAAGCTTGCCATTTTACAAAACTTTCTGACAGACCCTACCTACTCTTTTTACGCTTTTGAATGTAATTTCCTTTATTTTTCTTTAAGAAGTGTTGTCATCTTCTAGGAAAGTTCTAACATGTTTAATCAAAGTGCTCACCCCTTCAATTAATCTTTTATGAAGAATTCTCCTGTCAATGTCTTTACTTGGCCCTTTTTTTTTTTACAGCTTTACTCCTTCTATACCATAAATTCTCATTTGTTTCTTTATAGTACTTATTTTAATAGCCAGGTGATCCAAAGGCGGGTCTTGTATCTGGGTTCTTTAGCTAGCAAACGGAGTTTGCCCCTGGTTTTAGGGCTTCGAAGGGGTTCTGGGCAAACGCCAGTTTGCCCCTAGTTTAGCATAGGGCTTTTTCTTTTTAGGTTTTTATGGGCCGAAGGCTTTTGAGAGCCCGCCTACTTATCCCGGAATGGGTATCAGGCCTGCAGTAGTTCGGTGTAAGGCTAGAAGGAAGACACCGCTCGGGCAGTTTTATTTTCAACGACCGAACCAAGTGGGATGCCTACGTATCCCCTAGCGGGAATCAGGTCGACCGTAGTTCATCAAGGTAGGAGATTTTGAAAGAAACGGTTACAAGCAAAATATTTCTTGAGGCGATCGAGGTTAATTGGTTGCTTAAATTCAACCCCGTCCAGGTCCATGAGATAGGCCGCCCCTCCATAAAGGAGAGTCTTTATGATGTACGGCCCAACCCAGTTGGGTTTGAATTTTCCTCTGGGGTCATAAACGGGCACTTTCAGTTCTTTGAGGACTAGGTCACCCTCAGCAAGCTTCCTTGGGCGGACCTTCTTGTTGAAAGCACGAGCTATTCTCTTCTGGTACCCCCGAGTATGCTTTATCGCGGCCAGCCTCTTCTCATCCAGCAACATCAGCTCTTCATACCTTCCTCGTATCCACTCTGATTCAGTGATCTCACACTCTGCCAAAACCCTAAGAGAGGGCATCTCTACATCGATTGGGAGAACGGCCTCCATGCCGTAAACCAGTGAATAAGGTGTAGCTCCTGTAGAAGTCCTTACAGAGGTCCAGTACCCCCATAGTGCGAATGGCAACTTCTCATGCCAATCTTTGTATGTATCCGTTGTTTTCCCCAAGATTGCTTTAACATTCTTATTTGCTGCTTCTACTGCTCCATTCGTTTGAGGCCTACACGGGGATGACTGATGGTGAGTGATCTTATACTTCTCTAAGAGCAGGATAACCTCTCCTTGGAAATGACTGCCATGATCGGAGATGAACTCATTCGGGACCCCATACCTGTAGATTATGTTTTTCTCGATGAAACTCACCACGTCTTTGGCTTTCAAAGTTGCATACAAGGCTGCTTCTACCCATTTGGTAAAGTAATCGATTGCCACGATTATGTATCGGTGCCCATTGGAAGCCTTCGGAACTATCTCACCAATGATATCGATCCCCCATACGAAAAATGGCCAAGGGGTGGTCATGCTATAGAGTTGTGACGGCGGGGTATACATCAGTTTTGCATGAATTTGACACTTGTGACACCTCCTGACATATTCGCAACAATCTTTGTCCAAGGTCGTCCAATAATACCCCTGTCGGATCATCTTCTTTGCCAGCATGTGCCCATTTATGTGGGGTCCACATACTCCCTCATGTATTTCCTCCATCATTCTCTTAGCTTCTTTCCCATATAGGCACTCCAGATTATACCTGGCGTAGGATTTCTTCCATAGCTTATCTGCGTAAATCACAAATTGAGCAGCGAATCGTCGAATCGTTTTTCTGTCCTTTTCTGAGGCTCCTTCGGGGTATTCGCCTTTTTTAATGAACTTCCACACATCTTCATACCAAGGCACTTCATCTTCTCTTTCTATGGCCGCGATCATTTCGAATGACGGTTGACTCCTCACTTCTATGGATAGCGGGATCATGGCAGTTTTGGAAGGGATTTGGATCATCGAAGCTAAGGTAGCCAAGGAGTCGGCTAGCTGGTTCTCTTCACGAGGGAGGTAGTAAAAAGAAATCTTCTTGAACTGGGCTTTCAGACTTTCCAGGTAATCACGGTAAGGTCTCAATTTCTCATGCTTTACTCTTCAGTCTCCTCGGACTTGGGATATGACCAAATTAGAATCTCTGAAGACATCAATCTGTTCGACTTTCAAAGCCAAGGCTGCTTCCATCCCAATTATGCACTCTTCGTACTCCGCGGTGTTGTTGGTTGAGTTATTCTTGAGTTTGACGGCTAATGGGGTAGGGGCCCCATCAGGCGCTATGAGAATGATTCCAACTCCATAACCTAGTTGGTTGGCTGCTCCGTCGAAGTACATTTTCCACAGGTCCTCCTTTACCCCCATTATTCTTTCATTCGGGAACTTGAATTCTCCCTCGTCCTTGGAATCTATAGTGAGGTCGGCCAAAAACTCAGCGACAGCCCTTCCCTTCACAGACTTGGCGGTGACATACTTGATGTCGAACTCAGCTAGCATCATGGTCCAGCGGGAAATCCTACTGGTTAAGACGGGCTTTTTGAATAGGTATTTTAATGGGTCCATTCGGGATATCGGGATTACAGGGAAGGCTAGCATGTAGTGGCGAAGGCGACGGGTACACCAAACCAAGGCCCAACAGGCCTTTTCCAAAGGTGAATACTTTAACTCATATCCAACCATTCATTTGCTCAAGTAGTAAATGGCCTTCTCCACGTGCCCCTCTTCTCCTTCCTGGGCCAACATACACCCCATCGAATCTTCGGATACGGAGAGATAAAGTAGCAGGGGTCTCCCAGGCGAAGGTGGTGACAGGACAGGTGAGTTTTGGAGGTAGGTTTTGATTTTGTCGAAGGCTTGTTGGCAAGGGGCATCCCATTTAAATTTCTCTCCCTTTCTGAGCAGTTTGAAAAGTGGGTCGTAGGTTAAGGTAAGTTTGGAAATGAAGCGACTGATGAACTGTATTCTCCCCAAGAATCCTCTCAGTTCTTTTTCGCCTTTTGGTGGGTTCATTTCAGTTATGGCTTTTATCTTGGTGGGGTCCACCTCTATTCCCCTCTGAGTAATGAGAAATCCCAATAATTTTCCAATAGTGACTCCGAACGTACATTTCTGCGGGTTTAGCCTCATTTTGAACTCCCTCAATCTCTCAAAGAACTTTGTCAAAGCCTCTAGGTGTCCTCCCCTTTCTTTGGATTTTACAATCATATCATCCACATATACCTCCACCTCTTTGTGGATCATGTCGTGTAATAAAGTTGTGGCAGCCCTTTGATAGGTCGCACCTGCATTTTTTAGTCCGAATGGTATGACCCTATAGCAGTACGTCCCCCACGGAGTAATGAACGTGGTTTTCTCCATATCCTCGGGTGCCATGAGGATTTGATTATACCCAGAGAATCCATCCATGAATGACAGAAGCTCGTGCCCCGCAGTGTTATCAACTAACACGTGGATGTGGGGTAGCGGGAAATCGTCTTTAGGGCTCGCCCTGTTTAAATCTCGAAAATCAACGCAAACCCTAACACGACCATCCTTCTTTGGGACAGGTACAATGTTGGCGATCCACTCAGGATACTCGGTGACCATCAAGAATCCAACCTTTAATTGCTTTTCAACCTCCTTTTTTACTTTAAGTGCCCATTCTGGCCTTATTCGCCTCAATTTTTGTTTTATGGGTTTTGAATTAGGAAAGAGAGGGATGTGGTGCTGGACTATTTTTGGATCAATACCTGGCATATCATTATAAGACCATGCAAAAACATCTTTGAATTCATTTAATAGATTGATTAGTTCTTTGCTTTCTTCATTGCTAAGTGCTGAGCCAATAAAAACATTTTGGGGGTGATTTTCATTTCCCAGATTAATTGTTAGGGTGTTCTCTATTATTTTGCATACAGATTCATTTTCTTTTTCAACTAATTTCTGCAATTCATCAGGTATTTCACATTCATCGCATTCATTAAGCGCATTCGAGTAGGCGGAATCGGTCATACTTTCATTGATTTTGCTAGGAGTGATTACAACAGACATAGCGATAGTAAGACGCCTCATTTGGGCCATTACAGACTCTGGGTGATGGGGATACTTATCACTAGACTCAAAGACCCACTCCTTGTTGACCCCCTGCTTGAGCTCCATAGTGTTGCAACCAGGCAGTTTCCCAGTTTTCGTCTTCTCTTCTTCCTCTAGTTCTTCCTCTTCTTCCTTCGGCTCTTCTTCCAACACATCCTTATCATTCTCCTCCTCAATATTGACTTCCAGGCCCTCGTCTTCTTTCCCTTTTTCTTCGGCTTTTACCCCTTTTTTGCTCAACAGGTCCTGCATGACCGGTCCATCCAGTACACCAATCCAATCGTTGACGGTAGCAGACTTTTCAGGCATTTGCAAAAACGGGTCTTTGTACTCGGAGAATTCGTGGGAGAAAAAGATCTCGAACCCCGGCTTTAAACGCTTGTCTTTCTGGTCCATCCATGGCTCTGGGAAGCCACAGAAGGGGAAATCTTCTCCGTCCTTTACGAAGTAACCGTTGAGTGTTTTTTTGATAAGGGTCTAGTGGTGCATCGATGGCCTTTGTCTTTGCCCTCAGTTCCTTCTTTGTCGGCTGGTACCCAGGCCATGAGTGTGAGTCTGAGTTGGAATGGGCGGAAATTCAAGCATGCCCTGGAGGTTTTCCCCAACCCTAATCCTAGAAAGAAACCCATTCTCTTCATGATCCCCGCGACCACTGGACTGGCGTACTGATCAAAATGGAGCGGTAGAAACTCTCTTGGCTTTACCTCTTCCAGCATGCTGATGAACTTGAACCCTCCTATTTTTGCTTCTTCTTCTTACAACTGTAATTCTAGAATCGGTGCACTTGATGATGTTTCGGGCGAACGAATCCAGCTGTCCCCGAGGATATCACAGACTTTATTCTCCCAAACATACTTAACCTTCTGATGGATTGTTGACGGTATACCACCCAAATTGTCCAACCAAGGCCTACCTAGAAGCAAGTTGAAGGAAGCGGGGATGTCGATGACCTGGAAGTCAGCTTCTTTTCCAAAAGGGCCGATAACGAGACGAAGAAAGACTATCCCCATGACCGTTCTCTGGGTGTTGTCGTAGGTTCTTATCCTCTGCTCTGACGGTGTAAATGTCGACTCATCCAGGCCCATTCGCTTAGCCATTCGAAAGGGACATATGTTGAGGGCCGATCCATTGTCAACCAGGCAAGCAGGCACGACGTTCCCCAAGCATTCGACAATGACATATAATGGTTTATTACAAACGGGCCCTCCCAGAGGTAAGTCATTTGACGAGAAGGTAATAGCCAAAGTTGGGATTTTGCCGATCAGGCCTATGAGGTCCTCCGGGGTGGTGTTGATAGACACGTCAGATTAGTTCAGAGCGTCTAGGACCGCCTGCCTGTGGCGTTTGGAGGCAATCAGCAACCCCCAAATGGTGATATTGGCCTGAGTGTTCTTCATCTGCCTTAGAACCCTGTCTTCTTTCGCTTCTTCATCAACTTTGCCCTTTCCCTTATCTAGATCTCTCCCAGGGTGATCTATCTTTAGCTCATGTGGTTTAAAGAGTCTGCCCGATCGAGTTAAATGGCTGACTTCTTTCCTTGCTCATAAATTGTCAACTTCTAAATCAACTTGACAAGCGGGTGTATTTGTAGAATATAACCGCGCTAAAAGAGAAAAATACACTAGGAAAGTCTATAATTCCCCTGTTTATCTGCAGTTTGAATTACAATACCAGTTTTTGCACAAATTGATTAAACTATGATAAGTGGTATTGTTTTAGTGATTATTTGTGCAGATTATTGCTGCTGTATATAAGATTGAAGAATGTTGATAAAAGGAAATGCTTGGCCCTGATGAAGATAACTCAATGCTGAAATACAAGGTTCGAGCGATCGATAAGGATTCGAGCGATCGACGTTTTGATCGATCGAATGGAGTTCAAGCGATCTAAGTTTCTGGAAGTTCAATCGATCGAGGGTTTTTCGATCGATCGAGTATGCCTTTTATCAGAATATACGCGCACGCAGCAGGAACGGGTTTTAACCCTAGCATTAGGTCGAAGCTATATATATTCAGTTTGTTTACATCTCAAAGGGACGCCCCACTTGTTTTTCTTCAGTTTTCATAGAGAGAGGAGAGTTGTTCTTGTTTTGTAGGTTATTAACCAAGCTTTGACATTACTAGTTGGGATTTTTCTTGTGATTTAATACAAGTTCTTCAATTCAGGTTAAGTAGTTATCATTTTACTTACATATTGCACTCAGTTAATGGTAGTTAGCGTTTAATCTTACTGTTTGTTTATGCTATATACATTTAAATCTTAAGTTTTTTATCGTTTTAATGAAAATCTCAAAACTAAACGTTACCTTAATGACTTTTTACGTTAAAAATAAATCTGAGACTCCTCAGATCATGTCTGAGTAGTCCGGGGTTGGGAAATCGCGATGAAACCGTGATTTCAGACCTCTGCCATGCACTATTTTTATTCCTGTGTTCGATCGATCGAATGTACTTCGATCGATCGGACCAGAGACATAGTCGAGCGATCGAAGTTAATTCGATCGATCGAGAGATGAAGAAGTTCGATCGATCGAATGCGCGTCGATCGATCGAGGACTCTGATTCTTGAGGACATCTAATACAGTATTCCAAGACTTTCTGTTTTACTGATTCGTTATCAAACTGTCCCCAAATGCTCAGTTTGTCAAAACAGCTTTAAACTTTAAGCCTTAAGGCATTTTCTTTCAATATATTTTGCAAACCACCCTCAATGCTAACACCATTGTAGGTGGGAGTCTTAACTATTGGATTAAACCACCTTTGTGTATTTCAAACTTAATTGTGATGATATAGTCCCAGTCATGAAAGGACTATTGATTCTACATCCTTAGAGAAGTACGGGATATTGTAGAAGTTGCCCTCCATTGAGCTTAATTGCATTTGCATGGTAGATGGTTGAGTCATAGTGGATTCGCGTAATCCCAACACTTTCTTTTATTAAGTAAAACCATTTTTAGATCTTGCTTTAGTTAAATAGTTAATCATTAGTTAATTTAATTTAGTTGTTTTTAAGTTTAGTAGTTATTATTTGTAGAACTTCGTGTTCTACACTTCTCTTAAAATATTGAATTTTCTTTTCTTTTAGAGTCTAATCTAAGTCAGTTGATTTCTATCCTTCCCTGTGGGATCGACCTGGTCTTACCAGTTACTACTTGCACGTCCACCTACACTTGGGTGTTGCACAAGAGCGCACAAGATTTTCGCCGTGTCAAGTTTTTGGCGCCGTTGACGGGGAAGGCGACGATCAATTCCTTAGATTACCTCAGTCTCTCTTCATCTCTTTCTGTTTTTATTTTCTCTTCTTTTCAGTTCTTTTGGTAAACACTCACCTTAGGGACTCTCCTAGTTCATGTCCAATAATTCTATTGAAGGAATTTTTGGAAATCCTTTCTACCGCTCTGACTCTTATAGTTCTGTTAATCCGATAGCCACTCCAACTGAATCAATGGATGATCATCAGAGTGAAAATGGTGACAATGTTGTGGTACCAATTGATGAGGCACTGCGTCCTCTTTGTGATCTCATGCAACCAGAACATGCACCTACGCCCTCTTGCATTCAAATCCCACCACATAATGGCGAATTTCAGTTTCGCAATGGGATGATCCAACTGCTTCCCACTTTTCATGGGATGGAAAGTGAGAAGGCGTACTTACATGTCACTGATTTCGAGGATGTTTGCAAAAAATTCTCGCAGAATTGTCCTAGGGAGGTGACGTATCTAATGTTATTCCCCTTCACTTTGAAAGATAAAGCGAAGGCGTGGCTCCACTCCCTTAAACCTAATTCAATTTTCACCTGGCATGCGATGAGCACCGCGTTTCTGAAGAAATTCTATCCTACTCGCATGACCACAGATCTTCAGCGTCAAATCAATTCCTATAAACAAAAGAGCAATGAAACCTTCACACAAGCGTGGGAGCGTTTCAAAGATTTGCTTCTCTCATGCCCATACCATGGGTTTGAGAAATGGCGAACTATCAACTTCTTTTATCAAGGATTGAATGGTGAAACGAAGAAGTTGGTAGAAACTATGAGTTCTGGACCATTTCTGCGTAAAAACACCGAGGAGGCTGAAGCCCATTTCGAATGGTTAGCTGAATACGCTCATGAATGGTCAAATTCTGACAATGTCTCATGCTCACAGATATCCTGTGTAGAGGAGAAAAGTCTATACCAACTAACCAGTGAAGATCACCTCATGACTAAATATGCAGAACTGGCAAAGAAGGTAGAGGAGTTAAGCATGAAAGGAGAGAGCTCTAGGCAAGTTATGCCTGAAGAACCATGCGGCACATGCAACATGTTGGGACATACAACTCAATATTGTCCCAATGTGCTGTATTTTCAAGAGCAGGCCCCTATGGAGATGAATGCTATGCAAGGTTTTCGAGGGGCGGGGAATTCCAACAATAACTTTCAAAGTAACAATAGATGGAATAACCCCGGTTTTGATTGGAGAAATAATGCTGGGACCCAAAATCAATATCAACAGCAGCCCTACAACAACAATCAATATCAAGGGCAAAACAATAGGCCGTCCCATCAATACAATCAAAACAGAACCAATACATACAACCAAGCTCAACCCTCCAATGCACCACAAACCAATACCTATGTGCCACCGCACAAGAAGGTACAAGAAGAAGAGCCACTTGCTAATGCCAATCTAACGCAGCAACTCATACAGATGATGAGTAGAATGTCTGCCACGTTAGAAAGGATAGATGCACGGCAAGAGGGTTCATGAGGAACATTCCCTGCCCAACCACTTCCGAACCCCAAAGGACATAATAATGGTCCTAACAATCAAGAACATGCTAAAGTCGTGACTACATTGAGAAGTGGAAGAATCATAGATAAAAGCATGCCTCTGTCTACACCCGAAGTGTACAAAGAGGAGGAAGTGGTGGATAATGAGCTTGAGCAACCATCTACTCGAAAGGAGGAGCCGTCTACTAATGACGAGGCAATAAAGGCAAACATTGAAGCTCCTAGAGTGGAGGAAGAAGTTGAACGAAGGCCTGGAAAGGAGTCTGTGAAGGATGAACCACCAAAATGCCCTTTTCCTGCACCTTACCCTCAACGGTTGAAGAAACCCAAGAATGAGACAAAGAATCAGGAGTTTCTGGAATTGTTTAAACAAGTTAAAATTAACCTTCCACTCCTAGATGCTATCAAGCAAATGCCGGCCTATGCGAAGTATCTCAAAGATCTATGCACGGTCAAGAGGAGGCAAAGCGTGAAGAAACATGCTTATGTCGCGTGCCAAGCAAGTGCGATTATTCAAAATGAGTTGCCTCCAAAACTTAAAGATCCCGGTACACCTACTGTCTCATGTAGAATTGGGAATCAAAGGATAGATAACGCACTCCTCGATTTAGGAGCAAGCGTGAACCTGCTGCCATATTCAGTCTATAAACAGCTAGGGTTGGGTGAACTCAAACCCACCCGAGTCGCTTTGCAATTGGCAGACAGATCTGTGAAGTACCCTAGAGGGGTGTTAGAGGACGTCCTTGTCCAAATAGACTCTTTTGTCTTTCCGGTTGATTTCGTGATATTGGACACCGAACCTGTGTCTAATCATGGTGCACATATCCCGGTTATATTTGGACGCCCATTCCTCAACACTATTGATGCCACGATCAAGGTTAGAAGTGGTATCATGACTATCGTATTCGGGAACATGACATTGAATGTAAAAATTTTTTCTAATCCCCGACCTGAAGAATACGATGATGAGGAAGAAATTCATTATATAGACACGGTCATTGAAGATGAAGTTGATGTGGTCGACTACAAGGATCCTTTAGAAGTTGTGATGACTCAATTTGGCGATATCTATCAGCCTGCGGAGTCAACTCCATTGGATGCTGATCTAAACCAGACGTGTCTTATGATGGATACAATAGAGGAGGATAGAGCAGAATGCATGTGGGTAATGCCATATGAACAATTGCCTCCTAAAACTAAGTTGGCAATGCCTTCTAGTTTTCAGTTTCCGGAGTTAGAGTTAAAGGAGCTACCCAAAGAGCTAAAATACGCATTCTTAGGGACTGGAAAAACCTACCCTGTGATCATTTCATCCGCTTTAACTCATGAACAGGAAGGTAAGCTAGTGCAAATGCTGACCAAGCATAAGGATGCTATGGGATGGACAATTGCTGACCTCAAAGGCATAAGCCCATCCATATGCACGCATAAGATATATCTGGAGGAAGACGCTAAACCCTCAAGGCAAATGCAAAGGCGTCTGAATCCCAATATGCAAGAAGTGGTTAAAAAGGAAGTGCTCAAACTACTTGATGTTGGGATGATTTATCCGATATCTGATAGTCCTTGGGTCAGTCCAACCCAAGTGGTTCCAAAGAAAGCAGGCATAACGGTCATCCCGAACAAAGATGGTGAATTAGTACCAACACGTGTCCCCACTGGATGGAGGATGTGTATTGACTACAGGAAGTTGAATACTGTGACCCGAAAGGACCATTTTCCTTTGCCATTCATGGATCAAATGCTAGAACGTGTGGCAGGTCACAAGTATTACTGCTTTTTGGATGGATATAGTGGATACAACCAAATTGAAATTGCTCCTGAAGATCAGGAGAAAACCACATTCACTTGTCCATTTGGTACATTTGCCTACAGTCGAATGCCGTTTGGCTTATGTAATGCACCGGCTACCTTTCAGCGGTGCATGCTAAGTATATTTAGTGACATGGTCGAAAACATCCTTGAAGTCTTCATGGATGATTTTTCAGTGTTTGGCCATAGCTTTGAAGATTGCCTCAGCAATCTTAAGTAGGTATTAACGCGATGTGAGGACAAACACCTAGTTTTGAATTGGGAAAAGTGTCACTTTATGGTGACCAAGGGAATAGTCCTCGGCCATATAATCTCTGATGAAGGAATCCAAGTGGATAAGGCCAAAATCGACATAATCTCAAATCTACCTGTCCCCCGTACAGTGAGAGATATCCGTTCATTCTTGGGGCATGCGGGATTTTATCGTCGATTTATCCAGAACTTCAGTGCAATCTCTCGACCGCTTTGTCAACTTCTTGTCAAAGATGCACCATTCGAGTGGTCAGAGAGTTGCCAAAAGTCCTTCGAGGATCTAAAAGAGCTCCTCACCTCCGCACCTATAATACAGGCACCCGACTGGAGTTTGCCTTTCGAATTAATGTGCGATGCTAGTGATTACGCCATTGGTGCGGTCCTAGGCCAGAGAAAGGACAATAAGCCATATGTGATATACTATGCCAGCCGAACTCTAAATGAAGCTCAAATGAACTATACAACTACTGAAAAGGAGTTGTTGGCTGTAGTATTCGCCTTGGATAAGTTTAGGTCTTATTTGATAGGGTCACCAATCGTCTGTTTTACAGATCATTCGGCCCTTAAGTATCTGCTGTCTAAGAAAGATGCTAAACAACGGCTCATTCGCTGGATACTCTTACTCCAAGAGTTTGATCTAACAATCAAAGATAAGAAAGGAGTAGAGAATGTGGTTGCGGACCATTTGTCACGATTGACTTTTGTCGACAATACCGACTCCCAATCCATTAGGGATGAGTTCCCGGACGAACAGCTATTGGCAGTAAGTAGTCTGCCTTGGTATGCTGATATTGTAAACTACCTTGTCACAGGGGAGACACCGAATCATTGGTCGAACCAAGACAGAAAACAGTTCCTCTCATTCGCGCGCCATTTCTTCTTTGATGACCCATATCTTTTCAAGTACTGTGCTGATCAGGTTATCAGGCGCTGCGTTCCCAATGAGGATATAACCGTAATTTTAGCATCATGCCATTCTGAGGCATGCGGTGGCAACTTCGCGTCACAGAAGACCACACAAAAAGTTCTACAAAGTGGTTTTTACTGGCCCACAGTTTTCAAAGATGCATATTCCTTTTGCAAGACATGCCAATGCTGTCAAAAGCTTGGAACTATTTCTAAAAGGAATTCTATGCCTTTAACCCCTATCATCACAATTGAGATATTTGATTGTTGGGGCATAGATTTTATGGGCCCATTTCCCAAGTCTAATAACTGTGAATACATACTCCTTGCTGTAGAGTATGTGTCAAAATGGGTAGAAGCGATACCAACGAGACGAAATGACCACAGAACGGTCATGTCCTTTCTCAGAGAGCATATCTTGTCTCGTTTTGGAACTCCGAAAGCTTTACTAAGTGACCAAGGCAAACATTTCTGCAATAGACCCTTGGAATCACTTCTCAAGAAATACGGAGTCCACCATAAAATCGCTCTTGCTTATCATCCACAGTCAAATGGGCAAGCGGAATTGGCTAATCGAGAAATCAAGCATATTCTCGAAAAGACGGTTAGCTCCAACCGAAAAGACTGGGCATACAAGCTAACCGACGCTTTGTGGGCATATCGTACTGCCTACAAGACGAATCTTGGTATGTCCCCGTATAGATTGGTTTACGGGAAAGCTTGCCACCTTCCTGTTGAAATTGAACATAAAGCTTACTGGACGACACGCTCATTGAACTTTGATATTCAAGAGGGAGGTCAGTTACGTAAGCTCCAACTTGCAGAACTAGAGGAAATACGACGAGATGCATATGACTCTGCAAGGTTGCATAAGGAAAGGTTGAAGGCTCGCCACGATCGTACGATTTTTCGTAAATTATTTGAGCCGGGGTAGAAAGTTTTGCTGTATGACTCTCGCCTCCACCTTTTCCCAGGAAAGCTCCGCTCCCGTTGGACAGGCCCGTTCATTATAAAAACTGTTTTTCCACACGGGGCAGTTGAGCTTGTCAATCCTACGAATGATGATTGTTTCAAGGTCAATGGCCAAAGATTGAAACCGTTCTTGGAGGACTTCCAACCTGAAGTTAAGCACATCCAGCTGGATGAGCCCAACTATTCTCCCACTTAAATTCTAAAGTGGAGTTCCATTTTATTGTTGTATTTCTTTTCTTTCCCTGCATGTTAGTTTCCTCTCTTTTGTTCTTTTAAGTCTTTGTTCATTCTTTTTGCATTTGTGATCTAGTTCTAATCCGTTATACCTTAAACCACTTTGTTGCAGGTGCAGAGATGCGAGGTGATGATGCTCATTCTATCGGTTCATGGGCTGATTCAGAATGTCGTTGTGGCACCTGGACTGAGGACTCACACCCTGCCCTTTGCTTCATCAAGATCCTGAAGCTCATTCTCTCATTGATGCTGCTCAAGGGTACATTCCATACCCACCGGACCTCCTTGACATCAATCTATATGAAAATATGGGATTTCAGGATGACGATGATGTGGATGAGGAAGAAGATCTGTACATGGGAAGAATGGTGGATGATGCACTCATGGCACAATGGGAAAATGATGATATGTGGGAGCCATGGGAAGATCATGACCTCCAGGATGTCGTCCCAGAACGCCATAATGACGTTTTTGTTTTTGATGATGACTTCCTTGTTCCTGAGTTGGTCCCATACCGCTATGTGCACTTGAGCTTTCTGCTATTCAGGCTCCAATGCCCCTTACCAGCTAGTGCATTTTGGGAATCCATGCCAATAGTGAGGTTGGAACTGAGTCACATCTCTTTGTTTCTATTCCTTATTTTTTTTGTTATTTTCGTGTTTAATCTGTGTTTCTTGTGTTCGATTATCCTAATTTTGTTTTGTTTGTCTTTTGTTTTTCTTTCTTTGTCCAGGATTGTCACTATGCCTTTCAATGGTATTCCGGTATTCCTTCCACATCAACTGATTCATGGTTTTGGGCCCTATATAAGGCCCCCACACACTCCACTATAAGAGGACAGTCCGTTGCGCAATTACACTCCTTTATCTGTGTCTCCATCCGGATCACCTCTTGCATGGGCTTTCAATTCCTTAGAGACACCAGACGTGCTCGATGATGTCCTTGCTGCTTTTCGATTGTTCTGGGAAAGGGAATCATCCTGTTTGGACTCCACATGCGAAGATCTAACGGGGAATGAAGCAATGGTGGAAGAAGGAATCTTCTTGTTAGATGATTAGTGTCCCACTTCAATTGTGCTTTGTCTTTTCATTAGTATTTTAGCAATTGAAGTGTAATCCTAGACAACAATATTTTTAGTTCTAGTTTTATTTTCGTTTTCTTTAGTTCAATAAGGTATTGAACACCATTGGGGGTAATAATGTTGCAATATGGATGCTATTCTAAATTTTATTTCTATAAAAATTGCAATTTTCTAATATGAGGATGAGTTTTTGGGCTTACATGTCCTGTACTGCACTGTTTTATCATTCTACTGTATGTCTAGCATAATGTTGGCTAGTTGGGGGTACATTGTGTCTAAATTCTGTGAAGTTGTTGGAAAATCTAGGTTCGATCGATCGAAAGATTCTCAATCGATCGAACGTATCACATTCTCGAGCGCTTGAAATATCTCAATCGATCGAACGTTCGATCACTCTAACACATCTCGATCGATCGAGAGTTGTATTTAAATGAGGCTTCCAGCGTACACTTCATCAGTCTCTTCATCTTCCTCACTCTCTCGAGTGATCGGCGACAGCGGGATTGGGCGATTCTCGAGCTTCAGGTCCCATTTTTGAAGGTTTCTGGTCCCACCCTGTACACCCTGCATCACCCCCTGCATCATCCTCTTCATCACCTACACCTCCTCTGCACACATCCCGAGGTAAGGCCACGAGCTCCCCCTCCTTCCATGTTCATTCAAATCTTAATAGGGGTGCCCCCATTGGTCGTTTGACCATTCTCTTGTAGTCTTGATCTTGTTTTCTTTGTTCTGTTTTATTTTTTCCGTTCATCTCCTCGTTGCTGCGCATCTCTGTTCTCGATCGATCGAGAAACGTCGAGCGATCGAACATTCTTGCATTTTTCGATCGATCGAAACGATTCGAGCGATCGACGTCTGGTATAATTCGATCGATCGATACAAGTTCGATCGCTCGGACAAGAGCAGTGGCAGTTTCCTTTTTTCTTTTCAAATTCCTGTTTTAATTGTCATTTCTTGTCCTTTTCCATTTCAGGATCCTCGCAATGAACCCCGTTAGAGGGTATCACAGGGAGAAGCCCTTCGACCTTGCCATTCCTGACCCGGTTCCGCACCATGGCTTCCGGGGCACCCCTGACCTCCAGTGGTTCACACGCTACTTCCAGTCTAGGAAGGTCATGATAGAGCGACCACTTGAGACGGCATGGCTCGCTACTCCCTGGTATCTCGCCCGCCTCCGGGCTATGCCACACTGGTATGATTTGCTCTCTCGGGCGAAGAGAGTGAATCTCTCGTGGATTCGCGCAGCTTGTGCGACGATGATTAGAGATCCTGATGCCGCATTCACACTGCGATCATTCTTCCGCGGCCGGGAGATCGTGTTCAGTCCGGCTACCGTCTCAGCTGCTCTAGGCATCCCGGAGGTACCCGACTGTGTATGCCCGCACCGTGCTGGCACGCCAGTGCTCTTACCCACTGCTGTTATCCGAGAGCTTACCGGGGGTGCATTACCGAGCTGGGATGGTACGGCCCTTATTGCTGATGTTTATTTGACAGATAATTATCATATGCTCCACCTTACGTTGAGCAATTGTCTATTGGTCACCTCCTACCGGGAGAAGATTGCTGCCTGGTATGCTCATGTTTTATTTGCCATCGGGACGGGGTTACCAGTCTGTTTGCCTCGCCTATATATTGACTTCATGAGGCACCCCACTTGCTACATTGCTGCCAAGAAGCACCTGAAAGGTGCTTGGGCCATTCATAGGGTGATCGAGCAGGATGGCCTCCTTCCCTTACCTGATGATGCGACTTCTCAGGCTCGCAGTAGATTTGGCGAGACAGCTTCTCGCCATTCAGATGCTCAGAGGAGGAAAAGAAAGGGAAAGGGGAAAGCGAAAGTTGGAGAGAAGAGGAGGAGAGTCGATGGCACCGATACAGAGGGTGCAGCTTCAGGGACGCCGACAGAGGCTGAGGAGCTTGATTCTGACGATGAGGTTGATCCTCTAGTGGAGATTGCACAGTTTGAGCTGAGACAGCAATCTCAGGCTCAAACTCAGGCCCAGGGAGAGTCTTCGTCATCCGTGCCTCTCCTGACGGTTCATGAGCTATTGTTGGAGGAGAGGGAGGCTCGGATCAGACTCGAGGGCCGAGTGGCCCACATGACGACATTGTTAGAGGCTATTCTGATTCAGTTGGGGGTTGATCAGTCCTTACATACACCCCCACGTACTGCTCCTGCTACCGCACCGGTTACCACTGACCCACCTACCACTACTTCCCCTCCTGCACATCCTACGGCTGATCCATCCACTTCTGAGACCCTATCACCACATCCTGATCCTGTTCCACCATCGTCCTCGACAGCACCACCTTCTACGGAGCCCCCACTTCCACCACCTCCAGTCATCACTGAGAGTGACCCGACGACGGCTAGTACTGTTGTTGAGGGTGGAGTTGCGGATACCTCCGATGCGCCGATCGAGATATTATCAGATGTTGCGGAGGATGCGTAGGTGGTGACTGTGCGAGTGTTTGGAGAGTTTTGATGTATTTTCTTTCTTTTTTTTTTTATCTCTCTGCTCTCATTTTGTACATGTTTTTTTTTTTGGGATTATTTGGGACTGACGGTGGTTCTGTTTCGACTGTTGGATGTTTTTGACATTGTACGACCTCTATTATCACTGCTATGTCATTTCCATTACTTTACTTTTACAGTGATTGTTTCGTTTTCATTTATAGATCATACGCTTATTGTACCTTTGTATATCTTTCGTTTGATCTTGGTTGCTTGGAGATTGAATAGGTCTTTACAGATTGTTACGCTTGCAGTCATTGCGTTGCTTTAGCAGGTGATATCTTTTTATTTATTGTTGAAAATCAACTTCTGAGGTCGTCGCGATTTTCAGTTGGGGGTGGGATGTAAATAGATTATCACCTGAGCACATTTACATTATTAGCAATCTGATTCATTACATTGAACGATCATGTTATTATGAACTTTATTAGTGGAATACTTTTAAATATTCTCTCTTACTTAACCGCTATCAAGCGATGATACATTCATGTTAATCTCATCCTTTTATGAATTACATTCACGCGTTTTTCTAGTGTCACTAAGACAAATGCATATGTTGAACATTCTAGTATCCAACACCCATTTGCACACGTTAATAGCTATGCTGAAAACTTAAACAAGAGTTAATACGACTGTTATGCTTTAAGGAATAAATAGTGGAAACTAGTTACCCTTAGTGAGCTTTTGGGCCCAAACTTCAATTCTGAGGGACTTATCACAATAAATTCGAATTGTTTTTCTTGAAGATACTTTAAATTCATTGAATAGTCTTAAAATTCTTCATTTAGGCTATTTCTTAGAGGAGAACGTTCAGGATTTACCAATTAAACTCAATGAACATTGAAGTGCTACAAACCAAGAAGTTAAGAAAAATGATTTAAGCCATCGTTATTCATTCCTTACCTTTTTCACATACCTGTATCAACATCCAAGAATGTCTTAACCCCACACTGATTAAATATTGCCAATATGAAAGCCCAAAACCCTTCATTTGATACTTTAACCTCTATAAACTCAATTGCACATTTAATGTGATAAAAATTATTGAAGTATGTGACAAGAAGGGAGTAGTGTGGGAAGGATGTTATAAAAAGATTTTTTTTGCAAGGAGATGTTGAATATATATAAATAAAAAATAAAAATAAAAATAAAAAAGAAAAAAAAAGAAGAAGAAGAAAAAGAGAAAAGGAAGAAAGGAGGAGTAAAAAGAAATAAAAGTATATGAGAAGAGAGGATGGTTGGAATAAAGAAGAAATAAACTAGTCATTATCACAAGCTAAGGATGTACAATTCTCGCCCCTCTTGTCTTCACTCCACTGAATAAAAGCCGACAAGTCAAAGTCTTAATGATTTTTAACAACTTGGTTTGAACATGAACGTGTACTTTGAGTATCCACGGTATTTCGCTCCTCTAGTAAGTAGTATTCCTTTCATGAGACTATATTACTCTAAATGTTCGTCCTTTATTGAGTTCGGTGTGAAACACTAGTAGTCAGAACATCACTCTTATTAAAGTTTTCACACCATGAGCGATCATGATTAAACAAGTTTCTGTGAGATGTTCATTTTTGAGTGTAGAACCATGTGAGAATTGAGTTGAAACTACAAATTCCAAGAGCATGATAGTATAAACAATTCTTAATAAAGTTGGATGCATAGTTGTTGACTTCACACACACACGGATACATGAATGTAATGCATATGTATATTTGTCTTGGTCACATGAGGAACATGTGGATTTCTTCATGGTTTGTATGAGGTTGATATGTTATGTGGAGCTAAATTGATAGTCGAATGGGAAAGAATGTTTATAAGTTTTTTTATATCTTTTCGAGCTTAAAAATCTAGAATTTTGTGGGTAGATTCACTACAAACCCTCACGAGACAACACTCGTCCACTTGGGGAGCCTAGGGGTTTAACGGCTTGTTGCAATTGCTAAATTCAACCGCGATTCCTGCGAAAGTGAGTTAGGTAGTGTTTCTCTCTAAATTAGATTAGTTTGCATTAGTTTATTTTTTGTTACTCTAGTCGTTGTAGTAGTGGTTAGCTTGTTTTTTTTCTTTTCGCTTTAGTGCTAGGGACTAGCAATTCGCTAGTTGGGGGTTGTGACAAGCGGGTGTATTTGTAGAATATAACCGCGCTAAAAGAGAAAAATACACTAGGAAAGTCTACAATTCCCCTGTTTATCTGCAGTTTGAATTACAATACCAGTTTTTGCACAAATTGATTAAACTATGATAAGTGGTATTATTTTAGTGATTATTTGTGCAGATTATTGCTGTTGTATATAAGATTGAAGAATGTTGATAAAAGGAAGTGCTTGGCCCTGATGAAGATAACTCAATGCTGAAATACAAGGTTCAAGTGATCGATAAGGATTCGAGCGATCGACGTTTCGATCGATCGAATGGAGTTCAAGCGATCTAAGTTTCTGGAAGTTCAATCGATCGAGAGTTTTTCGATCGATCGAGTATGCCTTTTATCAGAATATACGCGCACGCAGCAGGAACGGGTTTTAACCCTAGCATTAGGTCGAAGCTATATATATTCAGTTTGTTTGCGTCTCAAAGGGACGCCCCACTTGTTTTTCTTCAGTTTTCATAGAGAGAGGAGAGTTGTTCTTGTTTTGTAGGTTATTAACCAAGCTTTGACATTACTAGTTGGGATTTTTCTTGTGATTTAATACAAGTTCTTCAATTCAGGTTAAGTAGTTATCATTTTACTTACATATTGCACTCAGTTAATGGTAGTTAGCTTTTAATCTTACTGTTTGTTTATGCTATATACATTTAAATCTTAAGTTTTTAATCGTTTTAATGAAAATCTCAAAACCAAACGTTACCTTAATGACTTTTTACGTTAAAAATAAATCTGAGACTCCTCAGATCATGTCTGAGTAGTCCGGGGTTGGGAAATCGCGATGAAACCGTGATTTCAGACCTCTGCCATGCACTATTTTTATTCCTGTGTTCGATCGATCGAATGTACTTCGATCGATCGGACCAGAGACATAGTCGAGCGATCGAAGTTAATTCGATCGATCGAGAGATGAAGAAGTTCGATCGATCGAATGCGCGTCGATCGATCGAGGACTCTGATTCTTGAGGACATCTAATACAGTATTCCAAGACTTTCTGTTTTACTGATTCGTTATCAAACTGTCCCCAAATGCTCAGTTTATCAAAACAGTCTTTAAACTTTAAGCCTTAAGGCATTTTCTTTCAATATATTTTGCAAACCACCCTCAATGCTAACACCATTGTAGGTGAGAGTCTTAACTATTGGATTAAACCACCTTTGTGTATTTCAAACTTAATTGTGATGATATAGTCCCGGTCATGAAAGGACTATTGATTCTACATCCTTAGAGAAGTACGGGATATTGTAGAAGTTACCCTCCATTGAGCTTAATTGCATTTGCATGGTAGATGGTTGAGTCATAGTGGATTCGCGTAATCCCAACACTTTCTTTTATTAAGTAAAACCATTTTTAGATCTTGCTTTAGTTAAATAGTTAATCATTAGTTAATTTAATTTAGTTGTTTTTTAGTTTAGTAGTTATTATTTGTAGAACTTCGTGTTCTACACTTCTCTTAAAATATTGAATTTTCTTTTCTTTTAGAGTCTAATCTAAGTCAGTTAATTTCTATCATTCCCTGTGGGATCGACCTGGTCTTACCAGTTACTACTTGCACGTCCACCTACACTTGGGTGTTGCACAAGAGCGCACAAGATTTTCGCCATGTCACAACTTTCAAAATACCCTCCACCATCTCTGTTTCTTTGTCGCTTTCGTACCAAAGATCATCTTCTACCTGGCTCTCGTCTCGACCGTCACTCCCTTGAATCCACCAGTCTGACTGTCCCATTTCATCCTCCTTCGGCTGATCCTCCAAGGCACAGATTGTCAAATCCTCAGATAGCTGGTATAGCTTTCTTGGTGTCCCGGCCTTAGTGATTAGCCTAGACGGATCGAAGGTTGCTTCTTCTATCCCTAAGAGATAAAGGCCCTGCAGTGGTGGCACGGCTCGTTGATTCGGAAGCGGATTTCTAGTAACATTCGGAGCTTCGGTGGGGGGTTTCGAAATTACCTTGTTGTCAATGAGGTCCTGAATCTCGTGCCTTAATCTCATACACCTATCCGTTGAGTGACCCTTCTGTTGATGAAATTTGCAAAAGAGGTCCCCTTGAAAATTTAGCGAAAGCGGACTTGGTAGGGGTCGAGGTTCCAATTGGCGGAGATGCCCCTTGGCTAACAGCCTATCGAGGGTGGTTGACAGTGATACTCCCAATTCTGAGAACTTCCTTGGTGCTTTATCCCCTCCTCTCCTCGGTGTTATGTCGAATTTCCTTTCTGGTCCATTTAGTGCATTGACATCGGTGGGGCCAGAGTGACCTCCCGCTTGTCCTCCGTTGGATCCATAGTTTGGCCTCCTGTACCGGTTTGGTTGCTCCTCTTTCTTGATTACCCCTTCTTGGATTGCATCCTCTATCCTTGTCCCGACATCGAAAACCTCAGCAATGGTGTTGAACGACTGGAATCTCATCTTTTCTTGGTACACTGGCTGTAGATTCTTCATCAGCATTCGGATCTGGTCCTTCTCATACGGCCTTTGTACCATTTTAGCTGCATTTCCCCTCCATCTGCTCAGGTATTCGGCAAAAGATTCTTTGTTCCCCTGCCTAGTGGTCTCCAAATCTTGATTGTACTCGTACTGTGCTACAAATGCTTTAATCACTTCCTCCCACACCCTGGTTTTGCTTGGTTCGAGAGTAAGATACCAGGATAGAGCAGCTCCAGTCAAAGTTTGTTGGAATAGGACCGCCATCATGGTTGTGCTCAAGTCGCTTGGTTGGAAAGCCCCAATACACATTTTTATATGGCTGCGAGGATTGCCGGTCTCATCAAATTTGTCAAAAACTGGCATCTTAAACCCGACAGGTAGTGTCTCGCGTACTCCG
Source organism: Hydrangea macrophylla (assembly GCA_033977485.1). Taxonomy (NCBI): domain Eukaryota; kingdom Viridiplantae; phylum Streptophyta; class Magnoliopsida; order Cornales; family Hydrangeaceae; genus Hydrangea; species Hydrangea macrophylla. The sequence goes on from CM066997.1 coordinate 64,968,093, forward strand.
TCATACAACCCTTCCAGTTCCATCAGATAGGTATCAACTCCCTGAGCCTTGCGCATCACCCTTTCCAACTTTTCTATTTTCTCAGTCAGTAACTTCTCCTTTTTAGCTTTCTCTCTGTCCCTGTTGGCTCGTAGTGCATCGGTCCATTGCGCCTCCTGATCATCAAACCAATCTCCCTCTCCTCCTCCCAAAGGTGGGTCCATAACAGGTGGAATTACATGTGGTGGTCGACGATTCAGCTCCTCTATCATCCCCATCATGCGGTTCATGTTTTCGGCCTGTCGCCTCATTTGTTCTGCTTGTTGTTTTACCAGTGTTCTTAGCCCAGCCATCTCCTCGTTGTTTCTTTCCTTGTTCATGTTAGCGCCCTCTCTTCTTACTAGCCTTGCCGTGGGATCTCTAAACCAGGCTTGACCTGATCTGGATGCTATTTTCGCTCCTACAACAAATTTTGAAATTTTCCCTTTTAAAATCTTTTATCTTCTCTTTATTACATAAAGACATTTTGAAAAAAAACTTTTATTTTATATATCACACGGATGCAATGCATGTGTGCGTGCGTGCCTACTCTATATGCCAAAAAAAGGAAAAAAAATCCTAATCCTAACACATAAGCACATAAGATCCTCACCCAGGTCAAGTGCGCTGATTTCTCCTCTCATTGTGATCCTTACTACCTTCTTAGAGGTTAGATATTTCAAACTTTTTCAAAATTTATTTGGAAAGCATTTTTGGATGGAAAAGAGGTTTTGAAAACAATGCTTGAGAATGTTTTTGAGGGTGTTAAAAAAAATGATTGGGTTTTTTTACTCCGAAATCATTCTTCCCAAAATTATTTCAAGGGTTTTCAAATTTATTTCTTGTGAAAGTGATCAAGTGAAAATATGCCTTAACAAAGGTTAGTTTAGGAATTTTAATTGAAAGGAGAAAAGATTTTTTTGTTCTTTTTTTTTTTTTGAAAGGATGAATGAAAACCTTGGAAAAAAGAAATCCTTTGGGTAGGGGGGATCACATGACCGGATTATCACCGTACCTTCCATGAACTTGGATACATACAAAGTCAATGATGCTTATCTAAACATGATATGAAGAGTATAATCTTATAATCAGGGTTCAACATGTTCTCCAAATGCCGTGTAACATGAGGAGAAATTGCTAAAAGGTGATTAAAAGATTATACATCTTTCATCAAGCAAGTATCGTCATCATCTCAAGTAATCCCTTACGGACATGCAAAACTCCTTAGCACATAATGCTAACCACGAATTGATTTCCTAACTTTGAAAGGCTCTATGGAAGCTACTATGCAAAAGCTGAATTTTGGTCAAATAAGGGACCCTTGACACACACCCGATAGGATGCTTCATATACCAAATCATGGTACGAGATCAAGGGTGATCACACAGTCCCATGATGACTTGACCGACCGGGTTGTCCCAAGCCTCCAAGGTCATAGTTCCGTGCAATCGACTGGCTGGACATGCAAGTGAAATGCAACAGGCACACAAAGATTAATTCATTCGATTAAAAGGATGCCTTCGAGTCTAATCCTCAAGTGAACCCGAAATCAGAATTCTGGTCTGCGAAACCAGAGATTCTAGGTTAGATCCCCAACAGAGTCGCCAGATTGTGGATATCGCAATTTTCCTTACCCACAGCTTTTCTTTTAAAGTTCTTTTAAAATTCAAATTCAAAACAAATGAGTCGCCACTTAATTTTTAAAAGGAAAAAATTAAGAAAACATTTTTAAAGCAAACTGATCTTTTTAGAAACCAGAGATTAACTAGGTCCGGGTATTATGGAATGAGAGAGGAAGGAGCCCGTCGGACTAAAACACCCTCTCTCATCCTATCTTGCGATAAGCCTCAACTCAACATCCTTCTAATCGAATTATTAATTTCAATGTGCCCTCAAATAATACATATGTATAGAATATACATTACAAAAGCATGTCTAAAGGGGGTAAGATTGCAAGTGATAAAATATCATTCAAAAGCCACGTAATTCAGATAGCAAGCAATATGATATGCAAGTAGGGAACTAGAGAACTTACCCGGGATCCGGCCGCGAATATTTAAACGTGCAAATGCATGCAAACAAAAGAAAAATCCTAAAAGAGTCTCTAATCACATGTATTCACATAAGGCAAATCCTAATTCTACGGTGTCGAGCATGAGGTTGAAAAATCAATAAAATCAAAGAATTAAAATGAATTAAAGCAGAGTCCTAGAAATCATACCTTAATAGCACTACAAAACAAAAGGTTAGTCCACATACTTCACATAATAATATGATGTCAAACAATTAATCCTAATTCTCTAGCTTAGATCTAGCAAACATGAAATCCAATTTAGTTCTAACTATAAGCATTAATGTACATGAATGAATATGAACAAGGATAAGACATGGATTTATTCACTAATTTGGATCACTTAACCTCTGGATTTAAGCTAAATTATCATTATTCAAAATATGATTTGGGTCCGAAGACATTAGGAGACCATTTGAGTTGAAATAAATAAAATTAGACCAAAACAGTAGCAGTTTTTTATGAATTACAGAGAGCAGACCAAATCTTAAAAAATAGAAAAAACATAATTCCAACTGTTGGATCTTAATGACTTTTGGATATGATATGCCTTTGTGAGTCTAGTTTATAACCCAAAAAGAAAATCAAGTTTTAAACGGTTAGATCTCCGAGAATATGGAAAACACTATACATCACTCAGAAATATGCAACCCTCTGTCTAGAGATCTTGTACGATTTTCTAAAAATAGCGAAAAGATGAGAAACACTTTGATCTTTTTAGGGGATCTTCCTAACACATTAAGGTACCTAGAAAGAATTATTAGAAACCCCGGAAACTCTATTAAGTTTCTGATTTATGGATTTCAAAATGGATTTGCTGTTCTGAAATTTCGGACAGAGAGTTGCATGTTTTTAAATCATGAGACCAAATCATCTTAGGCATGGAATTTCATCAAAACAAAAATTACAGTGGTAAAACATTGTATTATTGACATTTTCCCGTTGGTTTCACTTGATTCCAACTGTTAAATCTCAAACTAAAAATCCTTGATCGAAACCGGTTTATGAACCCACTGTTTCATTGTCAAATTCAACTTTTATTTGTTAACCTCAACTATTAAACCATGAAGTTGGACTTACACTAGACCACTTTCTCCTACCATTTGATGGTCATTGGAGTCTAAAGACCTTCATATTTGTAGATTTTAAATAAAGTATGTGTTGTCTCTCCCCCTCCAAAGGAAGATCCTCCTTATTTTATAGACCAAAATTACCAAGTATTTTCAGTGAATTCGGAGTAAAAGACAGGTGTAAATGTCTCATTAGGTGGTACAATACGTACTTCCTGAAAATAGACAGACTGCTGCACAGGGCGGCAGCCAAAAATCTCTTGCGGCAGTCCGTGGATGCCGCAACGGCACTCCGTGAATGCCGCAGCGGCATTCCATGACTGCCGTGCGGCACTAATTGAGAGCCGCGGAAAATTATTAATGGCCGCGTTTTAGTCAGCCTTACTTTATCAGTTTTTTGTTTTTATCCGCATACACATACGTATTGTACCACAAAATACGGACTGTTAAAGTAAACGGCAGTCAGAAATTGTCGGCGGCACTCAGTAAATGCCGGGCCGGCACTCAGTGACTGCCGTTCGACACTCACCTAATGTCGTTCGGCACTCATTGAGTGCCGCGAAATCCTGCCGTGTGCCGGTTTTTGTTGAACTTCCCCTTTTAGGTCTTTTCTTTCCTCCATTTTCTTAAAGATACTTATTTTCGAAGATCTTTTCCAAAAATGATGTTTTATACCTGAATTCTCCTAAATACCTAGTATTTTCTTCTTTCTGTGAAATTTTATTGCGTTTGGATAACTTTCTGGAGAGCTTGGAATACTCCGAATCTTTCGGTCCTTATCATCATCGGACGTGGAGGTGACACTCTCCTAAATTCGACGTTTGGTCAAAATTGGGGTTTCTACACGTGGGCCTAGAAGTAGGGGCGGAGCCTCTGGGCAGAGGTGATCAGGGCAAAGGCGAGCTTCTCAATGCAGGAATATCTGCTTTCGGCACCTTGGAGTGCCCGACTGACCGAGAATTATATCCTGTGCTCTTCTCTGATCAGTGCTGAGCTCACTGTTAAGGGTGACACTGCCAAGGACAAGAATAGCTCCTCCTCTGGTATTGGTGTCGAGAGTAGTGGGGGTGGCGCCAGGTACTTCTTGAGTTCCTGGAAGGCCTCCTCGCACTCTTCCAACCACTGAAAAGCCTTACGAAGGATCTTAAAAAATGGCAGGCACCGATCGATAGCTCGGGACACGAACCTGTTAAACACGGTAACTCGTTCGGCTAAGCTCTGAACTTCTTTGGTCGACCTCGGCTGTCACGCCCCGGAGCAGCATAAATAGAGAAAAATAAATTTCCTTTATGGGTCCATAGGGAATGACGGGTGAATAACCGCGTTGTCATCTACTCAAACCAATAAACACCACGATAGGGAGGATGCTATTCATAGAACATATCTTATTAACATTAATCAGAGGCTACAGCGGAAACTATAAAAGGTATGAAAGCAACAGATGCCCAAGTACCAATTATAAAAGTCTACTGAAACTATTACAACAACTGGCTTATAGTCTCAGGCCTATAACAATAACAACAACAGATATACAAACTAACTATATAAAGCAGCACATCTTCGTCTTCCAGCCTTCAGCTCCAAGTCTGGCAGAACTATCAGTCTTCAGTCCTCAAGACCTACAAATCCCTAGACATTGGAATGTCCAGGGCATTAACGCCATCAGCTTTGAATACAAAGCTGAGTGAGTACATTAAACAACACTCCTCACCGCTATTGTTCAGCATCTTAAAATGCGGTTAATCTCTTAACAATGGCGTCTCTCACGGACATAGCAAAGGTCTCATTAAACTATGCATGAATCAATAATAACAGAAATCATATTAAGTAATGACAAAGATAAACATCATGGTATAACATATCTCATCACGTATTCACCAAATCCATGCATGTAACCATGCAACCACCCATGCATCTACCTTTACGTCGGGACGCTGAATCCACGACTGAACCCTTATCTCATCATATCCGTACTCATATTCATATCTCTATCCATCTCTGTATCCATACGTCAATCCCATTATTACAAATCTGTAAACCATTCGTCGATACAGTAATGCCAATCGGAATCACCCGACTAGGCAATAGATCCCAAAATCCCTTGATAGGGTTACCGGTCGTCTACACGGTACCACCTATCTGTAAACGATAGAACGGCACATCGGACGTCTTCAACGATGCGTATACCCTCACTGGTCGTCTACACAGCTGAGAATACATTAGAGCACTAGCCGGACATCTTCAACGGTACACTGGACGTCTTCAACAGTGCATACGCATCACTGGACGTCTTCAACAGCGAGAGGCGCACTAGGAACTCTAACCATCCCACGTCCACCCGACTCGTCAGCCGTTGATCCCACGGATCCAAAGTACCAATATCTCATTATTCCACATTGAAGCACATATCCCATTTCTCATCATATTCTCTTTCTCGTCATAATACTATCCCATTTCTCATCAGATTCTCTTGTCTCTTTATAACACCATCCCATGCATGCTGACACATGTTGTGAAATGCTCATCTACTAAGTACAGGAAATACCACATGCTCTGTATTCAACATATCTACTCATTTCTGATTATTAACATGCTGTCGTATTCCATTCTACTATTCAATTCAGCAATATTATCATGTAACAGTTAAACAGTTCATCTCATAACAGTGTTGCACTATCTCTTAGATTAACAATATCGCATAATAAAAGCATGGATCAACATTTAATCAACTAAACAGTTCATATTATAATCAACAGGAAATAAACATGTTCTGCAAGGTTCGATCGATTGAGGTCCTCTCGATCGATTGAAGTCAAACTAAGTTCGATTGATCGAAGTCATTTCGATCGCTCGAGGAAAAGTCGTTTCGATCGATCGAAGTTCCTTCGATCGATTGAGGAAGCGGTAAGTTCGATCGATCGAGAATAGTTCGATCGCTCGAACATCATCTTCTATCCAGAAACTGGGCAGCGATGAACAAAGATCTCGGGGTCACAATATACACATTCTAAACTGCATATAAACATACTAAAGTCATCCCTTGAGTGAGTTAATGAACTCACCTCTCTCCGGTGGTCCAACGGCGGTGTTCCGAGCTCCACGGCGGCGACGACGACTATGGTGGTGGCGAGCTTCCTCTGTCTTCTCTGTTCTCTTCTCTTATCTGATCTCTTTCTCTTCTCCTTCTTCCTCTTCTTGTTCTCCTCTTCTTGCTCTAGCATATATATATATATATCACACACACACAAGGGGTTATATATATATATATGTATAGAACACACATACACACACAAGCTCTCTCTCTCTCTCTCTCTAACTCTAAACTGCCAAAACACCACAACACACAAAACATACATATATATATAGGGAAACAAGAAGGGCAGGTGGCAACCACGTAAACTGAAAATACAACGTTCGATCGATCGAAGTGAGTTCGATCGATTGAGAACAGGTCGGTTAAGGTTCGATCGATTGAAAGAAGTTCAATCGCTCGGGAAAGGGTACACATCACAGAATCAGGTCGGCAGGGATTCGATCGCTCGAAGTATGTTCGATCGATTGAAAAAGCACAATGTTCGATCGATCGAAGTGAGTTCGATCGCTCGAGAAAGATTCTTCACCAAGGTTTCACACAAGCATACAGGGTCTTATTTATATAACCATGTATCCGAAAATACAGGGTATTACATCATCCACCACTCATCAAAAGATTTCGTCCTCGAAATCTGAAGCAGTAGGCCCTCAAATAAACACACAAATCATCTCGGAAGACATACTCATAAATGCTCAAGTTCTCGTTTTACATAAACGATCACATCAGCGGCCAAAGGGTTAAGTTCTAAACACCCGATGCAAAGTTATCAACGATCTATAAGTGCTAGGGTAACAACTATCAATCCTTGGGTTAGCTATATGAAAATTCGTATGTCGAACTTCAGGAAAAGGTTCTAGGTAGCAAAATCTAATCCTTCTACAAGACTAAAATAGCTCGTCTCCAAACACACAAGATACATTCCTCAAGTCAAACTCTATGGTGTGAGGGTTATAATCTTATCTAAGTTGTAAAGAAGCGTTGCCGTCTACTCTCGTTTCGAAGATGCTTCACACTGTGATGACAATGTCTCTACTGCGTCATTAGTTGACTGTCTTCTTATCTCTGGACTTCTTGTTACGATCGTCAACGTTATTAGTCAGCCTCGTGTTGCACACTACGTCCTTATAAAACTCATGTGTTATTATCATCCTTTAGTATGCTGACTTAAAAGCATCATGACTCTAACATCGTCATTTGATAACTCAAATTTCCTCATGGCTCTCCAAATTCCCACGTACTATTGATATAATCATCTCTTTGAGGTCGTTCAATCCATTGAATACTCGTTCTGTTTCCACGTACTAATCAAATAGGTTAAGCAGGACTACGTACTGATATCGTGAGTCGATCTATTGTATAACATCTTGACCAGATGAAAGCAACAGACGATCGATGTCGAAAACATTCTTCTGCGATACTCTTTTGAAAGTTCTGGTGTTGTCTCTGCGTTACTCGTATCTCTTCTCGTATACTCGCAATCTTCTAGTTCATCCTCTCTTGTCAAAGCTACATCTAAAGCAAATTTAGATTCCTCATCTCTAGTCTCTGTCCAACATACCAATGGTTGGCGTAGTCTTTCGATAGGGAGGCAATTGACGTCATATAAGGATGCAATTGATGTCTTATGGGGATGCAATAGATGTTATACAGGGATGCAAATGATGTTATATCCATACTTGAACTACTGTCGATCAGTGTCAAACGAGTTGTTCCGGTAACTACAATTTACGGTGTAGGCTAATCCTCTTACAATCAAATCAAACGGGTGCAAAGCTTCCTACAATATTGGGATCATATGTAATACATGATGTAGGTGATGAGTATTGTACCTTCTGTCTATCGTCCTTGTCTAAGTTGAGATCAATCATTTGTTCGACAGGTTCGTCCTCTTGGTACTTGTTGCGACGGAACATTGTGTTGCATCTCTAGTTCTGGACAAAACTTACGGACATGACCAAATTTACCACAGTTGAAACATCGTATTCCCCGTCCATTAGATTTCCTTACTGCTGTGCATTCTTGGGAATGGTGTCCAAGTACTCCACAATTGTAGCAGATATCTCGTTCTCTGTGCTGGGTTGGAGTCGTCATTAGTTTTGATTCTTTCTGGTCGTTCCCCATCCTCTTACGCTTCTGGCGGTTGCTTATGTAACTTCTCTCCATGTTTCCTCGTTGAACTTGGTTAGTTGCCAACACAATCTGACTGTCTTTTCCTCTCTGATCCGTTATGAAAAACTGATCGTTCCCTGGAAATGCTTGATCAAAGTGTTGTCCTTCACTAATCTGAGTGTCGTCTTCCAGTTTCGTTGCCATTTCTACCAAAGCTTCGAAAGATTGATCTAAATGTCCTATAGTCATATGACGAATATGCGGAACTAGTCCTTGATGATATCTTTTGATCTTTCTTCTTGGTGTATCGATCATATGCGGTGCAAATCGTGATAGCCTCTCAAATTGAGTTGTATATTCGGGCACTGAAAAACAACCTTGAATTAATTGTATGAATTCCATTTCCCTTTTGTTCTTCTCAGATTCTGGAAAGTACTTTTCTAGAAATCGAGTCTTGAATGATTCCCAAGTCATTCTTCCTACAGCTTCTTCACCTATCGTAGCTTTCACTGCGTCCCACCAATCTGCTGCTGAGAACGTCAGTTGAAATACGGCCAAATGTCTTTTCTCAGCGTCAGTACATCCAAGTACCTCAAATATCAATTCTATCTGTCGAATCCATTGCTCAGCTTGCCATGCTCCCGTTAATCCGGTAAAGGTCTCTGGTTGAAGAGCACGAAATTCCTTTAGCAGCTTGACTCTTGTTTGTCGTACTGGTGCTTCATTGCCGATAACACGATCTGCATGATTGATAACTTGTTCCATACGACGAATGAAAACTCCGATCATTCCTGTTGGATCTATCTCAGGAGGTACTAATTCAGGTACTCCATTCAGCTGGCCCGGGTTTCCTCGAGTCGTCCTAACCATAACGAGTGCTGGTAGTGTTCAGTGTTGCTACCTACAAATGAAAAACTATTCGGTCAGACACATTCTATCTTACAGCTCAAGCAAGAACAAAACATGTGGTAACTAATATATAGTACCACTATATAATACGATCACATTAAGCAATACGGATACCTCACATAAATAATAATAACCACAAGGTCAGTCTATCTACCAGGTGTACTCCAATATATCTATGCTCAAAACACGGGTTACGAAACTATAGGTTCTACACGTAACGTCAAATCTAAACATTCTATTTCCATTCTCAGGTTCCAGACTATGAGTATTGTTCAACTAAAATGTGAGAACACTCAACTAACATGTGGATCAAGGTAACAGGATAATCTTATCCTAAACCTCTTTCTACTTCTAGATACCGACTGTTCCGAGATTGCTTCGGAATTTATCAGTGTCTAACATCCAACGGCTCTATATTTAAGATCTCCACCATCACAACTAACTCTCGATGCCTGTTCTCCGTGAACTCAGCTATCCACAGTTCTAACGATTTCTTATTGGCTCCAACAATTACTATCTTCCAAAGAAACATCCTCAGACAGATTCTTCCAACCTCTTATCTGTGTGACAAGATAACAGTTCTATCTCATCTCAGCTAATCCTCATGCTATCGATATTAACTTAGAATTCAGGTTCGAACACCAAAGACAAGCGGTTAACAACTAAAACCTAGGCTCTGATACCAGAAATCCTGTCACGCCCCGGAGCAGCATAAATAGAGAAAAATAAATTTCCTTTATGGGTCCATAGGGAATGACGGGTGAATAACCGCGTTGTCATCTACTCAAACCAATAAACACCACGATAGGGAGGATGCTATTCATAGAACATATCTTATTAACATTAATCAGAGGCTACAGCGGAAACTATAAAAGGTATGAAAGCAACAGATGCCCAAGTACCAATTATAAAAGTCTACTGAAACTATTACAACAACTGGCTTATAGTCTCAGGCCTATAACAATAACAACAACAGATATACAAACTAACTATATAAAGCAGCACATCTTCGTCTTCCAGCCTTCAGCTCCAAGTCTGGCAGAACTATCAGTCTTCAGTCCTCAAGACCTACAAATCCCTAGACATTGGAATGTCCAGGGCATTAACGCCATCAGCTTTGAATACAAAGCTGAGTGAGTACATTAAACAACACTCCTCACCGCTATTGTTCAGCATCTTAAAATGCGGTTAATCTCTTAACAATGGCGTCTCTCACGGACATAGCAAAGGTCTCATTAAACTATGCATGAATCAATAATAACAGAAATCATATTAAGTAATGACAAAGATAAACATCATGGTATAACATATCTCATCACGTATTCACCAAATCCATGCATGTAACCATGCAACCACCCATGCATCTACCTTTACGTCGGGACGCTGAATCCACGACTGAACCCTTATCTCATCATATCCGTACTCATATTCATATCTCTATCCATCTCTGTATCCATACGTCAATCCCATTATTACAAATCTGTAAACCATTCGTCGATACAGTAATGCCAATCGGAATCACCCGACTAGGCAATAGATCCCAAAATCCCTTGATAGGGTTACCGGTCGTCTACACGGTACCACCTATCTGTAAACGATAGAACGGCACATCGGACGTCTTCAACGATGCGTATACCCTCACTGGTCGTCTACACAGCTGAGAATACATTAGAGCACTAGCCGGACGTCTTCAACGGTACACTGGACGTCTTCAACAGTGCATACGCATCACTGGACGTCTTCAACAGCGAGAGGCGCACTAGGAACTCTAACCATCCCACGTCCACCCGACTCGTCAGCCGTTGATCCCACGGATCCAAAGTACCAATATCTCATTATTCCACATTGAAGCACATATCCCATTTCTCATCATATTCTCTTTCTCGTCATAATACTATCCCATTTCTCATCAGATTCTCTTGTCTCTTTATAACACCATCCCATGCATGCTGACACATGTTGTGAAATGCTCATCTACTAAGTACAGGAAATACCACATGCTCTGTATTCAACATATCTACTCATTTCTGATTATTAACATGCTGTCGTATTCCATTCTACTATTCAATTCAGCAATATTATCATGTAACAGTTAAACAGTTCATCTCATAACAGTGTTGCACTATCTCTTAGATTAACAATATCGCATAATAAAAGCATGGATCAACATTTAATCAACTAAACAGTTCATATTATAATCAACAGGAAATAAACATGTTCTGCAAGGTTCGATCGATTGAGGTCCTCTCGATCGATTGAAGTCAAACTAAGTTCGATTGATCGAAGTCATTTCGATCGCTCGAGGAAAAGTCGTTTCGATCGATCGAAGTTCCTTCGATCGATTGAGGAAGCGGTAAGTTCGATCGATCGAGAATAGTTCGATCGCTCGAACATCATCTTCTATCCAGAAACTGGGCAGCGATGAACAAAGATCTCGGGGTCACAATATACACATTCTAAACTGCATATAAACATACTAAAGTCATCCCTTGAGTGAGTTAATGAACTCACCTCTCTCCGGTGGTCCAACGGCGGTGTTCCGAGCTCCACGGCGGCGACGACGACTATGGTGGTGGCGAGCTTCCTCTGTCTTCTCTGTTCTCTTCTCTTATCTGATCTCTTTCTCTTCTCCTTCTTCCTCTTCTTGTTCTCCTCTTCTTGCTCTAGCATATATATATATATATATATCACACACACACAAGGGGTTATATATATATATATGTATAGAACACACATACACACACAAGCTCTCTCTCTCTCTCTCTCTCTCTAACTCTAAACTGCCAAAACACCACAACACACAAAACATACATATATATATAGGGAAACAAGAAGGGCAGGTGGCAACCACGTAAACTGAAAATACAACGTTCGATCGATCGAAGTGAGTTCGATCGATTGAGAACAGGTCGGTTAAGGTTCGATCGATTGAAAGAAGTTCAATCGCTCGGGAAAGGGTACACATCACAGAATCAGGTCGGCAGGGATTCGATCGCTCGAAGTATGTTCGATCGATTGAAAAAGCACAATGTTCGATCGATCGAAGTGAGTTCGATCGCTCGAGAAAGATTCTTCACCAAGGTTTCACACAAGCATACAGGGTCTTATTTATATAACCATGTATCCGAAAATACAGGGTATTACATCGGCGACCTTCATATTGATGTTTACTTGAATCTTCTCAGGGTTTGCTTCAATTCCCTGTCTGCTGACCAAATGTCCCAAAAACTTCCCAGACAAGATGCCAAATGTGCACTTGGCTGGGTTCAACCTCATCCTGAATTTCCTTAAGATGCTGAAGGCCCTGGCTAAATGCTCGAGATGTTCAGACTTGTCTCGGCTTTTGACCAAAAGATCATCGACATGAACCTCTATTGATTTCCCGATTAGATCATTGAACATGTGATTGACCAGGCGTTGATAAGTTGCCCCAGCTTTTTTGAGGCCGAAAGGCATCACTTTGGAGCAGTACATGCCCTGGTCTATGATGAAGGAGGTTTTTTCCTCGTCCCCGGGATACATGCTGATCTTGTTGTACCCGGAGTAGGCATCCATAAATGAGAGAAGTGAATGCCCGACCATAGAGTCCACAAGGAGGTCTATCTTAGGTAGCAGATAGCAATCCTTGGGGTAGGCCTTATTTAGATCGGTAAAATCGATGCACATTCTCCACTTCCCATTGCTTTTCTTTACTAGCACCACGTTCACCAACCATTCAGGGTAGTGGACTTTCAGATGGACTTTGCCTTTAGGAGCCTTTCGATCTCCTCACGCACTGTCCCTTGTCTCTCTGGAGCCATGCCCCGTCTCTTTTATTTGACCAGTCGAGAGTCAGGGTCGATATTGAGATAGTGGGATATAACCCAAGGGTCAATCCCAAGCATGTCTTCATGACTCCAAGCGAAGATGTCTTGACTCTGTTTCAAGAACCCGATCAACTCCTTCGTGAGGCTTGGTTGCAGGTTGGTCCCGATGGTGACGGATCGATCGGGAAAGTCAGGGTCCAGCACTACTTGCTCTAGCTCTTATGTGGGGCCCATTTCATCGCTTTTGTCCCTCGGGTCCATTTCCTGAATGCTCAATGTTTCTATGATGGCTTTCCAGCGTAGGGAGCTAACATAACAGCTCCGGGCGGTCTCCTGGTTCCCTCGTAAGCTTTCGAGACCATTAGGGGTCAGGAACTTGACCACTAGACTATATGTTGACACAACCGCCCTGGCTCTATTGAGCCCAAGATAACATTGTAGGCCGATGGTGCCTCTACCAGCACGAAGTTTTCTAGTATGGTGACCTGCTGGGGGTAAGTCCTCGTGAGAACTGGGAGCTCGATTGTCCCGAGCGGTTGGGTGCTTGATCCACTGAAACCTACCAGGGGAGTGGGTACATGCTGGAGTCGATCCCTTGATATTCTGAACTATGGTCAGGCATGGTTTCAGGAAGATCCAAGGTGATCATACTCATTTTATTAAACACTAATCATAGGGTAAGGTGACTGCTCAATTTGATTGTCTATGTCGACGATATTCTCCTCACAGGTGATGACTTGGGGGAGATAAAAAAATTAAAATCTTATCTTGCAAAGGAGTTTGAATTAAAGATTTAGAAAATCTAAAGTATTTCCTTGGAATCGAAGTGGCGAGATCCAAGGAAGGAATATTTATATCCCAGAGAAAGTATGTTTTGGATCTTCTAAAGGAAACAGGCATGTTGGGGAGCAAGGAAGTGGATACACCAATGGACTATAACTCAAAGTTGGGGGATGATCTTGATGGAGAACTAAGTGATATGGGCAGATACTAGAGATTGGTAGGTAAATTGATTTACTTAGCCTATACTAGACTTGATATTACTTTTGCAGTCAGTGTAGTTAGTAAATTTATGCATGCCCCTAAACAAACTCATCTTCATGCCGTGTTTCGGGTCATTCGATACCTTAAGTCAGCACCAGCGAAATTGTAGGTACTTGTTTCTTGGTGCGCGAGCATCTTTTCCACGCATGGTCACGCAGGGGAAAATTGTAGGTACTTGTTTTACCTTGGCCAATGGCATTGTGCCACTTGTCCACATTGGATCTTTGGTTCAGAAAGTTGGGAAACTCATGGAAATGGCACGAAGGACTAGGTGAATATCATTTCACCACGGATATTTCCTCTAAGGAAATTATGGTTGGGTTATTCACTCACCTGGCGAGAAGTGTCTCATTTCTAACAGTACAGATACATCTTGGGGCAAAGTCTATGTCTTGTGTTCCATTTTGCCACACAAAGCCCTTGCTAGCTTTGTTGCGTCAAAATCTTTGGGATAATCAGGTTTATGTGGTTCGGATGGCTAAGGAAAAGATTTACAAAGGATGGTCGCGAAGGTTATTTTCCGCGAGACAAACTCTTTGGCCAGGCTGGAAACAAGCTAGTTTACTAGAGTTCTTGTGATTTGTCATAGAAGCATATTCCTTTTGTTGCCCTTGGTGGACATGTGGGTTTTGCCTTATGTTGACGTGTGGATTCTCAAGTATGGATTTCTACACGTGCTTTCCTCATGACCCTAGGCCTATAAATAGGAATAGTTCTTCATGACAATGGACAAGACGTGTCATCGAGTTGGTATGCAAAGGTTCTCTTTCTCTAGGGTTTGAGCTCCATCATTGCACTTTGATTCTTGGAGAACACTTGACCCACTCCATCCTCTCTAGCTTGCACTTCCTTTCACCTGACCCACTCCTCCTTGAGAATCTTTTGTTGAACTCTCACAAAATCTCTACTCTAAACTACAAAGTTAATCTCTTCCTAAAAATACGAATCTACACTCAGAATTTTCACTTACTCTAATTTGATATGTCATTAAGTAAAGGAGGGAATACAACTCTGATATCAAAATAGCAAAGATATCCTACCCAAAAAGAAATTAAACACATGAGAAATAATAGACTAGAAGACCAAATTCAACCCTTGCCTCTATTCCATCGTTATTTCACTACGTACTTCAAAATATTTCTTATTTCGTGTTTTGTGGATAAGGTCTTCGTGATTACTGGTGCTAGAAAAAATAGACAAGTAACCTTCATTTTTCAATTTACTTTGTGATCTGCGTTTGGATTCTTTTCTAGGCATGGAACAAAGTTACTTTCATGATTAAATCCGTAGTGTAGTTTTGGATTATGCACTCATATACATCTAAGACTTGGTTGTGGAGATAAGCGTGTTTTTCCTTGCCTTTCATCTTTTAATCCTCTACCCTTGCTCTGTTATTTAGAAATCAAAAGCAATTATTACTTACAAATTGAGCCCACGTTCTAATTCATCCGGCCCCCAAAACCCGTAATTCTAGGCCTGTGTCCTGGTCCAGTCTACCCTTGGCAGCTCCCGCATAAGTGGGACCATCACAGAGCAATGTTCCATTAGTAAAATTGAGGTCTGTGTCCAGCCTACCCTTAATTACCAGCCAGCGCATGAGAGGGACTGTCACTGGGCGATGTTCCTTTAGTAATTTCTGAAGTATAGCGCTTTGGATAATACAGGTTAATTGGTTTTGCGTGCTTTGAAGACTATACTTACCCAAGACCAAACCAATTAACCTGTATTAATACATAAATAATAAATAATAAATAATAAATAATAAACCTGTATCCAGCCTACCCTTAATTCTTCAATTTTCTTCCCACTGCTTATGGAGAACGTGAATGTTAATAACCTGTTGAAAATAAATTTATGGTACTCCAGGGATCATAAATTAACTTCTGGAGAACATTCTAATTGGCCTTCATGTCATGTTGTGTTTGCTCAATATTAGATCACCACCATCCTATTTGAACTGTCAATAAATTTTTGCAACTTCATTCTACAATACAAATTCTAGTCTTGCAATTAGTCATTTAGAAACATACACAATGTTGATTTTCTTAGTTCTAATTATCCATTAGCAGAATCTGGATTGAAAAACAGTTGGCAAAAAGGTTCCTCAGAAGTTATCCTGAGAAGCCCATCCCTTCTTCTCCAATGCTAACCGCAATGCCTGCACAAGTGATGGTAACTGGTGACTCCGAGGAAACAATAGCTTCAAACCTGATAGAAAGAGATGCAAACATATCACCGTAAATCTAATATTTTGCTGGTAATTCAAACCTTGATCCTCTTTCTATTGACATCAAAATCGAAGCCACCAAAACGGGATGCTGATCGATACTCTACAATTGATTTCTTGCCCGGTGGGAACCAAAACTCGACGTCATCCACAAACTGATAGGAAAGGTAAACCATGTTGCATGAAATTGGGAAAAATAGACATAATGTTATCCAAGGATTGCTAAAAGTACAGATGTTAGACCTACCCCCAAGATAGGGCTTTCATATTCCACAAGAAGGTAGTTGTCTTTCTTCTCTACTATCCGCGGCGTAAACTTATCAGGTTTTGTTGATTTTATCTGCAAGATGGTTTAATGTAGGAAAGAAGTTGTTGCCTTACAAGTTACAACATATATATATATATTAGATATAGGAAAACATGTATACACACATGTAAACACATGAAAACTCTCCTACCACTTGAAGAAGCTCTTCCATTGCAACTTCCCTGCCCACAGGGGTTTTTCTTCCATGACTGCCTTCAGGATTATAGTTCCTGTGGATGAATGTACCATTTGCAACATTTTCATTGATGTTCACAATTTCAATCAAATGTGGGTGCTTAAACTCATGTGTTTCGAAAGAACAATTTCCTGTAAAATATGGTGGTCGTACACTTTTTCATTACAAGAATGGTATTCATGTGTTCCACATACATCAAAATGTTCATTTTTCATACAGACCTTGGCCAAAAAGAAAAGGAAAGTAGTAAAGCAAAACTGCAGTTGTGAAATATGAAATTTAGGTAAAGTTTGAAAATAGCCACAATGCATATGAAATTTTGGTAAAGTTTGAAAATAGCCACAATGCCATCTCGACTTCTACAACCATGGACACACCCAACTCTTATACACAATCCAATATTAGATGATGATTGAAATATCCAATAAAAAGTGTATCACCATGCTATCAAATCACTAATTGGATGGTCAAGATCAATTTATTACCTACATCCTGTAATCTTTCTATATTTCTATAGATATATCTAAAACTTGGGACCAAAGGCCTTTCCTAAGGCTATCCACGTTCTAAATTTTTCCTTTTTCCATATGTTTTCCACATGGATAATCTTATGTTTTTTCCTCCTTTAAGTCAAAAATCAATATTTGTGAACAATGTGGATATCATTTGAAAATGAGTACTTTAGATTGAATCGAAATTTCGATTGATCCAGGCACTTGGGATCCTATGAATGAAGCTATGGTCTCTCTGGATCCCATTGAATTTCATTCAGAAAAGGAGCCTTATAAAGATCGTATCAATTCTTGTCAACGAAAACAGCAAATAAGCACAGGTCAACTAAACGGTATTCCCACAGCAATTGGGGTTATGGATTTTCAGTTTACCGGGGGAGGGTTAGCATAACTTACTAGCATGGAATCCGTAGTTGGGGAGAAAATTATCCATTTGATCGAGTATGCTACCAATAAATTATTACCTGATTTTCAGTTTACGGGGGGGGGGGGGGGAAGGGTTTAGCATAACTTACTAGCATGGAATCCGTAGTTGGGGAAAAAATTACCCATTTGATCGAGTATGCTACCAATAAATTATTACCTCTTATTATAGTGTGTGCTTCCGGAGCTAGGGGAATGCATGCAGGACGGAAGTTTGAGCTTGTTGCAAATGGTTAAAATATCTTCTGCTTTATATGATTATCAATCAAATAAAAAGTTATTCTATGTATCAATCCTTACATATATGGGTGAGAGAGAGAGAGAGAGAGAGAGAGAGAGAGAGCCTACCACGGTGGGGCATAGTGGGTGAGATCACTGATATCCTCAGAAGTTGATATACAGTTCTTAGTGGCTGGACAAAGTGCTAGACCAGGATTGCTCTTCTGTACTCCGAGATAGTCTGGTTTTTTGCCACTACATTACAGCGAGGACCCCACAACAAAAAAAAAAAACACCCTCTTTTCAACCCACACATTGAGGGGAGGGCAAGAGATACACCCACAAGGGCTCTAGAAATGCCATAAAGTAAAACAAGACAGACAGTTAATCAACAATTGCGAGATTTGGGCTCACATTTTAACAGGAACATAGACATTTTCAGTTAGGATATTTTTAAAAAAAAAAAAAAAAAAGAAAAACAAATAGCAAGAAGAAAAAAGTTTAGTGGAGACTGTCTCCCACTACATACTATTTTATATTATAATAATATGTTTATATCTATATAGTAAATGCAACGGATAGTTTAGAATGTAGACTTATGCAGTTATGTCTATCTTTGTAACAGTCAAGAAAATTAGGATTGTAACTTTGTGCTTGGCAATGAGTCGATTTCAGTGTATATATATCTATAATATATATCCATAATATATATAAGTGTACCAGTGTACATAAGTGTTTTACACTTTTATCAATCAGTGCACTTTCACTTATTCGGTTTTCTTAGACTTTTAATAAGTTTGGAATAACACCTTTTATTTTATTTTTTTCTGTTGACCATCCATCAAAGTCCTAATTTGATTTGTTTTTTTAGTATCATGCTTATGTTTATAAGGTCACGATCCCTGATGGTCTATACATTCATAATTCAAGTAGTAGTACACATTTTTGGGGACTTGTTATTGCTTAAGTTTTCCAACAAAAAGGGGACTCTATGTAACAACTCTTAATGGTTTCTAATCCAAACCAAACTCAGTTACCTCTCTTTGAGGTAGAATACATATATTGAATCATTTTGCATATACATAAGAGTATTTTTAAGCATATATCCGATAATCTACTATCTACGGACACTAGGCTACTAGTGCTAAATAAAAGAGTAATGATATGCTTCCCAAATTTCTATCCCAAAAGTGCTTTCCAAATAATGTGGTAGTGGGGTCAGGTATAATACAGTGAAACCAGTTGAATTCTAAGATGAATCGATTCTATTTACTAATTACTTAATTTGAAGAGCATTCGAGAATAAATTTTATTTTTATACTTATTTGTTTTTGCTTTACTTTGTTTGGTTCTACCAGAGTCCACAAAATGGGGTTCAGTCACACACAAGTAAAGTATATTTAAGCTTTTCAAATCCCCCCTATGCAATTACCTTATCCCGTCGTTAGCTCAATAAATCTTTTCACATAACGATTTTGTATAAGCTCTACAACATGAAGGTTGTAAGAGAGCATTGTACACCAGTTTTTAGTGACCAACAAAAACATTTTTAGCGACCAAATTTTTTTAGGGACAAATTTTTTTATAATATTTCGTCGCTAAAGGTAAAAAAAAATTATTTGTCGCTAAAGGTGAAAAAAAAATATTTGTCACTAAAAGGGTTCCGTGTTATAAGTTAACATTCTCCTATATATATTGATCATTCCTAATCGTTACCGATCACTACTATAATGATTGTTACAATTCTGAAAACCAAAACTAAAAGAATAAGATTAATATCTCATTAAGCAACAAATTTAAAATCTATAAAAATACGTTATTGGCCAATAACGTATTTACTTTAGATTTTTATAGTGTACATGAACACCAATAAAATTAGATTTAGAAGTGACCGGTTACCTCTATCTTGCAGCCAGTTTACTAATTTAAAATTCTTTTTAGTCATATTTAATGACTCTTTTCAAATAACAATAGTCATACTTCACAACTTCTTGAATAGTTGAATTACATTCTATGTCATTTGAATAATCTTTCATTTCAATCAGTACTTTTATAATTTCGTTTTTCATACCTTTTACAATGTTAGTGTTTCAAACTTCGTCAACCTTAGTGGTATGTTATGTGTGTCTTAACTTTTTTATTTGTATTTTTTCATAGGATGCATGTTTTAATCTGTTTCATCAGTTATTGGTTTTTTTTCTTTTTTTACTATCATGTGTGTAAGTGATTTATACTATGCTTCTTATCAACAGTTTTATTAAGGGAAATTAAACAATAAATATGTAATTGAAATTAGTGGTTTTACTTGTGCATCATCCATGTGCAAGGCTTGTGCTTATAATATCTATATCTATTTATAATCTATTAGCAATATCTATATAATATAATCTATATAAGTGTACCAAACTCGAAAGTGTTTTATCCTTTTTAATAACATTTGTGTTTTGTTGGTTCAGATTGCTATTTTTTTTTTCGGTCTTGGTTGGACCCTCTCTTATTTATTTATTTTTTTTTTCTTTCCCCCAATATCGGACATACTTGAAAATGAATTAATAAGACATTTATCGATTAATAGTTTATTTGAAACAAATAATTAAAAACAAAGGGGAACAATTTAAAACCACTACACTTTACAAGTGGCATAAATGAACCACTCATTTGTATATACATGCAATCGAAACAGGAATTGATTCAACACTCTGATCTATCAATACAATCATACTAGGTTTTTAAATTTTCATTAGAACGATCATGATGATATGATTATATTTTGTGTGTGTAAAACAACATTGTATGAAGAATTAGATGATCATATATAAATTCCATATTTATTTTTTTCATTACTTTCATCCATCAAGTATAACAATAACTAATTAGTTTAAGTAAAAATAAAAAAAATAATAAAAAAAAAGAACATCATCTGACGTAAAACAAGCATTTATATATGTGTGTATACATACATATATTGGGTAAGTCTTTCGTTTTAAGAGAGATCTTTTTCCTTTTTCATCCCACTTGGATTTTATCTAGAAATATAAAATTACTTCATTTTTTTGTCAGTTCCAAGTTTGAGAAGAAACAAATCCAGTATACTTCTGTTACAAAAAATAGAGAGTTTACAATTTTTCTGTTTCCGAGCAATAAATTAGAATGGTGTTTAGTATACCAGTTTTTTTTTTTGAGCAAAGAAAAATCTGAGGAGTTACTGGGCTGTTTTATTTTGGGGATGACATTGCAAGTATGAACTGCTTGCACACTTTGGGAAAAGCCGTGACATGTCTTAAAGAGAGCGAGATCCGCAACTCAGCCCAAGATTTGTTAAAAATGCTACTGATCCGGTAATTTTGTTCCAATTCTATTTAAAAGTTCCAACATTTTCTAAACTACACCCACCCTTTTAGCACGCATTCGGTGTATTTTCGAATACTCCTCACCCGTTGAAAACAAAAAAGTGTTATGTACCCTATTATTTCTACCACATAGGAGTAGTTTTTTTTTTTTTTTTTTTCAAAAGTGCCATCAACTTGATGTGTTATTAAGTTATGGAAGAAAAATATTTTATATGCCCTATAACAAGAAATTTATATTTAAGTTAAACCCCCGTAAAAATTTCATAAATCCCCCTATTCTATTAGTATTTGAATTTTGGTGCTGAACTTTGGAACACTATATCTTCTTTTATCACTCTTTGAAAAAAAAAAATTTTAAATCCGCCTCCTCGGGGATCAGTAACACTATAAAGGCAAGGCGGGTAACAATTGGGACACACTCGTTCAAAAAAATTTTGGGACACAATCTAATAGATGTGTCTATCTCTTTAGTGTGTCAGTATCACAGAAAAGAG
Source organism: Hydrangea macrophylla (assembly GCA_033977485.1). Lineage (NCBI taxonomy): Eukaryota > Viridiplantae > Streptophyta > Magnoliopsida > Cornales > Hydrangeaceae > Hydrangea > Hydrangea macrophylla. The sequence continues at coordinate 64,989,942 of CM066997.1, forward strand.
ATAGACACATCTTCTAAATTATGTCCAAAAGTTATGTGAATGGACGTGTCCCAATCATTACTCAAGGCATAATATGTTCTGAAACGTTTCTATACAAAAATTGCAGTTATGGTCGAATCAAATCTGACGAAGATCAATGGAGACGGGAGGGCTACCCCAGTCGTTGGAAAATAAACACACATTTAACATACATGTACATATGCATGTTTTTTTTATAGATAAATATAATTAGTAAAGTTAAATGGATAATAAAAGTACCTGAAGCTGAAGATGGCTCCGATTACTGCAATTTCGCTGCTCCTCAGAATTATTTCCCTTCATATCATTATTGTAATGTGTTTAAGAGATTTTAGAGAAAGAGAAAGAGAGAGGTAGATAGTTTTAGAGAGAGAGAGAGAGAGAGAGAGAGAGTGGTGGGAAATACCTGCGACCTATGTGGTGGGTGGATTTGTTCTGCTGCGTAGAAACTGCGATACGGGGGAAAATTAGGGGAGGATGCTTGCTACTCTCCTCTCCATTCCTATAGCAGCTTCGGCAACTACTTGCTGATGCCATTGAAGCCATTAAGTTAAGAATCTCTCTCTCTCTCTCTGGGGGGGGGGGTGTTTTGTGTGTTTCTCCTCCGTGCATTTTGTACTCTGGAGCATTTTATTAACGGCGACATTTTGCACAATTTTGCACACTGGCCACTTGTTTGTTTTCCCCACTGAAATCTCAGGTTTGGATGATAGCTAACCGATTTGGACAATTAGTCATTTTTAATTGATAGTTCTGGATTAATAAATTCACATCTCTTATGGTGCGTTTGTTTCGTGAACGGGATTGAGTAGTATTACTTATACCCTTCACTTTTAACGAGACTAAGGCTATGTTTGGATGACGGATGAGAGATTGGACAATTAGTCTCATTTAATTGATAGTCCTGTGACTAATAATATCACCTCCCCCATGGTATAACTTAGTGTCTCATATGGGGGACTATTCTTTTAATATGGACAATTAGTCTCGAGCAAAGTGGTTTTGCCAAACACTGTACTATTTAATTAAATGGGACTATTAATTCAATCCCGCACTATCCCCTCATTAATCCTACGAAACAAACGAGGCCTAATAATATCACATCTCCATGGGATTAATTAGTCTCTCGTACAAGGGATTATTTAGTTAAAATGCACTATTAGTCCCACATGATTAAGCGTATCCAAACAATAAACAATTTAATTAAAATGGACTATTAATCTCCATAAAAAAAAATGGACCATTAGTCCAATTCCACCTAATCCTGTCATCAATTTGCAAAACAAATGTGTCTTTATGGTATAATTTAGTCCCCTCTATGGGGGATATTCTTTTAAAATGGACTGATCGTCCCGAACTGAATGGCCGCGCTAAATACTGGACTATTCAATTAAAATGGGTTATTAATCTAATTCCGCTCTATCCCACCTTTAATCTTGCGAAACAAACGTGTATAAGTTTATAACCCATGGTCGAACGGCAACAAAACACTCACCTATAATTGTGTAAAGTATTGTACCTCATGGGCGAGTCTATAGTGAGCAGCTTCTCATATGAGAAGTCGAATTTTAACTGTTGGATGAGAATCTAGCAATAAATGCATCTCCAGATTCTTGGCAATCTTATGGCTAAATTCTCATCCAACTGTTAAAACTTGTTCTTCATATGAGAAGTTTCTCATAATAGACTTCCTTGTATCGCATTTAACTCTTATTGGGATATTTACATTTCGGTCAACTTCTTGTATGAAATTTAAAATTCAGTCAACAATTTTTTCAAATTTTAAAATCAATAAAAATTAAAAAAATATATATGAAAAAGTTATCAGCAAAATTTAAAAATACACCTACTTTTGAGTAGTTATTTTGTGTTTTAACTAGTCTATTTTATGTTTTCAACGTAGTGAACTTGTACCAAAACATTATGAGAATTGCTCCCAACGTTGTAAAGACTTGCTTCCAATGTTGTGAAGAGTTGCACCCGACTTTGATACGACTTGCTCTCAAAGTTTGAAAGAGTTGCTCCAATCTTATAAAGAGTTGCTCCAAAATGTCATGTAAATTTGATGACTTTTTCTTTTTACAAATAAAGTTGATATTTTTTTTTTAATTTTGAAAAAGTAATTGATTGATTTTTAAATTCTATAAAAAAAATGGGCTGAAACTTAATTATCCCAACTAATTCTTTAAGGGGAATAATTAGGGATCAGTCAACTTTATGTGACAAATTTAAAAGTCAACCAAAAAATTTCAACTTTTGAATAGTTAATATTTTATGTTTCAGTCTATTTTATATTTGCATGTTGTAACTTGCTCAAAATGTTGTGAAGAGTGCTCCTAACTTCATAATGAGTTGCTCTTAATTTTGTGCATTACTGGCCAAACGTATTATAAAGCATTGTTCCTGACATTGTGAAGAGTTGCTATCATCATTATCAAAAGTTACTCCCAACATTGTGTAAAACATGTGATGATGCCTAAATTTGGATTAGAGAGAAGAAGAACGAGACCAAAGAATTTGTATGTGGTTCGGCTCTGTGAATGAAGAGACCTATGTCCACGTATGTGTCAGAGCACTTGCACTATAATATCGAATCGCGGGAGATCTTTGGTGAACCAACAATGGGGGTGGAGCTACTAGAGACCGACTGGGTGAATATATATGCGAGTATGTCAGACAAGAATACGATTCTGTGAAATAAGAATGTCGTCCCCTTTGAAGGGCGTGAGTGATCTTTTTTTATAGATACAAGAGACCTACTCGTACAAGGTAAGTAACTGATTAGGCAATACAATCTGATTGGGATTGATTAGCATAAATTGTGCGAGTTTCCTAATCGGATTATGAAACTATCTTCTCTTTCCATTAGTTTCTAGCTTGTGTAGGAAACTATCTGGATTATGCTTGAGCACGTCATAGAAAGTGGTTGGGCTACGCCTGTGATGAACCAAGCCCGTATAGTGTTCCCGACCTTTTGGTCAGGACCGGATAATACTAGGTGAACCACTCGGGCTAGACGGGAGCTAAGCCTTTTACTTTCACTAGATATTTTTTTACATATCAACTACCCCCCATTTCCAAAGCTAATGTGATGCTTCATTAGATGAGGTTTGGAAATTTACATAGCTCGGTATACCGTCCGGGATGCAGCTTGGGAACTTGCCCGAGACCAGACCGGTCGCCATGGTCATTTGGGGCCTGGACCGATCAGTTACCTCGGGAGCTAGGGGTCGGTACCTGCCACGTGTCAAAGAGTGGTTAGTCTGGCTAGGATCCAACGAGACCGGTCTAAGCGTAACTTGGTAGTCACATCCTAACCGAACCGTCACATCGTTCATTTAATACGCGTGCCTTTTGAGCCACCGCTTGGGCTGCCCGAGGCATCAGTTGTCATGCATTTAGGCGGGAGTTCAGTTGAACCGTTGGAACTGTGCTCATCTGGACCGTGCATGTTGTCTATAAAAGTAGTACTTAGGCATTTTTGATACTTCTGCTACCCATCTCTTGAGTCTACCGAGCGGTGTAAGAGAAAAGTGTCCAGTCAAGACTTCCGAGCTCTTTTTTGCGCCTTATTTTGTAAGTCTTCATCCCTTCAGCCTTATAATTCACTGCATTTTTCTTCTCCTTCATATGTTAATATTTTGGAGTGAAGCTGGAGAATAAGAACCCGCTAGGACCAGTGAGGGAGTAGGATTTCTTTTTCCTCAGGTTTAGCTTCTTCCTTAGGTTAGGGGGTTCCCTTTCTTTGTTAGAGTAGTCGAACCGGTCGGGGTCTCCCAGAAACATTCTGACCAAGTGTTGCTTGACTGCGAATGCCCTGCACACCTTACCTTACATGCTCTTAGTCCTTCTACCCTTATATCTCAGATTTGGTGTTCCCGACCCCTCCTTAGGTTGTCCTATACTTCCTTATCCCGTCGTGAGAGCCTTAGAGTTGTGTCATTCCAACTTCAATTTGTCTTCCTGATTAGAAGATGAACAATCTAGGTTGGGTACCCCGGACACCAGCTTGGTAGCATTCCCATCTGGGTGTTTGATAAGGAGCAGAGTCAAGGGCTCCAGGCAGCCTCTGGGTCACGGAGTTCGGGTGATGAGGCCTCGTCATCTAGTAGTTCTGGTGTAGTCTTCTCGTACGAGTTGAGTCCCAGTAGCCTACTCCTCAATGACTTAGGATGGATTAGGGATAGGTACGATATTCCCAGCCACAGCTCCTTGGCCATACCCATCGGTGGGGCTCTCTATGCTGGTCGGGTTTTGGTACCCTTTATGAGGACGCCTTCATGGTGGGCCTTTGTCTTCCCTTCCACGCACTTGCCCGGGACATCCTAATTTACCTCAGGATTGCTCCTGGGCAGCTTACCCCGAACGGGTGGAGATTTTAATGGGGGCCATACATCTCTAGCCCCAAGTCTTTGGGAATGAGCTCACCCTTCAAGAGTTCTTGTGTAATACCCTATATTTTGATATGTAAATAAGACCTGGTATTCGTTTCTATATACTTGTACAACCTTTACCCTTCATTTGGTAAATTTAGATACCAATCAATTGCCTTTGTTTCCCAATCGATTGCCACTTTTTAGATATGAATCGATTGTTATGTTTCCCAATTGATTACTATTCTACCGACCTAAATTCATTACGTCGCAATATACCAATCGATTGCCATCTTTTCCAATCAATTGCCTTCAAATATTTGTAACCAATCGATTGCAATATGTCCCAATCGATTGGCATATGCTAAGACACTTTTTCTTCTTTGCTTGAGCTTTAGACGTATGGCACTTTTATACTCAATATATATGCATTCGTTTATGTCCTTGGGGCTAGTTTACACAGTCTTGAGAGAGAGAGAGAGAGACATACACACACACCTTGTAAGTTATATATATACACATCCACATATATATATATACATATATACATCCACATACACACACTGCCTTGGCAGAAAAGAAGAGAAGGATGAGAAGAACGAAGACAGAAGTAGAAAAGATATGGAAGAGAAGAGAGATAGAGAAGAGAGAATGAGAAGGAGGAGAGAGAGAAATCTTGGGTTCACAAGCTCACAAACAACCAAACACCTTAGGTGAGTCCTAACTCACTTGGTCCCTCTATTTGATGTTTATACAAATTGTTATGAAGTTTAGATGTATTAAATACGTCCATACGACATTTGTATATGCTGTTTAATAAATCTACTGAAGAAGATGAAGTTCCAATTGATTGGACATTTCCCAATCGATTGACATCAGCTGAGCCCCAATCGATTGGATAGATACCCAACCAATTAACATTTTTGTATCCTAATCAATTGCCAAAGTTAGCATACGATTGACATTGTTTTGGATCCAATCGATTACCATTTTCCTCAATCGATTGTTATGACTTTTATCCCAATCGATTGAACCTTGTCTCAATCGATTGTTAGTTGTAGTTTATGAATAGTTTGCCTTATTGTATATAATAAAGGTTTGATTATTCCGAGTTTGTTTCCAGTTTTTGTTATACGACTATGGGTTAGGCAGGGATAATGTGACACCAAAGAATAATGGGTATTTGATAAACGAAAGAATGTGATGACGTAGGTGACATGTTAATTCGTGTATGAGTTATCCATTTCTTTTAATCAGAGTAGTCAGGCCACATTGGGAATTGTCATGTGTCAATGTTAGAACGGGACTTAGGTAGGTTTGGTAAGCTCTGGGAATGGTACATGCACGGACGTTTGGTCATGATATGCTCTTAAAAGTGGTGAGCTGTGTAATATGGTCTTAAAAGCAGTGAGCTGGACCAAGTAGTCCTAAGATAGACTAGATGATCTATGATATGCTCCTAAAAGTGATGAGTTATGTAATATGCTCTTAAAAGCGGTGAGTTGGGATCACTAGTAGATGACGTTGAGTCGTGGCAATAGATTGATATGCCTTATTGGAAACGTTGTGTCCCTATAAAGCGGTGAGCTGTTCATATGCTCTTAAAAGCTGGGAGACGGATTGAGGTGGACTCCATGACTTGCAGTGAGCTATGAATATTCTCTTAAAAGCGGTAGACGGAATGAGGGTGTATCCCTGGCGTTAAATGATTGAGTCTGTTCATCCAGTCAAGAGTATGTTGAATATCAGTTTTCGAGTAATACGACAATGAGGGTTGGTTAACGACGTTGAGTAAAGGAAAAAGATCTTATTGTAATGAATTAACTAGTGTCTTCATAACTTGTTTTTACTTCAGGTAACTGGTACCTTGTTAGTTTCTACTCACCCAGCTCTCACTAAGCTAATAGCCATTATTACCTGGACTTTCCCCGTCCAGACTATTCTATACCTTATTCTGCAGGTGACGGAGTCTACAACAACGGCTACTATCCGGGAGGGGAATATGCAGAGGGTGGCCCCACTGATGACGCCTATGCTAGGGAGGATTACTATGCTGATGTTTACACCAGCTAAAGATTTGGAGAGAGTTGTTAGTTTATTAGTCTTGTTTAGACTGCTTTGTTATATTTGGTACTTGGGCATTTGTTGCTTCCAAACCTTATATACTTTCGTTGTAGCTCTATTGTTGTAATAACTCTGATATTGGTAATATACTAGATTTTTTTTATATTACTGTGGGTTATTTTTTCTGTTAACTAGAACTACGTGGTGTGGACAATTAGTGACATTCACCAGTTATTCCTTATGGACCCAAAAAGGAAATTGATTTTTCTTTATTTTGGTGCTCCGGGGAGTGACAGGATTTTTGGTATCAGAGCTCTAGGTTGTGATACTTTCATTCACTAATGATTCCATACCATCTGGTCCTAGTATTTTAAGATTTTCTAAGATGAGATATAAGTTTAAGATAAGGTCATCCTTCAGACGATAGATATTTTTTTTGCAGACTAGCATGGATCCGGATTTCCACCTGTTTTTGGATGACTCTTTTGGCGGACATGTTATTCATGGTAATATAGTGGAGCTAGCCATACCAGAGATATACCAGAGTCATATTCACCAGACAGCTAGTCGATACTTAGAGGAGAGGATGTGGACTTCTCTCTATGTTGTGGTCACGACGCACCCGACAGAGATACGCATGGATGCGTATCACTATGCTATGACCCGAGCAACCATATACCAAGAGATGGCTAGATTGATTTAGAGTAAGCCAAAAGTAGACGAGATTGAGTTGCGAGCTATTATAGCTGAGTCTATTCCACTAGAGCCGATAGTTGCACCAGCACCGATAGCCCCACCATCACTGGTACCTGACGTGCCAGTTCCAGAGCCTGAGCCAATTCAGGGATAGGAGGACCCAGAGCCAGAGGATGAGCATCCCGATGAGGATATTGACGGGGATGGAGAGGAGGAGTCAATGGATGTTGAGGACCCAGCAGAGAAGTAGCCTGTAGACGATGATGATGATGATGAGCCGAAGGAGCCAGAGTATGTTCCCGACGAGGAGCTTTGAGGCAGAGGACCTAGTAGAGAGAGATGTGATCATGGAGGTAGTAGAGGAGGATATTCTTGACGAGGAGATAGTTATGCCAGAGATACCTATTATGCCGATATTGCCAGCCGGACCTATAGTACATACGGTAGCTATGGCTGATATGGTAGAATGATGGATAGCTGAGATGGTCGCTCAACCATCTGGATTTATTATGGAAGGGGCTGAATTAGCAGGGGCATTGGATATAGCTAATGGATTTGCTATTGTAGCCGTCGACGTCGCTAATCAAGCGATGATGGCCGAGGATGTAGTTAGGGATTGGGATATCGGAGTGGTAGTCGGAGATCTTGTCGCACCAGTTGAGGACCGTCCCCTTAAGTAGATGGATATAGTTAGGATGAGGCACCACCAGCAGGATCTAACGCCTATGACTTTTGAGTCAGGATCTGCAGGGATTTAGATTTTTGTTAGTTTTATCAGGACATGTTGTCCACATGATTTTTGGGAGCTTGAGAGATAGCTATTAGACCATAGCTTTTATTGTATAGATAGATGCCACTAGTAGTAATATTATGTATAGTTAACCTTAGCACTGTTTTGCTTATGTCCCATGTGGTACATAGTTTAACTAGTGTGTACTATGCAGTACATCTTTTGATATATATATATATATACGAGCAGTACTTTTGATATTGATTATATGTTGGAGTGATATATGCTGATAGTAGAATTGTTAGTCCTCATTGCTGTTTATCACTCTAGCTTGATTTCATTTCTCCTAGAAGACTTTTAGCTAATCGATAGGTCTCTTATCAGTACACTTCACTAGCACACTATGGTAGGACCCTTGAGGAATCATCAATCCTTTATTAGAGCACCTATTTCATAGGGAATGGACCCATCAGGAGTTTTTGAAGCTTTTATGTAGAGAATGGAACATATAGGCGGCACCCACAACCATGCTACCAACCAACAACCTGTACAACCCCAGTTGCACTGTATCAGCCATGATAAACAGGAGACAAATTACTACCACATTTTTGTGGAATACGCCCCGAGAAGTTTAATTGATTAACAGAACCATAGAAAGTCGAACAGTGGATAAGAGAAATGAAGTTGATCTTTGAAGCGTTAGAATGCAGTGAACAAGAAAAGTGTCTTCTTGATACATTCCAGCTCACCTATGCTGCTGCAGATTGGTGGGAGGCTGAGCGAACCACTATTGGGATGAAAGCTACAAGAACGATGCCTTGGGAAACGTTCAAGGGAAGATTTCTGGAGAAGCACTTTCTGAAAGATGAAAAAGATCAACAGGAAAAGAATTTTATGAGCTTAGTTCAAGGAGATTGGACTGTAAGATTGTATACCACCCAGTTTGATTGATTTTCTCGATTAGCTCAACATAAAACTAATACAACGTAGAAGAGGATTAAGCGGTTCTATCAAAGACTGAACCCCCATCTTCGTCATATGATGATTGGGCACCTGAACCAGAGTGTCGAAGGACTGGTTAGACTTGCTATATAAGTCTGGAGAAGGATAGGTTCCTTTCAATTCTTCATGAGGAAATGGATATTCTTGTACTCCGTAACGCTTTCGGTTCTTCGTGACAAAGCGGTGATTCCTTGAGTGAAGACTCCTTTCGGTTCTTCGTGATGAAATGGATGTTCTTGCACTCCTTAACACTTCGGTTCTTCGTGACGAAGTGGTTGATGACAGATGTCTTGGTTGATGAAAGATGGTTTGGTTAGCAAGAAATACTTTGGGTTTGTAAATGACGTTGGGTGTTAGAAATGAATGGTAGTGGCATTAAGAATGTCTAGACGGGTCTCCTGAATTGTTTATATTCCTATCGAATACGTAGTCGGGTACGCTAATTGTTATAATTCGACGGAGAGAATGTAAAGATCCTAAAAGACATGTTGAAAGATAGTAAATGTATTTTTATTGTGTTTTACTATATACGTTCCATTTGATTTAGCTTACTCACTCAGCTTTCATAAGCTGACGACGTTCATGGCGCTAGACATTCCCATGTCCAGCTTACCCAGGTAAGGAGTACCCAGGTTATGAAGCTATGCAAGAAGGAAACATTGAAGAAGATTACACTGAAGATGACTATGGTTATGCTAGTTAGAGAGAAGACTAGCAGTTATCCTCTGTAAATGTTTTTGATTATAACTAGAAGACTTAGCATATATTTCGTAATAGTTTTGTAAGGCCAAGAGCCATAAGACTCTGATGTATTTATATTGATGTATTAACTAGCTAAGTACTTTGACTTCTCTTTGTAATATATTCCAGTAAGTAAATGATCGTGTTATCCTTTTATTATATCGTTTAGTTATTATTATTTGGTCATGGACAATTTGGCACTGCAACCAGTCACACGCCTCAGGGTCCAAGATGAAAATTTTAAATTTTTTTCATATTTTGACTACACCGGGGCGTGACAGGGATTTTTGGTATCAGAGCCTTAGGTTAAGAAGTGTGCACCGATTATCCTACACACTTAAGATATGAACCTAAAGATAGTTTTGTGATTAGCATGGTACCTTATTACTGTTGGGTTTGTGCCCTCAAACCATTACTTTATATAGGAGACATTGATATTTTAATATATGGATATCAGCTTTACATTTTGTTATGTATGTTTCTTTCATGAGATGATTGTTATCCTTAAGTATCATAGTAAGTAATGCGTGTATGTATGAGATACATATAAGTGAGATACGAATTGCTATTCTTTGTTACTTAGAACATGTCACAGTGGATGTTAAGACTAGGATATCTCATCAGGTTTACACTGTAGCATGATTAACTACCATTGGATGGAGTGATCAATCTCAATCACTAGAGTGTAACTCTTAGTTAATATGCTAGTGCTTATAGTGCATTGACGGACCTGAGCTTTCCTATTGACACTCAAGACTGTCAATCAGTCGATAGGAACTCATAACTTGTGTAAGGTACGTGTTCTCAATCTTGAGACGATTATGAACACAGACTGTGGCTATGACTGCTTTGACTTACCAATTAGTGAGGTCCATAGAAAATCAACACCTGGGTATCTTGGGTATGTCATATTCATAGGGTTGTGAACATATATTGTCAAGACAGAATCTATCCTCTATTTCAGAGTAAGCATTCCCTTGAGAATGTCACCAAGTCGATTACTGAGTACTGCAGTCTTGTTGATAAGAGTTATCAACATGTTTGGTAATCATGAGAGGTCAATGGGACTCAAGGAATTCAAGAAGTAATCATGATTCAGGTTGACAGTAACGGTTATCCGACTACCTGAATATGATTATGAATGCTGAAGGTAGAGGGACATTAGTACAACATACAAGTCTAGTTATCGCTTCGGATTTGTTCTTTTGCGTTGGAGTTCAGTTATCGTTTTATAGTGGAGTAAACGTTAACTGACCAGTTAGTTAGTTTGCTGATCAAAGAGTTTGGTCACGGTAATTAACAAACTGGTCTGAGCCAACAATTAACAGCCTAGGAGGTCCCACTCTTAGCTCCGCCAGGATACTTGGAAAGACACATGAGGAAGTTGTCAAGACAAGTTCGATCGATCGAAGGATGTTCGATCGATTGAAGTCTTGGAAGTCTCGATCGATCGAGAATGGTTCGATCGATCGAAGGTCTTCGATCGCTCGAAGTCTAGGTCGGTTCTGGGAATCTATAAATAGGGCAGCTGCGTTCTGGAAAAGAAGTTCATCGTTTTGAACGTCAGAAGCTGCAGAAACTGTTTTAGAGCACCAAACCTTCTCCTTCCTCTCCATTAGGGTTCCCACCAACCCTAGTCCTTCCTGCGAGCATCCATAGGAGTCATAAGAGTGAAGGCCATCTAGTGGAAGCTGCTGGAAGTTCAAGAAAATCAGAATTGGGTTCAAGACACTAAGGTATAACTCTTGTCCCCTCTTGTGCGCATCTATGGAATTAACGAGTAGTAGATCCTGGGCTACCAATCAGTTATTATAACTGAATCTTTTCCGCTGCGCGTTTAAAATAATTTTAAACCTATTTTTTCCATCAATTGGTATCAGAGCCACGCTCGTTTGGATCTATAGATGCGTTTTTGGAACACTATATTGATTTGCATGTTGATTTTAGAACTGTTTTCGAAACGGCATTGTCACAGATCTGTTTCTGCAGTGTTATCGCAGCAGAATACAAATCTGTGATTGCATGGGATGCAAGGCGGGTTCGATCGATCAAACATTGTTCGATCGATCGAACATCCTCTGTACTCGAGCGATCGAACAGTCTTCGATCGATCGAAACCCTCTGGTGTTCGATCGATCGAATGAAGTTAGATCGATCGAGACAGATTTTTTGTCAGACTCTCTGTTTCACAGTTGTAAGGTGTTTTGAAATTAAAAGCTTTATTTTTAAAAGTATTCTGCAAATTTTTTAAATCATTCTATGAAACAGAAAGTTCAAGCGATTGAACAGAGTTCAATCAATCGAAGGTTCGAGCGATCGAACGGTCTTCGATCGATCGAACTGTGACAGAGAAGTAGATGCTGTTTTAAGTTCTAATTCAGTATGTAAAGAGTTTATATACTGTGTGAATCAATTAAGTATTCCAATAGTTACATATATTTGTTATGTATGTGTGGATGCGTGTACGACTAACCCTTTTGCAGCTAGTTTAGTCACTATCTCCCATGGCACCAAGACTTTTAAATTTTGTATTTAAATTATTTGAGATTGGTGCATGTTGTAATTTAAATTTGGTTTGGTTTTAAGGCATATGTAAAGGGTGCTGCGACTTCAATCCTACGAAAAGGAAAGTCGCACCGGTTTCCCTAGCCTTTTATTTTGTTGTTGCTATTACTATTTCTAGATAAATTGTAAGCTTCGAAAGAAGCATAGGACAAATGTAATAGAATTAGAAAATCCATGAAGATGGAGCAAGGAGCCATTGTCCATGAAGATGGAGCTGGAGGCGATCAAACCAAAAAGGAGGTTCTATGGAGATAGAGCCATGGGAGATAGAGGGATCGTTTGGATGTCTTTATTTTCAATTTTAGTTTTTGTTTTATGTGATTGGTTGTGATTGGCATTTAATTATATTGTTACTACTTGCATGCACGTAAAACAAGTTTTCTAAAATAAGATTCAAAAACTTTTTTTTTAACGCATTAGTAAACATTGGATGTTTATGGGTAATGTATAAAAACAATTTTTTTCTAAAAAGCAAAATCCTTAATTTACCAAATCTAGTGGGAGAGGGTCTTATTTATTGACACCCACGATCTTCCATTAACGGTTCACTATAAGATGAGTAGTGCATTCTGTGTCACCTCGTCAGGGGTGATCATTCCATACGGAGGGTGCCTTACTTATTGGTTACTAGATGTGAACTTCTTTTGATAGGATCAATCAGACGTGTTAGAGGGTGACCACCACACGGAGGCGCTACTTGAGACGGTTGTGATTGCATCTTAGTTAATGGTACACACTAGCTAAGCTATGGATAAGGGATCCCACTCGGGGCATTGTTCAGAAACTTAGACATCAAAAGGGATCGGGAGTCATAACTTGTTTTTGTAAGAGTTGCATAGCGGACAAGTCTTGATTAATCGAAAAATAGAAAATTGACCTCCACACGGAGGCTTTATTCTTTTGTTTCGATATTCCGGCGACTTTGTTTTAAAATAAGAGTTTTAAGGATTCTTTTATTTCAAACTGTCAAATCCTGATATCCATATTTATTTTGTTTGTTTGATTTTTAGTAATCATAATGTCTGGATCTGCATTTAGTTCACTTGCCACCATACTCACTCAAAACAAGTTAACTGGAAATAACTACACTGAATGGAAACGTAACCTTGACATCGTGTTAACTGCGGAGGATCACATATATGTCCTCACCACCCCATGCCCCGAAGAACCCGCGGCAAATGCTTCGGCAACTGCCAGACGCGAGTTCGACAAATGGAAGAAGTCGAATGGAATGGCTCGTTGCTATATTCTGGCCTCAATGGCTGGTGTGTTGCAACACCAATTCCAATCGAATGATTCTGCCAGTGACATTATCACATCCCTGAAAAAGATGTTTGGGGAGCATGGCAGGCCTGCCAGACAGGTAGCCATGCAAAATATAATGAGTGCAAAGATGTCGGAAGGGACTCCAGTCAAGGAACATGTTTTAAAAATGATTGGTTATTTAAACGAGCTGGAGACCCTAGGTGCCAACATCGATGCACAGACCCAAGTTGATATGATCCTCAATTCGCTATCGCCTTCATTCGCTCAATTTAAACTTAACTATAATATGAATCAAATGAATTTTTCAATGAGCGAATTGATGAGTTCTCTTTTGGCAGCGGAAGGGGTGATCAAACCTGGGGTCAACGTTTTGAACGTTGAGGAAAGCGCTTCCTCTTCCCGATCTACACCGAAAGGAAAGAAAGGGAAGAAGAAGGCTGGTACTGGTGGTCCAAGTATTAGACCGGTCCCTAAGATTGTAAAATCTAAGGGAAAAGGTAAGGGCAAAGGGAAGGTGGGTGGCCAAGGCAAAGGAAAGTGTTTCCAATGCGGAGAGAAGGGCCACTGGAAGAGGAACTGTCCAGAATTCTTAGCTACAAGAGTTCAAGGTATGATTAAATCACATGTGATTGAAGTAAGTTTTATTACGAATACTTCAAACACTTGGTGCATTGATTCTGGTGCGACTAACCATATCTGTAATTCATTGCAGGGGTTCAGATCAACCAGGAGGTGCAGTGATGGGGAAATCGTACTTACTCTAGGTTCTACCGCAACTATTTCTGCGGTTGCTATAGGAGTCGTAGTTTTTGAATTTCTAGACAATAAAGTTTTGATTTTATCAGATGTACTTTACGTCCCTTCAATGAGACGTAATTTAATTTCAGTTTCTAATTTATCGAATAATGGTTATTCTTTTCATTTTGGAACTGAAGTTGTGATTAAAAGAAATAGTTCTTTTATATGTTCTGGTGCTAAATCAAATGGTTTGTATGTGATTACTCCCAATATTTCTAAAGATTCTTGCTTGGAACTTAATAACTCAATGGTAACTATACCATCTAAAAGAAAATAACCTTCCACTAATCCAACAAGGCTTTGGCACATGAGGCTTGGCCATATCAATCTAAATAGGATTGGCAGACTAGCCAAAGAGGGGATCTTAGGCGATTTGGTTCTCGAACCAATGGAAGTCTGTGAGTCTTGTTTAGAGGGGAAGATGACCAAAAGGCCCTTTCCCGCAAAAGGCAATAGGACCAATTCATTGTTGGAATTAGTTCATACTGATGTGTGTGGACCAATAAATATTAGAGCAAGGGGTGGTTATGAGTATTTCATAACATTTACCGATGACCACTCTAGGTATGATATGTGTACCTAATGTAGCACAAGTCTGAAGCCTTTGAAAAGTTCAAAGAGTTTAGGGCTGAAGTGGAGAAGTAATTGGGCTCACATATCAAAGCCATTCGATCTGATCGAGGTGGCGAGTACCTCTCTAATGAGTTTATTGATCACCTCGTACAGAATGGGATTCTGTCACAGTTGACTGCACCTGGCACGCCTCAGTAGAATGGTGTAGCTGAGAGAAGGAACCGGACTCTTTTAGACATGACTAGGTCAATGATGAGTTATTCAGAGTTGCCATTATTCCTTTGGGGTTATGCTTTGGAAACCGCTGCATACATACTAAATCTAGTGCCAAGCAAATCTGTTCCCAGGACACCACGGGAGATGTGGATTGGGCGCAAGCCTTCTTTGCAACATCTCCGGATATGGGGGTGTCCGGCACATGTGCTGAAAGGAAAGATGAGCAAGTTGGATTCTAGATCAGAAGTATGTTATTTTGTAGGGTATCCAAAGGGTACTTATGGATGGTATTTTTATGATCCAAGAGAACAGAAAGTGTTTATTAGTACAAATGCTATTTTCTTAGAGGATGATTATATCATGAACCATAAACCTAAGGGAAGGATAGATCTGAGAGAAATAGAAGGAGAGCCCTCAGTCCAACCCGCAGTTGATAACGATGTAAATCAAGAAAATACCACTTCTTCACCCATTTCTGCACCGGTTCCTCGTCGTAGTGGAAGGATTATCAGCCAGCCTGATAGATACATGTTCTTAGGAGAAGTTTTTGAAGCTGTCTCCATAGAATCTGAATCTGATCCTGCCACATACGAAGAGGCAATGACTGATGTTGATTCAGAACATTGGGTTAAAGCTATGAAGGCTGAATTAGAATCTATGGATTCTAATCAGGTCTGGGATCTTGTAGAACTTCCAGCCAATATTAAACTCATTGGTTGTAAGTGGGTCTACAAGAGGAAAAGAGCATCTGATGGAAAGGTTGAGACCTTTAAGGCTAGGCTTGTAGCAAAAGGTTATACTCAGAGGGAGGGCATTGACTATGAGGAAACCTTCTCGCCGGTAGCTATGCTGCTCAAGTCCATCAGAATACTCTTATCCATTGCTGCATGCCTAGATTATGAGATCTGGCAGATGGACGTCAAGACGGCATTCTTAAATGGCAATCTTGAGGAGGACATCTATATGCAACAACCAGAAGGGTTCATAGCTGGTCGGAAAGGTAACTTGGTATGCAAGCTGCAAAAGTCCATTTATGGGCTTAAGCAGGCATCCAGGAGTTGGAACATCTGATTTGACCAAGCGGTCAAGTCGTTTGGTTTCATACAGAATCTGGATGAACCTTGTGTATACAAGAAGTGTGAAGGGAAAGTGATGGATTTTCTTGTGCTTTACGTTGATGATATTCTACTCATTGGGAATGATGTAGCGGTATTGTCAACGGTCAAGGTTTGGCTAGCTAGTACTTTCGATATGAAGGATCTAGGAGAGGCGAGCTATATTCTTGGGATAAAGCTCTTTCGGGATCGCAAGCAAAAGATAATGGGATTGTCTTAAGCTGGTTATATCGATAAGGTGCTAACTAAGTTTTCAATGGATAATTCGAAGAAAGGTTTGTTACCTTTCAGGCATGGTTTAGCATTCTCCAAGGACCAGTGTCCCAAGACACAGGAGGAGAGGAATCGCATGGCAGGAATTCTATATGCTTCGGCAGTTGGAAGTCTCATGTATGCGATGTTATGCACTAGACCAGATATCTGTTTTGCCGTTGGCATGGTTAGCAGATATCAATCGAATCCAGGTCCAGAGCACTGGACAGCCGTTAAGCACATTCTTAAGTACTTGAGAAGGACTAAAGATTACATGCTTATGTACGGCGGTAATGAGTTAATTCCAGTTGGATATACTGACTCGGACTTTATGTCAGTTAAAGATTCGAGGAAGTTAACATCCAGACATCTCTTTACCTTGGGAGGTGGTGCTGTTAGTTGGAGGAGCATTAAGCAGAAATGCATTGTAGACTCAACTACAGAAGCTGAATATGTGGCTGCTTGTGAAGCCGCAAAGGAAGTTGTTTGGCTCAAGAAGTTCCTTATGGAGCTCGAGGTGGTACCAGCGTCATTGTCACCTATTACGCTTTATTGTGATAATAGTGGGGCAGTGGCTCAGTCCAAGGAGCCAAGGAACCACGGAAAAGGGAAGCACATAGAGCGGAAATATCATCTTATCCGAGATATTGTTTGACGTGGAGATGTGACTGTCACCAAGATTGCCACCGTTGACAATCTTGCTGATCCGTTTACAAAGGCTTTGCCACAGAAGGTCTTTGATCGTCATCTAGATAGTCTAGGTCTCAGATGTAATCCTGTATGGTTGTGAGTGCAAGTGGGAGTTTGTTGGGTTTGTGCCCTCAAACCATTACTCTATATAGGAGACATTGATATTTTAATATATGGATATCAGCTTTACATTTTGTTATGTATGTTTCTTTCATGAGATGATTGTTATCCTTAAGTATCATAGTAAGTAATGCGTGTATGTATGAGATACATACAAGTGAGATACGAATTGCTATTCTTTGTTACTTAGAATATGTCACAGTGGATGTTGAGACTAGGATATCTCATCAGGTTTACACTGTAGCATGATTAACTACCATTGGATGGAGTGATCAATCTCAATCACTAGAGTGTAACTCTTAGTTAATATGCTAGTGCTTATAGTGCATTGACGGACCTGAGCTTTCCTATTGACACTCAAGGCTGTCAATCAGTCGATAGGAACTCATAACTTGTGTAAGGTACGTGTTCTCAATCTTGAGACGATTATGAACACAGACTATGGATATGACTGCTTTGACTTACCAATCAGTGAGGTCTAAAGAAGATCAACACCTGGGTATCTTGGGTATGTCATATTCATAGGGTTGTGAACATATATTGTCAAGACAGAATCTACCCTCTGTTTCAGAGTAAGCATTCCCTTGAGAATGTCACCAAGTCGATTACTGAGTACTGCAGTCTTGTTGATAAGAGTTATCAACATGTTTGGTAATCATGAGAGGTCAATGGGACTCAAGGAATTCAAGAAGTAATCATGATTCAGGTTGACAGTAACAGTTATCCGACTACCTGAATATGATTATGAATGCTGAAGGTAGAGGGACATTAGTACAACATACAAGTCTAGTTATCGCTTCGGATTTGTTCTTTTGCGTTGGAGTTCAGTTATCGTTTTATAGTGGAGTAAACGTTAACTGGCCAGTTATTTAGTTTGCTGATCAAAGAGTTTGGTCACGGTAATTAACAAACTGGTCTGAGCCAACAATTAACAGCCTAGGAGGTCCCACTCTTAGCTCCGCCAGGATACTTGGAAAGACACATGAGGAAGTTGTCAAGACAAGTTCGATCGATCGAAGGATGTTCGATCGATTGAAGTCTTGGAAGTCTCGATCGATCGAGAATGGTTCGATCGATCGAAGGTTCGATCGATCAAAGGTCTTCGATCGCTCAAAGTCTAGGTCGGTTCTGGGAATCTATAAATAGGGCAGCTGCGTTCTGGAAAAGAAGTTTGTCGTTTTGAATGTCAGAAGCTGCAGAAATTGTTTTAGAGCACCAAACCTTCTCCTTCCTCTCCATTAGGGTTCCCACAAACCCTATTTCTTCCTGCGAGCATCCATAGGAGTCATAAGAGAGAAGGCCATCTAGTGGAAGTTGCTGGAAGTTCAAGAAAATCAGAATTGGGTTCAAGACACTAAGGTATAACTCTTGTTCCCTCTTGTGCGCATCTATGGAATTAAGGAGTAGTAGATCCTGGGCTACCAATCAGTTATTATAACTGAATCTTTTCCGCTGCGCGTTTAAAATAATTTTAAACCTATTTTTTCCATTAATTACATCCTGAATGGATGTGGAGAACTTTTGGGATAGGATTCCCAATATCTAGAATTTTGCTTGTAATAGGGTTAGTAGCCTATCTTTTGTGTATATAGTTGTACTCAGGCTTGAAACATGTGTTAGTAGTAACGTGTACGCCTTTTCTATGTAAATGTTTTCCTTGTAGCTATGTTATACAATGAAAATATTTGAAGTTATCATTAAAGACTTATTTCTTTTATATGATGCTCTAAATGATAATGTGAATACTTGACATATTATGTACTTATATTAAAATTGCTATCTATACATTCAGTCGTTTATATCTCGTGTCCCTGTTTAGGATTGGAGAGTAACCGATAGATATTCATGTAGGTACATAAGCACACAAGCACAATGGCGGGAAGACCAAGAAGAAATTGTAATGGAGGATCATCAGACCCTATTCCTGAAGGAATCGATCCTACTGGAATCTTTGGCGCATTTCTGCAGCGTCTAGACAATATAGGTAACAACCACGGTACGTAATGGAAACGGCAACAACAACGATAATCGCCAAAGACCAACACCTCAGACACGCAACAGATTATTCGAAGGATTCAGGGCTTTGCGTCCTGATAGGTTTGACGACACTAATGAATCCTGGCGAGCAGAACAATGGCTAAGGGATATGGATCGTATCTTCGAATCAATCAAATGTCGCGAGATAGAGAAGCGCCGTCTCGCCACTTTCCAACTCAATTATGCGACAACCGATTGGTGGGAAGCCGAGAGAGCAACTATTGGAGTAGAAGCTTCAAGGCGGATGACATGGACTACCTTCCAGGAGAAGTTTTTGGAGAAGTATTTCTCCGACGATGAAAAGGACCAGAAAGAGAAAGAATTCATCAATTTGACACAAGGAAATAGGAGTGTAAGAGAGTACACGACACAATTCGAATGCCTGTCCCGCTTTGCCCCTCACATGATTGACACTCCTCAAAAGAAGATTAAAAAGTTTCATCGAGGACTTAATCTGCACCTCCGGCATCTAACATTGGGACACCTGAATCAAACTTTCGAAGCTTTGGTCAGATTGGCGGTAGGTTTGGAAAGAGATGGCTGCCAAGGCTCGAAGTAAATGGTACACCAACCACCCCCGCCAAGGAAAGGACCACGAGGAAGACCGTTGACTTAGTTCTAAGGAAACAAGCGCCCATGGAATAGCGGCAAGAAACCAGGACCCACCCTTCCCCAGGACAAGAACGTAGTACCTCCTGCACCACAAGTATCAACCACTACTACCGATAATAACAGGATGGATGCTTCAAATGTGGGATCCCCGGACACATGGCTCGAGACTGCACAGTCCCTAGGGACAATTATCGAATTAATGTTGTCTGTTACAACTATGGCAAGAGGGGACACATGAGCAGAGAATGTAAGGCACCAAAAGAAAACTATCATGGGCCTACTACTTAAGGCCAAGCTGTTAAGGCTTGACTCAATGCTATCATACCCGAGGCAGCTGGCTATGATGAAAAGGAACATCAGAACTTGGAAGGTACACTCTCATTATATGCTAGTCGAGTTAAAGTACTTTTTGATACGGGTGCTACGAATTTGTTTATTGCCTTTGAGATTGTACGACGATTGGGTTTAGTACCCCAAGCACTTGAGGTAGCCCTGAACGCGGTATCACCTTTGGGAGTGACCTTGAAGCTAGGAAAGGTGTGCAAGGACTGCACTTTGACATTGGAGGATAGGAACCTACCTGTAGACTTAATTGTTCCGTCAATGAAGGAATTCGACGTAATCTTAGGATTTGACTGGCTTACTAAGTATCATGCGAAGTTAGATTATGCTGATAGGTCAATTACATTTTCAGTACCTAGAGGTACACCCTTCAGTTTTCAATGCAACCCCACTAGTGGTGCCTTTCTTACAAGTTCTTTAGCTGCTATTGAAACTACAGGCTTAGAATTGACGATCGCTCATATTCCGATAGTCTGAGACTACGAGGATCTCTTTCAAGAAATTTCTGGATTACCACCGAAGCGCGAGATTGACTTTTGTATTGAGTTAGTACTCGGAACGACACCGATATCCAAGGCTCCTTATCATATGGCCCCAACGGAAATGTTGGAGCTAAAGAAGCAAGTACAAGAGTTAAAAGATCTTGGATTTATTAGACCAAGCACGTCACCTTGGGGAGCCCCGGTTCGATTTGTCAGAAAGAAGGATGGAAATCTTCAACTCTGTATCGACTACAGAGAGTTGAATAAGGTTACTATTAAGAAGAAGTACCCACTTCCCAGGATAGACGATTTATTCAATCAACTACAAGGAACGACGACCTTTTCGAAGATTGACTTACGATTTGGGCACCATCAGTTACTTATCAGGCCGGAAGATATACCAAAAATAACTTTCAGAACAAGATATGGGCACTATGAGTTCTTAGTTATGGCTTTTGGATTAACTAATGCCCCGGCAGTATTCATGGATTTGATGAATCGGGTGTTCAGCCCCTTCTTGGATCAATTCATCATCGTGTTTATTGACGACATCCTTACTTATTCGAAGAATGATGAAGAACACGAGAAGTATGTAAAGATTGCACTTCAGACACTTAGAGAAAATCTTCTCTATGCTAAGTTCAGTAAGTGTGAGTTTTAGCTAAAAGAAGTCAAATTCTTGGGACATGTAGTCTCATAGAACGGAATTTCAGTAGACTCAACCAAGACGAACGTAGTTTCTAGTTGGAACAGACCAACCAACGCATCGAAAGTAGGAAGTTTCCTTGGATTGGCTGGATACTATAGGAGATTCGTGGAGGGTTTCTCAAGGATCGCGTCTCCTTAAACCAGACTAACAAAGAAGGATTCAAAGTTTGAGTGGAAGGACAAGCACGAACGTGCCTTTCAGGAATTAAAGGAGAGGTTGACCTAAGCGCCAGTGCTAGCCATACCCAAGAGTGGTGAACAATACACTATCTATAGTGACGCTTTATATCAAGGACTAGGATGTGTACTTATGCAGAATGGTCAGGTGATCGCTTATGGATCTAGGAAATTAAAGCCACATGACTGAAACTACCCTACACACGATCTGAAATTGGCTGCAATTGTCTTTGCACTTAAGATTTGGAGGCACTACCTCTACGGAGAGAAGTTTGACCTGTTCTCAGACCACAAAAGTTTGAAATACCTATTCTCTCAAAAGGAACTAAACATGAGATAACAACGCTGGATGGAGCTACTTAAAGACTATGACTTTAATTTGCAGTACCACCCTGGTAAGGAAAATGTAGTCACAGATGCTTTGAGCAGAAAGCCCTGAAGGTTGATCACCTCACTTTTAATCAGGGAATGGAAAGCCTTAGAAGCTTTAACGGAATTCGACTTTCAAACTGCGAGACCAGGTAATGGACGACCTTTTGGAAGTCTTATGGTGCAGCCAACCCTCATTCATCGCATACTCGAAGCCCAAGAGAAGGACGAGGGATTGAGGAAATGTTTTGAGAAGGCAAAAGCAAAGGACCTGACTGAATGGAACATTGGAACAGACGAAGGTCTCAGATGTAAGAATAGGTTATGTGTACCCGACACGGATAATTTGAGGAAAGACATTCTAGATGATGCACACAAGTCGAGAATGACCATACATCCCTGTGGAACCAAGATGTACAAAGACTTAAAATGGAACTTCTGGTGGGAAGGCATGAAAAGAGAAGTCACAGAATACATAGCTAAATGCCCTACTTGCCAACAAGTCAAGGCGAAACACCAATGACCTCTGGGATTACTACAACCTCTACTAGTCCCATAATGGAAATAGGAGCTGTAGACACCCCAATTTTGACCGACCGTCGAATTTAGGAGAGCGTCACCTCCACGTCCAATGATGATAAGGACCGAAAAAAAATTCGAAGTATTCCAACCTCTTCAGAAAGTTCTCCAAACGCGATAAAATTTCACAGAAAGAAGAAAATACCTGGTATTTGGGAGAATTCAGGTATAAAACACCATTTTTGGAAAAGATCTTCAAAAATAAGTTTCTTTAAGAAAAAGGGAAGAAAGAAAAGACCTAAAAAGGGAAGTTCAACAGAAAACGGCACACGGCAGTATTCCGCGGCACTCAGTGAGTGCCGAACGGCATCCAGTGAGTGCCGGCTTGGCATTTACTGAGTGCCGCCGACATTTTTTGACTGCCGTTTGCTTTTAAAGTCCGTATTTTGTGGTAAAATACGTATATGTACGCGGATAAAAACAAAAAACTGATAAAGTAAGGTTGACGAAAATACGTCAATCAATAATTTGGCGCGGCACTTACTGAGAGCCGCGCGTCAGTCACAGAATGCCGTCGCGGAAGTCATGAAGTGCCGCGGCGGCATCCACGGACTGCCGTAGATTACTTTTGACTGCCGCCCTGGGTGAAATATGAGCTTTGAGTTTGCGTGACTCTGATTACTTTTGACTTCCACCTGTGTGACTTTGTTTGAATAAAGAAATAGAATTTTGGAGGACATGAATTTTTGAATCCGCATAATTCCGTTGTGTGAAATATGAGCTTTGAGTTTGCGTGACTCTGATTAGATGAAAGAATGTTTTTAGTCCGCATGACTCCATTTATGTAGAATATGAACTCTTGAGTCTGCGTGTCCCCGTTTGCGTAAAACGTGAGTTTGTAGGGTCTGTGTGACTCTGTTTTGTGTAAAAATTGAATTTGTTGAGTCCGTGTGACTTTATTCAAATAAAGGTACAAAATTTTGAGTCTGCATGACTCTGTCTTACTGAAACATGAAATTTTGAGTCCGCATGACTCTGTATATGAATTTTTTAGTCCACGTGACTCCGTTTGAATTTGTGAGTCTGCTTAACTCTGAATTTTGTTGGAATTGAATTCTTTGAGTCTAACCGACTCTGAACTTTTGAAAGTTTGGTCTAAAATGGATCTAACTATCGCCAGATTTTAATAAGTTGAATCTGATTGGTTCCTGATTACAGAAATTAAAATCATTAAGTCTGTTTGACTCTCGATTCATAAAAGTCTAACTTAGCACCTGAGCTTAGAAATTGAATCGAATTGAGTCTGATTGACTCCTAATTCTAGAAAAATTCATTTGAGTCTGATTGACTCCAGAATTTAGAGTTTTTAAATCGAATTGAGTCTGTTTTTTTTTAAATTGAAATTCTTTGAGTCTGATCGACTCCCAATTTTAGATTTGAGTCTGATTGACTCTCGGTGTTGTGAAATAGAATCCCACTCGAGTCCAATTGACTCCTGTTCTAGAAATTTGAAATTATTTTGAGTCTGTTTGACTCTGATTTTGAAATTAGAAATTCTTTTGAGTGTGATTGACTCATGATTTGGAATTGGGAATTCTTTTGAGTCTGATTGGCTTATGTCTTTTGGAAATTAGAAATTCTTTTGAGTCTGGTTAACTCCCAATCTTGTGAAATAGAAATTCTTTGAGTTCGATTGACTCCCAATTTTGGTAAAAATTCTTTTGTGAAATAGAAATCCTTTAAAGTTCAATTTTGTGAATTTAAATTCCTTTGAGTCTGATTGACTCCTAGTTTTGTCCAATTTTGCGAAATAGGAATTGAATCAAGTCTGATTGACATCTGATTTAGGATTTGAATTTGAACTGGATTTGAGTCAAATTGACTCCGGACTTGGTGAAATTGAATTTGTTCGAGTCTGGCTGATTCCTAATTTCAAAAATGAATTAAGTCGAGTCTAGGCAATTCCTAATTTAGCATTTGAATTTGAACTCAAATTGAGTCGAATCGACTCCGGAGTCGGTGAAATTGAGTTTAATTGAGTCTGACTGACTCCTGATCAAAATTTGAAATTTTTTTTATTATTAAGCTCGATTGACTACCAATTTTAGAAAATTGAATTGAGTCTAACTGATTCTCGATTTTGGAAATTGAAGTGGATTTGAGTTCATTGGACCCCCGGCTTTAGATATTTGAAATAATTTAAGCCCATCGGACTCCCGATTTAGAAATTTGAAGTAATTTGAGTCTAAAGTACTAGACTCTGATTTTTTGAAAGTAAATGGAATGAAATTTGTTTTACTAAGAAGAGAATTTGTTGAGTCTGATAGACTCTCGATTTTAGAAAATCAAATTAAGTCTGAAGGACTCTGGATTTTGGAATTGAAACTGATTCGAGTCTGACTGACTCCAAATGTTGAATTAAATTAACTATGATTGACTCCCGATTTTGAAAATTAAAATGAATTTGAGTCTGATTGATCCCGAAGTCAGAGCAAACATATCCGACGAGGCCGAAAAGCTGCGGATCACTGTGAGAAAACATATCCGACGGGGCCGAGGGGCTACGGATTTTTTAGAGCAAACTCACTAGACACCGGAGTATAAGGTGCAAAGCGCATCTCAGATGATTCTTGGAAGACACCGGAGTATAAGACGCGAAGGGCATCTCAGTCTTTCAGCGTGGTTCCTGATTCGACACTGGAGTATAAAGCAGGTAGCGCATCTCAGTCGATCAGATGATTTGGAAGACACCGGAGTATAAGTCGCGAAGCACATCTCAGTCTTTCAGCGTGGTTCCTAATTCGACACTGGAGTATAAGGCGCGTAGCGTATCTCAGTCGATCAGATAATTCTTGGAAGACACTGGAGTATAAGGCGCGAAGCGCATCTCAGTCTTTTAGCGTGCTACCTGGTTTGACACCGGAGTATAAGGCGCGTAGCGCATCTCAGTCGATCAGATGATTCATGGAAGACACCGGAGTATAAGGTGCGAAGTGCATCTCGGTCTTTCAGCGTGCTACCTGGTTTGACACTGGAGTATAAGGAGCGTAGCTCATCTCAGTCGATCAGATGATTCTTGGAAGACACCGGAGTATAAGGCGCGAAGCGCATCTCAGTCTTTCAGCGTGCTACCTGGTTTGACACCGGAGTATAAGGCGCGTAGCGCATCTCAGTCGATCAGATGATTCTTGAAGAATGTCGGGGAATTAAGCATAGGAATCGCATCTATGACGGTTGTGACTTTTCCATAATAGAATGACAGCATAAGTAGAATGGCATAGGGTGCATTTTTTCTAAGAAAGAATAATATGTTGCTGAGGCATTATATGGAGCACGAGATTGCTTGAGCATGTGCATCACGATAGGATAGGTGCATTCATCCGTATGACTATTTGCGCTTGTATGTGTTTGACCCTTGACCCGAACTACGTCTTGGTCTGATTCCTGAACGGATACGTAGACAGCTCATCATCGAGCACGACCAGCGTGAACCATTGCCGCGCGCATGTTCTGTTTTTGCAACGCGTCTTGTTTTACCTAAATTCGATAGTCTGGTCAAAGGCTTGTCTTCACATAGGCTTTGACATTCACTTATGGGACGCGTTGCCCCACAAGCTCTATCAAATAGGGGCAAACTGTAGACACCCCAATTTTGACCGACCGTCGAATTTAGGAGAGCGTCACCTCCACGTCCAATGATGATAAGGACCGAAAAAAAATTCGAAGTATTCCAAGCTCTTCAGAAAGTTCTCCAAAGGCGATAAAATTTCACAAAAAGAAGAAAATACTAGGTATTTGGGAGAATTCAGGTATAAAATACCATTTTTGGAAAAGATCTTCAAAAACAAGTTTCTTTAAGAAAAAGGGAAGAAAGAAAAGACCTAAAAAGGGAAGTTCAACAGAAAATGGCACACGGCAGTATTCGGCGGCACCCAGTGAGTGCCGGCCCAGTATTTACAGAGTGCCGCCGACATTTTTTGACTGCCGTTTGCTTTTAAAGTCCGTATTTTATGGTACAAAACGTATATGTACGCGGATAAAAACAAAAAAACTGATAAAGTAAGGTTGACGAAAATACGGCAATCAATAATTTGGCGCGGCACTTACTGAGAGCCGCGCGGTAGTCACGGAATGCCGTCGCGGCAGTCATGAAGTGCCGCGGCGGCATCCGTCGTGGCAGTCATGAAGTGCCGCGGCGGCATCCACGGACTGCCGTAGATTACTTTTGATTGCCGCCCTGGGCAGCAGTCTGTCTAATTTCAGGAAGTACGTATTGTACCACCAAATAAGACATTTACACCTGTCTATTACTCCGAATTCATTGAAAATACTTGGTAATTTTGTCTATAAAAGAGGGAGGATCTTCCTTGAGGAGGGGGGAGACATACAACACAATATACAAGAGATAACCACCACTACACTAACATATTTTTTAGAAAGAAAAGAGAGAGTTTTGGAGAGCTTGAAGAAGAGTTTGGAAGATCTTCAAAAGGAGAAAAACTTTGAGGATAGTTTAGAGGTGATCCTCTAACCATAAATTGTTTATTTACATGCTTTCTTGTGAATCTCTAATCTTCAAACTATTTTTATTTTCTTTGCTCCATTTCTTTTGTTGATCATTTTTCTTTCTTGAGACTCTTAGAGATTCTCAATATCTCTCTTGAAATCACTTGAACATGATCTCTCGAATCCCATGTAAGCTTGTGCTTCACATGAGAATCAAAGTTTGATCATCACTTCATTTTATAAGCAAATAGATGGATCCAAGTCCATACTCATGATTTGGGTCCTCTAAACTTGATGTTTCATGGAATCCTTTCTATATTACTTTGAGACTTATGAGTATTAGTCATGTCTTCATCTCCAATGACCATCAAATGGTAGGAGAAAGTGATTTTGAGTCTAAGCCCATCCCCCTGGTTTAGACTCCTTATCTTGAGATTTCATGAAGTCCATTCATACTTCACTTGAAATCTATAAATATAAAGGTCTTCATCTCCAAGGACCACCAAATGGTAGGAGAAAGTGGTTTAGTTTAAGTCCAACTTCATGGTTTAATAGTTGGGGTTAACAAATAAAAGTTGAACTTGACAAATGAAAACAGTGAGTTCACAAAATGTTTTTGATCAAAGATTTTTAGTTCGAAATCTAACCGTTGAAATCAAGTGAAACCAACGGGAAAGTGTCAATAACACAATATTCTACCACTGAAATTTTTGTTTTAAGGTGGTTTCATGTTTAAAGTGGTTTGGTCATGAGTTTTGTGAAGTAACAATAATCTGTCCAGAATTTCAGAATAGCAAATTCGTTTTAAAATTAATAGATTAGAACCTTAACAAAGTTTCTTGGACTTCAAATAATTTTTTCTATGAGGTTCAATGTGTTAGGAAGATACCCTACAAAGAACAAAGCATTTATGATCTTTTTGCTATTTTTAAAAAATCACACAATATCTTTGGACAGAGAGTTGTACATCTCTGAGTGATGACTGGTTCTTGTCCTTTTCCTAGAGATCTAACCGTTAAAACTTTGATTTTCTTTTTGATTTGGAAACTAGACTCACAGGGGCATCTTGTGTCCAAAATTCACCCACATCAAACCATGGGAAGCATGCTTTTTCGTTTTTTAAAGTTCTGGTCTGCTCTCTGCAATTTTCAGAATTTTATGACACATTAGACCAACTTTGTAAATAATGGCCCAAATGATTCTCCTATGACTTAGGGCTTAAACCATATCTTAATAACGATTAATTTAGCTTAAATCCAGAGGTTAAGTGATCCAAATTAGTGAATAAATCCATGTCTTATCTTTGCTCATATTTATTCATGTACATTAATGTTTATAGTTAGAACTAAATTAGATTTCATGTTTGCTAGATCTAAGCTAGAGAATTAGGATTGATTGTTTAACATCATATTATTATGTGAAGCATGTGGACTAACCTTTTATTTTGTAGCGCTATTAAGGTATGATTTCTAGGACTCCTCTTTAGTTCATTTTAATTTCTTGATTTTATTGATTTTTCAACCTCATCCGCGACACCGTAGAATTAGGATTTGCCTTATGTGAATATATGTAATTAGAGACTCTTTTAGGATTTTCTTTTGTTTGTATGCATTGCACGTTTAATATCGTTGCTGGATCCTGGGTAAGTTCTCTTGTTCCCTATTGCATATCATATGACTTGCTACTTGGAATATGTGTTTTTTTGAATGATATTTTATCAATTGCAATTTTACACCCTTTTAGACATGCTTTAGTAATGTATATCTATACGTATGTATTAGTTGAGTGCACATTTAAGTTAATAATTCGATTAGAAGGATGTTGAGTAGAGGCCTATCGCAAGATAGGATGAGAGAGGGTGTTTTAGTCTGACGGGCTCCTTCCTCTCTCATTCCATAATCCCCGGACCTGGTTAATCTCTGGTTTCTAAAAGATCAGTTTGCTTTAAAAATGGTTTCTTAATTTTTCCTTTTAAAAATTAAGTGGCGACTCATTGTTTTGCGCTTCAAATCGAAAAGATTTTAAAAGAAAAGCTGTGGGTAGAAAGAAAATTGCGATATCCACAGGAGCATATCACCATGGATTTTGTTATGGGATTACCAGGATCTCAACAGAACCATGATGCTATTTGGGTAGTTGTTGATCGACTGACCAAATCAGCCCATTTTATTGCATATAACATGACCTATCCTGTCGAGAAGATGAGTCAACTTTATCTACAATAGGTTGTACGGTTACATGGGGTACCGGTGTCAATAGTATCAGATTGAGATTCGAGATTTATTGCTGGAGTTTGGGAGAGTCTTCAGAAAGCGATGGGAACGTCTCTGAAGTTAAGTTCTACATTTCGTCAACAAACTGACGGACAAACAGAAAGGACGAATCAAGTAATGGAGGACATGCTTCGAGCATGTGTAATTGATTTCGAAAGTTTGCGGGAAACTCAATTATTGTTGGTTGAGTTTGCCTATAATTACAGTTTTCATTCGAGCATAGGGATGGCACCGTTTGAAGCACTGTACGGAAGATCGTGCCGATCAACTTTGTGTTGGGCTGAAATTGGGGATGGCAAACTGTTTAGACCAGACTTAGTCCAGGAGACCAATAAAGGAATCAATACGGCAAAGGAAAGAATGAAGGCAGCACAAAGTAGATTCAAGAGCTACGCGGACAAACGACGTCGAGACCTAGAATTTGAAGTTGGAGATCATGTTTACCTAAAAGTTTCCCCAGTTCGAGGCGTAGTAAGGTTTGGACAGAAGAAGGGAAAGCTATCGCCACGCTACATTGGACCATTTGAAATTCTGGATCGCGTAGGAAAAGTAGCCTACAGGTTGGCATTACCACCCAAAATGTCGGGAGTTCATAACGTATTCCATGTAAGCATGCTGAGGAAATGTCTTCATAACCCGACACATGAGATCGACTTCAGAGATATAGAAGTAAATGACAATGCTACATTCATTGAAGGACCAGTAAAGATTCTGGATCATGGAATCAAGAAGCTAAGAAACAAAGAGATTCCGCTGGTAAAGATTCAGTGGAAACACAATGACGAAGGAGAAGCCTCTTGGGAGCTAGAATCGAAAATGCGAGAAAAATTTCCTTTTCTTTTTAATGACTAGATAGTCCAGATTTTGAGGAAGAAATCCTGTAATAGGTGGTAGAAGATGTAATACTTGTAATTTTCTTTTCTTTAATAATATTAGTTTCTGAATTTTTGGCATTTGACTGTCTAACCTTATATTATTTTAATTACGTGACGATATTGACGTGTTATAGTGTTAGTAATTAGACTATAAGCACCGCACCGGCTCAATCGTAATAAGACTTAAACTAGTTCCGTACCTGTACCCAGACATTAGAAATAGTACCCGGTTGCACGTAAATCGAGACTGACACATATATCGAGGAACTTATGCACATAAACTGAAAAAGTGGCATAAAACCCAAGGTGGACCCCACCTGGCCGGCCACATGGCAGCTCCATGTGCCACTCCTTACACTTGTCATCTCCACCCATGACATTTGTCCACATATTGGACATGTGTCGTTGCATGAACTCATGCAATTGACACCTAGCCATGCCAATCTCCTATATATCATACACATAAACACAATTGAGACACTTTTGTTTCTACAATCTACACATAATTGAGAGGAAGAGAGAGCTGGAGTTATAGCTCCATGGAAGAATAGAAGAAAAAGGAAGTCCATCCTTGAAGTTTGAAGATTCAAGCTTCACTAAGCTTCAACCAATACCAAGCTTAAATTTCAAGCTTTGGTGAGTATTCTAACTCACTTTAGAACTTGTATAGTATGTAGTAAATGTTTAGTAAGTGTTTTATGCTGTATTTGAGGTTCTATGCAACATGCAAGTTAAATCTTTAAATCTGAGAAACAGAAACCTCCAGCAGAATGTAGTTTAGTAAAATGAGTGTTTTAAGTAGCTCCGAAATCTGAATAAAGCTAGTTTTTTGTGTGGATAAAGCAAACTCATTTATCTACAAATAAATCTTCTATAGCTTAGTCTAAATATCATTTCTTCATAGGTGAAATGTACATACAACACAGTACTTTAAATCTGAGAAACAGAAACCTCCAGCAGAATGTAGTTTAGAAAAATGAGTGTTTTAAGCAGCTCCGTAATCTAAATCAAGCTAGGTTTTTTTTGGTGGATAAAGATAACTTATTTATCTACAAATAACTCTTCTATAGCTCAGTCTAGAAATCAATCGTTCATTGGTGAAATGCATGTACACCGCAGTGTTTTGAATCTGGAAAACAGAAACTTTCAGCAGAACATAGTTTAATAAAATGAACTTTTGGAGCAAATCAAAAATAGGAATGAGGCTAGTTTTTTTTTTTTTTTAAGAAAGCTAACTCATTTATATACAAATAACTCTTCTAAAGCTTAGTCTAAAAAGCAATCCTTCATAGGTAAAATGCACATGCAATGCAGTACTATAAATCTGGGACAGAGCAGTCCAAAAATATAGAAATGTCTATGTAAAATAAATATTTTGAGTAGTTCAAAAATGTAATTGAAGCTAGATTTTGTTGTACATGAAGATAATCTAATTATATACAATGTTCTAGTTTTGAGTTTGATCTACAAAGCAATTTATCATGCCCAAATAAATCATATCAATTCAGTCGACATAGTAAAATTAATTCCTGGGAGATTGTATAACTACTTGTATGATGTGTTTATTGATGATGCTTGCTTTCTGGTACCTGTGTGGTTATGGATATCTTGTGCTATCGCGTAGATGAGTATGTTAAGGCTTTCATGTATATGGTTATTGATATCAAATCCATGTTATATATCTATGAGCTACATGCTATGTTTTTCTGTTGTCGCGAATTTAGTGTCTTGACGATTAAAAGTTCATACCCAAGCTTTTAGTATGTTGTACGACACGATTATTGCATCGATAGCGATTGGGTAAGTTTCCATCATAAGTATATTATAACAAAATAGAATGACGGATGTATAACATATCTTCAAAACTATAAATGAAAGTAATTAACAAACAAAACTACGGAACGAGTGACGCGAATGCGGTCCAGGATACGTACGGACTAGTTGTACTTGATTAGGTGCAGCGTATGTCAAGGATAAGAGTTGGATAGGTAAACCAGGCCACGGGGGCCGGGAGGGTAAGAAAAGGGATGTGTTGTTGAGTTATGAAGTGGTGACTCTTGAGTATACAAAAGGGATACGGTTAAAATGTGACTATTGTAAGTATCCTTTCGGTTCTTCGTGACGAAAGGGATACACGTAACGCTTTCGGTTCTTCATGATGAAGAGGTGATTCTTTGAGCAAAGGCTCCTTTCGGTTCTTCGTTAGGAAATGGATGTTCTTGTACTCCGTAATGCTTTCGGTTCTTTGTGACGAAGCGGTGATTCTTTGAGTAAAGGCTCATTTCGGTTCTTCGTGAGGAAATGGATGTTCTTGTACTCCGTAATGCTTTCAGTTCTTCATGATGAAGCGGTGATTCCTTGAGTGAAGACTCATTTCGGTTCTTCGTGACGAAATGGATGTTCTTGCACTCTTTAACATTTCAGTTCTTCGTGACGAAGTGGTTGATGAAAGATGTTTTGGTTGATGAAAGATGGTTTGGTTAGCAAGAGATACTTTGGGTTTGTAAATGACGTTGGATGTTAGAAATGAATGGTAGTGGCATTAAGAATGTCTAGATGGGTCTCCTGAATTGTTTGTATTCCTATCGAATACGTAGTCGAGTATGCTAATAGTTATAATTCGACGGAATGAATGTAAAGATCCTAAAAGACATGTTGAAAGGTAGTAAATGTATTCTTATTGTGTTTTACTATATACGTTCCATTTGATTTAGCTTACTCACTCACCTTTCTTAAGCTGACGACGTTCATGTCGCTGGACATTCCCATATCCAGCTTACCTAGGTGAGGAGTACCCAGGTTAGAAAGCTACGCAAGGAGGAAACATTGAAGAAGATTACACTGAAGATGACTATGGTTATGCTAGTTAGAGAGAAGACTAGCAGTTATCCTCTGTAAATGTTTTTGATTATAACCAGAAGACTTAGCATATATTTCGTAATAGTTTTGTAAGGCCAAGAGCCATAAGACTCTGATGCATTTATATTGATGTATTAACTAGCTAAGTACTTTGACGTCTCTTTGTAATATATTCCAGTAAGTAAATGATGGTATTATCCTTTTATTATATCGTTTAGTTATTATTATTTGGTAATGGACAATTTGGCACTACAACCAGTCACGCGCCTCAGGTTCTAAGATGAAAATTTTATAATTTTCCATATTTTGGCTACGCCGGGGCGTGACATAGGGTCTCCTGCTTGTTTAAATAACCAATCATTTTTAAAACATGTTCCTTGATTGGAGTCCCTTCCGACATCTGTGCATTCATTATCTTCTGCATGGCTACCTGTTTGGCAGGCCTGCCATGCTCCCCAAACATCTTTTTCAGAGATGTGATAATGTCACTAGCAGAATCATTTGATTGGAATTGGTGTTGCAACACGCCAGCCATTGAGGCCAGAATGTAGCAACGAGCCATTCCTTTCAACTTCTTCCATTTGTCGAACTCGCGTCCGGCAGCTGCCGAAGCATTTGCCATGAGTTCTTCAGGGCTTGGGGTGGTGAGGACATATATGTGATCCTCCGCAGTTAACACGATGTCAAGGTTACATTTCCATTCAGTGTAGTTGTTTCCAGTTAACTTATTTTGAGTGAGTATGGTGGCAAGTGGACTAAATGCAGATCCAGACATTACGATTACTGAAAATTAAACAAACAAAATAAATATGGATATCAGAATTTGACAGTTTGAAATAAAAGAATCCTTAAAAAACTCTTATTTTTAAAAAAAAGTCACCGGAATATCGAAACGAAAGAATAAAGCCTCCGTGTGGTGGTCAATGTTCGATCTTTCAATTAATCATGACTTGTCTGCTATGCAACTCTTTCAAAACAAGTTATGACTCCCGAACCTTTTTGACCTCTAAGTTTCTGAATAATGCCATGTGTGGGATCCCTTATCCATAGTTTAGCTAGTGTGTACCATTAACTAAGATCCAATCACAACCGGCTCAAGTAGTGCCTCTGTGTGATGGTCACCCTCTAACACGTCTGATTGATCCTATCAAAGGAAGTTCACATCTAGTAATGCACCCTCCGTATGGAATGATCACCCCTGGCAAGGTGACACAGAATGCACCACTCATCTTACAGTGAACCATTAATGGAAGATCGTGGGTGTTATTGATAAGACCCTCTCCCACTAGATTTAGTAAATAAGGATTTTACTTTTTGAAAAAAACTGTTTCCACACATTACCCATAAACATCCAATGTTTACTAATGCGTTGAAATGTTTTTGAATTTTATTTTAGAAAACTTGTTTTACATGCATATAAGTAGTAACAATGTAAAACGCCAATCACAAACCAAGCACATAAAACAAAAAACTAAAATAAAACAAAGGCATTCATATGCCTCTATCTCCCATGACTCTATCTCTATAGAACCTCCTTCTTGGTTTGGTTGCCTCTAGCTCCATCTTCATGGACAACGGCTTGCTCCATCTCCATGGAATTTCTAATTCTAATACATTGGTCCTATGCTTCTTTCGAAGCTTACAATTTATATAGAAATAGAAAAATAACTATAATATAAAAGGCTAGGGAAACCGGTGCGACTTTCCTTTTCATAGGATTGAAGTCACAGCGCCCACTACATATGCCTTAAACCAAACCAATAATAAAACATAATATACACCAATCTCAAACAATTAAAAACAAAATTTAAAAGTCTTGGTGCCATGGGAATAGCGACTAAGCTTGCTGCAAAAGGGTTAGTCGTACATACATCCACACATATATAACAATTGGAACCGCTAATTGATTCACACAGTACATAAACTCTTTATATACTGAATTAGAACTTAAAACAACATCTAACTTCGCTGTCAAAGTTCGGTCGATCGAAGACCGTTCGATCGATCGAACCTTCGATCAATTGAACATTGATCAATCGCTTGAACTTTCTATTTCACAGAATGATTCAAAAAAATTTACAGAATAATTTAAAATTAAAGCATATGATTTTGAAAACATTTAAAAGTGTGAAAAGAACAACCTGGCAGAGAATCTATCTCGATCGATCGAATATTATTCGATCGATCGAACATATCCAATGTTCGATCGATCGAAACTTGTTCGATCGCTTGAGCACAGAGCATCTTTGATCGATCGAACCAACTTCGATCAATCGAATCTAACATGCATCTAATGCAATCACAGATTTGTATTCTACTGCGATAACGCTGCAAAAATAGATCTGTGACGATGCAGTTTCAAAAACAGTCCTAAAATCTACATCCAAATCAAAACTAGTGTTCCAAAACGCATCTATAGATCCAAATGAGCATGGCTCGGATACTAATTTATGGAAAAACCATTTTAAATTAAAAGTTTAAACGCGTAGCAGAAAAGTCAAGTTATAAAAACTTATTAGTAGCCCAGGATCTACTACCCGTCAATTCCATAGATGCGTACTAACAAGAGGGAGAGGAAATATACCTCAGATCTTGAACCCAATTTTGAAAACTTCTTTCTCCTTGATGGTTCAGCAACTTCCACTAGGTTGTCTTCACTCTTATGACTCCTGCGGATGCCTGTCGAAAGGAATAGGATTGGTGGGAACCCTAATAGGGAGGATAGGGAAGGTTTAGGGAAACCTAAATAGTTTCTGCAGCTTCTACGTATAAAGACGACGATTAAAAACATTCAGTACACAGCTGCCCTATTTATAGATTACCATAATCGACCTAACCTTCGAGCGATCGAAGTGTATTCGATCGATCGAACCTTCAATCGATCGAACAACCCTCGAACGTTCAAACCTGCCTAGACTTCAATCGATCGAGACTCCTTTGATCGATCGAACCTGCCTTGACATAATCCTCATGTGCCCTTCCAAGCTTCCTAGCGGAGCTAAGAGTAGGACCTCCTAGGCTCTTTATTGTTGGCTCAGACCAGTTTGTTAATTATCGTAACCAAACTCTTTGATCAGCAAACTAACTAACTGGTCAGTTAACGTTTACTCCACTATAAAACGATAACTGAACTCCAACGCAAAAGAACATATCCGAAGCGATAACTAGACTTATATGTTGTACTAATGTCCCTCTACCTTCAGCATTCATAATCATATTCAGGTAATCGGATAACTGTTACTGTCAAGGGAATGCTTACTCTGAAACAGAGGGTAGATTCTGTCTTGACAATGTATGTTCACAACCCTATGAACATGACATACCCAAGATACCCACGTGTTGATCTTATATAGGGTCAAAGCAGCCATATCCACAGTCTGTGTTCATATTCGTCGCAAGATTGAGAACATGTACCTTATACAAGTTATGAGTTCCTATTAATTGTTTGACAGCATTAAGTGTCAATAGGAAAGCTCAGGTCTGTCAATTCACTATAAGCACTAGCATATTAACTAAGAGTGACACTCTAGTGATTGAGATTAATCACTCCATCCAATGGTAGTTAATTATGCTACAATGTATACCTGATGATATATCCAGTCTCATCATCCACTGTGACAAACTTTAAGTATCAAAGGATGGTTATTCATATCTCACTTATATGTATCTCATACACACACGAATCACCTACTATGATACTTAAGGATTGAAAATATCTCATGAAAGAAACATACATAATGAAATATAAAACTGATATCCATATATTAAAATGCTAATGTTATACATAAAGTAATGGTTTGAGGGCATAAACCCAACACTTAAGCAGGGATTGTCGTGCACCACGAGAAGGACACTATAGGGCCCCAATTGAGGGAATACAAGGACCCCCAACTCAGACTCGGGTAAATGCTATAATCCTAAGGGGAATAGGCTTTAACGCTAATGAATAGCAGCATTTAGAAGGTACACTTATGCTCTTTCATAGTCCAGTTAAAGCTTTATATGATATTGGCACCACACGTTTATTTATCGCTATTAAGATTGTGCGTCAGTTGGGTTTAGAACCCCAGACACTTGAGCCAGCACTTAATGTTGTGTCACCATTGGGAGTGACTGTTAAGTTGTGTAAAGTGTGCAAGGACTGTCCACTAACTTTAGAAGATTCGAATCTTCCAGCGGATTTGGTAATTCTGTTAATGTCCAAGTTTGACATTATCCTATGGATGGATTGGCTTACCAAGTACGTGTTGGGTTTGTGCCCTCAAACCATTACTTTACGCAAGAGACATTGACATTTTAATATATAGATATCAGCTTTATATTTTATGATGTATGTTTCTTTCATGAGATGATTGTTAATCCTTAAGTATCATAGTAAGTAATTCGTGTGTGTATAAGATACATACAAGTGAGTACGAATTACTATCCTTTGATACTAAGAACTTGTCATAGTGGATGATGAGATTGAATACCTCATCAGGTTTACACTATAGCATAATTAACTACCATTGGATGGAGTGATGAATCTCAATCACTGGAGTATGACTCTTAGTTAATATGCTAGTGCTCATAGTGCATTGATGGACCTGAGCTTTCCTATTGACATTCAAGACTGTCAATAATTGATAAGAACTCATAACTGGTATAAGGTACATGTTCTGAATCTTGAGACGATTATGGACACAAACTATGGATATGGCTACTTTGACTTACCAATTAGTGAGGTTTATAGAAGATCAACACTTATGTATCTTGGGTATGTCATGTTCACAGGATTGTGAACATATTCTGTCAAGATAGAATCTACCCTCTATTAAAGAGTAAGCATTCCCTTAAGAATGTAACCAAGTTGATGACTGAGAACTGCAGTCTTGTTGATATGTAGTTATCAACACGTTTGGTAATCATGAGTGGCGAATGAGACTCAAGGAGTACAAGAAGTAATCATGATTCAGGTTGACAGTAACAGTTATCCGACTACCTGAATATGATTATGAATGCTGATGGCTAAGTGACATTAGAAGTCCATACAAGTTTAGTTATCGCTTCAGATATGTTCTTTTGCTTTAGAGTTTAGTTATCATTTTATAGTGGAGTAAATGTTAACTGACCAGCTAGTTAGTTTGCTGGTCAAAGAGTTTGGTCATGGGAATTAACAACTGGTCTGAGCCAACAATAAAGAACCTAGGAGGTCCAACTCTTAGCTCCACTAGGATGCTTGGAAAGGCATATAAGGATCTTGTCAAGACAGGTTCGATCAATCGAAGGAGTCTCGATCGATTGAAGTCTAGACAGCTTCGATCGAACGAAGGTGGTTCAATTGAACGAATCTTCGATTGATCGAAGCCACTTCGATCACTTGACCATAAGGCCAGTTCTGGGAAGCTATAAATAGGGCAGTTGCGCCCTGAAAAATAACAGGTCATCAATTTTATAAACCAGAAGCTGCAGAAACTACTATAGGGCTTCCCAAACCTTCTCTATCCTCACTATTAGAGATCCCACCATCTCTAGCCTCTCCCAAAAGTATCCACAGGTCCGAAAAGTATCCACAGGAGTCATAAGGGTAAAGACCATCTAGTGGAGGCTGCTGGAAGTTGGAGATTTCAGAATTGGGTTCAAAATACTAAGGTATAATTCTTGTCCCCTCTTGTACGCATCTATAGAGTTAACGAGTAGTAGATCGAGGCTACCAATTCAAAGTTTTGAACTTTGTTTTCCGCTACGTGTTTAAATAATTTTTAAACCAATTTTTCCTTCAGTACGGTGCCAACATAGATTGCCCTACCAGGACTATTGTATTCCCAATACCTGGATGACCGACAATCAGATTTCAGTGTTAGCTGACAAGCGACATGCTTCTCATAAGTTGTATAGCTGCAATCGAGAGCATGAGTACGGAACCTGCAGTGGACCAGATTTCTACTATATAAGACTTTGAGGATGTATTCCAGGATATCAAAGGACTTCCACCTAAATGAAAGATAGACTTTTGTATTAAATTAGTACCTAGGACATTACCAATTTCTAAGACTCTGTATCGGATGGCGCCAACTGAGATGTTGGAACTGAAGAAGCAAGTTTAGGAACTTGAAGATTTAGGATATGTTTATCCAAGTACGTCGCCTTGGTGAGCACCGGTACTATTCGTAAATAAGAAGATCGATTTTATATAGATTACAGGCAGTTGAACAAGGTAATGATTAAGAATAGATATCCACTTCCTTGGATAGATGATCTATTCGATCAGTTATAAGGATTAAAGATCTTCTCAAAGATTGATTTATATTCAAGATATCCTCAGTTGATAGTTCGACTAGAGGATGTATCGAAGACTGCATTCCAGACAACATACGGGCATTTTGTGTTTTTAGTTATGCCTTTTGGGTTGATGAACGCTCCACCAGTATTCTTGGACTTAAAAAATAGAGAATTCAGACCATATCTAGATCAATTCATTATAGAGTTCATCGACAACATCCTGATCTACTCAAAGACTGAAGAGGATCACATAGAATACTTACAGATTGCTTTACAAACACTTCGACATGGAAAGTTATACGCAAAGTTTAGCAAATGCGAATTTTGGCTACAGGAGATCAAATTCTTGGGGACATGTTATATCTCAAGACGGAATCTTTATGGACTTATCTAAGATTGAGGCAGTCTTAAGCTAGAATAGACCAACTAATGCGACAAAAGTTAGAAGTTTTTTTAGTTTAGCAGGATATTATTAAAGATTTATCAAAGGATTTTCCATGCTTTCAAGACATTTGACGAATTGGATGAGAAATGAGATAAAGTATGAATGGAAAGACAAACATGAAGGTGCACTTCAGTAATTAAAGAAAAGATTGACTTTTACACCAGTACTCACAATACCTAGGAGTGGAGAAAGGTATATAATCTATAGTGATGCATCGCACCAAGGACTTGGTTATATTCTTATGGAAGACATGAATGTCATTGCATATGGATCAATACAGTTGAAGGTACATGAGAATAATTATCCGATGCAAGATTTGGAACTAGCAGCAGTAGTGTTTGAATTAAAGATATGGAGACACTACCTCTATGGAAAAAAGTCTGATCTATTTCCGATCAAAAAAACTTAAAGCATTTGTTCTCTCAGAAGAAGTTGAACATGCGACAACAAAGATAGATGAAGTTACTCAAGGACTATGACTTTTCATTGCAATTCCATCTAGGTAAAGTAAATGTCGTAGTAGATGCTTTGAGCCACTAACCTTGATTAGTGATCGCTGCATTACTAATCTGAGAATGGAAAACATTGGAAGTGTTGACTAAATTTGATCTTCAGCCAGTGGAACCAATGGAAGGACAATAATTTGGATGCCTTATGGTATAGCCAACTTTGATCAACTATATCTTAGAAGCTCAATAGATAACCGGAAGATTTGAAGTTATGGTTTTCCAAGATGTCAGCAAAGGAACCAGAGGTCTGGAGTATTGGTATAGATGGAGCTTGCAATGTAAAGGTAGAATCTGTGTACCTGACGAAAAATATCTTTAGAAAGAAATTTTGGATGAAGCAGATAAGTCATGGATGACTATTCATCCTGGAGGTACAAAGATGTACAAGGATTTGAAGAGAAATTTCTGGTGGGAAGAAATAAAGAGAGAAATAGCTGAGTATGTAGCTCAATATCTTACTTGTAAACAAGTGAAGTTAGAACATCAAAAACTACCGGGACTATTACAGCCGTTACCAATTCCCCAATACAAATGGGAACATATCACCATAGATTTCGTGGTAAGATTTTCGAAGTCACAGCAGAACCATGACGCTATTTGGGTAATCGTGGATCGACTTATAAACACGGCACATTTTATCGCCTACAGCATGATGTATCTAGTGGAACGTTTGAGCCAGATGTATCCACAGCATGTGGTATGATTACACGGAATACTTGTTTCCATCGTGTCAGATTGAGATTCATGCTTTACTGTAGAATTTTGGAAGAGTCTCCTGGCAGCAATGGGAACAACACTAAACTTGAGTTCAGCCTTTCATCCGCAGACTGACGGTCAGACTGAATGAGTCAATCAAGTGATGGAAGACATGCTATGAACTTGTGTTATTGTTTTTTAGAGTTCTTGGGAGATGCACCTGCTGCCGTTAATCGAGTTTCCTACAACAAAAGCTACTATATGAGTATAGGGATGGCGCCATTTGAAGCTTTATATGGAAGACCTTACCGATCGCCGCTATGTTGGGCTAAAGTCAGAGATACTCAACTTCATGGGCCAGAGATGGTACAAGAAATAAGCTAGGAGATACAAGTCGCACGTGAGAAGATGAAGGCAGCACAGACCTAACACAAGAGTTATGCTCACAAGAGACGCAAAGACTTTGAGTTTTTCGTTGGAGATCACGTGCTACTTAAGGTTTCACCGGTTCAAGGAATCGTCAAATTTGGTCAGAAGAGAGGCAAGTTATCACTGCGATTTATTGGACCATTTGAGATTCTAGAATGTGTTGGGAAGGTTTTTTATCGCCTTGTGTTGCCACCTAAGATGTCAGGAGTGGACAACGTTTTCCACATCAGTATGATGAGGAAGTGTGCTCACAACCCAGCGCATGAGATCAACTTTGAGGACATTGAAGTCAACGACAACATTACGTTTAACGAAGGACCAGTTCGCATTCTAGATCGTGGGATCAAGAAGCTCAGAGTAAGGAGATCCTATTGTTGAAGATTCAGTGGAAGCATCACAATGACAGAGAAGCTTCATGGGAGCTAGAGTCGGAGATGTGAGAGAAGTTGCCATTTTTGTTTTAGACCCTAATTATTTTAGTATCAGGGATGAAATCCTTAATGAGTGGTGGATGATATAACACCCTGTATTTTGATATATAAATAAGACCTGGCATTCATTTCTATATACTTGTATAACCTTTACCCTTCATTTGGTAAATTTAGATACCAATCGTTTACCTTTGTTTCCCAATCGATTGCCACTTTTTAGATACTAATCGATTGCTATGTTTCCCAATTGATTGCTATTCTACTGACTTGAATTCATTATGTGGCAATATACCAATCGATTGCCATCTTTTCCAATCAATTGCCTTCAAATATCTATAACCTATCGATTGCAATATGTCCCAATCGATTGGCATCTACTGAGACTAGTATTTTTCTTTGTTTAAGCTTTGGATGTGTGGCACTTTCATACTCTATATATGTGCATTCATTTATGGCCTTGGGGCCAGTTTACACAATCTTAAGAGAGAGAGGCACATCTTGTAAGTTATACATATACATATCCATATATATATGTACAAATATACATCCACATACACACATACACAGCCTTGGCTGAAAAGAAGAGAAGGAGAAGAAGAACGAAGATAGAAGAAGAAAAGAAGAGGAAGAGAAGAGAGACAGAGCAGAGAGAAAGCTTGGGTTCACAAGCTCACAAACAACCAAACACACCTTAAATGAGTCCTAACTCACTTGGTTCCTTTATTTAATGTTTATACAAGTTATGATGAAGTTTAGACGTATTAAATATGTCCATACGACGTTTATATATGTTGTTTGATAAATCTACTGAAGAAGACAAAGTTCCAATCGATTGGACTTTTCCTAATCGAGACATTAGTTGAGTCCCAATCGATTGGATAGATA
The DNA here is from genome assembly GCA_033977485.1 of Hydrangea macrophylla. NCBI lineage: Eukaryota > Viridiplantae > Streptophyta > Magnoliopsida > Cornales > Hydrangeaceae > Hydrangea > Hydrangea macrophylla. Next base: position 65,032,576 of record CM066997.1, read on the forward strand.
CCCAATCGATTGACATTTTTGTAACCCAATCAATTGTCTAAGTTAGCAATCGATTGACATTATTTTGGATCCAATAGATTACCATTTTCCTCAATCGATTGTTATGACTTTTATCCCAATTGATTGGACCTTGTCTCAATCGATTGGTAGTTGCAGTGCATAAATAGTTTGCCTTATTGTAGATGATAAAGGTTTAATTGTTCCGAGTTCATTTCTAGTTTTTGTTATGCGACTATGGGTTAGGTAGGGATAGTGTGACACCAAAGAATAATGGGTATTTGATAAACAAAAGAATATGACGACGTTGGTGATATGTTGATTCTTGTATGCGTTTTATATCCGTTTCTTTTAATTAAAGTAGTCAGGCCATATTTGGAATTATCATGTGTCGATATTAGAACAGGACTTAGGTAGGTTTGGTAAGCTATGGGAATGGTACGTGGACGGATGTTTGGTCATGATATGGTCTTAAAAGTGGTGAGTTATGTAATATACCCTTAAAATTAGTGAGCTGGACCAATTAGTCCTAAGATAGACTAGATGATCTATGATATGCTCTTAAAAGTGGTGAGCTGTGTAATATGCTCTTAAAAGAGGTAAGCTAGGATCACTAGTAGATGACGTTGAGTCGTGGCAATAGATTGATATGCCTTATTAATAACGTTGTGTCCCTGTAAAGCGGTGAGCTGTGCATATGCTCTTAAAAGCTGGGGGGACAAACTTGTTAGGTTTTGCCCTCAAACCATTACTTTATGTATGACATTAGCATTTTAGTATATGGATATCAGTTTTACATTTCATTATGAATGTTTCTTTCATGAGATGATTTTCAATCCTTAAGTATCATAGTAGGTAATTCGTGTGTGTATGAGATACATACAAGTGAGATATGAATTACCATCCTTTGATACTTAAAGCATGTCATAATGGATGATGAGGCTGGATATCTCATCAGGTATACACTGTAGCATAATTAACTATCATTGGATGGAGTAACTAATCTCAATCACTAGAGTGTCACTCTTAGTTAATATCCTAGTGGTTATAGTGCATTAACGGACCTGAGCTTTCCTATTGACACTTAATGCTGTCAAACAGTCATTAGGAACTCATAATTTGTATAAGGTATGTGGTCTCAATCTTGCGACGATTATGAACACAGGCTATGGATATGGCTGCTTTGACTTACCAATCAGTGAGGTCTACAGAAGATCAACACCTGGGTATCTTGGGTATGTCATGTTCATAGGGTTGTGAACATATATTGTCAGGATAGAATCTACCCTCTGTTTCAGAGTAAGCATTCCCTTGAGAATGTCACCAAGTCAATTACTGAGTACTGCAGTCTTGTTGATAAGATTTATCAACATGTTTGGTAATCATGAGAGGTGAATGGGACTCAAGTAATACAAGAAGTAATCATGATTCAGGTTGACAGTAACAGTTATCCAACTACCTGAATATGATTATGAATGCTGAAGGTAGAGGGACATTAGTACAACATACAAGTCTAGTTGTCGCTTCGGATATGTTCTTTTGCGTTGGAGTTCAGTTATCGTTTTATAGTGGAGTAAACGTTAACTGACCAGTTAGTTAGTTTACTGATCAAAGAGTTTGGTCATGGTGATTAACAAACTGGTCTGAGCCAACAATAAAGAGCCTAGGAGGTCCCACTCTTAGCTCCGCTAGGAAGCTTGGAAGGGCACATGAGGATCATGTCAAGGCAGGTTCGATCGATTGAAGGAGTTTCGATCGATTATGTCTAGGCAGGTTCGATCGCTCGAGGGTTGTTCGATTGATCGAAGGTCTGATCGATCGAATACACTTCGATCGCTCGAAGGTTAGGTCGGTTCTGGGAATCTATAAATAGGGCAGTTGCGCACTTAATGTTTTTTAATCGTCATTTTTATACGTCGAAGCTGCAGAAACTGTTTAGGGTTCCCACCAACCCTAGTCCTTCCTGCGAGCATCCATAGGAGTCATAAGAGTGAAGGCCATGTAGTGGAGGCTGCTAGAAGTTGAAGATTTTAGAATTGGGTTCAAGACACAAAGGTATAATACTTATAGAATTGACGGGTAGTAGATCCGGGCTACCAATAAAGTTTCATAACTTGAGTTTTCCACTGTGTGCTTAAACTTTTAATTTTAACCATTTTTTTCATCAATTGGTATCAGAGCCAGGCTCGTTTGTATCTATAGATGCGTTTTGGAATACTAGTTTTGATTTGCATGTAGATTTTAGGAATATTTTCAAAACTGCATCGTCACAGATCTATTTCTGTAGCATTATCGCAGCAGAATACAAATCTGTGATGCATTGGATGCATGTTGGATTCGATCGATCGAAGTAGGTTCGATCGATCGAAGATGCTCTATGCTCAAGCGATCGAACGGGTTTCGATCGATCGAACATTGGATATGTTCGATCGATCAAATGACATTCGATCGATCGAGACAGATCCTTTGTCAGGTTGTTCTTTTCACAGTTTTAAATGTTTTAAAAATTAAATGCTTTAATTTTAAATTATTTTGTTAATTTTTCCAAATCATTCTGTGAAATAGAAAGTTCAAGCAATTAAACAATGTTCAATCGATCGACGGTTCGAGCGATCGAACGGTCTTCGATCGATCGAACTGTGACAGTGAAGTTAGATGTTGTTTTAAGTCCTAATTCAGTATATAAAGAGTTTATGTACTGTGTGAATCAATTAGCGGTTCCAATTGTTATATACACGTGAATGCATGTACGACTAACCCTTTTGCAGCAATTTAGTCCGCTATCTCCCATGGCACCAAGATCTATTTAAATTTTGGTATTTGAATGTTTTGAGATTGGTGCATGTTTATTTTATTTGTTTGGTTTTAAGGCATATGTAAAGGGCGGTACGACTTCAATCCTGCGAATAGGAAAGTCGCACTGGTTTTCCTAGCCTTTTACATTATTTTTTTTTCTTTTTCTATTTCTAGATAAATTGTAAGCTTCGAAAGAAGCATAGGTTCAATGTAATAGAATTAGAAAATCCATAAAGATGGAGCAAGGAGCCATTGTCCATGAAGATGGAGCTGGAGGCGATCAAACCACGAAGAGGTGGTTCTATGGAGATAGAGCCATGGGAGATAGAGGCATTGTTTGAATGCCTATATTTTATTTTAGTTTTTTGTTTTATGTGCTTGTTTTGTGATTGATATTTAATTATATTGTTACTACTCGCATGCACGTAAAACAAGTTTTCTAAAATAAAATTCAAAACCTGTTTTCAACGCATTAGTAAACATTGGATGTTTATAGGTAATGTGTGGAAACACCTTTTCAGAAGCAAAATCATTTTCTCATTAAATCTAGTGGGAGAGGGTCTTATTTATAAACACCCACGATCTTTCATTAACTGTTCACTGTAAGATGGGTAGTGCATTCTGTGTGACTTCGCCAGGGGTGATCATTCCATACGGAGGGTGCATTACTCATTGTTTACTAGATGTGAACTTCCTTTAATAGGATCAATCAGACATGTTAGAGGGTGACCACCATACGGAGGCGCTACTTGAGACGGTTGTGATTGGATCCTAGTTAATGGTACACACTAGCTAAGCTATGGATAAGGGATCCCACACGAGGCATTATTCAAAAAACTTAGAGATCAAAAGGGATCGGGAGTCATAATTTATTTTGCAAGAGTTGCATAGCGGATAAGTCATGATTAATCGAAAGATCGAACATTGACCACCACTGTGGATATCACAATTTTTCTTACCCACAGCTTTTCTTTTAAAGTTCTTTTAAATTTCAAATTCAAAACAAATGAGTCGCCACTTAATTTTTAAAAGGAAAATTAAGAAACCATTTTAGAGCAACTGATCTTTTGCGAAACCAAAAATTAACTAGGTCCGGGAATTATGGAATGAAAAGGGAATGAGCCCATTGGACTAAAACACCCCTTTTTATCCTATCTCGCGATAGGCCTCTACTTAACATCCTTTTAATTAAATTATTAATCTAAGCATGCCCTCAACTAATACATAGATATACGTATACATTACACAAACATGTCAAAATGGTATAAAATTACCAATTTATAAAATATCATTCAAAAACCACGTAATTCAAGTAGCAAGCAACATGATATGCAATAAAGAACAAGAAAACTTACCCGAGATCCAGCCGCGGGTATTAAACGTGCAATGCATGCGATTAAATAAAACCTAGGAAAAGAGTCTCTAATCCACATATATACATGTAAGGCAAAATCTTAATTCTGATGTGTCGCGCATGAGGTTGAAAAATTGATAAAATCAATAAATTAAAATAAACTAAAGAGGGATTCAAGAAGTCATACCTTAATAGCGCTACAAAACAAAGGATTAGTCCACATGATATACAAGATATAAAGTTATAAATAACAATCCTACATTTCTAACTTAAATCTATCAAATGCAATTGAATCTAAAGTAAATAAATCCTAATTACAAGTGTCAAGCCATACGGATGAATATGTTCATGAACAAGAATAAATTATGAAATACCCAATCATTTAGATCACTTAAACTTTGAATTCAAGCTTAATTAATCATTATTGACACATGGTTTGACCCTTAACTCATGAAAATATCATCTAAGCCATTATTCAAAAGATTGGTTAAAACTATAGCAGAATTCTGAAAATTGCTGAGAGTAGATCATAACTTTAAAGAAATAAAAAGCATGGTTCCCGTGATTTGATCTTGATGAATTTTGGACACAAGATGCCTCTGTGTGTCCAGTTTTTAACACAAAAAAGAAATCAAAGTTCCAACGGTTGGATCTCCAGGAATTGGACAAAACCCAGATATCACTCAGCATTCTACAACATTCTGTCCAGAGTTCTTGCACGATTTTTTTAAAAATAGTAAAAAAATCAGAAATGCTTTGTTCTTTTTAGGGTGACTTCCTAACACATTAATCTACTTAGAAAAAATTATTTTGGGTTACAAATAGTTTATCAAGGTTCTGATTTACTTATTTCAAAAGAGTGTTACTGTTCTGAAACTCTGGACAGATTGTATTGACTTAACAAAACTCATGACCAAGCCACTTTAAACATGAAATCTCCTTAAATAAAAAATTACAGTGGTAGAACTTTGAGTTAGTGACATTTTTCCGTTGGTTTCACTTGATTCCAACGGTTAGATTTCGAACCAAAAATCTTTGATCAAAACCAGTTTATGGATCCACTGTTTCATTGTCAAGTTCAACTTTCATTTGTTAACCCCAACTATTAAACCATGAAGTTAGACTTAAACTAAACCATTTTCTCCTACCATTTGATGGTCATTGGAGGCTAAAGACATTTATATTTGTAGATTTCAAATGAAGCATGAATAGACTTCATGAAATCTCAAGATGATGAATCTAAACCATGGAGATGGGCTTAGACTCAAACTACTTTCTCCTACCACTTGATGGTCATTGGAGATGAAGACATGACTAATACTCATGAGCCTTTAAGAATCTTAAGAGAGTAGTACAAACAAACATAGCTAATACACATAGGTTTTCAAGGAATATGGAAGGGGATTCCATGAAACATCAAGGTAGATGACCTAAGTCATTAGTATGGACTTGGATCCATTTATTTGCTTATAAAATGAAGTAATGATCAAACTTTGACTCCCACGTGAAGCATAAGCTTACATGAGATTCAAAAGATCAAACTCAAGAGATTTCAAGAGAGACATTGAAGATCTCCAAGAATCCCAAAAGAAATGTATAAAAAAGAAGAAAACACAAAAATGAAAACATAAGAAAGAAAGAAACACAAGAATGAAAACATAACTAAAATTTAGAGGATCACCTCCAACTATCCTCAAAGCTTCTCTACTTTGAAGCTCTTCCAAGCTCTTCTCCAAGCTCTCCAAAACTCTCTATCTCTCTCAAATATGTGTGAGTGCAGTGGTAGCTACTTCTTGTGTTTTTTTGTTATATTTTTTGTATCTCTCCTTCCTTCCTCTCCCAAGGAAGATCCCTCTTCTTTTATAGACAAAAAAATACTAAGTATTCTCAGTGAATTCGGAGTAAAAGACAAGTGTAAATATCTCATTTGGTGGTACAATACGTACTTCCTGAAAAGTAACAGACTGCTGGAGAAGGCAGCAGTTAAAGGCATTTGCGGCAGTCAGTGGATGCCGCTTTGGCACTCCGTGACAACCGCAATGGCAGTCAATGACTACCGTGCAGCATCCAGTGAGAGCTGTTTAAAAATACTGATTGCCGCGTCTTAGTCAAAATTGCTTTTCTATTTTTTTTTTGTTTTATCCGCATACATGTACGTATTGTACCACAAAATACAGACTATTAAAGAAAACGGCAGTCAGAAAGTGTCGGCGGCACTCAGTAAGTACCGGTCCGGCATTCTGTGACTGCCGTACGGCACTCATTAAGTGCCGCAAAAACTGCCGTGTGCCGCGTTTTGGTAAATTTCCTCTTTTCCACCTTTTCTTTTCTCTTTTTCTTCTAAAAAGTTTATTTTTCCTAAAGTAGTGTCTTATACCCGAATTTTCCTGAACACCTGGTATTTCTCTTTTCCTGTGAAAATTTATCGCGGTTTGGAGAACTTTCTGAAGAGCTTGGAATACTTAAAATCTTTCGGTCATTATTATCATCAGACTTGGAGGTGACACTCTCCTAAATTCGACGTTTGGTCAAAATCGGGGTGTCTACAGTTTGCCCCTCTTTGACAGAGCTTGTGGAGCAACGCGCTTCACAAGTGAATGTCGAAGCCTGTGTGAAGACAAGCCTTTGACCAGACAGTCGACTTTAGGTAAAAACAAAATGCATTGTAACAGAAAACAGGAGTGCGACAATGGTTCATGTTGGTCATGCTCGACAGTGAGCTGCCTACGTATCCCATTAGGAATCAGACCAAGACGTAGTTCGGGAAAGGATTAAACATACACAAGCGCAAATAGTCATACGGGTGAATGCACCTATCTTATCGTGATGCACGTGCTCAAGCAATCTCGTGCTCCATATAATGTCTCAACAATATATTGTTCTTTCTTAGTATCAAAAATGCACCCTATGCCATTCTACTTATGATGTCATTTTATTCTGGGAAAGTCACAACCGTCATAGAAGCGCTTCCTATGCTTAATCCCCCGACATTCTTTAAGAGTCATCTAATCAACTGAGATGCGCTTTGAGTCTTAGACTCTGGTGCCGAATCAGGAAATGTGCTGAAAGACTGAGATGCGCTTTGCGTCTTATACTCCGGTGTCTTTTGAGGATCATCTGATCGACTGAGATGCGTTTTGCGTCTTATACTCCGGTGTTGAATCAGGAAATGTGCTGAAAGACTGAGATGCGCTTTGCGTCTTATACTCCTGTGTCTTTTGAGGATCATCTGATCGACTGAGATGCGCTTTGTGTCTTATGCTCCGGTGCTGAATCAGGAAATGTGCTGAAAGACTGAGATGCGCTTTGCGTCTTATATTGCGGTGTCTTTTGAGGATCATTTGATTGACTGAGATGCGCTTTGTAGGAAAAACCGGTTTAAAAATTATTTTAAACACGTAGCGGAAAAGATTCAGTTATAATAACTGATTGGTATCCCAGGATCTACTACTCACTAATTCTATAGATGCGCACAAGAGGGGACAAGATTATACCTTGGTGTCTTGAACCCAATTCTGATTTTCTACTTCTTCCTTGGTGATGCAGCAGGCTCCACTAGGTTATCTTCACCCTTATGTCTCCTGCGGATGCTTGCCGAAGAGACTAGAGATGGTGGGATCTTTAATAGAGAGGAAAACGAAGGTTTGGGGCTCTAAAAACAGTTTATGCAGCCTCTGACGTTCTAAAACGACGAACTCCTTTTCCAGAACGCAGCTGCCCTATTCATAGATTTCCAGAACCGACCTACACATCGAGCGATCGAAGATCTTCGATCGATCGAACCATCCTCGATCGATCGATCCTGCCATGACTTCAATCGATCGAACTTGTCTTGACAGCTTCCTCAAGTGTCTTTGCAGGCATCCTAGCGGAGCTAAGAGTGGGACCTCCTAGGCCCTTTATTGTTGGCTCAGACTAGTTGATTAATTACCATGACCAAACTCTTTGATCAGCAAACTAACCAACTGGTCAGTTAACGTTTACTCCACTATAAAACGATAACTGAACTCCAACGCTAAAGAACATATCCGAAGCGATAACTAGACTTGTATGGTGTACTAATGTCCCTCTACCGTCAGTATTCGTAATCATATTCAGGTAGTCGGATAACTGTCACTGTCAACCTGAATCATAATCACTTCTTGAATTCCTTGAGTCCCATTCACCTATCATGATTACCAAACATGTTGATGACTCTTATCAACAAGACTGTAGTACTCAATAATCAACTTGGTGACATACTCAAGGGAATGCTTACTCTGAATCAGAGGATAGATTCTATCTTCACAATATATGTTCACAACCCTATGAACATGACATACCCAAGATACCCAGGTGTTGATCTTTTATAGAACTCACTGATTGGTAAGTCAAAGCAGTCATATCCACAGTTTATGTTCATAATCGTCTCAAGATTGAGAACACGTACCTTATACAAGTTATGAGTTCCTATTGACTGTTTGATAGTCTTGAGTGTCAATAAGAAAGCTCAGGTCCGTCAATGCACTATAAGCACTAGCATATTTACTAAGAGTTACACTCTAGTGATTGAGATTCATCACTCCATCCAATGGTAGTTAATCATGCTGCAGTGTAAACCTGATGAGATATCCAGTCTCATCATCCACTGTGACAAGTTCTAAGTATCAATGATTAGTAATTCGTATCTCACTTATATGTATTGATGTTGTCAATATCAAGATATAAAAAGTGTTCTTAACTTTTCAAAAGATTTGTAGTGTGAAAGCAAAGGTCGAACCCACAGGGATTGGTTAACTACAGCGACTTAATTTTAAAACCTAACTTTAGTTAATTATGAAAACAGATTTTGATTTGATTTTAATTAAACTAATAACAATAAAACTAAATCTAAACTATGAAAGCAATTAAAAGTGTTTTTGTAAATATGTAAAGGGAACCTAGGATTGCAACTCCACCACTAGCTTCATAATAGGAATATTTATGAATTACTTTAGCCTATTAAGTTGGATGAATATGGGGAATTGTGGCTACAAGCCCAATTCCTCCGTCAAGAGAATAATCATGGTTCAAGCACCAACATATTCCATCTTCGGTTAGGACGAATTATCCCACACTAAACTAGGGTTGTGACATAATTCGTCTAATCTAGGCATGGATTATTCAGATACTTGATAGCACAAATCAATAAAGCACCATCACATGTAAATAATCTAAACAAGCACAGCGAGAATAGATCATTGAGCACATCACAGTCAAAATAGATCTAAGACAAGAATAAACTTTGAAAGCAATGATTTAATCAATAGAAGTACGATTTATTTATAAAAATCCTCGAAAGATGTGACTGTCATCCATACGTAATAAAACTAAAATAAAAACATAAAATACTCCCTATTACTCGACTAGGGCTTCATTGAAACCCTAGATCTTTGTCTAGGCTGCCATGGAAGTGGAGATCGGCAAGTAGTTGATGGAGGAGGGCATGGGAATCCTTGGTCTTCTTCTTCTTCTCCTTGCTTTTCCCTCTTTAAGGGCTGAAATTTCAGTCTATATGGCTGTATGTGTATGTATGTATGGGTGTGTGTGGATATCGCATTTTTCTTACCCACAGCTTTTCAAAATCAAATTCAAAAACAAATGAGTCGCCACTTAATTTTTTTAAAAGGAGAATTAAGAAACCATTTTACAAGCAAACTGATCTTTTAGAAACCAGAGATTAACTAGGTCCGGGGATTATGGAATGAGAGAGGAAGGAGCCCGTCGGACTAAAACACTCTCTCTCATCCTATCTTGCGATAGACCTCTACTCAACATCCTTTTAATCAAATTTATTAATCTAAGCATGCCCTCAACTAATACATATATACATATACATCACAAAAGCATGTCCAAAGGGTGTAAAATTGCAATTGACAAAATACCATTCAAAAGCCACATAATTCAGGTAGCAAGCGATATGATATACAATAGAGAACAAGTGAACTTACCCGGGATCCAGCAGCGATAGTAAACGTGCAATGCATGCGAACAAAAGAAAATCCTAAAAAAGAGTCTCTAATCACATATACACATAAGGCAAAACCTAATTCTAAGGTGTCGCGCATTAAGTCAAAAAATCAATAAAATCAAGAAATTAAGATAAACTAAAGAGGAGTTCTAGAAATCATACCTTAATAGCGCTACAAAACAAAAGGTTAGTCCACGTGCTTCACATAATAATATGATATCAAACAATCAATCCTAATTCTCTAGCTTATATCTGGCGAGCAATGAAATCCAACTTTATCCAATTACTAATTCTAATTATAAGCAATAATGTACATGAATTCATGAATATGAACAAGAGTAGGCTATTAACTATGAATTTATCAATTGACTTGAATCATTTATCTTTGAGATTTAAGTCTAATTAATCATTATTAAGATATGGTTTAAGCCTTAAGATTATTTACAAAGTTGGTCAAATGTGTCATGAAATTCTGAAAATTGCAGAGAGCAGACCAGAACTTTAAGAAAAGAAAATGCACGTCTCCCATGGTTTGATGTCGGTGAATTTTGGACATAAGATGCCTCTGTCAGTCTAGTTTCCAAATCAAAAAGAAAATCAAGGTTTCAACGGTTAGATCTCCGGGAAAAGGACAAGAACCAGACGTCACTCAGAGATGTACAACTCTTTGTCCAGAGATATTGTTTGATTTTTTAAAAATAGCAAAAAGATGAGAAACACTTGGATCTTTTTAGGGGATCTTCCTAACACATTAAGGTACCCAGAAAAAATTATTAGAGACCCCAAAAACCCCATTAGACTTCTCATTTATGAATTTCAAAATGGACTTGCTGTTCTGAAACTATTCTGAAACTCTGGACAGATTGTGGTTGGCTCAAAAAACCCATGATCAAACCCTTCTAAACATAAAACCACCTTAAAACAAAAATTGCAGTGGTAGATTACTGTGTTATTGACACTTTCCCGTTGATTTCACTTGATTTCAACGGTTAGATTTCGAACTAAAAATCTTTGATCAAAAATAGTTTGTGAATTCACTGTTTTCATTTGTCAAGTTCAACTTTTATTTGTTAACCCCAACTATTAAACCATGAAGTTGGGTTTAAACCAACCACTTCTCCTACCATTTGATGGTCATTGGAGGCTAGAGACTTTTATATTTGTAGATTTTAAATGAAGTATGAATAGACTTCATGAAATCTCAAGATCATGAACCAAAACCATAGGGATGAGTTTAGACCCAAAATACTTTCTCCTACCACTTGATGGTCATTGGAGATGAAGTTATCATTAATACTCATGGGTCTCAAAGGAATATAGAAGGGATTCCATGAAACATCAAGCTAGAGGACTCAAGTCATAAGCATGGACTTGGATCCATCTATTTATTTATAAAAAGTGATGATCAAACTTTGACTCCCATGTGAAGTATAAGCTTACATGAGATTCAAAACATCAAACTCAAGAGCTTTCAAAGGAGATATTGAAGATCTCCAAGAATCTCAAAAGAAGAACATAAACAAGGAAAATAGAAGAAGGATCAAAGAACTAGGAAGTAAGGACTTCCAAGTTTACTTAACAAACTCTAAATATTAATCAAGAAAAACTAAATGACTTGTAAATTAGAAGCTCAAAAGAAAGAAAACACAACTAAGATTAGAGGGTCACCTCCAAACTATCCTCAAAGTTTCTCTCCTTTGAAGATCTTCCAAACTCTTCTTCAAACTCTCCAAACTCTCTTTTTTTCTCTCCAAAAAATGTTGGTGTAATGGTAGTCTTTTTTTGTGTTTCCCCTTCTTTTTTGTCTCTCTTTTTCAATGAAGATACCTCTTCTTTTATAGGCAAAATTAACAAGTATTTTCAGTGAATTCGGAGTAAAAGTCAAGTGTAAACATCCCATTTGGTGGTACAATATGTACTTTCTAAATTTAGGCAGACTGCTGCCCAGCGCAGCAGTCCAGAAACTTTCGCGGCAGTCTGTGAATGCCGCCGCGGCAGTTCATGAATGCCGTCGCGGCACTACGCGACTGCCGCGCGGCATTCATTAAATGCCGCGAAAATTAATGGATTGCCGCATTTTTGTCAGTCTTACTTTACCAGTTTTTTGTTCTTATTCGCATACGCATACGTATTGCTCTGCAAAATACAGACTTTAAAAGTGAACGGTAGTCAGAAATTGTTGGCGGCACTTGGTGAATGCCGGCCCGGCACTCTCTAACTGTCGTGCGGCACTCAGTGAGTGCCGCGGAAGTCCGTCGTGTGCCTTTTTTAGCTAATATTTCCTCTTTTAGATTTTCTTTTTCCCAAAGCAAATGATTTTTGAAGATCTTTTCCGAAAATTGTGTTTTATACCTGAATTCTCCTAAATATCTGGTATTTTCCTCTTTCTGTGAAATTTTACCGCGTTTAGAGAACTTTCAGAAGAGCTTGGAATACTTCGAATCTTTCGGTCCTTATCATCATCGGACATGGAGGTGACGCTCTCCTAAATTCGCCGGTCGGTAAAAATTGGGGTGTCTACAGTTTGCCCCTCTTTGACAGAGCTTGTGGGGCAACGCGTCCCATAAGTGAATGTCAAAGCCTGTGTGAAGACAAGCCTTTGACCAGACTGTCGAATTTAGGTAAAAACAAAATGCGTTGCAAAAACGGGCGCGTAGCGAGATTCTAATTGGTCGTGCTCCATGACGAGCTGCCTACGTATCCCATCAGGAATCAGACCAAAGCGTAGTTCAGGTACGGGGTCGAACACACAAATGCAAGTAGTTATACGGATGGATGCACCTATCCTGTCGTGATGCAAGTGCCATGCAATGGTGTGCTCCACATAACGTCTCAGCAACACATTGTTCTTTCTTAGTACCAAAAAGCAACCTATGCCATTCTACTCATGATGTCATTCCATTCTGGCAGAGTCATGACCGTCATAGATGCGCTTACTATGTTTAATTCTCTGACATTCTTCAAGAGTCATCTAATCGTCTAGGATGCGCTACGAACCTTATACCTTGGTGTCAAATTAGAAACCACGCTTTCCGAAAGATTGAGGTGCGCTTTGCGCCTTATAATCGGGTGTCTTCCAAGAGTCATCTAATCGACTAGGATGCGCTACGCGCCTTATACCTTGGTGTCAAATTAGAAACCACGCTTTCCAAAAGATTGAGGTGCGCTTCGCGCCTTATAATCGGGTGTCTTCCAAGAGTCATCTAATCGACTGAGATGCGCTAAGCGCCTTATACTCTGGTGTCAAATCAGGAACCACGCTGAAAGACTGAGATGCACTACGCGCCTTATACCCCGGTGTCTTCCAAAAATCATCTGATCGACTGAGATGCGCTACGCGCCTTATACTTCTATGTCAAATCAGGAACCACGCTGAAAGACTGAGATGCGCTACACGCCTTATACCCCGGTGTCTTCCAAAAATCATCTGATCGACTGAGATGCGCTACGCGCCTTATACTCCGGTGTCAAATCAGGAACCACGCTGCAAGACTGAGATGCGCTACGCGCCTTATACCCCGGTGTCTTCCAAAAATCATCTGATCGACTGAGATGCGCTACGCGCCTTATACTCCGGTGTCAAATCAGGAACCACGCTGAAAGACTGAGATGCGCTACGCGCCTTATACCCCGGTGTCTTCCAAAAATCATCTGATCGACTGAGATGCGCTACGCGCCTTATACTTCTGTGTCAAATCAGGAACCACGCTGAAAGACTGAGATGCGCTACGCGCCTTATACCCCGGTGTCTTCCAAAAATCATCTGATCGACTGAGATGCGCTACACGCCTTATACTCCAGTGTCAAATCAGGAACCACGCTGAAAGACTGAGATGCGCTACGCGCCTTATACCCCGGTGTCTTCCAAAAATCATCTGATCGACTGAGATGCGCTACGCGCCTTACACTCCGGTGTCAAATCAGGAACCACGCTGAAAGACTTAGATGCGCTACGCGCCTTATACCCCGGTGTCTTCCAAAAATCATCTGATCGACTGAGATGCGCTACGCGCCTTATACTCCGGTGTCAAATCAGGAACCACGCTGAAAGACTGAGATACGCTACGCACCTTATACCCCGGTGTCTTCCAAAAATCATCTGATCGACTGAGATGCGCTACGCGCCTTATACTCTGGTGTCAAATCAAGAACCACGCTGAAAGATTGAGATGCGCTACGCGCCTTATACCCCGGTGTCTTCCAAAAATCATCTGATCGACTGAGATGTGCTATGCGCCTTATACTCTGGTGTCAAATCAGGAACCACGCTGAAAGACTTAGATGCGCTACACGCCTTATACCCCGGTGTCTTCCAAAAATCATCTGATTGACTGAGATGCGCTACGCGCCTTATACTCCGGTGTCAAATCAGGAACCACGCTGAAAGACTGAGATACGCTACGCGCTTTATACCCCGGTATCTTCCAAAAATCATCTGATCAACTGAGATGCGCTACACGCCTTATACTCTAGTGTCAAATCAGGAACCACGCTGAAAGACTGAGATGCGCTACGCGCCTTATACCCCGGTGTCTTCCAAAAATCATCTGATCGACTGAGATGCACTACGCGCCTTATACTCCGGTGTCAAATCAGGAACCACGCTGAAAGACTGAGATGCGCTACGCGCCTTATACCCCGGTGTCTTCCAAAAATCATCTGATCGACTGAGATGCGCTACGCGCCTTATACTCTGGTGTCAAATCAGGAATCACGCTGAAAGACTGAGATGCGCTACGCGCCTTGTACCCCGGTGTCTTCCGAAAATCATCTGATCGACTGAGATGGCCTTATACTCCGGTGTCAAATCAGGAATCACGCTGAAAGACTGAGATGCGCTACGCGCCTTATACCCCGGTGTCTTCCAAAAATCATCTGATCGATTGAGCTGCAATTTCACGCTATATAGATGCAAAGACTCACGATCATGTTCTTTCTGGTGATATGAATGCATTCTACGCCGATATGAATTGCCTCAACATTAATGCCTTAATCTAGAAGACTCCAACGGATTTACCTCAACCTAGAGGACTTCAGCAGGGGTTTGCCTCAATCTAGAAGACTTTAACGGATTTGCCTCAATCTAGAGGACTTCAATAAAGATTGCCATTGAGGACTTATATCGACCAAAAAGATGCTGTCATCGAGGACTAACGCAAGTTCAAAAAATATTTCCATTGATGAGTGTCAAGGATTGCCATTGAGGCCTAAAAGAGATTGCCATTGAGTACTAACGCAAATGATGCTGCCATTGAGGTCTAATGAGGGTTAACGGGGATTGCCTTCGAGGACTAACAGAAATTTTCCATTGAGGACTAATGAGGGTTGCCATTGAGGCCTAACACAAATGATGCTGCCATTGAGGACTAATGCAAACAATGCTGCCATTGAGGACTAATGCAAGGTTATCATTGAGGACTGACACCGATGATGCTACGCAAGGTTGCCATTGAGGCCTAACTCAAATGATGCTGCAAGGTTGCCATTGAGGACTAACACCGATGATGCTGCCATTGAGGACTAACAGAAATTGCCATTGAGGACTAATGAGGGTTGCCATTGAGGACTAACACCGATGATGCTGCAAGGTTGTCATTGAGGACTAACACTGATGATGCTGCCATTGAGGACTAATGCAAGGTTGAGAGAAGCTGCCATTGAGGACTAATGCTGATGAGAAGCACTAAACAACATGGTAAGATATTGGTCAATAGCCACTCAGAGGTTTACAAGCAAGAACGATGGTCAACAGCCTTTCAAGGACTTATGTTGCGAAAGCGTCAATCAACAACCCTTTTGGGGACTTATGTTGCAATAGCAGAGATCAACGACCTCACAAGAACTTATGTTGCAATTTAATTTTAAAAAAAATCGAGAGTCAATCGGACTCAAATCAATTCAGTTCAGTTCAATTTCTCAATTCAACTTTTTCAAAATCAGGAGTTAATCAGACTCAAACAAATTCAGTTTCACCAAATCCGAAGTCATTTTGACTCAAATTAAGTTCAAATCCCATTTATTAGGAGTCAATCAGACTCAATTCAATTTATTTTCTAAGCAAGACTCAAAGAATTTGAACGGAGCTGATATAAAGAATTATTTTCTGCATTCGCGGGCCTTTGGAAGAAACACATCGATTCAGTCAAAAGAGGGAAGTCACCTTTGCCCCTAGTTTTGAACTCTTCTTATATTGCCACTTTATGCTGTGATAGTGTTCGAAACCTCTGCTTGTACTGCTCTTGGGATGCTCATGAAGACTTTTCAAATCTTTATTCATCATCTTAAACCCACACATTCGAGACCATTTATTGACTCATCAAAGGAGGACAGACCTGACAAAGCTAGTTACTCAAAATGACTGACTCAAACTCTTCATTCATTATGAATCAATGTGCTTTCATTGTGAATAATGTATCATCTCACCCTTCATTTATTCATCATCTTACAAATGGTAGTGCTTTGCTGATAAATCTAAACTTCCTCTTTTCGATTTAGCTAATTCTTTGTCCATCTAGAATGTGCTTCAAATTAGTGCTTTAGCTTATAGAATGAAAGGCACTCTATTTTAATCTTTTCAAAACAAACTCAATTACTTGAGAACTTACATCTGGTACAGAGGGATTTTGGCAAACAAAGTTTGCCCCTAGTTTGAAAGAAACTTAGGGGTTTGCTTCTATGATAAATGGGATTTTCAGCAAAGGAAGTTTGCCCCTGGTTTGGCGATATATATGTGTCTTCAGGCAAACGTAAGTTTGCCCCTAGTCTGAAGGAATGAAACCAAAGGCGCCAAAAGGGTGCTGCTTGCAGTTTAGGGATGGCTATGGGTCGAGAACCTTGGGAGGTTCGCCTACTTATTCATGAGCGGGAATCAGGTCCAAAGTAGTTCGGCCAAGGCCTGAAAGAAGGATAGCATGAGATGATGGGATGATGACCGAACCGAGCAGGTTGCCTACGTATCCCCAAGTGGGAATCAGGTCAAAGCGTAGTTCATCAACTCTGGAGGTCTTGAAAGAATAAGACTTCAAGAATTGGTGGGCTTTTCGAGCCATGTTGCCATTTGGGTCTAGGGAGTGCATGTCACTTGTGGTAGCCCTTGTGTAGCATGATGAACTACTTTTTCCATTATTCTGTTTTCTCTTTTCTTTTCTTCTTTTTTCTTTTATTTGACGGTTGATTCTTTAACCTTTTCACCAGCCAGTTAATCTTTTACAATTCTCATCATGTTTTATTCATACTCCGTCCTATTGACAAAGTAATATCAGTCCTTCGAATCTTTATTTGTTTCTTTTTTCAAAGATATCTCTGCATTGTTTTAGGCTCACTTAGTGTTTGAGTCTTTTTTTTTTTTTTGAAGCTGATAAGTCCCTCTTTTCATTTCTAATCTCTTTTGTTTGTTAAGAACAACACAAAGCCTTGAGATAGTTCATGTGCCAATGATCTACTTTGAAGTGCTCAAGAATTCTCAATCTCATCTATTCTCTGCCTTTTCTTTTCTCTTTCCTTTCTTTTCTCTACCTTACTATCTCTTATTCTTTCCATGATTTTGACTGGCTAGGATTAGGATTTTTTAGATCAACACGTATCTTATTTTTGCTCTAAATTTTGCCTAGGCGCCTTTCCGGGTTTTCATCCTAGCGAGCTCTTTCTTTTTTTTTTCTTTTTTTTTTTTTTTTTTTTTTTGGTGCTCTAACTTTTGCCTAGGCGCCCTTCCGGGTTTTCATCCTAGCAAGCTCTTTTTCTTTTCCTTTTTTTGGAATAAGAAGTTCATTAAAATGTCTGGCTACCATCAAGGACCCAGTTTATGGCTTTAGACTGGTTGGGCTCATCTTTTAGGCTTGGTATTTGAGAGAAGGGGATGGTGAGCAAGCTTCAAGTTCCAAGTTCATCTTTTCAAGATTGAGCAAGAACATCTTTAAATTCTTAAAGTAAAGCTAATCAATTCTCTACTTCTCCATGGTTTTGGCACAAAATTTGCTTTGATCACTTGGGGATCCTTTTCAATGCAAAGATTTATTAACAAAGTACTTTCCATGATCATTTGAAAAGGTGACTTTTCTTCTCCTCTTTTTTTTCTTTTGGTCTTAATGATCCATACATTCACGACTCAGCACACTGAATCAAGAAAAACGAGATTTTATTCAACTAGTAGGGAAGGAGGATTACATCACTCGACTCGATAAACTCGACAAAGACTTGCAAACAGACTTGATAACGGACTGACCAGAAGACTCAACTGGACTCGACATTTGACTCCAACCTGACATAGCTCGACTACCAGACTTGACTTGGTCTCAATTGGAGTGTCACAGATAATTTTCAATTTGTTGGGTCCCCAAGAACATCCACACTTGATTTAGCAGTAGCATTTCCAAACACTATTACCTCACTGGCATCTTCATCAGGTTCATCACTCCCCTTCTGTATCTTTGTGGGAACATCATCCGCCCTTTTGGACCATTTTTCAGTCGAATGGCCCTTTTCTGACTCATACCGAGTATTGTCAATGCCTTTTTCGATTCTGTTGATTAGGTTGGGGCCAGTTGGCTGTTGCGTACTCATGGAGGCAACGAATCCCTTGAGAATATTCAGCGATGGCTGTGATTGAAAAGATTGTATGTCATGCCAGATGCCACTTGGTGGGTTCAGCAAAGGAGTGATGATTTTACGCTCAATGAGATCTTGGATATCATGGAGAAGTTTCATGCAATAGTTAGTTGTATGGCCAGGGGTCTGGTGGTAGGCACAGTACAAAGACAGGTCACATTTGCGAGGTAAGGGATCTGGTAGTGGCTTTGGGTCCAGGGGACTGAGGTGACCATTCTTGACAAGGTGACCAAGGGCCATGGATAATGGTATGCCCAGGTTGGTAAAAATTCTCGGTTTGCGGGCTTGGTTTGATTTTGAATTCGACTTTGAGCTTGAGTTGGTTTTTGGGTTGAGACGTGGACTTGGAATAGCTCTTTGGTTAGTTGGGATTGGGCCTGGATGTGGGCTTTGGTGAATGGTTGAGCTTAGGTATGGACTTTGGTGATAGGTTGGGTTTGGACATGGGCTTCGGTGCACAGGTGGGTTCAGACATGCCTGTTGGTGCTTCTTTAAGCAATCCATTATTCTCTGATCCATCTTTTCCTCATCGGGGCCCATTTGATCTTTCAATAATTGAATGAACTCGAGCATGACCCCCTCCAATTGCTTCATCCTAGAATCTTGTTGCTCAACAATGACTTGCAGTTTGCTCACTTTCTCCTCCAAAGCTCTGTGGGCCATTGGTGGGTATGTCTCAACATGATGGTCCATGACCTCCTCTAATTAACAGAGATGAACCCAAGAAGATTAGAAGTGTCCTTACTAGGGGATCTGGTTGTTCCACTCTTTAAAAAAAGATAGAAAAAAGGTCCGCATGCAGAATTGAATGGTAAGGGATTTTTTTTAGGGACTTTGATCTTAATTGGGAAGAAAATGTTGTGAGTTTATACGCTACACATATGTAATGATATCGATTGAAAAATATACATGCTCTTATGATTTGATGCATGCACTGCACACATGGCACACGAATGAAATGCAAGTGTGTGTGTGCCTACTCTGTATGCCAAAGTAAAGGAAAATTCTAATCCTAACAGGTAAACACATAAGCACATAAGATCCTCGCCTATGTCAAGTGCGCCAACTTCTCCTTTCATTGTGATCTTTACTACCCCCCTCAAAGATTGGTTATGCAGAAAAATTTCGGAATTCATTTGAAGAGCATTTCTTTAGAACGATGAGATCTTTCAAAAACAATTCTCAAGAATTTTGAATCTTTTATTTAAAAAAAAATGAGGATGTGAAAACATTTCTCAATGAAGATAATTTGATTGAAATTTTGCTTTAAAATTCATTTGAAGAGCATTTTTTCAAAAACAATTCCCAAAGATTAGTTTGGAGCTTTAATCAAAAGTGAACTCCAAAGATTTTTGAAAGAGCAATTGAAAACTTTGGGATGAAGATTACAAAAATCCATTTGCTTTCAAAGATGGTTTTAAAATTCTTTCGGGGTAGAAGGATCACATGATCGGATTATTACCGTACTTTTCATAAATTTGGATGCATACAAGGTCAATGATGCTTAACTAAACATGATATAAGAAGTATAATCTTATAATCAAGGTTCGGCATGTCCTCCAAATGTCATGTAACACGAGGAGAAATTGCTAAAAGGTGATTAAAAGATTATTCATCTGTAACACGAGGAGAAATTGCTAAAAGGTGATTAAAAGATTATTCATCTTTCATCAAGCAAGTATCGTCATCATCTCAAGTAATCCCTTCCGGGCATACAAAACTTCCTAGCGCATAACCCTAATCAAGAATTGATTTCCTAAGTTTGAAATGTTCTATAGAAACTACTATGCAAAGGCTGGGTTTTGGTCAAATAAGGAACCCTTGACACACACCCGATAGGATGCTTCATATACCAAATCATGGTACGAGATCAAGGGTGATCACACAGTCCCATGATGACTTGACCGACCGGCTTGCCCCGAGCCTCCAAGGTCATAGTTCCGTGCAATCGACTGGCTGGACATGCAAGTGAAATGCAACATGCACACAAAGATTGATTAATTCGATTAAAAGGATGTTTTTCAAGTCTAATCCTCAAGTGAACCTAAAATCAGAATTCTGGTCTGCGAAACCAGAGATTCTAGGTACGATCCCCAGCAGAGTCGCCAGATTGTGGATATCGCATTTTTCTAACCCACAGCTTTTCAAAATCAAATTCAAAAACAAATGAGTCGCCACTTAATTTTTTTAAAAGGAGAATTAAGAAACCATTTTAAAAGCAAACTGATCTTTTAGAAACCAGAGATTAACTAGGTCCGGGGATTATGGAATGAGAGAGGAAGGAGCCCGTCGGACTAAAACACCCTCTCTCATCCTATCTTGCGATAGGCCTCTACTCAACATCCTTTTAATCAAATTTATTAATCTAAGCATGCCCTCAACTAATACATATATACATATACATCACAAAAGCATGTCCAAAGGGTGTAAAATTGTAATTGACAAAATCCCATTCAAAAGCCACATAATTCAGGTAGCAAGCGATCTGATATGCAATAGAGAACAAGTGAACTTACCTGGGATCCAGCAGCGATAGTAAACGTGCAATGCATGCGAACAAAAGAAAATCCTAAAAAAGAGTCTCTAATCACATATACACATAAGGCAAAACCTAATTCTAAGGTGTCGCACATTAAGTCGAAAAATCAATAAAATCAAGAAATTAAGATAAACTAAAGAGGAGTTCTAGAAATCATACCTTAATAGCGCTACAAAACAAAAGGTTAGTCCACGTGCTTCACATAATAATATGATATCAAACAATCAATCCTAATTCTCTAACTTATATCTGGCGAGCAATGAAATCCAACTTTATCCAATTACTAATTCTAATTATAAGCATTAATGTACATGAATTCATGAATATGAACAAGAGTAGGCTATTAACTATGAATTTATCCATTGACTTTAATCATTTAGCTTTGAGATTTAAGTCTAATTAATCATTATTAAGATATGGTTTAAGCCCTAAGTCATAAGAGAATCATTTGGGCCATTATTTACAAAGTTGGTCAAATGTGTCATGAAATTCTGAAAATTGCAGAGAGCAGACCAGAACTTTAAGAAAAGAAAAAGCACGTCTCCCATGGTTTGATGTCGGTGAATTTTGGACATAAGATGCCTCTATCAGTCTAGTTTCCAAATCAAAAAGGAAATCAAGGTTTCAACGGTTAGATCTCCGGTAAAAGGACAAGAACCAGACGTCACTCAGAGATGTACAACTCTCTGTCCAGAGATATTGTTTGATTTTTTAAAAATAGTAAAAAGATGAGAAACACTTGGATCTTTTTAGGGGATCTTCCTAACACATTAAGGTACCTAGAAAAAATTATTAGAGACCCCAAAAACTCCATTAGACTTCTCATTTATGAATTTCAAAATGGACTTGCTGTTCTAAAACTATTCTGAAACTCTGGACAGATTGTCGTTGGCTCACAAAACCCATGATCAAATCCTTCTAAACATAAAACCACCTTAAAACAAAAATTACAGTGGTAGATTACTGTGTTATTGACACTTTCCCGTTGGTTTCACTTGATTTCAACGGTTAGATTTCGAACTAAAAATCTTTGATCAAAAACAGTTTGTGAATTCACTGTTTTCATTTGTCAAGTTCAACTTTTATTTGTTAACCCCAACTATTAAACCATGAAGTTGGGTTTAAGCCAAACCACTTCTCCTACCATTTGATGGTGATTGGAGGCTAGAGACTTTTATATTTGTAGATTTTAAATGAAGTATGAATAGACTTCATGAAATCTCAAGATCATGAATCAAAACCATAGGGATGAGTTTAGACCCAAAATACTTTCTCCTACCACTTGATGGTCATTGGAGATGAAGATATGGTTAATACTCATGGGTCTCAAAGGAATATAGAAGGGATTCCATGAAACATCAAGCTAGAGGACTCAAGCCATAAGCATGGACTTGGATCCATCTATTTATTTATAAAAAGTGATGATCAAACTTTGACTCCCATGTGAAGTATAAGCTTACATGAGATTCAAAACATCAAACTCAAGAGCTTTCAAAGGAGATATTGAAGATCTCCAAGAATCTCAAAAGAAGAACATAAACAAGGAAAATAGAAGAAGGATCAAAGAACTAGGAAGTAAGGACTTCCAAGTTTACTTAACAAACTCTAAAACTTAATCAAGAAAAACTAAATGACTTGTAAATTAGAAGCTCAAAAGAAAGAAAACACAACTAAGATTAGAGGGTCACCTCCAAACTATCCTCAAAGTTTCTCTCCTTTGAAGATCTTCCAAACTCTTCTTCAAACTCTCCAAACTCTCTTTTTTTCTCTCCAAAAAATGTTGGTGTAATGGTAGTCTTTTTTTGTGTTTCCCCTTCTTTTTTGTCTCTCTTTTTCAATGAAGATACCTCTTCTTTTATAGGCAAAATTAACAAGTATTTTCAGTGAATTCGGAGTAAAAGTCAAGTGTAAACATCCCATTTGGTGGTACAATATGTACTTTCTGAAATTAGGCAGACTGCTGCCCAGCGCGGCAGTCCGTGAATGCCGCCGCGGCAGTTCATGAATGCCGTCGCGGCACTACGCGACTGCCGCGCGGCATTCATCAAATGCCGCGGAAATTAATGGATTGCCGCGTTTTTGTCAGTCTTACTTTATCAGTTTTTTGGTCTTATTCGCATACGCATACGTATTGCTCTGCAAAATACAGACTTTAAAAGTGAACGGTAGTCAGAAATTATTGGCGGCACTTGGTGAATGCTGGCCCGGCACTCTATGACTGCCGTGCGGCACTCAGTGAGTGCCGTGGAAGTCCGCCGTGTGCCGTTTTTAGCTAAGATTCCCTCTTTTAGATTTTCTTTTTCCCAAAGCAAATGATTTTTGAAGATCTTTTCCTAAAATTGTGTTTTATACCTGAATTCTCCTAAATACCTGGTATTTTCCTCTTTCTGTGAAATTTTACCGTGTTTAGAGAACTTTCAGAAGTGCTTGGAATACTTCGAATCTTTCGGTCCTTATCATCATCAGACATGGAGGTGACGCTCTCCTAAATTCGGCGGTCGGTCAAAATTGGGGTGTCTACAGTGTGTAACCCTTCAATTGAAGTAAAATAGAGTATATATAGAGTTTACAACAAGCTTTGGAAGCTTTCCTAACCCGAAACGAACTGAAACTGATATATTTTACAGTCTGGACGTCATTCAGCAGTTTCGTTTGCACAGGAGTCTTCAGTATACTGAAATACGTATTATTGGTTTTTACACATATCGCGCGAGCAGGCCGCGCGATCGCGACATTTGGGACCTCGCGCGCGCGGATCGCGCGAGCGATTTCTAGATTCTCGCGTGCGCGAACTGACTTGTTCAGCTTCTTTTCTTCTGCTTTTTCACCCTGTTTAGTTTGATATACTTGATTTCTTCCAAAACCTGTCAGAAAATAGAAAACGAAGTAAAAATATACAAAAACAGGATAAAAATGTACTAACAAATGCTCGTTAAAGCGTATAAATAGGATTTGTTCTCTCCTGATCACACCCCCAAACCTACCTTTTGCTAATCCTCGAGCAAAACTAAAATAAAAACTAACTACTAATAAAATACTACTCCATTTTCGCATGGATCACGATTGCATTTAGCGTATGCAACAAGCCTTTTAAACCTCTAGGCGTCCCTAGTCGGACGAATAAAGTCTCGTGAGGGTTCTCATCAACAAGGCTCCCACAACCATTTTTATTAACTTAGAAATTTTAAAAGTTTTATTAAAAAGAAAAACATAATATTCAATACTCCTTATTATAAAACAATGATTCGAAATAGAATAATGAACAAGAAGAAACGGAATCAAACGTTCACTTACGTCCTGAAAAACAATCCCAAGTACATGAATCGTATAAATCAATAGAATTTCTCATAAAATTGCACGTGTGTGATATGGTAGTCAAATGAACACGCGCATGTCATGAACTTGGAATATAACTCGGATAACCCTCCAACTATGCTTCGACTACGAATCTCACAATGTCAATTCCACTCTAAAATGAAACACTCAGAAACATGTGTAATTTCTCTAGTCTATGTGAGCAAAGGAATTATGTTTTTAAGACGAATAACGCTCACATACGACACAAAAACGACGCATAACACGAAAGAACAGTAGTCTCATGGATAGGATGCCAACAATCAAGAAAATTTACTCATTACCATGTCTTAATCCCCCTCCCATCGTTTACATAACAAAACCATGTTTCCTAGGATCCATTAGGACTTTTCAAAGGTTGTAAAATGGCTCAGATAATGAAAAAGGATAGAATGGATATATCAAGTAGTTTCAGAATGGCATTGTAAGGCATGTTCGATTTCTTTCATTCTTCTTCTACAAACTTTCATCTTTTCTTTCTCTTCATTCCTTTTCATTCATTTTTCTTCTTTTCTTTCATTTTTTTCTTCAACCTTCCTCTTCTTTATTTTGTTTCTTTTCCTTTTTCTTTTCTCGCTTCTCAAATGACTATGCATTGAATACCAAGCAATTACCCCAATAGCATCTTATTTTCTTCTTCTCAATCAACACATCGTCTTAATACTACTAAAAGATGATCACTCTTCTAGTGGTATACTCCAAGTCGATCAAGTTGGAGCTTTTAAAGAGGATAATGGTGATCAAAGAAAAAGAGGCATTGTAATGGCTCAAAAGGGCGAACTAAGGAAATTTTATCTTTTATCGGCCGGTAGAAAACAAAGAAAACCTAAAATCATTTCCTAGGGTAATACGGTTCTTTAATGTTTACAATGGAAGATTATTTAACATGGTAACAAATATTTTAACTTGACTATCAACCAAAACAAGAATAATGAGACTAAATAACAAGTTAATGCGCTATTTCAATGAAATTCGACAAACACAAGATGTTTATAACCCTCAATAAAGAAAAGATAGGCTCAAAAGATCACCGGGCTTAGTCTCCACCTTGTGTTATCTAGAAATCCGAATAATATTATAGTTCACATTAAACATGTATTCAAGCGACTACGTGCAGTGCATAAGTTTATGTACAAATCTATGATATAAAACTACGATTCAACCAATACATAACTTAAAACGTCATATCATAACTTCAGCAAATGTTTAACTACATCTTCTCTTGTTTACCATTCTATAACAATCAAAGTTCTCTAACAAAAAGTATCAAATTGATATTGCAAAAACGTCGGTAATATCATTTATTTAAACACACTTATTGAAAAATTTTAAAATTTTGCATAAAATAATGTGCATGTGTGCATACCCCCAAACCTAAACCGTTCATTGTCCCTAATGAAACAATAAAATGAAAGAAAGGTGAGTACGTAAGGAAGGAACGATAGTACCTTGGTTTCGACAAGCATAGAATAGGTGAACACATAAGAATATGGCAATAAAGTTCAATGTTACCTGTTACTTCTTAACAAAAGAAAACAAACAAAAAGAATAATAAAAGCAGCTAAAAGAATTATAATTGAGCTAAACGAAACTACATAAACTATAAAATTGGACAAAACTACGAAAACAACAAAAAATAATAATAAACTAGAAACGAAAATAAAATAGAAATAGAACTATGAAAACAACAATTAACTCGATCTAAAAGTATGTAAGAAACAAAAACAGAAAAGTAAAAACTACTACAACAGGTGTGGAGGACTGATAGAGAAAATAAAAGAAAATATCAGAAAAATGGGGTATCGCGCGAGCGGTCGCGGCCGTCGCGCGCGCGAATCCCAAGTTTTTTTTTTTTTTTTTTTTTTTGTGAAACAAAATCTCGCACGAGCGAGGTGCCTCGCTCCCGCGAAACCAGGCGCGAGAAAAACCTGAGGGCTCAAAACAAAAAGAAAACGAAAATTTCAGTAAGGCACATTCTCGCGCCAGCAGGCCGCGCGAGCGACGTCTCGCGCGAGTTCAGTTTTTTCCATTTTATGGCTAAAATTATGTATGTATTATTAAAATAAATTAATTCTGACCCCCAAACCTGTCCAGAAAAACTCCAAAACTGACAAAAACGACTCAAAAACGACCAAAAACAAAGAAAACAGACGAAATTAAGCTTGGGTTGCCTCCCAAGAAGCGCTATCTTTTACGTCTTCAACTAGAACGTTCTAGCTCAAGATTTATGGAGGCTGAAACTCGGATTGTGTATCCCGTAGGATATCAGGAAGAGCTCGGTGATAAGCAGAAATAGCGTCGCTTTGAATCAGTTCAATTGACGGTTCTCCTTTATTATGTTCAAATCGATTTCTTACCTTTCGAGTAAATTCATCATTCGGGTCCAGATTAGTCAAATTCGTCCGCTCACTACTCACCAAATTATTTTCCTCACCCACAGGTTGTACGTTATTTGGTTCAATTATTCGTCTAACCTCAATCTCCGCCTCACATAGGTAATCATCGTCTTTAGGAGGTTGATCAATAGCGTTAAAAACGTTTAATTTGAGATTCATGTTCCCAAATGACACCTTCATTACCCCCGTCCGGCAGTTAACACGTGCATTAGCGGTCGCTAAGAATGGACGGCCTAAGATGACAGGAATGTGTTTCCTAGCATCTAACGCGGGTTCAGTGTCAAGGACCATGAAGTTTACAGGATAATAGCATTTATCAACTTTAACCAAGACGTCCTTGACGATTCCTCTAGTTATTTTAATAGAACGATCCGCTAATTGAATAGTAGCGGTCGTAGGTTTAAGTTCACCTAAACCTAGTTGTTTATAAACGTGATAAGGTAAGAGATTAACACTAGCTCCTAAGTCAAGGAGAGCCTTATGGATGACAGTGTCACCTATGACACATGAAATTGTAGGTGTACCGGGATCCTTATACTTCGGAGGAGCGTGTTGAAAAACTGAACTTACTTTTTCTGTGAGGAAGACCTTTTTAGGAGTATGACTGCGTATCTTGCGCTTTTGTGTACAAAGGTCTTTTAAACATTTAGCATAAGCGGGAATTTGTTTTATAGCATCGAGGAATGGAATATTGATTTTAACTTGTTTAAACACCTCGAGTATATCCGCAGTTTTTGATTTGTCCTTTGAAAAATTAGACGGTTCCTCAGCATTGGGTGGAAAAGGTAACTTTGGAACATAGTTAGTTGGGACCGGTTCTTTATCTTTCTTATTTTGACTCGCCTCCTCACCCTCTTCTTTATTCGATTTAACGTCCTTTTGATCTGGACTCTTAACAACTTCATCTTCCCGAATAGTCGTCCTAGTCGATACGGCGTTTACTTGTTCACTCGACCCCTTAATCTCGTATTGTCCCTTCGGATTTTGAATAGTTTGCGCAGGCAACTTTCCCTCGTTCCTATGACTCATTGTATTCGCTATTTCTCCAATTTGGGACTCAAGCTTCGCAATGGATTGTGTGTGAGAGTGCACTATTTGTGCTTGTGCTTGGACTTGAGTTTCAATATTCTTAAGGGAAGCCAACACCATCTCCTCAAAAGCGTTAGTCCTTGGGGGGTTAGGATTAGGAGGATGGTGTTGGTATTGATTTTGTGGAAACTGGGGTCGATAAGTATTAGAAAAATTAGTCGACCTAGGAGTATAATTATTTTGTGGGAATTGTTGCATAGCATTTACATGTTGCTCCACAAATTTGGGAAACTGAGATGCCGATGGGCATGTAAAGATATTATGTGACGGTGCAGAACACAATTCACATACTTCGTGAGGAGGTACGGTTGTCGCTTGATTCATTGTCATAAGGCGGTCAAGTTTTTTAGATAATTCTTGAAATTCTATTGAATGACTCGACTCAAACTTCACCTCTTGTTTGGGTGGAGGAAGATATCCTTCCGAACGTACCGACACAGCCTGATGCATCGAGTTCTCGCTTAAAGTTTCAAAAAATTTCCAGGCCTCGTCGGCGCTTTTGTGTAGGAAAGTTCCCGCACAAACGGCATCGATGGTATTACGGACTAAGGGAATCTGTCCCTCGTAGAAGACCTGAACAAGTTGCCACTTAGGAACCTGATGATGTGGGCAAGAGCGTAATAATTCTTTAAATTTCTCCCAGGTATCGTAAAGCGTTTCCCCATCTTGCATTATAAAATTAGTGATAGATTTCCTTATTTGATTTGTACGCATAATAGGAAAAAACTTTTGTAAAAATGCGGTGTGTAAAGCTTCCCATGTTTTAATTGTGTTTGGCTCAAGTGATTGAAGCCAATGCTTTGCTTTGTCTCTTAAAGAAAATGGAAAGAGCCGCAATTTTAACTCATCGTCAGTTAGATTTTGGATTTTCAAAGTAGAGCATATATCCTGAAAATCTCCTAAGTGTTGATATGGATCTTCATTTAGACGACCATGGAAAGAAGGAAGTGGCGAGATCGTAGACGATTTTATCTCAAAGTGAGATGCTATCGCCTCCGGTAATTCGATACCGGCTTGTGGCGTGTAAGTAGTAGGAATAAAATAATTTATAAGTAGAGGAGGTGGCGGTATATTAAGATTATTCATATTAGCACCGTCGTTTTGATTGTTATTGTTATTTCCACAGTCAACCATTTTAATCGGTTCGATTTTAAAAGTTCGAGTTTTCCTTAACCGTTCACGGGTACTTTGAATTTCGGCCTCAAACAACGACGACGGAATCGGAGTTGATTCTTCGTCTTGCAACCCAGCTCTAGAAGCTTGGGTTGTGGACTTACTAGTTCTTAAGGTACGTTCAAGTTCAAGATCGAAAGATTTTAATTCTAGTTTATTTGAACGTGTACCTAACATAAACTAAAATAAAGAAAAAGAAACTAAAAACAAAGACTGACTAAACCAAAGAAACAAATAGCAATCACGCAAATAAGACGACAAGCAAGCACACAGTACTACTATGATGCATGAATATTATCCTGTAATGCAATGACCACGTCAAGCCCAGCGCCCCGAGTTTCCTAGCTAATGCAGTGTTCACTCCACAACTAACCTAATGCAAGTAATTGCGTCTCAGCGCCCTGACTTACAGTGATTTGATGCGAAGTTAAAGCGAGCAATTTACTTAATTTTTATTTATTTTATTTGCGTAAGCTCCTTTGATGTAATTAGCTACTCCACTCGGAAACGTTGGAATTTGATGACTCGAAAACCTAGAAAATAAAAAGAAAAGTTAGTAACTCAAAATAAAACGAAAAATAAGAAAAAGAAAACCTAATCTAATATTTACGAATTAACTAAACTAAGATTCTAAAACTAAAGGTAGTAATTTGCAATCCCCGGCAACGGCGCCAAAAATTGATGTTGTCAATATCAAGATATAAAAATTGTTCTTTACTTTTCAAAAGATTTGTAGTGTGAAAGCAAAGGTCGAACCCACAGGGATTGGTTAACTACAGCGACTTAATATTAAAACCTAACTTTAGTTAACTATGAAAACAGATTTTGATTTGATTTTAATTAAACTAATAACAATAAAACTAAATCTAAACTATGAAAGCAATTAAAAGTGTTTTTGTAAATATGTAAAGGGAACCTAGGATTGCAACTCCACCACTAGCTTCATAATAGGAATATTTATGAATTACTTTAGCCTATTAAGTTGGATGAATATGGGGAATTGTGGCTACAAGCCCAATTCCTCCGTCAAGAGAATAATCATGGTTCAAGCACCAACATATTCCATCTTCGGTTAGCACAAATTATCCCACACTAAACTAGGGTTGTGACATAATTCGTCTAATCTAGGCATGGATAATTCGGATACTTGATAGCACAAATCAATAAAGCACCAACACATGTAAATAATCTAAACAAGCACAGCGAGAATAGATCATTGAGCACATCACAGTCAAAATAGATCTAAGACAAGAATAAACTTTGAAAGCAATGATTTAATCAATAGAAGTACGATTTATTTATAAAAATCCTCGAAAGATGTGACTGTCATCCATACATAATAAAACTAAAATAAAAACATAAAATACTCCCTATTACTCGACTAGGGCTTCATTGAAACCCTAGATCTTTGTCTAGGCTGCCATGGAAGTGGAGATCGGCAAGTAGTTCATGGAGGAGGCCATGGGAATCCTTGGTCTTCTTCTTCTTCTCCTTGCTTTTCCCTCTTCAAGGGCTGGAATTTCAGTCTATATGGTTGTATGTGTATGTATGTATGGGTGTGTAACCCTTCAATTGAAGTAAAATAGAGTATATATAGAGTTTACAACAAGCTTTGGAAGCTTCCCTAACCCGAAACGAACTGAAACTGATGTATTTTATAGTCTGGACGTCATTCAGCAGTTTGGTTTGCACAGGAGTCTTCAGTATACTGAAATACGTATTATTGGTTTTTACACATATCGCGCGAGCGGGCCGCGCGAGCGTGACATTTGGGACCTCGCGCGCGCGGATCGCGCGAGCAATTTCTGGATTCTCGCGCGCGCGAACTGACTTTTTCAGCTTCTTTTCTTCTGCTTTTTCACCCTGTTTAGTCTGATATACTTGATTTCTTCCAAAACCTGTCAGAAAATAGAAAACGAAGTAAAAATATACAAAAACAGGATAAAAAGGTACTAACAAATGCTCGTTAAGGCGTATAAGTAGGATTTGTTCTCTCCCGATCATGTATCTCACACATACACGAATTACCTTATATGATACTTAAGGATTAAACAATCATCTCATGAAAGAAACATACATAATGAAATGTAAAGCTGATATCCATATATTAAAATGTCAATGTCTCATACATAAATAATGGTTTGAGGGCACAAACCTAACAAACTCCCACTTGCAATCATAACCATACAGGATTACATCTGAGACCTAGACTATCTAGATGACGATCAAAGACCTTCTGTGGCAAGGCCTTTGTAAACGGATCAGCAAGATTGTCAGCGGTGGCAATCTTGGTGACAGTCACATCTCCATGTTGAACAATATCTCGGATAAGATGATATTTTCGCTCTACGTGCTTTTCCCTTCCCGTGGTTCCTTGGCTCCTTGGACTGAGCCACTACCCCACTATTATCACGGTAAAGCGTAATAGGTGACAATGACGCTGGTACCACCTCGAGCTCCATAAGGAACTTCTTGAGCCAAATAGCTTCCTTTGCGGCTTCACAAGCAGCCACATACTCAGCTTCTGTTGTTGAGTCTGCAATGCATTTCTGCTTAATGCTCCTCCAACTAACAGCACCACCTCCCAAGGTAAAGAGATGTCCGGATGTTGACTTCCTCGAATCTTTATCTGACATAAAGTCCGAGTCAGTATATCCTACTAGAATTAACTCACTACCGCTGTACATAAGCATGTAATCTTTAGTCCTTCTCAAGTACTTAAGAATGTGCTTAACGGCTGTCCGGTGCTCTGGACCTGGATTCGATTGATATCTACTAACCATGCCAACGGCAAAACAGATATCTGGTCTAGTGCATAACATCGCATACATGAGACTTCCAACTGCCGAAGCATATGGAATTCCTGCCATGTGATTCATCTCCTCCTGTGTCTTAGGACACTGGTCCTTAGAGAATGCTAAACCATGCCTGAAAGGTAACAAACCTTTCTTCGAATTATCCATTGAAAACCTAGTTAACACTTTATCGATATAACCAGCTTAAGATAATCCCATTATCTTTCGCTTGCGATCCCGAAAGAGCTTTATCCCTAGAATATAGCTCGTCTCTCCTAGATCCTTCATATCAAAAGTACTAGCTAGCCAAACCTTGACCGTTGACAATGCCGCTACA
This sequence comes from Hydrangea macrophylla, assembly GCA_033977485.1. Classification (NCBI taxonomy): domain Eukaryota; kingdom Viridiplantae; phylum Streptophyta; class Magnoliopsida; order Cornales; family Hydrangeaceae; genus Hydrangea; species Hydrangea macrophylla. The sequence goes on from CM066997.1 coordinate 65,064,999, forward strand.
TCATTTCCAATGAGTAGAATGTCGTCAACGTAAAGCACAACAAAAGCCACCACTTTTCCTTCACACTTCTTGTATACACAAGGTTCATCCAGATTTTGTATAAAACCAAATGACTTGACCGCTTGGTCAAATCGGATGTTCCAACTTCTAGATGCCTGCTTAAGCCCATAAATGGACTTTTGCAACTTGCATACTAAGTTACCTTTTCGACCAGCTATGAACCCTTCTGGTTGTTACATATAGATGTCCTCCTCAAGATTGCCATTCAAGAATGCAGTCTTGATGTCCATCTGCCAGATCTCATAATCTAGGCATGCAGCAATGGATAGGAGTATCCTGATGGACTTGAGCATGGCCACCGGCGAGAAGGTTTCCTCATAGTCAATGCCCTCCCTCTGAGTATAACCTTTCGCTGCAAGCCTAGCCTTAATGGTCTCAACCATTCCATTAGATCTTCTTTTCCTCTTGTAGACCCACTTGCAACCAATGGATTTAATATTGGCTGTAAGTTCTACAAGATCCCAGACCTGATTAGATTCCATAGATTCCAATTCAGCCTTCATAGCTTTAACCCAATGAACTGAATCAACATCATCCATTGCCTCTTCGTATGTGGTAGGATCAGATTCAGATTCTATGGAGACAGTTTCAAAAACTTCTCCTAAGAACATGTATCTATTAGGCTGGTTGATAATCCTCCCACTACGACGAGGTACCGGTGCGGAAATGGGTGAAGAAGTGGTATTTTCTTGATTTACATCGTTATTAATTGCGGGTTGGACTGAGGGCTCTCCTTCTATTTCTCTCAGATCTATCCTTCCCTTAGCTTTATGGTTCATGATATAATCATCCTCTAAGAAAACAGCATTTGTACTAACAAACACTTTTTGTTCTCTTGGATCATAAAAATACCATCCATAAGTACCCTTTGGATACCCTACAAAATAACATACTTCTGATCTAGAATCCAACTTGCTCATCTTTCCTTTCAACACATGTGTCGGACACCCCCATATCCGGAGATGTTGCAAAGAAGGCTTGCGCCCAATCCACATCTCCCGTGGTGTCCTGGGAATAGATTTGCTTGGTACTAGATTTAGTATGTATGCAGTGGTTTCCAAAGCATAACCCCAAAGGAATAATAGCTACTCTGAATAACTCATCATTGACCTAGTCATGTCTAAAAGAGTCCGGTTCCTTCTCTCCGCTACACCATTCTGCTGAGGCGTGCCAGGTGCAGTCAACTGTGACAGAGTCCCATTCTATATGAGATGATCAATAAACTCATTGGAGAGGTACTCGCCACTTCTATCAGATCGAATGGCCTTGATATGTGAGCCCAATTGCTTCTCCACTTCAGCCCTAAACTCTTTGAACTTTTTAAAGGCTTCAGACTTGTGCTGCATTAGGTACACATATCCATACCTAGAGTGGTCATCAGTAAATGTTATGAAATACTCATAACCACCCCTTGCTCTAATATTTATTGGTCGACACACATCAGTATGAACTAATTCCAACAATGCATTGGTTCTATTGCCCTTTGAGGGAAAGGGCCTTTTGGTCATCTTATCCTCTAAACAAGACTTACAGACTTCCAATGGTTCGAGAACCAAATCGCCTAAGATCCCTTCTTTGACTAGCCTGCTTATGCTATTTAGATTGATATGGCCAAGCCTCATATGCCAAAGCCTTGTTGGATTAGTGGAAGGTTCTTTTCTTTTAGATGGTATAGTTACCATTGAGTTATTAAGTTCCAAGCAAGAATCTTTAGAAATATTGGGAGTGATCACATACAAACCATTTGATTTAACACCAGAACATATAAAATAACTATTTCTTTTAATAACAACTTCAGTTCCAAAATGAAAAAAATAATTATCATTCAATAAATTAGAAACTGAAATTAAATTGCCCCTCATTGAAGGGACGTAAAGTACATCTGATAAAATCAAAACTTTATTGTCTAGAAATTCTAAAACTACGACTCCTATAACAACCGCAGAAACGGTTGCGCTAGAACCTAGAGTAAGTACGATTTCCCCATCACTGCACCTCCTGGTTGATCTGAACCCCTGTAATGAATTACAGATATGGTTAGTCGCACCAGAACCAATGCACCAAGTGTTTGAAGTATCCGTTATAAAACTTACTTCAATCACATGTGATTCAATCATACCTTGAACTCTTGTAGCTAAGAATTCTGGACAGTTCCTCTTCCAGTGGTCCTTCTCACCGCATTTGAAACACTTTCCTTTGCCTTGGCCACCTACCTTCCATTTGCCCTTACCTTTTTCCTTAGATTTTGTAATCTTAGGGATTGGTCCAATACTTGAACCACCAGTACCAGCCTTCTTCTTTCCCTTCTTTCCTTTCGGTGTAGATCGGGAAAAGGAAGTGCTTTTCTCAACGTTCAAAACGTTGACCCCAGGTTTGATCACCCCTTCCGCTGCCAAAAGAGAACTCATCAATTCGCTCATTGAAAAATTCATTTGATTAATATTATAGTTAAGTTTAAATTGAGCGAATGAAGGTGACAGCGAATTGAGGATCATATCAACTTGGGTCTGTGCATCGATGTTGGCACCTAGGGTTTCCAGCTCATTTAAATAACCAATCATTTTTAAAACACGTTCCTTGACTGGAGTCCCTTCCGACATCTTTGCACTCATTATCTTTTGCATGGCTACCTGTCTGGCAGGCCTGCCATGCTCCCCAAACATCTTTTTCAGGGATGTGATAATGTCACTGGTAGAATCATTCGATTGGAATTGGTGTTGCAACACACCAGCCATTGAGGCCAGAATACAGCAACGAGCCATTCCATTCGACTTCTTCCATTTGTCGAACTCGCATCTAGCAGCTGCTGAAGCATTTGCCACAGGTTTTTCAGGGCTTGGGGTGGTGAGGACATATATGTGATCCTCTGCAGTTAACACGATGTCAAGGTTACGTTTCCATTCAGTGTAATTGTTTCCAGTTAACTTGTTTTGAGTGAGTATGATGGCAAGTGGACTAAATGCAGATCCAGACATTATGATTACTGAAAATCAAACAAACAAAATAAATATGGATATCAGAATTTGACAGTTTAAAATAAAAGAATCCTTAAAAAAAAACTCTTATTTTTAAAACAATGTCGTCAGAATATCGAAACGAAAGAATAAAGCCTCCGTGTGGTGGTCAATGTTCAATCTTTCGATTAATCATGACTTGTCCGCTATGCAAATCTTGGAAAACAAGTTATGACTCTCGAACCTATTTGATCTCTAAGCTTCTGAATAATGCCCAGTGTGCGATCCCTTATCCATAATTTAGCTAGTGTGTACCATTAACTAGGATCCAATCACAACCGTCTCAAGTAGCGCCTCCGTGTGATGGTCACCCTCTAACACGCCTGATTGATCCTATCAACGGAAGTTCACATCTAGTAACCAATGAGTAATGCACCCTCCGTATGGAATGATCACCCCTGACGAGGTGACACAGAATGCACCCCTCATCTTATAGTGAATCGTTAATGGAAGATCGTGGGTGTTTATTAATAAGACCCTCTCCCACTAGATTTAGAAATTAAGGATTTTGCTTTTAAAAATGTTTCCACACATTACCCATAAACATCCAATGTTTACTAATGCGTTGAAATGGTTTTTGAATTTTATTTTAGAAAACTTATTTTACGTGCATGCAAGTAGTAACAATATAATTAAATGCCAATCACAAACCAAGCACAAAAAACAAAAAACTAAAATTGAAAATAAAGACATCCAAACAATGCCTCTATCTCCCATGGCTCTATCTCCATAGAACCTCCTTTTGGTTTGATCGCCTCCAGCTCCATCTTCATGGACAACGGCTCCTTGCTCCATCTTCATGGATTTTCTAATTCTATAACATATGTCCTATGCTTCTTTCGAAGCTTAGAATTTATCTAGAAATAGAAATAGCAACAACAAAATACAATAAAAGGCTAGGGAAACCAGTGCGACTTTCCTTTTTGCAGGATTGAAGTCGCAGCACCCTTTACATATGCCTTAAAACCAAACCAAACTTAAATTACAACATGCACCAATCTCAAACAATTTAAATACAAAATATTCAAAGTCTTGGTGCTATGGGAGATAGTGACTAAACTAGCTGCAAAAGGGTTAGTCGAACACACATCCATGCATATATAACAATTGGAACCGCTAATTGATTCACACGGTACATAAACTCTTTACATAACTGAATTAGAATTTAAATCAGCATCTTACTTCTCTGTCATAGTTCGATCGCTCGAAGACCGTTCGATCGCTCGAACCTTCGATCGATTGAACACTGTTCAATCGTTTGAACATTCTATTTCACATAATGATTTGAAAAATTTGCAAAATATTTTAAAATTAAAGTTTTTAATTTTAAAATTCTTTAAAACTGTGAAATAGAGAACCTGACAAAGAGTCTGTCTCGGTCGATCTAACGACATTCGATCGATCGAACACCAGAAGGTTTCGATTGATCGAAAGTTGTTCGATCGCTTGAGTACAGAGAATGTCCGATCGATCGAAAGATGATCGATCGATCGAACCCGCTTTACATCCTATGCAATCACAGATGATCGATCGATCGATCGAACCCATTTCTGCAGCCTCTGACATTCTAAAACGACGAACTCCTATTCCAGAACGCAGTTGTCCTATTTGTAGATTTCCAGAACTGACCTAGACTTCGAGCGATCAAAGATCTTCGATCGATAGAACCTTCGATCGATCAAACCATCCTCGATCGATCGATCCTGCCATGACTTCAATCGATCGAACATACTTCAATCAATCAAAATTGTCTTGACAGCTTCCTCAAATGTCTTTCCAAGCATCCTAGCAGAGCTAAAAGTGGGACCTCCTAGGCTCTTTATTGTTGGCTCAGACCAGTTGATTAATTACCATGACCAAACTCTTTGATCAGCAAACTAACCAACTGGTCAGTTAACGTTTACTCCACTATAAAAGGATAACTGAACTCCAACGCTAAAGAACATATCCGAAGCGATAACTAGACTTGTATGGTGTACTAATGTCCCTCTACCGTTAGCATTCGTAATCATATTCAGGTAGTCGGATAACTGTCACTGTCAACCTGAATCATGATCGCTTCTTGAATTCCTTGAGTCCCATTCACCTCTCATGAATACCAAACATGTTGATGACTCTTATCACCAAGACTGCAGTACTCAGTAATCAACTTGGTGACATACTCAAGGGAATGCTTACTCTGAATCAGAGGATAGATTCTATCTTCACAATATATGTTCACAACCCTATGAACATGACATACCCAAGATACCCAGGTGTTGATCTTTTATAGACCTCACTGATTGGTAAGTCAAAGAAATCATATCCACAGTTTGTGTTCATAATCGTCTCAAGATTGAGAACACGTACCTTATACAAGTTATGAGTTCCTATTGACTGTTTGACAGTCTTGAGTGTCAATAAGAAAGCTCAGGTCCGTCAATGCACTATAAGCACTAGAATATTTACTAAGAGTTACACTCTAGTGATTGAGATTCATCACTCCATCCAATGGTAGTTAATCATGCTACACTGTAAACCTGATGAGATATCCAGTCTCATCATCCACTGTGACAAGTTCTAAGTATCAATGATTAGTAATTCGTATCTCACTTATAAGTATCTCATACATACACGAATTATCTTATATGATACTTAAGGATTAAACAATCATCTCATGAAAGAAACATACATAATGAAATGTAAAACAAATATCCATATATTAAAATGTCAATGTCTCATACATAAAGTAATGGTTTGAGGGCACAAACCTAACATGCTTTGCGTCTTAGACTCCGGTGCCGAATCAGGAAATGTGCTAAAAGACTAAGATGCGCTTTGTGTCTTATACTCCGGTGTCTTTTGAGGATCATCTGATCGACTAAGATGCGCTTTGCGTCTTATACTCTATTGCCGAATCAGGAAATGCTAAAAGACTGAGATTCGCTTTGCGTCTCATACTCCGGTGTCTTATGAGGATCATCTGATTGACTGAGATGCACTTTGCGTGTTAGACTCCGGTGCCGAATTAGGAAATGTGCTAAAAGACTGAGATGCACTTTGCGTCTTATACTCTGGTGTCTTTTGAGGATCATCTGATCGACTGAGATGCGCTTTGCGTCTTAGACTTAGGTGTCGTATCAGTAAATGTACTAAAAGACTAAGATACGCTTTGCGTCTTATACTTCAGTGTCTTTTGAGGATCATCTGATCGACTGAGATGCGCTTTGCGTCTTAGACTCCGGTGCCAAATCAGGAAATGTACTGAAAGACTGAGATGCGCTTTGCGTCTTATACTCTGGTGTCTTTTGAGCATCATCTGCTCGACTGAGATGCGCTTTGCGTCTTATACTCCGGTGCCAAATCAGGAAATACGCTGAAAGACTAAGATGTGCTTTGCGTCTTATACTCCGGTGCCGAATCAGGAAATACGCTGAAAGACTGAGATGTGCTTTGCGTCTTATACTCCGGTGTCTTTTGAGGATCATCTGATCGACTGAGATGCGCTTTGCGTCTTATACTCCGGTGCCGAATCAGGAAATGCTGAAAGACTGAGATGCGTTTTGCGTCTTATACTCCGGTGTCTTTTGAGGATCATATGATCGACTGAGATGGGTTTTGCCTCTTATATTCCGGTGCCGAATCAGGAAATGCTGAAAGACTGAGGCGCACTTTACGTCTTATACTCCGGTGTCTTTTGAGGATCATCTGATCGATTTAGATGCGTTTTGCGTCTTATACTCCAGTGCCGAATCAGGAAATGCTGAAAGACTGAGGTGCGCTTTGCGTCTTATACTCTGGTGCCTTTTGAGGATCATCTGATAGACTGAGATGCGCTTTGCGTCTTATACTCTAGTGCCGAATTAGGAAATGTGATGAAAGACTGAGATGCACTTTGCGTCTTATACTTGGGTGTCTTTTGAGGATCATCTGATCGAATGAGATGCGTTTTGCGTCTTATACTCCGGTGTCGAATCAGGAAATGTTGAAAGACTGAGATGCGATTTGCGTCTTATACTCCGGTGTCTTTTGAGAATCATCTGATCGACTGAGATACGCTTTGCGTCTTATACTCCGGTGCCGAATTAGGAAATGTGCTGAAAGACTGAGATGCGCTTTGTGTCTTATACTCCGGTGTCTTTGGAGGATCATCTGATCTACTGAGATGCGTTTTGCGTCTTATACTCCGTTGCCAAATCAGGAAATGCTAAAAGACTGAGATGTGCTTTGCGTCTTATACTCCAGTGTCTTTTGAGGATCATCTGATTGACTGAGATACGCTTTGCGTCTTATACTCCGGTGCCGAATCAGGAAATGTGCTGAAAGACTGAGATGCGCTTTGCGTCTTATACTCCGGTGTCTTTTGAGGATCATCTGATCGACTGAGATACGTTTTACATCTTATACTCCGGTGCCGAATCAGGAAATGCTGAAAGACTGAGATGCGCTTTGCGTCTTTTACTCCGGTGTCTTTTGAGGAACATCTGATCGACTGAGATGCGCTTTACGTCTTATACTCCGGTGCCAAATCAGGAAATGTGCTGAAAGACTAAGATGCGCTTTGCGTCTTATACTCCGGTGTCTTTTGAGGATCATCTGATTGACTGAGATGCGCTTTGCGTCTTATACTCCGGTGCCGAATCAGGAAATGCTGAAAGACTGAGATGCGCTTTGTGTCTTATACTCCGATGTCTTTTGAGGATCATCTGATCGACTGAGATGCGCTTTGCGTCTTAGACTCTGGTGCCGAATCAGGAAATGTGCTGAAAGACTGAGATGTGCTTAGCATCTTATACTCCGGTGTCTTTTGAGGATCATCTGATCGACTGAGATGCACTTTGCGTCTTAGACTTCGGTGCCGAATCAAGAAATGTGCTGAAAGACTGAGATGCGCTTTGCGTCTTATACTCCGGTATCTTTTGAGGATCATCTGATCGACTGAGATGCACTTTGCGTCTTATACTCCGGTGCCGAATCAGGAAATGTGCTGAAAGACTGAGATGCGCTTTGCGTCTTATACTCCGGTGTCTTTTGAGGATCATCTGATTGACTGAGATGCGCTTTGCCTCTTAGACTCCGGTGCCGAATCAGGAATTGTGCTGAAAGACTGAGATGCGCTTTGCGTCTTATACTCCGGTGTCTTTTGAGGATCATCTGATCAACTGAGATGCGCTTTGCGTCTTGTACTCCGGTGCCGAATAAGGAAATGTACTCCGGTGTCTTTTGAGGATCATCTGATCGACTGAGATGCTCTTTGCGTCTTAGACTCCGGTGCCGAATCAAGAAATGTGCTAAAAGACTGAGATGCGCTTTGCGACTTATACTCCAGTGTCTTTTGAGTATCATCTGATCGACTGAGATGCGCTTTGCGTCTTAGAGTCCGGTACCGAATCAGGAATTGTGCTGAAAGACTGAGATGCGCTTTGCGTCTTATACTCCGGTGTCTTTTGAGGATCATCTGATCGACTGAGATGCGCTTTGCTTCTTATACTCCGGTGCCGAAAAAGGAAATGTACTGAAAGATGAGGGTTGATGCAAATGATGCTTCCATTAAGGACTAATGCATATGCCATTGAGGACCAACACAAATGATCCTGCCATTGAGGACTAATGCAAGGTTGCCAATGAGGACTAACACAAATGATGCTGCCATTGAGGACTAATGCAAGGTTACCATTGAGGACTAACAGAAATTGCCATTTGAGGACTAATGAGGGTTGCCATTGAGGCCTAACACAAATGATGCTGCCATTGAGGACTAATGCAAGGAGAAGCTGCCATTGAGGACTAACACAAATGATGCTGCCATTGAGGACTAATGCAAGGTTGCCATTGAGGACTAACAGAAATTGCCATTTGAGGACTAATGAGGGTTGCCATTGAGGCCTAACACAAATGATGCTGCCATTGAGGACTAATGCAAGGAGAAGCTGCCATTGAGGACTGACGCTTAGAGAAGTTCTAAACAACATGGTAAGATATTGGTCAATAGCCACTCAAAGGCTTACAAGTAGGAACGATGGTCAACAGCCTTTCAAGGACTTATGTTGCGAAAGCGACAATCAACAGCCCTTTTGGGGACTTATGTTGCAATAGCAGAGATCAACAGCCTCGCAAGGACTTATGTTGCAAAAGCGACAATCAACAGCCCTTTCGGGGACTTATGTTGAAAAAGCAGAGATCAACGGCTTCGCAAGGACTTATGTTGCAATTTAATTCAAAAAATTGAGAGTCTATTGGACTCTAATCAATTCAGTTCAGTTCAATTTCTTAAATCGGGGGTTAATCAGACTCAAATCAATTTAACTTTTTCAAAATCAGGAGTTAATCAGACTCCATTTGTTTCACTTTTAGGAGTTAGTTAGACTCAAACAAATTCAATTTCACCAAATTCGAAGTCATTTTGACTCAAGTCAAGTTTGAGTTCCACTTATTAGGAGTCAATCAGACTCAATTCAATTTCATTTTCTAAAATCATGAGTCGATCAGACTCAATTCAATTTATTTCCTAAACAAGACTCAAAGAATTTGAACAGAGCTGATATAAAGAATGATTTTCTGCATTCGCGAACCTTTGGAAGAAACACATCAATTCTGTCAAAAGAGGGCAGTCACCTTTGCCCCTAGTCTTGGACTCTTCTTATATCGCCACTTTATGCCGTGATAGTGTTCGAAACCTCTGCTTGTACTGATCTTGGGATGCTTATGAAGACTTTTCAAATCTTTATTCATCATCTTAAACCCACATATTTGAGAACATTTATTGACTCATCAAAGGAGGACAGACCTGACAAAGCCAGTTACTCAAAATGACTGACTCAAACTCTTCATTCATTATGAATCAATGTGTTTTCATTGTGAGTAATTGTATCATCTCACCTTTCATTTATTCATCATCTTACAAATGGTATTACTTTGCTGATAAATTAAAACTTTGAAAACTTCCCCTTTACTGAATTCTTTGCCTACCTAGAGTATGCTTCAAATTAGTGCTTTAGCTTATAGAATAAAAGACACTCCATTTCAAAGCGTTTCAAAACAGACTTGGTGACTTGAGAACTTGCATTTTGGCAAACAGAGTTTGCCCCTAGTTTGAAAGAGACTTGGGGCTTACTTCTAGGGTAAAATGGGGCTTTTAGCAAATGAAGTTTCCCTTTAGTCTTAAGGGCCTTGAGGACATGTTGGTACAGGATGCTTGCAATGCATTTACTCCCAATCTAAAGGTAACCATCATGAATGTGATGGTGCTGAAGGGTGATGTCCCAATGCTGATCGGCAAACTTTGTTTTCCCCTAGCTTGGCAATACATATGTGGTCCTAGGCCAATGCAAGTTTGCTCCTAGTTTCAACTTATCCCTGAATAGGAATCAGGTCCAAGGTAATATGGCCAAGGCCTGAAAGAGCACACCATATTATGACGATGTTGGTGACCGAACCAAATAGGTTGCCTACGTATCCCCGAGTGGGAATCAGGTTGTGCGTAGTTCAAGTACTCTGGAGGTCTTGAAAGAATTAGGCTTCAAGAATTGGTGGGCTTTACAAGCCATGTTGCCATTTGGGTCTAGGGGGTGTATGTCACTTGTGGTAGCCCTTGTGTAGCACGATGAACTACTTTTTCTTTTTATTCTCTTTTCTCTTTCTTTTCTTTTCTTCTCCTCTCTTTTATTTGACGGTTGAATTTTTAACCTTTTCACTAGCTAGTTAATCACGTTTCATTCATATCATACTTACAAAGTAATATCAGCCCTCCAAATTACTCTTTATTTTTTTTTTCTCAAAGATATCTTTGCATTGTTTTATGCTCTCTTAGCCATTGAGCTTCTCATAAAATTCTGAACTTAATTGATACTTTCAAATCTCTCTTTTCATTTCCAATTTCTTTAGAACAACACAAAGTTTTGAGATAGTTCATGTGCCAATGATCTACTTTGAAGTGCTCAAGAATTCTCAATCTTATCTATTCTCTGCCTTTTCTTTTCTCTTTCCTTTCCTTTCTCTTCCTTATTCTCTCTATGATTTTGACTGGCTAGGATTAGGTTTTTTGAAATCAACACGCATCTTATTTTTTTTTTATTTTTTTTGCTCTTAACTTTTGCCTAGGAGCCCTTTCGGGTTTTCATCCTAGCGAGCTTCTTTCTTTCTCTTTTTCTTTTTCTTTTTCTTTTTCTGTTTCTTTTTCTGTTTCTTTTTCTTTTTTTTTTATTTTCTTTTTTTTTTGGAAGAAACAGTTCATTCAAAATGTCTGGCTACCATCAAGGACCAAGTTTATGGCTTTAGACTGGTTGGGCTCATCTTTGAGGCTTGGTATTTGAGAAAAGGAAACGGTGAGCAAGCTTCAAGTTCCAATTTCGTCTTTTCAATATTGAGCAAGAGCATATTTAAATTCTTAAAGTAAAGCTAATAAGTTCTCTACTCCTCCTTGTTTTTGGCACAAATTTTGTTTTGGGGATTATTAACAGAGTATTTTCCATGATCGTTTGAAAAAAAATGACTTTTTCTTTTCTTTTTTTTTTGTTTTGTTTTGGGCTTAATGATCCATACATTCACGACTTAGTACACTGAATAAAAAAATGAGATTTTATTCAACTAGTAAGGAAGGAGGATTACATCACTCGACTCGATAAACTTGACAAAGACTTGTAAACAAACTTGATAATAGACTGACCAGAAGACTCGACTGGACTTGACATTTGACTCCAAACTAACATAACTTGACTACCAGACTTGACTTGGTCTCAATTGGAATGTCACAAATAATTTTCAACTTATTGAGTCCCCAATAGCATCCACATTTGATTCAGCAGTAGCATTTCCAAACACTATTACCCCACTAGCATCTTCCTCAGGTTCATCATTCCCCTTCTGTATCTTTATAGGAACATCATCTGCCCTTATGGCCCATTTTTCAGTCAAATGGCCCTTCTTTGACTCATACCAAGTATTGTCAATGCCTTTTTTGATTATGTTGATTGAGTCGGGGCCAGTTGGTTGTTGCGCACTTATGGAAGCAACGAATCCCTTGAAAGTATTCAGCGATGGCTGTGATTGAAAAGATTGTATGTCATGCCAGATGCCACTCGGTGGGTTCAGTAAAGGAGTGATGATTTTATGCTCAATGAGATCTTGGATATCATGGCGGAGTTTCATGCAATAGTTAGTTGTATGGCCAGGGGTCTGGTGGTAGGCACAGTACAAAGACAGGTCACATTTCCGGGGTAAGGGATTTGGTAGTGGCTTTGGGTCCAGGGGGTTGAGTTGACCATTCTTGACAAGGTGACCAAGGGCCATGGACAATGGCATGCCAAGGTTGGTGAAGATTCTTGGCTTGCGGGCTTGGTTTGATTTTAAATTCGACTTTGAGCTAGAGTTGGTTTTTGGGTTGAGATGTGGACTTGGAATAGCTCTTTGGTTAGTTGGTATTGGGCCTGGATATGGGCTTTGGTGAACGATTAAGCTTGGGTATGGACTTTGGTGATAGGTTGGGTTTGGACATGGGTTTCGGTGCGCAGGTGGGTTCAGACATGCCTGTTGGTGATTCTTTAAGCAGTCCATTATTCTCTGATCTATCTTTTCCTCATCAAGGCCCATTTGATCTTTTAATAATTGAATGAACTCAAGCATGACCTCCTCCAATTGCTTCACCCTAGAATTTTGTTGCTCAACAATGACTTGTAGTCTGCTCACTTTCTCCTCCAAAGCTCTGTGGGCCATCGGTGGGTCTGTCTCGACATGATGGTCCATGATCTCTTCTAATTAAGAGAGATAAATCCAAGAAGATTAGGAGTGTCCTTACTAGGGGCTCTAGTTGTTCCACTCTTTCTTTAAAAAAAAATAGATAGGGAAAAGGTCCGCATGCAGAATTGAATAGTAAGGGATTTTTGAGGGACTTTAATCTTAATTGGGAAGAAGATGTTGTGAGTTTGTATGCTACACGTATGTAATGGTATCGATTGGTGAGAGTGCAAAATTTACACTCTCTTATGATTTGATGCATGCACTGCACACATAGCACACGAATGAAATGCAAGTGTGTGTGTGCCTACTCTCTATGCCAAAGCAAAGGAAAATTCTAATCCTAACAGGTAAACACATAACACATAAAATCCTCATTCATATCAAGTGCAATAATTTTTCCTCTCGTTGTGATCACCATTACCCATTCAAAGGGCGGGTTTTTTTTTTTTTTTTTTTTTTTTAAATTTCATTTGAAAAGCATTTCTTTAGAACGATGAGATCTTTCAAAAACAATTCTCAAGAATTTTGAATCTTTTATTAAAAAAGAGGATCTGAAAATATTTCTCAATAAAGGTGATTAGATTAAAATACTGCTTTAAAATTCATTTGAAAAGCATTTCTTTCAAAAACAATTCCCAAAATTTTGGATTGTTTCTTAGAAGATAATCATGTGAAAATATACCTTAATAGAGGTTAGTTTGGAGCTTTAATCAAAAAGTGAACTCCAAAGATTTTTTTGAAACAGCGATTGAAAACTTTGGAAGAAAGATGGCAAGAACTGTTTGCTTTCAAAGATGGACTCAAAACTCTTTGGGTAGGAGGATCACACGATTGGATTAACACCGTACTTTCCATGAATTCGGATGCATACAAGGTCAATGATGCTTAGCTAACATGATATAAGAAGTATAATCTTATAATCAAGATTCGGCATGTTCTCCAAATGTCGTGGAATATGAGGAGAAATTGTTAAAAGGTGATTAAAAGATTATACATCTTTCATCAAGCAAGTATCGTCATCATCTCAAGTAATCCCTTCCGGGCATACAAAACTTCCTAGCATATAATCCTAATCAAGAGTTGATTTCCTAAGATTGAAAGGTTCTATAGAAACTACTATGCAAAAGCTGCGTTTCGGTCAAATAAGGGACCCTTGACACACATCCGATAGGATGCTTCATATACCAAATCATGGTACGAGATCAAGGGTGATCACACAGTCCTATGATAACTTGACCGACCGGTTTGCCCCGAGCCTCCAAGGTCATAGTTCCGTGCAATCGACTGACTGGACATGCAAGTGAGATGCAACAGGCATACAAAGATTAATTCATTCGATTAAAAGGATGCTTTCAAGTCTAATCCTCAAGTGAACCCAAAATCAGAATTCTGGTCTGCGAAACCAGAGATTCTGGGTTCGATTCCCAGCAAAGTCGCCAGATTGTGGATATCACAATTTTTCTTACCCACAGCTTTTCTTTTAAAGTTCTTTTAAATTTCAAATTCAAAACAAATGAGTCGCCACTTAATTTTTAAAAAGAAAATTAAGAAACCATTTTAGAGCAACTGATCTTTTGCGAAACCAAAGATTAACTAGGTCCGGGGATTATGGAATGAGAAGGGAAGGAGCCCATTGGACTAAAACACCCCTTTTCATCCTACCTCGCGATAGGCCTCTACTTAACATCCTTTTAATTGAATTATTAATCTAAGCATGCCCTCAACTAATACATAGATATACGTATACATTACACAAACATGTCAAATTGGTGTAAAATTACCAATTTACAAAATATCATTCAAAAACCACGTAATTCAAGTAGCAAGCAACATGATATGCAATAAAAAACAAGAAAACGTACCCGGGATCCAGCCGCGGGTATTAAACGTGCAATGCATGCGATTAAATAAAACTTAGGAAAAGAGTCTCTAATCCACATAAATACATGTAAGGCAAAATCTCAATTCTAATGTGTCGCGCATGAGGTTGAAAAATCGATAAAATCAATAAATTAAATTAAACTAAAGAGGGATTCAAGAAGTCATACCTTAATAGCGCTATAAAACAAAGGGTTAGTCCACATGATATACAAGATATACAGTTAGAAATAACAATCCTACATTTCTAACTTAAATCTATCAAATGCAATTGAATCTAAAGCAAATAAATCTTAATTACAAGTGTCAAGCCATATGGATGAATATGTTCATGAACAAGAATAAATTATGAAATACCCAATCATTTAGATCACTTAAACTTTGAATTCAAGCTTAATTAATCATTATTGAGACATGGTTTGACCCTTAACTCATGAAAATATCATCTAAGCCATTATTTATAAGATTGGTTAAAACTATTGCAGAATTATGAAAATTGCTGAGAGTAGATCATAACTTTAAAGAAATAAAAAGCATTGTTCACGTGGTTTAATATTGATGAATTTTGGACATAAGATGCCTCTGTGTGTCTAGTTTTTAACACAAAAAAGAAATCAAAGTTCCAACGGTTGGATCTCCGGAAATTAGACAAAAATCAGACATCACTCAGTATTCTACAACCTTCTGTCCAGAGTTTTGCACGATTTTTTAAAAATAGCAAAAAAATCAGAAATGCTTTGTTCTTTTTAGGGTGACTTCCTAACACATTAATCTACTTAGAAAAAATTATTTTGGGTCACAAATAGTTTATCAATGTTCTGATTTACTTATTTCAACAGAGTGTTACTGTTCTGAAACTCTGGACATATTGTAATGACTTCACAAAACTCATGACCAAGCCACTTTAAACATGAAATCTCCTTAAAACAAAAATTACAGTGGTAGAACTTTGAGTTAGTGACATTTTCTCGTTTGTAGACACCCCATTTTGTCGGCTATCAGATTTAGGAGACCCATAGCTTGGTGGTTCACAATGATCGAAAAAGACTTAAAAGGATTCCTGGAAGTTAGTTCTATCTCTCAAAATGCTCAGAATGACCAAAATGCCCCTGAAAGCCTAGAAGCTCCGAGATTTGGACCAAAAGTTCTGGAAACATGCTACGTCGTAAGAAAAATGATAAAATGAGTTTTTAAGTAAAATCGGATGAAATCGTCAGCGCCCAGAGACCCCCGGAAGTTCCCGGAAAGTCCCCGTTGACCGGTTTGACCAAGGTTTGACCAGGTTTGACCAAGTTTGACCAAGTTTGACCGAAATCGTCCGAGTTTTCCAGAATCATTCTAGATCATGTGGAAAGTGTTAAAATGAGTTTTAAAATAAAATCGGATAAAAACGTCAGCTCCTGGAAGCTCCCAGAAGTCCCCAGAACTTCCTGGAGGTCCCTGATTTGACCAGTTTGACCAAAAGTTGACTTTGAAACCGGAGCACCGTATCATTTTTCAAATATTTTTCATGGATACTAGAGGTCAATAGCTTTCCAACGGTATATCGCACATAATTTCTGGATTTAAAACGAATTTATTATGAATTCCCAAAGGCGAAAAAGGTGATCAAATCGGCTTTTATCGCGAATACCGCAAAACTTTTCAAAGTGAGCTATCCCCGAACTATTTTTTATGTAAAGTAGACTCCATTACCTTTCCAACGGTATATCACAACCTCAGTTTGGAGTTCATACGCATTTTTTGTGAATTTCGGACGAAATTGGGCCTTTTCGTGAATACTGGAACCTCAGGGAGCCTAAATAGCATTATCTGGACGAGGGAGGAGCAGTGCCGTGGCGGCACTGGCCCAGTGCCGCCGTGGCACTCTCCTCCAGAATAGTGTGTTTTTGTAAATAATTTTGGGGTTCCATTTGGATTAATTTAAAAACCAAAACGACGTAGTTTTATGATTTCAGATGTTTGGAGCCAGTAGGAATACTTCTAAAACCCCAAAACCACCCCCAAGTTGGCCTATATAAACCCCCCTTGACTTCTCATTTTGGGGGTGTCAAATGCAAGCTTAGAAAAAGTTTGGGAGAGAAAGTTGTAGAGATAAGGTTAGAATAGAGAGAAAAGAAGCTTTCTTCTTTGATTTTCAAAACAAAAGTGAGTTCTAAACTTTGTTTTTACTTCATTACTCCTATTTACTTCAACATTCAATACACCCAACCACCATTTTAGTGAGCATTCAAGAGGGTGGAAGCTTCTTCCATGTCCAATGTCATCACATATGAGTGAAACACCAAACTACAAGTTCAATACATCATGAATATCACCCATTGATTGCTATCTATTTGCTTGTTTGCTTATATAATGTTCATCTCTTCTCACCTCATTTCTTTTTTATTTTCTTTATTTACTTACTAGTTCATTATCATCTAAATGATGACATGAAGTTTGAGGTGAGTGAATCCTTATGGATAGTAGCTCTTGACCTCAAAAACATGTTTGATAGATGATGATTATAACTTCAATACCTCCAAGGTATTCTTGAAGTTATGTTCAAAATAAAATAAATCTCTCCAACAATCTTGGAGGTTCTTGATGATGAGTTTAAGGTTGGCATTTCAAGTGGTTGTAACCTTCATTGAGTATTGAAAATATGCTTTCAAAATATCTACTTCAAAATCCCTTTTGAAACCCCCCTCATTTTAATTTCAAGAAAGAAAACTCTAGTTTTTCCCTAAATTTTCAAAACAGTGAGTCAAAGCAGTGAGTAATCTGAGTTTAAAGATTTTTCTAGAACTTAATACTCAACATATGGATGAAGGCCACTTGGAATGTCTTCCTAACTCATTGGAGAACACCCATGATTTTTGGTTTGACTTGGAAGTACTTGAAAATGGTCCATTTGGACCCAAACATTCCTTCCAGACATTCTGCCTCTGCTGTCACAGCAGCTTAGTTAACTTCCAACTTCTTTTTCAGAAAACCTTTCCAAAAGAGGTGGTCCATACTTATTTTTCCATTAAACTTCAATGTCTTATGGAACATTCTGTAGAAAATGGGCCTCTAAATCATTTGTTTTCTAAGATTTTCTAACATTTCAGTCAATAGTACGGACTCTGTTTCTGAGTGACCTCTATTGTTTATATGATTTCTCTCAATCTGTGATAGTTATTAAAGATTAGCTTTTTGGGTTGTGTTCTAGACATAATACGGAGGATCTACATAAAAAATCATGCATTGAAAACATTCCTAACCCCTCTTTTCCATTTTCACAAGATCATGTTACTATTCTGTCCACTATTCACAGCAAGCTCATTTTAACTTTCATTCTTTAATTTGATGCTTATATACATTCCAAATTAGTTCATATCTTAGGACGTAGTTCATACTACATTGGTACATATCTCATGTTGATTTCATTCATTCATTCATACACATTCTAGACTTATAAGTCATTTTAGGAATCCATGAACACAAAACACACATCAACCTTGGCACATTCTAGATACATACATTGCATCCATGCAAAAATTTGGGGTTTTTGTAACTCCTAATCTAAGAAGATTATAAGGAATAATTATGGTCACGCGTTCATGCTTCCCCTCGACCTAATCATCCTTTCTCATCCGTCCCGGGGATTGAGAGATCTTCTTTTTCTCAAAGAATAACATGCATCATAATAGCTTGCTAAGCATATTTTGATTTCTTTGATCATTTGATTCAAGAACAATTCATGCCCCCCTTTAGATTAGGAAACTTGATTAATTGATATATGATTAGACGATTTTTCCTAGGTTTATTTGTGTGATCTTTCACTTTTGCATTGTATGATATTTGGCTAAGATCTTATGAATGATATCTTATCTTTTGATCTTCCATTTCAAGATTCTTATGTAATGTAATATACTATCATAATAGTAATTGCCGAACCACACATAGTATAAGATGATTATTTGGATGCTAATTGAGGCCCGTCGAGAGACGGGGCGAGTTGAGGGTGTTTTAGTCGTGACAAAGGCTCCTTTCTCTCTCGTACCAAAACCCCGAGCCAAGTTCTTTGGTTATGAAGGGACGGTGCCCTTTATCCGTTTGGGTTAGTCAAAATTAGGTTTCTTGGTTTCTTAAAGACCAAGTGGCGACTCTGTATCTGTTTTCAAAAGACCTTTTTTTCTTCGAAATCAACCTCTTATTTTCTTTCAAATCAATTTCAAAACAAAGGAAAATCAATTCCGAAACCCCGGAAACAAACAGGAAAAACCGGGAGTGGACGACGGATTCCGCGTGTCCACAATCTGGCGACTCTGTTGGGGATATTTATTTTAAAACAAAATAATACAGAGGTTTGACTCATAAGAAGCATCCTTAAAATCATCTTTTTACTGTGTCTGGTTCACCGCATTGCACTCCTGTATTCCCCCCCCCCCTCTCCGACTGTGTCTGAAAGGCGGCGCTAACATTGTTCAGGCCTTGCTATGCCAGGGCACAAGTCACCGTTGATACTGTACCTTCCAAGGTATATCAAAGTAAAAACCTCCGTACTGTCTCTCCGACGGTATATTGGAACTCTCGTCAACGAACCCTCTTTGACTAAATCCAGCCTTTGCATATAGATTCTGGTAGAACCTTTCATAGGACTGTTCATTTATCTTTTCAGATAGGACAATGTGATATAATTGTTGTATGCCCTGATGGGATTACCTGAGCGGTGTAGACGCTTATGTGGCATAGAACAGAACTTCTTTCTTATGATCCCCAAGGCAATCACTCACATGTGATCACATTGAGTTGACCTGCCTATGCACCATGGCAAGGATGTCTGCTTCATGCTCACAAAGATATACACCGCAAACCTTGTTTGTCGGTCCTAAGACATAGGAGTATGAAAACCTGCTAGACAGTATGTTCACTATCACCACACGTTAACCAGTTTCTCCCAGAAACTCTGTCCAGATATCCCAGATATAACCATATTAATCAGTTTCTCCCAGAAACTCTGTCCAGATATCCCAGATATAACCCATCTCTCCCAGAAACTCTGTCCAGATATCCCAGATATGACCAGTTTCTCCCAGAAACTCTGTCCAGATATCCCAAATATAACCGTATTAACCAACTTCTCCCAGAAACTCTGTCCAGATGTCCCAGATATAACCTATACTAACCAATTTCTCCCAGAAACTCTGTCCAAATGTCCAGTCTTTCCTAGAAGCCTGCATAAAACCTGGAAACCCCTGTTATCCCTTGGTGATCATACTGGAAAGTAAAGTTGGCACACTCTATATGGTTAGGACCTTATTTGCTTAACTGCTATCTATTAGAAATAGGAGCATCATATAGATTAGGGCTTACATCCGCATGCTTGTCTCATTTGCATACACCATTCCTATCAATCTGTACGTACTGTCTCGAGTCAGTCCACGTTTGTTAATATTGCCGTCATTGTCTGTCTAAAGTCATCACTGTCAAAATCTGATCTAGTCCTCTCAAAATCTGTCAAATCAGTATAGATTTCCGGAGTCAGCAGCCAGGATCCTCGTCTTGGGTCAGAAGTTCAGATAATCGTTTGGTCAGAATTAGTCGGCCAGCTTGCTTCAGCATGAATCGAGAAGAGATAGAAAACAAGGTTACCGAGTTGGGAGGAACCATAAGCCAGCATTCCGACAGCCTAGCCCAAGTTCTGAAGTTCATGGAAGAATTAAAGTAGCAACAGCTGCAACCTCCGCCTGGGTTTCCACCACCGAGGTTTGAACCACCCCCACATGAGAATAATGGAAAGGAAGACTGATTTTAAGGGGTCCCACCATTTGCGTATGAGAAGAAGATCCAAGAGAAAATGGATAAGGTTGACAAGCTGGAAAGTGTACTGAGGAAAAGCAAGGGGGTCGATGATTACATGCTAGACCTGGAAGGCCTCTTTGAGCCTGTTAAGCTGAAACTGCCGGAGAACTTCAAGATGCCTGCCATCGACCGTTTTGATGGAACTGGGAATCCAAAAAGTCATGTGAAGCTATGTATGAGTATCTTCCAGTCCATGGGTTGTACCCACGAGCACATTGTGATGTTGTTTCCAAAAACTCTTGCAAAGTCTGCACTATCATGGTTCCTAACCTTGGAAGCCTCCAAAACCCAAGCATGGGAAGACATTGTTCGAGTCTTCGTCGATCACTAATCCTACAATCAAGAGCTGGATGTCACTATCAGGGATTTGGAAACGACCCGGCAGAACAACAATGAATCCTTCGATGCGTTTTTGAGCAGATGGAGGAGCAAAGTGGCCCAAATTACCCACCGACCGATAGAAAAGGAACAAGTCCGGATGTTGATTAAGAATCTACTACCGCTGTACCATGAGAAACTCTTCTACCAGTCCATCTCGACATTTGAAGAACTGTTTGAGATTGGGACTAGAATTAAGGATGCAATCAGGGAAGGGAAAATCAAGAATGAAGAATCACAAAGCCAATCCAAGAGGCCCGACTACTCCCGAAACCCTTCGAATGTCAACGCCCTTAGTAACCAACCCATGGCCTATTCTCCCCAATCATACCAGCTCACAAACCAAACCAGCTCGCATAGCCACCCTTATCAAAATAGGGTACCCCGTGAATTTTCCAAGCTGGATATCTCTCCCTCCGTAGTCTTAGGCCGCCTGCTAAAAAAGGGACACCTCCAACTCCTTCAGCCTCGTGCCGATCCCCCACCACCTAATTGTGACCTGTCCAAACGATGTGCCTACCACCAAGGCCCAGGCCATGACACCGACCGGTGCATACGTCTCCGCCATGATATCCAAGACCTTATTGACCGAAGAGTCATTGAGCCACCACCCATTCAACCCCATGTCACCTAAGCCCCTGGCCGGTCCTTTCAAATGATCTCTTTCGCTAAGGATTGTTGAAGCTACAAAGTGAGTTGATAGTGTTTGGAACTTCTGCTAAAATAATAATAATAATAAATGGGTCACAAAGACACTCCATTTGAGACCAAGTCGAGTCTGTTCTATATTTTGTCTATTTCAAGTTTGATCTTGTGGTTGAGTCTGTCTATCATCAAGTTATTGTGAGTCCGTATCGAGTAATGTAATCCTTCTCTTCTGATGGAATGAAGTCTCATTTTTCCTAATCTGATGTGTATATTCATAAGTGCATGAATCGCTGAACTGAAAATGTCACTCTTCAAATTACCATGGACATTACTTTGCTAATAAATTTTTGCATCAAACAAAAAAAAAGAGAGAATCCCAAACAGGCCAAAGTCGATTTCGCACTGACCCCCAAAGAAGAGCAGAGAATTGAATAGTCTTACTTTAAGAATTTAAAGATGCTTTTGCTCAAATCTCGAAAAGACATACTTGAGACTGATTTTGGGCTTGCCCAACACCCTTTCCACCATTTCTACCATTTCAAAGCCTTGGACCCAACCCAATTGATAGCCATACGAACCTGTGAGAACTTGGTCCTTGTTGGTAGCCAAACATTTCAATGAGTTTCGTCCCCCTTCAAAAAAAAGAAAAGAAAAGAAAAGAAAAGAAAAGCTCGCTAGGTTGAAAACCCGAAAAGGGCACCTAGGCAAAAGTGAGAGCTGAAAAAGGTGTTGATTTCCAAGATCTGACCCTAGCCAGTCAAAATGTTGGAGAAAATTGTGATTTAACAAATGAGAGAATCATACGCTTCAAGATACGTCATGAGAACATGCCTAGATCACATTTCAAAAGGCTCGGAACGGCCACAAATAAATTCTGGGAACTGATATGCACATTCTGGAATTCTGAAATTGTAATAAAAAGATCTCACAAGAATCAACTATGTGAAAAGGAAAATTGACTGGCTAGGCGAAAGTGAAAAGGATCAATCCTCAAAACAAAAGAAAAAGAAAAAGAAAAGAAAAGAAAAGAAAGGGAGATGGAAACTGCAGAAAGATTAAGTTTCAAAAACTTATTGTAGCCTGGATCTACTACTCATTAACTCTATAGATGCGTACAAGAGAGAAGACAAGAATTATACCTCTGGTCTTGAACCCAATTCTGATTGTCTTCTTCCTTGATTGTGTGACAGCCTTAACTAGGTTGTCTTCACCCTTATGTCTCTTATGACTGCTTCCTGGAGAGGCTAGAGATGGTGGGATCTCTAATGGAGAGGATAAGAAGGTTTTGGAATCCTTGAAGCAGTTTCTACAGCTACTGGTTTATAAAAACTACGAACTCCTTTTTATGGACGCAGCTGCACTATTTATAGATTCCCAGAACCGACCTTATGTTCAAGTGATCGAATTGGCTTTGATCGATCGAAGCTTCGAGCTTCAATCAATCGAATCACCTTCGATCGATCGAACCTTTTTAGACTTCAATCGATCGAGACTTCTTCGATCGATCAAACCTGTCTTGATAAGATCTTCATGTGTCTTTCCAAGCATCCTAGCGAGGCTAAGAGTGGGACCTCCTAGGTTCTTTATTGTTGGCTCAGACCAGTTGTTAATTTCCATGACCAAACTTTTTGATCAGCAAATTAACCTACTGGTCAGTTAACGTTTACTCCACTATAAAACGATAACAGAACTCCAACGCAAAATAAGATATCCAAAGCGATAACTAGAATTGTATGATGTACTAATGTCCCTCTACCATCAGCATTCGTAATCATATTCAGGTTGTTAGATAAACGGTTACTATCAACATGAATCATGATAACTTCTTGTATTCATTTAGTCCCATTTACCACTCATGATTACTAAACATGTTGATTATTACTTATCAACAAGGCTGTAGTTCTCATTAATCAACTTGGTGACATTTTCAAGAGAATGCTTACTCTTTATCAGAGGAAAAATTCTATCTTGACAATATAATTCACAGCCCTATGAACATGATATACCCAAGATACCCAGGTGTTGATCTTCTATAGATCTCACTGACTGGTAAGTCAAAGCAGTCATATCCACAGCTTGTGTCTATAAACGTCTCAAGATTGAGAACACGTACCTTATACAAGTTATGAGTTCCTATCAACTATTGACAGTCTTACGTGTCAAAGGAAAACTCAAGTCCATCAATGCACTATAAGCATTACCATATTAACTAAGAGTCATACTCCAGTGATTGAGATTCATCACTCCATCCAATGGTAGTAAATCATGCTACAGTATAAACCTGATGAGGTATCCAATCTCATCATCCACTGTGACAAGTTCTAAGTATCAGTGGATAGTAATTCGTATCTCATTTGAATGTATCTCATACACACACGAATTACCTACTATGATACTTAAAATTAACAATCATCTCATAAAAGAAACATACACAATATAATGTAAAACTGATATCCATATATTAAGATGTCAATATCTCATACATAAAGTAATAATTTGAGGGCACAAACCCAACAAATCTCTCCGAATTTAGCCTTGTGGGATATATATATGGATTACTCACTTGTGTAGCCTCGGATGTGGATTATGGGCAACTATTATTGCCTTTGATTGGATAAAAAGCCCCATGGAATCAAAATACGAGTAATACAAATAGGTTAGATCGGATAAAGGCTAATGAAGGGTGGAGAACCTCATTTGTGACTGTTGGCATGAAATTTGTAATGAGATCAATCAAGCGGGGTTAATCCTTCTAGGCCCTAAGCTTGGTGCGGGTACCCACAAGTGGTTGTGGGTGCTAGGATGCAATGATATTGCCTCTCTCTCTCTCTCTCTCTCTCATTTTCCATTTTCTATTTTTGTTTTTTAGAACATGTTGTGAGATTCACAAAACATGTTGTGACTCTCTGTCTTTTTCATTTTTGGTTTTCCAAAACATGTTGTGATTCAAAAATCAAGTTGGGACTCTCTCTTTCATTCCCATTTTTCCAGAATATATTGTGAAATTCACAAAATGTTTTGCATCTCGTTTCCATTCCCCTTTTTTCCATAACATGTTATGAAATTCATAAATCATACTGAAAAATTCAGATAATATTTTGTGAAATTCGCAGAAACTACTGTGAATTTTTCAGACATAAGTATGCCTACAGTAGTGTTGTGGTGATTGCCAGGGTGATAGAGATGATTGTGGTTAAAAATGGCAATCATTATGAGTGATGATGACTTTCAAATTTTGATTCTCTTAATTTTTTATTCCTGTAATTTTTGTGGAGAAATTTTGTTAGAAACATTAACACAGGGAGTTACCATGTTAAAGATTCTCAAACTTAATGAGGGAGGGGCATTTTACTCTATAAAAAATCAGAAATGCTACACACACATAGCAAAACACAACGAATTTCACAAAAAGGGTATCTCAGCAAAAATTTTAAACTTGTGTGGGATTTCCGATATTTTCTCAACCCCCTCTCTGTGCCAGTCAATTTTCATCTTCTCCCTCCACTTTCTCTCTGTCTCTCTCTTTCTCTCTCTCTCTCCATATCCAATTATCCACTTTCTCTCTCCACAAAACATAGGAGCAGAGTAGAGAAAGTAAGCAAAAAAAAAAAAAACAAAAACAGAGATGGCTCTCACAAGCACCAACACTTCTCTTTCCTCCAAATACAATCCCCTCACCAAAACCTAACCCATCTCACCTCCCTCCAAACCCATCTCTCTCCTTAACCTCCCCACCAATCCAAACCCTAAACAGAGACCCATCTGATCAGACCCAAACCCATCTCGGCCGTCCACGCCGCCGAGATTTCGTCGAAATCAACTGTGTCTGCCAAGTTGCTGGTGTAATCAGTAATGGTATATATGGTACATTGGCTGCTTTTAAATTTGCAAAACCAAATTTGGAATGGGTTACTAAAATTGTTACTTATCTCACACAATTAAATGAATTTAAAATATTATGTGTGATAGGACTGTGTTTGAAAGATGAGAAGTTATGGTCATTGAGTGAGGTGTAAAAGTTTACCTCCCCTCTCTCTATACCTCTGTTTTTGAATACATATGGATCTAAATATTATAATTACAAAAGGAGCATTGGGAGTCAAATCTTAATCCAGAGACAAACTAAAGTGTGGGAAAGAAAAAATTCCAATTTTATCCCATAAAATTTATTCTTATCCCATGATTTAGATGCCTTTTCTTGTGATATTCCATTACCCTTTTGCAAGAATCAGCTGGGAAAGCAAACATTTACAAAATCCCATTAATCAGACCCATTAATGTAGATATAGAGAGAGGAGACAATATTTTTATTCATATATATATATGTATATACATATAGATATATATTGAGACATTGAGAGAGAAAGAAAGAGAGTGCCGAGAGAAACAGAGAGCAGTCGCCGCCCCTTCGCCGTTGTCTTCACCGCCCCGTCGCCATGAGCCAGTCCGGTCGGGTGGTGGAAGATGATGATGCTAGGGTTCTAGCAAATTTGGGGATTTTGGTTTTGTTTGTAACAGAACGTGAAGAGAGAGATAAGAGAGGTAAGTGTTTTTATTTTTGGGGGTCCCACACAAATTTTATAAATTTGCTGAGATGCCCTTTTTGTGGAATTCGTTGTGTTTTGGTGTGTATGCGTAGCCTTTTTGATAAAAAATTTTAAAGACTTATTATAAACAAATTTTTAAATCAAGAACCTTAAACTTTATAAATGCAATGCCCAAGGATTTATCACTAATTAACCCTTTATTAAAAGAGTTTTGTTAACATGTGCCCTAAGGCACATATTTAAGTTTCACAAGTAGAAATATATAAGGGGAATAAACATTGAACCCCACACCGGACACTAAAATTCACATAGTATCCCTTATTTATTATTATTTTTAAAACCTTAACATGTACCCTAAGGCACAAGTTAACAAAATCCTTTTTAAAATATCATTTTTTTTCTTTTAGCTGAGACTTACTACCTCCGTCTCATTTTATGTGTTCATCTTTCTTTTTTGGGATGTTCCAAAATTGTTGTCCACTTTCCTAAATTAGTATGCAAATTTTACTTAGTTTCTTTGCAATTAACACTAAAACAAAACAAAAAAAAAAGAAAGCGTAATGATTATGGACAATTATGGAAAGTAAGTGTAGATTTTTTTTGTCCCCTTAAATAGTTGAATTCCCCAATATGAACACATAAAATGGGATAAAGAGAGTAATTAAAATACCTTACAGAATGAAATTTTGTGTTCGGTAAAGTGGTGATACTGTTCCTACGTAAGCAAGCAGTACTCGAACCCCAAAGTGCAAGAAACAACGTTCGAACGGACACGTGTTCATCATTCATGGGAGTGAAAAAAGGCTGAACTGTCGATGGCTTTTTCTCTTCAAACCATACGCATTCCGACAAGAACCGGACGGCGCGGTGATGTGCCGTTACGAACTGTTACTGATTCTGACACCACACACACCCCTTTCCTTTTTTTCTCTTCTCATAAATTCTTTACGGGTAATACTTGGGACACAATCAAAGTTATAATCTTTTTTGCACAATCTTTATTTTATGTCTATTTCTCTCTTGATGGATCCCATAATGTCAGTGACCCCACAGTGGCCACTAAGAGAGAGATAAAAACAAAATGGAGATTGTGCCAAAAAAGTTGTAACTTTAATTGTGCCCCAAATATTACACTTTATTGTTTTGATTATCTCAAAAAAAAAAAATTGGATTCGGAAAACTATGGAAACAGAAGCGTTTTCCAGGTTTCTTTTTATCTATTTTGTCAAAGCAATGGCGTGTGGGTCCTACTTTTTTTTTTTAAATCCTGAGGTCATAACCCCCTGGCCGTTACCCTCGAACTCACTGACTCATACGTGGCGCCTTTTCGTTAGATGTGGTGTAAGAAAAAGTCTCATAGTGCTTTCAACGCCGAACTTCTCTTTGACTCGCTTGATCGTAACTGTCACCATTTTGATAATTTGGACTAAATATTAAATAATATTAAATGTAACTATTGCTTAATTCGTGTTATAAATTAATAAGGAGCATGTATTAATTCATCCGGTCCCATATTTCTATCATGGCCGACTTAAAGGGAGGACAAAAGGGACAATCGTCTCGGACCACCAAAGTTCACAAAATTTTGAGGGTCATTATGAAATTTTTTTAATTATATTTTTATCTTGAGATTTTTAGTTTTTTTTTTTTTTTTTTTTTTGATATTTAGGCCTCTCCTTTAGTGTCATCAATTACATATATATTGAATCCTAAAAAAACTAAATATATATTGATATACATGTATATAAAACTCAAAGCAAAGGCCCTAAATTTTGAAAATTACAATTTTAGTGTAAGATTTTTTGAGTTTTTGAAATATGCACCTCTAGAATTTTGAAAAATACCATACAATGTTGAAGTTTCACAAATAGACTCATATTATAAAGTAGATCCTAAAAAAATCGCCAATCATGTATAAGTAACCCTAAAAAAAAATTGACAATTATGCATAAGATGTCACGCCTCGGAACAGTATAAATAGAGAAAAATAAATTTCCTTTATGGGTCCATAGGGAATAGCTGGTGAATGTCGATATTTTGTCACACCACACAGTTCTAGATAACAGAAAAAAACAACCCACAGTAATATAAAGGAAACCTATTATATTACAACATTAGAAGCTACAGCGGAAATATGTAAGGTTTGGAAGCAACATATGCCCAAGTACCAAATATAACTAAACAGTCTAAACGAAAATATAAGCTATCAACTATCTCCAAGTCTTCAATTGGCGTAAACATTAGCATAGTAGTCCTCCTTGGCATATGTATCATCAATAGGGCCACCCTGGGTGTATTCCTTTCCCGGATGGTAACCGTCATTGTAGGATCCGTCACCTGCAGAATAGTGTGGACACGCGGAAATCCATGTTTTCCACTCTTTTTCGTTTCTCGGGGTTTCAGAATTGATTTTCCTTTTAGTTTTGAAATTGATTTGAAAAAGAGAGAAAATGTATGTTGAAAACAGATACAGAGTCGCCACTTGGTCTTTAAGGAACCAAGAAACCTAATTTTGACTCACCCAAACGGATAAAGGGCACCGGCCCTTCATAACCAAAGCACTTGGCTCGGGGTTTTGGTACGAGAGAGGAAGGAGCCTTTGTCGCGACTAAAACACCCTCAACTCGACCCGTCTTTCGACGAGCCTCAATTAGCATCCCAATAATCATCTTATACTATGTTTGGTTCGACAAATAATACTATGATAGTATGTTACATCCCACAAGAATATTGAAATGGAAGATCAAAAGATACGATATCATTCATAAGATCTAAACCACATATCACACAATATAAAGTGAAAGATCACACAAACAAACCTAGGAAAAATCGTCTAATCACATATCAAGTAATCAAAATTTCCTAATCTAAAGGGGGCATGAATTGTTCTTGAAACAAATAATTAAAGAAATCAAAATATGAATGATGCATGTTAATCTTGAGAAAAGAAGACCTCTCAATCCCCGGGACGGATGAGAAATGAACAATTGACCGAGGGAAAGCATAAACGTGTGATCAAATTCATCCCTCATAATCTTCTTAGATTAGGAGCCACAAAAGCCCCAAATCTTGCATGGATGCAATGTATGATCCTAGAATGTGTAAAGGTTGTAGTGTGCTTTGTGTTCATGGATTTCTAGAATGACTTAGAAGTCCAGAATGTGTATGAATAAATGAATGAAATCATCATGGGATATGTACAAATGTAGTATGAATTATTTCCTAAGACATGAGCTAATTTGGCGGTTCAGTATTGTCAAGAAACGTTAACCGAGACAAATGGTCCGCGACCACATTTTCTGCTCCCTTTTTATCTTTGATTATGATATCAAACTCTTTGAGTAGGAGTATCCAACAGATAAGCCTTTGTTTCGCATCTTTCTTGGATAATAGGTATTTAAGGGCCGAGTGGTCTGTTAAATAGACAATTGGAGACCCTATCAAATAAATCCTGAATTTATCCAAAGCGAAGACTATATCCCGTAGCTCTTTTTTATTGGTTGCATAATTCATTTGAGCTTCATTCAGCGTTCGACTGGCATAGTAGATCACATAAGACTTATTATCCTTCCTCTGTCCTAGAACTGCGCCAGTAGCGTAGTCGCTAGCATCGCACATTAGTTCGAATGGCAAACCCCAGTCGGGTGCCTATATTATCGGTGTGGAGGTGAGGTGTTCTTTTCGTGCATCAAACGATGTTTGATAGATATTTTACCACTCAAATGGTGCATCTTTAACGAGCAGTTGATTGAGTGGTCAAGATATTACACTAAAATTTCGAATGAATCGACGATAAAATCCCGCATGTCTCAAAAAAGATCGAATGTCTTTAACTTTACGAGGGACAAGTACGTTTGAGATTATGTTGATTTTTGCTTTATCTACTTAGATTCCTTTGTCAGATATGATGTGGTCGAGGACAATTCCCTTGGTCACCATGAAGTGACATTTTTCCCAGTTTAATAATAGGTGTTTGTCCTCATATTGCGCTAATACACGTTCAAGGTTTTCCAGACAGTTTTTGAAACTATGGCCGAACACAGAAAAGTTGTCCATAAAGACTTCGAGCATTTGTTCGACCATATCACTGAATATACTAAGCATGCACCGCTGAAATGTAGTAGGTGCATTGCATAAACCAAAAGGCATTTGACAGCAGGCGAAAGTACCAAACGGACATGTGAAAGTTGTTTTCTCCTGATCTTCAGAAGCTATTTCGATTTGGTTATACCCACTATATCCGTCTAAAAAGTAATAATATTTATGACCCACCACTCGTTCTAGCATTTGGTCCATGAATGGTAATGGAAAGTGGTCTTTCCGGGTCACAGTATTCAATTTTTGGTAATCAATACACATCCTCCATCCGGTGGGGACACGTGTCGGTACCAATTCGCCGTCTATATTTGGGATTACTGTTATATCTGCCTTTTTGGGCACCACTTGGGTTGGACTAACCCAAAGGCTGTCAGAAATAGGATATATGATCTCAACGTCAAGAAGTTTTAGGACTTCCTTTTTAACTACTTCTTGTATGTTGGGATTCAGGCGCCTTTGCATTTGTCGCGAAGGTTTAGCATCTTCCTCCAGATATATTTTATGGGTGCAAACAGATGGGCTTATGCCTTTGAGGTCGGCAATGGTCCATCCCAATGCTCCCTTATGTTGCTTCAACACTTGGATTAATTTACACTCTTGTTTTAGACTTAGAGTAGATGAAATTA
Source organism: Hydrangea macrophylla (assembly GCA_033977485.1). Lineage (NCBI taxonomy): Eukaryota > Viridiplantae > Streptophyta > Magnoliopsida > Cornales > Hydrangeaceae > Hydrangea > Hydrangea macrophylla. The sequence goes on from CM066997.1 coordinate 65,095,791, forward strand.
TAACAAGGTAAGTATTTTCAGTCCCTAGAAAAGCGTATTTGAGCTCATTAGGAAGCTCTTTTAATTCCAAATTGGGGAACTAAAAGTTTGAGAGCATGACTAACTTTGTTTATGGAGGCAATGGTTCATATGGTGTTACCCACATGTATTTAGCTCTATCCTCCTCTTTTGTTTCCATCATAAGGCAAGTTTGATTTAAAGCCATGTCTAATGGAGTAGAATCATTAGGTTGATAGATAGCGTCAAATTGCGACACAACTACCTCCAAAGGGTCTTTGTAATCAACAAAGTCAGCCTCATCTTCAATGACCATTTTGATATAGTTCACTTCTTCCTCATCCTCATATTATTCAGGTCAGGGATTTGAAAAGATTTGACATTTAAAGTCATGTTTCCGAATACGATGGTCATTATTCCACTTCTTATTTTGATTGTGGCATCAATTGTGTTGAGGAATGGGCGTCCGAATATCACCGGGATTTGTGAGCATGGATTAGACACAGGTTCAGTGTCCAAAATCATAAAATTGACCGGGAAGACAAATAAGTCTATCTATACGAGGACGTCCTCCAATATTCCTTGAGGGTATTTGACCGACCTATCTGCCAGTTGTATTGCGACTCGGGTAGGTTTGAGTTCACCCAACCCTAGTTGATTATAAACTGAGTATGGCAGCAGGTTTACGCTTGCTCCTAGATCAAGGAGTGCATTGTCTATCCTTTGATTCCCAATTTGGCACCAAACAGTTGGGGTACCGGTATCTTTGAGTTTCAGAGGCAATTTACTTTGGATGATCCTACTTACTTAGCAAGCGACATAAGCATGTTTCTTCACACTTTGCCTCCTCTTGACCATGCATAAGTCTTTAAGGTACGTAGCATAGGCTGGTACTTGTTTGATTGCATCAAGGAGTGGTAGGTTTATTTTGACTTGTTTAAACAATTCCAAGAACTCCTGATTTTTCACCTCATTTTTGGGTTTTTTAAGCCTGAGAGGGTAAGGCGCGGGGAAAGGACATTTAGGTAATTCGTCATTAACTGGTTCCTTTCCGGGCCTCTCTCAACTTCATCTACTTCTTTAGAGCTTCATCTTTTGAATCTAATGGTTCGTTATTAGTGGATGGCTCCTCCTCTTGAGTAGACGGTTTGTTTTTATTTACCACTTCATCCTCTTCATACTCCTCGGGAGTAGAATGAGGCATATTCTGCCCTATAACCTTGCCGCTTCTCAGAGTAGTCACGACTTTAGCGTGTTCTTGATTATTGTAGGTTTAACGATTTGAATATTGCTTTTGGGAATGATTTCTACGGTTTAATATAAGTTTCTCCATTCCAGGTTCTATAATCTTAGTTTATTTATGTTCTGCTTGCTTAATATCATAGCTTAATCTGTTAGAATCATTAGTTCTTGTAGTAGTAGTTTTAAATCACTTAGTTTCATAGTTTTTCCATGTTTAAATCACAACCAAACGAAGCCTTAATGAATATTTATGTTAAAAATGAATCTGTGACATTCCAGACCATGTCTGAGTAGTCCCAAGGTTGGGAGATCATGATGAAACAGTGATCTCCAGCCTCTGTCATATGTTAAGATGATAAGCTTATGATGAAAAGACTGAAAAGAATAAAATGAGATGATAAGCTTTGCATATGTTAAGATGCGCATCTTTCTTTCTCATCATCTTTATCTACTACATAAAGCCCAAAAATCTAAAGTCTTAATGATTCTTAACGACTTAGTTGAACATGAATGGTGAATTGAGTTATCCACGGTAGTTTGCTCCTCTAGTATGTATTATCCTGTTCATGAGACTATACACTCTAAATGTTCGTCCTTTATTGAGTCAGGTGTGAAAGCATTACTAGCCAGAATATCACTCTTATCAAGGCTTTCATTCATGTGCGATCATTATTAAGCCAATTTCTGTGAGACTTCATTTATGAGTGTCATCCTATGTGAGAATTGAGTCAGAATTACGAGTTCTAGAAGTACAATAGTCCTAAACAACTCTAAATAAGGTTTTGACGCATAGCTATTAACTTCACACACACACAGATACATGATCGTGATACATATGTTATTTTTATCTTGGTGGCATGAGAAGCACATGAATTTGTTCATGTATTGTTTGAGGTTAATATGTCTTTGTGGAGCTAAGTTAACAGTTGAATGGGAGGGAGTGCTTAAAAGTTTTTCTTTATCTTTTGAACTTAAAATTGAGAATTTTGTGGGTATTTTCACTATAAACCCTCACGAGACAATACTCGTCCACTAGGGGGAACATAGGGGTTTAACGGCTTGTTGCATTCGCTAAATGCAATCGCGATTCCTGCGAAAGTGAGTTAGGTAGTATGTTTAGTCTGCGTTAGTTAATTTCTTTTCTTATAGTCGTTGTTGTAGTAGTAGTTTAGCTTGTTTTTATTGTTGCTTTATCGCTAGGGACTAGCAATAAGCTAGTTGGGTGTGACAAGCGGGGGTATTTGTAAAATACAACCGCGCTAAAAGAAGAAAATACACTGAAATAGTTTACAATCCTTTGATTTATCCGCAATTTCTATTACAATACTACATTATACACAATATGATTAATCTATGATAATTTGTATTGGTTTAGTCATTATTTGTGCAGATTACTGTTTTGCTGTGTGTAGACACCGCATTTTGTCGGCTATCAGATTTAGAAGACCCATAGCTTGCAGATTCACAATGATCATAAAAGACTCAAAAGGACTCTTGGAAGTCAGTTCTATCTCTTAGAATGCTCAGAATGACCAAAATACCCCTGAAAGCCCAAACGCTCCCGGATTCGGACCAAATGTTATAGAAATGCGCTACGTCGTAAGAAAAACAATAAAATAAGTTCTAAAGCAAGACCGAATGAAATCGTCGGCCCTCGGTGACCCCCAGAGGTCCCGAAAGTTCCCAGAAAGTCCCCGTTGATCGGTTTGACCAAGGTTTGACCAAGTTTGACCGAAATCGTCCAAATTTTCCGAAACGTTCCAGGATCATTCTAGATCATGTGGAAAGTATCAAAATGAGTTTTAAAAGAAAATCGAACAAAAACGTCAGCTCCTAGGAGCTCCCAGAGGTGTCCAGAACTTCCCGGAAATATCAAGTTTGACTAGTTTGACCAAAACTTGACTTTGAAGCCGGAGCACCATATTATTTTTCATAGATACTAGAGGTCGATAGCTTTCCAACGGTATGTCGCACATAATTTTTGGATTTAAAATGAATTTATTATGAATTTTTGAAGGTGAAAAAGGCAATCAAATTGGCTTTTATCGCGAATACCGCAAAACTTTTCAAAGTGACCTATCCCCAAACTATTTTTTTTATGTAAAGTAGACTCCATTCCCTTTCCAACAGTATATCACAAACTCAATTTGGAGTTCGTTTGCATTTTCTGTGAATTTCGGACGAAATAGGGCCTTTTCGCGAATATCGGAACCTCTGGGGGCCTAAAAAGTATTATCTAGACGAATGAGGAGCAGTGCCATAGCGGCACTGGCCCAGTGCCGCCGCGGCACAAGCCCAGTGCCGCCGCGGTGGTCTCCTCTAGAATAGTGTTTTTTGAAATTTCTTTTGGGGGTTCATTTTGATTTATCGAAAATCAAAACGACGTAGTTCTATGTTCACAGATGTTTGGGACCAATGGGACTACTTCTAAGAGGGGATCTCACCAATGGTTTCCAGACAAGAAAGAAGCCTCAAGCTCACCCGGTCATTCCGTGTCGCAAAGGTCGAGTAACCAAGGATATACAGAAGAAATACCCTCAAAAGTTGAGTATTATTCAGGTTGTGATTCCCTCTGCCATAAGCCCGGTAAAGCCAGCCACAAGGGAACCAGTGCCTCTCCAGATTAGGAGGAATAGCTCCAATCAACATCTCGACAGCCTCAGGATCAATCTCATAGAAGTAATCCAGAATCAGGCGCTTCCCGCCAACCCTCAGACTGGTGATCATAGAAAAATCAAAAGGCGTCATGGTCATCTCATCAAATGGCAGGTGGAAAGTATTGGTGGTGTCCCACCATCTCTCAGCAAGGGAGTAAAAATGCGCCAGATCGTTGCTACTCTTTGAAACTAGGCGAACAAAGCCGCCAAACCCGGCCTCGTCTACCATTCTCTTGACGGCAGGCGAGAGTTGGGTGTACCATAGAAAAGCGTGAGCAAGGCTGCCATGGCCCTTCAATATCACTTCCAGCACCTGCACATATCAAAAATGGCAAAAAAAATGAGCACAAAATCACTATTCACGACCCCAAGTCCAACTTCACAAGATCAACTTACGAGCACAAAACAAGCTTCCAACAAATTCTAGGTACACATTATAGTCCATGTAACTAGCACAATGCACAAGATAGTCCTGAACTGGGGAAAGCTTTGCATACCATGCTCGCTAGAGCCACGACTGAAAGATGATGTTGGTGGTCCCATAAAATCAAGACTGGGGTTTGGCTCTCGGCTTTCATTCGTTCCTTGGCCTTCTTAGACGGTCTCCTAGCGCTCGAAGCCATGGATCTGCAAGAAAATGGAAGACTAAAGCCAAACTTTCTTCTTGAAAAATGGAACAAACTAAAACACCAATCAAAATTCCAATCATGGGGAAAGATTACTCACCTGAGCGCGCACAAGCTGCATTTTTGACGAATTTTGGCTCCAAAAACACCCCAAAATGGCCAAAAATGAGCTTGAAATGCTCAAATACCCGAGATATACACACATGGAGTCCGGCAACCCAGTGCCGCCACGACACTGGCCAACTGCTGCCATGGTAGTGGCCTAGTGCCACCGTGGCACTACTCTCTGCGGGCCCTACTTAGCTCCATTTCAGCCCGTTTTGGCCCATTTCAGCTCGTTTTAGCCCGTTCGTGATCCCATTTAGCCCCGGTGGCCCATTTTAGCCAAGATTTATGAGGTTTTATCCCCAGCAGTTCCATTTTAACCCCAGCAGATTCAGTTAATCTCCTGAGGACAAAAACAGAAAGATATCAGCTCCTGAAGGCCCGTAACGGCTTTTCGGACCGTCCAATGCAAAAGTTTGATCAACCGTGAGAGATTCAGAGATGGGTCTTGGTTCCTGATCAAGAAATAGTAAGAGAGATTCTCCGAGAATCCTACATCATCCTCTGAGTACAGAAACAGAAAGATATCAGCTCCTGAAGGCCCGAAATGCTTTTCGGACCGACCAATGCAAAAGTTTGATGGGTCCTGGTTCCCGACCAAGAAACAGTTAAGAGAGATTCTCCGAGAGTCCTACATCATCCCCTGAGGACAGAAATAGAAAGACACCAGCTCCTGGAGGCCCCGACCGGTCCTCTTGGATTAAGCGCGAAAGATTTGATCAACCGTGAGAGATTTAGAGATGGGTCCTGGTTCCCAATCAAGAAAAGAGAGATTCTCTGAGAATCCTATGTCATCCCCTGAGGACAAATACGGAAGGATACTAGTTACCACTACCCCCAGTAGAAAGTAGCAAAAGCAAAATCGACTCCCGAAGATCGGCCATCAGGAATGGTCAGAACATCGCCCGTAACCAGATTTCGAAGACGAAGCACCATCGTTCCACGACTCTGTGTCTCCTGATTATCATGAGCTTTCTCATTTGTCCATCATCATGGCTTTCGCACTTATCGGTTATCACAGGATCCCTCGGTCACCTTTGGTTGTCATACTCTAAAACCTTACGTCTGATCCATTTCACTTACAAAGCACACTTCCCGTAATTTAAGAAGTTTGCCTGAAACCCAGAGTCTTCAACACCTTGGTATCCTTGTCAGGATCAACCACTGTATTAGGTTCAACACTAGCACAACATAAGTCCACTCGGGGTGGCATACACCCCACAGCACCAGCTCATGCTAGGATCAGAACACTAAACATGATAGAACTCAGGACACAATTCATATCACCTCCATGCATTGCATACCATTTTACATCATAGCATTTACCTGTCTTGTTGTGCATGTGCGGTTTGTCCCTTTGTGCCCCGAACAACGTCCTGGTCTGATTCCCTTTGGGATACGTAGGTAGCTCACGAAGAGCACGACCAGCCCTGGCCCTAGCATTGTGTTTTCTATCATTACATCTTTTATAATGCTTTTTATCCTAAATCTATAGCCTCTAAAAAGACCTTTCTCTTCAAAGCTTTGGCACTCGCTTGCGACATGCATTGCCTCGCAAGTTCATGCCAAAGAGGGGCAAACTGTAGACACCCCATTTTGTCAGCTATCAGATTTAGGAGACCCATAGCTTGGTGATTCACAATGATCATAAAAGACTCAAAAGGACTCTTGGAAGTCAGTTCTATCTCTCAGAATGCTCAAAATGACCAAAATACCCCTGAAAGCCCAAACGCTCCCAAATTCGGACCAAATGTTCTGGAAACTCGCTATATCATAAGAAAAACAATAAAATAAGTTCTAAAGCAATACCGGATGAAATCGTCGGTCCCCAGAGACCCCAGAGGTCCCGAAAGTTCCCAGAAAGTCCCCGTTGACCGGTTTGACCAATGTTTGACCAAGTTTGACCAAGATTTGACCAAGTTTGCCCGAAATCGTCCAAATTTACCAAAAAGTTCCAAGATCATTCTAGATCATGTGGAAAGTATCAAAATGAGTTTTAAAAGAAAATCGAACGAAAACGTCAGCTCCTGGGAACTCCCAAAGGTTTCTAGAACTTCCCAGGAATCCCAAGTTTGACCAGTTTGACCAAAAGTTGACTTTGTAGCCGGAGCACCGTGTTATTTTTCAAATATTTTTCATAGATACTAGAGGTCGATAGCTTTCTAACGGTATGTCGCACATAATTTTTGGATTTAAAACGAATTTATTATGAATTTCTAAAGGTGAAAAAGGCAATTAAATTGGCTTTTATCGCGAATACCGCAAAATTTTTGAAACTGACCTATCCATAAACTATTTTTTAAGTAAAGTAGACTCCATTACCTTTTCAATGGTATATCACAACCTCAATTTGGAGTTCGTATGCATTTTTTGTGAATTTCGGACGAAATAGGGCCTTTTTGCGAATATCGGAACCTCTAGGGGCCTAAAAAGGATTATCTGGATGAATGAGGAGCAGTGCTGCCACGGCACTGGTCCACTGCCAACGTGGCATAGGCCCAGTGCCGACGCGATACTCTCCTCCACAATGGTGTTTTTTGTAATTTCTTTTAGGAGTTCATTTTGATTAATTGAAAACCAAAACGACATAGTTCTATGTTCATAGATGTTTGGGACTAATGGGAGTAGTTCTAAAACCCCAAAACCACCCCAAATTGGCCTATATAAACCCCCCTGGACTTCTCATTTGGGGGGTGTCAAATTTAAGCTTTGAAAAGTTTTAGAGAGAAAGTTATAGAGATAAGGTTAGAATAGAGAGAAAAGAAGCTTCCTTCTTTGATTTTCAAACAAGAAAGTGAGTTCTAAACTTTATTTTTACTTCATTACTTCCATTTTACTTCATAGTCAATACACCCAACCACCATTTTAGTGAGAATTTCAGAGAGAGAAAGTTATTTCCATGTCCAATGCCACCACATATGAGTGAAACACCAAGCTACAAGTCCAATACATCATTGAATATCATCTATTGATTGTTTATACACTTGCTTGTTTATATTTGTTCATCTTCTCTTACCTCATTTCTTTTTTGTTTCTTTATTTACTTACTAGTCTATCATCGTCTAGATGATGACATGAAGTTTGAGGTGAGTGAATCCTTATGGATAGTAGCTCTTGACCTCAAAAACATGTTTGATAGATGATGATTTCAACTTCAATACATTCCTATGTATTCATGAAGTTGTCTTTAAAATGTAAATAATACTTTCCAACAATCTTGGAGGTTCTTGATGATGAGTTTGATGTTGACATTTTAAGTGGTTATAATCTTCATTAAGTATTTAAAATATGTTTTCAAAACCCCATTTCAAAACCCCCCTCTTAAACCCCTCATTTTGATTTCAAGAAATGAACTTTGTTTTCTCAAAACCTTCAAAACAGTGAGTCATTTAACTTCAAAGAATTATTTTGAGTTCAATACTCAATATATGAATGGAAAACCACTTGGAAAGTCTTTCTAACTCATTATAGAACATCCATGATTTTTGGCTTGACATGGAAGCACTTGAAAGGGGTCTATTTTTGTCCAAACATTCCTTCCAAACATTTTGCCTCTCCTATCACAACAGCTAGGTTGACTTTCAACTTGTTTTACAGAAACAATTTCCAAAAGGAGTGGTCCCAACTTATTTTTCTCTTGAACTTCAATGTCTTAGGGAACTCTCTGTATAATATGGGCCTCTAGATACTTTGTTTTCATTTTCTAAGATTTTCTAACATTTCAGTCGACAGTACGGACTCTATTTTTGAATAACCTCTATTGTTTATATGATTTCTCTCAATCAGTAATAGTCATTAAAGATTGGCTTTTTGTAGACACAATAAGGAAGATCTCCATAAAAAAATCATGCATTGAAAACATTCCTAACCCCTAATTTCAATTTCCAAAAGATCATGTTACTGTTCTGTCCACTATTCACAGCAAGCATACTTTTACTTCCATCCTTTGATTTGATGCTTAATGCACTCCAAATTAGCTCATGTCTTAGGAAGTAGTTCATACTAAATTTGTACATATCCCATGATGATTTCATTCATTCATTCATACACATTCTAGACTTCTATTTGATTCTAGGAATCCATGAACATAAAACACACTACAACCTTGGCACATTCTAGATACATACATTGCATCCATGCAAAGATTTGGGGTTTTTGTAAATCCTAATCTAAGAAGATTATAAGGAATGATCATGATCACACGTTCATGCTTCCCCTCGATCTATTCATCCTTTCTCATCCGTTCTAGGGATTGAGAGATCTTCTCTTCTCAAAGATTAACATGCATCATTCTAGCTTGCTAAGCATCCTTGTTTTCTTTGATTTATTTGTTTCAAGAACAATTCATGTCCCCTTAGACAAGGAAAACTTGATTACTTGGTATATGATTAGACGATTTTTCCTAGGTTTGTTTGTGTGATCTTTCACTTTACATTGTGTGATATTTGGCTTAAATCTTATGAATGATATCTTATCTTTAGATCTTCCATTTCAAATTTTCTTATGTGATGTAATATACTATCATAGTATTAATCGTCGAACCATACATAGTATAAGATGATTATTTGGATGCTAATTGAGACCCGTCGAAAGACGGGGCGAGTTGAGGGTGTTTTAGTCGTGACAAGGGCTCGTTCCTCTCTCGTACCAAAACCCCGAGTCAAGTTCTTTGGTTATGAAGGGCCGGTGCCCTTTATCCATTTGGGTGAGTCAAATTAGGTTTCTTGGTTCCTTAAAGACCAAGTGGCGACTCTGTATCTGTTTTCAATAGACCGACCATTTTCTTTTCCATTTTCAAAACAAATCTCAAACCAAAACAAGCAAGTGGTGGAACGCCGCATGTCCACAAATCTGGCGACTCTGCTGGGGATTTTTATTTTAAAACAAAATAATACAGAGGTTTGACTCATAAGAAGCATCCTTAAAATCACCTTTTTATTGTGTCTGGTTCACCGCATTGCACTCTGTATTTTTCCCCTTCGACTGTGCCTGAAACACGGCGCTGACATTGTTCAGGTCTTGCTGTGCCAGGGCACAAGTCACCGTTGATACTGTACCTTCCAAGGTATATCAAAAAGAGTAAAAACCTCCGTACTGTCTCTCTAACGGTACATTGGAACTCTCGTCAACAGACCCTTTTTGACTAAACCCAACCTGTGCATATAGATTCCTGTAGAACCTTTCATAGGACTATTCATTTATTTTTTCAGATAGGATAATGTGATATAACTACTGCATGCCCTGACGGGATTACCTGCGCGGTGTAGACACTTGTGTGGCATGGGGCAGAACCTCTTTCTTATGATTCCCAAGGCAATCACTCACATGAGATCACATTAAGTTGACCTGCCTAGGCACCATGACAAGGATGTCTGCTCCATGCTCACAAAGATTGTCACGCTCCGGGGTAAGCCAAAAATAGGAAAAATAAAAATTTTCCTTTATGGGTCCGTAGACACGTGACTAGTTTGTTAACCGTCCTGTCCTTCTAACTACACACCATGTAATCATAAGGGAAATGCTAGAGCATAAGCATGACCTAAACTTATCAGAGTATAAATACAACAGCGGAAATTAAACAAGAGTTACAATAACTTCAATCCTAATACAAGAGGCCATACAGAACAATTTACATAAGCTAAAAAACTTGAGAAACTGTCTATCAGATCTTCGGCAAGGGTTTATTCTCCTTGGCTCCACGGCACTGCATCCTGAACTCTTCTATCTATCTCCAAACCTGCAACACTCTGGGCATACGAATGCCCAGGGCGTAACATGCCGTCAGCCTTGGAACAAGGCTGAGTGAGAGTCTCAATCGCACAATAATCAATAAATACAAAACCTCTCTCAACTCCCGTCATAGTTTAGTATCTTAAGATATGGTTAGTCTCTTATCAAAAGACGCATTCTCACCACGCACATAGCAGAGGTCTCAACAAGATAGGTAGACAGATAAACATAACATCATAGAATACATTCTCCTTATTATTTCCTCGTGCGTGCAAATGCATGACCAATGCGACTCACTCCCAACTCTTACTTTTAAACCAGACACATTTGAAAAACCATTTTATTTTAAAACCCCAAAACTTTCCAAAACCAAATCATTTTGAACCAAACCCTTTTATTGATCAATTCAATCTCATCATTCACTTTCTCTTTCTCATCCACTTGACAACACGCGGTATATCAAGGATGATAACATGTTATAATAGTCGATTCATACTTATTCCCTTGATAGGCAGCCGGACGTCTTCACGGCGCACACTACCTGTAAACAATGAAACTGGCACATGGGACGTCTTCAACCATGTGTATACTCTCACCGGTCGTCTACACGACTGAGAAGTATATTAGAGCACTAGCCAGACGTCTTCAACGATACATAGGACATCTTCAACCACGTATGTGCATCACTGGACATCTTCAACGGCGAGAGGCGCGCCCGACTCGTCAGCCGTTGATCCATCGGATCTAGAAATCACATCTCTTTCACATTCACATATCTCATCTGATTCACATTTTCATCAAACACCTCTCTTTCACATACAATGCATGCTAACACATGTCATGAAATGCAAGTGAGTCCACTACCGATACTCATATGCAAAATCACTTTCATTCTCTTTATTATTAACATAGCAGGCGTTATCTAATCCAGTTAACAACCATCGTAAAATGTGCATTTAACAGTTAGCAGCAGAAACATAACATACAAAACATGGATCACATAACATGGATTTGATACCAATTGTCATATAGATAAAACCCTTGACATGCTCACGTATGGGATAGCACTACCATAACATGTTTTACATAGTCTTACAATTATTGGAATACATGTGGCATCATAAATCAGCATATTACTTATACAAAACATCATACAGGTAGCTTTTAAACATCTTATATTAATCTTATTAGGATTAGAGTGAGGTTAGGAAACTCACCTCGAGTCACCGATCCTCGAAAAGCAGATAATCGTCAAGTTCTACAATAATAAACGGAAGAAACAATAATAATGTATGAGTACAACCACAGGGGCAAAATGGTAATTTTACCAAATGAGGTTATAAACCTCACGATAGTGATCTACGTGTCATTCTAAGTCCAACGCCAATGACTAGACTCAAATCGGAGTCCGTCGCGTTTTACGAGATAATATGTAGGCTTACTACCCTAATGCGAGCCCTAAAAGACAGGCTGTATTTTTGACCGAGTCAAAAGGTCACCAAACTTTAGGGGAATGTTCTAGACATTATTCTAAGTCTCTAGGAACTGACCGCGTAATTTTCGGAGTCCTAGATTATTTATTATGAATTATTGAAGATAATAAATGCTTTAAAATACCCGAAAAGGAATTTAAATACATAAATATACCTATACTGGGGAATCAGTACTTGGAAATATTTTTATTAAATACTAGATATTATAATTCACTACCAGTATTTATCTCACAATTTTCGAAGCTCGTTTGATATTTTTAATAATTAATATACTCATGAAATAGCTCCTTAATGATTATTAAAAATACTAGACTATAATATGATAGATGTATAATTTAAATTATATAACAAAATAGTTCCAGGGTCATTACCCAAATTTTCTAGAATTTATAAATATGTATAGGTATTTAAATACCATTTAAATACCCTTAAAACTATTTATTTTATACTTATAAAATAATAAATACTTAATAATTATATTATTATCATAAGATAATTGTACTCATTATATTGGAACTATTATAAATTAGCATTGGGGACCTTTCCCCAAATTTTTCGTAATTTATTAAAGCTCATAAGTATTTAAAATATATTTAAATACTAAGGATACATTATATTTATTATTTATTTAATACATACTAAATAAAAACTAATTATACTTTCAGAGTAGTATAATTACTCTAAGAATATTTAAAATATTATATAATCATATTCCATAAATTAAATGTACTAATAATACATTTTAATACTATTTATAATAATTTAAATCATTTAAAATCTATTATTACTAATAATAGTAATAATAATCATAATAATAATGATAATAATAACAATAATAATAATAATAATCTCAAACCCGCGGGTCAACCCGAACCGGCCCTAACCCAAACTAGAAACCCGTTCGGGTCAAACCGAACCGACCTGATCTTAAATGGGTAACCCAAAACCACTAATAAGGATATCCAAAGGCTCGACCCGTTTGGGAAAGACCCGACCCGACCCTATCCAAACCACCCATGAACACTCACAACCTAACCCAAATCCGCTAGCCCAAACCTTAACCCACTCCTAGACACAAGATGATCCGTCCCAACAACCCGAACCCGACCCAGGCACAACCTGCGTCAAAACGACGCCGTCCTACTTAAAGGACCCATGGGTTTATTTAACCCGGCCCGCTACCCACTTCTACACTCAGCACAGCCCACCCAGACCCATACCCGAACCCGGGTGTTATAACCCGAAACCCAAACGGGTCTTCCTTTCTTCTCCGGCGAGCTGCTCGCCGCCGGTGACCCGCGATTTGCCGGAAAACTTCTAAGGCTCATAACTCAGGTGTTTCTCCATGAAAATTGATAAAACCAACGGGGAAATGTTCGTCTCTTCCTCCTCTACAACATAATATAAGCCCAATGCCTGGTTAATTCGTTCCGGGCACCTACCAGTGGATTATTCTTTTGGCTATATCAAAGAATAACGGCCTACATGGCCTAGCAAACGAATCCCAAATCAAAAACTGTTCAATGGGGGTTCAAATGGAAGCAAGAGGGTCACAATGGTGTAACTTAGGGGCCATTTGATTGAGATTTCAAAACTGAGTTCTTGGGGGTAGCTCTAATGGCCGCCAGAGCTCATGCAGAGCCTTAGGCTCTGTTTGGCTGCTTGCATGTAGGTCTAGGGGGTGTGTGTGTGACATGCAAGTATCTAAAAATGAAGAGGAGGGTTGGGTTTACCTCAGGGGGGGGGGGTCTCGGATCCTCTCAAACCTCTCTGATCAACCTTTTCTTATTCTCTCTCTGCGCCCTCCTTCTTCCTTCTATCCCTCTGCGTGTGTATGTGTGTGTAAGTGTGTGTGTGTGTGTGTAAAGCTAGGACAGAAATGGTACAGAGAGGGAGTGTGTTTGTGTATAAGACGAGAGTGTGAGGGTAGTGGTTTTGATCTTCTCAAGCTTTCTCTCTCTATCTCACTATCACTCTCGGTTCTCTCTCTCACAGTATAATCTATATGAACAGATTGTGTGGGGGCTGAGAGGATAATGAACAGGGGTTAAATGAGGGAGGGTGAGTATCTTTATATAGGGCAGGGTGAGGGAGATTTGGTTGTGCACAATGGGTGCACCACAAGCTGTATATGCATGTTTGTGTAGATCTAAGGGTAGATATGAGGGGACCAAGTGGAGGGTGGTGGTGCATGGCTGCCACATGGCACTATGCATGGGGTCCACTATCAGACTGTGTGTCCATGCCTTGATTTACGTGCTAACTATGAAATATGAACATGACTGCTAGTGTGTGTGTGTGTGTATGGGGTTGTGTACGAGCCTATGTTCAAGTCCATCTGTGAATCTTAAGTGAAATCCAGAACGTCAAGGTTAAGACTCTTCAATAGATCCTAGGTTAGAAGTATAGTCATCGTAGTTAAGATGTTGATTATAGGATCTTGTGAGGATCCTAATTACCCGAATGGGCCTTCTGTAACTGTCAGCATGGTGACGTCATCACTTCTAATCCTACGTGGAATTTCTGGGGAAATTTAGGGTGCTACATCTCTACCCACCTTATTTGAGGATTTCATCCTCGAAATCTAGAGTTTGCTAGATCTTAAAATGTACAAATCCCTATCCATTAGGTCAGTGGTTCTATACCAACTCAGGCGCTCTTATCAATCAAAATGGTCTATCAGACCATAAGTTGTTGTCAACTGTTCCGGGGTTTGATTTCCTGGAAATACATTAGCTCCTCCTTATAATTTCTCTCGAATGTCCCAAAGATCTTGTAATACCATCCCCATATGAGATTCAAAGTTCTAGCAGTGGGTATGGTACCTTCAGTCTTCCATTTTGTTCAGTGCTGAGATTGGTTCCCTGATCTGCGTGCTCTCTTTCTGGATCTTTGTGGTGGTGGAGCATTGTTCTGAGCTTCTTGTTCGGGGCAATCTTTTCGTACATGCCTAGCCTTTCCACAATTGAAACACTACACTTATTGCCCTGTGAGTTGTTTCGATGCTGTGCATTCTTTGGAGTGGTGTCCAGGTATTCCGCAGTTGTAGCAGATATCACGTTGCTTTGGGTGCATCTGAACCACTGTCTGACTAACTTTTCTGTTATTACTTCTCTGTCTCTTGTGATGATTCTGGATGTGTCCAGAGTTTCCTCTGGTGATTACCGACTGCATTCGAGTGGTTGCTCGTGACACTTGATTGTCTTTTTGACTTCCCTCTGGGTTAGTCATCGGGGACCAATTATCTTTTCCTCTTTGTTGGTGGATCTGTAGTTTCTTGCTGTTCAGAGCTATGTTTTCCAATTGTGTGGCTAATTCGACCATTTCTTCGAATGGTTGGTTGAGGTATACTGCTGCTATCTTTTGAATGTCTGGGTTAAGTCCTTCGTAATATTGCAGTGTCTTATTTCGCTGAGCATCTACCATGTACGGAGCAAATCGCAATAGTCTTTCAAATTTTGCTGTGTATTCTTCTATCGTCATGTTGCCTTGAACTAGTTCTATGAATTCCTTTTTCTTCTTGTTTCTTTCCGTCCTTGAGAAATACTTTGCTAGGAATTTTGTTTTGAATGCTTCCCATGTCATTCTCCTTGCAACATCTTCACTCACTGTAGCTTCGACAGATTCCCACCAGTCTGCTACCGAATACGTCAATTGAAAACCAGCCAAGCGTCTTTTCTCCGTCTCGTTGCATTCAAGGGCTTGAAACATTCGTTCCATATCACGAAGCCATTGCTTAGCTTCCCATGCTTTTGTCATTCCAGTGAAAGTTCCTGGTTTAAGTGCACGGAATCTCTCAAGCAGTTTATCTCCTGTCTGACGAGCATTTCCGTTGTTGATGATGCGGTCCAGGTGATCACTTGCTTGCTCCACACGTCGGACAAGAGCTCCTATCAATCCTGTTGGATCCACTGCTGGAGGTATCACATCCTTTGGTCCGTTGGGTGGATTTTGAGCATTTAGGTTTCTCCTAACCATGGTGTACGTTAACAAGGGTTATACCTACGAGTTGATACCTATTAGGTCAATGCCTTATCTTATCTCATTTGATCACATAATAAGTAACTGTAACGGTTCATCGAGTCAACAGAGATTTCTAACATATAACAGTTGTCCCAACTACTACTATGATCAAGGGTAAGGCATTCCTTCCCTTGGTCTTTCTAGACTCTAGGCTGAGCTGACTGTTCGAGATTCATCTCAGGAAGTTCGTCAGTGCCTAAACATCTATCGACCAATGGTCAATCCTATATTCTTATTAGTAATAAAAGTATAAGATGTAAGATTAGCAATTAATTAAAAGTAAGAATTCATCTCATTCATACAATTATGTTTAAGTTAAGTCGCAAACAGACTATTACTGATCAGAAAATAAAAAGGTACAACAAAAGTACGAATACCAGTTCTACTAGTCTGGAATACATCAAAAGAAGTGGAACAGAATAAGATGAACTAACTGAGGGTCCAATTTCCATCTCTCTCGACATCAGAGTCCGAGGTCACCTCTCCTAAGTCACTGGATGGCGGAAAGTCAATCAGAGGGATGCCTATAAATGCATCCCAGGCTAGCCTTAGAGGCCAATCAGGGTCCTCTATCATCTCAGGCTTCGCTAGTAGGTCTTCATCTTGATCGTCATCTGAGTCATCATCAGAACCTGCAGGGGTAACAAAGTGTACTATGTCCTCTTGTGGCTCGTCCTGGTCATGGATTGCAAGGCTTTCAAGGGCATGAGAAACCTCCTCCATCTCAACAGACAGCAAGCGCGGTGCCACTACACTATGATATGCTAACTCTAGAACAGGTCTCTCACGGAAGAAACAACATGTCCACTTCCTTATACTCTAGCAAACTCTATGCCTGATGGTGGTGCTAACATTACCAACTCCTCGAGGAGCAAACTGTCTCTCCAAGGTGACTCTGTACTATCCATCCGCAGCATCGTACTCTATCTGGTGTTGCATGCTAGCCTGCCCAACATAGAAAACTAACTTAGTACTGATGCTAATTAAAGAAATATTTTAAAATTTCATAGTGATAAGGGGTTCCTTTCTTAATTCTTTCTAAATCTTGAGTTAGTGCCAACTGTTCCAAGTTTGACTCCCTGAACCTATATTAGTTCCTACTTCTATATTTTACACTAGCAATTTGTATGGCTCAACTCGTCACGGGGATCTATTAGTCATTCTTATAGACTAAGAGTATATAAGCTTAAATAAATTACCAGAAGGAATAAAATTAATTATAAGCAGGCAGTACCTCTATGTGAAAATATATAAGTCAGGCTAAAGATAATCTCCATAGATAGCTTTAGATATAGTGCAGCATAGTTACAAAAACATTTACATCAGAGAGTGCATATGCTAAATAAGTACATAGTAGGGAACAATGCTAAAAACATATACATGAAAAGGCGTACACATTACTACTACTACGTGTTACATGCCTGCGTATAGCTATATATACAAAAGATGGACTACTAGTCCTATTAAAATAGAGCTCTAGGGTTTGGGAATTTTTATCCCAAAATCCTTCAATCATCCTGATCCTCGACCTTTGACTTTTCCTTCTCAGCTATGTCTTTTTTGGGTGGTTTTTCGCCCATATTCTCAATTGGGTCAACATTGACTCCAGAATCAGCATCTTCCACAGAATTGGTCTCCTTTACCGGAACTTCTCCATCATCATTCTCCTCCCTATCAGTCCCAAGACTGACTCAGCAGTTAAGGGTGCATCAGCTATAATCTCCTTTGGTACTGGGGGTGGCATAGCAAAAGGTGGTCTTACGGGTCCTGGTGGGGGTGTCAACTTAACTCGAAAAGTCATGACTCGGAGGGTATAGCGGTCGTGAGTCATCCCAGCTGCTTCCTGATGAACCAGTCTAAGGGTGCTTTCTCGGTAATGTGCCTCTCTCTGTAGGATCTCTGGGTCCTCAATTCCCAATACATGTACATCATGCCACATGTTTCCCTCCAGATGCTGCTGAGCAATCCGTCGAATCCTTTGTCGGTACAACACTAGGTCCGCAGGCTCTATACGATCTGGGTATACCCAATGTCCTCCAAACCCATCTTGGACATAAAAGGGTTCCATGCTAACGTGTCCAATATAAACTATCATAAGGTTAGTATCTTCATAAGTGGGGAAAAGATCTAATAGTTTATAACTTAAAGTGCATAGGACAAATGGTAAATGCCTAAACCTAGGCTCTGATACCACTAAAACCCTGTCACGCCCCGGAGTAAGCCAAAAATAGGGAAAATAAAAATTTTCCTTTATGGGTCCGTAGACACGTGACTAGTTTGTCAACCGTTCTGTCCTTCTAACTCCGCACCATGTAATCATAAGGGAAATGCTAGAGCATAAGCATGACCTAAACTTATCAGAGTATAAATACAACAACGGAAATTAAACAAGAGTTACAATAACTTCAATCCTAATACAAGATGCCATACTAAATAATTTACATAAGCTTAAAAACTTGAGAAACTGTCTATCAGATCTTCAGCAAGGCTTTATTCTCCTTGGCTCCACAGCACTGCATCTTGAACTCTTCTATCTATCTCCAAACCTGCAACACTCTGGACATACGAATGCCCAGGGCGTAACATGCCGTCAGCCTTGGAACAAGGCTGAGTGAGAGTCTCAATCGCACAATAATCAATAAATACAAAACCTCTCTCGACTCCCGTCATAGTTTAGTATCTTAAGATATGGTTAATCTCTTATCAAAAGACGCATTCTCACCACGCACATAGCAGAGGTCTCAACATGATAGGTAGACAGATAAACATAACATCATAGAATACATTCTCCTTATTATTTCCTCGTGCGTGCAAATGCATGACCAATGCGACTCACTCCCAACTCTTACTTTTAAAACATACACATTTCAAAAACCATTTTATTTTAAAACCCCAAAACTTTCCAAAACCAAATTATTTTGAACCAAACCCTTTTATTGATTAATTCAATCTCATCATTCACTTTCTCTTTCTCATCCACTTGACAACACATGGTATATCAAGGATGATAACATGTTATAATAGTCGATTCATACTTATTCCCTTGATAGGTCGCCGGACGTCTTCACGGGGCACACTACCTGTAAACAATGAAACTGGCACATGAGACATCTTCAACGATGTGTATACTCTCACCGGTCGTCTACACGGCTGAGAAGTATATTAGAGCACTAGCCGGACGTCTTCAACGATACATGGGATGTCTTCAACCACGTATGCACATCACCGGACGTCTTCAACGGCGAGAGGCGCGCTAGGAACCCTAACCGTTCATGTCCACCCGGCTCGTCAGCCGTTGATCCCTCAGATCTAGAAATCACATCTCTTTCACATTCACATATCTCATCTTATTCACATTTTCATCAAACACCTCTCTTTCTCATACAATGCATGCTAACACATGTCATGAAATGCAAGTGAGTCCACTACCGATACTCATATGCAAAATCACTTTCATTCTCTTTATTATTAACATAGCAGGCGTTATCTAATCCAGTTGACAACCATCGTAAAATGTGCATTCAACAGTTAGCAGCAGAAACATAACATATAAAACATGGATCACATAACATGAATTTGATACCAATAATCATATAGATAAAACTCTTGACATGTTCATGTATGCGATAGCACTACCATAACGTGTTTTACAGAGTCTTACAATTATTAGAATACATGTGGCATCATACATCAGCATATTACTTATACAAAACATCATACAGGTAGCTTTTAAACATCTTATATTAATCTTATTGTGATTAGAGTGAGGTTAGGAAACTCACCTCGAGTCACCGATCCTCGAAAAGCAGATAATCGTCAAGTTCTGCAATAATAAACGGAAGAAACAATAAAAATGTATGAGTACAATCATAGGGTCAAAATGGTAATTTTACCAAATGAGGTTATAGACATCAAGGTAGTGATCTACATGTCATTCTAAGTCCAACGCCATTGACTGGACTCAAATCGGAGTTCATCGCGTTTTGCGAGATAATATGTAGCGCTTACTACACTAATGCGGGCCCTAAAAGACAGGCTGTATTTTCGACTGAGTCGAAAGGTCACCAAACTTTAGGGGAATGTTCTAGACATTATTCTAAAACTCTGGAAAATAACCGCGTAATTTTCGGAGTCCTAGATCATTTATAATGAATTATTGAAGATAATAAATGCTTTAAAATACCCGAAAAGGGATTTAAATACAGAAATATACCTATACTGGGGAATCAGTACTTGGAAGTATTTTTATTAAATTCTAGATATTACAATTCACTACCAGTATTTATCTCATAATTTTCGAAGCTCGTTTGGTATTTTTAATAATTGATAAACTCATAAAATAGCTCCTTAATGATTATTAAAAATACTAGACTATAATATTATAGATTTATAATTTACATTATATAACAAAATAGTCCTAGGGTCATTACCCAAATTTTCGAGAATTTATAAATATATATAGGTGTTTAAATACCATTTAAATGCCCTTAAAACTATTTATTTTATACTTATAAAATACTAAATACTTAATAATTATATTATTATCATAAGATAATTATACTCATTATATTGGAACTATTATAAATTGGCATTGGGGACCTTTCCCCAAATTTTTCGTAATTTATTAAAGCTCATAAGTATTTAAAATATATTTAAATACTAAGGACACATTATATTTATTATTTATTTAATACATACTAAATAAATGCTAATTATATTTTCAGAGTAATTTAATTACTCTCAGAATATTTAAAATATTATATAATAATATTCCATAAACTAAATGTACTAATAATACATTTTAATACTATTTATAATAAGGGTGATTTAGTGATAAATCCCTAGATACTACAATTAAATAGCTTTAGGTTCTTGAGTTAAAACATATTTATAATTAAGTCCCTGAAATTTTTTAGGGACTAAAATACCCCTCATCAAGTTTGGTATTATTAAAAATGGTACCTCCTCTATTAATGTTTTCAACCAAAAATTCTCTCCAAAAATTAACAGAATCAAAAATTAAGGGGATAAAAAATTGAAAGTCATTATTACTCATAACGACAACTATTTTCAATCATAATCATGTCCAACAACATGACTTGTGGAACACAATTTGAATTGAAAAGGCACAACATGTGAAAAAATGGGAAGGGAAGATAGAGTCCCAACATGATTTGTGAATTTCACAACATGTTCTTGAAAACGAAAATGAGAGAGAGAGAGAGAGAGAGAGAGAGAGAGAGAGAGTCACAATATGATTTGTGAATTTCCCAACATGTATTTATAGAAAAATGGGAATGGAAGAGAGAGTCCCACATAATTTGTGAATTTCACAACATGTTCTGAAAAACGAAAATGAGAGAGAGAGAGAGAGAGAGAGAGAGAGAGAGAGAGAGAGAGTCACAACATGATTTGTGAATTTCACAACATGATTTGGAAAAATGGGAATGGAAGAGTCGCAACATGATTTGTGAATTTCACAACATGATTTGGAAAAATGGAATTGGAAGAAAGAGTCCCAGCATAATTTGTTAATTTCACAACTTGTTCTGGAAAAGGAAAATGAAAGAGACAGAGTCACAACATAATTTGCGAATTTCACACATGTTCTGGAGAACAAAAATCGAAGAGAGAGTCACAACATGATTTGTGAATTTTCACAACATGTTTTGAAAATGAAAATGCAAGAGAGAGTCAATATGTTTTGAAAAGAGAGAGAGAGAGAGAGAGAGAGAGAGAGAGAGAGAGAATACCATTGCATCCTAGCACCCACAACCACTGTTAACCACCATCATCACCAACTTCAAAAAAAAAACCTTGAAACTACTTGGATTACAAGATCGGACCATCACAGAAATGTGACCATTTGAGAAATTCACAATTTGAAATGTACTAATTGCTTCTTTTGCAATCTTTATTTGATATGGAAAACTCCAACCAATCATGCCCTTTCTCTAGAAATGATTCCTCTAGTTGAATGCAACTCTTTCCGAGGATCATCCAAAACTGCCTTAAGAAAATCCATGTAGAATTAGAGAGAAGTAGAGGTATGAGACGTGTGTGTAATGTTGATATACATGTATTTGGTGTATCTCTTTGTTTTTTTTTTTTCTCTTGCAAGGAAGATGAACAATATTCAATCCTATGGTAGTGATATTAGCCAACCTGTATTGAATAACATGTATGTAAATAAGGTATGTCTCACATCCTGTGAAATATAAGAAGAAAGAAGACCAAAAACACTCATTAAAAAACAAAAATGATCCGCATGAACACACAATCAAAGAGTCAAACATATAATTTGATAGAGTTTTATGATGTAATTAATATGACTGATCAATCAGCATGTGTTAAGGGATGTAAATGGTAGAAATAATTCTAACATTCAAAACACAAACAAACATGTCAATAGTGGGGGAATAAATACAATTATTACTCCCAAATTCCAATTAATGACTAAATATATATTACATCTATATATATATCCCAGAATATATAGAAGGGTAAAATGGGGACAATCAAATCATTAACCATGATTAGGTGTGTTAACTAGGATTCTAGGGATCTAGTATGAAATAAAAATATTGGGTGTCCTCCATCCACGAAAGTACATGAATGGGGGATTTAAGGGCAATTGTCTATTATAATAATTAAACTCATTTAAAATCTCTTATTACTAATAACAGTAATAATAATCATAATAATAATGATAATAATAATAATAATAATAATAATCTTAGACCCGCGGGTCAACCCGAACCGGCCCTAACCCAAATGGGCTAACCGATTACACTCACAAACTAACCCAAACTAGAAACCCGTTCGGGTCAAAATGAACCGACCCAATCTTAAATGGGTAACCCAAAACCACTCACAAGGATATCCAAAGGCTCAACCCGTTTGGGTCAGACCCGACCCGACCCGACCCAAGCCTATCCGAACCACCCATGAACACTCACAACCTAACCTAAACCCTAACCGACTCCTAAACACAAGACGATCCGTCCCAACAACCCGAACCCGACCTAGGCACAACCCAGCGTCAAAACGACGCCGTCCTACTTAAAGGACCCATGGGTTTATTTAACCCGGCCCGCTACCCACTTCTACACTCAGCACAGCCCACCCAGACCCGTACCCGAACCCGGGTGTTATAACCCGAAACCCAAACGGGTCTTCCTTTCTTCTCTGGCGAGCTGCTCGCCGCCAGTGACCCGCAATTTGCCGAAAAACTTCTAAGGCTCATAACTCAGGCATTTCTCCATGAAAATTGATAAAACCAACGGGGAAATGTTCGTCTCTTCCTCCTCTACAATATAGTATAAGCCCAAAGCCTGGTTTATTAGTTTAGGGCACCTACCAGTGGATTATTCTTTTGTCTATATCAAAGAATAACGGCCTGCATGGCCTAGCAAATGAATCCTAAGTCGAAAACTGTTCAATGGGGGTTCTAATGGAAGCAATAGAGTCACAATGGTGTAACTTAGGGGCTGTTTGATTGAGATTTCAAAATTGAGTTCTTGGGGGTAGCTCTAATGGCCGCCGGAGCTCATGCAGAGCCTTAGGCTCTGTTTGGCTGCTTGCATGTAGGTCTAGGGGGTGTGTATGTGACATGCAAGTATCTAGAAATGTAGAGGAGGGTTGGGTTTACCTCAGGGGAGGGTCTCGGATCCTCTCAAACCTCTCTGATCAACCTTTTCTTCTCCTCTCTCTCCGTCCTCTTGCTTCCCTGTATCCCTCTGCGCGTGTGTTTGTGTGTGTGTGGGTGTGTGTGTGTGTGTGGGTGTGAGAGGCTAGGACAGAAATGGTACTGAGAGGGAGTGTGTTTGTGTATAAGCCGAGAGTGTGAGGGTAGGGGTTTTGATCTTCTCAAGCTTTCTCTATCTCTATCTCACTATCACTCTCGGTTCACTCTCTCTCACACTATAATCTGTATGAACAGATTATGTGGGGGCTGAGAGGATAATGAATAGGGGTTAAATGAGGGAGGGTGAGTATCTTTATATAGGGCAGGGTGAGGGAGATTTGGTTGTGCACAATGGGTGAACCACAAGCTGTATATGCATGTGTGTGTAGATCTAAGGGTAGATATGAGGGGACCAAGTGGAGGGTGGTGGTGCATGGCTGCCACATGGTACTATGCATGGGGTCCACTATCAGACTGTGTGTCCATGCCTTGATTTACGTGCTAACTATGAAATATGAACCTGACTGCTAGTGTGTGTGTGTGTACGAGGCTGTGTACGAGCCTATGTTCATGTCCGTCTGTGAATCTTAAGTGAAATCTAGAAAGTCAAGGTTAAGACTCTTCAATAGATTCTAGGTTAGAATTATCGTCATTGTAGTTAAGATGTTGTTTATAGGATCTTAATTAGGGTCACCCTAATGGGCCTTCTGTAACTGTCAGCATGGTGACGTCATCACTTCTAATCCTACGTGGAATTTCTGAGAAAATTTAGGGTGCTACAAATATATACACCGCAAACCTTGTTTGTTGGTTCTAAGACATAGGAGTATGAAAACCTGTTAGACACTATGATCACCATCATCACATATTAACCAGTTTCTCCCAGAAACTCTGGTATAACCATATTAACCAGTTTCTCCCAGAAACTCTGTCCAGATATCCCAGATGTAACCATATTAACCTGTTTCTCCCAGAAACTATATCCAGATATCCCAGATATAACCATATTAACCAGTTTCTCTAAGAAACTCTGTCCGATTTTCCCAAAAATATCCAAAGTACTTGTTTTCCCAGAAGCTATGCCCAAATCTCCCAGATTCTCCAAAAATCCCAGTCTCTCTGCCCAAATCACCTAGAAATGCCCAGCCTCTCCTAGAAACCTTCATAAAACCCTAGAAAACCCTATTATCGCTTAGTGATCGTACTGAAAAGTAAAGTTGGCAACTCTATATGGTTAATACCTTAGTTGTTTAATTGCTATCTGTTAGAAATAGGAGCATTATATAGATTAGGGCTTACATTCGCGTGCTTGTCTCATTTGCATGCACCATTCTTACCAATCTTCACACACTGTCTCGATCAGTCTTACATGAGTCAGTCCAAGTCTGTTAACATTACTATCATTTGTCTATCTAAAGTCATCACTGTCAAAATCTGATCTAGTCCTCTCAAAATTTGTCAGGTCAGTATAGATTCCCAAAGTCAGCAGCTGGGATCCTCGTCTTGGGTCAGAAGTTTAGATAATCGTTTGGTCAGAATCAGCTCGACAGCTTGCTTCAGCATGAATCAAGAAGAGTTAGAAAACAAGGTGATCGAGTTGGGAGCAACCATCAGCCAGCAGTCCGACAGCCTAGCCCAAGTTCTAAAATTCATGGAAGAATTGAAGCAGCAGCGGCCGCAACCTCCACCTGGGTTTCCACTACCGGGGTTTAAACCGCCCCCAGATGAGAATAACGGGGAAGAAGACTGGTTTCAAGGGGTCCCACCATTTGCATATGAGAAAAAGCTCCAAGAGAAAATGGATAAGGTTGACAAACTGGAAAGTGGATTGAGGAAAAGCAAAGGGGTTGACGATTACATGCTAGACCTGGAAGGCCTCTTTGAGCCTGTTAAGCTGAAACTGCCAGAGAACTTCAAGATGCCTGCCACCGATCATTTCGATGGAACTAGAAATCTGAAAAGTTATGTGAAGCTATGTATGAGCATCTTCCAATCCATGGGTTGTACCCACGAGCACATTGTAATGTTGTTCCCATAAACTCTTGCAAAGTCTGCACTATCATGGTTCCTAACCTTAGAAGCTTCCAAAACTTGGGCATGGGAGGATATCGTTCGAGTCTTCGTCGATCACTATTCTTACAATTAAGAGTTGAATGTTACAGTCAGGGATTTGGAAAGTACTCGGCAGAATAGCAACGAGTCCTTTGCTGCTTTCTTAACCAGGTGGAGGAACAAAGTGGCCCAAATGACCCACCGACCGATTGAGAAAGAACAGGTGAGAATGCTAATCCAAAATCTGCAACCACTCTACCATGAGAAATTGTTTTACCAGTCCATCTCTACTTTCGAAGAGCTGTTTGAGGTTGGAACTCGAATTAAAGATGCTATCAGGGAAGGAAAGATCAAGAAAGAAGAGCCTCCAAGTCAGTCAAAAAGGCCCAACTACTCCCGCAATCCTCCGAATGTCAATGCTCTTAGCAATCAACCCGTGGCATACCCCCCTAGGCCATACCAACCCCTCAACTAGGCAAACTTGCCCAATTGCCCTTTCCAGAAAAAGCTTCCTCGTAATTTCACCAAGCTAGAAATCTTCCTCTCCTCAACTTTAGATCACCTCCTTAAAAAGGGCCAACTCCAACTACTCCAGCCGCGAAATACCCCACTCCTGCCAACTATGATATATCCAAAAGATGCACCTACCACCAAGCCCCTGGCCACAATACCGATAATTGCATGCGCCTTCGCCATGATATCCAAGACCTCATTGACCAGAATATCATTGAGCCACCTCCAAAGCAGCCCCACATCACTCAAAATCCTCTACCAAACCACCAAAATATCAGCCTAATTGAATCCAACCATTTATCCTTTAACCCTGCTACCTATATCACCCCCTTAGGTCAACCTTTACCTTTCATTGACATCCCAGAATCTGTGGGAATTCATCTGATTGAAGGAGGAGACGATGAGTGGCAGCAATAGTTGACTGATGAACAAGATCTATTCTTCTTGGAAGAACACGATCTAGGGGTAGTGGACCTCAAATGGTATGATCCCAACAATGAAAGCGATGCTTCTATCTGGAACGAGCCAGAAAAACCATTTGTGGGAACAGATTGTGACTGGTTCAAAGAAGATGGGACTGTAGAAGGGCATACTCCTACCGAGATTGATCATCTGACTAGGTCAGGCCATCATTATCAGCCTCCGCAGCCTACCACTGAAGCAATCGAAAAATGTCCAATCAAAGACAAGGGAAAGGGAAAAATAGATGAGATCATCGAAGAAGACAATTTGTTGATAAAGAAGTTGAAGAAAACCGAAGCGCATCTCTCGATGTGGGACATCATGGTAACATCCTATAAGCATAGGCAAGCTGTGTTGAATGCCTTGGCTGGAATTGAGGTCCCCATCGATGCTGCACTGGAAGACATGGTGGCTTTCTTGGGCACACTCACCCTTGACCCCAATCATTATATTCTCTGATGAAGACCTACCGCCGGAAGGGTCTACACATAACAAAGCTTTGTACATCACTGTTGGATGTAAGGGACAACAGGTGCCATTTTGTCTGGTCGATACAGGCTCCGCCCTAAATGTTTGTGCTCTAAGGACTGCCACCGCCTTGGGGGTCAATGTCCTTGATATCACACCATCTGTGCAATCCATAAGGGCTTACGACAACACCAAGAGAAATGTGATGGGGACTATTTCTCTTCAAATCTGGGTAGGATCTTTGGTTAGCACTGAAATCTTTCAAGTTATGGGCATACCTGCCTCGTTCAATTTGTTGATAGGAAGGCCCTGGCTGCATGTCAACAAAGTTGTATCATCCACTGTGCATCAAATGATCAAGTACATTCATGAGAAGGAGGTGAAAATCATCCTCGGCAATAGTTGGGGTAGTGAAGCTTTCCCAAACTATGCTCCCATTTTTGAAATCCAAATACCTGAGCTAGAAGAAGGAGAAATCGGGGGATTCTTCATGGAAGAAGTCCACATGATCAATGATGAAGACAGGTTCCCCAAAATCCACTCTGCAGTTGTCAACATCATCCGCAAAATGAACTACTTCCCCGGAATAGGATTGGGCCGACGCCAGATCAAAGGGCAACAAGACACTTTTGGGTTAGGGTATAAGCCCACTGAAGAAGACATTGAGCTACAGAGGCCATGGAAGAAAAGAGTGAGGAGTCTCCCACCATACCCCAAAACCTTGAATGGGCAATTCATCAAAGAAGGAGATGATTTCCCCTATATTGGGTTCCCAGAACATTGGATCCATCAGGCCACTGGAAAAAGGCACCCCGGACTGGAAATCTTCACCGATTGCCAAAGGCCCCCATATCAAGATCCGTTCTATCCCAAAGAAGTTGAAAGACCCCAGAGGAAGACTGGTTGGAGTATCTGGACACTGAAGCCATCGAGAAAAATTGGGAAGAGTTCACCGAAGAAAAGAGGGCCGAGAGGCAAGATGATCAGATCAAGCCAACTGAGGAGGGTCTGAGCAACCAGGCTATAGAGTCATCTGTCTCCCTATCCCCTATTCCCCCAGAGTCTGTACTTCCAATTATCGAGTCTGTACCAGAGTCGGCTACTGTAAGCCCACCACTGTCTAATGTAATCACTCCGCCTGTCATGAATGAAATGAAAGACTATTCTGCTTACTCCTCTTTGTCTAATACTTGTGAAAGCACAGATCCCTCCGAGGATCTCCCAATTGAACTTAAGCAACTAATTGAAAAATCACCTGCTTATGAAATAATCGAAGATACTTTATTAATTAACCTAGGTGAAAAAGATAATCCACAAATTGTGTAAATTGGCTCAACCCTTAATGAAAAAGAAAAAGGAAAATTGACTCTCTTACTACAAGAATTCAAAGATGTTTTTGCTTGGTCTTACGAGGACATGCCTGGGGTCGATCCCGACATCGTCCAACATTGCATTCCCCTCCTTCCCAATTCTAAACCCATCAAGCAGAAACTTAGGCGCATGAGACCAGAATGGGCACTTAGGGTCAAAGAAGAAGTAGAAAAACAATTCAAGGCAGGGTTCATCATTGTTACCAAGTATCCGGAATGGGTTGCCATTATCGCGACAGTCCCCAAAAAGGATGGAAAAGTTCGTGTGCGCGTCGACTTCCGTGATCTAAACAAAGCCAGTCCTAAGGATGACTTCCCGCTTCCCCACATCGATGTCTAGTGGATAACACCGCAGGACATGAGCTACTGTCATTCAAGGATGGTTTTTCAGGGTACAATCAGATTCTAATGGCGCCAGAAGATCGGGAAAAGACGACATTCGCCACACCTTGGGGAACCTACTATTATAGGGTAATGCCTTTCGGACTCAAGAATGCTGGGGCGACCTACCAAAGAGCTGCCACCACTCTATTACATGACATGATTCATAAGGAAGTAGAACTTTATGTAGACGACATGATCGTGAAGTCCAAGGACAAAGAAGGACACCTGGTGGCACTGGGAAAGTTTTTTGAAAGGTTACGCAAATACAAGATGAGGTTGAATCCAAAGAAATGCACTTTCGGTGTGACCTCCGGTAAGCTCCTGGGTTTTCTCATCACACAAAGGGGGATAAAGGTAGATCCCTCTAAGATCAAGGCAATCCTAGAAATGGCACCACCACGGAATGAAAAGGAAGTGAGAGGGTTTCTCGGAAGAATCCAATTTATCAGCCGCTTCATCTCCAAACTCACAACTACATGTGATCTTTTGTTCCGATTGCTGAGAAAAGAAGAGAAGTTCCAATGGGATGACCAATGTCAAGCCGCTTTCGACAAAATAAAATCCTACCTTCAAAATCCGCCCGTCCTTTCACCACCCACTCCTTATAAGCCCTTATTCCTCTACCTATCTGTCTCCGAAAATGCCATGGGTTACATGCTAGCCAAGAAGGAGAAGAAAGCCACTCCGAAAAAGCCATGTATTACCTTAGCAAGAGGATGACTGGATATGAGCTCAACTACTCTACCCTCAAAAAAACATGTTGGGCCTTGGTTTGGTGCACTCGCCGACTGAGGCACTACATGCTGGCCTTCCCAGTTGTGCTCATATCCCGTATGGATTCTCTAAAATGCCTCCTCGAAAACTTGCCCTAATCAGTCGTATATCCCGTTGGTTACTTCTGCTGTCTGAATTCGATATCAAGTATGTGACAAGCAAATCGGTAAAAGGGAAAACTATAGCTGAACATCTTGCTGAACACACCATTGATTCTGAAGTAAGTGGAGATTTTTTGTTCCCGGACGAGAACGTCATGGAAATCAAGGAAGAATAGTAGAAGTTGTACTTTGATGGAGCAGCCAACATGAAAGGCTACAGAGAAGGAATGATTCTAGTGTCACCAAATGGGGACCACACCCCACTGGCAGTCAAGCTCAATTATAACTGTACCAACAACACTGTTGAATATGAGGCATGTATTTTGGGGATGGAAGCAACTGTAGAACTGAAAGTTCAGAAGTTGGATGTCTTCAGAGATTCGAACCTCATCATATCACAAGCTAGAGGAGAATGGAAAGTGAAAGAAGAAAGGTTGAAGCCCTATCACGATCATCTCGATGGACTCAAGAGACAGTTCAAGAACATCACATTCTTCTACTTGCCAAGGGAAGAGAACCAACTAGCAGATTCGTTGGCTACCTTAACCTCCATGATCAAAATTCCCGTAGGAGTCAAGATGATGCCTTTGATAATTGAGCAAAGGTACGAGCCTTCATTCAGCATAATTGCCGCAATCGAAGGAGAAGAAAATGAAACACCGTGGTATCAGGATGTCTAGGACTTCATAGAAAAGGGGACGTACCCCCAAGAGTCTACCGAGAAAGACAAAAGGGCAATTCAAAGATTCGCAGCGCAATTCATCATTTGTAGCAGAAAATTATTGAAGAAAGGGTACAATGGTCACAACCTGACTTGCTTGTTTGGAAAAAGCTCCAGAAGAATGATGGCAGAAATACACGAGAGGGTATGCGGCCCACACATGAACAGTCACATGCTGGCCAAGAAGATTGTAAGACAAGGGTACTACTGGACAACATTGGAGAAAGATTGTTGCGAATACGTAAGAAGGTGTCACAAGTGCCAGATCTATGCAAACATGATGCATGTACCGCCATCTCTTCTATACAGCATGACCTCTCCTTGGCCATTCTCGACCTGGGGAATCGATATCATTGGTGAAATCATTCCGAAAGCCTCGAATGGAAATTGATACATTTTGTTGGCCATTGACTACTTCACAAAATGGGTAGAAGCCGCATCCTACATCAAGTTGGGGGCCAAGGAAGTGGCCAAGTTCATCAAGAAGAACCTCATCTGTCGCTATGGAGTCCCCCATGAGATCATCTCAGATAATGGTAGTCATTTCAAAGCTGAAGTCAGGGATCTGTTTGAGGAATACAAAATCACTTATCACAAGTTGTCACCATACAGGCCGCAAACTAATGGGGCAGTCAAAGCTGCAAACAAGAATGTTAAGGCCATACTACAGAAATCGGCCGATACCTACAAAGACTGGCATGAAAAGCTACCGTTCGCACTTTGGGGATACAGAACATCGATAAGGACGTCCACAGGAGCAACTCCTTACTCACTAGTATATGGAATGGAGGCAGTACTTCCAGTCAAGATAGAACTACCGTCCCTACGCGTGATGGCAGAATATGAAATTTCAGAATCAGATTGGTTGAGGGGAATTGGCTCTCATAGATGAAAAGCGCCTAGCGGTAGTCGACCATGTCCGAATCTATCAAAAGAGGATAGCCCGTGCTTTCAACAAAAGGGTTCGTCCAAGGAAAATTGTCAAGGGTGATCTTGTCCTTAAGGAATTGCGAGCCCCGATCTTTGATCCATGCGAAAAGTTCAAACCCAAATGGGTCGGCCCTTATATCGTCAAAACTATCATTTCTGGAGGAGCAACCTACCTTATGGACCTCGATGTCATTGAATTCAAAGAACCAATCAACATGGATCGCCTAAAAAATTACTATGCTTGACCATTCCCCAAAATCAATTTTCTTTCAAGCCTCGCCCTGAACTATGCTCGACCTGATTCCCACTACGGGATACGTAGGCAACCGCATCTGTTTGGTCGACACCATCATAATTACCCCTTTTTCTTTTAGGACTTTGGGCCTGAACTACGCTCGACCTGATTCCCACTAGGGTATACGTAGGCAACCGCATCAGTTCGGTCGACACCATCATAATCAACCCCTTTTCTTTCAAGACCTTAGCCTGAACTACGTTGGACCTGATCCCCATTCGGGGGTACATAGGCAGACTTTCAAAAAGAAAAGAAGGATGGCTCGCTAGGTAGAAAATCCGAAAGGACGCCTAGGCAAAAGATAGAGTTAAATCCAAAGTGAGCAATAATAAAAGAGAGAAAAGAGCTCGCTAGGTCGCCTCACTGGTGCCTAGGCAAAAGTTATGAGCATTTGAGAAAATAAAAGTTACGATCCTTACCATAACCCAGAAATCACCCTTCATACTAGGGGCAAACTTCGGCCACCCGCCTCATTTGCCTGAACCTCTTCTAAACTAGGGGCAAACGTCGGTCATCTACCTCATTTGCCTCACGACCATACATATCCCAAACCAGGGGCAAACTTCGGCCACCTGCCTTGTTTGTCTCTAATCGTCCTAGCATGCCCAAACAAGTACCAAAAGCAAACATCTGATCAAAATCATACTACAAATGTTTTCTGAAAGCCAAATACATAAAATAAGGTTCTCCAAATAACCAAGGTTCACCGATAAACAAACTTCGAATATTACATAAGTAGGGATAAATGAAAACACAAAAAGTTCTTTCAGAAAGCAATCCCAAATATCAAAGACACTTGGAGGAAAGAAGCAGAATCAGTCAAGTCTAGTTTTATTTTGCGTCTTTTATTTCTTCAAAGGTTTCTAGAAATAGGCTCTTGCTTGACCGGCCCAGCCCCTGATGAAAGCAGCAATAGTAGTGGCTCTGACTTTGGAAGGAAAGACCCTCTCAGTAAACCCCCGGGGGACCTCTTGAACTCGCCCGTACTGTCTGGCCAATCGGCGAGGATGATAGAAAGAGGTCTCTCTTAGACCCATTAGCCACACTCTTTGGTAATCCCCGAGACTAGTGGTCACAGCATGAAGGCCCCAACGCTTCACAATCCAGCAAATGTCGGCCTCAGATAAAGCACCCATCATGCCAACCCAATCGACAGCAGTGTAATGAGGATGAAGCACAGCCCTGCAGAAATAAACTGGTGACACATTACCTGTCCATAACTGAAGGTGCTCGTAGAGCCAAGCCTATAACACCAAAGGCGCCCCAGAAAGAAGAAGCATTCCTTGATTGAAAGTGCGATCCAAACCATTTAGGGTTTCAGCCAGAATTGAGGCCATGGGATTCTTGCTAAGTTTCAGCCTAAGGCATACGTGCACCAAGTCAATAGAAGCACTCGAGAACAGAAAGCGCGAAGTCATGCACAATATCAGAGTGGCCCCGCGGGTAGCATCATATACGCTAGGATTCCCAAGACTAGCATTCTGGGCGATGATGGAAGCAATGTTAAGGACCTCACCATGAATTAGCCGGTAGGAAATAGTAGTCGAACAGTTCAGGTATTCAGCTAAGCTTCGCATGGGACTGGGGGTATCAGCAGAAGGAAGAATCAGGTCGGAGTCAGAATCAAAGCCAAGGATAACACAGAACTCCTCAAACAGGGGCATATCTCCAGGCCGTTGAAATTGAAGACGTGTTTCACCGGGTCCCAGTGGACAATAGCGGCATGCATGAACTCAGTGTTCAGAGCCATCTGGCGAAGAAAGAATAGCTAGGTCAGACCGTAGCAGAAGAGGTTGATCCGCTCCACACCATCGTGATGTTCATCCAAGCTTTGAGTTGAGCGGGATCATACAATGCCATATTTCCTGTCGCAGCTCTAGCAAAATTCAAAATTTCGACAGCACCTCCCCGTTTCATGGACTATGCCACCTGCAAGGCAAACACACTCACTATCACAAGGCTGTTCATCGCAGTAACATCAACAATCACAGAATCATAATGCACATATATCGTCACACAACCACCAACCAAAGTGAGCACACAACCGCGCCTTCAAACCAGAAACTATCCGGCTCAAAAGGCAAAACATCATAATACTCTGTCATGGGTGACACATCATCCTACACACATCATCCTACACATTGTCTTAAACATTGTCCAAACAGTCACATTATTCACTAGTACAACCCAATTGAAAACATGAAATGGAGATAAAATGAAAATCCCCGCTTAGGAGGCCTCAGTCTTCCTCTTCTTTGTCCTCTGTCAGGCCACCCAGAGTGTACGTCGGCAATGGTCTCCTCCTACCACCTCGATACCTTGGCCCGGTCCTCGATGAGCCTGCACTACCCCCACGATACTGCACACAAAAATAAATGAAAAAAATCAGTGAAAAAATAACAAATAGTATAAAAAAATGAAGTTGAGTTAGAAACTTACCAAGGACGCCATTTGACTAGTGGTGAACTACTGCATACCATCCATCTGTCAAGGGCAAAATCAGGATTAGGACCTCATAACCTTAAGGAGCGCAAAATTAGAGACATACCCAATGGTCTCGTGTGAGAACCAAAGACCGTAAGCTAGCCGCCAAGGCGTGGCCCTCCTCAGTATAACTCTAAGGGACATTAAGGACGCCTGCTGGCTGGGTAGGATACCCACATATGACCGGTGGCACCTCTATAACCTGGGGAGAGCCATCTGCACCCAAAACATTAATGGTCCAATCCCAAGGAGGGATAGGATCAGAAACTGGGGGAACCTGTCTCCTGTACATCTCGCGAAACTGTAGGCACAAAACAAGTTAGAAAAAAGACGAGTCAAAAACATAGGCAACGGATGGAGACAAAAACATAAAAAGAAAACTCACCTCCAGGAGTGGGAAGTTGGGCATTAGGAAGCGTCTACGGTAAGCCTCGTAGCCGGTCTCAGAAAGAAAGTGATCCCAAACATCGGTACCAGCTAAGGCTGCCAGCAAAGCATCACCAGAAAGGTCATCAGCATCCATCACAGGAGGATCATGAGGGACGGAATACCTCGGACCGCCAACCACTTACCGGGACACTCGCTCGCCGAGGAACCATTTCCTGCTCTCGGTACTTTCCATTAGAAGTCGGCAAGAAGAAAGGGGTTTAACCGCCTGTATCTCCTCTGGGGCAGCATAGGCAACGCGCTCCCAAGGCATCCAATCAACGCTAGCAGCTGTCAGCCCATATATGAAGTTTCTGAGAAGAACGATCCGGTGAGCCCCGGTCTTTACCCCAACAACATCCCTCTGCCATCTCAAGCCCCAGGGGAACAAAGACACAGGAGCCATGCCGTCCTCATCTTCACCTGATTCATCAGCGGGGGAAGGAGCCAACAACTTCAAGTACTCAAAGCTCCAAAGCTGCACAGACAAAGGGAAGATCAAAAAAGCAAGAAATATAGGAATCAATAGGCCGGAAGATAAAAGAGGTTGTAGTACATACCTTCCAAGCTCGCCAGAATCCCCTTGTCGATTTAACATCACCCCGGGAAACTTCACCCATATGCTTGTATAGGTGGGCCAAGGCAGCACCACCCCAGTTATAAGAGGGGATCTCACCAATGGTCTCCAGACAAGGAAGATGCCTTAAGCTCACCCGGTCATTCCGTGTCGCAAAGGTCGAGCAACCAAGGATATATAGAAGAAAAACCCTCAAAAGCTGATAATTATTCAGGTTGTGATTCCCTCTGCCATAAGGGAATCAGTGCCTCTCCAAATCAGGAGGAATAGCTCCAATCAACATCTCGACAACCTCAGGATCAATCTCATAGAAGTAATCCAGAATCAGGCGATTCCTGCCAACCCTCAGACCGGTGATCATAGAAAAATCAAAAGGCGTCATGGCCATCTCACCAAATGGCAGGTGGAAAGTATTGGTGGTGTCCCACAATCTCTCAGCAAGGGAGTAAAAATGTGCCAGATCGTTGCTACTCTTTAAAACTAGGCGGACAAAGCCGCCAAACCCGACATCGTCTACCATTCTCTTGACGGCAGGCGAGAGTTGGGTGTACCATAGAAAAGCATGAGCAAGGCTACCATGGCCCTTCAATGTCACTTCCGGCACCTGCACATGTCAAAAATGGCAAAAAAATGAGCACAAAATCACTATTCACGACCCAAAGTCTAACTTCACAAAATCAACTTACGAGCACAAAACGAGCTTCCCACAAACTCTAGGTACACATTACAGTCTATATAACTAGCACAATGTACAAGATAGTCCTAAACTGTCAAGAGTTTTGCATACCATGCTCGCTAGAGCCACGGCCGAAAGATGACGTTGGGGGTCCGTAAAATCAAGTTCGGGGTTTGGCTCTCGGGTTTCATTCATTCCTTGGCCTTCTTATACGGTCTCCTCGAGCTCAAAGCCATGAATCTGCAAGAAAATGTAAGACTAAAGCCAAACTTTCTTCTTGAAAAATGGAACAAACCAAAACACCAATCAAAATTCCAATTATGGGGAAAGATTACTCACCTGAGCGCGCAGAAGCTGCATTTTGACAAATTTTGGCTCCAAAAACACCCCCAAAATGGCTAAAAATGAGCTTGAGGAAAGAAATAGAAAGACACCAGCTCCTGGAGGCCCCGATCGTTCCTCTTGGATTAAGCGCGAAAGATTTAATCATCCGTGAGAGATTCAGAGATGTGTCCTGGTTCCCGATCAAGAAAAGAGAGATTCTATGAGAATCCTACGTCATCCACTGAGGCCAAGTACGGAACGATACTAGTTACCACTATCCCCAGCAAAAAGTAGCAAAATCAGAACTGACTCCCGAAGATCGGCCATTAGGAATGGCCAGAACATCGCCCGTATCCAGATTTCGAAGATGAAGCACCGTCGTTCTACGACTCCGTGTCTCCTGATTATCATGAGCTTTCTCATTTGTCCATCATCATTGCTTTCGCACTTATCGGTTATCACAAGATCCCTCGGTCACCTTTGGTTGTCATCCTCTAAAACCTTGCATCTAATCCATTTCACTTATAAAGCACACTTCCCGTAATTTAAGAAGTTTTCCCGAAACCCAGAGTCTTCAACACCTTGGTATCCTTATCAAGATCAACCACTGCATTAGGTTCAACACTGGCACAACATAAGTCCACTCGGAGTGGCACACACCCTACATCACCAGCTCATGCTAGGATCAGAACACTAAATAGGATAGGAATCAGGACACAATTCATATCACTTCCATGCATTGCATACCATTTTACATCATAGAATTTGCCTGTCTTGTTGTGCATGTGCGGTTTGTCCCTTTGTGCCCCGAACAACGTCCTGGTCTGATTCCCTTTGGGATACGTAGGCAGCTCACGAAGAGCACGGCCAGCCCTGGCCCTAGCATCGTGTTTTCTATCATTACATCTTTTGTAATGCTTTTTATCCTAAATCTATAGCCTCTAAAAAGACCTTTCTCTTCAAAGCTTTGGCACTCGCTTGCGACATGCATTGCCTTACAAGTTCATGCCAAAGAGGGGCAGACTGTACACACCCCATTTTGTCGGCTATTAGATTTAGGAGACCCATAGCTAGGTGATTCACAATGGACAAAAAAGACTCAAAAGGACTCTTAGAAGTCAGTTCTATCTCTCAAAATGCTCAGAATGACAAAAATACCCCTGAAAGTCCAAACGCTGTCGAATTCGGTCCAAATGTTCTGGAAACGTGCTACGTCATAAGTAAAACAATAAAATAAGTTCTAAAGAAAGACCGGATGAAATCGTAGGCCCCTAGAAACGCCCAGACGTCCCGAAAGTTCCTAGAAAGTCCCCGTTGACTGGTTTGACCAAGGTTTGACCAAGTTTGACCAAAATCGTCCAAATTTGCCAAAAATTTCCAGGATCATTTTAGATCATGTGGAAAGTATCAAAATGAGTTATAAAAGAAAATCGAATGAAAACGTCAGCTCATGGGAGCTCCCAGAGGTTTCCAGAACTTCCCGGGAATCCCAAGTTTGACCAGTTTGACCAAAAGTTGACTTTGAAGCCAGAGCACTGTATCATTTTTCAAATACTTTTCATAGATACTAGAGGTTGATAGCTTTCTAATGGTATGTTGCACATAATTTTTGGATTTAAAACGAATTTATTATGAATTTCTGAAGGTGAAAAAGGCGATCAAATCGGCTTTTATCGCGAATCCCGCAACACTTTTCAAATTGACCTATCCACAAACTATTTTTTAAGTAAATTAGACTCTATTACCTTTCCAACGGTATATCACAACCTCAATTTGGAGTTCGTATGTATTTTCTATGAATTTCGGACGAAATAGGGCCTTTTCGCGAATACCAGAACCTCTGGGGGCCTAAAAAGGATTATCTGGACGAATCAGGAGCAGTGCCGTCGCAGCACTGGACCATTGCCACCGCGACATAGGCCCAGTGCCGCCGCAGCACTCTCCTCTAGATTGGTGTTTTTTGTAATTTCTTTTGGGAGTTCATTTTGATTAATTGAAAACCAAAACGACGTAGTTCTATGTTCATAGATGTTTGGGACCAATGGGAGTACTTCTAAAATCACGAAACCACCCCCAAATTGGCCTATATAAACCCCCCTTGACTTCTCATTTTGGGGGTGTCAAATGTAAGCTTTGAAGGTTTTAGAGAGAAAGTTGTAGAGATAAAGTTAGAATAGAGAGAAAAGAAGCTTCCTTCTTTGATTTTCAAACAAGAAAGTGAGTTCTAAACTTTATTTTTACTTCAATACTTCCATTTTACTTCATATTCAATACACCCAACCACCATTTTAATGAGCATTTAAGAGAGAGGAAGGTATTTCCATGTCTAATGTCACCACATATGAGTGAAACACCAAGCTACAAGTCCACTACATCATTGAATATCATCTATTGATTGTTTATATACTTGCTTATTTATATTTGTTCATCTTCTCTTATCTCATTTCTTTTTTGTTTTCTTTATTTACTTACTAGTCTATCATCATCTAGATGATGACATGAAGTTTGAGGTGAGTGAATCCTTATGGATAGTAGCTCTTGACCTCAAAAACATGTTTGATAGATGATGATTTCAACTTCAATACATTCCTATGTATTCATGAAGTTGTCTTTAAAATGTAAATAATACTTTCCAACAATCTTGGAGGTTCTTGATGATGAGTTTGATGTTGACATTTTAAGTGGTTATAATCTTCATTAAGTATTGAAAATATATTTTCAAAACCCCCTCTTAAACCCTTCATTTTGATTTCAAGAAATGAACTTTGTTTTCTCAGAACCTTCAAAACAGTGAGTCATTTAACTTCAAAGAATTATTTTGAGTTCAATACTCAATATATGAATGCAAGACCACTTGGAAAGTCTTTCTAACTCATTATAGAACATCCATGATTTTTGGCTTGACATGGAAGCACTTGAAAGGGGTCTATTTTTGTCCAAACATTCCTTCTAAACATTCTGCCTCTACTGTCACAGCAGCTAGGTTGACTTTCAACTTGTTTTACAGAAACAATTTCCAAAAGGAGTGGTCCCAACTTATTTTTTTCTTGAACTTAAATGTCTTAGGGAACTTTCTGTATCATATGGGCCTCTAGATCCTTTGTCTTCATTTTCTAAGATTTTCTAACATTTTAGTCGACAGTACAGACTCTATTTCTGAATAACCTCTATTGTTTATATATGATTAGACAATTTTTTCTAGGTTTGTTTGTGTGATCTTTCACTTTACATTGTGTGATATTTGGCTTAGATCTTATGAATGATATCTTATCTTTAGATCTTCCATTTCAAATTTTCTTATGTGATGTAATATACTATCATAGTATTAATCGTCGAACCATACATAGTATAAGATGATTATTTGGATGCTAATTGAGGCCCGTCGAAAGACGGGGCGAGTTAAGGGCGTATTAGTCTTGACAAAGGCTCCTTCCTCTCTCGTACCAAAACCTCGAGCCAAGTTCGGTTATGAAGGGTTGGTGCCCTTTATCCATTTGGGTGTGTCAAATTAGGTTTCTTGTTTCCTTAAAGACCAAGTGGCAACTCTGTATCTGTTTTCAATAGACCGACCATTTTCTTTTCCCTTTTCAAAACGAATCTCAAACCAAAACAAGCAAGTGGTGGAACGCCGCGTGTCCACACTATGAGAAGGAATGAATAGCAGGATAAAGGGAATGCAGGATTACAAACAAGAGGATTCAAAGCTGGAATACAGAGTTTGAGTGATCGAAGATGTTCAAGCGATCAAGGTTTTGATTGATTGCAGATGATTTAAGCGCTCGAGTAATTCAGAAGTTCAATCAATCGAGTGATGTTCGATCGATCGAACATGCCTTTTATCAGAACTTACGCCCACACAGCTAGAACATGCATTGTAACCCTAGCCTTTAGTTTGTCTATAAATAATAGTTGTAAAGACATCCAGAACGATGCCCACTTTAGTTTTTGTTAGTTTACATAGAGAGAAGAGAGTTTGTTCTTGATTTTTGTAGGTTTAATGATTTGAATATTGCTTTTGGGATTGATTTTTGCGTTTTAATATAAGTTTCTCCATTCCAGGTTCTATAATCTTAGTTTATTTATATTCTGCTGGCTTAATATCGTAGTTTAATCTGTTAGAATCATTAGTTCTCGTAGTAGTAGTTTTAAATCACTTAGTTTCATGTTTTTTCCATGTTTAAATCACAATCAAACAAAGCCTTAATGAATATTTACGTTAGAAACAAATCTGTGACATTCTAGACCATGTCTTAGTCGTCCCAGGGTTAGGAGATCACGATGAAACAGTGACTCCAGCCTCTGCCATGCAGTAGTTTGAAACCTATGTTCGATCGATTGAAGTTAGTTCGATCGATCAGACCAGAGATACAGTCAAGCGATTGAAGATATTTCGATCGATTGAGAGATGATGATATTCGATCGATCAAAAGGGCATCAATCGATCGAACTCTCTGATTCTTGAGAACATCCTATGCAGTATTCTAAGACGATTTATTATCAAACTGTCCCCAAATACTCAATTTGTCGAAACAGTCTTAGAACTTAAGGCCTTAAGGCATTTTTCATCAATATCTTTTGCAAACCACCTTTAATGCTAACACCATTGTAGGTGCGAGTCTTAACTATTGTTTTAAACCGCTTTCACATGTTTCAAATTAACTGTGATGATATAGTCCCGGTCATGAAAGGGCTATAGATTCTTTACTCTAAGAGAAATACGAAATACTGTAGAAGATGTACTCCATTAAGCCTTAATGTAACTGCATGGTAGATGGTTAGGTCACTGTGGATTTGTGTGATCCCAACGTTAAATATTGCTCTATTTAATTAGTTGATCACCAGTTAATTTAATTGCTTTATCTTAGTAGTCGTTAATTGTGGAACTTTGTGTTCTACACTCTTTAAAAATATTGATTTTTATTTTTCCCTTTCAGAGTTTAATCTAAATTTCTAGTTTTCAACCTTCCCTGTGGGATCGATCTGGTCTTAACCAGATTACTACTTGTACGTCTACCTACACTTGGGTATTGCACACAAGCGCACACAAATAATTTTTGTGTCATCATCCTCAACAACAACCTCTGGGTCCTCCTCTGGATCCTCGTCTGGGTCCTCGTCATCCTCAACTAGCTCAACATCCTCTATGGGATCCTCCTCTAGCTCCTCTGGGTCAACATCTATGATCGGTTCGGCCTCTGGTGACGTTGGCTATTCAGGCAACTCCTATGGCTTTGGAATGGTTACTTCAGGTACCGGTGATAGTGGCACTACTGCAGGTGATGCCTCAATAGGTCCTCTAAGTATAGCTCATAACTCAATAGCATCCATCTCCAGCTTACTCCCAATGAATCATAAAATCTCCTGATAAATATCTCTGCCGATCCTCGCAGAATGGTAAGCATCCATGCACATCTGGGTCGGGTGAGTCCGACCATCAACATCGAGGGCCTTCCATATATCTTCCTCTAAATAACGACTGGCTATCTGCCGTACTCGATCCTGGTAATGCTCTGGGTCAGCTGGCTCTATGGTGTCCCCATGTATCACGTGTCCTCCATATGAGTCATCCACAAATTTATGAAACTCTGGATCCATGCTAACCTGCAAGGAATAACTATCTATCGTCAGACGAACGAACTTATCTCAAATTCATATCTCATCTCAAGAAATCTTAAAATGCTAGGACCAGATGGTGTGGAATAGTTAGTGAACAAAAGTATCACAACCTAGAGCTCAGATACCAAAAATCCTGTCATGCCCCGGAGCAGCAAAAATAGAGAAAAATAAATTTCCTTTTTGGGTCCATAGGGAATGACGGGTGAATGTCACTAATGATCCACACCATACAGTACTAGTCAACAACAAGAACAGTAATAAAAACAAACTAGATAGAAATAGCAGTTGATTCTATTACAAACATCAGAGTTATTAGAATAGTATAGCTACAACGGAAGTATATATAAGGTTTGGAAGCAACATATGCCCAAGTACCAAATATAACAAAATAGTCTAAACAGAAATATAAACTAAAAACTTTCTCCGGGTCTTCAACTAGCGTAAACATCAGCATAGTAGTCCTCCCCGGCATAGACGTAAATAGTGGGGCCATCCTCTGTGTATTCTCCTCCTGAATAGTAACCATCGTTGTAGACTCCGTCATCTGCAGAATAGGGTACATCATAGTCTAGATGGGGGAAAGTCCAGGCAATAAAGGTCGTCAGCTTACTGAGAGCTGTGTGAGTATAAACTAACAAGGTACCAGTTATTTGGAGTAAAAACATGCTTATGAATACACGAGTTAACATTTTATTATAACAATATCTTCTTCCTTTATGCAGCGTTGTTAACAAACCTTTATCGGCTTGTTACTCGAAGACCAATAACCAACATACTCTCTAGAAAGAACAGACTCAATCGTTTTACATATAAAGGCATACCATTGT
The DNA here is from genome assembly GCA_033977485.1 of Hydrangea macrophylla. Lineage (NCBI taxonomy): Eukaryota > Viridiplantae > Streptophyta > Magnoliopsida > Cornales > Hydrangeaceae > Hydrangea > Hydrangea macrophylla. The sequence continues at coordinate 65,138,351 of CM066997.1, forward strand.
TCTGTCCATTATTCGTTAAGGATATAAATCATCCACCGCATTCATGGATACCGTGTCGGTCCATCCCCCACTCGTTAAGGATATAAACCATCCATCGCATGTCAGGGATACAACGCTTTGAACAACACATCAAATCTATTGCCACGACTTCTCGATATATATACCAGTGATCCCCCATCTACCACTCATTAAGGACATAACCCGTCCACCGCTCGTTAAGGTTATAACATGGATCATCTGGCTACCTTAGGGCTACATGGTCCTGCCCACTGCTCGTTAAGGATATAACCCATTCACCGCATGTAAAAACATGTTATGATCAAGCGTTTGCCCACGTACCATTTCCAGAACTTATCAAACATACTTAGGTTATGCACTATCATTGAATACATGACTTTCCACTATGGCCTGACTACTCTAATTAAAAGAAATAGAAATCAAACTCATAAATGAATCGCATAGTATCTCACGTCATTACTTTAATTCATTAGTCTTAATCATACTTGACTTTGTTGTTACATTATCCGAATCGAGAAACGAACAATCGAACCCTTAATATAATAAATAGGTAAAGGAATCTATGTTTTGCCAATACCAATCGATTGGGAAAAGGTCCAATCGATTAGAACAAAAATCATAATAATCGATTGAGGAAGCTGGCAATCGATTGGGATGTCAATCGATTGCTAACATTGGCAATTGATTAGGATGCCAATCGATTGGAATTCTATCCAATCGATTGAGTCTAGACTGATGGCAATCGATTGGTAATTATGCCAATCGATTGGCACTTTGTCTTCACCAGCAGATTATAAAAATAGCATATGTAAACATAATACTCATGTATATTACACATCTAAACCTCACAATAACTTGTATAAACTTCATATAAAGGGACCAAGTGAGTTAGGACTCACCTAGGGTGCGTTTGGCTTGTGTTTGCTGTGAAACTACAAAGTTTTCTCTCTCCTCCTTCTCTTTCTCTCTTCTCTGCCCAGCTCTTTCTTCTCTGCCTCTTCTCCTTCTTTTTCTTGTTCTTCTCTTCTTCATCTTCTCCTTTTCCTTCCAAAGGGCAGTGTGTGTATAGATATAGATATAGATATATGAATATATATACTCACAAGATATGTCTCTCTCTCTCTCTCTCTCTCTCTCTCTCTCTCTCTCAAGGCTGCCAAACTGGCCCCAAGGCCAAAATGAATGCATATATATAGAGGTTTGATAGTGCCACACGTCTAAAGTTCAAGCGAAGAAGAAAACTTGTCTCAGCTTTTGCCAATCGATTGGTAATGATGCTAATCGATTGGTAACAGATATTTGAAGGCAATCTATTGGAAAGAATGGCAATCGATTAGTATGTTGCCACATCATAACTTTTAGTCGGTAAATGGAAATCGATTGAGAACAATGGCAATCGATTGGTATCTAAAAAGTGGCAATCGATTGGGAAACTTGTCAATTGATTAGTAACCAAATTTCACCAAAAGAAAGAAAAAGTTTATATAAGTTTATAGAATGAAGTTTTATTTATTAATACTCTCCAAAAATTTAGGATATTACATGTAACAATGCTACGAGCGCTTAAACAATACTAATTAGCAAGAAAACGTAAATTAGTGAATACAAAAGAACTTTGCTATGAAAAAATAACCAAAGGTAAAATGGTCATTTAGAAAATATGATTAAATTTATATTAAAATATAGTTCTTGGAGGCCCAATTCCAAAACAAAAAACAGCGCGCGAATCCAAATTTTCTAGGAAAAGTTATGTCCGTTTCTGTAAGAGTTGTCGAAAAAAAATGTTTTCAAAATCACTATTTTGGGCAAAGGGGTGTTCGACCGGTCAAAATACCCTTTCGACTGGTCCAAGTACCTCCTGGTCTATATTTTCTCTCATTTAACATCCTTAAAAGTCACCAAACTCACAAGGCATTTGAGGCTACCTCCCAACCATTTTAGAACCACCAAAAAGGCCTCAAAAACATTAGAAACTCGTTGAACCCACACAACCATTGAAAGAATTCCAATCATGCTTAGACTTTAGCATATACCCATTCATATCACATCTTTCAATATTCGGATTACTCCCAAAACATTGAAAACTCATCGAACCACACAACCATTGAAAGAATTCCAATCACGCTTAGACTTTAGCATACCCATTCATAACACATCTTTCAATATTCGGATTACTCCCAATTTCAATTCAAATATCCCGATATAACTCAAATATTTCTCCACTTAACAAACATAAATCAACTCCCAAAATCATTTCATTATCTTCTCACACATAGGAAAGCAAACTTTAACAAGTTACAATCTCATTTGATGAAATTATACTAAATTAACCAACCTGCTCCAATATGTTTACATGCTGTCATTTGACTTTGACGATCTCAATAATTTTGCCACAGAAGTCATCATAATATTCGAGTACTATTGAAACCATAATAGCCTTGTGGTCTTGATATACCAGCTTGGTCATAGCACATACCAATCGTCGTATTACTCTTTTTCCCCAGAATAACTATAATTTTCAATTTATCGTTCTCAAGTAACTCCATATTTGTACCATTTTTGTATGCCTATCCAAGTCAACCAAGTAATAAGAAATCCCCTATATCAAAATGTTCAAGAACTTACTCGATTCTCCACATCCTTTGTTGACTCCCACTCAAATATTAGCCACCACATTGGTTCTTGCCGGATGACAATAAATTTTAAGTCATACCCCTCTTTGTAATCAATATAAGTTCTAGACGCTTTATTTGTACCGATGATACCATATTTTAGCATAACAAGATAATGGCTTCCAAACCCCAATCATATATCGAATAATCCTTGTCGTCAATTTCCGTAGACATATGTTATATTGTTGTCCTCTCTCAAATCAAATTTCAATGTAAAACCCCACTCATACTTATCAAATCTTCCGACCTTCCATAAAATAATCGAAGTCAATACCAACACAAACTGATTCGTTAGTTCTTGAAATCGCTTCACATTTTCAAATTCATACAACTACAAACTCTCCCCATACTAATTGCATCATCGATGTCACCATATATAATAAATTTTAGATCAACCCCCCATTAGTAACCGATCAACCTCTAAATCATTATAGATTTTTACCACTCCTTAAACCTCGGTCAATATATCACGATTTCAAATGTAACCAAATATGATATACTTAAAAGCATTTCCAATATTTGTAAAATGTTTCCCAAAATTTTGAAAATAAAATAGATAAACAAGATTACAAAATGTTCAACCAAATCTGTCATGCCCTGGTGTGGCAAAAATAGGGAAAAATTTTAAATTTCCATCTTTGACCTTAGGCACGTGACTGGTTGAATCACCGAATTGTCCACAACTATTAAACAATAAGGAATTATAACTAACATAAGGTAAAGCCAACATGATATATTACAATGTAACAGTAGTACTAGATCATCTATTACAACCCATGGATTAACATTATCTTATGGCACTAGGGCCTTACAAAACTATTACAAAATATAGATGAAGTTCTCTGCTAGAGGTTACAATTAAAAACATTTACAAGATTACAACTACTAGTCTTCTCTCTAACTATCGTAGCCATAATCCTCCTTAGTGTATTCTTGCTCCACTTTCTCCTCTTGGGTATCATCGTAACTTGTGAATTCATCATCTGGATATGCTGGACATGGGAATGTCTAGCGACATGAACGCCGTCAGCTTATGAAAGCCAAGTGAGAAAACTAAATCAAATGGAACTTATATAGCCATGCACAAACAAAACACGTTTACTTCTTTTATTACGCCTTTTAGTTCTTTCACGTTCTCGCCATCAAGCTATGACCACTAACTTGCCCGACTAAGTATTTGAAGAGAATACAAATAAACAACATGACCAATCTCAACATTCCAAAGATACTATAGCAACCTGCTTCTAGAGCCTGACTCAAAAACCCAACTCTAGATAACAACATCAACAACGAATCTACCTATTTCATATAAATTTTCACTTCGTCACAAAGAATTGAAGCATTCTTACTAACCTTCACTTTGTTACGGAGAATAGAAGTGTTCGACTTGACCTTCACTTCATCACAGAGAACCGAAGTGTTTAACTCAACCTTCACTTCATCATAGAGAACCGAAGTATTCAACTTAGCCCTCACTTCATCACGAAGAACCAAAGTGTTCAACTTAGCCCTCGCTCCGTCATGAAGAATCGAAGTGTTCAACTTAACCCTCACTTCGTCACGAAGAACCAAAGTGATCAACTCCAACTTCACTTCGTCATGAAGAACCAAAGTGTTTAACTTAACCCTAATGAATGAGACTGACACGGAGTTCTAGCTTTCCCAATCAAATCGACATGAAGTCTTATCATAACCAAGTTGAGTTTAACACAGAGTCCCAACTCACAACATTAGTTTGACACGAAGTCCCGACTCATAACGCTGAGTCCAACACGGAGTCCTGACTCACCACACTAGTGCGTCATCATACTAGGCCTTTCGTGGCCACAAACCTAACAACTATACCTTTCTTACACTATCCCAGCCTCTACTACCTGGTTTAGCTATCCGATATTTAAAATCAGTATAAGCTGCTCTCGACATAGTACAACTGATACTCTCGTATCCCCGGCTGCACACGCATCACTCATTATAGAGTTTGGTTCATTATATAACTCCCGATTATAACCATTAAGATGACGTTATTACGTCCATCATTATGTTTTTCACCATAATATAATTACAAAATTGAATAAGCATTAACGTTTAGCTCCTGGCCTCGAAAACAACTTAAGAGAATTTTCCCAGAAAAATCACCCACAAACCGATTTTTTCTACAAATCAGTTGTTGGACAAAGTCCCAGAAATCGGTCTCTACCCACAAATCAGTTTCTAGAGGCCTTTTCTGGATTCCTTCTTCTCATTTAACGTACAATATATTAAGCTCGGGGTACTAAACATACATACTCCTATAGATAGTACAACATGTTCACAGCAGTTCTAATAGTCCATATAAATCCACTCTTGAGTCTATGTACAACTTATTAAAGCTTGCATTATAAGTTTAAAGCATCATTTATATGTTTGATACATAAAGCACATACATAAGTTTGTTACTAAGACTAGGATACTAACATGCAGCTCCTAATAAACATATGACAAGGTTTCATGTTAACAAGATCGAGGTACAATCAAACAAAGCTTGGGATTCAAAGTAATAGAAAACAAAACCCAGAAACTGGTTCCTCCCCACAAACTGGTTCCTTGAGCTTTTCCAAAAACCGGTTTCTCCTAGAAATCGATTTCTCCCTGTTCTTGGAAGTTTCTTAATAGCATTGTTATACTACGAATTGTACTTCCAAAATCTATTTACATGCCATGGAAACATCACAATAACATCCTCAAACACTTACTCAACATAATTACATACTATATATGTTCTAAGTGAGTTAGAAAACTCACCAAAGCTTGGAATTGGGCTTGGGTGTTGGATTTTGAGCTTGTGAAAGCTTGGACTCAAGTTTTAATGGTGGAATCTTCTTCCTCTTCTAATTTATTCACTTCTGGGATTCTTGTTGATCTTTTAAACTTCTTCTCACAGCTCCTAGGTTCCCATGGTTAAATGTGTGAATGTATTGAAGTAGATATATAGAAGGTGTAACAAATGGAAGAGATGAACACTTGGTTTTCTTCTAATTCTCTTATATTTCTTCATAGAATTATAACTCTCAGCTCTCTCTAACTTATATGTAGATTATAATGCATAAAAAGACTAACAATGCAAGTTCATGGAAGTTTATATATTATAAGGTGGATGCTAGGTGGTAAGTACATGCATTGCATGCTAGGATATGCGTCCTAGGGGTGGACAAGTGTCATAGGAGGTGGTGACAAGTGGAGAGGGTGGCACATGGGTTGCCATTTGGCCAGCCATGGTGGGGCATACCTCGAGTTTTGTGCCACTTTTTTGGTTTACATGCATAAGTCCTCATTATGCGTATCGGTCTCAATTTACATACAACCAGGTATTATTTCTACAGTCTGGGTTCAGGTATGGGACTAAGTTAAGTCTAATTACATTTGAGTTGATCTAGTGCCTACAGTTTGGTTAGTACTACAACACATCGATACAGTCACACAATTAAAATAATAATATAATAATAAGCCAAATATGGAAATTTAGAAATTTTTTATCGTAGAGAAAATTATAGATACTACATCTTCTAACACCTATTTCAGGATTTTGTCCCCGAAATCAAAACTAATTCGTACTAAACAAAAATGGGAATTTCTCTCGTATCTTCGATTCTAATTCCCAAGAAGCTTCTCTTTCATCATGATGCTTCCACTGAACCTTTACCAGCAGAATCTCTTTGTTCCTCAGCTTCTTGATCTCATGATCTAAAATTCTTACAGGTCCTTCGATGAATATAGCATTGTTGTTCTCCCAAATATCTTTGAAATCAATCTCATGTGTCAGGTTGTGAATGCATTTCCTTAACATGCTAATGTGGAATACATTATGAACTCCTGACATCTTTGGTGGTAATGCTAATCTGTAGGTGACTTTCCCGATACGCTCTAGAATTTCAAATGATCTAATGTAGCACGGCGATAGCTTTCCCCTCTTTTGTCCAAATCTCACGATGCCTCGAACCGGGGAAACCTTCAAATACACATGATCTCCAACTTCAAATTTTAGATCTTGTCACCATTTATTCGTGGGTAGCTCTTGTATCTACATTATGCTGCTTTTAGCCTTTCCTTTACCTATTGATTCCTTTATGGTTTCTTGAACTAATTCTGGTCCCAACAATTTACCATCCCCAACTTTAGCCCAACACAAAGGTGATCGGCATAGTCTTCTGTACAGTGCTTCAAAGGGTGCCATCCCTATGCTTGAATGGAAACTGTTGTTGTAGGAAAACTCAATCAACGGTAAGTGAGTTTCCCACAAACTTTCAAAATTGATAACACATGCTCGGAACATGCCTTCCATTACTTGGTTTGTCCTTTCTATTTGTCCGTCGGTTTGTGGATGAAATGTAGAGCTTAGGATGTCCCCATTGCTTTATGAAGGCTCTCCCAAAATCCAGTGGTGAACTTCGAATCTCGATTGGATACTATCGACACCGGTACTCCATTTAGTCATACAACCTATTGCAAGTATAGACTACTCATCTTCTTGACAGGACAGTGTAGACCACGCGTGCGGGTGTCCTGGCGTTTTCCTTCGATAGTGTCCCGGGACGGATCCTAAGGGGCACACTTCAGGGAAAACTAGGACTTTCTCATGCGGTCCTAGAGACAAAGAGTCGCCACCTAATTTTTATCGAAAATTAGGAAACCCAAGTTTGACTCGCCCAAAATTAAATAAGGTTACTCTCCTTTCATTACCAAAAACTAGGTTCGGGGGTCTTGGTACTAGAGGGTAAGGAGCTCGAGCAAGACTAAAGCACCCCCTCTGTCACACCCCGATTTTTCTACAACCAAATACCCATTCAATAATATCCCAACCAGTATTTAATTGCCCAAAAATCTGAGAGTAAAAAAAACAATCAACTTGTCACACATTTGAAATAGTAAACTTTGCTGAATAATGTTCCTCTTTAAAATAATTCACAAACTTTAAGTAACAAAAAAAAATAATCATTTTCATTGAGATCTCCATGATAAAATTCTAAACTACAATTTACAATAATAAAGAGAATTCTGTTGCCATAACAAAATAAGAAATCCACATTTTTACAAAACTTGAATCAGAGCTACTACAATCGTCCCATAACCCCAAAATAATAAAATACAACATGGCCCACAATGCCAAGAAATAAATAAATCAAGATCACGAAGCAAAATAAATAACAATTAAAATCTACTCGTAGATCTCTGAATCACAAAATTTACTCCAACCGCTAACACTAACTATTCCTGAAAATAAGAACGCGGCTACGCTCCACGAAGAACGCACCCGGTGATAAAATCACATGGGTCAGTACACACGGTACTGGTATGAGTTAAATAAATAACATAATAACGAAGTCTTAGGGATAACACACAGTCCCTTAGAATACCACACCGCAAAATAAGAAATTTATCGGGCAAGAGAGTAGTTCCACTCACACTTCAGGACAAGCGGTAGTTTCCTTCAATGTGGTGGCAGTGGCTCCAACCCCGAATAAACACAACTGAATACTTACCGGTCGGATATCTATGGTGAGTCAGCCCTGCATAAAAGTTAGTGGACCCACCATCCTGTAATATATAGTTATCACAAACCAAGCAAATAAGTCAGTAAACAACATTTCCACATTCTAACTTAAACGTCGCATTCATTATTCCAAACATATCAGTCTTATGAAATACTCCATTGTCATTATTTATTAGCCTTTAATTATCTTTGTGTTCCCTAGGTTCACCACTTGGCCACCCTCCGTGGTACAGCCCACACATATATCCCATGTGTGCCCGGACATACTACCAACACCCACTCCGGTACCAGTTTGGTTGGGGTATCAACCAAACCAGGTATACACAATGGACGGCTGGTCAATATGTCAAGACGTCTATACAATATAAGTTGAGCATAAGGCTTAGGCCAGCTTGATCACGAAGCAACTGGCAAAAAGTACACTCCATAAGTCTTAAGCCAGCTTGATCACGAAGCCACTGGCAAAAGAGTGCGAGCTACCCAAAACAATAACACAACAACGGGGAGCGGTGAACACTAAAGAACTATGTTGCAATAATTGTGAATTTCACGTTTATCAAATAGTTCCGTCTTATCATCCAATCACATCTCTAACTTTTAGATGTATTCCAATTTCTTACAATAAAGGGTTTTATCAATTAACCCATAACAATTCTTCCCTCAATAATTTCCAATCAAATTACAAGATTCCCAATATACTATTCAACGTATCTAATTTACTCCTTTTTATCAAAATGACCACACAATAAGGTCAGTTATTTCAGGTACAATAATCTCAACCCAACATTCAAAATTAGCCTACATGAAATCCATAATAAAAATTCAAATTCTCATATCGTAAAGTATTATAACAATCATTCCACAATATTTTCATCGGACTCAACGTTAATGACTATCACCCATTTTTTTTTATAATCAACATTATATGAGAATTCATGTATCTCTAAGTAATTTTCGTTAAGTCATACGAACGAATAAAAATAAACACAACGAATCATATTTCTCCAATTTCGTACATTTTAATATACTATAAACTGCTACTGAAATCTTCAATTTCTGCCCAAACAGTGTAGAATCAAGAAAAACTCCATTAGACGAAAAGTGTGCAGAATCGCGTTTCCTACAGACCAATGCGGACAGAATGTTCAAATTCAAAGCTACGATTTTCTAATAATTTTCTCAAGTTTATGCAACTGTATAAATTACAAAAAAATGAATTTCACATATATTTCTTAATCACCATGAATATTTCACATATGATTTTATCAAACTAACTATTTACCTAACCTTTTCGAATGCCCTAAAGTCAAAATCACAAAATCACACGAAGGGGAAAGAAAATATCTAGATTACTTCATAATAACGTGTATCCATTACAAAGATTTAACCCTAACAATTAAATTAAACATGTACTAATTTAATTTACTCCCATATACATATATACATACGTGTATATATATATACTCGGGTACACAAAACTTAACTCACCTCGTTGATCAAAAATCAACACCCACGAATGCTCCGCGATTCCCCACGTGCCCACGAACCCGAGACCATTCTCCTTTCTCCTCCCTTTTCTTCTTCTTCTTTTTCCTCTCTCTCGCTCTCTCTCTCACACACACACACACACATACACACACACACACACACACACATAAACGCCTGTTCTCTCTTCTTCTCTCTTTTCTTCTCTTCCCTTTTTGTTTTAATATGGGGGCTAGGGTTTTTAATATAAGTATATATGTACACTACACACACAACACATGCCAATAAAACACACACAAATATATAAATCCCATTTTTCTTTTTATGGGCTCACAAAAGAGACTCATACGAGCCCAGAATGCAGTACAAAATGTTAAAATGAGTAGCCCAATGGGTACCCATGACCCCGGTACTAAGTTTTAATGTTAATTACATTATTTAACACATTCGCGGGCCTGTAAACATTATATAACAAAAATACATATCAACCCTTCACTTTTTTTTTAACAAATATAAATTAATAAAATATAACTCCCAAACTAAACGCGCTCACTCATGATTTAATTGATATGTCCACCAAACACTTAAATTTTTCAAACACATGTCTTACATAGGCACATTCATATATTATTGCTAACTAAAAATAATTATTAAAATAATTATTTACACACTTAAAAATTTTAGGGTTGTTACATTCTACTCTCCTTAAAGAAATTTCGTCCTGAAATTTGAAGCAACGATAAATACACACGGTAGTCATCAATAAAGTTAAACACGTAATTTAAAACAAAGCATTGATTAAGTTTAACTCTCAACTATACGAGACCAAGTACGTCGAGCGACTAATCCAAACAAGGAAACCCTCATCTATATACCTTATTCTCGTATAATTAATCGTCAAAAGGTAATCAACAACATAAAGTTTGATGCAAAGATTGTGAATATAAACTATGCATGTAACATGCTCACATTTAATCAATGATTTAACTACATGCTCATGTTTACCTCTTACCATGTCCTGAACTCCTACTACTCAGAATACCCAATACTTACAACTCAAATGTATAGCTTCAAGATCATTCAGAACCTTTCAATATGAATAAGAATACCCGTCCAAATTAATAAGCTGTGGTAGATATAAGAAAACCTCTGGCTCAATATACACTCCCGAAAAATAATAAGGCATAGAAATTCCATGTTGAGAGATACGATAGATGTAGCAGTAAAATATCAGCCGATAATACCAGCTTCATAATAAGAAATCCAAAATACCCGTTGAGAGATAAGAAATCCCAGAATACCAATAGTAATAGAATCCGCTTCAGAAAACCACAATAATCAATAGCGATGAGAAGGCTAGAAAACCAGTTGATAACATAAGAAATCCAGAAATCCAATCCTTGCCTCCAATTGCCGTACAAAATTTCTCAAGTCCATCGTATTCACCCACATAACTATTCCATAAACGAAAATAAAACTCCCCTCGATACAACCCCAATATACCAATACAAGATACATGCACTAATTACATGCAAATTTAACCATTATCCTATATGCTCATACTTGGTCTAAAAAATAACATGCAGTTAATACCAAGCAAGGAAGCAAATCAATATGTACAAGCATACGGTTCATAAACTACTACTAAGATATAAAGACATTATTCACATTACAAAGCACACAGCAATAAGAAACACGTAGTAGCACATACTCCCAATCCCAAAGAAATTCGCAAACCTAAAGCTCTGACAAGCCCATAAACTACGATCTGAGAATCACTTAGACTCGCTAAGCTAACCTTAAGCTCTGATACCACGTTGCATTCATTATTCCAAACTTATCAGTCTTATGAAATACTCCATTGTCATTATTTATTAGCCTTTAATTATCTTTGTGTTCCCTAGGTTCACCACTTGGCCACCCTCCATGGTACAGCCCACACATATATCCCATGTGTGCCCGGACATACTACCAATACCCACTCCGGTTCCGTCTTATCATCCAATCACATCTCTAACTTTTAGATGTATTCCAATTTCTTACAATAAAGGGTTTTATCAATTAACCAATAAAAATTCTTCCCTCAATAATTTCCAATCAAATTACAAGATTCCCAATATACTATTCAACGTATCTAATTTACTCCTTTTTATCAAAATGACCACACAATAAGGTCAGTTATTTCAGGTACAATAATCTCAACCCAACATTCAAAATTAGCCTACATGAAATCCATAATAAAAATTCAAATACTCATATCGTAAAGTATTATAACAATCATTCCACAATATTTTCATTGGACTCAACGTTAATGACTATCACCCATTTTTTTTTTTATAATCAACATTATATGAGAATTCATGTATCTCTAAGTAATTTTTGTTAAGTCATACGAACGAATAAAAATAAACACAACGAATCATATTTCTCCAATTTTGTACATTTTAATATACTATAAACTGCTACTGAAATCTTCAATTTCTGCCCAAACAGTGCAGAATCAGGAAAAACTCCATTAGACGAAAAGTGTGCAGAATCGCGTTTCCTACAGACTAACGCGGCCAGAATGTTCAAATTCAAAGCTACGATTTCCTAATAATTTTCTCAAGTTTCTGTAACTGTATAAATTACAAAAAAATTAATTTCACATATATTTCTTAATCACCATGAATATTTCACATATGGTTTTATCAAACTAACTATTCACCTAACCTTTTCGAATACCCTAAAGTCAAAATCACAAAGTCACACGAAGGGGAAAGAAAATATCTAGATTACTTCATAATAACGTGTATCCATTACAAAGATTTAACCCTAACAATTAAATTAAACATGTACTAATTTAATTTACTCCCATATACCTATATACATACGTGTGTATATATATACTCGGGTACACAAAACTTAACTCACCTCGTTGATCAAAAATCGACACCCACGAATGCTCCGCGATTCCCCACGTGCCCACGAACCCGAGACCCAAGTTTGATTCTCCCAAAATTGAATAAGGCTACTCGCCCTTCATTACCAGAAACTAGGTTCGGGGGTCATGGTATGAGACGGGAAGGAGCCCGAGTAGGACTAAAGCACCCCCTCCTCGCCCTACCGAATGGTAGGCCTTGATTCAAATATCCTTGTTTTTAATTCATAATTGGTGTTGTTACCTCAAACATACTAGATAGTATATACATGTCAAAAAAGGAACATCTAAGGAAAATCATGTTAAGAGATTAAATCAAGTAGAAGTAAGATGCACATGCAATACAAGAAACATGTATACTTATAGTGGCTAGTCTCATCCGGGACCGATGCAAGTAAAGGAAACATGTCATGATATGCATAAGGGAACGAGAAGACTTATATTGGGTTAACTCAAGCGGAGTCACAAAAAGCAAAAAAAAGAAGGAAACGTGTTATGCAATCATGCAACAATCCTCGATAAGATGTCTCTAACATATAAGCATATAAACGAGGACTACCCTAAAGGAAATATGTCATTGAAAATAAAGTTGTAAACCTAGAAAAATTCTAAGAGAAAGGATAGAGATAGTACACGATACATGGGCACTAAGCCACATGTAGACGAGGCAAACCCACAAATCGAAGTCCGGATCCACGTCATTCAATTCTATGCACTAAGACACCAAGAAATACCCAAGCATTGCAAAAATACAAGCAAACAAATAATATGCATGATAAATAAGGAAAAGATGTCATCAATCGAATTTCCAGATTCAGCAACCTCTAATGAATCCTATCAAAAGTGGTCTTAAACATGAGCTGTTGCAAAGCGGGGGTATTTGTAAAATACAACCGCGCTAAAGGAAAGAATTGTATTAATTTTTATCACAACTTCCCGTTTTATCTGCGATTTGCATTGCAAGGCTAATTTCTATACACTATGATTAATCTATGATAAGTTGTATTGTTTTAGCTGTTGTTTGTGCAGATTACTGCTGTGTGGACTAAACAGATGAACATCAGAATAAATGGAATGCTGGAATGAAAACAAAAGAAGTCAAAGCTGAAAAGTGAAGTTCGATCGATCTTAGAAGGTTCGATCGATCGAGCGTTCGATCGCTCAAAGAGAGTAGAAGCGCTTGAGGCTTAAGGGTTCGATCGATCGAGAGCAGTTCGATCGATCGAACGGGGTATTTTCAGTAACATTTGCGTGCGCAGCAGATGCGGGTTTTAACCCTAGTTTCTTAGGTTTTCTTATATATAGGAGTATTATACACGTCCATAGGGACGCCCTTTTTACATTTTAACAGTTTTATATAGAGAGATAGAGAGTTTGCTTGGTTTTTGTAGGTTATTCATTGAAGTTTCATTTGTGAGTTGGATTTCTCTAAGTTTAATACGAGTATTCTTCATTCCAGGTTATATATTTATTGCTTATTCATATTCTGCACGTGTTAGACGTAGTTCAATCGCTTGTTTTACAGTGTTGCATGCTAGATATTTATAAAACCATAGATTTTATAGTTTTCATGAATAACTCACAATCAAACAAGGTGTTAATGATTTCGTACGTTAGATATCAATCCTCGACACTCCAGACGATGTCTGAGTAGTCCCAGGTTGGGAGAACACGATGAAACAGTGATCTCCAGCCTCTGCCATGCAGCAAAATAATCGCTGTGTTCGATCGATCGAAGTCAGTTCGATCGATCGAACCAGAGACAGTCAATCGATCGAAGTCAGTTCGATCGATTGAGGGATGAAGGTCTTCGATCGATCGAAAGCGCGTCGATCGATCGAACTCTCGGATTCTTGAGGATGTTCCCTGCAGTATTCCAGGACTTTTTGTTTTAGGATTTGTTATCATTCTGTCCCAAATAAATGCTCAGTTTGTCAAAACAGTTTTAAAACTAGGGCCCTAAGGCATTTTCTTTCAATACATTTTGCAAACCATCTTCAATGCTAACACCATTGAGGATGCGAGTCTTAACTATTGGATTAAACCGCTTTTAAGTATTTTAATTTCACTGTGATGATATGGTCCCGGTCATGAAAGGGCTATAGAATCTCTATCTTTAGAGGAATACGGAAAACTGTGGGTAATATACTCCTTTGTGCTTCAAAGCAAATGCATGGTAGATGGTTAGATTACTGTGAATTCGTGTAATCCCAACACTTTCTTTTAAAGTTAAACATCTTAATTTCAAGTACTGTTTAATTAGCTAGTTAGATCGTTAGTCATTTTCTTTAGTAATTTTAGCTGTGGAACTTTGTGTTCCGCACCATCGTTCAATCTTATTCATTTTATTTTATTTTCTTTAGAGGTTAGTCTAATTCGATAGGTCAACACCTTCCCTGTGGGATCGACCTGGTCTTACCAGATATTACTTGCACGTCTACCTACACTTGGGTATTGCACAAGAGCGCACAAGATTTTTCTCGTGTCAAGTTTTTGGCGCCGTTGCCGGGGAAGGCGACGATCAATTCCTTAGATTACCTCAGTCTCTCTTCATCTCTTTCTATTTTTATTTTCTCTTCTTTTCAGTTCTTTTGGGTAAGTTCTCACCCTAGGGACTTTCCTAGTTCATGTCCGAGAATTCTATTAAAGGAATTTTTGGAAATCCTTTCTACCTGTCTGACTCTGAAAGCTCCATCAACCCCATAGCCACTCCAACTGCATCAATGGATGATCATCAGAGTGAAAATGGTGACAATGTTGTGGTACCAATTGATGAGGCACTCCGTCCTCTTTGCGATCTCATGCAACCAGAACATGTACCTACGCCCTCTTGCATTCAAATCCCACCGCATAATGGCGAATTTCAGTTTCGCAATGGGATGATTCAACTGCTTCCCACTTTTCATGGGATGGAAAGCGAGAAGGCGTATTTACATGTCACCGATTTCGAGGATGTTTTCAAAACATTCTCGCAAACTTGTCCTAGGGAGGTGACGCATTTAATGCTATTCCCCTTCACTTTGAAAGATAAAGCGAAGGCGTGGCTCCACTCCCTAAAACCTAATTCAATTTTCACCTGGCATGCGATGCGCACCGCGTTTTTGAAGAAATTCTATCCTACTCGCATGACCACAGACCTTCAGCGTCAAATCAATTCCTATAAACAAAAGAGCAATGAAACCTTCACACAAGCGTGGGAGCGTTTCAAAGATTTGCTTCTCTCGTGCCCACACCATGGGTTTGAGAAATGGCGAACTATCAGCTTCTTTTATCAGGGTTTGAATGGAGAAACAAAGAAGTTGGTGGAAACGATGAGCTCGGGACCATTTCTGCGTAAAAACACTGAAGAGGCCGAAGCCCATTTCGAATGGTTAGTTGAATACGCTCATGAATGGTCAAATTCTGACAATATCTCACGCTCACAGATATCCTGTGTAGAGGAGAAAAGCCTATACCAGCTAACCAATGAAGATCACCTCATGACTAAGTATGCAGAGCTGGCAAAGAAGGTAGAGGAGTTAAGTATGAAAGGAGAGAGCTCTAGGCAAGTCTTGCCTGAAGAAGCATGTGGCACATGCAACATGTTGGGACATACAACTCAATATTGTCCTAATGTGCCATATTTTCAAGAGCAAGCCCCTATAGAGATGAATGCCATGCAAGGTTTTCGAGGGGCGGGGAATTCCAACAATAACTTTCAAAATAACAATAGATGGAATCACCCCGGTTTTGATTGGAGAAATAATGCTGGGGCCCAAAATCAATATCAACAGCAGCCCTACAACAACAATCAATATCAAGGGCAAAACAATAGGCCAACCCAGCATTACAATCAAAACAGAACCAGTAATTACAATCAAGCTCAACCCTCCAATGCACCACAAACCAATACCTATGTGCCACCGCACAAGAAGGTACAAGAAGAAGAGCCACTTGCTAATGCCAATCTAACGCAGCAACTCATACAGATGATGAGTAGAATGTCTGCCACATTAGAAAGGATAGATGCACGGCAAGAAGGTTCAGGAGGAACATTCCCTGCCCAACCACTTCCAAATCCAAAGGGACATAACAATGGTCCTAACAATCAAGAACATGCTAAAGCTGTGACTACACTGAGAAGTGGAAAAATCATAGGGAAAAGCATGCCTCCGTCCACTCCCGAAGTGTACGATGAGGAGGAAGTGGTGGATAAAGAAGTTGAGCTACCATCTACTCAAGAGGAGGAGCAGTCTACCAATGACGATCCTATCAAGGCAAACATTACAGCTCCTGGAGTAGAGGAAGAAGTTGAGCGAAGGCCTGGGAAGGAGTCTGTTAAGGAGGAACCACCAAAATGCCCCTTCCCTGCACCTTATCCTCAACGGTTGAAGAAACCCAAGAATGAGACGAAGAATCAGGAGTTTCTGGAACTGTTTAAGCAAGTTAAGATTAACCTTCCACTCCTAGATGCTATCAAGCAAGTGCCGGCCTATGCTAAGTATCTCAAAGATCTATGCACGGTCAAGAGGAGGCAAAGCGTGAAGAAACATGCTTATGTCGCA
Source organism: Hydrangea macrophylla (assembly GCA_033977485.1). Taxonomy (NCBI): domain Eukaryota; kingdom Viridiplantae; phylum Streptophyta; class Magnoliopsida; order Cornales; family Hydrangeaceae; genus Hydrangea; species Hydrangea macrophylla. The sequence goes on from CM066997.1 coordinate 65,155,517, forward strand.
TGTCAAGCCAGTGCGATCATTCAAAATGAGTTGCCTCCAAAACTCAAAGATCCCGGCACACCTACGGTCTCATGCAGAATTGGGAATCAAAAGATAGACAACGCACTCCTCGATTTAGGAGCAAGCGTGAACCTGCTGCCATACTCAGTCTATAAACAGCTGGGGTTGGGTGAACTCAAACCCACCCGAGTTGCTTTGCAATTGGCAGACAGATCTGTAAAGTACCCTAGAGGGGTGTTAGAGGACGTCCTTGTCCAAATAGACTCTTTTGTCTTTCCGGTTGATTTCGTGATATTGGACACAGAACCTGTGTCTAATCCTGGTGCACATATCCCGGTTATTTTTGGACGTCCATTCCTCAACACCATTGATGCCACAATCAAGATTAGAACTGGTATCATGACTATCGTATTCGGGAACATGACGTTGAATATCAAGATCTTTTCTAATCCCCGACCTGAAGAATACGATGATGAGGAAGAAATCCATTATATAGACACGGTCATTGAAGATGAAGTTGACTTGGTCGACTATAAAGATCCTTTGGAAGTTGTGATGACTCAATTTGGCGATATTTATCAGCCTGCAGAGTCCACCCCATTGGATGCTGACTTGAACCAGACGTGTCTTATGATGGATACGAAAGAGGAGGATAGAGCCGATTGCATGTGGATACAGCCATATGAACAACTGCCTCCTAAAACCAAGTTGGTAATGCCCTCTAGTTTCCAGTTTCCGGAGTTAGAATTGAAGGAGCTTCCCAAAGAGCTAAAATACGCATTCCTAGGGACTGGAAAAACTTATCCTGTGATCATTTCAGCTGCTTTAACTCATGAACAGGAAAGTAAGCTAGTGGAAATGCTTACCAAGCATAAGGATGCTATGGGATGGACAATTGCTGACCTCAAAGGCATAAGCCCATCCATATGCACGCATAAGATATATCTGGAGGAAGACGCTAAACCCTCAAGGAAAATGCAAAGGCGTCTGAATCCCAACATGCAAGAAGTAGTTAAAAAGGAAGTGCTTAAACTACTTGATGTTGGGATGATATATCCGATATCCGACAGTCCTTGGGTTAGTCCTACCCAAGTAGTTCCAAAGAAAGCAGGCATAACGGTCATCCCGAACAAAGATGGTGAATTGGTACCAACACGTGTTCCCACTGGATGGAGGATGTGTATTGACTACAGGAAGTTAAATACTGTGACCCGAAAGGACCATTTTCCTTTGCCATTTATGGATCAAATGCTAGAACGCGTGGCGGGTCACAAGTATTACTGCTTCTTGGATGGATATAGTGGATATAATCAAATTGAGATTGCTCCTGAAGATCAGGAGAAAACCACATTCACGTGTCCATTCGGTACTTTTGCCTACCGACGAATGCCGTTTGGCCTATGCAATGCACTGGCTACCTTTCAGCGGTGCATGCTGAGTATATTCAGTGACATGGTCGAAAACATCCTTGAAGTTTTCATGGATGATTTTTCAGTATTCGGCCATAGCTTCGAAGATCGCCTTACCAATCTCGAGCAGGTTTTAATGAGGTGTGAGGACAAACACCTAGTCTTGAATTGGGAGAAGTGTCACTTCATGGTGACCAAGGGAATAGTCCTCGGCCACATAATATCTGATGAAGGAATTCAAGTGGATAAGGCTAAAATCGACATAATCTCAAATTTACCTGTTCCCCGTACAGTAAGAGACATTCGTTCATTCTTGGGGCATGCAGGTTTTTATCGTCGATTTATCCAAAATTTCAGTGCAATTTCTCGACCCCTTTGTCAACTTCTTGTCAAAGATGCACCTTTCGAGTGGTTAGAGAGTTGCCAAAAGTCCTTTGAGGATCTAAAAGATCTCCTCACCTCCGCACCTATAATACAGGCACCCGACTGGAGTTTGCCTTTTGAATTAATGTGCGACGCTAGTGATTATGCCATTGGCGCAGTCCTAGGCCAGAGAAAGGACAATAAGCCACATGTGATATACTACGCCAGCCGAACCTTGAATGACGCTCAAATGAATTACACTACCACTGAGAAGGAGCTGCTGGCTGTAGTATTAGCCCTGGACAAGTTTAGGTCTTATCTGATAGGGTCACCAATCGTCTGTTTTACAGATCATTCGGCCCTCAAATATCTGCTGACAAAGAAAGACGCTAAACAATGGCTTATTCGCTGGATACTCTTACACCAAGAGTTTGATCTAACAATCAAGGACAAGAAAGGAGTAGAGAATGTGGTTGCGGATCATTTGTCCCCGTTGACTTTTGTTGACAATACTGAATCCCAATCCATTAAAGATGAGTTCCCAGACGAACAGCTACTGGCAGTAAGTAGTCTGCCTTGGTATGCTGATATTGTAAACTACCTCGTCATGGGTGAAACACCAACTCAGTGGTCGAACTAAGATAGGAAACGGTTCCTCTCGTTCGCACGTCACTTCTTCTTTGATGACCCATACCTTTTCAAGTACTGTGCTGATCAGGTCATCAGGCGCTGCGTCCCCAATGAGGATATAACCGTAATATTAGCGTCATGCCATTCTGAGGCATGCGGTGGCCACATCGCGTCACAAAAGATCGCACAAAAAGTCTTACAGAGCAGTTTTTACTGGCCCACAGTCTTCAAAGATGCTTATTCCTTTTGCAAGACATGCCAACGCTGTCAAAAGCTTGGAACCATTTCTAAAAGGAATTCTATGCCTTTAACCTCTATCATCACAATTGAGATATTTGATTGTTGGGGCATAGATTTTATGGGCCCATTTCCCAAGTCGAATAACTGTGAATACATACTCCTTGCTGTGGAGTATGTATCGAAATGGGTAGAAGCGATACCAACGAGACGAAATGACCATAGAACGGTCATGTCATTTCTAAGAGAGCATATTTTGTCTCGTTTTGGTACTCCGAAAGCTTTATTAAGTGACCAAGGCAAGCATTTCTGCAATAGGCCCTTGGAGTCACTTCTCAAGAAATACGGAGTCCATCATAAAATCGCTCTTGCCTATCATCCACAGTCTAATGGGCAAGCAGAATTGGCTAACCGAGAAATCAAGCATATTCTCGAGAAGACGGTTAGTTCCAATCGAAAAGACTGGGCATACAAATTGACAGACGCGTTATGGGCATACCGTACTGCCTATAAGACGAATCTTGGTATGTCCCCGTACAGATTGGTTTACGGGAAAGCTTGCCATCTTCCTGTTGAAATTGAACATAAAGCTTACTGGGCAACGCGCTCATTGAACTTTGATATTCAAGAAGGAGGTCAGCTACGCAAGCTCCAACTTGCAGAGCTAGAGGAAATACGACGAGATGCGTATGACTCTACAAAGTTGCATAAGGAAAAGTTGAAGGCTCGCCATGATCGTACGATTTTTCGTAAAGCATTCGAGCCGGGGCAGAAAGTATTGCTGTATGACTCTCGCCTCCACCTTTTCCCAGGAAAACTCCGTTCCCGTTGGACAGGCCCATTCATCGTAAAAACTGTTTTTCCACATGGGGCGGTTGAGATTGTCAATCCAAGGAACGATGATTGTTTCAAGGTCAATGGCCAGAGATTGAAACCGTTCTTGGAAAACTTCCAAACTGAAGTTGAGCACATCCAGCTGGATGAGCCCAGCTATTCTCATGATTAATAATCCAAAGTGAAGTTCCAATTGTTGTTGTATTTCTTTTCTTTCCCTGCATTTTAGTTTCTCTCTCTTTTGCTTCTTTTTGGTTTTCGTTCTTTATTTCGTGTTTGTGATCTAGTTCTAATCCATTATACCTTAAACCACTCTGTTGCAGGTACATAGATGCGAGGTGATGATGTTCATTCTGTCGGTTCTTGGGCTGATTCAGAATGTCGCTGTGGTACTTGGACTGAGGGTGAACTCGCACCCTGCCCCTTGCTTCATCAGGACCCTGAAGCTCATTCTCTTATTGATGCTGCTCAAGGGTACATTCCATATCCACCAGCCCTCCTGGACATTAATCCATATGAAAATATGGGATTTCAGGATGATGATGATGTGGAGGAGGATGATGACCTGTACATGGGACGCATGGTGGATGATGCACTCATGGCCCAATGGGAAAATGACGATATGTGGGAGCCATGGGAGGATCATGACCTTCAGGATGTCGTCCCAGATCGCCACAATGCCATCTTTGTTTTCGTGGACGATTTCCTTGTTCCTGAGTTGGTCCCATACCACTATGTGCACCTGAGCTACTTGCTATTCAGGCTCCAATGCCCCTTACCAGCTAGTGCATTTTGGGAACCTACGCCAATAGTGAGGTTGGAACTTGTCGCATTTCTTCGTATTTTTGTTTCTGTTCTTTGTTTTTCTGTTCATTGTTAATTCGTGTTTCTTGTGTTCTGTTGTTTTAATTTCAGTTTATTGTCTTTTGTCCAGGATTGTCACTATGTTCCTAAATGGCATCCCGGTTTTTCTTCCACATCAACTGATTCATGGTCTTGGGCCCTACATAAGGCCTCCATACACTCCGCCGCGAGAGGACTGTCCGTTGCAAAATCACACTCCTTTATCCTTGTCTCCGTCCGGATCACCTCTTACATGGGCTTTCAATTCTGTGGAGACGCCAGACTTGTTTGATGATGTCCTTGCTGCTTTTCGATTGTTCTGGAAAAGGGAATCATCGAGTTTGGACTTCACTTCTGACGATTCGGCGAGTTATGAAGAGATTGTGGAAGAGGAAATCTTTATACTCGAAGATTAGTGCTGCATTTCAGTTGTTTTTGTTCAATTTCATCTTTTGTTTATCAACTGGAATGTAATCCTTGACGGAATTTTTATTGGTTTTAGTTTTAGTTTTATTTTTGGTTTTCTTTAGTTAAATAAGGTTTTAACCACAGTTGGGGATAATTATGTTGCAATTTGGATGCACTTATAAAGTTTTATTTTTATATAAATTGCAATTTTCTATTCTGAGGATGAATGTCTGTCATACATGCCTGTAATTCAACTGTTTTTCAGTCTCTCTGTATGTCCAGAATTGTTTCTGATAGTTGGGGGTGATGTGGTTCATGCCCCAATTGAATTCTGGAATTTTCTTGTTCGATCGATCGAACCCAGTTCGATCGATCGAAACCTGGATGTTCAAGCGCTTGTAGTTTATGTTCAATCGATTGAGGGATTTGTGTTCGATCGATCGAACATAGTTCGATCGATCGAACGAGACATTTAAACGAGGCGTCTTCAGGACACCTCTTCATTTCCCTCACTCTCACTTTCAATCGCTCGAAGACAGAGGGGGGGGGGGGGGGGGGGGCGACTCGGCAATTTTCGTTTCTGGCATCCAAAAGGAAGCCCTGATCAATCCTCTGATCATCCTCATCGTCATCTCATCATCACTTCCATCTCTACTGCGAGTGCTAAACTGAGGTAGGCCCCACTTGTTTGTAGTTTCCTTTTCCTTAATGTTCGTGTTAGAAAATCCCAAAGGGGTGTCCCCTTGGTCTTAGGATCTCTTTTTGTTAGTTAGGTGTTTGTGTAACCTTCGTTTCTTTTCGTTTCTGCGATAGCTGAACACCGCTGTGTTCGATCGCTCGAACTGGTTTCGAGCGATCGAAGGGAAGCTGTTCGATCGATCGAACAATGTTCAAGCGATCGAAGTCGACTCCAGTTCAATCGATCGAACCAAGTTCAATCGATCGAACTTCAGCAGTGTTAGTTTTGTTTCTTTTTCTCCCTGTTCTTATCTGTATCCTGTGTGGTCTTATTTTCAGGACTGCCAGATGAATCTAGTGACGGGCTACCATAAGTCTAAGCCCCTCAGCCGTATTATACCAGATCCGGTGCCCGCACATGGGTTCCGGAATGACGAGGATAGGCTGTGGTACGAGCGGCACTTTCAGACGAGGATGGTGATGGTCGAGCGCCCTATTGAGCACATCTGGACAGAGAGCCCATGGTTCCTTACACGGATCCGCTCTATGCCTCATTGGTTCCACCTCCTGTCGTTGGCCAAGAGTGTCAACCTGTCTTGGATTCGCGGTGCTTGCGCGACTATGATCAGCGACCCGGTTGCACCATTCACCTACCATGCCTTCTTCCGGAGTCGCTCATTCATTATCAGTCCAGCCACCGTTTCAGCCGCGTTGGGGGTACCAGAGGTACCAGATTATGTTTGCCCCCACCGGCCAGATGCACCAGTGACCCCACCATCCACTATTATCCGGGAGCTCACTGGAGGTGCCGTTCCGTCTTGGGATGGTGATGCTTTGATCGAGGACCATTTTCTCACTGATGGCTACCATATGATCCACTTGGTCCTCAGTAACTGCCTCCTAGTGACTTCCTATCGAGAGAAGATCGCGGCTTGGTATGCGCGAGTCTTATATGCAGTGGGGACGGGACAGCCAGTTTGTATATCACGCCTATATATTGACTTTATGGTCCACCCCACCCGTTATATCTCGTCCAAGAAGCACCTGAAGGGTGCTTGGGCTATTCAGAGGGTGATGGCTGAGGCCGGTTTCCCCGTGCTTGCTGGCGATGATGTTCGCCCTTCTCCCCGCAGATTTAGCGAGGCGGCTGCTCGCCGCTCCGACGCCCAGAAGAGGAAGCGAAAGGGGAAAGGGAAAGCAAGAGTGAGGGGGAGGAAGAAGAGGCGTGGTGGGACGGACACGGAGGCCGGAGCTTCAGGGACACCTACTGAGGTGGAGGAGCTTGATTCGGATGATGAGGATGATCCAGTTGCTGCGGTTCAGCAGTTTGAGCTGCGACAGCGGTCGCAGACTCAGGCCCAGGGAGAGTCTTCTTCTTCTGTGCCTCTCCCGACAGTTCACGAGCTATTATTGGAGGAGAGAGAGTCCAAGATTAGACTCGAGGGCCGGATAGACCATCTCCAGACTTTACTGGAGTCCATTTTGATTCATATCGGGGTTGAGTCGACTGTTCATTCTACCCCGCATCCATCGACGACCCCGTCTGCACCACCTACCACTGTGCCATCATCCGATGCTGCCTCAGATTCTGAGGCTGCTGATCCTTTTTCCACCGCTGCTTCCGAGCCATCTGCTGCCGCCCCTGCTACTACCGTATTGCCGCCTACTCCCATCGACATCCCTTCTGATATAGCCGATGATACGCCGTCTGGGGTCGATTAGTTTTCGTTGGGGAGGTGGTACTTATGTATTTTTAGTTGGTTGGATATATGTTGGTGGCTTTGGTTATATTATGTGGTTAGTTGTTTTTTTTTTGTATGGACATTATGTATCTCTGTTTGTATTTTATTATGTTCATATTACAGTGGTTTGGTTTGTTGGATCATGGTTTTATCGTGTTATTCTTATTTATTGATCCTGTTTGTTTTGGAGATTGTGTTCTACTTTTCTATGCTAGGTTGCTTTGCTAGCGATCATCATTTGCTCTATACAGGTGATACCCATCTAATTTATTTATTGAAAATCAACTTCTGGGGACTTTGTTGTTTTCAGTTGGGGGTAGGAGACAATAGATAGGTATACACCCGTAATAATCAGGTTTTGCACTTAGATATGTTTTAAATTTAATAATGAGAACACAGTCTGTTAAAATTTTAAAAATTCTTAATCGTATTGTTAGAATAACTCTGAATAATCTCTCCTGCTTGTTGATTAGACAATGACACATTTGTAGTATTCTCATCTTTTTTATGGATTAAATCCACGCGTTTTTCTGTATCACTGAAATAAATTGCATTTGTAAAGCTATTATGTACCCAACACTTTTGTGCACTAATTGGCAGCCATGTAGAAAACTTAAAAATTGAGTTAATATGATTATTGTGCGAAAAAGAATAAGTAGTGGAGGCTAATAACCCTTTGTGAGCTATTGAGCCAGTCGTCATTTCTGAGGGGATTCTCATACATTGTCGAATGGTCTTTTCTTGCATATATTTCGTGAATTCGTTGTTAAGTCTCAGTTTTCTTTAAAGTTTTGACTGCTTGTTAGAGGAGAACGTTCAAGATTTACCAACTAAACTCAATGAACACTTAAGTGCTAAAAATTGAAAGTTGAGAAAATGATTCAAGCCATCGTTTACCCATTCTTTTACCTGATATAACTATCACCTACATTCATTGAATGATTTCATCCCTGATCCCACACCTCAATCAAATATTTCTAATGGAATCACAAGAATCCAAATCCTTGATCTATACCTTGACCTCATTGAGCCTTTTGATAAAACTTGTTGAGAATGAGTCATCAAAGTATGTGAAATGGAAGGAAGTTGTTGTGGGATGTTGCAGGTATTCTATTCCAGGTTAAAAAAAAAAAATAAAATAAAAATGAAATATGAATGAATGATGAATGAAGGAGAAGAGAAAAAGAGTATAAGAAATGAATGGGAGATTGGGTGGAGAAAAGAATTAAGGATAAAAAGAGAAGTTGAAATTCCATCACATACTAAAAAAGCACACTCTTCTCTACAACCCTCCTACCTACTAAATAAAAGCCGCAAGTCAAAGTCTTGAAGATTCTCAATAATTGATTTGAACATGGACGTGTGAGTTGAGTTATCCACGGTATTTCGCTCCTCTAGTAAGTAGTGTTCCATTCATGAGACTATACACTCTTAAATGTCCGTTTTTCATAGAGTCCAGTATGAAAGCATTAGTACTTATAATCTCATCCTTATCAAAGCTTTCATACGATGTGCGATCATTGTAAAGCAAGTTTCTGAGAGACGTTATTTTTGAGTGTGACCAATGTGAGAATTGAGCTAAAACTGCAAGTTTTCCAAAGTACAATAGTTTATATAACTCTTAATAAGGTTGGACGCATGATTGTTAATTTCACACACACACGGGTGCATGATGGTAATACATGTGTTATATTTTACTTGGTGATATGGGGGAGCATGTGGGTCTCTTTCATGGGTTGATAGAGGATATTATATTATTGTAGAATTGAATTAACAATTTAATGGAAGGGTGAATTCTACAAGTTATTCTAATTCTTTTTGAGCTTAAAATTGAGAATTTTGTGGGTATATTCACTGCAAACCCTCACGAGACAATACTCGTCCACTAGGGGGAACCTAGGGGTTTAACGGCTTGTTGCATTCGCTAAATGCAACCGCGATTCCTGCGAAAGTGAGTTAGGATTTTTCATTTTATCTTAGTTTAGGTTGTTTTTAGTTTATTTTATTTTCGCTTTATCGCTAGGGACTAGCAATAAGCTAGTTGGGGGTTGTGCAAAGCGGGGGTATTTGTAAAATACAACCGCGCTAAAGGAAAGAATTGTATTAATTTTTATCACAACTTCCCGTTTTATCTGCGATTTGCATTGCAAGGCTAATTTCTATACACTATGATTAATCTATGATAAGTTGTATTGTTTTAGCTGTTGTTTGTGCAGATTACTGCTGTGTGGACTAAACAGATGAACATCAGAATAAATGGAATGCTGGAATGAAAACAAAAGAAGTCAAAGCTGAAAAGTGAAGTTCGATCGATCTTAGAAGGTTCGATCGATCGAGCGTTCGATCGCTCAAAGAGAGTAGAAGCGCTTGAGGCTTAAGGGTTCGATCGATCGAGAGCAGTTCGATCGATCGAACGGGGTATTTTCAGTAACATTTGCGTGCGCAGCAGATGCGGGTTTTAACCCTAGTTTCTTAGGTTTTCTTATATATAGGAGTATTATACACGTCCATAGGGACGCCCTTTTTACATTTTAACAGTTTTATATAGAGAGATAGAGAGTTTGCTTGGTTTTTGTAGGTTATTCATTGAAGTTTCATTTGTGAGTTGGATTTCTCTAAGTTTAATACGAGTATTCTTCATTCCAGGTTATATATTTATTGCTTATTCATATTCTGCACGTGTTAGACGTAGTTCAATCGCTTGTTTTACAGTGTTGCATGCTAGATATTTATAAAACCATAGATTTTATAGTTTTCATGAATAACTCACAATCAAACAAGGTGTTAATGATTTCGTACGTTAGATATCAATCCTCGACACTCCAGACGATGTCTGAGTAGTCCCAGGTTGGGAGAACACGATGAAACAGTGATCTCCAGCCTCTGCCATGCAGCAGAATAATCGCTGTGTTCGATCGATCGAAGTCAGTTCGATCGATCGAACCAGAGACAGTCAATCGATCGAAGTCAGTTCGATCGATTGAGGGATAAAGGTCTTCGATCGATCGAAAGCGCGTCGATCGATCGAACTCTCGGATTCTTGAGGATGTTCCCTGCAGTATTCCAGGACTTTTTGTTTTAGGATTTGTTATCATTCTGTCCCAAATAAATGCTCAGTTTGTCAAAACAGTTTTAAAACTAGGGCCCTAAGGCATTTTCTTTCAATACATTTTGCAAACCATCTTCAATGCTAACACCATTGAGGATGCGAGTCTTAACTATTGGATTAAACCACTTTTAAGTATTTTAATTTCACTGTGATGATATGGTCCCGGTCATGAAAGGGCTATAGAATCTCTATCTTTAGAGGAATACGGAAAACTGTGGGTAATATACTCCTTTGTGCTTCAAAGCAAATGCATGGTAGATGGTTAGATTACTGTGAATTCGTGTAATCCCAACACTTTCTTTTAAAGTTAAACATCTTAATTTCAAGTACTGTTTAATTAGCTAGTTAGATCGTTAGTCATTTTCTTTAGTAATTTTAGCTGTGGAACTTTGTGTTCCGCACCATCGTTCAATCTTATTCATTTTATTTTATTTTCTTTAGAGGTTAGTCTAATTCGATAGGTCAACACCTTCCCTGTGGGATCGACCTGGTCTTACCAGATATTACTTGCACGTCTACCTACACTTGGGTATTACACAAGAGCGCACAAGATTTTTCTCGTGTCAGCTGTATTAAAATGTTTTTTTTATAAAAAGTTAGATACATGTCTTAGGGAACTTCTCCAAAAAGTAGAACCTCTTTACCATTTTTGAAGTTTGAGAAATAAGAGTTTTGGGAACAGTGGACCAGGACTATCCACTGTTCTTGTACAAATCATAATTAATTCTACAAAAATCATGTGAAGCTTTATTTGGCTTAAAAAGAAATATATTTCATTGTAGTTTATAACAAATAATCCCATGGACATGTCATGATCTTAAGGTTTCTGAAAAGTTGTTTTAAACAGACTCTGTTATTCTAAAAGTTTGGTATCATTTGACAATGCAATGCAAAATATAATGGAAGTTCATGAATCATGTTAATCAACTTAATCTAAGCTTTTGAACTCTGATCAATTTATACTAGATGACTTCTAAATCAAGTTTTATTCATTAATTGTTGTTGAGTGATCAAGGTAAGACCATTTTGTATACATAATCATGATTGTAGTTAACCTTAGAAAATTCCAGAATAGTTGTATCAAATTCAAGCGCTTCGAAAACAATCTTAACTCGATTATATGCTCACAAGTTTACATCGGCATATAGATACATGAGTTAGGAATCATCACCAAAAAGCGGAATATCGATGACTATTATAGATTTTCTGAAATTCAAGCACAAAGAGACCATGTTCAAATCTGTCAACCGATTTCTCAATAATTTTTAAAAATAGCATATGGATCCTAGAGGTTCTCAAAACGGATCGAATGAAAGATAATTCATCAAAGTTTACCCAAAAAATTTGAAATCCATCATACTATGGGTTTTGATGGACCAAATCCTATGGACAAAACCAATCTGTTTTGCTGAATTTTATCTAATTCATTTTAATGTGTGAGGAATACATCTTAGGTGATGGTTGAAGCTTATTTTGAGAGCTCAAGCTCATAGATTTACTTGATTAACATAATTCCCAATCAATTTAGCCCTCAAGTTATATGAAGAACTCTAGATCATGGATCAAAGGGACTTATAAATATCCTATTGGAGATGAAGTTCAATAGGAATTCTAGGAAATAGGAATAATCAAGAAATAGGTATGAACATAGGAATCATCATTCTCATAGATCATACTTCCAAACCATCATAGAATTAAAAATGGATACATATATATAATCATGTATGCATGGATCTAAACTAAAATGGAAAAATGAAATCAAAATTGAAAGTCAAAGTGAAAATCAATTTCTAATTAAGAATTATCAATAAAATCAATAGAGACTTGGATCTAGCTATGTGAGTGTGTGAAGAACAAGAGAGGAAGAAGATGATTTTTCTAAAAAATAAAATAAAACTAAACTTGACCCAAGTCTTATAGATCTATATACAAAAGCAAGAATTAGAGATGAATTGGATGTTTACCTCTTGGAGGATTCTCAATTATGCAATCAAAGTTGATTTGAAGGATATTTTTTCTTCAAGTGTTCTTCAAGTGTTCTTCAAGCTCTTCAAGCACTCATCCATAGAAGTTTGAGGGAAGTAATTAATGTCGAATTCATCTAATCTAATTATCTTGAGATTATCTTAGGAAAATTTTAATCTTAATTCACTTCATCTCTCTAGAAATTTCTCTTGAATTCTAAGTATATTCTTGTATCTTGCAAGTATATGAACTAGTACTCTAGTATATTCCAAGATCACTCAAGATGATCTCATATGAGATGTATGAGATCTATATATAGAGTTTTGAAAACATAACTCTTAAGTTATAGGGTTACAAAAGAGATTTTAGAGGTTAGAAATGGGTTAAAATGGTCATATCGGTGCCTAAACATAGTTTTCAGGCAATTTCTTCACAGTGGGAGGCTTCTAGAAGGATCTAGAACTCAAAAAGCTCGATAGAGGGGGCATTATATAGGTGGCAGCTTTGGTGGGACCCAACACCCCATTAGTGGGACCCTCCACCTGCTTTTTTTCATCCTCTGGTTGCCCTTATGCCCTGTTTTAAATATTACGTGCACTGCTTTTCCAGATTTTTGTAAAAATCTTTTTGGTGTTCAAAATTGTCTATTTATGTTCCATTGGAAATCTATCGAGTTGAATTTCAGTATAAAAGTATTCTAAGAGGTTTTGAAATGAAAATTGAAGTCCAGTTGAAGCCTTGAAGTCCTCCAGAACTTTCGTCTTTTTGAAATCAAACTACTTCTTTTTCAAAATTGCTTTTCAATGTGCGTCGATTTCGAAATTTACTTAAAAAAATGAATCTCTAGACATCTAGAATACTGCGTTTAGAACACTTTGCATTCATATAACCCTGAGTGAATATGAATTTTGAGAGACGATTTTGACAAAATTGGGATTTATGAATGGAAAAGGGCTTTTATGACCTTAAAGTCACTTTCCGAAGTTCGATCTTTCGATTGTATGGAATCCAGTACCTTCCAGGGGTACTTTTCATCATCAAATCTACCCTAAATCCTATCAGTGTGGTCAAAATTGGGTGGTACAGTTTGCCCGTCTTTGGCAGAGCTTGTTGTGAACGGTGTGAACTGCAAGTGAGTTCCAAAGCTAGAACGCACCCAATATCTATACTGAGAAGTTTTAGGAAAACAGAAATCTACAAAAATCAAGAAATTCAAAATTTAAGAAAATCAAGAAACTACGAAAGTAAGAATGCAATGCAATGCTGGGTAGAGGTTGCTAAATCTAAGCTGCTACTGGTCGTGCTCCACTGGAGCTGCCTACATATCCTTTCCAGGAATCAGACCATGGCATAGTTCAAGCGTGCCAGAGGACAGAGAACACATAAACAACAATACAGATGAAATGCTCCTATCCTAGGATGCAAATGTAGTATGAAAATGTGAATGTGCAGGTGCTAAAGGAATCGTCCTCCAAAATTTAATGCAAGGGATGCGATGACTCTCTCTCACATTCGGAAACTTTTGACACAATCTCTCCTATTGATTCAGGTTTCTTAATGAAGAGGGTTCTAGATAAATCTTATTCTCAACATGTCTTATGATAATTTTCAAACTTGACTTAGTCCTAAACATGATATGATCTTAAACTTGACCTTCCTTAAACTCATATCAATTTTATACTTGGGCGTGGTCTTAAACTCGACATATGATCTTAAACTCAATCTAAAACTCGACATGATCTTAAACTTAATCTAAATCTCGACCTGATCTTAAACTCGATCTAATCTTAAACTTGATATGATCTAAAACATGATCCTAAACTCGATCTAAAATATGACCTTAAATTAGATCTAAAACATGATCTTAAACTCGATCTAAAACTTGACATGATCTTAAAATCGATCTAAAACATGATCTTAAACTCAATATAAAACTCGATATGATTTTAAACTTGATCTAATCTTAAACTCGACATGATTGTAAACTCGATCTAATCTTAAACTTGACATGATCTTAAACTCGATCTAAACCTTGACATGATCTTAAACTTGATCTAATCCTTAAACTCGACATGATCTTAAACTCGATCTAATCTTAAACTCGACATGATCTTAAAACTCGATCTAAAACTTGACATGATCTTAAACTCAATCTAAAACTTAAACTCGACATGACCTTAAACTCGATCTAATCTTAAACTCGATTTTGTCTTAAACTTGACCTGATCTTAAACTCCGTGATCTTAAACTCGATCTAATCTTAAACTCAATTTTGTCTTAAACTTAATTCAATCTTAAACTTGATCTATAACTCGACATGATTTTAAACTCGATCTAATCTTAAACTTGATTCTTAAACTTGACTTGATCTTAAACTCAACATGATCTTAAACTCAATCTAATCTTAAACTCGATTCTGTCTTAAACTTGATCAGATCTTAAACTCGATCTAATCTTAAACTCGATTCTATCTTAAAATTGAATTGATCTTAAACTTAATTTATAACTCAACATGATCTTAAACTCGATCTAATCTTAAGCTTGGACGATTTCTAATGAAGCATGTTTTTAAACTTGGACAATTTTTGAGAGTCCTAACCACTTGGATGATCTCTAAAGTAACATGTCTTTTATACCCAGACAATTTCTTATGAAGCATGCCTAAACACCTGGACGATTGATGAAAGTCCTCTACTATGGAAATTGCTAAGATACTTGTATATAGGATCATGACCAGTTCTAAAGCAAGTTCTGAGTAGAGGCAAGGGCTCATATTCTGGAATCTCTGTCGATCTGAAGTTGATGATGGTGCTTCGACTAGTTCAAATACTCTTGCAAACACATTGAGCTTTTTCTGACATTATTCTGAATTCTGATTCATCTTCTGTAAAACCTTTCTGGATGTAATTTTCGAGCGATAGTAGATCCAAATGTCCATGTTCCAGGACGACATATAATTAACCCAAAACAACAAGAGTTCACTGTAAATCATCAATTTTTAACTATTTTCAAGATGCGGTCCCCTCGATTCTTCGTACCTAGAGACTTCTATTCAATCCTGAATGGCTTTTAACCAAGATTCAAATTCCAAAGGGTCGTCAGACCAATTTCAACAAGTTTCAAGCACTCTTTATATATTAAGATTAGACCAATCTAGGGTCAAAACAAAGTTCCCAATATCACAATTCTGATCCATGATTGATAGGTAATCAAAAAGACCTGATATTTTTGATGTGATTAATAAATCTTCAATCAATTTTAGCAGATATTCATGCAAGGCACACTAATCTATTTCAACACTAGCTCAACTCAACACCCAAGGCCGCTCTTCTGATTAATGTTTTTCCATCAAACACTCGATGCTTCATCTAGACTAGGATTAATTGATACAATAACAATGATTAGAACTTCTACTCGTATCCACCTTCTGATGCTCTTAGAGTTTTACAATTCATAAAAGATCACTCTGGACCCACACACTTGAGATCACAGACTACACGACGACAAACTTGACCATGATAGACATCGACACAAGAAGATAACAATCTTGATACTAAAATGGAAGTTTGGAAGAGACAACTCAATTTGTCATGATGTAATGCACATTTGTTATGTTTGACGTATCTCGCTTTTCATGTGCGCTTCTCATCTTAGTATGATAATACCTAACTGATAAAGTAATGCTTTGAAAATACTCCATATGGATCTTAATTAATCTTTTGCTTTCTCTGAAATATGCTTCAAATTAGTGCCTTAGCTAATAGAATAAGAGACAATTCATTTTAAATGTTTTCAAAGATATATATATACTTGATGATTCAGGATTCATTTATAATATGGAAGGGGGTACAGGCGAATGATGTTTGCCCCTAGCTGACGGGGATAAATGAAAGTTTGGACAATCGCAGTTTGCCCCTAGTTTGCAAGGTTTAGGGACTGAGAGCCAGGGAAGCTTGCCTACTTATCCCCAAGTGGGAATTAGGTCCAAAGTAGTTCTACCAAGGTCTTGAAAGAAGGTATTTGAAGTATATCTGAGTGTTTCAGGAGTAGTGACTGAACCGAGTAGGTTACCTACGTATCCCCAAGTAGGAATCAGGTCAAGCGTAGTTCCTCAAAGGCTAGAGGTTTTGAAAGAGGAAGGATTCAAGAATTGGGGGCTTTTCAAGCCATGTTGTCAGACAGATTTTCTGAAGCAGGTCACTTGTGGTAGCATTGAAAGAAACTAAACTAACTCTCATTTTTCTTTTCTCTTTTTTTTTTTTATGATTGATTCTTTTCACCTTTTCACTAGCCAGCCAATTTTACATTTCTCATCATACATGATACATATTTTCGGAACAAGATTAGCCCTTCATTTTTTGGGCTTACTTAAAGAAATTGCAAATCAAAGCTTTAGGTTTTCATCCTAGCGAGCTTCTTCTTTTTTATTTATTTATTGTTTATTTTTTTATTTGAGAGAAGTAGTTCGTTTGAAATGTTTGGCTACCATCAAGGACGAAGTGTTTATGGCTTGCAAGTTAGACATGTTTGAATGACTCATATTTCTGGGCTCAAGATTTTGAAATGGGAAGATCAGGGAATTAAGCTAGTCCTGAGTCACTATCTAGTATATCTTTTCAAGATTTAAGCAAAAGCATCTCAAGATTCTTAAAGTAAGACTAATCAATTCTTAGCTTTCTTCGGCATTAGCGTAAAATCAACTTTGACCCTTTCAGGATTCTTTTGAATGCACAAAATTATCAGCAGTGTATTTTTCACAATAATCAGAGAAGTGACACTTTCAACTTAGTGATTCATTCATTCATGACTAGGCACAATTAATCAAGCAAATCAAGATCTTATTTCATTACTAGAAAGAGAAGGATTACAGTACTCGATGTAGACTCAAAGCAACTTGACGATAGACAGACTCAACAACAAGACTTAAATTATAAAACATAAAACATACTGGACTCGATTCGACTGGATCTTAAGTGGAGCATCACTGTGTTTTTCTTATTCTTCTTAATCATCTATTTGGCTTCAACAAGCAGCTATTCCAAACATAATCACTTCATCACTTTCTTGAGTTTTCCATTCTCCACCAAAGGCTTAAGCTCCTTGGTTAACCCTTCAGGCCCATACTCATTGTCTTCGAGGCACTAATAATCTTCCTTGGTAGATTGTATCTAGTTCATCTTCACAATATTAGGCAAAATTTTGTGGGTTATTGGCTGCCCTAAAGCTGAGATATAAATTGTCGGGTCATAGTGTGCAGACCCCATCTCAAGAGAATAGATATTTTGTGGCAGTGGGGGAGCGATGACACCATTTTCAATCAGGTTCTGAATTTTATGCTTAAGCCTCCAACATCTATCTGTGCTATGCTCACGTTCTTGGTCAAAATCGCAGTACAAATGGGTTCTGAACTTTGGCAAAAGCGGATCTAGCTCTAGCCTAGGTTCCAATTTCTCCATGTACCTTTTTTCTAGCATCCTCTTAAGTGTAGTGCTCAAGGACATTCCCAATTTAGAAAACTCCCTCTTTTCTTTTGACTGCCCCTAGTTCTGTTTTTCCCTTGCAAATCTAACATTTTTCTTTGGCAATTGTGCTGCTAATGCATTGCTATCAGTTAATGGATGATTGTTCAAATAAAGAGGCCCTTTGAACTTTTTCGAAGGCCTTGCATTGGGTATAAAAAATAATCCCTCCTAATCAATTCTTCTGCTCTCGCGGGTCACATTCTCTAGTATACCACTCTTGGTGAGCTTGTAAGGATTTCTTGATCCAGAGTTTGTATTCTTAGATTAGCCAATCTTTTAAACCACTCATTATCATCACAAGGCGCAAGAGGTGGAGTCGGAGGTATTGTGTCAGCCAATTGCTTTATCACACCCATCATTTTCATAAGCAGTTCACTAATTTGGTTGACAATAGATTCTATAACAGTCATCCTAGCATCCATATCGGCTTGATGTGTTATCTTTCCAACCCTGACTGATTCGGCTGATCTTACCCCAAACTCTGATATGATCAAATGACTATTCGGAGCTCTGACCTAGGAGGGAGTACAACTTTTCGGTCCTATCTTATTTTTTAGTTTATTAGGGATTTTCTAAATAATCAGGTATCTTATTGCAAAAGAATTTTCAAAGAATGATATTTGCAAAAGTGGATTTATAAAGATGGAAAGTCTTTTCCTTTCAAAAACATTTTCTAAAATCAAAGAAATCTTTGTTTCAAAATAATTAGGAAAACAATTGTTCTTTTCAAAATGTATTAGAGGCGTCGCACTCGTGAGTCGTTTATGCAATGCTCGTGTAGTGTACGCAATGCAGATAAAATGCAATATAATCTAAATGCAATGCACCTTAATCTAGCTTAGACCTAGCATATCAGCACATAAGCACATAAGATTCCTTGAGTATGCTAATTACCTCCTAATCCAATCATTATCCAAGGATTTTTAGTTTTGAAATTCTTGATGGCACAGGTTTACAAAAATTGAATTTTTTATTAAAACCTTGAAAGAAGGGGGATTTGTAATTTTCAAAAGCACTTTTGAACCATCAACATTTGAGGTATGAAATCATGATTCTTGAAAATTGAGGTAGGAAATTGGATTTTCTGAAATTTGAGAGGAAAAAATTCGAAATTGAATCATCAAAGTGTGAAATCATGATTTTTTTTTTCTTGAAAACCAAATTAGGAATTTTGAAATTCTCTAAAATCTAAGAGGAGGTTTTAAAATTGAATCATCAAAGTAGGAATTTTGAAATTCTCTAAAATCTAGGGAGAGCTTTTGGAAGGATTTTGTGAAAGGAATTTCAAAGCAAATTTTCAAAAGGGATTTTCCCGGAATTTTCAAAAGACTCGGGTTTTTCAAAGAAGTGCTTATATTTTCAAAATTTTCAAAAATTATCCTCGAATAATGATTGGATATTTGGATAAAGACCATACTACTCTCGAGGAATCCTCCATACAAGGTTTGATGATGTCTTCGCATACACGTCCTCATCATCCACATAATCCCTTACGGGCAAATGTAAATAATTCATCACATTATCTTAATCAAAGATGATAATCAAAACACTAATTGAAGGGTTATATTGAAACTATATGCAAAGGCAGGGTTTTAGTCTCATAAAGGGTCCATTAGCAAGCTCAGCGGTCAGGTTGACCGCCTCCCCGAGGGCATGCCATTCACACATGGGCTCTATATACCACACGCAGTACAAGGATAACGGTGACTATCTATTACCAAAGTCTCTTGACAAATGGAGGAAAGAGGGCCCTCCACCCATAAGGCAATAGTCTCACGCAGTCCCAGTGAAAGAACAATACAAGTGCAAATTCAGGCAGAAACAACACGATTATCAAATTAATAACAAGGATATTTATTGGCTCAAGTCAAACCCTCGAAGAACAAGAAACCATCAATTTCATGTTCAAATCCCCAGTAGAGTCTCCAGATTTTAGAAACAACATTATCGAATTAATAACAAGAATGTTTATTGGCTCAAGTCAAAATTTTGAAGAATAAGAAACCATCGATTTCATGTTTAAATCCCTAGTGGAGTCGCCAGATTGTGGACCACACGTGCGGGTGTCCTGGCATTTTTCCCTCGATAGTGTCCCGGGATGGATCCCAAGGAGCACACTTTAGGGAAAACTAGGATTTCCTCACACGGTCCTAGAGACAAAGAGTCGCCACCACCCAAGTTTGATTCACCCAAAATTGAATAAGGCTACTCGCCCTTTATTACCAGAAACTAGGTTCGGGGGTCATGGTATGAGAGGGGAAGGAGCCCGAGTAGGACTAAAGCACCCCCTCCTCGCCCTACCGAATGGTAGGTCTTGATTCAAATATCCTTGTTCTTAATTAATAATTGGTGTTGTTTCCTTAAACATACTAGATAGTATATACATGTCAAAAAGGTAACATCTAAGGAAAATCATGTCAAGAGATTAAATCAAGTAGAAGTTGAATGCACATGCAATATAAGATATAGGTATACTTACAGTGGCTAGTCCCACCCAGGACTGATGCAAGTAAAGGAAACATGTCATGATATGCAAAAGGGAACGAGAAGACTTACATTGGGTTGACTCAAGCGGAGTCGCAAAAAGAAAAATAAGGAAGGAAACGTGTAATGCAATCATGCAACAATCCTAAATAAGATGTCTCTAACATATAAGCATATAAATGAGGACTACCCTAAAGGAAATGTGTCGTTGAAAATAAAGTTGTAAACCTAGAAAAATTCTAAGAGAAAGGATAGAGATGGTACGCGATACATGGGCACTAAGCCACATGTAGACAAGGCAAACCCACAAATCGAAGTCCGGATCCACGGTGTTCAATTCTCTGCACTAAGACACCAAGAAATATCCAAGCATTGCAAAAATACAAGCAAACAAATGATATGCATGATAAACAAGAAAAAGACGTCATCTATCAAATTTCTAGATTCAGTAACCTCTAATGAATCCTATCTAAAGTGGACTTAAACATGAGCTGGATTAAAACCCTTTTACAGAAAGTTAGATACATGTCTTAGGGAGCTTCTCCAAAAAGTAGAACCTCTTTGCCATTTTTGAAGTTTGAGAAATAAGAGTTTTGGGAATAGTGGACCAGGACTGTCCACTGTTCTTTTAAATATCATAATTAATTCTACAAAAATCATGTGAAGCTTTATTTGGTGTCAAAAGAAACACATTTCATTGTAGTTTATGAAAAAAAAAATCCCAAGGACATGTCATGATCTTAAGGTTTCAGAAAAGTTATTTTAAACAGACTCTGTTATTCTAAAAGTTTGGTATCATTTGACAAAGGAATGCAAAACATAATAGAAGTTCATGAATCCTGTTAATCAAGTTTTGTATCATTTGACAAAGGAATGCAAAACATAATAGAAGTTCATGAATCCAGTTAATCAAGTTAATCTAAGCTTTTGATCTCTCATCAATTTATCCTAGGTGACTTCTAAATTATGTTTTATTCATTAATTGTTGTTGAATGATCAAGATATAACCATTTTGTATACATAATCATGATTGTAGTTAAACTTAGAAAATTCCAAAATAGTTGTATCAACTTCAAACGCTTAGAAAACGATCTTAATTCGATTGTATGCTCACGATTTCACATCAGCATATAGATACATGAGTTATGAATCATCCCCAAAAAGCAGAATATCAATAACTATTATAGATTTCTAAAATTCAAGCACAAAGAGACTATGTACAAATCTGTCAACCGATTTCTCAACAATTTCTAAAAATAGCATATGGATCCTAGAGTTCTCAAAACAGATCGAATGAAAGATAATTCATCAAATTTTACCCAAAAAATTTGAAATCCATCAAACTATGGGTTTTGATGGACCAAATCCTATGGACAAATCCAATATGTTTTGCTAAATTTTATCTAATTCATTTTAAAGTATGAGGAAAACATCGTAGGTGATGGTTGAAGCTTATTTTGAGAGATCAAACTCATAGATCTACTTGATTAACATATTTTCCAATCAATTTAGCCCTCAAGTTCTATGAAGAACTCTAGATAATGGATCAAAGAGACTTATAAATATCCTATTGGAGATGAAATTCAATAGGAATTCTAGTTAATAGGAATAATAAAGAAATAGGTATGACATAGGAATCATCCTTCTCATAGATAATACTTCCAAACCATCATAGAATTAAAAATAGATACATATATATTATCATGTATGCATGGATCTAAACTAAAATGGAAAAATAAAATCAAAATTGAAAGTCAAAGTGAAAATCAATCTCTAATTAAGAATTATCAATAAAATCAAAAGAGACTTGGATCTAGCTATGTGAGTGTGTGAAGAACAAGAGAAGAAGAAGAAGATGAGTGTTCTAATAAAGAAAATAAAACTAAACTAGACCCAAGTCTTATAGATCTATATACAAAAGTAAGAATTAGAGATGAATTGAATGTTTAACTCTTGGATGATTCTCAATTATGCAATCAAAGTTGATTTGAAGGATCTTTTTTCTTCAAGTGTTCTTCAAGCTCTTCAAGAACTCATCCACGGAAGTTTGAGGGAAGCAATTGATGTCTAATTCATCTAATCTAATTATCTTGAGATTAGTTTAGGAAAATTTTGATCTTAATTCACTTCATCTCTCTAGAAATTTCTCTTGAATTCTAAGTATATTCTTGTATCTTGCAAGTATATGAACTAGTACTCTAGTATATTCCAAGAACACTCAAGATTATCTCATATGAGATGCAGGAGATCTATATATAGAGTTTTGAAAACTTAACTCTTCAGTTACATGGTTAAAACATAGATTTTAGAGGTCAAAAAAGGGTTGAAATGGTCATTTCGGTGCCTAAACGCAGTTTTCTCGCAATTTCCTCGCAGTGGGAGGCTTCTAGAAGGGTCTGGAACTCAAAAAGCTTGATGGAGGGGGCACTATATAGGTGGTAGCTTAGGTGGAACCCGCCACCCTATAAGTGGGACCCGCCACCTACTTTTCTTCATCTTCTGGTGCCCTTATGTTCTATTTCAAATATTACGTGCAATGCTTTGCCAGATTTTCGTAAAAATGGTTTTGGTGTTCGAAATCGTCCATTTATGTATTGTTGGAAAGCAGTTGAGTTGAATTTTAGTATAAAATATTTTAGGAGGTTTTGAAATGAAACTTGAAGTCCAATTGAAGCCTAGAAGTCCTCCGGAACTTTCATCGTCTTTTTGAAATCAAACAACGTCTTTTTCAAAATTGCTTTTCAATGTGCTTGATTTCAAACTTTTCTTCAAAAAAGAATCTCTGGACATCTAGAATACTATATTCAAAACAATTCGTGTTCGTATAACCCTGAGTGAATATGAATTCTAAGAGGCGATTTTGAAAAAACTGAGATTTATGCATGGAAAAAGGGCTTTTCTGAGCTTAAAGTCACTTTTCGAAGTTTAATCTTTCAATTGTGTGGAATCCAGTACCTTCCACGGGGTACTTTTCATCATCAAATCCTCCAAGACATTATCCACCCTAAATCCTATCAGTCTGGTCAAAATTGGGTGCCTATAGATAAGTCATATTGTAGGCAATAAAGTGGGCTGATTTGGTTAGTCGATCAACAATTACCCAAATGACGTCGTGGTTTTGCTGAGACATTGGCAGTCCCATAGTGAAGTCTATGGTGATATGCTCCTATTTCCATTCTCGGATCGGTAGTGGTTATAGTAATCCTGAAGGTTGTTGGTGTTCCCTCTTGACTTGCAGACAAGTAGGGCACTTGGCTACATACTCTGTGATTTCTCTCTTTATGCCTTCCCACCAAAAGTTCCTCTTTGAGTCTTTCTACATCCTTGTTCTACCGGGGTATATGTCATCCTCAACTTATGTGCTTCATCCAAAATGTCTTTCCTCAAACCATCTATGTCGGGTACACATAATCTGCCCCTACATCTGAGTCCTTCATTCGTTCCAATATTCCATTCAGTCGGATCCTTTGTTGATGCTCTCTCGAACCATTTCTTCAATCCTCCATCCTCCTTTCGAGCTTCAAGTATTCGGTGAATGAGGTTTAGTTGCACCATAAGACATCCAAAAGTTCGTCCATCACCTGGTCTTGCAGCCTGAATGTCGAATTCCATCAAAGTTTCTAAAGCTTTCCATTTCTTGATTATAAACGAAGCAATTAATCTATGGGGTTTTCTGCTCAGAGCATCTGTGACTACATTTGCTTTACCGGGTTGGTACTACAAATTAAAGTTATAGTCCTTAAGTAGTTCTATCCAACGTCGTTGTCTTATGTTTTGTTCATTTTGAGAGAATAGGTATTTCAAGCTTTTGTGATCCAAAAACAAGTCGAACTTCTTTCTGTAGAGATAGACACGATAAGTCACCTTCTATCACAAAACTATGAGATAGACATGATAAGTCACATTCTAAGTGAACTCCCAACATCTCGTGATCACTTTTCCGATTCCTTGCCGGCATTCACACCTGCAATGGTTATTTGAATAACTACATGTATTTCAATTCGTTTAACCTAACGCTTAGTGAATAAAGCAACAATGCACATAAATGATGCGCGCATTCACATTCTCTACATTTCATACTAGTCTCTGAAGTCTCACATGTATGGTCCACGCGGCAAGGTAAGACACGCGTTTCTTTTGTTCAAACGTGCAACCTTATGCCTATAACGACTCCACAAAATGGCTTGGTATCACATGCTCCTTTGACCCAAATAGCAACTAAACATGCTCAAATACATTTCACCATGATTTCAACATAATCAAAATATTTCACCGTACAATTGGGCCTACTTGTCAATATAGCCGCCCAATATGAACTAAATAATATATATCTATGATCTAACACATACTTTTCATACAAAACATAAATACATGTCAAGAAATCATTTCAAAACACATGGTTGAATCACTCACCTCGGATTAACGCTCTAAAAATTTGTTCTAAAGAAAATCGAGCACAAAGATCGTGCAGAAGTCCATCTAGTACAATTCCTATCAATCAAAAGTCTGATTAACAACTTTTTAGGAAAATTCTAGAAAAAAAGTTTTCGGCAAACTTACCCAAACAAGTCCTAGTGGATATCAAAACGAAGCTCTTACCTTTTGGAGCTCAAAAATATGATCTTGGTTGAAAACCAACGGATGAACGGTCGTTATTTTGCATCATGAAGATCAAAGCTTCTAAATCTCCCTTTTGGACTCTCTAGCTTTTAGGTTAGAACTTTTTTGTAAATGAAAATATCTCACCTCTTTCTATATATAGGCACGACTCTAAAAAATTGTGTTTACCTTCCCACAAATTCTCAAGACTCCTAATTATTCTCCAAAACATCTTACACGTCTAATTCATTGCTTCACGAGTGAAAACTATAAATTATAAAAGTTTTCGTTTAAGTTCCATTTGGTTACTAAAACGCAGTCCCGCGTGATTTTACAAAATTACTGATTGGCCTACCAATTATGTAGCGTGTTAATTCGTTCTCACAAGGATACTAAAATTAACAACAGGAATAAATTCTAAACCAGATAATAATACAGACAATGAAATACACAGGTAAACATTTATATTCAAATAAACATTTAGGGTATTCCAAAATGAACGTCTCAATCTCGGAGAGATTTCACAGCATTAGAACATCCATTTTACACAATCTCAAAGGATTCTCTTACACGGATACCAAAATCAACTCATGAGTCACAAATCACCCACATGTGTCATAAAACACAACACATCACATTAGCATGCAAGATAAATGAAATGAAATATGATGAACCAGTACGCAGGTGTTATAGACTGCCCCACTACTATCATAGTATAGTGTAATAGGTGACAATGCCGCTGGTACCACCCCAAGTTCCATGAGGAACTTTTTGAGCTAAACAGCTTCCTTTGCGAATTCACAAGCAGCCACGTACTCAGCTTCTGTAGTTGAGTCTGCAATTCATTTATGCTTAATGCTCCTCCAACTAACAAAGCCACCTCTGAGGGTAAAGAGATGTTGGAACGTCGACTTCCTTAAATCTTTATTTGACATAAAGTTCAAGTCAGTGTAGCCCACTCAAATCAACTCATCGCAGCCATACATAAGCATGTAATCTTTAGTCCTTCTTAAGTACTTATGAATGTGCTTGATGCTATCTAGTGCTTTAGACCTGGATTTGAATGATACCTACGAACCATTTCGACGGCAAAGTAGCTATCTGGTCTAGTACATAACATCGCATACATGAGACTTCCCACTGCCGAGGCATATGGAATTCCGGCCATGCCATTCCTCACCTCCTGTGTCTTAGGACACTAGTCTTGGAGAATGCTAAACCATGCCTGAAAGGTAACAAACCTTTCTTCGAATTATCCATGGAAAATCTAGTTAGTACCTTTTTGATATAACAAGCTTGAGATAATCCCATTATCTTTTGCTTGTGATCTCGAAAGAGCCTTATCCCAAGGACATAGCTTGCCTCTCCTAGATCCTTCATATCAAAAGTACTAGCCAACCAAGCCTTGATTGATGATAATGACCCTACATTATTTCCAATAAGTAGAATGTCATCAACATAAAGTACAAGAAAAGATACCGCCTTACCTTTACATTTCTTGTATACACAAGGTTCATCTAGATTCTGTATGAAACCCAAGGACTTGACTGCTAGGACAGATTAAATGTTCCAACTCCTGGATGCTGCCCAAGCCCATAAATGGACTTTTGTAGCTTGTATACCAAGTTACCTTTTCTGCCAGCTATGAACCCTTATGGTTGTTGCATGTAGATGTCCTCCTCAAGGTTGCCATTCATGAATATAGTCTTAACGTCCATCTACTAGATCTCAAAATATAGGCATACAACAATGGATGAGAGTATTCTGACGGACTTGAGCATGGCTAGTGGTGAGAAGGTTTCCTTATAGTCAATGCCTTCTCTTTGAGTATAACCTTTTACTGTAAGCCTTGCCTTGAAGGACTCAACCTTTCCATTAGATCCTCTTTTCGTCTTGTAAACCCACTTATAACCCTCTAAACATGATTCATAAACTTCCATTGGTTCGATAACCAATTGCTAAGACCCCTTCTGTGACTAGTCTGTTAATCCTGTTTAGATTGATATGACCTAGCCTCATATGCCAAAGCCTTATTAGATTAGTAGAAGGTTCCTTTCTTTTAGATGGTACAATTACCACTGAGTCATTAAGTACCATGTTAGAGTCTTTAGAAATAATTAGAGTAATCACATACAATCTATATGACTTAATACCAGAACACACAAAAGAACCATTTCTTTTGATCACAACTTCAGTTCCAAAAGAGAAATAATAATTTTTAATAGAAAGTTCTGAAATTGAAATTAAATTACATCTCATTAAAGGGACATAAAGTACATCTGATGATACTAAAGTCTTATTGTCTGAAAATTCTATAACTACCACTCCTATAGCAATTGTAGAAACGATTGCACTAGAACCTAGAGTAAGCACCATTTCCCCATCACTGCACCTCCTAGTTGATCTGAACACCTGCAACGAATTACAGATATGATTAGTCACACCAAAATCAATGCATCGAGTGTTCAAAGTATTCGAGATAAAACTTACTTCAATCACATGTGATTTTATTATACCTTAAACTCTCGTAGTTAAGAATTTCGGACAGTTTTTCTTCCAGTGGTCTTTGTCCCTACATTGGAAATATTGTCCTTTACCTTGACCACCTCCCTTCCCCTTACCTTTTCCTTTTCCTTTAGATTTTGCAATCTGCGAGACTGGTCCAACACTTGGACCACTAGTGCCAGCTTTTATTTTTTCCTTTCTTGCCTTTCGGTGCAGATCGGGAAGATGAAGAGCTTTTCTCAATGTTCAAAATGTTTCCCCCAGGCTTGATCACCCCTTCTTCTGCCTGAAGAGAACTCATCAATTCGCTCATAGAAAAATTTAGTTGATGCATGTTACAGTTCAGTTTGAGTTGAGCGAATGATGGCGACAGGGAATTGAGGATCATATCAACTTGGGTCTGTGCGTCGATGTTGGCACCTAGAGTCTCTACTTCATTTAAATTTCCAATCATGTTTAAAACATGTTCCCTGACTGGAGTCCCTTCCAACATCTTTGCACTCATTATCTTTTACATGGCGATCAGCCTAGCGGTCTGCTATGTTCCCTAAACATTTCTTTTAGGGAAGTGATAATGGCACTAGCAAAATCATTTGATTGGTACAGGTATTACAACACACCAGCCATAGAGGCTACTATTTAGCAACAAGCCATAATATTTAATTTCCTACACTTATCGAACTCGTGTCTTGTAGCTACTATAGCATTTTCCATGAGTTCGGCAAGGCATAGGGTAGTGAGGACATATTTGTGATCCTCTGTATTTAAAATGATGTCCAGATTACGTTTCCATTTGATGTAGTTATTTTCAGTTAATTTGTTTTGAGTGAGTATGGTGGCAAGTGGTCTAAATGCAAATCCAGGCTTTTTAAATTCTAAAAAGAATAACTGACAAAATAAAGATGAATATCAAAATTAGACAGCATGAAATGAAAGAATCCTTAAAACTCTTATTAAACGCCAAAGTCGCCGGAATATCGAAACGAAAGAACAAAGTCTCCGTGTGGTGGTTATTATTCGATCTTTCGATTAATCATGACTTGTCGTCTATGCAACTCTTGCAAAAAAGGTCATGACTCCCGAACCTATTTGATCTCTAAGTTTTTGAACAATGCCCCATGTGGGATCCCTTATTCATAGCTTAGCTAGTATGCACCATTAACTAGGATCCAATCATAACCGCTTCAAGTAGTGGCTCCGTGTGGTGGTCACCCTCTAACACGTCTGATTGATCTTTGCTGTAAAAAGTTAGTTGCACAAACAACCATGTATATATAACATAATATATTTCTGTTTGAATCCCTAATTGATTCGTAAATTCCATAAACTCTTTATGGAAGAATTAGGACATGAAAATAGCATCTCTAGTTTTCTGTCACCTTCGATCGATCGAAGGAACTTAATCGATCGAACATTTGATCGAACGAAGGACCTTCAATCGATCGAATATTCGATCAATTGAACTAAGTTTTATTGATTGAACTTAAGATTTCATATATTGATTTGAAATTTTTAGAATGTTATAAAAAAATTAAAATCAATAAATTTTCAAAACTTTTAGACTGTGAAAAATACCTGGATAGAGAAACAGTTTCGATCGATCGATCAAAAAAAATAAAGTTCGATCGATCAAAACAAGTTCTATCACTTGAGGCCAGCATAGTTTTGATTGATCGACAGACAATTTTGATCGATCGAAACAAGTTTGATTGATCAAAACTTCCATGCATCCAATGCTATCATAGATTTTTTTTTCTACTGCAAAACTGCTATAGAAACAGATTTGTGATGATGCAGTTTCGAAAGCAATCCTAAAACTATCATGCAAATCAAACTAGTGTTCCATAAACGCATTTATAGATCCACATAAGCATGGCTATAATACCAGTTGATGGATTTATGTTTTGAAAAACTTTAAATCATGCGCAGCAGAAAAATAGTTTATAAAATTTTATTGGTAGCTCGGATCTAATACTCATCAACTCTATATATGAGTACACAAGAGGGATAAGAATGTTACCTTTATGTCTTGAACCCAATTCGAATTTCTTTACTTCCAGTAGCCTTCTTTAGTTGGTCTTCACCTTTATGTCTCCAATGAACGCTCCCAAAAAGACTAGGGTTAGTAGGAACCCTAAAAAAAGAGGATATAGAATGTTTAGGAAACCCTAAATAGTTTATGCAACTTTGTATGAATAAAAACGACGATCAAACTATTCTGTACACAGCTCCCCTATTTATAGATTTCTAAACTGACTTTAAACCTTCGATCGATTGAAGCTTTGATCGATCGAAACAAGTTCGATCAATTGAAATGAACCAGAGTTTAATCAATCGAAACAAGTTCGATCAATCGAACCTTCATCTATTGAAACTCTTTCAATTGATTGGTTCATCATCCTCATATATCTTTCTAAACATTCTGGCAGAGCTAAGAGTGGAACCTCCTAAGTTCTTTATTGTTGGCTCAGATCAGTTGTTAATTTCCATGATCAAACTCTTTCATAAGCAAATCAACGAAATGATTAGTTAACGTTTACTCCACTATCAAACGATAACTGTACTCCAACGCAAAAGAATAAATCTAAAGCGATAAATAGACTTTTATGGTGTACTAATGTCCCTCTACCATCAGCACTCATAATCATATTCAAGTAATTGGATAACTATTTCTGTCAACCTGAATGATGATTACATCTTCCATTCCTTGAGTTTCATTCACCTTTCATGATTACCAAACATATTTTATAACTACTTATCAACAAGACTGTAGTTCTTAGTAATCAATTTGGTGACATTCTCAAGGGAATACTTACTTTTTATCAGAGAGTAGATTCTATCTTGACAATATATGTTCACAACCCTATGAATATGACATACCCAAGATACTTAGGTGTTGATCTTGTAAGACCTCACTGATTGGTAAGTCAAAGCAGTCACATCCATAGTCTGTGTCCATAATTGTCTCAAGATTGAGAACACGCACCTTATAAAAGTTGAGTTCCTATTGACTGTTGACAGTTTTATATGTTAATAGGAATCTCATGGTCCGTTAATGCACTATAAGCACTAGCATATTAACTAAGAGTCACACTCTAGTGATTGAAATTCATCACTCCATCCAATAGTAGTTAATAATGCTACATTGTATACCTGATGAGATATCTAGTCTCATCATCCACTATGATAAATTCTAAGTATCAGAGAATAGTAATTCGTATCTCACTTGTATGTATCTTATACATACACGAATTGCTTACTATAATACTTATGGATTACAATAATTATCTCATGATAGCATATATGATGAAATGTAAACTGATATCCATACATAAAATGCCAAATGTCAAATATATAAAGACATGGTTTGAGGGTACAATCCCAACACTTTCCCGATTATAGAGTTCTGTTAGGATAGTTGTAGTTAGAACCTCTCAATAAGATCCTTTAGTTGTCATCTTAACAATGTCGAGGTTGTTAATAGCTTAAGTACTAATAATAGTAGTCACACCCTTCACGATTTATAGCTTCGTTAGGATTTGCATATGAGCATACATAGGCTTGTGTAAGGCCCTGTACATACACAATTATAGTCGAGCATGTGGTTTGTGACTTGGCATGCACCTTTAGGCATGCAACATGAGAGTAGACCCCACACACTACCATGTAGAAGCCATGCGGGCCCCACCCACCACTTGTTACCTACCATATACACTTGGGCATACACAATCATGTATGGGGTACACTTGTCCAACCCCTCCCTTCTTTCTATATATATATATATATCCAACACCACACTCACATACACACTCTACACATACATATAATCTGCACACTAAACAGATTGGAGTGGGAGAGAGAGAGTGATTCATGAGAGTGAGAAGAAAGAAGAAGAGAGAAACACAAAACATACATACACCCATATATACACTCAAACCCACTCTCCACACCCTCTGCCTCACTCTCAACACCCTCTGCCTCACTCTCAACACCCACACACATAGTGATCAGAAGAAAAAAGAAGAAGACGTAGCGGGGAAGCAGAAGAAGATCGAAGAAGAAGAGAGAGGATGGGAACCGACACTGTAAAAGGTAACCCACCTTTTTTCCCCTTTCTTCTCCACCCATTGCATGCCACAAACATACTCAATCACGCACATGCATACCCAAACAGAGCCTGATCACCTTACAACCATGGTCAATCAGCCATTAGAGCTCAATTTTGAGCTTAGATTACCAAGCTTTACTAAAACCCCTAAAACCTACATTAATTTGACCCTTAGAACCCCCATTAAACCCCCTCAAAGCAGCTTGAAGATCGGACCTTGTTTGGCTAGTCATGTAAGTCATTATTGTTCCAAAACCGAAATAAGGATAATCCATTGGTTAGAGCACTAAATGAGACTACCACTGACCTAACACCTAGTATGTTGTAAATAATACCTAGATGATCAAAATCGCATTGGTTTTACCTATTTCCATGGACAAATGAGAGGGAAATGAGCTCTGGAAGGTTGCGGGTACCTGAACCAAGCATAGGGCCTAGAAAGAACAAGCCCACTTGATTGATCCCATAAAAATCTCATGTCAACAACCACGAGTGAGGTTCACCACTCTTTATTAGCCTTTATCTGATCCGGCCGATTTGGATTACTCGTATTTGGATTCCATGGGGCTTTTTATCCAAACTGAGGCTACATCGATGTCCATGATCCATATTCGAGGCTACACGAGTGAGTAATCCATATATATATCCTACAAGGCTATATCCGAAGAGATCATGGCTAATAGATTCGCCACTTGGTTTGATAAACGAAACCAAGAAAACTAAATCTAACGGGGTTAAGGTATGAGAGAGAAAGTAGCTAGATCCATCTTGCCCCATCCGAAGATAGGCCTTTACTCAGCTTTCAAGATGTTTGACTCAATGTTGTGAAAATCGGACCAGACTAGCCGGTTAAGCTGGTTGAACTACCGACCAGTCGCCTCTTCGATCTGGTTCTGCCCACTAAATTATTTTATGAACAAAGCCAGTCAAAACTGATGACCTAACCGTTGAACCAATAAACCAGTGACAATTTTAATAAATCGACCGATTCATTACGGAAAGGCTTATATCCTTTCACTTTTACTTTTTAGGTCAGATGACTTAAAATTTTCATTTTTTAATTTTAGATCTCATCTCTCACTTCTCGTCTCTCTCACTCTCAGACGCTCCCAACCCCCACAATTCATCTCCTCCTAACTGTACACCACCACGACACCATCTGTTCATCATCGGCCCCTCCCACAGTCCCACTACCACCTGCTTCATGTCACTTCTCTTCTCTCTTA
Organism: Hydrangea macrophylla; assembly: GCA_033977485.1. Taxonomy (NCBI): domain Eukaryota; kingdom Viridiplantae; phylum Streptophyta; class Magnoliopsida; order Cornales; family Hydrangeaceae; genus Hydrangea; species Hydrangea macrophylla. Next base: position 65,188,179 of record CM066997.1, read on the forward strand.
TTCTCAGATGCTCCCAGTGGCCCTGTCCCCACGAGGGCAACGACCCATCGCCTCAGACCCCCCCTCCCCCCACCTGTTTACCACCACCTCTTCACCATCGCTGCCTCCCCCACCACCTGCTTCACTCTGGACGCCGCGCTTACCAATCGTCGCAGATTACTTCCCCTGCCATCGCCAGATTTGCAATTTCTTTTTCTGACATTTTTGTTTCAAGTGTCAACTTTTCAAGGTAATAATGTCTATATTCCCCTCTTTTAGTAGTCTTATTTCATCTCTTTTAGTTGTTTTAGAATTTTTATGCTACTGTATATTTCATCTCTTTTAGTTATTTGATTCTTTCTGTTAATAGGCATATCTTCAATTCTCAATTAAATGATTAATAATGGGAATTTCGTTTCCACTTTTCGGAACTCCATGCTATTAAACTTTTGATTTTTTAAAGTGTGAATTACAAATTTGCAAGGAAATTTATTTTTAATTTATTACCAATTGTTTAAAAATTAACACTTCAACTATAGTTACTATGCCTAAAATATTTATGCCTTATTTATTGGGTCAAGATGTCTTCGTCCAGTCAAAATTCAACTGTGAATTCTTCACAATCCATGAGAGGGAAGTCCGATCCTGCATGGGACCATGTTAGTGAGGAAGGGCTCCTAACGAAAAGAAATCTTATACATGTTTGTATTGTTTAAAATGTTAGAAAGGTGGAGGAATTAATAGAATGAAATAACACCTTGCTGGGCAGAAAGGAGAGATTGGGCCTTGTAAAAAGGTTCCTGCAGATGTAAAGTTTTGTATGGAAGAAGCTTTGAAGGAGATTTATGAAAAAAAAGGCCTCGGGAGGAACTATATGAACATCAAAATTTATATAATGACGATGTAGACATTCAGGAGATACCTTCACCTTCTCAAACTAAAATGACCAAAAGTGGTTCATCAGTGACACAAAAAGGAAGGGGGGAGAACATGTTAGTAATTACTTTGCGCTAAGGACCACTCCGGGATCCCAACCCACTATTAAGAGTGCTCTTATAGGCAAAGAAGCTGTTAAACGGGCACATATGGCTATAGGTAAATGGGTATATGACACTTGCATTCCATTAGATGCTTTAAACTCCATATATTTCCAGCCCATGTTTGATGCAACAATTTCAATTGGTGGAGGCTTCAAAGTTCCAACTTATCATGATATTAGAGTCAATTTATTAAGGGATTCTAAGAAAGAAATGCAATTATTTGTTGACTCTTTGCGCTGTTCTTGGGTAGACTAGGGATGCACTATTATGAGTGATGGTTAGACTGATGGTAGGCATCAGACATTGATTAATTTTCTTGTCTATTTTCCTAGGAAAATTACATTTATAAAATCTGTGGATGCTTCAGACACTGTGAAGAATGTGAGACTTTGATTTAGTTTGTTTGAAGAAAAAATTGAGTGGGTTAGAGTTACTAATGTTGTCCACATAGTGACGGATAATGGATCAACTTATGTTACTGCTGGAAGAATGGTGAGTGAGACTTATAAAAGCATTAACTAGTCTCCTTGTGTGACACATTATTTCAAATTGCTTTTAGGTGATATTTCAAAGCAAGAATATGTGGCTGAGCTTGCAAAAAAAGCATCCAAAATAACATAGTTTGTTTATAATCACGTTTACTTGTTAGCTTTGTTCAGGGAAAAAAAAGGATGGACAGAAATTAATCATCGAGGAGCAACACGTTTTGCCACAACCTTTATTGCTTTACATAGCCTTAATCATCACATGCATGACTTGAAGGCTTTAGTGACTTGTAAAGATTTTGTGGATTCAAGATATGTGAAAGATAGAAAGGCAAAAGAATTTGATGCCATCATTTTAGATAGCCAATTTTGGAATGATTGCTTGATCATTGTAAAAGTTGTGGAACCACTCATGCAGCTATTGCGTATTATAGATGGGGACAATAAACCATCTATTGGTATGTCTATGAAGGTATGGATAGGGCATGCCTGGGAATCAAGAATATGTTCAAGAACAAAAAAAATATTGTACAAGCCCTATACGAAGATCATTAATGAATGATGGGACAAATAACTACGTCAGAGTATCCATGCAACTGTTTATTGGTTAAATCCTACTTTTCAATATAATCAAGATACTTTTTGCACCAAACTAGAGATTATGTTGGGTCTTCTTAATGTTATTGACTCAAAAGCCACATGTAGCAAGACAAAGTTATTTAGACAACTTTGGACAAGAGCTAGCTCTTACTAGTTGCAAGAGTATTCAACCTGGTTAGTTTATTAATATGGTTATTTTTTTTATGAAGTATGCTAGTATATACTAAATTAATTTAGTAATTGATATTTTACATAGTTTATTTATTATTTTCTTATGTCCTTTTTTGTTTTCAATTTTAATGTAACTAAGATGAGTGGTGGAGGTTGTTTGGGCATAGTGCTCCAAATTTGAAAAAGTTGGCGATTAGAATTCTTGGCCAAACTAGTAGCTCTTCTAGATGTGAACAGAATTGGAGTGTCTTTGAACGTATACACACAAAGAAAAGAATTAGGATGGAGCATTAGAGGCTCAATAATCTTGTATATGTTCATTATAACTTGCGATTGAAGAATAGGTGTGTCTTATGTTTTACTAGATTCATAGTTTCTTATTTGAATTTTTCTAAAGAGTTATTAACTTTAGTATAATATTAGGAATTGCTATAAGACAAGAAGTTTTGATCCTGTTGACATTGAAAGTATTGATAAAATTGATTTTTGGACCGTCAAGAAAGAGGATGACTCTACTACATAAATTGATTATGAAGAGTTAGAAGAAATGCTTTAAGAAGATAGTTCACTTCCAACAATTGAACAACAACGTGGTTGGCCATGAGAAGCTTAGTAAGAAAATTTTTTTATTTGAATAGCAGTTAGAAAGTCGTTCATTCATTCAACATTTGGCTTTTATAGGTAGCAACGAGGAAGATGTGGAATTAGGTAAAGATGTAGACTTGGAAACATTTGGTAGAGGTGTTTGTATAGGCAACAGTTGTAGAGGGGCTAGGCATGACATCAATTATGAAGGGCCTAGCAATGCAAATGACGAGGCTAATGAGGATGATTGGCTACGTCGAGACCCTAGGACGTGAATTGATGAATTATTAAGATATGGACTTGTAATTATTTTCTTTATGTCGTTTGTGAACTTCTCTATGAATTGTGTAAGGAATATTTCATATTATGGATTGATACGCCCAAAATTATGGGCAGTTTCCTACTCAAGCTAGAAGATTAATGGAAAGTGCATCTATTTCCTAATCCAATTGGGAAACCCCCACAATTAATGTCAATCAATCCTAATACAATTAGGAAACTTACTTGATTGGTGTCAATCACACCCTAATAGGATTATATTTCATTATCCATGTATGAGTAGGTCTCTTGCATCTATAAAAGAGACCACTCACCCCCCATTGAGGGGGCAGCCAATTCTGTAGTCTACACAGCGCCTCTATAATTCACCATTATACGCATACACCCGGCCGGTATTACTGGTAGTGCCGCCCCTCTTTGTTGGCTCACCAGGCCCGCCGGTGATCTGCTAGTGAACGTGCTCAGACACACCCGTGGACGTAGGTACCTTCATTAACAGGGCCGAACCACATACAAAAAATAGTCTCTCACTCTCTCTCTCTCTCCTTAAATTGCTCTACTTTACTCTTACCAATTTTTGGCATCATCATGGATTGTTGTGGTCTTTTTTATTTATTTTTTTTGGGGGGTTGGGGGGGGGGGGAAGAGAGAGAGAGAGAGAGAGAGAGAGAGAGAGAGAGAGATGTGTAAGGAACATGTCATGTAACTTGTGCTATAAATTGTTGTTTTGTTGTATTTTTTTAAGAATTTTTAGAGATATTTTATAATTTTTATGTGATATTTATATTTTTTTAATTTTATATTGCTATTAATTTATATAAATAAATTTCATTATTGCATAATTATGATGTCACCAGTTTGATTCTGATTCACCCGACGGTTGAATTGCTAACTTGTGACCCAGTAATTTTTCTGGTTCAATGACCAGTCCGGTTTTCAAAACATTGCTTGACTAGACATTATGTGGACCATTTTATTTATTTCTAATGCAATCCTAATTCAAGTTATAAACAACTAAAGAAAGTAAAAGCAATCAAGAAACTAAGCAATTACATGTAATGCACGAGCTAAAGCAGTAATTCAGGGACTAAATGTATTACTACGCTCCCCTATGCATGCGAAAGGAAATAAAAGGAGAGTAAACGTGAAAATCACATTCAAAACCCTAGAAAAGCAGTATATATCTATGCACATGCATTCATGTAAGGAATTTAAACTACTTTTATCCACCTAATCATGCTCCTAAGTGATCCTAGGAAGCAGTAAATAAAAAAGGAATGTAGAAAACTTACCCGTGACAGCATATATCCTAATTATTCCTAATTAACCATGGTGAGGATGATAAAGAAACATATAGAGGATAATCTAAGTGAATACTAGGCTATTCTAGGCATGGATATAATATATCTACATCCAAACATGACTACTAGGTGTAGTAGTGTGCATGTGTAAGCCTAACCAGGGTGTTATCCCTAGTATAGATAGCCTACTATTCTATGTGAGGATAGTGTGCAAGTGCATGCATGTGCATGGATGTGAATATGAATGAACTAAGTCATGGATAGACTACTATGACATGAATTAACTACTATGCATGGATATGGATTAACTAATTCATGGATATGAACGTGAATTAAACCACTATTCATGGATATAAATAAACATGGATAGCACAATATTCTACTTAATGTGAATTACAACATGATTTCTACATGGATGCCCTAAAACTAGACTTGTAGTTATTATCCCTGGGGGTTGAATATCCATGGATTGGATACCAATCCCACATGCTCCCCGGCTACCATAGCATTCGGGTAGAGTTCGCTTAAGATAACTCAACTTTAATAAGGATACTACAAATAAGGAATTAAATCTATCCTATGAGCTTTAAAGATCAAAACTAATAATAATAATAATGAACATTATGAATAAACAAGGACTTCAAACTAAAACTATGACTATAAAGATTAAAACAAGAAAATGAAGCAGAAAACTAAAAAGAAGGAAGAAGAACTTACCCCCAATAACTCCCCTCAGAATCTTACTTCAGTAGAGCTTCGCTAATAATGCAGTCTCGAAGACTTGAATCCTAAATCAAAAATATTAACTACTCCCAAGAACTTTTGTAGAGTGCTCAGGAACACTCTCAGAGGAGTTTTCCAGAGCTCTCTAGTTCTCGGGATTTTCAAATGTAAGGAATGAAGAGGTGGAGACCCATTTATATAGTTTTTTAGGTGCCAAACTTGTAAATAAGTGGAGTAGAGCCCAAGTAAATTAGGATATGGAAGCTTTTAAATTCTATCCTAATCCTTTTAGAGTGTTTTGGTAATTGAAAATACTAATTTTCGTATTTAAAAAATCACCAAAAATAAAACAAGATAGATATTCCAGTTTGGGCTTTAAATCTCATCACTGCACTTTGGGTCAACTTTAAAAGGCCATATCTCACTCATTTTAAGACCAAATTAGGCTTATGACCTACATATTTATATGCTCAAGAAATGTACTATCCATTCCAAGTGGTGTCAGGCCTAAACTCCTCATGGTTTAAGAGTTATTGTCAAAATACTAAAGATGTGTTAAAAAAATGGCTGTTCGTTATGTGCTTTCGAGGTTATTTTGGTATAAAAATTATTTGGGAATTATTTTGGCCAAAACAAGGTTTAGGCTATAGTTTTAAAAATAATTTAAGACTATTTGGAAAAGTATTTCTTAGGATCCCACCCCAAGGTCTAGATTTTGGCTCGGGTAAGGGTATTTTGGCTTAATAAAAATATTTTGGTCATTGTTACGTAGAAAGCATTTTATTTTGGGTTTTTGTTTCCAAGTTGAGTTTCTAACGAACCTAAAGTTTCCTAGAGGTTATTCTGACATGTTCTAAGATACCACAGTGCTTCACGAAGTTATGCTTCATATAACTAACAATTCTCAAATCTAGTCATCGGGTTGTTCTTGAGGCAGGGGTTTCCTCTGTCGAACGGACAAACCAAAATAGGATGTCTATAGTTTGTCCCTCTTTAACAGAGCTTTACAAGCAACATGCATCGTAATGGAATGTCAAAGCATGACAACCTTTTAGTGAGTCCAAAAGACTTCAGGAATAAAATTGAGAAAATCAATACATGCAAGCACACAAAGAAAATCTCGAAAATCAAGTGTTCGCGCTCAAAAGAGCTACCTACATATTCTTTTGCAGGAAATCATACCAACCGTAGCTCAATGAGCACACCACATGCAAGCAATAATTCAAGTAAAACACAATGAATGATATGACACTTAAATTAATGCTAACATGCAACATACTCAGGGATGGACCTGAGTTACAGTTTGTGGCATAACTGGGATCCAAGACTCATGAAGGGTGTCCTAGGCGTGGATGATGCGACATTGGGGTGTCCTAAGTGAGGATGACTCGACATTGGAGTGTACCTTATCTTAAGGGTTTTGCGGCATTAGGTTATCCTAAGTGCGGATGATGTGACATTGGGGTGTACCTCATCTAAAGGGTTTTACGACATTTCCATGTGCAGCTCTTTGCACGAGCTAGGTGGAGACAAGAAGGGCCTATAGAGCCACTCAAGGCGAACTATATCCGAAATACGCAGTGATGAGCCAATTATGGCAAACATCACAAGCATTTGTGAAGAGCTGAGGTTGAGATGTTGATATCTCCATAAGAAACACTTCATACGTAGCCTGAGATTTTGAGAGCAGAGAATGGAGGCTGAAATGTAGAGAGCTGAGATGCTGAGATCTCCATACGTAGCTGTGGATACCAGCATTTGGGCCCACTTTTATTTTTTAAAAAAACTTTTTTTTTTCAAATTCCAAATTCAAAAACAAATGAGTCGCCACTTAATTTTTAAAAGGAAAATGAAGAAACCATTTTAAAGGAAACTGATCTTTTGCGAAACCAAAGATTTAACTAGGTCCGGGGATTATGGAATGAGAGGGGAAGGAGCCCGACGGACTAAAACACCCCCTTTCATCCTATCTCGCGATAGGCCTCTACTCAACATCCTTTTTAATCAAGTTATTAATCTAAACATGCCCTCAATTAATACATATATAGGTATACATAACACAAGCATGTTGGAAATGGTGTAAAATTGCTAATGGTAAAATATCATTCATAAGCCACGTAATTCAAGTAGCAAGCGACATGATATGCAATAGAGAACTAGAAAACATACCCGGGATCCGGCCGCGAATATTAAACGTGCAATGCAAGCAAGAACAAAATAAATCTAAGAAAAGGTCTCTAACACATATATACACATAAGGCAAAACCTAGGCTAAGGTGTCGCACATGGAGTCGAAAATCAATATAAATCAAATAATAGAATTAAACTAGAGAAGAGATGAGAAATTGTACCTCAAATGCGCTACAAAACAAAGATTAGTCCACATGCTTCACATAATAATATGATATAAAAAAAAATCAATCCCAATTCTCTAGCTTAGATCTATTAAGCATGAAATCCAACTTTATTCAATAGCTAGTTCTAATCATAAGCATTGATGTACATGAATGAATGAATGTGAATAAGAATAAAACATGGATTTATTCACTAATTTGGATCACTTAGCCTATGGATTTAAGCTAAATTATCATTATTCAAAACATGATTTGGGTCCCAAGACATTAGGGAACCATTTGAGTTGAAATAAATAAGATTAGACAAAACAGTAGCAGTTTTTTATGAATTACAGAGAGCAGACCAGATCTTAAAAAATAGAAATCAAATACTTCCAACGGTTTGATCTTAATGATTTGTGGATATGTAATGCCTCTGTGAGCCTAGTTTCTAACTCAAAAAGAAAATCGAGGTTTCAACGGTTAGATCTCCGGGAATACGGAAAATACTAGACCTCACTCAGGATTTTACAACTCTCTGTCCAGAGATCTTGCATGATTTTTTAAAAATAGCAAACAAATCTGAATTGCTTCATTCTTTTTAGGGAACCTTCCTAACACATTAAGGGTCTTAGAAAACATTATTTTGGGTCACAAACACTTTATTAAAATCCCGATTTATTTATTCCAAAAGAGTGTTGCTGTGCTGAAATTCTGGGCAGATTCTTGTTACTTCACAAAACTCATGACCAAACCATTTTAAACATGAAACTACCTGTGGACACCGGGCTTCGGACCACTTCTCTCTTGTTTGAGATTGTTTTGAAATTGATTTGAATCAAGGAAAGAAAACGAAAGGTCTGTTGAAAACAGATACAGAGTCGCCACTTGGTCTTTAAGGAACCAAGAAACCTAATTTTGACTCACCCAAGCGGATAAGGGCACCGGCCCTTCATAACCAAAGAACTTGGTTCGGGGTTTTGGTACGAGAGAGAAAGGAGCCTTTGTCGCGACTAAAACACCCTCAACTCGCCCCGTCTTTCGACGGGCCTCAATTAGCATCCAAATAATCATCTTATACTATGTATGGTTCGACAAATAATACTATGATAGTATATTACATCACATAAGGAGATTTGAAATTGGAAGATCAAAATATAAGATATCATTCATAAGATCTAGGCCAAATATCATGCAATGTAAAGTGAAAGATCACACAAATAAACCTAGGAAAGATCGTCTAATCATGTATCAAATAGTCAAGACTTCCTAATCTAAAGGGGGACATGAATTGTTATTGAAACAAATAAGCAAAGAAATCAAAATATGCTTAGCAAGGCTAGAATGATGCATGTTAATCTTTGAGAAAAGAAGATCTCTCAATCCCCGGGACGGATGAGAAAGGATGATTAGATCAAAGGGGAAGCATGAATATGTGATCAAGTTCATTCCTTATAATCTTCTTGGATTAAGAGTTACAAAAACCCCAAATCTTGCATGAATGCAATGTATGTATCTAAAATGTGCAAAGGTTGTAGTGTGTTTTGTGTACATGGATTTCTAGAATGACTTAGAAGTCTAAAATGTGCATGAATGAATGAATGAAATTAACATGGGATGTGTACAAATGTAGTATGGACTATTTCCTAAGATATGAACTAATTTGGAATGCATATGAGCATCAAATCAAAGAATAAAAGTTGAAATGTGCTTGCTGTGAATAGTGGACAGACTGCTTGTATTACTTTGCAACATTATAATGGGAGGTCAAACGTGCCTAGAAAAATGTGAGAAAAATCTGAGATCATCCTTATTGTGTCTAGAAAATAACCCAAAAAGCCAAACATCAATAGCTATCACAGATTAAGAGAAATAAATCAGAATGTACACATGACTCAGAAACAAAAGCTGTACTGTTGACTGATTTTGTATGATTTTTCATAAATCAAAGAAAAGGTTAATGATGACCCATTATATACCAAAAGTTTCCTAAGACACCCAAGTTTTATAAAAAAAATAGAAAAGATATATGTACAGTGATGAAAATATCCAGAATAAGTGCAAGAAGTTGGGTGAACATTCTGTGAGAACAGAGGCAGATTATGAATATGAACTTCTTACATCCAAAACAAATACTTTCACATCTCTATAATTGATGGGAAAAAATAGGGACGAACTATGATGTATTAGGAAGGTTTTCCAAGTGGTTTCATCATCATAACTTGAGCATTTAATTCAAAACAAATCTTTGAATCTGAACAGCTCACTGTTTTGGGTCATGGTTTTGGAAATTTTAGGGAAAACAAAGTTTTGTTTCTTGAAACCAAATTAGAGGGATTGAGAGGGGTTTTGAAATAGATGTTTTGAAAACATATTATCAACACTCAATAAGGTTTATGACCACTTAGAATACCAACATCAAACTCATCATTAAGAATCTCCAAGATTGTTGGAGAGATTTATTTTTATTTTTAAACATAACTTCAATACATTTCAAGAATACCTTGGAAGTATTGAGGTTATGATCATCATCTATCAAACATGTTTTTGAGGTCAAGAGCTACTATCCATAAGGATTCACTCACCCCAAACTTCATGTCATCACTTAGATGATGATGAACTAGTAAGTAAATAAAGAAAAGAAAAAGAAATGAGATAAGGAGAGATGAACAATAAATAAGCAAGCAAATATATGATGATCAATAGATGATATTCATGAAGCATGAGACTTGTAGATTGGTGTTTCACTCATATGTATGGACACTAGACATGGAAGAAGCTTCCACTCTCTTGAATGCTCACTAAAATGGTGGTTGGGAGTATTGAATGTTGAAATAAATGGAAGTAATGAAGTAGAAAACAAAGTTAGAACTCACTTTTGTTTTGAAAATCAAAGAAGAATGCTTCTTTTCTCTCTACTCTAACCTTATCTCTACAACTTTCTCTCCCAAGCTTTTCAAAACTCACATTTGACTCCCCTAAAATGAGGAGTAATGGGGTGTTTATATAGGCCAACTTGGGGTGGTTTTGGTGTTTTAAAAGTGTTCCCATTGGCTCCAAACATCTGAAATCATAAAACTACGTCGTTTTGGCTTTTAATTAATCAAAATGGGACCACAAAAATAATTACAAAAACTCACTGTTCTGGGGGAGAGTGCCGCGGCGGCACTGGGCCACTGCCGCGGCGGCAGTGGGCCAGTGCCGCGGCGGCACTGCTCCTCCCTTCGTCTGGATAATGCTGTTTAGGCCCCCTGATGTTCCGGTATTCGCGAAAAGGCCCTATTTCGTCCGAAATTCACAGAAAATGCGTATGAACTCCAAATTGAGGTTGTGATATACCGTTGGAAAGGTAATGGAGTCTACTTTACATAAAAAATAGTTCGGGGATAGGTCACTTTGAAAAGTTTTGCGGTATTCGCGATAAAAGCCGATTTGATCGCCTTTTTCGCCTTTGGAAATTCATAATAAATTCGTTTTAAATCCAGAAATTATGTGCGATATACCATTGGAAAGCTATTGACCTCTAGTATCCATGAAAAATTTTTAAAAATTGTTTCGGCACCCCGGTTCCAAAGTCAAATTCTGGTCAAACTGGTCAAACCTGGGATTCCCGGGAAGTTTTAGAAACCTCCGGGAGTTCCCGGGAGCTGGTGTTTTCGCTCGATTTTCTTTTGGAACTTGTTTTAACACTTTTCCCGTGATTTAAAATGATTTTGGTGAATTCGGACGATTTCGGTCAAACTTGGTCAAACCTGGTCACCTTGGTCAAACCTGGTCAAACCTTGGTCAAACCGGTCAACGGGGACTTTCCGGGAACTTCCGGGACTTCCGGGGGTCTCTGGGAGCCGACGATTTTATCTGATTTCTCTTTAAAACTCTTTTTATCGCTTTTCTTACGACATAGTATGTTTTCAGAACTTTGGGACCAAATCTGGGAGTTTTCGGGCTTTTAGGGGCATTTTGGTCATCCTGAGCATTCTGAGAGATGGAGCTGACTTCCGAGAGTCCTTTCGAGTCTTTTGCGATCATTGTGAACCACCAAGCTATGGGTCTCCTAAATCCGATAGCCGACAAAATGGGGTGTCTACAGTTTGCCCCTCTTTGGCATGAACTTGCGAGGCAACGCATGTCGCAAGTGAGTGCCAAAGTTTTGAAGAGACAAGACTTTTCGGAGGCTACGGATTTAGGATAAAAAGCGTTGCAAAAGATGCAATGATGATGAGGTTAGTGCTGGTCGTGCTCTGCGTGAGCTGCCTACGTATCCCAAGGGGAATCAGACTAGGACGTAGTTCAGGGCACAAAGGAATAAATCACACATGCACATACACAACAATCAGGCGGATGCTATGCTACAAGAGTGATATGCTATGCGTGGATGTGATATGAATTTTGTCCTAAGTCCTATCATGTCTAGTGTTCTGATCCTAGCATGAATTGGTGCTGTGGGGTGTACCACTCCGAGTGGACTTGTGTCGTGCCTGTATTGTGTTCTAAAACGCTTGTGGTCCTAGTACATGTGTTCAGTGCATTTGCCACTCTCAGTGGGCTTGGTGATCTATGCTTCACTATGACTAATAGACTTGTGAGGGAGCTCGACCTGGAGGTCTTACTCAAGGAAGAGCGTGGTGCTCAAAGTGATACTGTGGTGCTCAAAAGAATGCTTATGGTGTGTTTGCCACTCCAGTGGGCTTTGTGATTTGTGTGTGCCGCAACCGATGGGCTATGTGTCATGTTGGGTGAAGTGATTCTTGACTCGTGCTTCTCTTAGTCGTGACATTATGGACTCGGTGACTCCCAAAGTCTCAACGGTGCTTCTCAATCCTCAATTCTCAATGGCGCTTACGTTGTTCCTCGAATCTTTGACGGTGCTTTCTCAAGGCTTCTTGATTGTCAACGGTGTTCTTCAAATCTTAACGATGCTTCTCGATTTTTCCATGATGCTTCTCAACAAATCTGATGTTCCTTAACCCATCCGATATTCCTCAACTCTTCAAAGACGTTTCTCAACAAATCTGATGTTCCTCAACCCATTCGATATTCCTCAACTCTTCAACGACGCTTCTCAACAAATCTGATGTTCCTCAACTCATCCGATATTCCTCAACTCTTCAACGACGCTTCTCAACAAATCTGATATTCCTCAACTCATCCGATATTCCTCAACTCTTCAACGACGCTTCTCAACAAACACATCCGATGTTCTCTTCAACTCTTCAACGACGCTTCTCAGCAAATCTGATGTTCCGATATTCCTCAACTCTTCAACGACGCTTCTCAACAAATCTGATGTTCCTCAACTCATCCGATATTCCTCAACTCTTCAACGACGCTTCTCAACAAATCTGATGTTCCTCAACACATCCGATGTTCTCTTCAACAATACTCTCTTCTGATGTTCCTCGACACATCTGATGCTCTTCCTCAACAACACACTTGGACTTTGGGCACTAAAACACATCTTATCAACACTCCTCATCAACACATCTAGACTTTGGGCCCTAAAACACCTCAACAACACGTCTCATCGACACACCTTATCAGCAATAGTTTCTCGGTGTTGGCGATATTTCCTCCGATCGGACGCCTTGAGAAACAACTGTCGGTTTGTAGTTTGCAACCCCTTACGAGTTTATGCCACTTGTACCTGGGACATTCTCATGTTGCGACCTTGACTGGTGTAGTAATAATGTTTGGTACTTCTGCTTATATCCAAAGTTTTTTTTTTTTTTTTTTTTTTTTTTTTTTTTTTTTTTTTTATAATTGGGAATCACCTTTAACCCACACATTTGAGACCATCAGGACAAATGGACTTAACAGGAACGACAAGGAAAGTTGGGTTAGTTTGTATGAAACCTTGGTCTCTGACACACTTGTGATCAGATTACTACTGACTCAAATAAAGAAGGATTGACTTGGACATGAAATTCTCAAATTGCCACGATCCAAAGTGCCTTTACCATGAATGATGTACCGCTCATCTTTTATGTTCACTCCTCATCTTGATATGTCAGCACTTTGCTAATAAATCTGGTTTTTTTTTTTTGAAAATCCCTCCCTACTGATCTAATCAATTTCTTTGCTTCTCCCAAGATGTGCTTTGAATTAGTGCCTTAGCTTATAGAATAAAAGATGCTCCATTTCCATCTGTTCAAGACAATGTTTGTGACTTGAAGGCTTACCATTGGTGTATAGGGATCGAGTGGCAAACGAAGTTTGCCCCTAGTTTGAAGGGCATGAAGTGGGATCGGTAGGCAAACGAGGTAAATGACCGAAGTTTGCCCCTAGTTTGGAGGAAGGTTCATTGGAGGTTTTGGGCAAACGAGGTAGGTGACCGAAGTTTGCCCCTTGTGTGAAGGGTAGATAGTAAAAGTCAGGCAAACGAGGCGGGTAGCCGAAGTTTGCCCCTAGTGTGGAAGGTGATTTTCTGGTTTGAGGCATGGACCGTGACTTTAATCTCTCAAATGCTCATAACTTTTTGCCTAGGCACCAGTGAGGTAACCTAGCGAGCTCTTTTCTCTCTTTTGTTATTGCTCACCTTAGATTTAGCTCTAACTTTTGCCTAGGCGTCCTTTCGGATTTTTGATCTAGCGAGCCATCCTTCTTTTCTTTTTGAAAGTCTGCCTACGTACCCCCAAGTGGGGATCAGGTCCAACGTAGTTCGGGCCGTGGTTGAAAAGAAGCAGGTTGATTTTTAAGTAGGTGGGGCGACCGAACCGTTGTGGTTGCCTACGTATCCCCGAGTGGGAATCAGGTCAAGCGTAGTTCAAGGCAAGGCTTGAAGGAAATTGGTTTGATTATGATGGTGTTGACCGAACCGATGTGGTTGCCTACGTATCCCCGAGTGGGAATCAGGTCGAGCGTAGTTCAAGGCAAGGTCTGAAATAAGGGGTTAGAGGTATGAGGGTTTTTCAAACCAATCGTCAAAGGAGTTCAAACTTGAGCCACTTGTGGTAGCTTTGAATGAAAGGATTTAGTTTCAATCTCCCTTTCTTTTCTTTTTCTTTTTCTTTTTGTTTTGTTTTGAGGATTGATCCTTTTCACTTTCGCCTAGCCAGTCAATTTTGCCTTTCAATGTAGTCGATTCTTGTGAAATCTTTCAATCGCAATCTCAGAATTTCAGAATGTGCATGTCAGCTCTCGGAATTTATTTGTGGTCATTCTGTGCCTTTTGAAATGTGATCTTGGCACGTTCTTAAGATGTATTTTGAAGCGTATGATTCTATCAAAATTTTCCTCCAACATTTTGACTGGCTAGGGTCAGATTTTGGAAATCAACACCTTTTTCAGCTCTAACTTTTGCCTAGGTGCCCTTTCGGGTTTTCAACCTAGCGAGCTTTTTCTTTTCTTTTCTTTTCTTTTTATTTCTTTTTTTGAAAGTGGAGATGAAACTCACTGAAATGTTTGGCTACCATCAAGGGCTAAGTTCGCATTGCTTTTCAATCAGACAGATTGCATGACTCCCAATTGGATTGGGCTTAAGGCTTCGAAATGGTGGAAAAAGGGTGTTGGGCAAGCCCCAAGTCAGTTTCAAGTATGTCTTTTCAAGATTGAGGCAAGAGCATCTTTAAATTCTTAAAGTAAGGCTATTCAATTCTCAGCTCTTCATCAGTGTCAGCGTGAAATTGACTTTAACCTTTCAGGATTCTTTTTTGTTTTGTCGTAGAAAAATTATTAGCAGAGTAATATCCATAGTAATTTGAAAAGTGACACTTCAGTTTAGTGATTCATGCATTTATGACTAGGCACATCAGATTAAGCAAATTGAGACTTCATTCCATTCAGAAGAGAAGGATTACATTACTCGATACAGACTCACAACAACTCGATGACGGACGAACTTGACCATAAGACTAAACTTGAAATATACTCAAAACATAGAACAGACTCGACTTGGTCTCAAATGGAGTGTCTTTGTGACCCATTTATTATTATTATTATTTTAGCAGAAGTTCCAAACACTATCGCTCCACTGCACGGATTCAACATTCATGGGTGTCAATGACAGGGATCATTTGAGAGGATAGGCCATGGGCTTAGGTGATATGGGGTTGAATGGGTGGTGGCTCGATGATTCCTCGATCAATGAGGTCTTGGATATCATGGCGGAGACGTATGCACCGGTCGGTGTCATGGCCTGGGCCTTGGTGGTAGGCACATCGTTTGGACATGTTACAGTTAGGTGGTGGGGGGTCAGCACGAGGCTGAAGGAGTTGGAGGTGTCCCTTTTTTAGCAGGCGGCCTAAGGCTACGGAGGGAGAGATATCCAGCTTGGAGAATTCACGGGGTACCCTATTTTGGTAAGGGTGGCTAGGCGAGCTGGTTTGGTTTGTGAACTGGTATGATTGGGGAGAACAGGCCATGGGTTGGTTACTAAGGGCGTTGACATTCGAAGGGTTTCGGGAGTAGTCGGGCCTCTTGGACTGGCTTTGCGATTCTTCATTCTTGATTTTTCCTTCCCTGATTGCATCCTCAATTCTAGTCCCAATCTCAAACAGTTCTTCAAATGTTGAGATGGATTGGTAGAAGAGTTTCTCATGGTACAGCGGCAGTAGATTCTTGATCAACATCCGGACTTGTTCCTTTTCGATTGGTCGGTGGGTCATTTGGGCCACTTTGCTCCTCCATCTGCTCAAGAACGCAGCGAAGGACTCATTGAAGTTCTGCCGGGTAGTCTCCAGATCCCGGATGGTGACATCGAGCTCTTGGTTGTAGGAGTAATGATCAACGAAGACCTGGACTATATCTTCCCAAGTCTGCGTCTTAGAAACCTCCAAGGTCAGAAACCAAGATAGAGCAGCCTTGGCGAGGGTTTGAGGGAACAACATTGCGATGTGCTCATGGCTGCAGCCCATTGATTGGAAAACACTCATGCAGAACTTTACATGGCTCTTCGGATTCCCGGTTCCATCAAAACGATCAATTTCAGGCATCTTGAAGTTTTCTGGCAGTTTCAGCTTAACAGGCTCAAAAAGGCCTTCCAGATCTAGCATGTAGTCGTCGATCCCTTTACTCTTCCTTAGTATGTTCTCGAGCTTGTCGACCTTATCCATTTTCTCTTGGAGCTTTTTCTCATATGCAGGCGGCGGGACCCCTTGAAACCATACTTCTTCTCCTTCGTTCTCATGTAGGGGTGGTTCAAACCCAGGTGGAGGCTGTGGCCGCTGCTGCTTCAATTCCTCCATGAAGGATAAAACTTGGGCCAACCGTTCAGACTGTTGGTTGATCATTTCTGTCATTCTTGCTTCCAAACCTTCTGGATCCATAAAGCTGACTTTCGGCTGAGTGATTCTGACAAGGTGACTCCCTAATCCTCTGACTCACAAATGCAGATCCTGGGTGCTCAAAACTTGTACTGACATATAGGTGTGAAAAGACTGTGTTAGACTTTTAACAGTGATGATTGAGATGACAACTATAGTGATGTTAACAGACGTGGACTGACTCGTGTACAGCCTGACTGAAACAGTGCGTGCAGACCGATAGGAATGGTGTATGCATATGGGACAAGCATGCGGATGTAAGCCCTAATCTCTATGATGCCCCTACTTCTAACAGATAGCAGTTAAACAAATAAGGTCCTAGCCATACAGAGTGTGCTAACCTTACTCTCCAGTATGATCACCAAGGGGATAACAGGGATTTCCGGGATACTTTGGGAATTTCGGATAGAGTTTCTGGGAGAAACATGGGCTTGGAAGATTCGGAGAAATTTCTAGAAGTCATTTGAGTTTCTAGGAGAAATAGGGATTTCTGGTTGATTTGGACTGAGCTTCTAGGAGAAACTGGTATTTTTGGGTATTTTTGAGGTATATGGATAGAGTTTCTAGGAGAAACAAGTATATCTAGGAAGATAGGACAGAGTTTCTGGGAGAAACTGGTATATCTGGGAAATCAGGGAGATTTAGACAGAGTTTCTGGGAAGAACGGGTTAGTACGGTTATATATGGGATATCTAGACAGAGTTTCTGGGAGAAACAGGTTAATATGTATCTGGGATGTCTGGACAGAGTTTCTGGGAGGAACAGGTTATGATGGTTATATCTGGGATATTTGGACAGAGTTTCTGGGAGAAACAGGGGTATCCTGATGAGTTGGGTAGAGTTTTTTGGAAGGAATAGGGATATACGACGAGAATAGGTGATGATGGTGATCATACTGTCTAGCAAGTTTTCATACTCCTATGTCTCAAGACCGACAAACAAGGTTTGCGGTGTATATCTTTGCGAGCATGGAGCAGACATCCTTGTCATGATGCTTAGGCAGGTCAACTCAATGTGATCACATGTGAGTGATTGCGTTGGGAACCATAAGAAAGGGGTTCTGTTCTATGCCACATAAGCGTCTACACCGCGCAGGTAATCCCGTCAGGGCATACAACAGTTATATCACATTGTCCTATCTGAAAAGATAAATCAACACCCCTATGAAAGGTTCTACAGGAATCTATATGCAAAGGCTGGGTTTAGTCAAAGAGGGTCCGTTGACGAGAGTTCCAATATACCGTCAGGGAGACAGTACGGAGGTTTTTACTCTTTTTGATATACCTTGGAAGGTACAGTATCAACGGTGACTTGTGCCCTGGCACAGCAAGACCTGAACAATGTCAGCGCCGCGTTTCAGACACAGTCGGAGGGGAAATGCAGAAGTGCAATGTGGTGAACCAGACACAGTAAAAAGATGATTTTAAGGATGCTTCTTATGAGTCAAACCTCTGTATTATTTTGTTTTAAAATAAAAATCCCCAGTGGAGTCGCCAGATTGTGGACACCGGGCTTCGGACCACTTCTCTCTTGTTTGAGATTGTTTTGAAATTGATTTGAATCAAGGAAAGAAAACGAAAGGTCTGTTGAAAACAGATACAGAGTCGCCACTTGGTCTTTAAGGAACCAAGAAACCTAATTTTGACTCACCCAAGCGGATAAGGGCACCGGCCCTTCATAACCAAAGAACTTGGTTCGGGGTTTTGGTACGAGAGAGGAAGGAGCCTTTGTCGCGACTAAAACACCCTCAACTCGCCCCGTCTTTCGACGGGCCTCAATTAGCATCCAAATAATCATCTTATACTATGTATGGTTCGACAAATAATACTATGATAGTATATTACATCACATAAGGAGATTTGAAATTGGAAGATCAAAATATAAGATATCATTCATAAGATCTAGGCCAAATATCATGCAATGTAAAGTGAAAGATCACACAAATAAACCTAGGAAAGATCGTCTAATCATGTATCAAATAGTCAAGACTTCCTAATCTAAAGGGGGACATGAATTGTTATTGAAACAAATAAGCAAAGAAATCAAAATATGCTTAGCAAGGCTAGAATGATGCATGTTAATCTTTGAGAAAAGAAGATCTCTCAATCCCCGGGACGGATGAGAAAGGATGATTAGATCAAAGGGGAAGCATGAATATGTGATCAAGTTCATTCCTTATAATCTTCTTGGATTAAGAGTTACAAAAACCCCAAATCTTGCATGAATGCAATGTATGTATCTAAAATGTGCAAAGGTTGTAGTGTGTTTTGTGTACATGGATTTCTAGAATGACTTAGAAGTCTAAAATGTGCATGAATGAATGAATGAAATTAACATTGGATGTGTACAAATGTAGTATGGACTACTTCCTAAGATATGAACTAATTTGGAATGCATATGAGCATCAAATCAAAGAATAAAAGTTGAAATGTGCTTGCTGTGAATAGTGGACAGACTGCTTGTATTACTTTGCAACATTATAATGGGAGGTCAAACGTGCCTAGAAAAATGTGAGAAAAATCTGAGATCATCCTTATTGTGTCTAGAAAATAACCCAAAAAGCCAAACATCAATAGCTATCACAGATTAAGAGAAATAAATCAGAATGTACACATGACTCAGAAACAAAAGCTGTACTGTTGACTGATTTTGTATGATTTTTCATAAATCAAAGAAAAGGTTAATGATGACCCATTATATACCAAAAGTTTCCTAAGACACCCAAGTTTTATAAAAAAAATAGAAATGATATATGTACAGTGATGAAAATATCCAGAATAAGTGCAAGAAGTTGGGTGAACATTCTGTGAGAACAGAGGCAGATTATGAATATGAACTTCTTACATCCAAAACAAATACTTTCACATCTCTATAATTGATGGGAAAAAATAGGGACGAACTATGATGTATTAGGAAGGTTTTCCAAGTGGTTTCATCATCATAACTTGAGCATTTAATTCAAAACAAATCTTTGAATCTGAACAGCTCACTGTTTTGGGTCATGATTTTGGAAATTTTAGGGAAAACAAAGTTTTGTTTCTTGAAACCAAATTAGAGGGATTGAGAGGGGTTTTGAAATAGATGTTTTGAAAACATATTTTCAACACTCAATAAGGTTTATGACCACTTAGAATACCAACATCAAACTCATCATTAAGAATCTCCAAGATTGTTGGAGAGATTTATTTTTATTTTTAAACATACCTTCAATACATTTCAAGAATACCTTGGAAGTATTGAGGTTATGATCATCATCTATCAAACATGTTTTTGAGGTCAAGAGCTACTATCCATAAGGATTCACTCACCCCAAACTTCATGTCATCACTTAGATGATGATGAACTAGTAAGTAAATAAAGAAAAGAAAAAGAAATGAGATAAGGAGAGATGAACAATAAATAAGCAAGCAAATATATGATGATCAATAGATGATATTCATGAAGCATGAGACTTGTAGATTGGTGTTTCACTCATATGTATGGACACTAGACATGGAAGAAGCTTCCACTCTCTTGAATGCTCACTAAAATGGTGGTTGGGAGTATTGAATGTTGAAATAAATGGAAGTAATGAAGTAGAAAACAAAGTTAGAACTCACTTTTGTTTTGAAAATCAAAGAAGAATGCTTCTTTTCTCTCTACTCTAACCTTATCTCTACAACTTTCTCTCCCAAGCTTTTCAAAACTCACATTTGACTCCCCTAAAATGAGGAGTAATGGGGTGTTTATATAGGCCAACTTGGGGTGGTTTTGGGGTTTTAAAAGTGTTCCCATTGGCTCCAAACATCTGAAATCATAAAACTACGTCGTTTTGGCTTTTAATTAATCAAAATGGGACCACAAAAATAATTACAAAAACTCACTGTTCTGGGGGAGAGTGCCGCGGCGGCACTGGGCCACTGCCGCGGCGGCAGTGGGCCAGTGCCGCGGCGGCACTGCTCCTCCCTTCGTCTGGATAATGCTGTTTAGGCCCCCTGATGTTCCGGTATTCGCGAAAAGGCCCTATTTCGTCCGAAATTCACAGAAAATGCGTATGAACTCCAAATTGAGGTTGTGATATACCGTTGGAAAGGTAATGGAGTCTACTTTACATAAAAAATAGTTCGGGGATAGGTCACTTTGAAAAGTTTTGCGGTATTCGCGATAAAAGCCGATTTGATCGCCTTTTTCGCCTTTGGAAATTCATAATAAATTCGTTTTAAATCCAGAAATTATGTGCGATATACCGTTGGAAAGCTATTGACCTCTAGTATCCATGAAAAATTTTTAAAATTGTTTCGGCACCCCGGTTCCAAAGTCAAATTCTGGTCAAACTGGTCAAACCTGGGATTCCCGGGAAGTTTTAGAAACCTCCGGGAGTTCCCGGGAGCTGGTGTTTTCGCTCGATTTTCTTTTGGAACTTGTTTTAACACTTTTCCCGTGATTTAAAATGATTTTGGTGAATTCGGACGATTTCGGTCAAACTTGGTCAAACCTGGTCAAACCTTGGTCAAACCTGGTCAAACCTTGGTCAAACCGGTCAACGGGGACTTTCCGGGAACTTCCGGGACTTCCGGGGGTCTCTGGGAGCCGACGATTTTATCTGATTTCTCTTTAAAACTCTTTTTATCGCTTTTCTTATGACATAGTATGTTTTCAGAACTTTGGGACCAAATCTGGGAGTTTTCGGGCTTTTAGGGGCATTTTTGTCATCCTGAGCATTCTGAGAGATGGAGCTGACTTCCGAGAGTCCTTTCGAGTCTTTTGCGATCATTGTGAACCACCAAGCTATGGGTCTCCTAAATCCGATAGCCGACAAAATGGGGTGTCTACACTACCTTAAAATAAAAATTGCAGCGGTAGTACATTGTGTTATTAACACTTTTCCGTTGGTTTCACTTGATTTCAACGGTTAGATTTCGAACTAAAAATCTTTGATCAAAAATAGTTTGTGAACTCACTGTTTTCATTTATCAAGTTCAACTTTATTTGTTAACCCCAACTATTAAATCATGAAGTTAGACTTAAACTAAACCATTTTCTCCTACCATTTGATGGTCATTGGAGACTAAGGACATCTATACATGTAGGTTTTGGATGAAGTATAGAGAACTTCTCAAAACCCAAGGAAGAGATTAGTCTAAGCCATAGAGATGGACTTAAACTAAACTACTTCTCCTACCATTTGATGGTCATTGGAGACTAAAAAAAAAACAAATCTACTCTAATCTCCATGGAATATAGTATGAATTCCATAAGATTCATAGTAAAGAGATCCTAGTCATGAGTTGATACTAGTATCTCACCAACTATGTCTAGATTATGATCATGATTCATTTTAATCTCCATATGGATCATAAGATCATAGGAAACTAAGGAATCAAAACTCAAAGAGTTTCAATGAGATATGGAAGATCTCATGAACCTTATGAATGAAATAGAAATAAAGGAAATCAAAGTTTTATTTAGGAACACAAATTCTTCAAAACCAATTTATCTCAAACCCAAGGCATTAATTAGATCCAAATTAATGAAGTGTTATGAGGTTGAATCACGAGTTCTTGGTGGTGTGTGATGAAATGGGGTAAGAAGAGAGGTTTTGAAAATGTGAAAAGTTCCTAGATCTAAGAACTTGTGATTGAATTATCCTAACTCTACCAAGGATTAAGAGGTTACCTCTATGACCTCAAAGAATTCTTCAATTTCTTGTGAAGTTCTTCCAAGATCTTCAAATTCTTCTCAAAACTCTTCAAATTCTTCAAGAAATTCTTCTCTTCTTCTCAATTCTCTATACAATTCTCTCTCTAAACTCAAGTATATCTCTTGTCTATGTTTGTATATTGATTCAAAAGTTCAAGTCCCCTTAATGAAGATGAAAGTATGTTTATATAGGCCATCATCTCAAGGATAAATGGGTAAATTCGGGTGAAGACCCATGTGCAAAGATTTCTTCTAGAACATGTGAGAAAAGCAGTCTGTTACAGCCAGCGGCACTCGACGGCTCCAGGCGGCATTCGCTGAGTGCCGGGCGGCACTCGCTGAGTGCCACTGAGTGCCGCCGGGTTTTTCGGGTGCCGGGGCTAACTGAATTTTGTCCTACTTTTTAATTTTCAACATATATATTAACATAAGCTTAATTATTGACGAATTATGTTAAAATACTTGTATTTGTAATATATTCCATTAAGAATACATCCATAATATATGCTCTAAATGTATTATTCCTCCTCTCTTTTTCCTTTTCTTTTCTTCCTTTTCTTTTCAAAAATTCCTCTTTATTTTAAAATTCCTTTTTCATCATTTTTATTTTATATTTCTTTTCAAAACTCTTCTTTTATATATATATTGAGCAAATTCTCAGACTGATTTTCTCATGTGTTCTTCAATGTTCGGGTTTCTCCCGAATACCCAAACTCTCTCTCTTCTTTCTCCTTTTTATATTTTCTATTTTTAATTTTGAAATTTGTCTTGAAGAATCAATTGAAGATTTTGAATTTCCTGGAAAATCTTCGAATGTCACAGGCCATTGTCATCATCGGTCTTTTGAGAGGTAACCAATCCCTAGATTTGACGTTTGGTCAAAATTGGGGTGTCTACAGTTTGCCCCTCTTTGACAGAGCTTGTGAAGCAACGCGTATCACAAGTGAATGTCAACGCCTGTGTGAAAGACAAGCCTTTGACCAAATAGTCGAATCCAGGTAAAAACAAAAGTGCGTTGCAAAATCGTGCGCAGATAGCCAAGTGCTGGTCGTGCTCAAAGGTGAGCTGCCTACGTATCCCATTGGGAATCAGACCAAGACGTAGTTCGAGCAAGGGACAACAATACACAAACGCAGGTAGTCACACAGATGCATGCACCTATCCTATCGTGATGCATGTGCTCAAGCAAATTTATGCTCTATGTTGTCAGGTTTAAATGACTTAGGACAATGTTACTCCCTAGAGTTAGCAAAACATACCTTTGTCTTGAAATCCTTCTATGCTGACGACGTCCTGTCCTAGGAAATACGCGATTGCCATTTTTTATTAGGGCAATACTGATTGACTGAAATACGCTTTGCGTCTCATACTCTAGTGCTGAATCAGGAAGTGTGCTGAAATACTCAGATGCACTTCGCGCCTTATACTCTGATGTCTTATGAGGATCATCTGATCGACTGAGATGCGCTTCACGCCTAAACTCCGGTGTCGGATCAGGAACCATGCTTTTGAAAAGACTGAGATGCGATTCGCGCCTTATACTCTTATGTCTTTCAAGAAATGAGATGTTTTTTGCAGAAAAGTCAGAATTGCTCCAGATTCGATGACCCCAGATAGCAGAAAAGTCAGAATCGCTCCAGATTCAATGACCCCAGAGAGCAGAAAAGTCAGAATCGCTCCAGATTCGATAACCCTAAAGATCGCAGAAAAGTCAGAATCGCTCTAGATTCAATGACCCCAGAGAGCATAAAAGTCAGAATAGCTCCAGATTCAATGACCCCAAAGATCGCAGAAAAGTCAGAATCGCTCCAGATTCAATGACCCCAAAGAGCAAAAAAGTCAGAATCGCTCCAGATTCAATGACCCCAATGATCGCTGAAAAGTCAGAATCGCTCCAGATTCAATGACCCCAAATGTGCTCGGTATTGCAAGGGTAATTTTTATTTTTCGTTTCCTTTTCAGAACAGTCACACGGACTTAAATAATTCATTTTCTATCGGGAGTCGCGCAGACTCAAAAATTCATTTCTACTTTTCAAAGATTGGGAGTCGCGCAGACTCGAAAGTTCATTTCTACTTTTCAAAGATTGGGAGTCGCGCGGACTCAAAAATTCATTTCTACTTATCAAAGATTGGGAGTCGCGCAGACTCGAAAATTCATTTCTACTTTTCAAAGATTGGGAGTCGCACGGACTCGAAAATTCATTTCTACTTTTTAAAGATTGGGAGTCGCGCGGACTCGAAAATTCATTTCTACTTTTCAAAGATTGGGAGTCGCGCGGACTCGAAAATTCATTTCTACTTTTCAAAGATCAAAAATTCATTTTCTAAAAATTCATATTATTTTTCGAAGACCTGGAGTCGCGCAGACTCGACAACTTGTCTTCGGTATTTCTAAATTTGGTTTTATCCCTTCCCTTTTTGTTTTGATCGGTAACCCCAGGTTGCAGTAGATGACTTATGACAAGATCGAAGATTTGATCGGTGACTTCAAAGGCTGCGATAGACGACTTATACCAAGACCGATGATTTGATTGGTAACTCATAGGATGCGATAGACGACTTATACCAAGACCGATGATTTGATTGGTAACTCATAGGATGCGATAGACGACTTATACCAAGACCGAGAATTTGATCGGTAACTCATAGGATGCGATAGACGACTTATACCAAGACCGAGGATTTGATCAGTGACTCATAGGATGTGATAGACAACTCATACCAAGACCGAGAATTTGATCGGTAACTCATAGGATGCGATAGACGACTTATACCAAGACCGAGGATTTGATCGGTGACTCATAGGATGCGATAGACGACTTATACCAAGACCGAGGATTTGATCGGTGACTCATAGGATGCGATAGACGACTTATACCAAGACCGAGAATTTGATCGGTAACTCATAGGATGCGATAGACGACTTATACCAGGACCGATGATTTGATCGATGATGGTACAACCTAAAAAGATTTGCTTTGGGGCTATTCTAGCTGAAGAGATGTTTATATGCTTCTTATTTCGGATTTATCTTTATCATTTTTTTTCTCTTTTTTTTTTCAAAATATTCTTTTTGATGGATTGCTTGCTATGGACAGCAGTTTGGGCGATTCGGGCAAGAAAAGGAAGAAGTATGAGCCAGCTCTCCACAACAACCCCACATTTCTATTTACTGATTTCCTTTTTGACTATAGACAAATCCAAAGGCTTTTTGGTTCATCTGATGATTAGCTTGTACGGCTTGGAGCCTGATTCGCTGAGGGTATTCACTTGATTTTGCTCTCTCTGAAGATATTACTCGAGCTCTATTTGATTTCCTTAGCGGAGCAGAATCTGACTCCCTGACCTCCCTGCTATTACCCTTCTTTTGGAATCTTTAATTCTTGTTGATCCCTCTGCGGAACATATCTTTTGGATTTCAAGATGGTAGACTCAAACTGAGTTGAGATACACACATTTTCAAATTTGTGACCAATTCTGCTTTCTTTTCTTCGCGCTTCTTTGATCAACTTTAGAAAAAATTGTTATCCCATAATATTCTTTCATTGTATCTTCCTTTACGATTGACTTTTCATAATGAAGAATTCTTCTTTTCATGTTTCTTTCAATCTTAAATCAATTTTAGATTTATGCATGAAAACTTCAACTTTTTACTTCAAGAATTCTTAGGATGCTTAAGCTTGGTCCTTGAAAGCCAGTGAACACAGAGATATTTTATTTGGCAAATGACAGTTTGCCCCTAGTTTGACAGGGGGCTTGGGAATGCTAGGCAAACAAAGTTTGCCCCTGGTTTGAGGGATTTGACGCGGCCTCTGGGCAAACGATAGTTTGCCCCTAGTCTTCAAGGTAATTTCATGAATTGGTTGGGTTTCTTCTTTGGACCGAGGGCCTTGGGAGACCCGCCTACTTATCCCCGAATGGGAATTAAGTCCTATAGTAGTTCGATCGAGGCCTGAAAGAAGTGCAATGGTTGACTGTGTGTGTAGTTGTGACCGAGCCTTGCAGGCTGCCTACGTATCCCCGAATGGGAATCAGGTCAAAACGTAGTTCATCTATTTTGGAGGTCTTGAAAGAATAAGGCTTCAAGAATCGGTGGGATTTTTGAGCCATGTTTTCATTTAGGTTCAATGGGTACCCTTTCTGGGCAGATTTTCTAAAACATATTCCTTGTGGCAGCTTTCGAACAAGATGATGAACTACTTCTCCTTCTTATGCATTTTTTATTATTCTTTTCCTCTTTTCTTCCTCTTTTTTTTTTCTTTTCTTTTCTTCTTTCCCCTTTTTGTTTTGGTGGCGGTTGATTCTTTTCACCTTATCACTAGCCAGTCAATCTTTACAACTCTCATAATACATCATGTTTTACTCATACTCTATCATACACACATAGTAATATCAGCCCTCCAAATTACTCCTTATCTTTCTCAAAGACATTTCTGCATTGTCTTAGGTTCACTTATCACTTATCCACTGAGTTTCTCACAAAAATTTAATTGATACTTTCAAATCTTTCTTTTCATTTCCAATTTCTTTTCTTAGGATAATTCATGTACTTTGAAGTACTCAAGAATTCTCAATCTTATTTATTCTCTACTTTTTTCTTTTTTTTTTCTTTCCTTTC
Organism: Hydrangea macrophylla; assembly: GCA_033977485.1. Lineage (NCBI taxonomy): Eukaryota > Viridiplantae > Streptophyta > Magnoliopsida > Cornales > Hydrangeaceae > Hydrangea > Hydrangea macrophylla. Next base: position 65,215,234 of record CM066997.1, read on the forward strand.
TTTTCTCACTATCTCTTATTCTCTTCATGATTTTGACTGGCTAGGATTCGGATTTTGAAATCAACACGCATCTTATTTTGCTCTAACTTTTGCCTAGGCGCCCTTTCGGGTTTTCATCCTAGCGAGCTCTCTTTTTATTTCTTTCTTTTTCTTTTTTTTTAAGAAGAAGAAGTTCATTCAAGATATCTAGCTACCATTAAGGAACAAGTTCATGGCTTTGGACTGTGAGCTCACCTTTTAGGTTTGGTATAAAAGGGGGTGATGTGGGATAATTTCTGAATTCATTCTGGCACATCATCATAGGACCATGCAAGGCATCCTTGTATTCTTTTAACAATGAGATCAATTTTATGCTTTTATCTTTATTGAGTGAAATATGGAAAGAATCACTTTGAGAATCTTCTTCATTTTCTGAGTCAAATGCCAAGGTTTCTTCAATGATTTTGCATGCAGGTTCATTTGCTCTCTTTTTTTCACAGTTATTAAAAAAAATCATTAAGCGGAATCAAGTAAGCAGAATCAGTCACTTTCATTGATAACAGAAAATTTAAAAGGTTCGGCTCATACTGGCCATTACAGACTTCAGGGGTAGGGGAATCCTATTACTAGACTCAAGGACATTTTGGCAAATTCCCTGATTCTATCTCTCTTCCATTTTCCGGCTTCTCCCTCCTTGCTTTATTTCCCTTGACCTCTTCTTTCAGTATTTCTTCCATCTGTTCTTTCCCAATCTTCACTTCTATGATCTTCTTTGGACCGCTCTCCTCGGTCTTACTGCCTTCTTCATCAAAAAGGTTCCTCATGGCCAAACCATCCAGTGCACAAATCCAATCTTGGACAGTACTTAGTTTTGTAGGCACTTGCAAGTATGAATCTTCATAGTCAGTGTATTCATGTAAGAAAGAGATCTCAAAACCTTGCTCCAAGTATTTACCTTTGCAGTCCGCCCATGACTCCAGAAGCCATAATAGGGGAAATCTCCTCCTTTCTGGATGAAATGTGACGCTTGACCTTCTTCTCTATTTTCTTCAAGATCCTCCCCTTTCCCTTTTTCCAAATCATTCTCATCTAACCCATACAACTTGGCATGATTGACCACTTCCTCAGCATTTCTATCTTCTTCCCCTTCGGACCACAGACCATCTGTGTCACTATACACCTCCTCATCCCAAATGGAGTTATCAGTAGGATTGTTTGGATCCCACCAATTGATTTGGATGATTTCATTGTCCATATCTTCCTCAAATGCTTGTTCTTCTTCTCCTCCTATAAGCCAATCCTCTTCCTCGACTACTATAAGGCATATCCTTTGATCTTCTGGGAATTCATAAGCTTTGGCAGCTTGTCCTACCGGTACGATCAACACAGATGGGTCGAAGATTTCCTTCCCAACATCTAAGAGATTGATGTTCCGTGGTGGTGGTACAGCATGATGATTGGGGAGCGGGTTCCGAGTCACTTGCGGTCGAGCTGCAGGCGGAGAGGAAATGGTCTTATTATCGATCAAATCTTGTACTTCATGCCTTAACCTCATACATCAGTCAGTCGTATGGCCATGAGCTTGGTGAAACTCACAATAGAGGCTTGTATTGAAGCCCGGTGGAAGTGGATCAGGCATTGGTTTTGGATCTAGAGGCTTGAGATATCCTTTTTCCTTTAATCGCTTGAGAATGGTAGTTAGAGAAACCCCTAAATCTGTGAAGCGACGAAGCTGCCCTTCCAACTTTGGTCTCGACGCACCCCCTTTTCTCGCAAAATTTTGCCCTTCTTCTGGCTGGCTTAGAACATTAACATCAGTTGCTACCTGATTTCCAGCATTCCCCCCATAGAATGGTCTTCTAGGGCGGTTCCCCTGAGAATCTTCTCTTTTGATCTTTCCGTCTTTGATGGCGTCTTCTATCCTTGTCCCAATTTCAAACAACTCAGCAAAGGTATGAATACATTGATACATTAGTTTCTCCTGGTACACACTCTATAGATTCTTGATTACAATCCTTATTTGTTCCTTCTCTGATGGCCGTTGGGTCATTTTTGCAGCTTTCCCCCTCCATCGTGCCAGGAATTCAGCAAATGACTCTCTATTCTCTTGCATGGTTGTTTCCAGATCCCTCACAGTCACATCGAGCTCTTGGTTGTATTCATATTGGGTGACAAAGGCTTTCACCACTTCCTCCCATATGCGACTCTTACTTGGCTCTAATGTGAAATACCAGGATAAAGCTGCCCCAGTCAAAGTTTGTTGAAACAGCATGGCCATCATGGCAGGATTCAGACCACTTGGCTGAAAGGCCCCAATGCACATCCTCACGTGGTTTCTGGGATTGCCAGAACCATCAAACTTATTGATCTCGTGCATCTTGAAACCGGTTGGCAATTTTTCTTGAGTTCCCTCAAACAAACCCTCTAACTCTAGCAGGTATCAACCCCATTAGACTTGCGGACAACTTTCTCTAGCTTTTCCACCTTCTCCTTCATCTCGATACGCTCTTTTCAGCTTTCTCAATTTTCTCTCTCTCTGCCCTCGGTACATCAGCTCCCGGTGGTTCCGGATCCTCAAACCAATCATCTTCCATATCCCGAACGGGTGGGGGAGGATTGATTATTGGTGGATCAACTACAGGCCTCTGACGGGTTAGTGTTTCCAACATGGTCATTATTTGGTCCATTCTCTCTTTCAATTGTGCTATTTCTGCAGCATGTTGTTCGTGATCCATTTCTATTTCTGTCTCTGGCTCTCTTCGTACTAACCTTGCACTCGAATCCCTGACCCAAACTGTCCTGGTGTACAATGCTATCTTGCCTACAACCATTTTTATTTTTAATCAATTTTCAAACAACCTTATTTTTTTGAAAATGCTTGGTAAAAAAAAAAAAAAAAATTATGAATGGCTCATATGTCACACGGATGCGATGCATGTGTGTGTGTGTGCCTATTCTATATGCAAAAGAAAAGGAAAATTCTAATCCTAACACATAAACACATAAGCACATAAAATCCTCATCCATGTTGAGTGTGCTAATTTCTCATTTCATTGTGATCCTCTATACCCCTTCAAGGTTTTTAGAATTTTTTTTTTTTTGACAAATATTTCCCCTAGATGATGGGATCTTTTCAAAATTCCTTAAAAAGCTTTCCTTTGAAGACAACAACATTTCTAAACAAAAGATGATTGGGTTCAAACTTTGCTTTTGAAATTTATTTGAAAATGATTTCTTTAATTGCAGAGATTTCTTGGATTATATTCCTTACCAAAAAGGTGATTAGGTCCAATTTTTGCTTTACAAAAAGCATTCCTTTAGTTGGTAAAACTTTTCAAACTCTTTCAAGAATTTTGGGTTCCAAGAATGTTAGGTTCTTCCTTCAAATATGGCTGATTTGAAATTTTAATCCAAAAGTGAACTCCAAAAATTTTGAAAGAGTGATTGAATGCCTTGGAATAAAGATATCAAAAATCTATTTGCTTCCAAAAACATATTTAAAATTCTTTGGGTAGAAGGATCACATGATCGGATTGTTGTCATACTCTTCATGAATTCGGATGCATACAAGGTCAATGATGCTTAGCTTAGCAAGATGTAGGAGATGTAATCACATAATCAAGATCCAGCATGTTCCCAAATGTCGTGGGACATGAGAGGGAACTGCTCAAAAGTGATTAAGAGGTTACACATCTTTTATCAAGTAAGCATAGTCATCATCTCAAGTAATCCCTTTCGGGCATACAAAACTCCCTAGCACATAAATCCTAATCAAGAATTGATTCCCTAATTTTGAAAGGTTCTATGGAAACTACCATGCAAAGGCCGGGTTTTGGTCAAATAAGGGACCCTTGACACACACCCGATAGGATGCTTCATATACCAAAACATGGTACAAGGTCAAGGGTGATCACACGGCCCCATGATGGCTTGACCGACCGGGTTGCCCCGAGCCTCCAAGGTCATAGTTCGGTGCAATCGACTGGCGAGACATGCAAGTGCAATGCAACGGGCATACAAAAATTAATTAATTTGATTAGAAGGATGCTTTCAAGTCTAATCCTCTAGTGAACCCAAAATTAGAATTCTGGTCTGCGAAACCTGAGATTTTGGGTTCGATCCCCAGCAGAGTCGCCAGATTGTGGATATGCCGGCATTTGGGCCCACTTTTATTTTTTTAAAAAACATTTTTTTTTTCAAATTCCAAATTTAAAAACAAATGAGTCGCCACTTAATTTTTAAAAGGAAAATTAAGAAACCATTTTAAAGGAAACTGATCTTTTGCGAAACCAAAGATTTAACTAGGTCCGGGGATTATGTAATGAGAGGGGAAGGAGCCCGACGGACAAAAACACCCCCTTTCATCCTATCTCGCGATAGGCCTCTACTCAACATCCTTTTTAATCAAGTTATTAATCTAAGCATGCCCTCAATTAATACATATATAGGTATACATAACACAAGCATGTTGGGAATGGTGTAAAATTGCAAACGGTAAAATATCATTCATAAGCCACGTAATTCAAGTAGCAAGCGACATGATATGCAATAGAGAACTAGAAAACATACCCGGGATCCGGCCGCGAATATTAAACGTGCAATGCATGCAAGAAAAAAATAAATCTAAGAAAAGGTCTCTAACACATATATACACATAAGGCAAAACCTAGGCTAAGGTGTCGCACATGGAGTCGAAAATCAATATAAATCAAATAATAGAATTAAACTAGAGAAGATATGAGAAATTGTACCTCAAATGCGCTACAAAACAAAGATTAGTCCACATGCTTCACATAATAATATGATATAAAAAAAAATCAATCCCAATTCTCTAGCTTAGATCTATTAAGCATGAAATCCAACTTTATTCAATAGCTAGTTCTAATCATAAGGATTGATGTACATGAATGAATGAATGTGAATAAGAATAAAACATGGATTTATTCACTAATTTGGATCACTTAGCCTCTGGATTTAAACTAAATTATCATTATTCAAAACATGATTTGGGTCCCAAGACATTAGGGAAGCATTTGAGTTGAAATAAATAAGATTAGACAAAACAGTAGCAGTTTTTGGATATGTTATACCTCTGTGAGTCTAGTTGCTAACCCAAAAAGACAATCGAGGGTTCAACGGTTAGATCTCCGGGAATACGGAATATACTAGACCTCACTCAGGATTTTACAACTCTATGTCCAGAGATCTTGCATGATTTTTTAAAAATAGCAAACAAATCTGAATTGCTTCAATCTTTTTAGGGAACCTTCCTAACACATTAAGGGTCTTAGAAAAAATTATTTTGGGTCACAAACACTTTTTTAAAATCCCGATTTATTTATTCCAAAAGAGTGTTGCTGTGCTGAAATTCTGGGCAGATTGTTGTTACTTCACAAAACTCATGACCAAACCATTTTAAACATGAAACTACCTTAAAACAAAAATTGCAGCGGTAGAACATTGTGTTATTAACACTTTCCCGTTGGTTTCACTTAATTTCAACGGTTAGATTTCGAACTAAAAATATTTGATCAAAAACAGTTTGTGAACTCACTGTTTTCATTTATCAAGTTCAACTTTATTTGTTAACCCCAACTATTAAATCATGAAGTTGGACTTAAACTAAACCATTTTCTCCTACCATTTGATGGTCATTGGAGACTAAGGACATCTATACATGTAGGTTTTGGATGAAGTATAGAGAACTTCTTAAAACCCAAGGAAGAGATTAGTCTAAGCCATAGAGATGGACTTAAACTAAACTACTTCTCCTACCATTTGATGGTCATTGGAGACTAAAAAAAAAAAAAAATGTACTCTAATCTCCATAGAATATAGTATGAATTCCATAAGATTCATAGTAAAGAGATCCTAGTCATGAGTTGATACTAGTATCTCACCAACTATGTCTAGATTATGACCATGATTCATTTTAATCTCCATATGGATCATAAGATCATAGGAAACTAAGGAATCAAAACTCAAAGAGTTTCAATGAGATATGGAAGATCTCATGAACCTTATGAATGAAATAGAAATAAAGGAAATCAAAGTTTTATTTAGGAACACAAATTCTTCAAAACTAATTTATCTCAAACCCAAGGCATTAATTAGATCCAAATTAATGAAGTGTTATGAGGTTCAATCACGAGTTCTTGGTGGTGTGTGATGAAATGGGGTAAGAAGAGAGGTTTTGAAAATGTGAAAAGTTCCTAGATCTAAGAACTTGTGATTGAATTATCCTAACTCTACCAAGGATTAAGAGGTTACCTCTATGACCTGAAAAAATTCTTCAATTCTTGTGAAGTTCTTCCAAGATCTTCAAATTCTTCTCAAAACTCTTCAAATTCTTCAAGAAATTCTTCTCTTCTTCTCAATTCTCTATATAATTCTCTCTCTAAACTCAAGTATATCTCTTGTATATGTTTGTATATTGATTCAAAAGTTCAAGTCCCCTTAATGAAGATGAAAGTATGTTTATATAGGCCATCATCTCAAGGATAAATGGGTAAATTCGGGTGGAGACCCATGTGCAAAGATTTCTTCTAGAACATGTGAGAAAAACAGTCTGTTACAGCCAGCGGCATTCGACGGCTCCCAACGGCTTTCGCTGAGTGCCGGGCGGCATTCGCTGAGTGCCAGGCGGCACTCAGTGAGTGCCGCCGGGTTTTTCGGGTGCCGGGGCTAACTGAATTTTGTCCTACTTTTTAATTTTCAACATGTATATTAACATAAGCTTAATTATTGACGAATTATGTTAAAATACTTGTATTTGTAATATATTCCATTAAGAATACATCCATAATATATGCTCTAAATGTATTATTCCTCCTCTCTTTTTCGTTTTCTTTTCTTCCTTTTCTTTTCAAAAATTCCTCTTTATTTTAAAATTCCTTTTTCATCATTTTTATTTTATATTTCTTTTCAAAACTCTTCTTTTATATATATATTGAGCAAATTCTCAGACTGATTTCCTCATGTGTTTTTCAATGTTCGGGTTTCTCCCGAATACCCAAACTCTCTCTCTTCTTTCTCCATTTTATATTTTCTATTTTTAATTTTGAAATTTGTCTTGAAGAATCAATTGAAGATTTTGAATTTCCTGGAAAATCTTTGAATGTCACCGGCCATTGTCATCATCGGTCTTTTGAGAGGTAACCAATCCCTAGATTTGACGTTTGGTCAAAATTGGAGTGTCTATAGTTTGCCCCACTTTGATAGAGCTTGTGAAGCAACGCGTATCACAAGTGAATGTCAAAGCCTGTGTGAAAGACAAGCCTTTGACCAAACAGTCGAATCCAGGTAAAAACAAAAGTGCGTTGCAAAATCGGGTGCGCAGATAGCCAAGTGCTGGTCGTGCTCAAAGGTGAGCTGCCTACGTATCCCATCGGGAATCAGACCAAGACGTAGTTCGAGCAAGGGACAACAATACACAAACGCAGGTAGTCACACAGATGAATGTACCTATCCTATCGTGATGCATGTGCTCAAGCAAATTTATGCTCTATGTTTTCAGGTTTAAATGACTTAGGGCAATGTTACTCCCTAGAGTTAGCAAAACGTACCTTTGTCTTGAAATCCTTCTATGCTGACGACGTCCTGTCCTAGGAAATACGCGATTGCCATTTTTATTAGGGGAATACTGATTGAATGAGATACGCTTTGCGTCTTATACTCTGGTGCCGAATCAGGAAGTGTGCTGAAATACTGAGATGCGCTTCGCGCCTTATACTCTGATGTCTTATGAGGATCATCTGATCGACTGAGATGCGCTTCACGCCTAAGCTCCGGTGTCGAATCAGGAACCATGCTTTAAAAAAGACTGAGATGCGCTTCGCGCCTTATACTCTGATGTCTTTCAAGAAATGAGATGTTTTTTTTGCAGAAAAGTCAGAATTGCTCCAGATTCGATGACCCCAGATAGCAGAAAAGTCAGAATCGCTCCAGATTCAATGACCCCAGAGAACAGAAAAGTCAGAATCGGTCCAGAATCAATGACCCCAAATGATCTCAAAAAAGTCAGAATCGCTCCAGATTCAATGACCCCAAAGAGCAGAAAAAGTCAGAATTGCTCCAGATTCAATGACTCCAAATAGCAGAAAAGTTAGAATCGCTCCAAATTCGATGACCCTAAAGATCGTAGAAAAGTCAGAATCGCTCCAGATTCAATTACCCCAGAGAGCAAAAAAGTCAGAATCTCTCCAGATTCGATAACCCTAAAGATCGCAGAAAAGTTAGAATCGCTTCAGATTCAATGACCCCAAAGAGCAGAAAAGTCAGAATCGCTCCAGATTCGATGACCCTAAAGATCGCAGAAAAGTCATAATCGCTCCAGATTCAATGACCCCAGAGAGCATAAAAGTCAGAATCGCTCCAGATTCAATGACCCCAAAGAGCAGAAAAGTCAGAATCGCTCCAGATTCAATGACCCCAAAATGATCGCAGAAAAGTCAGAATCGCTCTAGATTCATTGACCCCAAATAGCAGAAAAGTCATAATCGCTCCAGATTCAATGACCCTAAAGATCGCAGAAGAGTCAGAATCGCTCCAGATTCTATGACCCCAGAGAGCATAAAAGTCAGAATCGCTCCAGATTCAATGACCCCAAAGATCGCAGAAAAGTCAGAATCGCTCCAGATTCAATGACCCCAAAGAGCAGAAAAGTCAGAATCGCTCCAGATTCAATGACCCCAAAATGATCGCAGAAAAGTTAGAATCGCTCCAGATTCAATGACCCCAAATAGCAGAAAAGTCATAATCGCTCCAGATTCAATGACCCCAGAGAGCAGAAAAGTCAGAATCGCTCCAGATTCGATGACCCTAAAGATCGCAGAAAAATTAGAATCGTTCTAGATTCAATGACCCTAGAGAGCATAAAAGTCAGAATCGCTCCAGTTTCAATGACCCCAAAGATCGCAGAAAAGTCAGAATCGCTCCAGATTCAATGACCTCAAAGAGTAGAAAAGTCAGAATCGCTCCAGATTCAATGACCCCAAAATGATCGCAGAAAAGTCAGAATCGCTCCAGATTCAATGAACCCAAATAGCAGAAAAGTCAGAATCGCTCCAGATTCAATGACCCCAAAGTGCAGAAAAGTCAGAATCGCTCCAGATTCAATGACCCCATATGATCGCAGAAAAGTCAGAATCGCTCCAGATTTAATGACCCCAAATAGCAGAAAAGTCAGAATCGCTCCAGATTCAATGACCCCAAAGAGCAGAAAAGTCAGAATCGCTCCAGATTCAATGACCCCAATGATCGCAGAAAAGTCAGAATCGCTCCAGATTCAATGACCCCAAAGAGCAGAAAAGTCAGAATCGCTCCAGATTCAATGACCCCAAAATGATCGCAGAAAAGTTAGAATCACTCCAAATTCAATGACCCCAAATAGCAGAAAAGTCATAATCGCTCCAGATTCAATGACCCCAGAGAGCAGAAAAGTCAGAATCGCTCCAGATTCGATTACCCTAAAGATCGCAGAAAAATCAAAATCGTTCTAGATTCAATGACCCTAGAGAGCATAAAAGTCAGAATCGCTCCAGTTTCAATGACCCCAAAGATCGCAGAAAAGTCAGAATCGCTCCAGATTCAATGACCCTAAAGATCGCAGAAGAGTCAGAATCGCTCCAGATTCTATGACCCCAGAGAGCATAAAAGTCAGAATCGCTCCAGATTCAATGACCCCAAAGATCGCAGAAAAGTCAGAATCGCTCCAGATTCAATGACCCCAAAGAGCAGAAAAGTCAGAATCGCTCCAGATTCAATGACCCCAAAATGATCGCAGAAAAGTTAGAATCGCTCCAGATTCAATGACCCCAAATAGCAGAAAAGTCATAATCGCTCCAGATTCAATGACCCCAGAGAGCAGAAAAGTCAGAATCGCTCCAGATTCGATGACCCTAAAGATCGCAGAAAAATTAGAATCGTTCTAGATTCAATGACCCTAGAGAGCATAAAAGTCAGAATCGCTCCAGTTTCAATGACCCCAAAGATCGCAGAAAAGTCAGAATCGCTCCAGATTCAATGACCTCAAAGAGTAGAAAAGTCAGAATCGCTCCAGATTCAATGACCCCAAAATGATCGCAGAAAAGTCAGAATCGCTCCAGATTCAATGAACCCAAATAGCAGAAAAGTCAGAATCGCTCCAGATTCAATGACCCCAAAGTGCAGAAAAGTCAGAATCGCTCCAGATTCAATGACCCCATATGATCGCAGAAAAGTCAGAATCGCTCCAGATTTAATGACCCCAAATAGCAGAAAAGTCAGAATCGCTCCAGATTCAATGACCCCAAAGAGCAGAAAAGTCAGAATCGCTCCAGATTCAATGACCCCAATGATCGCAGAAAAGTCAGAATCGCTCCAGATTCAATGACCCCAAAGAGCAGAAAAGTCAGAATCGCTCCAGATTCAATGACCCCAAAATGATCGCAGAAAAGTTAGAATCACTCCAAATTCAATGACCCCAAATAGCAGAAAAGTCATAATCGCTCCAGATTCAATGACCCCAGAGAGCAGAAAAGTCAGAATCGCTCCAGATTCGATTACCCTAAAGATCGCAGAAAAATCAAAATCGTTCTAGATTCAATGACCCTAGAGAGCATAAAAGTCAGAATCGCTCCAGTTTCAATGACCCCAAAGATCACAGAAAAGTCAGAATCGCTCCAGATTCAATGACCTCAAAGAGTAGAAAAGTCAGAATCGCTCCAGATTCAATGACCCCAAAATGATCGCAGAAAAGTCAGAATCGCTCCAGATTCAATGAACCCAAATAGCAGAAAAGTCAGAATCGCTCCAGATTCAATGACCCCAAAGTGCAGAAAAGTCAGAATCGCTCCAGATTCAATGACCCCATATGATCGCAGAAAAGTCAGAATCGCTCCAGATTTAATGACCCCAAATAGCAGAAAAGTCAGAATCGCTCCAGATTCAATGACCCCAAAGAGCAGAAAAGTCAGAATCGCTCCAGATTCAATGACCCCAATGATCGCAGAAAAGTCAGAATCGCTCCAGATTCAATGACCCCAAATGTGCTCGGTATTGCAAGGGTAATTTTTATTTTTCTTTTCCTTTTCAGAACAGTCACGCGGACTTAAACAATTCATTTTCTATCGGGAGTCGCGCAGACTCGAAAATTCATTTCTACTTTTCAAAGATTGGGAGTCGCGCAGACTCGAAAGTTCATTTCTACTTTTCAAGGATTGGGAGTCCCGCGGACTCAAAAGTTCATTTCTACTTTTCAAAGATTGGGAGTCGCGTGGACTCAAAAATTCATTTCTACTTTTCAAAGATTGGGAGTCGCGCGGACTCGAAAATTCATTTCTACTTTTCAAAGATTGGGAGTCACGCGGACTCGAAAATTCATTTCTACTTTTCAAAGATCAAAAATTCATTTTCTAAAAATTCATTTTATTTTTCGAAGACCTGGAGTCGCGCAGACTCGACAACTTGTCTTCGGCATTTCTAAATTTGGTTTTATCCCTTCCCTTTTTGTTTTGATCGGTAACCCCAGGCTGCAGTAGATGACTTATGCCAAGATCAATGATTTGATTGGTAACTCATAGGATGCGATAGACGACTTATACCAAGACCGATGATTTGATTGGTAACTCATAGGATGCGATAGACGACTTATACCAAGACCGATGATTTGATCGGTAACTCATAGGATGCGATAGACGACTTATACCAAGACCGAGGATTTGATCGGTGACTCATAGGATGCGATAGACGACTTATACCAAGACCGATAATTTGATCGGTAACTCATAGGATGCGATAGACGACTTATACCAAGAACGAGGATTTGATCGGTGACTCATAGGATGCGATACACGACTTATACCAAGACCGAGGATTTGATCGGTGACTCATAGGATGCGATAGACAACTTATACCAAGACCGAGAATTTGATCGGTAACTCATAGGATGCGATAGACGACTTATACCAAGACCGAGGATTTGATCTATGATGGTACAGCCTAAAAAGATTTTCTTTGGGGCTATTCTAGCTGAAGAGATGTTTATATTCTTCTTATTTCGGATTTATCTTTATCATTTTTTTTCTCTTTTTTTTTTTTTCAAAATATTCTTTTTGATGGATTGCTTGCTATGGACAGCAGTTTGGGCGATTCGGGCAAGAAAAGGAAGAAGTATGAGCCAGTTCTCCACAATAACCCCACTTTTCTATTTACTGATTTCCTTTTTGATTATAGACAAATCCAAAGGCTTTCTGGTTCATCCGATGATTAGCTTGTACGGCTTGGAGCTTGATCCGCTGAGGGTATTCACTTGATTTTGCTCTCTCTGAAGATATTACTCGACCTCTATTTGATTTCCTTAGCGGAGCAGAATCTGACTCCCTGACCTCCCTGCTATTACCCTTCTTTTGGAATCTTCAATTCTTGTTGATCCCTCTGCGGTATATATCTTTTGGATTTTAAGAAGGTAGACTCAAACTGAGTTGAGATACACGCATTTTCAAATTTGTGACCAATTCTGCTTTCTTTTCTTCGCGCTTCTTTGATCAACTTTAGAAAAAATTGTTATCCCATAATATTCTTTCATTGTATCTTCCTTTATGATTGACTTTTCATAATGAAGAATTCTTCTTTTCATGTTTCTTTCCATCTTAAATCAATTTTAGATTTATGCATGAAAACTTCAACTTTTTACTTCAAGAATTCTTAGGATGCCTAAGCTTGGTCCTTGAAAGCCAGTGAACACAGAGATATTTTATTTGGCAAATGACAGTTTGCCCCTAGTTTGACAGGGGGCTTGGGAATGCTAGGCAAACGAAGTTTGCGCCTGGTTTTAGGGAGTTGACGCGGCCTCTGGGCAAACGATAGTTTGCCCCTAGTCTTCAAGGTAATTTCATGAATTGGTTGGGTTTCTTCTTTGGACCGAGGGCCTTGGGAGACCCGCCTACTTATCCCCGAATGGGCATTAGTTCCTATAGTAGTTCGATCGAGGCCTGAAAGAAGTGCAATGATTGACTGTGTGTATAGGTGTGATCGAGCCTTGCAGGCTGCCTACGTATCCCCGAATGGGAATCAGGTCAAAACGTAGTTCATCTATTCTGGAGGTCTTGAAAGAATAAGGCTTCAAGAATCGGTGGGCTTTTCGAGCCATGTTTTCATTTAGGTTCAATGGGTGCCTTTTCTGGGCAGATTTTCTGAAACGTATTCCTTGTGGCAGCTTTCGAACAAGATGATGAACTACTACTCCTTCTTATGCATTTTTTTATTATTCTTTTCCTCTTTTCTTCCTCTTTTTTTTTCTTTTCTTTTCTTCTTTCCCCTTTCTGTTTTGGTGGCGGTTGATTCTTTTCACCTTATCACTAGCCAGTCAATCTTTACAACTCTCATAATACATCATGTTTTACTCATACTCTATCACACTCACATAGTAATATCAGCCCTCCAAATTACTCCTTATCTTTCTCAAAGACATTTCTGCATTGTCTTAGGTCCACTTATCACTTATCCACTGAGTTTCTCACAAAAATTTAATTGATACTTTCAAATCTTTCTTTTCATTTCCAATTTCTTTTCTTAGGATAATTCATGTACTTTGAAGTACTCAAGAATTCTCAATCTTATTTATTCTCTACTTTTTTCTTTTTTTTTTTCTTTTCTTTCCTTTCTTTTCTCACTATCTCTTATTCTCTTCATGATTTTGACTGACTAGGATTCGGATTTTGAAATCAACACGCATCTTATTTTGCTCTAACTTTTGCCTAGGCGCCCTTTCGGGTTTTCATCCTAGCGAGCTCTCTTTTTCTTTCTTTTTTTTTTAAGAAGAAGAAGTTCATTCAAGATATCTAGCTACCATTAAGGAACAAGTTCATGGCTTTGGACTGTGAGCTCACCTTTTAGGTTTGGTATAAAAGGGGGTGATGTGGGATAATTTCTAAATTCATTCTGGCACATCATCATAGGACCATGCAAGGCATCCTTGTATTCTTTTAACAATGAGATCAATTTTATGCTTTTATCTTTATTGAGTGAAATATGGAAAGAATCACTTTGAGAATCTTCTTCATTTTCTGAGTCAAATGCCAAGGTTTCTTCAATGATTTTGCATGCAGGTTCATTTGCTCTCTTTTTTTCATAGTTATTAAAAAAAAATCTTTAAGCGGAATCAAGTAAACAGAATCAGTCACTTTCATTGATAACAGAAAATTTAAAAGGTTCGACTCATACTGGCCATTACAGACTTCAGGGGTAGGGGAATCCTATTACTAGACTCAAGGACATTTTGGCAAATTCCCTGATTCTATCTCTCCTCCATTTTCCGGCTTCTCCCTCCTTGCTTTATTTCCCTTGACCTCTTCTTTCAGTATTTCTTCCATCTGTTCTTTCCGAATCTTCACTTCTATGATCTTCTTTGGACCGCTCTCCTCGGTCTTACTGCCTTCTTCATCAAAAAGGTTCCTCATGGCCAAACCATCCAGTGCACAAATCCAATCTTGGACAGTAATTAGTTTTGTAGGCACTTGCAAGTATGAATCTTCATAGTCAGTGTATTCATGTAAGAAAGAGATCTCAAAACCTTGCTCCAAGTAGTTACCTTTGCAGTCCGCCCATGACTCCAGAAGCCATAATAGGGGAAATCTCCTCCTTTCTGGATGAAATGTGACGCTTGACCTTCTTCTCTATTTTCTTCAAGATCCTCCCCTTTCCCTTTTTCCAAATCATTCTCATCTAACCCCTACAACTTGGCATGATTGACCACTTCCTCAGCATTTCTCTCTTCTTCCCCTTCGGACCACAGACCATCTGTGTCACTATACACCTCCTCATCCCAAATGGAGTTATCAGTAGGATTGTTTGGATCCCACCAATTGATTTAGATGATTTCATTGTCCATATCTTCCTCAAATGCTTGTTCTTCTTCTCCTCCTATCAGCCAATCCTCTTCCTCGACTACTATAAGGCATATCCTTTGATCTTCTGGGAATTCATAAGCTTTGGCAGCTTGTCCTACCGGTACGATCAACACAGATGGGTCGAAGATTTCCTTCCCAACATCTAAGAGATTGATGTTCCGTGGTGGTGGTACAGCATGATGATTGGGGAGCGGGTTCCGAGTCACTTGCGGTCGAGCTGCAGGCGGAGAGGAAATGGTCTTATTATTGATCAAATCTTGTACTTCATGCCTTAACCTCATACATCGGTCAGTCGTATGGCCATGAGCTTGGTGAAACTCACTATAGAGGCTTGTATTGAAGCCCGGTGGAAGTGGATCAGGCATTGGTTTTGGATCTAGAGGCTTGAGATATCCTTTTTCCTTTAATCGCTTGAGAATGCCCTCAATTAATTCATATATAGGTATACATAACACAAGCATGTTGGAAATGGTGAAAAATTGCTAACGGTAAAATATCATTCATAAGCCACGTAATTCAAGTAGCAAGCGACATGATATGCAATAGAGAACTAGAAAACATACCCGGGATCTGGCCGCAAATATTAAACGTGCAATGCATGCAAGAACAAAATAAATCTAAGAAAAGGTCTCTAACACATATATACATATAAGGCAAAACCTAGGCTAAGGTGTCGCACATGGAGTCGAAAATCAATATAAATCAAATAATAGAATTAAACTAGAGAAGATATGAGAAATTGTACCTCAAATGCGCTACAAAACAAAGATTAGTCCACATGCTTCACATAATAATATGATATCAAAAAAAATCAATCCCAATTCTCTAGCTTAGATCTATTAAGCATGAAATCCAACTTTATTCAATAGCTAGTTCTAATCATAAGCATTGATGTACATGAATGAATGAATGTGAATAAGAATAAAACATGGATTTATTCACTAATTTGGATCACTTAGCCTCTGGATTTAAGCTAAATTATCATTATTCAAAATAGCAAACAAATCTGAATTGCTTCATTCTTTTTAGGGAACCTTCCTAACACATAAAGGGTCTTAGAAAAAATTATTTTGGATCACAAACACTTTATTAAAATCCCGATTTATTTATTCCAAAAGAGTGTTGCTGTGCTGAAATTCTGGGCAGATTGTTGTTACTTCACAAAACTCATGACCAAACTATTTTAAACATGAAACTACCTTAAAACAAAAATTGCAGCGGTAGAACATTGTGTTATTAACACTTTCCCGTTGGTTTCACTTAATTTCAACGGTTAGATTTCGAACTAAAAATCTTTGATCAAAAACAGTTTGTGAACTCACTGTTTTCATTTATCAAGTTCAACTTTATTTGTTAACCCTATCTATTAAATCATGAAGTTGGACTTAAACTAAACCATTTTCTCCTACCATTTGATGGTCATTGGAGACTAAGGACATCTATATATGTAGGTTTTGGATGAAGTATAGAGAACTTCTCAAAACCCAAGGAAGAGATTAGTCTAAGCCATAGAGATGGACTTAAACTAAACTACTTCTCCTACCATTTGATGGTCATTGGAGACTAAAAAAAAAAACAAATCTATTCTAATCACCATGGAATATAGTATGAATTCCATAAGATTCATAGTAAAGAGATCCTAGTCATGAGTTGATACTAGTATCTCACCAACTATGTGTAGATTATGACCATGATTCATTTTAATCTCCATATGGATCATAAGATCATAGGAAACTAAGGAATCAAAACTCAAAGAGTTTCAATGAGATATGGAAGATCTCATGAACCTTATGAATGAAATAGAAATAAAGGAAATCAAAGTTTTATTTAGGAACACAAATTCTTCAAAACTAATTTATCTCAAACCCAAGGCATTAATTAGATCCAAATTAATGAAGTGTTATGAGGTTCAATCACGAGTTCTTGGTGGTGTGTGATGAAATGGGGTAAGAAGAGAGGTTTTGAAAATGTGAAAAGTTCCTAGATCTAAGAACTTGTGATTGAATTATCCTAACTCTACCAAGGATTAAGAGGTTACCTCTATGACCTCAAAGAATTCTTCAATTTCTTGTGAAGTTCTTCCAAGATCTTCAAATTCTTCTCAAAACTCTTCAAATTCTTCAAGAAATTCTTCGCTTCTTCTCAATTCTCTATATAATTCTCTCTCTAAACTCAAGTATATCTCTTGTATATGTTTGTATATTGATTCAAAAGTTCAATTCCCCTTAATGAAGATGAAAATATGTTTATATAGGTCATCATCTCAAGGATAAATGGGTAAATTCGGGTGGAGACCCATGTGCAAAGATTTCTTCTAGAACATGTGAGAAAAGTAGTCTGTTATAGCCAGCGGCACTCGACGACTCCCGGCGGCATTCGCTGAGTGCCGGGCGGCATTCGCTGAATGCCAGGCAGCATTCGCTGAGTGCCAGG
Source organism: Hydrangea macrophylla (assembly GCA_033977485.1). NCBI lineage: Eukaryota > Viridiplantae > Streptophyta > Magnoliopsida > Cornales > Hydrangeaceae > Hydrangea > Hydrangea macrophylla. Next base: position 65,232,534 of record CM066997.1, read on the forward strand.
CGGCACTCAGTGAGTGCCACCGGGTTTTCCGGGTGCCGGGGCTATCTGAATTTTGTCCTACTTTTTAATTTTCAACATATATATTAACATAAGCTTAATTATTGACGAATTATGTTAAAATACTTGTATTTGTAATATATTCCATGAAGAATACATCCATAATATATGCTCTAAATGTATTATTCCTCCTCTCTTTTTCCTTTTCTTTTCTTCCTTTTCTTTTAAAAAATTCCTCTTTATTTTAAAATTCCTTTTTCATCATTTTTATTTTATATTTCTTTTCAAAACTCTTCTTTTATATATATATTGAGCAAATTCTCAGACTGATTTCCTCACGTGTTCTTCAATGTTCGGGTTTCTCCCGAATACCCAAACTCTCTCTCTTCTTTCTCCTTTTTATATTTTCTATTTTTAATTTTGAAATTTGTCTTGAAGAATCAATTGAAGATTTTGAATTTCCTGGAAAATCTTCGAATGTCACCGGCCATTGTCATCATCGGTCTTTTGAGAGGTAACCAATCCCTAGATTTGACGTTTGGTCAAAATTGGGGTGTCTACAGTAGCCCTTCATACTAGGTAGGGAGTATAGAGATGCTGAGAGTAGAGAGTAGAGGTTGAGATGTAGAGAGTAGAAATGTAGAGTTCTCTATATGTAGTACTTCATGCTAGGTAGGGAGTGCAAAGGTGCTAAGAGCAGAGAGCAGAGGCTGTGATATAGAGAGCTGCAATGTAGAGTTCTCCATACGTAGCACTTCATGCTATGTACAGAGTGCAAAGATCAAAGATAATGAGTGCATAGGGCGCAGACATCATAAGGGCAGAGAGCAAATATAATATGAATGCGGCATAAATCCAGAGAGCATGGGTTTATGGAGAACAACAAAAGCATGAATTTATGGAGAGCATGGAATGTAGGGAGCAAAGAAAGTGTGGATCTATAGAGAGCATAGAAAGCATGGATGATAGATAGCATAGATGGCATGGATAGTTGATGCAAGCATGTCTTAGAAAAGATGCTGAATTCAATGCACAGATGCAGTGACCGCTCAACAGAAAACTCATGATGAGCTTAGAAGGCAAACTGTTCTACTGGGGAATTGAACATAGATGCGACAATACTCTGTTGGGGAAAAGGTACTTCCAGAGCCATTTAAGGCTAACCAGGGACACCATGCATTACTCAAAACATGTTTAACACAATCAATGCAACAATACGGGAGATTCTCGAAAACTAATACAAAATGCTAGTAAGGCTAATTACTCTATTGGGATTTAATTATAAATGCACATGCATGATTTTAAAAAGTTACTCAATAAAATCAATAAGTCCATGTGGGGGTTGCTCACTTATCAGTTAAATGCAATGTAGAGCCAAAGGGGCGAGCTACTATCAAAGATGTGCAATCATAGAGCCAATTAAGGCAAATGATGAATGCAATGCATATCTCAAAAGATATGCTCATGCAAATGTGAGGGATGATCACTTAACTATCAAAAACATGCAGAGCCTATAACGGCCAACTACTCTTTAGGAAGCACACTATTGAGCCATTTAAGGCAAACAACGAGTGTGGTGCATGAAACTAGAATATACAATAAAGTCATCATGCTATACGAGGGATACCCATTCAATTGTAAAAGGCTTTTAGAGTCAGTAAAGGAGAACTACTATTGAAGGGGAAACGTTGTGGAGCCACCATGTAATGCACAATCATTGTTATGGATGCCTTTGAAATCATGGGGATTAAATTTATGAAATCTGTGAGACATGAACATTGCCCCTAGTTTAAATGTTAATGCATGATGATGTAATAATACTGTGAACTTTGCTCATTTCAAAAGATTGCACGTATGCTCATGGACTCCTTTCTTTCTATACACTTCAAACATTCTCATTCTATTGCTTACAATACACCCATAAAGTCTCTGACTCTCGACTCACACAAAACACACTAGAAGCAATCAAAATAAATAACATTTTTTATTTTTCTTTTGACATAGTGCCTTACTATGAGTGATGTATCTTGTGCATGATATAGATTAATCTTTTACTATTCATCCAATTCTTTGAGATGAGACTTCATGCATATATTCAAAGATTGACAATTTTCCCTAATCATGTTCGTAATCAATTCATTATTCTCTCCGCATTATAGCCATCAAACTTTCGTTTCTAATCAAAGAGGAAAATACGATTCTGTCTACACTCATGCAAAGATATTACCTTAGAATCATCTTGCCCCTTGTTTTTGACAAGGGACTTGGATATGGCTTTCCCCTTGTGTATGACAAAGGGGTTGTACTTGGTTGAACAAAAAGGGCAGAAGGGGGATTTATCCCTTGTTTGCAAATCAGTGAACGACGAATTCTTCCAGTAATCAAACTAAACCCACAGAGTAAAGGGCTTGCCCTTTGTATACGATTGACATGAATTTAGGAGAAGGGCTTGCCCTAGCTTATAAATCAAGGTGCAATGATTTGTTCAATATTAAAGGAAACCCAACATCCAGGGATTTTTCTGTCATGTAAAATTTTAACTTTTAAAATTCATGACGAGATCTTGCCCCTAGTATAAGGACAGAGTAGGAACACAAGATTTAAGGGGGCCTTACCCCTAGTATGAAGGGCAAATGGTTTTGGGTCAATGGCTAAGACCGAACCTTTTGAGAGGTTGCTACATATCCCCTAATAGGAATCAGCTCAAACGTAGTTCGGAATAAGGGAGCCGGGTTAGGACAATATTGGGATTGAGAAGTGGGGGGGAATTAAGTTAGGACTCCAATGTTGAGGCTTATGCACTGGCAAGACCGACCCTTTTGAGAAGTTACCTACATATCCCCTAATGGAAATCAGGTCAAACGTAGTTCAATCATGATATGCGACTTTTGATCTTAGGCAAAATAACATTTTAAGTCTGATAAAAAATAATGAATACCTTCTTTTCAAGCTTAATCGCATTCACATTAAAGAAAGATTTGACAATATATGATTTGAACTAAATCGATTTAAATTCAACGCTAAGGTGACACAAAAAAAATTATGTGCGCTCTTGTGTACAACAACCAAGTGTAGGTGTGTTAGGGATGTATACTAAAAGCCATGCTTTATGTAGTTAATTTATTATTTTAATAAAATCAGTTATTCCATTTTTATGAGAATCTATGTGGGCAATGTTTGTATTATATTATTTATTTAATATTATGCATGTGTGTCTCTCATTCTACATAGTAGGTGGTTTGGTGTGTAGAGTTCGGCTTACACACGGAAGATCAGCCACCAGATATTGTAGAATGTAAGATTTTGGTTTACAGTCTTAGATGGGATTGGACACATCATCGGTAGGACTGCAGCATGGTGTTGTAGTAGGTTTGTCTTGACGGCGGAAAACGGTATAGTTTCAACTCACTATGCTGGTACTCTTTGTGTATTAAACAGGACCGACTTGGGGCAATTATCTTTATACTGACTTATAAGATAATTAATACCTCATGGCTATTATGAGTTCTTATGCTCTAAATCCTAAGTTAGTTTATAGACACGTACATTTGATATTTACACTTTGATCCCGAAAAGGGTGAGATCCTTGAATGGGTCAATATCTCATTGGATTGGGTGGCAATATTAATTGTATGGTGGATATTAATTAATAATGGAATCTATGTCTCAATTTTGGGATTGATGATATCCCCTTGAGAAAGCTTATAAGTTTTGATTATGTCAAACCCTGCAGGTGGATTTTGTATCCGACATACCAGATAAGTTAAGCAGAGGATCTCAAGGAATTTTAAGAGATTAATTAAATATGATTGTCAGTAATTATATTTAATTAATGGATATCTGTAATCTTAACATGGTGAGATAACAAGCATTTAATAACATGGAGCTCAAAATATATTTTTTGAGATAAGGGTAGGAGTGCAATTATAATTCTTTAGTGGTATGAATTATAATTTATGGAAATAGGAATCTGATTCAGTTTGAATTAGGGTTTCCTAATTCCATAAGGAAGCCTATTCCTTATTGACTTCTTATGGTCCCTATCGTAGCCTATATATATATGCTGTCTTGGCTCTTCTCTCAGGTTGCATGATTTCACATTCTAAGCTTCCCTTGACCTCCTAGCTTTCTTCTAGAAGGGTTTCCACCAAACCCTAGTCTCTGTGAGCATTCAAGAGACATAGGAGTGAAGATCGCTAGCGTCGAACAACGCTCACTAAAAGAACTTCAGACTGATCGATACTGATCGAAAGTTGCTGAATGTTTTACATGACGTTCCTGACGTCGAGAGGGAGTTGTTGTAAAAAATTCAAGTAAATCGGAGATCGTTTAGTCCTCCTAACGAACACATCTTTGTCGGATCAATGTGATCGGGATTGAATCGTCACAGCAATCAAAGAGAGTGTTATAACTGGGATTAGAAAATAGAACGTAAAGAGGGAAGAGCAGAAAACATAAAGGATTCCGAAAGAGCCCACACTCAGTTCGATATTCTGGCAGTAAAGGAATACGGTAGAAGATCGTGAGCTGTTATCAAGCCCGTGTTCTCGATTCGTCTACTACAGCAATCCGTTTTTGCAGTTCAAGGTAACCCTAGTTTCCGCCCTTGTAGGGTTATTGTAGCTCTCACCTAAATTTTTTGCAGTACCAACTTATATGCACTGTCAACGGATTCTGGGAACGCAGTTTCCTAACAAGGTGATCATGCAAGTAATATAGTACTGAAAGTCCAGGTCAATCCCATGAGGAAGGAATAGATTATTAAGATGTTTTTATCTAAATTACTTCTTAAAGAAAAGAAATGATGACTGATTTTGGAGGATTATTAAACTAATTGATATTGAAATTTAAACTAGATTGATTGAGTAAACTAAACTTGAGAATTTAATAAGACTAATCAAAGCAGTGAATTAACTTAAAATAAGTAAAATAAGAATTAACGGGTTAGGATTACACGAATTCACACTAAATTCATCAATTATCATGTCTAAGAAAGGATATGACCACCTACTGTAATTCTACGGGTGCCTCTTGATGTTTATGTCATGCTTGAGTCAAATCAATACCGAATATTTGTTAATTGGCATGAAACAATGTCAAACAATCCTATAAATTAAATATGGGCAAATTTGAAACAATTTCTCTTTCCATTCAAAACACTTTAACAAGTCCAAATATTAATTATTTGAAGTGAGAAATTGATTTGAGTGTCTAAGTTCATGAAACGAATCGAAAACTAGATTAGAATGTAAGACCAATGTTTAATATAGTTATAAAGCATTCTGACAACAATTCTAAACTGTATTCCATGGAAAAGTTGAATTATGAAGGTTGCCCTTTGAGAACATGCATGAAAATTGGCTTTTCTAGTGATTCATTATGTAAACCTAACACTAGATTTAGCCTACCTTTAGAAAAATAAATCTAAGAATCATAGATAACATAAATGTAATGAAAATCATGATTAAACTGTAATAAATAGACTGAAAGTATAAATAATAGAGAGCAATAGGACCTGGAATGAAGAAAAACTACTTTATTAACTTGAAATCTTGAAATAGCATCCAAACATGGCCTTAGACATCCTAACATAGGTTTTTAGAGACCTCTAATAGTCTCTCTAATACCTCCTATCTATAAGAGAATGATAAAAGTTACATTATGTTTACAAGTCATAAATATATATCAATATAGGAGTCCTAGACCTAAAAAGAAGCTGCTGGTGCAAATCTGTTGAGTGGGACTGGTCATGCTACACTACCATGACTGGTCACGCATATGTTTTAGGATCGGTCATGGTCTTCTGCAATTGACAGCTCTGTGCACCGATGGGAGAATTACGATATCTCTTTGCTCGTACCTCAGATTGAAGCACGATTTGCGTCTATGGTACCGTAACTCGACAAACTATAACTTCTATCTTTAGAGAAAATTCACAATTCCAAAGTCTTCAATGATAAAAGTGCCATTTTCTCAAGTGCTGTTGTCATTCTCTTCCACTAGAATCACCTTTTAAGCAATAAATGCTTTCTCTGACCTACAAAACACTCACAAATCTCATGTAAATGATGTAAATGAAATATATAAGGGTTGTATGACAAAACGTAAGACATTCATTTCTAAACTTCAAGATTCACTTCATCTAAATGCATCCAATACCTCATTAGACCATGCAAATACACATGTTTTAGCACTAATCACCATAAATACAATGTTATTAACTCTAGGGACTTGGGGATAAAAGTATGCATAAAAGACCATATAATATGCTATGAATATACATTTTTTTACGTCTAATCATAAGGTCAAAACTGGTGCTCAAAGCATTTCACGATTAGGTCCATCTTAGCAAGCACAGGTTCGATTATGGTATAACGCCTTCACCCTTTCCCTTTTTTTTTTCTTTACTTTATCATTTTCCTAGGCACCCTTTTGGGTTTTCATCATAGCGAGCATTTTCTATTACTCTTTTCTGTTCTAACTTTTGCCTAAGTGCCCTTTCGAGATTTCAACCTAGTGAGCCTTTTCTATTATTTTTTGTTTATTCATCCATGCAAGTCAACTATTCATACCTCTCTGCTTATCCATGTCTAGATTATCTCACAGTGGTCATCTTCCAGAAATAAGCTAGGCACATTCTTTTTTTACTTTGCACTTTCCACAATGGTCAATATCCACTTAAGGATTCCTTATTTTCTTCCATCCCTTATGATTCTTTTCTTTTTTTTGTCATTCTCTATGTTTTTGCATTCTCCTCCACTCTTTATTTTTCTCATTACTATTTCTTTCCTTTCCTTCTCTCTCTCTCTCTCTCTCTCTCTCTTATCCTCCCTATTTGAAATAAATTCTTCCCTTCTCTGACTCAACAGGTTTTGAAAGACACGCTTATCTCTTCATCTCATTGATAACTTTCAAGGTCTAAGATGTTTTCCCAGATGGATGATTTTTTGCTTTTTTCTTCTCTCTCTTTTTTAGGCAAAGGCATTATCCCACACAATCACCATAGCTCTGAATAAATTATACTCCTTAATATAGGCACCAATTTAAGTCTCATTTAACGAAAGATGGGATTGGACACAGGTAGTGGATAGAAAGTGAATAGGTATAGGGGAAACATAGGATTCATTCTGAGTATATCTTTTAAAGCTTAATCAAAATCATTTTTTTAGTTCTTTGAATAGATTGATAGCACTCAGGTTTCATTTGAATTTGGTAAGGAACTAGTAGAAACACTTTTTAGAATCCTTCTCAATACTTGAGTTCATATATATAGTTTCTTCTACAATTTCTTGGGTGATTCATTTTCTGTTTGTTCTTGGTAATCATCAGGCAATCCACAATTTGGCACAACAGAATTAATAAAGATGAAATTCTTTTATTGATCAAAAGGAGAGACAGATACATCGTTCAACTCTTTTTATTTCTTCTTTTATTATAATCAAATACTAAAAATAAACTAGACTCATGACCAAGCACAATCATGGCCATTACAAAATCCTAAATTGGACTCCTTTTTTTTCTTTTGGCATGACATGAACTCACTCTATGCTCAGACTCAAACTTAAATACACTCTAACTTGACCCAATAGGTGCATCTAGAACAATTTACTTGAAAACCCTTCTTCATTCATGTAATACCCTGTATTTTTGGATTGAATAATAGTACATAAGATTCTGTATACTTCCCTAGACCATACTTGAAGTTTTACTTTCAATCGATCGAAGTGCTCTCAAGCGATCGAGCGTTTCAATGTTCAATCAATGTGGAACCTCTTTCAAGCAATTGAAACCCTACCGACATGAATTTATTATGTATTCCCTTGTTCAATCGAACAAATCAATCTCAATTGATCGAACCTGGCTGATCTTCTCTCAAGCGATCGAAGTAGCTTCGATCGATCGAACATGTCTGTATATTTCATCTCAGTTCATGCAAACACTACCACCTGCCCACCCTATTCTCTATATATATGTGACATATTTGTGTGTGTTTGGGTTATTGATCCCAAAGAGAGAACTAGAGAGAGAGTGTGTGCTTTATATTTATATACACACATCTATATACATACATATTTATACACACATATCTTTATATATATACTCTGAGAGAGAGAGAAAGAGAGAGAGAGAGAGAGAGAGGGAAAGAGAGAGAGAGAGAGAGAGAGAGAGAAAGAGAGAGAAAGAGAGAGAGAGAGAGAGAGAGAGGTAGAGGAGAAGAAAGAAGAAGAAGGAGATAGAGAGAGCCAAACGTGCCTTATGATCGTTCTGTGAGTTTTAACACACTCGGTACCGTTGATATATTGTTTGACATAAATAAATAGATCCAAACATGCCCTAACACCTCTGGATGTTCACTGTTTAGAAACTCTGGAGAAGAAGACTCTCGAGCAATTGAACTAGGTTCAATCGATTGAAAGTTCAATCAATCGAAAGGACTTTGATCGCTTGAGCTTTACTTTTTCCAATCGATTGAAATGGTTTCAATCGATTGAACTTTATAGAACATGGTTTATTTATCTTTTTTATTATATAAGAGTTTAATCATTCGATTCTCGATTCGGACGTTCACTATACAATTATGGGTTAATCAGGGATAATAATAACAAAGATAAGTATGATTAAGCATAACTGATTAACGTGATGACATTAGATACTATGTGATTCATTTATGAGTTCGATATCCATTTCTTTTTTAATCTTAGAAGTTAGGCCACAATGGGATGTCATGTATTAGTCCTAGTACAAAACCTAGATAGGTCTTGATAAGTTTCTAAGAATTTGTACGTGGATGGACACTTAGTCATGTATATCCTTAATGAGTGGTGGTTGGTTTATATCCTTAACGAGCGGTGGATAGGACCAAGTAGTTCAGAGATAGCTAGGTGATCTACATTGTATCCTTAACGAGTGGTGGATGGGTTCTGTGATTAACCAGCAGTGGATGGGAGATCATTGGCAAGATATCGCTAATTCGTGGCAATAGAATGATATACCATGCTCAAAGCGTTGTATCACGGTGGATTAAGAATATGTACTCTATGTTCTTAACCATGGTCGACAGAGCCGTGGTATATCTAGGAATGTTACAATCAGATCAGTATCGTATGAGTTAGTAGATCGTTGTATAATAAGACGTGGATTTGAGTAACGCAGGGTTGAATAAAGAGAAGATATTACTTAGTAGAACTATATCTTATGACTTTCATAACTTTTTATTACATTATATAATTGGTACCTTGTAAGTTTCTATTCACTCAGCTCTCAATAAGTTGACGGCCATTATTGCCTGGACATTCCTCATCCAGACTGCCCTATTCTTAATAATGCTGGTGATGATAGCACTACCCAGAGGAGTAGTATGTAGAGGGTGGCCCCACTAATGACGGTTATACTAGAGAAGGCTGTTACGTTGATGACTACACTTACGCCAGCTAGAGATGGAGATTGATATTTAGTTTTACATTTCTGTTGAACTTTATTAGTTAACTAGTAATTGGGCATATGCTGTCTCCAGAGCTGTTGTGATTCTGAGGACCACTCTAATATTGTAATTGATAAAATCATTATTATATATTCAGTTGTTTATTGTTCTTGTTTCTTCTAGTTGACTAGTACTGTGTGCTGTGGACAATTAGTGACATTTACCCGTCATTCCCTTGAAGGAAAAACAGGTTTAAAAATATTTTAAACCGCGCAGCGAAAAGATTAAGTTTCAAAAACTTATTGGTAGCCCAGATCTACTACCCGTTAATTCTATAGATGCGTATAAAAAGGGTACAAGACTTATACCTCAATTCTTGAACCCAATTATGATATTCTTCTTCCTTGGTGATGTAGCAGCCTCCACTAGGCAATCTTCACCCTTATGTCTCCTATGAATGCTTCCTGGAGAGGCTAGAGATTGTTGGATCTCTAATAGAGAGGAAGAGAAGGTTTAGGAGCTCTTAAAAAAGTTTCTATAGCTTCTGGCGTATTAAAATGACGAACTCTTTTTTTTGGACGCAGCTGCCCTATTAATAGATTCCCAAAACCGACATAACGTTTGAGCGAACAAAGTGGATTCGATCGATCGAACCATCTTAGAGCAATCGAAACTGTCCAGACTTCAATTGATCGAGACTTCATCGATCGATCGAACCTGTCTTGACTAGATCCTCATTTGCCTTTCCAAGCGTCGTAGCGGAGCTAAGAGTGGGACCTCTTAGGTTCTTTATTGTTGGCTCAGACAAGTTGTTAATTCCCATGACCAAATTCTTTGATCAGTAAACTAACCAACTGATCAGTTAGCGTTTACTCCACTATAAAATGATAATTGAACTCTAACGCAAAAGAACAAATCCAAAGCGATAACTAGACTTGTATGTTATACTAATGTCCCTCTACCTTCAGCAGTCGTAATCATGTTCATGTAGTTGGATAACTGTTACTGTCAACTTGAATCATGATTACTTCTTGTATTCCTTTAAGTCCTATTCATCTCTTATAATTACCAAGCATGTTGATAACTACTTATCAACAAGACTGCAGTTCTCAATAATCAACTTGGTGAGATTCTTAAGGGAATGCTTACTCTGAATCAGAGGATAGATTCTATCTTGACAATAAATGTTCACAACCCTATGAACATGACATACCCAAGATACCCAGGTGTTGATCTTCCATAGACCTCACTGATCGGTAAAGCAAAGCAGCCATATCCACAGTCTGTGTTCATAATCGTCTCAAGATTGAGAACACTTACCTTATATAAGTTATGAGTTCCTATCAATTGTTTGACAGTCTTGAGTGTCAATATGAAAGCTCAGGTCTGTCAATGCACTATAAGCACTAGGCTACTAACTCAGAGTTACACTCTAGTGATTGAGATTAATCACTCCATCCAATGGTAGTTAATCATGCTACATTATAAACCTGATGAGTATTCAGTCCCATCATCCACTGTGACAAGTTCTAAGTATCAAAGAATAGTAATTCATATCTCACTTGTATGTATCTCATACACACACAAATTGCCTTCTATAGTACTTAAGGATTAAACAATCATATCATGAAAGAAACATACACAATGAAATCCAAAGCTGATATCTATATATTAAAATGTCAATGTCTCATACATAAAGTAATGGTTTGAGGGCACAAACCCAACAAACTCCCACTTGCACTCACAACCGTGCAGGGTTACATCTGAGACCTAGACTATCTAGATGAGGATCAAAGACCTTCTGTGGCTAGGCCTTTGTAAACGGATTAGCAAGATTTTCAGCAGTGGCAATCTTGGTGACAGTCACATCTCCATGTTGAACAATACCTCGAATTAGATGATTTTTTTGCTCTATGTGCTTTCCCTTTATGTGGTTCCTTAGCTCCTTGGACTGAGCCACTGTCCCACTATTATCATAATAAAGCGTAATAGGTGACAGCGACGCTGGTACCACCTCGAGCTCCATAATGAACTTCTTGAGCCAAACAGCTTCTTTTGCAGCTTCACAAGTAGCCACATACTCAGCTTCTGTAGTTGAATCTGCGATGCATTTTTGCTTAATACTCCTCTAACTAATAGCACCACCTCCCAAGGTAAAGAGAAGACCGGATGTCGACTTCCTCGAATCTTTATCTGATATAAAGTCTGAATCAGTGTATCCCCCTGGAATTAACTCACTACCACTGTACATAAGCATGTAATCTTTAGTCCTTCTCAAGTACTTAAGAATGTGCTTAATGGCTGTCCAGTGCTCTGGACCTAGATTTGATTGATATCTACTAACCATGCCAATGGCAAAGCAGATATCTGGCCTAGTGCATAACATCGCATACATGAGACTTCCCACTATCGAAGCAAAGGGAATTTCTACCATGCAATTCCTCTCCTCCGATGTCTTTGGACACTAGTCCTTGTAGAATGCCAAACCATGCCTAAAAGATAACAAACCTTTCTTTGAATTATCCATTGAAAACCTAGTTAGCACCTTTCGATATAACTAGCTTGAGATAATCCCATTATCTTTCGCTTACGATCCCGAAAGAGATTTATTCCAAGAATATAGCTTGCGAAAGTACTAGTTAGCCAAACCTTGATCGTTGACAATGCCGCTACATCATTTCCAATGAGTAGAATGTTGTCAATGTTAAGCACAAGAAAAGCCACCACTTTTCCTTCACACTTCTTGTATACACAAGGTTCATCCAGATTTTGTATGAAACCAAACGATTTGACCACTTGGTCAAATCGCATGTTCTAACTCCTGGATGCCTGCTTAAGCCCATAAATGGACTTTTATAACTTGTATACCAAGTTACCTTTCTGACCAGCTATGAACCCTTCTAGTTGCTGCATAGAGATGTCCTCCTCAAGACTGCCATTCAAGAATGCAATCTTGACGTCCATCTACCAGATCTCATAATCTAGGCATGCAGTGATGGATAATAGTATTCTGATGTACTTGAGCATGGCTACCAGCGAGAAGGTTTTCTCATAGTCAATACCCTCCCTCTGAGAAAAACCTTTTGCTAAGAGCCTGGCCTTAAAGGTCTCAACCTTTCCATTAGATCCTCTTATCCTCTTTTCCTCTTGTAAATCCACTTATAGCCAATGAGTTTAATATTGGCTGGAAGTTCTACAAGATTCCAGACCTGATTAAAATCCATAGATTCTAATTCAGCCTTCATAGCTTTAACCCAATGAGCTGAGTCTACATCAGCCATTGCCTCTTCGTATGTGGTAGGATCAGATTCAGATTCTATGGAGACAGCTTCAAAAACTTCTCCTAAGAACATGTATCTATTAGGCTGGCTGATAATCCTCCCACTACGATGAGGTACCAGTGTAAAAATGGGTGAAAAAGTGGTATTTTCTTGATTTACATTATTGTCAATTGCGGGTTGGACTGGGGGCTCTCCTTCTATCTCTCTCAGATCTATCATTCCCTTAGGTTTATGGTTCATGATATAATCATCATCCAAGAAATAGCATTTGTACTAACAAACACTTTCTGTTCTCTTGGATCATAAAAATACCATCCATAAGTACCCTTTTGATACTCTACAAAATAACATACTTCCAATCTAGAATCCAACTTGCTCATCTTTCCTTTCAGCACATGTGCCGGACAACCCCATATTCGGAGATGTTACAAAGAAGGCTTGTGCCCAATCCACATCTCTCGTGGTGTCCTGGGAATAGATTTTCTTGGTACTAGATTTAGTATATATGCAGCAGTTTCCAAAGCATAACCCCAAATAAATAATGGTAACTCTAAATAACTCATCATCGATATAGTAATGTCTAAAAGAGTTCGATTCCTTCTCTCTGCTACACTGTTCTGCTGAGGCATACCAGGTGATGCTGTCAACTGTGACACAATCCTATTCTATACGAGGTGATCAATAAATTCATTAGAGAGGTATTCGCCTCCTCGATCAGATGAATGGCCTTGATATGTGTGCCCAATTGCTTTTCCACTTCAGCCATAAACTCTTTGAAGCTTTTCAAAGGCTTCAGACTTATGCTGCATTAGGTACACATATCCATACCTAGAGTGATCATCAGTAAATGGTATGAAATACTCATAACCACCTCGTGCTCTAATATTTATTGGTCCACACACATCAGTATGAACTAATTCCACCAATGCATTGGTCCTATTACCCTTTGCAAGAAAGGGCCTTTCGGTCATCTTACCCTCTAAACAAGACTCGCAGACTTCCATTGTTTCGAGAACCAAATCACCTAAGACTCTTTCTTTAACTAGTCTACCAATCCTATTTAGATTGATATACCTAAGCCTCATATGCCCAAGCCTCATATGCCAAAGCCTTGTTGGATTAGTGAAAGGTTCTTTTCTTTTAGATGGTACAGTTACCACTGAGTTATTAAGTTCCATACAAGAATCTTTAGAAACATTGGGAGTAATCACATAGAAACCATTTGATTTAACACCAGAACAAATAAAAGAACCATTTCTTTTAATCACAACTTCAGTTTCAAAATAAAAAGAATAACCATTATTCGATAAATTAAAAACTGAAATTAAATTATGTCTCATTGAAGGGACGTAAAGTACATCTGATAAAATCAAAATTTTATTGTCTAGAAATTCTAAAGCTACGACTTCTATAGCAACCACAGATACAGTTGCACTAGAACCTAGAGTAAGTATGATTTTTCCATCATTGCACCTTCTGGTTGATCTCAACCACTGCAATGAATTACAATATGGTTAGTCGCACCGGAATCAATGCACCAAGTGTTTGAAGTATCCATTATAAAACTTACTTCAATCACATGTGATTCAATCATACCTTGAACTCCTGTAGCTAAGAATTCTGGACAATTCCTCTTCCAGTGGCCCTTCTCACCGCGTTAGAAACACTTTCCTTTGCCTTGGCCACCCACCTTCCCTTTGTCCCTTACCTTTCCCCTTAGATTTTGTAATCTTAGGAATCGGTCCAACACTTGGATCACTAGTGCCAACCTTCTTCTTCCCTTTCTTGCCTTTCGGTGTAGATCGGGAGGATGAAGAGCTTTTCTCAATGTTCAAAATGTTGCCCCCAGTTTTGATCACCCCTTCCATTGCCAATAAAGAACTCATTAATTCGCTCATTGAAAAATCAATTTTATTTAGTTTAAATTAAGCGAATGATGGCGACAACGTATTGAGGATCATATCAACTTGGGTCTGTGCGTCAATGTTGGCACCTAGGGTCTCCAGCTCGTTTAAGTAACTAATCATTTTTAAAACATGCTCTTTGACTGGAGTCCCTTCCGACATCTTAGCACTCATTATCTTCTGCATAGCTATATGTCTGGCAGGCCTGCCATGCTCCCTAAACATCTTTTTCAGGGATTCGATAATGTCACTGACAGAATTGTTCGACTGGAGTTGGTGTTGCAACACACCATCCATTGAGGCCAGAATGTAGCAATGGACCATTCCATTCGACTTCTTCCATTTATCGAATTTGCGTCTGGTAGCTGTCGAAGAATTTGCCGCGGGTTCTTCGGGGTATGGGGTGGTGAGGACATATATGTGATCCTCCGTAGTTAAAACGATGTCAAGGTTTCGTTTCCATTTTGTGTAGTTATTTCTGGTTAACTTGTTTTGAGTGAGTATGGTGGCAAGTGGACTAAAAGTAGATCCAGACATTATGATTTATTGTAAAAATCAAAAGACAAAATAAATATGGATATCAAATTTTGACAGTTTCAAATAAAAGAATCCTTAAAACTCTTATTTTAAAACAAAGTCGCTGGAATATTGAAACGAAAGAACAAAGCCTCTGTGTGGTGGTCAATGTTCTATCTTTCGATTTATCATGACTTGTCCACTATGCAACTCTTGCAAAGCAAGTTATGACTCCTGAACCTATTTGATCTCTAAGTTTATGAATAATGTCCTGTGTGGGATCCCTTATCCATAGCTTAACTAGTGTATACCATTAACTAGGATCCAAAAACAACTGCCTCAAGTAGCACCTCCGTATTGTAGTCACCCTCTAACCTATCTAATTGATCCTATCCATAGGAAGTTCACATCTAGTAACCAATGAGTAGTGTACCCTCCGTGTGGAATGATCACCCCTGGCGAGGTGACACAGAATGCACTACTCATCTTATAATGAACCGTTAATGGTAGATCGTTGACTTTGCTTTTTAAAAAATTGTTTCCACGCATTACCCATAAACATCTAATGTTTACTAATGTGATGAAACGGTTTTTGAATTTTATTTTAGAAAACTTGTTTTACATGCATGCAAGTAGTAACAATATAATCAAATGCCAATCACAACCAAGAACATAAAACAAAAAACTAAAATTGAAACAAAGGCATTCATATGCCTCTATCTCCCATAGCTCTATCTCCATAGAATCTCCTTCTTGGTTTGATCGCCTCCAGCTCCATCTTCATGTACAACGGGTTGCTCCTCCATCTTCATGGGTTTTCCAATTCTATTACATTGGTTTTATGCTTCTTTTGAAGCTTACAATTTATCCAGAAATAGAAATCAACAACAAGAAAATAAAGAAGGCTAGGGAAACCGGTGCGACTTTCCTTTTCATAGGATTGAAGGTGTAGCGCCCTTTACACATGCCTTAAAACCAAATCAAAATAAATACAACATGCACAAATCTCAAACATTTTTTAAATACTGAATTTAAACGTTCTTGGTGCTATGGGAGATAGTGGACTTATCTTGCTGCAAAAGGTTAGTCGTACGTACAACCACACACATATAACAAATATATGTGACTATTGGAACCCCTAATTGATTCACACAGTACATAAACTCTTTACGTACTGAATTAGAAGTTAAAACAACATCATAGTTCTCTGTCACACTTCGATCAATCGAAGTCCGTTCGATCGCTCGAACCTTCGATCGATTGAATATTGTTCAATCGCTTGAACATTCAATTTCATAGAATAATTTGAGAAATTTCTAGAATGATTTAAAATTTGAAACGTATAATTTTAAAAGCATTCGAATCTGTGAAAAATACACATGGGCAAAAAATTATTCTCGATCGATCTAACACCATTCGATCGATCGAACAGAACCAAAGGTTGATCGCTCGAACCTAGCTCGATCGCTTAAGAACAGACAAGCTTCGATCGATCGAGACTACTTCGATCGGTCGAACTCACCATGCATCCAATGCAATCACAGATTTGTATTCTGCTGTGAAAACATAACGAAAATAGATTTGTGATGATGCAGTTTCGAAAATAGTTCCAAAATGCATCTATAGATTCAAACAAGAGTGGCTTTGATACCAATTGAAGGAAAAATAGGTTTACAAATATTTTAAACCACGTAGTAGAAAGATTAAGTTTCAAAAACTTATTGGTAGCCCAGATTTACTACCTATTAATTCTATAGATGCGTATTAAAAGGGGACAAGAATTATACCTCAAGTCTTGAACCCAATTCTGATATTCTTCTTCCTTGGTGATGCAGCAACCTCTACTAGGCAGTCTTCACCATTATGTCTCCTATGAATGCTTCCCAGAGAGGCTAGAGATGGTGGAATCTCTAATAGAGAGGAAGAGAAGGTTTAGGAGCTCTTAAAATAGTTTTCGAGCTTCTGGCGTATTAAAACGACGAACTCTTTTTCCTGGATACAGTTGCTTGTAGTTACCCCGATTTTGACCAAACGTCAAGCCCAGGGATTAGTTACCTCTGGAAGACCGATGATGACAATGACCGGTAAAATTTGAAGGTTTTCCAGAAAATTTAAATTCTTCAAAACAAAATTCAAAAATCAAAATAAGAGAGAGAGAGAGAGAGGGAAATTGGGTACTCGGGGGAAACTCAGACGTTGAAGAACATGTGAGAAAATCAGTCTAAAAAAATTTTATTCAAAAAAGAGATAATATATGAAAGAAGTTTTCAAAAGAAAAGAGGAATAGAAGTTTTTAAAAGGAAAAAGAAGAAGAAGAAGAAGAAGAAGAAGAAAGAAAAGAAAGAAATAAAATGATAGTATATACCATGTATATAGGTGTATCTTAATAAAGTACACTACAAATATAAGTACATTAGTATATACTTTGCTAATAATTAAGATTGTGGTAATGTATATTTTGAAAATTAAAAAGAGGGCAAAATTATGTTAGCCCCGGCACGCGGGAAAGCCGGCGGCACTCACTAAGTGTCGTCTGGCATTCAGCGAGTGCCGCCGTACATTCAGTGAATGCCGCCGGCAGCCATCGAGTGCCGTGAACGGTAACAAACTGCTTTTCTCACATGTTCTAGAAGAAAACTTTGCACATGGGTTTTTACCCGAATTTACCCATTTAACCTTGAGTTGGTAGTCTATATAAACAAAACCTTCATCTTAATTTTGGGGAGGCTTGAATCAAGAGAGAGAAATACAAGAGTTATATACATACATTAGAGGAAGAATATAGAGTTTTTCTTGAAGAATTTGAAGAATTAAAGAAGAATTTGAAGATTTTTGGAGGAACTCCACAAAAGATAGAAGAATCCTTGAGGTCATAGAGGTAACCTCTCAATCCATGGTAGAATTAGGTGAATTCAATCACAAGTTCATAGTTCTATGAATTTTACACATTTTCAAACCTCTCTTCCTACCTCATTTCATCACACACCACTTAGAATTTGTGATTGAATCTCATGGTGTTTCATTAATTTGGATCCAAAATAGAGCTTTGGATTTATGAATAAAAGAGTTTTGACTTGAAATTTTCAAATAACTTTTGATTTCCTTTCTTTTGTCTATATTCTTCTCAAGAGATTTATGAGATCTTCAAAATCTCATTAGATTTCTTTGAGTTTGATCCTCTAGTTCCCTATGATCCTATGATTTATATGGGGATTAAAATGGATCATGATCATCTCTATATATAGTTGGTTGAATTCAAGTCTTAACGCATGACTTGAAATCTCCTCACTAAAAATTTTATGGGATTCATGCTATATTCCATAGAGGTTTATGTAGTTGGAATTTCATTTTGTCTCCAAGGACCATTAACTTGGTAGGAGAAATAATAAGATGACTCTATATTCTTTAAGGAT
Source organism: Hydrangea macrophylla (assembly GCA_033977485.1). Taxonomy (NCBI): domain Eukaryota; kingdom Viridiplantae; phylum Streptophyta; class Magnoliopsida; order Cornales; family Hydrangeaceae; genus Hydrangea; species Hydrangea macrophylla. Next base: position 65,251,066 of record CM066997.1, read on the forward strand.
CATACATTTGAGAGAGGAATTGGATGTAGATTTTCATTTTAAATAAGTAGGACCTTAGGATTCTATTATTAGATCTCCAATTATGAGATCTACGATAGGAATCCATCAAGGTTAAATCTAGGGGTTTCTCCCTATTTCATTATTTGTCCCAATAATTATTAATCTAACAAAGGTGCAGTGAATCCATAAACCAATTGTGATCAAAGATTTTCTATAGGATCATGGTTCATTGGAAATGGATGAGACCAATTGGAGGATGTTCATAACCCATTTAAGTACCTCTGTGATTTTTGTTTTGATGAAATTCCATGCCTAAGATGGTTTGGTCTTATGATTTCAAAACAAGCAACTATCTGTCCAAAATTTCAGAACAGTAAGTCCATTTTGAAATTAATAAATCAGAACCTTAATAGAGTTTCCTGGGTTTCTAATAATTTTTTCTATGTGCCATAATGTGTTAGGAAGATACCCTAAAAAGATCTAAGTGTTTCTCATTTTTTTACTATTTTTAGAAAATCGTACAAGATCTCTAGACAGAGAGCCGCATATTCCTGAGTGATGTCTAGTGTTTTCCATATTCCCAGAGATCTAACCGTTCAAACCTTGATTTTATTTTTGGGTTATAAACTAGACTCACAGAGGCATATCATATCCAAATATCATTAAGATCCAACTGTTGGAAGTATCGTTTTTCAACCTTTTAAAATCTGGTCTGCTTTCTGTAATTTAGGAAAAACAATCACTGTTTTTGTCTAGTCTCATTGATTTTAACTTAAATGGTTTCCTAATGTCTTGGGACCCAAATCATGTTTTGAATAATAATAATTTAGCTTAAATCCAGAGGCTAAGTGATCCAAATTAGTGAATAAATCCATATCTTATTCTTGTTCATATTCATTCATTCATTCATGTACATTGATGCTTATGATTAGAACTAGTTATTGGATAAAGTTGGACTTAGTTGAACCTAATTAAGCATAAACATGGATTCCTTATGATCATGTTGGAATTATAGAACCCCTATATGGACATTACATTGGCTCCTAGTTGAGGCTTGTATATCTATAGAGATGCTTTGGCTCCAACTAATCAATAGGAATTCATAGTTTTGTCAATTCTTTCCATGCTTGATAGATCTAAGATAGAGATTTAGGATTGATTATTTGATGTCATATTATTACGTGAAGCATGTGGACTAACCGTTGTCTTGTAGCGCTTTGGAGGTATGACTTCTCATCTCTTCTCTAGTTTATTTCATTTGTTGATTTTATTAATTTTCGACTCCATGCGCGATACCTTAGCTTAGGTCTGGCCTTATGTGCATATGCGATTAGAGACATTTTTCCTAGGATTTCTATTCGTTGTATGCATTGCACGTTTCCCAATTCATGGATGGATCCTGGGTAAGTTCTCTAGTTCCCTACTTGCACATCATTTTGCTTGTTACTTGAATTATGTGGCTTACGAATGATATTTTATCGTTAGCAGTTTTGCACCCTTTTTGACATGCTTGTGATATGTATACTTATATCTATGTGCTTAGATTATTAATTCGATTAAATAGGATGATGAGTAGAGGCCTATCACGAGATAGGATGAAAGGGGGTGTTTTAGTCCGTCAGGCTCCTTCCCCTTTCATTCCATAATCCCCGGACCCAAATTATCTTTGGTTTCGCAAAAGATCGGTTGCTTTTAAAAATGGTTTCTTAATTTTCCTAAAAAATTAAGTGGTGACTCTTTGATTTCGAATTTAAAATTTGAAAGAAAATGTTTTCAAAGTTTCAAAAGTGGGCCCAATTGCCGGTATCCATACTGCTCTATTTATGGATTCACAGAACTGACATAACATTTGAGCGATCAAAGTGGATTCGATCGATCGAACCATCTTAGAGCAATCGAAACTGTCCAGAGTTCAATCGATCGAGACTTCATCGATCGATCAAACCTGTCTTGACAAGATCCTCATTTGCCTTTCTAAGCGTCCTAGCGTAGCTAAGAGTGGGACCTCCTAGGTTCTTTATTGTTGGCTCAGGCCAGTTGTTAATTCCCATGACCAAACTCTTTTATCAGCAAACTAACCAACTGATCAGTTAACATTTATTCCACTATAAAAAGATAACTAAAGTCCAACGCAAAAGAACAAATCCGAAGCGATAACTAGACTTGTATGTTTACTAATGATGATGCCAAAAATTGGTAAGAGTAAAGTAGAGCAATTTTAGGAGAGAGAGAGAGTGAGAAACTTGTTTTTTTAATGTGGTTTGGCCCTGTTAATGAAGGTACCTACTTCCACGTGTGTGTCGGAGCACGTTTACTATACTGTAAAAGAGCCGGGGGCCTGTGGTGAACCAACAAGTCTAGAACTACTGTAGGCCGGCCGGGCATGTTGATGAATGCTATAGAGGTGCTGTGTAGACTGAAAAGTCAGCCCCTTCAATGGGGGGTGAGAGGTCTCTTTTAAAGATGTAAGAGACCTACTCGTACATGGATAAGGAAATATAATCCAATTAGGATGTGATTGACACCAATCAAGTAAGTTTCCTAATTATATTAGGATTACTTGACATTAATTGTGGGGGTTTCCTAATTGGATTAGGAAATAGTTTGCACTTTCTATTAGTCTTCTAGCTTGAGTAAAAAATTGCCCGGAATGCTCGGGATCATGCATGTGGTCCCAAATGAGCTGTTCTCGCAGTGGGATGTGCCTGTGCTGTCTTCCCGACTTGTTGGGCGGGTCGTGGATGAACCGCTCGGGATGATGAGTTTTGGGTAAACTAGACCGCTCGGGCTGATGCTTGTCCGAGGAGTTGTGTATGATGCACTGGCTGCTGATTTGAACCGCTCGGTCATAGGATAGAGCTAATTTTGGGTGTATCAGCTGCCCCCCATTTCCAAGGTTGGCCAGATGCTATATCAGGGCAAGTTTAGAAATCAGTTTGATGTTACTTGCCACTGTTTGAGTGCTTGGGGAAGCTACCTTGGGGCTTCTGAGCCTGGTGAGTCCTCAAGAACTGGTTGAGAGTTGAGACCCAGCCTAGCTCGGGACCTTTAGGTGCTTGGGAACTGGCCGGGAGTTGAGACCCGGCCTAATTCGGAGTCTTTGAATGCTCGGGAAGTGACCGAGAGTTGAGACTCGGCCCACTTCAGAGTCTTTTTGCTTAAGTTAGCCTCCAGGATGGTTATCTTCTGCCCGTAAACCTTCGTCAAGGTTGTGGGTAGAAGAGTTTTACCATGTTGGAAAAGCCGACCTAAAGCGTATTGCTTTAGAGTCCTTTTATGTTAACCCCCCAGGATGGTTATCTTCTGCCCAGTCAGCCTTCGTCAAGACCATTGGGAGAAGAGTTTGACCATGTTGGCGGAGTCGACCTAAATCACGTTACTTTAGGGTCTTTTTTCTCCTCTATCGTCGGCCAACCTAAGAGATTTTAGTGGAGTTAATGCCTCTGATTACTGTAGGTGCTCGGGTTGTCTAAGATTTTGACTTGGTTATCCACGAGGCCTGTAGATATCCAACGTGATTATCGATTTAGTTCACTACGCTGTCTTGCCCCCAAAGCTTTCGCTAAGACGAGGGTCTTACAGAGGCTATGACTGTAGATAACCGACTTGGAACATGGTGGTTGCATGGTCTTTTGAAGCATGCCATCATTAGCCACCAAGGGGGTTTTCCCCCATTGTCGGTTGGACCTAAGCGAAGCTTGTGCCTCAGGATTAGGCCCGAGGTCTTTATACGCCTAGGTTCGGAGTCCGAGGTCTTTTTATGCCTCGGGGTTAGGCCCGAGGTCTTGGTATGCCTTGGGGTTAGGCCCGAGGTCTTTGTATGCCTCGAGGTTAGGCCCGAGGTCTTTGGAAGGGTTCTCTGACAATCAGTGGAGCCTCATGTGGTGATCAGGCAAGTACCACTGTAGTTGGGCTCATCTAGACCGATGGAGACAAGGGGTCGGATTAGGATCATCAGGCTCCTGATTTTTTTGTGCCGGAGACAAAGTTGGAACTGCTTGATCCTGACCGATGTGAACTGGAGGTTGGGTCAAGGCTACCGGACTCAGACCACTGTGAACTGGAGGTCGGGTCGGGACTGCCTGACCCGGACTGCTATAAACTGGAAGAACTGTCAGAACTCCCGGGCTGATCTTGGTTTCGCTTACTTCTGGAAGACTATTTGCTTTCTTGCCCGGAGTCTTTGATCTTTAGAAATTCTTCAGTGTCAATGTATTTTCCAACCCTCTCTGCAAGTTCAACCAAGGTTACCGGTCGGTTTCTGTGAAACGATGTGGCGCACTTGGTGTGTTGAACTCCTGGGCGGAAGGCTATAATAGCGGCGATTTCATCAAAATCATGGATGTCGAGCTTCTCTTGATTAAACCGGACAGTGAACTCATTGAGGGTTTGATTATCCCTTTGTATGACTATCAGTAGCTGCATGTCAGGCTTTGGCCGTTAATGCATACCGATGAACTGGTTGATGAACTGCTTACTGAGTTGCTTGAAACTGCGGACCGATCGGGGCTCCAAGGAGTAGAACCATTGCACGGCCGGGCCTTTCAAAGTGCCGAGGAAGGCTAGGCAGTGTAGTTCATTGGAGTTGGTAGCTAGGGCCATCTGAGCCTTGTAAGTCCAGACGTGGTCGACCGGGCTTCTTGAGCCGTTATAGGGATCTAGGCGAGGCTGCTTGAATTTGCGCGGGATGACAAACCTCGTGATCTGGCTAGAGAATGGTGACTCTGACTGGGTATTGGCCTGATTCTGAGCGCGGTTTTGACCAAGCTTTTTGACCACTCCGTCAATCTGCTTCTGCAAGTCCTTGACTCGGACTTCTACTCCTTCCCGACCAGTATCTGAGGGGTTGGTCGGGTCAGTGGAAGAGGCTTCTTCTTTATGGCGGGGTAATGTCCACTGGGATCGGGCTTTGCTACGACTTCTGTTCATCGTGTGCCTAGGGACAACTCAGCTCTTGACCGAGTGACCCTGGACTGATTCCCAGGCCATATACTCCTGCCTTTCCTCTCGGGCAGTACGCCTACTGTTGACATCTCTAGCACGTTGTCTGGTCAAGATCGGTTCCCGGCCGTGTGCAACGTTCTCGGGTCATTTCCCAACCACTGGAGGACAGCTTTGCTGGGTCAGCAGGGCTTTGATCTATTGTTGGATTTGACGCTTTCAAGAGTTGTGTGAGGGACGCGGTGATCTGCTCAGATGACATGACTGCCGCAGCCGGAGGAACCTCCCGGTTGGACTGCTGATCAGCTTTCTTACCCTTCTTCGGTGGCATGACGATCAGTCAAGAGATTTTTTGATGAGAAGACTTGTCAGTTCCCACAGACGGCGCCAAACTGATGATGCCAAAAATTGGTAGAAGTAAAGTAGAGCAATTTTAGGAGAGAGAGAGAGAGTGAGAAACTGGTTTTTTTAATGTGGTTCGGCCCTGTTAATGAAGGTACCTACGTCCACGTGTGTGTCGGAGCACGTTCACTATACTGTAAAAGAGTCGGGGGCCTGTGGTGAACCAACAAGTCTGGAACTACCGTAGGCCGGCCGGGCATGTTGATGAATGCTATAGAGGTGCTGTGTAGACTGAAAAGTCAGCCCCTTCAATGGGGGGTGAGAGGTCTCTTTTATAGATGTAAGAGACCTACTCATACATGGATAAGGAAATATAATCCAATTACGATGTGATTGACACCAATCAAGTAAGTTTCCTCATTGTATTAGTATTAATTAACATTAATTATAGGGGTTTCCTAATTGGATTAGGAAATAATTTGCACTTTCCATTAGTCTTCTAGCTTGAGTAGGAAACTGCTCGGAATGCTCGGGATCATGCCCATGGGCCCCGATGAGCTGTTCCCGCGGTGGGATGTGCCTGTGCGGTCTTCCCGACCTGTTGGCCGGGTCGTGGATGAACCACTCGGGACGATGAGTTTCGGGTAGACTAGACCGCTCGGGCTGATGCTTGTCCGAGGAGTTGTGCATGATGGACTGGCTGCTGATTTGCACCGCTCGGTCATAGGATAGAGCCAATTTTGGGTGTATCAACTATTGTCCCTCTACCTTCACCAGTCGTAATCATATTCATGTAGTCGGATAACTGTTACTATCAACCTGAATCATGATTACTTCTTGTATTCCTTAAGTCCTATTCACCTCTTATAATTACCAAACATGTTGATAACTACTTATCAACAAGACTACAATTCTCAGTAATCAACTTGGTGAGATTCTTAAGGGAATGCTTACTCTGAATCAGAGTATAGATTCTACTTGACAATAAATGTTCACCACCCTATGAACATGACATACCCAAGATACCCAGGTGTTGATCTTCTATAGACCTCACTGATTGGTAAATCAAAATAGCCATATCCATAGTCTGTGTTCATAATCGTCTCAAGATTGAGAACACGTACCTTATACAAGTTATGAGATCCTATCAATTGTTTAACAGTCTTGAGTGTCAATAGGAAAGCTCAGGTTTGTCAATGCACTATAAGCACTAGTATATTAACTAAGAGTTACACTCTAGTGATTGAGATTAATCACTCCATCCAATGGTAGTTAATCATGCTACAGTGTAAACTTGATGAATATCCAGTCTCATCATCCACTGTGACAAGTTCTAAGTATCAAAGAATAGTAATTCATATCTCACTTGTATGTATCTCAAACACACATGAATTGCCTACTATGATACTTAAGGATTAAACAATCGTCTCATGAAAAAAACATATACAATGAAATTATGTATTAAAATGTCAATGTCTCATACATAAAGTAATGGTTTGAGGGCACAAACCCAACATCCCTTTGGACCCAAAAAGGAAATTTATTTTTCTCTATTTTTGCTGCTCCGGGGCGTGACATAATTTTTGTTACAGAGCTTTAGGTTGTGATACTTCCGTTCACTAACTGTTATGCCTTGCCGTAGCAAAAATAGAGAAAATAAATTCCTTTTTAAACTCGTAGGCCATGACAGTTGAACGTCAACACTTGTCCATCACCAATGTCTAATCATCAGAGTAATGAATCAAACCACACATTGGAAAGTTCTAAGGTCGATATATAAAATCAGAATTCAACACTAACTATTACAAAACCATGAGTGTTTGTAGAAACATACAGAAAGTATTACCGCAACATGTACTGATTATAAATTCAACTAATACAACAGTCTCTAGAACATAAGCATAAACTATCTATGGCAAAGCTTCCGTTCTTCAGCTCGCGTAGTAGTCATCTCCAGCGTAGCCTCCATCATAGTAGGTCTTCTCCTCATAGCCCCTAGCCATGTATGCTTCACCTGCATACTCATAACCCTGGCCAACTAGACGTCTAATATCCAGCAGCATAAAACACCGTCAGCTACGAAAGTCGAGTGAATGCAAACACTAACAGAGCATCTATGAATATGCAGTATATAAAACAACATCAATAATCATAACTTCGTACATATTCATATGGATGCACCAACTCAATATATATCAACGGATGTTGTCCCAACCAATCCCAAACATAACATGGACCCTTGGGTTCAAATTGCGCATGCAACCTTACTTCTCACAGTACTCAACTCATTCCTTGAAGATCCCTTCCTAACCTGGCACGTAGCCGAATATATCATGACTTGTTCAAACCCGACACATGGTCCTTATCTAAAACACATATATTAGACACGTAGTTATAACTCCTAACACATCGATCAGACACGTTGTCCCATACCACATGAGCTATCAAATCCTGACACACAGTTCTAACATTAAGGCCAACTCGCCCTAATATAATATGGCCAACATGCCCTAATATAGTATGGCCAACACGCCTTGATATAATACAGCTAGCATGCCCTGATATAATACTACATGACTCAGCTCATCTATACCACAGCACTCAGCTCCACAAGCACTCAGCTCTATCATAGCACTCAGCAATACTTCAGCACCCAGCAATATCACAGCACTCAGTAATACTGCATCAATCAGTAATAGCACATCACTCGGCTTTGTAATACTATTACGGCATGCAGCCCCAATATGCTACTAAGACACGCAGCCCAAATATACTACATCACTTAGCCCTAATATACTAAACTCGACACAAAGCCCCATATCACATAACCTCCCAAATTCGACATGCAGTCTAGCTTTATCATACATAAAACCAAACACATAGTCCCAATCCTATCCCAGCACCTTACAATCCCACACTTAACATTATATGATCTTATCGACTGCATTCACGTGCACCAACATAATTAATATTGACCTCTATGGTCAATAGACCCATGACTATGCACATTGGCTTCTTAATTTGGTTAACAACATTACATCAATGATTCCATTATTCAACGTGTGTATTATTCTAATACTATGTCACTATGTCACTTATTACCCCACAGTCACATCACGGAAGTGCGGATCAATAATCTGACAATCAAACCCCTTATCTAATAAACAAAAGAAATTTTCCATATTCTGTAATGGTCAATCGATTAAGAAACTTGGCAATCGATTGGATCCGAAACCATGCCAATCGATTGCAAATTGTGGCAATCGATTGGGTTACAACCAATGGCAATCGATTAGAAAACTATTCAGTTAATTGGGTCCAGACTGATGGCAATCGATTGAGAAACATCCCAATTGATTTGGAGTTTGTCTTCTCTAGCAGAAATTCAGTCTTGCATATATAAACGTCTAAAGGATGTAACTCTTGCATCTAATCTTCATTAAAACTCATAAACGTCATAATAAAGGGGTCAAGTGAGTTTGGACTCACCTAAAGTTGTGTTTGGGTGCGTGTTTGGCTTGTGGAGCTTGAAGCTTTCCTTCTTCTCTTCCTCTTACTCTCTGCATCCTCTGTCTCTCTTTCTCTTTCTCTTTCTCTTTCTTCTTCGTCCTCTCTTTCTTTTCCTTCTCTTCTTCTTCTTCTTCTTTTTCTCTCCTTCCAATAGTGTGTGTTATGTATATATATGTGTGTGTGTGTATGGGTGTGTATAATATATATGTATCACACACTCTTTCTCTCTCTCAAGAATTGTTTAACAACCTCAAAATGGACAAAAGGGTTCCATATATACGAAATGAGATTGCCACGCGTCAAAACATGAAGCAAAGAAGAAAACTTGTCTCTATTGGTGCCAGTCGATTGGAACCAGAGGAAATCGATTGGTCACAGATATTTCAAGGAAATCGATTGGATAACAAGGAAATCAATTAGGATAGTGCCCCATAATGAATTCAGGCCAGTAGGATTCCAATCGATTGGGAAGATGGTAATTGATTGGTGTTTAAAAGATGGCAATTGATTGGTATAAAGGCCAATCGATTTGGACCTAAAATTCAACAAGGACAACAATAAATCAATGGGCCTTTATTTACAGAAAAAAATAATACAATGCACTATGACAATACAAGGTATTACACTAACGATCCCACACCATCTGGTCCTAGTATTTTAAGATTCCCTGAGATGATATATGTGTTGGAAATAATATTCAAAATACAGTGAAAGGATTTTAAAAAATTTCTGGATCTTCACAGTGGTTGATTAATCAAACGATTAAGTAAAACAACCTTTTATTCGTTACCTCAAACACTGAAGTTGAAGATGATACAGTATAGAGTCTTTGTCACCATCGGACGTTCACCGTTGTTCTCCAACCTTCAGATGCGTAGGAAGATAGTAGGAATCTCCCAATCCACTCAAAGCTCTCAATATGGTGTATGTGATTTTTTAGAACATTAGTTTTTCCTATAACAGATATGCTTGTAAATATAAGATATGGATACAGAGATATAATGGCACTAACTCTCGTATCTCTTTTAAATTCAAATTAAAAATTAATTTAAATTATATATATGTATCTTCATAAAAAGATAAATTATCCTTATAATTATATATAAATACAATCTGTTATATACAAACACCATACACAGTTTTGGTATGCACCCTACTGTTAGGAGCCAACGATGGGATCTGATGGCCATCCTTTTTCTTGGCTTCCTATCACATCTTAGCCAATCTGATCAATCCGTGATCTAACTAAAATTGACTAATTACAGACACACCCTACTACAATGCTATAATTGCACTCCAAGAAAATGAAAATTATATTAAGACCCAACTCAATAAATTTATCTGCAAATATACCCCTCCATGTTAATAAGCAACACAAGGTAAAATATTAATTGACTGTCTACCTTTTTGGTCACCTATTATTTACCACTTTTGGAAACTCTAGTTATCCACAATTGATCACGTATGGAAAGACCATACTACCCTTTTTCAAATAATTATTATTTAACTATAAATAATATATAAACTGGTTTAGGAGAAACCCAATTGAGTACTCAGATATTTGTGATCGAATGAAACTATCCAAAAGTTATCCAACATGGATTCCATATTCAAGATACACGTTCACAGACCTCATATACTAATCACCCAAAATACCAAGGTATTGTTCATAAGATCTCACTATGTAGTATATCAAAGTAACTAGCATAAGAGTGTTGAGTCCATTTATCCCCTCATGATTAAGAGTAATTTACAATTTAATGAACTAGATAAACAAACACTTAAGAGACAGTCATTTAGTGTAGTAATATAGTTAGCAATCCTGTTCATTGCATCAACCACGCTAACATATAAGTTGTGAGCTCAACCACTCTAATGACAGAGTTATATCACCCCACCAAGTAGCAACTATATGTTACAGTCATCCATATGAATTGTCCCAAATTCATGCTAACTCTGAACTAAGTTTCAAGTTGAAAGGAACTGATGATCACGAACTCCCGTGTGTGAATCCTTTCCCTACACCTAGATCATCTACAATTAAACTTGAGGACTCATCAATACACTGCTCATGCATTGAAATGATATAGATAAACCCATAATATGTAACAACAATCAATAATAAATTCAATTTATTAATAATAAAATGTCTTAACGAGTGGATTTAAGGGCATACAATCCCAATAATATGAGTTTAAGATATGTTCGTCCTTTTGACGATAGATAGTTTCCTTTGCAAGCATGGATCTAGACTTCTACCTGTTTATTGATGATTCTTTTAGTACATATGTTATTCATGGCAACACAGTGAAGCCAGCCATTCTAGAGATATACCAGAGTCACATTCGCCAGAAGACTAATTATTATTTGGAGGAAAGGATGTGAACGTCTCTCTACATTGTAGGTACGACACACTTGACAGAGATACGCATGAATGCGTATCACTACATTATGACCCTAGTAGCCATATACCAAGAGATGGCTAGATTGATTTAGAGTAAGCTAGAGGTGGACGAGATTGAGTTGCGAGCTATTATAGTCGGGCTTATTCTGCCAGAGCCTGTAACTACACCAGTACCGACAGCCCCACCATCACCAGCACCCGACTTACCAGTACCAGAGCTTGGTAACTTAGTATGTTGACACCCTCCATAGGGGAGCCCTTTATAATTAGAGACGATGTGACAACATCCCTTACCCTGAGTTGGTCATGGAAAGCCGTAGGGTATTGTACCTATACCCCTCACACACTTGAATATTATTGTAGAGGTTAAATATTAATTCATATTTCACATCACAAATCTATATGAATCTATTTGAAGTTGTCTATGCAAGTTATTTGGAAAGGTCCTTGTATAATGTAATATTAAAAAAATGTGGGTAATGTCTCCCACTAAATTTCTAGAAAACACATTTGTCATAGTTTTATTTTATTAGCAAAATAATGATTATTATTTTATAAAATAAAATGATCTTGACAAATGAATTCCAACAAATCTAATTTAAAAAAAAAATTATTATTAAAATACTTTATTCTAGATAATCTAGGAAAAATTAAATCCCTTATCTAATTAGAATTGTACTGTGCTTAGGACCATTTTCAAATTCCAACTTGTATAGATAACGACAATATGCATGATTTAAGTCCATGGATCAAAATCATCATGAATTCTTATTATGATCCTATCATGTAAGTATAATTATCATGCAACAAAATAATGAGATAAACATAAACCAATAGGATTCCTTCGAGGCATAAAAAACCTATTTAAAAAAATTCTTGTGCAAATCTGGCAGGCTTCCATAAAATCTACAACAGATTGTCTCTCCTTTTAACAGTCGTACACCACATGATATGCCATTCTGAAAAACTGATTTGTTGGGAGGATGGCAATCTAAAGTGATGATGACATCATGCTTAATGACAAAATAAATGACATCATCCCATGCTTAGAAGTTTATCAACATGGACTCTAAAGTCTCAAACCAAAAACAATCCGTACAGTGTATCAAAATCCATCTACCAGCCGCACAGTTGCTTCGATCACGTCACATCATTGGTCAGATTTGATATAGCGAATGCTCTCATGGATTAGATCAATTACAAACCATTTAGAATACATTTAATTTACATCAAAAGAAAATTAAATGGCATAGGTGAAATAGATCTGGATCGCCCATTCGCTGAATATTCGATCCAAACCCCCTTTGCAATTGCCAAACAACCTACTACATCAGATCTATTTTAAGGCTTTGAAGAAATTCAATAAAAAATCATAATCATAATACACAACCAAAAACTACATATCTATGAACGATTCAAATGCATAATTAAATATGATGATCCATGAACCTTTTTATTTAACCTTTTGATCAATCAACGATCTGTAAGACCACTCTGATACCACTTGTCAGAAATAATATTTAAAATACAACGGAAGGATTTCAAAAAAATTTTGGATCCTCACAGTGGATGATTAATCAAACGATTAAGTGAAACAATATTTTATTCGTTACCTCAAACCCTGAAGTTGAAGATGATATAGTATATAGTCTTTGTCACCACCAAACCTTCACCGTTATTCTCCAACCTTCAGATGCGCAGGAAGACAGTAGGAATCTCCCAATCCACTCAAAGCTCTCAATATGGTGTATGTGATTTTTCATAACGTTAGTTTTTCCTAACAGATATGCCTATATATATAAGATATGGATATAGAGATATAGTAGCACTAAATCTCTTATCTCTTTTAAATTCAAATTAAAAATTAATTTAAATTATTTATATATATTTATCTTCATAAAAAAATGAATTATCCATATAATTGTATATGAATACAATCTGTTATATACAAACTCCATACACAGTTTTAGTATGCACCCTACATTTAGGAGCCAACGATGGGATCTGATGGCCATCCATTTTCTTAGCTTCTAATCACATCTTAGCCAATCTGATCAATCCTTGATCTAACTAAAACTGATCAATTACAGACACACCCTACTACAATGCTATAATTGCACTATAAGAAAATGAAATTATATGAAGGCCCAACTCAATAAATTTATCTGCAAATATACCCCTCCACGTTAATAAGCAACACAAGGTAAAATTTTAATTGACTGTCTACCTTTTTGGTCACCTATTATTTACCACTTTTGGAAACTCTAGTTATCCACAATCGATCATGTACGGAAAGACTATACTACCCTTTTGCAAATAATTATTATTTAACCATAAACAAAATATATATAAAAACTGGTTTTGGAAAAACCCAATTGAGTACTCAGATTTCTGTGATCAATTGAAACTATCCAAAAGTTATCCAACATGGATTCCATATTGAAGATACACGTTCACAGACCTCATATACTAATCACCCAAAATACCAATGTATTGATCATAAGATCTCACTATGTAGTATATCAAAGTTACTAGCATAAGAGTGCTGAGTCCATTGATCTCCTCAAGATTAAGAGTAATTTGCAATTTAATGAACTAGATAAACAAACACTTAAGAGAGTCATTTGGTGTAGTAATCTAGTTAGCGATCCTGTTCAATGCACCAACCACGCTAACATATATGTTGTAAGCTAAACCACTCTAATGACAGAGTTATGTCACCCCACCAAGTAGCAACTATATGTTACAATCATCCATATGAATTATCCCAATTTCATACTAACTGTGAACTAAGTTTCAAGTTGAAAGGAGCTGTTGATCACGAACTTCCGTGTGTGAATCCTTTCCATACACCTAGATAATCTACAATTAAACGTGATGAATCATCAATACATTGCTCATGTATTGAAATGATATAGGTATTCCCATAATATATAATAACAATCAATAATAAATTCAATTTATTAATAATAAAATGTCTTAATGAGTTGCTTTAAGGGCATATAATCCCAAAATTCTGCCACTTGCACTCAAAGCCAATCGACATTACATCGAACTCCTAATCTATCCGCATGAGACTCAAATTTGTTTTGCCGATAGTGTCTTTATGAAGGGATTCTCTACGTTTTCCGCCGATGTAATTTTGACCATAGTGACATTGCCTCTCTGCATGAACTCGTGATTCAGGTGATATTTCCTCTTTATATGTTTTCCACGCTTATGGTCCCTGGGGTCCTTACTCTATACAACTACTCTACTATTATCACAATAAAGAACAATAGGAGAACTCGCATAAGGTACTACCCCTAGATCCATGAGGAACTTCCAGACCCATATGACCTCTTTTACCGACTCAGAGGTTGCTACATATTCGGCCTCCATGGTGGAGTCAACAGTACAAGATTGTTTACACTCCTCCAACTAATGGCTCCACCTCCAAGCGTAAACACATAACCAAAAGTTAACTTTCTGGAATCATGATCTGATTGAAAATCAGAATCAGTGTAAGCAACTGGAACCAAATCCTCTCCACCGTAGATTAACATATAATCCTTAGTCCTCCTTAAATACTTAAGGACATGCTTTACTACTTGCCAGTGTGCTGGCCCTAGGTTAGATTGATATCTGCTAACTATTCCTATAGCGTAACAGATACCTGGTCTAGTGCATAGCATAGCATACATGATACATCCCACAGCTGAAGCATAAGGAATCCTTCTCATTTGCTCCTCTTCCTCGGGTGTCTTAGGACATTGATCCTTAGATAGAGGGACTCTATATCTGAAAGGCAAAAAGCCTTTCTTGGATTCATGCATTGCAAATCTGACCAAAATCTTATCTATGTATGCTGATTGGGATATGCCTAACATCCTATTCTTGCGATCTCGTATAATCTTGATCCCAAGGACATAACTAGCCTCACCCAAGTCTTTCATATCAAACTAGTTAGAGAACCATATTTTCACTGTGGATAATACTCCTACATAGTTTCCAATAAGAAGTATATCATCTACATAGAAAACTAGATATACTATTACACTTCCCTTAGCCCTCTTGTATACACACAATTCGTCTACGTTTTGATCAAAACCAAAAGACTTGATTGCCTGATCAAAATGAATGTTCCAACTACGCAAAGTCTGCTCAAGTCCATAAATAGACTTATGCGACTTGCACGCAAGTTGCTCTTGGCCTCTTGCCATGAATCCATCTGGCTATACCATGTAGATGTCTTCCTCAATATGACCATTCAAGAAGGCCCTCTTAACATTCATCTGCCATATCTCATAGTCATGATGTTCAACTATGGACAAGAGAATCCTAATGGACTTAAGCTTGGCAATCGGTGAAAAAGTTTCCTCATAATCGATCCCTTCTTTCTAAGTATAACCCTTTGCAACTAGCCTTGCTTTGAAGGTCTCGACCTTTCCATCAATTCCTCTCTTTCTCTTGTAGACCCACTTGCACCCAATGGGGTTTATCCCTTTAGACAGTTCTAAAAGCTCCCATACATGATTAGAGTACATAGACTCCATCTCAGATTTCATAGCAATATGCCATTGCTCAGCATCTCGGTCAGAAATAGCCTCATCATAGTTACAGGGATCTAGGTCATGTTCATCAAGAACAACCAAGTAAGACTCTCCCAGTAGAGTGTACCTACTAGGTAGTCTTACTTCTCTCGCACTACGATGAGGTACTAATGTAACATTAGGCTGTGGATCTACTTGTATAGTCTCGGGTATATCACTCTGTATAGTAGGTTCATACAGGCTGGCAACTGTTGGATCATTTGACAATTCTTGCAGTACCATTTTACTCTTGGGTGTCTAGTTCATGATATAATCTTCTTCCAAAAATACAGCACTTGCACTAACAAACACCTTCTGATCTTTGGGATCATAAAATAAACATGCCTTACATCCTTTTGGATACCCAACAAACATACATCTGATCTTGATTCCAACTTATCCATCTTTCCCTTCCTCACATAAGCAGGACACCTCCAAATGTATGAGTGTTATAAGCTTGGCTTTTGCCCTGCCCATAACTCTCTAGGTGTCTTGGGAACAGACTTAGAAGGAACTAAGTTCAGAATGTACATTGCTGTCTCTAGGGCATATCCCCAAAAAGATAATGGTAAAGTTAAATAACTCAACATCGATCTTACCATGTCGAGTAAAGTTTTGTTCCTCCGTTCAGCGACACCATTTTGCTGGGGAGTCCTAGGTGTAGCTAACTGGGATATAATCCCATAATATGTTAAGTAGTCCTTGAACTCTCCCAAGAGGTACTCGTCTCCTTAGTCAGACTGAAGAGACTTAATGTGTTTACTTAATTGCTTCTTAACTTCTGCCTGAAACTCCTTGAAATTCTCAAAAGCTTTAAACTTGTGATGCATTAAGTAAACATAGCCATATCTTAAGTAATCATCAGTAAAGATGATAAAATACTCATAGCCTCCTCTAGCTCGAATGTTCAAGGGGCCACACACATCTGTGTGAGCTAGCTCCAACGGCTCTTAATCCTTTGGTCGAAAATGACTATCTAGTCATTTTCCCTTCCAAATAGGATTTGCAGACTGGTAGCGGTTGGACAGAAAGAGATGTGAGAAGTCCATCAGCTACTCGTCTTTGGATCCTATTCAGATTAATGTGACCAAGACGTATGTGCCAAAGATACGTTGAATTCACTCAAGAAACCTTCCTTTTTAATGGTAATATCTTGGATGAATCAACAGACTCAGTGTCATGTACAGTGTAGGTATTAGGATATATCAAGTATAAAATCAGCTTGCAAAACACCAGAGCACAAAATAAAATGATCTTTCTTTATTAAAACTTTATTACTAAAAAACACTAAATATCCAAATTTTGAAAGAAATGAAATAGAAATCAAATTTCTTCTAATTTTTGGTGCATAAAGACAGTCTTCTAATACTAATACCCTACCACTACCAAACTCTAATCTCATGACTCCTACTGCTTCCACTGTGACTCCTACATTAGATGCAAAAAAAAGGAATATCTCATCTTTACTGAGCTTTTTAGTTACCTAGAACCCCTGCAATGAATTGCAAACATGATTAGTGGCGCCTGAGTCTACACACCAGGTATTAGTAGAATCTGCCACAAAACATACCTTAATAACAAAAGACTGAAGTATACTTCTAGTAGCCTGCTTCTTTGGCAAATAGACCGGGCAGTTTGCCTTCCAGTGTCCTTTCACTCCATAATCAAAACACTTGTCTTGTGGGGCCCGAAATACCTCCTTGCCTTTTCCCTTATTTTTCCTAAATTTACCTTTGGGATGTTGGGTGGGTTTCTTCTTTTCAAATCCTTTACCCTTAGGCTTAGACCCAAAAGAAACCTCTGCAACCATAACACTAAACTTGGGTTTTACAACAGTCTCTGCTGCCTATAGGGCATTCAATAGTCCAGGTAATGTGTAATCAAGCTTGTTCATATTATAGTTAAGCCTGAACTGATTGAATGACTTAGGTAGAGACTGTAAAATAAAATCAACTTGGGACTCTGCATCAAGATCTGCTCCCAAGACCTCCAGTTCATTTAAGTAAGCAATATTTTTTAAAACATGGTCTCGAACTGGAGTATCCTTAGCCATCTTAGTGTTAACTAGGTTACGGAATGCAATTTGACGTGCATCACGTCCATGCTCACCAAACATCTCCTTAAAGTTGAGCATTATATCTTTAGCAGTAGGCATAAATTGATGCTAGTGCTGGAGGACATTTGACATGGATGCCAATATATAATACTTAGCCATTTCATCAGCCATTACCCACTGATCATAATGCTCACGGTCCTCTTTAGGAGAGTCTAAGGCAGGAAGTTCAGGACAATCAGTTGAGAGCACATATTTGTGCCCTTCAGCAGTAAGCACTATATCTAGATTACGTTTCCAATCCACATAATTTGGTCCAATTAAATTATTTTCCTTGAGGATAATTGACAATGTGTTGAATGAAGACATTTTATCTGAAAGTCAAAACATATATAAACATATAAGAATACATGTACGCCAATGGATATTAGTATCAAATATGTATAAGTATCTAGTGATCCCTTCTACAAAATCACAACTACATATTTGAGTAAATTAGAATACTAACTCTATGATTACACGACTCCTTGGGGAGATCATATGTTGCCACTAGTCAGTGGGAATCCCATCACTAATATATTATCTTGACATAAATGTCAAGTATTTAGTGACTTCCAATTTATCCTTAGCCTTCTAAATTATGAAAGTATTGCCACTCCTTAGGGAGAATACCAATCATATTTTAGTCAAGTGTATACCATGACGTTAAGTTCAAATTCTTTTTGTGAGTTAGTGTTTCCTTGGGGAAAAATTTCACTCCCACTAATCCCGATTTAAGCTTAAAAAAATTTGGCCCAGCTTGGTAACTTAGTATGTTGACACCCTACGTAGTGGAGCCCTTTATAATTAGAGATGATGTGACAACATCCCTTATCCTGAGTTGGTCATGGAAAGTCATGGGGTATTGTATCTATACCCCTCACACAATTAAATTTTATTGTAGAGGTTAAATGTTAATTCATATTTCACATCACAAATCTATATGAATCTATTTGAAGTTGTCTATGCAAGTTATTTGGAAAGGTCCTTGTATAATTTAATATTAAAAAAATGTGGGTAATGTCTCCCACTAAATTTCTAGAAAACACATTTGTCACAGTTTTATTTTATAAGAAAAATAATGATTATATTTTATAAAATAAAATGAACTTGACAAACGAATTCCAAAAAGTCTAATTTAAAAAAATTTATTATTAAAATACTTTATTCTAGATAAACTAGGAAAAATTAAATCCCTTATCTAATTAGAATTTTACTGTGCTTAGGACCATTTTCAAATTCCAACTTGTATAGATAATGACAATATGCATGATCTAAGTCCATGGATCAAAATCATTATGAATTCTTATTATGATCCTATCATGTAAGTATAATTATCATGCAACAAATTAGTGAGATAAACACAAACCAATAGGATTCCTTCAAGGCATAAAAAATTGATTAAAAAAATAATTCTTGTGTAATACTGGCCGGCTTCCATAAAAATCTGCAGCCGATTGTCTCTCCTTTTAACAGCCGTACACCACATGGTATGCCAAACTGAAAAATTGATTTGCTGGGAGGATGGCAATCTAAAGTGAAAATGACATCATGCTTAATGAAAAAATAAATGACATCATCCCATGCTTAGAAGTTTATCAACATGGACTGTAAAGTCTCAAACCAAAAACAATCCGTACAGTGTATGAAAATTCATCTACCGGCCGCACAGTTGCTTCGATCACGTCACATCATTGCTCAGATTTGATGTAGAGAATGCTCTCATGGATTAGATCAATTACAAGCCATTTAGAATACATTTAATTTACATCAAAAGAAAATTAAATGGCATGGGTGAAATAGATCTGGATCGCCCATTCACTGGATATTCAATCCAAACCCCCTTTACGATTGCCAAACAACCTACTACATCAGATCTATTTCTAGGCTTTGAAGGAATCAAATAAAAAATCATAATCATCATAGACAACCAAGGACTACATATCTATGAACGATTCAAATGTATAATTAAATATGATGATCCATGAACCTTTTTATTTAACCTTTTGATCAATCAACGATCTGTGAGATTGCTCTGATACCACCTGTCGGAAATAATATTAAAAATACAACAGAAGGATTTCAAAAAAATTTTGGATCCTCACAGTGGTTCATTAATCAAACGATTAAGTAACACAATATTTTATTCGTTACCTCAATCTCTGAAGTTGAAGATGATACAATATATAGTCTTTGTCAACACCGGACCTTCACCGTTGTTCTCCAACCTTCAGATGTGCAGGAAGATAGTAGGAATCTCCCAAGCCACTCAAAGCTCTCAATATGGTGTATGTGATTTTTGATAACGTTAGTTTTCCTAACAGATATGCATATATATATAAGATATGGATACAAAGATATAGTAGCACTAAATCTCTTATCTTTTTTAAATTCAAATTAAAAATTAATTAAAATTTTCATATATATGTTTGTCTTCATAAAAAGATAAAGGGAAATCGTAATGCCAGAGCAATTTCCTTTATTGCCAAAGCAGATTCTAACACTTTTTTATTTGTAACGGAAAAATCCGTTAGTAATGTCAAAAATCCGTTAGAAAAATGGTGGGCTGCTCTGGCAATAAAGGAAATTGCTCTGGCATTATGGGTAGCCAAAGATAAATTATCCATATAATTATATATAAATACAATCTGTTATATACAAACACCATACACAGCTTGAGTATGCATCCTACGTTTAGGAGCCAACGATGGGATCTGATGGCCATCCTTTTTCTTGGCTTCCAATCACATCTTAGCCAATCTGATCAATCCTTGATCTTACTAAACTGATCAATTATAGACACACCCTACTACAATGCTGTAATTGCACTCTAAGAAAATGGAAATTATATGAAGACCCAACTGAATAAATTTATCTGCAAATATACCCTTCTGCGTTAATAAGCAACAGAAGGTAAAATATTAATTGACTGTCTACCTTTTTGGTCACCTATAATTTACCACTTATGGAAACTCTAGTTATCAACAATCGATCATGTATGGAAATACCATACCACCCTTTTGCAAATAATTATTATTTAACCATAAATAATATATATTTAGATATATAAAAACTGGTTTAGGAATTGACTACTCAGTTTTCTACCATCGAATGAAACTATCTAAAAGTTATCCAACATGGGTTCCATATTGAAGATACTCACTCACAGACCTCATATACTAATCACCCAAAATACCAAGGTATTGATCATAAGATCTCACTATGTAGTATATCAAAGTAACTAGCATAAGAGTGCTGAGTCCATTTATCTCCTCAAGATTAAGAGTAATTTACATTTAACTAACTAGATAAACAAACACTTAAGAGACAGTCATTTAGTGTAGTAATCTAGTTAGCAATCCTATTGAACGCATTAACCATGCTTACATATAAGTTGTGAGCTCAACCACTCTAATGACAGAGTTATGTCACCCCACCAAGTAGTAACTATATGTTATAGTCATCCATATGAATTATTCCAAATTCATACTAACTGTGAACTAAGTTTCAAGTTGAAAGGAACTGATTATCATGAACTCCCGTGTGTGAATCCTTTCCACACACCTAGATCATCTACAATTAACTTGAGGACTAATCAATACACTGCTCATATATTGAAATGATATAGGTATACCCATAATATGTAATAATAATCAATAATAAATTCAATTTATTAATAGTAAAATGTCTTAACGAGTGGCTTTAAGGGCATACAATCCCAATAATATGAGTTTAAGATATGTTTATCCTTTTGACGATAGATAGTGTTACGTCCAGAAATATTTTGCTACAAGTCAAACCTCCACGTCAGCAGCTAAGCACCCGGGTTATCCGGCAAGGGAGCCTATGGCCCACTGATCCCGGGGTCTTTCGAGTGCTACCGCTCGGTATGCTCCCACATCCCGGGTATGCGGCGCAGCAGCTCTCTACAAGGTACGGTTTGACAGCCCAGCAGCTTAGCTGTTTCCTAAATAAGTTAGAAGACTAATGGAAAAGTGTAAATAGTTTCCTAAGCCATTTAGGAAACCTTCCATGATTTGTGCTCATCAACTTGTGATTAGATTGGGCTTCCTTATCTAATTAGTTGCCTTGTACGGGTGGCCTCTGGCACCTATAAAAGGGGCCACTCACCTCCATCAAGGGGATCGCATTCTTAACTTAAAGAATAGCATATACATTCATCTCATACGCATACAGTCGGCTGGTATTACTGGTAGTGCCGCCCCAATTCTTGTCTCACCAGGCCCGCCGGTGATCTGCTAGTAAAGCGCACTGACGTACCTGTGGACGTAGGTCACCTTATTAACAGGGCCGAACCACATGCAATTGATTATGTCACAATATCTCTCTTCTTAATCCCTCTTACCAATTTTTGGCATTACCAGTTTGGCACCGTCTATGGGAAACGACAAGTTCCTCATCAGAAAATTCCTTGACTGATCAACATGCCACTGAAGACGGGTAAGAAAAACACTGCTTTGGTCGGTCAGGACAACTTGCAGCTCGAGCAGCATGCTGCCTCCATGAGCTCCGAGCAGATGACAGCGGCACTCGCGCAACTCCTGGAAGGCCAACGATAAACCCAGCAGCAAATTGAAGCGTTGTTGGCCGTGCAAGAGAAGCGCCCTCAATCAGAGAATCAGACCGAGAAGAGTGCCTCTGACCGGGAGCCCGAAAGAGTCCGGAACCATACCCACTTTGCGCCAGTATCCCTGTCGGATTAGGAACACACCCTGAATGGTGACCGTAGCAGAGCGCCCAGGCGTCCCAAGCGGCGAGCTCGTACCAATCCTTATCGGGTGGAAGATGCCAGAGACATCATCAACAGGCGTCGCGCCACCAGGAGGGAGGGATCAGGGCCAAAGACCCTCCTGCCCGGAGCCAGGGGGATTTTAGGCATACGATTACCAAGAGCCTGAGCCGGGTTCTATCCCCAAGGCCAACGCACTTCGAAGAGGAAGCCTCGTCGTCTGATCTAACTTACAACTCGGATATTGACTGAAAAATTGAGGGGAAGACGTGAATGCTCAAATCCAGGGTTTACAAAAACACATCGAGCAATTGAGCCGCAAGCAGGGTCCTAACCATACAAACACGGAGATTGAGTCGCCCTATACTGCTCGGGTCACTGGATTTCCCATCCCACAGAAGTTCAAGCTACTGCATCTCAGTTCATATGATGGGACAGGGAGCCCAGTGGATCACATCCGTACCTACAGGGCCCAGATGGTGTTGGTTACCACTGCCGACGAATTGCTATGCCTGGCCTTCCCCAGCACTCTCAAGGGGCCAACCGTGCAGTGGTTCCACACCCTTAAGTCCCGAATAGTTAATGACTTCAAGACGCTGAGCAAGCTGTTCATTAGCCAGTTCGTAGGGATGCTTGATCGATCACAGTCGGACACTCAGCTATGACCATCAAGCACCGCAAGGGTGAATCCCTGAGGGAGTATGTGGATCGCTTCAATCAGTAGAGGCTCCAGATCTACAATTTGAACGAAACATCAGCCATCATGGCCTTTTGCTCAGGGGTTCAACACACCAAGGTTGCCACATTATTCCATCGAGACCGCCTGGCAACCCTGGTGGAGCTCTCGAAGAGGGTCAAAAAATATATAGACACAGAAGAATTCCTGAAGTCCAAACACATCGGCTTCGTGGGAGATGAGTCCCCGAAACCCAAGCGGAGGCGTGAGGTCTCTAAGAAGGGCCCGGTAAAGAAGCCCAGGCAAGACCAGCAGAGAGGATTCTCGCGATCAGCCCAAAATTGCTTTCACTCCTCTATCCTGACCAATCCACAAAGTTATAGCCACCACTGAGGCGCAGAGGTTACTTCAACAACCGGCGAAACTCAAAGCCCCGCCCGAAAGGAGATATCGGGATAAGTTTTGCCGCTTCCATAGGGACCACGGCTATGACACAGAGGATTACTTCAAGTTGAAGATAGCCATAGAAAAACTGATCGAGCAGGGTCATCTAGCAGAGTATATCGCCACAGATGGGCGGCCTACACAAGGAGCCCGAGCTCCCGGTCAAATACAGCCTCTTGGTCAAATCAACGTGATTTTTGGAGGAACGTCGAGCGGCGGGGACTCGTAGTCGGCAAGGAAGAGGCATGCTCGGGCATCCCGGACGGATGTTTGGAAGGTCCAATCCACTGGCTCCCCGCCAACTGACATACTGACATTCACCTCCGACGATTTACAAGGCATCCACTGCCCCCATAATGACCCATTAGTTGCAATGCTCTCTATAGCTAATTACGTGGTCAAGAGGGTGTTGGTGGACACATGCAGCTCGATCGATATCATGTTCATGTCAGCGTTTGATCAGATCCGGATGTCCAGGGATCGACTCTGCCCGGTTACTACTCCCTTGGTGGGTTTTAACGGATCTAACACTCAGTCGCTCGGTACCATGGAGCTCCCCGTGCTTATGGGAACTTACCCTCAGTAGGTCTCCCTGCTGTCAAATTTCATAATAGTAGAGGCTCTATCTGCATACAACGTCATTCTGGGGAGGCCCATACTCAACAGAGCCAGGGTCGTCATCTCCACCCATAGCCTGACAGTTAAGTTCCCAACCCCTCAGGGACCCGAGAGCCTGCGTGGAGATCAAACAACTGCCCAGAGTTGCTATGTCAGTTCCCTCTATCGGGAGGTCATCACAGAGACATTGAACATCCAGGAGATGGACCCGAGAGATCAGAATGATAGAGTGGGCCCGATCAAAGAATTAGAATAAGTGGCATTGAATCCACAACTCCCAGACCGAACGATAAGCATCGACACCCTGTTGGAGCCCCACCTTAGGGAGAAGTTGATTCAATTCCTGCAACAGAGTCAAGATGTGTTCGCCTGGTGCCACGAAGATATACCCGGGATTGATCCCCGAGTAATGTCTCATCGACTCAACGTCGATCCAGACTCCCGGCCTATAAAGCAGAAGAGACGGGACATGGCCCCCGAGAGATAAAAAGCAGTGTGTGAGGAGGTCGAGAAGCTCCTCAAAGCCCACTCCATACGAGAGGTCCACTACCCCGATTGGCTAGCCAACATAGTACTTGTCAAGAAAAGCAACGGGAAGTGGAGGATGTGCATGGACTTCACCAACCTGAACAAAGCCTACCCTAAGGACTGATATCCGCTGCCTAGGATATACCTCCTTGTGGATTCTACGACCGGCCATTCGCTCCTCTCGTTTATGGACGCCTACTCAGGGTATAATCAGATCAGTATGTACCCCGGGGACGAAGAAAAGATATTGTTCATCACGGACCAGGGAACCTACTGCTACAAAGTCATGCCTTTTGGCCTCAAAAATGTCAGGGCAACTTATTAATGCTTGGTCAATCACATGTTCAAAGACCTGATCGGGAAATCAATGGAGGTGCACGTCGATGATCTACTGGTCAAAAGTCAGGACGAGTTCGACCATCTGGAACATTTGGCCAGGGCCTTCAGCATTTTGAGGAAGTTCAGGATAAGGTTGAACCCAGCCAAGTGCACATTCGACGTCCCATCTAGAAAGTTCTTGGGGCACCTAGTCAGCAGGCAGGTCATTGAAGTAAACCCCAAGAAAATCGAGGCCCTCATCAGCATGCGATCGTCCAGGTCGACAAAAGAAGTATAGAGTCTGGCCAGACGGGTTGCTGCACTGAACAGATTTGTCTCCCGAGCTACCGACCGGTGCCTGCCATTTTTCAAGATCCTCCGTAAGGCATTTCAGTGGTCTGAGGAGTGTGAGGAGGCATTTAGGCACTCAAGAAGTACTTGGCATCTCCCCTTCTACTCTCAACACCCGTACCGGGGGAAGAATTATTCCTAAACCTGGTAGTATCACCTTAGCGGTTAGCTCAGCACTCATCAGGGAAGAGCACGGGATACAGTTCCTAGTGTACTATACCAGTTGGGCGCTCCAAGGTGTAGAGAGCAGATACTCCTGCATCGAAAAACTTACATTCGCTCTCATCACCTCCGCTCGGAGACTTCATCAGTACTTTCAGGCCCATGTCATTGTGGTCCTTACACACCAACCTCTCTGTAGGATCTTAAGCAGGCCTGACACGTCTGGGAGCCTCGTCAAGTGGGCTGTGCAGTTAGAGGAATTTGAAGTGGCCTACCACCCCAGACAGAGATCAAAGGGCAAGCAGTAGCAGACTTTCTGGTTGAGTTTACATATCTGAAAGACCCAATTGAAGAGCCTGACCCATCGGTCCTACCGCCCGGGTTACAGGCTGTCATCCCCACCTGGGTGCTGTATGTGGATGGTTCCTTAAACCAGCAAGGCAGTGGGACAGAAATCATCTTAACTACGCCCAACGACATCTAGCTCGAGTATGCCCTAAGGTTTGGGTTCCGTGCCTCCAACAACGAAGCTGAGTATGAAGCCCTATTGGTCGGATTGCAGTTGGCCACTTCCATGGGAGCACAATAGGTCCAAAGTTATAGCGACTCTCAGCTGGTGGTCAATCAAGTCAACCAAGAGTATAAAGCCCGGGGGGACAATATGGTAGCCTATCTAGCCCTTGTCCAAGCAGTTTCGAAGAGTCCCGAGCCATGGAAAGTTGTGGCCAATATGGTAAAGCATCGCAGTTTCCTGGTGGGGGATCTGGTCCTTAAGGCCGTCAATCAGTCCTCAAGAGTTTCGAGCCATGGAAAGTTGGGGCCAGACTGGGAAGGCCCATATCTAGTTACTCGGGTAAACTGCCCGGGAACTTACTGGCTTCGGAGCCTGAATGGACGTGATCTGTCTCACCCCTGGAATGTGCAACACCTTCGCAAGTATTATCAGTAACCCAGAGACGAGGACAGTTTAACATTGATTAGGAAATTTTTGTAGCTCTATTTGAGCATTCCTTATAAATTCTTGAATAAAATAAAAGACTTTACTTTGCAAAATTATCCCTATCACAGTTGCGTCCAATATTGACAGAACTCGGGCCTAACCCCGAGGCAAAAGACCTTGGCTCAAAACCAAGGCACAAAGACCTCGGGCCTGACCCCGAGGCGAAAGACCTTGGCTCAAAACCAAGGCATAAAGACCTCGGGCCTAACCCCGAGGCAAAAGACCTTGGCTCAAAACCAAGGAACAAAGACCTCGGGCCTAACCCCGAGGCGACGGCTTCGCTTAGGTCCAACCAACGACGGGGGCAATCCCCCTAGGTGGCTGACGATGGCAAGCCTCAAATGACCCTGTAACCACCCATGTTCCTAGTCGGTTTCCTACGGCCACTCACTCCCGCACACCCACCTTAGCAAAATGCTTGGGGAGCAGGGATTGGGCTAAAACCAGAAATCACACCGGTCATTAAAGGACTTGGAATCCTAACATTACTAAGTACTTATAGTGATCAGAGATAAAACATCCTGGACGATAAAATAGGATCTTCCCATAATACACCAGGCCATCCCGGATGGTAAATAAGGTAAGTTCCTATGATACATCTGGCAGTCACAAACAGGTCCGTAAGACCAGATATTCTACCAGTTACAGTCCTAAACCATTTGCCAATGCAGGGATTTAGGTCGGTCAAAATTAGGCAGACACTGGCAATCACAAACAGGCACACAAGTACAAAAATGGTAAACAGTTAATGGAAAAGACGGTCTCAAGAACCTTTTCATAAGTTAAAAACTATTTGTACAGGGCCTGGGGGGCAGTTGTAGTAGCCTCCCAAAAAAAAACTACAATACAGAAGTAAATAGGTCGGGGACCTTAGTTGTCCACCTCGACCACGTCTTCGGTCTCCCCAGCCTCCTCTTCAGGGGTAGCTCTGATTCTAGGTCATGAGCCCCCGCCCGGTGCAAGTACTACAGCTCCATCACCAGCAGGGGGATCGACGTCCCAGTAGTCCGAGTCAATGCCCTCGTAGGATGAGATGTCCCACTCAGGGTGATCCCGGGCTACCCTCCGTTTCAGATCCTCATAGCCTTGGAAGAAGCCGTCGTCAAACGTTTCTTCTGTGGCCCCTACGGCTGTCACCTCAGCTGCGACTTTTTCTCTGGCCTCGGCCTCTGTCATGAGGGTTTGGGAAGCCTCTAAATCAGCCTTAGCAGTCGCCAGATCAGCCTGGGTTGCCCCCAAACTCAAGGCCAAGGCTTTGGTCATGCCCATCTCGATGGCCAAGGCGGCCTTGCTGGCCTCCGATTCTGCCTGCTCTTTTGACAAGGCAGATTTGGCGGTGGTTGCCCTCCCAGCCAGAGAGGACAGAAGAGACTCAGACCCGACGGCAATGCAGTAAACCTACAATGAAAGAAAGGAGGCTGGTCAGTCAATAAGGCAAATAAAAAAAAGAGTATCCATTACTCAAGGGGAAGAAGTGCTTACCAGGTGGGAAAGGCTATACAGCCATCCTTAGAAGTCCTCAGGAGACGGGTTTGCACATGTCTCGACTTGGCTCGGGATGAGGGCGGACTTCACCCTTTCCCGGATCTCGGTAGGACCCCCAATTGGTAGATCGGACGGTATGTCTTCCCGGGGAGTGGTCTCTTCCACAACCACCGCCTGGGGAGCTGACGTCCCCACAGGTTCTGGGCAGTTAGCCGTCCCATGGAGAATGCGCCTTAGAGGGCACTCGCTACCCGGGGCTTCAGTGGCGGGTCTCTTTCCTTGCGCCACCACTAACTAGGCAGCGGCAGCGGCCTATCTCTCTCTCAGCTGCTCCAAATTCCTTTTTGGAGTCGTTTCTGTAAAGAAATAAAATGCTCAGTCAGAAAGTGATAAAGATAGCAAAAGAAAAAATGCAAAACGGGAAGACCAGTAGCCCGATCACTCACCAGGAATGATCGGTGAGAAAGTGGGAGCCTGAACGGGTTCTTTTGGAGAATAAGACTCGACAAATTCACTCATCCAGGACAGCACGTTGGAAACATGGGTGGGCATCTCTGCCAAACCCAAGATCCTAGCCTGGCACACTTCAGGGATTTTGGGAGGTTCTGTTGACCCAGCTGTAAACCAGAATATGGAAGCAGTTAGTAGACCAATAACCTCCTAAAGTGAGGAGAAATGAAAAGAAGCATACAGGGTAGGCTTACCCCTACATTCCCCCGCCCAGGAAGTCCTCAGCTTAGATCCTGGAGCCCGATCGCAGAGGCGAAGAGTGGACACCTAGAAGAATTTGTTCTTCCACCCCTTGTTGTTACTCGGGCATATGTCAATGATCTTCCTACCCGGCCAGGAGGAAAAAGAAAAGAAACCAACCTCCCTGTGCACGGGGAAAGGCTGGTGAGCCCATAAAAACTCCCAGAGGGTGTTTTCATATCCGAAGACCTGGGGCCACAAAGAGATGGACACCATCAGGAACCTCCACCCATTGGGAGCTAACTGCCCGGGGGCAATCCTTAGTAAATTAGGACATCCCGGGCGACTCGATGAAGCAGAAGGCAGAGGCCAGCCATCAGTGCATCCTCAAATAGGGTGACGAAGCCTGACTGGTAAAGATGCGCTCCGCCGGGATTAATGGCTAAGGTATAATCGTATGAGAACGAATACCTCTCCCTAATGCGCACAAGGTCTTAGGAGCGCAGGGTAGAGGAGACGGACTTGCAGGCAAACACGACCTCGGGGTTGGGTCTCCCCGGTGTCTCATCACCTTTCCCACGGGAAACAGAGGCAACAGGGGCCTCCTGGACAGAATTGCTATCGAACACACGAGTTAGAAGCCTTCCCTCACTCTGGTGATCAGAGGGGGACACGGACGGCAGACTCAGACTTGCGTCTGGCTCCTCTGTTCCAGACCGTTCATCCTCCGACTGGGAAGACGAGTTAAAATCAGAGTGACACATTCTTGGGGTTTCAGCAACAGGGCTGGAAAGAAGGTGACGACCAAGGTATAGGACAGGAAGCCCAAGCCTGGTATACAGAGGGGGTAAGGTCACTAACCTAAAGGGCAAAGAGTGAAATCGCACATTGTAGACACCCCAATTTTGACCGACCGTCGAATTTAGGAGAGTGTAACCTCCATATCCGATGATGACAAGGACCGGAAGATTCGAAGTATTCCAAGCTCTTCAGAAAGTTCTCTAAAACGCGGTAAAATTTCACAGAAAAGAGAAAATACCAGGTGTTTAGGAGAATTCAGGTATAAAATACGATTTTCGGAAAATATCCTCAAGGATCATTTTGCTTTGAAAAAAGAAAAATCCAAAAGGGGGAATTTTAGCCAAAACCGGCACACGGCGGGCTGCCGCGGCACTCAGTGACTGCCGCACGGCAGTCACAGAGTGCCGTGCCGGCACTCACCAAGTGCCGCCACAGATTTCTGACTGCCGTTCGCTTTTAAAGTCTGTATTTTGCAGAGCAATACGTATGCGTATGCGAATAAGAACAAAAAACTGATAAAGTAAGACTGACAAAAATGCGGCAATCCATTAATGGCCGTGGCATTTGATGAATGCCGCGCGACAGTCATGAAGTGCCGCAACGGCAGTCATGAAATGCCGCAGCGGCAGTCACGGACTGCCGCGGCAGTATCTGGACTGTCGCGCTAGACAGCAGTCTGTCTAAATTCAGAAAGTACACATTGTGCCACCAAATGAGAGAATTACACCTATTTTTTGCTCCGAAATTCACCAAAAATACCTGGTAATTTTGCTTATAAAAGAGAAGGGATCTTCCTAAAAGAGGAGAGACCAAGAAGAACACCAAGAAACATATTGGGAGAGAGAGCACATGCAAAAATACTTCTATTACACCAACATTTTTTAGAGAGAAAAGAGAGTGTTTAGAGAATTAGAGAGAAGAGCTTGGAAGATCTTCAAAGAAAAGAAAACTTTGAGGATAATTTGGAGGTGATCCTCTAACCATAGATTATTGGCTTATTCTTTCTTCTCTTAAAATCTCTAATCCTAAAATCTTTCACTATTTTCTTTGTTTATCGAGTAAACTTAGGAGTTTCTTTTGTTTCCATATTACTTTCTTCCATTTTCTTGTTTATATTCTTCTCTTAAAGGTCTTGGAGATCTTCAATATCTCTTTTGATCTCTTGAGCATGATCTTTTGAATCCCATGTAGGCTTGTGCTTCACATAGGAGTCAAAGTTTGATCACCACTTCATAAGAGGATCCAAGTCCATACTCATGATTTGGATCTTCTAAACTTGATGTCTTGAGGAATCCCTTCTATATTCCTTTAGGACTCATGAGTCATAGTCATGTCTCCCTCTCCAATGACCATCAAATGGTAGGAGAATGTAGTTTTGAGTCTAAACCCATCTCCATGGTTTAGATTCCTTGTCTTATAGATTTCATGAAGTCTAACCATATTTCATTTGAAATCTATGAAGAATAAAGGTTTGTAGTCTCTAATGGCCATCAAATGGTAGGAGAAGTGGTTTGGTTCAACTCAACTTCAAGGTTTAATAGTTGGAGTTACCAAATAAAAGTTGAACTAGCAAAATAAAAACAGTGAATCCACAAACTGTTTTTGATCAAAGATTTTTAGTTCGAAATCTAACCGTTGAAATCAAGTGAAACCAACGGGAAAGTGTCAATAACACGATATTCTACCACTGTAATTTTTGTTTTAAGGTGGTTTCATGTTTAGGATGGTTTGATCATGAGTTTTGTGACACAAATACAATCTGTCCAGAATTTCAGAATAGTTTCAGAACAGTGACACTCTTTTGAAACAATTAAATCAGAGTTCTAATAAAGTGTTTGTGACTCCAAATAATTTTTTCTATGAAGTTTAATGTGTTAGGAAGTCACCCTACAAAGAACAAAGCAATTCGGATTTTTTTACTATTTTTAATAAATCGTGCAAGAATTCTGGACAGAAGGTTGTAAAGTGCTGAGTGATGCCTAGTATTTTTCATATTCCCGGAGATCCGACCGTTGGAACTTTGATTTTTTTATTGATTTGAAAACTAGACTCACGGAGGCATATTGAGTCCAAAAATCATCAAGATCAAACCACAGGAGCCATGCCTTTTATTTCTTTGAAGTTTGGGTTTGCTCTCTGGAATTTTCAGAGTTTTGTTACAATTTATACTTACTTTGTAAATAAGGGTCCAAATGACTTTTCTATGATCTAGGGCTTAAACCGTGCTTTAATAAAGATTAGTTGAGCTTGAATTCAAAGTTTAAGAGTATTTCATAGTTTATCCTTGTCCATGTACATATTCATCTATATGATTCGACACTTGTAATTAAGACTTATTTGCTTTGGATTTAATTACATTAGATAGATGTAAGCTAGAAATTTAGGATTGTCATTTTTAACATCGTATTTTGCATATCATGTGGACTAACCCTTTAAGGTACGATTTCTAGAACTCCTCTTTAGTTTATCTTAATTTCTTGATTTTATTGATTTTTCGACTTAATGCGCGACATCTTAGAATTAGGTTTTGCCTTATGTGTATATGTGATTAGAGACTCTTTTTTTAGGATTTTCTTTTATTCGCATGCATTGCACGTTTACTATCGCTGCTGGATCCCGGGTAAGTTCACTTGTTCCCTATTGCATATCATATCGCTTGCTACCTGAATTATGTGGCTTTTGAATGGTATTTTGTCAATTGCAATTTTACACCCTTTGGACACGCTTTTGTGATGTATATGTATATATGTATTAGTTGAGGGCATGCTTAGATTAATAAATTCGATTAAAAGGATATTGAGTAGAGGCCTATCGCAAGATAGGATGAGAGATGGTGTTTTAGTCCGACGGGCTCCTTCCTCTCTCATTCCATAATCCCCGGACCTAGTTAATCTTTGATTTCGCAAAAAGATCGGTTGCTTTAAAATGGTTTCTTAATTTTCCTTTTAAAAATTAAGTGGCGACTCATTTTGTTTTTAAAAATTGATTTTGAAAAGCTGTGGGTAGGTCAACCTGCGATATCCACAATCTGGCGACTCTGCTGGGGATCGAACCCAGAATCTCTGGTTTCGCAGACCAGAATTCTGATTTTGGGTTCACTTGAGGATTAGACTTGAAAAACATCCTTTTAATCGAATTTATTAATCTTTGTGTGCCTGTTGCATTTCACTTGCATGTCCAGCCAGTCGATTGCACGGTACTATGACCTTGGAGGCTCGGGGCAACCCGGTCGGTCAAGTCATCATGGGACTGTGTGATCACCCTTGATCTCGTACCATGATTTGGTATATGAAGCATCCTATCGGGTGTGTGTCAAGGGTCTCTTAATTGACCAAAACCCATCCTTTGCATAGTAGTTTCTGTAGAACCTTTCAATTTTAGGAAATCAATTCTTGATTGGGGTTATGTGCTAAGGAGTTTTGTATGCCCGGAAGGGATTATTTGAGATGATGACGATACTTGCTTGATGAAAGACGTATAATCTTTTAATCACCTTTTTGCAATTTCTCCTCGTGTTACATGACATTTGGAGGACATGCCGAACCTTGATTATAAGATTATACTTCTTATATCATGTTTAGTTAAGCATCATTGATCTTGTATGCATCCAAATTCATGAAAAGTACGGTAATAATCCGATCGTGTGATCCTTCTACCCCAAAAGAATTTTAAGACCATCTTTGAAAGCAAGTGGATTTTTGTGATCTTCATCCCAAAATTTCCAATTGCTTTGGAGATCACTTTTGATTAAAGTTCCAAACTAATCTTTGAGATTTGTTTTTGAAAAAAAATGCTCTTCAAACGAATTTTAAAAGCAAAATTTCAATCAAATTATCTTCATTGAGAAATGTTTTCACAATAAAAGATTCAAAATTCTTGAGAATTGTTTTTGAAAGATCTCATCGTTCTAAAGAAATGCTTTTCAAATAAATTTCAAAATTTTTCTGAATATCCAACCTTTGAAAAGGTAGTGAGGATCACAATGAAAGGAGAAATCATCGTACTCGACATGGGTAAGGGTTTTATGTGCTTATGTGTTTATGTGTTAGGGTTAGATTTTTTCGTTTTCTTTGGCATATAGAGTAGGCACACACGCATACATGCATTGCATCCGCATAACATACAAAATAAAAGTTTTGCTAAAATAAAGGTAAAAAGGTATTCTAAAAAAAATAATAAAACTTAAAATCTGCTGTAGGAGCAAAGATAGCCAATCAAGCGTGGTTCAGGGATCCTACGGCAAGACTTGTAAGGAGAGGATACGCTAACATGGCCGAAGAAAGAAACAACGAAGAGATGACCGGATTAAGGGTACTAGTCGAACAGCAAGCGGAACAAATGAGGAGACATGCCGAGAACATGAACCGCATGATGGGAATGATAGAGGAGCTGAATCGCCGACCGCCGCCGCATGTAATTCCACCCATTATAGACCCGCCTTTGGGAGGAGGAGACGGAGATTGGTTCGACGATCAAGAGGCACATTGGAATGATGCACTAAGAGCCAACAGGGACAGAGAGAAAGATGAGAAGGAGAAGTTGTTGACCGAGAAGATAGAAAAGTTGGAAAGGGTAATGCGCAAGGCTCAGGGAGTGGATACCTATCTGATGGAACTGGAAGGATTGTATGACGGAGTCCACGAAACGCTGCCGGCTGGTTTCAAAATGCCAGTTTTTGATAAGTTTGATGGCACAGGCAATCCCCGCAGCCATGTCCGAATGTGCATAGGAGCTTTTCAGCCTAGTGGACTGAGCACTACCATGATGGCTGTTCTATTTCAACAAACCTTAACAGGAGCTGCTCTGTCATGGTACCTTACACTTGAGCCAAGCAAAACCAGAGTATGGGAAGAAGTGATTAAGGCATTTGTGGCACAATACGAGTACAATCAGGATTTGGATGTTACTGTCCGAGATTTGGAAACGACCAGGCAGGGGAACAAAGAATCATTCGTCGAGTATTTGAGTTGATGGAGAGGAAAGGCAGCTAAAATGGTACAAAGGCCGCCTAAGAAAGACCATATCCGAATGCTGATGAAAAATCTGCAGCCAGTTTACCAGGAAAAGATGAGATTCCAGTCAATCAACACCTTTGCTGAGGTATTCGATGTAGGGACGAGAATCGAAGATGCAATTCAAGAAGGAACAATCAAGAAGGAGGAGCCACAGAACCGATATTGGAGGCCCAGTTATGGATCAAACGGAGGGCATTTGGGGGGTCACTCTGGCCCCACCGATGTCAATGCACTTAGCGAGCCGGAGAAAAGATTCGATATCACCAGAAACCATCCAAGAGGAGGAGAGGATAAGCCACTGAGGAAGTTTTCGGATTTGGGAGTGTCACTATCAACCGCCCTCGATAGGCTGTTAGCGAAAGGGTATCTCCATCAGCTAGAACCTCGACCCCCGCCGAGTCCACTCCCACCACACTTCAAGGGAGATCTCTACTGCAAGTATCATCAACAAAAGGGCCACTCGACTGATCGGTGCATGAGATTAAGGCACGAAATCCAGGACCTCATTGACAACAAAGTGATAACCCAGCCACCTGTCAAAGCCCCCAATGTCACCAAGAATCCTCTGCCGAACCATCGTGCTGTGCCACCGCAGCGGGGTCTTTATTTCTTAGGGGTAGAAGAAGCAGCATTCGATCCGTCCAAGCTAATCACAAAGGTCGGAGAGCCAAAGAAGTTCTATCAGTTGCCAGAAAATTCGAGGATCTGCATGCTTGGAAGCCAGCCAGGGATATGGGAAAACGAAGTGACGAGGCAGTCAGATTGGTGGGTGCAAGAAAGCAATGATCGGAACATAGACCGGGTAGGAGAGGATGATCTATGGTATCAAAGCGACGAAGAGGCAAAAGAGGGTTCAAAGACCGTCTCAGAAACCGATAACATTTGGGCAAAAGAGGAAATCGACCATTTGACTCGGTCTGGTAGACACTTCAAGCCGCATGAGCTAGAGGAAGATCACCCGGGGAGAGAGTTGGAGAAAGGAAAAGGAAAAATGAACGAGGAAGAAGAAGAGGATCGGGTCCTAAAGCAAATGAAGAAGACTCAGGCTAACATCACTATCTGGGGGTTGCTGATTGCCTCCATACGCCATAGGCAGGCGGTCCTAGACGCTCTGAATCAAGCTGACGTGTCTATCGACACCACCCCGGAAGACCTCATAGGATTGATCGGCAAGATTCCGACTTCGGCTATCACCTTTTCATCGAATGACTTACCTCCGGGAGGACCTACGCTCAACAAGCCGCTGTATATCACCGTTGAATGTTTGGGGAACACCGTGCCCGCTTGTCTCGTTTACAACGGGTCTGCTCTTAATGTATGTCCCTTCCGCACAGCCAAGCGAATGGGTTTAGATGAATCTTCCTTTGTGCCGTCCCAACAAAAGGTTCGGGCATATGACAACACCCAAAGAGCAGTCATGGGCTTTATCTTTCTTAATCTCGTTATCGGGCCGATGGACAAAGAAGCTGAGTTCCAAATCATCGATATCCCCGCTTCTTTCAATCTGCTGCTGGGAAGGCCTTGGTTGGACAGTTTGGCGCTATACCATCGACGATCCATCAAAAGGTTAAGTATGTCTGGGAAAACAAAGTCTGTGATATCCTCGGAGACAGTTGGGTTCGTTCATCTGAAGCGTCGTCAAGTGCACCGGTCCTAGAATTACAGCTGCAAGAAGAAGAAGCGAAAATGGGAGGATTCGAGTTCATCAGCGTGATAGAAGAAGGAAAGTTGGGAGAGTCCCTACCACCCCATTTTGATCAATATACTAGTCCAGTCGTCGCCGGAATCATGAAGAAAATGGGCTTCTTTCCAGGATTGGGGTTGGGGAAGAACATTCATGGCCTGCCGGAGTTTCCAAAAATTCCTACTCAGACTCACACTCACGGCTTGGGGTATCAGCCAACAAAGAAGGAACTAAGGGCAAAGAAGAAGGCTTTCGATGCGCCACTAGATCCTTACTTAAAGACTCTCAATGGGTATTTTGTGAAGGAAGGAGAAGATTTCCCCTTCTGTGGTTTCCCGGAACCATGGATGGACCAAAAAGACAAATGCATGAAGCCGGGGTTCGAGATCTTCTTCTCCCATGAATTTTCTGGGTACAAAGACCCATTTTTGCAAATGCCTGAAAAGTCTGTTGCTGCCAAGGACTGGATTGGTACGCTAGACGGTTCTGCCATGAAAGATCTGTTAGGCAAAGGGAACGCAGAGGTCATGAAGGAGGATCCCGGAAAGACCAAAGGTGAATACATCGAGGGCATAGTGGAGGAAGCTGTCGAGAGTGAAGAAGGTGAGGAAGGGAAGGCTGAGGAAGAAGAGATGGAGGAAATCACCAAGACAGGAGGTCCGGAAGAATGCTTTATTACTGGCCTGGGAGGAGAGCACAAGAAGGAGTGGGTTTTTGAGTCTAGTGATAGGTTCCCCCACACCCAGAGTCTGTAATGGCCCAAATAAGGCGTCTTTCAATTTCTATGTCTGTTGTAATCACTCCAAAGAAAATCAATGAAAGTATGACTGATTCTGCCTACTCGAACGCGCTTAATGAATGTGATGAATGTGATGATCATGAAATACCTATTGAATTGCAAAAACTGATTGAAAAAGAAAAAGAATCTGCATGTAAAATCATTGAGGACACCCTAACAATTAATCTTGGAAATGAGAACAATCCTCAAAATGTCTTCATCGGCTCTACACTTAGCAATAAAGAAAGTAAAGAACTAATCAGTCTATTAAATGAATTCAAAGATGTTTTTGCATGGTCTTACAATGATATGCCAGGTATCGATCCAAAAATAGTCCAACACCACATCCCCCTCTTTCCCAATTCAAAACCCATAAAACAAAAATTGAGGCGAATGAGGCCAGAATGGGCACTCAAAGTGAAAGAGGAGGTTGAAAAGCAATTAAGAGCTGGATTCTTGATGGTCACCGAGTATCCCGAGTGGATTGCCAACATTGTGCCTGTCCCAAAGAAGGATGGTCGTGTTAGGGTTTGTGTGGATTTTCGGGATTTGAACAAAGCAAGCCCTAAAGACGATTTCCCATTACCCCACATCGACGTGTTGGTTGATAACACTGCGAGACATGAACTTCTATCTTTCATGGATGGGTTCTCCGGGTATAATCAAATCCTCATGGCTCCCGAGGATAGAGAGAAAACCACGTTCATCACTCCGTGGGGGACATATTGCTATAGGGTCATGCCATTCGGACTCAAGAATGCAGGCGCAACCTATCAAAGGGCTGCCACCACTTTACTGCACGACATGATCCACAAAGAGGTAGAGGTGTATGTGGACGATATGATTGTAAAATCCAAAGAGATGGGAGGGCACCTAGAGGCTTTGAGAAAGTTCTTTGGGAGATTGAGGGAGTTCAAGATGAGGCTGAACCCGCAGAAATGCACGTTCGGAGTCACTACTGGCAAACTGCTAGGGTTTCTCATTACCCAAAGGGGAATAGAAGTGGACCCTACCAAAATAAAGGCCTTAACTGAGATGAACCCACCGAAAAATGAGAAAGAACTGAGAGGGTTCCTGGGTAGAATACAATTTATAAGTCGTTTCATCTCAAAGCTCACCATGACCTGCGACCCGCTGTTCAAGCTACTCAGAAAGGGAGAAAGATTCAATTGGGACACCCCGTGTCAACAAGCCTTCGACAAAATCAAAACCTACCTCCAGAACCCACCTGTCTTGTCGCCACCTTCGCCTGGGAGACCTTTGTTACTTTATCTCTCTGTATCCAAAGATTCAATGGGATGTATGCTGGCCCAAGAAAGAGAAGAGGCGCACGTGGAGAAGGTCATTTACTACTTAAGCAAGAGGATGGTAGGATATGAGTTAAAGTATTCTCCCTTGGAGAAGGCCTGTTGGGCCTTGGTTTGGTGTACCCGTCGCCTCCGCCACTACATGCTAGCCTTCCCTTTAATCCTGATATCCCGAATGGACCCATTAAAATACCTGTTCGAAAAACCCGTCTTGACCAGTAGGATTTCCTGTTGGACCATGATGCTGGCTGAGTTCGACATCAGATATGTCACCGCCAAGTCCGTAAGAGGAAGGGCTGTCGCCGAGTTTTTAGCCGACCTCGCTGTAGAATCTGAGGACAAGGGAGACTTCAAGTTCCCAGATGAAGGAATAATGGAGGTTAAGGAGGATTTGTGGAAGATGTACTTCGATGGAGCAGCCAACCAAATGGGTTACGGAGTTGGAATCATTCTCGTAGCACCAGACGG
Organism: Hydrangea macrophylla; assembly: GCA_033977485.1. Lineage (NCBI taxonomy): Eukaryota > Viridiplantae > Streptophyta > Magnoliopsida > Cornales > Hydrangeaceae > Hydrangea > Hydrangea macrophylla. The sequence continues at coordinate 65,290,001 of CM066997.1, forward strand.
GGTCCCCACCCCATTAGCCGTCAAACTCAAGTATAACTCAACCAATAATACCGCGGAGTACGAAGCATGCATAATTGGGATGGAAGCAGCCTTTGCTTTAGAGATCAGAAAGATTGATGTCTTCGGAGATTCCAACTTGATCATATCCCAGGTCCGAGGAGATTGGAGGGTAAAACATGAGAAATTGAGACCTTACCATGACTATCTGGAAAGCCTAAAAGCGCAATTCCGAAAGATTTCCTTTTACTACCTCCCTCGTGAAGAAAATCAACTAGCCGACTCTTTGGCTACCTTAGCCTCGATGATCCAAATCCCTTCCAAAATTGCCATGATCCCGTTGTCCATAGAAGTAAGGAATCAACCGTCATTCGAAATGATCTCAACCATAGAGAGAGAAGATGAAGTGCCTTGGCATGTGGACGTGTGCAAGTTCATAAAGAAGGAGAATACCCCGAAGGAGCCTCAGAAAAGGACAAGAAGGCGATACGACGATTTGCTGCTCAATTTGTGATCTACGCGGATAAACTATGGAAGAAGTCCTACACCGGGTATAATTTAGAGTGTTTATATGGAGGGGAAGCTAAGAGAATGATGGAGGAAATACATGAGGGAGTATGCGGGCCCCACATGAACGGGCACATGCTGGCGAAGAAGATCATTCGACAAGGGTACTATTGGATGACCTTGGACAAAGACTGTTGTGAATATGTTAGAAGGTGTCACAAGTGTCAGATTCATGCAAATTTGATGCACACCCCACCGTCGCAGCTCTATAGCATGACCACCCCTTGGCCATTTTCCGTATGGGGGATTGATATCATCGGTGAGATAGTTCCAAAGGCCTCCAATGGGCACCGGTATATAATCGTGGCGATCGATTATTTTACAATATGGGTAAAAGCGGCCTCATATGCGACTTTAAAAGCCAAAGATGTGGTGAGTTTCATTGAGAAGAACATAATCTGCAGATACGGAGTCCCGAACGAGTTTATCTCCGATCATGGCAGTCATTTCCAGGGGGAAGTTATCCCGCTCTTAGAAAAGTATAAGATCACTCTCCATCAGTCATCCCCGTATAGGCCCCAGACGAATGGAGCGGTAGAGGCAGCGAATAAGAATGTCAAAGCAATCTTGGGGAAGACGACAGATACATATAAGGATTGGCATGAGAAGCTGCCATTCGCTTTATGGGGGTATCGGACGTCACTAAGGACTTCAACGGGTGCTACGCCATACTCGCTGGTCTACGGAATGGAGGCAGTCCTTCCAGTCGAGGTGGAAATACCTTCTCTCAGAGTCTTAACAGAATGTGAAGTGACAGAATCAGAATGGATACAGGGAAGGTATGAGGAATTGATGCTGCTCGATGAAAAGAGGCTGACCGCGAAAAACCATACTCGGGGGTACCAGAAGAGAATAGCTCGTGCTTTCAACAAAAAGGTCCGCCCAAGGAAGCTTACAGAGGGTGACCTGGTCCTCAAAGAACTGAAGGTGCCTGTTTATGACCCCAGAGGAAAGTTCAAACCCAACTGGGTCGGGCCGTACATCATTAAGACCCTCCTTTCCGGAGGGGCGGCCTATCTCATGGACCTGGACGGGGTTGAATTTAAACAGCCGATTAACCTCGATCGCCTCAAGAAATACTTTGCTTGAAACCATTTCTTTCGAAGCCTCCTACCTTGATGAACTACACTTGACCTGTTTCCCGCTAGGGGATACGTAGGCAACCAACTTGGTTCGGTCATTTCAAAAAAAAAAAAAAAAAAGAAAAACGATGCTAAACTAGGGGCAAACTAGCGTTTGCCCAAAGCCGCTTCAAAGCCATAAAACCAGGGGCAAACTTCGTTTGCTAAGCCGAAGAACCCAGATACAAAACCCTCCCTTGGATCATCTGGCTATCGAGATAAGTACTATAAAAAAAGCAAATGAGAATTCATAGAAGGATTAAAGTTTAAAGCAAAGAAGCAAAGTAAAGAGCCAAGTTAAGACATTAAAAGGATAATTCTTCATAAAAGATTAATCGAAAGGGTAGACACTTTAGATTTAGCATGACAACACTTCTTGAAAAGGAAAAAAAAGAAAAATCACATTCAAAAGCGCAAACAAAGGGTAGGCAGGGTCTGTCAGAAGAGTTTCGTAAAATGTCAGGCATTTTCCCTATTTTCGTCTACTTTATTATGCATGTGTCTGTCAAGCTTGCCTCGCAGCCAAGGTTTGGATCTCTAGAAGATACTCAGTAGTAGGCACAGTCAGAGCAGGAATCCTCAGGAACGGAGCAGCCATTCCGCTGGGCCAAGCCTCCATGAAAGCCTTCACGATAGAAGGACGCAAAGGGGACCCCCTGGTGAAATCAGCAGTCACAGATTCAGTGACATCTTGCAAAAGTCCGAACTGACGGACGACTCGGTCAGGAATGTAGAAAGTCGTAGCGTGCAAACCCGGCAGCCAGATGCCAGGTCGCCCAGGGAGGCGTACAGCAACAGAGCGATGGATCCACGATGGACAAACCCAGCAGATGTCACTAGGAGAAAGACCCTGAAGCCAATCAAGCCACGCGTCGGCGGACTGAAACAAGCTGTGAATCTCCATGCGATCATAAGGAAGTGACCCACGGAGATGGGAAGCATGTATGAAGAGATCTAGACGCTCCATGAGCCAAACTTGCAGAACGAAAGGTGCCCTGGCAGATAACATAACCCCAGTAGCATGGGCATGCCCCAGCCCGATCAGAGTTTCACCAAGGACCAGCATAACAACACTTTTCATCTCCCGCAAGCCGCATGCCATGGGTATAAGAATGTCAGAAGATGACTGGAATAGGAAGTAAGAGAGCATGGCGATTGATAGGGCACTACGTCGGATGATCTGGTACTCACCGTCATAGGGGTCCCCTATGGGAGCATAAACATAGGCAAGGCGCTCAAAATCAATATGCCTGTCACAAATAAAGGAGCCCGCCGCATTTTGAGATATGTGGAGAAGAGTGGCCAAATCCCGCACATACCTGGCCTGAATCTGAGGGACCATCAATTCAACAGAAGAATCAGTATGGAGAATGGCGCTAAACTCCTCAAACAAGGGGCAGATCTCTTGAGAACCAAAGCGGAAGACGTTGAAAGTGGGATCCCAACATTGAATGGCAGCCCGAAGTAGGCCCTCATTCAAACTCATCCGTCGAAACGAAAAGAGATCGTTCAGTCTGAAACACTCAAAGTTAAGTCTGTCAATACCCGAGAGAGTATCCATCCATGGGACGAGGGTTTGAGAACCAATGGGGGCCATTGAGGGGAAATGAGGAGAAATGAGAAGTGTTTTGCGGAACTTTGAGAATGAAGGGATATAAATAGAAGAATAAGGCTGTCTACCTACCCGCGGCACTCGATAAAGTGCAGCGGCACTCGATGAAGTGCCGCGCGGCAGTCAGTGAATGCCGTTGCGACATTTACAGACTGCCGTAGCGGCTCTCACTGAGTGCCGCGGAGGCTTAACCGAGTGCCGTTCTGAGTTTTTCATTGGCCAGAATCTGTTTGTAACACGATCAGCCCACCTGCAAACAGAAAACTAATTGAGAAGCAATAAAAACGTGCGCATCATGCAGCACGTACAAATACATTCATTCATTCATTTATTTTCAAAAGATAAAAGAAGCAAGAGCATTCAAAATAAAGCACATGTGTATATATATACAGTCATCCACCAAAATAAAAAAATCCTCTCAAAAGAAAACAAAAAATATATATATATATAAGCAGGATCAGCTCCGACCCCGACCCTGGCCGCGAGCCTGACGAGTCGTGCGCCTAAGAGGCTCCTCCTCTGACTCGGTCCCGCTGCCTCCGCCACTCTCTCCACGCCCGCCGCCTCGGCCTCTGCCACCGCTAGTGCCCTCGCCGACGCCTCCGCCACGCCCAGCACCGCTACCTCCGGGGACATAGCTGAGAGAGATGCCGAACTGCTGAAGCCGATGCTGGAGCTGTCCCACCTGCTGAGATAGGAATCTGTTCTCCTCCATCTGGAAGAGAAGGGATGAGTCCAGAAAAGTGTTGAAAAGACATTTGGAATACTAAGAATATGGAAAGGGTAGAAGATCATACCTGGGCCCTCAATTGAACCGCAATAGTCGCCCGAGCCCCCTCAGCCTGAAAACAAGAGCCAGGAATAAAGATCAGTAAAAAGAGATACAATCCCGGTCAAAAGTAGGAGTGGGGATAAATTTCTTACCATCCACTCCCGCCCGAGAACCCACTGTCGCACGCTATGGGCATACGCTAGGCCCTCCTCCGCATAAGCACACGGGACGACGTCATAATGTAAAGGTATGGTGGGAGCACCATGTGAAAGTCGAGGAATCGTCATCGAGTGGGGCTCTCCGAATGAGACGGTCGACATAGTCCAGTCCCACTCGGGCAAGGCAGGAGCTCGAACCGCGGCAGGAACAGGCTGCAAGCAAAAGAAATAAAGTATGGGTAAAGAATAAAAAGAAAATTCACAGAAATAATAAAGGAATCGTTTACTCACCCGAGTCACTTCCATCAGAGGGAAGTTCGGCATCAGCTTGGCGGCACGGAAAGCCGCATGTCCTGACGGGTCGTCCAAAAAGCCGGCTCGAGCAGCCGTGAGATCGCCGCCCTGAAGCGTGTCTGTGGCCCTCATAGAGTTGGGAGGAGGGAACGGCACAAAGAAGCCGGGGGCCGCTATCGACTGCCGGGTCACTCTCTCTCCCAAATACCACGCCATACCCTCTGACCCACCATCAAGAAGTCGCCTCGTCGGGTCATACCCGGCCGACTCTCGCAACCCCACCCTAGCCTCAGGCAAGACCCTGAGCCACGGCTGCCAGTGCACGTGCCCCTCCCTCAGGTTTGTCAGAAAGTTCCTGAACGAAACAAAATCATGAGCCCCGGTCTTCCTCCCAACCCTATCCTTCGCCCATTTCAGCCCCTGGGGCATGATAAGGGCGTCAGCATCACGCGTCTGAGGAGACATCATGCGAAGATACTCGTGGGACCAAATCTGTGATACAAAGAGAGAAGAAAGAAGATTAGTCTCACATTTAAAAAAAAAGAAGAAAGAAATATGATAATGAGCAATATAGGAAAAGTATACCTCCCACGCTCTCCAATACCCGCCAGTAGCAGCCGACCTGTCCCGGGAAATGACACTCATATGCCTGTACAGGATAGCCAACCCAGTCGTACTTGGCAACCTGGTCCAGGCGCTCTAACGATGCAACCAAGGGAGCAGAGATCCGGTCACCCTTGGTGCTCAACAAGCAGCACCCCAGCACGTACATCAAGAAGCCTCGGGCCATCTACTCGTCAGTAAAGCCGGGTCTCCCCCGGAAGGTATCCATAAACCACCGGGCCGTGACCAAAGCCTCATCCGGAACCACCCCTAGCAGCGGCTCCATCTGGTCCCACTCCTGGTCTGTCAAGTACCTCAAGGGCTCTCCGCCAAAGGCGATTCCTGTAATCATGGAGAAGTCCAAAGGCGTCAGCGTCATCTCGCCGAATGAAAAGTGGAAAGTACTCGTGGTATCCCACCACCGCTCAGCCAACGCATGCATCTGCTGTAGATCGTTGGAGCTCTTCGTCAAAAGTTTGACGAAGTCTCCAAACCCTGCTGCGTTCACTAGAGCCCTCACGGTCGGGCTCAGCTCTGTGTACCACTCGTGGCCGTGGGCGAGGCTGCCATGCCCCTTCAGCACCTTCGGCTGCAGCTGTAAGAAAAGAATAAAAGGTTTTGGATAAAGAAGAGAGCAACAACAGCGAAAAAATAATTAATAAATGGAAAGTCCAGAAGTGTTCATAGAGGATTTCACACTTGTTTGCATTAAGGAGGAAATGAATAAGAGAAAATGCTCGATTTTCTAACAAGGTTCCGAAAAGAAAAGAAAAGAAAAAGAGTAGTGTAGACACCCCAATTTTGACCAAACGTCAAATCCAGGGATTGGTTACCTCTCAAAGACCGATGATGATGATATCCGTGACATTCGAGGATTTTCCCAAGAAATTCAGAATCTTCAAGAAAAAAATTAGAAAATAATAAAAATGATAAAGGGAGAGGATTCAGGCATTCGGGAGGGAAACCCGAACGATGAAGAACGTGTGAGAAACCCAGTCTGGAAATCCATTTTATTTTAAAGAAAAAAAAAAGAGAATTTATAAACAAAAAACAAAAAAGAAATAGTATATTCAAAAATGTACCATGCACATGGGGGATCTTAATGTAAATATATACATACATAAAATAAAAAATTTTGTTTACACCAACATACTTTTGAAAAATCAAAAAGAGGGACAAAATTCAGTTAGCCCCGGCACGCGGAAAACGCGGCGGCACTCACTGAGTGCCGCGCCGGCACTCAGTGAGTGCCGCCGGCACCCAGCGAGTGCCGCTGGCTGTAACAGACTGCATCTTCTCACATGCTCTAGAAGAAAACCTTGCACATGGGTTTCCACCCGAATTTACCCATCTATCCCTGGAATAAAGGTCTATATAAACAAAACCTCCTCTTCCATTTGGAGGACTTGAACTTGAAAATCAAGATATACATATATACAAGAATCATATAGATTTTTTGGAGAGAGAGAAGAAGAATTTCTTGAAGAGCTTGAAGAATTTGAAGAATCTTGAAGAGAATTTGGGAAATCTTGGAAGATCCTTACAAGAAGTTGAAGAAATACTTGAGGTCCTAGAGGTAACCTCTTAATCCTTGATAGAATTAGGACCATTCAATCACTAGTTCATAGTTCTAGGAACTTTTTCACATTTTCAAAACCTCTCTTATTATCCCATTTCATCACACACCACCAAGAACTTGTGATTGAATCTCATGACATTTCATCAATTTGGATGTAATTAGCTTTGGGTTTAAGATAAATTCAACTTTGAAGAGTTTGTATCCTTAGTCTTCTAAGTAATCCTTGATTTTCCTTATTTCTATTTCATTAAAAAGGTGCATGAGATCTTCCATATCTCATTGAACCTCTTTGAGTTTGATTATTTAATTTCCTATGATCTTATGATCTATATGGAGATTAGAATGAATCATAGTCTTAATCTACATATAATTAGTGAGATTCAAGTCTTAATCCATGACTTGAACCTCTTCATTAAGAAATCTTATGGAATCCTTACTATATTCCAATGAGGTTTGAGTAGATTTTAACTTCATTTAGTCTCCAATGACCATCAAATGGTAGGAGTAGTGATTTGAATCCAAACTTTTATCCATGGATTTAAGTTCATTGTTCTTTGGATCTTGTGAAATCCATGCTATACTTCATTAAAACCTATGAGCATATATGCCTCATAGTCTCCAATGACCATCAAATGGTAAGAGAAAATGTGTTAGTTCAAGTCTACTCCCATGGCTTGGACTAATCTTTCTCTTAGGTTTTAAGAAGTCTTTCATACTTCATCTAAAACCTACATATGAGTATGTCTCTAACTCCAATCACCATCAAATGGTAGGAGTGATAAGTTGAATTCAAACTTGGGTCCATAGGTTTGAGTTCTTTATTTGAGGATTTTGTGAAGTTCATTTCAATACTTCATCAAGATCCATAAGTGTAGTGTGCCTCATAGTCTCCAATGACCATCAAATGGTAGGAGAAAATGTGTTAGTTCAAGTCTACTTCCATGGCTTGGACTAATCTTTCTCTTAGGTTTTAAGAAGTCTTTCATACTTCATCTAAAACCTACATATGAGTATGTCTCTAACTCCAATGACCATCAAATGGTAGGAGTGATAAGTTGAATTCAAACTTGGGTCCATAGGTTTGAGTTCTTTATTTGAGGATTTTGTGAAGTTCATTTCAATACTTCATCAAGATCCATAAGTGTAGTGTGCCTCATAGTCTTCAATGACCATCAAATGGTAGAAGAAGTAGTTTGGTTTGAGCCCCAACTTCATGTTTTAATAGTTGAGGCCAATCAACAAACTTGAACTAGCAAGACAAAAACAGTGGGTTCACAAACTGTTTTTGATCAAAGATTTTTAGTTTAAGATCGAACCGTTGAAATCAAGTGAAACCAACGGTAAAATATCAGTAACAAATTGTTTTACCACTGTGATTTTTGTTTTAGTAAGATTTTGTGATTAGAGAGGTTTGATCATGATTTTTGTGAGCTAATCACAATCTGTCCAGAGTTCTAGAATGCTTTCAGAATAATAAGTCTGTTTTGAAATTAATAAATCAGAACCCTAATAAAGTTTTCGGGGTCTCAAATAATTTTTTATAAGTACCTTAATGTGTTAGGAAGGTACCCTAAAAAGATCTATGTGTTTCTCATTTTGTTACTATTTTTAGAAAATCATACAAGATCTCTGGACAGAGAGTTTAAGAATCCTGAGTGAGGTCTAGTATTGTTCATATTCCTGGAGATCTAACCGTTGAAACCTTAATCGAAAGGGTGGACACTTTAGATTTAGCATGACAACACTTCTTGAAAAGGAAAAAAAAGAAAAATCACATTCAAAAGCGCAAACAAAGGGTAGGCAGGGTCTGTCAGAAGAGTTTCGTAAAATGTCAGGCATTTTCCCTATTTTCGTCTACTTTATTATGCATGTGTCTGTCAAGCTTGCCTCGCAGCCAAGGTTTGGATCTCTAGAAGATACTCAGTAGTAGGCACAGTCAGAGCAGGAATCCTCAGGAACGGAGCAGCCATTCCGCTGGGCCAAGCCTCCATGAAAGCCTTCACGATAGAAGGACGCAAAGGGGACCCCCTGGTGAAATCAGCAGTCACAGATTCAGTGACATCTTGCAAAAGTCCGAACTGACGGACGACTCGGTCAGGAATGTAGAAATTCGTAGCGTGCAAACCCGGCAGCCAGATGCCAGGTCGCCCAGGGAGGCGTACAGCAACAGAGCGATGGATCCACGATGGACAAACCCAGCAGATGTCACTAGGAGAAAGACCCTGAAGCCAATCAAGCCACGCGTCGGCGGACTGAAACAAGCTGTGAATCTCCATGCGATCATAAGGAAGTGACCCACGGAGATGGGAAGCATGTATGAAGAGATCTAGACGCTCCATGAGCCAAACTTGCAGAACGAAAGGTGCCCTGGCAGATAACATAACCCCAGTAGCATGGGCATGCCCCAGCCCGATCAGAGTTTCACCAAGGACCAGCATAACAACACTTTTCATCTCCCGCAAGCCGCATGCCATGGGTATAAGAATGTCAGAAGATGACTGGAATAGGAAGTAAGAGAGCATGGCGATTGACAGGGCACTACGTCGGATGATCTGGTACTCACCGTCATAGGGGTCCCCTATGGGAGCATAAACATAGGCAAGGCGCTCAAAATCAATATGCCTGTCACAAATAAAGGAGCCCGCCGCATTTTGAGATATGTGGAGAAGAGTGGCCAAATCCCGCACATACCTGGCCTGAATATGAGGGACCATCAATTCAACAGAAGAATCAGTATGGAGAATGGCGCTAAACTCCTCAAACAAGGGGCAGATCTCTTGAGAACCAAAGCGGAAGACGTTGAAAGTGGGATCCCAACATTGAATGGCAGCCCGAAGTAGGCCCTCATTCAAACTCATCCGTCGAAACGAAAAGAGATCGTTCAGTCTGAAACACTCAAAGTTAAGTCTGTCAATACCCGAGAGAGTATCCATCCATGGGACGAGGGTTTGAGAACCAATGGGGGCCATTGAGGGGAAATGAGGAGAAATGAGAAGTGTTTTGCGGAACTTTGAGAATGAAGGGATATAAATAGAAGAATAAGGCTGTCTACCTACCCGCGGCACTCGATAAAGTGCAGCGGCACTCGATGAAGTGCCGCGCGGCAGTCAGTGAATGCCGTTGCGACATTTACAGACTGCCGTAGCGGCTCTCACTGAGTGCCGCGGAGGCTTAACCGAGTGCCGTTCTGAGTTTTTCATTGGCCAGAATCTGTTTGTAACACGATCAGCCCACCTGCAAACAGAAAACTAATTGAGAAGCAATAAAAACGTGCGCATCATGCAGCACGTACAAATACATTCATTCATTCATTTATTTTCAAAAGATAAAAGAAGCAAGAGCATTCAAAATAAAGCACATGTGTATATATATACAGTCATCCACCAAAATAAAAAAATCCTCTCAAAAGAAAACAAAAAATATATATATATATAAGCAGGATCAGCTCCGACCCCGACCCTGGCCGCGAGCCTGACGAGTCGTGCGCCTAAGAGGCTCCTCCTCTGACTCGGTCCCGCTGCCTCCGCCACTCTCTCCACGCCCGCCGCCTCGGCCTCTGCCACCGCTAGTGCCCTCGCCGACGCCTCCGCCACGCCCAGCACCGCTACCTCCGGGGACATAGCTGAGAGAGATGCCGAACTGCTGAAGCCGATGCTGGAGCTGTCCCACCTGCTGAGATAGGAATCTGTTCTCCTCCATCTGGAAGAGAAGGGATGAGTCCAGAAAAGTGTTGAAAAGACATTTGGAATACTAAGAATATGGAAAGGGTAGAAGATCATACCTGGGCCCTCAATTGAACCGCAATAGTCGCCCGAGCCCCCTCAGCCTGAAAACAAGAGCCAGGAATAAAGATCAGTAAAAAGAGATACAATCCCGGTCAAAAGTAGGAGTGGGGATAAATTTCTTACCATCCACTCCCGCCCGAGAACCCACTGTCGCACGCTATGGGCATACGCTAGGCCCTCCTCCGCATAAGCACACGGGACGACGTCATAATGTAAAGGTATGGTGGGAGCACCATGTGAAAGTCGAGGAATCGTCATCGAGTGGGGCTCTCCGAATGAGACGGTCGACATAGTCCAGTCCCACTCGGGCAAGGCAGGAGCTCGAACCGCGGCAGGAACAGGCTGCAAGCAAAAGAAATAAAGTATGGGTAAAGAATAAAAAGAAAATTCACAGAAATAATAAAGGAATCGTTTACTCACCCGAGTCACTTCCATCAGAGGGAAGTTCGGCATCAGCTTGGCGGCACGGAAAGCCGCATGTCCTGACGGGTCGTCCAAAAAGCCGGCTCGAGCAGCCGTGAGATCGCCGCCCTGAAGCGTGTCTGTGGCCCTCATAGAGTTGGGAGGAGGGAACGGCACAAAGAACCCGGGGGCCGCTATCGACTGCCGGGTCACTCTCTCTCCCAAATACCACGCCATACCCTCTGACCCACCATCAAGAAGTCGCCTCGTCGGGTCATACCCGGCCGACTCTCGCAACCCCACCCTAGCCTCAGGCAAGACCCTGAGCCACGGCTGCCAGTGCACGTGCCCCTCCCTCAGGTTTGTCAGAAAGTTCCTGAACGAAACAAAATCATGAGCCCCGGTCTTCCTCCCAACCCTATCCTTCGCCCATTTCAGCCCCTGGGGCATGATAAGGGCGTCAGCATCACGCGTCTGAGGAGACATCATGCGAAGATACTCGTGGGACCAAATCTGTGATACAAAGAGAGAAGAAAGAAGATTAGTCTCACATTTAAAAAAAAGAAGAAAGAAATATGATAATGAGCAATATAGGAAAAGTATACCTCCCACGCTCTCCAATACCCGCCAGTAGCAGCCGACCTGTCCCGGGAAATGACACTCATATGCCTGTACAGGATAGCCAACCCAGTCGTACTTGGCAACCTGGTCCAGGCGCTCTAACGATGCAACCAAGGGAGCAGAGATCCGGTCACCCTTGGTGCTCAACAAGGAGCACCCCAGCACGTACATCAAGAAGCCTCGGGCCATCTACTCGTCAGTAAAGCCGGGTCTCCCCCGGAAGGTATCCATAAACCACCGGGCCGTGACCAAAGCCTCATCCGGAACCACCCCTAGCAGCGGCTCCATCTGGTCCTACTCCTGGTCTGTCAAGTACCTCAAGGGCTCTCCGCCAAAGGCGATCCCTGTAATCATGGAGAAGTCCAAAGGCGTCAGCGTCATCTCGCCGAATGAAAAGTGGAAAGTACTCGTGGTATCCCACCACCGTTCAGCCAACGCATGCATCTGCTGTAGATCGTTGGAGCTCTTCGTCAAAAGTTTGACGAAGTCTCCAAACCCTGCTGCGTCCACTAGAGCCCTCACGGTCGGGCTCAGCTCTGTGTACCACTCGTGGCCGTGGGCGAGGCTGCCATGCCCCTTCAGCACCTTCGGCTGCAGCTGTAAGAAAAGAATAAAAGGTTTTGGATAAAGAAGAGAGCAACAACAGCGAATAAATAATTGATAAATGGAAAGTCCAGAAGTGTTCATAGAGGATTTCACACTTGTTTGCATTAAGGAGGAAATGAATAAGAGAAAATGCTCGATTTTCTAACAAGGTTCCGAAAAGAAAAGAAAAGAAAAAGAGTAGTGTAGACACCCCAATTTTGACCAAACGTCAAATCCAGGGATTGGTTACCTCTCAAAGACCGATGATGATGATATCCGTGACATTCGAGGATTTTCCCAAGAAATTCAGAATCTTCAAGAAAAAAATTAGAAAATAATAAAAATGATAAAGGGAGAGGATTCAGGCATTCGGGAGGGAAACCCGAACGATGAAGAACGTGTGAGAAACCCAGTCTGGAAATCCATTTTATTTTAAAGAAAAAAAAAAGAGAATTTATAAACAAAAAACAAAAAAGAAATAGTATATTCAAAAATATACCATGCACATGGTTGATACCATGCACATGGGGGATCTTAATGTAAATATATACATACATAAAATAAAAAATTTTGTTTACACCAACATACTTTTGAAAAATCAAAAAGAGGGACAAAATTCAGTTAGCCCCGGCACGCGGAAAACGCGGCGGCACTCACTGAGTGCCGCGCCGGCACTCAGTGAGTGCCGCCGGCACCCAGCGAGTGCCGCTGGCTGTAACAGACTGCATCTTCTCACATGCTCTAGAAGAAAACCTTGCACATGGGTTTCCACCCGAATTTACCCATCTATCCCTGGAATAAAGGTCTATATAAACAACACCTCCTCTTCCATTTGGAGGACTTGAACTTGAAAATCAAGATATACATATATACAAGAATCATATAGATTTTTTGGAGAGAGAGAAGAAGAATTTCTTGAAGAGCTTGAAGAATTTGAAGAATCTTGAAGAGAATTTGGGAAATCTTGGAAGATCCTTACAAGAAGTTGAAGAAATACTTGAGGTCCTAGAGGTAACCTCTTAATCCTTGATAGAATTAGGACCATTCAATCACTAGTTCATAGTTCTAGGAACTTTTTCACATTTTCAAAACCTCTCTTATTATCCCATTTCATCACACACCACCAAGAACTTGTGATTGAATCTCATGACATTTCATCAATTTGGATGTAATTAGCTTTGGGTTTAAGATAAATTCAACTTTGAAGAGTTTGTATCCTTAGTCTTCTAAGTAATCCTTGATTTTCCTTATTTCTATTTCATTAAAAAGGTGCATGAGATCTTCCATATCTCATTGAACCTCTTTGAGTTTGATTATTTAATTTCCTATGATCTTATGATCTATATGGAGATTAGAATGAATCATAGTCTTAATCTACATATAATTAGTGAGATTCAAGTCTTAATCCATGACTTGAACCTCTTCATTAAGAAATCTTATGGAATCCTTACTATATTCCAATGAGGTTTGAGTAGATTTTAACTTCATTTAGTCTCCAATGACCATCAAATGGTAGGAGTAGTGATTTGAATCCAAACTTTTATCCATGGATTTAAGTTCATTGTTCTTTGGATCTTGTGAAATCCATGCTATACTTCATTAAAACCTATGAGCATATATGCCTCATAGTCTCCAATGACCATCAAATGGTAGGAGAAAATGTGTTAGTTCAAGTCTACTCCCATGGCTTGGACTAATCTTTCTCTTAGGTTTTAAGAAGTCTTTCATACTTCATCTAAAACCTACATATGAGTATGTCTCTAACTCCAATCACCATCAAATGGTAGGAGTGATAAGTTGAATTCAAACTTGGGTCCATAGGTTTGAGTTCTTTATTTGAGGATTTTGTGAAGTTCATTTCAATACTTCATCAAGATCCATAAGTGTAGTGTGCCTCATAGTCTCCAATGACCATCAAATGGTAGGAGAAAATGTGTTAGTTCAAGTCTACTTCCATGGCTTGGACTAATCTTTCTCTTAGGTTTTAAGAAGTCTTTCATACTTCATCTAAAACCTACATATGAGTATGTCTCTAACTCCAATGACCATCAAATGGTAGGAGTGATAAGTTGAATTCAAACTTGGGTCCATAGGTTTGAGTTCTTTATTTGAGGATTTTGTGAAGTTCATTTCAATACTTCATCAAGATCCATAAGTGTAGTGTGCCTCATAGTCTTCAATGACCATCAAATGGTAGAAGAAGTAGTTTGGTTTGAGCCCCAACTTCATGTTTTAATAGTTGAGGCCAATCAACAAACTTGAACTAGCAAGACAAAAACAGTGGGTTCACAAACTGTTTTTGATCAAAGATTTTTAGTTTAAGATCGAACCGTTGAAATCAAGTGAAACCAACGGTAAAATATCAGTAACAAATTGTTTTACCACTGTGATTTTTGTTTTAGTAAGATTTTGTGATTAGAGAGGTTTGATCATGATTTTTGTGAGCTAATCACAATCTGTCCAGAGTTCTAGAATGCTTTCAGAATAATAAGTCTGTTTTGAAATTAATAAATCAGAACCCTAATAAAGTTTTCGGGGTCTCAAATAATTTTTTATAAGTACCTTAATGTGTTAGGAAGGTACCCTAAAAATATCTAAGTGTTTCTCATTTTGTTACTATTTTTAGAAAATCATACAAGATCTCTGGACAGAGAGTTTAAGAATCCTGAGTGAGGTCTAGTATTGTTCATATTCCTGGAGATCTAACCGTTGATACCTTGATTTTCTTTTTGGGTTAGAAACTAGACTCACAGAGGCATAACATATCCAAAAATCAGTAAGATCCAACGATTGAAAGTATTTTATTTCCATTTTTGAACGTCGGGTCCGCTCTTTGTAAATCACAAAAAACTGCTACTGTTTTTGTCTGATCTTGTTTATTTCAACTCAAATAGTCTCCTAATGGCTTAGGACTCAAACCATCTTTTGAACAAGGATAATTTAGATTAAACCCAGAGGCTAAGTGATCCAAATTAGTGAATAAATTCATATCTTATTATTGTTCATAATCATTCATTCATTCATATACATTGATGCTTATAATTAGAAATAGTTCTTGGACAAAGTTGGGCTTAATTGAATTTAATTGAACATGACTTAGGATTGATTACCTTTCTATATTATATCTAGTATGAGGCATGTGTACTAACCTTTGTTTTTGTAGCGCTTTGAGGTACAATTTCTCAACCCTTCTCTAGTTTAATTTACTTCATTGATTTTAATTGATTTTTCAACCTCATGTGCGACACCTTAGCTTAGGTTTTGCCTTATGTGTATATATGTGTTAGAGACCTTTCTTAGGTTTATTTTTGCATGCATTGCACGTTTGATATTCGCGGCCGGATCCCGGGTATGTTTTCTAGTTCTCTATTGCATATCATGATGTTTGCTAGTTGAATTATGTGACTTATGAATGATATTTTACCGTTAGCAATTTTACACCATTTCCAACATGCTTGTGTAATGTATATGTATATATGTATTAGTTGAGGGCATGCTTAGATTAATAATTTGATTAAAAAGGATGTTGAGTAGAGGCCTATCGCGAGATAGGATGAAAGGGGGTGTTTTAGTCCGTCGGGCTCCTTCCCCTTTTATTCCATAATCTCCGGACTCAGTTAAATCTTTGGTTTCACAAAAGATCAGTTTGCTTTAAAATGGTTTCTTAAGTTTTCCTTTTAAAAATTAAGTGGCGACTCTTTGAATTTGAAAATGTTTTAAAGGTGGGTAAGAAAACCTGCGATATCCACAATCTGGCGACTCTGCTGGGGATCGAACCCAGAATCTCTGGTTTCGCAGACCAGAATTTCTGATTATGGGTTCACTCGAGGATTAGACTTGAAAGCATCCTTTTAATCAAATTAATTAATTTTTGTATGCCCGTTGCATTGCACTTGCATGTCTCGCTAGTCGATTGCACGGAACTATGACCTTGGAGGCTCGGGGCAACCCGGTCGGTCAAGTCATCATGGGACCGTGTGATCACCCTTGATCTCGTACCATGTGTTGGTATATGAAGCATCCTATCGGGTGTGTGTCAAGGGTCCCTTATTTGACCAAAACCCGGCCTTTGCATGATAGTTTCATAGAACCTTTCAAAATTAGGAAATCAATTCTTGATTAGGATTATGTGCTAGGGAGTTTTGTGTGCCCAAAAGGGATTACTTGAGATGATGACGATGCTTGCTTGATAACAGATGTGTAACCTTTTAATCACTTTTGAGCAATTCCTTTTTCATGTCCTATGACATTTAAGAATAAGCCAAAACTTGATTATAAGATTACATCTCTTGTATCATGTTTAGCTAAGCATCATTGACCTTGTATGTATCCAAATTTATGAAAAGTGCGGTGATTATCCAAACATGTGATCCTCCTACCCAAAGAATTTTAAATACGTTTTTGGAAGCAAATAGATTTTGGTATCTTTATTCCAAGGCATTCAATCACTCTTTCAAAATTTTTTGGAATTTACTTTTGGATTAAAATTTCAAATCAACCATATTTTGGAAATTCTTGAAAGAGTTTGAAAAGTTTTACCAACTAAAGGAATGCTTTTTCAAAGCAAAATTTGGACCTAATCACCTTT
Organism: Hydrangea macrophylla; assembly: GCA_033977485.1. Classification (NCBI taxonomy): domain Eukaryota; kingdom Viridiplantae; phylum Streptophyta; class Magnoliopsida; order Cornales; family Hydrangeaceae; genus Hydrangea; species Hydrangea macrophylla. The sequence goes on from CM066997.1 coordinate 65,306,685, forward strand.
TTTGTTAAGGAATATAATCCAAGAAATCTCTGCAATTAAAGAAATCATTTTCAAATAAATTTCAAAAGCAAAGTTTCAACCCAACCATCTTTTGTTTAGAAATGTTGTTGTTTTCAAAGGAAAGCTTCTTAAGGAATTTTGAAAAGATCCCATCATCTAGGGGAAATACTTGTTAAATGGATTTAAAAAAAAAATAAATAAATAATTCTAAGTTTGAAAACCTTGAAGGGGTAAAAAGGATCACAATGAAAGGAGAAATTAGCACACTCAACATGGATAAGGATTTTATGTGCTTATGTGTTTATGTGTTAGGATTAGAATTTTCTTTTATTTAGCATATAGAATAGGCACACACACACACATGCATTTGCATCCGTATGGCATATGAATCATTCATGAAAGCATATAAATCAATAATAAAAGTAAAAGGTAAACAAATAATGGTAAAAAGGGAGAAAAAGTTGTTAAAATAACTGAAACAAATATGATTGTAGGTAAAAGATAGAATCAACTACGAGCATAGCCTGGTACAGAGATTCTACTGCAAGACTAGTGAGAAAAGAGATGGCACAAGAGGCTAATGCAAGGGAGATGGTAGAGTTAAGGACAATGGTGGAACAACAAGCGGGACAAATGACTAGAATGATGACCATGATAGAAGCACTAGCACGACAGCAGCCAGGCAATGATCCTCTTCACAAGGATGAAGAGTGGTTTGATGAAACAGAAGGGATTGAAGCAAGGGAGAAGCTAGAAAAAGAAAGGGCTGAGAAAGACAAGTTGATGACTGAGAAAATGGAGATGTTGGAAAGGGTGGTCCGAAAGGCCCATGGAGTTGACACCTATTTGTTGGAGTTGGAAGGGTTGTATGAGGGGGTTTGTGAGGTATTGCCCGTAGGATTTAAAATGACTGTATTTGACAAGTTTGATGGAACAGGGAACCCTCGTAGCCACATTAGAATGTGTATAGGGGCATTTCAGCCTAGCGGTCTAAGCACGGTCATGATGGCAGTCTTGTTTCAACAGACGTTAACTGGGGCTGCTTTGTCTTGGTATCTCACTCTGGAACCAGGGAAGACTAGAAATTGGGAAGAAGTGGTAAAAGCATTTGTGGCCCAATACGAATACAATCAAGATCTGGATGTTACTATCAGGGATTTGGAGACTACCCGACAGGGGAACAAAGAATCTTTCGCTGAATTTCTAAGCCGATGGAGAGGAAAGGCTGCTAAGATGATACAAAGGCCGACTGAAAAAGAGCAAATCCGAATGCTGATGAAGAACCTCCAACCCGTCTATCAGGAGAAGATGAGGTTCCAATCCCTTAATAACTTCACCGAGGTGTTCGATATAGGAACCAAAATCGAAGATGCGATACAGGAAGGGGTCATTGAAAAAGAGGAGCCAGTGAACAGGTACAGACGACCGAACTATGGAACAGGAGGAGGACATTCGGGAGGTCACTCAGGGTCTACGGATGTGAATGCACTGAGCGAACCTGAGAAAAAGTTTGATATAACCAAAAATTACCCAAAGAGGGGAGGGGATAAGCCTTTAAGGAGGTTTTCAGAGTTAGGAGTATCTTTGTCCACGGCTCTCGATAGGCTAGTAGCAAAAGGACATCTTCGCCTACTGGAGCCGCGACCCAGACCAAATCCACCACCTCCAAATTTCAAATCTGATTTATATTGCAAATTCCATCAGGAGCAGGGGCACTCAACTGACCGGTGTTTAAGACTAAGGCATGAGATTCAAGATTTGATTGACAAGAAAATAATATCTGAACCACCCACCAACCCGCCAAATGTTACCAGAAATCCGCTACCAGAACATCATGCCGTGCCACCACCCAGAATTTACTACTTGGGAAATGAGGAGAGCTCTTTTGACCCATCAGCATTGATCACTAAGTTGGGAAGTCCGAGAAAAGCTTATCAGATGTTGGAGGGTCCGCAAATCTGCACTCTAAAAGGGTTGGTAGATGAAGGCAAAGGGAAAGAAATAGAAGGGACTGTTGACGCAGATTGGTGGGCACCGGAAGCTGACAATTCACTTTGGTACAAAGGGGACGGTATTCAGGATCCTAATAAAGTTAAGGAGGACCTTTGGTATGAAAGTGAGGAGGAAGGTTTGAAAATTGTTGAAGCAAAAGATAGACTTTGGGTTAAAGAAGGTATTAGTCACCTCACACGATCCGGGAGGCATTTTAAACCACACGAACTTGAGGAGGATCACCCGGAACAAGAAATGAATAAAGGAAAAGGGAAACTGAATGAGGAAGAAGAGGAGGACAGAGTCTTAAGACAGATGAAGAAGACACAGGCCAATATCACTATTTGGGGGTTGCTAATCGCTTCCTAGCGTCATAGGCAAGCAGTCCTTGACGCTCTCAATCAGTCGGATGTTTCCATCGATGTTACTCCGGAAGATCTTATCGGCATGGTCGGCAGAAGCCCAACCCTGGCTATATCATTCTCTGAAGCTGACTTACCTCCTGGGGGACCTGTTTTCAATAAGCCGTTGCACATCACCGTTGAGTGCCTAGGAAATTCTCTACCTGCTTGCCTCGTCGACAACGGGTCTGCATTAAATGTATGCCCTTTTCGAACAGCTAAAAGGATGGGGCTCGATGAATCTACATTTATACCATCGGAACAAAAGGTGAGGGCTTATGATAACACTCTGCGGGCAGTAATGGGGATCATCTTTCTGAATCTCTCTGTCGGGACTGGTGAAAGGGAAACAGAATTCCAAATCATTGACATTCCTGCATCATTTAACCTGCTTTTGGGAAGGCCGTGGCTTGATAGTTTGGGTGCCATTCCAACAACCATCCATTAGAAAGTTAAGTACATTTGGAAAAACAAGGTATGTGATCTTCTGGGGGATAGCTGGATAAATGTGTCTGGGGCCTCATCAAGTGCTCCGATTTTAGAAGTACAGATACAAGAAGGTGAAGCAAGTTTGGGTGGGTTTGAGTTCATTAACGTCATAGAAGAGGGGAAGCCGAAGGAGTTTTTACCACTGTATTTTGATCAGTACGCCAGTCCATTGGTGGCCGGGATCATAAGAAAAATGGGGTTCTTCCCAGGGATGGGTTTAGGCAAGAAACATCAAGGATTGTCAGAATTCCCGAATATCGTTACACAAACCCACACCCAGGGCTAGGATACTCGCCAACCAAGGAAGAATTGAAGAGGAAGAAGAAAGCAATGGATGCACCGATGGAACCATACCTGAAAACTCTTAATGGGTACTTCGTCAAGCAGGGAGAAGATTTTCCGTTTTGTGGTTTTCCAGAGCCGTGGATGGATGAAGCAGAGAAGCGTATGAAGCCAGGATTCAAGATTTTCTTTGCGCATGACTTTTCTGAGTATGAGGACCCTTATCTTCAGCAGCCTGAAAAATCTGCCGTTACTCAGGACTGGGTCTGTACTATGGATGGCTCGACAATGAAGAACCTGCTAGAAGGAGGATACAAGAAGATCGAAAAAGGGAGCTCTGCAGAGATCAAAGATGAAGGTGAGAAGAGTCGGGATAGAGAAGACAGTAATGAGAATAAAGAAAGGGAGAAACCAGAGTACAAAGGGAAGCCGGAAGAAGTGGAAATAGAAGAGATTACTCAGGAAGAAGAACGGGAAGATCATTTCATAGCTAATATGGGAGGGGAAAGTAAGAAAGAGTGGGTCTTTGAGTCTAGTGATAGGTCCCCCCCTCACCCAGAGTCTGTATTGGCCCAAATGAGGCATCTTTCCATTTCTATGTCTGTTGTAATTGCTCCCAAGAAAGTTAATGAGAATGTGACTAATTCTGCTTACTTGACTGCGCATAATAATAACTGTGATGCATGTAATGAAAATGATGAAATACCTCATGAATTGCAAAAACTAATTGAAAAAGAAAATGAACCTGCATGCAAAATCATGGAAAGCACTTTAACCATTAATTTGGGGAATGAAGATAATCCACAAAATGTTTCTATTGGCTCCACACTTAATAATGTGGAAAGCGAAGAATTAATCAATCTATTAAAAGAATTCAAGGATGTCTTTGCATGGTCCTATGATGATATGCCAGGAATTGATCCAGAAATTGTCCAACACCATATTCCCCTTTTTCCAAATTCGAAACCCGTGAAACAAAAATTGAGGCGAATGAGGCCTGAATGGGCGCTTAAAGTGAAAGAGGAGGTTGAAAAGCAACTGAAGGCTGGATTCTTGATTGTAACCGAGTATCCTGATTGGGTTGCCAATATTGTACCAGTTCCTAAAAAGGATGGTCGTGTTAGGGTTTGTGTAGATTTCCGAGATTTGAACAAAGCTAGACCTAAGGATGATTTCCCTTTACCCCACATCGACGTATTAGTAGATAACACCGCAGGGCATGAACTTCTATCCTTCATGGATGGGTTTTCAGGGTATAACCAGATCTTGATGGCACCAGAGGATAGAGAGAAAATAACTTTTATCACGCCTTGGGGGACTTAGTGTTATAGAGTTATGCCGTTTGGGCTTAAGAATGCAGGTGCAACTTACCAGAGAGCTGCCACCACATTATTATACGACATGATTCATAAAGAAGTAGAAGTATATGTGGATGACATGATAGTAAAATCCAAAGAAAGGGGAGGGCATCTGGAGGCATTACGAAAGTTTTTCGGAAGGCTGAGAAAGTTTGGGATGAGGCTAAATCCGCAAAAATGCACCTTTGGGGTCACCACTGGAAAACTACTAGGATTTCTGATCACCCAGAGAGGAATTGAGGTAGATCCCACCAAAATCCAAGCTATAGCTGAAATGCTGCCACCTAGGAATGAAAAGGAGTTGAGAGGATTCTTAGGAAGAATACAGTTCATCAGCCGCTTCATATCCAAACTCACCATGACCTGTGACCCGTTGTTCAAATTATTGAGAAAGGGGGAAAAGTTCGAATGGGATAACCAGTGCCAAAAAGCCTTTGAAAAGATCAAAACCTACCTTCAAAACCCACCTGTCCTATCACCTCCTAAGCCCGGGAAACCTCTATTGCTATACCTATCCATAACCGAGAACTCAATGGGGTGTATGTTGGCCCAAGAAGAAGAAGAGGGGCGTGTGGAAAAAGCCATATAATACTTGAGTAAGAGGATGACTGGGTATGAGTTGAACTATTCACCGTTGGAGAAAGCTTGTTGGGCCCTGGTGTGGTGTACCCGTCGCCTTAGGCGTTACATGCTAGCCTTTCCTATCACCCTGATATCCCGAATGGACCCACTCAAATACTTCTTTGAAAAACCTGCCCTGACCAGTAGGATATCCCGTTGGACCATGATGCTAGTTGAATTTGATATTAGATATGTCACTTCCCAATCTGTCAAGGGGAGAGCTGTCGCCGAGTATTTAGCCGACCTCGCCATAGAATCCGAAGAAAGGGGAGAATTTAAGTTTCCAGATGAAGAAGTAATGGAAGTAAAAGAGAACCTTTGGAAAATGTACTTCGATGGAGCGGCTAATCAAATAGGATACGGGGTAGGGATTATCCTCGTGTCACCGAGCGGGGTCCCCACTCCTTTGGCCATTAAGCTCAAGTATAATTCGACTAATAACACGGCAGAGTATGAAGCCTGTATAATTGGGATGGAAGCAGCCTTGACTTTGGGAGTAGAGAAGATTGATGTTTTCGGAGACTCTAATCTAATAATATCACAAGTGAGGGGTGACTGGAGAATAAAGCATGAGAAGTTGAGACCTTACCATGAATACCTAGAGAGCATGAAGGTGCAATTCAAAAGAATTTCGTTCTATTACCTTCCCCGTGAGGAGAACCAATTGGCAGATTCCCTAGCAACCTTAGCCTCAATGATCCAAATTCCTGTAGGAGTCTCCATGATTCCTTTGTCTATAGAAGAGAGAACCCGACCTTCGTATGAAATAATCGCCGCCATTGAAGAAGAGGGAGAAGTTGAGATACCATGGTATATAGATGTTTGGAACTTTGTTGAGAAAGGAGAATATCCCGGAGGAGCATCAGAGAAGGATAAGAGAGCGATTCGTAGATTGTCAGCTCAATTTGTAATCTATGCGGGAAAGTTGTGGAAGAAGTCCTACACCGGTTATAATTTAGAATGTCTATATGGAAGGGAAGCAGGGAAAATGATGGAAGAAGTACATGAAGGAGTCTGTGGGCCCCACATGAGCGGACATATGTTGGCCAAAAAGATAATTCGGCAAGGATACTATTGGACGACTTTAGATAAGGATTGCTGTGAGTATGTTAAGAGATGCCATAAATGTCAGGTTCATGCAAATTTAATGCATACCCCACCTTCCCAGCTATATAGCATGACCACCCCTTGGCCATTTTCTGTGTGGGGTATTGATATCATTGGAGAAGTAATTCCGAAAGCTTCAAATGGGCACCGGTACATAATTGTGGCAATAGACTATTTTACCAAATGGGTGGAAGCGGCATCATACGCAACTTTGAAAGCAAAAGACGTGGTGAATTTTATCCAGAAGAATGTAATCTGCAGATACGGGGTGCCAAATGAGCTTATTTCTGACCACGGGAGTCATTTTCAGGGAGAGGTTATTCCATTCCTAGAGAAGTATAGGATCACCCACCACCAATCCTCACCATACAGACCACAAACAAATGGAGCAGTAGAGGCCGCAAACAAAAATGTGAAAGCCATCCTGGGGAAAATGACGGATACATATAGAGATTGGCATGAAAAATTACCTTTCGCTTTGTGGGGATATCGAACTTCCGTGAGAACCTCAACCGGGGCTACACCATACTCATTGGTCTACGGGATGGAGGCTGTTTTACCGGTGGAAGTTGAAATACCATCTCTAAGAGTTCTGGCAGAATGCGAGGTAACTGAACTGGAATGGTTGCGGGGGAGATATGAGGAATTGATGTTATTCGATGAAAGGAGGTTGGCTGCTGTAAACCATACTCGGGGATATCAGAAAAGGATAGCTCGTGCTTTCAACAAAAAGGTTCGCCCAAGGAAGCTTGCTGAGGGCGACCTGGTCTTCAAAGAACTTAAAGCGCCCGTTTATGACCCACGAGGAAAATTCAAACCCAACTGGGTCGGACCATATATCATCAAGACACTCCTCTCCGGGGGAGCTGCCTATCTCATGGACCTAGATGGAGTTGAGTTTAAACAACCAATCAACCTCGATCGCCTCAAAAAATACTTTGCTTGAAACCTTGTCTTTCAAAACCTCCAGAATAGATGAACTACGCTTGACCTGATTCCCGGTAGGGGATACGTAGGCAACCTGCTCGGTTCGGTCACAAAATAAAAGATGTCTGTGTGTTCTTTCTAGCATTGGCTGAACTACTACGGACCTGATACCCGTTCGGGGATAAGTAGGCGGGCTCACAAGGCCCTCGGTCCAAAACCCAAACAAATTTAAGAGCCCCAAGTTTTCACCATGTCAAACTAGGGGCAAACTTGCGTTTGCCCTAGAACCGCATCTAAATCCCGAAACCAGGGGCAAACTTCGTTTGCTAGAGCCGATGAACCCAGACAAAGCTTAAACCCATTTCTGGATATACTGGCTATCAAAATGTGCATCATGTGGAAACAAACAAGAATTCATTACATAGAGAGATTAAAACTAAGCAAGACTCATGAAGGAGTAATAAAAGTCGAAGGAAGCATTGAGGGGAAAACTATTCATAACCCAGAGAAATTAAAGAAGTGCTAACTTTGATTCTTCATGATCAGGGCATTTTTGGAATAATAAAAAATAAAATAAAATATAAAAATACTAATGCATCACAGAAAATAAACCTAGCCAAAGTTAAGCAGAATTTGTCAAAACTTTTGCTTTGTTCCTTTTTACTTTGTCTATCTGGAAGCTACCCCCTGACCAGAGACTGAATCTCAAGCAAATACTCTGCGGTCGGGACGACTGAAGCTGGAATCCTCCGAAAGGGAGCTGATACCCTATCATGCCAAGCCTCTGCGAATATCCTCACTGTCGAAGGACGTAGGGCAGAACTTCTCGAGAAATCAGCAGTAATAACATTAGGGACATCTTGGAGCAAGCCGAATTGGCGGGCTACCCGGCTGGGAATGTAAAAGGTGGTAACTCGCAGACCAGTCAACCAAATCCCGGGGCGCCCAGGAAGACGTACCGCGACAGAGCAATAAGACCAGCGAGGGCATATCCAACAGATGTCCTCATAACTCAAGCCTCGAAACCAAGCAAGCCAGCTGGTAACTGTGCGGGAGGGGTAATGGACGTCCATGCGATCATAAGGGAGCAGTCTCCCGAGGGAAAGGTGAGCAAAGAAGCCCAAGCGCTCGATGAGCCAAATCTGTAAAACGTGGGGTGACCCCGAAAGCAGCATCGATCCCGCGGTATGTGCATGATCCAGACCTAGAAAAGTCTCCCCCAGAACAAGCATAACAGCACTCCGCATCTCTCGGAGGCAACATACGATCGGAATCAGGATATCAGTGTAAGACTGAAATAAGAAGTGTGAAAGCATCGCCAGAGAAAGGGCGTTCCGCCTGATGACCTGATACCTCCTATCGTCAGGATCGCCAATGGGTGCGTAAGTGGAGGAGAGGCGGTCGAAATCAATATGACGGTCATGAACAAGGGAACCGGCAGCGCCCCGAGAAATGCCAAGAAGGGCCGATAAATCCTGAATATATCCTACCTGGATCTGTGGAATAATCAAATCGGCATACGGATCGGTGTGAAGGATGGCGCTAAACTCCTCAAAGAGGGGACAGACCTCCTCGTGACCAAACCGAAAGACGTGAAGAGAAGGGTCCCAGCACATGATAGCTGCTCGAAGCAAGTCCTCATCCAGAGCTGTATGGCGAAAAGCAAAAAGGTCTGTCAGTCTGTGGGATTCAAGGTTGAGTCGATCTATGCCAGAAAGGGAATCCATCCATGGGTACAGGATGTCGGAACTGATAGGGGCCATGAAGAAAGGAGGGGGGTATAAAAAGAAAAAGTTTGAACACAAAGAAGGCAAAATGGCTCTAGAAATCATGAACGAACCTAGGAATGGGTAAATGGAAGCTTATATAGAAAAAAGGGGGCGGACCGGCACTCGATGTAAAGTGACGGCCCTCACTGAGTGCCGGCCGGCAATTACTGAATGCCGCACGGCATTCACGGAGTGCCGCCCAGCCTCACCGAGTGCCGGCCCAGGTTTAAAAGGCACATGGGTCATTTTGTAACTTCAATCAGCCCAAACCTGCACAGAATTTGAATAAAAAATGCTGCCAATCATCATTTTAAGCACCATTGTTTGCATCACTCGTTAAAATAAAGCCAAGAAAGGGTATTCATGATCTAAATAAGCAAAAGGAATAAGATTCAAGAACTAATACGGGGAAGCAATCAAGCATGAATATAAACAAATTCAAAATGGGCACGCAGGCCACCATGCATGAGTATTGCTAAGTTCGCCTAAATAAGAGAATTCGAAATTCTTTCGTCCTCACAGGAACATGACATAACATAAAGGAGATAAGCTATCCTCGTCTACGACGAGGATTCCTTCTGGGCGTTTGCTGAGCTGCCTGACCTCTCCCAGCTCCGCCATCGCCTCCATCTCCGCCATCGCCTCCATCTCCTCCATCTCCCCCATCGCCATTACCTCCTTGGTAGCCGCCGCCTTGGCCACTACCGCCAGCACCTCCCTGATAGCCGCCGCCCTGACTCAATTGGAACTCCTGGAGTTGTCTCCTCAGAGCCGCCATCTCAGTTTCCTGTAAAAAAAAAAAAAAAAAAAAAAAAAAAAAACAGGCGAAATAAGTAATGCAAGGAAAAGAAAAGAGAGAGGAGAAAGGAAAAGAAGAAAGGGAGTGTAATACCATAGCTCTAGCCTGAAGATCGGCGTTGGTCCTTGCTCCATCAGCCTGAGAAAGAAAAAAAGAGAAAAGGAAAGAAAGAGAGAATTAGAATACGGTCATTAGAATAAAGGTGATCATTTGGATTCTTTTTGAAGATAAATAAGAAAATCTTTTGAGTTTTATGGCTGTTTGAATTTTTGCAAATAAAATAAGAGAATTTTGTTCCAAACAAAAAGGGATTTACCCTCCATTCACGTCCATGAATCCAGTGCTGGACGGTGTGCGCATATGACAGACCCTCTTCAGCATAATCCCGGGGGACTGTATCATATTGTAGAGGGATAGTCGGGACATTCTGAGTGTAAGGGGTCAGCTGATACATGGTCTCTTGACCCATGTCGGCCATGGGAACGCTCCAATTCCACTGCGAAAGGGCTGGGGGTTAAACGACCCTAGGAACAGGCTGCAAATAAGAGTTTTTTTTGACTTAAAAGATTGAAAAGGAATGGAAAGCAGAAATGAAAGAAATATACATATGTGAATAATATTTGTTACCCGAACGACATCCATAAGGGGAAAATTATGCATAAGAGAATTCAATCTAAAGGCTGCATAACCATCGGGGCCGTCCAGAAGATTTGCAATGATCTCCCCATCTAGAGCAGCCACCAGGTCGTCATGATCCAGGGTCTCTGTGCTCCTCATAGTAGCTGGAGGGACCCACGACACATAAAAGTTTGGGGCAGCAAGAGACTGCCTAGTCACCCTCTCACCAAGGTACCATTCCCGGCACGCCTCACCCACCATCAGAACCCTCAATCTAGAATAGGCCACCGCTGCCTGAATTGCTTCACCTGCCTCTGGGAGGGCCGCTGCCCACGGGTTCCATATCACATGAATCTCACGCAAATTAATGAGGAGGTTCCGGTAGCCAACAAAATCATGAGCCCCGACTTTTCGGCCCGTTGCCTCCTTCCTCCACTTCAAGCCCTGAGGCATGATAGCCGCCTCGCTGTCCCGAGTACTGGGAGCTCTCATCCGAAGGTATTCATGCGACCATATCTGCAAGGCAAGATAAAGAGGCAAATTCAGTTTTCAAAATTGGAGGAAATGAATGCAATAAAAATAAAAGGAATAAAGATGAAATGAATGAATAAATAAATAATAAAGTTGAAGCTTTACCTCCCAAGCTCTCCAGTACCCACCCGTGGAGGGGGAATTTCCCCTAGAAACCTCACTCATGTGGTTGTAGAGAGTGGCCAAACCTGCCCCTCCCCAGTTGTATTGGGAGATGCGATCGACGTCTGTGAGAGAAGCCAAATACCCAAGACTGATTGTGTCACCCTTTGTACTCATCAGCGAGCAACCCAGCACATACATGATGAAGGCCCTGGCCATTTGATCGTCAGTAAAGGCCTGATCCTTGAAGGTATCCAGGAACCATTTTGCGGGAAGTATGAAATCCCCTGGATGAGCCCCAAGCAAGTCAATAATTTCTTCATGACGGTTCTGAAGATCGTCATAACGAGCAATAGGGAGGCCACCAAATGGGACGCCAGTGATCATGGCGAAGTCTAAGGGAGTCATCGTCATCTCCCCGAAAGGCATGTGGAAGGTGTTCGTCATGTCCCACCACCTTTCTGCCAAGGCTTGAATGTTGGTCCGGTCATTTGTACTCTTCTCCAGAAGCAAAGCAAAGAGCCCAAATCCAGCATTATTGACCAAGGTTCTCACATCATCAGAGAGCTCCACATACCACCTTCGGCCATGGGCCATGCTCCCATGACCCTTGAGGACAAATTCTGGAGTCTGCAAAAAAAAAAAGAGAAAGAAAAGAAAATAAGAAATGGAGGTAATAGTAAATGTTTTCTTTTGGGATTCAAGCAATGCAATTTAGTGAATAAGGAAAATAATTCTTTGGAGTCTAGGCGACTCGTTGATTTGAAAAAAAAATGAAATTCTTTGGAGTCTAGGCGACTCGTTGATTTGAAAAATAATGAAATTCTTTGGAGTCGAGGCGACTCGTTGATTTGAAAAATAATGAAATTCTTTGGAGTATAGACGACTCGTTGATTTGAAAATAATGAAATTCTTTGGAGTCGAGGCGACTCGTTGATTTGAAAAATAATGAAATTCTTTGGAGTCGAGGCGACTCGTTGATTTGAAAATAATGATAATAAAAAAGGTTCTTTGGAGTCTGAGCGGCTCGTTGATTTGAAAAATATGAATAAAATTCTTTGAAAGTCTAAGCGACTCGGCGATTTGAAATAAAAGGGGATCTCTTGTGAAGTCTAAGAACAAAAATGTTTGTGGGTCGTAAGCAATGATTGGATTTTAGGTTCATTCAAAATATTAAGCATACGCAAAATTCATCCAGATTAGCACAACCGCCCATTAGCAATGAATAAATGGAATAATGAAATCAATGTGTCCAACTATGGGCAATAATAAAAAGAGGGGGGCACAATACCAAGCATTGAATCCTAATCATGAAAGAGGGGATTGGTGAATAGGTTGAATTTTCAAACATGAATGCATTGATTATCATATACTACATTGGCATAGAAAGGGGGGAAGGGCATTCATGCATGCATTGCTCATCATTCATAGCACTACATTGCATTATCTCATCATAAGCATAAAAATGAAAGTTTGGGAGTATACCAATCGATTGAAGGCCCGTGCCGAGAGATGTGCCCCGGGATCGGCAAGTAAAACTGATGAACTGTGGACTGGATTGGGTTTGTATTTCTTCTTAGGAGGGCCATAAGACCCTGAACCACTAGCCATGGGGAGAACTACAAACAAAGAAAATGTTTTTCATATGAGAGTTTTGGGGGAGGAAAGTAAAATTCCATGGGGATAATTATGATTCCACATATAAAATCAAGCAAAGATGTAATCTTTATGTGAACTTACCTTGATTATGAATGATTCTTGAAGAGAAGATCAAAAGAGAATGGAGTTGTGGAGAGGAAACCCGAAGCAAGAAGAGGAAGAGATTGAAAAGAAAGAAGAAGAGGCCTAGTAGTCTTTTATGAACTGCCAGTCAGGCCGGCACTCGGTGAAAAGGGGGCCGGCATTCACTGAATGCCGCCCGGCATTTGGTGATAGCCGGCCGGCACTCCGTGGAGTGCCGGTTCCTTTTTTCTGAGTGCCGCCGCGTTGTCAAATGGCTCTTTTACCCCTGATCTTCACTATTTACAAAAGAACCCCTGAATTTTGCTCCCATGTCCTTATAAATTTTCCCTCATTTCAAAAAGACCCCCGAGGTTTGAAAAATGAGTTTTAAAGCCCTCTTGTAAATGGGAATTAGCCCCCGCTTGTTGAAAATTTTGTCAAGGAACACCCGTTTGCAATAAATAGGTTAATCAACTCCGGATTTCTATGAAATTGAATTTGATTAGGAGTCTAATTGACTCCAATTTTGGACAATTGAATAAATTGGAGTCTGATTGACCCCGAAATTTTGAAAATTGATTTGATTAAGAGTCTAATTGACTCCTGATTTTGGAAAATTGAATAAATGGGAGTTTGGTTTAATCTAAGCTGATTTGAGTCTGATTGACTCCTGGTTTTAGAAGAATGAATTGACTAGAGTCTGAAAGGCTCCGATTTTGAGAAGATGAGTTGATTTCGAGTTTGAATAACTCCGAAATTTTGGAAATTGATTTGTTTCGAGCTTGATTGGCTCCGATTCTTTGGAAATTTGTTAAATTAGAACCTGATTAACTCCGATTTTGGAAAATTAAATAAATTGGAGTAAGTTTGAAGTTTAATCTGATTAAGTGTCTGATTGATTCCGGGATTTGCGGAAGCATGCATTCAACCGAAGTGTAATTGACTCCGAACTTTGAAACCTGATTTGACTTAGGCCTGATTGGCTCCAATTCTTTGAAAATTGATTCGATTTGAGCCTGATTGGCTCTGATTCTTTAAAAGTTGATTTGACTTGAGCCTGATTGGCTCCGATTGTTTAAAAATTGATTTGATTTGAGCCTGATTGGCTCTAATTCCTTGAAAATAGATTTGAATTGAGCCTGATTAGCTCTGACTCTTTGAAAGTTGGTTTAACTTGAGCCTGATTGGCTCCAATTCTTTGAAAATTGATTCGAATTGAGCGTGATTGGCTCTGATTCTTTGAAAATTGATTCGAATTGAGCCAGATTGGCTCTGATTCTTTGAAAATTGATTTGGATTGAGCCTAATTGGTTTCAACTCTTTGGAATTTGATTTGATATGAGAGTCTTGTTTGATTCTGGAACTTTAAAAATTGATTTGGTTCGACTCCAAGTTAGGAGAAAATTCAACCGACTTTAATATGATTGATCTTCGATTTTGGAAATTAAAAGCGAATATGAATCCAAGTGTTTCCAGGTTTAGGAAAGTTAATTCAAAATTTAATCAGCTCTTGAAAGTTAGGAATTATGAATTGAACCAAGTCAACTTTGATTTTACTTGGTGAGGCAGTAAATTTGCATCTCATCTTCCAGCGTGCTACCTGATTCGGCTTAGCCGATCAGATGATTTTGGAAGATTATGGAGCGTAAGGCATGAAGCGGCTCAATCTTTCAGCGTGCTACCTGATTCGGCTTAGCCGATCAGATGATTTTGGAAGATTATGGAGCGTAAGGCATGAAGCGGCTCAATCTTTCAGCGTGCTACCTGATTCGGCTTAGCCGATCAGATGATTTTGGAAGATTATGGAGCGTAAGGCATGAAGCGGCTCAATCTTTCAGCGTGCTACCTGATTCGGCTTAGCCGATCAGATGATTTTGGAAGATTATGGAGCGTAAGGCATGAAGCGGCTCAATCTTTCAGCGTGCTATCTGATTCGACTTAGTCGATCAGATGATTTTGGGAGATTATGGAGCATAAGGCATGAAGCGGCTCAATCTTTCAGCGTGCTACCTGATTTGACTTAGTCGATCAGATGATTTTGGAAGATTATGGAGCGTAAGGCATGAAGCGGCTCAATCTTTCAGCGTGCTACCTGATTCGGCTATAGAGTATAAGGCGCAGGGCGCATCTCAGTCAATCAGACGATTCTCATACGCATGTGAAATGTATATACATCAGTCATAATGCTCCTAGAGTAAGACGGTATCATAATAGGATGATTCGATGTATATGATGCATTTCTGATAATAGGAAGAGTAACGTGACTCGGGATCATCACGTTTGGGAGCATAAGGTATAAGATTGCATAAGCATGTGCATCACGATAAGATAGGTGCATTCATCTGTGTGACTACCTGCGTTGGTATATTGTTGTCCTTTGCCCGAACTACGTCCTGGTTTTATTCCCATTGGGATACGTAGGCAGCTCACCCTTGAGCACGACCAACATTTGGCTATCTGCACACCCGATTTTGCAACGCACTTTTGTTTTTACCTGGATTCGACTATTTGGTCAAAGGCTTGTCTTTCACACAGGCTTTAACATTCGCTTGTGATATGCGTTGCTTCACGAGCTCTGTCAAAGAGGGACAAACTGTAGACTCCCCAATTTTGACCAAACGTCAAATCCAGGGATTGGTTACCTCTCAAAGACCGATGATGATGATATCCGTGACATTCGAGGATTTTCCCAAGAAATTCAGAATCTTCAAGAAAAAAATTAGAAAATAATAAAAATGATAAAGGGAGAGGATTCAGGCATTTGGGAGGGAAACCCGAACGATGAAGAACGTGTGAGAAACCCAGTCTGGAAATCCATTTTATTTTAAAGAAAAAAAAAAGAGAATTTATAAACAAAAAACAAAAAAGAAATTGTATATTCAAAAATACACCATGCACATGGTTGATACCATGCACATGGGGGATCTTAATGTAAATATATACATACATAAAATAAAAAATTTTGTTTACACCAACATACTTTTGAAAAATCAAAAAGAGGGACAAAATTCAGTTAGCCCCGGCACGCGGAAAACGCGCCGTCACTCACTGAGTGCCGCGCCGGCACTCACTGAGTGCCGCGCCGGCACTCACTGTTTGCCGCCCGACACTCAGCAAGTGCCGCCGGCACCCAGCGAGTGCCGCTGGCTGTAACAGACTGCATCTTCTCACATGTTCTAGAAGAAAACCTTGCACATGGGTTTCCACCCGAATTTACCCATCTATCCCTGGAATAAAGGTCTATATAAACAAAACCTCCTCTTCCATTTGGAGGACTTGAACTTGAAAATCAAGATATACATATATACAAGAATCATATAGATTTTTTGGAGAGAGAGAAGAAGAATTTCTTGAAGAGCTTGAAGAATTTGAAGAATCTTGAAGAGAATTTGGGAAATCTTGGAAGATCCTCACAAGAAGTTGAAGAAATACTTGAGGTCCTAGAGGTAACCTCTTAATCCTTGATAGAATTAGGACCATTCAATCACAAGTTCATAGTTCTAGGAACTTTTTCACATTTTCAAAACCTCTCTTCTTATCCCATTTCATCACACACCACCAAGAACTTGTGATTGAATCTCATGACATTTCATCAATTTGGATGTAATTAGCTTTGGGTTTAAGATAAATTCAACTTTGAAGAGTTTGTATCCTTAGTCTTCTAAGTAATCCTTGATTTTCCTTATTTCTATTTCATTAAAAAGGTGCATGAGATCTTCCATATCTCATTGAACCTCTTTGAGTTTGATTTTTAATTTCCTATGATCTTGTGATCTACATGGAGATTAGAATGAATCATAGTCTTAATCTACATATAATTAGTGAGATTCAAGTCTTAATCCATGACTTGAACCTCTTCATTAAGAAATCTTATGGAATCCTTACTATATTCCAATGAGGTTTGAGTAGATTTTAACTTCATTTAGTCTCCAATGACCATCAAATGGTAGGAGTAGTGATTTGAATCCAAACTTTTATCCATGGATTTAAGTTCATTGTTCTTTGGATCTTGTGAAATCCATGCTATACTTCATTAAAACCTATGAGCATATATGCCTCATAGTCTCCAATGACCATCAAATGGTAGGAGAAAATGTGTTAGTTCAAGTCTACTCCCATGGCTTGGACTAATCTTTCTCTTAGGTTTTAAGAAGTCTTTCATACTTCATCTAAAACCTACATATGAGTATGTCTCTAACTCCAATGACCATCAAATGGTAGGAGTGATAAGTTGAATTCAAACTTGGGTCCATAGGTTTGAGTTCTTTATTTGAGAATTTTGTGAAGTTCATTTCAATACTTCATCAAGATCCATAAGTGTAGTGTGCCTCATAGTCTCCAATGACCATCAAATGGTAGGAGAAAATGTGTTAGTTCAAGTCTACTCCCATGGCTTGGACTAATCTTTCTCTTAGGTTTTAAGAAGTCTTTCATACTTCATCTAAAACCTACATATGAGTATGTCTCTAACTCCAATGACCATCAAATGGTAGGAGTGATAAGTTGAATTCAAACTTGGGTCCATAGGTTTGAGTTCTTTATTTGAGGATTTTGTGAAGTTCATTTCAATACTTCATCAAGATCCATAAGTATAGTGTGCCTCATAGTCTTCAATGACCATCAAATGGTAGAAGAAGTAGTTTGGTTTGAGCCCCAACTTCATGTTTTAATAGTTGAGGCCAATCAACAAACTTGAACTAGCAAGACAAAAACAGTGGGTTCACAAACTATTTTTGATCAAAGATTTTTAGTTTAAGATCTAACCGTTGAAATCAAGTGAAACCAACGGGAAAATATCAGTAACACATTGTTTTACCACTGTGATATTTGTTTTAGCAAGATTTTGTGATTAGAGAGGTTTGATCATGATTTTTGTGAGCTAATCACAATCTGTCCAGAGTTCTAGAATGCTTTCAGAATAATAAGTCTGTTTTGAAATTAATAAATCAGAACCCTAATAAAGTTTTCGGGGTCTCAAATAATTTTTTATAAGTACCTTAATGTGTTAGGAATGTACCCTAAAAAGATCTAAGTGTTTCTCATTTTTTTACTATTTTTAGAAAATCATACAAGATCTCTGGACAGAGAGTTGCAGAATCCTGAGTGAGGTCTAGTATTGTTCATATTCCCGGAGATCTAACCGTTGAAACCTTGATTTCCTTTTTGGGTTAGAAACTAGACTCACAGCGGCATAACATATCCAAAAAGCAGTAAGATCCAACCATTGAAAGTATTTTGATTTCCATTTTTGAACATCGGGTCTGCTCTCTGTAAATCACAAAAAACTGCTACTGTTTTTGTCTAATCTTGTTTATTTCAACTCAAATAGTCTCCTAATGGCTTAGGACTCAAACCATCTTCTGAACAAGGATAATTTAGATTAAACCCAGAGGCTAAGTGATCCAAATTAGTGAATAAATTCATATTTTATTATTGTTCATAATCATTCATTCATTCATATACATTGATGCTTATAATTAGAAATAGTTCTTGGACAAAGTTGGGCTTAATTGAATTTAATTGAACATGACTTATGATTGATTACCTTTTGATATTATATCTAGTATGAGGCATGTGTACTAACCTTTGTTTTTGTAGCGCTTTGAGGTACAATTTCTCAACCCTTCTCTAGTTTAATTTACTTCATTGATTTTAATTGATTTTTCAACCTCATGTGCGACAACTTAGCTTAGGTTTTGCCTTATGTGTATATATGTGTTAGAGACCTTTCTTAGGTTTATTTTTGCATGCATTGCACGTTTGATATTCGCGGACGGATCCCGGGTATGTTTTCTAGTTCTCTATTGCATATCATGATGTTTGCTAGTTGAATTATGTGACTTATGAATGATATTTTACCGTTAGCAATTTTACACCATTTCCAACATGCTTGTGTAATGTATATGTATATATGTATTAGTTGAGAGCATGATTAGATTAATAATTTGATTAAAAAGGATGTTGAGTAGAGGCCTATCGCGAGATAGGATGAAAGGGGGTGTTTTAGTCCGTCGGGCTCCTTCCCCTTTTATTCCATAATCCCCGGACCCAGTTAAATCTTTGGTTTCACAAAAGATCAGTTTGCTTTAAAATGGTTTCTTAATTTTTCCTTTTAAAAATTAAGTGGCGACTCTTTGAATTTGAAAATGTTTTAAAGGTGGGTAAGAAAACGTGCGATATCCACAAGTAGTTTGTCCACATTCTCTGAAATACATGTACATATAAAGAGATTTTAGGCCCAAAAAAAGTAAAAGTTTCGAAATGCGTAATTGCAAACATTCGAGAATCATTTTTTTTGAATAAATTAAACGGCACTTGGAATGCTCAAGAAAAACTCGCCGATGTAATAAAATACAGGAGAAGGTTCAGGATCGTGTATTCATGGGCATTGGATGTTTGAAGTTTTGATTAAATGGTTTTCAAAAAATCTTTGATGAAAGTTAAAAAGTTAAAAGAAATAAAAATGATAACAATAAAAGGATGAGTGTTCAAAAGAATTCCAGCGTAACATCCAGTTTTTTGAAAATTCATAAAATAAAAACTTCTTTGCAAGGGCATAAAATGGAGCGTTCAAGACACCACGAGCATGTCGTTCGGAACAGGGTATCTAAAGTTATAGCAACCCTACGATATATCCACACAGGAAAGGAAATGCGAGAAAGAAATACGAAAAATAAAATGAAGGGAGTGTTTACCTCGCGCTTGAACGCGCGGGCCGACAGATGCTCATCAGGGTCCCTCAGTAGGAGCGTGGCGTCCGGGTGATGAGTGGCGGTGTATCTGGCCCTCTTCTTGCGCCCTGAACCACTCGCCATAATCTGTCAAAGAAAAAGAGAGAATCCACGCGTAGATTAGTAACGATTCAGAAAAACAATGAAATAAACGAGTTTAATCAAGCTCTGATCTAGCAGAACTAACCTGTGAATGTCGTAGATCAATATAGAAGCAAAGAAAGGATGAGAGAAAAATTTCACCAGAGAGATTCCGAGATGAAGAGAGTTGGGAGAATGAATGAAATGAGAGAACCCCGGCGGTTTAAGCCACTGCCGCTCAAACGCGGCACTCATTTTTCCGTGCGCGGCAGTCAGTCAACTACCGCGCGGCACTCGCCGAGTGCCGCAACGGCACTCCGTGAGTGCCGCGCGGCAGTCACGGACTGTCGCGAAAAACCGCGTGTGCCGCGATTAAGGCGGTTCAAAGATATTTATTTTCCCCCCGAAAATTCAAATCAAGTCCCGAAAATTGAACTTGAGCCCCCCAGAGTGTGCCTTCATTGCACTTTTTGACCCCGGTTTTGTTTCTAGGTTTAAATCGACTACAAATTTCGAAATGTAGGTATAAATTTGAGCCTGTGGGCTCCCAACTCCCAGAAATTAAAATAAAATCCTGGCCTGCGGGCCCCGGTTCTTGAAAATGTACAGTAGATTTTGAGCCCGTGGGCTCCCAAAGCTTGAAAATTTGAAATCTGGAGGATATAACAGATTTATATCCCCTATCCGCGTGACAGATTTACGTCGATCCCTCGTTTGGAGAATATAACGGATTTATATTCCCGATCCGCGTAACGTATTTGCGTTAACCCTTGTTTTTGAGAATATAACGGACTTATATTCCTGATCCGCGCAACGGACTTGCGTTTGACCTACGTTTTGAGAGTATAACGGACTTATATTCTCGATTTTCGCAACGGACTTGCGTCAACCCTCGTTTTGAGAATATAACGGACTTATATTCCCGGTTTTCGCAACGGACTTGCGTCAACCCTCATTTTTGAGAATATAACGGACTTATATTCCCGGTTTTCGCAACGGACTTGCGTCAACCCCTGTTTTTGAGAATATAATGGACTTATATTCCCGATCCGCGTAACGTATTTGCGTTAACCCTTGTTTTTGAGAATATAACAGACTTATATTCCCGGTTTTCGCAACGGACTTGCGTCAACCCCCGTTTCGAGAATATAACGGACTTATATTCCCGGTTTTCGCAACGGACTTGCGTCAACCCTCATTTTTGAGAATATAACGGACTTGTATTCCCGATTTTCGCAACGGACTTGCGTCAACCCCCGTTTTTGAGAATATAACGGACTTATATTCCCGGTTTTCGCAACGGACTTGCGTTGACCTTCGTGATCAAATCAAAAGCACTTTCATGACTCCTGTGTCACATTTTCGCATAAAAAATCTTGCCTGACTAACACACCACGAAATGCGCGTCGTACGTAGGAAAACATGATAAGCATGACATTTACACAATCAGGTCAATTTAGAAAACGCCATTGCATTACACTTGCATCACGACAGGATAGGTGCATCCATCCGCGTGACTACTTGCGTTTGTGAATGTTCAACCCATGCCTGAACTACGCTTTGGTCTGATTCCTGACGGGATACGTAGGCAGCTCGCCATGGAGCACGACCAATTGGAATTCCGCTGCACACCTACTTTTGCAACGCATTTTGTTTTTACCTACATTCGACAGTCTGGTCAAAGGTTTGTCTTCACACAGGCTTTGACATTCACTTATGGGACGCGTTGCTCCACAAGCTCTATCAAAGAGGGGCAAACTGTAGACACCCCAATTTTGACCGACCGTCGAATTTAGGAGAGTGTAACCTCCATATCCGATGATGACAAGGACCGGAAGATTCGAAGTATTCCAAGCTCTTAAGAAAGTTCTCTAAAACGCGGTAAAATTTCACAGAAAAGAGAAAATACCAGGTATTTAGGAGAATTCAGGTATAAAATACGATTTTCGGAAAATATCCTCAAGGATCATTTTGCTTTGAAAAAAGAAAAATCCAAAAGGGGGAATTTTAGCCAAAACCGGCACACGGCGGGCTGCCGCGGCACTCAGTGACTGCCGCACGGCAGTCACAGCGTGCCGTGCCGGCACTCACCAAGTGCCGCCACAGATTTCTGACTGCCGTTCGCTTTTAAAGTCTGTATTTTGCAGAGCAATACGTATGCGTATGCGAATAAGAACAAAAAACTGATAAAGTAAGACTGACAAAAATGCGGCAATCCATTAATGGCCACGGCATTTGATGAATGCCGCGCGGCAGTCATGAAGTGCCGCAACGGCAGTCATGAAATGCCGCAGCGGCAGTCGCGGACTGCCGCGGCAGTATCTGGACTGCCGCGCTGGACAGCAGTCTGTCTAAATTCAGAAAGTACACATTGTGCCACCAAATGAGAGAATTACACCTGTTTTTTGCTCCGAAATTCACCAAAAATACCTAGTGATTTTGCTTATAAAAGAGAAGGGATCTTCCTAAAAGAGGAGAGACCAAGAAGAACACCAAGAAACATATTGGGAGAGAGAGCACATGCAAAAATACTTCCATTACACCAACATTTTTTAGAGAGAAAAGAGAGTGTTTAGAGAATTAGAGAGAAGAGCTTGGAAGATATTCAAAGAAAAGAAAACTTTGAGGATAATTTGGAGGTGATCCTCTAACCATAGATTATTGGCTTATTCTTTCTTCTCTTAAAATCTCTAATCCTAAAATCTTTCACTATTTTCTTTGTTTATCAAGTAAACTTAGGAGTTTATTTTGTTTCCATATTACTTTCTTCCATTTTCTTGTTTATATTCTTCTCTTAAAGGTCTTGGAGATCTTCAATATCTCTTTTGATCTCTTGAGCATGATCTTTTGAATCCCATGTAGGCTTGTGCTTCACATAGGAGTCAAAGTTTGATCACCACTTCATAAGAGGATCCAAGTCCATACTCATGATTTGGATCTTCTAAACTTGATGTCTTGAGAAATCCCTTCTATATTCCTTTAGGACTCATGAGTCATAGTCATGTCTCCCTCTCCAATGACCATCAAATGGTAGAAGAATGTAGTTTTGAGTCTAAACCCATCTCCATGGTTTAGATTCCTTGTCTTATAGATTTCATGAAGTCTATCCATATTTCATTTGAAATCTATGAAGAATAAAGGTTTGTAGTCTCTAATGGCCATCAAATGGTAGGAGAAGTGGTTTGGTTCAACTCAACTTCATGGTTTAATAGTTGGAGTTACCAAATAAAAGTTGAACTAGCAAAATAAAAACAGTGAATCCACAAACTGTTTTTGATCAAAGATTTTTAGTTCGAAATTTAACCGTTGAAATCAAGTGAAACCAATGGGAAAGTGTCAATAACACGATATTCTACTACTGTAATTTTTGTTTTAAGGTGGTTTCATGTTTAGGATGGTTTGATCATGAGTTTTGTGACACAAATACAATCTGTCCAGAATTTCAGAATAGTTTCAGAACAGTGACACTCTTTTGAAACAATTAAATCAGAGTTCTAATAAAGTGTTTGTGACTCCAAATAATTTTTTCTATGAAGTTTAATGTGTTAGGAAGTCACCCTAAAAAGAACAAAGCAATTCGGATTTTTTTACTATTTTTAATAAATCGTGCAAGAATTCTGGACAGAAGGTTGTAAAGTGCTGAGTGATGTCTAGTATTTTTCATATTCCCGGAGATCCGACCGTTGGAACTTTGATTTTCTTTTTGATTTGAAAACTAGACTCACGGAGGCATATTGAGTCCAAAAATCATCAAGATCAAACCACAAGAGCCATGCCTTTTATTTCTTTGAAGTTCGGGTTTGCTCTCTAGAATTTTCAGAGTTTTGTTACAATTTATACTTACTTTGTAAATAAGGGTCCAAATGACTTTTTTATGATCTAGGGCTTAAACCATGCTTTAATAATGATTAGTTGAGCTTGAATTCAAAGTTTAAGAGTATTTCATAGTTTATCCATGTCCATGTACATATTCATCTATATGATTCGACACTTGTAATTAAGACTTATTTGTTTTGGATTTAATTACATTAGATAGATGTAAGCTAGAAATTTAGGATTGTCATTTTTAACATCGTATTTTGCATATCATGTGGACTAACCCTTTATTTTATAGCGCTATTAAGGTACGATTTCTAGAACTCCTCTTTAGTTTATCTTAATTTCTTGATTTTATTGATTTTTCGACTTAATGCGCGACATCTTAGAATTAGGTTTTGCCTTATGTGTATATGTGATTAGAGACTCTTTTTTTAGGATTTTCTTTTATTCGCATGCATTGCACGTTTACTATCACTGCTGGATCCCGGGTAAGTTCACTTGTTCCCTATTGCATATCATATCGCTTGCTACCTGAATTATGTGGCTTTTGAATGGTATTTTGTCAATTGCAATTTTACACCCTTTGGACACGCTTTTGTGATGTATATGTATATATGTATTAGTTGAGGGCATGCTTAGATTAATAAATTCGATTAAAAGGATATTGAGTAGAGGCCTATCGCAAGATAGGATGAGAGAGGGTGTTTTAGTCCGACGGGCTCCTTCCTCTCTCATTCCATAATCCCCGGACCTAGTTAATCTTTGGTTTCGCAAAAAGATCGGTTGCTTTAAAATGGTTTCTTAATTTTCCTTTTAAAAATTAAGTGGCGACTCATTTTGTTTTTAAAAATTGATTTTGAAAAGCTGTGGGTAGGTCAACCTGCAATATCCACACACATAATTTTTGGATTTAAAACGAGTTTATTGTGAATTTCCAAAGGCGAAAAAGGCGATCAAATCGGCTTTTATCACAAATACCGCAAAACTTTTCAAAGTGACCTATCCCCGAATTATTTTTTTATGTAAAATAGACTCCATTACCTTTCCAATGGTATATCACAACCTCAATTTGGAGTTTGTATGCATTTTCTGTGAATTTTGGACAAAATAGGGCCTTTTCGCCAATACCGGAACCTCTGGGGGCCTAAAAAGGATTATCTGGACGAATGAGGAGCAGTGCCGCCGCGGCACTGGCCCACTGTCACCGCGGCATTCTCCTCCAAAATAGTATACTTTTGTAATTATTTTTGGGGGTACATTTTGATTAATTAAAAATCAAAAATGACGTAGTTCTATGTTTTCAGATGTTTGGAGCCAATGGGAACACTTCTAAAACCCCAAAACCACCCCAAATTGGCCTATATAAACCCCCCTTGACTTCTCATTTTAGGGGTGTCAAATGTAAGCTTTGAAAAGTTTTGGGAGAAAAAGTTGTAGAGATAAGGTTAGAATAGAGAGAAAAGAGGCTTTCTTCTTTAATTTCAAAAGAAAAAGTGAGTTCTAAACTTTGTTTTTTACTTCATTACTCCTATTTACTTCATATTCAATACACCCAACCACCATTTTTAGTGAGCATTTAAGAGTGAGAAAGCTACTTCCAAGTCCAATGTCATCTCATATGAGTGAAACACCAAACTACAAGTCCAATATCACATTGATTATCATCTATTGATTGTTATTTACTTGCTTGTTCATATTATGTTTATCTCTTCCTAACCTCATTTCTTTTTTTGACATTTTTATTTACTTACTAGTTCATCATCCTCTAAATGATGACATGAAGTTTGAGGTGAGTGAATTCTTATAGATAGTAGCTCTTGACCTCAAAAACATGTTTGATAGATGATGATTATAACTTCAATACCTCCAAGGTATTCTTGAAGTTATGTTCAAATGAAAATAAATCTCTCCAACAATCTTAGAGGTTCTTCATGATGTGTTTGATGTTGACATTTTAAGTAGCTATAACCTTCATTGAGTATTGAAAATATACTTTCAAAACTTCTATTTCAAAACCCCCTTCTTAAAACCCTCACTTTGATTTTAAGAGATAAACCTTGTTTTCCCAAAATCTTCAAAACAGTGAGTCAAAATAGTGAGTGATCTGAGTTCAAAGATTTTTCTAGAACTCAATTCTCAATGTATGGATGCAAGGTCACTTGGAAAGTCTTCATAACTCATTAGAGAACACCCATGATTTTTGGTTTGACTTGGAAATACTTGAAAATGGTCGATTTGGACCCAAACATTCCTTCGAGACATTCTGCCTCTGCTGTCACTGCAGCTTGGTTGACTTTCAACTTATTTTTTAGAAATCTTTTCCACAATGGGGTGGTCCTAAATTATTTTTCTCTTAAACTTCAATGTATTAGAGAATGTTCTGTATAAAATGGGCCTCTAGATCATTTTTGTTCATTTTCTAAGATTTTTTGACATTTCAGTCGATAGTACGGACTCTATTTCTGAGTAACCTCTATTGGTTATATGATTTCTCTCCATATGTGATAGTTATTAAGGATTGGTTTTTTGGGTTGTGTTCTAGACACAATAGGTAAGATCTACATAAAAAATCATGCATTCAAAACATTCCTAACCCCTCTTTTCAATTTTCAAAAGATCATGTTACTGTTCTGTCCACTATTCACAGCAAGCACACTTTTACTTTCCCCCTTTGATTTGATGCTTACATGCACTCCAAATTAGCTCATGTCTTAGGAAGTAGTCCATACTACATTTGTACATATCCCATGATGATTTCATTCATTCATTCATACACATTCTAGACTTCTAAGTCATTCTAGGAATCCATGAACACAAGGCACACTACAACCTTAGCACATTCTAGATACATATATTGCATCTATGCAAAGATTTGGGGCTTTTGTGACTCCTAATCTAAGAAGATTATAAGGAATGATCATGATCACACGTTCATGCTTCCCCTCGATCTAGTCCTCTTTTCTCATCCGTCCCGGGGATTGAGAGATCTTCTTTTTCTCCAAGATTAACATGCATCTTACTAGCTTACTAAGCATATTTTGATTCCTTTGATTATTTGTTTCAAGAACCATTCATGTCCCCTTTAGATTAGGGAAACTTAATTACTTGATACATGATTAGATAATTTTTCCTTGGTTTATTTGTGTGATCTTTCACTTTACATTGTATGATATTTGACTTAGATCTTATGAATGATATCTTATCTTTAGATCTTCCATTTCAAATTTTTTTATGTGATGTAATATACTATCATAGTATTAATTGTTGAACCATACATAGTATAAGATGAATATTTGGATGTTAATTGATGCCCGTTAAAAGACTAGGCGAGTTGAGGGTGTTTTAGTAGCGACAAAGGTTCCTTCCTCTCTCGTACCAAAACCCCGGAGCCAAGTTCTTTGGTTATGAAGGGTCGGTGCCCTTTATCCGTTTGGGTGAGTCAAAATTAGGTTTCTTGGTTCCTTAAAGACCAAGTGGCGGCTCTGTATCTGTTTTCAATGGACCTTTTATTTCCTTTTCAAAACAATCTAAAACAAACAAGAGGTGTAATCCCGCGTGTCCACAATCTGGCGACTCTGCTGGGGACATTTATTTTCAAAATAAAATAATACAGAGGTTTGACTCATAAGAAGCATCCTTAAAATCATCTTTTTTAACTGTGCCTGGTTCACCGCATTGCACTCTTGCATTTTCCCCTCTGACTGTGTTTGAAATGCGGCACTGACATTGTTCAGGTCTTGCTGTGCCAGGGCACAAGTCATCGTTGATACTATACCTTCCAAGGTGTATCAAAAAGAGTAAAAACCTCTGTACTGTCTCCTTGACGGTATATTGGAACTCTCGTCAACGGGCCCTCTTTGACTAAACCCAGCCTTTTCATATAGATTCCTATAGAACCTTTCATAGGACTATTCATTTATCTTTTCAGATAGGACAATGTGATATAACTGTTGTATGCCCTGATGGGATTTTCTGAGCGGTGTAGAAGCTTATGTGGCATAGAACAGAACCTCTTTCTTATGATCCCCAAGGCAATCACTCACATGTGATCACATTGAGTTGACCTACCTAGGCACCATGACAAGGATGTCTGCTCCATGCTCACAAAGATATACACCGCAAATCTTGTTTGTCGGTCCTAAGACATAGGAGTATGAAAACCTGCTAGACAGTATGATCACTATAACCATATTAACCAGTTTCTCCCAGAAACTCTGCCCAGATATCCCAGATATAACCATATTGACCAGTTTCTCCCAGATACTCTGCCATATTAACCAGTTTTTCCCAGAAACTCTACTCAGATATCCTAGATATAACCCTATTAACCAGTTTCTCCTGGAAACTCTGCCCTGATATCCCAGATATAACCATATTAACCAGTTTCTCCTAAAAACTCTGCCCCGATATCCCAGAGATAACCATACTAACTAGTTTCTCCCAGAAGCTCTATCCCGATATCCCAGATATAACCTTATTATCCAGTTTTTTTTCCAAAAACTCTGCTCAATTTAACCGGAAATGCCCAGTCTCTCCTAGAAGCCTCCATAGAAACCTTGGAAACCCCTGTTATCCCTTGGTGATCGTACTGGAAAGTAAGGTTGGCACACTCTATATGGTTAGGATATTAATTGTTTAACTGCTATCTGTTAAAAATAGGAACATCATATAGATTAAGGCTTACATCCGCATGCTTGTCTCATTTTCATGCACCATTCCCATCAATCTGCATGCACAGTATCAACCATTCTTACACAAGTCAGTTCACGTTTGTCAACATCACTGTCTTTGTCTGTCTAAAGTCATCACTGTCAAAATCTGATCTAGTCCTCTCAAAATCTGCCAGGCCAGTATAGATTCCCGAAGTCAGCAGCTAGGATCCTCGTCGTGGGTCAGGAGTTCAGATAATCATTTGGTCAGAATCAGTCCGACAACTTACTTCAGCATGAATCGAGAAGAGTTAGAAAATAAGGTTATCGAGTTGGGAGCAACCATAAGCCAGCAGTCTGACAGCCTAGCCCAAGTTCTGAAGTTTATGGAAGAATTGAAGCAGCAGCGGCCGTAACCACCGCCTGGGTTTCCACCACCGGGATTTGAACCGCCCCTATATGAGAATAACGGGGAGGAAGACTAGTTTCAAGGGGTCCCACCATTTGCATATGAGAAGAAGCTCCAAGAGAAAATGGATAAGGTTGACAAGCTGGAAAGTGTACTGAGGAAAAGCAAAGGGGTTGATGATTACATGTTGGACTTGGAAGGCCTTTTTGAACCTGTTAAGCTGAAGCTACCGGAAAACTTCAAGATGGCTGCCATTGACCGTTTCGATGGAACCGGAAATCCAAAGAGCCATGTAAAGCTGTGTATGAGCATCTTCCAATCTATGAGCTGTACCCACGAGCACCTCGCAATGATGTTCCCACAAACTCTCACAAAGTCTGCACTATCATGGTTCCTTACCATGGAGGCTTCCAAAACTCGGGCATAGGAAGACATAGTTCGGGTATTCGTTGATCACTACTCCTATAACCAAGAACTTGACATCACTATTAGGGATTTGGAAACTACTCGGCAGAACAGCAATGAATCCTTCACTGCGTTTTTGAGCAGATGGAGGAATAAAGTGGCCCAAATGACCCACCGGCTGATTGAAAAGGAACAGGTGAGAATGCTAATCCGGAATCTACAACCGCTCTACCATGAAAAATTGTTTTATCAGTCCATCTCTACTTTCGAAGAGCTGTTTGAAGCTGGGACTCGAATTGAAGATGCCATAAGGGAAGGAAAGATCAAAAAAGAAGAGCCTCCGAGTCAGTCAAAAAGGCCCACTTACTCCCGCAATCCTCCGGATGTCAATGCCCTTAGTAGTCAACCTATGGCTTACCCTCCTAGGCCATACCATCCTCTCAACCAAGCTAATTCCTCCAATCGCTCCTTCCCTAGAAAGCCTCCTCGCAACTTTGCCAAATTAGAAATCCCTCTCTCCTCAGCCTTAGATCGCCTCCTTAAAAAAGGCCACCTCTAATTACTCTAGCCTCGAAACACCCCACTCCCGCCAAACTGTGACATGTCCAAAAGATGCACCTACCACCATGCCCCTGGCCACAACACCGATGATTACATGCGCCTCCGCCATGATATTCAAGACCTCATTGACCAAAATATCATCGAGCCACCTCCAAAGCAGCCCCATGTCACTTAAAATCCTCTACCAAACCACCAAAACATCAGTCTCATTGAGTCCAACCATGTATCTTTCAACCCTGCTACCTATATCACCCCTTTAGGTCAACCTTTACCCCTCATTGACATCCCAGAATTTGTGGGAATACATCTGATTGACGGAGGGGATGACGAGTGGCAGCAACAGCTGGCTGACGAACAAGACCTATTCTTCTTAGAAGAACATGATCTAGGGGTAGTGGACCTCAAATGGAATGATCCCGACAATGAAAGCGATGCTTTTATCTGGAATGAGCCAGAGAAACCATTTGTGGGAATAGATTGCGACTGGTTCAAAGAAGATGGGACTGTAGAAGCGCCTACCCTTGCCGAAATTGATCATCTGACTAGGTCAGGCTGTCATTATCAGCCTCCGCAACCTACCACTGAGGTTATCGAAAAACGTCTGGTCAAAGACAAAGGAAAGGGAAAAATGGACGAGGTCATTGAATTAGACAATGAGCTGATAAAGTAGTTGAAGAAAACCCAAGCACATCTCTCGATGTGGGACATCATGGTAACATCCTACAAGCATAGGCAAGCTGTGTTGAATGCCTTGGCTGGAATAGAGGTCCCCATCGACGCTGCACCGGAAGACATGGTGGCTTTCTTGGGTGCACTTACCCCTAACCCAATCATTACGTTTTCTGATGAAGACCTGCCACCAGAAGGATCTGCACATAACAAAAGCATTGTACATCACTGTTGGTTGTAAGGGACAGCAGGTGCCATTTTGTCTGGTCGATACAGGCTCTGCCTTAAATGTTTGTGCCCTAAGGACTGCCACCGCTTAGGGGGTCAATGTCCTTGACATCACACCATCTGTACAATCTGTGAGGGCCTACAATAACACCAAGAGAAATGTGATGGGAACTATTTCTCTCCAAATTCGGGTAGGATCTTCGGTGAGCACTAAAGTCTTTCAAGTCATGGACATACCTGCCTCGTTCAATTTGTTGATCGGAAGGCCCTGGATGCATGTCAACAAAGTTGTATCATCCACTGTGCATCAAATGACCAAGTACATTTATAAGAAGGAGGTGAAAATTATCCTCGGCAATAGTTGGGGTAATGAGGCTTTCCCAAACTACGCTCCCATCTTTAAAATCCAAATACCTGAGTTAGAAGAAGGAGAAATCGGGGGATTCTTCATGGAAGAAGTCCATATGATAAATGATGAAGACAGGTTCTCCGAGATCCACTCCATAGTTGTCAACATTGTCTGCAAAATGAACTACTGGAATGGGATTGGGCCGACTCCAGCAAGGGATTCGGGAGTTCCCTCAGATCAAAGGGCAACAAGGCACTTTTGGGTTGGGATACAAGCCCACTAAAGAAGACGTCGAGCTACAAAGGTCATGGAAGAAATGAGTAAGGAGTCTCCCACCATACTGCAAGACCTTGAATGGGCAATTCATCAAAGAAGGGGATGATTTCCCCTACTTTGGGTTCCCAGAACCCTGGATCCATCAGGCCACTGAAAAAAGGCACCCCGGGCTTGAAATCTTCGCTGACTGTGAAAGGCCCCCCTATCAAGATCCATTTTATCCTGAAGAATTTGTGAAAGCCCCGGAGGAAGACTGGTTGAAGTACCTGGACACTGAAGCCATCAAGAAAATGTGGGAAGAATTCACTGAAGAGAAGGAAGAAAAGAGGGCTAAGAGCCAAGATGATCCGATCAAGCCAACCGAGGAGGGTCTGAGCAACCAGGCGGTAGAGTCATCTGTCTGTGCCTCCCTATCCCCTATTCCCCCAGAGCCTGTACTGCAAATTATCGAGTTTGTACCAGAGTCGGCTGCTGTAAGCTCACCACTGTCTAGTGTAATCACTTCACCTGTCATGAATGAAATGAAAGACGATCTTGCTTACTCCTCTGTGTATAATACTTGTGAATGCACAGATCCCTCCGAGGATCTCCCAATCAAACTTAAGAAGCTAATTGAAAAACCACCTGCTTACGAAATAATTGAAGATACTTTATCGGTTAACCTAGGTGAAATAGATAATCCACAAATTGTGCAAATTGGCTCAACTCTTCATAAAAAAGAAAAAGAAAAATTGACTCTCTTGCTAAAAGAATTCAAGGATGTTTTTGCTTGGTCTTACGAGGACATGCTTGGGGTCGATCTTGACATTGTCCAACATCATATTCCTCTCCTCCCCAATTCTAAACCTGTCAAGCAGAAACTGAGGCGCATGAGGCCAGAATGGGCACTCAAGGTTAAAGAAGAAGTGGAGAAACAATTCAAGGCAGGGTTCATCATTGTCACCGAGTATCCGGAATGGGTTGCCAATATCGTGCCAGTCCCCAAGAAAGATGGAAAAGTTCGTGTGTGCGTCGACTTCCGTGATCTAAACAAAGCCAGTCCCAATGATGACTTCCCGCTTCCCCACATTGATGTCTTGGTGGATAACACTGCAAGACATGAGCTACTGTCATTCATGGATGGCTATCTGTCTCCAAAAATGCCATGGGTTGCATGCTAGCCCAAGAATGAGAAGAAAGCCACTCCGAAAAAGCCATATATTACCTCAACAAGAGGATGACTGGGTATGAGCTCAACTACTCTACCCTCAAAAAAACATGTTGGGCCTTGGTTTGGTGCACTCGCCGACTGAGGCACTACATACTAGCCTTCCCGGTTGTGCTCATATCCCTCATCGATCCTCTAAAATACCTCCTCGAAAAACCCGCCCTGACCGTTTGTAGATCCCGTAGGTTACTTTTACTATCCGAATTCGATATCAAGTACATTACAAGCAAATCGGTAAAAGGGAAAACCGTAGCTGAGCATCTTGCGGAGCACGCTATTGACTCCAAAGAAAGTGGGGACTTTCCATTTTCGGACGAAAATATCATGGAAATCAAGGAAGAACAGTAGAAGTTGTACTTTGATGGAGCAGCTAACATGAAAGGATATGGAGTAGGAATGATTCTAGTGTCACCAAGTGGGGACCACACTCCGCTGGCAGTCAAGCTCAATTATAACTCCACCAACAACACTACTGAATACGAAGCATGCATTCTGGGGATGGAACCAGCCATAGAGCTGAAAGTTCAGAAGTTGGATGTCTTCGGGGATTCAAACCTCATTATATCACAAGCTAGAGGAGAATGGAAAGTAATAGAAGAAAGGTTGAAGCCCTATCATGATCATCTCAATCAACTCAAGAGGCAGTTCAAGAACATCACATTCCTCTACTTGCCTAGGGAAGAGAACCAGCTAGCAGATTCAATGGCTACCTTAGCCTCCATGATCAAAATTCCTGTTGGAGTCAGGATGATGCCTTTGGTAATTAAGCAAAGGTACGAGCCTTCATTCAACATAGTTGCCGCAATCGAAGAAGAAGAGAATGAAACACCGTGGTATCAGGATGTCTGGGACTTCATAGAAAAGGGGACGTACCCCCAAGAGTCTACCGAGAAAGACAAAAGGGCAATTCAAAGATTCGCAGTGTAATTCATCATTTGCGGTGGGAAATTGTTGAAGAAAGGGTACAATGGTCACAACCTGACTTGCTTGTTTGGAAAAAGCTCCAGAAGAATGATGGAGGAAATACACGAGGGGGTATGCGGCCCGTACATGAACGGTCACATGCTGGCCAAGAAAATTGTAAGACAAGGGTACTATTAGACAACATTGGAGAAAGATTGTTGCAAATACGTAAAAAGGTGTCACAAGTACCAGATCCATGCAAACATGATGCATGTACCACCATCCCTTCTATACAACATGACCTCACTTTGGCCATTCTCAACCTAGGGAATCGATATCATTGGTGAAATCATTCTGAAAGTCTCGAATGGAAATCGATACATTTTGGTGGCCATTGACTACTTCACAAAATGGGTAGAAGCCGCATCCTACAGCAAGTTGGGGGCCAAGGAAGTGGCCAAGTTCATCAAGAAGAACCTCATCTGTCGCTATGGAATCCCCCATGAGATCATTTCAGATAATAGTAGTCATTTCAAGGCTGAAGTCAGGGATCTGTTTGAGGAATACAAAATCACTTATCACAAGTCATCACCGTATATGCCACAAACTAATGGGGCAGTCGAAGCTGCAAACAAGATTGTCAAGGCCATACTAGAGAAATCGGCCGATACCTACAAAGACTGGCATGAAAAGCTACCGTTCACACTTTGGGTATACAGAACATCGATAAGGACGTTCATAGGAGCAACTCCTTACTCACTAGTATATGGAATGGAAGCAGTACTTCCATTCGAGATAGAACTACCATCCCTACGCGTGATGGTAGAATGTGAAATTTCAGAATTAGATTGGTTGAGGGAAAGGTACGAAGAATTGGCTCTCATAAATGAAAAGCGCCTAGCGGCAGTCGACCATGTTCGAATCTATCAAAAGAGGATAGCCCGTGCTTTCAACAAAAGGGTTCGCCCGAGGAAAATTGTCAGGGTGACCTTGTCCTTAAGGAATTGCGAGCCCCGATCTTTGATCCACGTGGAAAGTTCAAACCCAGATGGGTCGGCTCTTATATCGTCAAAACTATCCTTTCCGGAGGAGCAACCTATCTCATGGACCTCGATGGCGTTAAATTCAAAGAACCAATCAACATGGATCGCCTCAAAAAGTACTATGCTTGACCATTCCCCAAAACTTATGAGCATGTGAGCAATAACAAAAGAGAGAAAAGAGCTCGCTAGGTCACCTAACTGGTGCCTAGGCAAAAATTATGAGCATATGAGAAAAATAAAGTCGCGGTCCTTACCATAACCCAGAAATCACCCTCCACACTAGGGGCAAACTTCAGCCACCTGCCTCGTTTGCCTAAACCTCTTCTAAACTAGGGGCAAACGTCGGTCATCTACCTCGTTTGCCTCACAACTAGGGGCAAACTTTGGTCACCCACCTTGTTTGCCTCTAATCGTCCTAGCGTGCCCAAATAAGTACCAAAAGCAAACATCTGATCAAAATCATACTACAAATGTTTTCAGAAAACCAAATGCATAAAACAAGGTTCTCCAAGTAACCAAGGTTCACCGATAAACAAACTTCGAATATTACATGAGCAGGGATAAATGGAAACACGAAAAGTTCTTTCGGAAAGCAATCACGAATATCAAAGACACTAGGAGGAAAGAAGCAGAATCAGTCAAGCCTAGTTTTATTTATTTATTTCTTCAAAGGTCTCTACAGATAAGCTCTTGCTCGACCGACCCTCTTGGATTAAGCGCCGAAAGAATTGATCAACCGTGGGAGATTTAGAGATGGGTCCTGGTTCCCGATCAAGAAAAGAGAGATTCTCCGAGAACCCTACATCATCCCCTGAGGACAGAAACAGAAAGAGACCAGCTCCTGGAGGCCCCAACCGACCCTCTTGGATTGAGCACCGAAAGATTTGATCAACTGTAAGAGATTCAGAGATAGGTCCTGGTTCCCGATCAAGAAAAGAGAGATTCTTCGAGAACCCTACGTCATCTCCCGAGGACAGATACGAAAAGATACTAGTTCCCACTACCCCCAGAAGAAAGTAACAAAAGAGGAACCGACTCTCAAAAATCGGCCATCAGGAACAATCAGAACATCGCCCGCATCCAGATTTTGAAAACGAAGCACCGTCCTTCCACGGCTCCGTGTCTCCTGATTATCATGAGCTTTCTCATCTGTCCATTTTCATAGCTTCCTTACCTATCATTTATCGCAAGATCCCTCGGTCACTTTTAGCTGTCGTCTTCTAAAAAATGCGCATCTGATCTATTTCACTTGTTTGCGAAGCACACTTCCTGTAATTTAAGAAGTTTTCCCTGTCACCCAGGTCTTCCAAATCATTGTATTTTATCCGAGTCAGCCACTGCACCACAGTCGGAGACACTAGCGCGGCATAACTCCACTCGGAGTGGCACACACCCCACAACACCAGTTCATACTAAGATCAGAACACTAAGCATGATATGACTAAGGACGCGATTCACATCACATCCATGCATGGCATATCACTCATATAGCATAGCATCCGCCTGATTTTTGTGTATATGCATGCGTGATTTATTCCCTTATTCCCCGAACTACATCCTGGTCTGATTCCACTTGGGATACGTAGGCATCTCACGCAGAGCACGACCATCACTAGCCTCAGCATCATTGCATCTTTTGCAACGCTTTTTATCCTAAATCTATAGCCTCTAAAAAGTCCTATCTCTTCAAAGCTTTGGCATTCGCTTGCGACATGCGTTGCCTCGCAAGTTCATGCCAAAGAGGGGCAAACTGTAGACACCCCATTTTGTCGGCTATCAGATTTAGGAGACCCGTAGCTTGGTGGTTCACAATGATCGAAAAAAGACTCAAAAGGACTCCTGGAAGTTGGTTTTATTTCTCAAAATGCTCAGAATGACCAAAATGCCCCTGAAAGCCTGAAAACTCCCAGATTTGGACCAAAAGTTCTGGAAACATACTATGTCATAAGAAAAGTAAGAAAATGAGTTTTTAGATAAAATCAGATGAAATCGTCAACTCCCATAGACCTCCGGAAGACCCGGAAGTTCCCGGAAAGTCCCCGTTGACCAGTTTGACCAAGATTTGACCAAGTTTGACCAAAATCGTCCAAATTCTCCAGGATCATTCTAGATCATGTGGAAAGTATTAAAATGTGTTTTAAAAGAAAATCAAGCGAAAACGTCAGCTCTTGGAAGCTCCCAGAGATTTTCAGAACTTCCCGGGAATCCCAGGTTTGACCAGTTTGACCAAAATTTAACTTTAGAACCGAAGCACTGTAACAATTTTCAAACATTTTTCATGGATACTAGAGGTCAATAGCTTTCCAACAGTATATCGCACATAATTTTTGGATTTAAAACGAGTTTACTGTGAATTTTCGAAGGCGAAAAAGGCGATCAAATCGGCTTTTATCTCAAATACCGTAAAACTTTTCAAAGAGTCCTATCCACGAATTATTATTTTTTTTATGTAAAATAGACTCCATTACCTTTCGAACGGTATATCACAACCTCAATTTGGAGTTCGTATGCATTTTCTGTAAATTTCGGTCGAAATAGGGCCTTTTCGCGAATACCGGAACCTCTGGAGGCCTAAAAAGGATTATCTGGACGAATGAGGAGCAGTGCCGACGAGGCACTAGCCCACTGCTGCCGCGGCACAGGCCCAGTGCCGCCGCGGCACTCCCCCCCAGAAAAGTATACTTTTGTAATTATTTTTGGGGGTCCATTTTGATTAATTAAAAATCAAAACGAAGTAGTTCTATGTTTTCAGATGTTTGGAGCCAATGGGAACACTTCTAAAACCCCAAAACCACCCCAAATTAGCCTATATAAACCCCCCTTGACTTCTCATTTTGGGGGTGTCAAATGTAAGCTTTGAAAAGTTTTGAGAGAGAAAGCTGTAGAGATAAGGTTAGAATAGAGAGAAAAGAGGCTTTCTTCTTTAACTTCAAAAGAAAAAGTGAGTTCTAAACTTTGTTTTTTACTTCATTACTCCTATTTACTTCATATTCAATACACCCAACCACCATTTTTAGTGAGCATTTAAGAGAGAGAAAGCTACTTCCATGTCCAATGTCATCTCATTTGAGTGAAACACCAAACTACAAGTCCAATATCACATTGATTATCATCTATTGATTGTTATTTACTTGCTTATTCATATTATGTTCATCTCTTCCTAACCTCATTTCTTTTTTTGACATTTTTATTTACTTACTAGTTCATCATCCTCTAAATGATGACATGAAGTTTGAGGTGAGTGAATCCTTATGGATAGTAGCTCTTGACCTCAAAAACATGTTTGATAGATGATGATTATAACTTCAATACCTCCACGATATCCTTGAAGTTATGTTTAAATGAAAATAAATCTCTCCAACAATCTTGGAGGTTCTTCATGATGAGTTTGATGTTGGCATTTAAAGTGGCTATAACCTTCATTGAGTATTGAAAATATGCTTTCAAAACTTCTATTTCAAAACCCCCTTCTTAAAACCCTCACTTTGATTTCAAGAGATAAACCTTGTTTTCCCAAAATCTTTAAAACAGTGAGTCCAAACAGTGATTGATCTAAGTTCAAAGATTTCTCTAGAACTCAATACTCAATGTATAGATTGAAGTCCACTTGGAAAGTTTTCCTAACTCATTAGAGAACACCCATGATTTTTGGTTTGACTTGGAAATACTTGAAAATGGTCCATTTGGACCTAAACATTCCTTCCAGACATTCTGCCTCTGCTGTCACAGCAGCTTGGTTGACTTTCAACTTATTTTTCAGAAAACTTTTCCAAAAGGGGTGGTCTTAACATATTTTCCCCTTAAACTTCAATGTCTCAGGGAACGTTCTGTATAAAATGGGCCTCTAGATCATTTGTTTTCCTTTTCTAAGATGTTTTGATATTTCGGTCGACAGTACGGACTCTATTTCTGAGTAACCTCTATTGGTTATATGATTTCTCTCAATCTGTGATAGTTATTAATGATTGGCTTTTTGGGTTATGTTCTAGACACAATAGGGAAGATCTCCAAAAACAATCATGCATTGAAAACATTCCTAACCCTCTTTTCAATTTTCAAAAGATCATGTTGCTGTTCTGTCCACTATTCACAGCAAGCACACTTTTACTTTCCCCCTTTGATTTGATGCTTACATGAACTCCAAATTAGCTCATGTCTTAAGAAGGAGTTCATACTACATTTGTACATATCCCATGATGATTTCATTCATTCATTCATACACATTCTAGACTTCTAAGTCATTCTAGGAATCCATGAACACAAGGCACACTACAACCTTAGCACATTCTAGATACATATATTGCATCCATGCAAAGACTTGGGGTTTTTGTGACTCTTAATTTAAGAAGATTATAAGGAATGATCATGATCACATGTTTATGCTTCCCCTCGATCTAATTCTCCTTTCTCATCCATCCCGGGGATTGAGAGATCCTCTTTTCTCAAAGATTAACATGCATCTTACTCGCTTACTAAGCATATTTTGATTCCTTTGATTATTTGTTTCAAGAACCAATCATGTCCCCTTTAGATTAGGAAAACTTAATTACTTGATACATGATTAGGCGATTTTTCCTAGGTTTATTTGTGCGATCTTTCACTTTACATTGTATGATATTTGACTTAGATCTTATGAATGATATCTTATCTTTAGATCTTCCATTTCAAATTTTCTTATGTGATGTAATATACTATCATAGTTTTACTTGTCAAACCATACATAGTATAAGATGATTATTTGGATGCTAATTGAGGTCCGTCAAAAGACGGGGCGAGTTGAGGGTGATTTAGTCGCGACAAAGGCTCCTTCCTCTCTCGTACCAAAACCCTGAGCCAAGTTCTTTGGTTATGAACGGCTGGTGCCCTTTATCCGTTTGGGTGAGTAAAAATTAGGTTTCTGGGTTCCTTAAAGACCAAGTGACGACTCTGTATCTGTTTTCAATGGACCTTTTCTTTCCTTTTCAAAACAATCTAAAACAAACAAGAGGTGGAGTCCCGTGTGTCCACAATCTGGTGACTCTGCTGGGGACATTTATTTTCATAACAAAATAATACAGAGGTTTGACGCATAAGAAGCATCCTTGAAATCATCTTTTTTTACTGTGTCTGATTTACCGCATTGCACTCTTGCATTTACCCCTCCGACTATGTCTGAAACGCGTCACTGACATTGTTCAGGTCTTGCAATGCCAGGGCACAAGTCACCGTTGATACTGTACCTTCCAAGGTACATCAAAAAGACTAAAAACCTCCGTACTGTCTCCCTGACGGTATATTGGAACTCTCGTCAACGGACCCTCTTTGACTAAACCCAGCCTTTACATACAGATTCCTGAAGAACCTTTCATAGGACTGTTCATTTATCTTTTCAGATAGGACAATGTGATATAACTGCTGTATGCTCTGATGAGATTACCTGAGTGGTGTAGACGCTTGTATGGCATAGAATAGAACCTCTTTCTTATGATCCCCAAGGCAATCACTCACATGTGATCACATTGAGTTGACCTGCCTAGGCACCATGACAAGGATGTCTGCTCCATGCTCACAAAGATATACACCGCAAACCTTATTTGTCGGTCCTAAGACATAGGAGTATGAAAACCTGCTATTCAGTGAATGCTGTTCCGACAGTCAGTGAATTTTACTAAAAAATGGCAGTCCCTGGAGTTGTCCGTGGCATTCAGTGAATGCCGTTCCGACAGTCAGTGAATGCAGCACCGGCATTCACTGAATGCCGCATTTTTGCAACAGATAGCTGGTACATAGCACGTTTTATAATATAAAAAGGAGGACTGAATTAGGATTTTCAGTCCTGAAATGACTGAAATACCCCTTTAAAATTGTCTATAAATAGAGGATGAATATTCACTTGCAAGGGGGGAGATTTTCTTTGAATATATAAGTTGTATAAGTATTCTTCTTGCCTTAATTTTCATAATTAGGAGTGAGTTTAGAATAGTTTAAAAGAAAGAGTTGTGTAAATTAGTGTAGAAGGGCTTGATTAGTCTTTGGAAATTCTCCAAAATCACCAAGTTGAGGATACTTTGGAGGCAAGACTTTAGAATAGTTAGTCTTTATTCAAGTTTAATTATAAACATGCATGGAGTTCTTTAATTTCTCTTTTCATTTGTTGTGTTCATCCTTTGGGTTCATAAGGCTTTCAATGCCTTACTTGAATCTTTTGGTTTGAAATTCCTTAATCTCTATGTAGTTTTATTATTTATGAGAAGATTAAGATGGGTACTAGAATATTTAGCTAATGGAGCCAAACCTATCTTCATGGTTTGAGGTTTACAAACATAACTATATTTAGTCTCCAATGACCACCAAAAGGTAGGAGAATTAGCTTTAGACAAGCCTAATCCCATGGCTTATTTGTCTAAAGTTAATAGGAATAAAGTGAATTAACCCAATGAGCAGTGAGTTCACAATCTGTTTTCGATCATGAATTTTTAGCAGAACATCTAACCGTTGGAATGGAATGAAACCAACGGGAAATGTTTATAACTCAAAGTTCTACCACTGTAATTTTTGTTTTAAGATAGTTTCATGTTTTCGGTGGTTTGATCAAGGGTTTTGTGGAACACTCATAATCTGTTCAGAGTTTCAGAACAGTAACACTCTTTTGAAATAAGCAAATCAGAACCTTAATCAAGCACTTGTGACCCAAAATAATTTTTTCTAAGTAGATTAATGTGTTAGGAAGCTACCCTAAAAAGAACAAAGCATTTCTGATTTTGTTGCTATTTTTAGAAAATTGTGCCAGAACTCTAGACAGGAGGTTGTAGAATCCTGGGTGATGTCTGGTTTTTGTCCAATTCCTAGAGATCTAACCGTTAAAACTTTTATTTCTATTTTGTGTTAAACACTAGACACACAGAGGCATCTTGTGTCCAAAATTCACGAAGATTAAACCATGGGAACCATGCTTTTTATTTCTTTGAATTTCTGGTCTACTCACAGCAATTTCCAGAATTCTATGACAATTTTGATCAATCTTATAAATAATGGCTTAGATGATATTTTCATGAATTAAGGTTTAAACCATGTTTCAATAATGATTAGTT
This sequence comes from Hydrangea macrophylla, assembly GCA_033977485.1. Lineage (NCBI taxonomy): Eukaryota > Viridiplantae > Streptophyta > Magnoliopsida > Cornales > Hydrangeaceae > Hydrangea > Hydrangea macrophylla. The sequence goes on from CM066997.1 coordinate 65,347,803, forward strand.
AAGCTTGAATTTGAAGTTCAAGTGACCTAAATCAATAAGTACTTCATGATTTCTTCTTGTTCATGAATACATCCATCCAGGTGACTTGACATTCATAGGTAGGATTCGTTTACTTTATGATAACTACATTTGATAGATTTAAGCTAGGAGTCTAGGATTGTTATATAAGATCCAACTTTATACCTCGTATATCATGTGGACTAACCCTTTGTTTTGTAGCGCTGCTAAGGTATGGTTTCTTAAAACTCCTCTGTAGTTTATCTTAATTTCTTGATTTTATCGATTTTATGACCTCATGCGCGACACATTAGAATTAGGATCTTGCCTTATTTGAATACATGTGATTAGAGACTCTTTTCTAGGATTTTCTTTCATTTGTATGCATTACACGTTTAATATCGCGGCTGGATCCCGGGTAAGTTCCTTTGTTCCCTACTGCATACCATATTGTCTGCTACTTGAATTATGTGGTTTTTGAATGATATGTTATCACTTGCAATCTTACACCCTTTAGACACGCTTTTGTAATGTATATTTATACATATGTATTAGTTGAGGGCATATTTAAATTAATAATTCAATTAAAAGGATGTTAAGTAGAGGCCTATCGCGAGATATGATAAGAAGGGGTGTTTTAGTCCAATGGGCTCCTTCCCTTCTCATTCTATAATCCCCGGACCTAGTTAATCTCTGGTTTCTAAAAGACCAGTTTACTTTTAAAATGGTTTCTTAATTTACCTTTAAAAAAATTAAGTGGCGACTCATTTGCTTTGAATTTGAAATTTTAAGAGAATTTAAAAAGAAAAGCTGTGGATAAAAGAAAACTGCGGTGTCCACAATCTGGCGACTACACTGGGGATCGAACCCAGAATCTCTGGTTTCGCAGACCAGAAATTTCTGATTTTGGGGTCACTCGAGGATTAGACTTGAAAGCATCATTTTAATTGAATTAATTTTTGTGTGTCTGTTGTATTTCACTTGCATGTCCAACCAGTCGATTGCACGGAACTATGACCTTGGAGACTCGGGGCAGCCCTGTCGGTCAAGTCATCATGGGACTGTGTGATCACCCTTGATCTCGTACCATGTGTTGGTATATGAAGCAGCCTATCGGGTGTGTGTCAAGGGTTCCTTATTAGACCAAAACCCAGCATTTGTATAGTACCTTCCATAGAACCTTTCAAAGTTAGGAAATCAATTCTTGATTAGGATTATGTGCTAGGAAGTTTTGTATGCCCGGAAGGGATTACTTGAGATGATGACGATACTTGCTTGATGAAAGATGTATAATCTTTTAATCACCTTTTAGCAATTTCTCCTCATGTTCCACGATATTTGGAGAACATGCCGAACCTTGATTATAAGATTATACTTCTTATATCATGTTTAGCTAAGCATCATTGACCTTGTATGTATCCGAATTCATGGAAAGTACGGTGGTAATCCGATCATGTGATCCTCCTACCCAAAGAATTTTAAGTCCATCTTTGAAAACAAACAGATTTTACCATCTTTTTCCCAAGGTTTTCGATCACCCTTTTGAAAAATCTTTTGAGTTCACCTTTCGATTAAAATTTCCAAACTAACCTTTGTTAAGGTATATTTTCACATGATCGTTTTCTAAGGAAAAATCCAAAAATTTTGGAAATTATTTTTTAAAAAAAAAAATGCTCTTCAAATGAATTTTAAAGCAAAATTACAATCCAATCACCTTCCTCATTTTTTTAAAAATTAAAAGATTCAAAATCCTTGAGAATCATTTTTGAAAGATCTCATGATTTAAAGAAATACTTTTCAAATGAATTTTGAAATTTTTTGAATATCCAACCTTTGAGAGGGTAGTGAGATCACAATGGAAGGAGAAGTTGGCACACTTGACATGAGCGAGGATCTTATGTGCTTATGTGCTTATGTGTTAGGATTTAGGATTTTCTTTTCTTTGGCATATAGAGTAGGAACACACACACACACATGCATTGCAACCGCGTGACATAATAATAAAATAAATAAATAAAAGAGGTTTTTTCTTTTAAAATGTCTTTGTATGACAAAAGGAAGCAGATAAAAAGTTTTTAAAAAGAAAATTTCAAAATTTTTTGTAGGGGCGAAAATAGCATCAAGATCAAATCAAGCCTGGTTTAGGGATCCCACGGCGAGGCTGGTAAGAAGAGAAGATGCTGACATAGTTGAAGAAAGAAACAACGAGGAAATAGCCGGATTAAGAGCACTGGTAGAACAACAAGCGGAGCAAATGAGGCGGCAAGCCGAAAATATAAACTGTATGATGGGAATGATAGAAGAGCTGAATCGCCGACCACCGCCTATAGTTTCGCCAGCTGTGGACCCGTCTCATGGAGGACAAGGAGATTGGTTTGCTGATCAGGGGGCGCAATGGGCTGATGCGCTATAGGCCAACTGGGAAAGGGAGAAAGATGAGAAAGAGAAGTTACCGACCGAGAAAATAGAGAAGTTGGAAAGGGTGATGCGCAAGACTCAGGGAGTTGATACCTATCTGATGGAACTGGAAGGGTTGTATGACGGAGTACGTGAGACACTGCCTGCTGGGTTTAAGATGCCAATTGTTGACAAGTTTTATGGGACCGAGAATCCTCGCAGCCATGTAAGAATGTGTATTGGAGCTTTCCAACCGAGTGGGCTGAGCACAACCATGATGGCTGTCGTATTCCAACAGACTTTAACCGGAGCTGCTTTATCCTGGTATCTTACTCTCGAACCAAGCAAAACCAGGGTTTGGGAAGAAGTGATCCAAGCATTTGTGGCACAGTATGAGTACAATCAAGATTTAGATTGTCACTGTCCAAGATTTGGAGACCACTAGGCAAGGGAACAAAGAATCGTTCGCCAAATATCTGAGTAGATGGAGGGGAAAAGCAGCTAAAATGGTACAAAGGCCGTCTGAGAAGGACCAGATTCGAATGTTGATGAAGAATCTACAGCTAGTGTATCAAGAAAAGATGAGGTTTCAGTCAATCAACACCTTCGCGGAGGTTTTCGATGTCGGAACAAGGATAGAGGATGCATTAATCCAAGAGGGGGTAATTAAGAAAGAGGAGGAACCAAACGGGTACAGGAGACCAAACTATGGGTCCAACGGAGGACAAACAGGGGGTCACTCTGGCCCCACCGATGTCAATGCACTGAACGCGCCGGAGAGGAAATTTGACATGACGCCGAGGAGAGGAGGAGACAAAGCACCAAGAAAATTCTCAGATCTGGGAGTGTCACTATCAACTGCCCTCGACAGGCTGTTAGGAAAGGGGCATCTCCATCAGTTGGAACCTCGACCTCTACCAAGTCCGGTTTCGCCAAATTTCCAAGGGGATCTCTTTTGCAAATTTCACCAGCAAAAGGGTCACTCAACGGATCGATGTATGAGATTAAGGCACGAAATCCAGGACCTCAACAAAGTTATTTCAGAACCACCTACCAAAGCTCCAAACATTACTAAAAATCCGCTTCCGAATCATCAAGCTCTGCCACCACCGTAGGGTCTTTACTTCTTGGGGATAGAAGAAGCAACCTTCGATCCGTCTCGGCTAATCACTAAAGCCGGGACAACAAGAAAGCCATATCAGCTGCCGAAGGATTCAATAATCTGTACTTTGGAGGATCAGCTGGAGAAAAGTAAAATAGAACAGTCAGACTGGTGGGTTCAAGGGAGTGACAGTCGAGACGTGAGCCAGGTAGAAGACGATCTTTGGTACGAGAGCGACAAAGAAACGGAGATGGTAGAGGGTACTTTGAAAGTTGTTTCAGAAGTTGACGATCTGTGGGAAAGAGAAGAAGTCAGTCATCTAACTCGGTTGGGCAGACACTTTAAACCACATGAGCTAGAAGAAGATCATCCGGGGAGAGAATTGGACAAGGGAAAAGGGAAAATGAACGAAGAAGAGGAAGAAGACAGGGTTCTAAAGCAGATGAAGAAAACTTAGGCCAATATCACCATTTGGGGGTTACTGATAGCATCAAAATGCCACAGGTAGGCAGTGTTGGACGCCCGAAATCAATCGGATGTTCCCATCAACACAGCACTAGAAGATATTGTGGGAATGATTAGCAGAATCTTGACCTTAGCTATCACCTTTTCTTCAGATGACGTACCCCCCGGAGGACCCATGCTCAACAAGCCGTTGTACGTCACTGTCGAATATTTGGGGAACACCGTACCCGCTTATCTCGTTGATAACGGGTCTGCTCTAAATGTATGCCACTTTCGAACAGCCAAATGGATGGGCTTAGATGAATCGTCTTTCGTGCCGTCCCAGTAAAAGGTCAGGGCGTATGACAACACTCAGAGAACGGACATGGGTATCATCTTTCTTAACCTCGTCATTGAACCAGTGGATAGAGAAGCTAAATTTCAAATCATTGATATCCCCGCCTCTTTTAATTTATTGCTAGGGAGGCCATGGTTTGATAGCTTGGGTGCCATACCGTCCACCATTCATCAAAAGGTCAAATGTGTTTGGAAGGGCAAAGTCTGCGACATCCTCGGGGATAGCTGGGTTCGTTCATCTGAAGCTTCGTCAAGCGCACTGGTTATAGAATTATAGCTACAAGAAGAAGAAGCAAAAATGGGAGGGTTCGAGTTCGTCGGTATGATTGAGGAGGAAAAGCCAAAAAAACTCCTGCCACTTTACTTTGACCAATACGCAAGCCCGTTGGTCGCAGGGATCATGAAGAAAATGGGTTTCTTTCCAGGTTTGGGGTTGGGAAAGAACCATCAAGGCCTGTCGGAGTTTCCAAAAATCCCTACTCAGACTCACACTTACACTCACAGTCTGGGGTACCAACCATCCAAGAAAGGGCAAAAATAAAAGAAGAAGACCGCCGATGCACCATTAGACCCTTACTGTGGATATCGCATTTTTCTTACCCACAGCTTTTCAAAATCAATTTTTAAAAACAAATGAGTCGCCACTTAATTTTTAAAAGGAAAATTAAGAAACCATTTTGAAAGGAAACTGATCGTTTGCGAAACCAAAGATTAACTAGGTCCGGGGATTATGGAATGAGAGAGGAAGGAGCCCGTCGGACTAAAACACCCTCTCTCATCCTATCTTGCGATAGGCCTCTACTCAACATCCTTTTAATCAAATTTATTAATCTAAGCATGCCCTCAACTAATATATATATACATATACATCACAAAAGCATGTCCAAAGGGTGTAAAATTGCAATTGACAAAATACCATTCAAAAAGCCACATAATTCAGGTAGCAAGCGATATGATATGCAATAGAGAACAAGTGAACTTACCCGAGATCCAGCAGCGATAATAAACGTGCAATGCATGCGAAAAAGAAAATCCTAAAAAGAGTCTCTAATCACATATACACATAAGGCAAAACCTAATTCTAAGGTGTCGCGCATTAAGTCGAAAAATCAATAAAAACAAGAAATTAAGATAAACTAAAGAGGAGTTCTAGAAATTGTACCTTAATAGCGTTACAAAACAAAGGGTTAGTCCACATGATATGCAAAATACAATGTTAAAAATGACAATCCTAGATTTCTAGCTTACATCTATCTAATGTAATTAAATCCAAAGCAAATAAGTCTTAATTACAAGTGTCGAATCATATAGATGAATATGTACATGGACAAGGATAAACTATGAAATACTCTTAAACTTTGAATTCAAGCTCAACTAATCATTATTAAAGCATGGTTTAAGCCCTAAATCATAGAAAAGTCATTTAGACCCTTATTTACAAAGTAAGTCAAATGTGTCATAAAACTCTGAAAATTGCAGAGAGCAGACCAGAACTTAAAAGAAATAAAAAGCATATCTCCCATGGTTTGATCTTGATGATTTTTGGACTCAATATGCCTCTGTGAGTCTAGTTTTCAAATCAAAAAGAAAATCAAAGTTCCAACGGTCGGATCTCCGGGAATATGAAATATACTAGACATCACTCAGCACTTTACAACCTTCTGTCCAAAATTCTTGCACGATTTATTAAAAATAGCAAACAAATCCGAATTGCTTTGTTTTTTTTAGGGTGACTTCCTAACACATTAATCTTCATATAAAAAAGTATTTGGAGTCACAAACACTTTATTAGAACTCTGATTTAATTGTTTCAAAAGAGTGTCACTGTTCTGAAACTATTCTGAAATTCTGGACAGATTGTATTTGTGTCACAAAACTCATGATCAAACCATGCTAAACATGAAACCACCTTAAAACAAAAATTACAGTGGTATAATATTGTGTTATTGACACTTTCCCGTTGGTTTCACTTGATTTCAACGGTTAGATTCGGAACTAAAAATCTTTGATCAAAAACAGTTTGTGGATTCACTGTTTTTACTTTGCTAGTTCAATTTTTATTTGGTAACTCCAACTATTAAACCATGAAGTTGAGTTGAACCAAACAACTTCTCTTACCATTTGATGGCCATTAGAGACTATAAACCTTTATTCTTCATAGATTTCAAATGAAATATGGATACACTTCATGAAATCTATAAGATAAGGAATCTAAACCATGGAGATGGGTTTAGACTCAAAACTACCTTCTCCTACCATTTGATGGTCATTGGAGAGGGAGACATGACTATGACCCATGAGTCCTAAAGGAATATAGAAGGGATTCCTCAAGACATCAAGTTTAGAAGATCCAACTCATGAATATGGACTTGGATCCTCTTATGAAGTGGTGATCAAACTTTGACTCCTATGTGAAGCACAAGCCTACATGGGATTCAAAAGATCATGCTCAAGAGATCAAAAGAGATATTGAAGATCTCCAAGACCTTCAAGAGAAGAATATAAACAAGAAAGTGGAAGAAAGTAATATGGAGACAAGAGAAACTCCTAAGTTTACTTGGTAAACAAAGAAAATAGTGAAAGATTTTAGGATTAGAGATTTTAAGAGAAGAAAGAAAAAAACCAATAATCTATGGTTAGAGGATCACCTCCAAATTATCCTCAAAGTTTTCTTTTCTTTGAAGATCTTCCAAGCTCTTCTCTCTAATTCTCTAAACACTCTCTTTTCTCTCTAACAATGTTGGTGTAATGGAAGTATTTTTTGCATGTGATCTCCCTCCCAATATGTTTCTTGGTGTTCTTCTTGGTCTCCCCCCTTTTAGGAAGATCCCTTCTCTTTTATAAGCAAAATTACCAGGTATTTTTGGTGAATTTCGGAGCAAAAAACAGGTGTAATTCTCTCATTTGTTGGTACAATGTGTACTTTCTGAAATTATGCAGACTGCTGTCCAGCGCGGTAGTCCAGATACTGACGCGGCAGTCCGTGACTGCCGCTGCGGCATTTCATGACTGCCGTTGCGGCACTTCATGACTGCCGCGCGGCATTCATCAAATGCCGCGGCAATTAATGGATTGCCGCATTTTTGTCAGTCTTACTTTATCAGTTTTTGTTCTTATTCGCATGCGCATACGTATTGCTCTGCAAAATACAGACTTTAAAAGCGAACGGCAGTCAGAAATCTGTGGCGGCATTCGGTGAACGCCGGAACGGCATTCTCTGACTGCCGCGCAGCACTCAGGGAGTGCCGCGGCAGTCTTCCGTGTGTCGTTTCTGGCTAAGGTTCCCCTTTTAGGTCTTTTCTCTTTTTGAAACAAGTTATTTTTGAAGATCCTTTCCAAAAGTTGTGTTTTATATCTGAATTCTCCTAAATACCTGGTATTTCCCTCTTTTTGTGAAATTTTATCGCATTTTGGAGAACTTTCTGAAGAGCTTGGAATTCTTCGAATTTTTCGGTCATTGTCATCATTGGACGTGGAGGTGACGCTCTCCTAAATTCGACGGCTGGTCAAAATTGGGGTGTCTACAGTTTGCCCCTCTTTGACAGAGCTTGTGGAGCAACGCGTCCCATAAGTGAATGTCAAAGCCTGTGTGAAGACAAGCCTTTGACCTGACTGTCGAATTTAGGCAAAAATAAAATGCGTTGCAAAAACGGGCGTGCAGCGGAATTCTAATTGGTTGTGCTCCATGACGAGCTGCCTACGTATCCCTGTCAGGAATCAGACCAAAGCGTAGTTCAGGCATGGGTTGAACATTCACAGACGCAAATAGTCACACGGATGGATGCACATATCCTGTCGTGATGCACGTGCTATACAACGGTGTTGTCTGAATTAACCTGGTTATGTAAATGTCATGCTTATCACATTTTCCCTATGTATGATGCGCATTTTGTGGCGTGTTAGTCAGGGAAGATTATCTATGCGAGAATCTGTCACAGGAGTCATGAGAGTGCTTTTGATTTGATCACGAAGGTCAACGCAAGTCCGTTGCGAAAACCGGGAATATAAGTCCGTTATATTCTAAAAAACGAGGATTGACGCAAGTCCGTTGCGAAAACCGAGAATATAAGTCCGTTATATTCTCAAAAACGGGGGTTGACGCAAGTCCGTTGCGAAAACCGGGAATATAAGTCCGTTATATTCTAAAAAACGAGGGTTGACGCAAGTCCGTTGCGAAAACCGGGAATATAAGTCCGTTATATTCTCAAAAACGGGGGTTGACGCAAGTCCGTTGCGAAAACCGGGAATATAAGTCCGTTATATTCTCAAAAATGGGGGTTGACGCAAGTCCGTTACGAAAACCGGGAATATAAGTCCGTTATATTCTCAAAAACGGAGGTTGACGCAAGTCCGTTGCGAAAACCGGGAATATAAGTCCGTTAGATTCTCAAAAACGGAGGTTGACGCAAGTCCGTTGCGAAAACCGGGAATATAAATCTGGGCCCACGGGCTCAAATATTTTCAATTTTTAAAGAGTTGGGGCCCGCGGGCTCAAGTACTGCGATTTTCAAAATTGGGAGCCCACGGGCTCAAACATCTCCAATTTTCAAAAATTGGGGGCCCACGGGCTCAAACATTTTTAAAATTCCAAAATTTGTAGTCGATGTGTACCTAAGAAACAACCCTGAGGGCCAAAAGCGCAATGAGGGCAATTTTTGGGGCCTCAGATTCAATTTTCGGGACTTGATTTGAATTTTTGGGGGGAAAGTAAATATCTTTGAACCACCTTAATTGCGGTACACGCGGTTTTCCGCGGTAGTCCGTGACTGCCGCGCTCGGAAAAATGAGTGCCGCGTTTGAGGGGCAGTGGCTTAAACCGCCGGGGTTCTCTTCCCTTTCTCTCATTCTCTCACTCTCTTCATCTCGAGATCTCTCTGGAGAAATATTTCCTTTTTTTTTCCTAGCTTGGATTGATCTACCAGGGGCTTATTAGGTTCGTTCTACTCGATCAAACTTGATTAATCTCGTTTATTTCCTTGTTTTTCTAAAATTTTCATGAATCTAACGCTCGAATTCTCTCTTTTCTTTTGACAGATTATGGCGAGTGGTTCAGGACGCAAGAAGAAAGCCCGATATACTGCCACTCATCACCCAGATGCCACGCTTCTACTGAGGGATCCTGATGAGCATTTATCGGCCCGCGCATTTAAGCGCGAGGTAAACGCTTCTCTTTTCTTATTTCTCGTATTTCTTTATCGTATATCCTCCTCCTTGTGAATGTAACGTAGAATTGTCACTACTCTTAGATACCCTGTTCTGCATGACATGCTCGTGGCGCCCTTGTGCGTCTCTGATGCTTTATTTGTAAAGAAGTTTTATTTATTTTGTTATTATGAACTTCATGCTTGACGAATCAAAACTTATTATTCTCCCTCGTTCATTGGATTTTCGGGTGTCCCAACTGTATTGGTTCTTTTATTTCCTTTTCAACTTTAAAAGATTTTCGGCTTTTCTCAATTCTTTTCTGTTCCTCTTAGGGTTTACGAATGTGATGTCATTTGAATGAAATCCTGAACATTCCCCTTTTACTTATTATACTTGTGAATTTTCTCGGGTGTTCTAAGCGCCCTTTTATTGTTCAAACTTGGCTCTTGAATGCTTGTGATCATATACTACTTCCCTTGGATTCATATATGCATGTATTTCAGAAATGCGGACAAACTACTTTTCCTCTTTTCTTTTCTTTTCGAAACCTTGCTAGAATATTGAATGTTTTTCTTTTATTCATTTCTTCTTGAACGCAAACAAGTGCCTTGCTTGTGAAATCCCTTATGAATACTTTTGGGTTTTCTATTCCTTTATTCATTATTCATTTACTGTTGTTGCTCTCTTCCTTATCCATTCCCTAACAACAAAACTTTCTATTCTTTTCTTACAGCTGCAGCCGAAGGTGCTGAAGGGGCATGGCAGCCTCGCCCACGGACACGAGTGGTACACAGAGCTGAGCCCGACTGTGAGGGCTTTGGTGGATGCAGCAGGGTTTGGAGACTTTGTCAAACTTTTGACGAAGAGCTCCAACGACCTTCAGCAGATGTATGCGCTGGCTGAGCGGTGGTGGGATACCACGAGTACCTTCCACTTCGATTTTGGGGAGATGACGATGACCCCCCTAGACTTCAGCATGATTACGGGGATTCCATTCGGAGGAGAGCCCCTGCGGCACCTTACAGACCAGGAGTGGGATCAGATGGAGCCCTTGCTAGGGGTGGTCCCGGAGGAGGCCTTGGCCAGAGCTCGATGGTTTATGGATACTTTCTGGGGGAAACCCGGCTTTACGAACGAGCAGATGGCCCGAGGTTTCTTGATGTATGTGCTGGGGTGCTCCTTGTTGAGCACCAAGGGGGACCGGATTTCCGCTTCCTTGGTAGCGTCGTTGGAGCGCCTGGACCAGGTTGCCGAGTACGACTGGGTTGGTACAGGGTTGGCCATCCTGTACAGGCATATGAGCGTCATTTCCCGGGACAGGTCGGCTGCTACTGGCGGGTATTGGAGACCGTGGGAGGTATACTTTTTTCTATATTGCTCATTATCATGTTTCTTTCTTCTTCTTTTTTTTTTAAAATGTGAGACTAATCTTCTTTCTTCTCTCTTTGTATCACAGATTTGGTCCCACGAGTATCTTCGCATGATGTCTCCTCAGACACGCGATGCCGACGCCCTTATCATGCCCCAGGGGCTGAAATGGGCGAAGGATAGGGTTGGGAGGAAGACCGGGGCTCATGATTTTGTTTTGTTCAGGAGCATTCTGACGAACCTGAGGGAGGGGCACGTGCACTGGCAGCCGTGGCTCAGGGTCTTGCCTGAGGCTAGGGTGGGGTTGCGAATGTCGGCCGGGTATGACCCGACGAGGCGACTTCTTGATGGTGGGTCAGAGGGTATGGCATGGTATTTGGGAGAGAGAGTGACCCGGCAGTCGATAGCGGCCCCTGGGTTCTTTGTGCCGTTCCCTCCTCCCGTCTCTATGAGGGCCACAGACATGCTTCAGGGCGGCGATCTTACGGCTGCTCGAGCCGGCTTCGGTATCCACGGTTTTTTGGACGACCCGTCAGGTTATGCGGCTTTCCGTGCCGCCAATCTGATGCCGAACTTCCCTCTGATGGAAGTGACTCGGGTGAGTAAACGATTCCTTTATTATTTATGTGAATTTTCTCTTTATTCTTTACCCATGCTTTATTTCTTTTGCTTGCAGCCTGTTCCTGCCGCGGTTCGAGCTCCTGCCTTGCCCGAGTGGGACTGGACTATGTTGACCGTCTCATTCGGAGAGCCCCACTCGACGATGATTCCTCGACTTTCACATGGTGCTCCCACCATACCTCTACATTATGACGTCGTCCCGCGTGCTTATGCGGAGGAGGGCCTAGCGTATGCCCATAGCGTGCGGCAGTGGGTTCTCGGGCGGGAGTGGATGGTAAGAAAATTTATCCCCATTCCTACTTTTGACCGGGATTGTATCTCTTTTTACTGATCTTTATTCCTGGCTCTTGTTTTCAGGCTGAGGGAGCTTGGGCGACTGCTGCGGTTCAGTTGAGGGCCCAGGTATGATCTCCTACCCTTTCCATATTCTTAGTATTCCAAATGTCCTTTCAACAATTTTCTGGACTCATCCCCTCTCTTCCAGATGGAGGAGAACAGAGTCCTGTCTCAGCAGGTGGGACAGCTCCAGCATCGGCTTGAGCAGTTCGGCATCTCTCTCAGCGATGCCCCCGGAGGTAGCGGTGCTGGGCGTGGCGGAGGCGTCGGCGAGGGCACTAGCAGTGGCAGAGGCCGAGGCAGCGGGCGTGGAGAGAGTGGTGGAGGCAGCGGGACTGAGTCAGAGGAGGAGCCTCTTAGGCGCACGACCCGTCAGGCTCGCGGCCGGGGTCGGGGTCGGAGCTGATCCTACTTATATATTTTTTTGTTTTCTTTTGACAGGATTTTTTTATTTTGGTGGATGACTGTATATATATACACATATGCTTTATTTTGATGGTTGCTTCCTTATAGTTGGTAGGATAGATGCTTTGCACTTTTATGTTTTCTTTGCTTACTCACCGTATGTGTGACCATAGCTTGGTCCAACTCTTGCCGTATGTGGGACCATGGCTTGGTCCCGACTTTATTTTGAATGCTCTTGCTTCTTTTATCTTTTGAAAATAAATGAAATGAATGAATGAATGAATGAATGTATTTGTACGTGCTGTATGATGCGCACATTTTTTTATTGCTTCTCAATTAGTTTTCTGTTTGCAGGTGGGCTGATCGTGTTACAAACAGATTCTGGCCAATGAAAAACTTAGAACGGCACTCGGTTAAGCCTCCGCGGCACTCAGTGAGAGCCGCTATGGCAGTCTGTAAATGCCGCAACAGCATTCACTGACTGCCGCGCGGCACTTCATCGAGTGCCGCTGCACTTTATCGAGTGCCGCGGGTAGGTAGACAGCCTTATTCTTCTATTTATATCCCTTCATTCTCAAAGTTCCGCAAAACACTTCTCATTCTTCCTTATCCTCCCCTCAATGGCCCCCATTGGTTCTCAAATCCTCTTCCCATGGATGGATACTCTCTCGGGTATTGACAGACTTAACTTTGAGTGTTTCAGACTGAACGATCTCTTTTCGTTTCGACGGATGAGTTTGAATGAGGGCCTACTTCGGGCTGCCATTCAATGTTGGGCTCCCACTTTCAACGTCTTCCGCTTTGGTTTTCAAGAGATCTGCCCCTTGTTCGAGGAGTTTAGCGCCATTCTCCACACGGATCCTTCTTCTGAATTGATGGTTCCTCAGATTCAGGCCGGGTATGTTCGGGACTTAGCCAGCCTTCTCCGCACGTCTCGTAATGCGGCGGGCTCTTTTGTTCATGACAGGCAAATCGACTTTGAGCGCCTTTCTTCTGTTTACGCTCCCATAGGGGACCCTTACGATGGTGAGTATCAGATCATTCGACGTAGTGCCTTGTCGATTGCTATGCTCTCTTACTTCCTCTCTCGGTCATCTTCGGACACTCTCATACCCATCGCCTGCGGTTTGCGGGGAGATGAAGAGTGCTGTTATGCTAGTCCTTGGTGAAACTCTGATTGGATTGGGCCATGCTCATGCCACTGGAGTCATGTTATCTGCTGGAGCACCTTTTGTCTTGCAGGTTTGGCTCATGGAGCGTTTGGACCTCTTCATTCATGCTTCCCATCTCCGTGGGTCACTTCCTTATGATCGCATGGAGATTCACAGCTTGTTTCAGTCCGCCGATGCGTGGCTTGATTGGCTTCAGGGTCTTTCTCCTAGTGACATCTGCTGGGTTTGTCCGTCGTGGATCCATCGCTCTGTTGCTGTACGCCTCCCAGGGCGACCTGGCATCTGGCTGCCGGGTTTGTACGCTACGACTTTCTACATTCCTGACCGAGTCGTCTGTCAGTTCGGACTTTTGCAAGATGTCACGGACTCTGTGACTGCTGATTTCACCAGGGGGTTCCCTTTGCGTCCTTCTATCGTGAAGGCTTTCATGGAGGCTTGGCCCAACAGAATGGCTGCTCCGTTCCCGAGGATTCCTGCTCTGACTGTGCCTACTACTGAGTATCTGCTAGAGATCCAAACCTTGGCTGCGAGGCGAGCTTGACAGACACATCCATAATCAAGTAGACGAAAACAGGGAAAATGCCTGACATTTTACGAAACTCTTCTGACAGACCCTGCCCACCCTTTGTTTGCGCTTTTGAATGTGATTTTTCTTATTTTTCCTTTTCAAGAAGTGTTGTCATGCTAAATCTAAAGTGTCCACCCTTTCGATTAATCTTTTATGAAGAATTACCCTTTCAATGTCTTAACTTGGCACTTTACTTTGCTTCTTTGCTTTAAACTTTAATCCTTCTATGAATTCTCATTTGCCTTTTTTATAGTACTTATCTCGATAGCCAGATGATCCAAGGGAGGGTTTTGTATCTGGGTTCTTCGGCTTAGCAAACGAAGTTTGCCCCTGGTTTATGACTTTGAAGTGGCTTTGGGCAAACGCTAGTTTGCCCCTAGTTTAGCACCGTTTTTTTTTTTTTTGAAATGACCGAACCAAGTTGGTTGCCTACGTATCCCCTAGCGGGAATCAGGTCAAGCGTAGTTCATCAAGGTAGGAGGCTTCGAAAGAAATGGTTTCAAGCAAAGTATTTCTTGAGGCGATCGAGGTTAATTGGCTGTTTAAATTCAACCCCGTCCAGGTCCATGAGATAGGCCGCCCCTCCGGAAAGGAGGGTCTTAATGATGTACGGCCCGACCCAGTTGGGTTTGAACTTTCCTCTGGGGTCATAAACAGGCACCTTCAGTTCTTTGAGGACCAGGTCACCCTCAGCAAGCTTCCTTGGGCGGACCTTTTTGTTGAAAGCACGAGCTATTCTCTTCTGGTACCCCCGAGTATGGTTTATCGCGGTCAGCCTCTTTTCATCGAGCAGCATCAATTCCTCATACCTTCCCTGTATCCATTCTGATTCTGTCACTTCACATTCTGTTAAGACTCTGAGAGAGGGCATTTCCACCTCGACTGGAATGACTGCTTCCATTCCGTAGACCAGCGAGTATGGCGTAGCACCCGTTGAAGTCCTTACTGACGTCCGATACCCCCATAAAGCAAATGGCAGCTTCTCATGCCAATCCTTATATGTATCTGTCGTCTTCCCCAAGATTGCTTTAACATTCTTATTCGCTGCCTCTACTGCTCCATTCGTCTGGGACCTATACGGGGATGACTGATGGCGAGTGATCTTATACTTTTCTAAGAGCGGGATGACTTCCCCCTGGAAATGACTGCCATGATCGGAGATAAACTCGTTCGGGACTCCGTATCTGCAGATTATGTTCTTCTCAATGAAACTCACCACATCTTTGGCTTTCAAAGTCGCATATGAGGCCGCTTCTACCCATTTTGTAAAATAATCGATCGCCACGATTATATACCGGTGCCCATTGGAAGCCTTTGGAACTATCTCACCGATGATATCAATCCCCCATACGGAAAATGGCCAAGGGGTGGTCATGCTATAGAGCTGCGACGGTGGGGTGTGCATCAGATTTGCATGAATCTGACACTTGTGACACCTTCTAACATATTCACAACAGTCTTTGTCCAAGGTCGTCCAATAGTACCCTTGTCGGATGATCTTCTTCGCCAGCATGTGCCCGTTCATGTGGGGCCCGCATACTCCCTCATGTATTTCCTCCATCATTCTCTTAGCTTCCCTTCCATATAAACACTCCAAATTATACCCGGTGTAGGACTTCTTCCATAGTTTATCCGCGTAGATCACAAATTGAGCAGCAAATCGTCGTATCGCCTTCTTGTCCTTTTTTGAGGCTCCTTCGGGGTATTCTCCTTCTTTAATGAACTTCCACACGTCCACATACCAAGGCGCTTCATCTTCCCTCTCTATGGCTGCGATCATTTCGAATGACGGTTGATTCCTTACTTCTATGGACAGCGGGATCATGGCAATTTTGGAAGGGATTTGGATCATCGAGGCTAAGGTAGCCAAAGAGTCGGCTAGTTGGTTTTCTTCACGAGGGAGGTAGTAAAAGGAAATCTTTCGGAATTGCGCTTTCAGGCTTTCCAGATAGTCATGGTAAGGTCTCAATTTCTCATGCTTTACCCTCCAATCTCCTCGGACCTGGGATATGATCAAGTTGGAATCTCCGAAGACATCAATCCGTCCGACTTTCAAAGCCAAGGCCGCTTCCATCCCAATTATGCAGGCTTCGTACTCCGCGGTATTGTTGGTTGAGTTGTATTTGAGTTTGACAGCTAATGGGGTAGGGACCCCGTCTGGTGCTACGAGAATGATTCCGACCCCGTACCCTAACTGGTTGGCTGCTCCATCAAAGTACATTCTCCACAACTCCTCCTTGACTTCCATTATTCCTTCATCTGGGAACTTGAAGTCTCCCTTGTCCTCAGATTCTACAGCGAGGTCGGCTAATAACTCGGCGACAGCCCTTCCTTTTACGGACTTGGCGGTGATATATCTGATGTCGAACTCAGCCAGCATCATGGTCCAACGGGAAATCCTACTGGTCAAGACGGGTTTTTCGAACAGGTATTTTAATGGGTCCATTCGGGATATCAGGATTATAGGGAAGGCTAGCATGTAGTGGCGGAGGCGACGGGTACACCAAACCAAGGCCCAACAGGCCTTCTCCAAGGGCGGATACTTTAACTCATATCCTACCATTCTCTTGCTTAAGTAGTAAATGGCCTTCTCTACATGCCCCTCTTCTCCTTCTTGGGTCAGTATACATCCCATTGAATCTTCGGATACAGAGAGATAAAGTAACAAAGGTCTCCCAGGCGAAGGTGGCGACAAGACAGGTGGGTTCTGGAGGTAGGTTTTGATTTTGTCGAAGGCTTGTTGACACGGGGTGTCCCAATTGAATCTCTCTCCCTTTCTGAGTAGCTTGAACAGCGGGTCGCAGGTCATGGTGAGCTTTGAGATGAAACGACTTATAAATTGTATTATACCCAGGAACCCTCTCAGTTCTTTCTCATTTCTTGGTGGGTTCATCTCGGTTAAGGCCTTTATTTTGGTAGGGTCCACTTCTATTCCCCTTTGGGTAATGAGAAATCCTAGCAGCTTGCCAGTAGTGACTCCGAACGTGCATTTTTGCAGGTTCATCCTCATCTTGAACTCCCTCAATCTCCCAAAGAACTTTCTCAAAGCCTCTAGGTGCCCTCCCCTCTCCTTGGATTTCACAATCATATCGTCCACATACACCTCTACCTCTTTGTGGATCATGTCGTGCAGTAAAGTGGTGGCAGCCCTTTGATAGGTTGCGCCTGCATTCTTGAGTCCGAATGGCATGACCCTATAGCAATATGTCCCCCACGGAGTGATGAACGTGGTTTTCTCTCTATCCTCGGGAGCCATGAGGATTTGATTATACCCGGAGAACCCATCCATGAAAGATAGAAGTTCATGTCCCGCAGTGTTATCAACCAACACGTCGATGTGGGGTAATGGGAAATCGTCTTTAGGGCTTGCTTTGTTCAAATCCCGAAAATCCACGCAAACCCTAACACGACCATCCTTCTTTGGGACAGGCACAATGTTGGCAATCCACTCAGGATACTCGGTGACCATCAAGAATCCAGCTCTTAATTGCTTTTCAACCTCCTCTTTTACTTTGAGTGCCCATTATGGCCTCATTCGCCTCAATTTTTGTTTTATGGGTTTTGAATTGGGAAAGAGGGGGATGTGGTGTTGGACTATTTTTGGATCGATACCTGGAATATCATTGTAAGACCATGCAAAAACATCTTTGAATTTATTTAACAGACTGATAGTTCTTTACTTTCTTTATTGCTAAGTGTAGAGCCGATGAAGACATTTTGAGGATTGTTCTCATTTCCAAGATTAATTGTTAGGGTGTTCTCAATGATTTTACATGCAGATTCTTTTTCTTTTTCAATTAGTTTTTGCAGTTCAATAGGTATTTCACGATCATCACATTCATCACATTCATTAAGCGCGTTCGAGTAGGCAGAATCAGTCATACTTTCATTGATTTTCTTTGGAGTGATTACAACAGACATAGAAATTGAAAGACGCCTCATTTGGGCCATTACAGACTCTGGGTGTGGGGGGAACCTATCACTAGACTCAAAAACCCACTCCTTCTTGTGCTCTCCTCCCAGGCCAGTAATAAAGCATTCTTCCGGACCTCCTGTCTTGGTGATTTTCTCCATCTCTTCTTCCTCAGCCTTCCCTTCCTCACTTTCTTCACTCTCGGCAGCTTCCTCCACTATGCCCTCGACGTATACACCTTTGGTCTTTCCGGGATCCTCCTTCACGACCTCTGCGTTCCCTTCGCCTAACAGATCTTTCAAGGTAGAACCGTCTAGCGTACCAATCCAGTCCTTCGCAGCAACAGACTTTTCAGGCATTTGCAAAAATGGGTCTTTGTACCGAGAAAATTCGTGGGAGAAGAAGATCTCGAACCCCGGCTTCATGCATTTGTCTTTTTGGTCCATCCATGGTTCTGGGAAACCACAGAAGGGGAAATCCTCTCCTTCCTTCACGAAGTATCCATTGAGAGTCTTTAAGTAAGGGTCTAGTGGCGCATCGAAAGCCTTCTTCTTTGCTCTTAGTTCCTTCTCGATTGGCTGATACCCCAAGCCGTGAGTGTGAGTTTGAGTAGGAATTTTTGGAAACTCCGGCAGGCCCTGAAGGTTCTTTCCCAGTCCTAATCCCAGAAAGAAGCCCATTTTCTTCATGATTCCCGCGACCACTGGACTAGCATACTGATCGAAATGGGGCGGCGGAAACTCTTTCGGCTTTCCCTCTTCTATCACGCTGATGAACTCGAATCCTCCCATTTTCGCTTCATCTTCTTGCAGTTGTAATTCTAGGACCGGTGCACTTGACGACGCTTCAGACGAACGAACCCAACTGTCTCCGAGGATATCACAGACTTTGTTTTCCCAGACATACTTAACTTTTTGATGGATCGTCGATGGTATAGCGCCCAAACTGTCCAACCAAGGCCTTTCCAGCAGCAGATTGAAAGAAGCGGGGATATCGATGACTTGGAACTCAGCTTCTTTGTCCATCGACCCGATAGCGAGATTAAGAAAGATAATGCCCATGACTGCCCTTTGGGTGTTGTCATATGCCCGGACTTTCTGTTGAGACGGCACAAAGGAAGATTCATCTAGGCCCATTTGCTTGGCTGTGCGGAAGGGACATACATTAAGAGCAGACCCGTTGTCAACGAGACAAGCGGGCACGGTGTTCCCTAAACATTCAACGGTGATATACAGTGGCTTGTTGAGCGTGGGTCCTCCCGGAGGTAAGTCATTTGATGAAAAGGTGATAGCCGAAGTCGGAATCTTGCCGATCAATCCTATGAGGTCTTCCGGGGTGGTGTCGATAGACACGTCAGCCTGATTCAGAGCGTCTAAGACCACCTGCCTATGGCGTTTGGAGGCAATCAGCAACCCCCAGACAGTGATGTTAGCCTGAGTCTTCTTCATTTGCTTTAGGACCCGATCCTCTTCTTCTTCCTCGTTCATTTTTCCTTTTCCTTTCTCCAGCTCTCTCCCCGGGTGATCTTCCTCTAATTCATGCGGCTTGAAGTGCCTACCAGATCGAGTCAAATGGTCGATCTCTTCTTTTGCCCAAATGTTGTCGGTTTCTGAAACGGTCTTTGAGCCCTCTTTTGCCTCTTCGTCGCTTTGATACCATAGATCATCCTCCCCTACCCGGCCTATGTTCCGATCGTTGCTTTCTTGGACCCACCAATCTGATTGCCTTGTCACTTCATTTTCCCATATCCCTGGCTTGCTTCTAAGCATGCAGATCCCTGAATTTTCTGGCAACTGATAGAACTTCTTTGGTTCTCCGACTTTTGTGATTAGCTTGGATGGATCGAATGCCGCTTCCTCTACCCTTAAGAAATAAAGACCCCGCGGCGGTGGTACAGCACGATGGTTCGGCAGAGGATTCTTGGTGACATTGGGGGCTTTGACAGGTGGCTCGGATATTACTTTATTGTCAATGAGGTCCTGGATTTCGTGCCTTAATCTCATGCACCGATCCGTCGAGTGGCCCTTTTGTTGATGATACTTGCAGTAGAGATCTCCCTTGAAATGTGGTGGGAGTGGACTCGGCGGGGGTCGAGGTTCTAGCTGACGGAGATGCCCTTTTGCTAACAGCCTGTCGAGGGCGGTTGATAATGATACTCCCAAGTCTGAAAACTTCCTCAGTGGCTTATCCTCCCCTCCTCTTGGATGGTTTCTGGTGATATCGTATTTTTTCTCCGGCTCGCTAAGTGCATTGACATCGGTGGGGCCAAAGTGACCCCCCGAGTGCCCTCCATTTGATCCATAACTGGGTCTTCGATATCGGTTCTGTGGCTCCTCCTTCTTGATTGTTCCTTCTTGAATTGCATCTTCGATTCTCGTCCCTACATCGAATACCTCAGCAAAGGTGTTGATTGACTGAAATCTCATATTTTCTTGATAAACTGGTTGCAGATTTTTCATTAGCATTCGGATCTGGTCTTTCTCAGGCGGCCTTTGTGCCATTTTAGCTGCCTTTCCCCTCCATCGACTCAAATACTCGACGAATGATTCTTTGTTCCCCTGCCTGGTCGTTTCCAAATCTCGGACAGTAACATCCAAATCCTGATTGTACTCGTATTGTGCCACAAATGCCTTAATCACTTCTTCCCATACTCTGGTTTTGCTTGGCTCAAGTGTAAGGTACCATGACAGAGCAGCTCCTGTTAAGGTTTGCTGAAATAGAACAGCCATCATGGTAGTGCTCAGTCCACTAGGCTGAAAAGCTCCTATGCACATTCGGACATGACTGCGGGGATTGCCTGTGCCATCAAACTTATCGAAAACTGGCATTTTGAAACCAGCTGGCAGCGTTTCGTGGACTCCGTCATACAATCCTTCCAGTTCCATCAGATAGGTGTCCACTCCCTGAGCCTTGCGCATTACCCTTTCCAACTTTTCTATCTTCTCGGTCAATAGCTTCTCCTTCTCATCTTTCTCTCTGTCCCTGTTGGCTCTTAGTGCATCATTCCAGTGTGCCTCTTGATCGTCGAACCAATCTCCGTCTCCTCCTCCCAAAGGCGGATCTATAATAGGTGGAAATACATGCGGCGGCGGTCGGCGATTCAGCTCCTCTATCATTCCCATCATGCGGTTCATGTTCTCGGCCTGTCTCCTCATTTGTTCCGCTTGCTGTTCGACTAGTGCCCTTAATCCGGTCATCTCTTTGTTGTTTCTTTCTTCGGCCATGTTAGCATATCCTCTCCTTACAAGTCTTGCCGTAGGATCCCTGAACCACGCTTGATTGGCTATCTTTGCTCCTACAGCAGATTTTAAGTTTTATTATTTTTTTTTTAGAATACCTTTTTACCTTTATTTTAGCAAAAAAAAAAAACTTTTATTTTGTATGTCATGCGGATGCAATGCATGTGTGCGTGTGTGCCTACTCTATATGCCAAAGAAAACGAAAAAATCTAACCCTAACACATAAACACATAAGCACATAAAACCCTTACCCATGTCAAGTATGATGATTTCTCCATTCATTGTGGCCCTCTTTTCCCATCCTTCGAAGTTTTGAAAAATTTTGGGGATTCTTGAAATCCATTTTTGGGAAGCAACTTTAGAAAAGCAGCTTTCAAGAATTTTGGATCATAAGGTGATTGGGTCAAAAATTTCTGTTTTTGAAAAGCATGAATTTTTTGAAATCTTAATTTTGAAATCCCCCAAGTCCTTTGAAAGAGCGGTTTTGAATAAAGGCCGCGGAAATCTTATTCTTCGAAGGCTGATTTTAAAATTCTCAGGGTAGAAGGGTCATGTGATAAGATCATCATCGTACTTTTCATGGGTTTGGATACATACAAGGTCAATGATGCTTAGCTAACGTGATATAAGAAGTGTAATCTTATAATCAAGGTTCGGCATGTTCTCCAAATGTCGTGGAACATGAGGAGAAATTGCTAAAAGGTGATTAAAAGATTATACATCTTTTATCAAGCAAGTGTCGTCATCATCTCAAGTAATCCCCTCAGGGCATACAAAACTTCCTAACACATAACCCTAATCAAGAACTGATTTCCTAAAATTGAAAGGTTCTATAGAAACTACTATGCACAGGCTGGGTTTTGGTCAAATAAGGGACCCTTGACACACACCCGATAGGATGCTTCATATACCAAATCATGGTACGAGATCAAGGGTGATCACACAATCCCATGATGACTTGACCGACCGGGTTGCCCCGAGCCTCCAAGGTCATAGTTCCGTGCAATCGACTGGCTGGACATGCAAGTGAAATGCAACAGGCACACAAAAATTGATTAATTCGATTAAAAGGATGTTTTTCAAGTCTAATCCTCAAGTGAACCCAAAATCAGAATTCTGGTCTGCGAAACCAGAGATTCTGGGTTCGATCCCCAGCAGAGTCACCAGATTGTGGATATCGCATTTTTCTTACCCACAGCTTTTCAAAATCAATTTTTAAAAACAAATGAGTCGCCACTTAATTTTTAAAAGGAAAATTAAGAAACCATTTTGAAAGGAAACTGATCGTTTGCGAAACCAAATATTAACTAGGTCCGGGGATTATGGAATGAGAGAGGAAGGAGCCCGTCGGACTAAAACACCCTCTCTCATCCTATCTTGCGATAGGCCTCTACTCAACATCCTTTTAATCAAATTTATTAATCTAAGCATGCCCTCAACTAATATATATATATATATACATATACATCACAAAAGCATGTCCAAAGGGTGTAAAATTGCAATTGACAAAATACCATTCAAAAAGCCACATAATTCAGGTAGCAAGCGATATGATATGCAATAGAGAACAAGTGAACTTACCCGAGATCCAGCAGCGATAATAAACGTGCAATGCATGCGAAAAAGAAAATCCTAAAAAGAGTCTCTAATCACATATACACATAAGGCAAAACCTAATTCTAAGGTGTCGCGCATTAAGTCGAAAAATCAATAAAAACAAGAAATTAAGATAAACTAAAGAGGAGTTCTAGAAATCGTACCTTAATAGCGCTACAAAACAAAGGGTTAGTCCACATGATATGCAAAATACAATGTTAAAAATGACAATTCTAGATTTCTAGCTTACATCTATCTAATGTAATTAAATCCAAAGCAAATAAGTCTTAATTATAAGTGTCGAATCATATAGATGAGTATGTACATGGACAAGGATAAACTATGAAATACTCTTAAACTTTGAATTCAAGCTCAACTAATCATTATTAAAGCATGGTTTAAGCCCTAAATCATAGAAAAGTCATTTAGACCCTTATTTACAAAGTAAGTCAAATGTGTCATAAAACTCTAAAAATTGCAGAGAGCAGACCAGAACTTAAAAGAAATAAAAAGCATATCTCCCATGGTTTGATCTTGATGATTTTTGGACTCAATATGCCTCTGTGAGTCTAGTTTTCAAATCAAAAAGAAAATCAAAGTTCCAACGGTCGGATCTCCGGGAATATAAAAAAATACTAGACATCACTCAGCACTTTACAACCTTCTGTCCAGAATTCTTGCACGATTTATTAAAAATAGCAAACAAATCCGAATTGCTTTGTTCTTTTTAGGGTCACTTCCTAACACATTAATATTCATAGAAAAAATTATTTGGAGTCACAAACACTTTATTAGAACTCTGATTTAATTGTTTCAAAAGAGTGTCACTGTTCTGAAACTATTCTGAAATTCTGGACAGATTGTATTTGTGTCACAAAACTCATGATCAAACCATGCTAAACATGAAACCACCTTAAAAAAAATTACAGTGGTAGAATATTGTGTTATTGACATTTTCCCGTTGGTTTCACTTGATTTCAACGGTTAGATTTCGAACTAAAAATCTTTGATCAAAAACAGTTTGTGGATTCACTGTTTTTACTTTGCTAGTTCAATTTTTATTTGGTAACTCCAACTATTAAACCATGAATTTGAGTTGAACCAAACCACTTCTCTTACCATTTGATGGCCATTAGAGACTATAAACCTTTATTCTTCATAGATTTCAAATGAAATATGGATACACTTCATGAAATCTATAAGATAAGGAATCTAAACCATGGAGATGGGTTTAGACTCAAAACTACCTTCTCCTACCATTTGATGGTCATTGGAGAGGGAGACATGACTATGACCCATGAGTCCTAAAGGAATATAGAAGGGATTCCTCAAGACATCAAGTTTAGAAGATCCAACTCATGAATATGGACTTGGATCCTCTTATGAAGTGGTGATCAAACTTTGACTCCTATGTGAAGCACAAGCCTACATGGGATTCAAAAGATCATGCTCAAGAGATCAAAAGAGATATTGAAGATCTCCAAGACCTTCAAGAGAATAATATAAACAAGAAAGTGGAATAAAGTAATATGGAGACAAGAGAAACTCCTAAGTTTACTTGGTAAACAAAGAAAATAGTGAAAGATTTTAGGATTAGAGATTTTAAGAGAAGAAAGAAAAAAGCCAATAATCTATGGTTAGAGGATCACCTCCAAATTATCCTCAAAGTTTTCTTTTCTTTGAAGATCTTCAAAGCTCTTCTCTCTAATTCTCTAAACACTCTCTTTTCTCTCTAAAAATGTTGGTGTAATGGAAGTATTTTTTGCATGTGATCTCCCTCCCAATATGTTTCTTGGTGTTCTTCTTGGTCTCCCCCCTTTTAGGAAGATCCCTTCTCTTTTATAAGCAAAATTACCAGGTATTTTTGGTGAATTTCGGAGCAAAAAACAGGTGTAATTCTCTCATTTGTTGGTATAATGTGTACTTTCTGAAATTATGCAGACTGCTGTCCAGCGCGGCAGTCCAAATACTGACGCGGCAGTCCGTGACTGCCGCTGCGGCATTTTATGACTGCCGTTGCGGCACTTCATGACTGCCGCGCGGCATTCATCAAATGCCGGCATTCATCAAATGCCGCGGCAATTAATGGATTGCCGCATTTTTGTCAGTCTTACTTTATCAGTTTTTGTTCTTATTCGCATGCGCATACGTATTGCTCTGCAAAATACAGACTTTAAAAGCGAACGGCAGTCAGAAATCTGTGGCGGCATTCGGTGAACGCCGGAACGGCATTCTCTGACTGCCGCGCGGCACTCAGGGAGTGCCGCGGCAGTCTTCCGTGTGCCGTTTCTGGCTAAGGTTCCCCTTTTAGGTCTTTTCTCTTTTTGAAACAAGTTATTTTTGAAGATCCTTTCCAAAAGTTGTGTTTTATATCTGAATTCTCCTAAATACCTGGTATTTCCCTCTTTCTGTGAAATTTTATCGCGTTTTGGAGAACTTTCTGAAGAGCTTGGAATACTTCGGATTTTTCGGTCATTGTCATCATTGGACGTGGAGGTGACGCTCTCCTAAATCCGACGGCCGGTCAAAATTGGGGTGTCTACACTTACCTAAAGACGCTCAACGGATATTTTATGAAGGAAGGAGAAGATTTCCCCTTTTGCGGCTTCCCAGAACCATGGGTGGTCCAGAAAGTGTGGACACGCGGAATCGGACCACTTCTCTTGTTCGAGATTGTTTTGAAAAGGAATTTGACTTGGATCAAAGAAAAGAAAATGGTCTGTTGAAAACAGATACAGAGTCGCCACTTGGTCTTTAAGGAACCAAGAAACCTAATTTTGACTCACCCAAGCGGATAAGGGCACCGGCCCTTCATAACCAAAGAACTTGGTTCGGAGTTTTGGTACGAGAGAGGAAGGAGCCTTTGTCGCGACTAAAACACCCTCAACTCGCCCCGTCTTTCGACGGGCCTCAATTAGCATCCAAATAATCATCTTATACTATATATGGTTCGACAATTAATACTATGATAGTATATTACATCACATAAGAAACTTGAAATGGAAGATCTAAAGATAAAATATCATTCATAAGATCTAAATCAAATATCATGCAATGTAAAGTGAAAGATCACACAAACAAACCTAGGAAAAATCGTCTAATCATATATCAATTAATCAAGGGTTCGTTAATCTAAAGGGGACATGAATTGTTCTTGGAACAAATAATCAAAGAAATAAAAAAAATGCTTAGCAAGGCTAGAATGATGCATGTTAATCTTTGAGAAGAAGATCTCTCAATCCCCGGGACGGATGAGAAAGGATGATTAGATCAAGGGGGAGCATGAACCGGTGATCGAGTTCATTCCTTATAATCTCCTTAGATTAAGAGTTACAAAAACCCCAAATCTTGCATGAATGCAATGTATGTGTCTAAAAATGTGCAAAGGTTGTAGTGTGTTTTGTGTACATGGATTTCTAGAATGACTTAGAAGTCCAAAATGTGTATGAATGAATGAATGAAATTAACATGGGATGTGTACAAATGTAGTATGGACTACTTCCTAAGATATTAACTAATTTGGAATGCATATAAGCATCAAATCAAAGAATGAAAGTTGAAATGTACTTGCTGTGAATAGTGGACAGAACAGTAGCATGATCTTTTGGAATTTGAAAAGAGGGGTTAGGAATGTTTTCAATGCATGATTTTTTATGGATATGTTCCTTATTGTGTCTAGAACACAACCCAAAAGGACAATCTTGAATAGCTATCACAGATTGAGAGAAATTATATAAACAATAGAGGTCACTCAGAAACAGAGTTCGTACTGTCGACTGAAATGTTAGAAAATCTTATAAACTGAGAACGAATGATCTAGAGGCCCATTTTATACAGAAAGTTTCCTAAGACATTGAATTTTAAGGGAAAAATAAGTTAGGACCACCCCTTTTGGAAAAGTTTTCTGGAAAAGAGGTCGTAGGTTGACCTAGCTGCTGTGACAGCAAAAACAGAATGTTTGGAAGGAATGTTGGGGCCCCAAATGGACCATTTCCAAGTACTTCCAAGTCAAACCAAAAATCATGAGTGTTCTCCAATGAGTTAGGAAGACTTTCCAAGTGGCCTTGTATCCATATGTTAAGTATTGTGTTCTAGAAAAATCTTTGAACTCAACTCACTCACTGTTTTGACTCATTGTTTTGAAGATTTTGGAGAAAACAAAGTTTTGTTTCTTGAAACCAAATGAGAGGGATTGAGAGGGGTTTTGAAATAGGTGTTTTGAAAACATGTTTTCAACACTCAATAAGGATCATAGCCACTTAGAGTACCTACATCAAACTCGTCATTTACGAACCTCCAAGATTGTTGGAGAGATTTATTTTGTTTTTGGACATAACTTCAATACATTCCAAGAATACCTTGGGAGTATTGAGGTTATGGTCATCATCTATCAAACATGTTTTTGAGGTCAAGAGCTACTATCCATGAGGATTCACTCACCCCAAACTTCATGTCATCACTTAGATGATGATGAACTAGTAAGTAAATAAAGAAAATAAAAAGAAATGGGATGAGAAGAGATGAACAATAAATAAACAAGCAAGTAGATGATAATCAATAGATGATATTCATGAAGCATGAGACTTGTAGATTGGTGTATCACTCATATGTAATGACACTAGACATGGAATAAGCTTCCACACTCTTGAATGCTCACTAAAATGGTGGTTGGGAGTATTGAATGTTGAAGTAAATGGAAGTAATGAAGTAAAAACAAAGCTAGAACTCACTTTTGTTTTGAAAAATCAAAGAAGAAAGCTTCTTTTCTCTCCACTCTAACCTTATCTCTACACTTTCTCTCCCAAACTTTCTCTAAACTTGTATTTGACTCCCCCAAAATGAGGAGTAATGGGGTGTTTATATAGGCCAACTTGGGGTGTTTTTGGGATTTAGAAAGTACTCTCATTGGCTCCAAACATCTGAAATCATAAAACTATGTCGTTTTGGCTTTTAATTAATCAAAATGGGACCACAAACTTAATTACAAAAATGGACTGTTCTGGAGGGGAGTGCCGCGGCGGCACTGCTCCTCCCTTCGTCTGGATAATGCTGTTTAGGCCCCCCGAAGTTCCGGTATTCGCGAAAAGGCCCTATTTTGTCCGAAATTCACAGAAAATGCGTACGAACTCCAAATCGAGGTTGTGATATACCGTTGGAAAGGTAATGGAGTCTACTTTACATAAAAAATAGTTCGGGGATAGGTCACTTTCAAAAGTTTTGCGGTATTCGCGATAAAAGCCGATTTGATCGCCATTTTCGCCTTTGGAAATTCATAATAAATTCGTTTTAAATCCAGAAATTATGTGCGATATACCGTTGGAAAGCTATTGACCTCTAGTATCCATGAAAAATATTTGAAAATTGTTTCGGTTCCCCGATTCCAATGTCAAATCTTGGTCAAACCGGTCAAACCTGGGATTCCAGGGAAGTTCTGGGAACCTCTGGGAGCTCCCAGGAGCCAACGTTTTTGCTCGATTCTCTTTTAAAACTTATTTTAATACTTTTCTAATGATTCCGGTGAATTTGGACAATTTCGGTCAAACTTGGTCAAACTTCGGTCAAACCTGGTCAAATCTCGGTCAAACCTGGTCAAACCTTGGTCAAACCGGTCAACGGGGACTTTCGGGGAACCTCCGGGACTTCCGGGGGTCTCTGGGAGCTGACGATTTCTTCCGGTTTTATTTAAAAACTCATTTTATCAGTTTTCTTACGACGTAGCATGTTTTCAGAACTTTGGGACCAAATCTGGGAGTTTTCGAGCTTTCAGGGGCATTTTGGTCATTCTGAGCATTCTGAGAGATAGAGCTGACTTCCGAGAGTCATTTTGAGTCTTTTACGATCATTTCAAATCACCAAGCTATGGGTCTCCTAAATCTGATAGCCGACAAAATGGGGTGTCTACAGTTTGCCCCTCTTTGGCATGAACTTGCGAGGCAACGCATGTCGCAAGCGAGTGCCAAAGTTTTGAAGAGACAGGACTTTTTGGAGGCTATAGATTTAGGACAAACAGCGTTGCAAAAGATGGAAGGATGATGCTGGTCGTGCTCCGCGTGAGCTGCCTACGTATCCCAAGGGGAATCAGGCCAGGACGTAGTTCAGGACACAAAGGGATAAATCACATATGCACATACACAACAATCAGGCGGATGCTATGCTATATGAGGATGATATGCTGTGTGTGGATGTGATATGATCTCATACATGAGTCCTATCATGCCTAGATTTCTGATCCTAGAATAAGCAGGTGCCATGGGGTATGCCACTCTGAGTGGGCTGGTGTTGTGTTTGCGATTGTGACGTGGTGGGCGACTCAGATAAGGGCATTGAAGTCTAGAAGACTCCGGGTTCAGGGGCAAACTTCTGGAAGTGTGCTTCGTAAACAAACGTAATTGGGTGTGGGGTCTCAGAGGACTATGATCGAAGATGTCTTTTGGCAAATAATCGACGGACACAGGGGCCCTGGAAATTAAGAGACTGACATAGAAGTCACGGGACGAACGTGAAATCCTGGGACGTCCTATGATGAACATGGAGGCCCCAATGGTGTGATGAGAGCGATGGACCGACGATGTTTGCATCAAGATGACGAGTCGACAATGGACTACTGACGGTGTATAAATCCGCTGAGGATTAATCTGAATCTGCTGGGGATGAAGCGATACTTTCTAGGATCTCTCTTCAACTGCTCCTTTTGATCGAATCTTTCGGGCCTGTCAGGGTCTCCGGGAACTGGCATCTGTCTGCTTTTGTCCTCGGGGGATGATGCAGGGTTCTCGGGGAATCTCTTTTGGTGCTCAATCCAAGAGAGCCTGTCAGGGCCTCTGGGAGCTAGTATCTGTCTGCTTTTGTCCTCGGAGGATGACGCAGGGTTCTCGGGGAATCTCTTTCGGTGCTCAATCCAAGAGAGCCTGTCAGGGCCTCTGGGAGCTAGTATCTGTCTGCTTTTGTCCTCGGAGGATGACGCAGGGTTCTCGGGGAATCTCTTTTGGTGCTCAATCCAAGAGAGCCTGTCAGGGCCTCTGGGAGCTAGTATCTATCTGCTTTTGTCCTCGGAAGATGACGCAGGGTTCTCGGGGAATCTCTTTCGGTGCTCAATCCAAGAGAGCCTATCAGGGCCTCTGGGAGCTAGTATCTGTCTGCTTTTGTCCTCGGAGGATGACGCAGTGTTCTCGGGGAATCTCTTTCGGTGCCCAATCCAAGAGAGCCTGTCAGGGCCTCTGGGAGCTAGTATCTGTCTGCTTTTGTCCTCGGAGGATGACGCAGGGTTCTCGGGGAATCTCTTTTCTTGTTTATTTGGTGCTTTAGCTAAAAACCAGGATCCGTTACCAAAATTCTCGCGTTTGATCGAAATTTGCGACGGCTGTCCTGAAACAGCCGATTCGGGTCTTCGGGAGCCGATTTTTCCTAGTTTTTGCCTGCTGGAAGTAGTTCTGACAACTTTTAATCCGCTTGGGGTAAAAACCTCATAAATCTTGACTGGAATGGGCCATCGGGGCTGATCGGGGCCAAAAATGGGCTGAAAAAGGCCAAAACGGGCCAAAACGGGGCAAAACGGAGCAAAACGGAGCGACGCGGGGCCCACGGGGAGCAGTGCCGCGGCGGCACTGGGTGGCCGGACTTCATCTTCTTATATTTCAGGTTTTTGAGCTCTTGAAGCTCATTCTTGGCCACTTTGAGGTGTTTTTGAAGCCAAAATTCACCAAAACGCAGCTTGTGCGTGCTCAGGTGAGTAATCTTTCCCCGTAGTTGGATTTTTGATTGGTGTTTTGGTTTGCCCAAATTTTCAAGAAGAAAGTTTAAATGTGACTTCTATTTTTCTTGTAGATCCATGGCTTCGAGCTCAAGGAGACCGTCTAAGAAGGCCAAAGGACGGATGAAGGCCGAGATGCACACCCCGGACGTGATTTTGCGGGACCCCCAACACCATCTTTCGGCCGCAGCTCTAGCGAGCTTGGTATGTGAAACTTTCGACATTGTAGGACCACTTTTATGTACTATGCTAGTTTTGTGAGCCGTAGCGTACACTTAGAGACTGTTAGAAGTTCGACTTGTGCTCAAATGTTGATTTTGTGAATTTTGCTCTCGGGTCGTGAATAGTGATTTTGTGCATCTTTTGTCGCCTTTGTTGTGTGCAGGTGCCGGAAGTGGCATTGAAAGGCCATGGTAGCCTTGCCCATGCTTTTTTGTGGTATACTCAACTCTCGCCTACCGTCAAGAGGATGGTTGACGATGCCGGGTTTGGAGGTTTCGTCCGCTTGGTTTCAAAAAGTAGCAATGATTTGGCTCACTTCTATGCACTGGCTGAGAGGTGGTGGGACACCACCAACACTTTTCACCTGCCGTTTGGTGAGATGACTATGATGCCCTTTGATTTCTCCATGATCACGGGTTTGAGGGTTGGCGGGAAGCACCTGGTTCTGGATTATTTTTATGAGATTGATCCGGAGGCGGTGGAGATGCTGATTGGGGCTGTTCCCCCTAACCTGGAGAGGCATTGGTTTCCTTGCGGCTGGCTTTACCGGGCCTATGGCAGAGGGAATCACAACCTGAACAATTCCCAGCTCTTGAGGGTGTATCTTTTGTATGTCCTTGGTTGCTCAATCTTTGCGACGCGGAATGACCGGGTGAGCCTGAGGCTCCTTTCTTGCCTGGCGACCATTGATGAGATCCCCTCCTACAACTGGGGCGGTGCTGCCCTGGCCCATCTCTACAAGCATATGGGGGAGGTCTCTCGGGGCAATGTTAAATCTACTGGGGGATTCTGGCGAGCTTGGGAGGTATGCACTGCTTCTTCTTTTATTTTCCATCTTTTTGATTTTCATACTTGTTCTGATTTCTCCTTTGTCTGTGCAGCTTTGGAGTTTTGAATACTTGAAGATGTTGGCTCCCTCCCTAGCAGACGAGTCAGGCGAGGATGAGGATGGTATGGCTCCTGTGCCTCTATTCCCACGAGGCTTGAGATGGCGGAGGGACGTTGTTGGGGTGAAGAGCGGGGCCCATCGGATTGTTTTGCTTCGGAACTTCTTAACTGGGTTGACAGCCTCTAGTGTTGATTGGACGCCTTGGGAGGGCGTCGCTTATGCCGCCACTGAGGAGATACAAGCGGTTAAATCTCTTACCTCTTGCCGCCTTCTGCTGGAGAGTATTGAGTGCAGGCAGTGGTTCCTTGGTGAGCGGGTGTCTCGGCAGGTGGTTGGTGGTTCCCAGTATCGCGTCCCTCATGATCCTCCTGTGATGGATGCTAGTGACCTTTCTGGAGATGCTCTGCTGGCGGCTTTAGCTGGCACCGATGTTTGGGACCATTTTCTTTCTGAGACCGGTTATGAGGCTTACCGTGGCCGTTTCCTAATGCCTAACTTCCCACTCCTGGAGGTGAGTTCTTTTTTGTATTTCTGTTTATATTCATTGCCCATGTTTTTGATCTATCTTTTCCTAACTTATTCTGTGCCTGCAGCTTCGCGAGATGTACAGGGGACAGGCTCCTCAGGCTCCCGACCCTATCCCCCCTTGGAATTGGACCGTCAATGTTCTAGGCGCTGATGGCACTCCCCAAATGATGGAGGTGCCGCGAGTCACATGTGGGTACCCTACTCAGCCAGCGGGCGTCCTCAACGTTCCTTGGAGTTACGCTGAGGAGGGTCACGCCTTGGCGGCTAGCCTACGGTCCCTGGTCCTTACACGAGACCACCGGGTATGTCTCTAATTTTGCACTTTCTTAAGGTTACAAGGTTCTAACCCTGGATTTTTTATTTTGACAGATGGATGGTATGCGGCAATTTGCCGCCAATCAGATGGCGTCCTTGGTAAGTCTCTGACTCGACTCTGTTTTTGTACCTTCTTTTTTTTTTTTTTTTTTGTTGTTCCCTTACTGATTGCCTTCATTTTTATTTGTGTGTGCAGTACTGTGGAGGCGGGGCTGGCTCATCGAGGACTGGTCCAAGATGTAGAGGTGGTAGGAGGAGGCCGTCGCCGACGTACACTCCGGGCGGTCCGACGGAGGACGAAGAAGAGGAGGACTGAGGCTTCCCAAGCGGGAATTATTATTTTATTTTCTTTTCCTGTTTTCGATTGGGTTGTACTGAGGATATGATTATTCGGATAGTGTAGGACGATGTGTAGCACAATTTGTGACCTTCTGACAGAGTATTATGATGTTTTGCCTCCTAGGCCGGATATCTTCCGGTTTAGAGGCGCAGTTGTGTGCTTGTTGATATATGTGCATTGTGATTGCTGGATGTTACTGCGATGGGCAGTTTTGTGATAGTGAGTGCTTTTGCCTTGCAGGTGGGATAGTCCGTGAAACGGGGAGGTGCTGCCGAAATTTTGAGTTTTGCTAGAGCCGCGACAGAAAATATGGCTTTGTATGATCCCGCCCACCTCATAGCTTGGCTGAACATTACGGATGGCGTGGAGCGGATCAACCTCTTTAGCTACGGCTTGACCGAGCTATTCTCTCTTTGCCAGATGACCTTGAACACTGAGTTCTTGCGTGCTGCCATTGGTCACTGGGACCCGGTGAATCATGTCTTCAACTTCAATGGCCTTGAGATATGCCCTGTGTTTGAGGAGTTCTGCGCTATTCTTGGCTATGATTCTGACTCTGACTTGATTCTCCCTTCTGCTGATACCCTCAGCCCTACGCGAGCCTTGGCTGAATACCTGAATTGCTCTGTCACTATTTCTCGCCGGCTGATTCAAGGTGAGGTTCTCAACATTGCTTCTATTATTGCCCGGTATGCCAGTCCTGGGAATCCCAGCGTGTATGATGCTTCCCGTGGGGCCGCTTTGATATTGTGCATGACTTCGCACTTCCTGTTCTCGAGCACTTCCATTGACTTGGTGCATGTGTGCCTCGGGCTGAAACTTAGCAGGAATCCCATGGCCATGGTTCTAGCTGAAACTTTGAATGGTTTGGACAATGCCTTCATCCAAGGGACTCCTCTTCTTTCTGGGGCGCCTTTGGTGTTACAGGCTTGGCTTTACGAGCGCCTTCAGCTGTG
Organism: Hydrangea macrophylla; assembly: GCA_033977485.1. Taxonomy (NCBI): domain Eukaryota; kingdom Viridiplantae; phylum Streptophyta; class Magnoliopsida; order Cornales; family Hydrangeaceae; genus Hydrangea; species Hydrangea macrophylla. Next base: position 65,381,463 of record CM066997.1, read on the forward strand.
GACGGGTCGTATACCACCAGTTTACTTCCGTCGAGCCATGCTTCATTCTTACTATACCTTCGCCGATTGGGTGGGCATGATGAGCACCTTATCTGAGGCTGACATTTGCTGGATCGTGAGGCGTTGGGGCCTCTATGCTATCACCACGAGCCTCAGGGGTCACCAGAGAGTGTGGTTGATGGGTCTGAGAGAGAGTTCTTTCTATCATCCTCGCCGTTTGGCCCGACAGTATGGACAGGTTCAGGAGGTTCCCCGGGGGTTTACTGAGAGGGTCTTTGCTTCCAGGATCAGAGCTACCACTATTGCTGCTTTTATTGATGGTTGGACTGACCGAGTAAAGGCCTACTTCTAAAGACCTTTGAAGAAATAAAAGACACTAAGACAAAACTAGTCCTGACTGATTTTGCTCATTCCTCCAAGTGTCTTTGAACATGTGGTTGCTTTTTGAAAGACTTTTATTTCTTTGATTATTCCTGCTTATGTAATATTCAAAGTTTGTTTATCGGTGAACCTTGGTTATTTTGGGAATCTCATTTTATGCATTTTAGCTTTCTGAAAACATGTTGTAACTTGAGATTTCAATTTAGTTGTTGCTTTTGGTACTTGCTTGAGCATGCTGGGGTTGTTAGAGGCAAACGAGGCGGGTAGCCGAAGTTTGCCCGTAGTTTGGGATATATATGGTTGTGAGGCAAACGAGGTAGATGACCGACGTTTGCCCCTAGTTTAGAAGAGGTTCAGGCAAACGAGGCGAGTGGCCGAAGTTTGCCCCTAGTATGGAGGGTGGTTTGTTTTTTTTTTTTTTTTTTTTTTTTTTTTTGGGTTATGGTAAGGACCGCGACTTTATTTTTCTCACGTGCTCATAATTTTTGCCTAGGCACCAAGGAGGTGACCTAGCGAGCTACTTTCTCTCTTTTGTTATTGCTCACTTTGGATTTAGCTCTAATTTTTGCCTAGGCATCCTTTCGGATTTTCAACCTAGCGAACCATCCTTCTTTTTCTTTTTGAAAGTCTGCCTACGTACCTCCGAGCGGGGATCAGGTCCAACGTAGTTCAGGCCAAGGCTTGAAAAGAATGGTTATTTTTGTTGGTGGAGCGACCGAACCGATGTGGTTGCCTACGTATCCCCGAGCGGGAATCAGGTCGAGCGTAGTTAAAGGCAAGGCTTGAAAGGAAAGGTTATTGGATAGTCAAGCATAGTACTTTTTGAGGCGATCCATGTTGATCGGTTCTTTGAATTCGACACCATCGAGGTCCATGAGATAAGTTGCTCCTCCGGAAAGAACAGTCTTGACGATATAAGGGCCGACCCATTTTGGCTTAAACTTCCCACGGGGATCAAAGATCGGAGCTCGCAACTCCTTAAGGACAAGGTCGCCCTTGACAATCTTCCTTGGACGAACTCTTTTGCTGAAAGCACGGGCTATTCTCCTCTGATAGATTCGGACATGGTCGACCGCCGCTAGACGTTTTTCATCTATGAGGGCCAATTCTTCATACCTTTCTCTCAACCAATCTGATTCCGAAATTTCACACTCTGCCATTACGCGTAGGGATGGTAATTCTATCTCCACCGGAAGTACCGCTTCCATCCCGTACACTAGTGAGTAAGGAGTCGCTCCTGTGGACGTCCTTATCGATGTTCTGTATCCCCAAAGTGCAAATGGTAGCTTTTCATGCCAGTCTTTGTAGGTATCAGCTAATTTTTGCAGTATGGCCTTGACATTCTTATTCGCAGCTTCGACTGCCCCATTGGTCTGTGGTCGGTACGGCGACGACTTGTGATAGGTGATTTTGTATTCCTCGAACAGATCCCTGACTTCTGCCTTGAAATGACTTCCGTTGTCCGAAATAATCTCATGGGGAACTCCATAACGGCAAATGAGATTTCTCTTGATGAATTTGGCCACTTCCTTGGCCCCCAACTTGGTGTAGGATGCAGCTTCTACCCATTTTGTGAAGTAGTCTATGGCTACCAGGATGTACCGATTTCCATTTTAGGCTTTCGGAATGATTTCTCCAATGATGTCGATTCCCCAGGTTGAGAATGGCCAAGGTGAAGTCATGCTGTACAAAAGGGATGGTGGTACATGCATCATATTTGCATGAATCTGGCACTTGTGACACTTTCTCACGTATTCGCAACAATCTTTTTCCAATGTTGTCCAGTAGTACCCTTGTCTCACGATTTTCTTGGCCAGCATGTGGCCGTTCATGTGTGAGCCGCATACCCCTTCGTGTATTTCTTCCATCATTCTTCTGGAGCTCTTCCCAAACAAGCAAGTCAGGTTGTGACCGTTGTATCCTTTCTTCAGCAGTTTCCCACCGCAAATGATGAATTGCGCTGCGAATCTTCGAATTGCCCTTTTGTCTCTCTCGGTGGATTCTTGGGGGAACGTCCCTTTTTCTATGAAATCCCAGACATCCTGATACCATGGCGCTTCATTCTCTTCTTCTTCGACTGTGGCGATTATGTTGAACGAAGGCTCGTACCTCTGCTCAATTACCAAAGGCATCATCCTGACTCCCACAGGAATTTTAATCATTGAAGCTAGAGTGGCCAAGGAATCTGCCAGCTGGTTCTCTTCCCTGGGCAAGTAGAGGAATGTGATACTTTCGAACTGCCTCTTGAGTTGGTCGAGACGATCATGATAGGGCTTCAACCTTTCTTCTTTTACTTTCCATTCTCCTCTGGCTTGTGATATGATGAGGTTTGAATCCCCGAAGACATCCAACCTCCGAACTTTCAGCTCTAAGGCTGCTTCCATTCCCAGAATGCATGCTTCATACTCAGCAGTGTTGTTGGTGGAGTTATAATTGAGCTTGACTGCTAACGGAGTATGGTCCCCACTCGGCGATACTAGGATCATCCCTACTCCGTATCCCTTCATGTTGGTTGCTCCATCGAAGTACAACTTCCACTGTTCTTCCTTGATTTCCATGATGCTCTCGTCTGGAAACGGAAAGTCCCCACTTTCTTCGGAATCAACGGCATGTTCTGCGAGATGCTCAGCTATGGTTCTCCCCTTTACCGACTTGCTCGTAACATACTTGATATCGAATTCGGATAATAGAAGTAACCAACGGGATATACGACCGGTCAGGGCGGGTTTTTCGAGAAGGTATTTTAGAGGATCCATGCGGGATATGAGCACAACCGGAAAGGCCAGCATGTAGTGCCTTAGTCGGCGAGTGCACCAAACCAAGGCCCAACATGTTTTTTCGAGGGTAGAATAGTTGAGCTCATACCCAGTCATCCTCTTGCTGAGGTAATATATGGCTTTTTTCGGAGTGGCTTTCTTCTCCTTCTTGGGCTAGCATGCAACCCATGGCATTTTCGGAGACAGACAGGTAAAGGAATAAGGGCTTATGAGGAGTGGGTGGTGAAAGGACAGGTGGATTTTGAAGGTAGGCTTTTATTTTGTCGAAAGCGGCTTGGCATTGGTCATCTCACTGGAACTTCTCCCCTTTTCTCAACAATCGGAACAGAGGATCGCATGTAGCTGTGAGCTTAGAAATGAAGCGGCTGATGAACTGGATTCTTCCGAGGAACCCCCTTACTTCTTTTTCATTTTGTGGTGGCGTCATTTCGAGGATTGCCTTGATCTTAGAGGGGTCCACCTCTATTCCCCTTTGTGTGATGAGAAAACCCAGGAGTTTGCCGGAGGTTACGCCGAAAGTGCATTTCTTTGGATTCAGCCTCATCTTGTATTTGCGCAGCCTTTCGAAGAACTTTTCCAGCGCTACCAGGTGTCCTTCTCTATCCTTGGATTTTACAATCATGTCGTCTACGTATACTTCTACCTCTTTGTGAATCATATCATGCAGCAGAGTGGTGGCAGCTCTTTGGTAAGTCGCCCCCGCGTTCTTGAGTCCAAAGGGCATTACTCTATAACAGTAGGTTCCCCAAGGGGTGGTGAATGTCGTCTTTTCTCGATCTTCTGGCACCATTAGAATCTGATTGTACCCTGAGAAGCCATCCATTAAAGACAATAGCTCATGTCCCGCGGTGTTATCTACCAAGACGTCGATGTGGGGAAGCGGGAAGTCATCCTTGGGACTGGCCTTGTTCAGATCACGAAAGTCGACGCACACACGAACTTTTCCATCCTTCTTCGGGACTGGCACGATATTGGCAACCCATTCCGGGTATTCGGTGACAATGATGAATCCTGCCTTGAACTGCTTCTCCACCTCTTCTTTAACCTTGAGTGCCCATTCCGGTCTCATGCGCCTCAGTTTCTGCTTGACAGGTTTAGAATTAGGGAGGAGAGGAATATGATGTTGGACGATGTCGGGATCGACCCCAGGCATGTCTTCGTAAGACCAAGCAAAAACATCTTTGAACTCTTTTAGCAAGAGGGTTAATTTTTCTTTTTCTTCTTTATTAAGGGTTGAGCCAATTTGCACAATCTGTGGATTATCTATTTCACCTAAGTTAACTGATAAAGTATCTTCGATTATTTCATAAGCAGGTGGTTTTTCAATTAGTTGCTTTAGTTCGATTGGGAGATCCTCGGAGGGATCTGTGCATTCACAAGTGTCAGACACAGAGGAGTAAGCAGAATCGTCTTTCATTTCATTCATGACAGGTGGAGTGATTACATTGGATAGTGGTGGGCTTACAGCAGCCGACTCCAGTATAGAATCGATAACCGGTAGTACAGACTTTGGGGGAATAGGGGATTGGGAGACACAGACAGATGACTCTACAGCCTGGTTGCTCAGACCCTCCTCAGTTGGCTTGATCTGATCATCTTGGCTCTTGGCCCTCTTTTCTTCCTCCTCCTCAGTGGATTCCTCCCACATCTTTTTGATCGCCTCAGTGTCAAGGTATTTTAACCAGTCTTCCTCTGGGGTCTTTTCAACTTCTTCGGGATAGAACGGGTCTTGATAAGGGGGCCTCTCGCAGTCAGCGAAGATTTCAAGCCTGGGGTGCCTTCTCCCAGTGGTTTGATGGACCCAGGGTTCGGGGAACCCAAAGTAAGGGAAATCATCCCCTTCTTTGACGAATTGTCCATTCAAAGTCTTGCGGTATGGCGGGAGACCCTTCACCCTCTTCTTCCATGGCCTTTGTAGCTCGGCGTCTTCATCAGTGGGCTTGTACCCCAACCCGAAAGTGCCTTGTTGCCCTTTGATCTGCGGGAATTCCCGAATTCCTTGCTGGCGTCGACCCAACCCCATTCCGGGGAAGTAGTTCATCTTGCGGACAATGTTGACGACTGCGGAGTGGACCTCAGGGAATCGGTCTTCGTCTTTGATCATATGAACTTCTTCCATGAAGAATCCTCCGATTTCTCCTTCTTCCAGCCCAGGTATTTGGACTTCAAAAATGGGAGCGTAATTTGGGAAAGCCTCACTACCCCAACTATTACCGAGGATGATCTTTACCTCCCTCTCATGAATGTACTTGATCATTTGATGCACAGTGGATGATACAGCTTTGTTGCCGTGAAACCAGGGTCTTCCAATTAGCAGATTGAACGAGGCAGGTATGTCCATGACTTGAAAAATCTCGGTGCTCACCAAAGATCCTACCCGGATTTGGAGAGAAACAGTTCCCATCACATTTCTTCTAGTGTTGTCGTAGGCTCTCACGGATTGCACAGATGGCGTAATGTCAAGGATATTGACCCCCAAAGCAGTGGCAGTTCTTAAGGCACAAACATTCAAAGCAGAACCTGTATCGACTAGACAAAACGGCACCTGTTGTTCCTTACATCCAACAGTAATGTATAACGCCTTGTTATGCGCGGATCCCTCTTGCGTCAGGTCCTCATCGGAGAATGTAATGATGGGGTCGGGGATAAGTGCACCCAAGAAAGCTACCATGTCCTCCGGCGCGGCGTCGATGGGGACTTCAATCCCAGCCAAGGCATTTAACACGGCTTGCCTGTGCTTATAGGATGTCACCATAATATCCCACATCGAGAGATGTGCTTGGGTTTTCTTTAGCTGCTTGATCAGCTCATTGTCTTCTTCGATGACCTCATCCATCTTGCCCTTCCCCTTGTCTTTAACTGGACCTTTTTCGATGGCTTCGGTGGCAGGCTGATAATGACGGCCTGACCTGGTTAGGTGATCAATCTCGGCAGGAGTAGGCCCTTCTACAGTCCCATCCTTCTTAAACCAATCACAATCAGTTCCCACAAATGGCTTTTCTGGCTCGTTCCAGATGGAAGCATCACTCTCGTCGTTAGGGTCATACCATTTGAGGTCTACCGCCCCTAGGTCATGCTCTTCCAGGAAGAACAAGTCCTGCTCGTCGTCAAGCTGCTGCTGCCACTCGTCATTCTCCCCTCCGATCAGATGAATCCCCTCAGAATCTGGGATGTCAATGCAAAGCAAGGGTTGTCCTAGGGGGGTGATATAAGTAGCAGGGTTGAAGGGTACAGGACTGGACTCAATGAGGTTGACATTTTGGTGGTTTGGTAGGGGATTTTGGGTGATATGAGGCTGCTTTGGTGGTGGCTCGATGATATTCTGGTCGATGAGGTCTTGGATGTCATGGCGGAGGCGCATGCAATCATCAGTGTTATGGCCGGGGGCTTGGTGGTAAGTACATCACTTGGACATATCGCAGTTAGGCGGGAGCGGGGTATTTCGAGGCTGGAGTAATTGGAGATGGCCTTTTTTGAGGAAGCGATCTAGGGCTGAGGAGAGAGAGATTTCTAGCTTGGCAAAATTGCGAGGGGGCTTTTTCTGGAAAGGGCGGTTAGAGGAATTTGCCTGGTTGGAGGGTTGGTATGGCCTTGGAGGATATGCCATGGGTTGGCCGCTAAGGGCATTGACATCCGGGGGATTCCGGGAGTAGTTGGGCCTTCTTGGCTGACTCGGAGGGTCTTCCTTTTTGATCTTCCCCTCCCTGATAGCATCTTCGATTCGGGTTCCAACTTCAAACAACTCCTCAAAGGTGGAGATGGACTGGTAGAATAATTTCTCATGATAGAGCGGCTGCAGATTCCGGATGAGCATCCTTACCTGTTCTTTCTCGATTGGCCGGTGGGTCATTTGGGCTACCTTGTTCCTCCATCTGCTCAGAAATGCAGCGAAGGATTCATTGTTGCTTTGCCGGGTTGTTTCCAAATCCCTGACGGTGACGTCCAGCTCTTGATTGTAAGAGTAATGATCGACGAAGACTCGAACAATGTCCTCCCAGGCCCGGATTTTGGAGGCTTCCAAGGTTAAGAACCACGATAGTGCAGATTTTGCCAGAGTTTGCGGGAATAGCATCGCGATGTGCTCGTGGGTGCAACCCATGGACTGGAAGATACTCATACATAGCTTCACGTGGCTTTTCGGGTTTCCCGTTCCATCAAAGCGATCGATGGCAGGCATTTTGAAATCCTCTGGCAGTTTCAGCTTGACAGGCTCGAAGAGGCCTTCCAGATCTAACATGTAATCGTCGATACCCTTGCTTTTCCTGAGTACGCTTTCCAGATCTAACATGTAATCGTCGAAACCCGGGCGGAGGTTGCGGTCGCCGCTGCTTTAGTTCTTCCATGAACTTCAAAACCTGGGCCAGGCTGTCGGACTGCTGGCTTATGGTCGCTCCCAATTCAGTAACCTTGTTTTCCAACTCTTCCCTATTCATGCTGACGTAAGCTGTCGGACTGATTCTGATTAACCGATTATCCGCACTCCTGACCCACGAATAAGACCCTGACTGCTGACCTTGGGAATCTATACTGACCTGACAGATTTTGAAAGGGCTAGATTAGATCTTTGACAGTGGCGACTTTAGGCAGACAAAGAAAGTGATGTGGACCGACTCGAAACAGCGCGTGCAGATTGATGGGGAATAGTGCATGCGAATGGGACAAACATGCGGATGTAAGCCCTAATCTATATGATGCTCCTATTTCTAACAGATAGCAGCTAAACAAGTAAGGCCCTAGCCATACAGAGTGTGCTAACCTTACTTTCTAGTATGATCACCAAGGGATAACATGGATTTCCAAGATACTTCGGGAATTTTGGACAGAGTTTCTAGGAGAAACTGGTCAATATGGTCATACCTAGGATATTTGGGCAGAGTTTCTGGGAGAAACTGGTTAATGTGGTTATATCTGGGATATTTGGACAGAGTTTCTGGGAGAAACTGGTTAATGTGGTTATATCTGGGATATCTGGACAGAGTTTCTGGTTAATGTGGTTATATCTGGGATATTCGGACAGAGTTTCTGGGAGAAACTGGTTAATGTGGTTATATCTGGGATATCTGGACAGAGTTTCTGGGAAAAACTGGTAAGTACGGTTATAGTGATCATACTTTCTAGCAGGTTTTCATACTCCTATGTCTCAAGACCGACAAACAAGGTTTGCGGTGTATATCTTCGCGAGCATGGAGCAGACATCCTTGTCATGATGCTTAGGCAGGTCAACTCAATGTGACTACATGTGAGTGATTGCCTTGGGAATCATAAGAAAGAGGTTCTGTTCTATGCCACATAAGCGTCTACACCGCGCAGGTAATCCCGTCAGGGCATACAACAGTTATATCACATTGTCCTATCTGGAAAGATAAATGAACAGTCCTATGAAAGGTTCTACAGGAATCTATATGCAAAGGCTGGGTTTAGTCAAAGAGGGTCCGTTGACGAGAGTTCCAATATACCGTCAGGGAGACAGTACGGAGGTTTTTACTCTTTTTGATATACCTTAGAAGGTACAGTATCAACGGTGACTTGTGCCCTGGCACAGCAAGACCTGAACAATGTCAGCGCCGCGTTTCAGACACAGTTGGAGGGGGAAAATGCAAGAGTGCAATGCGGTGAACCAAACACAGTAAAAAGATGATTTTAAGGATGCTTCTTATGAGTCAAACCTCTGTATTATTTTGTTTTTAAAATAAAAATCCCCAGTGGAGTCGCCAGATTGTGGACACGCGGAATCGGACCACTTCTCTTGTTCGAGATTGTTTTGAAAAGGAATTTGACTTGGATCAAAGAAAAGAAAATGGTCTGTTGAAAACAGATACAGAGTCGCCACTTGGTCTTTAAGGAACCAAGAAACCTAATTTTGACTCACCCAAGCGGATAAGGGCACCGGCCCTTCATAACCAAAGAACTTGGTTCGGGGTTTTGGTACGAGAGAGGAAGGAGACTTTGTCGCGACTAAAACACCCTCAACTCGCCCCGTCTTTCGACGGGCCTCAATTAGCATCCAAATAATCATCTTATACTATATATGGTTCGACAATTAATACTATGATAGTATATTACATCACATAAGAAACTTGAAATGGAAGATCTAAAGATAAAATATCATTCATAAGATCTAAATCAAATATCATGCAATGTAAAGTGAAAGATCACACAAACAAACCTAGGAAAAATCGTCTAATCATATATCAATTAATCAAGGGTTCGCTAATCTAAAGGGGACATGAATTGTTCTTGGAACAAATAATCAAAGAAATAAAAAAAATGCTTAGCAAGGCTAGAATGATGCATGTTAATCTTTGAGAAGAAGATCTCTCAATCCCCGGGACGGATGAGAAAGGATGATTAGATCAAGGGGGAGCATGAACGGGTGATCGAGTTCATTCCTTATAATCTCCTTAGATTAAGAGTTACAAAAACCCCAAATCTTGCATGAATGCAATGTATGTGTCTAAAAATGTGCAAAGGTTGTAGTGTGTTTTGTGTACATGGATTTCTAGAATGACTTAGAAGTCCAAAATGTGTATGAATGAATGAATGAAATTAACATGGGATGTGTAAAAATGTAGTATGGACTACTTCCTAAGATATGAACTAATTTGGAATGCATATGAGCATCAAATCAAAGAATGAAAGTTGAAATGTACTTGCTGTGAATAGTGGACAGAACAGTAGCATGATCTTTTGGAATTTGAAAAGAGGGGTTAGGAATGTTTTCAATGCATTATTTTTTATGGCGATGTTCCTTATTGTGTCTAGAACACAACCCAAAAGGCCAATCTTGAATATCTATCAGATATTAAGAGAAATTATATAAACAATAGAGGTCACTCAGAAACAGAGTTCGTACTGTCGACTGAAATGTTAGAAAATCTTAGAAAATGAAAACGAATGATCTAGAGGCCCATTTTATACAGAAAGTTTCCTAAGACATTGTATGTTAAGGAAACAATAAGTTAGGATCACCTCTTTTGGAAAAGTTTTCTGGAAAAGAGGTCGTAAGTTGACCTAGCTGCTGTGATAGCAAAAACAGAATGTTTGGAAGGAATGTTGGGGCCCCAAATGGACCATTTCCAAGTACTTCCAAGTCAAACCAAAAATCATGGGTGTTCTCGAATGAGTTAGGAAGACTTTCCAAGTGGCCTTGTATCCATATGTTAAGTATTGTGTTCTAGAAAAATCTTTGAACTCAACTCACTCACTGTTTTGACTCATTGTTTTGAAGATTTTGGAGAAAACAAAGTTTTGTTTCTTAAAACCAAATGAGAGGGATTGAGAGGGGTTTTGAAATAGGTGTTTTGAAAACATGTTTTCAACACTCAATAAGGATCATAGCCACTTAGAGTACCTACATCAAACTCATCATTTACGAACCTCCAAGATTGTTGGAGAGATTTATTTTGTTTTTGGACATAACTTCAATACATTCCAAGAATACCTTGGGAGTATTGAGGTTATGGTCATCATCTATCAAACATGTTTTTGAGGTCAAGAGCTACTATCCATGAGGATTCACTCACCCCAAACTTCATGTCATCACTTAGATGATGATGAACTAGTAAGTAAATAAAGAAAATAAAAAGAAATGGGATGAGAAGAGATGAACAATAAATAAACAAGCAAGTAGATGATAATCAATAGATGATATTCATGAAGCATGAGACTTGTAGATTGGTGTATCACTCATATGTAATGACACTAGACATGGAAGAAGCTTCCACACTCTTGAATGCTCACTAAAATGGTGGTTGGGAGTATTGAATGTTGAAGTAAATGGAAGTAATGAAGTAAAAACAAAGCTAGAACTCACTTTTGTTTTGAAAAATCAAAGAAGAAAGCTTCTTTTCTCTCCACTCTAACCTTATCTCTACACTTTCTCTCCCAAACTTTCTCTAAACTTGTATTTGACTCCCCCAAAATGAGGAGTAATGGGGTGTTTATATAGGCCAACTTGGGGTGTTTTTGGGATTTAGAAAGTACTCCCATTGGCTCCAAACATCTGAAATCATAAAACTATGTCGTTTTGGCTTTTAATTAATCAAAATGGGACCACAAACTTAATTACAAAAATGGACTGTTCTGGAGGGGAGTGCCGCGGCGGCATTGGGCCACTGCCGCGGCGGCAGTGGGCCAGTGCCGCGGCGGCACTGCTCCTCCCTTCGTCTGGATAATGCTGTTTAGGCCCCCCGAAGTTCCGGTATTCGCGAAACGGCCCTATTTTGTCCGAAATTCACAGAAAATGCGTACAAACTCCAAATCGAGGTTGTGATATACCGTTGGAAAGGTAATGGAGTCTACTTTACATAAAAAATAGTTCGGGGATAGGTCACTTTGAAAAGTTTTGCGGTATTCGCGATAAAAGCCGATTTGATCGCCTTTTTCGCCTTTGGAAATTCGTTTTAAATCCAGAAATTATGTGCGATATACCGTTAGAAAGCTATTGACCTCTAGTATCCATGAAAAATATTTGAAAATTATTTCGGTGCCCCGATTCCAAAGTCAAATCTTGGTCAAACCGGTCCAACCTGGGATTCCCGGGAAGTTCTGGGAACCTCTGGGAGCTCCCAGGAGCCGACGTTTTTGCTCGATTCTCTTTTAAAACTTATTTTAATACTTTTCTAATGATTCCGGTGAATTTGGACAATTTCGGTCAAACTTGGTCAAACTTCGGTCAAACCTGGTCAAATCTCGGTCAAACCTGGTCAAACCTTGGTCAAACCGGTCAACGGGGACTTTCGGGGAACCTCCGGGACTTCCGGGGGTCTCTGGGAGCTGACGATTTCTTCTGGTTTTATTTAAAAACCCATTTTATCACTTTTCTTACGACGTAGCATGTTTTCAGAACTTTGGGACCAAATCTGGGAGTTTTCGGGCTTTCAGGGACATTTTGGTCATTCTGAGCATTCTGAGAGATAGAGCTGACTTCCAAGAGTCATTTTGAGTCTTTTACGATCATTGCAAATCACCAAGCTATGGGTCTCCTAAATCTGATAGCCGACAAAATGGGGTGTTTACAGAAAGATAAATGTTTGAAGCCAGGGTTTGAGATCTTCTTTCCCCACGAGTTTTCTGCATATGAAGACCCATACCTGCAGCAGCCTCCCAAGTCAGTTACTGCCAAGGATTGGATTGATGCTCTAGACGGCTCTGTCATGAAAGATCTGTTGGGTGAAGGGAGCACAGAAGTTATGAAAGTGGGTCATGGAAAGACCAAAGATGAATACGTTGAAAATCTGGTGGAGGAGGCAGCCGAAAGTGAGAAAGATGAGGAAAATCAGAGGGAGACCGACAAAGGAAGGGCTGAGAAAGAAGAGATGGAGGAAATTACCAAGACAGGGGACCTGGAAGAACGCTTCATCACCGATCTAGGAGGAGAGAACAAGAAAGAGTGGGTTTTTGAGTCTAGTGATAGGTATCCCCCACACCCAGAGTCTGTAATGGCCCAAATGAGGCGTCTTTCAATTTCTATGTCTGTTGTAATCACTCCAAAGAAAATCAATGAAAGCATGACTGATTCTGCCTAGTCGAACACGCTTAATGAATGTGATGAATGTGATGAACATAAAATATCCTTCGAGTTGCAAAAATTAATTAAAAAAGAAAAAGAATCTGCATGTAAAATCATTGAGGACACTCTAACAATTAATCTAGGAAATGAAAATAATCCTCAAAATGTCTTATTGGCTCTACACTTGGCAAAGAAGAAAGCGAAGAATTAATCAAACTATTAAGTGAATTCAAAGATGTTTTTGCATGGTCTTATAATGATATGCCAGGCATTGATCCAGAGATAGTCCAACACCACATCCCCGTTTTCCCAAATTCGAAACCAGTAAAACAAAAATTGAGGCAAATGAGACCTGAATGGGCACTCAAAGTCAAAGAGGAAGTTGAAAAGCAGTTAAGAGCCGGATTCTTAATGGTCACCGAGTATCGAGAATGGATCGCCAATATAGTGCCTGTCCCGAAAAAAGATGGTCGTGTTAGGGTTTGCGTTGATTTTCGAGACCTAAACAAAGCAAGCCCAAAAGATGATTTCCCTTTACCATATATTGACATCCTCGTTGATAACACCGCCGTGCATGAGCTTCTGTCTTTCATGGACGGATTCTCCGGCTATAACCAGATCCTCATGGCACTAGAAGATAGAGAGAAAACCACTTTTATCACGCCATGGGGAACATACTGCTATAGGGTGATGCCATTTGGGCTCAAGAATGCAGGAGCAACATATCAGTGAGACGCTACCACGTTATTGCATGACATGATCCATAAAGAGGTGGAAATGTATGTGGACGATATGATTGTGAAATCTAAGGAGAGGGGAGGACACTTGGAGGCTCTGAGAAGGTTTTTTGGGAGGTTAAGGGAGTTTAGGATGAGACTAAACCCACATAAATGTACCTTCGGGGTCACCACCGAAAAATTGTTAGGATTCCTTATTACTCAGAGAGGAATTGAAGTAGACTCGACGATGATAAAAGCTATAGTCGAAATACAGCCACCCAAGAATGAAAAAGAGCTGAGGGGGTTCCTGGGTAGAATATTGTTCATAAGCCGTTTTATCTCAAAACTTACCACGACCTGTGACCCGCTATTTAAAATACTCAGAAAAGGAGAGAAGTTCGAGTGGGATACCTTGTGTCAGAAAGCTTTCGATAAAATCAAACCTACCTCCAAAACCCACCTGTCCTGTCACCACCTTCACCCGAGAAGCCTCTGCTGCTATACCTTTCTGTGACCAAGGATTCAATGGGATACATGCTGGCCCAAGAAGAAGAAGAAGGGCACGTAGAAAAGGCCATTTATTATTTAAGCAAGAGGATGACCGAATACGAGTTGAAGTACTCACCCTTAGAGAAAGCATGTTGGGCTTTAGTCTGGTGTACCCGTCGCCTTAGGCATTATAAGTTAGCCTTCCCCGTGACCTTAATCTCCACAATGGACCAGCTTAAATACCTGTTTGAAAAACCCGCCTTGACCAGTAGGATTTCCCGATGGACCATGATGCTAGCCGAGTTTGATATCAGATATGTCACCTCCAAATCTGTCAAAGGGAGAGCCATCGCCGAGTACCTAGCTGACCTTGCCATAGAAACTGGGGAGAAAGGAGAATTCATGTTTCCTGACGAAGGAGTGATGAAGGTAAGGGAGGATCTATGGAGGATGTATTTCGATGGGAAATCAAATAGGCTACAGAGTCGGGGTTATCCTTGTAGCACCTGATGGAACCCCTACCTCAGTACCTGTCAAGCTTAAATACAACTCAACCAATAACATAGCGGAGTACGAAGCATGCATAGTGGGCATGGAGACGGCGCTGGCCTTAAAAGTTGAAAAAGTTGATGTGTTTGGAGATTTAAATTTGATCATATCCCAAGTACGGGGAGATTGGAAGGTGAAACACGAGAAGTTGAGGCCATACCATGATTATTTGGAGAGTTTAAAAGAACAATTCAAGAAGATATCATTCTACTACCTTCCCCGAGAGGAAAACCAATTGGCCGATTCCCTTGCGACCCTGGCATCAATGATACAGATCCCCTCAGGGGTCACGATGGTCCCATTATCCATAGAAATCATAAATCAACCCTCATTTGAGATAGTCGAGGCCATAGAAGATGAAGGGGAAATACCGTGGTATGTGGATGTGTGGAATTTCATTAAAGAAGGAGACTAACCTGAAGTAGCCTCAGAAAAGGACAGAAAGGCAATTCGAAGGTTCTCAGCCCAATTCGCGATCTATGCAGATAAGCTATGGAAAAGGTCTTACACAGGGTACAATTTAGAATGTCTATATGGAAAAGAGGCCAAAAGAATGATGGAAGAAATACACAAAGGAGTCTGTGGGCTCCACATGAATGGGCATATGCTAGTAAAGAAGATCATTCAGCAAGGATATTATTGGACGACTCTGGACAAAGATTGTTGTGAGTACGTCAGAAAATGCCATAAATGCCAAATCCATGCCAATCTAATGCATACCCCACCTTCCCAGCTCTATAGCATGGCCACGCCTTGGCCTTTCTCTGTTTGGGGCATTGATATCATCGGCGAAATAGTTCCGAAGGCTTACAACGGACATCGATATATAATTGTGGCGATAGACTACTTTACTAAGTGGGTGGAGGTCGAGTCGTATGCCACATTAAAGGCTAAGGATGTTGTGAGCTTCATTGAAAAGAGCATAATCTGCAGGTATGGGGTCCCCAACGATTTCATCTCAGATCATGGTAGCCATTTCCAGGGAGAAATTATCCCGCTTTTAGAGAAGTACAGGATCACCCGCCACCAGACCTCTCCATATAGGCCTCAAACGAACGGAGCAATAAAAGTAGCTAATAAGAATGTTAAAGCAATTTTGGGGAAAACAACGGATACGTACAAAGATTGACACGAGAAGCTGCCGTTTGCACTATGGGGGTACGGACCTCTGTAAGAACTTCTACAGGAGCTACACCTTATTCGCTGGTTTACGGTATGGAGGTCGTTCTCCCAGTCGAAGTAGAGTTACCCTCTCTTAGGGTTTTGGCAGAATGTGAGATCACCGAATCAGAATGGATTCGAGGAAGGTATAAGGAATTAATGTTGCTCGATGAGAAGCGGTTGGCCGCAATAAACCATACTTGTTGATATCAGAAGAGGATAGCTCGTGCTTTCAACAAAAAGGTCCGCCCAAGGAAGCTTGCTGAGGGCGATCTGGTCCTCAAAGAACTGAAAGTGCCCGTTTATGACCCCAGAGGAATTCAAACCCAACTGGGTCGGGCCGTACATCATAAAAACTCTCCTCTTTGGAGGGCGGCCTATCTCATGGACCTGGACGGGGTTGAATTTAAACAATCGATTAACCTCGATTGCCTCAAGAAATACTTTGCTTGAAACAATTCCTTTCAAAACTTCCTACCTCGATGAACTACGCTTGACCTGATTCCCGCTAGGGGATACGTAGGCAACCTACTTGGTTCGGTCTTTAAAATGAAACAGCCCAAGCAGCATCTTCCTTCAAGCCTTGAACCAAACTACTGCAGGTCTGATACCCATTCAGGGATAAGTAGGCGGGCTCTCGAAAGCCTTCGGCCCATGAAAACCTAGAAAAAAAAAACCTGTGCTAAACTTGGGGCAAACTGGCATTTTCCCAGAACCATTTCGAAGCCCCAAAACCAGGGGCAAACTCCGTTTGCTAGCCGAAGAACCCACATACCATGTCTGGATCTCCTGACTATCAAAATGAGTAATATAAAGAAACAAATGTGAATTCATGGTATAGAAAGAGTAAAGCTTTAAGCAAGACACAAAGCAAAGTAAAGAGACAAGAAAAGACATTGAAAGGAAAATTTTTCATAAAAGATTAATCGGAGGAGTGAACACTTTGATTAAACATGTTAGAACTTTTCCTAAAGATGAAACCATTTTTTGAAAAGAAAAATAAAGAAAATCACATTCAAAAGCATAAAAGGATAGGCAAGACTTGTCTGAAATTTTTGTAAAGTAGAGCTTTGTCCTATTTGTCTTACTTTCAACAATGCATATCTATGAAGCCTTTCTCTAGATCAGTGTTTGAATCTGAAAAAGGTACTCAACGGTAGGCACGATCGCAGCCGAGATTCTCCGGAAGGGAGCTGAAACTCTGTCATGCCAAGCCTCGATGAAAGCCTTCCTAATAGAAGGGCACAAAGTGGACCCCCTAGTAAAATCAGCGGTAATAGTCTCATTAATGTGATGCAAGATTCCGAACTGGCGGACCACCTGACCAGGAATGTAGAAAGTAATAGCATGCAAGCCAGGCAACCAGATGCCAGGCCGCCCAGGAAGGCGTACGACGACAGAGCAGTAAACCCACTGCGGGCAGGTCCAACAAATATCACCAGAAGAAAGGCCTCGGAACCAGCCAAGCCAAGCATCGGCAGAGTGGAATAGGCAATAAACCTCCATACGGTCATAGAAAAGTGATGTGAGGAGTGTATGAAGAGATCAAGGTGTCCCATGAGCCAAACCTGTAAGACAAAAGGTGCTCCTGCGGATAACATAGCCTCAGCAGTATGAGCGTGGCTCAAACCAATCAGAGTCTCGCCAAGAATCAGCATAACAACACTCTTCATCTCCCACAAACCGCATGCAATGGGCATGAGAATGTCGGAAGATGACTGAAAGAGGAAATAAGAAAGCATAGCAATCAACAGGGCGCTACGCTGAATGATCTGATACTCTCCATCATAGGGGTCTCCTATGGGAGCATAAACGAAAGAGAGGCGCTCGAAGTCAATCTGCCTGTCGCAAACAAAAGAGCCCGCCGCATTCCGAGATATATGGAGAAGAGTGGCTAAATCCCGGACGTACCCGGCCTGAACCAAAGGAACTGTCAACTCAGCAAAAGGATCAATGTGCAGAATGGCGCTGAATTCCTCAAACAAAGGGCAAGTCTCCTGAGAGCCAAAACGAAAGACATTAAGAGAGGGATCCCAACACCGAATGGCAGCTCGAAGTAGGCCCTCATTCAAATTCATCCGTCAGAAAGAGAAGAGATCATTTAGTCTGAAACACTCAAAGTTGAGCCTGTCAATGCCAGAGAGGGTTTCCATCCATGGAAAAAGGATTTGGGAGTTGATGGAGGCCATTTGAGAAGGAAGTAAAGAAGAGAAAAATGGTGTTTTGTAGAGTATTGGGGGAAGAAAGTAGTATCAATAGGGGAATAAAACTATCCACCTACTCGCAACACTCGATAATGCAGAACGGCACTCAACGAAGTGCCGTGCGGCAGTCCGTGAGTGCCGTTGCGACTTTCACTGAATGCCACTGTGGCAATCATTGAGTGCCGCTGAGACCTAACCGAGTGTCGTCCTGATCCTCATTTTGGCCAGGGTTTTTTTGTAATAATTCATCCCACCTGCAAACAAAAGAAAGAATAAATGTGCGCATCATGCATCACGTACAAGCAACATCAGACCATGGTCACATACACTCATTTCATTTATTTAATTATTCATGCATTCACAGAAGCATTCAAGGCTAAAATAAAAGAGGGACCACGCTATGGTCCTACATACGGCAAAATATATTTACCAAGCATAGTAAAAGGACCAAGCTATGGTCACACATACAATGAATAGCAATAAAAAAGCAGAGTGCCTATCCTACGGGCTTTCCTGAAGCCATCATCAAGAGTAAAGTGTGGGCATGTGTATATACAATCATCCAAAATAGACTATAAGTTCTCTCCAAGAACACTCAAAAATAAAAAAAAGAGAAAGAAAAGTCAGCCCCGGCCTCGGCCTCGAGTCTGGCGAGTGTGCATCTGAGAGGCTCATCCTCTGACTCTGTGCCACTCCCGCCGCATCCACCTCCTCCTCTACCCCTGCCTCTGCCACTACTGGTGCCCTCACCAATGCTTCCACCACGTCCAGCACCGCTGCCTCCAGGGGCATCACTGAGAGGGATGCCGAACTGCTGAAGCCGCTGCTGGAGCTCTCCCACCTGCCGGGATAGAGCCCCCACTTGTTCCTCCTGGATGGTGGGAGCAAGTCAAATTTCCAATACAAATGGCTTGGAAAGCAAGATAAACAAATAAAAAGGAGCATTTTCATTCTTACCAGAGCTCTCGTATGAGCCTCACCAGCCGCTCGCGCCCCCTCAGCTTAAGCCAAAGGAATAAGGGTTAGAATGTCTGAATAAAACCATAGTTTTACATAAAGCAAGATTTAGAAATTACCCTCCACTCTCGGCCGTAAATCCACTCTCTCACACTATGAGCATAAAGCAAGCCTTCCTCCGCATAATCTCGCGGGACATGATCGTACTGGAGCGGAATGATAGGAGCACCCGCCTGATATCTGGGGACTGTGGTAGTAGTTTGCTCACCGTAGGAGACTGTCCTATGACTCCAATCCCAGGGCGGTAAAGCAGGAGCCCGAGCAACAGCATGGATGGGCTACAAGGAAGAATGAATCCAATAAGAAGATAAAACACGCATGTTCAAATGAATTAAAGGAAAAGGCTGAAAGAAACTCACCCGGGTCACCTCCATCAGGGGAAAGTTCCTCATCAGCTTTGCAGCACGGAAAGCTGCGTATCCCGCTGGAGGCTCCACAAAACCCTGAAGAGACTGACCAGCTAGGGCAATCGTAAGCGCGGAACCCTGGAGGGTATCCGTAGATCTCATGGACTCCGGCGGGGGGTATGGCACGAAGAAAGATTCGGCCGTCAAGGACTGTCTAGTCACCCTCTCTCCCAGGTACCACGCCCGAGCCTCTGGTCAGTCCAACAAGACCCTCTGTGGGTCATACCCAGCCGACTCCCGCATCCCCTAGGATGTCTCTGGAAGTATGTCAAGCCAGGGCTGCCATTGGACGTTCTACTCTCGTAGGTTCATCAGGAAGTTCCTGAATGAGATAAAATCGTGAGCTCCAGTCTTTTGCCCGACCCGATCCTTCGCCCACTTCAGCCTCTGGGGCATTATGAGGGCGTCTGTTGGTTGCGTATCAGGCGACATCATGTGCAAGTACTCATGGGACCAAATCTTTAAGAAAGAGAGAGGAACATAAGTTTTTTGGAAGAGCATAAATATAGAAATCTGGAATAAGAATGCAAAGTTTAAATTAGGATTAGGAAATTAATAAAAGAAGAGAAGTATACCTTCCAGGCACTCCAGAAGCCGCCAGTAGAGGCTGGGCGATCCCGGGATATCTCTCCCATATGCTGGTACAGGATGGCTAGCCTTGCCCTGGCCCAATCATACTGATATATCTGATCCATACGCTCCAGGGACCCCAGCAGTGTCACAGAGATCCGATCTCCCTTGGTGCTCAGCAGAGAGCACCCCAGCACATACATCAGAAAACCCCATTTCATCTGCTCGTCAGTAAAGCCCTGCCGGCCTTGAAAAGTATCCATGAACCACTTGGCCGTGACCAAGGTATCGTCAGGAACGGCTCCTAGCAGCGGCTCGATTCGATCCCACTCCCTCGCCGCATCCAGGTAGCGAAGGCTCTCTCCCCCAAAAGGGATCTCGGTGATCATGGAGAAATCCAGCGGTGTCATCGTCATCTCGCCGAATGGAAAGTGGAATGTGTTGATGGTATCCCACCACCTCTCTGCCAATGCATGAATCTGCCTCAGGTCATTGGAGCTCTTCGTCAAAAGTTTGACGAAGTCTCCAAAGCCGGCTGTAGTAACAAAGCCCCTCATCGGCTCGCTCAACTCCGTGTACCACTCATAACCGTAGGCGAGACTGTCGTGCCCCTTCAGCACCTTGGGCTGCAACTGCAAGAAAGAATCACAAGATTTGATGTGAGTAAATGAATAAAGAAAGAAAAAGCAAGAAAAATAAATAGGTGATAATAAGAAAATGGGAGAAATGCAACATAAGAATGAATAATAAGAGAGAAAAGGGAAGAATCTGGAAATATTCGCAGGAAAATTCACAAGCATGGTATTCGTTTGCATTCATACTAGTTCAGCAGCCATTCACACAACAAAAAAAAGTGAATGGTGAAAGAATTTACAGTACTGAAGAGATTTCCAGAAAAGAAGAGATGATTTACTTCCACGGAGTTTCAAAAGAAATTCAGTTTCAAAAGAAATTTGGATTCAAAAGATGTCTAAGCCGGAATTAAAATTAAAAGGCAGCAATGGCGCCCGAAAAACAAATAGTTGCTGTTCATTAGGGGCATGTGCAAGATCTTGATTAACATACGTCACGCCCAGAAATCCTTTGAGGAAGAAAAAGATAGTGAAATTAAAATATGCACCGATACAGGTGAAAAACCCGGGAGTGCGTAACCACAGTGGTTGTATTTATGAGGAAATGTGAAATTTCAAATAAAGTGGTTTGTGTTAATAACCTTTAGTACTAATAATAATAATAACAAAATAAGGTCAAAGGACAATCAAATTAAATAGGAGGGCAAGCACAGATACGATTGGAACACCCGAAAGATCAACAAGCATAAGGAAGCATGAAAAATTATGTTGTTGATAGTGCATAGCATTCATGAAGTTCAAAAAGAAAAGAATTGAAAGAAAAAAAAAAGAAATGGCGTTTACCTCGCGCTTCAACGCGCGGGCGGATAAGTGCTCCTCTGGATCCAGGAGCAAGAATGTAGGGTCGGGATGAGGAGTGGCCTGACATTTGGCCTTCTTCTGCTGCCGGAACTGCTCGCCATAATTTGTCAAGAAAGAGGAAGATTCGCGTGTTAGTTTCATAAAAAATTTCAAAAAATAACAAAATAATGAGAATAACTCGAGTTTTATTCAAGTAGAACTAACCTGATAAGTCCTGGCTAGATGAATACAAGCAAGAAGAGAAGAGGGAAAATTTTCTCCAGAGAGATTTCGGGTTAGAGAGAAATGAGAGAATGAAATGAAATGAAATAAAACTCTCGATTTAAGCCTCTGCCGCTCAAACGCGGCACTCGGTTTTCATGTGCGGCAGTTGATGAACTGCCGTGCGGCACTCTCTGAATGCCGCAACGGCACTCTGTGAGTGCCGTACGGCAGTTAGTGACTTTTTGAAGCGTGTGCCGCATTTCAGTCGGTTAAGAGATATTTTGTTTTCCCCCCAAAATTCAAAATTGGGCCCCAATATTTGGATATAACCCCCAAATTTTACCCTCATTGTGCCTTTAACCCCCGGGGTTAGTTTTCAGGATCAAATTGGTCCTCAAATTTAAAAATTGAAATATTTTTGAGTCCGTGGGCTCCCAAATTTTGAAAAAAGAAATAATTTTGAGTACGTAGGCTCCCAAATTTTGAAGATTGAAATGATTTTGAGTCTTGACTCACCCCAAATATGAATACCCCATTCTTTTAGAGTGTAACAGACTTGCACTCTTGGTACTCGCAACAGATTTGCGTTAACCCTCGTTTTGAGAATATAACAGATTTATATTCTCGATCCGCGTAACAGATTTACGTTGATCCTTTGTTCTGAGAATGTAACAGATTTACATTCACGATTTTTCGCAACAGATTTGCGTTAACCCTCATTTTGAGAATATGACAGATTAATATTCTCGATCCGCGTAATAGATTTATGTTGATCCTTTGTTTTGAGAATGTAACGGATTTACATTCATGGTTTTTCGCAACAGATTTGCGTTAACCCTTATTTTGAGAATATAACAGATTTATATTATCGATCCGCGTAACAAATTTACGTTAATCCTTTGTTTTGAGAATGTAACGGATTTACATTCATGATTTTTTGCAACAGAATTACGTTAACCCTCGTTTTGAGAATTTAAAAGTTTTATATTCTTGATCCGCGTAACAAATTTACGTTGATCGTTTATTTTGAGAGTGTAACGGATTTGCATTCTCGGTTCTCGTAATAGATTTGCGTTAACCCTCAATTTTTAAATCAAAAGCATCTTCTGGACCCCCGTAACAGATTCTGCATCAGTCAAGAATTCGGTAATCTTCTCTGACTAACGCGTCATGTAATGTGCATCATACGTAAAGAAAACATGATATAGATTAAGCATGACGCTTGCATAATCAGGTCTATTCAGAAAATACCATTACATAGCATGCGCATCACAACAGGATAGGTGCATCCATCAGTGTGACTGCTGTGCCCAAACTACGCTTTGGTCTGATTACTGATGGGATACGTAGGCAGCTAATCATGGGGCACGACCAATTAGAATTTCGCTGATCGCCTGCTTCCTTTAGCAACGTATTTTGTTTTTTCCTAAAATTCGACAGTTTGGTCAAAGGCTTGTCTTCATACAGGCTTCGACATTCGTTGTGGTTTGCCTTGCCCCACAAGCTCCGCCGAAGAGGGGCAAACTATAGACACCCCGATTTTGACCAAACGTTGAATTAAGGAGAGTGTTACCTCCATATCCGATAATGACAATGTACAAACTTATCTAGGACTTCCAAAGATGATTCAAGCTCTTCAAAAGACTCCCTAACCCAAAATAAAAAGAAAAAAAGAAGGAAAAGGAAAAGAATAAGCAGAACGGCATGCAAGCCTTTCCGCGGCAGGCACGGGCTGCTATTGCGGCAGTCTCTAGACTGCTGGACGGCATTCGGTGATTGCCGCGAATTTCATCAAGTGCCGCAAAAATAATGAATTTTACTAAAAAAACGGCAGTTCCGGGAGTTGTCCGCGGCATTCAGTGAATGTCGTTCCGGCAGTCAGTGAATGCCGCATTTTTGCAACAGACAGCTGGTATACAGTACATTTTGTACTATAAAAAGGACGACTGAATTAGGGTTTTCAGTCCTGAAATGACTGAAATACCCCTTTAAAATTGTCTATAAATAAAGGATGAATATTCACTTGCAAGGGGGGGGGGGATTTTCTTTGAATCTATAGGTTGTATAAGTATTCTTTTTGGCTTAATTTTCATAATTAGGAGTGAGTTTAGAATAGTTTAAAAGAAAGAGTTGTGTGAATTAGTGTAGAAGGGCTTGGTTAGTCTTTGGAAATTCTCCAAAATCACCAAGTTGAGGATACTTTGGAGGTAAGACTTTAGAATAGTTAGTCTTTATTCAAGTTTAATTATAAACATGCATGGAGTTCTTTAATTTCTCTTTTCATTTGTTGTGTTCATCCTTTGGGTTCATAAGGCTTTCAATGCCTTACTTGAATCTTTTGGTTTAAAATTCCTTAATCTCTTTGTAGTTTTATTATTTATGAGAAGATTAAGATGGGTACTAGAATATTTAGCTAATGGACCCAAACCTATCTTCATGGTTTGAGGTTTATTAGGACTAAGTTTCATGAAGTTCTTCAATACTTCTTTGAAATTTGCAAACATAAGTATATTTAGTCTCCAATGACCACCAAAAGGTAGGAGAATTAGCTTTAGACAAGCCTAATCCCATGGCTTATTTGTCTAAAGTTAATAGGAATAAAGTGAATTAACCCAATGAGCAGTGAGTTCACAATCTGTTTTTGATCATGAATTTTTAGCCGAACATCTAACCGTTGGAATGGAATGAAACCAACGGGAAAGTGTTTGTAACTCAAAGTTCTACCACTGTAATTTTTTTTGTAAGATTGTTTCATGTTTTGGGTGGTTTGATCAAGGGCTTTGTAGAACAATCATAATCTGTCCCAATATTTTCCAAGTCTTCTCTCAAAGAATTTTGAATGTTAAAATTCTGTGAAGAACATGTTCTAGATTCCTTACCATCCTCTTCCACAACACATTCTTTTTGTTCAATATTGGGGTACACATGATTTTCGAGCTCGGGATGAGATATTTGATTGATAGAGAGGATAGGTGATGGGCAACCTGGTGACACCACCTCTTCGGCCGAAACAGGCGAGGGTTCATGAATATCACATGAATCTAAATCGGATTTAGGTTTTTCAATTATGTCCTCCTTAGGGTCACTATTAAAGGTAAGGGTAGAGTCAACAAAGGACTCATCCTTTCCTAAATGCGTGCAACCACCTAAACTCGCATTATCTTTTAAATACTCATTCTCATGCTTGTAACTCTCCTCACTATATATATCATCTATTGAGGTGCTTTGGACAAAGAGATTGTGCAATTTTATCAAGGTAGTGAAGGAGTTGATGTCTG
This sequence comes from Hydrangea macrophylla, assembly GCA_033977485.1. Lineage (NCBI taxonomy): Eukaryota > Viridiplantae > Streptophyta > Magnoliopsida > Cornales > Hydrangeaceae > Hydrangea > Hydrangea macrophylla. The sequence goes on from CM066997.1 coordinate 65,406,163, forward strand.
GGGTTATATATTGAGGAGAAGAAGGTTCTACAACTTCATGCTCAATGGTTTGGTTTTGGAGTTCAGACATTATTATACACCCGTCATTATCCTCCAATTCCATTCCATTATTAGTGTCTTGAAATTTAGGTTGTAGTGTTGAAGGATTGGTATAGTCTTCTAAAGGTTGGCTAGCATATGCTTATTGATATCTAGTTTCTAATTTATCAAGTGCACTATCTAGCCTTTTCATTTCACTAAGTAGCAATTTTAACATACCATTATCCTCAACTTGGTTATTCTCCTCATTATTACTATATAAAGTTTTGCCCCATTGTTGTTGGTAGTAATTCCCATCCCATTGTGTTTGTGGACAAGACTCACCAAAGAAAAAGTCTTGGTGCGTTTGGTAATCGTGGGAGCTACTACTATATTCTACATTATCATTTTGGTTATATCCCCATTGCGATTGATAGAACTCTCTATGTGGAGGTTCTTGATATGTTTGATAATATGGGTGACTACCACTATTGTTTTCCCATTGTGGTTGTTGGTAGCACTCGGGCTGATAGGGCGCGCCATAGGTGGGTGCTTGCCAACTTGGGGGATAACTATTTTGATTTTCAAGTGTGTACCTATTCATATTATTTGTGTTTGTGTTGTATTGGGGGTAATATGGATAAGACATGTTTACCCAAAATTTTTAAACAATAGGAATTTTATTTATTTATTTTTTTTATCTTGTGAGAGAAAAAGTCCAAAAGTTCTTTTTTTTTATTTTAATTTTTATGTTTTGAAAAGTAAGAAAAATTGGAAATAACTTTGTAAAATTCTAGCCTAGTTGCCTTCCCTGACAACGGCGCCAAAAACTTGACACGACTAAATAGTTGTGCACTCTTGTGGAACACCCAAGTGTAGGTGATCGTGCAAGTAATATAGTACTGGAAGTCCAGGTCGATCCCACAGGGAAGGAATAGGGAGAAAATATACTAAGTTATAACCTAAAGAAAAGAAAATAAAAATGAAGGATTGGAGGTTCTAACGAATCCTAATTAATTAAATTAAACTAAACAATAAACTAAAGCTCATAAAAACATAACTAATGAAACAGATAAACTAAAGGTGTTGGAAACACGTGAATCCATATTGATCCTAACCATCTACCATGCATATTCATTAACGCTCTATGGAGTACATCCCTTTTCAGTATTCCGTATTTTTCTAAAGATAAAGAATCAATAGCCCTTTCATGACCGGGACTACATCATCACAAGTGAATTAAAATACTTAGAAGAAGGTTTAAAACAATGGTTAATACTTGCACTCTAAATGGTGTTAGCATTCAAAGTGGTTTTCAAAAGTTATTGAAGAAAATACCCTTAAGGCATTAAGTTTAAAAACTGTTGTGACAAACTGAGCTTATTGGGACAATTTAATGACAGATTTCTAAAACAAAAAGTGATGAAATACTTAAAAGAATCATCTCAGGAATTAACATGTTCGATCGATCGAGAGCGCTCTCGATCGATCGAACATCTTCATCCTTCAATCGATCGAATTGTCTTCGATCGCTTGACTATGGCTCTAGTTCGATCGATCGAAATACCTTCGATCGATCAAGCCCAAGATTTCTAAAGATTGCATGGCAGAGGTTAGGAATCAATACTTCATCACATATTTCCAACGTCTAAACTACGAAAACATGATTAAACTAATACAGGAATAACAAAATAGAGTAATCATAATAGCTAGATTAATAAATAATCAAATAGAGAAAAGGAAAAGAAAAACCTGAAGATAATATGAATATAACTTGTAATAAACATGAAAGAAACTTTAATCGTCAATAATCTTCAATATAACAATGGAAAAGAGGAAGCAAAATAAGAATCTAACCTAATCTACTCCTAATATAACCCTAAAACTACCCTAAACTTCTGTTTTCTGTGTTCTGGAGCGTCCTCCCTTTGTCTGGCATCAAAACAACTTATATATAGGGTTGCTGCAGAGTTTATGCACCTTTTGGATGAAAATAAAGTTCGATCAATCGAGCTTAGTTCGATCGATCGAACTCTCAATCGATTGAACTCTGCTCAAGGGCTTGAACTCTCTGATTTTGACAGCTCTGCGCACCAATGGGAGAATGGCCATAACCTTTCACTCGAACCTCGGATTGACCTCCCGTTTGTGACCACACAACCGTAACTCAAAGATCTATATTTTGTATTTCTTGAAAAATATTCCAAATCTGAAGACTTCATTGTCAAAATTGACATTTTCTCTGCTGCTTCCGTTATTCTCTTAACCAGAATCACTTTCTTTAGTTCACTTCATTGATTGCATTCTAATACCTATAAAAAAATGCATAGACATATGTTTTAGCATTAACACAATAAAAAGAATATTGTTATTAGAATGCACCTAACTGTAGGGACTTTGGGGATAAAAGTATGCATAAAGGACCATGTATTACGCTATAAATATGCACTTTTCACCTTGAATCACAAGTCTAGTTTTATTTTGTGTCTTTTATTTCTTCAAAGGACTTTAGAAGTAGGCTTTTACTCGGCAGGCCCATCCACTGATGAAAGCTACAATAGTAATAGCTCTGACTCTGGAAGCAAAGACCCTCTCAGTAAACCCCAGGGGGACCTCCTGAACTCGCCCTTACTGTCTGTCCAATCAATGAGGATGATAGAAAGAAGTCTCTCTCAGACCCATCAACCACACTCTCTGGTAATCCCCGAGGCTGGTGGTCATAGCACGGAGGTCCCAATGCCCCACAATCCAGCAACTGTCGGCCTCAGGTAAAGCACCCATCATGCCAACCCAGTCGGCAAAAGTATAGTGGGAATAAAGCACGGTCCTGCAGAAGTAAACTAGTGGCATACTACCAGTCCGTAGTTGGAGAAGCTCGTAAAACCAAGCCTGTAACACCAAAGGTGCCCCAGAAAGAAGAAGAGTTCCTTGATTAGAAGGATGATCCAAACCATTCAGAGTTTCGGCCAGAACCATGGCTATGGGGTTCTTACTCAATTTTAGCCCGAGGCACACGTGCACCAAGTCAATAGAAGTACTCAAGAATAGAAAGTGTGAAGCGATGCATAATATCAGAGCAGCCCCGAGGGTGGCATCGTATACGTTGGGATTCTAGGGACTAATATACCAGGCAATGATGGAAACAATGTCAAGAACCTCACCATGAATCAATCGACGGGAGATAGCAGTGGAATAGTTCAGTTATTCAGCCAGGCCTCACATAGGACTGGGGGTATTAGTAGAATGAAGAATCAGGTTAGAGTCCGGATCGAAGCCGAGGATATCACAAAACTCCTCAAACAGGGGGCACATCTCCAGGCCGTTAAAATTGAAGACATGATTTACCGGGTCCCAATAGGTAATGGAAGCATGCATGAACTCAGCGTTCAAAGCCATCTGACGAAGAGAGAACAGCTCGGTCAAGACGTAGCTAAAAAGGTTGATCCGTTCCACACCATCCGTGATGTTTAGCCAAGCCTTGAGTTGAGCGGGATTATACAATGCCATATTTTCTATCGCGATTTTAGCAAAATTCGAAATATCGGCAGCACCTCCCCATTTCACGGACTATCCCACCTGCAAGGCAAACACACTTAATATTACAAAGCTGCTCATCGCAGTAACATCAACAATCACAGAATCACAATGTACATTTATCGTCACACGACCACCAACCAAAACAAGCACACAAACACGCCTTCAAATCGAAAACTATTCGGCTCAAAAGGCAAAACATCATAATACTCTGTCAAAGGTGACACATCATCCTATACATCATCCTACTCATTGTCCATAATTTACTAGTACAACCCAATTGAAGAAATGAAATAGAGATAAAATAAAGTCCCCATTTAGAAGGCCTTAGTCCTCCTCTTCTTCATCCTCTATCGGACCACCTGGAGTGTACGTCGGCGATGACCTCCTCCCACCACCCTTGCACCTTGGCCTGGTTCTCGACGAACCGGCACCACCTCCACGACATTGCACACACAAAATAAAAGCTGTCAGCCGAGAAGCAACAAAAGTACAAAAACAGAGTCAAGTTACAAACTTACCAAGGACGTCATTTGACTGTTGGCGAATTGTCGCATACCGTCCATCTGCCAAGGGTGAAATATAGGGTTAGAACCTCATAACCTTAAGGAGCGCATAATTAGAGACATAACCGATGGTCCCACGTAAGGACCAAAGACCGTAAGCTAGCTGCCAAGGCATGACCCTCCTCAGCATAACTCCAAGGGACATTGAGGACGCCTGCTGGTTGGGTGGCATAATAGCACGTAACTCGCGACACCTCCATGACCTATGGAGAGCCATCGGCATCCAAGACGTTAATGGTCCAATCCCATGGGGGGATAGGATCAGAAGCTCGGGGAGCTTATCTCCTATACATCTTGTGAAGCTGTAGGCACAAGACAAGTTAGGAAAAGATAAGTCCAAAAACAAAAGTGACGAATAGAGACAAAAATGTAAAAGAAACTCACATCCAGGAGTGGAAAGTTCGGCATCTGAAAGCAACCACGGTAGGTCTCATATGCTGTCTCAGAGCAAAAATGATCTCAAGCATCAGTACCAGCCAAAGCTGCCAGCAAAGCAGCACCAGAGAGGTCATCAGGATCCATCACAGGAGTGGTATGAGGAACGCGGTACCTCAGACCACCAACCACCTGCCGAGATACCCGCTCACCAAGGTACCATTGCCTATACTCAGTACTCTCCATCAGAAGTCGGCAAGAAGTAAGAGGTCTTACCGCCTATATCTCCTCGGGGGAAGCATAGGAAACATGCTCCCAGGGTGTCCAATCAACGCTAGCGGCCGTCAACTCGGATAAGAAATTTCTCAGAAGGACGATCTGGTGGGCCCCGCTCTTGACCCCAACAATATCCCTTCTCTGTCTCAAGCCTCGAGGAAACAAAAGCACGGGAGCCATGCCATCCTCATCTTCACTCGACTCATCGACAGGGGTAGGAGCCAACATTTTCAGGTACTCGAAGCTCCAGAGCTGCACAGAAAAGTGTAAGTCAGAAAAAAAAAATAAGAAAGGACCAAAAGAAAGTAAAAGTCATGAGTCATACCTCCAAAGCTCGCCAGAATCCTCCGATGGATTTAATGCCACCACGGGAAACCTCTCCCATATGCTTGTAAAGGTGGGCCAGGGCAGCACTGCCCCAATCGTAAGAAGGAATCTCGTCAATGGTCGTCGAGCAAGAAAGGAGCCGCAAGCTCACCCGGTCATTCCGTGTCGCAAAAATTGAGCAGCCGAGAACATACAGGAGAAAGAACCGAAGTAGCTGCTAGTCAGTCAGAGTGTGCCCCCCCTACCATAAGCCCGATAAAGCCAGCCGCAAGGGAACCGAGGCTCTTCCAAACTTGGAGGAACAGCCCCAATCAGCATTTCAACGGCCTCAGGATCAATCTCATAGAAAAAATCCAGGATCAGGCACTTCCTGCCAACTCTCAAGCCGGAGATCATGGAAAAATTGAAGGGCGTCATCATCATTTCACCGAACGGTGGGTGGAAATTATTCGTCGTATCCCACCATCTCTTCGCAAGAGCACAAAAGTGGGTCAAGTCATTTGTGCTCTTTGAAACTAGGCGGACAAAGCCGCCAAACCCAGCATCGTCTACCATTTTCTTGACAGCAGGCGAAAGTTGGGTGTACCACAGAAAAGTGTAGGCAAGACTACCATGGCCCTTCAAGACTACCTCCGGCACCTACACACATCAAAAACAACAAAAAACAAGCACAAAATCACTATTTACAACCTGAAGTCCGACTTCACAAAATCGACAAATAAGCACCTAATGGACTTCCCAACGACCTCTAGGCACACTCTACAGTTCACTAAACTAGCACAATGCACATGACTAACGAAAGTTTCACATACCTGACTCGCTAAAGCCGCGGCCGAAAGATGACGTTGAGGGTCATGCAAACTCAACTCCGGGGGTTGGCTCATGGCTCTCACCCGTTCCTTGGCCTTCTTGGAGAGCCTCCTCGAGCTTGAAGTCATGGATCTACAAAGAAAATAGAAGTAAAAACCAAACTTTCTTCTTCAAAATTAGAGGAAACTAAAACACCAATCAAAATTCCAATCATGGGGAAAGATTACTCACCTGAGGGTGCACAAGCTGCGTTTTGACAAATTTTGGCTCCAAAAACACCCCAAAATGGCCAAAAATGAGCATTGGGAGCTCAAAAACTCAAGATATACACACATGGATTCTAACCACCCAGTGCCGCTACGACACTGGCCAATTGCCGCTGTGGTAGTGGCCCAGTGCCGCCACAGTACTGCTACCCGCGGGCCCTACTTTGCTCCATTTTACTCCGTTTTGGCCTTTTTTTCAACCCATTTTTGGCCTTGATCAGCCTTAGTGACCCATTTCAGTCAAGGTTTACAAGGTTTTATCCCTAATAAATCCAACCTATCCCTAGAGGATAATTACAAAGAAAAAATGACTCCAGGATGCCCGAACAGGCTTTTCAGAATAACCGTCGCAAGATTCGATCAACTGTGAGAGATTCAGATCTGTGTCGTGGTTTTTGATCGACAGTCAAGAAAGACTCTAAGAAAAGTCCCCCAATATCCCCCATAGGACAGTTATAGAGAGAAATCGACTACCGAAGGCCCTAATCGTCTCTTTCGGATTGAGCATTGTAAGATTTGATCAAACAGTGAGAGATACAGAAATAGGCCCTGGTTCCTGGTCAAGAAGAAATCGAAGAGAAGTTCTCAGAGAATCCAACACTGTCCCCTGAGGATAAAAATCAAAAAAACATATCAGCTGCCGGAGGCCCTAATCAGCTCTCTTAGATTAAGCATTGCAAGATTTGATCAACCGTGAGAGATCCATGGTTGAATCCAGGTCCTCGATCAAAAGTCATGAGGAGTTCTCATTATGAATCCCCCCAACGTCCCAGCAGGAGATAAATGGTAAACTAGAACCAACTTGTGCGGCCCTACATCCGTTGATTAGCTTCCTCATCTATCAGTCGCCGTGAGCCTCCTCACTTGTCAACTATCGTGAGCTTCCTCACTTGCCGGTTACCATGAGCTTCCTCACTTATCGACAGCTTCCTCACTTTGCATAGCCTCCTCACTTATCGAAAATTTTTCACCAGGATCGGTCACAGTGAGCTTTCTCATAAGCATCCTCACTTCGGTTATCGAAAACTCCCCCAGTTATTGATCTTTAAGAGCCTTCTCACCTACCAGTAGTTATCCTTGAGGGCCCTGTGCATGATCCACTCGCCAGCATATTTCCTGAAATTCAAAGAGTTTGCCCCGAGACCTATAGTCTTCCGAACCTTGGTGTCTTTATCTAAATCGGCCACCACATCACAGTCGTAAACACTAGCACAACATAAAGTCCACTCGGAGTGGCACACCCCATAGCATTAGCTCATGCTAAGATCAGAACACTAGACATGATAGGACTCAATACACGGTTCATGCATTGCATCCTCATAGCATAGCATACGCCTGTTCTAATGAAGCATTTGTATGTGTGTTTTGTCCCTTATTCCTCCGAACTACGTCTCAGTCTGATTTCCCTTGGGATACGTAGGCAGCTCACGTAGAGCGCGAACAGCACTGACCTTAACGTCACATTTTGCATCCTTTGCAACACTATTATCCTAAAGTTGTAGCCTCCAAAAGACCTGTATCTTCAAAGCTTTGGCACTCGCTTGCGACATGCGTTGCTTCCCAAGTTCATGCCAAAAAGGGGCAAACTATAGACACCCCATTTTGTCGGCTACCAGATTTAGGAAACCTATATCTTGGTGGTTCACAATGATTGAAACGACTCAAAAAGGACTCCTGGAAGTTAGTTCTATCTCTCGAAATGCTCAAAAAGTGGTACATATAACCAAAACACCCTTGAAAGACCAACACTCCCAGATTTGGATTGAAAGTTCTAGAAACATAGTATGTCATAAGGAAAGTCATAAAATGAGTTTTTAAGCCAAATCGGATGAAATCGTCGGCTCCCAGAGACCCTCGGAAGTCCTAGAAATTCCCAGAAAGTCCCTATTGACCAGTTTGACTAAGGTTTGACCGAAATTGTCCAAATTTGTCGAAAAGTTTCAAGATCATTCTAGATCATATGGAAAGTACTAAAAAGAGTTTTAAAAGGAAATCGGACGATAACGTCAGCTCTTGGGAGCACCTAGAGGTTCCCAGAACTTCCCGGGAATCCCAAGTTAGACCAGTTTGACCAAAAGTTGACTTTAAAATCAAAGCAACATATCATTTTTCAAACATTTTTCATAGATAATATAGGTCAATAGCTTTTTAATGGTATATTGCACATAATTCCTGGATTTAAAACGAATTTATTATAAATTTTTGAAGGTGAAAAAGGGGATCAACTCGGCTTTTATCGTGAATACCGCAAAACTTTTCATAGTGACCTTCTCTGAACTATTTTTTGTATAAAGTAGACTCCATTACCTTTCCAACAGTATATCACAACCTTAGTTTGGAGTTCATACACATTTTTTGTGAATTTTGGAAGAAATAAGGCCTTTCACGAATACTAGAACCTCTGGGGGCCTAAATGGAATTATATGGACATCAGAGGAGCAGTGCCACCGCGGCACTAGCCCACTACCGCCACGGCACAGGCCCAGTGTCGCTGGGGTACTCTCCTCCAGAACAGTCTAATTTTGTAATTTATTTTGGGGGTCCATTTTGATTAATTAGAAACCACAACGACGTAGTTCCTTGTTCACAGACATTTGTAGCGAATGGGAGCACCCTTTAAATCCCAAAATCACCCTAAATTAGCCTATATAAACCCCCCTTGACTTCTCATTTAGGTGGTGGAAATACAAATCTTAGAAGAGTTATAGAGAGAAAAGTTGTAGAACGTAAGGTTAGGAGAGTGAAAGTGTGCTTCTTCTTTTGATTTTCAACTAAAAAGTGAGTTCTAAACTTTGTGTTCTACTTCATTACTCCCATTTACTTCATATTCAATACACCCAACTACCATTTTAGTGAGTATTTAAGAGAGAGGAAGCTACTTCCATGTCCAATATCACTACATATGAGTGAAACACCATGCTACAAGTTCAATACAACATTGAATATCATCTATTGATTATTTATTTTCTTGTCTATATAAATGTTCCTCTCTCCTTACCTCATTTCTTTTTTATTTCTTTTCATTTTCTTACTAGTTCATCATCATCTAGATGATGACATGGTGTTTGAGGTGAGTGAATCCTTATGGATAGTAGCTCTTGACTTCAAAAATATGTTTGACAGATGATGATTTCAACTTCAATACATTCTTATGTTGTCACGCCCCGACGTAGCATAAATATGGAAAGCATTTAATTTCCTTTATGGACCCGTAGGTTGCGACAGTTTGAAGGATCGATTCTGTCCCAAACGTCGAACAACATAAAATCATGATCAGAGTAAAGCAATCAAGACTTACAAATATTTTTCTAACTTATTACATATTACAATACAGGGTCAACTAAGGCACAAGCCGCCTTAAAACAAAACAATATCTATTGTCTATTACAGTCACCCTTATAACAAAATAGTTTATAACTTAAAACATAGGATATTGATAACACTTCTATCTTCCAAAGCAGCCATCCTCAGTTTGCATAATCATAGGGCCCAGCATAGTCATAACCTGAAAAGCCTAGACACGAATGTCCAGGATGCATCAACGTCGTCAGCTTCAAGAAGCTGGTGAGTATTAAAACATAACTTTGAATGTAACACATACTCATTTACCATTTTTCAATTCCCAATTAATTCAACAAGTTTACATCAAGTAAAGAGTTCATTTTTAGAAAATAACCACAATAACATTTGAAAGTTTTAATTCACATATATGTGACCGTGTATGAAAAATAATGCACCATTTCATCTTACCGACTCTTTTCTCTCGACAAACACAACAACCCACTATCTCACATCAGTATCCTTGTAATACTCCGATAGCCACACTTTAGCACAGGGGTGCCAAGGAATGTCCAGTTTGCCTCACACTTTGGTTCGAGGTACCAGGGAGTGTCCAATGCCTCCCACTTTAGTACCTAATCTGCCTCGCAAAGACCGGAGGTAACCTCACGCAGTATCTAGACTCGGGTACCAGGGAGTGTCCGTAGGCCACACTTTAGCACTACCATGGGTGCCAGGGAATGTCCAAGTTTGGCGTCACACACTTTAATGCTTCCATGGAACAGGGAGTGTCCAGTTTTGCCACCATCACACTAAAAAGATACTCTTACCGTAATCTCAATACGTCACACTTTGGTACACAATTACCAGGGAGTGTCCACAACACAATCTCAACCACACACTCTTTTCCACACTGACTATTACTCTTTTCCACACTGCCCAACATTTACACCCACCATGCATGTACAATTGACTCCACATGTATGTCATGACACTTAAACAAAAGTAAAATGCTGAATTGCAGGAACAACGTACGTACGGGGATTGTTAAGTCATAATACATCAGTTCAATCGTCCAAACATAATCAAATAGGTTTCTATTTTAGTAAATTTCCCAAACAGAGCTTTAACAGTCTATGAAGTATCACCCAAACAGTTCCTTAACATAAAACAAGCAAAATTTAGAAACTGTCAGAAGTCGCGCGCGCTGGCCGCTCGCGCAAAGGTCGCTCGCGCTATTTGCCCATTTTTCATTTTCTTATTAAAACCTTTTCTGTCTACCTGAGTTCACGGAGATCGCGCGCGCGGATCGCTCGCGTGATTTGCTCGCGCGATCTGCCTAATTTTTATTTTTCTTATTGAGAACTTTTCTATCTGCCTGAAACTACACGGCTCGCGTGCGCGAGCCGCTCGCGTGAGGGGTCGCTCGCGCAATCGCTCACGCGATTTTCAGCAGTGACTTCATCTTCTTCACTGAGACTGGCCTGTTTCAAATTTTCAGGGTCTTTTTGACCCATTTTCAATTTCGGAAGTTACAAGGCCTTATTATATATGATTCTCTTTAGTTTTTTGCAAGGATTACAAATCCATAATCAATTTTACATGAATCAATCTACAACTCTTGAATTTTAAGAAAAATCAAAAGACCTCAAAACTTAATTTCTAAGATACTTTTTCATATGAACAAATTAGACTCTAAAACTTTAAACATGGCATAGATGATGCATAATCTTTCATAATTATCTAAGAAAATGAATTTTGGCTGAGTTTGAAAAATCTTGATTTCAAGCTATGAAACTTCAAACGTATGATCATCAATGGAGATTTCAAAATTAGACAATCACAAAAGGAATTAAAGCATGAATTACATTCTAAGTGAGTTCTAAATACTCATAGATTATATAGATAGAAGAAATTTTATGAGAGAGAAACCCAAATGGAAATCCAATTGGAATATGGCTATGGTGATCAAGAGCTTCCTCTTACTACAAAGTTTCTAAAATTTTAACTCTCAAGCTCTCTCTTTTACTCTCTGTGCTTGAAGTGCAGAATGTGTGATTGAGAGGATATGCGAGTATATATATATATAGAAGCTCTTGAGAAGAACTTGGTGCCCAAGTATATTTAAGATTTCTCTTCTACCCAAGATTAGTTTAACAACTTCTCTAACTTCTCACAATTAGCAGCATATAATCATACGTATATACACTGATATGTGTATAACTCCACAGATGCCCCAAGAGTCAAGTCTAGGTACATAGGGGCCAAGTTGGGTTGTTTGGGAAATGAGGCTTCTAGCATTAGTTAACACACACCAATTATGCTTAGCCAAACAAGGCATGAGCAACATGTCTAAGAATCACTTATAACGTTTGGCAAAATAACTCAATTTACAAAGTTGACACACAAGTTAAAGGCATTCCCAAACAAGGCCTTATCCAATGATGAGTTACCATAAATGGAAAGTAAAGCAAGTGTCAAATCTTGCTTTACATCACTTCCAAAACCTGTGGAAGTTTAACCTGGCACGGACAGTTTTAAACATAAACTGGTATTTTTGCGTCGCGGTGGTCACTACAAAAATACATAAATTCATTTTAACGTAAGAAATGGTTTTTTGGTTTTATAAAAACACAATTTGAATTAAAAGAAAACATTTCCACCATTTTGCAATACAGGCTTTGAAATCCAACACAGGTATGACTTAATTTTGTAAAATTATAGTTTGAACCTAACAAGAAAATTGAATATGAAATAAAGCAAGTATAAAAATTCTAAAGGGACCCAATGACAATAGGAGCAAAGGGTAATGGAATGCCAATAAGTCATTAATGCAAAGTTCGGGATCGTATATGGGTAGCCAGGGAGGGAGTACGTTCGTCGGAGACTTGTGGCCATTATGCCCTATATGTAATATGTGTCACAAAGGGACTTGTTACCTATTGAGTACGTGTTATCTTTGTAAGCAACTAGGGCACATATCCTGAAATTGTCCTTTGAATACAAATGTGACTATACCGAATACAACCTCAAACACCAAAAGCTACAACCTAGATATGAGGGGGAAATGTTTCGAGTGTGGACAACCAGGGCATATAGAGAAGAACTATCCAAGTAAGAGACAACTGGGAATGAGTATGCTCATATCCTGCACGTATACTCATGGATGCTGGTTCAACGCATTCATTTATGTCACGTGATTTTGTTAAGCATTTAACTGTTAAGTCCGAACCGCTATGATATGATTTGTGCATATCATTACCCACTAGTGAACCATTAGTAACTTCATCGATATTCAAGTCATGTGAGATCAAGATAGGAGATAAGGTCTTGAGCATTGATTTGATTTTGTTGATAGTAAACTACTCTGATGTTATGTTGGGCATGGATTAGTTGTCGGTTAAACAAGCTAGAATTGATTGTGAGCATAAATGGGTTAGTTTCTATTCATCAGGTCAAGAAGGGTTTACTTTTTAGAGTAAGGATGTGACCATACCGCCATACTTGATGTCGACGATTCATGCAAGTAAGATGATAAAAAAAAGTTGTTCGGGTTTTTCTTATGTTCAATTGTTGACACACGAGTTCTTGGACCACTAGTAGAAGAGTTTCCAGTAGTTCGAGCATTCGCAGATGTTTTTCCCATTGACTTACCTGACGTATTGATTGAAAGGGAGCTTGAGTTTATAATAGAAGTAGTACCAGGGTCACAACTAGAACCCAAAGCACCGTACCGAATGGCATCGGTAGAATTGAAAGTTCAGTTACTGGAGCTGCTTGAGAAGGGTTTTATCCAACCTAGTGTTTCGCCTTAGGGAGCTCCAATCTTGTTTGTGAAGGAGGATGGGACAATGCGTAATCGACTATCGAGAGTTGAATAAGTTAACCATTTAGAACAAATATCCATTGCCATGAATAGATGACTTGTTTGACCAGTTGCAAGGAGCTCAAGTATTTTCAAAGATTGACTTAAGATCCGGTTACCACCAGTTGAAAGTCAAGGAGGAAAACATTGAGAAGACAGCTTTCAGAACTCGATATAGTCACTTTGAATTTTTGGTTATGCAATTTGCGCCAGTAGCTTTTATGGACTTGATGAATCATGTTTTCAAAGACTATTTGGATAAGTTTGCTATTGTGTTTATAGATGATATCCTAATCTATTCCAAGAGCATTGAAGATGACGAACACCATCTGTGATTAGCCTTACGTTGTTTACGCGAGAAGAGTTCATTCGAAAAATTGATGTAATACCTACAAATCTCGTACATATATAAAATGGATTCCTAAATTTATGTCTATATTTATGAGTTTATTTCCGGTGATTAATTCCGTAGCATGTACTAATATACGTGTATATATATGCGACTGCATTCAATATTTTTATACTCATAGAATCTGTATCACTTTGTTAATGTGATTTTAATTTCTAAGCCCGACCCCGTATATTAATGACATTTTAATAATTGCAATCGTTAAATTATAACTATAGATATTTAAATATTTGCGATCACTAAATTAATTAAAATAAGTTATAATAAATTTCATAGTCGCTCGATAATAACAAATATAGATTATTTTTAATATTCGTAGTCACTAAGTTTTATAAATGTAGGACATAGTATATTTTTGCTGTATCATCATATTATAATAATAAGTTATATTACATTTTTCATTGTCCCTTAAATTATAACCATAGGTTATATTATAAAACCAATGCCATTTAATATTATAGCTATAGGTCACATTATATTTTCCTGTCATCTAATTTTATAATAATAGATTTTATTATATATTCGTTGTCATTAGATCATATGACTATAGGTTATATCATTATTTCATTGTCGCTTAATTTATAAGTGTAAGTTATTTTATGAAGACCCGATATCGTTTAGCTTGCCATAAAAATAAGTTGTAATTATATTATTATATCGGCATTTTATTTTCTTTTAAAGCCCAAAGAGTTATGTATAGACCTGGACTATAATTATTAACTGAGACTATATGTTACAAGACCTGGACTGAATGTCACGAGAATTCATTAAATCTGTATTAATTCAGACTGTATAGCACTAGGATCCAAACAAGATAAGGTTAGACAAAAGTAGAAATATTTGTACTAATTAAGATGCTCAAGTACAATCCTAAACTGGCCTATACCTATTGGGTAAACTTCCTACCCAAACACCCCCTAACCCATTGGACATTTCCCCCAACCCCTCACATCAATCCCTCTCAAACAACCCCTTGGACATTATCTTTTTGGCCAACATGTGTCCGTTCATGTGGGGCCCACAGACTCCTTCATGTACTTCTTCCATCATTTTCCTTGCTTCCCTTCCATATAGACATTCTAAATTATAACCAGTGTAGGACTTCTTCCACAACTTTTCCACATACATTACAAATTGAGCTAAAAATCTACGAATTGCTTTCTTATCCTTCTCTGAAGCTTCTCCGGGATATTCTCCTTTCTCAATAAAGTTCCAAACATCTATATACCATGGTATCTCAACCTCTTCCTCTTCTCCAATGGCGGCTATTGTTTCATACGAAGGTCGGGTTCTCTCTTCTATGGACAAAGGAATCATGGAGACTCCCACAGGAATTTGGATCATTGAGGCTAAGGTTGCTAGGGAAACTACCAATTGGTTCTCCTCACGGGGAAGGTAGTAGAACGAAATTTTTCTGAATTGCACCTTCAGGCTCTCTAGGTATTCATGGTAAGGTTTCAATTTCTCATGCTTTATTCTCCAGTCACCCCTCACTTGTGATATTATCATATTAGAGTCCCCGAAAACATCGATCTTTTCCACTCTCAAAGCCAAGGCTGCTTCCATCCCAATTATACAGGCTTCATACTCTGCCGTGTTATTAGTCGAATTATACTTGAGCTTAACGGCCAACGGAGTGGGGGCCCCGCTAGGTGTTATGAGGATGATCCCTACCCCGTACCCTATTTGATTAGCTGCTCCATCGAAGTACATTTTCCACAGGTTCTCTTTTACTTCCATTACTTTTTCATCTGGAAACTTAAATTCTCCCCTTTCTTCGGATTCTATGGCGAGGTTGGCTAAGTACTCGGCGATGGCTCTCCCCTTGACAGATTTGGAAGTGACGTATCTAATATCAAATTCGGCTAGCATCATGGTCCATCAGGATATCTAACTGGTCAGGGCAGGCTTTTCAAAGAGGTATTTGAGTGGGTCCATTCGGGATATCAGGGTGATAGGGAAGGCTAGCATGTAATGCCTAAGGCGACGGGTACACCACACCAGGGCCCAACAAGCTTTCTCCAACGGTGAATAGTTCAACTCATAGCCGGTCATCCTCTTACTCAGGTAGTATATGGCTTTTTCCACACGCCCCTCTTCCTCTTCTTGGGCCAGCATGCACCCCATTGAGTTCTCGGTTACGGATAGGTATAGCAATAAAGGTTTCCCAGGCTTAGGAGGTGATAGGACGGGTGGGTTTTGAAGGTAGGTTTTGATCTTTTCAAAGGCTTTTTGGCACTGGCCATCCCATTCGAACTTTTCCCCCTTTCTCAATAATTTGAACAACGGGTCACAGGTCATGGTGAGTTTGGATATGAAGCGGCTGATGAACTGTATTCTTCCTAGGAATCCTCTCAACTCCTTTTCATTTTTCGGTGGCGGCATTTCGATTATAGCTTGGATTTCGAGGGGGTCTACCTCAATTCCTCTCTGGGTGATCAGAAATCCTAGCAGTTTCCCAGTGGTGACCCCAAAGGCGCATTTTTGCAGATTTAGCCTCATTCTGAACTTTCTCAGCCTTTCGAAAAATTTTCTTAATGCCTCCAGATGCCCTCCTCTTTCTTTAGACTTTACTATCATGTCATCCACATATACTTCTACTTCTTTATGAATCATATCATGTAGTAGCGTAGTGGCAGCTCTTTGGTTGGCCGCACCTGCATTTTTAAGTCCAAACGGCATAACTCTATAACAGTAAGTCCCCCAAGGTGTGATAAAAGTTGTTTTCTCTCTGTCCTTTGGTGCCATCAAGATCTGGTTATACCCTGAAAACCCATCCATGAAAGATAGAAGTTCATGCCCTGCGGTATTATCCACTAATATGTCGATGTGGGGTAAAAGGAAATCATCCTTAGGGCTAGCTTTGTTCAAATCTCGGAAATCCACACAAACCCTAACACGACCATCCTTTTTAGGAACCGGTACAATATTGGCAACCCATTCAGGATACTCGGTGACAATCAAGAATCCAGCCTTCAGTTGCTTTTCAACCTCCTCTTTCACTTTAAGCGCCCATTCAGGCCTCATTCGCCTCAATTTTTGTTTTACGGGTTTTGAATTTGGGAAAAAGGGAATATGGTGTTGGACAATTTCTGGATCAATTCCTGGCATATCATCATAAGACCATGCAAAGACATCTTTGAATTCTTTTAATAGATTGATTAATTCTTCGCTTTCCTCATTATTAATTGTGGAGCCAATAGAAACATTTTGTGGATTATCTTCATTTCCCAGATTAATGGTTAAAGTGCTTTCCATGATTTTGCATGCAGGTTCATTTTCTTTTTCGATCAATTTTTGTAATTCATGAGGTATTTCAACATATTCATCACATGCATCACAGTTATTATTATGCACAGTCAAGTAAGCAGAATTAGTCACATTCTTATTAACTTTTTTCGGAGAAATTACAACAGACATAGAAATTGAAAGACGCCTCATTTGGGCCAATACAGACTCTGGGTGAGGGGGATACTTATTACTAGACTCAAAGACCCACTCTTTCTTGCTTTCCCCTCCCATATCAGCGATGAAGCGATCTTCCTGTTCCTCTTCCTGAGTGATCTCTTCTATTTCCACTTCCTCTGGTTTCCCTTCATACACTGGCTTCTCCCTTTCTTTATTCCCCTTGCTTTCTTCTTTATCCCGGCTTTTCCCATCTTCATCCTTAATCTCTGCAGAGCTCCCCTTTTTGGTCCCCTCGCACCCTTCTTCTAGCAGGTTCTTCATTGCCGAGCCATCCAGAGTACACACCTAGTCCTGAATAATGGCAGATTTTGCAAGCTGTTGAAGATAAGGGTCCTCATAATCAGAGAAGTCATACACAAATAAAATCTCGAATCCTGGCTTCATACGCTTCTCTGCTTTATCTAACCATGGCTCTGGAAAACCGTAAAACGGAAAATCTTCCCCTTGCTTGACGAAATACCCATTAAGAGTTTTCAAGTATGGTTCCAGCGGTGCATCAGTTGCTTTCTTTTTCTTCTTCAATTCTTCCTTGGTTGGCGAGTACCCTAGCTCGTGAGTGTTGGTTTGTGTAACGATATTTGGAAATTCTGACAATCCTTGGTGTTTCTTACCTAAACCCATCCCTGGGAAGAACCCCATTTTTCTCATGATCCCGGCCACCAACGGACTGGCGTATTGATCAAAATACGGTGGTAAAAACTCCTTCGGCTTCCCCTCTTCTGTGACGTTTATGAACTCAAACCCACCCAAACTTGCTTCATCATGTTCTATCTGTATTTCTAAAATCGGAGCACTTGATGAGGCCCTAGATACATTTATCCAGCTATCCCCCAGAAGATTGCACACCTTGTTTTTCCAAATGTACTTAACTTTCTGATGGATGGTTGATGGAATGGCACTCAAACTATCAAGCCATGGCCTTCCCAGAAGCAGGTTAAATGATGCAGGAATGTCAATGATTTGGAATTCTGTTTCCCTTTCACCGATCCCAACAGAGAGATTTAGAAAGATGATCCCCATAACTGCCCGTAGAGTATTATCATAAGCCCTCACTTTTTATTCCGATGGTATAAATGTGGATTCATCGAGCCCCATCCTTTTAGCTGTCCAAAAAGGGCATACATTTAATGCAGACCCATTGTCAACGAGGTAAGCAGGTAAAGAATTTCCCAGGCACTCCACGGTAACGTGCAACGGCTTATTGTAAACAGGTCCCCCAGGAGGTAAGTCAGCTTCGGAGAAAGAAATAGCGAGAGTTGGACTTCTGTTGATCATGCCGACGAGATCTTCTAGAGTAACATCGATGGAGACGTCCGATTGATTTAGAGCATCGAGGACTGCTTGTCTATGACGCTTGGAAGCGATTAGCAACCCCCAAATAGTGATATTTGCCTGTGTCTTCTTCATCTGTCTTAAAACTCTGTCCTCTTCTTCTTCCTCATTCAGTTTCCCTTTCACTTTATTCATTTCCTGCCCCGGGTGATCTTCCTCAAGTTCGTGTGGTTTAAAATGCCTTCCGGATCGTGTGAGGTGACTAATTCCTTCCTTGACCCAAAGTCCATCCTGTGCTTCAGCAACTTTCAAACCTTCCTCCTCACTTTCATACCACAGGTCCTCCTTAACTTTATTGTGACCCTGAATATCGTCTCCTTTGTACCAAAGTGAATTGTCAGCTTCAGGTGTCCACCAATCTGCTTCAACAGCCCCTTCTATTTCTTTCCCTTTGCTTTCATCTACCAGCCCTTTTAGAGTGCAGATTTGTGAATCCTCCAACATCTGATAAGCTTTTCTCGGACTTCCCAACTTAGTGATCAATGCTGATGGATCAAAAGAGCTCCCCTCATTTCCCAAGTAGTAAATTCTGGGTGGTGGCACGGCATGATGATCTGGTAGCAGATTTCTGGTAACATTTGGCGGGTTGGTGGGTGGTTCAGTTATTACTTTCTTGTCAATCAAATCTTGGATCTCATGTCTTAATCTTAAACACCGATCAGTTGAGTGCCCTTGATCCTGATGGAATTTGCAATATAGATCAGATTTGAAATTTGGAGGTGGCGGATTCGGTCTTGGTCGCGGCTTTAGTAGGCGGAGATTTCCTTTTTCCAATAGCCGATCAAGGGCCGTGGATAATGATACTCCCAATTCTGAAAACCTCCTTAAAGGCTTATCCCCTCCCCTCTTTGGGTAACTTCTGGCTATATCAAACTTTTTCTCGGGTTCGCTCAGTGCGTTCACATCTGTAGGTCCTGAATGACCTCCTGAATGTCCTCCTCCTGCTCCATAATTCGGACATTTGTACCTGTTCGCTGGCTCTTCTCTTTTGATTAACCCTTCCTGTATCGCATCTTCGATTCTGGTCCCTACATCAAACACTTCGGCAAAGGTGTTGAGGGATTGGAACCTCATCTTCTCCTGATAGACAGGTTGAAGGTTCTTCATCAGCATTCGGATTTGCTCCTTTTCAGTCGGCCTTTGTACCATCTTAGCAGCCTTACCCTCCATCGGCTCAAAAATTCAGCAAAAGATTCTTTGTTCCCCTGTCGGGTAGTCTCTAAATCCCTGATAGTAACATCCAAATCCTGATTGTATTCGTATTGGGCTACGAATGCTTTGACCACGTCTGCTGAAACAAGACCGCCATCATGGTTGTGCTCAAGCCACTAGACTGAAATACCCCTATACACATTTTGATGTGGCTACGAGGGTTCCCCGTTCCATCAAATTTATCGAACATAGGCATTTTGAACCCTGCAGGTAATATTTCACAGACCCCTTCATATAATCCTTCCAATTCCAACAAGTAGGTATCAACCCTATGGGCCTTACGGACCACTCTTTCCAATTTCTCCATTTTCTCAGTCATCATCTTATCTTTCTCAGCCCTTTCCTTTTCTAGTTTCTCCTTTTCTACTCTCGGCGCTTCAACCCCTTTTGTTTCATCAAACCAATCTTCATCCCTGTGAGGAGGATCATTAATTGGCGGCTGTCGTGCTAGTGCTTCTATCATGGTCATCATTCTAGTCATTTGACCCGCCTGTTGTTCCATTACTGCTCTCAACTCCGCTATTTCCCTTGCGTTCGCTTCTTGTGCCATGTCTCTTCTTACTAACCTTGTAGTAGAATCTCTGTACCAAACTGTGCTCGTAGCTGTTTCTATCTTTTACCTACAATCATATTTTCCAAATTATTATTTTTCTATTCTAACAACCCTTCATTATTTCTCCGTTTTCACCACTATTTTTATTGCCTTTCATCATCATTTTTTTTATTATCGATTTCGTTAAGTGTCTTCATGAATGATTCATATGCCACACGGATGCAATGCATGTGTGCGTGTGTGCCTATTCTATATGCAAAAGAAAAGGAAAATTCTAATCCTAACACATAAGCACATAAAATCCTCATCCATATCAAGTGCGCTTAACTTCTCCTTTCATCGTGATCTTCACTACCCTCTCAGAGGTCGGATTAAAATTTTTTTTTGTTTTTTTGGATTTTTTTTTTAAAATGCATGATGGGATCTTTCAAATTCTCAAGAATCTCGAATTTTCCTTTGAAAGTGAAATCATTTTTTTCCGCAAAAGATGATCGAGTTGAAATATTACTTTGAAACTCATTTGAAAACCATTTCTTTGGATGATGAAGTCTTTCAAAATAATTTTTGCGAATTTTGAATCTTTTCTTTGAAAATGAAGATATAAACGATGATTAAGTTTTTTTTTTATTATTTTATTTTATTTTTTTTAAAAAAGATAAACCTTGGATCCCCTCATTTTTTGAAAGAGTGATTTTTTTTTTGAAATATTTTTGGATAAAAGATGATGGATAATCAAAATCTGTCATTAACAGTGAACTTTGAATTCTTGGGTAGGAGTATCACATGATTGGATAATTATCGCACTTTTCATGAATTCGGATGCATACAAGGTCAATGATGCTTAGCTAACATGATATAAGAAGTATAATCTTATAATCAAGATTCGGCATGTTCTCCAAGTGTAGTGGAACATGAGGAGAAATTTCTAAAAGGTGATTAAAAGATTATACATCTTTCATCAAGCAAGTATTGTCATCATCTCAAGTAATCCCTTCCGGGCATACAAAACTTCCTAGCATAAAATCTTAATCAAGAATTGATTTCCTAATTTTGAAAGGTTCTATGAAACTATCATGCAAAGGCTGGGTTTTGGTCGAAAAAGGGACCCTTGACACACACCCGATAGGATGCTTCATATACCAACACATGGCACGAGATCAAGGGTGATCAAATGGCCCCATGATGGCTTGACCGACCGGGTTTCCCCGAGCCTCCAAGGTCATGGTTCCGTGCAATCGACTGGCGAGACATGCAAGTGCAATGCAACGGGCACACAAAAATTAATTAATTTGATTAAAAGGATGCTTTCAAGTCTAATCCTCGAGTGAACCCAAAATCAAAATTCTGGTCGGCTAAACCAGAGATTCTGGGTTCGATCCCCAGTGGAGTCGCCAGATTGTGGATACCGGCATTTGGGCCCACTTTTGTTTTTAAAACATTTTTCAAATTTCAAATTCAAAAACAAATGAGTCGCCACTTAATTTTTAAAAGGAAAATTAAGAAACCATTTTAAAGCAAACTGATCTTTTGCGACACCAAAGATAAACTGAGTCCGGGGATTATGGAATGAAAGGGGAAGGAGCCCGGCGGACTAAAACACCCCCTTTCATCCTATCTCACGATAGGCCTCTACTCAACATCCTCTTTAATCAAGTTATTAATCTAAGCATGCCCTCAATTAATACATATATAGGTATACATAACACAAGCATGTTGGAAATGGTGTAAATTTGCTAACGGTAAAATATCATTCATAAGTCACATAATTCAACTAGCAAACATCAGGATGTGCAAGTAAGGAACTAGAGAACTCACCCGGGATCCAGCCGCGAAATGGAAACATGCAATGCATACACAAAATACAAAGCCTAAGAAAAGGTCTCTAATTCACATATTCACATAAGGCAAAACATAAGCTAAGGTGTCGCACATGGAGTCGAAAATCAATTAAAATCAATGAAGTAAATAAACCAGAGAAGAGATGAGAAATTGTACCTCAAATGCGCTATAAAACAAAGATTAGTCCACATGCTTCACATAATAATATGATATCAAAAAATCAATCCCAATTCTCTAGCTTAGATCTAGTAAGCATGAAATCCAACTTTATTCAATAGCTAGTTCTAATCATAGGCATTGATGTACATGAATGAATGAATGTGAATAAGAATAAAACATGGATTTATTCACTAATTTGGATCACTTAGCCTCTGGATTTAAGCTAAATTATCATTATTCAAAACATGATTTGGGTCCCAAGATATTAGGGAACCATTTGAGTTGAAATAAATAAGATTAGACAAAAACAGTAGCAGTTTTTTATGAATTACAGAGAGCAGACCAGATATTAAAAAATAGAAATAAACTACTTACAACGGTTGGATCTTAATGATTTGTGGATATGTTATGCCTCTGTGAGTCTCGTTTCAAACCCAAAAAGAAAAAATCGAGATTTCAACGGTTAGATCTCCGGGAATACGGAAAATACTAGACCTCACTCAGGATTTTACAACTCTCTGTCCAGAGATCTTGTATGATTTTTTAAAAATAGTAAACAAATCTGAATTGCTTCATTCTTTTTAGGGAACCTTCCTAACACATTAAGGTTCTTAGAAAAAATTATTAAAGGTCATGAAAACTGGGTTAGGGTTCTGATCTATCAATTTTAAAACCGGTTTGCTGTTCTGAAATTTTGGACAGAGAATTGCTTATTTGGAAATCATAAGCCCAAACCAGCCTAAGTATGGAATCTTATCAAAACAACAATCACAGCGGTACTCATATGAGTTATGAACACCCTCCAATTGGTCTCATCCCATTCCAATGGACCATGATTTTATGAAAAATCTTTGATCACAGAGGGTTTAAGGATTCACTTCACCAATATTGAATTGATGTTCATATTTTAAAACCAACTTGATCCATGATCCTACAAAGGACTAGAATCAAGCATGGTTGTGATTATTGGGACAAATTAATGACATAGGAAGATGTTCATAGATTTAACCTTGATGGATTCTTATCATAGATCTCATAGTTGGAGATCTATCAAGAAAATCCTAAGGTCTCACTTATTTTAAACATAGATTATGAAAGTCTACATCCAATTCTTCTCTCGAATATGTGATCCTTGAAGAATATAGAGTCAACTTATTCCCCTCTCAAATTAATGGTCCTTGGAGGCTAAACAAGACACAAATCTACTCAAACCTCTATGGAATATAGTAAGAATTCCATAAGATTCTTAGTAAAGAGATCCTAGTCATGAGTTGATACTAGTATTTTACCAATTATGTGTAGATGTGACCATGATCTACCTTAAACTCCATATGAATCACAAGGTTATAGGAGAATAAGGAATCAAATTCAAAGAGTTTCAATGAGATATGGAAGATCTCATGAACCTTATGAATGAAATAGAAATAAAGGAAATCAAAGTTTTATTTGGGAACACAAATTCTTCAAAACTAATTTATCTCAAACCCAAGGCATTAATTAGATCCAAATTAATGAGATGTCATGAAATTCAATCATAAGTTCTTGGTGGTGTGCGATGAAATGAGGTAAGAAGAGAGGTTTTGAAAATGTGAAAAGTTTCTAGATCTAAGAACTTGTGATTGAATTATCCTAACTCTACCAGGGATTAAGAGGTTACCTCTATGACCTCAAAGAATTCTTCAATTTCTTGTGAAGCTCTTCCAAGATCTTCAAATTCTTCTCAAAGTACTTCAAATTTTTCAAAAAATTCTTTTCTTCTTCTCAATTCTCTATATGATTCTTATCTCTCTCTCCCTCTAAACTCAAGTATATCTCTTGTATATGTATCTATATTGATTCAAAAGTTCCCCTTCTTAATGAAGATGAAGGTCTCTTTATATAGACCATCATCTCAAAGATAAATGGGTAAATTCGGGTGGAGACCCATGTGCAAAGTTTTCTTCTAGAACATGTGAGAAAAGCAGTCTGTTACAGCCAGCGGCACTCGACGAGTGTCGACGGCATTCACTGAGTGTCGGGCGGCATTCACCAAATGCCGGGCGGCAACCCGTGAGTGCCGGCGCGGCACTCAGTGAGTGCCGTCGGGTTTTCCGCGTGCCGGGGCTAACTGAATTTGCTCCTTTTTTAAATTTTCGAAAGGAAAATTAATCTACACTTAATTTTTGTGAGTTATCATTATATATTCATGTATATTTGTGCTAAAATGTACCCATGTGGGTGGTATGCACCCATGTGCATGGTATATTCTTCAATATACTATGTTTTTCTTATTATTACTATTAATTTTTTTTTTAAGAGACAATTTTCCTTTATTTAAAACTCCTTTTTATCATTTTCATTTTATGCTTTCTTTCAAAACCTTTTTATATGTATATTGAGCAAATTTTCAGACTGATTTCCTCATGTGTCCTTCAATGTTCGGGTTTCTCCCGAATACCCAAACCCTCTCTCTTTTTTATTACTATTATTATATTATTTTTTTTTTATTATATATTTTTTAATTTTGCAATTTTAACTTGAAGAACATCTTGAAGATTTTGAATTTCTTGGAAAATCTTCGAACGTCATGATCATCGTCATCATCGGTCTTTGAGAGGTAACCAATCCCTGGATTTGACGTTTGGTCAAAATTGGGGTGTCTACTGACATGTTTATTGGTGATCGGGAATGAAGAGAGAGATTGCATGCTATGTTTCACGATGTACGAGTTATCAACAAGTGAAGGCCGAATGCCAAGTACCTTCAGGATTGCTACAACCATTACAGATAGTCGAGTGAAAATGAGAACACATTACAATGAACTTTGTTAGTGGGTTCTCGAGGTGAAAGAAATCAAAAACTATTATTTGGGTGATCGTTGACCGTTTGACAAAGTTGTTGCACTTCCTACCACTTTGAACAACTAAGTCGAAGACTTTAGCTAAGTTGTATATCCACGAGATTGTGAGACTACATGGTATTCCAGTTTTTATTGTTTTAGATAGAGATAGAAGTTTTATATCAAAGTTTTGGAAGGCCTTGCAAGAAGTAATGGGCACCAAATTGCATTTCAGTATTGCTTTTCACCCATAGACTGATGGTCAATCGGAAAGAATAGTCTAGATTTTGGAGAACCCGCTTTGTTTATGTATAATTGATTTTTAGGGTGATTGGTAAGACCACTTGCCATTGATTGAGTTTGCATATAACAGTTTTCAGTCAAGTATTGGGATATCTCCTTATGAATCTTTGTATGGTTGTGTATGTCGTTCACCGATTAGTTGGACAAAAGTCAGAGAAAGAATTATTGAATGGCCAAAAATTATATAAGAGAGAACGACGAGCAATATAAAGGAAATTCAACAAAGGTTACTGACAGCTCAGAGTAGGTATAAGAGTTATGCCGACAAGCATAGATGACCGTTGGAATTTAATGTGGGCGATTTAATGTATATGAAGGTGTCACCTTCAAAGGGGATTACTAGGTTTGGGATATACGGGAAACTCAATCCAAGGTATGTAGATCTTTTGAAATCATTAGGAGAGTTGGACCTATAGCATATCAATTGGATTTGCCAAATGAGTATGCTCAAGTTCATAATGTGTTCTACGTATCGTTACTATGAAAGCATTTGGCAGAAGATAGAGATTAAGTGATGACTCCGACATCAAATGAAATTCAGGGTGATTTGACATATGTTGCATATCCAGTAAATATATTAGATAGGAAGGATCAAGTCTTACGAAATAAGGTAATATCGAAGGTGAAAGTATTATGGCATAGCCAAATGACAGAAGAGATGACATAGAAAATAGAAGATAAGATGCATACTCAGTATCCATACCTATTAGATACATGAGGGACAAGTTTGGGGACAAACTTCTTTAAGGGGGAGAGAATTATAACACCAGTATGCGTGTTATTGCATTTCATTTTATTGCCATGCATGATAATGTGATGTGTTGTGCATTTATGGCACATGTGTGAGTGAGTTGTGACTCATGAGTCGATCTGGGTATCTGTGTAAGGGAACCCTTTGAAACTATGTTGAATGAGTGTTTTGATGTTGCAAAGTCTCTCCGAGATTGAGACGGTCGTTATGGAATACCCTAAATGTTTATTTGAAAATAAATGCTAACCTGTGTATTTCACTATCTGTATTATTTTTTGGTTTAGAATATAGTTCTGTTGTTAATTTTAGTATCCTGGTGAGGACGAATTAACACGCTGCCTAATTAGTACGCTAATTAGTAATTTCTTAGTAATTTCGTAAATTCAGGTGAAATTGCGTTTTAGCAACCAAATGGAACTTAGATGAAAACTTTTACAATTTTTTGTTTTCAGTCGTAAGGCAATGAATTAGGCGTGTGAGAAGTTTCGGAGGATGATTAGGAGTTTTGAGAACTTGTGGGGAGGTAAACGCAATTCTCAAAAGTTTTGCCTATATATAGAAAGAGATGAGATATTTTAGTTACAAAATCTATTTTGAGGGAGGAGAGAGGAGAGAGAAAAAAGGAGATTTGTTTCCTTCTAGCTTGTGACGCTCATTTTTGGCGATCCGGTTGTTGATTAAAATATTTTATCAGATATTCGAACTCCTTAAGGTAAGGCTGTCGTTTTGATATCCACTAGGTCTTGTTTGGATAAGTTTTTCGAAAACTCTCTTTCTAAAATTTTTCTTAAAAGTTGTTAATCGAACTTTTGATCGATATGAGTTGTACTAGACGGACTTATGCACGATCTTTGTGCACGGGTTTTCTTTGGAACTAATTTTTAGAGCATTATTCGGATGTGAGTGATTCAACTATGTGTTTTGGGATGATTCTTTGACATGTATTCATGTTTTGTATGAAAATCATGTATTAGTTTATAGATATATATTGTGTAGTTCATATTGGGCGACTAAATTGATAAGTAGGCCCAATTGCACGGTGAAATGTTTTGATTATGTCAAAAGCACGATGAAATGTATTTGAGCATGTTTAGTTCCTATTTGGGTCAAAGTATCACGTGGTACCAAGCTATCACCGTGGAGCCGATATAGGTACAAGGTCGCACGTTTGAAGAAAATAAATGTCGGTCTTATCTCTTTGCGTGGACTTATTGGTGAGGAGTCTCAGATTAGGAGTATGGAACGTACACGTGAGACTCCGGAGACTAGTATGAAATGCAGAGATGTGAGTGCGAGCATGTTTATCATTTATGTGCATTGTTGTTTTATTCACCAAGTGTTAGTTTAAACAAATCCAATATATGTGGTTATTCAAATAACCATTACAGATGTTAATGCCGGCGAGGAATCGGAGAAGTGATCCCGGGGTATTGTGAGTTCACCTAGAAGTTGACTCAATAAGTTTATCTTGTAGTTTTGACATAGCAACATCGTAATAAGGATTTTCGTTGTTTTTAACTATGTTTAACTTAGAATCATAAAACGGATTCATAATGTTGTAATAGACAGTGATATGTTGTAATAATGTTTTTGTAATGTTATCATTCAGTTAGGATCACTTTGCAATGAGTTTGGAGTGTGTCTTTGGTCCCCGGATAATTTTAGAAAAGCTTTGAACTTAGAAATTCTTTAGATTGTGCTGCTGCAATAAAATAGTCGACTGGTTTATGAAAACAGTCGATTGGGTCTTTTGTTGAGCAATTCACTACATCAATTTTGGGAAAAACAGTCTACTGGTTCCCCGACACAGTCGATTGGGTAGTGTTTTTAGAATTTTATCTTTATAATTGGACTGGACTTCAGTCGACTTGACGTATCACTCGACTTATTAATTTTTGCCCCAGTCGACTGGACTTGGGGAGCAGTCGACTGGTCAAGCTGCAGAGTTTTTGAGCTCTCTGTAGTTTGTATTTCCTATCGGCCTAACCTCTAATCAGTCGACTGATTGCTAGTTTTCAAATGGTTTATTTCTTTTATGTTGCGTGTTCTTAAACTAATTATTTTGGGAACGTTAATCAATTGATGTAGCCTCAGTGGCGTGCCACGGGCTTTGGTTTCGCTATTATGGGACCGGGTTGTGACATTACACAGATTATTTATCATCAATGCTTCGACAATGATAATTGCTGGAAAATTTCTAAGTTGAAAAAAAACAGGAATTAAATGTAGTATATTGGATAGATATTACAAAGGGAGCGAGAAATTTGTGATTATTCTCAAGGATCTAAAGTGTGAGAAATTTGAAAAGGAAAACCTTTTTTCTTCCAAAATCCACGAGTTGGTGTTCAATTTGGAAAACCCTAATTGCTTTGTAACATGAAACTGATGAAACCCCACGAATGTTTGAAATGTAACATAAAATTGGTGCATATAAATATAAAATAAAATGATTTGCAACGATAATCAAAGATGTAAAATACCTGTTCATAGTAGTTTCTCACCTTTTTTACCCATTCTCGTAACTCCGATCGGAACGGTAATAGTATTTTGGCACCGCATCCACCATTACTATTCTTCAAAGAAATATATTTTTCAGACAAGAAGTGTTTGAAATTTGGGTTTGATCTTGGTGAGAAAATATGCCAAATATGCAGATCGTTCCTATTTATGGTAGTTGCGTGATTGCTGATACCTAGGTATGAAGTCAATACCATATCAAACAAGATCGTTCTGTTTTAAAAAGTATAGTATACAATTTCGAATTTTGAATCCATGATATTTAGTGATTTGATGGGGAGTAATTTGAACATATGCATATGAATTTTAAAAACTATACTATAACATACGGACCACTGTAAACGCACAAACCTGGGTATTGAGGGTATTTTGGTCTGTCAATTTTTAGGACTAATTTCTAAATGAAGTTATAAGTGGGGCCTATTTCTAGATTGGATGGACATGAAAGGAATATATATTAACGAAAATACTTTTGCTCACTCAAAATATGGTACACTAATGCTCACCGAAGCATCCCATTGGTCAATGCAGTGAGACTCGGGATTAAACAAAATTAACATCCATTGGTCAATGCAGTGGGACTCAGAATTAAACAAATTAATTTTGTTTAATCCTGAGTCCCACTGCATTGACCAATGGGATGCTTCCCTGAATTGTTTAATCTTGGGTCCCACTGCATTGGCCAATTGTATGCTTGGGTGAGTATTGGTGTACCCTTTTTTTTTGGGTGAAATGCTCTCTATATTAACTTACCCTTTTAATTTTTTTGGTTAGTAATTTACTTTCTTCATGGTGTTATTTGCTTGCAGCATGCTTTCTTGTTCAAACCCAAGTTCTCAGAAGCACAGAAAGAGGCCATTGCTTAATTACCTCCAAAGATGACAAAAAGATGTAAAGCTCTCATGAAACAGATAATTTGCTTCTCTTTTGAAAACTCCAGTTTATCCAATTGTTTGGCTGCTTGGGTGAAGATTATGCGGCCCCAAAGAGCTGACTGGCTTTCGGTTCTCAAAGAATTGGGCAGATTAGATCATCCACTGCTATTTCAGGTATTAATTAGTGCTGGTTGTTCCAATTTCTTTCTTATTTTATGATTTTGTATATGTAGTTTTGGGCCTTGTGTAATGCTTATTGATCGAAAATACTATTATTTGCATGGACTATTTTTGTCATTTTCTTGGGGATCTAGATAAGTTTTTAATGACAACTTCTGTGTCTTACATCTTCTGATATCTAATCCATCTGATTCAAATTTTCTTGCTACTATTGTACTTGTATGCTATATCATGTGGACCTAATTTTTGTAAAATTTTAGAGTTTAGAACCATAGCAATCACATCGAGTGATGCAATCCTAGGTTTATAAAAATTAAAATGGAGAACTCTAAGAAAGGCAAGAGAATAAATTCACCAAGTTAGCTTGTAAACATAACAATAACAGAGGTAATAAAATCAGCCCTGCAAAACTATTAAGGCAACTGAATAAAACCACAGCTTTATTTAACACCAAAACAGTCACTAGATATAAGAGAAATTGCAAACTTAGATCACCTTAATCTAAAGTAACAAGGGCAGCAAAGGAGGAGGGAGATGAGGCAGCAAGAAAAGCAATATAGTAGCAGAAACAAAGGAAGAGAAGAGGCTGAAGGAAGAAGAAAAATGCAGCAGCAGCTTGTAAGGGAATAAAGAAGAAGGAAGGGGAGAAGAGAAGCAATTCAGTCTGAAGAGTAGAACAAAGACAAATAGAAGGAGCAGCAGCAAAGAGGTAGGGATTGATACAGAAAAGTCAGAGAGGAAAAGGAAATCAAAGGAGAATCAGATTCAGGGATGGAGAAGAGAAATCTGGGAAAAGGAAGAGAAGTAGGAGGAGGAGGAGAATCTGACGTACCTAGAGAGGGAGAGGCAGCAGTCCATGAAGTTAAGAAGGGAGGCGGCAGAGAAGAGGAAGAGCAGTAGCAGAGGACAGAAGAGAGGTAGTAGAGGAGAGGGAGCAGCCCTTAGGGTTCCCGCAAAATATCAAATATCCCCAAAAAAAAAAAAAACTCCCTTATGCTCTTTGAACTTAAGTTTAAATAGCCCACCCAAGTCATGTGACTTGCATGTGACTCTTTGAATGATGAGGACACCCCCCACATCTTAGGGTTTAAAACAAACTTAAAACAAACAAAGCTGAATAAAAAGAAAATACTACTAGTACCTAGAATTAAAATACATAATAATAAGTAGTAATCCTAATTTACATCAAAGAGGGTACAACACACATAGGAGGTAAAGGATCAGATTAGATAACAAAATGAGAGAGATAGAGAGATATATATCAAATGCAGAAAATGAAGGCTGCATTCAGATGGATTTTACAATGGGACTCTTCTCCTTTTATAGAACTAAGGAGAGGAGGTAACCAAGCAGACAAACCCACATGGCCTTACATAAAGAAAATATTTTTTAAAAGGTTAAAAGCAGACTGATACGGACAGAAAGCAGACATAAAGAATCTGATAGAAATAAAGCAGAACTTACCACCTATTACACACTTTATGAACATGAGAAAATAGTACAACCATACTATTACACACTATAGTAAAAACAGTACATCCATAATAGTACAACTATACTATTACACACTATTTCACACAAAAGTTGAAAGTGGATGCTCTAATCAGTATCTGAGGTGTCAGGATCCATCTCCCTCGATCTATTTCTGAGTAAATAAACAAGCTGGTGGACACTATACATTGGATGATCTGGGAATGAGGTTTCCCAAGTATATTGGTCATGGAAATATGCCAGGATGCTACAAAATAATTTGCAAATAAAGTCCAATATTTTTCCAAGTGTAGGTTTCTTTGTGGAGAAGTGATGAGGGAACATGACCAGGTTCTATCTGGTTAACATGGCATAGATGGGTTTGCAGATAATGGAATGTGCTTGAATTCTCAAAGGATAAAAGATGTTTTAACTAGTGAGAATGCAGGATGAAGGGTTTCTATATATCCCTGTCTCATTTTGTGGAGATGTAACAAAATGTTCTCAAAATGAGAAAGGATAACACAAAACTTCCATGGAGATTGGCAGAGTAGAGTTTGCCAATATGAAAGATCTCCAAATAACTGGAACCATTTTCCAAGGCAAAAGGAAGGTAAAGAAGATCTTTTCATTTGATCTTGCTGGAGTTGAAACTGGGCAAAGTACCTGAGCAAGAGACACTTATTGAACATAATACCGATAGTACAAAGAGTTGCTAGATACCATAGTAATAAATATGCCTCTGTTAGGAAATTATAGTGGAAAACATGGTTGAAATGTAATATGGTCAAGAATGAGTAAACAAGATGGAAGGGTAAAGGCCATAATGAACCAGCATCGAGACCAAAACAGGATACATAAAGCTTGAGGAGAGAATGAAGGGTTTTTGTATTGCGAGAAATGAGTGTGTTTTCCAAAAGGGTGTGCTGTATATGCATTGGCATAGAGAAGATGAGAGAGTCAAAGGGATTGATACCAGATGAATCACGAGGAACCATGGATGATTCTCCATGTTCAAAAGCAGCAATCAAAGGAAAAATGGGGTGGCTGAGATGGGATTTATTTCCTTTTTGAGTTGGGAAAGAAAGTCAGAGAGTATATTAGTTTTCCCTTTGGTATGGACAGCATCAAAACTCCATTGCGAAAAGCTGTTTGCCCATCGAATGGTGGAAGAGATTTTTGTTTGAATTTGAGCATTTTGGGAAAACTCATCAGATCTATTTCAATGGGAAAGTGGTGGCCAATAAGATGGAATTTGAACTTCTCAATGGCTTTTTCATGATGGCACGCATTTCCTTGTAAGTGAATGGTAATGTAGCTCAGTAGGGGTAAAAGCTCCACTTTTGTATGCACAGATGTTTCTGGTGCCATTTTCCTCTTGTTCAAATAAAACAGCCCCCCAATATAAATCAGATTCATTTGTAGCACGCGCTTTCCTTTTGAAGGAATATGTAATGGGGGTAAATTTTAGCTATCTGTTTGAGAGTATGAACACCTTGAGTACAATCCGATGACCAAGAGGAAGCATTCTTTTTTAGCATAGAGGAAAGCATTTTTCTATGTTTGGCAAGATGGGGAATGAAGTCAACCATTTAATTTACAATCCCAAGGAAACGCTGGACTTGCTTCATAGATAAATTGGAATTAGGAAAATGTTCAAGTTGGTTGGCAATATAGGGTTAGAGAGTATATTTTTCTTGGGAGATATTTAATCCCAGAAAGTCTACGGAAGAGACTCCAACGATCATTTTCTTTTGGGAAAGCATAATTCCATGTTGTTGGACTGAAGAATAGAACTTTTGTAACAACTGAGCATGAGAATTTGGATCAAAGGAGAATAACAGTATGTCATCAATGTAAATCAAGGCGGATGAGAGGATTGGGTTGAAAATCCGAATCATTGTTTTATGGAAGAGAGATGGGGCTATTTTAAGCCCAAAGGGCATAACAGTCCAATAAAAATGGTGGTTGGGAAGGCAAAAACCAATTTTGGGCCTTTTGCCTTGATGGATGCCAAGTTACCAAAATCCGGCTTTGAGATCAAGCATTGAGAAGATTTGGGGTTGAGGTAACTGGGTTAGAAAGTTATTGCAACGGGAAGTGGAAACTTATCATCATGGAGAAAATGGTTGAGAGGCTGGTAGTTGATAGCCAGTCTAAGTTTTCCACGAACATGTTTTGCTATTTTGTTGACATAAAAAGCTTCACATGTCCATTGTAACGTGGTATGTTCAATTAGCCCTTCTTTCTATAACTGAGCAACTTCGGCTAAAGCTAGTTGGTAATGGTCAGGGTTCATCCATTGATGACTAGCTTTGGTTAGGTTGATATCTTCATTTTTCTTAAAAGGGAGAGAGATGAAGAAATCTGGATTGGTCCACAGAAGATGAGAGCAATTGGTAAGGAATTTAGAATGGGATTCAGCACAAGAGATTCTAACGTTGTCTTGCTCAATAGGAACAAAGGTTTCGAAGGTAAACAGGTTGGGCTGAGCAGTCCATGGTAGGAGAAAGTTCTTGTATTTGAGGCCTTTGGGAACCCAAGTCACTTTAGTAAGTGATTGGAGTGTTAACACATTATTTTGATAAAGCTTAGGGTTAATAATAACAAATTAGCCCTTTTATATTATTTAGAGAGCATAAAACATCAAATTACAATAGTCCTCGACACTTGTATGAAATATAAAAATAACACATAAAAGTCTATATCTAATACTCCCCCTCAAGATGGTACAAAGATATCTCTCAATCCTAGCTTGCATAATTCATCATGAAACTGTCTAGAACCAACGCCCTTAGTCAAAATATCTGTTAGTTGATCACAACTTTTCACATATGGAGTGCAAATATTTCCATTATTCAGGTTCTCTTTAATGAAACGTCTGTCAACCTCAATTTGGTTAGTCTTGTCATGTTGTACTGGATTGTGTGCAATACTAATAGCAGCCTTACTATCACAATGTAACTTCATTCGAGCACCAACCTCTAGTTTTAGGTCTTTTAACAACAACTTCACCTATAGTAGCTCACATATCTAGCTCTAAATTCAGCTAGCACTCGATCTAGCTACCACATTTTGTTTCTTACTCCTCCAACTAACGAGATTGCCTCCTACAAAAGTGCAGTATCCCGAAGTAGGTCGTCTATCTGTCTGTCACAGAACCTACCCAATCTGTATCTGTGTATGCCTAAACTCTAAGATGATCATGTTTCCCAAAGTATAAGCTTTAACCAGGTGTAGACTTAAGATACCTCAGGATTCTATAAACTACATCCATATGTGATTCCCGAGGAGCATGCATTAACTGACTCACCACACTTACAGCAAAGGCAATATCAGGATGTGTATGAGAGAGATAAATGAGCTTGCCAACAAGCCTCTGATATCTCCCCCTGTCTACCATTGGTCTATTGCTGTCATCACTAAGTTTTTGATTGAACTCAATAGGAGTATCACAAACTATACTGCCAAGCATCCCAGTGTCACTAGGACATACTTCCTTTGAGAAATGAAGATTCCATGTTTAGACCTTGCAACGTCAATCCCAAGAAAGTATTTCAGCTCTCCTAGGTCGTTTATTTCAAACTCTGTTGCCATATATTCCTTAAGACGCTGCATTTCTTTTAAGTTATCTCCTGTGAGAACAATATCATCCATATACACAATAAGTGCGATAGTCTTACCTTGCAAAGAGTGTTTGATGAATAGAGTGTGGTCAGCTTGACTTTGCTTAAAACCATATCTGCACATTGCCTGTGTAAATCTCTCAAACCATGCCCTAGGAGATTGCTTAAGACCATACAAGGCCTTTTTTAACCTGCATACCTTGCCTTTTATTTTGTAACTCTCAAATCCAGGAGGAATATTCATGTACACCTCTTCTTCCAGATTACCATGCAAAAAAGCATTTCTAACATTAAACTAGTGAAGTGGGCATTCCCGGTTGGCTGCTAGGGACAAAAGGATCCTAATAGAATTCATCTTAGCCATTGGTGCAAAAGTCTCTTGATAATACACTCCATAGGTCTGAGTGAAACCTTTGGTAACAAGATGGGCTTTAAACCTCTCAACAGAACCATCTGCTCTATGCTTCACTATATACACCCACTTGCACCACACAGTTTTTTTGCCCAAAGGTAATTTAGTTAGCTCCCAAGTACCAATCTTGTGAAGAGCATTCATCTCCTCATCCATGGCACAATTCAACTTGGGATCATTGAGAGCATCCTAAACATGATTAGGTACAGCAACAGAAGCAATTCTTGAAAGAAAGACACAATAAGCTGGAGACAAGTGAGAGTATGACACAAAATTTGAAGTAGGGTGTTGAGTACAAGATCTAACACCCTTACAGACAAGAATAAGAACATCAAGGTCAGAGTTACTTGAATCCCAATCTAGGTCAGTAGGTGTCACGACCCATCCCGCTACGGGCAGAATTAGGACATGTGACACCCTTACAGACGAGAGGATTGACGAAGGGGCTGGAGAGGTCAGAGGCTGGTGACGCAGGCTTATAGTGGTGTATGGTGGAGGTGCAGGTGGTGGTTGATGGTGGTGGTGGTGTATGGCCCTAATTCCATGTTAACACATTATTTTGATAAAGCATAGGGTTAATCACAGCAGAATAGCCCTTATGTATTATTTAGAGAGCATAAAACATCAAATTACAATAGTGTCCTTGACATTTATTTAAAATATAAAAATAACACATAAAAGGCTAATATCTAACATGCAGTATATCAAAACCAATTAATAGATCTTTGCCAGGAAGGTCAGAATCATATACCGGATGTTTGATGGAGTATTATGGAAATAACTGTATAATAATTGGTTTGCTGATGAGAGTGATGACAAAATTTTGCACCATTAGCAGCTTTGAAAGGCTTGAAACATGTTGCCAATGTGATCGAGGGAGGATGAAAGGATTAATAATAGAGGCAGCTGTACTTGTGTCAAAAAAGGCAATGATTGAGATGAGCTTGTCATACTTTAAAAGGACAACAGGGATCCTTACTAGCGGTTGAATAAGAGTGATCGAATCAGGTGAAATATAATGGATATCATGGTAAGCATCACTATCAAACAGTCGACGGAGATGTCGATATTGTCTTAGCTAGGATAGTATTATCATGGGGTTTGTCATCCATAGAGAAAACATATTCAATATCAACAGCATCACCATGGCTAATTAATCAAGTTGAGAGAGCGTGGACCATGTTACTTTTGGATTCTAGGGGCATTACTTCGCAAAATGGCCTGCTTTTTTGCAAATGTAGTAGCAATCTGATTTCTTGTATCCTTGAGTTTTCTTTTTTTTTAAATATTGCCACTTTTTCTTGCGAGGAATGAAAGAAGGGGACTTAGAATAAGATCGATGCTTGTGAAGATGTTTGGATTTCTTGGAGGAAATTTGGCAATTGCAGTCTTATCTTTGCATTTGATAAGAAGATCGGGATGAGCACAAGCATTACCAAGTATTTTCCCTTGATCATGAAATGTCTTGAAGAATTTTGCTACTTGCAGAGCTTATCAAGAACAAGCAAGACATGTTGGTATATTTCACCAATATATACTTGAGTAAGCTGTTTGCCTTTTGTCTGGAGAAGGCGAGAAGTCTCTGTGCCAAGAGGATCTAGAAGAGATGTGAGAAATGCCTTTTAAGATTGACATCATCTATTCCACCAAGGTAGTAGAATAATTTTGTCATCTTTTCGTAATGTATTTCCAGATAATGTCTTTTGAATGAACAACCTTTTATGCTAAGATAATCTTCTCGAGCTTGGTCCTTGTGAATATTCATAATGCCAAGAGATTCAGTATGAATGATGTTGAGAAAGTCATCTATCGAAGGTAACTGGACCAGTTGAAGTTGTCTGTATTCACCAAGAGTTATATACCATTGGCGTAAGCGATCGTGGAATCTTAAAAGACATTTGGTGATTACTGTGCGGGTTGTACCAGGCTGAAGGAGTTTAGCAGTGCACCAAGCATGTAACTCATAGATTTTGTCGAGCCATCTTAAAGGAGGGATATTATCATATCACAACCCTTGGCTCGGAGGATTAGAAAACTGAGATTCTATGGAAGTTTGGGGATTTAGTGCCTGTTGTGCTTCTGGTTGTCCTAGCAGGTGGATCATCAACTACTTCAACACGTGGGGATCCAAGATTCATCCTATAAACTTCTGTATGAATATCCTTCTAAATATCGGCTATAAAATGTTCTAGAATTTCTTGATCAAAGGCCGAAAGAAATTGAGTTTCGTCATCACTAGGGTTTTCAAAATAAGAAGCTAAATGTTCTACTAGGATAAGGGCAAGGCTGGATGGTGGTTTAGGAGGAAGATTGGTGGCAATGGTTCGAAGGATGGTAGAAGGTGGATTAGATGGAGTGATGGAATTGTCACTTTCAACAAGCATAGTGGTAGTGGGAGTTTTCGGTTGTTTGACTATGGCTGCAAAAGTGGCTGAGGCTAGAGGTGGTAATGGTGGTGGTGAAGGTGGCTTTCTTTTTGGGCGTGCGGGTTTGGGATTTCTAGGGAGAGAAGTAGCAATATTGAACATTCTTCCAGTAGTATCATAAGAAGGGGAGAAAGGAAAGGTTGTTGCAGTGTCGGTATTAGGGATGAAGGAGAATATGGATAGCCGGGCAGAGAGTGTTGCGGATCAAAGAGGTAGGGATATGGGTCTCTGTTCAGTGACTGAGTTTGGGCTTGATTCTAGACTTGCAGCAAGTGTAGTTGACTTTCAAATGTTTCATTTCAGCTTCTTTATGAGCAAAAGCCGAAGAGTAAACACTTGTAGACTGTGCCATGTGCAAAAGCTCATGATGAAAACCTTGTATTCGTTGCTAGATGGCATGATCAGGCGTTCTAAAGACCGCACCTTTTGATCTGAAGTAGCTTGAGTCTGAACAATTTGCTGTAGACAGTTAATTTGGGCCAGTGCATTGGCAGATTGCCAATGTAGCGTAGCTTCTGTAGCAGAGATGGGTTTCTTGGTTCCATCAGCGGAGATGACGGATGGAGGAGCAATTTTGTGCTGATGTTTGATCTGATCACTAGGAGAGGTAAACTGAAGAGGAGAAAAATCTTCTTTGAAGGAGGAAGATGATGAGGCAAACATATAAAAAGGTATGGGAGATGTTGAACTTGGTTGTATTTTGGTAAATGAAGGTGGAGGTTTGCATGGTGAAGGGACTTTGATTTTTGGTTGGGACTTTTGGTGCTTATCAAAATATAGCACATAGTAGTCAAACTTTCCTGAAGGTTCACCGAGTAAACCAACACTGGAATCACCAGATTCATATCATTCCTAAAGAAGTGCTTGAGAGGACTTCTTCTTTGCCTTTCGGGGAAAATCATTGTCACCATAAAGTTCCTCATAGTAACACTCGTCACTATCATACTGATCAAAGAATTTGTGTCCTGTGATTGGATCTTGGAAGTGAAAGAGTGGTTGACCTGAAGCTTTGAACGAGTGGTTGGGATTTGTCCTGAACAAGAATTTGACAGATCAACAGGTTGGATCATGTTGATTGTTGTGGGAAATATAGCTGGTGCAGATGTTGCGGGTTTTGCAGATGAAATCTTTATAGTACCATCTTGCTTTGTAATGAAAGTGGGATCAGCAATTTTTACTGTTAGGATTTGGCTGGGATTGATGCTGATGTTGTTTATAAGCAGTTAACCATGACGATGGTAACAATTTAATTAGCTCATCTTGAGAGACTTGTCGCGGGATATGGACACTGTAAGCTTGTGTAGCAGAATCAATGCTGACAAAGAGAGCTTCGTCAGAAGTGGATGGCTGGCTGGCTTGAGTCAAAGGCATGATTTTGTAATCTGTAAGCCATCTGGTAATGTAACGTGGTGGCACAAGTGTCGCTTACAGTAGAAGTACCACCAATCTGAGCCTGCACTTTCAGAGCTGAAAGAAGATATAGATCTTGTAGTGGCATATTGAAATTGGAAAGAAAGTGAGAACCACTATTCCTTAGTTTAATGTTGTCTAAACTATTGCGATACAAGCATGTTCATACTTCAGGAATCGTGTATCAAGTAAAGCAATTTGTGAGACAACTGAACTGAAAGTCTAAACATCTAGAGAGGAGAAAAACCTCAGGGAAAATCGATATGAACTGTATTGGAGGGTAAACTAAGTCTGGAAAATATCTCTATGTACGTTATCCTTTACAATTCAAAACCAGATTTTGAATAAAGTTTTAGGAGAAACTTCACAGAGAAGATTCAAAGCAATGAAAGTTCTGCTATGGAGGATCCTCATAAGGGGCAACCATAGAGCATACGTTTCAAAGCAAGTAAATCAGCAAAGGGTTTTGACTAGGTTAATCACGCAAAGAGATCTAAGTAAACATGGCTCAGATACCAAAATAGCAATCATAAAGAGGGTACAACACACGTAGGAGGTAAAGGATCAGATTAGATAATAAAATGAGAGATATATAGATGATTCTAAGGTCTGTGTGATTTATGCTGGACAATTAAAATCCAGAGAACTTTTCAAATTTCACCAAAACATTGTACCTTATATATTCATTCACGTACTATTTTAATCCACAATTGACATCTTCAATTCTTGTGAGCACAAATTCGACTTCTATCTAAATATATTCCACTTGTGTTGACACTTCCAACGGTGGAGGGGACAATTTTTGTTGGAGGGGCCAAAATAAACTATTGGATAATTATAATCCATTTAAATGGATGTATGTAATAATATTTTGCCATTGAAACACACAAAGAAAGAGGAGTTTTGTGCCAACTATTTGGTCTTTTAATTGAAAAGCTCTCATTTGGTATTGAGAAAAGTTATAGTAATTACTAATTATATAATTTACTGTTCATTTTTTTAGCTCGATTAAACTATGTAAACAATATCTGACTTTACTATTTTGATATTTAGCAATTACTACTATCGGATTGGGTGCTAAACATAATAATAGATTGATGATGCCGAAAATTGGTAAGAGAAATTAAAAAGAAAGATACGGTGACACAATCAATTGTATGTGGTTCGGCCCTATTAATGAGGTGACCTACATCCACGGGTGCGTCAGTGCGCTTTACTAGCAGATCACCGGCGGGCCTGGTGAGCCAACAACAGGGCAGCACTACCAGTAATATCGGCCGGGAGTATGCATATGAAATTAGTATACAGCTATTCTTTGGATTAAGAATGTGATCCCCCCTAATGGGGGTGAGGCGATCCCCCCTAATGGGGGTGAGTGGCCCCTTTTATACCGCAAGAGTCCACCCACAAAAGGCAACTGATTAGATAAGGAAGCCTAATCTAATTACAAGTTGATGAGCATAAATCATGGGAGGTTTCCTAAATGGCTTAAGAAACTATTTATACTTTCCATTAGTCTTCTGACTGATTTAGGAAACTGCTGAGTTGCTTGGCTGTCAAACTGCACATCGTGGAGAGCTGCTGCGCCGCATACCCGGGCTGTGCAAGCATACCGAGCGGTCCTTTGCTGCTGATGTGGAAGTTGGATTACAGCAGAATATTTCTTGGCGTATCAGCTGCCCCCCTTTTTCAAAGTTGATGTGATGTCCCATCAGATGAAGTTTGAAAATTAAGACTGCTTCTGAGGAACCGTCTGGTAAGAGGTCGGGATTCTACCCGAGGTGGGACCGTTCGTGGTGGTAAGCCGGGTTATGGACCGAGCAGTGACCCTGTGGGCCCGAGTCCTACCTGTGCCACGTGTCAGCTTGTGACAGGCCTAGTCAAGATCAAATGATGCCAGCGTGGATGTAACTGGACCATTTATGTGGTAACCGAATCGTCTCGTTGTGCATTTAATGCGCGCGCCTTTTGAGGCGATGCTTCGCGTGCCCGAGGTGACAACTGTCAGCCACTTTGGGTGGAAAAGCGTACGAGCCATTGGATCTTTTTTGATCTGAACCGTCCGTGGTTCCTACATAAAGGAACACTGATTCATTTCTTCAACTCTTTGCTACAAGATATATATTCCCGAGCGCTTTGAGAGCGAGCAAGACCCCGAGCAACATTTTCGAGCCCTTTCTTGCGCCAAACTTTGTAAGTCTTTCCTTTCGAGCTTCAGTTCTTCAATCTTTTCCTTCTCTTCTTTTCTGAGCGAGGCTGGTGAGAGAGAACCCGCTTAGGTTAGAACGGGATTGGAATTTTTTCTTCCTTAGGTTCTGTTCTTTCTTCAAGTTAGGAGGCAACTTAGGGCAGTTAAACCGAGCTGGAGTTTCTGGGGTAGTCTTGAGGGAGTGTTACCTTGTGTTAAGTACCATTCACTCTTTGCCTTTTAGATTAGTGACCTTGCCCCCTTTGTATAGCAGGCTCAGAGTTCCTGACCCATACTTAGGCCGTAACCTGTTTCCCCATCCTGCCATAAGAGTACCAGAAATGGAACATTCTAGCTTCGATTCTACTTCTCGGCCAGAGGATGAGATGTACCGATCTGGAAGTCCTGACACTAGCCTAGATCAACCATCCACTTCCCCATATGACCACCAGATTGAAGGTAGGATCCCGATCCGTCTCTCCGACGATGAGTCGGACCAGAAAGCCCCCGTTACATCGATTTCCCGGGGTTCAGGTGACGAGACACCAGGGGAACCCGACCCCGAAGTAGCCTTCTCCAGTGAATTCATCCCGTCCACCTTGCATACTGAAGATCTCGGGCGCATTAGGGATAGGTACGGCCTTCCAGACCACTGATCCTTGGCCGTGAACGTCGGGGGAACCCAAGTCTACCAGCGGGGTTTCGCCACCCTATACGAGGACATCCTCATGGCTGGGTTCTGCATCCCCCTTTATCCAGTCTCTCGGTACGTACTTATATACTTAGGATTCAC
Source organism: Hydrangea macrophylla (assembly GCA_033977485.1). Lineage (NCBI taxonomy): Eukaryota > Viridiplantae > Streptophyta > Magnoliopsida > Cornales > Hydrangeaceae > Hydrangea > Hydrangea macrophylla. The sequence continues at coordinate 65,448,220 of CM066997.1, forward strand.
CCCGAGCTAGTCGGCCCCGAATGGTTGGAGGTTCCACATGGGGTCCATCTCCCAGTGGCCCCAAGTTTTTGGATATGAACTCTCCGTCCAGGAGTTCCTCTGGACACACCGATCGTTCCCCGTACATGAAGAGATCGGGTTCTTTTCTTTTGGGGCTTGCCAGGGGAGGAAGATCTTAGTCAACTGCCCGAGCAACAACAAAGGGTGGAAGAACAGGTTCTTCTAAGTGTCCATCCTCGGGCTCTGTGAACTGACCCCCGGGATCCAGATGAGGACTTCTTGGGTGGGAGAGTTGAGGGGTAAGCCCGTTCGGTTTCTTTTATTTGCTTTCTTCTTGGTTTTGCTCCAGTTTCTGAGACTAACCACTTTGCATTTTGCTTTGCAGCGGGATCAACTAGCCCGCTAAGCATTCCCAACTAGTGCCAGGCCCAGATCAGGAGTTTGGCAGACCGTCTAACCAACATCTGGAATGTGTTGACTCGGATTGGCGAATTCTGAGCTACTGATGACCCGGCTCAGCCCACCGAAGCTCCAGTATTCCCCCCAATTCTTCCTTGTAAGTGCTCGGACTCTGCCGTCTCCTGTAGTACTCCTTCCTCGTCTTCTTCATTGGTTGTTGACTGTTCAATTTTCTTCTTTTGTAGAGATGGCTCCAAAGAGAAATATGGAGCAATTGAGGGAGAGGCAGGCTACTGTTACCACTGCCGCTGTTGTCTGGATGGCGGTGGCACAAGGGAAAAGGCCTGCTACCGAGGCCCCAGGTAGTGAGCGCCCTTTGAGGCGGATCTGGCATGGAATAGCAAACCATCCAGAGCCCGTGGGGACTTCAATGCCCCACGTGATGGTGGTTGCAGAGAACGGCCTCTGGGCGGGGCCGCCAGCTGTGGCACTAATGGCTACCTCGGCTGAGATCAGGGAGCAGGTGAGACCCAGTCTGCTCCCCTGCCAAGTGGAGGCATGTGAAAACATGTCTCCCGAGGTCTTTCAGAGTTGGCTGTACAGTCTCTCTCACATGGTGAGTTCTACTGCCTCTGTTTCCTTCTCTTCAATTATTTTATCAACTGCGCCTATTTACTGACCGGTCAGTTTTAACTTCTCGCAGGTCGGATGCATGGTCGCCGGGGTTGAGTCCTTCCTACCTTCCTTGACCAAGAGGGCCGCTGCTGCTGAAGTCGCTTTATCTGAGGAGCGGGCGATCTTAGAGGCCAGGGAGACCGCTCTGGCTGTGGAGAAGGACAAGGTAAAAGGTTTGGCCTTGAGCCTTGGCGCTGCTCAAGCCGAGCTGGCTACAACCCAGGCTGACCTAGAAGCTGCTCGGGCCAGCACAGCGGCGGCGGAGGCACGGGAGAGGGAGCTGGCAGAGGTGATGGCAGCTGGGGCCCGGGAAGAAGCTTTTGACGACGGCTTCTTCCGGGGCTATGAAGATTTGAAGCGCAGGCTATCCCGGGACCATCCCGAGTGGGACATCTCGTCCTACGAGGGAATTGATTCGGACTTCTGGGATGTAGGTCCTGCTACAGGCGAGGGCCCCGCTGCTAATGCCGGACTTGCTGAGGAGGCTGTCCCAGGCAGAGGCTCTGTACCGGGAGGAGGAGCTGACCCCGAAGAGGAGGCTGGGCAGACCGAAGACGTGGTCGAGGTGGGCGACTGAGGTCCCCGACCTATTTTCTTTTGTGTTGTAGTTATTATTATTATTTTTTTGGGGAGGCTACTATAATTTCCCCCCAGGCGATGTAAATAATTTTGTTTGCTGATTAATGAAAAGGTCCGTAAGGCCACTCTTCTTTCCATTAACTGTTTACATATTCTGCCTGTTTGTGATTGCCAGTAACTGCCCAGTTTTAACCGACCTAAGTCCCTGCCTTAGCAAATGGTTTAGGACCGTAACTGGTAGAACTGATGGTCTTACCGACCTGTCTTAAAGGTAGTTGCCCGGTGTATCATAGGAACTTGTCCTGTTTACCATCCGGGATGGCCCGGTGTATTATAGGAAAATCCTGTTTTACCGTTCGGGATGTTTTATCTCTGATCACTGCAAGTACTTAGGAATGTTAGGATTCCAAGTCCTTTTAATGACCGGTATGATTTCCTATTTTAGCCCAATCCCTACCCCCCAAGCATTTTGCTAAGGCGGGTGTGCGGGAGTGAGAGGTCGTAGGAAACCGACCTGGAACATGGGTGGTTGCAGGGTCATTTGAAGTTTGCCATCATAAGTCACCTAGGGGGTTTGCCCCCATCGTCGGTTGGACCTAGGCGAAGCTTGTGCCTCGGGGTTAGGCCCGAGGTCTTTTCTGCCTTAGTTTTTAGCCAAAGTCTGTCATGCCTCGGGGTTAGGCCTGAGGTCTTTAGAAGCGCCTCAGGGTTAGGCCTGAAGTCTTTCAATATTGGACGGGACACTAATAGGAGTAATTTTGCAAAGTAAAGTCTTTTATTTTATTCAAAAATTTCTAATGAATGCTCAAATGGAGCTACAAAAATTTCCTCACCAGTGCTAAACTGCCCATGTCTCAAGGTTACTGATAGTACTTGCAGAGGTGTTGCACACTCCAAGGGTGAGATAGATCACGTCCGTCCAGAGTTTGTAACCAATAGGTTCCCAGGCGGTTTACCCGAGTAACTAGATATGGGCCTTCCCAGTTTGGCCCCAACTTTCCATGGCTCGGGACTCTTGTGGACTGATTGATGGCCTTAAGGACCAGATCCCCCACCAGGAAACTGCGATGCTTCACCCTGCTATTATAGTACTAGGACACCCTCTGCTTGTAGGCTACAACTTTTAGATACGCTTAGTATCTTTTCTCCTCTACTAAGTCCAGTTCTATTCTGAGTGAATCTTCGTTGTCTGGCACGCTGTAATTCATCACCCAGTAAGTAGGCATCCCGAGCTCTGTAGGAACCACCGCCTTGAACCCGTAGGTTAAAGAAAACAGCGTCTCACCTGTTGCTGCTCGGGGCATAGTTTGGTAGGCCCACAGGAGGGTTGGCAGTTCTTCAGCCCACAGTCCTTTGGCGCTTTTGTAATACCCTGTATTTTTGTAAAGTGATTATATAAACTAGACCTTGTATGTTTTTATACTTGTTTGAGCCTGGCCTTACCCTTGGTATAATTTGGATACCAATCGATTGAACTGTTTTCCAATCGATTGCTTTATTTTGGATACCAATCGATTGAACTTTATACCAATCGATTGCTTTTGTCAATCGATTGACACTTATGCCAATCGATTGGAGGCAGCTGGGCAGATTCTTTTGCTCTGGCTGGGGAGAGGCCACGTGAACACCTTCCCTCTATATATACCAGCCCATTTTGGGCGGATTTCTGTTTATAGAAATCAGAGAGAGTGAGAGGGAGAGTCTTGTGTGTGTATTTTATATATATACACTCATATATATATACACACATATATACATATATTCATACACACACACACAGATGGACTGAGAAAGAAAAGAAGAAAGAAGAGAAGAAGATCAAGAAAGAAGAAAGAAGGAAAAGGAGAAGAGAGAAGACAGAGCAGAGGAGAGAGGAGGACCACCATTGGAGCTCAAAGCTCAAACACACAACCAAACACGCCCTTAACGCCTAAGGTGAGTTTTAAACTCACTTGGTAGCCTTACATTGATGTTAGGACTTGTTTTAATAAAGAAGAGATGCAGAAACCATGTATTCCCGTTATTTGTTGCTGGACAGTCTTCTCTGTGAAGAAGACGAAGTATCAATCGATTGGTACTCTTACCAATCCATTGACATCTTTCAGGTCCCAATCGATTGACATTTTGTGCAATCGATTGGCATAGATTGTGATCCAATCGATTGAACTTTTTATCAATCGATTGACACTACTTTTATACCAATCGATTGAATCTTTTTCCAATCGATTGATGCTACTTTTATACCAATCGATTGAACCTTTATACCAATCGATTGGAAGCTTCAGAATACTATTTTTCTTATAATAACTGTTTAGTTGTTTATTTACTGTTCAGTATTTCCCAGCATGCTTTATTATTGTAATACAGACATGATAACGAGTTAATGCAGCGTAGGGTCGTAGTAACAACAAGACTAATGGATAATGTTTATAATGTTAGATAACGGAATAGTCGTGAATCCTTTGGAGTTAACGTTCATTTCATTCAAAGTAGTCGGGCCACATTGGGATTGTCATGTATCGGTGATAGAGATGAACTTAAGTAGGTTTGCTAAGATTCGGGAAATTTGCGTGGGCGGGCTTTGGTCGATCATATTTTCTGTGAAGCTTTCCATTTTTCGCTCGATTATTGTTGCCAAGGGCTCGGCCTCCGCCCACTTGGTAAAGTAGTCAACGACGATGACTACGAACTTGACCTGTCCTTTTCTTATCGGTAGGGGTCCAACAATGTCGATACCCCACTGGGCAAAGGGCTAGGGGCTTTGGATTGGCGTCTGAAGCTCTCCCGGTCGGTTGATCATGGGAGAGTATCTCTGACATTTGTCGCATCTTTTGACATACTCCTGAGAATCTCTGGCCATTGTCTACCAGTAATATCCTTGCAGTAAGGCCTTTCTAGATAATGCCCGGCCTCCGATGTGATTCCCGCACACTCCTTCATGGATTTCATACAACACTGTCTGGACCTGTGCGGGATGGACACAGCGGAGGTACGGTACAGAGAATCCCCTTTTGTAGAGGATTTCGTCTATAAGATGATATTGTGTAGCCCCGTACCTGATCCGGCGGGCCTCCTCTCTCTCATTTGGTAACACGCCCGTTGTCAGGAATGCTACGATGGGATCCATCCAGCTGGGTCTTAAGGCGTCTGGTTCCACCTCCATGCATTCTGAGTTGATCACACTTGGCTCGGGCAGGTATTCTACCCTTATCCCGGGCAAGTCTGACTCAGAAGACGAAGCAGGGCGGGCTAACCGGTCGGCCATGGTGTTTTCCTCTCTAGGTATCTGTGTGATGGAGAAACCCTGAAGCTTCTTCGAAACCGCTCGGACAAGGGCTAGATAGGCTACCATATTGTCTCCCCGGGCTTCGCACTCTTGGTTTACTTGATTGACCACAAGCTGAGAGTCGCTGTAACTTTGGACTTGTTGCTCTCCCATAGAAGTGGCCAACTGCAATCCGACCAATAGGGCTTCATACTCAGCTTCGTTGTTGGAGGCACAGAACCCAAACCTTAGGGCATACTTGAGCTGGATGCCGTCGGGAGTAGTCAAGATGACTCCTGCCCCACCGCCTTGCTGGTTTGAGGAAGCATCTACATATAGCACCCACGTGGGGATGTCAGCCTATAACCCGGGCGGTAGTACTGGTGGGTCAAGCTCTTCAACTGGGTCTTCCGGATATGTGAACTCAACCAGAAAGTCTGCTACTGCTTGCCATTTGATTGCCGTCTGGAGGCGGTAGGCCACTTCAAATTCCTCTAACTCTAAGGCCCACTTGACGAGCCTCTCGGATGTGTTAGGCCTGCTTAAGATCCTGCGGAGAGGTTGGTCAGTAAGGACCACAATGACATGGGCCTGAAAGTACAGATGGAGTCTCCGGACGGAGGTGATGAGAGTGAATGCAAGTTTTTCGATGCGGGAGTATCTGCTCTTCGCGCCTTGGAGCGCCTGACTGGTATAGTACACTGGGAACTGTATCCCGTGCTCTTCCTTGATGAGTGCTGAGCTGACCGTTGAGGGTAATACTACCAGGTATAGGAACAATTCTTCCCCCGGTACGGGTGTTGAGAGTAGTGGGGGAGATGCCAAGTACTTCTTGAGTTCTTGGAACGCCTCCTCACACTCCTCAGACCACTGAAACGAAGGATCTTGAAGAACGACAGGCACCAGTCAGTAGCTCTGGAGACAAATCTGTTAAGTGCGGTAACCCGTCCGGCCAGACTCTGTAGCTTTTTGGTAGACCTGGGCAATCGCATGCTGATGACGACCTGGATTTTCTCAGGGTTTGCTTCAATTCCCCGTCTGCTGACCAGGTGCCCTAAGAACTTTTCAGATGAGACTCCAAATGTGCACTTGGCCGGGTTCAACCTTATCCCAAACATTCTCAAAATGTTGGAAACCCCGGCCAAATGTTCCAGATGGTCAGACTCGTCCCGGCTTTTGACCAACAGATCGTTAACGTACACCTCTATTGATTTCCCGATCAAGTCTATGAACATGTAATTGACCAGGCATTGATAAGTTGCCCCGGCATTTTTGTGGCCGAAAGGCATGACTTTGTAACAGTAGGTCCCCTGATCCGTGATGAATGAGGTCTTTTCTTCGTCCCCAGGGTACATGCTGATCTAATTGTACCCGGAGTAGGCGTCCATAAACGAGAGGAGCGAATGGCCGGCCGTGGAATCCATAAGGAGGTCTATCCTAGGCAGTGGATAGCAGTCCTTGGGGCAGGCTTCATTCAGGTCAGTGAAGTCCACGCACATCCTCTATTTCCCGTTGTTTTTCTTGACAAGTACTACATTGGCTAGCCAGTCGGGATAGTGGACCTCTCGTATGGATTGGGCTTTGAGGAGCTTCTCGATCTCCTCACACACTGCTTTTTGTCTCTCGGGTGGTCTCCTGATCTCCGTGCAGGCTCCCGAGTCCATGAGGGGTTGGGAACTTAACTATCAGGCTATGAGTAGAGACGGAAACCCTGGCTTTGTTGAGTGTAGGCCTCCCGAGAATGACATTGTAGGTAGATGGAGCCTCCACGATTACAAAAGTTTGATAGCAGGGAGATCTGCTGAGGGTAAGTTCCCATAATCACGGGGAGCTCCATGGTATCGAGCGGCTGGGTGCTTAATCCGTTGAAACCCACCAGGGGAGTAGCAACCGGGCAGAGCCGATCCCTGGACATCCCGAGCTGATCGAATGCTGAAACAAACATGATATCGGTCGAGCTGCCCGTGTCCACCAACACCCTCTTAACCACGTAATTGGCTACGGAGAGCATCACAACCAATGGGTCATCATTGGGGCAGTGGACGCCTTACAAATCATCGGAGGTGAACGTCAATATGTGAGTTGGAGGGGAGCCGGTGGATTGGACCTGCCAGCCATCCGCCCGGGATGCCCGAGCATGCTTCTTCCTTGCCGACTTAAGTCCCCACCACCCGACTTTCCATCGGAGATCACGTTGATTTGACCAAGAGGATGTATTTGACCAGGAGCTCGGGCTCCTTGCGTAGGCTGTCCATCTGTCGCGACGTATTCTGCAAGATGACCCTGCTCGATCAATTTTTCTGTGGCTATCTTCAACTTGAATCAATCCTCTGTGTTATGGTCGTAGTCTCTATGGAAGCGGCAAAACTTATCCCGATTCCTCTTCCCGGGTGGGGCTTTTAGTTTTGCTAGTTGTTGAAGTAACCTCTGCGCCTCGGCAGCGGCCATGTCCTTGTGGATTGGTCGAGACAGAGGCGTGAAAGCGATCTAGGGCTGATCCCAACCTCCTTTCTGCTGGTCTTGCCTGGGCTTTTTTACCGGGCCCTTCTCAGAGCCCTCACGCCTCCGCTTGGCTTTCGGGAACTCGTCTCCCGCAAAACCAGCGCGCTTGGACGTCAGAAACTCTTCCATATCTATAAACTTTCTGACCCTCTCGAGAGCTCCACCAGGGTTGTCGGTCGGTCTCGATGGAACAATGTAGCGACCTTGGTGTGTTGAACTCCCGAGCAGAAGGCCATGATGGCTATTGTTTCGTTCAAATTGCAGATCTAGAGCCTCAGCTGATTGAAGCGGTCCACATATTCCCTTAGGGATTCGCCCTTGCATTGCTTGACAGTCAATAGCTAAGTGTTCGACTGCGACCGGTCGAGCATCCCTACGAACTGGCTGATGAATAGCTTGCTAAGCATCTTGAAGTCATCAACCGTTCGGAGCTTGAGGGCGTGGAACCACTGCACGGCTGGCCCCTTGAGAGTGCTGGGAAAGGCTAGGCACAGTCACTCGTCGACAGTGGTGACCAACGCTATCTGGGCCCTGTAGGTGCGAATGTGATCCACTGGGCTCCCTGTCCCGTCATAAGAACTAAGATGTGGTGGCTTAAACTTCTACGGGATGGGGAATCCTGTGATCTGAGAAGTATAGAGCGACTCAGTCTTCGTGTTGGTATGGTCAGGACGCTGCTTGCGGCTCAATTGCTCGATCTATTTCTGCAAGCCCTGGATTTGAGCATTCACGTCTTCCCGCTCGGTCTTCCTTTCAATGTCCGAGCGGTAAGTCGGATCAGACGACGAGGTTTCCTCTTCGAAGTGTGTTGACCTTGGGGATAGAATCCAGCTCCGGCTCCGGGTAATCGTGTGCCTAAGATCTCCCCGGCTCCGGGCCGGAGGGTCTTTGGCTGATTGCCAGGGCTTTGGCCCAGATCCCTCCCCCCTGGTGGCGCAGCGCCTGTTGATGATGTCTCTGGCGTCTTCCACTCGACGAGGATTAGTACGAGCTCTCCGCTTGGTACGCTTGGGCGCTCTGCCACAGTCACCATCCCGGGCGTGTTCCCAATCCGACGGGGATACCGGCGCGGAGTGGGTATGGTTCCAGACTCTTCCGGGCTCCCGGTCGGGGGCACTCTTCATGGTCTGGTTCTCTGATTGAGGGTGCTTCTCCTACAAGGCCAACAGTGCTTCGAATTGCTGCTGGGTTTGCCGTTGGCCTTCCAAGAGTGCGCAAGCGCCACTGTCACCTGCTCGGAGGTCATGGAGGCGGCCTGATGCTCGAGCTGCAAGTTCTCCTGACCGACCAGAGTAGTGTTTTTCTTACCCGTCTTTGGTAGCATGTTGATCAGTCAAAGAATTTGTTGGTGAAAAACCTATCGTTTTCCACCAACGGCGCCAAACTGATGATGCCAAAAATTGGTAAGAGAAATTAAAAAGAAAAATATGGTGACACAATCAATTGTATGTGGTTCGGCCCTATTAATGAGGTGACCTATGTCCACGGGTGCGCCAGTGCGCTTTACTAGCAGATCACCGGCGGGCCTGGTGAGCCAACAACTGGGCGGCACTATAGTAATAACGGCCGGGTGTATGCGTCTGAAATTAGTATACAGCTATTCTTTGGGTTAAGAATGCGATCCTCCCTAATGGGGGTGAGTGGCCCCTTTTAGAGGTGCAAGAGTCCACCCGCAAAAGGCAACTGATTATATAAGGAAGCCCAATCTAATTACAAGTTGATGAGCATAAATCATGGGAGGTTTCCTAAATGGCTTAGGAAACTATTTGCATTTTCCATTAGTCTTCTGACTGATTTAGGAAACTGCTGAGCAGCTTGGCTGTCAAACTGTACATCGTGGAGAGATGTTGCGCTGCATACCCGGGCTGTGCGACCATACCGAGCGGATGCCCTCGAACGACCTCGGGATCGGGGGGCCATAAGCTCCCTTTCCGAATAATCCGGGTCCTTTGCTGCTGACGTGGAAGTTGAACTGCAGCAAAATATTTCTGGGCGTATCATAGATGATACATACAAAACACTAGGTGACTGTTTAGGCAACACAAGAAAAGATTGACGGGAGTGACTCACAATTCACAAAAATTGAGCTTTAAATTTATTTCATCCTACTCTTTTTCCTTCCTATTTTCTCACTTTTCCTTATGAACCAAACAAAAAAAAAGTGTTTTCCTAAGTGTATTCTTTTCATTTTCCTCCCCAAATATATCAACCAAACAAGTCTTAAAGGAATTTGCAAGCGGGGGGGCCGGCCTTGCTGCAATGACCCTCCATCATATAGTATCCTCCACCTTTCCTTGTTTTCTATTTTTTGTTTATTTCAACAGTTGAATTTACTTTCATATCTGACATCAGATATAAGCATCAGTTTCACCCACATTTTAACCAAATTTCCCTGTTAGGTCTCTTAGTACTCTGCTGAACCTGTTTATTTCTGTCATATCAAGTCCACCAAGTGATTGGTTCTGTTGAATTGCAAAATATGGATTTGAGTGAGTTCCATTTGATACTCAGTAAACTTTTTTTTTGGAGTGACACTCCTTAGCTCTTCAGAAGTGTACTATAGCAGTAGGTTGGCTTCTCATTGAATACTCTGTTTATCATTGGGATGAAATTGTAACTTCTCTTTAATTTGTTTTATCCTTGCTCAAAAGAATTGTACTCTTTCTTGTCTTATACACTATCTTAATGGAAAAGTTTCTTAGTTTGGGATTCCAAACCTAATCTTCTAGTTGTTTCTTTTTTTTTTTTGGCTTGTTCTCTTAAAACCCCTATCACATGTATTATCTCTAAATGGTTTTTTTTTTTTTTTTGAATTTGCAAATTGAAATTCTCAACTTGTAAGAGTTTTGGGAGATCGAAAAACAGGAGAAAAATGAAGTACAAAGAACTTGGGGAAACATATGTATTTCCACAAAGAGGAAGTGCATGTTCCTATGTTGCACACATCACCGAGCCCTTAGTTGCACTAGACAAAACCTCCTCATTTCATACGAGATTGTTTCCTTTCATTATTTAGGCTCTGTTTGGTTCATGGATTTCTTGACGGAAAAGAAAAGGGGTAGGAAAACAAGAAGGAAACTAGTTTTCAAGTGTTTTACCTTGTGTTTTCCTTCATGCTTTGTTTTGTTTTGGATTTAGTGAGGTAAAAGAAAGGAAAGCATAGAGGAAAATATTTTCCTTTGTTTGGTTAATTACTAAAACAATGATGAAAGTAGGAAAGAAAAGTGAATAGGTTGAGGAATATTCTTAAACCTTTTGAATGTTGTGAGTCATTTCCCTTCCTTTTTTCTTGTTAATATTATTTAAGTATGAAGGAAAACACGAGGGAACTAGTTTTCCTTCTTGTTTTCTAAATTCATGAACCAAGCGAAGGCTTTATGCTGTTCAAGAATGAAGGAAAAATCTAGGAAAAACACAAGGAACTAGTTTTCCTTCTTGTTTGTAGGATTTGTGGCTCATGGATTTAGCGAGGGAAAAGAAAGGAAATCACTAAGAAAATGTTTCTGTTTGTTTGGTTACTAGGGAAAATAGGGAGGAAAGTGGGAAGGGGAAAAAAAGATATGGCGAGAAATGAATTAAAACTTTCGAATTTTGCGTGTCACTTTCCTCCCTTTTTAAAGTTATAATAATAATATTTTAAATGCTTTTAACTTTTAATGTTATTTACGTACAAAAAGGATTTGGGAAAAAGATAATTTGATTCTTTTACCCTCCCATGTATATATAGTCTTACAAAGAGAGAATAAAAGGGAATGAAAGCAACCACAATAAAAGAAAATAAACGGAAATAAATACGGTCAACATGACCCAAGATAGATCGTCCAATAAAGGAAGGAAAATACATGAGAAAAACATTCTCCCGCAAACTGAAGGTGGGAAAAAACCACAGAAATTTGGAATGATAAGGTTACAACAAGACTATTCATGAAAGTTGGCAAGAACGGGAAACACCATTCACCAATAGAGGGTGATACTGTGGGAATGATCATCCATAATAAGTCACCAAAAAAGCAAGCTTCTTGCTTAAACAAGTAACAGTGGTTGCAACAAATAGACCCAAATCTTGAAGGGTTCGAGCCACCATAATATACTCCACCACTCCCCCTCAAATAGCTAGCCAAAGACTGGACAAGGCTCAAATGGGGCTGGCCTAGGGATGACAGGGCCCGAAAGGGCTGACCTAGGGCTGAACAGGGCCCGAAGGGGCTGGCCGGAGGCTGGATGAGGCCCGTAGAGGATGGATGATGCCCGTAAGGGGGTAGTGGAGTTGGCGCAGGGAAGGTAATCAGACAGAGGCTTCAAGCCGAAAGAAAAGAGAGATTCGGTTGGCGATGGGTCGCCACCCACCGAAGGTGGGAGCGGAGAAACAATGCCAAAATCGAATTTGGATCTGATACCAAAAAGGATTTGGGAAAGAGATTATTTGATTCCATTGCCTTCCCATCTACATATGGTCTTACAAAGGGAGAAAAAATGGGAATGAAATCAAGCACAATAAAAGAAAATAAACAGAAATAAATACGGTCAACATGACCCAAGATAGAACGACTAATAAAGGAAGGAAAATAAATGAGAAAAACAAAATTATCTCCAATAACTTGTAAGGTCCAACCCATTCAACTCCTTAAAACATAGGTGTTAAGAAAAGGGAAACTAAAGCCCTTATAAACCACACAGAGGGGGCCATAAATGGGCGATGTGAGATATTCCAACACACCCCTTGAACTACACAAGCCGGACACTAGGCATAGCCTGGACCACAGCAGATGGACACTTGGCACGCCGGAAGACAAGCCAACCAAGCTCTGATTTCACTTCTAAGGCCCAACCCATTCAACTCCTTAAAACCTAGGTGTTAAGGAGAGGGGAACTAAAGCCTTATAAACTGCACAGATGGGCCATAAATGGGAGATGTGGGACATTCCAACAAGTACAGAAGAGAACACGAGGGAAAACACAAGGGAAATTCAATCAATCTGCAAAAAAAGGCTTAGTCTAATTAAGTTTCTCCCTAGGTAGCATTATGACTTATTTTCACATGATATTAACATATAGTGTCTTTTCTTTTTATGAACACTGAACCCGGTAGATAAACCAGATTTGTGAAGTATAGATCCACAGAGTGATTGCTTGTTGGGCTTTCATTTCGTGGAATTGGATTATTACTAATCAGTCATTGCAGCCAATATCAGCTGATTATTTGAAGAAGTTAATTCTTCTATGTCAAATAGTAATTAATGCTCTTCACTTTGTGACAAGAAGATGTATATTGATACATTAAGTTCAACTTTCGATTTTCTGACCAAAAAAAAAAAAACTTTCGATTTGGTTTTAATCTTTTCTTCCACTTAGAAGAACTTCCAAGATCTTATGCCAGTTCACTATTTTGTGTTTGGTTATGGCAGCAAAATGCATTTTAATTTGTCATTTTGGGGTTTGGTTAATTTTATGCACATGGGTTTTGTTGAAGCTTATTCATATATTTAGGTGGCAGAACTTGCACTTCTAGAAGAGTCATTTGAAGCTAACGTTCGTGACTTTACCAAGATAATCCATGGTTACTGGAAGCAAAACCGGCTGCAAGATGCTGAAAATGCCTTCTCAGCCATGAAGAAAAGAGGTTTAGTATGTGATCAAGTGACTTTGACAGCTTTAGTTAACATGTACAGCAAAGCTGGAAATCTTAACCAAGCTGAAGAGACATTTGAAGAGATGATTGGGCTGCCATTGGATAAAAATTGTATGGCTCGATAATCATGGCCTACATTAGAGCTGGAATGCCAGACCACGGAGAAACTTTACTCAGAGATATGGAAGCCCAAGAAATATATGCAGGAAGAGAAGTTTACAAAGCGTTGCTGAGAGCATACTCCACGCTCGGTAATAGTGAAGGAGCTCAAAGGGTGTTTGATTCAATTCAATTTGCCGTGATCACTCCTGATGTCAAGCTTTGTGGGCTCCTCATAAATGCTAATGTGGTGGCGGGTCAGAATAGCAAAGCTTCTATTGCATTTGACAATCTCAGAAAGGCTGGTCTAGAACCTAATGACGAATCTGTAGCTCTAATTTTGGCTGCCTATGAAAAGGAGAACAAGCTTAATAAGGCCTTGGATTTCTTGATAGAATTGGAGAGCGATGGTATAATGGTTGGGAAAGAAAGTTCAGAAGTACTCGCACGATGGTTTCGAAGGTTGGGGGTAGTGGAAGAAGTTGAGCTTATGCTTAGAGATTATGCATCAAAGGAGGCCAAATCCGAAGCTCCGGCTTCTAATTCAGCACCGGGCTCTAATCGGATCATCAAAAGAAGTATGAGACCAAAAATTATGATACGTTCTAGGAAGACTAAACTTCCATCGAAGAGAAGCAATGGAAGGATTTCATGAAAAAAAAAAATCTCGTAAAAATCGAAAATGAAGTTATAATTCTGTCTAGATCCAAAATTATTAGGTTGCACGCACTTTTCCAAAAAATTCTCAATTGCCTTGAACCTTCTGTTTTTGAAATGGAATATTTACCGATCGTGGGAATAGCCTTATTATCTCTGTGCCTTTTTGTTCACCATTGGAATGTCAGGCAGCAAAGGGAAGACTCGAGGACATTGAAATGTTCATGCACCAAAGAAGAACGTTATTGACATGTTTTATTCTTCACAACCCAAATCCTTGACACCCTTTTAGGTTACCAACTTTAATCCAAGCTTTCAGACAAGAATCCAACGTACAATTGACTATTGTTTTCTCAAAACTTGTTTGGTATAGTGGCATATATTTGTGCTTTGTAATCATATTGGCTGCATCACATAAACTAATGAAATTGAAATTTGAGCAGAGTGTAACAGTTTTCTTATGACAAATATGAGCTATATTCACATGACATCACATACAGTATCTTCCCCGTAGTCAAGTTCAAACATTTTCCAACGAGTTGTTAGAAAGCGACCCTAAAATCCACGCATCGAGCTTGCATTCTCGATGTATTAACCTCTAAAGCCTTTCTATCCCAGCTAACCCCATAGGGTTAACCGAGGTAATTTTATGTAGAAAAAATTTGCTGGGAGACGTATTTCAGACATTTAGGGCATGTTTGGTTGTCCTTTAATGAAATAATTTCATTCATGTTTCCGTACACAATTTTATATAAAAAGATGAAGAGCTTGAATGGTTTCATTTAGAAAACGGATGCTCATCTCAAAAATTAGGCTTGCAATAATGAATTTTGGCATTTAGAAAAATGAACAAATTGCCTCATAAGAAGAAATATGATGAAATTTCCCATATTTGTAAATGAATTCATTCATGGTGATGAATTTTGCCTTTACCTTCTATACAAAATTTGAATGAAACCATTCAATTTGAAAGGACAACCAAACAGGCCCTTAAGGATTGTAATTTTAATTCATCACAAGATTCATAACATAATCCATCTCCATGATATTTACATTATGTCAACTAATACTGTGTTTAGCGGATTGGAATTGAGGCTTAAAATTGAGATTGGACATAAAATTGATTTTTCTTTTTTTCTCTCTCTTTTTTTTTTTTTTGTTGTTGAGAACACACAAAATCGACTTTAGTTATGTTTATTACAATTTGAAGACCACTTAGAGACCAATGCACATGTAATGTAACCATAACTAATGTAAAAATTATATAGATTTCATATCTACCAAAAAAGGAAAAGAAAAAAGATGTAGATTTCATTAGTTTGCTAAAAAAGAAATGAAGGAACTTGAACAAAGTATGTCAAAAACAAAAACAAAAAAAAAAAAAAAAAAAAAAAAAAACAAAGAAACAAAAAGATCAGCTAATAAAGTTACTTCCCCAATTCCCATTAGTAATTTAATTAAAAATTAAAGAACGGACCGGGCCGTTGCCCAACCATAATGGTTCATGGGCCAAAATGCCAGTTAATTGGGGTCAGTCTTATGTAGAGTGAGGAGGCAAAGATGAACCTTCAGAGCATGGCTCTGCTGGAATCTCATGTCTATTTAAAAGTTCTCGAGCTAATGCTTGGAGATCGCCGCCACTGGCTGGTGGTGGCATGTCGGGTGGAGTTCTAGTGCCGCCAAATTGGCGCGGGTCCAAATGGCGCTGTTGTATTGGCCAAGAAGGTTGCACCATTGGTTCAAAAAGTGATGACAAGTCATACGTTGCTGGCACAACGGACACTGAGGGGAGGTCCGATATCGACAGGTGAGGCGGCGTTAGTAGCGATGGTTGAGGCGGCGGAGGCGGCAATGGAGTTGGAAGCTCTAGGGTTGCCAGGTGGGCTTGTAAGTATGTGAGCTCTGTTTGTAAGTTCACCACCTGCAAGTAATGCCATATGCCGAGAAACATTTGATTAGAAGTATTTTAGTAAAAATTAATTAAGTGCTATTCTTTTTGTGGGACATGGAAAATGATTGCATGGCTAACTACATCCTCTTTGCTTTTGGACATCAGTAGTGTGATTATTGGGCAAAAAATTTAACATTCTGGTTTTTAGACTTTGATAATTTGAGCAAGTGTTCAGCAACTTCATTTATTAAATGACTTTTTAGGTCTGTTCACAATGTCCATTTATCATGCACTAATGAATACTCTATAGTGTTCGTATAATCAAAAGTGTGGCTTAGGGCTATATTTAAAAAAAAAAAAAAAATAAGAAGGAAAGAAGAGAGGCTAAGGGTGCATTTGGATATTCACAAAATTGTGAATTTAATTTGGTAGTTTTTTTTTTGGTCAGAAATTTGGCTGTTTAGAATGAGCCCACTATGTTTGGTTGTCAAAGTTTACAAATTAAAAAAATTAACAAATTACTCTTTATCATAGAAACTCAAGTAAGATCATTTTTCCTAAAACTTTATATGTCCTAATTCAAGATAGAAAAATGTTCCTAAAGATGAGTCTTTGTTTTTTCTCTTACATATACACATATACATTTATACATACATGCATGATGCATGCACTTAGTTGGATAAGGCTACAATTTAGGCTCTTTCGAACCAACCAAACAGAAATTAGTTTGAATTAAATGGTCAACTAATGTGCAAGCAACTAATCTAAAATAAAATAACTCATAAAACTACACAATTCAAGCAACCAAACACACCCCAACAATTCAACTTGAACGAATTTCCAAAGTCAGCAATGCAACCAAAATACAAATGTTTCTACATATATCAGTATGGTATATAAAAGCATAACCGTAAGCATTTTTAGACCAAAGTGTTAGCCCCAAGGTCTTATTCCATGATCGATTTTGATGATTAACAAACTGTCAAGTTGCATTTTCTAATGATCTTAAATTGCTTGAGTATGCAGAAAGAAAATCATAGTTCCTGAATGTCCATTTGAATATAAACAAAGGATTCAAGCTTGATGAAGAATTATAAGTTGAAGATCTTGTTTCCAATCATTTTCTAGGACTCTATGTAAGGCAATGTTTCTATGTGAACATTATTCTTGAAGGCTCAATTAATCTCAAAAAGGAACTAACCTTTTAAACCCAACAAACCTTTTAAAATTGCCTAAAAGCAGTCGACTGCCCTTTCGTTTCTGTCGACTGAGGCATTAGTCGACTGATCAGTCGACCTGGTTGAACAGATTGATTATCAAAGTGCAAACCAGTCGACTGCCCTCGCGACACAATTGACTGAGACACCTGTTTTTCTGAATCTTTTTAAACATCAGTCGACTGTCCTGTTTTATCCAGTCGACTGAGCTACTGCGAAAAACACAGTAACGACTAGTTAACTTCATTAATGAAGCATTAAATGCTCTCAACCACTTCCAACGGTTGAATTTCTTAGGGAAGCTATAAATAATGTATTTGAACTTCATTAATAGCTCTTGATCAATCTAAGTGAACTGAATTTTTAACATCTTCATTTATTGAGCCCTAGTTTGGTGAGATCATAAATACCATTGCTCTAGTCTTCAATTGTATATATTGAGAGCATTCATTGTGAGCCTAAATCTGTATCTATCTACTCTATTGTGAGAGTTTCCTTTCTTGTAACAAATTCTATTCAAAAGAAGGTTGTATTGAGGGTTGATGTAACCATTGTCCAAGTGAAGAGGTTGTTCTTCAATTGGAGGGATTGTAAGGGTTTGATCTTCACCAAAAGAAGATTGAGATAGTGAATTCCTCAAGAGGTGTTCTTGAGGGGTGGAAGTAGGCCGCGGGGTGCGATTACCGAACCACTTGAAAAATCGGTTTACTTGTATCTCTTTCCTTACCTCTTTACATTATTGCTTATGTTTGTGTTTAATTTGCAATTTTGTTTTTAAAAGGTTAATTTCCGCTAAAACCTTATTCACCCCTCCCCCCCCCCCCCCCCCCCCCCCCCTCCTAAGGTTTTCATATTTGGGCCAACACAAAGCAAGTCGAATTTTTTAGTTTGTATTGCGGGATGCAAAAGCTATCTAGGAAAACACGGGTTTCAGTATGGTCCGTTTGATAAAACGGAAAATTTTAAGCGATTGAATTTGCAATACTCAAAACAATGTTTCAAATACTGAAATAGACTGCATTCAGTGATTATTTTCAGTAGAATTTTTTTATTTAAAGTTTTCATTGGGTTTTTCGATGTTTTTTATTTTTATTTATTTTACATTTTTTTCTTCAATTAGACGGTATATTATCAAATACACTAAAAATTTTTATTTTCAAAACTTCGCGATAGTTTGAACATATTGATAATACCCCACGTGCATGGTTTGGACTATTGTGTATCAATTAGTAAACTTGTTAAATTTAACAAGACAGTACAAAATTATTTTAGTAATAATTGTAGATGTTTCTTCTTGTGACTTGTGCATTTTTCAGATACTCCCCTTGTGTAGACTTTGCCTCCTTAAATTTAACAGATTTATTGGCAATTATACATTAGTCTAAATCAGAGATTATTGACATGTTGAAACACTAAGGGGTAAACTAAAAAAATATGAGAACCACATGGGTAGATATATAATGAATCCTTTTATTTAATAACATATCTTTAGTTATCGCATGCTTGGAGCCACTAGGATCATCTTGGCATAAAGAATATGGCAAATTGCTCAAGTTCTCTATCTTATGACCCAAATCGGTTAAGTATGGATTCCGCCATGTGTATATTAGCTTTTGCACCCTTTCATGGCAAACCTGTTTTTAAAGGTGAATTCTACTTATTTGGTACTGACACCACATCGAGTATGGGATGTTGGTCTATGGTTGTGTTTCAAAAAAGACTACTTCGAAAGGGCTACGACCCCACGCTATTCTTTTGAATTTCAAATTGTATTTAACATCCTCTATATATTTTTGATTAACTAATAAATCAATTAATGAAAGTAGATTATCATTACATTTATTTCAAAATTAGTTCCATGATCCCATCCGAAACAGAACATAAATCTTTCCATTTATTTAGCTCTCTATTTGAGGAAATTCGTATCTCGAGATGTGTCCCAATGGCGTCCAATACTAGAGTGATAATCTGGTATGATCCTAAATGTTCCACATTAATTAAGTATTGACTTCGCCGTGTATATATATAATAACTCTAGAGTACCCTCCCAATATTACAATCCGGTTTCCAAGATTAGGTCTACCTATGATAGTATACTGAAGCCACTTCAATAATTGTGGCTTACATTAGAAGCAATTGGAGGTCGAGATTAGACATTGAAAATGATACATTCCACCCTAGAGTAAATTCAAATGGTCTGAAAGAAAGGTAAAATTGTTCAAGCCCTCCTCTATATGAGGGGAGGCTCCCCCTCTCTCTATCAACCATATATATATATATATATACACATACGTGCGTGCGCATCTGTGTCTGTGTATTATATATGAACTGGCTGTTCGATTTCAAACTGTCCAAGTCATTTCTAGTGTAGATGAATACTACTACCCTTGTAACAAACTTGAACATTTCATACATACACTTAAAAAAAAAACAAGTCTACATATATGTATACACAAATTTTTGTATATGCGTGCCCCAATGATATTCACACTCATTTACATCTATAAATTCCCTTCTTCTTTTTTGTTGGAAGTTTTGGAAGCTGAATTCAGAATGTCATCAATATGTAGGCATAAATATTAAAGATAAGAAATATACATATACATATATATAGATCTTCAGAATGTCATCAATATATAGGCATAAATATTAAAGATAAGAAATATACATATACATATATATAGTATAAATATACAATGTAGTCCTTGAGTATAGGGTCAACATATATTTAGTCACTTTGACTTTCCTAAGTTATAAATTAATTCTTAATTCGTGTTCAAACTTAAAAATTAGTCCTTTCCCCCAATTTAGTGAGTTTATTTATGACGAATTTACCCTTCACAGAATATATACAAAGATATATATATAGTAACCAATTTGCATTAATTAGGGAGATATTATTCCCTAAAATATGTGTGTATATACCATCACAAAATTAGGGATTTCAAATCAACTCCCAATTAAAAGAAACCATTTCTCTCTCTGTCTCTCTCATTATCTCACTGTCCTCTATCACGATTCTCTCTCTCTCTAGTTTGAGCCACATACAGTACTCCATGTCTCCATCAATGGTGTTTTCATCTCTGCAAGGTCCAATGCTTCTCTCTCTATTTCTCATCATTCTTAGCCCCAACCTCTCTGTTGAATCTCGGATCTACGATTCAAGCCTCCAGTACTTGACAACCGAAGCCCTAAAATGACTGTTATCATCAACAATGCTCTTCACAGCGACTTGGATGTTGACGAAATCGATACTAGAATGGATGGTATCAATTAACAACTTGATTTTATCCTATTCTTTTTTCAAGGTTGCTGATGAGTAATTTTGAGGTTTTGACCGGCATACTCAAAATATTGTCATTCTTTTTTACTTTATTATTATTTTTTTAATAATGTCATAAGAATAATATTATTCTTACATGGGATTTGTACGTTCTTTTCTATTCTAACTAAAGATACAGAAGATTGAAAGTTTTATTCTTACATGGGATTTGTATGGAAATTCTGGCCTTTTTTGAAAACTTGTATGGAAATTCTTACAGTGGCTATCTTTGACTGCTTTCTTTTAAAGAAAACTTGTGTATTATTAGTTTTTTTGAAACTATTGAGAGTTTGTATTATTAAATTTTCTTTTCAAATCCATTCAAAACTGTGAGAAATTTGTATTATTAAACTTCAGTCATAATTCTAGAACTACAAATTTCTCACCAAATCCATGTGTATTGTTGCTCCATTTTAGTGTTTTAACAGCTTGTGTATGAATTTTCGACAATGTAAGAAATTTCTCACAAAGTGTGGGGTTTTACTTTTGAGTTTTGAAGGTGAAAGATTTGTTTTTATTTGATGAGAAAAAAAAAGTGAGAAATTTCTCACTACAATAGATATAATTTCTCATATTCGGTCGGTATTTTGACAGTTTGTTTTTATTTGGTGAGAAATTTCTCATCAAATACATTTAAAAAGGTGAGAAATTTCTCAAGTTTTTAAATCTAAAAAACCTAAAAAACTCCGGGCCGCCCCGTCGATCCGCAGTATTTTTAGGCTTAAAAGTCTAGTGCGTTCACCCAATGCGCTTACTCAGTGCGCACTGGAGCCTGACTCATCATACGAGTACTCGAAATCTAATATATATATATATAAATATATATATTATAAAGTGGAATCAGAAAATTGCCATATGGCAGTTCTATGATTTTTCTCAATTTTTAATTATTTTTTATTTTAATTTTCTATCTTAATTCTTTATCTGATATGGAATTAATCACTATCTCCTAAAATTAACTACATGCATCTCCTTAAATTACTTCACTAGATCTTATCTTTCTTATTTAAAACTATTCATTAAATTTTTTCTTTTAATTTTTTTTTAATCTATACATATGCATAAATTAAAATCAAATCTTGGATCAATTTTTCAAAATAAAACACATGCATCTATAAATAGACACACATTGCATAATTAAAATTTTTTATTTCCTTTATTAACCGTCTCCATCTATCTAATCATGTATTTTTAATTCTTTAAGCAGTAGAACGACCAGACCACCTCCTTAATAACAGCTAAGTCCATTGAGTTAGCAATAAAAATAGGTTTATGTAGCCCCTCATATTGTAATAGGCGCCGACCACATCATTAACTTAATCAATCAATCAATCTTCTAGTTTTCAGCAAGCACGAAACTGTTTCCCCAATGCACCACATCTTGGTCCATACTTTCTTCTGTACGTACACATATATGCACACATGTATGTAATTAGAGTAATATTTGGGACACAACTTTCATACAACTTTCATACAACCTCCCAAAAGATGTGTCTATCTCTCTCCTGTGATGTTACTGGACCCCACAGTGACAAAGGAAAGAGATAGACACATCTTTTAGAGAGGTTGTATGAAAGTTGTATGAAAGTTGTGCCCCAAGTATTACCCATGTAATTATATATAGATATATAATGCGCATTTATATGGAGTATTATATATGCTTATGACAACTCAATGCTTCAAGCTTACTCGACCGAACCTTTTAATCAAAATCCAAAGCACCAATTAAGGGCCAGCCACTTAATTTCCGTAATATGTTTCTTTCACTACAAACTGCATGTATTTTTGTTCCCACGCGGTATATATATTAAGAGTAATATTTAGAAAATTAACAAATTCTACTAACATTTACATTCACACTCTATTTTTCTATTAGTGGCATTGTGGGGTCTGCAGTTAACCCAAAGTATCACTAAGAGAGAGAGAGTATGAGTATGAGTGTTAATGAAATTTGTTAGTGTCCCTTGCATTGTTGATATATTAATACACAAATATGTATAACAAACAATCTAATCTTGGCTTTTGTGTTTAAATTTTCAACATATAGTCAAGCGTCATCTTAATTAGTCTCTTACGTCAGTAACATGAATTTGAAAATCACTTTTCCCGTAATTAAATTGCAACTTTTTTCTTACTCTTAACAAAAATGTTTGAGGTATGTTAATATAATTAGTTTGTTAGTGAGCATAAACAAACACGCACATATGTATATATAGACACATACATACACATTTATAAGAATTGACACTGCATGTATGTGTAATAAATTTTCCTAAACGATTTTACAATAAGTTTTTTTTCGGACAAAATTTTTACCATAAGTGAAAGGCTGAAAATTTATATCAACCATATTCGTAAAAGAAAAAAGGATTGTGATATATATAATACTAAAAAATTTATAGCTAGTGAGAGAATATGTATATAAATGTGTGTATATATATATATATATGTAAATGAATATCCTTAATTGGCAGGGGCCGGGGGTGTTTGTAAACGCGTCAAATATTGTTATGTATATACCTGTTGCTGAAGGGCAAAGATATGAGCAACGCAGCCATAGACGGGGTCTCTAAGTCTAGCCTGAGCCTCGTAGCAAATGGTGACCACCGCGTCGAGCCGCTTGTGGACCGGTATGTGCAGAAGAAGCTTTGAAACGTTGCTGGCTCCGAACACCTTGTGAACCGCCGCAAAATGGGCTGCCCCTTGTTCCGAATCGAAGTAGGGTGCAAATATACAACCCGTCACACACTTTCTCCTCAAAAACTTGCACGCGCCACACGGTCCCCCTCCACTTCCGCTGGTGTTCCCACCGCCACTTCCACTTCCACTGGCGCTGCTACTGCTAGTGTTTCCACTCATTTTTTTTTTAAATTTTGTTTTGTGTGTGGTTTTGACTTTGTGAAGTTTTATGCAAAATCACATAATCAGGGTTTGTGGGTGTTATAGAAGAAGAGAGAGACAGGGTTTGTGGGTGTTCTTGAGAGAGAGAGAGAGAGAGAGAGAGAGGTTTGTGGCGTTTGGTGGGTATTTTTGTGGTTTATTTGGGGGAAGGGGGCGTGGATTTAAGCATTAAATGGAGACTTTAAAGCCACGCGATGAAGCAAACCCCATTTAGCTGCTTGCGTGAAGCAAACATGCGATAAGCCAACTGCCCTTTTTTATTTATCTCGTGAATTTTGGCTAACAATACTCATGGTTTCTTTCTCTCTTACCCCCACCCCCATCTCTCCATCTCTCTTCCTATATATGTATATGAATATATGTAGATGTATGTACATATATATATATATATATATAGTCAGGTTTGCTTTAGCTATAGCTGATTACAACATCGCAAACAAAAAGAATGGGATTTTAGAAGCCGAAACGTGTCGATGGGACTGTCTGTATATGCCTCTGCGTGTTTTAAGCTGCGTAGAGGGCAAAAGACGCCAACTCTCTCTTTCTCTCTCTACGTTGAAAAAGACTCTTTTCCTTCTTTTATGTATATAGCCAAAGAAAACGGTTCAGTAATATTCTTAAGAGTGTTTTGTAGGGAATGACAATATTGCCCACGAACTACTTAACTTTATCCACGAGTAAAAGAAACAAACACTTCAGCTTTTGGACACTGTACTTTCATCGAAACATTTGGAGAGAGAGAGAGAGGGGAAAGAAACTGAGTTGTTGCAATATGGTCAAACACAATAAGTGAATACAGAGGTCAACTCGGCAAGGTCATAAGCATGGATTATTATGACCATGAAGTCATGGATGGAGCAGATTAACTTAATAATTTGGGAGTGTGATTATTATAAGCTCTAATATTTGGGAAATCTGTCATATTTTAGTAATCATGAATTCGATTACCAGGAATTAATAGACATACATAATCAAGTTATAGTTAGAAGGGGAAAAAAAATTAATTCATCATGATAATTTTTTTTCCATATGATTATTTTTTTTCCCTTCTAAGTACTAAAAAAACAAAAAGAAAGAAAAGTAAATGATAATTTTTTTTCCTCGAGGAAAACAGATTATTGAAAACCACGTCATGTAAAGGGAGATAACTATGTTGCAAATCAAATTGAAGTTCATTCTTTTGTCCTTAAAAAAAATTATTTTATGTGATCGTCACACGATGTGGTTGTCATTGTGATCCCTTCATACTTTAAGATCCACAAAATATACTCAAATCACAAGGGTGACTGGTGAGATAACTTTTAATATCTTTGTAATGTTGGAAAAAAATCGGTTCCAGTGCGTAGCAAAATGATAGATACAGTTCAAAAATTTAGATCTACTTCTCGTTTATATTACACGCAATATATATACATACACACACATACACACACACATATATATACATACTTATATATATATATATAAACGGTTAGATATACCTTTGTGATTTGTTGAATCGTTTCGAGAACTCTTCTTCGATTCCTGTGATAATTCGATCCCGATAACCTTCATCCGACAAAGATGCTCTCATCAGGAGGACTAAACGATCTTTGATTGACTTGAATTTTTGACAGCAACTTCGTCTCGATGTCAGCTTCGTCGTGTCCACAATTCAGCAATTTTCGATCAGCATTGAGCAGTCCGAAGATCTTTTAGTAAGCGTTATCTGAGGCTAGCGATCTTCACTCCTATGTCTCTTGAATGATCATCGAGGCTAGGGTTTGGTGGAAACCCTTCCAGGAGAAAGCTAGGAGATCTAGGGAAGCTTAGAAAGATCTAGGGCGTTTAGAATGTGAAGAATAGACTGCTCTTTAATTCTGCTCCCAGCACCTCTATTTATAAGCTTCTTAAACTGACCTACTAGAAACCGGTTAGTACCTACAAGCCGGTTAGTACCCACAAACCAGTTAGTCCAACAAACCGGTTACTCATTAATCGGTTAGTCTCACAAACCGGTTAGTGGTTCTCATTTTCCTTTTCTCTTTTGAATCCAAACATTCCTTCGAGCTAAGAGTGTGACCCCTAGGTTCCTAATTATTGGCTCCGATTCACTATTAATTCCATCTAGTTAAACTCTTAGCTAAGGAATAATAATTAATCAATTATCATTAACTCCACTATATAATGATAATTGCACTACAGTGCATAAGAATAAAACCACACTTATATTAGCGATTCCTGGTCTTGTATAATATGATACTAATGTCCCTCTACCTTTCCAGTATTCATGTTTATCATTGGGATGTATGAATAACAATACTATCTGCCCAACAGATAAATACTCCCTCCGTCCCATAATAAGTGTCCACTTCTATTTTGCACAATGTTTAAGAAAGTTGTATTAGTAATTTTTTTAGTAACTTAAAGTGTCACTTTCCAATTTTACCCTTAGATGTGATGGGTGTTTGACTTTTTGCTTGTTTTGGAACCACTAATAAATGCTACTTTGTCTTTATTATAAGGGTAGTTTTGGAAAGTAAGTAAAAGCTATATACCAATTCAGAAAAGTGGACACTTACTGTGGGACATCCAAACAAGGAAATGTGGACACTTATTATGGGACGGAGGGAGTAAATCTTATATTTCTCGAGTATTAGTCACCACTCATAAATTACCAAACATGTTCACAACAACTTATTGACCTGGCTACGCAGCTCTCAGTAATCAATCAGTGACATTCTCAAGGGAATATTTACTCTGTTATAAAGAACTACTCTTTACAAGAGGGTAGGTTCCATCTTGATAGTATATTCTCCCAATACCATAAACTTGATCACCCAAGATACCTAGGTGTTAATCTTGAAGACCTCACTGATTGGTAGCTCAAAGCAATGAAGCATATGACTTGTGTCCATTACTATCTCATGATTAAGGATATGTATCTTATACAAGTTTGAGTTCCTATTAAATGTGACAGACTTTCTAGTCAATATGTTTAACTCACAGTCTATCAATGCAACTCATACACTAGTATATTAACTTAGAGTCAACTACTCTTGTGAATGAGATTCATCACTCCATCATATAGAAGTTAATCATGCTACATTGTATACCTGATAAGTTATCTGGTCTTATCATCCACTGTGACTTATTTGAAACAACAAGGAATAGTAATTCATATCTACCATGTGTAATCCTATACACATATGAATTACATGCAATGATGTTTAAGGATAAAGGCCTAACCATTTTATCTCATGAATTGACATACATAAATGTATTCTAATTTCCATAGTCAAACTAACTGGTTTGAAGGCACAATCCCTACAATCTCACACTTGCACTCACAACTTCTAACACCAAATGTTGTCTATGTGACTCATCAAAATCCTTAGCTAGTAAGCTTTTTGACATGGAAATATTTTGTGTGCGCTTGTGTGCGCTTGTGTGCTATACCCAAGTGTAGGTAGACGTGCAAGAAGTATTGTGGTTAAGACCAGGATGATCCCACAGGGAAGGTTGTAAACTAATTACTTAGATTAAACTCTAGAAGGAAAATAAAAATTCAACGTTTAAAGAAGATGTAGAACACGGAGTTCCACAATTAACGACTACTAAAAATAGAGCAATTAAACTAAACTATGAATTAACTAATCAATTAAGGCGATATTTAAAACGGTTTTTACTTTATAAAGGGAAACGTTGGGATCACACAAATCCACAGTGACTTAGCCATCTACTATGCAATTACATTAAAGCTCAATAGAGTACATCTTCTACAGTATTCCGTATTTCTCTTAAAACAAAGAATCCATAGCCCTTTCATGACCAGGACTATATCATCACAGTTGATTTGAAATACAAGAAAGCGGTTTAAAATAATAGTTGCACTCTGAATGGTGTTAGCATTTAAAGTGGTTTGCAAAAGTTATTGAAGAAAAATGTCTAAAGGCTTAATGTTCAGAAACTGTTTTGACAAACTGAGCATTTGGGGACAGTTTGATAATGAATCTCAAAAATAGAAAGTCTAGGAATACTACATAGGAGGTTCTCAAGAATTAGAAAGTTTGATCGATCGACGTGCTTTCGATTGATCGAATATCGTCATCCCTCAATCGATCGAAATGGCTTCGATCGCTTGACTGTATCTCTAGTCCAATCGATCAAAGTTAGATCGATCGATCGAACACAGGTTTTACACTGCTGCACGGCAGAGGCTAGAGATCACTGTTTCATCGTGATCTCCCAACTTTAGGACTACTCAGACATGGTCTGGAGTGTCATAGATCCGTTTTTAACGTAAATATTCATTAAGGTTGCGTTTGGTTGCGATTTTAACGTGCAATATTATTAACACTATGGATTTTATCACTAACACTATAAAAGCCTATGATTATAACAGCTTCAACTACCAGATTAAACAATCAGAAAGAAAATAAACTAATGTAGAAGAACCTGGAACGTAGAGCTTGATTAAACTTATAGAAAAATAATCACAAATCCAATATCCAAGCTTTGAAACCTACAAAACAAGCAAAACTCTATGTCTCACTCTTTAAAACTGTTAAAAACAAAGTGGGCATCCTGATGGACGAGAATACAACTTATATTTATACCAAACCTAAAGCCAGGGTTACAAAATATGACTCTGCTGCGTGCGCGTAAGTTCAGATAAAAGCCATGCTCGATCGATCGGACATCACTCGATCAATTGAACTTCTAGAATACTCGAGCACTTGAACTGACTTCGATCGATCGAAACTTCGATCGCTTGAATTGTCTTGCTTATAATCAGGCTTTCCCTTTATTATGCTATTCATTTCTTCACACAGCAAAACAATGATCTGCACAAAATACTAGCTAAAATAATGCAACTTATAATAGAATAATCATATTGTGTATAAACAAGTATTGTAATATGAATTGTAGATAAAACAGGGAATTATAAACTAAATCAGTGTATTTCCTTTTTTTTAGCGCGGTTGTATTTTACAAATACCCCCGCTTGTCACAACCCCCAACTAACTTATTGCTAGTCCCTGGCGATAAAGCGATAAGAAAAACAAGCTAAACTAATACTACGACGACTAAAGGAAAACAAAAAAATAAACTAAAACAAACTAAACTAAATAGAAAGAGATACTACCTAACTCACTTTCGCAGGAATCGCGGTTGCATTTAGCAAATGCAACAGGCCGTTAAACCCCTAGGTTCCCCCTAGTGGATGAGTGTTGTCTTGTGAGGGTTTACAGTGAATGTATCCACAAAATTCTCCAATTTAAGTTCAAAAAGATATAGAACAACTTTTAAACACTTCCTCCCACTCAATTGTTAACTTAGCTCTACAAAGACATATTAATTAACCTCAAGCACACCATGACAAAAATCCACATGCGCCTCATGTTACCAAAATAGATATAACATGTGTATCACAATCATGTATCCGTGTGTGTGTGAAGTTAACAGCTATGCGTGAAACCTTATTTAGAGTTATTTGGACTATTGTACCTCTAGAACTTGTGGCTTCCACCCAATTCTCACATGGGTTTACACTCATAAATAAACGTCTCACAGGAACTTGCTTAATAGTTATCGCACATTGTATGAAAGCTTTGATAGTAGTGATTTTTATGGATGCTAATGCTTTCATACTTGACTCTATGAAAAATGGACATTTAGAGTCACTACAAAGAAAAAGGCTTTTTATGTCACTTAAAAAGTGACATAAATATGTATTTTTGTCACTTTTTTTTCAGTAAAAAGTGACATAAATGGAGGCGACATAAATGTTTTAAAAGTGACATAAATATTTTATAAAAGTGACATAAATGTTTCATAATACCAACACATATGTTAATAAAAAGTGACATAAATACTTAAAAGTGACATAAATACCATTTTATTTATGTCACTTTTAACCTAAAGTGACATAAAAGTATAAAAGTGACATAAATACCAAACAAAATTATTACATCAAACTCTTAAAAGTGACATAAATACTGTAAAAGTGACATAAATACTGTAAAAGTGACATAAAAACTTTAAAAGTGACATAAATACTTTATAAAAGTGACATAAATACTTTATAAAAGTGACATAAATGTGTAATTAGTTATGTCAATTTTTTTAAAAATGACAAATGTTTTAAACAATACTGATTCAATACCACCCTATAAAAACAATATATACCACCCTGTACATATATACAATACCACCCTGTACAAAATTAAATCCAACTCAATAATCTATTTCAACTACTAAATTTCATCCATTCATCTCAATATCAACTAATTAAATGGAATGAAAAAAAAAATATACAATCGATCTGAGTCAAGTGCTAAACTAATTAATAACATATACATATTACATATTCATAAAAAAGTACTAACAAAACTATGAAAGCAACAAAAAAAATTAGCCCAACAAAAAAAGTAGTTTGCTTGTTAGAACTTTCCATCAAAATGTGAAACTTTGTACCTACAAAAAAAATGTTTTCATTAATTAGTTGCATTTATAAAATAATAAAAGAGAAACTGATATGTCCAAAATAATCTAGCCATGAAGACAGTGCCACGTCACCAAGAGGTGCCGGTCATTCCGGTAAGGGCGCTCCCCGTGGGGCTAAGCATTCCCGAGGCGTTCATTCAGACCGCGCGGTTCAGACCAGCAAACTGGGCATGAAGGTCGCGGCGTCCCGCGATCCCGACCTGTCCAGCAGTTTCCTAAATCAACTACAAGTCTGCAAAAGGGAATATGACAGTTTCCTAAACCACTTAGGAAACTCTCTTAAAATCATGCAAATCTATTGTGATTAGATTAGGCTTCCTAATCTTATAAACTTACCATGTAAGGGTGGACTCTTGCATCTATAAAAGAGCCCACCTACCCTATTTACAGGGATTCGATTCCAATCAGCAAATTATTCTCTATGCTTACAAGCATTCAACAGAGAACTCACCATCAATACGCATACACCCGACCGGTATTACTGGTAGTGCCGCCTACCTTTGTTGGATCACCAGGCCCGCCGGTGATCTGATAGTGAGAGCGCACAGACGCAACTGTGGATGTAGGTCACCTTGTTAACGGGATCAAACCACATACAAATTGTTCTTGTCTCTTTCTCTCTCAAAACCACCTCTTACTAGTTTTAGGCGTCATCAGTTTGGCGCCGTCTATGGGAAACGACAGAGTCTTCTCATCAGCAAATTCTTGACTGATCAATATGCCGCCGAAGACGAGTAAGAGAGCCGCTAATTCGACCGGTCAGGAGAACCCACAGCCTGAGCAGTAGGCTGCCTCCATGACCACCGAATAGATAACGGCAGCGCTGGCACAACTCTTGGAGGGCTAGCGCCGAACACAGGAACAGATGGAGGCGCTTTTAGCCCGACAGGAAAAGCACCCTGCATCAGAGAATCAGCCTGAGAAGAGCGCCCCTATTCAAAGGCCCGAGCCCGTTCTGCCCCAGTATCCCCACCGGACGAGGAACGCCCCGGTGATGGAGAGCGCAGCCATGCCACTAAGCGCTCGCGGAGATGACCTCGGCCTCATCCTCGCCGAGTGGAGGACACCAGAACTATTATTGATCAGCGGCGTGCGGCTAGAGGGGAGGAGTCCGGACGGAGATCCCGGTAAATGGCAGAGGACCCTCCGGCCCTAAGCCAGGTGGATCTCAGGCACATGCTTTCCCGGACCCGAAGTCGGGCCTTATCCCTGAGGTCGACGCACTTTGAGGAAGAGGCCTTGTCATCCGACCCAACCTACCGCTCGGATATAGAGAGGAGGACCGGACGGGTTGACGTAAAGGCCCAGGTTGAGGAACTGCAGCAGCAAATCGAGAGGTTGAACCGCAAGTCCAGTCACGACCTCACCAACACGGAGACTGAATTACCCTATACCGCTCGAGTGACCCGGTTTCCTATTCCACGAAAATTCAAACCCCCTCACCTCAGCTCCTATGATAGCACAGGGAGTCCGGTGGATCATATCCGCACTTACAAGGCTCAGATGGCACTGGTCACCATGGTGGACGAGCTACTATACCTGGCCTTCCCCAGTACCCTCAAAGGGCTAGCCGCACAGTGGTTCCATGCTTTGAAGCCCCTGACGGTCGATGATTTCAAAGCCCTCAGCAAGCTGTTCATCCGCCAGTTTGTCGGGATGCTCGACCGGTTGCAACCGGACAGTCAGCTGCTGACCGTCAAGCAGCACAAAGGGGAGTCCCTGAGGGAGTATGTGTCAGTTTAACCTACAAAGGCTCCAAATTCGCAACCTTAATGAAACGGCCAAATCATGGCCTTCTGCTCAGGAGTTCAACACACGAAGGTCGCCACGTCGTTCCATCGAGACCTACCGGTAACCCTGGTGGAGCTCTCGGAGAGGGTTAGAAAATACATCGATACCGAGGAGTTCCTGAAGGCGAAGCGCGCCGGCCAGGCGGGAGACGAATCCCCAAAGGCCAAGCGCAAGCATGAAGGATTCGAGAAGAGCTCGGGAAAAAAGCCAAAGCAAGATCAGAAGGATGCCCGGGATCAGCCCCCGATCGCTTTCACACCCCTTTCACGGCCCATACATGAAGTTATGGCCACCGCAGAGGCGCAGAGGTTACTTCAGCAGCCAGCCAAACTCAGAGCACCGCCCGGTAAGAGGAATCGGGATAAATTTTGCCGCTACCACAGGGATCACGACCATGAAACGGAGGATTGCTTCAAATTAAAGATGACAATAGAGAAGCTGATCGAGCAGGGACACCTCGCTGAGTTTGTCAAAGCAGATAGACGACCCCGGCAGGACACCCGAGCTCCCGATCAGCCACCACCACTTGGCCACATCCACGTGATCTCCGGAGGAACGTCAGGCGGAGGTGATTCACAGTCGGCACGGAAGAGGCATGCTCGGGCATCCCGAGCAAATGTCTGGCAGGTCCAATCCACCGGCTCCTCCCCAACCGATGTTCTAACATTTACATCTGACGACCTGTAGGGCGTCCACTGCCCCCATGATGACCCGCTAGTAGTGACGCTTTCTATAGCGAACTATATGGTCAAGAGAGTGCTAGTGGACACAGGCAGCTCATCCGACATTATGTTCACGTTGGCATTCGATCAACTCGGGATCGCCAGGGATCGGCTCCGGCTGGTTGCTACCCCCCTGGTTGGATTCAACGGCTCCAGCACACAACTGCTCGGGATAATCGAGCTTCCAGTTCTCATGGGGACCTACCATCAGCAGGCCTCCGTGCTGACCAATTTCGTGATCGTAGAAGCCCCGTCGGCCTACAATGTCATCCTTGGCAGGCCGACCCTCAACAAGGCCAGAGCAGTGGTCTCCACCTACAGCTTAATAGTGAAGTTCCCGACCCCTCAAGGACCCGGATGCTTGCGTGGAGATCAGACCACTGCCCGAAATTGCTACGTCAGCTCGTTACACCGAGGAACAATCACCAAAACATTAAACGTTCAAGAGATGGACCCCCAGGACTAGAGCGACGCGGTAGGTCCGGTGAAAGAATTAAAAAGTGTAGTACTGAATCCCGAGTACCCTGACCGCACGGTCAGCATTGGCACCTTATTGGATCCCGGCCTGAAGGAAAAACTGACCCAGTTCTTGAGGCAAAGCCAGGATGTTTTCGCTTAGAGTCATGAGGATATGCCCGGGATTGACCCCCGGGTAATGTCCCATCGCCTCAACGTCAGTCCAGATTATAGGCCGGTAAAGCAGAAAAGGAGGGGCATGGCCCCCAAGAGACAGAAGGCAGTGAGTGAAGAGGTCGAGAAGCTCCTCAAAGCCTGTTCCATACGAGAAGTCCTTTACCCCGACTGGCTAGCCAATGTGGTCCTTGTCAAGAAAAGCAGCGGGAAGTGGAGGATGTCCGTGGACTTTACCAACCTCAATAAAGCTTGCCCCAAGGATTTCTATCCACTACACAGGATAGACCTCCTTGTGGACTCCACGGCAGGTCACTCACTCATTTCATTCATGGACGCTTACTCGGGGTACAACCAGATCAGCATGTACCCCGGGGACGAAGAGAAGACGGCGTTCATCACCGACCAGGGCACGTACTGCTACAAGGTGATGCCATTCGGTCTCAAGAATGCCGGGGCCACCTACCAATGCCTGGTCAACTACATATTCAAAGACCTCATTGGAAAGACTATGGAGGTATATGTGGATGATCTGCTGGTCAAGAATCGGGACGAGCCCGACCACCTCGAGCATCTGGTCGGGGCCTTCAGCATTTTGAGAAAATTCAGAATGAGGTTGAACCCGGCCAAATACACCTTCGCCGTCTCGTTCGGAAAATTTCTGGGCCACCTAGTCAGAAGACGGGGAATTGAGGCTAACCCTGAAAAGATCAAAGCCATCATCAACATGCGGTCACCCAAATCAACAAAGGAGGTTCAAAGCTTAGCCGGACGGGTGGCCGCATTGAACAAATTTGTCTCCCGAGTTACCGACCGGTGCTTGTCATTCTTCAAAATCTTCCGCAAGGCGTTCCAGTGGTCAGAAGAGTGTGAAGAGGCGTTCCAGGAACTCAAGAAGTACCTGGCTTCCCCTCCTCTACTCTCAACACCCGTGCCCGGGGAAGAATTATATCTATACTTGGAGGTGTCACCGTCAGCGGTTAGCTCGGCACTTATCCGGGAAGAGCACCGGATATATTTCCCAGTGTACTACACCAGCCGGGCATTACAGGGCGCAGAGAGCAGATACTCCCGCATTGAAAAACTGGCATTCGCCCTTATCACCTCAGTCCGAAGGCTCCGCCCTTACTTTTAGGCCCATGCTATTGTGGTCCTCACAGATCAACCTCTCCGCAGAATCCTCAGCCGTCCATACATGTCTGGGAGGCTCGTCAAGTGGGCATCGGAGTTGGAAGAGTTTGAAGTGATCTACTGACCCCGGACAGCCATCAAGGGACAAGTCGTGGCTGACTTTCTAGTTGAGTGTAACAACCCTAAAATTTCTATGTAAATAATTATTTTAATTATTATTTTCAGTTAGCAATATTATATGAGTGTGCCTATGTAAGAAACGTGTTTGAAAATTTTAAGTGTTTGGTGGACATATAAATTAAATCATTAGTGAGCCCTTTAGTTTGAATGCTACATTTTATTAATTTAAATTTATTAAAAAAAATGAAGGGTTGATATGTATTTTTTTTATATAGTATTTACAGGCCCGCGAATGTGTCAAATAGTGTATCTGGTATTGAAATTAAGTACCCGGGGTATGAGTACCCTTTGGGCTAGCCATTTTAGTGGTTTGTGTTACATTCTGGGCTCATATGGGTCTCTTTTGTTAACCCATAAAAAGAAAAACGGGATTATTAATATTTGTGTGAGTAATATATGTATTGTGTGTGTATTATATGTATATAGATAGATACTATATCCTAGGGTTAGAAAAAAAAAGAGAGCAGCCTCAAGAGAGAGAGAGAGAGAGAGAGAGAGAGAGAGAGAGAGAGAGAGAGAGAGAGAACAAGAGACAAAGAGAGAAGAGGCAACTCTAGCCACCTAGAAGGAGAAGAAAAAGAGAAGAGAAGAGAAAAGAAGGGAGTTCACCATCATCAACATCATCTTGCTTTTCCCAATTTGGTGAGTAAACAATTAGATTTGTAGGGTTGATTCGTAGTTTGATTGATTTTCGATTTGTGTTCATTATAGTTTGAATAAATCGTATAGATGGGTGTTTATATAATACAGATCTATAGTGATATATACATATACATTTATATATATATATATCAAAGGTTAGATATAAGTTATTTAGAAAATTGAAGAAAAAAAAAGAAGACTAACACAAATTCGGATTTGGATAAAATTGAAGAAAACTCTCAGTTCTGTTTTAGAAAATAATTCGTATTAATTTATACATTTTGTTTTTGGTAAAATTGGTCGCGTGAGTCAATGTAAAATGCGATTCTGCACGTTTTTCGTCTAATGGTATTTTTCTCAATTCTGCACCGTTTGGGCAGAAAATTCATATTACAGTAGCAGTAAATATTAACTCCGAATTTTGAATTATGTGTATGAAAATTGTTAGAGATGTTTCTTTGAACGGTATTATTATGAAGAACAATTTCAACCCATGCTAGTTTTGGGGCTGTTTAATATAAGATTTGTTTGGGACAATTTTAAATAGTGCTGTTGAATGCTGATTTAAATGCTATAACTTATGTTATGTGCGGTATTAAATGATGATTGTGGAAATACTACGTTAGAGACGTGAAAAGAAGTTTGGCGCAAGGGCCTTATTGTGAATAATCGGATAATGATATTCCATGGAATAAATGATAAATTCCCGAAGTGGTTAATGATGTGATTAAATCCTCATGAATGGTACTTGTGTGAATTAACGTAGATGGTAAAAAAAAATAAGTGGTTTCAAGTTCCTTAGTGTTCACCGCTCCCCGTTATGTGATATGTTTTTTTTTTTGTAGCTCGACTTGCTGAGTGTACCCTTTTGCCAGTGGCTTCGTGATCAAGCTGGCCTAAGCCTTATGCTCGGCTTATTTGTTAGACGTCTAGGCATATTGACTGGCCTTCTGTGTGTATACCTGGTTTGGTTGATACCCCAACCAAACTAGCACCAGAGTGGATGTTGGTAGTATGTCCGGGCACACATGGGATATATGTGTGGGTGTACCATGGAGGGTGGCCAAGTGGTGAACCTAGGAAATTGAATAATGAATCATTCATAAAAAAAATAAGTTGACCATGAGTAGGGTGACCTTAGTGGTGAGCCTAGGGCAAGAAAAAAATGACAGTGATTGTAGAGCGTTAAATGCAAATGGATAAATTGTTGCGAAACATGAAATTGAAAACTCGAAATGGTTACCGTGTTATAATGCGAAGGAAATTGATATAATGATTCGATATTGGAGAATTTCTTATTCTAATACTAAGGATTTGTGCTAACTCTCGAGTTGCAGGATGGTGGGCCCACTAACCATTGTATGCAGGCTTTGGCTCACCATGTTATTTAAGAGTAAGTGTTTCTTTTACTTTGTGGGTGGAACAAACTGCCGCCGTGACTTGAGGAAACTACCGCTTGTCCTCACTCACGTGTGGAACTACAGTTTTGCCTACAACTTTGTATGTGTTTGTGGTCAAGAGAGGCAGGGAGTCCAGCGGATTCCCAACCTCCGGGAAATTTATTGGGTATTATTATGTTAATTGATTATTGTTGGGTTGGAGTTGAGGGGACCACGAGTGATCCTTGAGACTGGAGCGTGTTTACTCATACCAGTGTTGTTATATAATGCTGACCCGTGTGATGTTTATCATATGGGGGAGTTTCTCGGGAAACGCAGCCGTTTTGCAGATTAAGGAGTAGGCCGGTATGACTATTGGATTGCATGGATTTGCTTGAGGGCATGAAGACCTTTACTGTTCATTTGCTATTTTCATTTATTTGGCATTGTGGGCCATTATTGTAGTTGGTATTGGGACGTTTAGTAGCTCTGACCAAAGGTTGTAATAGAGGTTATTCTTTCAAAGTTTTAATTGTAAATGAAAATATTTTTATTCTTAATGAGAATTTAGAAATGTTTATTCAGCTTCCGCTTTTCAATATAAGTGATTTAGCAGTTGTAGCTTTAATCAAATATCTGAGTATTTTCGGAACCGCATGAGTGTTTTTTTTTTTTTAATGGAAATGTGGTGGTTTTGTTTTAAAAACATAAATGGAAATTTATTACAAATGTTTTAACCAGGTTTTTAAGAACATCTATTTCCATTAAAAAGTTTTATTAGGTTGGGCTTCGTGGTGTTCACTCCGATAGTTAGGCAGTCGAATAGTAGTCTAGATTTAGTTTTATGCTGATTATTTGGCTTTCCAAAAATCGGGGTGTGACATTGAGTTCACATATCCAGAAGACCCGGTTGAAGAGTCCGAGCCAACGGCCTTACCGCCCGGGTTACACTCTGATATCCCTACCTGGGTACTGCACGTGGACGGTTCATTCAATCAGCAAGGTAGTGGGGTAGGAGTCATCTTAACTACCCCTGACGACATCCAACTCGAATGCGTATTGAGATTTGGGTTCCGTGCCTCCAACAACGAGGCCGAATACGAAGCCTTACTGGTCGGATTACAATTGGCCCTTTCTATGAGTGCACAGCAGGTCCAGGGATACAGTGATTCCCAGCTCGTGGTCAACCAGGTTAACCTAGAGTATGAAGCGCGGGAAGACAACATGGTAGCCTACTTGGCCCTTGTCCGAGCGGTTTCCAAGAAGCTCCGAGGATTCTACATCACGCAGATACCCAGAGAAGAAAATACCAGGGCCGACCGGTTAGCTCGCCTCACCTCGTCTTCTGAGTCAGACTTGCCCGGGATAAGGATAGAATATCTACCCGAGCCAAGTGTGATTAACTCAGAAGGCATGGAGGTAGATCCGGTCACCCTGGGACCCAGCTAGATGGACCCACTCGTGACATTCTTGACAACAGGGGTGCTACCAAACGACAAGGAAGAAGCCCGCCGGGTCAAATACCGGGCGGTACGATACCATCTTCTTGACGGCATTCTCTACAAGAGGGGATTCACTATCCCGTACCTCCGCTGTGTTCACCCCGCACAGGTCCCAGAAATACTGTTCGAAATCCATGAAGGAGTGTGCGGGAATCACATCGTAGGCCGGGCACTCTCCAGAAAAGCCCTACTATAAGATTACTACTGGGCAACCATGGCCCGGAATTCCCAGGAGTACGTCAGAAGATGTGACAAGTGTCAACGATACTCTCCCATGATCATCCGACCAGGGGAGCTCCAGACACCAATCCACAGCCCCTGGCTGTTCGCCCAATGGGGCATCGACATTGTCGGTCCCCTGCCAATGGGAAAAGGACAAGTCAAGTTTTCCATCATCGCTGTTGACTACTTCACCAAATGGGCAGAGGTCGAGCCCTTGGCGACAAAAACCGAACGAAAAATGGAGAGCTTTGTGGAAAGGAATATTCTTAGTAGGTTCGGAATTCCCCGGGTCCTGGTCAGCAATAATGGCAGGCAGTTTGACACCCCTATATTCAGGCAGTTCTGCTTGGGCTATGGGATACTAAATCATTACTCCTCCCCCGAGCACCTACATGCCAACGGTCAAGCCGAGGTAACCAACCGGACAATCTTGCAGCCAATTATGACAAGGCTTGAGGGCGCCAAAGGGGTGTGGGCTAAAGAACTACCAACCCTCCTGTGGGCCTACCGCACTATACCTTG
The DNA here is from genome assembly GCA_033977485.1 of Hydrangea macrophylla. Classification (NCBI taxonomy): domain Eukaryota; kingdom Viridiplantae; phylum Streptophyta; class Magnoliopsida; order Cornales; family Hydrangeaceae; genus Hydrangea; species Hydrangea macrophylla. The sequence continues at coordinate 65,486,566 of CM066997.1, forward strand.
ACCGGCAACAGGCAAAACCCTGTTCTCTTTAACCTACGGATTTGAGGCGGTGGTCCCCACGGATCTCGGGTTGCCTACATATATGGTGGCTAACTTCAGTGCGCCGGACAATGAAGACACCCTCCAGTCAGAACTGGACCTAGTGGAGGAAAGGAGACCAAGCCTATCTGAAGGTGGCGGCCTACAAGCAACGGGTTTCTCGATACTACAACAGCAAGGTGAAGCACCGCAATTTTCAAGTCCGAGACCTCGTCCTCAAGGCAGTGAACCAGTCTACCCGAGTCCCGAGCCATGGGACATTGGGGACAAACTGGGAAGGCCCGTACAAAGTAACCCGGATCAACCGACCAGGAACTTTCTGGCTACAAAGTATGGACAGGCACGATCTCTCTCATCCTTGGAACGTGCAACACCTCCGCAAGTATTATCAGTAGCATTGGGCCACGGGAATTTAGTACTGGTAGAGAGATTTCCTTTTGTAGCTCTAATTGAGCAATAGCAATAAAATTTTGTTTTTAATAAAATTGAAAAGTTTATTTTGCAAAATTACTCCTGTCGGTACACCGTGCAATGCAGAAAAGTCCTCGGGTCTAACCCCGAGGCACCAAAGACCTTGGCTAACAACCAAGGCATAAAAAGTCCTCGGGCTCCGAACCCGGGAACCTAAAAAGACCTCGGGCTCCAAACCCAGGCACCTAAAAAGACCTCGGGCTCCGAACCCAGGCACCTAAAAGACCTCGGGCTCCGAACCCAGGCACAAAATGACCCTACAACCACCCATGTTCTAGTTCGATTTCCTATGGTCGCTCCTCAACAAGCCCCAGCCTTCACAGGACGCTCGGGAGGCAAGGGGATACTAGACCTAAATAGTAAATTATACAAGGCTTCGCCTAGGTCCTGCCGACGACGGGGTCAACCTCCTAGGTGGCCGACAATGGCAAGCTTCAAAGGACCCTGCAACCACCCATGTTCCAGGTCGGTTTCCTACGGCTACTAATTCCCGCACTCCCGCCTTAGCAAAATGCTTGGGGGGCAGGGGAATATTAGGCCAAAACAGGAAATCACACCGGTTGCTAAAAGAACTCGGAAGATATTTCCAAGTACTTATAGTGACCAGAGATAATATCCCGGACGGTAAAACAGGATACACCTATGATACACCGGGACAACCCGGACGGTAAACAGGGTATTCCTATAATACACCGGGTGATCCCGGACGCTAAACAGGACAAGTTCCTATGGCAGACCGGGCAGTTACCTTTTAAACAGGTCAGGAAGACTAGGTGTTCTACTGGTTACGGTCCTAAAACATTTGCTAAGGCAGGTGTTAGGCTGGCCAAAACTGAGTGGATACTAGTAATTAAAAACAGGCACAGTATAGAAAAAAGACAGTTAATGGAAAGTTTGACCTCGAGGGCCTTTTCATTAATTAAAATTAAAACTGTACAAAGCCTGGGGGGCAGTTGTAGTAGCCTCCCCAAAAAAAAAAACAACTACAACATAAATAAAAAAAAACTAATCTACCACCACCATCTCTCCCTCCTCGGTAGCCGGCTCATCAACTGAGGGGTCCCCGGGCGGTGCAGCTTCAGCCGCGACCTTGGAGTCGGCATGGTCTTCCTTCCAGTAACTGGACTCTGCCCAAGAATACCCAGACAAGTCCCAGTCAGGATGGTTAGCAGCAACCCGCTTCGTCAAGCCCGCGTAGCCCGTCAGGAACCCAGCCTCGAATTCCTCCTCAGCTTCTTTGGCTTCAACCTCCCGAGCAGCAGTAAGCTCTGAGAGTGTGGCCGTCATAGCTTCAAGATCCTTCTCGGCACAGATCCTCCTGGCCTCTGGGGCTACAAGTTTAGTCTCTGCAACCCACTCGGTGGTGATCCTCCCGGCCTCCGCTGCTGCCGCCTTAGCCTCCGCAACCTTCCGGGCGGTCCGCTCGATTGACAGGGAGTCCTGGATCTCCCCGAGCTCCAGGGCAATTGCCCTGGATTTCTCTTCTTCCACAGAAAGGGCAAACTCCGCGGACTCCCGAGCAGCCCTCTCCATGGAAAGGTCAGCCTCTGCAGCAGCCAACCACTCAGCAACGCCGGGAAGGGTGGTCTCAGCCCCGGCCACAGTACAGCCAACCTGCAGGAACAAGACAATATCAGTGCACGCAAGGAGGAAAAGCTAAGGTTCATGTTGCAAAGAGACTTACCATGTGGCTGATGGTATATAGCCAACTGATGATGGCCTCAGGGCTTAGCAGAGTGCACTTATCGATTTGACTCTGCAACAGCCCAGGCCGAACCCTTCCACGGATGTCGTCCGCCGTCTCGACCTCTAGCCTGGAAGAGGGACCCGCGCGAGCCGTCTCTATGCTCGGGAAGGAGACCCCGGACGGTTTGGCAGCAGGAAGAGGTGGTGGTGGTGCAGCAATTGTTACAACGGGTGTAGAAGTAGCAGCGGCTTCTTTCTCAGCCCAGATGGATATCCCCCGGGAAATCCTCTTCAGGGGCTAGCCCTCGGTGGGATCCGGCTTCTTCCTCTTTTGGCCAGCCCAGGCAATCAGGGCTGCCTCCTTCTCCTTCAACTCTGCCGCGTTCTTGGGAGCCATTTCTGCAAAACCAGAAGCATGTCAGAATTCAGTAAAGTACCAAGAAAACCGGACGGTCGAGAAATTGTATTTACCAGGAATAATCGTCGGGAGAATGGGAGCTGTGAAGTCCTGGGGCTTGTAAGAGATCTTCGAGCTCCCCGACCGGGTCAGCACCTTATTAATATCAGTCGGATCCTCCACCAAAGACAGGATCCTCGCTTGCAGCTTGTTCAGAAGGCTGGGCGAGTCAACTGACCCCACTGCAAGACAAATGCACCCACGGGTTAGTCAAGGCAAAGTAAAGATACTAAGCAAGAAAGAAAGATTTCTTGGGCTTACTCCTCAGCTTCCCCGCCCAGGAGGTCCTCAGCTGAATACCCGGTGCCTTCTCACATAGCCCCAGGATGGACACTTGGAAGAATTTCTTCTTCCATCCTTTATTGTTGCTCGGACAGTTGACGATTATCTTCCGCCCCTGCCTGGCCTCGAGCGAGAAGAAACCGGCCACCCCGTGAACCTGAAAAGGCCGGCGGGTCCAGAAGAACTCCTGCAATGTGAGCTCATACTCGAGGACTTAGGGCCACAAGGATATGTACCCCATCAGATATCACTAGCAGTTCGGCGCGAGCTGTCCAGGAGAGATCCAGAGGTAGATGAGCGCGTCCCGGTCGACTGGGTGGATAGGTAGACGAAGGCCCGCCATGAAAGCATCCTCGTACAAGGTGATGAAGCCCGACTCATGGAAGTGAACTCCGCCATCGTGCACGGCAAGAGAAAAGGGACCGGGAAGCTCATACCTATCCCTGATCCGATCCAAGTCAGGGCCTCGCAGGGTACTAACGATGGACTCACACGTGAAGATGACCCCGGGACTATTTGGTACAGAACCTTCATCGCCTGACCCCCCAGACGTCGAGGCAATGGGAGAATCCCGGCGCGTCTCCTCGTGAGATGCCCGGGCGGGAATATTTCCCTCACTATGCTGGTCAGAGGGGGCCGATGAGGGAGGGTCTGGGCCTGTGCTCATAGACCCATACCGCAACTGCTCGTCTTTCGACCGGGACGACGAGTTGAAATCTGAATGACACATGACTATGCTTGTGGAAGACCTAAAGGGCAGACGACCTAGGAATGGGTCAAGAACTCCTAGCCCGACGTACAGAGGAGGTAGATCTAACAACCTACAGGGCAGGTCGTACAAGATTCGAGAAGAACGACAACACTCTCTCAAGACTCTCTCGGGAACCCCCGTTCAGTCAATCTGCTCTAGTGTACCCCTAGACTGAAAGAAGTGACAAAACCGAAAAAAGAAGAAATCCCAGGCTCGCTCTAACCCAAGTGGGTTCACTCCCTCCAGTTTTGTTCAAAAAAGAAGAAGAGAATGAAGAACTGAAGACAGAAAGGAAGGACTTACAAAATTTAGCGCAAAAAAGGACTCGGGAACCTTGCTCGGGAATCTTGGTTGCTCTCAAACCGCTAGGTAAATTCTCTCAATTGGCAGCAGGAACTGAAGAAATGAGCCAAGTATTTCTTATATAGAAGTAGCAGACGGTCCAGATCAATCAGATCCAACGGCTCAGGATTTTTCCCGCAAATAATTGTCAGACAGTTGTCACCTTGGGCACGTGAAGGGTCACCTCGAAATATTCGTGCATTAAATGCATGACGTGATGGTCCAATTATCACACAACTATTCGGTTACGTCCGAACCATCTCCGCTAGATCCTGACCAGGCCAATTACTCCCTGACACATGGCAATACCCACACTCGAGCTCCTATCTGTACCGGTCGGTTACCCCGCCGGGTGAACTGGAGTGTGGGTCCCATCCCCAGCAGCTTTCCCGGAGCACATCCGGATGGTTTCTAAGAATGTATAATTTTCGAATCCTCACCCGATGACGCACCCGGTCAGTTCCGAAAATGGGGGGCAGCTGATATGTCCAAAATAATCTAGACATGAAGACAGTGTCACGTCACCAAGAGGTGCCGGTCATTCCGGTAAGGCCACTCCTCGTGGGGCCAAGCATTCCCGAGGCATTCATTCAGATGGCGTGGTTCAGATCAGCAGACTGGGCATGAAGGTCGCGACGTCCCGCGATCCCGACCTGTCCAGTAGTTTCCTAAATCAACTACAAGTCTGCGAAAGGGAATATGACAGTTTCCTAAACCACTTAGGAAACTCTCCTAAAATCATGCAAATCTATTGTGATTAGATTAGGCTTCCTAATCTTATCAACTTACCATGTAAGGGTAGACTCTTGCATCTACAAAAGAGCCCACCTACCCTGTTTACAGGGATCCGATTCCAATCCGCAAATTATTCTCTAAACTTACAAGCATTCAATAGAGAACTCACCATCAATACGCATATACCCGGCCGGTATTACTGGTAGTGCCGCCCACCTTTGTTGGCTCACCATGCCCGCCGGTGATCTGCTAGTGAGAGCACACAGACGCAGCCGTGGACGTAGGTCACCTCGTTAACGGGACCGAACCACATACAAATTGTTCTTGTCTCTTTCTCTCTCAAAACCTCTCTTACCAGTTTTAGGCATCATCAGAAACTATGTTTGGGGTTTTTGAGAGACCAAAATCTGTTCGGGGACTTGAAATGATGAAAGAGTCATTTTTTCGCATTATTTGTTAACCATGATTCCGTTATGCATTTCGTTTGTTCCCACAAGTTTATTTAGGCATGTTTGAGGTATGAGTAAGGTTTCATGACGTTTGGTCAAGTGGTTTATAGTTTCAACCCTCAAAATCCCCAAAACTAAGTTTTTTCAAGCCTAAGTGATGAAAAAGTCATTTACTTTGCATTATTTGTGAATCGTGACTCCGTTTTGCATTCCGTTAGTTCTCACAAGTTTCTTTAGGCATGTTTGAGGTGAGATTAAGGTTCCATGGCATTCGGATACACGCTTTAATAACTTCGACAATCCCACAATTTAGAACATTATTTAAGTTATCTACAGAAAACACATATCCCTAGAGGTAGAGGGTCATAGTCCAAAGAATATTAATTAATATGTAAAACTAGCTTTCCTTTTTTTTTTTATTTGAAGAATACCTCTTTATTAACCATGAACTTCTTACTTAAGACATTAAGAGGTTGGTTGGTCAAATTAGAGGCCATTGCACTCCAAAACCCTGCCCTGTTTGAGAAAAAGAAAACAAAAGGGGGGGGAGGGGGAATGATCAAATATCATAATCTAAGGAAAAATAATTCAACCAACATATGTTATTTTAGAAGATTATAAAAAATTTCAGGTACATCATCCAGTCACAAGGGCTAATTCACTTTATTGTTGTTTGGTCAAGCTTTGAAGGAAAAGTGAGACAATAATTAAGATCAAATGCATGGTATAATTGCTTACCAATTGAAAGAGGCCTCAGACATGGACGCTAGTGCCACTCCACCAACAATTGGTACAAGAGAAGAAACTACCCATGGAGTAGGAACTGTTGTGCAGGATTACCAGAGAGGGAAAAAGGATGAAACAATTCATAAAACAATGAGTATTCATCAATAGAAAAGGTAAAAAAAATTGCAAAAAGGGGAGCCATTAGTAACTCTTAAAAATGTTGTTTAAATACTACTAGTATTGATACCGTTTCTAAAATCTGGTTCAAGGCATTTTAGTACTAGGTCTTATCTCTTAGTTCTATTCAATGTTGTTCGATCTTCTTTATCAAAATAAAATGAAAATGAAAAGCATGCATGTATATATTTTTATGTATCTTGTTCGTTCAAATTTGTCTGACCTTAAATATGAAAATAAAGGGACTTAATTCAGTCAAAAAGGGTTGAGAACAACAACCAAACAAACAAGTTTAGTAATGTTACAAACAACAAGATTGAGGATAAATTGCACTTTACCTCAAGTGTAGAGCAACAAAATGCTTGCTTTTCATCCTCACCCTTTCAACCAATCTTCCACGTCAAAGATTTCGGAAAACTTGCTGCAAAAAAGTATAAATGCCAAGTGACCAATCATTTATACAAATGAAATATAGAAATTAGATAATAGATCAGTAAATGATTCTACATTGTATGTTGTTCCAAGCTATGGACTAGTTTAGCTTTGGACCTTAGAGTTCAGCCACAAAGAGTACCATTCGAAATGTTTCAAAAACCTAGAATCTACTAAAGTTGTAACGCCCCAAAATCCACGACACGTGGACGGGTCAAAGAGTCAAAGAAAGAGGTTAAAGAAGAGGAAAGATCCCACGTGGACCAATCAAGAGGTGCGGAAACAACAAAAGAATCCTACGTGGATTCCAAGGATAGTCAACAAGTCAACAACTGACCTCACATTGCCCAAATCAGTCAAAGAGGGCCAAAGAACAAAATTTTGGTTTAGAAAGGTCTTAAGAACAATTGAAATTAACATAACTGGTTTTAAGAATTGAAATTCATTTGGACCTCTTTTACGAAAAAGATTAGTTTTAGAGAAATAAACTTAAATAAAAAAAATGAAAAATAAATAAAAATAAAAATGAAATCCGTTGGAACCAAATTCTAGCACTTGTAAGGCGGTTTTGGCTGTCCAAAACATTTGTAGGTTGCTGAATCTTAAAACGTACATAAGTAGCTATAACATTGAAATTTTCACATTCTGTTCGCGTAGGTCCATGTAAAATTCGATTCTGCACAACTTTCGTCTAATGACGTTTTTTCCAATTCTGCACCATTTGGACAGAAAATAAGAAAAATAGTAACAGTATTTTTTTTGACAGCAGTTTTGACAGCATTTTGGCAGCATTTCGCATGCGTGCCCATTTCCGTTAAATCCTTGGATTTTGCATCTAAAACATACATACACAAGTCTGAAAAGGTGTATAACATGTGTGTAAACCAACCGGGACTTTATACGTTCGAAACATAATGAGAACGAGAGGTAAAAGAGGTAATAGAGAGAAAGAAGGGGAGAGGGAGAGATTGGGAGAGAGATATTGGGAGAGATAGGGAGAGAGACAGAGGGAAGGTATTCTAAGCACACACGCACATGTATTTCCACATTCAGAAACATTTTAAAAAGAAATACCATTCCAACATGAGTAAAAGAAAAGAAAGTTTGGGAAATGGAACGAGATTAGAGAGAGGGAAAATGGGGGAGGGAGATTTTAAGACATTTCCTTTAAAAGAAAAAAAAGACAAATCCGGCAAGGATTAAAATCAACACACATGCATAAGGCATTGAAAGAGATTCTATATAAACGTCAAAGAGCTTCAAGTCTTTAAAAGAGTTAGAATACATCCAAGTCAAGAGATATTAAGACAAAAGAGAGGTTCTTTGCAACACACATGAAGTTTTAAATATGTACACAACACAACGACGCGGCTAACAAGTGCCGGTCCCAAAAGAAAGTGAGTCTAGCTATTACAGATTTCATATTCAATGTTCATATGAATTAGTACATGCAATTCTATTGATCTAATCCTATTCCATGATACTAGATCACATAAATTACATGTCCTCCTTTCCATCCACGAGCTAGCTCTCAAAACAAAGTCCTCCAACAAGAGGCTTCAAAAAGAGGATACCTTTAATCCCACCCTTTACTCGGACTTGGGGTCTTTCCCCTTATCAATATTTCCTGCAAAAAGATTTGGGATCGTAGTCCCTTAGCGCGACGGCTAAGTAGATAATGTATGTAAAGACACAAAGTAATTTCTATGACTAAGAATGAAATGCGATGCAATGAGGTTGCCACCGAGGCGATGCAAATGTAAGGCTTCTTGGCCATGCATGTAATCGTTCACTCCCCTCGTTACCGGACTGCGAGCAATCCCCCACTGGGAACTTAGCATACTAACCTTCCGATAGCTAGTCGGCTATAAGTTAGCGTTTGGCACGTTCTTAGGTACGTCCACCCTGTCTCACATCACAACCCGCATCCGGATTTCCATATCATCTCATTTTATGCCCTTCTTCGTGAGGGATCTTTTCAACGCATATCATGTGTATGCAATGTTTTTGCCGATATGGCACAAATGCTATGAATCCCTTTGATTCACTCAACCAATGTCAATGCTTGTGCAATGTCATGTCCACTAATCGATGTATGATGTCTTATGCATTATTGTTAAGAAATCAAAGGAACAATAATGAAATTCATTTTATGAGTTCAAATGTAATATTAACCCATTATGCTCCATAATAGTACTAAGCTAGAATTAAGCACATTTTGCACACCTTGAATCACAAATGATAGAATTTGTATAGTAACTCATGATCTCTACACATGCAATTCCAATAACCAAAGCTAACATCTCCAACTTAACTTCTAACATGGATTTCAACTAGCAAGTAGACAAGTAGGCACATAGATATTAACTTAAGCATGTAAATCACATAGTTCCATTCTAAGTTAAGAAATTTAAAGAGAACTAGGTTAGGGCAATTGATCTAATCCAAGGGTTTCACCAACAAGTTTTGCAATTCATACTTAGAAATAGGAATTAAAGTGTATCAATACATAGAAAATCTACCTTGTTCTTGGAGAAATCCAAAGAACTCCCAATTCCAACTTAGGGCTTTAGAAAAAAGAGAAAGAGAACTTCTATTTGCTTCTAATCTTCACCAAGTTGAAACCCTTAGCTTCTAGCACCTTGAATCCCTAAGAAAATGAAGGCCTTCAAGCTCTTGATTTGCTTCCATGGAGAAATTTTTTGAGAGGGGAAGAGAAGGAAAGAAGAAGGAGATGAAGAGATGAGGAGATGAGAGAAAAAAAAATGAAATAAAGAGTTGGGTCTTCCCCCAAAGTGGCCGGCCAAAGAGTGTAGAGAGGGAGAGTGTATGCATTTTGTGTGGTTAAAAAGATTTAGAATGGTTAAAATGTGGGTCCCATGGTATGGTTCAATTGCACAATGTTTTAAACATGTAGGTACATTTATATCTATGTAAGCAATAATACAACACTAATTTTACAAGTTGGGAAAAAAAATACATATATATATATAATATACCAAAAATAATTGGGTCCAAATTTATGTATAAATTACTAAAATACCCCTTATTAAATTACGGGTCATTACAAAAGTAGCTATCATGCGCATGTAGTAATCAAACAAACGATTCCCCGGCATGAAGTTGATATTTGGGTTTTAGGTGTTAGAAATTGAAGATCATACATAATAAGCATGAATAACAATCCTGAATTAAGGAAAGATTGATCGCCAAACATAAAAATTGGATTTAAATACTTGTTTCGTGCATACATATTGGTTCTATATCAATACTTGTTTTCTTTGTGTTTAGTGTTCAGGAAAAGTGGGTATTAAGAACTGAATTGGAAAACCCCAATTGTGAATAACAATTCTATGGAAAAGGTTCTATAAATTTTTACTTTTTGTGGGTGACTGGACATTTCAGCTTTATTCATATCGCGTTCAAAAAATCTTGAAGAAAGCTTATAGAAATTACTGTCACAAGGATATAGAGTCCTATTATACACAATGAGATTAGTTTTTGAATTTTGTTTTAGCATCACAGATTGAACATTAGAAGCGAACTGAGAATGTGGTTCTTTATCTGTTATGAGGAGATGTATTGATGAGATATATTTCTCCTATAACTTTTGAAAAGTGATTCCAAACACGGCCGAAGTCTAGAGCATAGTTCCTTTTCATGGACGTGTAAATGCTTTGGCTGAATATATTATTGCACATGATTACCTGAGGGGTATTGACAAAATATTGTACATCCTTAAATGCCATAGTCAGAGGCTCAAAAGGAAGGATAAGATTTCCTATACAATTGATCACACACATTAGAAGTTGTTTTGATTACTTAGCAAGTTCTTACAATTCTTTGACTTAAGATTTACTCGTAAGAGCTTTGTTTACCTATTTTTGGTTTGTCTACAGCAGTTAGAGGAGAAGCAGACACATTTAAATCATCTTCAAGATGTGTACAACTGTGGTGGTCTTCTGTTTTTTGTAGATGAGATAACTTTTCTTTAGAAACAATAGCTCGGGACATCCCTGAAGTTGTATTGACGATAGGATAGTAGGTAAACTTAAAAAGATTGTTGGTTGAGTATCATATCTTCTTAGAGCCCTTTTGGATTAGCTTATTTGGGTTCAATAATCACTTATATGGGATTATTGAGACACTTAGGATCCATTTGCAAAAATTTTTGACAGCTTTTTTGAAAATCTGTTCCACTTTTAAGGATAAACAACGGCTTAAATCAGAAGCAATAATTTGCTTTTTCGAAAATTGATTAAAGAAAAAGTCTCTTATTCCAACAGCAATACCAAACGCGCTCTTATTGGTTATATTTTTTTGACTTACGGTTGAAGTAAGTTAAGACCAAGGTATATCCAAGGTCAACACTATTGCGAACCCAGCCAAGACTCCTACAGATATCCAATAGTAGTAGCCATCAAAGTCCAAACCATGGCTAGATAAAACTTTGTGCCTTACAGTTGTGTTTCCAGTTGATATCTGCAAGTAATATCCTTGTAGTGAAGGAGATCTTTTCCCCTTCACTTCTGTAATGATCTTTTGGTTAAATTCCTCAAGTGTCTAGTCTTCTCCATCACCATCAAAATCTCCCTTGAGAGCTACTATCTCCACCTTTGCCGAGGCTAGAGGCCCAGAGTTGACAACTTCCCCGGTAAGATCATCGAATAAAGCTACTTTTATGGAATCACCTTCTTTTCCGTTAATTTGATATCTGGTCATTATGTGTAGAGAGACATTATTTATAAAATGTAGTCGTAAGCTTCTTTGCTCTGAAGGGCGTATCTCATTTCTAGAGTTCCTGAATAAGTAGGACATGTCACCTATAAATCAGTCACTGACTAGGGTAATTCAACTAGCACAGTTTCTAAAAAAAAGAAAGAAAACAACAGCACCAACAATAATGCATATCAAGCTCTTAAAACACCATGTTATATATATGTTGTGTGTAAGCACCCACAAAGACAAATATCCCAAAGGAGAAACGAATAAAACAACACACACAAGAACAAGATTATACGTGATTCGGCGAAAGCCTAAATCACTGGAACAAAAGGAACATATATAGGCTTTCATGAGCTTTCATGTGTGCTGAAGCTTGGCTTGTTTATTAAACGAGCCGAACAGAGCCAAGCCACAGTACTTTTCTGAGGAATGATAGCCTGTGCAAGGCCATTTGGCAGTCCAAACAAATAGAACTCCTCATCTTAATCTTGCGAATAGAATACTACTACTAGAGGAGCGAACTACCGTGGATAACTCATTTCACACATTCATGTTCAAACTAATTTATTAAGAATCATTAAGACTTTAAAATTTCGGTTGTTTAGAGAGAATATACATCTTAGTATGTGATGCAGTCTATTTTCTCATTCTATACTTTACACTTCTCTAACCAACTTCCCTTCTTCGCATTTGCTCTCTTTTTTTTTCTAATATATATACTCCTTTTTATTCAACCATTTTTTTTTTCTTTTTTTACTTTTTTTTTTAAAACTGTATGTACTCCCACAAATGCTCTCCTCCTAATCACATACTTTGACAGAATATTCATGCTATATGCGCAATGGGGCCCATTAGGGTCAATGTATAAGACTAGGAGTTTATATTTTCATAATGGAATTAGCAATTAGTGAATCAGTGTGGGGTTCAAAATGAAACAGTTACCATAGGTAAGGAGATATGGATAGTGGTTGAGAAATTATATCGATAGCTTAACTCATTTTCTTAATTTCTTAGTTTTAACATTACAGTGTTTATCGAGTTTAGTTGTTAGATCCTGAACGTTCTCCTCTAATAAGTAGCCAAAATGAAAAATTAATTGAGACTAGTGCAACGAATTTGAAACGCATAATCAAGAAAAACAATTTAACTTTATGTGATAATTCCCTCAGAAACAAAGATTGGATCAAAAGCTCACTAAGGGTACTTAGTTTCCACTACTCGTTCTTTTAGCACAATAGCCGTATTAACTCATTCTTAGGTTTTCTACATATCTATCAACTAGTGCATAGGAATGTTGGATACATAAAAAGGTCGACACATGCAATCATCCTAGTGATACTAGAATGAACGTGTGAACTTAATTCATACAAGAATGAGAGTAATACGAATGTATCATTGCATGGTAACAACTAAGCAGGAGTGGATGTTCAAAATTATTCTACCAATTAAGTTCAAAAGTTACCAAAAATTTTCAAAATTTTGAAAATAATTTTACAATTTAATTGAGAAATTGAGATTGTACGATATTGGCAATGAAATTATCCAGATTGCTAAGTGTGAACATGTGCAGGTGATTATCTATTATTTTCAATTTTAATTGAGAAATTGAGATTGTACGATATTGGCAATGAAATTATCTAGATTTCTAAGTGTGAACTTGTACAGGTGATTATCGATCAGCATCCCACCCCCAACTGAAAATAACAATGTCCTCAGATGTTGATTTTCAAATGAAAATAGATGGATGTCGCCTGATAGAAGCAAAGTAATAGTGGCAATCATAGTAACATGTAACTGAAACAGACAATCTCCAAACAACGAAGATCAAAAGAAATAATATATAATGACAGAACAGGATCCATACAGTATAAAATAACCAATCACTGGAATGATAAAACTATAAAAGTATAGATCAGTGATCAGAATGTCCAAAACACCCATGCAGTCCCAATGTATCCAAATAACCAAAACAGGACTAAGAGAGAGGAGAGAAAAAATAGAAAGAAATAAAATACAACAAAACTCTCAAACTCTCAGCTAGCATAACCAACAATCATTAGCAGGATCAGATAAAATCTCAATCGGTGCGACAGGAGCACCAGTATCGCCACCCTCCCGAAGGTGGTGGATGTGGGGTCTCAGAAGTGATCGGTGGTGCTGTTGACGTGGAAGGAGTAGCTGGATCAGACGGCTATAGCAGTATAGATGATGAAATATTAGTAGTGGGTGGTGTAGAAGGGGTAGTAGGAGGTGCTGCAACTGGTGGTGGATGATTGAGTGACATGTCAACTCCCAAATGAAGTAAAATCGCATCCAGCTGCGCGGACATATGGGTACACAAGCCCTCAAGTTTGATCAGTGCCTCTCTCTCTTCTAAAAGCAACCCATGAATAGTCTGGAGAGACACGGAAGACGACTCTCCCTGGGCATGAGCCTAAGACTGCTGTCTCTGCTCGAACTGCTGCACAGCAGCAATGGGGTCATCCTCATCCTCAGAATCAAGCTCCTCAGCCTCTGTCGGTGTCCCAAAAGCTGTGCCCCAACTTTTTCTTTGCCCTTCCCTTTCTCTTTCTCTTCTGAGCATCTGAACAGCGAGCTGCTGTCTCCCCAAATCTACTAGAAGAAAACTGGAGTGTGTCGGCAGGGAGTGGGAGCAGACCAGCCTGAGTCACAACACGATGAATGGTCCACGCGCCTTTTGTCACGACCCATCCCACTACGCGTGGAAATAGGACATGTGGCACGCCACCAAGGCTCATCCAAACATCATCAAACGATACGCAGCGGAAAGAACTTTAAAATAACCCTGGGTATTTAAAACTTAGGGAACATTACCCTCTGAGTTTGTAAAATCCATTGAAATCAGAGTTATAAAAAGTTTTATTCAATTAAAAGTGTTCACGAGAATCCATTTCAAAATACAGAGGTTCAGTCGACTGCCCAGTCGACAGCTTTGAGAAACCAGTCAACTGCTTTTCAATTCTAAGAAGCAGTAGCCAAAATTAACAGTGTTCAGTCGACTGTCCAAGGGGTCAGTCGACTGCTTCTCTTATAATAGACTTTCAGTGTCTCAATCCCACTAGGTCCAGTCAACTGACCCTGGGTCCAGTCGACTGACCCTGGGTCCAGTCGACTGCTCCCTTGCTGGGCAGCCTGTGTTGAAAATTAACAAGTCCTGCTACTCAATACCAACAACAAACACAACCATAACTGATTTATAACATATAATAATGCAATTACAGATGTTCAATTACCAGATTTCCAAACTGTGAAACTAATCCATGTTTCTATTACAACATATTACCAATCCTTACACAAGTTTCAGGATTTAAAACAAAACAACCAAAACATATACAAGTGTGAAATCCCCGGCGTTCCTCGGCCTCAATCCTCACGATTCTTCTTGTCTTTCTTCTTACCTGCAATGGAGTACATCTCCACTGCTCAGCTATATGCTGAGCGTACAATTCTAAATGTATGCTTATATGACAGTTCATGATTTAAGCATCTAAAACACATAGAAATAGTCTCTAGGGTGAGTGGTACGCATTCATCCGGTCGATGCCGTAGGAGGCCCACCTCTCCCACGCATCTCGTACACTGGTTGGGCCTTCCTCCATACCAGGTACCGTGTACTGGTTGGGCCCACCTCCAATCCAGACACAACCACAATTCCAATTCCAACAAGATCACAATCCTCAAGGTTCGAGGAGCTTACTCCGAATGAATTTGCACCAAACTCCCCTTTGACCCAAGTAGACACATAACATGTTCACATAAACAGTTATACGTGCTTTTATCATAATTTCACGTGCATAATTAACGGGCCTAACTAACACATGAATTTCGCCCAGATCCAAGAATATCAAAAGTGACGTCCAAAACATGAAAATCCATATATTTCATAGATCTAGAATTCATACCTCGTGCGAATCTCTTCAAACTTTGAAGGATAGTCTAGGGGGCTAAATAATCGTCGGATTTCAATTTATACGCGATTCCTACGAGTTTTACCTGATTTTTCCCAAAAGTCTAGAATTAATACTTTTACAAAACTTGACCAAACACGACCTAAGTGATATCAAAATGTAGATCTTACCTCCACGAGTTCAAATCTGAAATTTGGAGAAAATCTGACGGACGAACGGTAGTCGATCGGCGTCACAAAGCCCGTTGGCTCCAAATCTCCCTTCTCTATCCTCTCTCTAGATATTTGTGAGTGTTTGGATGAGATTGAAATCTCATCCCAATTTATATATAGGCAAACTTTCGAGAAATTACGTTTACCTCCCCGCAAGTTTCTCAAAACTTCTCATTCACCCATGAAACTTCGCACACGTCCATTTTATAACTTTACGAGTGAAAACTATAAATTTCAAAAGTTTCCGACTAAGTTTCGTTTGGGTCCAAAATAACGTCCGAAAACTATATTCTGTGGAATCTCTACAAAACCTACCTTTTTAATTAACGTATCACTCACGTTCTCACCACAGTTCTCAAAATGATATAATCAATAACAAAGATTATCAGAATTATACTACACAGGTATAATTACTATTCACAGAAATACCAGATAAGGTCAAATAACATTTAAATCATATAAATGCCATTTACTCATGATTATGCAATACGAACTTCCATGTTCCCGTGTCCTCACTGACACCGTACTGTTGACTCACAGTCAACCTCATTACCATCCAATTATCAAATAACATTGATAACCACAACATTCAATATGCATGATAAAACAATGATTTTATGGAACGGGTGTGACACCTTTCAAATGTTTCTTTGCAGAAACAAAGCGCTTGGGTTGAACTAGAAACTCAATATATAACCACGGGAGGTAGACCCGCTTTCCCGTCCCTATAGAGTATAGTGCACGAATGTACCACGGTGCAAGCTTCTCATGGTAGGACATCGTGAAAATGCAATTACATAGCACTAGATAAAGCATATGGTAATCGTCGGTCAAGAGCTTATCCTCTGTAAGAGATGAGCCATTCCAGAACCGGACAACTCCGTCAGTAATCTCCCACACTATCGTGGCATACAGGGTCTCGGGAGCTCCTACCCTCTGGGGACAATCACACTCAGGCTCCTCGGGGACTCCTAAGGCAGCAGGTAAAATCGCGAGACTAAAAATAATCTCTGGGTTGTGGAAGAAAGATCGATAGTGAACGGGGCAGTTGGGTCCTTGATCATGGTGGATGTGGCCTCTCTCACCCAAGAGATATTGACCCTCCTAGGCTGGGTCAACATCTGATACCACTGTGGCATTGCCCGAATCCTCGCCAAGAACCAGGGCGCTGAAAGCCACACTGTCTCAAGAGGTCGCTTCAACATAACATTGCGGTGGCTAAAGAACCGTGTCTACCAGGACTGATCAAACATATTCTGGAACCCATGATAGGGTACCGGGTCCGAAATGGTCAAGTCGAAGGGCTTCTCCCTATGGTAGCCTATCACATGATTCATGGTGGGAGACCTAAAATAGGAAATGAAAAGAAAGGACTAATGAAAACATAAATAACAGAACCAAAACAAAAGCTCCTTCTGCATTAGTTCGATCGATCGAGCATTTTCGATCAACTGAACACGGACTGCGCTCGATCACTTGAGCACAGTTTGATCGATCGATCGAACACAGAAGAAACACGAGGACAACGATGCAATGCAAAAAAACAAGGAACACAAGAAATATAAGATTATAACTGTATTTAATTAGTCTAAAGACCAATGGGGGCACCCCCATAAGAGTTGTAAGGACAGAAACTTCGGGGGGTTAAAAATTGACCCTTGCCTCGAGATGAAGCGCAGTGGAGAGAGGAAGAGATGATGGTGATGGCTTGGGGCACCAAGGATTCTTCAATGGACGTGTGTATATAGGGAAGTACAAGAGTCGCCGGAGCTCCCTTATCTGTGTACAATCGCTCGAAGGAATGAGGGAAAGAGAGAAACTAACGAAGAGTGTTGGGGACGCCTCATTTAAATACAAGTCTCGATCGATCGAGAAAGTTCGATCGATCGAACTTTTAATCGATTGAGGCTCATTCAAGCGCTTGAGGGCTGAACACGTCGATTGATCGAGATGTTTTCGATCGATTGAACATGAAATTTCAAGAACTCTTGAAGTAGAATTCCTGTGCACCCCCAACTAACACAAACAATTCTAGACATACAAGGACAGTCTAAAAGCAGTGTAAACACAGACATGTAAGCCAGAATTCACCATCAACGTAATAAAAAGTTATAAATTTTGTAAATATAAATTTGTAATAGCATCCATTTTGCAAAATTATTTCCCCATCTTGGTACATAGACCTTATTTCAAAGAAAAAACTACAATTAAAGCCAAAACTAACAATTCTTTGTCTAGCATTACACTTTAATTGAGAAAAGATGAATCAAATGACATAACACAACTGAAGTGGGTCACTATTGTTCGAACATAAAAATTCCCTCTTTCGCAATTGTTTCATTCTCCGCCAAATCTTCGAAGGTGGAGTTCAAACTTGATAATTCCCTTTCCCAGAATAGTCAGAAAGCAGCGAGGATATCATCGAGCAAGTTTGAAATCTCCAAAGAATTGGTGGCACAGACAAGAGGTGATCCGGATGGAGACATTAATAAAGGAGTGTAATTCTGCAGTGGACCTTCTTCTTACAGCAGAGTACTCAGGGACCCCATAGGAGGTCCATGAAACAATAAATGCAGAAAGAACACAGGCAGTAGCATTGAATTCATAGTGATAATATAGGACAAAGACAACAAAAGAAAACAAAAAGGAAAGAAATTAAATAAAACAAATGAAAGAACTATCAGTGAAAGGAACAAACAAAGAAAGACGAAAAAGAAAAAATGAGATGCGATAATGATTTAACCTCATTATTGGCGTGATAGAACCATGTGCATTAGCAGGTAGGGGGCATTGAAGCCGGAACAATAGATAGCTCATGTGCACAAAGATGTATGAAACTGAGACAATGACGATGAAGTCATCCACATATGTGAAGATAGCGTTATGGCATTCGGGCACTACATCTTGTAAATCGTCTTCATCCCATGGTTCCTACATCGAGTCGTTCCAATCAAGGATGGATTTCGAGATGAGGAACTGATGGCCATTTTGGGTTTGCCCTGGTATGCGGATATAGTAAATTATCTAGTCATAGGAGAGACCCCGAGTCACTGGTCAAATCAAGATAAGAAACGGTTCCTCTCTTTTGCACGTCACTTCTTCTTTGATGACCCATACTTATTCAAGTATTGTGCCGATCCGGTCATCAGATGTTGCGTTCCAAACGAGGATATAACCGTGATCTTAGTCTCATGTCATTCAGAAGCCTGTGGTGGCCATTTTGCTTCACAAAAGACCACACAGAATATCTTACATAGCGGTTTCTATTGGCCAACTATATTTAAGGATGCCTATTCTTTTTTAAAATCGTGCCAATGCTGTAAAAAGCTCAGTAAAATTTCAAAATGGAACTCTATGCCCTTGACTCCTGATACGAACCACGCCAACAATATGAAGAAACCCGTAACATGATTAATGCCTCGGACAGTTCTACTGTCAGATTCGAATGGAAACCGCGACCCAACACCTATAACAGATGCGAACCTTGGTATAAAGGATGTAGACGCCACAATCAAGGATGGAAAACTCGATTGATAAGTCCAGGTATGAACGCCACAGAGTAAATCTGATAAGTTCGAATAGTTCTTCAAAGAACCAAAGAGAAAACTCTCACTATATTATTAATGATCAAAAAACTGCATATTACAAATCCTAAAACTGTTTAAATAGCTGAGGCTTACAGTTGGGCCCTATAAGCCTACAAAATATTATGCCCCAAAATAAATTTGCCCAAAATTAAAATAAAACGAAACTAAAGGAATAAGGACAGTTCCATAGTTGGCATGCAAGCCTACAATTCAGCAATTTAAGCAATTACGAAAAAAATGACTATCAAATTCTAAGTTTAGGAAAACTAAAATTTGACTTCAATCTTGAACTGCTGGATTATTCTTCTAGAACTTAAATTAGATTGAGACATATTTGTGGACCAAGCTCCATAGACCTCCACGAATTTTCCTGAGACCAAACTTCTTGAATTAGCCCATTGAGTGCTTCTTTGAACTTCTTTGCCCGAGCCCTCGTAACTGGTCCAATTGGAATTTGAACTGGTTCCCTTGAAGACGTGCCATGATTTGCATCATTCCCCTCCTCTTGAAAAGGATTTGTCCTCAAATCATCACCTACATCAAAAGGACTCAAATCAGTAACATTAAAAGTAGCACTTACATTGTACTCACCTGGCAAATCTAGCTTGTAAGCATTGTCATTGATGCGCTCGAGAACTTGGAAAGGCCCATCTCCTCGTGGCAGCAATTTGGAACGCCTTTCGGCCGAAAATCTCTCTTTTCGCATATGCAACCAAACCCAATCTCCGGGTTCAAAAACCATCTTGTGACGCCCCTTGTTGGCTTGCTTTGCATATTGCTCTGTTCATCGCTCAATGTTGAGTCTGGCTTTCTCATGAATCTGCTTAACAAAGTCAGCTTTCCTTTGGCCATCTAAATTAACACGCTCAGTCAAAGGTAAAGGAGATAAATCCAACGGAGTTAATGGATTAAACCCATATACAATTTCAAACGGTGAAAATTTAGTAGCAGAATGAATAGATCGATTGTAAGCAAACTCAACATGTGGTAAACAATCTTCCCATGTTTTAATGTTCTTGTGAATAATAGCCCTTAACAAAGCTGACAAAGTCCTATTTACTACTTCAGTTTGACCATCAGTTTGTGGGTGACAAGTAGTAGAAAATAATAACTTAGTCCCTAACTTACACCACAAGGTCTTCCAAAAGTAACTCAAGAACTTAGCATCTCTATCCGAAATAATTGTTCTAGGCATACCATGTAATCTTACAATCTCCCTAAAGAACAAATTAGCAACATGTGATGCATCGTCCGTTTTGTGACATGGAATAAAATGTGCCATTTTAGAAAAGCGATCTACCACCACAAAAATTGAATCCCTACCCTGTTTGGTCCTAGGCAAACCTAACACAAAGTCCATTGAGATATCAATCCAAGGCTCACTAGGAATAGGCAGTGGCATGTATAATCCATGGGGTTGCACTCGAGATTTTGCTTGCCTACAAGTTACACATCTTCCACAAATTCTCTCAACATCTCTTTTCATGTGTGGCCAAAAGAAATGCTCTTGTAGGATGGCTAGTGTCTTAACAACTCCAAAGTGTCCCATTAAACCCCCACCATGCGATTCCCTCACTAACAAATCGCATAATGAACAATTAGGAACACACAACTTATTTTCCCGAAATAAGAAATCTTCATGCCTAAAGAATTTACCTAATGCCTTTTTCTCACAATTCTTATACTCTTCACGAAAATCTTGGTCTAATGGATACAATTCTTTAATATGTTCAAAACCAAGCAATTTTGCATCAAGAGTAGAAATCAATGCATACCTACGAGAGAGAGCATCTGCAACGATGTTTTCCTTACCTTGCTTGTAACAGATGACATATGGAAACGTCTCAATGAACTCCACCCATCGCGCATGCCTCCTATTCAACTTGTGTTGGCCCTTCAAATGTTTCAAAGATTCGTGATCTGTGTGAATCACAAACTCCTTAGGCCAAAGATAGTGTTGCCACGTCTCCAATGCTCGGACTAATGCATACAGTTCCTTGTCATAGGTAGGGTAGTTTAAGGCTGCCCCACTCAATTTCTCACTAAAGAATGCAATTGGTCGTCCTCCTTGCATGAGAACTGCGCCTATGCCAATACCTGAAGCATCACATTCAATTTCAAATGTTTTAGTAAAATCTGGTAGAACAAGTAAAGGAGCATAAGTTAATTTTTCTTTAAGTAATTGAAACGCCTTATCTTGTTCTTCCTCCCATTTGAATCCAACGTTCTTCTTGATGACTTCGGTAAATGGGGCGGCTATGCTGCTAAAGTCTTTCACGAACCTCCGGTAAAAACTAGCAAGCCCATGAAAACTTCGAACTTGGCCTACACTCGCGGGCATTGGCCACTCGCGAATTGCACGAACCTTTTCCTCATCAACCTGTACTCCTTGGGCACTAACAACAAAGCCAAGAAACACAAGCTTATCTGTACAAAAAGTGCACTTCTTAAAGTTAGCAAATAACTTTTCCTTTCTCAAGACTTCCAAAACTGATTTCAAGTGTAGAACATGGTCATCAAAGTTTTTGCTATAAATGAGTATATCATCAAAATAGACAGCAACAAATCTGCCTATAAAAGTACGCAAGACATGGTTCATTAATCGCATAAATGTACTTGGTGCATTAGTTAATCCAAATGGCATCACTAATCACTCATATAAACCATGTTTTGTTTTAAAAGCAGTTTTCCATTCATCTCCTTCTTTCATTCTTATTTGATGAGAACCACTTTTTAGATCAATCTTAGAAAATACACAAGCACCATGCAGTTCATCTAACATATCATCCAAGCGAGGGATAGGGTGTCGATACTTTACCGTGATGTTGTTGATGGCTCGACAATCAACACACATCCTCCACGTCCCATCCTTCTTAGGAACTAAAATCACCGGAATGGCACACGGGCTCATGCATTCTCTCACGTACCCCTTTTCCATCAATTCACTTACTTGCCTTTGCAACTCCTTTGTCTCCTCAGGATTAGCACAATAGGCAGGTCGGTTTGGAATGGAAGCGCCAGGTACGAAGTCAATTTGGTGTTCGATCCCTCGAGTAGGCGGCAAACTGTGCGAAATCTCTTCGGGCATGACGTCACCAAATTCCAGCAAAAGAGAAACAACAGAACTAGGCAAAGCGGGGTCAATCTCGTTAGTGTTCAGAAATGCCTCCTGATACAATAGTAGAATCATTGGTTGATTTAGAAACATCGCTCTTTTGATTTCACTTGCTTTTGCATAGAAATTTGTTTTTCTCTCTATTTTTATCTCTCTAGCCGAATCTCCTCGTTTTTTTTCTCTCTCTATTTTCTCGGCCTCTCTTTTTTCTTCACTCGAATTTTCACTCACTTTCTTTTTCTCTTTCTCTCCTTTTTGAACACTCTCCTTTTGTAACCTCACTTGATCCTCATAAACTTGTTGCGGGGTTAAAGGTACAAGAGTGATCGAACATTGATTACGCACAAATGAATATTTGTTCGTAAAGCCATCATGCTTCACGCACCTATCAAACTGCCATGGGCGCCCTAGCAATAAGTGTCCAGCATGCATCGGTACTACATCACACATCACTTCATCTTCATAATTACCAATTCGAAATGCCACTAACACCTGTTTGTTCACTCTCAACTCACCACTATCATTTAACCATTGTAACTTGTACAGCCTAGGGTGTATCAACGTGGGCAGCCCTAACTTCTCCACCATTATTGTGCTTGCAACATTAGTACAACTACCACCATCAATAATCACACTACATACCTTGTCCTTAACATAGCACCTAGTATGGAAGATGTTTTCTCGCTGCACTTCCTCAACTTCTCTTGCTTGCACACTCAATGCTCTCCTTGCCACCAATGTCAATGCATCTGGGGTAACGTACTCCTCCTCAGGAATGTCCTCCAATGGTGGCATATCACCGGTGTCAGAATCGTCATCCTCGGTTTCAATCTCACCATTATCACACATCACCATAACCCGCTTGTTTGGACATTGACTTGCTATGTGCCCCCTGCCTTGGCATTTAAAACACTTAATGTCACGATTTCTAGAAGTAGAAGAATCGGATTTACCTTGAGTTCCATGGCTGGTCAATTCTTGTTTTTGCTCAGTTTTTGGCTTCACCAAAGGCTGCTTCTCATCTCTTCTCCAAGTATTTGGTTTCCAAGCAGATGTATTGGAATTTTGGCTTGGATTTTGGCTTGGACGTGTGCTGCTGCCCCTCCTCCTGAGTTGATTCTCAATTTTAATAGACATGTGTACCATATCCTCCAATTCAACATAGTGTTGCAATTCTACTGCATTGGCAATTTCCCGATTCAACCCAACTAAGAATCTAGCCATAGTAGCCTCTCGATCTTCCTCTACATTTGCTCGAATCATCGCAACTTCCATCTCCTTATAATATTCTTCTACACTCCTATTACTTTGCCTCAAACTTTGCAACCTGTTATACAATTCCCGATAGTAGTAGCTTGGAATGAATCGCTTCCTCATCACAGTTTTCATATCCTCCTATGTCTCTATTGGATGCTCCCGATTTCTCCTCCTATTCAGCACTAATTGATCCCACCAAATAATAGCATAATCGGAAAATTCAATGGCAGCAAGTTTTACTTTCTTAATCTCGGAGTAATTGTGGCAATCGAATACCAATTCCACCTTCTTCTCCCATTCAAGATATGCTTTCGGATCAGTCTTTCCTTGAAACGAAGGAATCTTCATCTTAATACTACCCAAATTATTATCTTCCCGGTTCCTAGCTCCTCTAAACCTAACTTCTCTACCCCGACCACCATATCTCCTCTGATTATCTATTGACTCCCGATCATTTTGTCCATCAAAGTCTTCCCAAAAATACTCTTCATCATCAACTCTTCTTTGTACATTACGAACATTTTGTGGTTGCCTATGCGGTGTACCCTCTTCAACTCTATCCAATCTCTCATGTATCAGTTCCAATTCTGCCCTCATCATCCGCCTCATCTCCCCCACTAAAGCTTGCATTTGTAGAGTAGTAACAACCGGCTGCTGAGCCTCTTCATTTGTGACTCTTCCCTGATCTTGAGCCATAATTCCTGCAAGAACGGATTAGAAGTAGAATAGATCCTCGCTCCACTCCCTCACGTGTTTCACTCAAGAATATAATTCACTCGTGTTTACACTCAAAAATCATGTCGGCTTTTACCCTCTTATGTGATAACCACTCCTGTCTTTTTCCACTCGTAATAATTCTCACTCAGTTCTTATGAAACTGATCAAACAATGACCAGAATTTCTCAGTAACAATCCACCCAAACTAGACCAATCAAATTTGTAAGTTGAAAGCACGACTAAAAATGAACGCGGATGACTAGGTTTCCAAAAGCACAAAAAATGGAATTTTCGGAAAAAAAATTTCACACTATGGAGTAAGGTCAGATTTGGACTTCTTAGACCCCCAATATTGTAAAACAAAAATAAAATTTTAAGCCGAGTTTTTGTACTATTTTTTTTTTTTATCGCGGCTTACCGATCTCTTCTCTTCTCTTCTTTTCTTTTCTTTTCTTTTCTTTTCTTTTTTTTTCTCTTTTTTTTTTTTTGAATAATCATGCAGACTTCACAGTTCACGTATCTGATTCAGAAACCCTAATTCCCGAGAAGGAAAAAAAAACAACCCTAATAACAACGATCACGAGAATGAACAAACACGAAGTAACAAGAGCAAATCACAGATCAGATTCGCAAACCCTAAACACAAAATTCCAGATCGTAATCGAACACCCTTTTTTTTTATACGGTTCAGAAACGAAAACGAATAAGAAAACGAAAAGAACAAAAATGGATAAGAACAGAACCAGAAGAAACGAATAAGAACAGAAACAAAAAAGATATGATAAACCTGAGACTAGAACTGTGCTTTGATACCAACTGATACGAACCACGCCAACAATATGACGAAACCGGTAACACGATTAATGCCTCAGACCGTTCTACTGTCAGATTCGAATGGAAACCGCGACCCAACACCTATAACAGATGCGAACCTTGGTATAAAGGATGTAGACGCCACAATCAAGGATGGAAAACTCGATTGATAAGTCCAGGTATGAACGCCACAGAGTAAATCTGATAAGTTCGAATAGTTCTTCAAAGAACCAAAGAGAAAACTCTCACCATATTATTAATGATCAAAAAACTGCATATTGCAAACCCTAAAACTGTTTAAATAGCTGAGGCTTACAGTTGGGCCCTATAAGCCTACAAAATATTATGCCCCAAAATAAATTCTCCCAAAATTAAAATAAAACGAAACTAAAGGAATAAGGAAAGTTCCATAGTTGGCATGCAAGCCTATAATTCAGCAATTTAAGCAATTACGAAAAAAATGACTATCAAATTCTAAGTTTAGGAAAACTAAAATTTGGCTTCAATCTTGAACTGCTGGATTATTCTTCTAGAACTTGAATTAGATTGAGACATATTTGTGGACCAAGCTCCATAGACCTCCACGAATTTTCCTGAGACCAAACTTCTTGAATTAGCCCATTGAGTGCCTCTTTAAACTTCTTTGCCCGAGCCCTCATAACTGGTCCAATTGGAATTTGAACTGGTTCCCTTGAAGACGTGCCATGATTTGCATCAACTCCCATAATCACAATTGAAATTTTTGATTGTTGGGGCATAGACTTCATGGGCCCATTCCCGAAGTCAAACAACTACGAGTATATACTCCTTGCTGTGGAGTATATCTCAAAATGGGTTATTGCAATCCCAACAAGGCAAAATGATCATCGAACAGTTGTTTTTTTTCTTAAAAGAAAACATTCTTTCGCATTTTGGAACCCCCAAGGCATTAATTAGTGACCAAGGAAAACACTTTTGGAATAGACCCTTGGAGTCACTTCTCTAAAAGTATGGGGTTAACCATAAAATCGCCTTAGCCTACCACCCACAAACTAACGGGTAGGCAGAATTGGCTAACCTAGAAATAAAACATACTCTCGAAAAAATGGTTAGTTCAAATAGAAAAGACTGGGCATACAAGCTGACCGATACTTTATGGGCGTATCGCACTGCGTACAAAACAAACCTGGGAATGTCCCCCATATAGGCTGGTGTATAGAAAAGCATGCCACCTTTCTATTGAAATCAAACATAAAGCATATTGGGCGACTCGCTCATTAAACTTCGATATCTGAGAGGGAGGGAAGTTACGAAAACTTCAACTTGCAGAGCTAGAGGAAATTCGTAGAGATGTATATGACTCTGTCAAGTTGTATAAGGAAAGCTTAAAGGCTCGCCACGATAGAACAATTTCTTGTAAATCATTCGAGCCAGGGCAGAAAGTCTTTTTATACGACTCTCTCCTTCATCTTTTCCCAGGAAAACTCCGTTCCCGGTGGACAGGTCCATTCATCGTTAAATCAGTCTTTCCACACGGGGCCATTGAGCTATTAAATCCAAAGAACGAGGAATGTTTCAAGGCCAATGGCCAAAGATTGAAGCCGTTCTTGGATAACTTTGAAACTGAAGTTGAGCACATCCAACTGGATGAGCCCAACTATTCCTCAACCTAAAACACTAAAGAGTGTTCTCATATTGTTGTTGTATTCTTTCCTCTTACTGCACTTAGTTTGTTTTATTCATTTCTGTCTTTTTGAATGTGACATTGCTTTAACCTGGTATTCCATAAATTCTCTCCCCTATAGGCTATAAGAATGAAAGATGATTATGTTCACTCAATTGGGTCATGGGCTAAGTCAGAATACCAAAACTCTCCCTAGACTACCGAGGAGATTGCTTTCTGCCTTTCTCCTTATCAAGGGCTCGGGGCAGACGATGTGATTGACCTGACCCAAGGGTACATCCCTTACGATCCTGCCATCCTCCACATTAATCCTTTTGAGCATATGCACTCTTGGAACAATGGGAGAACGACTCGATGTGGGAACCATGGGTTGAAGAAGATCTACAAGATGTGGTGCCCGAACGCCATAATGTTGTCTTTACATATGTGGATGACTTCATCGTTATCGAGTCGATTCCATATATTTATGTGCACATGAGCTATTTGTTGTTCTGGCTTCAATGCCCCCTACCTGCTAGTGCGCATGGTTTTATCACGCCAATAGTGAGGTTAACTCATTGTCACATTTTATTTTCTTTCATTTTTCTTTGTTTATTCCTTTTTTTTCGTTCTTGCGGTTGTTTTATTTAATTCTTTTCCTTTTTATTTTCTTTTGATTGTTTTTGTCCAGGATTATCACTATGTTTCACAATGGTCTACCGGAGTTCGTTCCGCACCAATTGTTTCATAGACCTGGACCTTATATAGGGTCTCCTAGTACTCCGCTGCAAGAGAGCAAACAGCTAAGAAATTATTCTCCTCTATCAATGTCTCCATCCAGATCACCTCTTGCCTATGTAATCAATTCTTTGGAGGATTCAGACACTTTTGATGATATTCTGGAAGCTTTTAGATCCTTCTGGAATTGTCAATCATCATATTTGAACTCCACTTTTGATGATTTGGCGGAGTATGAAGCAATTGCAGAAGAATAAATTTTCATTTTCGAAGATTAGTGTCTTACTTCAATTGTATCCTTATCATTGCATCATTCTCTTAACAATTGAAGTGTAATTCTAGGACAAAGACTTGTTATTTTTTAATTTAATTTTTAGTTTTCCTATTGAAATAAGGTCAATATACCAAGTTGGGGGTAACAATTTTGCAAACAGATGCTATTACAAAGTTAAATTTATAAAGCTCTACAATTTAGTTTACATTGATGATTATTCTGGCTTACATATTCTATGTTTTCACTGCTTTTAAACTATTCTTGTATGTCCATAACAATTTGTATTAGTTAGGGGTACATAGATACTCTGTTTTTCATTTTTTGTATAGTTTGATCGATCGAACCACTTTCGATAGATCGTGAATCTGGAACCATTAAGCAATCGAAACGCCTAAATTAATTGAATGTTCTCGAGCGCTCGAGAGTTGTATTTAAACGATGCAACTCCAGCACTCATCTTCACTTTCTCTCTCTCACTCTCACTCCTCTTTTAAGCGCTTAAGCTCAGAGAAAGGGAACTCGGGGCAATTTGTCTCCTCCCCAGTCACACACATCGATTGGAGATCCTGAGCCCCCCTAAATTATCATAATCATCATCATCTCATCCTCTCCTTTGTGATTACCGAGGTAAGGTTCCGAGAACCCCAATCTCCATTTTCATTGGAAAACATGAGGGGGCGCCCTCCATTGGTCCTAAGGCCAACTAATAATCTTAGTAATCATAGGTGTTTTTGTTGCTTTCCATTTCTGTTCGTTCTCATGTCCCTGTCAAATTTCTATTCTTGATCGATCGAGATGGGCTCGAGCGCTCGTGCCTAGCCCTTGTTCAATCGATTGAGAAAAGTTCGATCGATCGAACTGTTGTAGGGAAGATTATTCTTCTGTTCATTTGTTTTCATTCTCATTAGTTGTTATTTTCATTTTCTATTTCAGGGACTTCACCATGAATTATATAATGGGCTACCATAAGTCTAAGCCCCTTGACCTCACCATTCCTGACCCAATACTAGAACATGGGCTTAGAAATGAGGAGGAACGAGTTTGGTCCACTCAATACTTTCAAGCGCGAAAGGTTATGTTGGATCGGCCACTTGAGGCTGTGTGGCTTTTCGCCCCATGGTTTCTTGCACGGATCTGTGCAATGCCAAGCTGGTATGAGATGTTGATGCAGTCAAAGAAAATCAACATCAATTGGGTGCGCAAAGCATGTAGCACTATGATCAAGGATCCGACGGCCCCATTTACATACCGATCTTTCTTCCATGGGCGCGAGATTATTTTTAGCCCTGCTACCGTGGCTGCTGCTTTGGGAGTATCGGAGATTCCTGACCACTTCTACCCTCATATACCCAGTACATCGGAGACTCTTCCCTCTGCTATCATCTATGAGATTACCGGTGGTGTTGTTCAGTTCTGGAACTGCAATTCTCAGGTAGAGGATCAATTTCTAACTGAGCGATATCATTTACTCCACCTGGTGCTTGCCAACTGCATTCTGATGACTTCTTATCACGAGAAGGTGGTGCCATGGGATGCTCAGGTTCTTTATGCCATTAGGACAGGATGGAGCGTCTTCTTGCCTAGCCTTTATATCAATTTCTTTATCCAACTGACGTGGTTTATTGCTGCCAAGCGCCATCTGAAGGGCGCTTGGCCCATCTATAGAGTGATTGAGTAAGCTAAATTGCTTTCGTTGGCCACAGACACGATTTTACAAGCATCTAGTCAATTTGGCAAGACGGCAGCGCGCCGTTCTGATGCGTAGAAAAAGAGAAAATTGAAAGGAAAAGCAAAGGTGGGGGGCGAAGAGGAGGAGAGGTGGAGGTACTGATACAGAAGGTGCGGCTTCTGAGATGCCTACTGAGATTAAGGAGCTAGATTCAGATGAGGAGGACCCCACTACTGCTGCCCAGCTATTCGAGATGAGACAGAGGTCTCAGGCTCCTGCCCAGGGAGAGTCATCGTCCATGTCTCTCCAGACTCTCCATACCTTGTTTATTGAGGAGAGGGAGGCCCGGATGCGGCTCGAGGGCAAGGTTGACCACCTGGTCACTCAGCTTGATACATTACTGGTCTAGTTGGGGGTGGCTCAGTCATTACATACAGCTTCACATCCACCACCACCCGCTACACCACACACCATTGATCCTTTATCTTTCGCAGCACCTCCTTCTACCGACCCACCGCCACTTTCTGATCCCCACTGCTCCGTCCACATCAGCTCCACCACTTCCTATAGATTCAGCTACTGCACTATCTATTATCATGGAGACACCACTTCCACCACCTCCAGTCGTGCCTGTTCCTGTATCTACTATTCCTTCGGATGCGACTGTGAGTAACCCGGCAGCGACTTTTGTTGCTGCTGAGGGTGGAGGTGATGTTGATCCCAATGCGCTGATTGTGATTTTATCTAATGCTTAGGTTATGGTAGTTGAGAGTTTGGGATTTTTGTTATATTTAGTTTCTTTCTGTTTTCTCTCCTCTCTCTCTTACTATTTCTTTTGGGTTGTTTGGTTATGTTGGGACTGTTAGATCTTTTGGACATTTTTATCACTATTCGGTACTTATATTGTTCTATCATTCCGGTTATGGGGTATTTTATTACATATGGATATTGCTTTTTCAGTATCTATTATTTCATTTGATTTTGGCTATTTGGAGATTGTATGCATTCTGTATAGGTTGCTATGATTGTGGTTCTTGTTTTGTTTTTTTCAGGTGATATCCATCTATTTATATTTGAAAATCAACTTCTGAGGAATTTGTTGTTTTCAATTGGGGGTGGGATGTAGATAGATAATCACCTACACCTGCACATTTTCACACTTAGCAATCGGGATAACTTTGTTGGACATTTCATACAATCTCGATTTGAATTGAATTAAAAGTGATGAATTTTGAAAATTTGGAAAATTTAGAAATTTCTATTTTGAACTTAATTGGTAGAGTAACTTTAAACATTCACTCCCGTTTAGCTGTTACTAAGCAATGACACATTCATATAATTCTCATTTTTTTTGTGGATTTAGTTCACGCATTTTTTTTTCTAGTTCATTAGGATGATTATATGTGTTGACCATTCTTGTATCCAAAATCCATATGCACGTGTTGATAGCTATGTAAAAAAACCTAAAAATGAGTTAATACGACTATCGTGCTAAAAGAACGAGTAGTAGAAACTAATGACCCTTAGTGAGCTTTTGATCCAATCTTTGTTTCTGAGGGAATTGTCACACAAACTCGAATCATTTTTCTGGAGTATGCTTATAAAAATTCGTTGCATTAATCTCAATTAATTTTATTCAATACTTGGCTGCTTATTAGAGGAGAACGTTCAGGATCTACCAACTAAACTCGATAAACATTGTAATGTAAAAACTAAGGAATGAAGAAAATGAATTAAGCCATCATTACCCATTTTCTACCATAATCCATATCCCTTTACCCACAGAAGCCGTTTTGTCTCAAATTCTACACCGATTTAATATTGCCTATTCTATTATGAAAATACAAACTCCTAATCCTTTACCTTGACTCCAAATGACTTCATTGCGCTTCTAATACTAAATAACTGTAAAAGTATGTGATCAGAGGAAAGTAGTTGTGGAGGTTCTAAAAAAATGGTTGGAGATGTGAAAAGAATAAAATGAGATGATAAGCTCTGTCATATGTTAAGATGCGCATCTTTCTTTCTCATCATCTTTATCTACTACATAAAGCCAAAAAATCTAAAGTCTTAATGATTCTTAATCACTTAGTTGAACATGAAGGGTGAATTGAGTTATCCACGGTAGTTCGCTCCTCTAGTAAGTAGTATCTTGTTCATGAGACTATACACTCTAAATGTTCGTCCTTTATTGAGTCAGGTGTGAAAGCATTAGTAGCCAGAATATGACTCTTATCAAGGCTTTCATACATGTATGATCATTATTAAGCCAGTTTCTGTGAGACTTCATTTATGAGTGTCAACCTATGTCATAATTGAGTTAGAATTATGAGTTCTAGAAGTACAATAGTCCAAAACAACTCTAAATAAGGTTTTGACGCATAGCTATTAACTTCATACACACACGGATACATGATTGTGATACATATGTTATTTTTATCTTGGTAGCGTGAGGAGCATGTGAACTTCATTCATGGGTTAATATGTCTTTGTGGAGCTAAGTTTATGGTTGAATGGGAGGGAGTGCTTAAAAGTTTTTCTTTATCTTTTGAACTTAAAATTGAGAATTTTGTGGGTATTTTCACTATAAACCCTCACGAGACAATACTCGTCCACTAGGGGGAACCTAGGGGTTTAATGGCTTGTTGCATTCGTTAAATGCAACTGCGATTCCTGTGAAAGTGAGTTAGGTAGTGATATGTCCAAAATAATCCAGCCATGAAGTCAGCCTGCCATGTCAACAAGAGGTGCTGGTTGTTTCAGTAGAGGCGTCAATAGCCGAGCAATCCCGAGCTCTTCGTCAGAACCGTGCAGTTCTTACTAGTAGACCGGGCATGAAAGACCGTGGCGTCCCGAGGACCTGGCCTATCCAGTAGTTTCCTAAACCAGCTACAATTCTACAAGATGGAATGTGGCAGTTTCCTAAACCACTTAGGAAACTTTCCCCAAATTATGCAAATCAATTGTAATTAGATTAGGTTTCCTAATCTTATTAACTTACTATGTAAAGGTGGACTCTTGCATCTATAAAAGAGCCCACCTACCCTGTCAAGGGGGATCCGATCCAATCTTAATAACTCTCTAGCTAGCAAGCATACAGCAGAGAACTCACCATCATACGCATGTACCCGGCCGGTATTACTGGTAGTGTCGTCCATCTTTGTTGGCTCACCAGGCCCGCCGGTGATCTGCTAGTGAACGCGCACAAACGCAATCGTGAACGTAGGTCACCTCGTTAACAGGACCGAACCACATATAAATTGCTCTTGTCTTTTTCTCTCTCTAAATCCTTCTTACCAATTTTAGGCATCATCAGTTTGGCGCCGTCTATGGGAAACGACAAGTCTTCTCATCAACAAATTCTTGACTGATCAACATGCCGCCAAAGATGGGTAAGAAAACCGCTGTTCCGACCGGTCAAGAGAACTTGCAGCTTGAGCAGCAGGTTGCCTCCATGACCACTGAACAGATAACGGCAGCACTGGCACAACTCTTGGAGGGCTAACGCCGAACACAGGAACAAATGGAGGCACTTTTGGCCTGACAGGATAAGCGTCCTGCATTAGAAAATCAGCCTGAGAAAAGTGCCCCTATTCAAAAGCCCGCTCGGGCACGAAGGCAAGCCCGTTCTGCCCCGGTGTCCCCACCAGACCGGGAACGCCTCGGTGATGGTGGGTGCAGCCAGGCAACCAAGCTCTCGCAGAGACGAGCTCGGCCCAATCCTTGTCGGGTGGAGGACGCCAGGACTATTATTAACTGACGGCGTACGGCCAGAGGGGAGAAGTCATGACGGAAGGCCCGGGAATCAGCTTAGGACCCTCTGGTCCTGAGCCAGGGGGATCTTAGGCACACGATTTCCCAGACCAGGAGTCAGGTCCCATCCCCTAGGTTGACGCACTTTGAGGAAGAGGCCTCGTCATCCGATCCGACCTACCGCTCGGATATAGAGAGGAGAACCGGGCGGGATGACGTAAAGGCCTAGGTCGAGGAACTGCAGTACCATATTGAGAGGTTGAACTGCAAGTCTGGCCACGACCTCACCAACATGGAGATGGAATAACCCTACACCGCTCGGGTGACACAGTTTCCTATTCCACAGAAATTCAAACCCCCTCACCTCAGCTCCTATGACGGTACAGGGAACCCGGTGGACCACATCAGTACTTACAAGGCTCAGATGGCACTGGTCACCATGGTGGATGAGCTACTGTGCTTGGCCTTTCCCAGTACCCTCAAAGGGCCAGCAGCATAGTGGTTCCATGCTTTAAACCCCCGGACGGTCGATGACTTCAAAGCCCTGAGCAAGCTGTTCATCAGCCAGTTTGTCGGGATGCTCGACCGGTCGCAACCAGACACTCAGCTACTGACCATCAAGCAGCGCAAAGGGGAGTCCCTGAGGGAGTATGTGGACCGTTTCAACCAGCAAAGGCTCCTGATTCGCAATCTCAATGAAACGGCCACAATTATGGCCTTCTGTTTGGGAGTTCAACACACCAAGGTTGCCACGTCGTTTCATCGCGACCGACCGACAACTCTAGTGGAGCTCTCGGAGAGGGTCGGAAAGTACATAGACACTGAAGAGTTCCTGAAGGCGAAGTGTGCTAGCCAGGCGGGAGACGAATCCCCAAAAGCCAAGCACAAGTGTGAAGGATTTGAGAAGGGCTCGAGAAAAAAGCCAAAGCAAGATCAGAAGGATGTCCTGGGTCAACCCTCGATTGCTTTCACACCCCTTTCCCGGCCCATACAGGAAGTCATGGCCGCCGCAGAGGCGCAGAGGTTGCTTCAGCAGCCAGCTAAACTCAGAGCCCTGCCCGGTAAGAGGAATCGGGACAAGTTCTGCCGCTACCACAGGGAACACGGCCATGAAACGGAGGATTGCTTTAAATTAAAGATAGCAATAGAGAAGCTGATCGAGCAGGGACACCTTGCCGAGTTCGTCACAGCAGATAGACGACCCCGGTAGGACACCCGAGCTCCCGATCAGCCACCACCACTTGGCCACATCCACGTGATCTCCGGAGGAATGTCAGGCGGAGGGGATTTACAGTCGGCACGGAAGAGGCATGCTCGGGCATCTGGGGAGGATGTCTGGCAGGTCCAATCCACCGGCTCCTCCCCAACTGATGTTCTAACATTCATATCTGACAATTTATAGGGCGTCCACTACCCCCATGATGACCCGCTAGTTGTGACGCTCTCTATAGCCAACTATATGGTCAAAAGGGTGCTAGTGGACACGGGCAGCTCGTCTAACATCATGTTCATGTCAGCATTCGATCAACTCAGGATTGCCAGGGATCGGCTCCGGCCGGTTGCTACCACTCTAGTTGGATTTAATGGTTCTAGCGCAGAACCGCTTGGAACAATCGAGCTTTCAGTTCTCATGGGGACCTACCCTCAGCAGGCTTCTATGCTGACCAACTTTGTGATCGTAGAAGCCCCGTCGGCCTACAATGTCATTCTTGGCAGTCCGACCCTCAACAAGGCCAAAGCGGTTGTCTCCACCTATAGCTTAATAGTGAAGTTCCCAGCTCCTCAGGGACCCGGATGCTTGCGTGGAACTATTGCCCGGAGTTGCTATGTCAGCTCGTTACGCCGGGAGGCTATCACTGAAACATTAAATGTTCAAGAGATGGACCCCTGGGACTAGAGCGATGTAATAGGTCCGGTGGAAGAATTGGAAAGTGTGACACTGAATCCCAAGTACCCCGACCGCACGGTCAGCATTGGTACCCTGCTGGAGTCCGGCCTGAAGAAAAAACTGACTCAGTTCCTGAGGCAAAATCAAGACATTTTCTCTTGGAAACATGAGGATATGCCCGGGATTGACCCCCAGATAATGTCCCATCGTCTCAATGTCAGTCCAGATTGCCGATCGATGAAGCAGAAAAGCAGGGGCATGGCCCCCGAGAGACAGAAAGTAGTGAGTGGGGAGCTCGAGAAGCTCCTCAAAGCCCGTTCCATACGAGAAGTTCACTACCCCGACTGGCTAGCCAATGTGGTACTTATCAAGAAAAGCAGCGAAAAGTGGAGGATGTGCGTGGACTTCACCGACCTCAACAAAGCATGCCCTAAGGATTTCTATCCGCTACTCAGGATAGACCTCCTTGTGGATTCCATGGCAGGTCACTCACTCCTATTATTCATGGACGCCTACTCGGGGTGCAACCAGATCAGCATGTACCCCGGGGACGAAGAGAAGACTGCGTTCATCACTGACCAGGGTACATACTATTTCAGGGTTATGCCATTCGGTCTCAAGAATGCCAGGGCCACCTACCAACGCCTGGTCAACTACATGTTCAAAGACCTGATTGAAAAGTCTATGGAGGTATATGTGGACAATCTGCTGGTTATGAGCCGGGACGAGCCCGACCACCTTGAGCATCTGGCCGGGGCCTTCAGCATTTTGAGAAAATTTAGGATGAGGTTGAACCCGGCCAAATGAACCTTCGGCGTCTCGTCCAGGAAATTTTTAGGCCATCTAGTCAGCAAACGGGGGATTGAGGCAAACCCCGAAAAGATCAAAGCCATCATCAACATGCGGTCGTCCAAATCAACGAAGGAAGTACAGAGCTTAGCCGAACGGGTGGCCGCATTGAACAAATTTGTCTCCCAAGCTACCGACCGGTGCCTGCCATTCTTTAAAATCCTCCACAAAGCGTTCTAGTGGTTAGAATAGTGCGAAGAGACGTTCCAAGAACTCAAGAAGTACTTGGCGTCCCCTCCTCTACTCTCAACACTCGTACCGGGGAAAGAATTGTTTTTATACTTGGCAGTGTCGCCATCAACGATTAGCTCGGCACTCATTCGGGAAGAGCACGGGATATAGTTCCCTATGTACTATACCAGTCGGGCGTTATAGGGCGCAGAGAGCAGATACTCTCGTATCGAAAAACTGGCGTTTGCCCTCATCACCTTGGCCCGAAGGCTCCATCCGTATTTTCAGGCCCATGCTATTGTGGTCCTCATAGATCAACCTCTCTGCAAAATCCTTAGCCGTCCAGACACGTCCGGGAGGCTCGTCAAGTGGGCATTAGAGTTGGAAGAATTTGAAGTGATCTACCAACCCCGGACAGCCATCAAGGGACAAGCTGTGGCAGACTTTTTGGTTGAGTTCACGTATCCAGAGGACCCGGTTAAAGAGTCTGAGCCGCCGGCCTTACCGCCCGGGTTACACTCTGGTATCCCTACCTAGGTACTACACGTGGACGGTTCATCCAATCAGCAAGGTAGTGGGGCAGGAATCATCCTAACTACCCCCGACGGTATCCAGCTCGTATATGCACTAAGGTTTGGGTTCCGTGCCTCCAACAACGAGGCCGAATACGAAGCCCTATTGGTCGGATTACAATTGACCATCTCTATGAGTGCGCAACAGGTCCAGGGATACAGCGATTCCTAGCTCGTGGTCAATCAGGTCAATTAAGAGTACGAAGCACGGGAAGACAACATAGTAGCCTACTTGGCTCTTGTCCGAGCAGTTTCCAAGAAGCTCCGGGGATTTTCCCTCACGCAGATACCCAGAGAAGAAAACGCCAGGGCCAACCGGTTAGCTCGCCTTGCCTCATCTTCTGAGTCAGACTTGCCCGGGATAAGGATAGAATATCTACCTGAGCCAAGTGTGATCAACTCAAAAGGCATGGAGGTAGATCCGGTCACCCTGGGACCCAGTTGGATGGACCCACTTGTGACATTCTTGACAACAGGGGTGCTACCACCTTGTTGACGCATTCTCTACAAGAGGGGATTCACTATCCCGTACCTCCGCTATGTCCACCCTGCGCAATTCCAAGCGATACTGTTTGAAATCCATGAAGGAGTGTGCGGGAATCATATCGAAGGTCGGGCACTCTCCAGAAAGGCCCTATTGCAAGGTTACTACTAGCCAACCATGGCCCGAGATTCACAAGAGTATGTCAGAAGGTGTGACAAGTGTCAAAGATGCTCTCCCATGATCAACCGACCGGGAGAGCTCCAGACACCAATCCACAGCCCCTGGCCTTCGCCTAGTAGGGAATCGACATTGTCGGTCCCTTGCCAATGGGAAAAGGACAAGTCAAGTTCGTCGTCATCGCTATTGATTACTTCACCAAATGGGCAGAGGCCGAGCCCTTGGAGACAATAACCGAACGGAAAATGGAAAGCTTCGTGGAAAGGAATATTCTCAGTAGGTTCGACATTCCCCGGGTCCTGGTCAGCGATAATGGCAGATAATTTGACACACCTATCTTCAGGCAGTTCTGCTCAGGCTATGGGATACTAAACCATTACTCCTCCCCCGAGCACCCACAAGCCAGCGGTCAAGCCGAGGTAACCAACTGGACAATCTTGCAGTCAATCAAAACAAGGATCGAAGGCGCCAAAGGGTTGTGGGCTGAAGAATTACCGACCCTCCTATGGGCCTACCACACAACACCCCGAGCGGTAACAAGCGAGATGCTGTTCTCTTTAACCTACAGATTTGTGGCAGTGGTTGATCGGGAGAGAACTAATCCTAATTATATGCCTTAATGAACATTTGTTAGTACTTTTTATCCTGTTTTTGTATATTTTTACTTCGTTTTCTATTTTCTGACAGGTTTTGGAAGAAATCAGCTAAATCAGGCTAAACAGGGTGAAAAAGCAGAGCTAAAGAAGCTGAAAAATCCAAGTCGCGCGAGCGACCCGCGCCCGCGAAGAACCAGAAATCGCTCGCGCGAGAATCCCAAAACCGCTCGCGCGATCCGCGCGCGCGAAGGCCAAAATGTCGCGCTCGCGCGACCCGCTCGCGCGATATGGGTAAAAACCAAAGTTGCGTATTTCAGTATATTGAAGACTCCTGTGCAAACGAAACTGCTGAACGACGTCTAGACTGTAAATTACATCAGTTTCAGTTCGTTTCGGGTTAGGAAGGCTTCCAAAACTTGTTGTAAATCTATATATACCCTATTTTACTTCAATTAAAGGGTTGGACAATTGTTACACACCCATACATACACATTATACAACCATACTTCCAGCCATTGAAGGGAGGGAAGCAAGGAGAAGAAGAAGAAGACCAAGGGTTTCCATGGCCTCCTCCATCAACTACTTGCCATCCATCACTTCCATGGACGGCTAGATCATAGATCTAGGGTTTCAATGAAGCCCTAGATGAATAATAGGGAGTATTCTATGTATTTATTTTAGTTTTATTATGTATGGATGTCAGTCACATGTTGAGAGGATTTTTATTAATAAATCGTACTTCTAGTGATTAAATCATTGCTTTCAGAATTTATTCTTGTCTTAGATCTATTTTGACTGTGATGTGCTCAACGATCTATTCTTGCTGTGCTTGTTTAGATTGTTTACATGTGATGGTGCTTTATTGATTTGTGCTATCAAGTATCCGAATAGTCCATGCCTAGGTTAGACGGATTAGATCACAACCCTAGTTTAGTGTGAGATAATTCGTGCTACCCGAAGATGGATTATGTTGGTGCTTGAACCATGAATATCTTCTTGTCGGAGGAATTGGGCTTGTAGCTACAATTCCCCATTATCATCCAATGTAATAAGCTAAAGTAATTCATAAATATTCCTATTATGAAGCCAGTGGTGGATTTGCAATCCTAGGTTCCCTTAAACATTATTTAAAACACTTTTAATTGCTTTCATAGTTTAGATTTAGTTTTATTGTTATTAGTTTAATTGAAATCAAATCAAAATCCGTTTTCATAATTAACTAAAGTTAGGTTTTAAAATTAAGTCGCTGTAGTTAATCAATCTCTGTGGGTTCGACCTTTACTTCCACCCTGCAAATCTTTTGAAAAGTAAAGAACACTTTTTATATCTTGATTCTGACAAGATCAATTTTTGGCGCCGTTGCCGGGGATTGTATTACTACTCTTAGTTTTATAATCGTAGTTTAGTTAATTCGTAAATATTAGATTAGTTTTTATTTTTCTTATTTTCTGTTTTTGTTTTTAGTTACTAACTTGTTCTTTTATTTTGTAGTCAACGTTTCCGAGTGGAGCAGTTAATTACATCAAAGGAGCTTACGCAAAAATAAAATAAATAAAAATTAAGTAAATTGCTTCTTTGGAATTCGCTTTAAACCACTGTAAGTCAGGGCGCTGTGACGCACTATTTGCATTAGTTTAGGGTTAATTGCACTGCATTAGCTAGGAAACCCGGGGCGCTGGGCTTGACGCGGTCATTGCATTACAGGATAATTTGCATGCATCATAGTAGTTGAGTGCTTGTTATCTTAGTTGCGTGATTGCTATTTGTTTCTTTAGTTGAGTCAGTTTTTGTTTTTAGTTTACTTTCTTTTAGTTTATGTTAGGTACGCGTTCAAATAAACCGGAATTACAACCTTTTGACTCTGAACTTGAACGTACATTAAGACTTAATAAGTCTTCAAACTTAACTTCTAGAACAAGGTTTTTAATAGACGACGATTTGACACCAAAACCAACGTCTTTATTTGAATCCGAAATACGTAGTACTCTTACAAGACTAAAGAAACCACGCTTTAATAATATAGAACCAATTAAAATGGCAGACATTGGAAATAATAACAATAACAATCAAAACAATGGAAATAATTTAAATAATCCTAATATACCGCCACCTCCTCCACTTAAAGATTATTTTATTCCGACGACTTACACGCTACAAACATGTATTGATTTACCGGAGGCGACGGCATCTCACTTTGAGATAAAGTCGTCTACCATCTCGCTACTTCCATCTTTCCATGGCCGTTTAAATGAAGATCCATATAAACACTTAGGAGATTTTCAGGATATATGCTCTACTTTGAAAATCCAGAATCTTACTGATGATGAATTAAAAATGCGGCTCTTTCCATTCTCATTAAAAGACAAAGCTAAATATTGGCTCCAATCTTTAGAGCCAAATACAATTAAAACATGGGAAGACTTACACACCGCATTTTTACAAAAGTTTTTTCCTATTATGCGTACGAATCAGATAAGAAAATCTATAACAAACTTTGTGATGCAAGATGGGGAATCACTTTACGACACGTGGGAAAAATTTAAAGAATTATTACGCTCGTGTCCACATCATCAGGTTCCTAAGTGGCAACTTGTTCAGGTCTTCTATGAGGGGCTTATTCCCTCTGTTAGGAATACCGTCGATGCCGTTTGTGCGGGAACTTTCCTACACAAAAGCGCCGACGAGGCTTGGAAGATTTTTGAAACTTTGAGCGAGAATTCGATGCACCAAGCGGTGTCGGTACGTTCGGAAGGATATCTTCCTCCACCCAAACGAGAGGTGAAGTTTGAGTCGAGTCATTCTATTGAATTTCAAGAATTATCTAAAAAACTTGACCGACTTATGACAATGAACCAAACGACAGCCCCACCCGCTCGTGAAATTTGTGCATTATGTTCTGATCCTTCACATTCGATACTTGCATGTCCATCGGCAAGTCAATTTCCGGAATTCGTAGAGCAACACATTAATTCTATTCAACAATACCCACGAAATAATTATAATGTAACTACTAATAATCCGGATGCGCCATGGAGAAACCATCCTAACTTCTCGTGGAAAAATAACAATAATAATCCTAATGAGGCGACTAATTTTCCTAAAGCGTATCGACCTCAGTTTCAACCTAATCAATACCAACATCCGCCTCCTAATTCGAATCCTTCAAGGAGTAATGTTTTTGAGGAAAAGGTGTTGGCATCCCTTAATAAAATTGAAACACAAGTACAGGCACAAGCACAAATAGTGCACTCACACACACAATCCATTGCGAAGCTTGAATCCCAAATGGGACAACTAGCTACTGTAGTGAGTCGTAGAAATGAGGGGACGTTGCCTAGTCAAACAATTCAAAACCCTAAGGGACAATATGAGGTTAAGGGGTCGAATGAGCAAGTAAACGCCGTATCAACTAGGTTGACTACACGAGAGGAAGAGGTAATAGAAATTCCGAATGAGAATGTGAAAGATATGAATATTAACTCTAATACGAAGAAGGGTGAGGACGCGAGCCAAAATAAGAAAGAAAAAGAATCGGACCCAACGAATTATATTCCGAGAATGCCATATCCACCAAACGTTGAGGGACCGTCACATTTGCCCAAGAAAGGGTCAAAAATGGAAGATATACTCGAGGTGTTTAAACAAGTTAAAATAAATATTCCTTTCCTCGATGCTATTAAACAAATTCCCGCGTATGCTAAATGTTTAAAAGACCTTTGTACTCAAAAGCGCAAAATACGCAGTCATACTCCTAAAAAGGTCTTCCTCACGGAAAAAGTAAGTTCAATTTTCCAACACGCCCCTCCGAAGTATAAGGATCCCGGTACGCCTACGATTTCATGTGTCATAGGTGACACTATCATCCATAGGGCTCTCCTTGACTTAGGAGCTAGTGTTAATCTCTTACCTTATCACGTTTATAAACAACTAGGTTTAGGTGAACTAAAACCTACGGCCGCTACTATTCAATTAGCGGATCGTTCCGTCAAAGTACCTAGAGGAATCGTCGAAGACGTACTAGTAAAAGTTGATTTTATGGTCCTTGACACCGAACCGGTGCTAGATACTAGAAAATACACTCCTGTTATTCTTGGTCGTCCATTCTTAGCCACGGCCAACGCACGTGTCAATTGTAGAACAGGGGTAATGAAAGTGTCGTTCGGGAATATAAAATTAAAATTAAACGTGTTTAACGCTGTCGATCAACCTCCTAAAGACGATGATTATCTAGGTGTGGAGGGTAGTGAGGTTAAACGGAATATTGAGCCTAAGAATGTAATAAATATAAGTGCGGGGAATAATATAGAGGATGATGAGTGGATGAATCCTAATACCTCGGACCCTAATGCTGAATCTTCTCGAGAGGTAAGAAATCGATTTGAACATACTGACATACCGTCAATCGAATTAATTCGAAGCGACGTAATTTCTGCTTACCATCGAGCTCTACCTGATATTCTTAGGGGTATAAACTCTGATTTACGACCTCCATAAATCTTGAGCTAGAACGGTCTAGCTGAAGACGTAAAAGTTAGCGCTTCTTGGGAGGCAACCCAAGCTTTATTTCGTTCGTTTTTCTTATTTTTGGATGTTTTTGAGTCTGTTTGGGTCTGTTTTGGACATTCTGGATAGGTTTGGGGGTTGGAATTAATTTATTTTAAT
Source organism: Hydrangea macrophylla (assembly GCA_033977485.1). Lineage (NCBI taxonomy): Eukaryota > Viridiplantae > Streptophyta > Magnoliopsida > Cornales > Hydrangeaceae > Hydrangea > Hydrangea macrophylla. The sequence continues at coordinate 65,528,943 of CM066997.1, forward strand.
AGTATATACAAAATTTTAGCCAAAAAATGGAAAATACCATTCTCGCGCGCGCGGCCCGCTCGCGCGAGACGTCGCTCGCGCGGCCCGCTAGCGCGAGAATGTGCCTTAGTGTTTTTTTCTTTCGTTTTCTTTATATGAGCCCTCAGGTTTTCCTCGCGCCTGGTCTCGCGGGCGCGAGGTACCTCGCTGGCGCGATTTTATTGATTTTAAAAAAAAAAAGCGAAAAAAAAAAAAAAAAAACAGGAATTCGCGCGCGCGACGGCCGCTCGTGCGGACCGCTCGCGCGATTCCCCATTGTCTTGATATTTTCTTTTGTGTTCTATATCGTTCCTCCTACCTGTTTTATTTGTTTTTCTTTTCTGTTTTTGTTTCTTAGGTACTTTTAGATCGAGTCTTTAATTATTTTCATAATTCTGGTTATGTTTTATTTCCTTTTATAGTTTATTTTCGTGTTGTCTTTATAGTTTTGTTTCTTCTTATAGTTTATTTAGTTTCGTTTAGCTTAGTTATAATTCTTTTAGCTGTTTTTATTATTTTGTCTGTTTAATTTTCTTTTGTTAAGAAGTAACAGGTAACATTGAACTTTATTGCCATATTCCTTTGTGTTCACCTGTTCTAGGCTTGTCAAGATCGAGGTATTATCGTTCCTTTTTTACGTACTTCCCTTTCTTTCGATTTATTGTTTCATTGGGGACAATGAAAGGTTTAGGTTTGGGGGTATACACACACATGCATATATTATGCACTAATTTTGAAAATTTTGAAATAAGTGTGTTTAAATAAACGATGATCACCGACGTTTTTGCAATATTAATTTGATATTTTTTGTTAGAGAACTTTGAATTGTTATAGAATGGTAAACCAGAGAAGATGTGATTAAACATTTGCTGAAGTTATGATATGACGTTTTAAGTTATGTATTGTTTGAATCGTAGTTTTATATCATAGATTTGCACACTAACCTATGCACTACACGTAGTCACTTGAATACATGTTGGTTGTGAACTATAATATGATTCGGATTTCTAGATAACACAAGGTGGAGACTAAGCCCAGTAAGCTTTTGAGCCTATCTTTTCTATTTTGAGGGTTATAAATACATTTTGTGTTTGTCGAATTTCATTGAAATAGCGCATCTACTTGTTGTTTAGTCTCATTATTTTTGCTTTGGTTGAGAGTCAAGTTAAAATATTTGTTAACATGCTAAATAATCTTCCATTATAAACATTGAAGAACCGTATTACCCTAGGAAATGATTTTAGGCCCTTCTTTGTTTACTACTGACCGAAGAATTATAAATTTCCTTAGTTCGCCCTTTGAGCCGGTACAATGCCTCTTTTTCTTTGTTCACCATTATCCTCTGTAAAAGCTCCAACTTGATCAACTTGGAGTATACCACTGGAAGAGTGATCAACTTTTAGTAGTATTAAGGCGATGTGTTGATTGAGAAGAAGAAAATAAGATGCTATTGGGGTAGTTGCTTGATATTCGATAAATAATCATTTGAGAAGCAAGAAAAGAAAAAGGAAAAGAAAAAAAAAATAAAGAAGAGGAAGGTTGAAAAAAAAAATGATGATGAAAGAAAAGAAGAAAAATGAATGAAAAGGAATGAAGAGAAAGAAAAGATGAAAGTTTGTAGAAGAAGAATGAAAGAAATCGAACATGCCTTATAATGCCATTCTGAAACTACTTGATATATCCGTTCTATCCTTTTCCATTGTCTGAGCCACATTACAACCTTTGAAAAGTCCTATTTGATCCTAGGAAAGATGGTTTAGATATGTAAACGATGGGAGGGGATTAAAACATGGTAATAATTAATTTTTCGTGATTGTTGGCATCTTATCCATGAGACTATTGTTCTTTCGTGTTATGCGTCTTTTTCGTGTCATATGTGAGCATTTCTCTTTTTGAAAACAATATTCCTTTTACTCGCATATACTAGAGAAATTACACATGTTTCTGAGTGTTTCATTTTAGAGTGTAATTGACATTGTGAGATTCGTAGTCGAAGCATAGTTTGATGGTTATCCGAGTTAGATTCCAAGTTCATGACATGCGCGTGTTCATTTGACTACCATATCACACACGTGCAATTTTATGAGAAATTCTATTGATTTATACAAATCACGTACTTGGGATTGTTTTTCAGGACGTAGGTGAACGTTTGATTCCGTTTTCTTCTTGTTCATTATTCTATTTTGAATCATCGTTCTATGATAAGGAGTATTGATTGTTTTGTTTTTCGTTTGAATAAAAATTTTTTAAAATTTACAAGTTAATAAAGATGGTTGTGGGTGACTTGTTGACGAGAACCCTCACGAGACTTTACTCGTCCGACTAGGGACACCTAGAGGTTTAAAAGGCTTGTTGCATACGCTAAATGCAATCGCAATCCATGCGAAAATGGAATAGTATGTTTTTAGTAGTTAGTTTTTATTTTAGTTTTGCTCGAGGACTAGCAAAATGTAGGTTTGGGGGTGTGATCGGGAGAGAACTAATCCTAATTATATGCCTTAATGAACATTTGTTAGTACTTTTTATCCTGTTTTTGTATATTTTTACTTCGTTTTCTATTTTCTGACAGGTTTTGGAAGAAATCAGCTAAATCAGGCTAAACAGGGTGAAAAAGCAGAGCTAAAGAAGCTGAAAAAGCCAAGTCGCGCGAGCGACCCGCGCCCGCGAAGAACCAGAAATCGCTCGCGCGAGAATCCCAAAACCGCTCGCGCGATCCGCGCGCGCGAAGGCCAAAATGTCGCGCTCGCGCGACCCGCTCGCGCGATATGGGTAAAAACCAAAGTTGCGTATTTCAGTATATTGAAGACTCCTGTGCAAACGAAACTGCTGAACGACGTCTAGACTGTAAATTACATCAGTTTCAGTTCGTTTCGGGTTAGGAAGGCTTCCAAAACTTGTTGTAAATCTATATATACCCTATTTTACTTCAATTAAAGGGTTGGACAATTGTTACACACCCATACATACACATTATACAACCATACTTCCAGCCATTGAAGGGAGGGAAGCAAGGAGAAGAAGAAGAAGACCAAGGGTTTCCATGGCCTCCTCCATCAACTACTTGCCATCCATCACTTCCATGGACGGCTAGATCATAGATCTAGGGTTTCAATGAAGCCCTAGATGAATAATAGGGAGTATTCTATGTATTTATTTTAGTTTTATTATGTATGGATGACAGTCACATGTTGAGAGGATTTTTATTAATAAATCGTACTTCTAGTGATTAAATCATTGCTTTCAGAATTTATTCTTGTCTTAGATCTATTTTGACTGTGATGTGCTCAACGATCTATTCTTGCTGTGCTTGTTTAGATTGTTTACATGTGATGGTGCTTTATTGATTTGTGCTATCAAGTATCCGAATAGTCCATGCCTAGGTTAGACGGATTAGATCACAACCCTAGTTTAGTGTGAGATAATTCGTGCTACCCGAAGATGGATTATGTTGGTGCTTGAACCATGAATATCTTCTTGTCGGAGGAATTGGGCTTGTAGCTACAATTCCCCATTATCATCCAATGTAATAAGCTAAAGTAATTCATAAATATTCCTATTATGAAGCTAGTGGTGGATTTGCAATCCTAGGTTCCCTTAAACATTATTTAAAACACTTTTAATTGCTTTCATAGTTTAGATTTAGTTTTATTGTTATTAGTTTAATTAAAATCAAATCAAAATCCGTTTTCATAATTAACTAAAGTTAGGTTTTAAAATTAAGTCGCTGTAGTTAATCAATCTCTGTGGGTTCAACCTTTACTTCCACCCTGCAAATCTTTTGAAAAGTAAAGAACACTTTTTATATCTTGATTCTGACAAGATCAGTGGTCCCCGCTTCGGGTTGCCTACATATCGGGTGACCAACTTCAGTGCGCCGGATAACAAAGAAGCTCTCAGGTCAGAACTGGTTCTGGTAGAGGAAAGGAGAGACCAAGCCTACCTAAAGGTGGCAGCCTACAAGTAACGGGTCTCGCGATACTACAACAGCAAGGTGAACCACCGCAGTTTTCACGTCGGAGACCTCGTCCTTAAGGAAGTGAACCAGTCTACCCGGATCCCGAGCCATGAGAAATTGGGGGCGAATTGGGAAGGCCCGTATAAAGTAACCCGGGTCAACCGACCGGGAACCTACTGGCTACAGAGCATAGACGGGCACGATCTCTCTCATCCTTGGAATATGCAACACCTCCGCAAGTATTATCAGTAGCATTTGGCCACGGGAATTTAGTATTGGTAGAGAAATTTCTTTTTGTAGCTCTAATTGAGCAAACGCTATAAATTTTTATTTTTAAATAAAATTGAATAGTTTACTTTGCAAATTTACTCCCTTCAGTACACCGTGCAATGCTTAAAAGTCCTCGGGCCTAACCCTAAGGCACAAAAGACCTCGGGCTTCGAACCCAGGCACTAATAAGACCTCGGGCTCCGAACCCAGGCACAAAAGGACCCTGTAACCACCTATGTTCCAAGTCGGTTTCCTATGGTCGCTCCTCAACATGTCCCTGCCTTCACAAGGACTCTAGGTGGCCGACGATGGCGAGCTTCAAAGGACCCTGCAACCACCCATGTTCCAGGTCGGTTTCTACGGCCACTCACTCCTGCACTCCCGCCTTAGCAAAATGCTTGGGGGGCAGGGGAATATTAGGCCAAAACAGGAAATCACACCGGTCACTAAAAGAACTTGGAAGATATTCCTAAGTACTTATAGTGATCAGAGATAATATCCTGGACGGTAAAATAGGATACACCTATAATACACCGGAACTTCCCGGACGGTAATACAGGATACTCCTATAATATACTGGGCGATCTCGGATGCTAAACAGGACAAGTTCCTATGGCAGGCCAGGCAATTACCTTCAAAATAGGTAAAAAAGACTAGGTGTTCTACTGGTTAAAAATTCCTAACCATTTGCTAAGGCAGGGGTTAGGTCGGCTAAAAGCCGAGTGGATACTAGCAATTATAAACAAGCAAAGTATAGAAAAAAGAACAGTTAATGGAAAGGAAGTTTGACCTCAGGGGCCTTTCTCTTAATTAAAAAAGAAACTGTAGAAAGTCTGGGGGGCAGTTGTAGTAGCCTCTCTAAATAGAAAAAAACTACAACAAAAACAAAAAGAGAAAAAACTAGTTGTCTACAACCACCACTTCTCCCTCTTCCATAGTCTGCTCATCCACAAAGGGGTCCCCGATCGGTGCAACTTCAGCGGTGACCTCGGAGTCAGCCTGGCCCTTCTTCCAATAACTGAACTCTGCCCAGGAGTACCTGGATAGATCCCAATCAGGGTGGTCAGTAGCAACTCGCTTCGCCAGGTCAGCGTAGCCCATGAGGAACCCTGCCTCGAATTCCTCCTCAGCATCTTTGGATTCGGCCTCCCGACCAGAAGTAAGCTCTGAGAGCGTGGCTGTCATAGCTGCCAGGTGGCTGCAGCCTTAGTCTCCGTAACCTTCCGGGCAGTCGGCTCGATTGACAGAGAGTCACGGGTTTCCCCCAGCTCTAGGGCCATTGCCCAGGATTTTTCCTCCTCCACGGAGAGAGCACACTCTGCGGCCTCCCGGGCGGCCTTTTCCACAGACAGGTCAGCCTCTGTAGCAGCTAACCTTTCAGCAATACCGAGAAGGGTGGTCTCAGCCCCGGCCGTAATACAGCCAATCTGCATGAACAAGACAGCGTCAGTATACAGGGGTAATGTTCATGTTAAAAAAAAAAAAACAACTCACCATGTGGCTGATGCTGTAGCGCCAACCGATGATGGCCTCGGGGCTTAGCAGAGTGCACTTGTCAATCTGGCTCTGCAGTAGCCCGAGTCGGACCCTTCTACGGACGTCGTCCGCCGTCTCAACCACAGGTCTAGAGGAGGGGCCCACGCGAATAGTCTCCTCCATGCTCAGGAAGGAGACCCCGGACGCTTTGGCAGTAGGGGGAGGTGGTGGTGGCGCATCAATCGTTACGACGGGCGTTGAGGAAGCAGATGCCTCCTTCTCAGCCAGGATGGAAATCCCCCGAGAAATCCTCTTGAGGGGCTGGCCCTTGGCGGGGTCTGACTTCTTCCTCTTCTAGCCGGCCCGAGCCATCAGGGTCGCCTCTTTCTCCTTCAGGGCTGCCGCGCTCTTGGGAGCCATTTCTGCAAAACCAGAGAGCATGCCAGAATTCAGTAAAGTACCAAACAAAAAGAAAACCGGATGCTCAAGAGATGGTACTTACCAGGAATTATCGTCGGGAGGATGGGAGCTATAAAGTGGTGCTGAGGCTCGTAGGAGATCTTCGGGCTTCCCGACCGGGTCAGCACTTGCTTGATGTCAGTTGGGTCCTCCACCAAAGACAAGATCCTTGCTTGGAACTCGTCGGGAAGACTTGGGAAGTTAACTGATCCCACTGCAAAGCAAATACACAAACGAGTTAGTCATGGAAAAATAAAGAGACTAAGCAGGAAAGAAAGAGTGCTTGGGCTTACTCCTCAGCTCCCCCGCCCAGGAGGTCCTCAACTATAAACCCGGTGCCTTTTCACACAGCCCCAGGGTGGATACTTGGAAGAATTTTTTCTTCCATCCTTTATTATTGCTCGGGTAGTTTACAATTATCTTCCGCCCTGCCTGGCCCCGAGCAAGAAGAAACCAGATTCCCCGTAGACTGTGAAGGGCTGATGAGTCCAGAAGAACTCCTACAAGGTGAGCTCATACCCGAGGACTTGGGGCCACAAGGAGATGCACCCCATCAGATATCGCCAACCGTTCGGGGCAAGCTGCCTGGGGAAGATCCTGAGGTAAATGAGCGCGTCCCAGGCAACTGGGTGGAGAGGCAGGTGAAGGCCTACCATGAAGGCATCCTCGTACAAAGTGACGAAGCCCGACTCATGGAAGTGAGCTCCGCCATCGTGGACATAAACAGAGAAGGGGCAGGGAATCTCATACCTATCCCTGATACGATCCAAATTAGGACTTCGTAGGGTACTAACAATGGATTCACATGAGAAGACAGCCCCAGGACTATTTGGTACAGACCCCTCATCGCCCGAACCCCGAGATGTCAAGGCCACAGGAGAATCCCTGTGCGTTTCCTCTGGAGACGCCCGGGTAGGGATCCTTCCCTCACTCTGTTGATCAGAGGGGGCCAAGGAGGGAGGGTCTAAGCTTGCGCTCAAGGACCCTGACCGCGACTACTCGTCTTCCGATCAGGACAATGAGTTGAAGTCTGAGTGGCACATGTCTACGTCTACAATGGACCTAGGGGGCAAACGACCTAAGAATGGGTCAAGGACTCCAAGTCTGGTGTACAGAGGGGGCAGATCTAACAACCTAAAGGGTAGGTCATATAAGACTCTAGAAGAAAGATAACACTCTCTCAAGACTCTCCCAGGAGCACCCACTCGGTTTAACTGCTCTAGCGTACCTCCGGACTGGAAGAAATGACAGAACCTAAAAAAGAAAAAATCCTACGCTCATTCTAACCTAAGTAGGTTCGCTCCCTCCAGCTTTGTTTAGAAAAGAAGAAGAGAATGAAGAACTGAAGACAGAAAGGAAGGACTTACAAGATTTAGCGCAGAAAAGGGGTCGGGAATCTGGCTCGGGATCTTGTTTGCTCTCAAACCGCTCGGTAACTCTCTCAGTTGACAGTAGGAATTGAAGAAATGAGCAAGTGTTTCTTATATAGAAGTAATGGGCAGTCCAGATCAATTAGATCCAACGGCTCAGGAGTTTTCCCGCCAAGCGCAGCCAGACAGCTATCGCCTTGGGATCACGAAAGGTTACCTTAAAATGCGCGCACATTTAATGCATGACGTGATGGTCCGGTTACCACGCGACTGTTCGGTTACATCCGAACAAACTTTGCTGGATCCTGACCAGGCTAATTACTCCCTGACACGTGGCAATACCACCGCCCGGGCCTCTTCCCGTGCTGGTTGGTTATTTCACCGGGTGTTCCGGAAGGCCGGCCCCATCCTGAACAGTATTCCCGGAGGATGTCCGGATGGTTTTCAAGGTAATACTGATTTTCGATCCTTACCCAATGAAGCATCCAGTCAGTTCTAAAAATGGGGGGCAGCTGATATGTCCAAAATAATCCAGCCATGAAGTCAGCCTGCCACGTCACCAAGAGGTGCTGGTTGTTTCAGTAGAGGCGTCAATAGCCGAGCAATCCCGAACTCTTCGTTAGAACCATGCGGTTCTTACTAGCAGACCGGGCATGAAAGACAGCAGCGTCCCGAGGACCTGGCCTATCCAGCAGTTTCCTAAACCAGCTACAATTCTGTAAGATGGAATGTGGCAGTTTCCTAAATCATTTAGGAAACTTTCCCCAAATTATGCAAATCAATTGTAATCAGATTAGGTTTCCTAATCTTATTAACTTACCATGTAAGGGTGGACTCTTGCATCTATAAAAGAGCCCACCTACCCTATCAAGGGGGATTCGATCCAATCTTAATAACTCTCTAGCTAGCAAGCATACAGCAGAGAACTCACCATCATACGCATATACCCGGCCGGTATTACTGGTAGTGCCGCCCATCTTTGTTGACTCACCAGGCCCGCCGGTGATCTGCTAGTGAACGTGCACAAACGCAACCGTGGATGTAGGTCACCTCGTTAACGGGACCAAACCACATACAAATTGCTCTTGTCTTTTTCTCTCTCTAAATCCTTGTTACCAATTTTAGGCATCATTAGGTAGTATCACTTTCTATTTAGTTTAGTCTACGTTAGTTTAATTTCTTTTCTTATAGTCGTTGTAGTAGTAGTTTAGCTTGTTTTATTATCGCTTTATCGCTAGGGACTAGCAATAAGCTAGTTAGAGGTTGTGACAAGCGGGGGAATTTGTAAAATACAACCATGCTAAAAGAAGAAAATACACTGAAATAGTTTACAATCCCTTGCTTTATCTTCAATTTGTATTACAATGCTAGATTATACACAATATGATTAATCTATGATAAGTTGTATTGTTTAGTCATTATTTGCGTAGATTACTATTTTGCTATGAGAAGGAATGAATAGTAGGATAAAGGGAATGCAGGATTACAAACAAGAGGATTCAAAGCTGGAATATAGAGTTCAAGCGATCGAAGATGTTGAAGCAATCGAGCTTTCGATCGATTACGGATGGTTCAAGCACTCGAGTAATTCAGAAGTTTAATCGATCGAGTGATGGTCAATCGATCGAACATGCCTTTTATCAGAACTTATGTGCACGCAGCAGGAACATGCATTGTAACCCTAGCCTTTAGTTTGACTATAAATATTAGTTGTAAAGACGTCCAGAACGACACCCACTTTAGTTTTCATCAGTTTACATAGAGAGAAGAGAGTTTGTTATTGATTTTTGGGACCATTGTTGTATCCCTTAGGGTTTTGAAGTTGTTGGGCAGGAAACGTTCCACTCGATCCCTCTTGTCGTGCATCCATTCTCTCTAATGTTGCACACATTTTACTCATCATTTGAATTAATTATTGTGTCAAATTCGCGTAAGAGAGTAGATCTTCTTCGTGGTGGCACGTACACGTTCGACAGTTGATTGTTAGAGAGTTAAGCTTGGTTGTAGTTGTTTGATCTATTTTAATTGAATGGTTGGGACTGTCTATTGTATTGCCCTTGATATTGGTGATTGTTGTTGTAGGGCTATAGTTGATATTGATTTTGTGTCCCAACATCATTTTTCCTATCAAAACTGGGGTGATTCCATCGATTGCTATTATTATTGTTGTTATAGGAATTCCCCGCCCCTCTATATCCTTGCATGGCGTTCATTTCCATGGGGGCTTGTTCTTGAAAGTACGGCACATTGGGACAATATTGAGTAGTATGCCCAACATATTGCATGTGCCGCATGGTTCTTCAGGCAAAACCTGCCCAGAACTCTCTCCTTTCATTCCTAACTCCTCTACCTTTTTTGCTAGTTCTTCGTATTTGTTCATTAGATGATCCTTACTTTTTAATTGGTATATACTTTTCTCTTCTATACCTAATATTTGTGAGTGTGAGACATCTTTAGAATTTGACAATTCATGAGCATGTTCAGCTAGCCACTCGAAGTGAGCTTCAGCTTCTTCGGTGTTTTTGTGAAGAAATGGACCTAAACTCATGGTTTCAACTAGCTTTTTAGTTTCACCATTTAACCCTTCATAAAAGTAGCTTATGGTTCACCATTTCTCGTACCTATGATGTGGGCATGAGAGAAATAAATCCTTGAAACGCTCCCAAGTTTGGGTGAAGGTTTCATTGCTCTTTTGTTTATAAGAGTTTATTTGTCGTTTAAGCTCGGTGGTCATGTAAGGTGGAAAGAATTTCTTTAAGAATGCAGTGTTCATTGCATGCCAGGTGTAGATTGAATTTGTCTTTAGGGTGAGTAGCCATGCTTTTGCTTTATCCTTTAAGGTGAAGGGGAATAGCATTAGACTTGTCACATCTACAGGATAATTCTGCAAAAATGTTTTGTAAACATCCTCAAAATCTTTGACATATAGATGCGCCTTCTCGCTCTCCATTTCATGGAAGGTTGAAAGGAGTTGAATCATTCTGTTGCAAAATTAGAATTCACCCACATGAGGTGGAATGAGAATACAAGACGGTGTGGATGTGTGGTCAGGTTACATGAGAACGCACTATGGACGTAGCGAATCGTCAATCGACAGGACCAGGTTTTCACCATTTTCACTTTGATTATCAGCCATTGAATTTGTTGGTGTTGCTAAGGGATTAATAGAACTAGAAGACTCAAACGATTAGAGTGGGTTTTCGTAAATTCCTTCAATGGAATTGTCGGACATGAAGGAGACGAGGTCCTAGAAGGTTTTAATCTAAAGATGAAAGAAAAAGGAAAATAGAAAGAGATAAAGATAGATTGAGTTAATCTAAGCGTTAACTTGTTGCCTTCACCAGCAACGGCGCCAAAAACTTGACACGAAAATTATTTGTGTGCACTTGTGTGCAATACCCAAGTGTAGGTAGATGTGCAAGTAGTAATCTGGTTAAGACCAGGTCGATCCCATAGGGAAGGTTGAAAACTAGAAATTTAGATTAAACTCTAAAAGGGAAAAATAAAAATCAATATTTTTAATGAGCGTAGAACACAAAGTTCCACAATTAACGACTACTAAGATAAAGCAATTAAATTAACTTGTGATCAACTGATTAAATAGAGCGATATTTTAAACGGGTTTTTACTCAATAAAGAGGAAAGTTGGTATCACATAATTCCACAGTGACCTAACCATCTACTATGCAGTTACAATAAGGCTCAATGGAGTACATCTTCTACAGTATTCCGTATTTCTCTTAGAGTAAAGAATCCATAGCCCTTTCATGACCGGGACTATATCATCTCAGTTAATTTGAAACACGTGAAAGCAGTTTAAAACAATAGTTAAGACTCGCACCTACAATGGTGTTAGCATTGAAGGTGGTTTGCAAAAGATATTGAAGAAAAATGCCTTAAGGCCTTAAGTTCAGAGACTGTTTCTACAAACTGAGCATTTGGGGACAGTTTGATAACAAATCTCTAAAGCAGAAAGTCTAGGAATACTGCATAGGATGTTCTTAAGAATCAGAGAGTTCGATCAATCAATGCGCTTTTGATTGATCGAATATCGTCATCTCTCAATCGATCGAAATGTCTTCGATCGCTTGACTGTATCTCTGGTCCGATCGATCGAACACAGGTTTGAAACTGCTGCATGGCAGAGGCTGGAGATCACTATTTCATCATGATCACCCAACCCTGGGATTACTCAGACATCGTCTGGAATGTCACAGATTCATTTTTAATGTAAATATTCATTAAGGCTTTGTTTGGTTAGGATTTAAACATGGAAAAACTATGAAACTAAGAGATTTAAAACTACTACTATGAGAACTAATGATTCTAACGGATTAAACTACGATATTAAGCAACTAGAATATAAATAAACTAAGATTATAGAACCTGAAATGGAGAAACTTATATTTAACCGCAGAAATCAATCCCAAAAGCAATATTCAAATCGTTAAACCTACAAAAATCAAGAACAAACTCTCTTCTCTCTATGTAAACTGATGAAAACTAAAGTGGGCATCATTTTGGATGTCTTCACAACTAATATTTATAGACAAACTAAAGGGTAAGGTTACAATGCATGTTCCTGCTGCGTGCGCGTAAGTTCTGATAAAAGGCATGTTCGATCGATTGAACATCACTCGATCGATTGAACTTCTGAATTACTCGAGCGCTTGAACCATCCGTAATCGATCAAAAGCTCGATCGCTTAAACATCTTCGATTGCTTGAACTCTGCATTCCAGCTTTGAATCCTCTTGTTTGTAATCTTGCATTCCCTTGATCCTGCTATTCATTCCTTGTCACAGTAAAATAGTAATCTACACAAATAATGACTAAAATAATACAACTTATCATAGATTAATTATATTGTGTATAATCTAGCATTGTAATACAAATTGTAGATAAAGCAAGGGATTGTAAACTATTTCAGAGTATTTTCTTCTTTTAGCGCGATTGTATTTTACAAATACCCCCACTTGTCAGAGGACTTAGGAGTAGTGGGAGATGAGATTTTGGAGGACTTTGTAGTTGAGCCTAAGGTAGAGGAGGTAGTCCTTCCAAAGATACCTGTGGTGTTTGATTTTACAGCAGGACCTGTGCTTTATATTGCAGCTATTGCTAATATGGCAGTCGAGTGGGTAGCATCGATGGTTGCACAGCCAGCTGGAGTTATGATAGGACAGGTTGCGTTAGCAGATGCTATGGCTGTAGTTAGGGATTTTGCTGAGTTGATCGCCGATATTGCCAAGCCAGCACTTGATGTTGAGGAGACGGAGGTTGATGACATGATAGTCGAGGACTGGGATATTGGGATGGTGGTAGGAGGAGCAGCAGCACCAGCTGAGGATGATCCACTAGTATAGATGGACATTGCACCCGAGGATGATGCACCAACAGTAGGATCGGATGCTGACGACTTTTAAGATAGTATCGTAGGGGGTGTAGTTTTTTATTAGTTTATATCAGGACATGTTGTCTACATGATTTTTGGGAGATTGAGAGATAGCTGTTTGACCATAGCTTTGTATAGATGTTATCCTTAGTAGTAGTATTGTAATAGCTGACCTTAGTACTGTTTAGCTTTGTCCTACATGGTACACATTTTTACTAGTGTGTACAATGCGGTACATCTTTTGATTTATATGAGCAGTACTTTTGATATTGATCGTATGGTTGCTTTGATGTGTGGTTTTGTAGAATTGTTAGTTCTTGTTGCTTCTTGCCCTATCTTGTTTTCGTTTCTGCAACAAGACTTTCAACTAATCATTGTGTCTCTTATAGGCAACACTCGTTATCATTATGGTAGGACCCCTGAGAAATCACTAAGCGCATATTGGAGCACCTATTCTGAAAGGAATGGACTCATTTGTGATTTTCGAAGCATTTATGCAGAGAATGGAGTGTGTAGGCGATACCTACAACAATGCTACTAATCAACGACCTATTCAACCCCCAGTTACCCCATTCCAGCCAAGGCAAACAAGAGATAAGTTTCTGGTAAATTTTCATGGGTTAAGTCCCGAGAAATTTGATGGACTAATAGAACCATGGAAAGTCGAACAATGGATAAGAGAAATGGAGTTGATCTTTGAAGCATTGGAATGCAGCGAACAGGAGAAGCGTCGTCTTGCTACATTCCAGCTCACCTATGCCACCACAATTGGTGGGAATCTGAGCGAGCCACTATTGGGATAAATGCTACAAGAACAATGCCATGGGATACTTTTAAAGGAAGATTTCTAGAGAAATATTTCCCAGAAGATGAGAGAGATCAACAGGAGAAGAATTTCCTGAACCTGGTTCAAGGAGGATGGACTGTACAGGAATACACTACATAGTTCGAGCATCTATCTTGATTTTCCCAACATATGATTGACACACCGCAGAAGAAGGTGAAGAGATTTCACCAAGGATTGAACCCTCACCTCAGACATATGATGGTTGGACATCTGAGTCAATCATTCGAAGGGATTGTCAGATTCGCTATAAGGTTGGAAAAGGATTCTTATCCAGTACAGCAACCTCAGATGAATCGACCACAGCCATCAAGGACTTTCAATAGAGGAATTTCCAAACACAATAGCCGAGGAATACGCAAGGATGGAGACCCCAGGGAAAATTTCAAGGTAACAAGGGAACTTGGGAAGGAACCGAGAAACCCCAACAGATTTATCTTCGACCCCAGCCATATCGACAACAAGGACCACAACCCCAGGCACTGCTTACAGCTCAGCCATCAAATGACAGAGGTTGTTTTAATTATGGAAAGCCATGACATATTGCCAAGTTCTCCACAGTTTCCAGGGTTAACCACCGGATGGGTGCTATCTGCCAAAATTGTAACAAATCGGGACACTTGAGCAGGGATTGTCGTGCACCACAAGGAGGATACTATAGGGCACCGGTTCAAGGGATTCAAGGACCCCCTAAACAGACAAGGATGAATGCTATAATCCTAGGAGAGGTAGGTTTTAATGCTGATGAACAGTAGCATTTGGAAGGTACGCTTGTACTCTTTCATAGTCCAGTTAAAGTTTTATTTGATACTAGAGCTGCACATTCATTTATTGCTGTTAAGATTGTGGATCAATTTGGTTTAGAACCCCAGACACTTGAGCTAGTACTGAATGTTGTGTCACCATTAGGAGTGACTATTAAGTGGGTAAAGTATGTAAAGATTGCCCATTGACTTTGGGAGATAGGAATCTTCTAGCAGATTTGGTAGTTCTGTCGATGTCAGAATTTGACATTATCCTAGGGATGGATTGGTTGACTAAGAACAATGCTAACCTGGATTGCCCTACTAGGACGATTATATTTTCGATACCAGGACAACCGGTGATCAGATGTCGGTGTCAGACAATGAGCGACATATTCTTGACAAGTGGTTCAGCTACGATTGGTAGTAATAGCACAAAACTCAAGATGGATCAGATTCCTACTGTACAAGACTTTCAGGATGTATTCCAGGGTATTAAAGGACTTCTACTAAAAAGAGAAATAAACTTTTGCGTGGAACTAGTACCGGGAACATTGCCTATTTCCAAGACTCCATATAGGATGGCACCAACTAAGATGTTGGAACGTCCAAGAACTTGAAGATCTAGGATTTGTTCACCCGAGTACGTCACCTTGGGGAGCACCAGTTCTATTTGTGAAGAAGAAAGATGAAACACTTCGACTCTATATAGACTACAAAGAGTTGAACAAGGTTACGATTAAGAACAGATATCCACTTCCTCGGATAGACGATCTATTCGACCAGTTACAAGGATCTAGGATCTTTTCAAAGATCGATCTTTGTTCGGGATATCACCAGTTATTAGTTCGACTAGAGGATGTATCGAAGACTGAGCTCAAGATGAGATATGGACATTACGAGTTTCTAGTTATGCCTTTTGGATTGGCAAACACTCTAGTTGTATTCATGGACTTAATGAATAGAGTATTAGACCATATTTGGATAAATTCATTATAGTATTCATTGATGACTTATTGATCTACTCGAAGATGGAGAAAGACCATAAGGAGCACTTATAGATTGCTCTACAGACACTTCAAGATAATAAGTTATATGCAAAGTTCAGTAAATATGAATTTTGGCTACGGGAATTCAAATTCTTGGGACATGTTATATCCCAAGACGGTATTATAGTGGACTTATCTAAGATTGATGCAGTCTTAAGTTGGAACAGACTGACCAATGCGACCGAAGTCAAAAGTTTTCTCGGCCTAGCAAGATATTACAGGAGATTTGTAGAAGGATTCGCCAAGATAGAGGGACCTTTAACTAATTTGATGAGGAAGGAGATGAAGTACGAGGGGACAGACAAGCATGAGAGTACATTTCAAGAGTTTAAGGAAAGATTAACTTCAGCACTAGTACTCATAATACCTAAAAGTGGAGAAAGGTATATGATCTACAGTGATGCATCGTACCAAGGACTTAGATGTGTACTAATGCAAAATGGGAATGTGATTGCTTATGGATCAAGACAGTTGAATGTACATGAGAAGAATTATCCTACTCATGATTTAGAACTAGTAGCAATAGTGTTTGCATTAAAGATTTGGAGACACTCTCTCTATGGAGAGAAGTTTGATATATTTTTCGATCATAAGAGTTTGAAGTATTTGTTCTCTCACAAGGAGCTGAACATGTGACAATGAAGATGGATGGAGTTGCTCAAGGACTATGTCTTTTCGTTATAATACCATCTAGGTAAAGCGAATGTGGTATTAGATGCTTTGAGTCATAAACCTCGACTAGTGATCGCTGTATTACTAATTCGAGAATGGAGAGCATTAGAAGTGTTAGTTGAATTCGAGCTTCAGCCAGTCAAACCAATGGAAAGACAATATTTTGGATGTCTTATGGTACAACCAACTTTGATTAGCCGCATCATAGAAGCTCAATAGACGATGGAAGATTTAAAGTTATGATTCGCCAAGATGTCAGCAAAGGAACAAGAGATATGAAGTATTAGTACAGATGGAGCTTTACGATGTAAAGGTAGACTCTGTGTACCTGATGAAGAAAATCTCCGGAAAGAAATATTGGATGAAGCGCATAAGTCACGGATGACTATTCATCCGGGAGGTATGGAGATGTACAAGGATCTAAAAAGGAACTTCTGGTTGGAAAGGATGAAGAGAGAAATAGTTGAGAGCGTATGTCTTACTTGTAAACATGTAAAGGCAGAACACCAGAAGCCACCTGGACTTCTACAACCGTTACCGATTCTTTAATGGAAATGGGAACACATCACTATGGATTTCGTGGTAGGATTGTCGAAGTCACAGTAGAACCATGATGCTATTTGGGTAATTATGGATCGACTTACAAAGATAGCACATTTTATCGTATATAGTATGATGTATCCAGTAGAATGTTTGAGCCGAATGTATCTACAACACATAGTATGGTTACACAGTGTACCTGTTTCTATCGTGCCAGATCAAGATTCGCGTTTTACCACGGAGTTTTGGAAGTCTCCAAATAGCGATGGAAACAACATTAAACTTGAGTTCAGCTTTTCATCCGTAGACTGATGGATAGACTGAACGAGTTAATCAAGTAATGGAGGACATGTTACGCACTTGTGTCATTGATTTTGAGAGTTTTTGGGAGACACACTTACCTTTGATTGAGTTTGCCTATAACAACAGTTATCATTCGAGCATAGGAATGGCGCCATTCGAAACTTTATATCGAAGACCTTGCCAATCGCTGCTTTGTTGGACTGAAGTTGAAGATACTCAACTTCTTGGGCCAGAGATGGTACGAGAAACTAGTGAGAAGATTCAGATTATACATGAGAAGATGAAGATAGCTCGAACCCGACACAAGAGTTATGCTGACAAGCGACGCAAAGACTTGGAGTATGCAGTTGGAGACCACATGCTACTCATAGTTTTACCTATTTGAGGGATTGTTCTTTTTGGTCAGAAGAGAGGCAAGTTATCGCCGCGATTCATCGGACCATTCGAGATTCTAGAGCATGTAGAAAGGTTACTTATCGCCTTGCATTGTCGCCGAAGATGTCCGGAGTGCAAAACGTGTTCCACATCAGTATGTTGAAGATGTGTGCTCATAACCAAGCACACGAGATCAATTTCGAGGATATTGAAGTCACTGACAATGTTACATTCAACGAAGGACCAGTTCTTTTGGTTATTTTTACCCTTTGTTATTTTTTCATAGCAAAGTTCTTTTGTATTCTCTAATTTACATTTTCTTGCTAATTAGTATTGTTCAAGCGCTCGTAGCATTGTTACATGTAATACCCTGAATTTCTGGAGAGTATTAATAAATAAAACTTTGTTCTATAAACTTAGATAAACTTTTTCTTTCTTTTGGTGAAATTTGGTTACCAATCGATTGACAAGTTTCCCAATCGATTACCACTTTTCAGATACCAATCGATTGCCATTGTTCTTAATCGATTGCCATTTTACCGACTAAAGTTATGATGTGGCAACATACCAATCGATTGCCATTCTTTCCAATCAATTGCCTTTAAATATATGTTACCAATCGATTTCCATCATTACCAATTGATTGGCATAAGCTGAGACAAGTTTTTTTCTTGCTTGAGCTTTAGACGTGTAACACTCTCAAATCTCTATATATATGCATTCATTTTGGCCTTGGGGCCAATTTGGCCGCCTTGAGAGAGAGAGAGAGAGAGAGAGAGAGAGAGAGAGACATATCTTGTGAGTATATATATTCATATATCTATATCTATATCTATACACACATACACATTGCCCTTTGGAAGAAAAAGGAAAAAAGGAAGAAGAGAAGAACAAGAAGAAAAAGGAGAAGAGGCAAAGAAGAGAGAGCTGGGCAGAGAAGAGAGAAAGAGAAGGAGGAGAGAGAAAACTTTCAAGTTTCAAAGCAAACACAAGCCAAACGCACCCTAGGTGAGTCCTAACTCACTTGGTCCCTTTATATGAAGTTTATACAAGTTATTGTGAGGTTTAGATGTGTAATATGCATGAGTATTACATTTATATATGCTATTTTTATAATCTACTGGTGAAGACGAAGTGCCAATCGATTGGCATAATTACCAATCGATTGCCATCAGTCTAGACCCAATCGATTGGATAGAATTCCAATCGATTGACATCCCAATCGATTGCCAATGTTAGCAGTCGATTGATATCCCAATCGATTACTAGTTTCCTCAATTGATTGTTATGATTTTTGTTCCAATCGATTGGACCTTTTCCCAATCGATTGGTATTGGCAGAATATAGATTCCTTTGCCTATTTATTATATTAAGGGTTCGATTGTACGTTTCTCAAGTCGGACTTCCGTTATGCGATTTTTGGGTTGAATAGGGATAATGTAACAACAAAGTTAAGTATGATTAAGACTAATGAATTAAAGTAATGATGTGAGATACTATGCGGTTCATGTATGAGTTTGATTTCCATTTCTTTTAATCAGAGTAGTCAGGCCACAGTGGGATGTCATGTATTCAATGATAGTGCATAACCTAAGTAGGTTTGATAAGTTCTGGGAATGGTACATGGGCAAATGCTTGGTCATAACATGCTTTCACATGCGGTGGATGGGTTATATCCTTAAAGTGGGCAGGACCATGTAGCCTTAAGGTAGCCAGATGATCCATATCATATCCTTAACGAGCGGTGGACGGGTTTTATCCTTAACGAGCGGTGGATGGGGGATCACTGGTATATGTATCGAGAAGTCATGGTAATAGATTTGATGTGTTGTTGTTCAAAGCGTTGTATCCCTGGATGCGGTGGATGGTTTATATCCTTAACGAGCGAGGGATAGATCGACGTGGTGTCCATGAATGTAGTGGATGGTTTATATCCTTAATGAACAATGGACAGAATAATGGTATGTCTAAATATGTGAAACGATTGAGTCTGTTCTTTCTAGAGAATATGTTGGTTATCGGTCTTTGAGTAACAAGACGATAAAGGTTGGTTAACGACGTTGCATAGAGGAAGAAGATATTGTTATAATAAAATGTTAACTCGTGTATTCATAAGCTTGTTTTTACGCCAAATATTTGGTACCTTGTTAGTTTATGCTCACTCAGCTCTCAGTACGCTGACGGTCTTTATTGCCTGGACTTTTTCCCGTCCAGACTATCATGTACCTTATTCTGCAGATGACGGAGCCTACAATGATGGTTACTATTCGGGAGGAGAATACACCGAGGGTGGCCCCACTGTTGATGTCTATGCCGGAGAGGACTACTATGCTGATGTTGACGCTAGTTAAAAACCCGAAGATAGTTTTTAGTTTATATTTCTGTTTAGACTATTTTGTTATATTTGGTACTTGGGCATATGTTGCTTCCAAACCTTATATATACTTCTGCTATAGCTTTATTGTTGTAATAACTCTGATGTTTGTAATATAAGCAACTGCTATTTGTATCCAGTTTGTTTTTATTACTATTCTTGCTGTTGACTAGTACTGTGTGGTGTGGATCTGTAGTGACATTCACCCATCATTCCCTATGAACCCAAAAAAGAAATTTATTTTTCTCTATTTTTGCTGCTCCAGGGCTTGGCATTACGTGTCCAAATTTGTAGCACCCAAAAATTTCCCCCAGAAATTTCACGTATGAATTTATAAATGATGACGTCACCCAGGATACGGTTACAGAAGGTCCATTAGGATGACCCTAATTAGGAATCCCTATAAGATCCTACAGTTGATGTCTTAATGACGACGACATAGCTTATAACCTAGTAACTATTAGAATAGACATAGCCTTGATGTGTATAGCTTCTAAGTTAGACAACATAAACAGACTTGAACTTGGACTCATACACAGCCCCGTTTATTCTTACACATGTACCTGTGATCGCCTTCTTAGTTTGCACCTAGTTAAGACCCAGGCACACATCCCAGTGCATATTATCTGAGTATGGGACCCACACCACCCCTTGACAGTCATGTGGACCCCACACTTATCTACCCTTGGACACACACCCACTTACACATGTGGGTACACATTGTGCACCCACTATACACAACCAAACCCCTTCACATTTTCTATATATATACACACCCCCTCACCCTCTCATTTACCACCTTCACCACCCCACAATCTATTTATACAGATTTTTCCTGAGAGAAAGAAACCAAGAGGGACAAGAGAGAGCTTGAAGAGATCATCCACCACACACCCATACTTTGTATACACTATACTCACACCTTTACATTGTACACGCACATCCTCTCTTCTCTCTCTGCACTGTCTCTGCCCACACACACATGTATACATCACACACTAGGACCTCTCTTTGCACAGCACACACGCAAAGGAGGGAGAAGAAGAAGATCGGAGAAAATATAGAGAGTTGTGACAACCCGAGGCAACCTGAGGTAAACCCAACCCCTCTCACACATTCTTGAGAATTTGCATGTCATCTAGAGGGCCTAGGACCTGCATGCAAGCTTTCAAACAGAGCCTAAGGCTCACTGTGAACCTCCGACAGCCATTAAAGCTTCCCTTGAAGCTCAAATTTTAAACATGACCCCTTTTTATTACACTAAACGGACCCTTATGGTCCCAGGAAGACCCCCTAAGAACAGTTTTTAGTTTAGGGGATGTTTGGCTAGGCATGCAAGGCGTTATTCTCACTTAAACCGAAAAGAATAATCCTCTAGTGGGACCCCAAAACGAATGAACTAACCTTCCAGCTTCTAGTATGTTGTAGAGGAGGGGATTCCGGTCAGTTTTCCGTTGATTGCATCAATTTCTATGGAGAGGAGAGAGAGTTATAAGCCTGAGAAGATTTTTTGGCGAGCCCCGACTTTTCGGCGGCCTTATCTCGCCGGAGAAGATGATAGGGAAGTGGGTTATAACACCCGGGTTTGGGCCGGTTCGGGTTTAGGTTAGGATCGAGTTGGTCTGTGGGTGTTAGTGGATTAGGATCACAGGTTAGGGTCGGGTTTTAAAACCCATGGGTCTCATTTAAGTGGGACAATGTCGTTTTGATGTCGGGTTGGGTACGGGTTAATGGGGCGGGCTAGGTTGTGTGTAGAAGTGGGTAACGGGCCGGGTTAAAATAACCCACGAGCCAACTTAAATTGGACGGCGTCGTTTTGACGCCGGGTCCTGTTCGGATCAGGTTTGGTTAGAATGGGCGGGTCATGCTGTGTCTGAGAATGGGTCAGGGTATGGTTTGGTTCGGTTCGGGCCAGGGTTTGGGTAACTGGACTGGGTAGATTTGTGAGTAGGTGTGGGTCACGGGTTCGGGTTGGTTTGACCCAAACGAGTTTTTTTAGTTGGGTTTAGTTAAGTCTCTAAATGGGTAGTGATCGGGAGAGAACTAATCCTAAATATACGCCTTAACGAGCATTTGTTAGTACATTTTATCCTGTTTTTGTATATTTTTACTTCGTTTTCTAGTTTCTGACAGGTTTTGGAAGAAATCAACTAAACCAGGCTAAACAGGGTGAAAAAGCATAGTTGAAAAAGCTGAAAAAGCCAAGTCGCGCGCGCGACCCGCGCCCGCGAAATCCGAGAATCGCTCTCGCGATCCGCTCGCGCGAGAACCCCAAAATCGCTCGCGCGATCCGCGCGCGCGAAGGTCTAATTGTCGCGCTCGCGCGACCCGCTCGCGCGATATGTAGAAAAATCATAGTTGCGTATTTCAGTGTACTGAAGACTCCTGTGCAAACGAAACTGCAGAATGACGTCCAGATTGTAAATTACATCAGTTTCAGTCCGTTTCGAGTTGTAAAGGCTTCCAAAACTTGTTGTAAATCTATTTTATACATTATTTTACTTCAATTAGAGGGTTGGCAATTATTATACACACATTCTACAACCATACTTCCAGCCATTGAAGGGAGGGGAGCAAGGAGAAGAAGAAGAAGACCAAGGGTTCCCATGGCCTCCTCCATCAACCTCTTGCTATCTACTACTTCCATGGACGGCTAGATCATAGATCTAGGGTTTCAATGAAGCCCTAGATGAGTAATAGGGTTTTATTTATGTTTTTATTTTAGTTTTATTATGTATGGATGACAGTCACATGTTTAGAGGATTTTTATAAATAAATCGTACTACTATTGATTAAATCATTGCTTTCAGAATTTATTCTTGTCTTAGATCTATTTTGACTGTGATGTGCTCAACGATCTATTCTTGCTGTGCTTGTTTAGATTGTTTACATGTGATGGTGCTTTATTGATTTGTGCTATCAAGTATCCGAATAGTCCATGCCTAGGTTAGACGGATTAGATCACAACCCTAGTTTAGTGTGAGATAATTCGTGCTACCCGAAGATGGATTATGTTGGTGCTTGAACCATGATTATCTTCTTGTCGGAGGAATTGAGCTTGTAGCTACAATTCCCCATATTCATCCAACGTAATAAGCTAAAGTAACTCATAAATATTCCTATTATGAAGCTAGTGGTGGATTTGCAATCCTAGGTTCCCTTAAACATTATTTGAAACAACTTTAATTGCTTTCCTAGTTTAGATTTACTCTTATTGTTCTTAGATTAATTAAATCCAATTCAAATCCGTTTTTCTTAGTTAATTAGACTTAGGTTTTAAAATTAATAGCTGTAGTAATCAATCTCTGTGGGTTCGACCTTCACTTTCACTACTACAAATCTTTAGAAAAGTAAAGTATACTTTTATATCTTGATATTGACAACATCAATTTTTGACGCCGTTGCCGGGGATTGTATTACTACTCTTAGTTTTATAATCGTAGTTTAGTTAATTCGTAAATATTAGATTAGTTTTTATTTTTCTTATTTTCTGTTTTTGTTTTTAGTTACTAACTTGTTTTTTTTTATTTTATTTTGTAGTCAACGTTTCCGAGTGGAGCAGCTAATTACATCAAAGGAGCTTACGCTAATAAAAATATAAATACAATTAAATAAATTGCTTCCTTTGGAATTCGCTTTAAACCGCTGTAAGTCAGGGCGCTGTGACGCACTATTTGCATTAGTTTAGGGTTAATTGCACTGCATTAGCTAGGAAACCCGGGGCGCTGGGCTTGACGCGGTCATTGCATTACAGGATAATTTGCATGCATCATAGTAGTTGAGTGCTTGTTATCTTATTTGCGTGATTGTATTTGTTTATTTTGTTTAGTTAGTCTTTGTTTTTAGTTTCTTTTCTTTTGTTTTAGTTTATGTTGGGTACACGTTCAAATAAACCAGATTTAAAATCTTTCGGTCTTGAACTTGAACGTACCTTAAGAACTAGTAAGTCCACAACCCAAGCTTCTAGAGCTAAGTTGCAAGACGACGAATCAACTCCGATTCCATCGTCGTTGTTTGAGGCCGAAATTCAGAGTACCCGTGAACAGTTAAGGAAAACTCGAACTTTTCAAATTGAACCGATTAAAATGGCTGACGGTGGAAATAACAATAACAATCAAAATGATGGTGCGAATATGAACAATCTTAATATACCGCCACCACCTCCACTTATAAATTATTTTATTCCTACTACTTACACGCCACAAGCCGGTATCGAATTACCGGAGGCGACGGCATCTCACTTTGAGATTAAGTCGTCTACGATCTCGCTACTACCTTCCTTCCATGGCCGTCTAAATGAAGACCCTTACCAACACTTAGGGGATTTTCAGGGTATATGCTCTACTTTGAAAATACAAAACCTAAATAATGATGAATTAAAATTGCGGCTCTTCCCATTCTCTTTAAGAGACAAAGCTAAATATTGGCTTCAATCTTTGGAGCCAAACACAATAAAAACATGGGAAGCCTTACACACCGCCTTTTTACAAAAGTTTTTCCCTATTATACGTACAAATAAGATAAGAAAAGAGATAACTAATTTTGTGATGCAAGATGGGGAGACTCTTTATGACACGTGGGAAAAATTTAAAGAATTATTACGTTCGTGTCCACATCATCAGGTTCCCAAGTGGCAATTGGTTCAAGTCTTCTACGAGGGGCTTATTCCCTCTGTTAGGAATACCGTCGATGCCGTTTGTGCGGGAACTTTCCTACACAAAAGAGCCGACGAGGCCTGGAAAATATTTGAAACGTTAAGCGAGAATTCGATGCATCAGGCTGTGTCGGTACGTTCTGAGGGATACCTTCAACCTAAGCGAGAGGTGATAGTTGAGTCAAGTCAATCAATTCAAATACAAGAATTAAATAGAAAACTTGACCGACTTATGCAAATGAACAAACCGTCTAATCCATCCTCTTTAGAAGTATGTGCATTATGTTCTGAACCGTCCCATAATATCTTTGCATGTCCTTCTGCATCTTAATATCCGGAATTTGTTGAACAACACGTTAATTCTATGCAACAATTCCCACAAAATAATTATAATCCTAGGTCGACTAATTTTCCAAATACGTACCGACCCCAATACCAACAAGGTCAATACCAACCACCTCCACGCAATAATGCATTCGAGGAGAAGGTGTTGGCCTCACTTGAAAACTTTGGTTCGGTGGTTCAGTTAGTACACTCTCACACACAATCCATCGCAAAACTAGAGTCCCAAGTAGGGCAAATTGTTAATACATTAAACCGTTTAACTGAGAGTAAGTTGCCGAGTCAACCTACTCAGCAACCTAAGGGGCAATACGCAGTGGGTAGTACGAGTGAGAGCGTGAACGCTGTTTCGACTAGGACGACTACTCGAGATGAGGAAGTTGTTGTAATTCCGGATGGGGGTGAGAAAGATAAAAATTTAAATTTGAATAAAGAAAAAGGTGAGGATGTGAATCAAAGTAGAAAAGAAAATGAACCGGTCTCAACGAATTATATTCCGAGAATGCCATATCCACCAAACGTTGAGGGACCGTCACATTTGCCTAAGAAAGGGTCTAAGGTTGAGGATATACTCGAGGTGTTCAAACAAGTTAAAATAAATATTCCTTTCCTCGACGCTATAAAACAAATTCCCGCTTATGCTAAATGTCTAAAAAACCTTTGTACTCAAAAGCGCAAAATACGGAGTCATACTCCTAAAAAGGTCTTTCTCACGGAAAAAGTAAGCTCTATATTCCAACACGCTCCTCCAAAATATAAAGATCCAGGTACGCCTACGATTTCATGTGTCATAGGTGACACTATCATTCATAGGGCTCTCCTTGACTTAGGAGCGAGTGTTAACCTTTTACCCTATCACGTCTATAAACAATTAGGATTAGGTGAACTCAAGCCTACGGCCGCTACTATTCAGTTAGCGGATCGTTCTGTCAAAATACCTAGAGGAATCGTCGAAGACGTGCTAGTAAAAGTTGATCAATGTTTCTATCCTGTAGATTTTATGGTCCTTGACACCGAACCGGTGCTAGATGCTAGGAAACATACTCCTGTCATCTTAGGCCATCCATTCTTAGCAACCGCCAACGCACGTGTTAACTGTCGGACGGGGGTAATGAAAGTGTCATTTGGGAACATGAATTTAAAACTAAACGTTTTTAATGCTATGGATCAACCTCCTAAAAAGGACGATTCCCTATGTGAGGTGGAAGGTGAGGTAACACGGAATATTGAGCCTACTAAAGAAATAAAGGTGAGTGAGAAAAATAATATAACGGACGATGATGAGTGGATGAATCCTAATCTCGTGGACCCTAATGCGGAATCTACTCGGAAGGTAAGAAATCGATTCGAACATAATGACAAACCGTTAATCGATTTAATTCAAAGCGATGTTATTTCTGCTTACCACCGAGCTCTACCTGACATCCTTAGGGGTACACAGTCCGATTTACGGCCTCCATAAAATCTTGAGCTAGAATGGTCTAGCTGAAGACATAAAAGTTAGCGCTTCTTGGGAGGCAACCCAAGCTTAATGTTGTCTGTTTTCTTTGTTTTTGGTCGTTTTTGAGTCTGTTTGAGTCTGTTTTGGACATTCTGGATAGGTTTGGGGGTTGGAATTAATTTATTTTAATAATATACACATAATTTTAGCCAAAAAGTGGAAAACTCCATTTTCGCGCGCGCGGCCCGCTCGCGCGAGACGTCGCTCGCGCGGCCCGCTGGCGCGAGATTGCCCCTTAGTGTTTTTTCTTTGTTTTCTTTTTATGAGGCCTCAGGATCTCCTCGCGCCTCATTTCGCGGGCGCGAGGCACCTCGCTCGCGCGAGATATTAAAATAAAAAAAATAAAAATAAAAAAAAATAAAATAAATAAATAAATAATTTCGCTGGGGATTCGCGCGCGCGACGGCCGCTCGCGCGGACCGCTCGCGCGATTTCCCCATTATCTGTTTTTTTTTCTTTTGTTTTCTATATCAGCCCCCATACTTGTTCTGATATATTTTACTTTTCTGTTTTTCTTTCGTCAGTATTTTTAGATCTAGTCCTTTGTTCGTTTTGTAGTTCTGGTTCTGTTTTATAGTTTATTATCTTTTTATTTTCGGACTTAGAGTTTATTTATTTTAGTTTAATTTATTTACATTTCTTTTAGCTGTGTTTAATATTCTTTTGTAGTTTTCTTTTCGTTTATCGAGTATTAACAGGTAACATTGAATTTTATTGCCATATTCCTTTGTGTTCACCTGTTCTAGGCTTGTCAAAGATCGAGGTATTATCGTTCCTTTCTTACGTACTCTCCTTTCTTTCGTTTTATTGTTTCATTGGGGACAATGAAAAGTTTAGGTTTGGGGGTATGCGATCACACATGCACATTAGTTTATGCAAAATTTTAAAATTTTTCAACAAGTGTGTTTAAATAAACGATAGTACTAACGTTTTTGCAATATCAATTTGATACTTCTTGTTCAATAACTTTGAATGGTTATAGAATGGTAAACATGAGAATATGTGGTTAAATATTTACTAAAGTCATGTTGAAATGTTTTAAGTTATGTATTGTTTGAATCGTAGTTTTATATCATAGATTTGCACATAAACATATGCACTGCACGTAGTCATTGGAATACATGTTGGTTGTGAACTATAATATGATTCGGATTTCTAGATAACACATGGTGGAGACTAAGCCCGGTGAGCTTTTGAGCCTATCTTTTCTATTTAGAGGGTTATAAATACATCTTGTGTTTGTCGAATTTCATTGAAATAGCGCATTAACTTGTTGATGAGTCTCATTATTCTTGTTTTGGTTGATAGTCAAGTTAAAATATTTGTTACCATGCTAAATAATCTTCCGTCGTAAACATTGAAGAACCATATAACCATAGGAAGTGATTTTAGGCCCTTCTTTGTTTACCACCGGCCGATAAAAGATAAAATTTCCTTAGTTCGCCCCTTTGAGCCGTTAAAATGCCATTTCTTTCCTGCTTACCATTATCCTTGTTTTTGCTCCGACTTGACAAACTTGGAGTTCACCACTGAGAGATTTGTCACCTTTTAGTAGTGTTAAGGTGATGTGTTGAAAAGGAGGAAGAAAATAAGATGCTATTGGGGTAGTTGCGTGGTATTCAATAATCATTTGAGAAGCAAGAAAAGAAAAAGGAAAAAGAAAACAAAATAAAAAGAAGAAGGTTGAAAGATATATGAAGGAATGAAGAGAAAGAAAAGATGAAAGTTTGTAGAAGAAGAATGAAAGAGATCGAACATGCCTTACAATGCCATTCGTAAACCTACCCAATTAACCCTTTCTATCCTCTTTCATTACCTGAGCCACGTTACAACCTTTGAAAAGTCCTAATTGATCCTAGAAAACATGGTTTTGATATAAAAACGATGGGAGGGGGATTAAAACATGGTAATAATTAATTTTTCTTGATTGTTGGCATCTTATCCATGAGACTACAGTTCTTTTGTGTCATGCGTCTTTTTCGAGTCATATGTGAGCATTTCTCGTTTTGAAAACATATTTCTTTTACTCACATATTTTAGAAAAATTACACCTGTTTCTGAGTGTTTTATTTTAGAGTGTAATTCATTGTGAGATTCGTAGTCAAGACATAGTTAGACGGTTATCCGGGTTATATTCCAAAGTTCATGACAAGCGCGTGTTCATTTGACTACCATATCACACACGTGCGATTTTATGAGAAACTCTATTGATTTATACGATTCATGTGCTTAAGATTGTTTTTCATGATGTAGGTAAACGTTTGATTCTATTTCTTTATGTTCGTTATTCTATTTCAAATCTTTGTTGTATAGTAAGGAGTATTGATTGCTTTGTTTTTTTTTAGTTTGAATAAAACTTTTTGAATTTTTAAGTTAATAAAGATGGTTGTGGGTGACTTGTTGACGAGAACCCTCACGAGACTTCACTCGTCCGACTAGGGACACCTAGGGGTTAAAAAGGCTTGTTGCATATGCTAAATGCAATCGTGATCCATACGAAAATGGAATAGATTTTTATTAGTAGTTTTTATTTTAGTTTTGCTCGAGGACTAGCAAAATGTAGGTTTGGGGGTGTGATCGGGAGAGAACTAATCCTAAATATACGCCTTAACGAGCATTTGTTAGTACATTTTATCCTGTTTTTGTATATTTTTACTTCGTTTTCTAGTTTCTGACAGGTTTTGGAAGAAATCAACTAAACCAGGCTAAACAGGGTGAAAAAGCATAGTTGAAAAAGCTGAAAAAGCCAAGTCGCGCGCGCGACCCGCGCCCGCGAAATCCGAGAATCGCTCGCGCGATCCGCTCGCGCGAGAACCCCAAAATCGCTCGCGCGATCCGCGCGCGCGAAGGTCTAATTGTCGCGCTCGCGCGACCCGCTCGCGCGATATGTAGAAAAATCATAGTTGCGTATTTCAGTGTACTGAAGACTCCTGTGCAAACGAAACTGCAGAATGACGTCCAGATTGTAAATTACATCAGTTTCAGTCCGTTTCGAGTTGTAAAGGCTTCCAAAACTTGTTGTAAATCTATTTTATACATTATTTTACTTCAATTAGAGGGTTGGCAATTATTATACACACATTCTACAACTATACTTCCAGCCATTGAAGGGAGGGGAGCAAGGAGAAGAAGAAGAAGACCAAGGGTTCCCATGGCCTCCTCCATCAACCTCTTGCTATCTACTACTTCCATGGACGGCTAGATCATAGATCTAGGGTTTCAATGAAGCCCTAGATGAGTAATAGGGTTTTATTTATGTTTTTATTTTAGTTTTATTATGTATGGATGACAGTCACATGTTTAGAGGATTTTTATAAATAAATCGTACTACTATTGATTAAATCATTGCTTTCAGAATTTATTCTTGTCTTAGATCTATTTTGACTGTGATGTGCTCAACGATCTATTCTTGCTGTGCTTGTTTAGATTGTTTACATGTGATGGTGCTTTATTGATTTGTGCTATCAAGTATCCGAATAGTCCATGCCTAGGTTAGACGGATTAGATCACAACCCTAGTTTAGTGTGAGATAATTCGTGCTACCCGAAGATGGATTATGTTGGTGCTTGAACCATGATTATCTTCTTGTCGGAGGAATTGGGCTTGTAGCTACAATTCCCCATATTCATCCAACGTAATAAGCTAAAATAACTCATAAATATTCCTATTATGAAGCTAGTGGTGGATTTGCAATCCTAGGTTCCCTTAAACATTATTTGAAACAACTTTAATTGCTTTCCTAGTTTAGATTTACTCTTATTGTTCTTAGATTAATTAAATCCAATTCAAATCCGATTTTCTTAGTTAATTAGACTTAGGTTTTAAAATTAATAGCTGTAGTAATCAATCTCTGTGGGTTCGACCTTTACTTTCACTACTACAAATCTTTAGAAAAGTAAAGTATACTTTTATATCTTGATATTGACAACATCAGGTAGTCCGTTTAGGATTCGGTTGGGTCGGGTCTGACCCATCGGGTCACGCGGTTGGGTCCCCTTGTCAGTGTATTCGGGTAACCCGTAGGGGCTCGGGTCGGTTCGGGTTGACCCGTCAGGTCTGATAATATTAATATTATTAATATTATTATTATTATTATTAGTATTATTTGTTTAATTAGTTTAAAATGATTTAAATTGTTTTAATAATTGTAAATGGGTTATAATTAATACCATTAATGTTTTATATTATATAATATTATTTTTAATATTATATATATCACTATTATATTATATATATCATATATTTATTATTTATATGATTAATATAAATAATAAATATCAGTTTTAAATAGTTTTAAATAGTTAATAAATACCTATATGTATTTATAAATTCGAGAAAATTAGGGTAACGACCCTGGGACTATTTTATTACATAATGTAAGTGATAAAGCTATAATATTATAGTCCAATATTTTTAATAATTAATAAGGAGCTATTTTATGAGTATATTAATTATTAAAAATACCAAACGAGCTCCGAAAATTATGAGATAAATACTGGTAGTGTATTTTAATATCTAGTATTTAATAAAATATTTCCAAGTACTGATTTCTTTGTATAATTATAATTATGTATTTAAATCCCGTTTCAGGTATTTTCTGGTATATATTATCTTCAATAATTCATAATAAATAGTCTAGGACTCCGAAAATTACGCGGTCAGTTCCCAGAGTCTTAGAATAATGTCTAGAACATTCTCTTAAAGTTTGGTGACTTTTTGACTCAGTCAAAAATACAGCCTGTCTTTTAGGGCTCGCATTAGTATAGTAAGCCCTACCTTTTACCTCGTAAAATGCGACGGACTCCGATTTGAGTCTAGTCAATGGCGTTGGATTTAGAATGAAACGTAGATCACTACCTTGAGGTTTATGACTTTATTTTGTAAAATTACCATTTTGCCCTTATAGTTGTACTCGTACATTATTACTGTTTATTCCGTTTATTGTTGTAGAACTAGACGGTTATCTGCTTTCCGAGGATCAGTGACTCGAGGTGAGTTTTCTAACCTCACTCTAATCCTAATAAGATTAATCTAGGAGGTTTAAAAGCTACCTGTATGATATTTTGTATAAGTGATATGCTGATTTATGATGTCACGTGTATTTCCAATAATTGTAAGACTATGCAAAGCATGTTATGGTGGTGCTATCGCATACGTGAGCATGTCAAGGGTTTTATCTATATGATTATCGGTATCAAATCCATGTTATGTGATCCATGCTCTATATGTTACGTTTCTGCTGCTAACTGTTAAATACACGTTTTACGATGTTGTTGACTGGAATAGATAACGCATGCTATGTTAATAACAAAGAGAATGAGAGTGGTTTTGCATATGGGTATCGGTAGTGGACTCACTTGCATTTCATGACATGTGTTAGCATGCATTGTGTGAGAAAGAGAGG
Source organism: Hydrangea macrophylla (assembly GCA_033977485.1). Classification (NCBI taxonomy): domain Eukaryota; kingdom Viridiplantae; phylum Streptophyta; class Magnoliopsida; order Cornales; family Hydrangeaceae; genus Hydrangea; species Hydrangea macrophylla. The sequence goes on from CM066997.1 coordinate 65,560,683, forward strand.
TGTTTGATGAAAATGTGAATGAGATGAGATATGTGAATGTGAAAGAGATGTGATTTCTAGATCCGATGGATCAACGGCTGATGAGCCGAGTGGACATGAATGGTTAGGGTTCCTAGCGCGCCTCTCGCCGTTGAAGACGTCCGGTGATGCGCATACTTGGTTGAAGATGTCCCATGTATCGTTGAAGACGTCCAGCTAGTGCTCTAATATACTTCTCAGCCGTGTAGACGACCGGTGAGAGTATACACATGGTTGAAGATGTCCCATGTGCTAGTTTCATTGTTTATAGATAGTGTGCGCCGTGAAGACGTCCGTTGGCCTATCAAGGGATGAGTATGAATTGGCTGTGATAGCATGTTGTCATCCTTGATATACCGCGTGTTGTCAAGTGGATGAGAAAGAGAAAGTGAATGATGAGATTGAATTGATGAGCAAAAAGGGTTTGGTTCAAATGATTTGGTTTTGGAAAGTTTAAGTTTTAAAATGAAATGGTTTTGAAAAAGTATCTGTTTTTAAAAGAAAGAGTTGGGAGTGAATCGCATTGGTCATGCATTTGCACGCACGAGGATATAATAAGGAGAATGTATTCTATGATGTTATGCTTATCTGTTTACCTGTCTTGTTGAGACCTCTGCTATGCCCGTGGTGAGAATGCGTCTTTTGATAAGAGATTAACCATACCTTAAAGTATTAAACTATGACGTGAGTTGAGAGATGTTCTGTTATTATTGATTATTGTGCGGTTGAGACGCTCACTCAGCCTTGTTCCAAGGCTGACGACATGTTATGCCCTGGGCATTCGTATGCCCAGAGTATTGCAGGTTTGGAGATAGATAGAAGAGTTCAGGATGCAGTACCGTGGAGCCAAGGAGGATAAAGCCTTGCCTAAGATCTGATAGACAGTTTCTCAAGTTTTAAGCTTATGTAAATTGTTTAGTATGGACTCTTGTATTAGGTTTAACATTATTGTAACCCTTGTTTAATTTTCGCTGTTGTATTTATACTCTGATAAGTTTAGTCATGCTTATGCTCCAGCATTTCCCTTATGATTGCTTGGTGCGGAGTTAGAAGGACAGGACAGGACAGTTAACAAACTAGTCACGTGTCTACGGACCCATAAAGGAAAATTTTTATTTTCCCTATTTTTGGCTTACTCCGGGGCGTGACAGGGTTTTTAGTGGTATCAGAGCCTAGGTTTAGGCATTTACCGTTTGTCCTATACACTTTAAGTTATAAACCATTAGATCTTTTCCCCACTTATAAAGATACTAACCCTATGATAGTTTATATGCGAAAGGTTAGCATGGAACCCTTCTATGTCCAAGACGGGTTTGGAGGACATTGGGTTTACCCAGATCGCATAGAGCCTGCGAATCCAGTGTTGTACCAACAAAGGATTCGACAAAGTGCCCAACGACATTTGGAGGATAATATGTGGCATGACGTACACGTGTTGGGAATTGAGGACCCAGAGATCCTGCAAAGAGAGGCACATTACCGAGAAAACACCCTTAGACTTGTTCATCAGGAAGCAGCCAGGATGACTCATGACAGCTATACCCTCCGAGTCATGACTTTTTGAGTTAAGATGACGCCTCCACTAGGATCCGTAGGACCATCTCTTGCTATGCCACCCCCGGTACCAGAGGACTCCATAGCTGATACACCCTTGACTGTTGAGCTAGTCATGGGGACTGATGGATGATGATGGAAGAGTTCCGGTAAAGGAGGCCATTTCTGTGGAGGATGCTGATTCCGCAGTCAATGTTGACCCAACTACGAATATGGGCGAGAAACCACCCAAGAGAGACATAGCTGAGAAGGGAAAGTCGAAGGTCGAGGATCAGGATGATTGAAGGATTTTGTAATAGGACTAGTCCATCTTTTGTGTATATAGCTATACTCAGGCATGTAACACGTAGTAGTAGTAACGTGTACGCCTTTCATGTATCTGTTGTTGGCACTATTCCCTACTATGCACATACTTAGCGTACGCACTCTCTGATGTAAATGTTTTTGTAACTATGTTGCACTATGTTTAAATCCATTTATGGAGATTATCTTTAACCTGACTTATGTATTATCACATGGATGTACTTCTTGCTTATAATTAGTAATTTATTTAAACTTGTATACTCTTAGTCTATAAGAATGACTAATAAATCCTCGCGATGAGTTGAGCCATAGAAGTCACAAGTGTAAAATATAGAATTAGGAACTAATGTAGGTTTAGGGAGTCAGACTTGGAACAATTGGCAGTAACTCAAGGTTTAAGAAGAATTAAGAAAGGTACCCCCTTGTCGCTATGAAACTTTAAGATATTTCATTAATTAGCATCAGTACTAAGTTAGTTTTCTGTGTTGGGTAGGCTAGCATGGAGCACCAGATAGAGTACGATGCTGCGGAGGGACAATACAGGGTCACCTTGGAGAGATAGTTTGCCCCTCGAGGATTTGGTCATGTTAGCAACACCATCAGGCATAGAGTTCGCCAGAGTATAAGGAAGTGGACACGTTGTTTCTTCCGTGAGAGACCTGTTCCAGAGTTAGCATATCATATAGTGGTAGCACCGCGCTTGCTGTCTGCTGAGATGGAGGAGATTCCTCATGCCCTTGGAAACCTTGCGATCCATGACCAGAACGAGCCACAAGAGGACATAGTACACTTTGTTACCCCTGCAGGTTCTGATGATGACTCAGATGATGATCCAGATGAAGACCCACTAGCGGAGCCTGAGATGATAGAGGACCCTGATTGGCCCCTAGAGCCAGCCTGGGATGCATTTATAGGTATCCCTCCGATTGACTTTCCACCATCCAGTGACTTAGGAGAGGTGACCTCGGACTCTGATGTTGAAAGAGATGGAGGATGGATCCTGAGCTAGTTCATCTATGTTTTTATTCCACTTCTTTTGATGTATTTCAGATGGGTAGAACTAGTATTCGTACTTTTGCTGTACCTTTTATTTTCTGATCAGTAATAGTCTGCTTGCGACTTAACTTAAAACATAATTGTATGGATGAGACGAATTCTTACTAATTGCTAATCTTACCTCTTATACATTTATTACTAATAAGAATATAGGAATGACCATTGGTTGATAGATGTTTAGGCACTGATGAATTTCCTGAGATGGATCTCGGAACAGTCAGCTCAACCTACAATCTAGAAAGACCAAGGATAGGGATGCCTTACCCTTGATCCTAGTAGTAGTTGTGACAACCGTTATTTGTTAGGAATCTCTGTTGGCTCAATGAACTGTACTGTTACTTGTCATGTAATCAGACGAGATAAGATAAGGTATTAACCAAATAGGTGTCAACTCGTAGGTATAACCCTTGCTAGCGTACACCATGGTTAAGAGAAAACGGAATACTCAGAATTCACCCAACGGACCAACAAATGTGATACCTCCAGCAGTGGATCCAACAGGATTGATAGGAGCCCTTGTCCGACGTGTGGAGCAAGCAAGTGATCACCTGGACTGCGTCATCAACAGCGAAAATACTCGTCAGACAGGAGATAAACAGCTTGAGAGATTTTGTGCACTTAAACCAGGAACTTTCACTGGAACGACAGAAGCATGGGAAGCTGAACAATGGCTTCGTGATATGGAACGAATGTTTCAAGCCCTTGAATGCAACGAGACGGAGAAAAGACGCTTGGCTATTTTCCAATTGACGTATTCAGCAACAGACTGGTGGGAATCTGTCGAAGCTACAGTGGGTGAAGATGTTACAAGGAGAATGACATGGGAAGCATTCAAAACAAAATTCCTAGTAAAGTACTTCCCAAGGACGGAAAGAAATAAGAAGAAAAAGGAATTCATAGAGCTAGTTCAAGGCAACATGACAGTACAAGAATACACGGCAAAATTTGAGAGACTATCGCGATTTGCTCCATACATGGTAGATACTCAACGAAATAAGACACTGCAATATTACGAAGTACTTAATCCAGACATTCAAAAGACAGCAGCAGTATACCTTGACCAACCATTCGAAGAAATGGTCGAATTAGCCACACAACTGGAGAACATAGCCCTGAACAGGAAGAAACTGGAAAGCCACCAACAAAGAGGAAAAGATAACTGGTTCCAGGCAACCAACCCAGGAGTAAGTCGAAGAGGCAATCAAGTGTCACGGGCAACCGCTCGAATGCAGTCTGTAATCACCGGAGGAAACTCTGGACACCTCCAGAATCATCACAAAAGACAGAGAAGCAATGACAGAAGAATTAGTCAGACAGTCGTTCAGACACAGACAAAGCAACGTGATATCTGCTACAACTGCGGAATACCTGGACACCACTCCAAAGAATGCACAGCACGGAAATGCCTCACAGGACAACAGGTGCAGTGTTTCAATTGTGAAAAGATTGGGCATGTACGCAAAGATTGCCCTGAACAAGGAGCTCAGAATAATTCTCCACCACAACAAAGATCCAGAAAGAGAGCACGCAGATCAGGGAATCAATCTCAGCACTGAATAAAATGGAAGACTGAAGGTACCATGCCCACTGCTAGAACTTTGAATCCTATATGGAAATAATATTACAAGAAGTTTGGGACACTCGAGGGAAAATTTGAGGAAGAGTTGAGGTACTTCCAGGAAATCAGACCCCGCAACAGTTGACAACAACTTATGGTCTGATAGACCATTTAGATTGATAAGAGCGCCTGAGTTGGTATAGAATGACTAACCTTATGAATAGGACTTTGTATATTTTAAGATCTAGAAAACTCTTGATTTCGAGGACGAAATCCTCAAATAAGGTGGGTAGAGAGGTACGTAGCATCCAGAAATTTCCCCCAGAAATTTCACGTATGAATTTATAAATGATGACGTCACCCAGGATACGATTACAGAAGGTCCATTAGGATGACCCTAATTAGGAATCCCTATAAGATCCTATAGTTGATGTCTTAATGACGACGACATAGCTTATAACCTAGTAACTAATAGAATAGACGTAGCCTTGATGTGTATAGCTTCTAAGTTAGACACCATAGACAGACTTAAACTTGGACTCATACACAGCCCCGTTTATTCTCACACTTATACCTGTGATCGCCTTCTCAGTTTGCACCTAGTTAAGACCTAGGCACACATCCCAGTGCATATTATCTGAGTATGGGACCCACACCACCCCTTGACAGTCACGTGGACCCCACACGTATCTACCCTTGGACACACACCCACTTACACATGTGTGTACACATTGTGCACCCACTATACACAACCAAACCCCCTCACATTTTCTATATATATATACACACACCCTCACCCTCTCATTTACCACCTTCACCACCCCACAATCTGTTTATACAGATTTTTCCTGAGAGAAAGAAACCAAGAGGGACAAGAGAGAGCTTGAAGAGATCATCCACCCCACACCCATACTTTGTATACACTATACTCACACCTTTACATTGTACGCACACATCCTCTCTTCACTCTCTGCACTGTCTCTGCCCACACACACATGCATACAGCACACACTAGGACCTCTCTTTGCACAGCACACACGCAGAGGAGGGAGAAGAAGAAGATCGGAGAAGATATAGAGAGTTGTGACAACCCGAGGCAACCTGAGGTAAACCCAACCCCTCTCACACATTCTTGAGCATTTGCATGTCATCTAGAGGGCCTAGGACCTGCATGCAAGCTTTCAAACAGAGCCTAAGGCTCACTGTGAACCTCCGACAGCCATTAAAGCTTCCCTTGAAGCTCAAATTTTAAACATGACCAAAACCCCCTTTTTATTACACCAAACGGACCCTTATGGTCCTAGGAAGACCCCCTAAGAACAGTTTTTAGTTTAGGGGATGTTTGGCTAGGCATGCAAGGCGTTATTCTCACTTAAACCGAAAAGAATAATCCTCTGGTGGGACCGCAAAACGAATGAATTAACCTTCCAGCTTCTAGTATGTTGTAGAGGAGGGGATTCCGGTCAGTTTGCCGTTGATTGCATCAATTTCTATGGAGAGGAGAGAGAGTTATAAGCCTGAGAAGATTTTTCGGCGAGCCCAGACTTTCCGGCGGCCTTGTCTCGTCGGAGAAGATGATAGGGAAGCGGGTTATAACACCCGGGTTTGGGCCGGGCCGAGTTGGGTTTAGGTTAGGATCGGGTTGGTCTGTGGGTGTTAGTGGATTAGGGTCACGGGTTAGGGTCGGGTTTAAAAACCCATGGGTCTCATTTAAGTGGGAAGACGTCGTTTTGATGTCGAGTTGGGTGCGGGTTAATGGGGCGGGCCAGGTTGTATGTAGAAGTGGGTAACGGGCCGGGTTAAAATAAACCACAGGCCAACTTAAATTGGACGGCGTCGTTTTGACGTCGGGTCCTGTTCGGATCGGGTTTGGTTAGAATGGGCGGGTCATGCTGTGTCTGAGAATGGGTCAAGGTATGGTTCGGTTCGGGCCAGGGTTTGGGTAATTGGACTGGGTAGATTTGTGAATAGGTGTGGGTCACGGGTTCGGGTTGGTTTGACCCAAACGAGTTTTTTTAGGTGGGTTTAGTTAAGTCTCTAAATGGGTAGTCCGTTTAGGATTCGGTTGGGACGGGTCTGACCCATCGGGTCACGCGGTTGGGTCCCCTTGTCAGTGTATTCGGGTAAACCATAGGGGCTCGGGTCGGTTCGGGTTGACCCGTCGGGTCTGAGCATATTAATATTATTAATATTATTATTATTATTATTAGTATTATTTGTTTAATTAGTTTAAAATGATTTAAATTGTTTTAATAATTGTAAATGGGTTATAATTAATACCATTAATGTTTTATATTGTAAAATATTATTTTAATATTATATATATCATTATTATATTATATATATATATCATATATTTATTATTTATATGGTTAATATAAATAATAAATATCAGTTTTAAATAGTTTTAAATAGTTAATAAATACCTATATGTATTTATAAATTCTAGAAAATTAGGGTAACGACCCTGGGACTATTTTATTACATAATGTAAGTGATAAAGCTATAATATTATAGTCCAATATTTTTAATAATTAATAAGGAGCTATTTTATGAGTATATTAATTATTAAAAATACCAAGCGAGCTCCGAAAATTATGAGATAAATACTGGTAGTGTATTTTAATATCTAGTATTTAATAAAAATATTTCCAAGTACTGATTTCTTTGTATAATTATAATTATGTATTTAAATCCCGTTTCGGGTATTTTCTGGTATATTTTATCTTCAATAATTCATAATAAATAATCTAGGACTCCGAAAATTACGCGGTCAGTTCCCAGAGTCTTAGAATAATGTCTAGAACATTCCCTTAAAGTTTGGTGACTTTTTGACTCGGTCAAAAATACAGCCTGTCTTTTAAGGCTCACATTAGTAAAGTAAGCCCTACCTTTTACCTCGTAAAATGCGACAAATTCCGATTTGAGTCTAGTCAATGGCGTTGGACTTAGAATTACACGTAGATCACTACCTTGAGGTTTATGACTTCATTTGGTAAAATTACCATTGTAGAACTTGACGGTTATCTGCTTTCCGAGGATCAGTGACTCGAGGTGAGTTTTCATACCTCACTCTAATCCTAATAAGATTAATCTAGGAGGTTTAAAAGCTACCTGTATGATATTTTGTATAAGTGATATGCTGATTTATGATGTCACGTGTATTTCCAATAATTGTAAGACTATGCAAAGCATGTTATGGTGGTGCTATCGCATACGTGAGCATGTCAATGGTTTTATCTATATGATTATCGGTATCAAATCCATGTTATGTGATCCATGCTCTATATGTTGCGTTTTTGCTGCTAACTGTTTAATGCACATTTTACGATGTTGTTGACTAGAATAGATAACGCATGCTATGTTAATAATAAAGAGAATGAAAGTGGTTTGCATATGGGTATCGGTAGTGGACTCACTTGCATTTCATGACATGTGTTAGCATGCATTGTGTGAGAAAGAGAGGTGTTTCATGAAAATGTGAATGAGATGAGATATGTGAATGTGAAATAGATGTGATTTCTAGATCCGATGGATCAACGGCTGACGAGCCGAGTGGACATGAACGGTTAGGGTTCCTAGCGCGCCTCTCATCGTTGAAGACGTCCGGTGATGCGCATACGTGGTTGAAGACGTCCCATGTATCGTTGAAGACGTCCGGCTAGTGCTCTAATATACTTCTCAGTCGTGTAGACGACCGGTGAGACTATACACATGGTTGAAGACGTCCCATGTGCTAGTTTCATTGTTTACAGATAGTGTGTGCCGTGAAGACGTCCGGTGGCCTATCAAGGGATGAGTATGAATTGGCTGTGATAGCATGTTGTCATCCTTGATATACCGCGTGTTGTCAAGTGGATGAGAAATAGAAAGTGAATGATGAGATTGAATTGATGAGCTAAAAGGGTTTGGTTCAAATGATTTGGTTTTGGAAAGTTTTAGTTTTAAAATGAAATGGTTTTGAAAAAGTATCTATTTTTAAAACAAAGAGTTGGGAGTGAGTCGCTTTGGTCATGCATTTCCACGCACGAGGATATAATAAGGAGAATGTATTCTATGATGTTATGCTCATCTGTTTACCTGTCTTGTTGAGACCTCTGCTATGCCCGTGGTGAGAATGCGTCTTTTGATAAGAGATTAACCATACCTTAACGTATTAAACTATGACGTGAGTTGAGAGATGTTCTGTTATTATTGATTATTGTGCGGTTGAGACTCTCACTCAGCCTTGTTCCAAGGCTGACGGAATGTTACGCCCTGGGCATTCGTATGCCCAAAATATTGCAGGTTTGGAAATAGATAGAAGAGTTCAGGATGCAGTACCGTGGAGCCAAGGAGGATAAAGCCTTGCCTAAGATCTGATAGACAGTTTCTCAAGTTTTAAGCTTATGTAAATTGTTTAGTATGGCCTCTTGTATTAGGATTAAAGTTATTATAACCCTTGTTTAATTTCCACTACTGTATTTATACTCTGATAAGTTTAGATCATGCTTATGCTCCAGCATTTCCCTTATGATTGCTTGGTGCGGAGTTAGAAGGACAGGACGGTTAACAAACTAGTCACGTGTCTACGGGCCCATAAAGGAGAATTTTTATTTTCCCTATTTTTGGCTTACTCTGGGGCGTGACATAATTCGCCCAAGGCGAATTGGGGTGTGGTAATCTGGATTTGTATTGTGGTAAAGTTTGGTATATGATGATAGTTCAATTAGATATCAGAATGGTGTCTTATAGGACATTGAGAGTTTGGGAATTAAACACCAGTATAAAGGCAGTGGCTTATCAATTCCATTTGGTGTCAGAAGTGACAAATATGTGTAATATGTTCTTTATGTCGATATTGTGACATCAGTAATAGAGTTTGAGCTATATGATGGCATGTGAATTGTGAAAATATTCAAGACGATTTGAATTATATAGAGTATTCACTTGGATTCTTGAACTAAGAAGATCACGTATTGGGGAACGAAGTTGTTCTTTTGGATATGTGTATTCCATTTGGTGTTAGAAGTGACAAATATGTGTAATGTGTTCTTTATGTCGATATTGCGACATCAGTTATAGATTTTAAGCTATACGATGCATGTGAGTTGTGAAGAAATTCAAGACGATTTGAATTATATAGAGTATTCACTTGGATTCTTGAACTAAGAAGATCACGTATTGAGGAATGAAGTTGTTCTTTTGGATATGTGTAATACCCTGTATTTTCAGATGTATATATATACTCTTTTACTTTTCTAGCCTTTGGTGAGTTTGTGATCCCAATCAATTGCCATATTCCTAATCGATTACTATCCCAATTGATTGCCCTTATCCCAAACGATTGCCTTGCTACCAACCTGAATCCATGACATGGCCCATACCAATCAATTGGCACCGGATCCCAATCGATTGACAATGGCAGAACTTGGTCTTGAAGTTTAGTTTATGCGGTTGTGATTCATTCCCCTTTACTATATATAGCCCTCCCCTTATACTTATATATGTTTGTTTGTGTATGTGTTTGGGAGAGAGAGGGAGAGATATACTCTCATATATATATAACTATATATGTGTATGTGTGTATATATGTATACACCCTTGGGTTAGAGAGAGGAGAAGGTGAAGGAAAAGAAGAAGAAGAATTACCAGAAGAAGAGAAGGGAAGAGCAGAGAGAAGGAGAGAGAGAGAGAGAGAATCCATAGCTGCCATCGTCGTCAGGCTCGGGACGCAATTGCCGGAACGCCAGGATAAGGTGAGTTTCATTAACTCACTCAAAGGATTGATTTTTTAGGATGTTTATGTGGGTTTAATAACGTATATGAGAAGAAAAGGAACCCCCAACTTTTTTATAATAAAACCAACGATTTTTAAGGAAGAAGTCAGAGTCCAATCGATTACCATTGGATCCAATCGATTGGATTTATTCCCAATCAATTGCTATGGGTTCCAATCGATTGCTATGCTAATCGATTGGCATTTTGTCCAATCGATTGGGTAAGAACATAATATGGTTTTTATGTTGTTGTATGTTATGAGTTAGTTATGATATACCTGAGTTGTTAGTAGTTAAATAATACTAATATAGTATATTGTGATAGTTGGATATCAGAATAATCAACACGATGTTATGTTATCTATGTTTTATTAACTGTTGATATTAAATAAACTATTTAACTGCCATATGTTATTACTATCGAACTGCCAAAACATGATTGTGTGTTAATAACCATTTAAAGAGTAGAACTGATGAATACAGAGCATGTAATAGTCCTGCTATCTAGAGTAATACATTTCACAACATGTGGTCAGCATGAATAGGATAGTGGTATGAGTAGGAGATAAGAGGAAATGACGAGAATTTGGATGTGAGCTTCAATGTGGAATATGATATATGTGTACTTTGGATCCATGGGATTAACAGCTGACGAGTCGGGTAGACGTCGAATGGTTAGAGTTCCTAGTTCGCCTCTCACTGTTGAAGACGTCCAGTGATGCGTATGCACTGTTGAAGACATTCAGTGTACCGTTGACGATTACGTCTGGCTAGTGCCCTAATGTATACTCACCGTATAGACAACCAGTGAGGACATACACATCATAGAAGACGTCCGATGTGTCATTTCCATCATTTACAGATAGGTGGTGCTGTGTAGATGACCGATAACCCTATCAAGATATCGTGGGACCTACTGCCTAGTTAGGTGATTTCAATTGGTATTATGGTATCGACGTATGGATATCAGAATTATATTATTGTATCGACGTATGGATACAGATTGGTATTGTTGTATCGACGAATAGATACGGAAATGGATATGATATGAGAATGGTTAGTAAAATGATTGTTCAATCAGGGATTCAGTGTCCCGGCATGAAGATAGATGCATGGGATGGATGCATGGGTTGCATACATGGATTTAGTGAATATGTGATGAGATATTATACCATGATGGTTATTGATCAGGAGAGAACAAATCTTAATTATACGCCTTAACGCGCATTTTTTAGTACTTTTTATCTTGTTTTTGTGTATTTGTACTTCGTTTTCTATTTTCTAACAGGTTTTTGGAAGAAAACACATATTCCAGTCTAAATAGGGTGAAAAAGCAGAAGAAAAGAAGCTGAAAAAGGTATCTCACACAGCGGCCCACTAGCACGACCCACCATCGCGCTCGCACTCGCGCGGCCCGCTCACGCGACCTGTGTAAAAATCAAAATTGCGTATTTTACTATACTGAAGACTCCAGTGCAAACGAAACTGCCAAATTACTTCAAGACTGTAAAATATAGCAGTTTTAGTGCATTTCGGGTTAGGAAAGCTTCCAAAACTTGTTCCAAACTCTATATATATATCCTATTTTAAATCAATTTTAGGGAGACTATATTATACACATACATACAGCCATATACAACAATATACACAGCCATTGAAGTAAGGAAAGCAAGGAGAAGAAAAGGAAGACCAAGGATTCCCATGGCCTCCTCCATCAACCTCTTGTCGTTCATCAATTCCATGGCCAACTAAACCTAGATCTAGGGTTTCAATGAAACCCTAGCCAAGTAATAGGGAGTTATTTATGTTTTTATTTTAGTTTTATTATGTATGGATGATGATTACATGTTTAGAGGATTTTTTATAATAAATCATGCTTCTATTGATTAAATCATTACTTTCAAAATCTATTCTTTTCTTAGATCTATTTTGACTATGATGTGCTCAATGGTCTATATTTGTTGTGCTTGTATAGATTATTTATATGTAATGGTTTTTAATTGAATTGTGCTATCACGTATCTGAATAGTCCATGCCTAGGTTAGACAGATTATGCCACAACCCTAGTTTAGTGTGGGATAATTCGTGCTAATCGAAGACGGATTATGTTGGTGCTTGAACCATGGTTATTTTCTTGACGGAGGAATTGGGCTTGTAGCTACAATTCTCCATTATCATCCAACTTAATAAACTAATTGAATTCATAAATACCCTTATTATGAAGCTAGTGGTGGATTTACACTCTTAGGTTCCCTAAACATATTTATAAAAATAATTTTAAATCACTTTCATAGTTTAGATTTATTTTCATTAGTCTTCTTAGTTTAATTAAAATTCAAATCAACTTCCGTTTTCATAATTAATTAGATTTAGGTTTTAAAATGAAAAGCTGTAGTAATTCAATCTCTATGGGTTCGACCTTTACTTTCACTACTACAAATTTCTAGAAAAGTAAAGTACACTTTTTATATCTTGATATTGACAACATCAATTTTCGGCGCCGTTGCCGGGGATTGCAAATTACTACCTTTTGTTTTAGAATATTAGTTTAGTCAATTCGTAAATATTAGATTAGGTTTTCTTTTTCTTATTTTCCATTTTGTTTTAAGTTACTAACTTCTCTTTTTGTTTTGTAGTTTCACAAGTAATCAAATTCTAGCGTGTTAGAGTAGAAAAGCTTAGCACATCAAAGGAGCTTATGCGGAAAAAAAAAATTTAAGAAATAAATAAAATTCAAGTAAATTGCTTCCTTTAAAAGTCACTTCAAACCACTATAAGTCAGGGTGCTGAGACGCACTATTTGCATTAGTTTAGGAGTGAATTGCACTGCATTAACTAGGAAACCCAGGGCGCTGGGCTTTGATGTGGTCATTGTATTACAGGATAATATTCATGCATCATAGTAGTTGTGTGCTGGTTGTCCTATTTACGTGATTGCTTTGTGTTTCTGTTTGAGTCAGTTTTTATTTTAGCGTCTATTTTCTTTTAGTTCATGTTTGGTACACGTTCAAGTAAACCTGAATTATATTTTCTTGATCCTGAACTTGAACGCACTCTAAGAGTTAATAAGTCTTCAAACTTAACTTCTAGAGCTAGGTTGATAATAGACGACGAATTGACGCTGAAACCATCGTCTTTATTTGAGTCCGAAATACGTAGTACCCTTAAAAGACTAAAGAAACCACACGGCATTAACATAGAACCTATTCCAATGGCCGACATTGGAAATAACGGTAATAACCAGAATAACGGTAATAATATGAATAACCCTAATATACCTCCACCTCATCCGCTTAAAGATTATTTTATTCCTACGACTTACACGCCTCAAGCAGGTATCAAATTATCGGAGGCAACGGCATCTCACTTTGAGATAAAGTCGTCTACCATCTCGCTACTTCCTTCTTTCTATGGCCGTATAAATGAAGATCCTTATCAGCACTTAGGAGATTTCCAAGACATTTGCTCTACTTTAAAAATCCAAAATTTCACTGATGATGAATTAAAATTGTGGCTCTTTCCATTCTCTTTAAAAGACAAAACTAAGTATTGGCTCCAATCTCTTGAGCCAAACACAATTAGAACTTGGGAAGCCTTACACACTGCATTTTTACAAAAGTTTTTCCCTTATATGCGTACAAATCAAATAAGAAAATCCATAACAAACTTTGTAATGCAAGATGGGAAAACGCTTTATAATACATGGGAGAAATTTAAAGAATTATTACGCTCTTGCCCACATCATCAAGCTCCTAAGTGGCAACTATTACAGGTTTTCTACGAGGGACTTATTCCCTCTGTCCGTAATACCGTCGATGTTGTTTGTGAGGGTATCTTCCTACGCAAAAGCGCCGACGAGGCCTGGAAAATTTTTGAAATGTTAAGCGAGAACTCGATGCATCAAGTCGTGTCGGTACGTTCTAAGGGATATCTTCCGCAACCCAAACATGAGGTGATGTTTGAGTCAAGTCATTCAATTGAATTTCAAGAACTATCTAAAAACCTTGAACGACTCTTAACAATGAACCAAACAACAGCCCCACCCCCTCATGGAATTTGTCAAATATATTCTGATCTGTCACATTCTATACTTACATGTCCATTGGCGTCTCAATTTTTGGAATTCATGGAGCAACTCATTAACTCTATTCAACTATTCCCACGAAATAATTCTAATTCTAGTACTAATAATCCGAACGCACCATGGCAAAGACACCCTAACTTTTCATTGAGAAATAATAACAATAATAATGAGACGACAAATTTCCCTAACCCTAACATTATCAATATACACAACCTAACCCTCTACCTCCTCCACCTCCACGTAATAATGCATTTGAGGAGAAGGTGTTGGCCTTACTTGAAAGTTTTGGTCCGGTGATCCAATTAGTACACTCTCATACGCAGTCCATTCCGAAGCTGGAGTCCCAAGTGGGACAAATAGCTAACACGCTAAATCGTTTAATTGAGAGTAAGTTGCCAAGTCAACCTACTCCGAAGCCTAAGGGACAATACGAGGTGAGTGGTACGAGTGCACAAGTAAACGCCGTCTCAACTAGGATGATGACACATGAGGAAGAGGTGATAGAAATTCCGAAAAAGAATGTGAACAATATGAATATTAACTCTAATAAAGAGAGGGGTGAGCACGTGAGCCTAAATAGAAAAGAAAACGTAACAACCCCAACGACTTATATTCCAAAACTACCTTTCCCACCAAATGTTGACGAACCATCAAATTTTCCAAAGAAAACTTCAAAAACTGAAGATATACTCGAGATATTCAAACAAGCTAAAATAAATATCCCATTCCTCGATGCGATTAAACAAATTTCCGCTTATGCTAAATGCCTTAAAGACCTATGTACTCAAAAATGCAAATTGCATAGTCATACTCCGAAAAAGTTCTTTCTCACTAAAAAAGTAAGTTCTATTTTTCAACATACGCCTCCAAAGTATAAGGATCCCGATACACCAACAATCTCATGTATCATAGGTGACACTGTCAGTCATCGGGCTCTCCTTGACTTAGGAGCAAGTGTTAATCTTTTACCCTACTACGTTTACAAACAACTAGGTCTAGGTGAACTGAAACCCACGGCCGCTACTATACAATTAGCGGATCGTTCTGTCAAAATACCTAGAGGAATCGTCGAAGACGTTTTGGTTAAAGTAGATCAATGTTTTTATCCTGTTGACTTTATGGTCCTTGACACCGAACCTGTGCTAGACGCTAGAAAATACACCCCTGTCATTCTTGGTCGTCCATTCTTAGCCACTGCTAATGCGTGTGTCAACTGTCAAACAGGGGTGATGAAAGTGTCGTTCGAAAACATGAATCTAAAATTAAACATTTTTAATGTTGTTGATCAACCTTCCAAAGACGATGATTATCAATATGTGGAAGGTAGTGAGATTAGAAGAATAATTGAACCTACTAAAGAATTGAAAATGAGTTAGGAGAATAATATAGTAAGTAATGAGCAGACGAATTTGAATAATACGGATCCTAATGACGAATTTACTCAAAAGGTGATTAATCGATTTGTACACGATAAAGGTGAACCGTTGAATGAATTAACTCATAATGACATGCTTTCGGCTTTCCACCGAAATCTCCCTAATACCTTCAAGGATTCACAGTCCGAGTTACGGGCTCCATAAATCTTGAGCTAGACAGGTCTAGCTGAAGGCGTAAAAGACAGCGCTTCTTGGGAGGCAACCCAAGCTTTATTTCGTCTGTTTCTCTTATTTTTAAATATTTTTGGGTCATTTTGGTCAGTTATTTTTATTTTTTCTGTTTATTCTGTTAGGTCTCTTTTTAGATTAAGTTCTTCTTCGTTTCGATTATTCTATTTGTTTTATTTCCGTTAGGTTTTTTTTTCTTATAGTTTAACCTTTATTAAAAAAAAAATAATAATAGAATAAAAAATAAAAATATATATAACCAAAAAAATTAAAAATAAAAAATAATAATAATAATAATAAGAATATCTGTATATTTCTATTAGCTACTATTGTTTTTGTTGTTTACTTTCTTTTGTCAAGTATTTCCAGGTGATTAGTAGCTTTTATGGAGCCATTGAATTTTATCGTCATATTTATACATTCACCTGTTTGTGATTGTCGAGATCGAGGTAATATCATTCCTTCCTTACGTCCTTTCATTTCTTTCGCTTTATTGTTTCATTGGGGATAATGAAAGGTTTAGGTTTGGGGGTATGCATGCACTCACATGCACATTATTATTATTATTATTATTCTTATGCACCAATTTTTCAAAAAATTTTGATATTTGTGCTTAAATAAACGATGTTGCCGACGTTTTTGCAATCTTAATTTGATACTTCTTGTTTTATAATTTTGATTGTTATAGAATGGAAAACATAAGAATATGTGATTAAATATTTGCTGAAGTTATGATGCGACGTTCTAGGTTATGTATTGTTTGAATCGTAGTTTTATATCATAGATTTGCACACAAACCTATGCACTGCACGTAGTCGCTTGAATACATGTTTGATGTGAACTATAATATGATTTGGATTTCTGGATAACACATGGTGGAGACTTAACTCGGTGAGCTTTTGAACCTATCTTTTCTTTTTAGAGGGTTATAAATACACTTTGTGTTTGTCGAATTTCATTGAAATAGCGCATTAACTCGTTGTTTAGTCTCATTATTCTTGTTTTGGTTTATAATAAAGTTAAAATATTTGCTACCATGCTAAATAATCTTCCATCATAAACGTTGAAGAACCATATGACCATAGGAAATGATGGTAGACCATCTTTGTTTACTACCGACCGAAAAATGATAAAATTTCCTTAGTTCTCCCCTTTGAGCCATTAAAGTGCCTCTTTTTCTTTAATCACCATTACCCTTTTTTTTGCTCCAACTTGGCCAATTTGGAGTTTACCACTGAAAGATTGATCAACTTTTAGTGGTGATAAGGCGATGTGTCGATTGAGAAGAAGAAGAAAACAAGATGATGTTTGGGGTAGTTGCCTTGGTATTTAATGAATATTCATTTCAAAAGCAACGAAAAGAAAAATAAAGAAGGAAGAGAATGGAAGGTTGAAAAAAAAAAAGAAAAAAGAAAATGAAAGAAAAGAAATACAAGGAATATGAAAAAGAATAGAATGAAAAGATGAAAGTGGTAGAAGAGATTAATGAAAGAAATCGAGCATGCCTTACAACGCCATTCTGAAGATTACCTAACTAATTCTTTCTATCCTTTTTCAATGCCCGAGCCACGTTATAACCTTTAAAAAGTCCTATTTGATCCTAGAAAACATGGTTTGAATATGTAAACGATGGGAGAGGGATTAAAACATGGTAACGATTAATTTTTCTTGATTGTTGGTGTCCTATCCATGAGACTATTGTTCCTTTGTGTCATGCATCTTTTACAAGTCATATGTTAGCATTTCTTGTTTTGAAAACATATTTCCTTTGCTCCCATATATTAGAGAAATTACACTTGTTTTCTGAGTGTTTCATTTTAGAGTGTAATTAACATTGTGAGATTCGTAGTCGAAGCATAGTTGGATGGTAATCTGAATTTTATTCCAAGTTCATGACATACGCGTGTTCATTTGACTACCATATCACACACGTGCAATTTTATGAGAAACTCTATTGATTTATACGATGCATGTGCTTGGGATTCTTTTTTTCATGATTTAGGTGGGTGTTTGATTCTGTTTCTTCTTTTTCGTTATTCTATTTCAAATCATTGTTTTATAATAAGGAGTATCGAATGTTGTTTTTCGTTTTAATAAAACTTTTCTTTACAAGTTAATAAAGATGGTTGTGGGTGACTTGTTGACGAGAACCCTCACGAGACTTTACTCATCCGACTGGGGACACCTAGAGGTTTAAAAGGCTTGTTGCATGCGCTAAATTCAATCGCAATCCATGCGACAATGGAGTAGCATTTTATTAGTAGTTTAGTTTTATTTTTAGTTTTGCTCGAGGACTAGCAAAATGTAGGTTTGGGGGTGTGATCGGGAGAGAACAAATCCTAATTATACACCTTAACGCGCATTTATTGGTACTTTTTATCCTGTTTTGTGTATTTTTACTTCGTTTTCTATTTTCTGACAGATTTTGGAAGAAAACAAGTATTCCAGGATAAATAGGGTGAAAAAGCTGAAGAAAAGAAGCTAAAAAAGGCATCTCGCGCGCGCGGCCCGCTCGCGCGACAGACCAGAACTTTGCTCGTGCGACCCGCGTGCGACCTCTCATCATCGCGCTCGTGCAACCTGTGTAAAAATCAAAGTTGTGTATTTTACTATACTGAAAACTCCTATGCAAACAAAACTACCAAATTACGTCCAAACTGTAAAATATAGCAGTTTTAGTGCATTTCGGGTTAGGAAAGCTTTCAAAACTTGTTCCAAACTCTATATATATCCTATTGTAAATCAATTTTAGGGAGACTATATTATACACATACATACAGCCATATACAATAATATACACAGCCATTGAAGAGAGGAAAGCAAGGAGAAGAAGAAGAAGACCAAGGATTCCCATGGCCTCCTCCATCAACCTCTTGTCGTTCATCAATTCCATGGCCAACTAAACCTAGATCTAGGGTTTCAATGAAACCTTAGCCAAGTAATAGGGAGTTATTTATGTTTTTATTTTAGTTTTATTATATATGAATGATGATTACATGTTTAGAGGATTTTTTATAATAAATCGTGCTTCTATTAATTAAATCATTACTTTCAAAATCTATTCTTGTCTTAGATCTATTTTGACTGTGATGTGCCCAATGGTCTATATTTGCTGTGCTTATCTAGATTATTTATATATAATGGTACTTAATTAAATTGTGCTATCAAGTATCTGAATAGTCCATGCCTAGGTTAGACGGATTATGCCACAACCCTAGTTTAGTGTGGGATAATTCGTACTAATCGAAGATGGATTATGTTGGTGCTTGAACCATGGTTATTTTTTTTACGGAGGAATTGGGCTTGTAGTTACAATTCTCCATTATCATCCAACTTAATAAGCTAATTGAATTCATAAATACCCTTATTATGAAGTTAGTGGTGGATTTGCAATCCTAGGTTCCCTTAACATATTTATAAAAACAATTTTAAATCACTTTCATAGTTTAGATTTATTTTCATTAGTCTTATTAGTTTAATTAAAATTCAAATCAACTTCTGTTTTCATAATTAATTAGATTTAAGTTTTAAAATTAAAAGTTGTAGTAATTCAATCTCTGTGGGTTCGACCTTTACTTTCACTACTACAAATTTTTAGAAAAGTAAAGTACACTTTTTATATCTTGATATTGACAACATCAATTATCATTGTCATTACTTAATATGTTTCCTGCTATCATTGAATTCATGTATAGTTTAATGAGACCTCTGCTATGTCCGTGAGAGACATCATTGATAAGAGATTAACTGCATTTTAAGTTGTTGAACAATAATGGGTGAGGAGTGTGCTTTATGTACTCACTCAGCTTTGTATTCAAAGCCGGTGGCGTTTATGCCCTGTACATTCCTATGTCTAGAGCTTTGCAGGTCTTGAAGACGGAAGACTGATGTTCCGCCAGACTTGGAGCTGAAGACTTAAAGACGAAGACATGCTGCTTTGTAATAGTTAGTTTGTATATCTGTTATACTACTGTTATTATTTGTTATAGGCCTTAGATTGTAAGTCAACTATTGTAATAGATTTAGTAGACTTTTATAATTGGTACTTGGGCATATCTTGCTTCCAAACCTTTTATATTTCCGCTGTAGCCTCTGATTATTTTAATAAGATATGTTCTATGAATAGTATCCTCCCTATCATTGTGTTTATTGGCTTGAGTACATGACAATGTGATTATTCACTATTCACGAACCTATGAGACCAAAAAGGAACTTGTTTTCTCCACTTTTGCTTCTCTGGGGTGTGACAGGATTTTCCTAGGTTTCAGTTGTTAACTGCTTGTCTTTGGTATTAGAACCTGAGTTCTAAGTTATTAATGATAGCATGAGGATTAGCTGAGATGAATAGAATTGTTATCTTGTCACGTAGACAAGAAGTTAGTATAATCCACCTTAAGATGATTCTTTGGAGAGTAGCAGTTGTTGGACCAATAAGAAATAGTTAGAGATGTTGATAGCTGAGTTCACAGAGAACAATACATTAAGAATTAGTTGTGGTTACAGAGATCATAAGTGTAGAGCTGTTGGATTTTAGAGACTGACGAATCCCTGAGGGATCTTAGAACAGTCAGTATGACCTAGAAGTAGGAAGAGGTTCTAGATAAGATTATCTTGTTACCTTGAGCCACATATTAACTGAGTGATCTCACATGTTAGTTGAGCAGTACTTGTAGCCTGGAACTAGAGAACAGAAATAGAATGTTTAGATTTGACGTTATGCATAGAACCTATAGTTTCGTATCCTTTACCTTGAGCATAGATACATTTAAGAATACCTGGTAGGTAGACTGGCCATCGTGGTTAATATTATTATTTATGTGAGATATTCGTATTGCTTGGTGTGATCGTATTATATAGTTGTATTATATATTTACCACATGTTCTTGCTTGAGTTGTAAGATATAATACATCTGACCGAATAGTTTTTCATTTGTAGGTAGCGACACTAAACACTACCAGCATTCGTTATGGTTAGAACGACTCAAGGAAACCTAGGCCAGCTGAATGGAGTACCTAATATAGTACCTCCTGAGATAGATCCAACAGGAATAGTCAGAGTTTTCATCCGTAGCATGGAACAAGTTATCAATTGTGCAGATTGTGTCATCGACAATGAAGCACCAGTACGTAAAACGAGAGTCAAGCTGCTAAAGAAATTTTGTGCTCTTCAACCAGGAACCTTTGCCAGATTAATTAGAGCATGGCAAGCTGAGCAATGGACTCGCCATATAGAATTGATATTTGAGACACTTGAATGTACTGACACTGAGAAAAGACATTGGTAGTATTTCAACTGACATTCTCAATAGCAGATTGGTGGGACGCAGTGAAAGCTAAGATAGGTGAAGAAGCTATAGGAAGAATGACTTGGGAATCATTCAAGACTCGATTTCTAGAAAAGTACTTTCTAGAATCCGAGAAGAACAAAAGGGAAATGGAGTTCATACAATTAGTCCAAGATAGTATGACAATACAAGAATATACAACTCAACTCGAGAGACTATAATGATTTGCATTGCATATGATCGACACACCAAGAAGGAAGATCAAAAGATATCATCAGGGATTAGTTCTGCATATTCGTCATATGACTACAGGACATTTAGACCAATCTTTCAAAGCCTTGGTAGAAATGGAAACAAAACTAGAAGACGACACTCAGATTAGTAAAGGACAATACTTTGATCAAACACTTCAAGAAAATAACCAGTTTCTCTTAACGGATCAGAGAAGAAGAGATAGTCAGGTTGTGTTGGAAACTAACCAAGTTTAATGAGGAAACACAAAGAGAAGTAACATAGACAACCACCAGAAGCGTAAGAGATTGAGAAATGACAAGAAAGAATCAAAACCAGTGGCGACTCCAACACAGCACATAGAACGAGATATCTACTACAATTATGGAGTACTAGGACACCATTCCCAAGATTATAGAGCATTAAGGAAATCTAATAGACGAGAGTATAGTGTTTTAATTGTAATAAAGTTGGTCATCTCCGTAAGTTTTGTCCAGAACTAGAGACACAGCACAATGCTCCATCGTAAGAAGTATCACAAGGGTAGACTCGTCGAACAAGTAATTGGTCTCGACTTAGACAAGGACGATAGATAGAAGGTACAACCCTTAGCACCTACATTTTGTATTACATATGATCCCGATATTTCAGGAAGTTGGGATTCTTTCGATTTGATTGTAAGAGGATTATCCTACAGCGTAAATTATAGATACCTGAGCAATTCACTTAATAGTGGTCGATAGTCGTTTATGATAGTAGTTATCCAAGAATAGACATAACATCAATTGCATCCCCATATGACTTCTTTGCATCCCTATAAGACATTAATTCAATCCCTATCTAATGTCATTTGCCTCTGTACATGGAAGACTACGCCAACCATTGGTATATTGGATAAAAATGAGGAATCTCAATTTTCTTGAGAAGCGGCCTTGACAGGAGAGGACGAAGTAGAAGATTACAAGTATACAAGAAGAGATATGAGTAACGCAGAGACAACACCAGAATTACAAAGAGTACCATAGAAGGATGCTTTTCAACATCGATCACCTATTGCTTTCATGTAGTCGAGACGTTATATAGTAGAACGATGCACGATATTAGTATCTAGCCCTACCTAACCTATTTGATTAGTATGTGGAAGTAAAATGAGTATTCAACAGATTGTATGACCTTGAGAGATGATTATATCAATAGTACGTCAAAATTTGGAGACGTGAGGAAGTTTAAATCACCAACTGCGATGCCAAAGTCACAACACTTTCCAATCAACATACTGAAGGATAACAATAATATGGGAATTAACAAGGACGTCGTGTACAACAAGAGACTGACTAAGGACACTAATAATCATAACAAGGAGTCCAGAGATAAGAGACAGTCAAATAATGTTGTAGTACAGACATCGTCAGCACGGCTCAAAGCATCATTAAAGACGGGAGTAGACGACAATGCTTCGCTATGACTTAGATGAGATTAGAACACTTGATCGGTAGAATCCTCACACCGTAGAGTTTGACCCGAGGAAGGAACATTGTGTGTTTGGGGACTAGCTGTTTCAGATGTTGATAAGATGATTAGATTATGCTACCTAGAACCTTTTCCCGAAGTTTGACGTACGAATTTCGTACAGTTAAAACCTGAGATTGATAGCTGTCACCCTAGTACTTACAGATCGTTGATTGTCTTTGTATCACATATTAGAACTTAACTAGTTGGCTGCTAATGTAATCGTTTATGTAAAATGAGGACTTGAGCACTTAAATGGTTTTCTTTTTGTTTTAGGACTACTGCTTCAAATTTTGAGGATGAAATCTTTTGATAAGTGGTGGATAATGTAATACCCTATATTTTCAAATGTATATATATACTCCTTTACTTTCCTAGCCTTTGGTGAGTTTGTGACCCCAATCGATTTCCATATTCCCAATCGATTGACCTTATCCCAATCGATTACCTTGTTGCCGACATGAATCCATGATGTGGCCCATACCAATCGATTGGCACCTGATCCCAATCGATTGGAAATTGCAGAACTTGGTCTTCAAGTTTAGTTTGTGCGGTTGTGATTCATTCCCCTCCCCTATATATACCCATCCCCTTATACTTATATATTTTTGTTTGGGAGAGAGAGGGAGAGATATACTCTCATACATATATATAACCGTGTGTATGTGAATATGTATGCACCCTCAGGTTAGAGAGAGGAAAAGGAGAAGAAGAAGAAGAACCAGAAGAAGAGAAGGGGAGAGCAGAGAGAGAGAGAGAGAATCCATAGCCGCCATCGTCGTTGAGCTCGGGACGTTGTCGCCGAAATGCCGGGACAAAGTGAGTTTCATTAACTCACTCAAAGGATTGATTTTTGGGATGTTTATGTGGGTTTAATAACGTAAATGAGAAGAAAACGAACCCCCAACATTTTTATAATAAAACCAACAATTTCTAAGGAAGAAGACAGAGTTCAATCGATTGCCATTGGATTCAATCGATTGGATTTATTCCCAATCGATTGCCATGGGTTCCAATCTATTGTTATGCCAATCGATTGGCATTTTGTCCAATCGATTGGGTTAGAACAGAATATGGTTTTTATATTGTTGTATGTTATGAGTTAGTTATGATATACCTGAGTTGTTAGTAGTTGAACAATACTAATATAGTATATTGTGATAGTTGGATATCAGAATAATCAACATGATATTATGTTAGCTATGTTTTATTAACTATTGATATTAGATCAACTATTTAATTGCCATATGTTATTACTATCGAACTGTATAGTAGACAAAACACGATTGCATGTTAATAACCATATAAAGAGTAGAATTGATGAATACAGAGCATGTGATAGTCCTGCTATCTAGAGTAATACATTTCACGACATGTGGTCAGCATGCATGGGATAGTGGTATGAGTAGGAGATAAGAGGACATGATTTAAATTGGGATATGAGCTTCAATGTGGAATATGAGATATGTATACTTTGGATCCATGGGATCAACGGTTGATGATTTAGGTAGACGTGGGATGGTTAGAGTTCCTAGAGCACCTCTCGCTGTTGAAGACATCCAGTGATGCGTATGCACTGTTGATGTCACGACCCATCCTGCTAACGTGCGGAAACAGGACATGTGGCACGCCATCAAGGCTTATCCAACCATTAAACTACTATACGCAGCAGAAAAGAACATTAAAATAACCTTAAGTATATAAAACTTTTGGGAATGATACCTTCCGAGTTCTAAAATCCGTATAAAATTGAAAACGGAATTGTATTTCAAAACGAATGATTTTATGTTGAAAGGGGCCCTAAAGGTATCCTAAGAACCAATCAAAACATTTAAATTATTTCCGAAAGTGGTAGAAAAAGATTTCTGGCAAGGGGTATTTCAACCAGTCGAATGACCCCCTTCGACCGGTCAAATGACCCTTTAGCAGAATCCTGCACAAAGCTATAGAATTTGCTTAAGACATCAAACAACATCTACCAATTCTACTACTCCAATCACACTTACATTAATCCAAACGTTACAAGCTATAACAAACTTTCAAAAACAAAGTTTAATCTTACTAATCCATGAAAAAAAACAATAGCGGAACAAGCTAGGCTTGTTTGGCTTTATTCACAAAACTCTAGCCACAGTCCTTCAAAATCCGAATTTAACAAGTTAAGTTTACAAAACACGAACTTACGAGTTCGGACGAATTCAAAACTAATTATAAGAGTTTAATTACATATTACAATATTTCCAAAATCCTTCCAAGGTTTCCAATTCAAACAAAAACGTGGTTCTAGCTCCACAATTTTAGTATTACAATATATGGAAAGGAAACTAAAACAGGAACAAAGGTAATCCCCGGCATTCCCACGGCCTCACTCTTCACGCTTCTTCTTGCCTTTCTTTATACCTGCAATGGAGATTTGGAGTAAATCTCCATTGCTCAGCTATATGTTGAGTGCACAATTTTTAACATATGCATATATGATAAATCATGCTTTAACATCATATATCATATCAAATAGTCTCTAGGAAGAAAAATACGCATTCATCCGGTAGCGGTAATTCCAAGCCTTAAACCGCGATGTCAATGGCTAGTCCAAGCCTACAAACATTACATCCCCAAGTGCCCTGGCAAGTCCAAGCCTTAAACAATTCACAATAGTCGTCGCTTCTAAAATTCTCAAACATCGAGAAGCTTACTCCGGCATGAATTTGTATAAGTCCCCCCTTTGACCCACATAGACAACTCAGCATGCTCGCGTAAATTTAGACATGCTTTTCACATTTAATCGTGTGCTTAAGTAACGGGCCTAAGATTACCACATAAATTTTTCCCGAATCACAATTTCGTCGTCGAAATATAAAACATGTATTTCACCTATATAACATAGGCTAGAAATTCATACCTCGAGCTATCATTGTATAACTTTGAGGGAACGACTAGAAGCCCGACTAAACGCCGAATCTCTGATCCTACGCAAAACCTACGAGTTTACACGCATTTTCCCTAAATTTCTAGAATTAGAATTTTATAAAAAGTTAGCTAAACATGGCCTAATAGGTATCAAAACGTAGCCCTTACCTTGGGGAGTTCAAATATGAAGTTTGGTTGAAAATAGACGGACGAGAGGTTGCCGATCGTCGTCGCAAATCCCATGGCAACCATCTCCCTTTTCTCTCTCCTCTCTAACAATATTTTGTAATGCTTGGAACAAATGAAAATTCATCCCCTCCTATTTATAGGAAAACTTTACAGAAATCATGTTTACTACCCTGCGAGTTATCAGAACTTCCAATTAACTCCTAAAACATCGTGCACGTCCATTTTATGCCTTTATGAGTGAAAAATATAAATTACAAAAGTTTTTAACTAAGTCTCGTTTGGGTCCCAAATTACGTCCCAAAACTAAATTATGTGGAATTTCTACACAACCTACCTTTTTTTATAGCGTGACACTCATGTTCTCACCATAGTTCTCAAAATGATATCTAACAATATCAAAATTACCAGAAATTATACTACACAGGTATAATTTACTATTCATAAAATACCAGATAAGTCAAATAACATTTAAATCACATATATGTCATTTAGCTATGCCAATGCTACATGATTTCCATATTCCCGTGTCCTCGCTTGACACCTTCCGTTGACTCATGGTTAACCTCATCCACAATTATTAAACCACATTTATAATTCCATTTAAAACATCTATGCCTTTAAAATAAAAGATTTTTTGGGATGGGTGTGACAACTCTCCCCTCCAAAAAGGAAGTTTGTCCCCAAACTTATACCATCTCATCTCATCAAGTTACAAGACTTCTCACAAGTATTCCAACGTTTGCCTCATCACAAACTACACATCTCCCCCAAGATATTACAATCTCATGAGGAAAATAAATCCTCAGGCTTCGAAGGAAAATAAATCCTCAGATTCCTCATCTCAAACCGATTGAAGATTCAAACTGTATTCTAGTAATACATCGAAGCACCACGATAAGGATATGAATACCTGAGTAGATCACACTCAATAGTCGAACCTGACATACAATCTCCTCGCGACGTCGCAACGTCAACTCACATATACTTTCATTGTACTTGTCACATATCATTGCCAAAACCCAAAGGTCTTATCACAATACCCAAAATAAAAGAAATAACGCATCTCACTTTCACCCATATTTCTTTTCGACTAAAAGTCATTTTCAATACATACCCATTGGTTAACAACCATTCACAATTCTTCATCTCGAAGTGAACCAAAACTGAGTACTATCATACTTACATATTCTGTCGATAAGTCAACGCCTCAACTAACTATTTCATATACTATGGATTCAATCCCTTATCCTGTTAATCGCAAAATACTTGTCAAATGACACACATTTTCAAATATCTCTCATTTCTTATCAAATTCAAATCTTTCTTTCCTAAGGAATTCATATAACGTAACATCAGTTTGCATAACCATCAACTTGTTAGTAGCAAATCGCACTAGTACTCTCTCTCTGTCTCTAACAATGGTCATCATTCCATTTTGGTTTAAATAACCTCGTATTTTACTTTTAATCATATATGCCTCGTAAGATACTATCTAGATTCCTAACTGCCAATTTCATATCATTCTACCTCTTCAAACCCACCTGATGTCTTGAATGGTTAACACACTTGCCCCTTTATCTCTCACTTTTATACTCAAACTACTGTCGATTAACGTAGGAGATTTCACTTTATACTTTCAATTTAAAACTTTTAACAAAGTCAAATACATATTCCCCCTTTTGTTTTTAAACAAATTTTTTTAAAATTGTGCATAATACTTTCACAACATAATTTCCCCAATATCCGTCACAACAAGTAACATTGTTAACCCAATTTAACTTAGTCAATCATACACCTACCACAGAGCTCATCAAAACATATTCCCATGCTTAGCACATATCTTGTTTCTGTCTTAAACCCTTGACCATTCACAATCCATTCTACTCACATAGTGTACACACACCCTGAGTCAGTTACTTCTCTGTCATAGATCTCAATTGTAATGTAATCCTTTCTCATCTTATATATATATATATATATCCTACTTGTATGCTATCCTTTAGTTTATCACTCTATGTAGGTCCTCTACCCTTTTACGTAGTTATATGACTCCATAAGTCTCTGGCATTTTTTTACCTTTACACAAGTCCATACCAATCATTCCCTTATATCTCCACCCTTATTGAGTTTCTGACAACCCTTTACACTGAACATATACTCTTTGTATAACATCTCAAGGCTTCATACCACATTTAACAATATAATATTTTACAATTCTAGTCAGCTTGACTCAACTCCAATTCAGATTCTTCAATCCTTTATCTTTGCTATTTGGATCTCAAATTCGTTGTTCTCAAAAAATATGTTGCTCAAGTATTCATACTATTCCTGTAAACATCTGAAGACAACTCAGTAATTTGATCTTCCTAATCAAGTACTATAGTCTCACTGTGTTCAATAAATTCCCTATCAACTTCTAATTTACATACCTTTTGTGATAATACCCAAGGTCTTATTCTCACTCTGGCTACTAATGTCAACCGATTCATAACTGTTGTCTTTCCAGTGTTTCATACTTTACAGATCTCATTAAGCCCTGATTATTCAAAACTCTAACTCATTCATTACCTCGAGTTATTCCAATTCTTAAATCGAAACTGAGTCCCCTTTGGAACAATATGCATGATAACTCCCTTAATGTCTTAGCTTCCAATTACCAAATCCAAGTGCATAACACCTCACCACTCCTTTACTTTAGAAATTCTAATTCACACTTGATTCACATAGGACTCACTCGTTCAATAGACATTGATGCGTCTCCAGTACCAGATATACCATATCATTCCACGATACTCGACTTCCAAAGTCCACTTGATACCTTCTCATATGTATCTATTACCACTTTTCTTATTCAAATAAAAGTTATGTTTTAAAACATTTTAAAATTTTCTTAGGGATGAAATCCGACATTCTCAAAATTCTCCAACCTCATTGGAATCCAAGACAACTGAGATAGCATTCCACTACATTCACTATTGTCCTCTGACATTTTTACATTCCTTCTATCATATCTGATAATGTACTCGATGTACCAAGTCTTCATCCCACTCGTACCGTTCATGTTCACTTACTCGTCGTAACCTCATCTTTCCAACTTACATTTTCATCTCTCTCACTTGACTTACCCCAAAGTCATTTTACTTAGCCATTTCTAGAACCACTCTTGTTCAGTATCGTACTACTTGTCATACTCCAACCTCACGTTGACAACCACTCACTTCAAGCACTCAATGATGTTTTACAATCATTAATAGATCTTTCATTTTGTTTAAAATACAATAATTGGCAAAGAAAGCATAGATTAGATATCTTAAAAGGACTTTTCTGTGATAAAATAGCCCAAGGGCAAAATGGTCATTTAGAAAATGATAGGTACAAAAATATCAAGTCAAAGTCAATCCTCGCCACCTCATTAAAGAAAAGCCAAGTCATCTTGAGTACGGGCTGGCCACTCAACCACCTTGGGCTGTTATGTTGGGACTGCCCAGTATAGCCCGGAGATCGGGCATTTGTTCTGGATTAGCCCCTTAGTGAACGCACTTTAGGAAGATACAATTGCTTGCCCGTAAGCCTCCAGGCAGTTTCCTAACTCAACCAGAGGACTAATGGAATGTGCGAACAAGTTCCTAAACCATTAAGGGAACTTCCCATGATTTATGTTCATCAATTCGTAATTAGCTTAGGCTTCCTAATCTGATAGTTACCTTGTGCAGGTGGCCTCTTACATCTATAAAACAAGCCACCCACCCCTGTAAAGGGGGATCGGATTCTGAACCTAGAGAATAGCAAAAGATATCATTATTGCGCATATACCTGGCCGATAACTGGTTGTGCCGCCCACTCTGTTGGCTCACCAAAAGCGCCAGTGATCTGTTAGTGAAAGCGCACAGACGCACATGTGGACGTAGGTCACCTCATTAATGGGGCCAAACCACATACAATCCTTTAGTGTTCATCTCTCTCTCTCTAAATCTCTCTTGCCCAAATTTTGGCATCATCAGTTTGGCACCATCTGTGGGAAGTGACTCCTTTCTCTGAAAACAAATCTTTGACTAATCAGCATGTTGCTGAAGAAGGGTAAGAAGACCGCTGCTCCAACAGGTCAGGCGGACTCACAGGTCGGCCAGCTAAGCGCCTCCATGACCTCTAAATAGATTACCACAGCACTTGTGCGACTCCTAGAGGGCCAGGGGCAGACTTAGCAGCAGATCGAAAAGATGTTGGCCCGACAGGAGAAGCTTTCTCAAATCAAGGATCAGCCCGAGAAGGGCGTGCATGATCAGGATCCCGTACGGGTCCGAAGGCATGCCCACAATGAACCAATTTCCCGGGCGTCGTTTAAATGGTTCAAGAACGATGATCGTAGTCGGGCTCCTGAATGAACCCGACGACATGCCCGAGCTATGGCAGGCCAGATAGGGGACGCCAGGGAAATCATCAATAATAGACGTGCTGCCAGAGGGGAAGGGCCTAGACAAATGGCCTAGGAATCGACTAAAGACCCCCCGGCCAAGGGTTGTAGGGATATAAGGTACACGATTACCTAGAGTCAGAGCCGAGCCCAGTTCTTGAAGACCACACACTTTGTCGAAGAGGCCTCGTCCTCTGACCCGACCTACCACTCAGATACAGAAAGGAATACCGGGCAGGAAGACGTGAAGGCCCAGATCGAGGACCTGCAGAAACAGATCAAGCAGCTAAGTTGTAAGTCACGCTATGATCACACTAATACGAAGACCGGATTGCCCTTCATCGTACAGGTCACAAGATTCGCCATCCCGCAGAAATTCAAGCTACAGCACCTTAAATCTTACGACCGTTTAGGGAGCCCAGTGGATCATGTCTGTACTTATAAGGCCCTGATGGCGCTGGTCACCACCACCGACGAACTACTATGCCTGGCCTTCCCCAGCACTCTTAAAGGGCCAACCATATAGTGGTTCCATGCTCTTAAACCCCGAGCGGTTGATAGCTTCAAGACATTAAGCAAACTCTTCATTAGCCAATTTATGGGGATGCAAGACCGATCGCAATCGGATACCCAGCTGCTGACCATTAAGTAGCGCAAGGTGGAGTCCTTACAAGATTACGTCGACTATTTCAATCAGCAAAGGCTCCAGATTCACCACCTAAACAAAACAGTCGCTATCATGGATTTTTGCTCGGGAGTTCAGCACACCAAAGTTGCTAAGTCATTCCACCACGACCGACTGGCAACCCTGGTGGAACTCTTGGAGAGGGTTAGAAAGTATATTGACATGGAAGAATTCCTAAAGGCCAAGTGATCGGCGACGAATAATTGTCGTTTATAGTCTTACAAACACCCTTTGTTAGCCCATTTCATACAATTATTAGTTATTTTTTAATAAGTATTCTAAATTTTGTAGGATTTGGAGCTTTAACTTGAAAATGCACAAAAATCCAATGATTAGTGCCTTTAAAAGTCATTCTGGGCTCAAACTGTGATTCCGGTGAAAGATGAATGGAGTAGCAGCCTTATAAATCGCATTTTTTGCATGGAATACTTTGGATTTGAGAACTTTCTCTAGAAATATAAAATGTAGATCATCGAGTTACGGATGCGTGGCTGCGAACGGCGAGTCAATCCGAGATCCGAACAAAAAGTTATTACAATTCTACGAAAGTCGCGCAGTGCAGCGAAAACTACCTCGTGCGAGCGGGCCGCGCGAGCGACCTGTGAAAAAACCAAAAATATGTATTTTATTAAATTAAAGTGCCCAACGAAGGTGGTTTGTGCATATGACATCCAAAACGTAAATATAGTAGTTTTAGTACAATTTGGCTTAGGAAAGCTTCCTAAATGCTTCCAAACTCTATATAAATCCTATTCTAAATCAATTTTGTGGTTACACATCATTACACAACATTAGATACATCCATATACAACAAAAAACTTCAGCCATTGTGTAGACACCCCATTTTGTCGGCTATCAGATTTAGGAGACCCATAGCTTGGTGGTTCACAATGATCGTAAAAGACTCAAAAGGACTCCTGGAAGTCAGCTCTATCTCTCAGAATGCTCAAAATGACCAAAATGCCCCTAAAAGCCCGAAAACTCCCAGATTTGGTCCCAAAGTTCTGAAAACATGCTATGTCGTAAGAAAAGCGATAAAATGAGTTTCTAAGAGAAATCGGTTGAAATCGTCAGCTCCCAGAGACCCCCGGAAGTCCCGGAAGTTCCCGGAAAGTCCCCGTTGACCGGTTTGACCAAGGTTTAACTAGGTTTGACCAAGGTTTGACCAGGTTTGACCAAGTTTGACCAAGTTTGACCGAAATCGTCCGAATTCACCAGAATCATTTTAAATCATGAGATAAATGTTAAAACAAGTTCCAAAAGAAAATCGAGCGAGAACGTCAGCTCCTGGGAACTCCCGGAGGTTTCCAGAACTTCTCGGGAATCCCAAGTTTGACCAGTTCGACCAGAATTTGACTTTGGAACCGGGGCACCAAAACAATTTTCAAACATTTTTCATAGATACTAGAGGTCAATAGCTTTCCAACGGTATATCGCACGTAATTTCTGGATTTAAAACGAATTTATTATGAATTTTCAAAGGCGAAAAAGGCGATCAAATCAGCTTTTATCGCGAATACCGCAAAACTTTTCAAGGTGACCTATCCCCGAACTATTTTTTATGTAAATTAGACTCCATTACCTTTCCAACGGTATATCATAACCTCAATTTGGAGTTTGTACGCATTTTCTGTGAATTTCGGACGAAATAGGGCCTTTTCGCGAATACCGGAACTTCAGGGGGGCTAAACAGCATTATCTGGACGAAGGGAGAAGCAGTGCCGCCGCGGCACTGGCCCACTGCCGCCGCGGCACTGGCCCAGTGCCGCCGCGGCACTCCCCTCCAGAACAGTGAGTTTTTGTAATTTCTTTTGGGGTCCCATTTTGATTAATTAAAAACCAAAACGACGTAGTTTTGATTCCCAGCTTATTTTGGACCAATGGGAGACCATTTTAAACTTTTTAAAACTCCATTTACCACCCCTCCTTTGCCTATAAAAGAAGCCATTTACTTCCATTTAGAGGGGAGACATGGAAGCTTAGAGAAAGCTTAGGAAGAAACTCTAGGGAAATATAGAGAGAGAAAGAGAAGAAGTAGTCTTCTTCTTCCATTTTTTCCAATCAAAGTGAGTTCTAATCTTGTTTTCCTCCACCATTTTTCTATATACTTCATCATCAATATACCCAATCACCATTCTTGAGCATTCTTGAGTTAGGAAGCTACTTCCATGTCCAAATGTCAAAATCTATGAGTGAAACACCAAGCTACAAGTCCAAAATCATATTGATTATCATCTATTGATTGTTATTTACTTGCTTGTTCATATTATGTTCATCTCTTCTTAATCTCATTTCTTTTTATTTTCTTTATTTACTTACTAGTTCATCATCATCTAAGTGATGACATGAAGTTTGTGGTGAGTGAATCCTTATGGATAGTAGCTCTTGACCTCAAAAACATGTTTGATAGATGATGATCATAACCTCAATACTTCCAAGATGTTCTTGAAATGTATTGAAGTTATGTCCAAAATAAAAATGAATCTCTCCAATAATATTGGGAGTTCTTTGATGATTCAAGGTTGGATGAGGTTCTAAGTGGTCACATGGTCATCTCAAGAGTTTAAGTTCATGCTTTGAACATCTATTTCAAAACCCCCAATCAAGAACTCAAACTCTATTTCAAACTCAAATCCATTTTCTTCAAGAATGATCCAAAACAGTGAGCTGTTCAGATTCAAAGATTTGTTTTGAATTAAATACTTGAGTTATGATAATGAAACCACTTGGAAAATCTTCCTAAGACATCATAGTTTGTCCCCAAATTTTCCCATCAATTATAGAAATGTGAAAGTATTTGTTTTGGATGTGAGAAGTTCATATTCATAATCTGCCTCTGTTCTCACAGAATGTTCACCCAACTTCTTGCACTTATTCTGGATATTTTCGTCACTGTACATATATCTTTTCTATTTTTTTTATAAAACTTGGGTGTCTTAGGAAACTTTTGATGTATAATGGATCATCATAAACCTTTTCTTTGATTTATGAAAAATCATACAAAATCAGTCAACAGTGCAGCTTTTGTTTCTGAGTCATGTGTACATTCTGATTTATTTCTTTTAATCTGTGATAGCTATTGATGTTTGGTCTTTTTCTGTGCATTCTAGACACAATAAGGATGATCCCTGATTTTTCTCATATTTTTCTAGGCACGTTTGACCTCCCATTATAATGTTACAAAGTAATGCATACAGTCTGTCCACTATTCACAGCATTTCACTTTTTGGCTTTCACACTTTGATGCAACACTCTCTTGTATCTAGATGAACCCATATCCCATGCACATGTTCTTTACCACTTTTAGCATGCTATATCATATCATGTATCATCCATCCTCTCATGTATCATACTCCCATAGATTCTTGAGTTTGATTTCCAAATAAAACCATGGTTTGCAAATACTTGGGAAGTTCTTGAAATAAGTTAGGAATTGATATTCCAAGTGGTTAGAATATTCATCCAAGTTCTAGAAGTATACTTTCAAAATCCCCATTTCCAAAACCCCCCTCTTAAACCCCTCATTTTGATTTCAAGAAATAAACCTTGTTTTTCTCAAAACCCTCAAAACAGTGAGTCATTTAACTTTAAGGAATTATTTTGAGTTCAATACTCAATGTATGAATGCAAGACCACTTGGAAAGTCTTTCTAACTCATTATAGAACATCCATGATTTTTGGCTTGACTTGGAAGCACTTAAAAATGGTCCATTTGGACCCAAACATTCCTTCCAAACATTCTGTTTTTGCTGTCACAGCAGCTAGGTCAACTTACGACCTCTTTTCCAGAAAACGTTTCCAAAAGGGGTGGTCCTAACTTATTTTTCCCTTAAAATTCAATGTCTTAGGGAACTTTCTGTATAAAATGGGCCTCTAGATCATTCTTTTTCATTTTCTAAGATTTTCTAACATTTCAGTAGACAGTACGAACTCTGTTTCTGAGTGACCTCTATTGTTTATATAATTTCTCTCAATCGGTGATAGCTATTCAAGATTGGCCTTTTGGGTTGTGTTCTAGACACAATAAGGAACATCTCCATAAAAAATCATGCATTGAAAACATTCCTAACCCCTCATTTCAAATTCCAAAAGATGATGCTACTGTTCTGTCCACTATTCACAGCAAGCACATTTTAACTTTCATTCTTTGATTTGATGCTTATATGCATTCCAAATTAGTTCATATCTTAGGAAGTAGTTCATACTACATTTGTACATATCCCATATTGATTTCATCCATCCATTCATATACATTTTAGACTTCTAAGTCATTCTAGGAATCCATGAACACAAAACACACTACAACCTTGGCACACTCTAGATACATACATTGCATCCATGCAAAGATTTTGGGTTTTTGTAGCTCCTAATCTAAGAAGATTATAAGGAATGATCATGATCACACGTTCATGCTCCCCTCGATCTAATCGTCCTTTCTCATCCGTCCCGGGGATTGAGAAATCTTCTTTTCTCAAAGATTAACATGCATCATACTAGTTTGCTAAGTATATGTTACTTTCTTTGATTTATTTGTTTCAAGAACAATTCATGTCCCCTTTAGATTAGGAAAACTTGATTAATTGATATATGATTAGACGATTTTTCCTAGGTTTAT
Organism: Hydrangea macrophylla; assembly: GCA_033977485.1. NCBI lineage: Eukaryota > Viridiplantae > Streptophyta > Magnoliopsida > Cornales > Hydrangeaceae > Hydrangea > Hydrangea macrophylla. The sequence goes on from CM066997.1 coordinate 65,596,451, forward strand.
TTGTGTGATCTTTCACTTCGCATTGTGTGATATTTGGCTTAGATCTTATGAATGATATCTTATCTTTAGATCTTTCATTTCAAGTTTCTTATGTGATGTAATATACTATCGTAGTATTATTTGTCGAACCATACATAGTATAAGATGATTATTTGGATGCTAATTGAGGCCCGTCGAAAGACGGGGCGAGTTGAGGGTGTTTTAGTCGCGACAAAGGCTCCTTCCTCTCTCGTACCAAAACCCCGAACCAAGTTCTTTGGTTATGAAGGGCCGGTGCCCTTATCCGCTTGGGTGAGTCAAAATTAGGTTTCTTGGTTCCTTAAAGACCAAGTGGCGACTCTGTATCTGTTTTCAACAGACCTTTTCTTTTCCTTTTCAAAACAATCTCAAACAAGAGAAGTGGTCCAATTCCGGTGTCCACAATCTGGCGACTCTGCTGGGGATTTTTATTTTAAAAACAAAATAATACAGAGGTTTGACTCATAAGAAGCATCCTTAAAATCATCTTTTTACTGTGTTTGGTTCACCGCATTGCACTCTTGCATTTCCCCCCTCCGACTGTGTCTGAAACGCGGCGCTGACATTGTTCAGGTCTTGCTGTGCCAGGGCACAAGTCACCGTTGATACTGTACCTTCCAAGGTATATCAAAAAGAGTAAAAACCTCCGTACTGTCTCCCCGACGGTATATTGGAACTCTCGTTAACGGACCCTCTTTGACTAAACCCAGTCTTTGCATATAGATTCCTGTAGAACCTTTCATAGGACTGTTCATTTATCTTTTCAGATAGGACAATGTGATATAACTGCTGTATGCCCTGACGGGATTACTTGCGCGATGTAGACGCTTATGTGGCATAGAACAGAACCTCTTTTCTTATGATTCCCAAGGCAATCACTCACATGTGATCACATTGAGTTGACTTGCCTAGGCACCATGATAAGGATGTCTGCTCTATGCTCACAAAGATATACACCGCAAACCTTGTTTACTGGTCCTGAGACATAGGAGTATGAAAACTTGCTAGACAGTATGATCACCATCATCACCTATTCTCATCGTATATTCCTATTTCTTCCATAAACTCTACCCAACTCATCAGGATATCCCTGTTTCTCCTAGAAACTCTGTCCGAATCACCCAGATTTCCTAGAAATCCCTATTTCTCCCCAGATTACCCAGAAATCTCAATTTCTTCCAGAAATGCCGATATACTTATGTACCCCAGATATTCTTGCTTCCCCCAGAATACCCAGAAACCTCAATTTTCCTTAGAAACTCCGATATACTTGTTTCTCCCAGAAACTCTGTCCGACTTACCCAGTTATACCTGTTTTCCCAGAAGCTCTGTCCAAATCTCTCAGATTACCCAGAAATCTCAATTTCTCCCAGAAATTCCGGTATACTTGTTTCTCCCAGAAACTCTGTCCAATTTACCCGAGTTTTTATGTTTTCCCACAAGCTCTATCCAAATCTCCAAGATTTCCCAAAAATTCCAACAACTCCATCCAAACTTCCCAAAAATGCCTAGATGTACCAATTTCTCCCAGAAATTCTGATTTCCCAATTTCTCCTAGAAGCTCAGTCCAAATCAACTAGAAATTCCTATTTCTCCTAGAAACTCAAATGACTTTTAGAAATTTTTCTGAATCTTCCAAATCCCTATTTCTCCCAGAAACTCTGTATCCCGGAAATCCCTGTTGTCCCTTGGTGATCACACTGGAAAGTAAGGTTAGCACACTCTGTATGCCTAGGACCTTATTTGTTTAGCTGCTATATGTTAAAAATAGGAGCATCATATAGATTAGGGCTTGCATCCGCATGCTTGTCTCATATACATACACAGTTCATGTCAGTTTGCACACACATATATCTCATAAGTCCACACAGTCTATCCCTTCTCATCATCACATGATCATCGATCTTCATCCTCCGAGTCTGATCCTTGTCATTTCAATTTGTAAGACATCACAGGTCCCAAACGTCGTCCTGCTACATTTTCTTCTTGGGATTAACAGCCCTCCCGGAAACAAACCTATGGATCACAAAAGCTTGGAAACTCGAGTCGCCAAGATGAGAACCACTATGACTCAGCTTTCGGATCACCTCACCCAGGTCCTAGGATTTCTTGAGAAAATGAGACCAGAAGTCCGCATTCACTCTGCTTGGACTCGTACACCGAATGATCAACTAATCGGAATAACTGTGGATGCTAGAATGACCGCTATGGAACCTGCTGTTGAGAAGATCAGGGACGAACTTGCGGAAATGACAGATATGATACGGCATTTGGCTAACCCACCACCCTCGATTCTGCTATCTTCCCGGCCAGCACCTTGTTCTGAATGGTTTGGAAAATTAGCTGATCTTTGGATACATAGTTTGGATCAAGAAGCTCTTGACAAGCTCACCAGAATAAAGGATGCCATCAGAGAAGGAAAGTTCAAAAATAATGAACCCCAACACCAGTTCAAGGGACCCAACTACTCCCTAGACTCCCCAGATATCCATGCACCTAACCGCCAACCAATGGCCTACTCTCTCCGTCCATACCAGTCCATTCCACCAAATCGTCCTAAAGGCCCTCGCAAATTCTCCAGACTTGATATTCCCCTCTCCACAGCCTTAGACCACCTACTCAAAAAGGGCCACCTGCAACTCCTCCCTCACAAACCACTACCGGATCCCATACCCTCTCACTACAACATGAGCCTACAATGTGCTTACCACCAAAATCTAGGCCATGCCACCGATCAGTGCATCCGCCTCCGCCATGACATTCAAAATCTCATAGAGGATGCACCCCATCCTAATGCCATCTCCTATCTTGGCTTGGACCAACCGCTCGAATGATCCTCTTCGCTGAGGTCCATGAATGTTGAACCTGTGTTGGCGAAGTGATGGTGTTTGGACTCTTGTTAGAAAACCAAATGAAGATGCTCTTTAAAAAAAAAAAAAATAATAATAATAAAAAGAATAAGTGAGTCACTGTGACATTCCATTTGAGACCAGGTCGAGTCTAGTCAAGTCTGTTGTATGTTTATTCTTGTGGTCGAGTCTGTCTGTCATCGAGTTGTTAATGAGTCTGTAATCCTCCTCTACTGATGGAATGAAGTCCCATTTTGCCTAATCTGATGTGCCTAGTCATAGATGCATGAATCGCTGAACTGAAGTGTCACTTTTCAAATTACCATGGATATTACTGTGCTAAAAAAAAAAAAAAAGGTAATTTTTTTTTTTTTTTTTTTGCTCAAACAAAAAATCCTGAAAGGTCAAAGTCAATTTTGCGCCGACACCGATGAAGAGCCGAGAATTGAATAGTCTTACTTTAAGAATTTAAAGATTCTCTTGCCTCAATCTTGAAAAGACATGCTTGGAACTGACTTGGGGCTTACCCAACACCCTTTTCCCGCCATTCCAAAGCCGTGGGCCCAACCCAATTGAGGGCCATATGAACCTGTGTAGACTTAGTCCTTGATGGTAGCCAAACATTTCAGTGAGTTTCATCTCCACTTTCAAAAAAAAAAAAAAAAAAAAGAAAAGCTCGCTAGGTGAAAAACCCGAAAGGGCACCTAGGCAAAAGTTAGAGCCGAGAAGGTGTTGATTTCCAAAATCTGACCCTAGCCAGTCAAAATGTTGGAGAAAAATTTTGATGAAACAAATGAGAGAACCATACGCTTCAAGATACATCTTAAGAACGTGCCAAGATCACATTAGGCACGGAATGGCCACAAATAAATTCCGAGAGCTGACATGAGATTGCGATTGAAAGATCTCACAAGAATCGACTACATGAAAAGCAAAAATTGACTGGCTAGGCAAAAGTGAAAAGGATCAATCCTCAAAACAAAAGAAAAAGAAAAAGAAAAAGAAAAGAAAGGGAGATTGAAGCTGAATCTTTTTTATTCAAAGCTACCACAAGTGGCTCAAGTTTGAACTTCTTTCATGATTGGTTTGAAAAACCCTCATACCTCAAACCCCTTATTTCAAGCCTTGCCTTGAACTACGCTCGACCTGATTCCCACTCGGGGATACGTAGGCAACCACATCGGTTCGGTCAACACCATCATAATCAAACCAATTTCCTTCAAGCCTTGCCTTGAACTACGCTCGACCTGATTCCCACTCGGGGATACGTAGGCAACCACATCGGTTCGGTCAACACCATCATAATCAAACCAATTTCCTTCAAGCCTTGCCTTGAACTACGCTCGACCTGATTCCCACTCGGGGATACGTAGGCAACCACATCGGTTCGGTCAACACCATCATAATCAAACCAATTTCCTTCAAGCCTTGCCTTGAACTACGCTCGACCTGATTCCCACTCGGGGATACGTAGGCAACCACATCGGTTCGGTCAACACCATCATAATCAAACCAATTTCCTTCAAGCCTTGCCTTGAACTACGCTCGACCTGATTCCCACTCGGGGATACGTAGGCAACCGCATCGGTTCGGTCACCCCACCTACCCAAAAATCAACCCGCTTCTTCCCAACCATGCCCGAACTACGTTGGACCTGATCCCCACTTGGGGGTACGTAGGCAGACTTTCGAAAAAGAAAAAAAGAAGGATGGCTCGCTAGGTCAAAAATCCGAAAGGACGCCTAGGCAAAAATTAGAGTTAAATCCAAGGTGAGCAATAACAAAAGAGAGAAAAGAGCTTGCTAGGTCACCTCACTGGTGCCTAGACAAAAGTTATGAGCATTTGAGAGATTAAAGTCACGGTCCATGCCTCAAACCAGAAAATCACCTTCCACACTAGGGGCAAACTTCGGCTACCCGCCTCGTTTGCCTGACTTTTACTATCTACCCTTCACACAAGGGGCAAACTTCGGTCACCTACCTCGTTTGCCCAAAACCTCCAATGAACCTTCCTCCAAACTAGGGGCAAACTTCGGTCATTTACCTCGTTTGCCTACCGATCCCACTTCATGCCCTTCAAACTAGGGGAAAACTTTGTTTGCCACCCGATCCCTATACACCAATGGTAAGCCTTCAAGTCACAAACATTGTCTTGAACAGATGGAAATGGAGCGTCTTTCATTCCATAAGCTAAGGCACTAATTCAAGGCACATCTTGAGAGAAGCAAAGAAATTGATTAGATCAGTAGGGAAAAATTTTCAAAATAAGATTCACCATCAAAGTGATGCCACGTTAAGGTGAGAAGTAAACACAAAAGAGAAATGGTACATCATTTATGACAAAAGCACATTAAGTTTTGGCAAGTCGACCTTGTTTCATTTTGGTGTCAAATGTGTCGTCCTCGTGCGTCAATGTCTGTCAAGTTTTTGAGTCTGTTGTAGTCTCAAATGTGTAAGTCAATAGTGACTAATAAAATTTTCAAATCAAGTTATAAAGAGCATGCCAATACAAGCAGGAGTACCAAACACCACCGGTCAAGGCGTCAGCAGGAGAAGCGTCCAAACTTAGGGCAAATGCGAATTTCATCCCTTTCCAAACCATCAAAAGTTGACCTTCATCTTCTTGCAACATAAGTCCATGAGTGGCTGTTGATCTTTCTTCATGCAACACAAGTCCATGAGTGGCTGTTGATGATCTTCCTTTCTCCTTGCAACATAAGTCCATGAGTGGCTGTTGATCTTTCTTCATGCAACATAAGTCCATGAGTGGCTGTTGATGATCTTCCTTTGTTCATGCAACATAATTCCATGAGTGGCTGTTGATGATCTTCCTTTCTCCTTGCAACATAAGTCCATGAGTGGCTGTTGATCTTTCTTCATGCAACATAAGTCCATGAGTGGCTGTTGATGATCTTCCTTTGTTCATGCAACATAAGTCCATGAGTGGCTGTTGATGATCTTCCTTTGTTCATGCAACATAAGTCCATGAGTGGCTGTTGATGATCTTCCTTTCTCCTTGCAACATAAGTCCATGAGTGGCTGTTGATCTTTCTTCATGCAACATAAGTCCATGAGTGGCTGTTGATGATCTTCCTTTGTTCATGCAACATAAGTCCATGAGTGGCTGTTGATGATCTTCCTTTCTCCTTGCAACATAAGTCCATAAGTGGCTGTTGATCTTTCTTCATGCAACATAAGTCCATGAGTGGCTGTTGATGATCTTCCTTTGTTCATGCAACATAAGTCCATGAGTGGCTGTTGATGATCTTCCTTTCTCCTAGCAACATAAGTCCATGAGTGGCTGTTGATCTTTCATTTTTCTTCATGCAACATAAGTCCATGAGTGGCTGTTGATGACCTTCTTTCATCCTAAAGCAACATAAGTCCATCACTCTCCTCTTTCAAAATCAAAACCTTAACTGCCGCAGGCCATCTCCGTATCCCTCATCACAAATAGAATGATACATTGACTCTCATTTAAAGGACGTATTTCTTTCTTCCTAACAGAGTACATTATCCTTCAGCTCCCGGAGGCCCTGATCGGCCCTCTTGGATTGAGCGCCAAAAGAGATTCTCCGAGAACCCTACATCATCCCCCGAGGATAGAAACCAGCTCCCGGAGGCCCTGACCGGCCCCCTTGGATTGAGCTCCAAAAGAGATTCTCCGAGAACCCTACATTATCCCCCGAGGACAGAAACCAATAGATACCAGCTCCCGGAGGCCCTGACCGGCCCCCTTGGATTGAGCGCCAAAAGAGATTCTCCGAGAACCCTACATCATCCCCCGAGGACAGAAACCGATAGATACCAGCTCCCGGAGGCCCTGACCGTCCCTCTTGGATTGAGCGCCAAAAGAGATTCTCCGAGAACCCTACATCATCCCCCGAGGACAGAAACCGATAGATACCAGCTCCCGGAGGCCCTGACCGGCCCCCTTGGATTGAGCGCCAAAAGAGATTCTCCGAGAACCCTACATCATCCCCCGAGGACAGAAACCGATAGATACCAGCTCCCGGAGGCCCTGACCGGCCCCCTTGGATTGAGCGCCAAAAGAGATTCTCCGAGAACCCTACATCATCCCCCGAGGACAAAAACCGATAGATACCAGCTCCCGGAGGCCCTGACCGGCCCTCTTGGATTGAGTGCCAAAAGAGATTCTCCACGAACCCTACATCATCCCCCGAGGACAGAAACCGATAGATACCAGCTCCCGGAGGCCCTGACCGGCCCTCTTGGATTGAGCGCCAAAAGAGAGGTTCTTAGAGAGTCCATCAGCTCCCGAAGGCCCTAACCGGCTCTTTTGGATTGAGCATTACAAAATCTGACCAACTACGAGAGATTCAGAGATGGATCCTGGTTTTAGGTCAAGAATTGAAGAGAGATTCTCAGAGAGTCCCCTACCATCCCAGCAGAAGATAGCAGAAGTCCGAACCGATTCTCCGGACTTGTCATCATAAGGATCGGCCAAAACATCACCCGTAGTCAAATCACCCCGATTCCCTTGGCAAGCACTGTCTATTCACAATTTAAGGACCCGTGTCCACTGATTATCATGAGCTTTCTCACCTGTCAGTCATTATGAGTTTCCTCACTTATCGTGAGCCTCTTCACTCTGGTTATCTCACCTGTCCATTATCGTGAGCTACCCCACTTATCATGAGCCTCCTCACTTTGGTTATTATAAAACTGTCGGTTACCTTGAACTCCCTCGCCTATGGGTTATCCTTAGTTGTCATCCTCAGGGACCCCACATCTGACTACATTCGCTCGCAAAGCACACTTCCCAAATTTCAGAAGTTTGCCCCTAAACCCAGAGACTTCTAAACCTTGATGTCCTTATCCGAGTCACCCACCGCATCACAGTCGCAAACACTAGCACAACACCAGCCCACTCGGAGTGGCGCACCCCACAACACTTGCTCATACTAGGGTCACAACACTAGACATGATAGGACTTATGACACAATTCATATCACATCCATACATTGCATATCACTCTTATAGCATAGCATCCGCCTGATTGTTGTGTATGTGCATATATGATTCATTCCTTGCCTTGAACTACGTCCTGGTCTGATTCCCCTTGGGATACGTAGGCAGCTCACACAGAGCACGACCATCACTAGCCACAACATCATTGCATCTTTTGCAACGCTTTTATCCTAAATCTATAGCCTCCAAAAGACCTGTCTCTTCAAAACTTTGGCACTCGCTTGCGACATGCGTTGCCTCGCAAGTTCATGCCAAAGAGGGGCAAACTGTAGACACCCCATTTTGTCGGCTATCAGATTTAGGAGACCCATAGCTTGGTGGTTCACAATGATCGTAAAAGACTCAAAAGGACTCCTGTAAGTCAGCTCTATCTCTCAGAATGCTCAAAATGACCAAAATGCCCCTAAAAGCCCGAAAACTCCCAGATTTGGTCCCAAAGTTCTGAAAACATGCTATGTCGTAAGAAAAGCGATAAAATGAGTTTCTAAGAGAAATCGGTTGAAATCGTCAGCTCCCAGAGACCCCCGGAAGTCCCGGAAGTTCCCGGAAAGTCCCCGTTGACCGGTTTGACCAAGGTTTAACTAGGTTTGACCAAGGTTTGACCAGGTTTGACCAAGTTTGACCAAGTTTGACCGAAATCGTCTGAATTCACCAGAATCATTTTAAATCATGAGATAAATGTTAAAACAAGTTCCAAAAGAAAATCGAGCGAGAACGTCAGCTCCTGGGAACTCCCGGAGGTTTCCAGAACTTCTCGGGAATCCCAAGTTTGACCAGTTTGACCAGAATTTGACTTTGGAACTGGGGCACCAAAATAATTTTCAAACATTTTTCATAGATACTAGAGGTCAATAGCTTTCCAACGGTATATCGCACGTAATTTCTGGATTTAAAACGAATTTAGTATGAATTTTCAAAGGCGAAAAAGGCGATCAAATCAGCTTTTATCGCGAATACCGCAAAACTTTTCAAGGTGACCTATCCCCGAACTATTTTTTATGTAAAGTAGACTCCATTACCTTTCCAACGGTATATCATAACCTCAATTTGGAGTTTGTACGCATTTTCTGTGAATTTCGGACGAAATAGGGCCTTTTCGCGAATACCGGAACTTCAGGGGGGCTAAACAGCATTATCTGGACGAAGGGAGGAGCAGTGCCGCCGCGGCACTCCCCTCCAGAACAGTGAGTTTTTGTAATTTCTTTTGGGGTCCCATTTTGATTAATTAAAAACCAAAACGACGTAGTTTTGATTCCCAGCTTATTTTGGACCAATGGGAGACCATTTTAAACTTTTTAAAACTCCATTTACCACCCCTCCTTTGCCTATAAAAGAAGCCATTTACTTCCATTTAGAGGGGAGACATGGAAGCTTAGAGAAAGCTTAGGAAGAAACTCTAGGGAAATATAGAGAGAGAAAGAGAAGAAGTAGTCTTCTTCTTCCATTTTTTCCAATCAAAGTGAGTTCTAATCTTGTTTTCCTCCACCATTTTTCTATATACTTCATCATCAATATACCCAATCACCATTCTTGAGCATTCTTGAGTTAGGAAGCTACTTCCATGTCCAAATGTCAAAATCTATGAGTGAAACACCAAGCTACAAGTCCAAAATCATATTGATTATCATCTATTGATTGTTATTTACTTGCTTGTTCATATTATGTTCATCTCTTCTTAATCTCATTTCTTTTTATTTTCTTTATTTACTTACTAGTTCATCATCATCTAAGTGATGACATGAAGTTTGGGGTGAGTGAATCCTTATGGATAGTAGCTCTTGACCTCAAAAACATGTTTGATAGATGATGATCATAACCTCAATACTTCCAAGATGTTCTTGAAATGTATTGAAGTTATGTCCAAAATAAAAATGAATCTCTCCAATAATATTGGGAGTTCTTTGATGATTCAAGGTTGGATGAGGTTCTAAGTGGTCACATGGTCATCTCAAGAGTTTAAGTTCATGCTTTGAACATCTATTTCAAAACCCCCAATCAAGAACTCAAACTCTATTTCAAACTCAAATCCATTTTCTTCAAGAATGATCCAAAACAGTGAGCTGTTCAGATTCAAAGATTTGTTTTGAATTAAATACTTGAGTTATGATGATGAAACCACTTGGAAAATCTTCCTAAGACATCATAGTTTGTCCCCAATTTTTCCCATCAATTATAGAAATGTGAAAGTATTTGTTTTGGATGTGAGAAGTTCATATTCATAATCTGCCTCTGTTCTCACAGAATGTTCACCCAACTTCTTGCACTTATTCTGGATATTTTCGTCACTGTACATATATCTTTTCTATTTTTTTTATAAAACTTGGGTGTCTTAGGAAACTTTTGGTGTATAATGGATCATCATAAACCTTTTCTTTGATTTATGAAAAATCATACAAAATCAGTCAACAGTGCAGCTTTTGTTTCTGAGTCATGTGTACATTCTGATTTATTTCTTTTAATCTGTGATAGCTATTGATGTTTGGTCTTTTTCTGTGCATTCTAGACACAATAAGGATGATCCCTGATTTTTCTCACATTTTGCTAGGCACGTTTGACCTCCCATTATAATGTTACAAAGTAATGCATACAGTCTGTCCACTATTCACAGCATTTCACTTTTTGGCTTTCACACTTTGATGCAACACTCTCTTGTATCTAGATGAACCCATATCCCATGCACATGTTCTTTACCACTTTTAGCATGCTATATCATATCATGTATCATCCATCCTCTCATGTATCATACTCCCATAGATTCTTGAGTTTGATTTCCAAATAAAACCATGGTTTGCAAATACTTGGGAAGTTCTTGAAATAAGTTAGGAATTGATATTCCAAGTGGTTAGAATATTCATCCAAGTTCTAGAAGTATACTTTCAAAATCCCCATTTCCAAAACCCCCCTCTTAAACCCCTCATTTTGATTTCAAGAAATAAACCTTGTTTTTCTCAAAACCCTCAAAACAGTGAGTCATTTAACTTTAAGGAATTATTTTGAGTTCAATACTCAATGTATGAATGCAAGACCACTTGGAAAGTCTTTCTAACTCATTATAGAACATCCATGATTTTTGGCTTGACTTGAAAGCACTTAAAAATGGTCCATTTGGACCCAAACATTCCTTCCAAACATTCTGTTTTTGCTGTCACAGCAGCTAGGTCAACTTACGACCTCTTTTCCAGAAATCCTTTCCAAAAGGGGTGGTCCTAACTTATTTTTCCCTTACAATTCAATGTCTTAGGGAACTTTCTGTATAAAATGGGCCTCTAGATCATTCTTTTTCATTTTCTAAGATTTTCTAACATTTCAGTCGACAGTACGAACTCTGTTTCTGAGTGACCTCTATTGTTTATATAATTTCTCTCAATCTGTGATAGCTATTCAAGATTGGCCTTTTGGGTTGTGTTCTAGACACAATAAGGAACATCTCCATAAAAAATCATGCATTGAAAACATTCCTAACCCCTCTTTTCAAATTCCAAAAGATGATGCTACTGTTCTGTCCACTATTCACAGCAAGCACATTTTAACTTTCATTCTTTGATTTGATGCTTATATGCATTCCAAATTAGTTCATATCTTAGGAAGTAGTTCATACTACATTTGTACATATCCCATATTGATTTCATCTATCCATTCATATACATTTTAGACTTCTAAGTCATTCTAGGAATCCATGAACACAAAACACACTACAACCTTGGCACACTCTAGATACATACATTGCATCCATGCAAAGATTTTGGGTTTTTGTAGCTCCTAATCTAAGAAGATTATAAGGAATGATCATGATCACACGTTCATGCTCCCCTCGATCTAATCGTCCTTTCTCATCCGTCCCGGGGATTGAGAAATCTTCTTTTCTCAAAGATTAACATGCATCATACTAGTTTGCTAAGTATATGTTACTTTCTTTGATTTATTTGTTTCAAGAACAATTCATGTCCCCTTTAGATTAGGAAAACTTGATTAATTGATATATGATTAGACGATTTTTCCTAGGTTTATTTGTGTGATCTTTCACTTCGCATTGTGTGATATTTGGCTTAGATCTTATGAATGATATCTTATCTTTAGATCTTTCATTTCAAGTTTCTTATGTGATGTAATATACTATCGTAGTATTATTTGTCGAACCATACATAGTATAAGATGATTATTTGGATGCTAATTGAGGCCCGTCGAAAGACGGGGCGAGTTGAGGGTGTTTTAGTCGCGACAAAGGCTCCTTCCTCTCTCGTACCAAAACCCCGAACCAAGTTCTTTGGTTATGAAGGGCCGGTGCCCTTATCCGCTTGGGTGAGTCAAAATTAGGTTTCTTGGTTCCTTAAAGACCAAGTGGCGACTCTGTATCTGTTTTCAACAGACCTTTTCTTTTCCTTTTCAAAACAATCTCAAACAAGAGAAGTGGTCCAATTCCGGTGTCCACACATTGAAGAGAGAAAAGCAAGGAGAAGAAGAAGAAGATCAAGGATTCCCATGGCCTCCTCCATCAACCTCTTGTCGTTCATAAATTCTATGGCCAACTAAACTCAAGATCTAGGGTTTCAATGAAACTCTAGCCAAGTAATAGGGTGTATTTTTTGTTTTTATTTTAGTTTTATTATGTATGGATGACAGTTACATGTTTCGAGGATTTTTATAAATAAATCGTGCTTTTATTGATTAAATCGTTACTTTCAAAGTTTACTCTTGTCTTAGATCTATTTTGATGGTAGTGTGCTTAATGATCTATGCTTGCTGTGCTTGTTTAGATTATTTACATGCAATGGTGTTTAAATTGAATTGTGCTATCAAGTATCCGAATAGTCCATGCCTAGATTAGACGGATAATACCACAACCCTAGTTTAGTGTGGGATAATTCATGCTAATCGAAGATGGATTATGTTGGTGCTTGAACCATAGTTATTTTTTTGATGGAGGAATTGGGCTTGTAGCTACAATTCCCCATTATCATCCAACTTAATAAGCTAAAGTAATTCGTAAATACCCTTATTATGAAGCTAGTGTGGATTTGCAATCCTAGGTTCCTTAAACTTATTATAAAAATATTATTTAATTACTTTCATAATTTAGATTTACTTTTATTGTTATTAGTTTAATTCAAATTAAATCCAAAATCCGTTTTTCTTAATTAACTAAATTTAGGTTTTAAAAATTAAAGTGCCCGTAGTATTCAATCTCTGTGGGTTCGACCTTTACTTCCACACTGCAAATCCTTTTAAAGTAAAGCATACTTTTATATCTTGATTTTGACGACATCAATTTTTGGCGCCGTTGCCGGGGATTGCATTACTACCTTTAGTTTTAGAATCTTAGTTTAGTTAATTCGTAAATACTAGATTAGGTTTTATTTTTTTTCTTATTTTTCGTTTTTGTTTTAAGTTACTAACTTTTTTTTTTGTTTTGTAGTTTCTCAAAGTAATCAAATTCTAGCGTTTTGAGTGGAGCAGCTGTGCACGTCAAAGGAGCTTACGCAAAAATAAAAAATAATAAATAAACTAAATCGCTTCCTTTGAAATTTGCTTCCAACCACTGTAAGTCAGGGCGCTGAGACGTACTATTTGCATTAGTTTAGGAGTGATTGTTCACGTGCATTAGCTAGGAAACCCGGGGCGCTGGGCTTGACGCGGTCAATGCATTACAGGATAATATTCATGCATCATAATAGTTGTGTGCCTGTTGCCTTATTTGCGTGATTCTTGTCTTGTAATTGTTTGAGTCAGTTTCTATTTTAGTTATTTTTCTTTTAAGTTTATGTTTGGTGCACGTTCTAGTAAACCGAAATTATTTTCTATCGATCCTGAACTTGAACGTACCCTTAGAGTTAATTGAACTCCTCAACCGTCATCGTTGTTTCAGGCCGAAATTCAAAGTACACTTAAAAGGTTAAGAAAAACTCGATTTATTAACATAAAACCTATTCCAATGGCCGATGGCGAAAACAATGGAAATAACGGAAATAATCCCAATCCTAATATACCTCAACCCCCTCCGCTTAAAGACTATTTCATCCCTACGGCCTATACACCACAGGCAAGTATCGAATTACCGGAGGTGACGGCATCTCACTTTGAGATAAAGTCATCTACCATCGCGCTACTACCTTCTTTCCATGGCCGTATTAAAGAAGACCCTTATCAGCACTTACGTGATTTTCAAGATATTTGCTCTACTTTAAAAATCCAACACCTAACTGATGATGAGTTAAAATTGCACCTCTTCCCGTTTCATTAAAAGACGAAGCTAAGTATTGGCTTCAATCTCTTGAGCCAAACACAATTAAAACATGGGAAGCCTTACACAACGCGTTTTTACAAAAGTTTTTCCCAATCACAAGAACTAATCAGATAAGAAAATCAATAACAAATTTTGTGATGCAAGACGGGGAAACGCTTTATGACACGTGGGAGAAATTTAAAGAATTATTACGTTCCTGCCCACATCATCAGGTTCCTAAGTGGCAGTTGGTACAGGTCTTTTACAAGGGACTTATTCCCTCTGTTTGTAATACCGTCGATGCCGTTTGTGCGGGTACCTTCCTACACAAAAGTACCGATGAGGCCTAAAAAATTTTTGAAACTTTGAGCGAGAATTCAATGCACCAAGCGGTGTCTGTCCATTCTGAGGGATATCTTTCACAACCTAAACATGAGGTAAAGTTCGAGTTAAGTCAATTAATTGAAATTCAAGAATTAAATAGAAAACTTGACCAACTTATGAGGATGGGGAATAGGTCCAATTCACCCTCTTCAGAAGTATGTGCATTATGTTCTAAACCTTCACATTCTATACTTGCATGTCCTTCTGTATCTCAATATCCGGAATTTGTTGAGTAACACGTTAATTCTATGCAACAATTCCCACAGAATAATTATAATTCTATGTCGAACAATTTTCCTAATACTTATCGACCCCAATATCAACAAAATCAATACCAACACCCACCTCCTAATACTAACCCTCCAAGGGATAATGCGTTTGAGGCTACGGTGTTGGCGTCCCTTAAGAATATCGAAACACAAGTACAAGCACAAGCACAGATAGTGCACTCTCACACACAATCCATTGTGCAGCTTGAATCCCAAATGGGACAAATAGCTAATGCTATGAGTCCTAGAAACGAGGGTAGTTTGCCTAGTCAAACTATTCAAAATCCTAAGGGACAATGTGGGAATGGGGGTTCGAATGAACAAGTGAATGCCGTATCGACTAGGACGACTACTCGAGAGGAGGAAGTTGTTGTAATTCCGGATGAGGGTGAGAAAAATAAAAATATAAATTTGAATAAAGAAAAGGGTGAGGATGTAAATCAAAGTAGAAAAGAAAAAGAACCGGTCCCAGCGAATTATATTCCGAGAATGCCATATCCACCAAACGTTGAGGGACTGTCACATTTGTCTAAGAAAGGGTCAAAAATGGAAGATATACTCCGATACGAACCCCACCAACAATGTGACAAAACCCGTAACACGATTAATGCCTCGGACCGTTCTACTGTCAGATTCAAAGGGAAATCGCAACCCAACACCTATAACAGATGCGAACCTTGGTATAAAGGATGAAGACGCCACAATCAAGGATGGAAACTCGATTGATAAGTCTAGGTATGAACGCCACAGAGTAAATCTAATAAGTTCAAATAGTTCTTCAAAGAACCAAAGAGAAAACTCTCACAATATTATTAATGATCAAAACTGCATATTACAAACCCTAAAACTGTTTAAATAGTTGAGGCTTACAGTTGTGCTCTATAAGCCTACGAAATATTATGCCCCAAAATAAATTCGCCCAAAATTAAAATAAAACGAAACAAAAGGAATAAGGAAAGTTCCATATTTGGCATGCAAGCCTACAATTCAGCAATTTAAGCAATTACGAAAAAATGACAATAAAATTCTAATTTTAGGAAAACTAAAATTTGACTTCAATCTTGAACTGCTGGATTATTCTTCTAGAACTTGAATTAGATTGAGACATCTTTGTGGACCAAGCTCTATATGCCTCCACGAATTTTCCTGAGACCAAACTTCTTGAATTAGCCCATTGAGTGCCTCTTTGAACTTCTTTACCCGAGCCCTCGTAACTGGTCCAATTGGAATTTGAACTGGTTCCCTTGAAGACGTGCCTTGATTTGCATCATTCCCCTCCTCTTGAAAAGGATTTGTCCTCAAATTATCACCTACATCAAAAGGACTCAAATCAGTAACATTAAAAGTAGCACTTACATTGGGGTTGCACTCGAGATTTTGCTTGCCTACAAGTTACACATCTTCCACAAATTCTCTCAACATCTCTTTTCATATGTGGCCAAAAGAAATGCTCGTGTAGGATGGCTAATGTCTTAGCAACTCCAAAGTGTCCCATTAAACCCCCACCATGCGATTCCCTCACTAACAAATCGCGTAATGAACAATTAGGAACACACAACTTATTTTCCCGAAATAAGAAATCTTCATGCCTAAAGAATTTACCTAATGCTTTTTTCTCACAATTCCTATACTCTTCACGAAAATCTTGGTCTAATGGATACAATTCTTTAATGTGTTCAAAACCAAGCAATTTTGCATCAAGAGTAGAAATCAATGCAAACCTGCGAGAGAGAGCATCTGCAACGATGTTTTCCTTACCTTGCTTATAACAGATGACATATGAAAATGTCTCAATGAATTCCACCCATCGCGCATGCCTCTTATTCAACTTGTGTTGGCCCTTCAAATGTTTCAAGGATTTGTGATTGGTGTGAATCACAAACTCTTTAGGCCAAAGATAGTGTTGCCACGTCTCCAATGCTCGAACTAACGCATACATTTCCTTGTCATAGGTAGAGTAGTTTAAGGCAGCCCCACTCAATTTTTCACTAAAGAATGCAATTGGTCGTCCTCCTTGCATGATAACTGTGCCTATGCCAATACCTGAAGCATCACATTCAATTTCAAATATTTTAGTAAAATCTGGTAGAACAAGTAATGGAGCATGAGTTAATTTTTCTTTAAGTAATTGAAACGCCTTATCTTGTTCTTCCTCCCATTTGAATCCAACATTTTTCCTGATGACTTCGGTAAGTGGGGCGGCTATGCTACTAAAGTCTTTCACGAACCTCCGGTAAAAACTAGCAAGCCCATGAAAACTTCAAACTTGGCCTATACTCGTGGGCGTTGGCCACTCGCGAATCGCACGAACCTTTTCCTCATCAACCTGTACTCCTTGGGCACTAACAACAAAGCCAAGAAACACAAGCTTATCTATGCAAAAAGTACACTTCTTAAAGTTAGCAAATAACTTTTCCTTTCTCAAGACTTCCAAAACTGATTTCAAGTGTAGAACATGGTCATCAAAGTTTTTGCTATAAACGAGTATATCATCAAAATAGACAACAACAAATCTGCCTATAAAAGTACGCAAGACATGGTTCATTTATCGCATAAATGTACTTGGTGCATTAGTTAATCCAAATGGCATCACTAAACACTCATACAAACCATGTTTTGTTTTGAAAGCAGTTTTCTATTCATCTCCTTCTTTCATTCTTATCTGATGATAACCACTTTTTAGATCAATCTTAGAAAATACACAAGCACCATGCAGTTCATCTAACATATCATCCAAACGAGGGATAGGGTGTCGATACTTTACCGTGATGTTGTTGATGGCTCGACAATCAACGCACATCCTCCACGTCCCATCCTTCTTAGGAACTAAAATCACCAGAACGGCACACGGGCTCATGCTTTCTCTCACGTACCCCTTTTCCATCAATTCACTTACTTGCCTTTGCAACTCCTTTGTCTCCTCAGGATTAGCACGATAGGCAGGTCGGTTTGGAATTGAAGCACCAGGTACGAAGTCAATTTGGTGTTCGATCCCTCGAGTAGGTGGCAAACCGTATGGAATCTCTTTGGGCATGACGTCACCAAATTCCTGTAAAAGAGAAATAACAGAACTAGGCAAAATGGGCTCAATCTCGTTAGTGTTCAAAACTGCCTCCTGGTACAATAGTACAATCATTGGCTGATTTAGAAACATCGCTCTTTTGATTTCACTCGCTTTTGCATACAAATTTGTTTTTCTCTCTATTTTTATCTCTCTAGCCGAATCTTCTCGCTTTTTTTCTCTCTCAATTTTCTCGGCCTCTCTTTTTTCTTCATTCGAATTTTCACTCACTTTCTTTTTCTCTTTCTCTCCTTTTTGAACACTCTCCTTTTGTAACCTCACTTGATCCTCATAAACTTGTTGCGGGGTTAAAGGTACAAGAGTGATTGAACGTTGATTAAGTACAAATGATTATTTTTTCGTAAAGCCATCATACTTCACGCGCCTATTAAACTGCCATGGCCGCCCTAACAATAAGTGTCCAGCATGCATCGATACTACATCACACATCACTTCATCTTCGTACTTACCAATTTGAAATGCCACTAACACCTGCTTGTTCACCCTCAACTCACCACTATCATTTAACCATTGCAACTTGTACGGCCTAGGATATTTTAGCGTGGGCAGCCCTAACTTCTCCACCATTATTGTACTTGCAACATTAGTACAACTACCACCATCAATAATCACACTACATACCTTGTCCTTAACATAGCACCTAGTATGGAAGATGTTTTCTCGCTGCACTTCCTCAACTTCTCTGGCTTGTACACTCAATGCTCTCCTTGCCACCAATGTCAATGCATCTGGGGCAACGTACTCCTCCTCAGGAATGTCCTCCAATGGTGGCATATCACCGGTGTCAGAATCGTCATCCTCTGTTTCAATCTCACCATTGTCTCGCATCACCATAACCCGTTTATTTGGACATTGACTTGCTATGTGACCCCTGCCTTGGCATTTAAAACACTTAATGTCACGATTTCTAAAAATAGAAGAATCTAATTTACCTTGATTTCCATGGCTGGTTAATTCTTGTTTTTGCTCAGTTTTTGGCTTCACCAAAGGCTGCTTCTCATCTCTTTTCCAAGTATTTGGTTTCCAAGCGGATGTATTGAAATTTTGGCTTGGATTTTGGCTTGGACGTGTGCTGCCGCCCCTCCTCTTGAGTTAATTCTCAATTTTAATAGCCATGTGTACCATATCCTCCAATTCAACATAGTGTTGCAATTCCACTGCATTGGCAATTTCCCGATTCAACCCAACTAAGAATCTAGCCATTGTAGCCTCTCGATCTTCCTCTATATTCGCTCGAATCATCGCAACTTCCATCTCCTTATAATATTCTTCTACACTCCTATTACCTTGCCTCAAACTTTACAACCTGTTATACAACTCTCGATAGTAGTAGCTTGGAATGAATCGCTTCCTCATCACAGTTTTCATATCCTCCCATGTCTCTATTGGATGCTCCCTATTTCTCCTCCTATTCAACACTAATTGATCCCACCAAATAATAGCATAATCGGAAAATTCAATGGCAACAAGTTTTACTTTCTTAATCTCGGAGTAGTTGTGGCAATCGAATACCAATTCCACCTTTTTTCCACTCGTAGTAATTCTCACTAAGTTCTTATGAAACTGATCAAACAATGACCAGAATTTCTCAGTAACAATCCACACCCAAACTAGACCAATCAAATTTGGAAGTTGAAAGCACAACTAAAAACGAACGCGGATGGCTAGGTTTCCAAAAGCACAAAAAAAAATGGAATTTTTGGAAAAAAAATTTCACACTATGGAGTAAGGTCAGATTCGGACTCCTTAGACTCCAAATATCATAAAACAAAAATAAAATTTTAAGCCGAGTTTTTGTACTCTTTTTTTTTTTTTTTTTGCCTACCGTACCGATCTCTTCTTTTCTTTTCTTCTTTTCTTTTCTTTTTTTTTCTTTTTTTTGAATAATCAGGCAGACTTCAAAATTCACGTATCAGCTTTAGAAACCCTAATTCCCGAGAAGGAAAAAAAAACCACAATAACAACGATCACGAGAATGAACAAACACGAAGTAACAAGAGCAAATCACAGATCAGATTCGCAAACCCTAAACACGAAATTCCAGATCGTAATCGAACACCTTTTTTTTTTTGATACGGTTCAGAAACGAGAACGAATAAGAAAACGAACAGAAACAAAAACGAATAAGAACAGAACCAGAAGAAATGAATAAGAACATAAACGAAAAAGATATGATAAACCTGAAACTAAAGGAATAAGGAAAGTTCCATATTTGGCATGCAAGCCTACAATTCAACAATTTAAGCAATTACGAAAAAATGACAATAAAATTCTAATTTTAGGAAAACTAAAATTTGACTTTAATCTTGAACTGCTGGATTATTCTTCTAGAACTTGAATTAGATTGAGCCATCTTTGTGGACCAAGCTCCATATGCCTCCACAAATTTTCCTGAGACCAAACTTCTTGAATTAGCCCATTGAGTGCCTCTTTGAACTTCTTTGCCCGAGCGCTCGTAACTGATCAACTGGTTCCCTTGAAGACGTGCCTTGATTTGCATCATACTCGAGGTATTCAAACAAGTTAAAATTAATATTCCATTCCTCGATGCGATAAAACAAATTCCCACTTATGCTAAATGTCTAAAAGACCTATGCACTCAAAAGCGCAAGCTGCACAATCATATACCAAAAAAGGTCTTTCTCACAGAAAAAGTTAGCTCAATTTTTCAATACGCTACTCTAAAATATAAAGATCCAGGTACGCTTACGATTTCATGTGTCATAGGTGACACAATCATTCATCGGGCTCTCCTTGACTTAGGAGTTAGCGTTAATCTCTTACCTTATCATGTCTATAAACAACTAGGACTAGGTGAACTTTAACCTACGGCTGCTATAATACAATTGGCAGATCATTCTATTAAAATCCCTAGAGGAATCGTCGAGGGCGTCTTAGTAAAAGTTGATAAATATTATTATCCTGTTGATTTTATGGTTCTTGACACTGAACCCATACTAGATGCTAGGAAGCACATTCCTGTCATTCTAGGTCGTCCATTTTTAGCGACCGCTAATGCGCGTGTTAACTGTCGAATGGGGGTGATGAAGGTGTCGTTTGGGAATATGAACTTAAAATTGAATGTTTTTAACGCTGTTGATCAACCTCCCAAAGATGACGATTATCTATGTGAGGCGGAGAGTGAGGTAAGACAAACTATTGAACCCAATTACGTAATACCTGTGAGTAATGAAAATAATATGGTGAGTAGAGAGCGGATGAATTTGAATAATCAGGACCCTAAAGATGAATTTACTTGGAAGGTACGAAATCGTTTTGAACATAATCAGGATGAACTGTCAATTGGATTAATTCATAGCGACATGATTTCTGCTTACCACCAGAGTCGTCCTGATATCCTAAGGGGTACAAAGTCTGATTTTCAACCTCCATAAATCTTGAGCTAGAACGGTCTAGCTAAAGACGTAAAAGATAGCACTTCTTGGGAGGTAACCCAAGCTTTATTTCATTTGTTTCTCTTGTTTTTGGTCATTTTTTAGTCTTTTTGAGTCAGTTTTGGTCATTCTAAACAGGTTTGGGGGTCGGAGTAAACTTATTTTTAGCTTATATACAAAGAAATAAAGAAAAAGATGAAAAATGGCAACTCGTACGTGCGGCCCGCTTGCGCAAGCTTGCCCCTTGGTGAATTTTTTTAAAAAAACCTTATGTGATATATAGCCTTAGTACCACCTCGCGCCGGAATTCACGCGCGCGAGGAGGTCGCTCGAGCGGCCCGCTCGCGCGATCTGGGGACTTAGAAATCTTTCTTTTATAAAACGTAAAACAAGCTTCTGCTTAAACTCACGGAGGAATTCGTGCGAGTAAGGGTCGCTCGTGAGGTCCACTCGCGCGAGATGGGGATTTCTCAATTTTTCTCTTTGTTCTTTGACCTTCTGTTTCCCGCACCTGGTTAGTTATTTTTCTTTTCTGTTTGTTCTTTTCAGTTCTTTTTATTTAAGTTTTTCTTTGTTTAGATAGTTTTGTTTCTATTTTTTTTTCTTTTCATTACGTTCTTTTACTTATAGTTTAGTTTCTAAAGTTTAAAAAAAATAAAAAGAAAAAAAAACATATGTATTATATATTAGCTTTTATTATTTATTTGTTTGTTTAATTTGCTTTTGTTAAAGTATTAACAGGTGAAATAGTGCTCCGATTGGAGTAATTGAACTTTGATTCTATATTTATATATGTTCACCTGGTTTGTGAATGCCGAGATCGAGGTATTATCGTTCCTTTCTTACCTACTCTCCTTTCTTTTATTTTATTGTTTCATTGGCGACAATGAAAGGTTTAGATTTGGGGGTATGCACACACATGCACATTATTACACTAATTTTTAAAAAAATTCGATTCTTGTGCTTAAAAAAACGATGTCACCTACGATTTTGCAATCTCTAGTCAATAGATTTTGTTATGTAACTTGGATTGTTATAGAATGGTAAACATGAGAAGATGTGATTAAATATTTGCTGAAGTCAGGATTAGGTCATGTATCGTTTGAATCGTAGTTTTATATCATAGATTTTCACACAAACCTATGCACTACACGTAGTCGCTTGAATACATGTTGGTTGTGAACTATATTATGATTCGGATTTCTAGATAACACAAGGTGGAGACTAAACCCGGTGAGCTTTTGAGCCTATATTTTCTTTTTAGAGGGTTATAAGTACATTTTGTGTTTGTCGAATTTCATTAAATAGCGCATTAACTCGTTGTTTAGTCTCATTATTCTTGTTTTGGTTAATAGTCAAGTTAAAATATTTGCTACCATGCTAAATAATCTTCCGTCGTAAACGTTGAAGAACCATATAATCATAGGACATGATTTTAGGCCTTCTTTGTTTGCTACTCACCGATAAATGATTAATTTTCCTTAGTTCGCCCTTTGAGCCATTAAAATACCATTTTTCTTTAATTACTATTATCCTTTTTTTGCTCCAATTTGGCCAACTTGGAGTTCACCCCTGAAAGATTGATCAACTTTTAGTGGTGTTAAGGCGATGTGTGATTGAGAAGAAGAAAAAAAATAAATAAGATGGTGTTTGGGGTGGTTACTTTGTTATTTATTGAATATTCGTTTCAAAAGCAACGAGGAGGAAAAGAATAGAGAAAAAGAAAAGAAAACAAAAGAAAAAAAAAAGAATAAGAAAAAAAAAGAGAAATAGAAACAGAAGGAGAAAAATTTGAAAGGAATGAAAAGAAGAGAATGAAAAGATGAAGTTGGTAGAAGAGACGAATGAAAGAAATCGAACATGTCTTATAATGCCATTCTAAAACTACCTAATTAATCCTTTCTATCCTTTTCATTGGCCGAGCCACATTACAACCTTTAAAAAGTCCTATTTGATCCTAAACATAGTGTGGATAGGAAAACGATGGGAGGGGATTGAAACATGTTAACGATTAATTTTTGTTGACTATTAGCATCCTATCCATGAGACTACTGTTCTTTCATGTCATGCTTCTTTTTTGAGTTATATGTGAGCAGTTTCTTGTTTTGAAAATATATTTCCTTTACTCACATATTTTAGAAAAATTACACCTGTTTCTGAGTGTTTCATTTGAGAGTGTAATTAACATTGTGAGATTCGTAGTCGAAGCATAGTTGGATGGTTATCCGAAGTATATTCCATGTTCATGACATGCGCATGTTCATTTGACTACCATATCACACACGTGCAATTTTATGAGAAACTCTATTGATTTATACGATGCATGTGCTTATGATTGTTTTTCATGATGTAGGTGGACGTCTGATTTCGTTTCTTCTTGTTCATTATTCTATTTCAAATCATCGTTCTATGATAAGGAGTATTGATTATTTTGTTTTTCGTTTGAATAAAACTTTTTAAATTTATAAGTTAAAAAAGATGGTTGTGGGTGACTTGTTGATGAGAACCCTCACGAGACTCCACTCGTCCTACTAGGGACACCTAGGGGTTTAAAAGGCTTGTTGCATATGCTAAATGCAATCGCGTTGCTTGCGATAGTGAGTTAGGATTTTTAAATATAGTAGTATTTATTTTTATGTTTTCTTTGCTCGAGGACTAGCAAAGTGTAGGGTTGGGGGTGTGATCGGCGACGAATAGTTGCCGTTTATAGTCTTACAAATACCCTTTGTTAGCCCATTTCATGTAGCTATTAGTTATTTTTTAATAAGTATTCTAAATTTTGTAGGATTTGGAGCTTTAACTTGAAAATGCACAAAAATCCAATGATTAGTGGCTTTGGAAGTCATTCTGGGTTCAAACGGCGATTCCGGAGAAAGCTGAATGCAGTAGCAGCCTTGGTAAATCACAATTTGGGCAAGGAATACATTGGATTTGGAGAAATTTCTCTACAAATATAAAATGTAGATCTTCGAGTTATGGACGCGTGGCGTTAAGGGTGGCAATTTTCGACACGACACGGCAACCCGACACGACCCGACACGAAAATAAACGGGTTTGGGTGACCTGTATAAGGGCACGGGTCATAAACGAGTCGACTCGTTTGACACGATTAATAAACGGGTTGAAGCGGGTCAACCCGTCTAACCCGTTTGACCCGATTAAGTATTAAAGTACAGTTGGGGCATTTTTTTTTTAGTTTTAAAAATAATTCATAATAATCTGGAAGTCTAAAATAAAAGTAATATAAAAAAAAAAATTTAAAAATATATTTTTTTTAAAAAATATTTTTTTTTTTGAGAGAAATAAAAAATATTTAAAATATATATAGATATATATAAACTAAAATTGTTTTTTTTTTGCTCAAAAAAAAAAAAAAAGAGAGTAGTTACCAACTTACCAAACAAGTAAATTTATATATAATACTACCTTCGTCCCATTTTATGTGTCCATCTTGGGGAATCTAACTATTTAAGGGGACAAAAAGAATTTACACCTACTTTCCACAATTGTCCATAATCATTGCACTTTCTTTTTTTGTTTTGTTTTGGTGTTGATTGCAAGGAAGGGTAGTTTGGGAAACTAAGTAAAATTTGTATACTAATTTAGGAAAGTGAACAACAATTTTGGGACATCCCAAAAAAGAAAGATGGACACATAAAATGGGACGGAGGGAGTAATTAATAACTAATGTAATAAAAAAATAATAATTAATAACTAATAAGGGAAGAAGGAAGCAGGAGCCTGGAAGCATTCATGCATCAAGCATTGCATAAAAAAATAAAAATAAAAAATAATAAAAAAATAATAAAAAAAAGGAAAAAAAAAGGGAGGAAGCCCACTAGGATTGCTGGATTGGGAGGGAGACAAATTAGTCAATTAGATAAATACAACTGTTAATCTTGATTCTTGATGGATGGAAAGTGAAGAATTTTTTTTATACTGTTAGTAAAAATAATATTTCTTCTTATTCAGTTTGTGTGGATGTGCTTGGGTGTTAAGTTTATAATAGTTAGATATTGCTAAATTTGTAGTATTTTGGTATTTAAGATGTACGTGTTAATAATTGATATATTTGATGGAAGACTTGTTTGTGTTCTTAGTAGGGCTGTAAGCTTATTTCGAATAGTCGAACCGAGCTAACCGATTAGGTTTCTTAAATTACTTACAACTAAAAAATTGATCTGACCGCCAAAATTGGTAAAATAGACCGAACCGACCACTTCGGTTGGTTTTCAAAACATGAAAAAAAAAATCGAAAATAAAAAAATAAAAAATAAAAAAAAATTCGATTTGATTCGATCTAAACCGAACCGATGACACCCTACACGGGTTAGACGGGTTAAACGGGTGACCCGTATATGACCCGGCACGATTATAACCCGACACGATTATGACACGTTAAGAATGACACGATTATAACCCGACACGATAATGACCCGACACGATAATGACCCGACACGATTATGACCCGACACGACCCGATTGCCACCCCTACGTGGCGTTAAACGACGAGTCAATCCGAGTTTCGAACAAAAAGTTATTGCTTTTCTACGAAAGTCGCGCACTGCAGCGAAAACTACCTCGCGCGAGCGAGCCACGCGAGCGACCTATGAAAAAACCAAAAACGCGTAATTTATTAAATTAAAGTGCCCAGCGAAGGTGGTTTGTGCATATGGCGTCCAAAAACGTAAATATAGCAGTTTTAGTACGATTTGGCTTAGGAAAGCTTCCTAAATCCTTCCAAACTCTATATAAATCCTATTCTAAATCCTATTTGTGGTTACACATCATTACACAACATTAGATACATCCATATACAACAAAAAAAACTTCAGCCATTTAAGAGAGAAAAGCAAGGAGAAGAAGAAGAAGACCAAGGATTCCCATGGCCTCCTCCATCAACCTCTTGCCGTTCATCAATTCTATGGCCAACTAAACTCAAGATTTAGGGTTTCAATGAAACCCTAGCCAAGTAATAGGGTGTATTTTATGTTTTTATTTTAGTTTTATTATGTATGGATGACAGCTACATGTTCTGAGGATTTTTATAAATAAATCGTGCTTTTAATGATTAAATCGTTACTTTCAAAGTTTACTCTTGTCTTAGATCTATTTTGATGGTAGTATGCTCAATGATCTATGCTTGCTGTGCTTGTTTAGATTATTTACATGTAATAGTGCTTAAATTGAATTGTGCTATCAAGTATCCGAATAGTCCATGCCTAGATTAGACGAATTATACCACAACCCTAGTTTAGTGTGGGATAATTCGTGCTAACCGAAGATGGATTATGTTGGTTCTTGAACCATAGTTATTTTCTTGACGGAGGAATTGGGCTTGTAGCTACAATTCCCCATTATCATCTAACTTAATAAGCTAAAGTAATTCGTAAATACCCTTATTATGAAGCTAGTGGTGGATTTGCAATCCTAGGTTCCTTAAACTTATTATAAAAATAATATTTAATTGCTTTTATAATTTAGATTTACTTTTATTGTTATTAGTTTAATTCAAATTAAATCTAAAATCCGTTTTTCATAATTAACTAAATTTAGGTTTTAAAAATTAAAGTGCGTAGTATTCAATCTCTGTGGGTTCAACCTTTACTTCGACACTGCAAATCTTTTTAAAGTAAAGCATAAATAAGCATACTTTTATATCTTGATTTTGACGACATCACCAAGCATGCAAGCTTCGCAGGAGATGAGTCCCCAATTGCCTCAATTGCCTTCACTCCATTTTCCCGACCTATCCACGAGGTCATGGCCGCCGCGAAGACCCCGAGGCTGCTCCAATAGCCAGCAAAGCTGAGGCACCCGCCCAGGAAGAGAAATCGGGACAAATTCTACCGGTATCATAAAGACCATGGCCATGACACGGACGACTGTTTCAAGCTCAAGATGGCCATCGAAAGGCTTATTGAACAAGGTTATCTTGCCAAGTTCGTCGTGAAGGATAAATGAGCTCGGCTAGATACTAGAGCTCCCGATCAGCCGTAACTGCTCGGGCAAATAAACGTGATCTCTAGAGGAACTTCGTGATCTCTAGAGGAACTTTGGGTGGAGGGGATTCGCAATCGGCTAGGAAAAGGCATGCTAGGGCATCTTGGTTGGATGTCTGGCATGTCTAATCTTCCAGATCCCTCCCGACCGACATACTAACATTCTCATCAGCGATGTGAAGGATCTGCATTACCCCCCATGATGACCCGCTGGTGGTAGCGCTTTCCATAGCCAACTACGTGTTCAAGAGGGTGTTGGTGGACATAGGTAGCTGTGGATATCGCAATTTTCTTACCCACAGCTTTTCTTTAAAAAAAATCTTTTTCAATTTAAAACACAAAACAAAACAAATGAGTCGCCACTTAATTTTTAAAAGGAAAATTAAGAAACCATTTTTAAAGCAAACTGATCTTTCAGAAATCAGAGATTAACTAGGTTCGGGGATTATAGAATGAGAAGGGAAGGAGCCCATCGGACTAAAACACCCCTTCTCATCCTATCTCGTGATAGGCCTCTACTTAACATTCTTTTAATTGAATTATTAATTTAGATGTGCCCTCAACTAATACATATGTATAGATATACATTACAAAAGCATGTCTAAAGGGGTGTAAAATTGCAAGTGATAAGATATCATTCAAAAATCACATATTTCAAGTAGCAAGCAATATGATATGCAATAGGGAACAAGTGAACTTACCCGGGGTCCGGCCGCGAATATTAAACGTGCAATGCATACAAAAAAAAAAAGGAAAATCCTAAAAAGAGTCTCTAATCACGTGTATTCATATAAGGCAAGATCCTAATTCTAATGTGTCGCGCATAAGATTGAAAAATTGATAAAATCAAGAAATTAAAATAAACTAAAGGGGAATTCAAGAAGTCATACCTTAATAGCGCTACAAAACAAAGGGTTAGTCCACATGGTATACAAGATATGAAGTTAGAAATAGCAATCCTAAATTTCTAGCTTAAATCTATCAAATGAGTCTTAATTACAAATGTCAAGCCATATGGATGAATATGTACATGAACAAGAATAAATTATGAAATACTCGGTGATTTAGATCACTTAAACTTTGAATTCAAGCTCAACTAATCGTTATTGAAACATGGTTTGAACCTTAACTCATGAAAATATCATCTAAGCCATTACTCATAAGATTGATTAAAACTTGCAGAATTCTGAAATTGCTAAGAGCAGATCATGACTTCAAAGAAATAAAAAGCATGGTCCCCATGGTTTGATCTTGATGAATTTTGGACACAATATGCCTCTGTGTATCTAGTTTTTAACCCAAAAAAGAAATCAAAGTTTCAACGGTTAGATCTCCGGGAATTGATCAAAAACCAAACATCACTCAGCATTCTACAACCCTCTGTCCAGAGTTCTTACACGATTTTCTAAAAATAGTAAAAAAAATCAGAAATGCTTTGTTCTTTTTAGGGTGACTTCCTAACACACTAATCCACTTAGAAAAAATTATTTTGGGTCACAAACACTTTACTAAGGTTCTGATTCACTTATTTCAAAAGAGTGCTACTGTTCTGAAACTCGGGACAGATTGTAATGATTTCACAAAACTCATGACCAAACTACTTTAAACATGAAATCTCCTTAAAACAAAAATTACAATGGTAGAACTTGGAGTTATAGACACTTTCCCGTTAGTTTCACTTAATTCCAACGGTTAGATTTCGAACTAAAAATCTTTGATCAAAACCGGTTTATGAATCCATTGTTTCATTGTCAAGTTCAACTTTTATTTGTTAACCCCAACTATTAAACCATGAATTTAGACTTAAACTAAACCATTTTCTCCTACCATTTGATGGTCATTGGAGGCTAAAGACCCTTATACTTGTAGATTTTCAAATGAAGTACAATAGACTTCTTAAAATCTCAAGATGGTGAATCTAAACCACGGAGATGGGCTTGGACTCAAACTACTTTCTCCTACCATTTAATGGTCATTGGAGATGAAGACATGGCTAATACTCATGAGTATTGAAAGAATAGAGAATGGATTCCATGCAACATCAAGCTAGAGGACCCAAGTCATAAGTATGGACTTGGATCCATCCATTTGCTTATAAAATGAAGTGATGATCAAACTTTGAATCTCATGTAAAGCATAAGCTTACATAAGATTCAAAATATCAAACTCAAGAACTTTCAAGAGAGATATTAAAGATCTCCAAGAATCTCAAAAGAAAAGCATAGACAAAAAGAAGAAATGAAATAAAGAAGACAAAGAGAGCTAATGCTCTAAATCCATCAAAAAGCCTTTTGGTAAAAACTTGTTTACTTCAAATTCATAGATGCTTTTTAACCAAGCTAAGAAGAAATAAAAAAAGAAATGAAAACTTAAATAAGATTAGTGGCTTAAAAGAAAGAATGAAAAGGAGACAACTTATGATTCGAGGATCACCTCCAAACTATCCTCAAAGCTTCTCTACTTTGAAGATCTTCCAAGCTCTTCTTCAAGCTCTCAAAAACTCCCTATCTCTCCCAAACATGTGTTGTTATAGTGGTATATTATGGTATATCTCTCCTTTTTATCCCAAGGAAGATCCCTCTTCTTTTATAGACAAAATAGCCCAGGTATTTTTAGTGAATTCGGAGTAAAAGACAGGTGTAAATATCTCATTTGGTGGTACAATGCGTACTTTCTGAAAAAAAGCAGACTGCTGGAGCTAACGGCAGTCAGGAAGTCTTCCGCGGCACTCTGGGAATGCCGGAACGGCACTCCGTGAAAGCCGTGGCGGCATTCCATGACTGTCGCGCGGCACTTACTGAGTGCCGTGCCAAATTATTGATTGCCGCGTTTATGTCATCCCTACTTTATCCGTTTTTTGTTTTTATCCGCATACACATATGTATTGTACCACAAAATACGGATTTTAAAAGCAAACGGCAGTCAGAAAATGTCGGCGGCATTCAGTGAGAGCCGGTCCGGCATTCTGTGAGTGCCGTACGGCACTCATTGAGTGCCGCAAACAATCGCCGTGTGCCGGTTTCTATTGAGCTTCCCCTTTTAGGTCTTTTCTTTTCTCCTTTTTCTTCAAAAAACTTATTTTCAGGGATCTTTGCCCAAATGTGATGTTTTCACTCCTGAATTCTCCTGAATACCCGGTATTTCTTTTTCTGTGAAAATTTTACTGCGTTTGGAGAACTTCCTAAAGAGCTTGAAACACTTCGAATCTTTCGGTCCTTGTCATCATCAGATATGGAGGTGACACTCTCCTTAATTCGACGTTTGGTCAAAATCGGGGTGTCTACAGTAGCTCCTCTGATATTATGTTTATAGCAGCATTTGAGCTCAGGATATTAAGGGATCGGCTCTGACTAGTAGCCACTCCCCTGGTAGGGTTTAATGGATCTAGCACACAACTATTCTACACGATCGAGCCCCCAGTTCTTATAGGACCTATCCCCAGCAGACCTCTACACTGGCAAACTTCGTGGTTGTAGAGGCCCCACCCGCATATAACGCCATCCTTGGAAGGCCAACTCTCAATCAAGCTAGAGCCGATGTGTCAACATACAGCTTGGTGGTTAAGTTCCTGACCCCTAATGGTCCCGGTAGCCTACGGGGAGATTAGGCAACTGCTCGGAGCTGTTACGTTAACTCCTTGCGCCGAGAGGCCATAGCAGAAATGTTGAGCGTCCAGGAGATGGACCCGAGGGACAAAAGTGATGGAATGGGCATTGCAAAGGAACTAGAGCAAGTGGTGTTGGATCCTCAATTTCCTGATTAGTCCTTCAGCATCGGGACTCACGTGGAGCCCGGCCTTAAGCAAGAGTTGATCTAGTTCCTGCGATAGAACCAGAACATCTTTGCTTGGAGTCATGAAGACATGCCTTGGATTGACCCCTGGGTTATATCCCACCGTCTCAACATCGACCCTGACTCCCTACCGATCAATCAGAAGAGACAGGGCATGGCTTTGAGAGACAAGCAGTAGTGCGGGAAGAGATTGAAAAGCTCCTAAAGGCAAATTCCATCAGATAAGTCCACTATCGTGATTGGTTGGTGAATGTGGTGCTAGTCAAGAAAAGCAACGGAAAGTGGAGAATGTGTGTAGATTTCACCGATCTGAACAAGGCTTGCCCCAAGGATTGCTATCCACTACCCAGGATAGACCTCCTTGTAGATTCAATGGCAGGTCACTCACTCCTCTCGTTTATGGATGCCTACTCCGAGTACAACCAGATCAATATGTACCCCGGGGATGAGGAAAAGACCTCCTTCATCACGGACCAGGGTACTTACTGCTACAAAGTGATGCCCTTCAGCCTAAAAAATGTCGGGGTGACTTATTAATGTCTGGTCAATCAGATGTTCAATGATTTAATTGGGAAATCGATGGAGGTTTACATCGATGATCTTTTGGTCAAGAGCCAAGACGAGTTCGACCATCTCGAGCATTTGGTCGGGGCCTTTAGCATCTTAAGAAAGTTTAGGATGAGGTTGAACCCAGCCAAGTACACATTTGGCATCTCGTCTAGGAAGTTCCTGGGGCACCTATTCAGCAGGTGAGGAATTGAGGCAAACCCTGAGAAAATATAAGCAATCATCAACATGCAATCACCAAGGTCAACCAAAGAAGTTCAGAGTCTGGCCAGACAAGTAGCTGCATTAAATAGATTCGTCTCCCGAGCTACCGACCGGTGCCTGCCATTTTTGAAGATCGTTCATAAGACTTTTCAATGGTAGGAAGAGTTCGAGGAGGCTATCCAGGAACTCAAAAAGTACTTGGTGTCTCCCCCTCTGCTCTCAACACCAATACCAGAGGAGGAGTTATTCTTGTACTTGGCAGTATCGCCCTTGACGGTAAGCTCAGTGCTTATTCGAGAGGAGAATGGGATACAGTTCTCGTTGTATTACACTAGTTGGGCACTCCAAGGTGCAGAAAGTCGGTACTCTCGCATCAAGAAGCTGGCATTTGCCCTCATCCAAGGTTATTCAAATGGGCATTGGAGTTGCAAGAATTCGAAGTAGTTTACAGACCCCGGACGGCAATAAAGGGACAAGCAGTGGCTGATTTTCTTGTAGAGTTCACCTACCCAAAAGAGGCAACCAAAGAGCTCGACCGGCAGGTTACACCACCTGGTTTACAACCTGATACCCTGACCTGGGTACTATATGTTGACGGATCATCCAACAATTAGGGTAGCAGTGCAGAGATTATCCTGACCATGCCCGATGGGATCCAGTTAGGGTATGCATTGCGAATTCGGGTTCTGAGCCTCTAACAACTAGGCAAAGTACATAGCCCTATTGGTTGGATTACAGTTGGCTACTTCAATGGGTGCACAGCAAGTCCAGGGATACAGCGACTCCCAGCTTGTGGTCAACCAAGTTAATCAGGAATATGAAGCCCGAGAAGATAACATTGTAGCCTACTTGACACTCGTCCGAACGATCTCCAAGATGCTTAAGGGATTTTCCATCACACAGATCTCGAGGAACGAGAACATTAGGGCCAATTGGTTAGAACGCCTCGCCCCATCCTCCGAGTCAGACTTACCCGAGATAAGGGTGGAATACCTGCCCGAGCCCAGCGTGGTTAACCCAGGGGGCATGAAGGTAGAACCAGTCGCCTTAGGGTCCAGCTAGATGGACCCGATCGTGAAGTACATCACCACCGGTACTTTACCAGACAAAAGAGAAGAAGCTCAAAAGGTAAAATTCTAGGCAGCAAGATACCACCTCATTGATGGTATCCTCTACTAAAGGGGGTTCACTATTCCCTATCTCCGCTATGTTCACCCCACACAGGTCCAAGCAATATTACATGAAATCCATGAAGGAGTGTACAGGAATCACTTGAGAGGCCGGGCACTCTCTCAAAAGGCCATGCTGCAAGGCTATTATTGGCCGACGATGGCCCGGGATTCCCAAGAGTATGTTAAGAGGTGACACAAGTGTCAAAGATATTTGCCATTGATCAACTGCCCGGGAAAACTCCAGACACCAATCTCCAGTCCCTGGCCGTTCGCTCAGTGGGGTATCGATATTGTTGGTCCCCTCCCGATGGAAAAAGGATAAGTCAAGTTTGTCGTCATCGTTGTTGACTATTTCACCAAGTGGGCAGAGGCCGAGCCCTTGGCAACAATTACAGAGAAAAAGATGGAAAATTTCATTGAGAAAAACATTCTCAGCAGATTTGGCATTCCCTGGGTTCTGGTCAGCGACAACGACAGTCAGTTCGATACCCCGATATTCAAACAATTCTACTCGGGCTACTAGATATCAAATCACTATTCTTCTCCCGAACACCCCCAAGCCAATGGCCTGGCTGAGATGACAAACCGGACAATATTACAGTCAATCAAAACTAGGCTTGAAAATGCCAAAGGCCTTTGGACAGAGGAACTACTGACCCTCCCGTGGACATACCGAACTACTCCCTGGGAGACAACAGATGAGACACCATTCTCACTTACTTACAGCTTCAAGGCAGTAGTCCCCATGGAGCTCGGGTTACCCACTTACCAAGTGACAAATTTCAATAAGCAAGGCAACAGGGAAGCCCTCAATGAGAGCTTGACTTAATAGAAGAAAAAAGGGATCGGGCGTATCTGAAAGTGGCAACCTACAAACAGAGGGTCTTCCAGTACTTCAACAACAAAGTAAAGCACCGTAGCTTTCAAGTAGGAGATCTCATCCTTAAGGTAGTGAACCAGTCCACTAAAGTCCCAAGCCATGGAAAGTTAGGGCCAAACTGGGAAGGACCATACCAGGTTACTCGGGTCAATAGGCCAGGTACCTACTGGTTACAAACCTTGGATGGGCATGATCTATCTCACCCTTGGAATATACACCATCTCTGCAAGTATTTTCAGTGATGTAGGCATAGGAACGGATCAGGATGGATTAGGAAGTTGAAATTTCTCTTATCTATAGATCTTCTGAGCATTTTTTATTTTTTTATCAAATGAAATTCTGCATTTACAAATCGTTTGCCCACACTCAGTCAGGCCAAAAGACTTTTGGCTCACACTCAGGGCATAAAAAACCTCAGGATAATACCCGAGGCAAAAGACCTCGGGGTCACACTCAGGGCACCGACTTCGCTTAGGTCCACAACCTACGATGGGGGCAAATTTCTCTAGGTGGCTGATGATAGCAAGTCTCAAAAGACCTGCCACCACCATGTTCCAGATCGGTTCCCTATGGTCACTCCCCTCACTAACGCCCGCCTTAGTAAAAGCTTGGGGGCAGGGGAATACTGAACTAAAATAGGAAATCACACCGGGGGCTAACAGGGCTGGGAATTCCATAATATTCCTAAGTGCCTACAGTGTCTAGACAAACTGCTCGAATAATAACAGGACCCAAGTCCCACATCATACCGAGCACGACCTATAATGCAGGTCCCCAAAAGACCTAGTGTTTTCTACCGGTCATAGTCTTAAAACTTTTGCTAAGACAGAGTTATGGAAAGGCTAAAAAGTGATTGGTCATGGGCAATAATAAACAGGCAAGTACAGAAATAGTATGGTGATTGATGACAAAAGGTGGCCTCAAAGGACCTTTTCATTAATTAGACAAAAGTTTGTATAGAGCCTGGGGGGCAATTGTAGTAGCCTTCCCAAAAAAAATAAATAAAGTAAGCTAAGGGTTGTCTACGATGACCACGTCCTCTGTCTCCCCGGTCCCTCTCTCCGGGGCAGTGCCGTTCCTCAGGTCAGAGCCCCCGCCCGGGGCAATGTCTTCAGCAACCCCAGCCTCATCAGTAGCAGTCGGACCCATGTCCCAATAGTCCGAGTCAATCCCTTCGTAGGACTAGATGTCCAACTCGGGATGGTCCTGGGCCAGCCTCCTCTTCAGGTCCTCGTAGCCTTTGAAGAAACCATCACCGAAGGCTTCCTCTGTGGACCCCGCCATGCCGTCTCCCCCAGAGCCTTTGCCTTAGCCTCTACTACCGCCGCGATACCCCGGGCGGCCTCTAAATCTGCCAGGGCAGCTGCAAACTCCTCCTGTGCTGCACCAAGGCTTAGGGCTAAGCCCTTAAACTTATCTTTTTCCACATCCAGGGTGATTTCCCTAGCTTCTGAAGTAGCCCATTCTTGCGATAAGGCAGCCTCAGCGGCAGTAGCCCTCC
This sequence comes from Hydrangea macrophylla, assembly GCA_033977485.1. Classification (NCBI taxonomy): domain Eukaryota; kingdom Viridiplantae; phylum Streptophyta; class Magnoliopsida; order Cornales; family Hydrangeaceae; genus Hydrangea; species Hydrangea macrophylla. The sequence continues at coordinate 65,631,777 of CM066997.1, forward strand.
TGACTAGAGAAGACAGGAAGGACTCAGCACCGGTAGCCATGCAGCCGACCTACAATGAACACAAACTGGTCAGTCACTAAATGAACAAGGTAAACAGAAGAGAATGATGATAAATAAGTTGAAGCAGAAAGACTTACAAAGTGAGACAGGCTGTACAACCACCCCTGGAAGGCCTGGAGAGACATGTTTGCATGCATCTCCACCTGGCTGGGGAAAAGGCCCGGTCTGACCCTCTTCCTAATCTCGACTGATTCGCCAAGAGGCGTACTGGACGGTATGTCCGCTCGGGGGGCAGCTTCCTCTAACATCACCATAGGGGAGCCAAGGTCTCCCCGGGCATCAGATGAGCCCACGGCCCGTGCCTTAACCGTTGGAGCGCGCGGTCGCTGCCCGAGGTCTCAACAGCTGGTCTTTTTCCTCTACCCGCGGCCCGGGCGGCAACAGCGGTGGCAGCCTGTATGGCCCTCAGCTGCTTGAGATCTCTCCAGGGACCCATTTCTGTGAAGGAACAGGAGAACCATGTGGCCAGTAGCCAGCAGAAATAGTGAAGAATACAATAGGAAAAAGTCCAAGGCCAGATGGTCCCGAGCACTTACCAGAAAATGATCGGAGGAAATACTGGAGCTTTAACGGACTCGTCTGGACTATAAGTGGCAACGAAATCTCCTGTCTGGGTAAGCACGTTCCAAATATTTGTGGGCAAGCTAGCCAGGTGCCGGATCCAGTTCTAACACACCTCGGGGATGTCTGAAGGATTAAATAACCCCGCTGTAAAATAAAACATGAAAACGGTTAGTCATGTGGTTGTATTCAGAAGTAAAATAGAAGGAAGAGCGCTAGATGGGCTTACCCCTCAATTCCCCCGCCCAGGAGGTCCTCAACTGGATTCCTGGGGCCCTATCGTAAAGCCAGAAGGTGGAAACTTGGAAGAATTTGTTCTTCCACCCCTTATTGTTGCTCGGGCAGTTGACAATAATCTTTCTTCCCTGTCGAGCCAATAGAGAGAAGAACTCGACTTCCCTATGAGTGGGTTACAGTTGGTGGGCCCACAAGAATTCTTGAAGGGTAAGTTAATACCCAAAGACTTGGGCCAGAGAAAGATTAACCCCATCAGGAACCTCTATCTATTCAGGGCTAACTGCTCGGGGGCAATCCCGAGGTAGATCAGAAGATTTTGGGCAATGGGGTGGAGAGGAATGCGAAAATCGGTCATGAGGGCATCCTCATTGAGGGTGATGAAGCCTGACTGGTAGAGATGGGCTCCACCGGCATTGATGGCCAAGGAGCAGCTACTGGCAATGGCGTACCTATCCCTAATTCGGCTGAGGTCTTGGGAACGCAGGGCAGACGGAGTAGACTCATAGGCAAACACAACCCCTTGGTCGGGACCTCCTGGTGTCTCATCGCCCGAGCCACGTGAAACAGAGGCTACGGAGGCCTCCTGGTCTGACTCTTCATCTGGCACTCTAATTAGGATCCTACCCTCACTATGGTGGTCCGACGGTGTAGCAGACGGTGGGTCCAGGCTAGTATTCGGGGTCCCAGACCGCACTGTTCATCCTTCAATCAGGAGAAGGAATCGAAACCAGAATGCTGCATCCTAGGGATTCGGGAGGTGGACCGAGGTATAAGTGATGGCCTAGATAGGGCTCAACAACTGCAAGCCTAAGGTACAAAGGGGAAAAGTCCAACAACCTAAAGGGTAAAGTGTATAGAGCTCTCAAGGTAAGGCAACACTCGGTCAACACTGCTACAGGGCAACCCGACCGGTTCAACTGCTCTACTACAAAGGACGGGTTACTTAACATAAGGATGAAGATGAACCTAAGGAAAAAGAAGTCCTAGTCCCGGGTAAAACCTACTATGTTCGTTCTTTCCAGCCTCACCCAAGACAGAAAAAGAAGGGGGAGAAGGAAGAATGCAACGAATTGAAATTAGGGAGAGAGGATTACGGGAATTAATGCAAAATAAGGGCTCGGGAAGCTTTACCAGGGACTTTTGCTCTCAAAACCGCTCATTTATCTCTATCTCTTGGCAGCGAGAATGAAAGAAATGGATAAGTGTTCTTTATATATAAGGCGTCAACGGTCCAGATTAAACCAGATCCAATGACTGCGAAGTTTTCCCGCCTAAAGCATCTGTTAGCTGTCACCTCGGGCGCGTGAAGCGACGCCTCAAAAGTCGCACGCATTAAATGCGTGACATGACGGTCCGGTTACCACTCAACTGTTGGGTTACTTTCGCACCGACTTTGTTGGGTCCTAATCAGACCAACCACTAGCTGACATATGGCAGACATCAGCCTCAGGCCCATAGATTCAATGCTCGGTTCAGACCCCGACTGACCAGCACGACTGGTCATGCCCCTGGTAAGGTCCCTGCCTCCTTCCCGAACGGTTTTTAGAGTAGAGCTAATTTTTAATCCTCATCCAATGAAGCATCGCATCAGCTTTGAAAATGGGGGGCAGCTGATAGGTACAAAAATATTAGGTCAAAGTCAATCCTTGCCACCTCAGCAAAGAAAAGCCAAGTCATCTCGAGTGTGGACTGGCTGCTCAACCACCTCTGGATGTTCTGTTGGGACCGCCCGATATAGCCTGAAGTTCGAGCATTCATTCCAAATTGGCCCCATAGTGAACGCGCTTTAGGAAGATACAATTGCTTGCCCCGCAAGCCTCCAGGCAGTTTCCTAACTCATCCAGAGGACTAATGGAATGTGCAAACAAGTTTTCTAAACCATTAAGGGAACTTCCCATGATTTATGCTCATCAATTCGTAATTAGATTAGGCTTCCTAATTTGATAGTTACCTTATGCAGGTGGCCTCTTGCATCTATAAAAGAGGCAACCCACCCCCATAAAGGGAGATCGAATTCTGAACCTAGAGAATAGCGAAATATATCATTATTGCGCATATACCCAGCTGGTAACTAGTAGTGCTGCCCACTTTGTTGGCTTACCAAAAGCGACAGTGATCTGTTAGTGAAAGCGCACTGACACACACATGGACGTAGGTCACCTCATTAACGGGGCCGAACCACATACAATCCTTTGGTGTTCATCTCTCTCTTTAAATCTCTCTTGCCTAGATTTTGGCGTCATCATAAAATATAGTTAATATTTACTTCAAAAGATAGCTCTTTGAGTCCCTGTTCCAACGCAAAAAAATGGCGCGCGAAACCAAATTTCCTACAAAGAGTTATGCCTGTTTTTGTAAAAGTCGACGAAAAATGTATTCAAAATCACTATTTGGATTAGAGGGTGTTCGATCGGTCGAACTTCCCCTTTCGATCGATCTAAGTACCCCCTAAACCATATTTTCCTCCATTTAACATCTTTAAAAGTCTTCAAGCTCACAAGGCATTTGGGGATACTTCCTAACCACTTTGGAACCACCAAAAAGTGTTCAAAAACTCATCGAAGCAAGCAAGGTTCATGGTTATCCGCACTACAACTCACTGTAACAAAGACCTTCTCTATAGGATTCCCTACCAAGATCTCCTTATCCTTATGATATCCAACATCCATTTGATTTCTCTAAATCTCTTATCACGTTCAATCACCCACACTTATCTTTCACCTCAAGTCCTATATTCTTACGTCCTTTATTCTACTTCTTTTGACACCCCACTTCAAAACACCAAGGAATTTTCTATTCTTATTCCTTTCCATTCACTTATTCTCCATCAAGGAATTTTGAGGTTTCTCCTCCGACCTATATCATCCTCATCGTTACATTCATACGCACATAGTCATAAGTCTAAGCAATCACTCCCGAAGTATGTCATCAATTGAACTTCTATCAACTGTAGTTTCTAACTGTCAAAGCATACTCTATCATTCCCGTTCTTACCCCTCGTCTAGGGTTAATCCTTAAATTCAACCTTTCCACTTATACTTTCCACCGATAGCATCCACTACTAATCCTCCTTACATATCTAAATCCGCTATGATACTACAACCACTCGAAGCCTAGTTCAGTTGAGAGATTCCTCAATAACCATGATACTCATAATCCGTGGAGATGTTCTTCAACCCCCAATACATACCGTAAGATAGATTAAGAGATTCCTCAACCATCCAATACATACCATAAGATAGGTTGAGAGATTCCTCAACCATCCAATCATCTCAATACTGTAAAATCAGTTGAAAGATTCTTCAACTACCCATCATACACTGTAAGGAAAACCATAAGATAACCCCGTACCATCACACCATAGATTAACATCATAGGGAAACACCATAAGAAAAGGTGAGAGATTTCTCACGTACCCCATACACAAGCAATACATATTGCTAGACAAACCCCAACTGTCCATCTCTATTCTCTCACTTCACAGCGTATAGCCCATGTCTGAGACATAATTCTTATCAATCAATTCTAATCCCAAAACTCAACTATGAGCAATCACTTTTGCCTTCTGTGTGAACCCCCAATGAAATCTCTTCGATAGTTCACTATTCGGACCTTGTTCTCGGTTAACACCCTCAAAGAGTACTCATTACCATCATTTACAACATTCACCAATTCAATCAAAAATCATTTCATTTTCATTTAGAAATTCAATAGTTCACCATTACTAGTATATCATCTCTTTCTTGTATCCCTATGCATGGTCTATGATAATGCCCGATTAGCCTTATCCCATCACACAGAAAATCAGTTGAAAGATTCTTCAACTACCCATCATACACTGTAAGGAAAACCATAAGATAACCCCGTACCATCACACCATAGATTAACATCATAGGGAAACACCATAAGAAAAGGTGAGAGATTTCTCACGTACCCCATACACAAGCAATACATATTGCTAGACTATCTTTCTGTCATAAACCCCAACTGTCCATCTCTATTCTCTCACTTCACAGCGTATAGCCCATGTCTGAGACAGAATTCTTATCAATCAATTCTAATCCCAAAACTCAACTATGAGCAATCACTTTTGCCTTCTGTGTGAACCCCCAATGAAATCTCTTCGATAGTTCACTATTCGGACCTTGTTCTCGGTTAACACCCTCAAAGAGTACTCATTACCATCATTTACAACATTCACCAATTCAATCAAAAATCATTTCATTTTCATTTAGAAATTCAATAGTTCACCATTACTAGTATATCATCTCTTTCTTGTATCCCTATGCATGGTCTATGATAATGCCCGATTAGCCTTATCCCATCACACAGCTCTACACTCGCATGATTCCACCCATTTCACGAATGCATAAATACAATGCATGTATGACAATAAAATAATCATGTATGTATAACAACATACCATATGCATCAAACATCTCTACAATATGTGAATGCATTCTAGAATATGTGTCAATTCACTCAACACTCTAACCGACGTCGAACGTTTCCAAAGTTTTGTTACCTATAGATCAGATACCAATAAATGTCACGACCCATCCTGCTAATGTGCGGAAATAGGACACGTGGCACGCCATTAAGGCTTATCCAACCATTAAACTACTATATGCAGCGAAAAAGAACTTTAATATAACCTTGAGTATATAAAACTTTTGGAAATGATACCTTCTGAGTTGTGAAATCCATATAAAATTAAAAACATAATTATATTTCGAAACAAATGATTTTATGTTGAAAGGGTCCCAAAGGTACCCTAAAAACCAATCAAAACATTTAAATTATTTCTGAAAGTGGTAGAAAAAGATTTCTGGTAGGAGGTATTCCGACCGGTCGAACGACCCCCTTCGACTGGTCGAATGACCCTTTAGCAGAATCCTGCCCAAAGCTGTAGAATTTGCTTAAGGCATCAAACAACCTCCACCAATTCTACTACTCCAATCACACTTACATTAATCCAAACGTCACAAGCTATAATAAGCTTTCAAAAACAAAGTTTAATCTTATTAATCCATGAAAAGAAACAATAGTGGAACAAGCTAACGCTTGTTTGGCTCTATTCACAACACTCTAGCAACAGTCCTTCAAAATCCGAATTTAACAAGTTAAGTTTACAAAACACAAACTTATGTGTTCCGACGAATTCAAAAACTAACTATAAGAGTTTAATTACATATTACAATATTTCCAAAATCCTTCCAAGGTTTCCAATTGAAACAAAAACGTGGTTCTAGCTCCATAATTTTAGTATTACAACATATGGAAAGGAAACTAAAACATGAACAAAGGAAATCCCCAGCATTCCCACGGCCTCACTCTTTACGCTTCTTCTTGCCTTTCTTCATACCTGCAATGGAATAAATCTCCATTACTCGGCTACATGCTGAGTGCACAATTTCTAATATATGCATATATGATAAATCATGCTTTAACCTCATAAATCATATCAAATAGTCTCTAGGAAAAAAAATACGCATTCCTCCAGTAGCGGTAAGTCCAAGCCTTAAACCGCGTTGTCAATGGCTAGTTTAAGCCTACAACCATTACATCCCCAAGTGCTCTAGCAAGTCCAAGCCTAAACCATGCACAGTAGTCGTCGCTAATAAAATTCTCAAACATTGAGAATCTTACTCTGGCATGAATTTGTATAAGTCCCCCCTTTGACCCACATAGACAACTCAACACGCTCGCGTAAATTTAGACATACTTTTCACACTTAATCGCGTGCATAAGTAACAGGTCTAAGATTAACACATGAATTTTGCCCGGATCACAATTTCGTCGTCGAAATATAAAACATGTATTTCACCTATATAACATAGGCTAGAAATTCATACCTCGAGCTATCGTCATATAACTTTAAGGGAACGACTAGAAGCCCGACTAAACGCCGAATCTCAGATCCTATGCAAAACCTACTAGTTTACATATGTTTTCCCCAAATTTCTAGAATTAGAATTTTATAAAAAGTTAGCCAAATATGGCCTAATAGGTATCAAAATGTAGCCCTTACCTTGGGGAATTCAAATATGAAGTTTGGTTGAAAATAGATGGACGAAAGGTCGCCGATCGTCGTCACAAAGCCCGTGGCAATCATCTCGCTTTTCTCTCTCATCTCTAACGATATTTTGTAATGTTTGGAACAAATGAAAATTCATCCACTCCTATTTATAGGAAAACTTTACAAAAATCGCGTTTACTACCCCGCGAGTTCTCAGAACTTCTAATGAACTCCTAAAACATCTCGCACATCCATTTTATGCCTTTATGAGTGAAAACTATAAATTACCAAAGTTTTCAACTAAGTCTCGTTTGGGTCTAAAATTACGTCCCAAAACTAAATTCTGTGGAATCTCTATATAACCTACCTTTTTGTATAACGTGACATTCATGTTCTCACCACAGTTCTCAAAATGATATCTAATAATATCAAAATTACCAGAAATTATACTACACAAGTATAATTTACTATTCATAAAATACCAGATAAGTCAAATAACTTTTAAATCACATAAATGTCATTTATCTATGCCAATGCAACATGATTTCCATGTTCCCGTGTCCTCGTTTGACACCTTCCGTTGACTCACGGTCAACCTCATCCACAATTATTAAACTACATTAATAATTCCATTTAAAACATTTATGCCTTTAAAATAAAAGATTTTTCAGGACGGGTGTGATAGTTGAAGACGTCCAGTGTACCGTTGATGATTACGTCCGGCTAGTGCCCTTATGTATACTCATTGTGTAGACATCCAGTGAGGATATACACATCATAGAAGATGTCCAATGTGCCGCTTCTAATGTTTATAGATAGGTGGTGCCGTGTAGACGATCAGTAACCCTATCAAGGGAATATGGGACCTACTGCCTAGCTGGGTGATTCTGATTGGTATTATGGTATCGATGTATGGATATCAGAATTGTATTATTATATTGACGTATAGATATCATAATTATATTATTATGCCGATGTATAGATACAGATTGGTATTGTTATATCGATGAATGGATACGAAAATGGATATGAATATGAGAATGGTTAGTAAGATGATTGTTCAGTTAGGGATTCAGCATCCCGACATAAAGACAGATGCATGGGATGGATGCATTGGTTGTATGCATAGAATTAGTGAATATGTGAAGCAATATTATACCATGATGTTTATCCTTGTCATTACTTAATATGTTTCCTACTATCATTGAATTCATGTGTAGTTTAATGAGACCTTTGATATGTCTGTGAGAGACGTCTTTGATAAGAGATTAACTGCATTTTAAGATGCTGAACAGTAATGGGTGAGAATGTGTTTGATGTACTCACTCAGCTTTATATTCAAAGTTGATGGCATTTATGCCCTAGACATTCCTATGTCTAGAGCTTTACAGCTCTTGAAGATGAAAGACTGATGTTCTGCTAGACTTGGAGCTGAAGGCTTAAAGACGAAGACGTGCCGCTTTGTAATAGTTAGTTTGTATATCTGTTATACTATTATTATTATTTGTTATAGGCCTTAGACTCTAAGTCAGCTGTTATAATAAATTTAGTAGACTTTTATAATTGGTACTTGGGCATATGTTTCTTCCAAACCTTTTTATATTTCCGTTGTAGCCTCTGATTATGTTATTAAGATATACTCTATGAATAGTATCATCCTTATCATTGTGTTTATTAGGTTGAGTAGATGACAATGCGGTTATTCACCAATCATGAATCTACTGGACCAAAAAGGAACTTGTTTTCTCTATTTTTACTTCTCTGGGGAGTGACAATATGAGGTTGAACAAGCCATGTCATAAGAAGAGTATGATATGTGTGAGATTTATTCGTCTCTATTTGGTTCTTGACCATACAATGAGTTTATGGACAAACTCCTTTTTAAGGAGGAGAAAGATGTAACACCCACTCCCGCGGGCTATATTTAATTGCATTAGCATGCATTATTAACATTACATTAATGATATGATTATATGTGCTAAGTGGATATTAACTCATTAAGGTGATTAGGGGTGTCCAATTGGAACCCAGTTATTGGCCAATGTGGCAGTCCTAGTTTAGGACAGTTCTGAGAGGTCCCCGTGTGATGGGACAGATATGGAAAATAATTCTTATGTGCTTAAATATTTATTAAGGCATATGTGAATATGATATTATGTTGTTAAATAATATGTTAATTAAAGATCACTTCTGTGATCCGTTAAGTATACCTGTGTGAGGGCGAATTAGACACGTTGCATAATTAGTAGGATAATTAGCAACTTCGTAATATTATGTGGGGCCACTTATGAGACCCATACATGACATATACAAACACCCATTTAAGTTTGGGATAGTTTTAATACGTTTTATAACTAGTTGGGGTATAATTGCAGAACTAGTGAAACTTAGGGAAAGCAATAATAGAATTCCAAAATGGGGATTTATATGGGAGTGACACCTAGCTTATGACTCATCACATGAGTCTAAGCCTTCATCTTCATTCACATAAAATATTTACAAAGGAGGAAAATGAGAGAAATATCAGCGAAAGCCCGGAGACGCTCGCGACGACAAATGATGTGTTGTTTGACGTTCATTTTCATAACAGGCTACATATTCGTACTCCTGGAGGTGAGTCTAATACAATAGTACTAATCTTATTAAGTTCTAAGATAGTTTTTTTGTGGCCCAATTTAGGGGTTTAGCTTATAACTTGTATATTTTATATAGGATTTATACATGGAACTTACTCGGCTGTTAATTCTACAAGTAGGAGCGAAATCATTGAGGTGAATGACAATAATTATGTAAGATGGATAATTAAATGTTTGGGATTATCTTTATGATGATAAGTATGTCTACTTGTGCAATTTAGCTTGTTTAATTATTATTGGGCAAACTCATGTAGTTAATGATGATGCCAAAATTTGGGTAAGAGAGTAAGAAGAAAAAAGATGAGAGATTTGTATGTGGCTCGAGCTGTCAATTAAGAGACCTGCGTCCACGTGTGTGTTAGAGCACTTGTACTAGCAGATCACCGGTGGCCTTTGGTGAACTAACAAGGAGGATAGTACTACCAAAGACCGGCCAAGTATATGCGTATGGATGTTGTGTATTGCTATTCTATAGAATGAGAAAAATGTGATCCCCTTTCAAAGGGGGCTAGTGGGCTCTTTTATACGTACAAGAGTCCACTCGTACAAGTAAGTTGATATAGCAATACAATCAAATAGAGATTGAGTAGCACAAATCATGGGAGTTCCCTAATGTAGTTAGAAAACTATCTAGGCTTCCTATTAGTCTTCTAGTTGAGATAGGAGATTCCCTGGAACCTTCTGGTGCACCTCATGGGATGCGCCCAGGCTGCACCCACCACGGGGTGAGCCTGTATTGTGCACCCGACTTATGGGCCTAAACTAAGCGGTCCTAGATGGACAACTCAAGGTGGCTGCATGAAGAACGTAATTACTAGATGACTTCAGCACTCCTTGTTGTGGTAGTAGAGGTTGACTTTAACTGGATATTTTTGTGCATATTAGCTGCCCCCCATTTTCAAGGCTGATATGATGCTCTATCGGATGAGGGTTGAAAATTTGTATAGCTCAAAAAACCGTTCGGGAAGGAGCTCTGGGAACTGCGCGTGTCCAGGTTGGTCGCCACGACTACTCGGTGCTTGGGTCAATTAGTTGACCTTGGGATCATGGGGTCGGTACCCGCCATATGTCAAAGAGTGATTGGTGTGGTCAGGGCTCAACGAAGTTGTAACCGGAAAATTACATTATAACCGAGCCATTATGTTATGCATTTAATGAGGACGTCTTTTGAGGCATCGCTTCATGTGCTCGAGGTAATAGTTGTCAGATCATTATGGCGAGAATCTTGCAAAATTGTTGGATCTAATTTGATCTGGTCCGTCTGTATTGCCTATATAAGGAGTACTTGTACATTCTTGCCATTCTTGCTGTTCAGAGACAGAGACTACTGAGCGGTTTGAGAGAGAAAGAACCCTGTAAAGCTTCTCGAGCTCCAGTTCACTCTATTTTTCATATAAGTCTTCATCTCTCTAGCCTTGTAATTCACTGCATTTTTCTCTTCTTTTCTTTTTATTCCTGAGTGAGGCTAGAGAATAGGAATCTGCTAGGGCTTGTGAGGGAGTGGGATTTCTTCTTCCTTAGGTTCATCTTTCTCTTCAGATCAAGTAGTGCTACAAGGCAGTTGAACCATTCGGGTTATCCAGGTGTAGACCTGATCGAGTGTCACCTTACTCTGAAGACCTTGTATACTTTGCCTTTTAGGCTTTTAACCATGCCCTCCTTGTATCTTAGACTTAGAGTCCCTGACCCTTACCTAGGTCGCTAGTTACTCCCTCGCCCAGCCGCAGGAGCATTAGAGATGTGCCATTTTGGTTTTGACTGTCTTCCCCGTCGGAGGATGAACAATCGCGGTTAGGGACTCCAGACACAAGCTTAGATCCTCCTTCCATGACCCCGTCAGATCAACATAGCGAGGGTAGGATTCCTATCCAGGTGTTGGCCAATGAGGCAGGTCAGGAGCCCCCTATAACCTCTATCTCTCGAGGCTCAGGCGACAAAGTGCAGGTCTCGAGCAATCTTGAAGTAGCGTTCGCCAGTGAGTTTAATCCCACCAGTTTGCATGCTTCCAACTTAAAATGGATTAGGGCTAAATACGACATTCCTATCTAGCAATCCCTAATCATACTCAAAGGGGGAATCAGATATATCGGTCGGGATTTATGACCCTCTACGAGGATGCCTTCATGGCTATCTTCAACATCCTCCTCCACCCAGTCGCCAGGGACATTCTGATCTATCTTGGGATCGCTCTCGAGTAGTTGGTCCCGACTGGTTGGAGGTTCCTGATGGGGTCTATCTCCCTCTGGCCCCAAGTGTTGGGTACAAACTCAACCTTCAAGAGTTCCTATGGACCCAACGACAGTTCTTGTTACATAAGGAGGTCGTGTTCTTCTCCCTGGGAGCACGATAGGGGAAGAAAATCATCGTCAACTACCCGAGCAACAATAAGGGGTGGAAGAACAAATTCTTCCAAGTGTCCATACTCGGGCTCTAAGAGGAGCCCCCGGGATTCAACTAAGGACTTCCTAGGCGAGAGAGTTGAGGAGTAAGCCCATCTTGCATCTCTTTTCCTTTTTTCCTTTTCTTATACTACAATCATAGGACTAACTTTTGGGTGATCTATTTTATAGTGGGGTCAACTGATCCACCGAGCATCCTTGACAAGTGCCAAGACAGGATCAGGGGCTTGACGGACCTGCCCATAAATGTCTTGAATGTGCTGACCCAGTCAGGAGATTAGAAAGTTACCTATGAATCAAATCAGCCAGTTAAAGCACCTATTTTTCCTCCAATTATCCTTGGTGAGCTTTTGTCGCATATATTACTTTATCTGCTTATTTAATTATTATTGCTTTCTAGGTTGCTCATTGCATGATTTTTTCCTTTAGCAGAAATGGGCCTGAGGAAAGACTCCAAGACATAGAGGGCTAGATAGGCCACCGCTGCCACTTGGATGGCCGAGAGGAGAAAGTGGCAAGCTGAACCCATAAGCAATGATCAGCCGTTCCAGCGGGTAAGGCACAGGCTGGCAGTTCACCAGGAATTAGGAGAGACGTTAGCTCCTCTAGTAGAGGTGGTGTAGGAAACCACTCCCAACGCGAATATACCATTCGGGGCAGTGCTGGGAGAGTCCTCAGAGATTGGAGAGAGGGTTAAGCTGGGCCTTCTCCCGATCAAGGTGGAGATGTGTGCTAGCATGTCTCCCGAGGCTTTCCAGGGATGGCTGAACAGCCACACTTATTTTGTGAGTAACCTATCACCTTGTTCTTTGCTTATTCTTCTATTTACTATAACAACCGACCTATTTATGGTTTCCTTTTGCAGGTCAGTTGTGTGGCCGTTGGAGCCAACTCTTTCTTACCCACCTTGGCTGGGGAGGGCCGCTGTTGCTAAAGCCGCCTATCAAAGGAGAGGACTGCTCTGGAGGACAAGGAAACAGCCCTAGCCATAGAGAAGGACAAGGTCAAGGGCTTGGCTTTAGGCCTAGGAGTGGCGCAAGCGGAGTTGGTGATCGCCTAGAGACCACTCGGGCAAGTCTGGTAGTGGCGAAGGCTCGGGAGAAGGCTTTATCCAAGGCGGCAGCTGCAGGGTCTACTGAGGAGGCCTTTGATGATGGCTTCTTTTAGGGCTATGAGGACCTGAAGAAAAGGTTGGCCCGAGACCATCCCGAGTGGGACATCTCAACTTACAAAGCAATGAACTCCGTCTATTGGGACGTGCAGCTCACCACTGATGAGGGTGCTGCTACTGAGGGTGCACTGGTCGAAGGAGCTACGCTGAGTGGGGAGGTTGGAGAGACTGAGGAGAGAGTGGTTGTGGACAACCCATAGTTCCCAATCTTGTATGCTCTTTTTTTTCTGGGGAGGGAGGCTGCTATAATTGCTTCCCAGATATTATACGTGTTTTTCTTCTCTTAAAGTTGTTAATGAAAATACCATCTGAGGTCTCTTTTTGTGCCAACTAATTTTGTTGTTATACTTCTGCCTGCGTTTTGTTTATAATTGCATGTATCCAACCGGTTGTGAGCCTTGTGGAACTCCGCCTTAGCAAAAGGTTTAGGGTTGTAACTGGTAGGGAATACTTGGTCGTTAGGGACCCGTAATGCCTTTAGGTTCCCGAGCTGTTAATGGTGGGGAAGTCCTCAAATCCCATCCAGGATAGTTTATAATTTTTTAACTATTACTTCCCATATGGTTAACTCTGGGCACCGTAGGTACTCAGGACTGTATTAAGGGTGATTCACCCTTAGTTTCGATCCTGTTAGTGGCCTGTGCAATTGCATGTTTTATCTCCGTGTTCCTCCTGGCCCCTAAGCTTTTGCTGAGGCAGACATATACAAAGGAAATGACTGTAGGTAACGGACCTAGACGTTGGTAGTTCCAAGGTCTTTTCGGGTTTGTCATCATCAGCCACCTAGGGGGATTTGCCCCCATCATAGGTTATGGACCTAAGCAAAATCGATGCCTTGGGTGTGATCCCGAGGTCTTTATTGTGCCTCGGGTGTTATCCCGGGGTCTTATTGTTCCTCGGGTGTGACCCTGAGGTTTTTTGTGCCTTGGGTGTGAGCTCAAGGTATTTTGTACCTCTGGTGTGATCACGAGGTCTTTTGTGCCTCGGGTGTGATCTCGAGGTCTTTTCTACTAAATACTGGTAAGGAACATTATTTGTAGGAAGAATAACATCTTTATTTCTTTCGAAAACTATAAAAATTGCTCAGGAAGAGCTACAGTGCATTTCAAAATAAGTTCCTAACCAACGCTGATCCATGCATTACTGAAAGTACTTGCGAAGATGTTGCACGTTCCAAGGGTGAGACAGATTCAATCCGTCCAAAGCTTGTAACCAGTAAGTGCCTGACCTATTGATCTGGTAACCCTGTAGGGTCCTTCCCAGTTTGGCCCCAATTTCTCGTGGCTCCGGACTTTGGTAAACTGGTTTTCTGCCATGAGGACTAGGTCTCCCACTTGGAAACTGCAATTCTTGATTTTTGCTGTTGAAATACCAAGAGACCCACTACTTATAAGATGCTAATTTCATATATGGCCGATCCCTTTTCTCTTTTATTAGGTCGAGCTCCCCTCTAAGGGCTTCCTCATTGCCTTGTTTGCTGAAATTTGCCACCCTGTACATTGGTAATCCGAGCTCTATGGGGGCCACTACCTTGAAGCCATAGGTGAGGGAGAACGTGGTCTCCTCTATTAGCACTTGGGGAGTAGTATGATAGGCCTAAAGAAGGGTTGGTAGTTCTTTCGCCCAGAGTCCCTTGGCATTTTTAAGCCTGGTTTTAATGGACTACCGGATAGTTCGGTTTGTTACTTTGGCCTGTCCGTTAGCTTGAGGGTGCTCAGGGAAAAATTAGTGATTTGATATACCATAGCCTGAGCAGAATTGCTTAAATACTGTGGTGTCGAACTACCTGTCATTGTCGCTGACCAGTACCCGAGGAATGCCGAACCTGCTGAGAATGTTTCTCTCGAAGAAACTTTCCATCTTTTTCTCGATGATTGTTGCCAAGGGCTCGGCTTTTGCCCACTTAGTGAAATAGTCCATAGCAATGACGGTGAATTTGACCGGACCTTTAGCCATAGGAAGGGGTCCGATTTTGTCGATGCGTCACTGGGTAAACGGCCAGGGGCTAAGGATTGGGGTCTGGAGCTCTCCTGGGCGGTTGATCATAGGTGCATGTCTCTGACACTTGTCACACTGGTTGACATATTCTTGAGAATCCTAGGCCATCGTCGGCCAGTAGTAACCTTGCAGTAGGGCCTTGTAGGAGAGCACCCAGCCTCCAACATGGCTCCCACATACCCCCTATGGATTTTGTGCAATATTCCTTGGACCTGAGTAGGGTGGATGCACCGGAGATATGAGAAAGAGAACCCCCTTTTGTAGAGAACGCCTTCAACGAGGTGGTATCGTGCTGCCTAGTATTTGACCCGGCGGGCTTCATCCTTCCCGTTTAGCAAACATCAGGTGATGAGGAACTTCATGATAGGATCCATCCAATTGGGCCCTACATCGACCGAGTCAATGGATTTCCCTCCTCTACCAAATATTACAATCACACAGAAGGAAAAGGCTCACAGAATACCAAAGATTATATTACAATCACACAGAAGGAAATGGCTCTGATAAATATTACAATACTCTTCAAACCTCTGCCCTCAAATGGATGATGCTAACCCTTTTTATAGAAAAAAGGGAAGAATCTCCAAAGAGTAAAAGCAGCACACTATTACAAACTATTACACACTGTTATAACACAAAAAAGTAAAAGTACAGATAGAGCACACTATAACACACTGTTACAACACGAGAAAGTAAAAGTACAGATAGAGCACACTATTACACACTGCTACAATACTATTACACACTATTACAACACGTGAAAGTAAAAGTACAGACGAAGCACACTTATTTTACATTATTTCCAACTGTATGAACAGCTGCATAGTTGCATTGTACTAGTCATCCTTAATCAGTGTCACTTTCTGAGGAATCTGGGTCCCATGTCCCTGTTGTGCGTCTGGTGGGATAAAGGAGCAGGTGGACTCTATACATTGGATGATCCGGATGTGATGTGTCCCAACCGTACTGGTCATGGAAGTCTGCAAGGATGCTGCAAAATAATTGACAGTAATCTAAGGGATATAATCCAATGTTGTGCCATGTACAAGTGTCTTTATGTAATAGCTCTTGTGGGACACTTGTAGGTTCAACCTGATTTACGAGACAAAGCTGGGTTTGTAACCAATGGAATGTGAATTCATTATCAAAAGCAAGGGGATCTTGGACTCCTGTAAGAATACCAGTGGTGGGGATTTTGTGGATGGTGGTTTCTCCTTGTGGTGAAGTTTCCAGATGTTCTCTGAAAGAAAAAAGGATAATGCAGTGTTTCCATGAGTTTTGGCGTAATAGGTTTTGCCAATACGAAAAATCTCCAAATAACAGGAACCATTTTGCAAGGGATGCTTGTGCAATTTGTTTGCCTTTTGTTTGGAGAAGACGAGCAGTTTCTATGCCAAGGGGTTCTGGTAATGAAGTGAGAAAAGCTTGCTTTTGATTGACATCATCAATTCCACCAAGAAAGTAGAATAACTTAGTCATCTTTTCATAATGTTTTTCCAAGTCGTGCCATTTGAATGAACAGCATTTCATCCGAAGATAATCCTCACGGGCTTGGTCTTTATGGATGTCTGGAGCTCCAAGAAATTCATTATGGATTATGTGCAGGAAATTATCAATGGAAGGCATTTGTACCAGCTGAAGTTGTCTATATTCACCAAGACTAATGTACCATTGACGTAGTCGGCCATGAAATCTGGATAAACATTTGGTGATCACTGTGCGAGTAGTAGGACCTAACTGCAAAAGTTCAGCAGTACACCATGCATGGAGCTCATATATTTTGTCAAGCCATTTGGAAGGGGGAATATTATCAAATGAACATCCTTGATTTGGGGTACTGGAAAATGGAGATTCAGTTGGTTGCTGCGGAGTGGGAATGGATGGCTCAGGGCCAACTGGAGCGTCCTCATCAATGACCTCTTCAACTCGTGGGGATCCAGGTTTTACCATGTGGACTTCTGTTTGGATTTCTTTTTGAAGATTGGAGATATAATGATGAAGCATGTCCTGTTCGGTGGTGAAGACTGTTATTTTGAAGAATTTCATGATGATGATTCTCTCCGCAAACCAAAGAAAAAATCCTCTCAACAAAACCTTCAGGCAAGATATGATTCGGGTGATACCAGTGTTGGATTACTCGGAGAACCTTCTGGGAAATTTGATTTCTATGTGTTATACTCAGACAAGCCTACCAAAACAAAAATCAAAACCCTCTCTCCATGCAAACCTCCTCTTCCCTCCAACCTACCCCCAGATTCTCCCTTTCCAATCCCATGTTATATGTTCGCCTCCCCCTGAAGGTACAAATCTAGATTGGTGGTGCTTCTTCTGTCCATGACACTTATGCTGCCACTTTACACTACCAAATGGCATACAGACTGCAAAATCATGCTTTTGACATAAGCCAACCTTCAACTTGTGATGAGGCCCTCTTTGTCAGCATTGATTCTGCCACACAAGCCTCATGTGTTCATATTCCCAGACAAATTTCCCGTGACGAGCTAATTAAGTTGTTACCAACCTCTTGGATAACAACTTATGAACAACACAAGCGTCCATCTCATCCAGTACAACTTGCAGACCCAACTTTTATCACACAACAAGATGGTATTGTCAATGCTGACAAAGAGGGCCTCATCACAAGTTGAAGGTTGGCTTATGTCAAAAGCATGATTTTGCATGCCTTTTGAGTCAGACACACTGGGCTCGGGCAGATACTCTACCCTTATCCCCGGCAGGTCTGACTTAAAAGATGATGCTAAGTGTGCTAACCGGTCACCCCTTTTGTTTTCTTCTCTCGGGATCTATTTGATTAATAATTGAGCTATTTGGTGAACAACCTAACCCAGGTCAGGTAGGCCACAATGTTATCTTCCTGAGCTTCATACTCCTGATTGACTTAGTTGATGACCAGTTGGGAGTCACTGTATCCTTGGATTTGCTGTGCGCCCATTGAAGTATCCAATTGCAGCCCAACCAACAGGGCCTCGTACTCAGCTTCGTTGTTAGAGGCCTGAAACCCGAACCTTAGTGCGTACTCTAGCTGAATACCATCAGGCGTGGTCAGGACGATCCCTGCACCGCTACCCTATTTGTTGGAAGATCCGTCTACATAGAGTACCTAGGCCGGGGCGTCAGGTTATAGGCCGGGCGGTGGCTCTGGCGGGTTGAGCTCTTCAATTAGATCTTCTGGATACGTGAATTCCATAAGAAAGTCTACCACTGTCTGCCCCTTGATTGTTGTATGGGGTTGGTAGATCACTTCGAATTCCTCCAATTCCAATGCCTATGTCATGAGCCTCCCGGATGTTTCAGGTCGACCAAGGATCTGGCAAAGTGGCTGATCTGTGAGGACCACAATGACATGGGCCTAAAAGTATGAGTGGAGTCTTCGGGTACAGATGATTAGTGCAAAGGCGAGCTTCTCGATGTGGGAATATATGCTTTTTACGCTTTGTAGTGCCCGACTTGTGTAGTAAATTGGGTATTGTATCCTGTGCTCCTCTCTGACCAATGTTGAGCTCATTGCTAAGGGTGACACTGCCAGATAAAGCAATAATTCTTCCTCTAGTACAAGCGTCAAGAGTAAAGGAGGCGATGTCATGTATTTCTTGAGCTCCTGAAATGCCTCTTCACACTCTTATGACCCTAAAAAGCTTTGCGGAGGATTTAAAAAAAAAAGGCAGGCACCGGTCGGTTACCCTAAAGACGAATCTGTTCAAGGCAACTACCCGTCTGGCTAAACTCTATACTTCCTTTGTTGACCAAGTTGACCATATGTTTATGATGGCTTGAATTTTCTCGGGGTTTGCCTCGATTCCCCGTCGGCAGACCAAATGTCCCAGGAACTTTCCGGACGAGACTCCAAATGTGCACTTGGTCGGGTTCAACCTCATCCGAAATTTCTTCAGATGTTGAAGGCCCCGGCCAGGTGCTCGAGATGGTCAGACTCATCTTGGCTTTTGACCAGGAGGTCGTCAACATATACCTCCATCATTTTCCCGATTAGATCCTTGAACATATGGTTGACCAGGCATTGATAAGTTGCCCTGACATTTTTTAGGCGAAGGGCATCACCTTGTAGCAATACGTCCCCTGGTCGGTGATGAAAGAAGTCTTCTCTTCGTCCTCGAGATACATGCAGATCTAGTTATATCCCGACTAGGCATCCATGAAAAAGAGAAGTGAGTGATCAGCTATGGAGTCCACGAGGAGGTCTATCCTAGGTGGTGGATAGCAGTCCTTGGGGCAAGCCTTATTCAGGTGTAGACACCCCATTTTGTCGGCTATCATATTTAGGAGACACATAGCTTGATGGTTCACGATGATCGTAAAACACCCAAAAGGACTCCTGGAAGTCAGCTCTATCTCTCAGAATGCTCAGATTGACCAAAATGCCCCTGAAAGCCCGAAGACTCCCAGATTTGGTCCCGAATTTCTGAAAACATGCTATGTCGTAAGAAAAATGATAAAATGAGTTTTTAAGTAAAAACCGGAAGAAATCGTCAGCTCCCAGAGACGCCCGGAAGTCCCGGAAGTTCCCCGAAAGTCCTCGTTGACCGGTTTGACCAAGGTTTGACCAGGTTTGACCAGAGTTTGACCAAGTTTGACCAAATTTGACCGAAATCGTCCAAATTCACCAGAATTATTAGAAAAGTATTAAAATGAGTTTTAAAAGAGAATCGAGCGAAAACGTCGGCTCCTGGGAGCTCCCGGAGGTTCCTAGAACTTCCCGGGAATCCCAAGTTTGACCAGTTTGACCAAGATTTGACTTTGGAATCGGGGCACCGAAACAATTTTCAAATATTTTTCATGGACACTAGAGGTCAATAGCTTTCCAACGGTACATCGCACATAATTCCTGGATTTAAAACGAATTTATTTTGAATTTTCGAAGGCGAAAAAGGCGATCAAATCGGCTTTTATCGCGAATACCGCGAAACTTTTCAAAGTGACCTATCCCCGAACTATTTTTTATGTAAAGTAGACTCCATTACCTTTCCAACGGTATATCACAACCTCAGTTTAGAGTTCATACGCATTTTCTGTTAATTTCGGACGAAATAGGGCCTTTTTGCGAATACCGGAACCTCAGGGGGCCTAAACAGCATTATCTGGACGAGGGAGGAGCAGTGCCGCCGCGGCACTCCCCTCCAGAACAGCGTATTTTTGTAATTTATTTTGTGGTCCCATTTTGATTAATTAAAAACCAAAACGACATAGTTTTATGATTTCAGATGTTTGGAGCCAATGGGAATACTTTCTAAATCCCAAAACCACCCCAAGTTGGCCTATTTAAACCCCCCATTGCTCTTCATTTTGGGGGAGTCAAATGCAAGTTTAGAGAAAGTTTGGGAGAGAAAGTTGTAGAGATAAGGTTAGAGTAGAGAGAAAAGAAGCTTTCTTCTTTGATTTTCAAAACAAAAGTGAGTTCTAAACTTTGTTTCTACCTCATTACTCCTATTTACTTCAACATTCAATACACCCAACCACCATTTTAGTGAGCATTTAAGAGAGTGGAAGCTTCTTCCATGTCCAATGTCATTACATATGAGTGAAACGCCATGCTACAAGTTCAATACTTCATGAATATCATCTATTGATCATTATCTACTTGCTTGTTTATTCATTGTTTATCTCTTCTTACCTCATTTCTTTTCTATTTTCTTTATTTACTTACTAGTTCATCATCATCTAAATGATGACATGAAGTTTGGGGTGAGTGAATCCTTATGGATAGTAGCTCTTGACCTCAAAAACATGTTTGATAGATGATGATCATAACTTCAATACCTCCAAGGTCTCCTTGAAGTGTATTGAAGTTATGCTCAAATAAAAATAAGTCTCTCCAACAATCTTGGAGGTTCATGATGATGAGTTGAATGTTGCCATTTTAAGTGATTGTAATATTTATTGAGTATTGAAAATACACTTTCAAAACCTCTATTTCAAAACCCCCCTCAATCTCTCTCATTTTGATTTCAAGAAAGAAAACCTTATTTTTCTCAAAATCTTCAAAACAGTGAGTCAAAACAGTGAGTGAGCTGAGTTCAAAGATTTCTCTAGAACTCAATACTCAACATATAGATGCAAGGCCACTTGGAAAGTCTTCCTAACTCATTGAAGAACACCCATGATTTTTGGTTTGACTTGGAAGTACTTGAAAATGGTCCATTTGGACCCAAACATTCCTTCCAAACATTCTGCCTCTGCTGTCACAGCAGCTTGACTAACTTCCAACTTCTTTTTTCAGAAATATTTTCCAAAAGGGGTGGTCCCAACTTATTTTTCCCTTAAACTTCAATGTCTTAGGGAACGTTTTGTATAAAATGGGCCCCTAGATCATTCGTTTTCATTTTCTAAGATTTTTCAACATTTCAGTCGACAGTGTAGACTCTGTTTCTGAGTGATCTCTGTTGTTCATATGATTTCTCTCAATCTGTGATAGTTATTAAAGATTGGCTTTTTGGGTAGTGTTCTAGACACAATAATGAACATCTCTATAAAAATCATGCATTGAAAGCATTCCTAACCCCTCTTTTCCATTTTTACAAGATCATGTTACTGTTCTGTCCACTATTCACAGCAAGCACATTTTAACTTTCATTCTTTGATTTGATGCTTATATGCCTTCCAAATTAGTTCATATCTTAGGAAGTAGTTCATACTACATTTGTACATATCCCATGATGATTTCATTCACTCATTCATACACATTATAGACTTCTAAGTCATTCTAGGAATCCATGAACACAAAGCACACTACAACCTTGGCACATTCTAGACACATGCATTACATGCATGCAAGATTTGGGGCCTTCATGGCTCCTAATCTAAGAAGATTATAAGGAATGAACTTGATCACACGTTCATGCTTCCCCCCCCCCCCCCCCCCCCCGATCTAATCATCATTTCTCATCTATCCCGGGGATTGAGAGGTCTTCTTTTCTCAAAGATTAACATGCATCATACTAGCTTGTTAAGCATATTTTGATTTCTTTGTTTATTTGTTTCAATAACAATTCATGTCCCCCCTTTTAGATTAGGAAGTCTTGATTATTTGATACATGATTAGAAGATTTTTTCTAGGTTTATTTGTGTGATCTTTCACTTTGCATTGTGTGATATTTGGCTTAGATCTTATGAATGATATCTTATCTTTAGATCTTCCATTTTCAAATTTTCTTATGTAATGTAATATACTATCATAGTATTATTTGTCGAACCAAACGTAGTATAAGATGATTATTTGGATACTAATTGAGGCCCGTCGAAAGACGGGGCGAGTTGAGTGTGTTTTAGTCGCGACAAAGGCTACTTCCTCTCTCGTACCAAAACCCCGAACCAAGTTCTTTGGTTATGAAGGGCCGGTGCCCTTTATCCATTTGGGTGAGTCAAAATTAAGTTTCTTGGTTCCTTAAAGACCAAGTGGCGACTCTGTATCTGTTTTCAACAGGTCTTTTCTCTTTCCTTGATCCAAATCAAATCAATTTCAAACAAAAACAAACAAGTGGTGGAGGCCCGGTATCCACAATCTGGCGACTCCACTGGGGATTTTATTTTTAAACAAAATAATACAGAGGTTTGACTCATAAGAAGCATCCTTAAAATCATCTTTTTTACTGTGTTTGGTTCACCGCATTGCACTCTTGCATTTCCCCCCCTCCGACTGTGTCTGAAACGCGGCACTGACATTGTTCAGGTCTTGCTGTGCCAGGGCACAAGTCACCGTTGATACTGTACCTTCCAAGGTATATCAAAAAGAGTAAACACTTCCGTACTGTCTCTCTGACGGTATATTGGAACTCTCGTCAACGGACCCTCTTTGACTAAACCCAGCCTTTGCATATAGATTCCTGTAGAACCTTTCATAGGACTGTTCATTTATCTTTTCAGATAGGACAATGTGATATAACTGTTGTATGCCCTGACGGGATTACCTGCGCGGTGTAGACGCTTATGTGGCATGAGGCAAAACTTCTTTCTTATGATCCCCAAAGGCAATCACTCACATGTGATCACATTGAGTTGACCTGCCTAGGCACCATGACAAGGATGTCTGCTCCATGTTCACAAAGATATACACCGCAAACCTTGTTTGTTGGTCCTAGGACATAAGAGTATGAAAACTAGCTAGACAGTATGATCACCATCATAACCTATTCCTCCCAGAAACTCTGTCCAGATATCCCAGATATAACCATATTAACCAGTTTTTCCATAAGCTCTGTCCAAATCTCCCTGATTTCCCAAATATACCAGTTTCTCCCAGAAACTCTATCCAAATTTCCTAGAAATATCCAAAGTACCTGTTTTCCCAGAAGCTCTGCCCAAATCTCCCAGATTCTCCAAAAATCCCAGCATCTCTGTCCAAATCACCCAGAAATGCCCAGATATACTTGTTTCCCCTGGAAACTCTATCCATATTTCTCAGAAATACCCAAAATACCAGTTTCTCCTAGAAGCTTAGTCCAAATCAACCAGAAATCCTTATTTCTCCTAGAAACTCAAATGACTTCTAGAAATTTCTCTGAATCTTCCAAACCCCTGTTTTTCCCAAAAACTCTATCCGAAATTCCCAAAGTATCCCGGAAATCCCTGTTATCCCTTGGTGATCATACTGGAAAGTAAGGTTAGCACACTCTGTATGGCTAGGACCTTATTTGTTTAACTGCTATCTGTTAGAAATAGAAGCATCATTTAGATTAGGGCTTACATCCGCATGCTTGTCCCATTTGCATGCACCATTCCCCATAAATCTGCACTCACTATCTCGAGTCGGTCCACATCACTGTCTTTGTCTGTCTAAAGTCACCACTGTCAAGATCTAATCTAGTCCTCTCAAAATCTGTCAGGTCAGTATAGATTCCCAAGGTCAGCAGTAAGGGTCCTCTTCGTGGGTCAGGAGTTCGGATAATCGATTAATCAGAATCAGTTCGACAACTTGCTTCAGCATGAATAGGGAAGAGTTGGAAAACAAGGTTACTGAACTGGGAGCGACCATAAGTCAGCAGTCCGACAACCTAGCCCAAGTTCTGAAGTTCATGGAAGAACTGAAGCAGCAGCAGCCGCAACCTCCACCCGGGTTTCCACCACCAGGATTTGAACCTCCCCCGCATGAGAATAATAGGGAGGAAGACTGGTTTCAAGGGGTCCCACCGTTCGCGTACGAGAAAAAGCTCCAAGAGAAAATGGACAAGGTCGACAAGCTAGAAAGCGTACTGAGAAAAAGCAAAGGGGTCGATGATTACATGCTAGACCTGGAAGGCCTCTTCGAGCCTGTCAAGCTAAAACTGCCAGAGAATTTCAAGATGCCTGCCATTGACCGTTTTGACGGAACTGGGAATCCGAAAAGTCATGTGAAGCTATGTATGAGTATCTTCCAGTCCATGGGTTGTACCCACGAACACATTGCAATGTTGTTCCCGCAAACTCTTGTAAAGTCTGCACTATCGTGGTTCCTAACCTTGGAAGCCTCCAAAACCCGGGCCTGGGAAGACATCGTTAGAGTCTTCGTCGATCATTACTCCTACAATCAAGAGCTGGATGTCACCAGCAGGGATTTGGAAACAACCCGGCAAAACAACAATGAATCCTTCGCTACATTTCTGAGCAGATGGAGGAACAAGGTAGCTCAAATGACCCACCGGCCGGTTGAAAAAGAACAGGTAAGGATGCTCATCCGGAATCTGCAGCCCCTCTACCATGAGAAATTATTCTACCAGTCCATCTCCACCTTTGAGGAGTTGTTTGAGGTCGGAACCCGAATTGAAGACGCTATCAGAGAAGGAAAGATAAAAAAGGAAGAGCCCCCAAGTCAGTCCAGAAGGCCTAACTACTCCCGGAATCCCCCGGATGTCAATGCCCTTAGCAGCCAACCCATGGCGTACCCTCTTAGACCGTACCAACCCTCTAGCCAGGCAAACCCCTCCAATCGCCCCTTCCAGAAAAAGCCCCCTCGCAACTTCGCCAAGTTAGAAATCTCTCTCTCCTCAGCTTTAGACCGCCTCCTCAAAAAGGGCCATCTCCAACTACTCCAACCCCGAAACACCCCTCTCCCGCCAAACTGCGATATGTCCAAACGGTGCACCTACCACCAAGCCCCGGGCCACAACACTGATGATTGCCTGCGCCTTCGCCATGACATTCAAGACCTTATTGACCAGAACATCATCGAGCCACCACCAAAGCAGCCCCATATCACCCAAAATCCTCTACCAAACCACCAAAATGTCAACCTCATTGAGTCCAACCCCGTACCCTTCAACCCTGCTACTTATATCACCCCCCTAGGACAACCCTTGCCTTTCATTGACATCCCGGATTCTGTGGGAATTCATCTGATTGAAGGGGAGAATGACGAGTGGCAGCAACAGCTAGACGATGAGCAAGACTTGTTCTTTCTAGAAGAGCACGATCTAGGGCGGTAGACCTCAAATGGTATGATCCCAATGATGAAAGTGATGCTTCTATCTGGGACGAGCCAGAGAAACCATATGTGGGAACGGATTGTGATTGGTTCAAAAAGGATGGGACTGTAGAAGGGCCTACTTCTGCTGAAATTGATCACCTGACCAGGTCAGGCCGTCACTACCAGCCTCTGCAGACTACTACTGAAGCCATCGAGAAGGGTCCAGTTAAAGACAAGGGAAAGGGTAAGATGGATGAGATCATCGAAGAGGATAATGAATTGATAAAACAACTAAAGAAAACCCAAGCACATCTCTCGATGTGGGACATCATGGTAACATCCTATAAGCATAGGCAAGCCATGTTGAATGCCTTGGCTGGAATTGAAGTCCCCATCGACGCCGCGCCGGAGGACATGGTAGCTTTCTTGGGCGCGCTTACCCCCAACCCAATCATTACATTTTCCGATGAGGACCTGCCACCAGAGGGATCCGCACATAATAAGGCATTGTATATCACCATGGGATGTAAGGGACAACAGGTGCCGTTTTGTCTAGTTGATACGGGCTCGGCCTTAAATGTCTGTGCCCTAAGGACTGCCACCGCCTTGGGGGTCAATGTCCTTGACATCACACCATCTGTGCAATCTGTGAGGGCCTATGACAACACCAGGAGAAATGTGATGGGAACCGTTTCTCTCTAAATCCGGGTAGGATCTTTGGTGAGCACCGAAGTCTTTCAGGTCATGGACATACCTGCCTCTTTCAACTTGCTGATCGGAAGGCCTTGGTTGCATGTCAACAAAGCCGTATCATCCACTGTGCATCAAATGATCAAGTACATCCATGAGAAGGAAGTGAAAATCATCCTCGGTAATAGTTGGGGTAATGAAGCTTTCCCGAACTACGCTCCCGTCTTTGAAATCCAAATACCTGAGTTAGAAGAAGGAGAAATTGGGGGATTCTTCATGGAAGAAGTCCACATGATCAATGATGAAGACAGGTTCCCTGAGATCCACTCTGCGGTTGTCAACATCGTTCGCAAAATGAACTACTTCCCTGGAATAGGATTGGGCCGACGCCAGCAAGGGATTCGAGAGTTCCCTCAGATCAAAGGACAGCAAGGTACTTTCAGGCTAGGATACAAGCCCATTGAAGAAGACATTGAGCTACAAAGGCCATGGAAGAAAAGGGTAAGGGGTCTCCCACCATACCGCAAGACCTTGAATGGACAATTCATCAAAGAGGGGGATGACTTCCCTTACTTCGGGTTCCCCGAACCCTGGATCCATCAAACCACTGGGAAAAGGCACCCCGGACTCGAAATCTTTGCTGACTACGAGAGGCCTCCATATCAAGATCCGTTCTATCCCGAAGAAATTGAGAAAACCCCGGAGGAAGACTGGTTGAAATACCTTGACACTGAAGCCATCGAGAAAATGTGGGAAAAATCCGCTGAGAAAAAGGAAGAAAAGAGGGCCAAGAGCCAAGATGATCAGATCAAGCCAACTGAGGAGGATTTGAGCAACCAGGCTGTAGAGTCATCTGTCTGTGTCCCCCTATCCCCTATTTCCCCAGAGTCTGTATTGCCGATTATCGAGTCTGTACCAGAGTCGGCTGCTGTAAGCCCACCATTGTCCAATGTAGTCACTTCACCTATCATGAATGAAATGAAAGATGATTCTGCTTACTCCTCTGTGTCTAATACTTGTGAATGCACAGATCCCTCCGAGAATCTCCCAATTGAACTTAAGCAACTAATTGAAAAACCACCTGCTTATGAAATAATCGAAGATACTTTATCAGTTAACCTAGGTGAAACAGATAATCCCTAAATTGTGCAAATTGGCTCAACTCTTAATAAAGAAGAAAAAAAAAATTAACTCTTTTGCTAAAAGAATTCAAAGATGTTTTCGCTTGGTCTTACGAAGACATGCCTGGGGTCGATCCCGACATTGTCCAACATCATATTCCCCTCCTCCCTAATTCTAAACCTGTCAAGCAGAAACTGAGGCGCATGAGGCCGGAGTGGGCACTCAAGGTTAAAGAAGAAGTGGAAAAGCAATTCAAGGCAGGGTTCATCATTGTCACCGAATATCTGGAATGGATTACCAATATCGTACCAGTCCCGAAGAAGGATGGAAAAGTTCGTGTGTGCGTCGACTTCCGTGATCTAAACAAGACCAGTCCCAAGGATGACTTCCCGCTTCCCCACATTGACGTTTTGGTAGATAACACCGCATGACATGAGCTACTATCATTCATGGATGGTTTCTCAGGGTATAATCAGATTCTTATGGCGCCAGAAGATCGGGAAAAGACGACATTCACCACCCCTTGGGGGACCTACTGTTATAGAGTAATGCCTTTCGGACTCAAGAATGCTGGGGCAACCTACCAAAGAGCTGCCACTACTCTGCTGCACGACATGATCCACAAGGAAGTAGAGGTGTACGTAGACGACATGATTGTGAAGTCCAAGGATAGAGAAGGACACCTAGTGGCACTGGAAAAGTTTTTTGAAAGGTTGCGTAAGTACAAGATGAGGTTGAATCCAAAGAAATGCACTTTCGGTGTGACCTCCGGTAAACTCCTGGGTTTTCTCATCACACAAAGGGGGATAGAGGTGGATCCCTCCAAGATCAAGGCAATCCTATAAATGACACCACCACGAAATGAAAAAGAGGTAAGGGGGTTTCTCGGAAGAATCCAATTTATCAGCCGCTTCATTTCTAAGCTCACGACTACATGCAATCCTTTGTTCCGATTGATGAGAAAAGGGGAGAAGTTCCAATGGGATGACCAATGCCAAGCCGCTTTCGACAAAATAAAAGCTTACCTTCAAAATCCGCCTGTCCTTTCACCACCAACGCCTCATAAGCCCTTATTCCTTTACCTATCCGTCTCCGAAAATGCCATGGGTTGCATGCTAGCCCAAGAAGGAGAAGAAAGCCACTCTGAAAAAGCCATATACTACCTCAACAAGAGGATGACTGGGTATGAGCTCAACTACTCTACCCTCGAAAAAATGTGTTGGGCCTTGGTTTGGTGCACTCGCCGACTAAGGCACTACATGCTGGCCTTCCCGGTTGTACTCATATCCTGCATGGATCCTCTAAAATACCTCCTCGAAAAACCTGCCCTGACCGGTAGTATATCCCGTTGGTTACTCCTACTATCTGAATTCGATATCAAGTATGTTACAAGCAAATCGGTAAAAGGGAGAACCGTGGCTGAGCATCTTGCAGAACACGCCATTGACTCCGAAGAAAGTGGAGACTTCCCATTCCCGGACGAAAATATCATGGAAATCAAGGAAGAACAATGGAAGTTGTACTTTGATGGAGCAGCCAACATGAAAGGCTACGGAGTAGGAATAATCCTAGTATCACCAAACGGGGACCACACCCCACTGGCAGTCAAGCTCAATTATAACTCCACCAACAACACTGCTGAATATGAAGCGTGCATTCTGGGGATAGATGCGGCCATAGAATTGAGAATTCAAAAGCTAGATGTCTTCGGAGATTCGAATCTCAATATGTCACAAGCCAAAGGGGAATGGAAGGTGAAGGAAGAGAGGTTGAAGCCCTACCATGACCATCTCGATGGACTCAAGAAGCACTTTAAGAGCATAACGTTCTTCTACTTGCCTAGGGAAGAGAACCAGCTAGCTGATTCGTTGGCTACCTTAGCCTCCATGATCAAAATTCCTGTGGGAGTCAGGATGATGCCTTTGGTAAATGTGCAAAGGTACGAGCCTTCGTTCAACATGATCACCACAATCGAAGCAGAAGAGAATGAAACACCGTGGTATCAGGATGTCTGGAACTTCATAGAAAATGGAACGTACCCCCAAGAATCTACCGAAAAAGACAAAAGGGCCATTCAAAGATTCGCAGCGCAATTCATCATTTGTGGTGGGAAACTGCTGAAGAAAGGATACAACGGTCACAACCTGACTTGCTTGTTTGGGAAAAGCTCCAGAAGAATGATGGAGGAAATACACGAGGGGGTATGCGGCCCGCACATGAACGGTCACATGCTGGCCAAGAAAATCGTAAGACAAGGGTACTACTGGACAACATTGGAGAAAGATTGTTGCGAATACGTGAGAAAGTGTCACAAGTGCCAGATCCATGCAAACATGATGCATGTACCACCATCCCTTCTATACAGCATGACCTCACCTTGGCCCTTCTCCACCTGGGGAATCGATATTATCGGTGAAATCATTCCGAAAGCTTCAAATGGAAATCGGTACATTCTGGTGGCCATAGACTACTTCACAAAATGGGTAGAAGCTGCATCCTACACCAAGTTAGGAGCCAAGGAAGTGGCCAAATTCATCAAGAGAAATCTCATCTGCCGTTATGGAGTTCCCCATGAGATTATTTCGGATAACGGAAGTCATTTCAAAGCAGAAGTTAAGGATCTGTTCGAGGAATACAAAATCACTTATCATAAGTCATCACCATACAGACCGCAAACTAATGGGGCAGTCGAGGCTGCAAACAAGAATGTTAAGGCCATACTGCAGAAATCAGCCGATACTTACAAAGACTGGCATGAAAAGCTACCGTTCGCACTTTGGGGATACAGAACTTCGATAAGGACGTCCACAGGAGCAACTCCTTACTCACTAGTGTATGGGATGGAAGCGGTACTTCTGGTCGAGATAGAATTACCGTCCCTACGCGTGATGGCAGAGTGTGAAATTTCGGAATCAGATTGGTTGAGGGAAAGGTATGAAGAATTGGCCCTCATAGATGAAAAGCGCCTAGCGGCAGTCGACCATGTTCGAATCTATCAAAAGAGGATAGCCCGTGCTTTCAACAAAAAGGTTCGTCCGAGGAAGATTGTCAAGGGTGACCTTGTCCTTAAGGAGTTGCGAGCTCCGATCTTTGATCCCCGTGGGAAGTTTAAACCTAAATGGGTCGGCCCTTACATCGTCAAGACTGTTCTTTTCGGAGGAGCAACTTATCTCATGGACCTCGATGGTGTCAAATTCAAAGAACCAATCAACATGGATCGTCTCAAAAAGTACTATGCTTGACTATTCAATAACCTTTTCTTTCAAGCCTTGCCCTGAACTACGCTCGACCTGATTCCCACTCGGGGATACGTAGGCAACCACATCGGTTCGGTCGCTCCACCAACAAAAATAGCCCAATTTCTTTCAAGCTTCGGCCCGAACTACGTTGGACCTGATCCCCGCTCGGGGGTACGTAGGCAGACTTTCAAAAAGGAAAGAAGGATGGCTCGCTAGGTTGAAAATCCGAAAGGACGCCTAGGAAAAAGTTAGAGCTAAATCCAAGGTGAGCAATAACAAAAGAGAGGAAAGAGCTCGCTAGGTCACCTCACTGGTGCCTAGGCAAAAAATTATGAGCATTTGAGAGAATAAAGTCGCGGTCCTTACCATAACCCCGAAATAACCCTCCACACTAAGGGCAAACTCGGCAACTCGCCTCGTTCGCCTGAACCTCTTCTAAACTAGGGGCAAACGTCGGTCATCTACCTCGTTTGCCTCACAACCATACATATCCCAAACTAGGGGCAAACTTCGGCCACCCCCCTCGTTTGCCTCTAATCGTCCTAGCATGCCCAAGCAAGTACCAAAAGCAACATCTAATTGAGATCTCGATTACAAAATGTTTTTAAAGCTAAAATGCATAGAATGAGATTCCCAAAGTAACCAAGGTTCACCGATAAACAAACTCTGAATATTACATAAGCAGGAAAGATCAAAAAAATAAAAGTCTTTCGAAAAACAATCACACGTGTTCAAAGACACTGGGAGGAATGAGCAGAATCAGTCAGGTCTAGTTTTATCTTTGTGTCTTTTATTTCTTCAAAGGTCTTTAGAAATAGGCCCTTGCTCGACTGGCCCAGCCCCTGATGAAAGCAGCAATGGTAGTGGCTCTGACTCTGGAGGCAAAGACCCTCTCAGTAAACCCCCGGGGGACCTCTTGAACTTGCCCATACTGTCTGGCCAATCGACGAGGATGATAGAAGGAGGTCTCTCTCAGTCCCATCAGCCACACCCTCTGGAAATCCCCAAGACTAGTGGTCATAGCATAAAGGCCCCAACGCCTCACGATCCAGCAAATGTCAGCCTCAGATAAGGCGTCCATCATACCCACCCAATCAGCATAAGTAAAATGAGTATGAAGCACAGCTCTGCGAAAATAAACTGGCGGCACATTACCGGTCCATAACTGAAGACGCTCGTAGAGCCAAGCCTATAACACCAAAGGCGCCCCAGAAAGTAGAAGCATTTCCTGACTTGAAGCGCGATCCAAACCATTCAGGGTCTCGGCCAAAACCATGGCCATGGGGTTCTTACCTGCCTTCAGTCCGAGACATACATGCACTAAGTCGCTAGAAGCACTCGAGAACAAGAAGTGTGAAGTCATACACAGAATCAGAGCAACCCCACGAGTAGCATCATATACACTGGGATTCCCAGGACTGGCATATCGAGCAATTATGGAAGCAATGTCGAGAACCTCACCTTGAAGCAGCCGGCGGAAAATAGTGATGGAACAATTCAGATATTCAGCCAAGCCTCGCGTAGGACTGAGGGTATCAGCAGAAGGGAGAATCAGGTCCAAATCAGAATCATAACCAAGGATGGCACAGAACTCCTCAAACAAGGGGCATATCTCCAAGCCATTGAAATTGAAGACATGGTTCACCGGGTCCCAGTGAGCAATAGCGGCACGCAAGAACTCAGTGTTCAGGGTCATCTGGCAAAGAGAGAATAGATCGGTCAAGCCGTAGCTAAAGAGGTTGATCTGCTCCACACCATTTGTGATGTTCAGCCAAGCCGTGAGTTGAGCGGGATCATACAAAGCCATGTTTTCAGTCGCGGCTCTAGGAAGATTCGAAATTTCGGTAGCACCTCCCCGTTTCACGGACTATCCCACCTGCAAGGCAAAAATACTCACTATTACAAAACTGCCCATCGCAGTAACACCCAACAATCACAGTGCACATGTATCATCATCAACTAGAACAAGCACACAACCGCGCCTCTAAACCGGAAGCTATCCGGCCTAAAAGGCAAGACATCATAATAATTTGTCAAAGGTCACAAAATGTTCTACACATCATCCTACACTGTCCAAATAGTCACATCACCAGTACAACCCGATCGAAAACATAAAAAGAAAATAGAATAAAATTCCCGCTTAGAGGGGGGCTCAGTCCTCCTCTTCTTCGTCCTCTGTCGGACCGCCCGGAGTGTATATCGGCGACGGTCTCCTCCTACCACCTCTGCACCTTGGACCAATTCTCGATGAGCCAGCACCACCTCCACGGTACTGCACACACAAATAAAATGAAGGCAATTAGTAAGGGAACAGCAAAAAGTACAAAAATAGAGTCGAGTCAGAGACTTACCAAAGACACCATCTGATTGGCGGCAAATTGCAGCATGCCATCCATCTGTTAAAGGGTAAAATCTAGGATTAAGACCTCATAACCTTAAGGAGTGCAAAAATAAAGGACATACCCGGTGGTCTCGTGTGAGGACCGAAGGCTAGCCGCCAAGGCGTGACCCTCCTCAGCGTAACTCCAAGGAACGTTGAGGACGCCCGCTGGCTGAGTAGGGTACCCGCATGTGACTCATGGCACCTCCATCACTTGGGGGGTGCCATCAGCGCCTAGAACATTGACGGACCAATCCCAAGGAGGGATAGGATCAGTAGCCGGAGGAGCCTGTTTCCTGTACATCTCGCGGAGCTGTAGGCACAAAACAAGTTAAGAAAAGATAAATCAAAAACATAGGCAACGAATAAAAGACAACAATAAACTCACCTCCAGGAGTGGGAAGTTGGGCATCAGGAAACGACCGCGGTAAGCCTCGTAATCGGTCTTAGAGAGAAAATGGTCCCAAACATCGGTGCCAGCCAAGGCCACCAGCAGATCATCACCAGAAAGGTCACTAGCATCCATCGCAGGGGGATTATGAGGGACCCGATACCTGAAACCACCGACCACCTGCCGAGACACTCGCTCACCAAGGAACCACTGCCGCACTTGGTACTCTCCATCAAAAGTCGACAAGAGGAAAGAGGTTTGACCGCTTGTATCTCCTCAGGGGCGACATAGGCAACGCGCTCCCAAGGCGTCCAATCAACATTAGCAGCCGTTAGTCCGGTCAGGAAGTTTTTGAGCAAAACAATCCGGTGGGCCCCACTCTTTACCCCGACAACATCCCTCCGCCATCTCAAGCCTCGTGGGAATAAAGGCACAGGAGCCATGCCATCCTCGTCTTCGCCTGATTCATCCGCAGGGGAGGGAGCCAACATCTTCAGGTACTCAAAGCTCCAAAGCTGCACAGACAAAGGAGAAAATCAGAAAAAGTACAAAAACTGAAAAGTCAAAATATAAAACAAGATGCAGCACATACCTCCCAAGCTCGCCAAAATCCCCCTGTCGATTTAACATCACCACGGGAAACCTCACCCATGTGCTTGTAAAGATGGGCCAAGGCGGCACCGCCCCAGTCGTAAGAAGGGATCTCATCGATGGTCGCCAGGCAAGAGAGAAGTCTCAAGTTCACCCGGTCATTCCGAGTCGCAAAGATCGAGCAGCCGAGGACATATAGAAGATACACCCTCAAAAGCTGGGAATTGTTCAGGTTATGATTCCCTCTACCATAAGCCCGGTAAAGCCAGCCACAAGGAAACCAGTGCCTCTCCAAATTGGGGGGAACAGCCCCAATCAACATCTCTACAGCCTCAGGGTCGATCTCATAGAAATAATCCAGAATCAGGCGTTTCCCGCCTACCCTCAAACCAGTAATCATAGAGAAGTCGAAGGGCGTCATGGTCATCTCGCCGAACGGCAGGTGGAAAGTATTGGTGGTGTCCCACCACCTCTCAGCCAAAGCATAAAAGTGTGCCAAATCATTGCTGCTCTTTGAAACCAGACGGACAAAGCCTCCGAACCCGGCATCATCGACCATCCTCTTGACGGTGGGTGAGAGTTGAGTATACCACAGGAAAGCATGAGCGAGGCTACCATGGCCCTTCAGTGCTACTTCTGGCACCTGCACATACCAGAGATGACGAAAGCAATGCACAAAATCACTATTCACGACCCGAGGTCCAAATTCGCAAAATCAACATTTGAGCACAAATCGAACTTCTAACGATCTCTAGGTGCACACTACGGCTCACAAAACTAGCACAATACATGGAAATAGTCCTAAAATGTCAAAAGTTTCACATACCAAGCTCGCTAGAGCCGCGGCCGAAAGATGATATTGGGGGTCCCGTAAAATCAAGTCTGGGGTTTGCATCTTGGCTTTCATCCATTCCTTGGCCTTCTTAGACGGTCTCCTCGAGCTCGAAGCCATGGATCTACAAAGAAAATGGAAGTCAAAGTTAAACTTTCTTCTCACAAAATTGGGCAAACCAAAACACCAATCAAAATTCCAACTACGGGGTAGGATTACTCACATGAGCGCGCACAAGCTGCGTTTTGGCAATTTTTGGCTCCAAAAACACCCCAAAATGGCCAAGAATGAGCTTCAAAAGCTCAAAAACCTGAGATATACAAAGATGGAGTCCGGCCACCCAGTGCCGCCGTGACACTAGCCAACTGCCGCCGCGGCAGTGGCCCAGTGTCGCCGCGGCACTGCTCCCTGTGGGCCCCACTTTGCTCCGTTTCGCTCCGTTTTGCTCCGTTTTGACCTGTTTTGGCCTTTTTCAGCCTATTTTTGGCCCCGATCAGCCCTGATGGCCCATTCCGGTCAAGATTTGTAAGGTTTTACCCCCAAGCAGGCTAAAAGTTGTCAGAACTACCTCCAGCAGGCAGAAACTGGGAAAAATTGACTCCCGAGGACCCGGATCGGCTATTTCAGAACAACCATCGTAAATTTTGATCAAACATGAGAGTGCCGGGAACGAATCCCTGAATTTGGCCAAGGCACCGAAAAATAGAAAAAGAGATTCCCTGAGAACCCCGCATCATCCCCCGAGGACAGAAGCAAAAAGATACCAGCTCCCGGAGGCCCCAACCAGCCCTCTTGGATTGAGCACCGCAAGATTTGATCAACCGTGAGAGATTCAGAGTTGGGTCCTGGTTCCCGATCAAGAAAAAGAGATTCCCCAAGAACCCTGCATCATCCCCCGAGGACAGAAGCAGAAAGATACCAGCTCCCGGAGGCCCCGACCGGCCCTCTTGGATTGAGCACCGCAAGATTTGATCAACCGTGAGAGATTCAGAGATGGGTCCTGGTTCCCGATCAAGAAAAGAGATTCCCCAAGAACCACGTATCATCCCCCGAGGACAGAAGCAGAAAGATACTGGCTCCCGGAGGCCCCGACCGGCCCTCTTGGATTGAGCACCGCAAGATTTGATCAACCGTGAGAGATTCAGAGTTGGGTCCTGGTTTCCAATCAAGAAAAAGAGATTCCCCGAGAACCCCGCATCATCCCCCGAGGACAGAAGCAGAAAGATACCGGCTCTTGGAGGCCCCGACCGGCCCGCAAGATTTGATCAAGAGAAGCAGTTGAGATCCCAGAAAGAGTCATTTCATCCCCAGCAGATTCAGATTAATCCTCAGTGGATTCGTACACCGTCAGTTCAATCACAGTAGTCCATTGTTGACTCATCATCTCGATTCAAACATCGTTGGTTCATTAGTCATCATCGCTCTAATTCAAAATATGCCATGGGGCTTCCATGTTCATCGCGTGACATCTCAGGATTTCATGATCATCCCTTGACTTTCGTGTCCGTCTCTTAATTTCCAGGGCTTCCGTGTCCATCGATTATTTGCCAAAAGGCGTCTTCGATTATAGTCCTCTGAGACCCCACACCCAATTATGTTTGCTCACGAATCACACTTCCCAAAATTCAAAAGTTTTCCCCTAGACTCAGAGCCTTCTAAAATCTTTGTATCCCTATCACAGTCGCAAACACTAGCACGACACTAGCCCACTCGGAGTGGCACATCCCACAGCACCTGCTCATACTAGGATCATAACGCTAGACATGATAGGACTCATGACACAATTCATATCACAACCATGCATTACATATCATCCTCATAACATAGCATCCGCATGTCTTGTTGTGCATGTGTGATTTGTTCCTTTATGCCCTGAACTACGCCCTGGTCTGATTCCCCTTTGGATACGTAGGCAGCTCACGCAGAGCACGACCGGCACTAGCCTCAGCATCATTACATCTTTTGCAACGCTTTTTATCCTAAATTTGTAGCCTCCAAAAGTCCTGTGTCTTCAAAACTTTGGCACTCGCTTGCGACATGCGTTGTCTCGCAAGTTCCTGCCAAAGAGGGGAAAACTGTAGACACCCATTTTGTCGGCTATCATATTTAGGAGACCCATAGCTTGGTGGTTCACGATGATCGTAAAAGACCCAAAAGGACTCCTGGAAGTCAGCTCTATCTCTCAGAATGCTCAGATTGACCAAAATGCCCCTGAAAGCCCGAAGACTCCCAGATTTGGTCCCGAAGTTTTGAAAACATGCTATGTCGTAAGAAAAATGATAAAATGAGTTTTTAAATAAAAACCGGAAGAAATCGTCAGCTCCCAGAGACCCCCGGAAGTCCCAGAAGTTCCCCGAAAGTCCCCATTGACCGGTTTGACCAAGGTTTGACCAGGTTTGACCAAAGTTTGACCAAGTTTGACCGAAATCGTCCGAATTCACCAGAATCATTAGAAAAGTATTAAAATGAGTTTTAAAAGAGAATCGAAAGAAAACGTCGGCTCTTGGGAGCTCCCGGAGGTTCCTAGAACTTCCCGGGAATCCCAGGTTTGACCAAGATTTGACTTTGGAATCGGGGCACCGAAACAATTTTCAAATATTTTTCATGGACACTAGAGGTCAATAGCTTTCCAACTGTACATCGCACATAATTCCTGGATTTAAAACGAATTTATTTTGAATTTTCGAAGGCGAAAAAGGCGATCAAATTGGCTTTTATCGCGAATACCGCGAAACTTTTCAAAGTGACCTATCCCCAAACTATTTTTTATGTAAAGTAGACTCCATTACCTTTCCAACGGTATATCACAACCTCAGTTTGGAGTTCATACGCATTTTCTGTGAATTTCGGACGAAATAGAGCCTTTTTGCGAATACCGGAACCTCAGGGGGCCTAACAGCATTATCTGGACGAGGGAGGAGCAGTGCCGCGGCGGCACTGGTCCAGTGCCGCCGCGGCACTCCCCTCCAGAATAGTGTATTTTTGTAATTTATTTTGTGGTCCCATTTTGATTAATTAAAAACCAAAACGACATAGTTTTATGATTTCAGATGTTTGGAGCCAATGGGAATACTTTCTAAATCCCAAAACCACCCCAAGTTGGCCTATTTAAACCCCCCATTGTTCTTCATTTTGGGGGAGTCAAATGCAAGTTTAGAGAAAGTTTGGGAGAGAAAGTTGTAGAGATAAGGTTAGAGTAGAGAGAAAAGAAGCTTTCTTCTTTGATTTTCAAAACAAAAGTGAGTTCTAAACTTTGTTTCTACCTCATTACTCCTATTTACTTCAACATTCAATACACCCAACCACCATTTTAGTGAGCATTTAAGAGAGTGGAAGCTTCTTCCATGTCCAATGTCATTACATATGAGTGAAACACCATGCTACAAGTTCAATACTTCATGAATATCATCTATTGATCATTATCTACTTGCTTGTTTATTCATTGTTTATCTCTTCGTACCTCATTTCTTTTCTATTTTCTTTATTTACTTACTAGTTCATCATCATCTAAATGATGACATGAAGTTTGGGGTGAGTGAATCCTTATGGATAGTAGCTCTTGACCTCAAAAACATGTTTGATAGATGATGATCATAACTTCAATACCTCCAAGGTCTCCTTGAAGTGTATTGAAGTTATGCTCAAATAAAAATAAGTCTCTCCAACAATCTTGGAGGTTCATGATGATGAGTTGAATGTTGCCATTTTAAGTGATTGTAATATTTATTGAGTATTGAAAATACACTTTCAAAACCTCTATTTCAAAACCCCCCTCAATCTCTCTCATTTTGATTTCAAGAAAGAAAACCTTATTTTTCTCAAAATCTTCAAAACAGTGAGTCAAAACAGTGAGTGAGCTGAGTTCAAAGATTTCTCTAGAACTCAATACTCAACATATAGATGCAAGGCCACTTGGAAAGTCTTCCTAACTCATTGAAGAACACCCATGATTTTTGGTTTGACTTGGAAGTACTTGAAAATGGTCCATTTGGACCCAAACATTCCTTCCAAACATTCTGCCTCTGCTATCACAGCAGCTTGACTAACTTCCAACTTCTTTTTTCAGAAATATTTTCCAAAAGGGGTGGTCCCAACTTATTTTTCCCTTAAACTTCAATGTCTTAGGGAACGTTTTGTATAAAATGGGTCCCTAGATCATTCGTTTTCATTTTCTAAGATTTTTCAACATTTCAGTCGACAGTGTAGACTCTGTTTCTGAGTGATCTCTGTTGTTCATATGATTTCTCTCAATCTGTGATAGTTATTAAAGATTGGCTTTTTGGGTAGTGTTCTAGACACAATAATGAACATCTCCATAAAAATCATGCATTGAAAGCATTCCTAACCCCTCTTTTCCATTTTTACAAGATCATGTTACTGTTCTGTCCACTATTCACAGCAAGCACATTTTAACTTTCATTCTTTGATTTGATGCTTATATGCCTTCCAAATTAGTTCATATCTTAGGAAGTAGTTCATACTACATTTGTACATATCCCATGATGATTTCATTCACTCATTCATACACATTATAGACTTCTAAGTCATTCTAGGAATCCATGAACACAAAGCACACTACAACCTTGGCACATTCTAGACACATGCATTACATGCATGCAAGATTTGGGGCCTTCATGGCTCCTAATCTAAGAAGATTATAAGGAATGAACTTGATCACACGTTCATGCTTCCCCCCCGATCTAATCATCCTTTTTCATCTATCCCGGGGATTGAGAGGTCTTCTTTTCTCAAAGATTAACATGCATCATACTAGCTTGTTAAGCATATTTTGATTTCTTTGTTTATTTGTTTCAATAACAATTCATGTCCCCCCTTTTAGATTAGGAAGTCTTGATTATTTGATACATGATTAGAAGATTTTTCCTAGGTTTATTTGTGTGATCTTTCACTTTGCATTGTGTGATATTTGGCTTAGATCTTATGAATGATATCTTATCTTTAGATCTTCCATTTTCAAATTTTTTTATGTAATGTAATATACTATCATAGTATTATTTGTCGAACCAAACGTAGTATAAGATGATTATTTGGATGCTAATTGAGGCCCGTCGAAAGACGGGGTGAGTTGAGGGTGTTTTAGTCGCGACAAAGGCTACTTCCTCTCTCGTACCAAAAC
Organism: Hydrangea macrophylla; assembly: GCA_033977485.1. Lineage (NCBI taxonomy): Eukaryota > Viridiplantae > Streptophyta > Magnoliopsida > Cornales > Hydrangeaceae > Hydrangea > Hydrangea macrophylla. The sequence continues at coordinate 65,671,651 of CM066997.1, forward strand.
CCCGAACCAAGTTCTTTGGTTATGAAGGGCCGGTGCCCTTTATCCATTTGGGTGAGTCAAAATTAGGTTTCTTGGTTCCTTAAAGACCAAGTGGCGACTCTGTATCTGTTTTCAACAGGCCTTTTCTCTTTCCTTGATCCAAATCAAATCAATTTCAAATGAAAACAAACAAGTGGTGGAGGCCCGGTATCCACATCAGGTCAGTAAAGTCCACACACATTCTCTACTTCTTGTTACTTTTCTTGACCAGTACCACGCTGACTAACCAATCAGGATAGTGAACTTCTCGGGCTGACCTCACCTTGAGGAGCTTTTTTATTTCTTCATGCATTACTGCTTGTCTTTCGGGGGCCATGCCCCTTCTCTTCTGCTTGACCGGTCAAGAACTCGGGTCTACGTTGAGACGGTGGGACATCACCTAGGGATGTATTCCTGACATGTCTTCGTAGCACCAGGCGAAGACGTCTTGGCTTTCTCTCAAGAACGGGATTAACTTTTCTCTAAGACTTGGTTCTAGGAGAGTGTTAATGCTAATGGACTGGTCGGGGAACTCGGGGTCCAGCACCACTTGATTTAGTTCCTCCACCGGGCCTACTCCGTCCATGGCTTTCCTCGGGTCCATCTCCTTGACATTGAGTGTTTCTGCAATGGCCTCTCTGTGTAGGGAGCTAACATAATAAATTCGGGCAGTTGCTTGGTCTCCTCTTAGCCTTCTCGAACCCTGGGGCATTGGAAACTTGACAACTAGGCTGTATGTCAACACAACCGCCTTGGCTTTGGTGAGCGTTGGCCTCCCAAGGATGATATTGTATGTGAATAAAGCCTCTATAACCATGAAGTTTGCCATCATTGAGACTTGTTGTGGGTAGGTTCCCATCAAGACCGGTAACTCAATCATCCCGAGTGGTTGTGTGCTTGAACCGTTGAACCTGACTAAGGGAGTGGCCACCAGTTGGAGCCTGTCCCTTGATATCCTAAACTGATCAAAAGTTGGGGCGAACAGAATATCCAAGGGGCTGCTTGTGTCCACTAACACCTTCTTTACCATCTAATTAGCTATAGAGAGCGTCACTACTAGCAGATGTCGGTATGAGAATGTCAACACATCGGTCGGTGGGAAGTTGGCCGATTGGACATGCAGGACATCGGCTTAGGATGCCCGAACATGCCTCTTTTCGGCCGACTGTGAGTCCTCTCCGCCCGATGTTCCTCTAGAATCATGTTGATATGACCAAGGGGTTGTGGCTGCTCAGGAGCTCGGGCGTCTGGCCAAGGTCGTCTATCCATTGTGACAAACTTGGTGAGTTGACCTTGCTCGATCAGCTTCTCAATAGCAATTTTTAACTTAAAGTAGTCCTCTGTGTCCTGACCACGTTCTTTGCGGTATCAGCAGTACTTGTCCCAATTTTTCTTCTCGGGCGGGCTCTTCAGCTTTGTCGGTTGTTTGAGTAGCCTCTAAGCCTCGGCAGTGACCATGACTTCCTGGATAGGCCGAAAAAGAGGTGTGAAGGCGATTGGGGTGTGATCCCGACTACCACTTTGCTAATCCTGTTGTGGCTTCTTTCCCAAGCCCTTCTCTGAACCCTCGTATTTCTATTTGGATTTTGGGGACTCATTTCCTGCGAAGCTGGCGTGCTTAGACTTCAGGAACTCCTTCGTGTTAATGTATTTTCCAACCCTCTTTGAGAGTTCAACCAGGGTGGCTGGTCAGTCATAGTGGAATGACATGGCAACCTTGGTGTGCTGAGCCCCCGAGCGGAAGGCCGTGATTGCAACTATTTTGTTTAGGTTACAAATCTGGAGCTTTTTCTAATTAAAATGGTCGACATAATCTTTTAGGGATTCTCCCTCGCTCTGCTTAACGACCATCAATTGGGTGTCTGGGTATGATCGATGGAGCATCCCCACGAACTGGTTGACGAAGAGTTTGCTGAGCACCTTGAAATCGTCGATCGTTCAGGGTTTTAGTGTGTGGAATCACTATGCAGCTGGACCTTTGAGGGTGCTGGGAAAGGCTAGGCAAAGTAGTTCGTCGGCATCGGTAGCTAACACCATCTGAGCCTTGTAAGTCCGAACATGATCGACCGGGCTCCCCCCCCCCCCGAGCCGTCATAAGAATCAAGATGCGGTTGCTTGAACTTGTGAGGAATGGGGAATCCCATGATCCGGATTGTAAAGGGTGACTCAGTTTTGGTATTGGTGTAATCGCAACCTGGGTTGCGGTTTAACTTATCAATTTGTTGTAGCAGATTATTGATTTGCGCCCTAACGCCCTCCTTTTTCGATCTCCTACACTGTATATGTGCGGTAGGTCAGGTCAGATGATGAAGCATCTTTTCAAAGTGCGTTGTCCTCAGGGATGGGGCACGACTTCGACTCCGAGTATCGTGTACCTAAGATCTCCGCAGCTCCAGGCCGGGTGTTCTTAGGCTTCCCAAACCGTTTGCTCTTGCCCCTCCCTCCTGGTAATGCGTCTACTGATTCTATGGCAAAGCTCATTGTTCCTGGACCACTCTAAAGCTGGGGGGGATATCAATGCGGTATGAGCACTCCGCCGAGTCTGCACCAGCATGCAATCGCGTGCATCATTCTTGAGCTGATCCTCGGCTTGAGGGAGTTTACCCTGTCGGGCTAGCAGTGCTTCGATTTGCTACTGAGTTTGACGCTGGCCCTCCAGGAGTTGGGCGAGAGCCGCAGTGATCTGCTCGAAAGTCATGGAGGTAGCCGGTTGCCTGACCTGTGAATCCGCCTGATCCGTCAGGGCAGTAGTCTTCTTACCCTTCTTTGGTATCATGCTGATCAGTCACAGATTTGTTTTGGAGAAAGCTTGTCATTTCCCATAGACAGCGCCAAGCGGATGATGGCAAAATTTGGGTAAGAGAGTGAAGATAAAGACGAGAGATTTGTATGTGGTTCAGCCCTGTTAATTAAGAGACCTACGTCCACGTGTGTATTAGAGCACTTGTACTAGTAGATCACCGGTGGCCTTTGGTGAACTAACAAGGAGGACAGTACTACTAGAGACCAGCCGGGTATATGCGTATGGATGTTGTGTATTGCTATTCTGTAGAATGGGAAAAATGCAATCCCCTTTTAAAGGGGGCGAGTGGGCTCTTTTATAGGTACAAGAGTCCACTCGTACAAGGTAAGTAAGTTGATATGGCAATACAATCAAATAGGGATTGAGTAGCACAAGTCATGGGAGTTCCCTAATGTAGGTAGAAAACTATCTAGGCTTCCCATTAGTCTTCTAGATGAGATGGAAAACTGCCTGGAACCTTCTGGAGCACCTCATGAGATGCGCCCGGGTCACGCCCACCGCGGGGTAAGCCCGCAACGTGCACCCAACTTGTGGGCCTAACTCGGGCGGTCCTAGATGGACAGCTCGAGGTGGCTGCATGATGAGCGCAATTACTGGATGACTTCGACACTCCTTGCTGAGGTGGCGGATGTTGACTTTGACTGGATATTTTTTGTGCATATCAGTTAATAAGACCCATTTGTATGGCAATAACATCATGTGATGAACTTATATGAGCATGATGAGTTGTTTAAATGGGTTGAAGGGAAACTTGTACTTGCCATCGAAGAAATGTGACTAGGTACCAAAATAGCCATGAGATCGCACGTCTGAATGAGAGAGGTGTAGGTCTCGGTTAGTCATGCTGAATAATGGAGTAGTCGCGGACTAACATGAAAGGGTGGCCGATACTTGCATTCTCGGAGACTATAGAGATGTGTAAAAAGATGAGATTGAGCATGTTTATTATTCATGAGCATAAATATTGTCATTCACCAGCATAGAGGTGATATAGTGTAGTGGTTATTGAATAACCATTGTAGGTGATAAAGGCGAAGGATCAAAGAAATGAGGAAATGGAAGTGGCAATAGCGTGGGATTTTGGGAGTGGTTGTGGCTTATGTAGATAACTTCATATTTTGGTCTTAAACATGTTATATGGCTAGGAATAGTTGGTATCTAAGTTGGATATGTAAGTAGCTTAGTTTAAAACTCATGTTATGTTAATGGTGTATTTGAATTTTAAGATTATGCTTGTGTAGTTGGTAGTTAATGTAAATTTGGTCATTTTGGCTTATGTGGTATATGGAGTATGTTCTATTGATTAGTTTGGAAATGGTGTGACATGTGGTAACCTTGTTTGGTTTGGTTTGGGCGACGAAATCAAAGTTTTACTTCCAGAGTTCAACTTAATATGGATTTGGTATTTAAATTTGCTTTAACTTGTTTTAATGATGGTTATGAACTCTTGGAGCCCAAGAGAGTGGTTTATCAGTATTTTTACATGTTCATGGTTAAATGTCTTGAATGTTTTAAAGTTCGTTAAAGTCGAAGTGGTTGGGTGAACTTAGGCAAAATTTTGCAGTAGGGGAAGGATTCTGCCCAGGGGTCATTCGACTGGTCGAATGGGGCACTTTGACCGATTGAAATACCCCTACACCTCTTTTAGTTCTACCACTTCGGGTGTTTTGGTTTACTTCTAATTAAACATGATGGTACCTTTGGGACCCCTTTTAAACTATAAAAGTGATACTTTTGAAAAAAGAACTTCGTTAGGCTGTGTTTGGAAATGTGTTTGATAAATCTCTTTAAAAATATTCAAAATGTGTAAGTTCATGAGTCAAAACTTTTACTAATGTGTTTTTATGGAACTCTAATGACATGGAGACGTGCCATGTGTCCTAGAATCGTATGTGCGATTCCGGGGCATGACACATGTAAAAACTTATCTCTCTCTATATATAAGATGATTTTCTCACCTTTTTTGTTTCTAGAAATAGTTTAGAGATATATATATATTTGGCATTATATATACATACCTACATATGCATTCACACACCCACACTATGGAAGAAAAAGACTAGAAGAACAACAAGAAGAAGAAGAAAACAGAGAGAAGAAAGAAAGAGAAGAGGACATAGGAGAAAGAAGAGAGAGAGAGAAGGAAGCCACCATTGAAGCTTCAACTTCAATCACACATCAAACACCCGAAGCTTCAACTTTAATATGTCTTTCCCCAAAATTTTACGTTTCTGGACTACTGTCTTTGTGAAGAAGACGTAGTTCCAATCGATTGTGACTTTTCCCAATCGATTGCCATATATACTGACCTAATCGATTGCCAATGTTTTCAATCAATTGGTATTGATTGTGACCCAATCGATTGGACTTTTTCCCAATCGATTGTTACTACTTTTTATCCCAATCAATTGGATCCTTTTATCAATCAATTGTTAGTTACAGAATGCTGATAATTCGTGTTAGTTACATAATAATCTGCTTAGTTGTTTATATACTATTTCATAATCCCCGCATGCAATACTGATGTGATAATGAGATAATGAGGCGCCATAACATTAAGGATAACATATTAGGGTCTGGTAACGTTAGTTGATGTGATAGTCGTAAATCATTTTGGGTTATCATTCATTTTACTTAGAGTATTTAGGCCACATGGGGTTGTCATGTATCGATATTAAAGTGGAACTAAGTAGGTTTGCTAAGATCTATGAATCTTGCGTGGGTGGGCTCTGGTCATTAATCTGTCCTTAAAAGCGGTGGACTGTGCATATGTCCTTATAAGCGGTGGACTGGACCAAATAGCCCTAAGATAGCCTGTTGATCCATTTATATGTCCTTTAAAGTTGTGAACTGCGAATATGTCCTTAAAAGTGGTGGATTAGGATCACTAATAGATCACGATAAGTCATGGCAATAGAATGATGTGTTGTTTCTCAAAGCATTGTGTCCCTATAATGCGGTTGACTATGCATATATTCTTAAAAGCTAGAGACGGACTGACATGGTGTCCATGACATGCGATGGACTGAGAGTATGTTCTTAAAAGCAATGAACGGAGCAATGGTGTATCTATAGAAATGAGCTACTGTCGAGTCTGTTCTTCTATTAGTAGAGTGTACTTAGTCTTAGCTTGACAAGACGTTGGTAATCATAATGAGGATGTAGTAATAAAGAGAAGATATTATTTAGTAGAACTATTACTTATATCATTTCATATTTCATCATAACTTCATAATTGTGATACCTTGTTAGTATCTGTCTCACTTAGCTATCATTATCTAACGACGTTTTATTCCGCTGGACATTCTCACATTCCAGCACACCCTGTCTATGACTTTGTAGGGGAAAGACTTATGGGCGAGAACTACTATGCTGGGGATGATGCTGTTGTTGAGGACTACCTTGAGGGAGATCCGACAAAGCAAGATTACTATGCCAATGACTACGTCTATGCCAACTGAAGACTAGGCAATATAGTAGTTTAATTTATGTTATGCTTTCAAACCTTTTTGTAATTCGGCAGATATTGCCTTAATACTTCATGTTTTATTTTATTCAGATTCAGATTGTACTAGATTAGTAAACTTTTCAGTTTTGTTATATTTAACCTAGATCACTATTTATTGTTACCTCTTTATCCTTCCTACTGTATGGTATGGACAATCATGTGACTTCACTAGTCACTGCCTATGGACCCAAAAAAAATGTTATTTTCTCTATTTTTTGCTATTCTAGGACATGATACCCAAGAACCACAACACTCCCAAGCAACTTGGCAGCCCAAGTTTTTGACTTATTCTTATGTAAGTATTGAATTCCACTTGAAAAAGAAAAAAAATATAATAATATATGATTTGTACCAATCGATATATTAGCGCATGGTTAGAGATTCACATGGGATGAAATAGAAAGAAGAAGATTAGAAGTTAGTGAGGAATAAGAAAGAGATATTGAAGTAAACCGATCGGTTTCAGTTCGGTTTAATAAAATTTTTGGTTCAGTTTGGTTTTTTCACAATGCAAGAAAGTTTTAAAAACTGAATCGAATCAAGTCAAACCGATCAATTCGATCGGTCCGGTCAATTTTCTTACACCCCTAACTGAATATCACTTGAATAACGAGCACAACCCTTACTTAGAAAGTAAAACAAACAAAACTTAAAATTCTTAAGTGTATAGTTTGTGGAAGGTGCTATTTAAATAAATAATAATCTTTTTTTTAATGTTGAAAATGGGTGCCCAAATTAAAAAACTAACCTACCTTTACACTCCGTTTGATTTGCCATAAACAAGAAAAGAATTGATTTGCAATTCTTGCTTGTAAGCAATTCTTATTTGTGGCAAATTATGTGCTTGGCTTGACATAAAAATTAACAATGAAATGATTTCTAATTATTGAGAATTGAAATTATAGGCCAAAGTGAAATCCGACCAAAATCGGTCGGATTTGGTGAGAAATCAGTCTAAAAATGTGTTATTCCTAAAATACCCAAATCTAACCTAGTATCTTCTTCCTTCGTCTTCTTGTTCTTGTTCTTGTTCTTCTTCTTCTTTGCAGCTTCTTCTTCTTCATCTTCGTTTGGTCGCTTCTTCTTCTTCTTCTTCATCATCTTTCTCTTAGGTCTCCTTCGTCTTCGTCTGGCCTGTAGTTCTTGGTCTGGTCTATTAGATTAAGGTCTGTTTGGGTGATGCTTGACGGTTTGGGGGTATCTTAGGAAATAACAATTATTCTTTTTAATTCTTTTTCAATTTAATACTTTTCATTTTTGTTTTAAATCAAACAAGAGAATTAGAATTACAAATCAATTCCATTCTATTATCTTGTTTTCAATTCTATTTTACAATAAAATAAAACGGAGTGTTACTATCGCAGTATTACTCAAAGGAAAGTAAAAAGATGGTGAATAGAGAAGGTTACCAAAGTCGTACTTCAAAGGACATTATTTATATTATTAGTATATGCGCTAAATTGGACTTGAGTAGTGTTACATACATATTTTTTTTTATATTTTTTTATACTCAATTTTAAATATATATACTATGTGTTATATAAATAGTGCACATAAAAATATAAAAAATTCAATAAACACCGTGTAAATGTATCAACAAAGTATCTTGGTCAAACATTTGGCTTCCAACAAAAATACGAAAAACATAGCCAAACCCGATCTGGAGCTTTTTTCTCTTGCCCCTTTCCTCAACTCTCACACTCCCCTCTCTCATTCTCTTTCCCTTTCGCTCTTCTTTTACCAACTTCATAGTACTACGCCCTGATCAGAAACACCTCCACTGATCCACTCTAACACAGTCCCACTCACCATTACCACTCACGAAAACCCGATCAAAAGGACGAAAACACTCCTCACACACCCCCTCTCATTTTCAGATCTGAAACCCCCGACCACCACCCTAGCCCCTCGCCGGGAATGGCTTCTCCGGAAGCCGATTCCCGTCTGAACCAGGTCCTACTCCCTGCCCTCGAGAAGATCATCAAGAACGGCTCCTGGCGCAAACACTCGAAGCTCGCCCACGAATGCAAATCCGTTATCGAGAGAATTACCTCTCCGGAGAAGCCCCCGTTGACTCCCACCTCTCCGGACCAATCGGAGCCCGACACGTCATCTCTTCCCGGCGTCCTACACGACGGAGGCCCAATCGAGTACTCCCTGGCGGAGTCGGAGGTCATTCTCAACCCCATAATCAACGCCTCGGGGTCCGGGAATCTGAAGATCGCCGATCCGGCTCTCGATTGCGTCCAGAAGCTGATCGCCCACGGCTACCTCAGGGGAGAGGCTGACACCACCGGTGGACCCGAGGCGAAGCTGCTCTCAAAACTGATCGAATCCGTGTGTAAATGTCATGATTTGGGGGACGAGGCGGTCGAATTGCTGGTGCTGAAGACGCTTTTATCCGCGGTCACGTCGGTTTCGCTGAGAATACACGGTGATTGTTTGTTGCAGATTGTTAGGACTTGTTATGATATATATTTGGGAAGTAAGAATATGGTGAATCAGACTACTGCCAAGGCTTCTTTGATACAGATGCTGGTCATTGTGTTTCGGAGGATGGAGGCTGACTCGTCTACGGTGCCCGTGCAGCCTATTGTGGTGGCTGAACTGATGGAGCCCTCTGAAAAGGCCGATGTGGATGGGACAATGACAATGTTTGTACAAGGTTTTATAACTAAGATTATGCAGGACATTGATGGGGTTTTGAATCCGGGGACTCCGGGTTCAGGAACCGTGGTGATCCACGATGGGGCGTTTGAGACTACACCCACTGTGGAGTCGACAAATCCCGCCGATTTGTTGGATTCCACTGACAAAGATATGTTGGATGCCAAGTATTGGGAGATCAGCATGTATAAGACGGCGTTGGAAGGGCGAAAAGGGGAATTGGCGGATGGAGAAGCCGAGAGGGATGAGGATTTGGAGGTTCAGATTGGGAATAAGTTGCGAAGGGATGCATTTTTGGTGTTTCGAGCTCTTTGTAAACTCTCCATGAAGACCCCACCCAAGGAAGCACTGGCAGATCCGCAGTTGATGCGTGGAAAGATCGTGGCATTGGAGTTGCTGAAGATTTTGTTGGAGAATGCAGGTTCTATCTTTAGGACTAGTGAAAGGTACTTACTTATTATCATGCATATTCATGTGACAGATTACCATATTACTTATTATGCTCTCACTTCGTTACTTGTTCACTTACTTTTTGCTAATTATGCATGTTGGATTAGGCTTATCTATGTCCTTGATGCAGTCACTTATATGGGCCGTTAGTGAAAATGGAAAAGCTAAATTTCAGTTTGTACCTAAACCTGGTGAGAAATTAAATTGGAATCTTGAAATTTAGGATACGATCACTTGTTGAAACATATACTGTCAGTGTAGGGTTCTACATTCTTTAATAAGTTTCATTGTTTTATTGTGGGGTTGAGGATTAAAATAGAATAGGGAAAGAGAATGGAAGAGCTGGCCTTTGGTGTTGTGGCTGACGGGGGTTGGAAGAGGGTGATGGATGGGCAAATAACAAGCATGCTGGAATTATCTATCTTGTTCACATAAAACTAACTAGAAATTTTAAAGGAATTTTTTAAATAGAGCTATATTTTAGGTTGTGATCATAAATTGGACTCTGTGCTAACAGATGCTTATGGTAATCCAAATTTGTGTTATTTGATTATTATACTTGTCACTTATATGATATATCATTGTTGATTGACTACTCTTTTCATAATAAAATACTAAATGTTTCTTGTAGAGGTGGGTTTATGTTGGCCTCCATCCTTTCAGTGCTATGAAATATGAAAGCCTTTTTTGTTTAAGTGTTGTTTGCTATGGTGTCCAAAGTCTTTTTTCTCACTAATAGCTTTAATCTATTGATCAAGTTGCCTTGCTCAAGCATTCTTTGTGTTATGTAGAAGAAGTGTAGTAATCTAGTTTCACCATCTTTTAGTTCATTTCTGCAATGAGGAACAATACTTTTAGAATTCAATTGCCTTACGAGGAAATGATTGAACATCCTCATATCTCTTCATAAAAGGCTGATTACTACAGGGAGGAATTAGTTATGGAAAAATAAAGGTGGGACTTGGATGATGGGGCAGATGGGGTTTTAGTGTGCTCTTTGTTGATGGAAGCAGTGGCGGATTGGGCCATGGCCCCCCAAGCTTTTTAGTACTTTTTATTTACAAACAAAATTATATGAGATTCTAGAAATTTATCCATAATTTACGACATTTGGCCCCCTCTGTCTGTTAGTAACAACTAGAACTGTTAGTAACAACTAGAAATGTTAAAGTTACTTGTTACTTTGCAGTTGTGTCAAACTTCAATTAACTTGAGTTAATTGTGTTTGTTGTTAATTTTTCTTATATATTTTGTAGTTTATTTTTAGTAAAATGCTTTGACAGCACCTAAAACAACATTCAATGAAAATCCAGTGGTTTTCACTGTAATTAAATGTGGTACTATTGTCATTACATTGGGAACCAAATCTGGAATTCAAATTGGGGACCATAGCATTACCTTATGTAAATTGTAAAGTGAAAATTAACATTGGACATGTATATGTTTTTTACATTGTATCACGTTGCTAAGTTTGGCCCCTCCTAGGAAAGTTGTCACCCTCTGCCAGTATGCAGCTTTGGATGCTGGAATCTGCTTTCCTTTTAAGTATTGTCTCGATAGCATTGTGGGAGTTTTAAAATCTCAGCAGCCAACCAAGATAAAGTTGTTGAATGTACTAATCTTTCAGTAATAATTGGCTGATATAGAAGTATATAACTAAAGACAAGGTGGGCTTTATACTGGTTCTAAAATGGCTTTGTCGCAAGGAGTTAAACTAAATTCATTCCCCATAGGACAAAAACAAGCACATCATTGACCACAACAATGAAGTACTGGGGCCGTGGCTTTGTCACTAGTATCAAGGTAAGGAAGTGTTGAGCCAAGCTAAAAAAAAGTAAAAGTGTTGCTTAATGGTTCTCCCTCACCCACTCTCTTTCTTCTCTCCCGAATAGTGAACTTTTGCAGACCATTGTTATTTAATTAATATAAATGTGTTAAGAATAAAAGAAATCCAATTCCAAGCTGATGATTTTCATTGGTTTGAGAATGTATTTGAGAGGAGAGGTCAAGATTAAGGAAATGGCTGACAGAATTGTTCGCATTTGGGATTTAGTAATTGGAGTTCGGTGGTTATTTGTTTTGGAACAAAAATATTGTTTTAAGTCATTTAAATTTTCTTTTTAGGTTCATATGTTCAATTATCTTTTTCACACAATTTATCTCTGTGCCTTTTGAGAGGCTTTTTTCTTCTTGTGTTGCCTTTTTATAGAGCTAAAGCTTACAGCTTTTAAACATCGAATTACAGGCCTACTTGGGGTGCAAACATCTTTGTTTGCTCAGGAAGTCTTTGGCAAATATGTCAGGAGGCGCAGTAGTTAGTATGCTACTGCAACCGGTCTGCAAAAAATTACATTTTCCTAATGCAAAATTAAATGGGGTAAAACTTTTGTATGCTTTTATATTTAGCCTGGATCTGTAAAGGTATTTTCATGGCCGTACCTTCCCGCATGCAAATAGTTTTGATAGGTGAGTGGTGCTTTGAGCTAGTAGTGTATGGTGAAAATGTGTTTGTGTAATTTTTGTCCAGTTGCTTTTAAAACCTTGCTGGTGTTCCACTCTTAGTCATTTAGAGTTGCTTGCTATGTTCTGAAACCTAGGCCTACACCACAATACCAAAATACTGTAAGCAAGACCGCAGCTTCCCAGCAAGAAGGCTAACCACGAACATCGCAACCTAAGAACATCACTAAGCACCGAACAAGGCAGACCCTCCAGCCCAGCCCAGCCCAGGAAATCTTCTAGGCAAAATCCATTCTACTTTAACTGACAACAATATCCGAACAAGCCAGCAACCTCCAAAGGCCACGAAGAGGGAACTCTAGGACCACTGCAACAAACAAATGCAGGTCAGCTTACCTAGGAAGCACGGACACTTCTAAGAAGGTAACGTGGCGCATGCCATATTGTGTCCGACACACAGACACGATACTTCGTGGACACTTTTCATGCAGTGTCGACGTGCAATTTTTTGTGAATTGTCGTGTTTGTGTCATGTCGGCATGCCCGTGTCCGTGCTTCATAGCAGCTGACACCCGGAAGCTTTGAGCCGAGTCGAGAATGGTCCTTGCAAACCAAGGTATCAACATCAATATGATGTAGTAATTTGTAGTACCATAAGCTTTAGCAGTTGAATTTTTATTTTTGATGTTTTATATTTGGGTTATTATTTTTTTTGGTCACCGACTCACCATCACGTAGTAGTAGAAAAGCTATTAAGTACTATAAGCAAGGGGAAGAGTGGTCGTAAGTTAGTTTTGGGATATTTTGTTATTGAATTGGTTGTGAAACCAAGTGAGCTTTGAGTTCCTTAATGGAGATTCTCTTCCCGAAACCCTAGTTCTTCAATTTTTTTTTAATTTGAGCATCAATTGCAACTTTGTTTTACATCATTTGGCATCAAAGCATCATCCAAACTTGGTAGTGACCAAACCAACCAACTGAGATTTTTTAGCCGTCTTAACCAAAGAAGCTACTGACTGCTCAAATCAAGAGAAATTGAAGTAATCGCAGAGATTAGGTTTTGAGAAGAGAAAAAACTCATTCAAGAGCTCCAAGGCGTGTTTGGTTAGCAAACCAATATCAGTTACAAAATATCCCAAAACTGGCTTACGACACTCTTCCCCTTATTTGTAGTACCTAATAGCTTTTCTACTATTACATGATGGTGACACAAAAATAACAGCCCAAATATAAAACATCAAGAAAATACAACACCTAAAGCTTATGGTACTACAAAATACTGCACAACTATCAGAGCCACTGGCCATGATAACAGTCAAAGACTGAAAAAAGTCTGTGAAGCTCACCAAGAAATAGGTTGAACTTGTCCAGAATCCCATAAACACATCCAACCAGTAATTGAACAAAGGGCTCTCTTCTCAAGAACCTTAACTCTACATGTATATAAGTATAACCAAGTAACTATCTCTGTATATAAATATATAGATAGAAGTCTACATACTTAAAGAGTAAAATTTCTCTCACCTTTTTTTTCGTTTCCGGACCCCCCCTCCCCCTTTTCTTTTTTTCTCCTCTCTCTCTCTCTCACACACACACACACACACACACATTTTCCTCTTGGACTCTTCTCTACTCTCTACTCCCTATTTTTTTCCATCCTAATATTCAGACTATTTGACTGAACAATTGACTCCTTTCCACTCTAAAAACTGACTCATGCGCAATGGACCAAGCTTACATTAGATATTATTCTTTTTTGGAAAGAACCCGCCCTCTTTCACTCTACCCACCTCCAATCAAACCCAGATTTAAAGCAGAGAGTTTTGTAGAGAAAACAAACCTAGACCAGCTAAAAATCCGGCCCAAAAACAGGCATAAACCGTAACCATAACCGGATTGCTGAATAGGAGAAGAGGGAAATGCTGGGTAGCACGCTGAAACACTCGCCAATCCTTGGTATACAGAAATAAGTTTGAGAGGGATGGGAATCACATGCTGCAAACAATCACCACACACAAAGGCCACAAACATCCGACCCTAGTTTGAGATGCCATGCCAGTACGTTACCACTGTCAGTTTGATGCATTTTCCATCAAATTATGCTTGCAGCCGTACTAGCAATTTTCATGCACAAGTTGACAGACCTTAATACAGTTACACCATAATCCACAATGGGCCCCCTTTAGTGCTTTTGATTTCTTATTTAACCTCATCGTGGTTTACAGTTCAGTGGGTCATACTTGATTTAAAGTTCCGTTGGTTCACTTATAGATGCAATGCATCTCTATGAGCTAGCAGTTCTCACCATTTCACCTGTCACTAATGGCAAGCTGTTTTGTGTGAGAACATTTGTATTATATCTTTATTTTTTTTTCTTCTATTATTTAGGGCTTCTGCTTTCCAAATATCTTTATGCATGCTTCGTGCTTTAATAATTTCTATTAATGAAATTCCTCGGATTTGAACTTATGATTGCCTGAACTTTCTCCTGTTGAACAGATTTCTGGGTGCCATTAAGCAATACTTGTGTCTCTCATTGTTGAAGAACAGCGCATCAACCCTCATGATTGTTTTCCAGCTTTCTTGCTCCATTTTCATTAGTCTGGTATCGAGATTTAGAGCTGGATTGAAGGCAGAGATTGGAGTATTCTTTCCAATGATTGTTCTGAGAGTCTTGGAAAATGTTTCTCAACCTAATTTTCAGCAAAAGATGATAGTACTTAAGTTTCTTGAGAAGCTTTGTGTTGATTCACAAATCTTGGTAGACATATTCCTGAACTACGACTGTGATGTCAATTCATCAAACATTTTTGAGAGGTATATCTGTCCTATTCTTTACGAAGCACACTTTCTTTATGATTCAATTGTGCATAAATATTGACAATCCTTAGAGCTTTTAACTTGGTAGAACAGTCAGTTGGCGCGTTGTTTACATTTAAGCTTAATAGATAGAGTATGTTAGACTGAGTTGGATTTGGACAATTTTCTTATGCTTTCCCCCTATTTGTTGTCTGGAATTTTGAGTTTGTAACAGAATGGTCAATGGACTTCTTAAAACTGCACAAGGTGTCCCACCCGGTTCTGTCACTTCCTTGTTGCCACCGCAGGATGCAACTATGAAACTTGAAGCCATGAAGTGCTTAGTGGCTGTTTTAAGATCAATGGGAGACTGGATGAACAAGCAGTTGCGTATTCCAGATCCTCATTCCACTAAGAAATTTGAAGCATCAGAGAACAGCCCCGAATCTGGTAGTTTTGCAATGGCAAATGGAAATGGGGATGAGCCCGTCGAAGGATCAGATTCTCATTCTGAAGTCTCCAGTGAAGTTTCCGATGTTACAGCAATTGAACAACGCCGGGCATACAAGCTTGAACTTCAGGTGAATACATAAAGAGCCCGTTCAATTTGAGTAATTCTTTTTTATGACTATTTTGCCCAGCGAGATCTAATGTAAAACTTGTGGCAGGAAGGTATATCTCTTTTCAATCGGAAACCGAAAAAGGGAATTGATTTCTTAATAAATGCGAATAAGGTCGGAAGCTCACCAGAAGAAATAGCAGCTTTTCTTAGAAATGCATCTGGTCTGAGCAAGACCCTGATTGGTGATTATTTAGGGGAAAGGGATGAGCTATCTCTGAAAGTAATGCATGCCTACGTGGATTCCTTCGAATTTCTAGGTATGGAGTTTGATGAGGCAATCAGGGCTTTCCTACAGGGCTTTAGGTTGCCTGGTGAGGCACAGAAGATAGACCGTATCATGGAAAAGTTTGCTGAACGTTATTGCAAATGCAATCCAAAGGTTTTCACTAGTGCCGACACAGCGTACGTACTTGCTTACTCCGTTATTATGCTCAACACGGATGCCCATAACCCTATGGTTAAAAACAAGGTAAAATCATAATGCTCATTTGAAATGATTGATGGCTTGAAACTGAATATAATGAAATTCTGTTTATTTTTTTCTCGCGCTATATTATGCAGATGTCGGCTGATGATTTTATAAGAAACAATCGTGGCATAGACGATGGAAAAGATTTGCCTGAGGAGTATTTGAGATCACTCTTTGAACGAATATCAAGGAATGAGATTAAAATGAAAGAAGAAAATTTAGCTCTTCAACAGAAGCAGTCAATTAACTCGAACAGAATACTAGGCTTGGACAGTATATTGAATGTTGTGATTCGTAAGCGAGGGGAAGAAAAGAAGATGGAGAGCAGTGATGATCTCATGAGACATATGCAGCAACAATTTAAGGAAAAAGCTCGCAAATCTGAGTAAGATGAACTAGCTCTTCTTATATATATATATTCCAAATGTATGGTTGTTTTACCCACGCCAAGTTACCATTGAACACTTGTCTCTAATCCCATGATGGGAAGCTTTAGGGGGCTATGTAGCATGGATGCAGACAGGACACAATGCTTACTCGCCGACATGATAAATCCTGAAAATGCAGGATACGGACACGGCTAGGATACGATGAATAAATAATTATATCTTTGAGTTTAATATACAATTTGCAGTTTCGTGTCCATTCTTGTTTCCATAATTCTAAAATAAACCAATTGCTTATCCCCAATTTTACTGAATTAAGACTAATGCCTCAAAACTTTAAAAGTATTTCTAATGAGAGGCCACCATGCTGTGTTCCCTCGTGTGTCCAGCCATGTCGGCCGCATGTCCTACATGTGCTCAATGTGTGTCCGATGTCAGAAAATTTAAGACACGTTTTTTAGCATGTCTGACACGTGGTGATGCGTGTCCGACGAGTGTCGGTGTCTGATATGGAGACAGCACCCAAAGTGAAGTGTCAGTGCTACATAGTCAGGGGGTTAATTCAGCCAAGTAGAGTAATTGTATCACTCTTTCTACTTGGTTCTTTTGAAAGAAGAGTCATTTGACTCGAGCCTAAGGGAAACAGAAGGCCAAAAGGGATACGAGTGAGAAAAGATATGACTGCTGAGGCATATGTCACTTTATAAAGGGAGGGATGTTGGAATGGGATTCATGTAACCAAGTTCGTTGATTTTACACCTTCAGTCTTATTTGTTAGCTTTATTATTCACTGCTCAAAAGAGTTTCGAAATTCGTTATAATCTGTACTTTCTTATGTAATCTGTAGGTCAGTTTACTATGCAGCAACAGATGTCGTGATCCTCAGGTTCATGATTGAGGTCTGCTGGGCCCCTATGTTGGCTGCCTTCAGTGTTCCTATTGACCAAAGTGACGACGATGTAGTAATAGCACAGTGTGTTGAAGGCTTCCGTTATGCAATCCATGTTACTGCAGTAATGTCCATGAAGACTCATCGAGATGCTTTTGTGACTTCGCTCGCCAAGTTCACTTCCCTCCACTCACCTGCTGATATCAAACAGAGAAACATAGAGGCCATTAAGGTTGGTTTTGTTTTTCTGCCTGATTTGCTTGCATACAGAGGCACAAGAAGCTACAATGCTTTAGTTAATGGAGAACTAATCTGTATAATTAATTAGTGAAACAAATTATGTTTCTGCAATGCCATTAGAATACAATCCGTACAATCTTTATACTACATTCCTAGGCACCAAAAAAGAAAAGTAATAACAACCTACCACTAATCTATCCTATAAATATACCAGTAATCTGTCCAATAAATGAGGAATCAGATTTTACAGCTACTCTACAGATAAATTCAGGACCTAAGATTACAATCAAATCCCTAATAATTTGCTAACACTCCCCCTCAAGCTGCAGAATAGATGTTATCCATTCGCAGCTTGCTGGTAATTATCTGAAATTGGTGACTTGCCAAGCCTTTTGTCAAAACATCAGCTAGTTGTCCCCCCGTTGATACATGGGGCGTACAGATTAAACCACTGTCAAATTTTTCTTTGATAAAGTGTCGATCCACTTCTACATGTTTAGTCCGATCATGTTGTACGGGATTGTGAGCAATATTAATTGCTGATTTATTATCACAGTACAACTTGATCGGTTCTTCCCATTTGACTCTAACATCATCAAGGATAATCTTAATCCATAACACTCACAAATTCCGTGTGCCATGGCTCTAAACTCTGTCTTTGTACTTGATCTAGTAACCACAGATTGCTTCTTGCTTCTCCAGGTCACCAAGTTACCTCCTAAGAATGTACAATAACTAGTGGTAGACCTTCAATCCTTTATTGATCTTGCCCAATCCGCATCAGTGTATGCTTCTAAGTTCAGCTCTCCATTTTTCTTAAACAAAATTCCCTTCCCTGGAGTACCTTTCAAATAGCGCATAATTCGGTACAGCGCTTCTAGGTGGACTTCTCTAGGAGAATGCATGATCTGACTCACTACACTCACGGCATAGGCCATGTCTAGCCGTGTGTGTGACAAATAAATTAATTTCCCAACCAAACATTGATACCTTCCACGTTCTACTGCCACATCTTCTTGTGCTTCTCCTAGTTTGTGATTCTGTTCGATTGGCGTATCGACTGGCTTACAACCAAGCATCCCTGTCTCATTAAGAAGATCGAGAATATATTTCTGCTTAGAGATAAAGATACAATTCCTTGAATGTGCTACCTCAATACTAAAAAAAATCTGGTAAATCATAGGTTAGAAACTTATCTTCATATAGATTTCTCCCTTTGAAGATGAGTACTATGAAAAAAGGATTGATTTTCAGCTAAAGTGACATCCATAGTTGTGAAAAATTTATGAGAAGTAGGATGATAGCATTTATACCCCTTTTGTGTTGGAGAGTAACCCACAAACACACATTTTAAAGCCTGAGGATCAAGTTTGCTACGATATTGGGAGTAAATATAAACAAATGAGACACAACCAAAGACCTAAGGGGGGAGTTGAGAAGACCTATTAAAGTGGGGAAAGAGAGAAGAGCTATTAAAGTGGGGAAAGAAACTTGAGAGTGTTTCCACTGGAGTTTTGTTTCCTAGCACTTTAGATGGCAGGCGGTTGATCAAATGAGCTGTAGTTACGACTGCTTCTCCCCAGGATTGTTTAGGCATATTTTTCTGGAAAAGTAAAGCCCGAGTAATTTCTAACAGATGCCTATTTTTTCGTTCGGCAACTCCATTTTGCTGCGGCGAGTTAGTGCATGAAGATTGGCGTATAATCCCTTCTTTTTCAAGAAAAAAATGGCATCATCTTATTAAAGTATTCCTTCCCATTATCATATCTGATGCTCTTTATTTGAACCCCAAACTGAGTGTTAATCATTTTGTGGAAGACTGAAAACATAGAACTAACATCAGATTTATTTTTCAAAAGAAACACCCAATTTATCCTGCTACAATCATCAATAAGGACACAAACCATCTAGCTCCAAAAAGACTTGGTATTCGAGAAGGGCCCCATACATCAGTATGTATCAACAAAAAAGGAAAAGCTGATTTTTTGTTACTCAACGGAAAAGGAACACAATGATGTTTAGCCAAGGAACAAAATTTCGTTTCGTTTCGTTTCGGTGGAAACCACCAAAACTTTTCGGTTTCGTGGCCCACCAACACGAATTATTATGGGAATCTCGAAATTCCAGAGATTCGACAAGATTCATGTGTTTCGAACGAAACACGTTTGTTTCGTTCATGTTTCAAACGAAACAGTGATGTGATTTGACTTGAGGCGGAGAATGATCAAAGAGGAGAAATTCTGGGGGAAATAATTGAAGAAGAGAAATTTGGGGGAAAGATCTGTTTATAAAAACTTACTTGATCAAAGAGGTCAGTTCTTCTTCTTCTTCTTCTCCGCTGGACATCTTCTTGGTTTCTTCTTCTTCTTCTTCATCGCTGGTTTCTTCTTCTTCTTCTTCTTCCTCTTCTTCTTCTTCTTCTTCTTCTTCTTCTTCTTACGCTGCTGCCGCTGGAGACTATCGAGAGTAGCCGTAAAGGTACTCTGGTTCTGTGTATATACCTATATATATATAATACTTTCTTACTTTTATTAGTTATATATATATAAGTTTATAACTTATAAGTTATATGTTATAACAAATAACTTATTACTTCCCAGGGAAAAAAAAAAAACCTTATTACTTATATAAGTTATTAAAGTAATATAACTCTTAGAAATATAAAAAGAGTAATGCTATGATGCCCAAATTTCTATCCCAAAAGTGCTTTCCAAATGATGTGGTAGTGGAGACAGATATATAACGTCCAATTAAAATTCAACTGATCCCACTGTATTAGACTTGACCCCACTGCCACATCATTTAGGAAGCACGTTTGGGATAAAAATTTGGGAAGCATAGCATTACTCATATAAAAATTAGTTATAATAAATTTACTAATTAGTGTTATTAGCTCCTTATGTGTTTATATGTAACTTTTCTTTTTTATTTAATGGTGTTTTTTGTATTCTATTAACTGCTTGACAGTGATTGACGCCTAAATTATTATGTATTTTCAATTTGACCTATATATTATTGATATAACTACATATAAATACCTCTCAAATGTTCAATTAATAAATTATAAGCTTTATATGTGCATACAATTTAGTTTGAAGTTATGTTTCCACAAGTTTCTTAGTGTTTCCAATTTTTTCCGGTGTTTCCACATGTTTTCGAAATGTTTCCGTTTCCGGGAACACCGAAACAAAATTTTGATCCTTGTGTTTAGCTAATTGGCAAATTTCACAATGAAAACTGTTAACATCCAATTTAGCAAGTAACAAAGGGAACATTGTTTTTAGCAAAGAAAAAGATGGATGGCCTAATCGGAGATGATGCAGCCAGATCTAAGGTTTATTCAATGACAACTTCTCTGAGAAATGGGAGAGAGGCATACGGTCACCATTGCCAGTTTCAAGCAGGTACAGACCCTCCTGTTCCTTAGCACGCCCAATCATCTTCCCCGTGGCTCGATCCTGAATCACACAATGAGATGAAAAAAGGTTACACTACAATCCAGATCTTTAGTAATCTAGTGAATTGACAAAAGATTGATTGAAAGTTTGGGAACATTTTTAGAGAGAGATGGAGTTAAGGCTATTTTCCCTTGACCTGCTACTGCTGCTAGAGTGCCATCAACAACTTTAAGTTTTTGGTTCCCTGAACATGGATTTTAGGAAGAAAATCGATATGAAGAATTGGTCGTGTGGTCAGTAGCACTCGAGTCAACAACCCATGTGGTAGGCAAACAGTCCTTTGAGGCACTAAGAGCATGAAATAATGGGTATTTACCTGATTGCGCCAAAGAACATGATCCACTCTGCTTACCAAGTGAAACAAGTAGACTACCAAGTTTTTCAATCTCATCTTTGTTCATTCCATTGATCTTTGAACCGATAGAAGTCAAGATCTCCTGCTTGGAATTTTCTTTAGGGCAATATAGGCTTGACCACCTTGCTGTCCAGATTGGACATATCGGGTTCCACTGCCTCTGCCGAACGATGGAGGCTTGCCATAGAGCTTCCAGCAAATCTCCTTTGTATGCCTTGGGTTTTTGCAATAAGTACACCACATCTTTATTACTTGGTGTTCTGGGCACTTCACTTCTTCCATGTTCAAAGTTGCCTCCATGATTATTGTTTGGTGATGTAGAATTTGACTTCATGGCAGCTAGGTGATTTGGCTTCACAGTGGCAAGGGCTGATCCTTCTGTGGGTGGATTATCAAGCATGATGCCTCTTCGTCCTTCTTCAGCCCGTATAATGGAGAAAACTTCATTCAGGGGTGGCAAGTCTTCGTTTCCAAGAACCCGAACCTTAACCTGATCGTATTCCAAATTGAGTCCCGCCAAAAAAATCAAATATTCTCTCACTTTCAACAAACTTAAGCAACATGTCAGCATCTTCACTACACTTCATCTTAAAATTCTGTTAATAGTCTAGTTCCAACCATAAACTTTTCATGATATTGTAATGCTCAACAACAAAGAAAGTACCTTGCTTGGTAGCAGCAATCTTGGTCTTTATTTCGTAAATCTGGGCAGCATCCGTAACTTTGGAATATGTTTGTGGAACAACTTCCCAAATATCCTTAGCGGTTGTCAAGAACATACATGTTCCACTGATCTCTGGTTGCATTGAGTTCCACAACCAAGTCATAATCATTGAATCTTCTTCATCCCAAACCACAAACTTTGGATCATCCTTCGTTGGAGTAGGTCCGATCAAATGACTCAATTTCCCTTTTCCTTTCATAAAAGTCGCACGAGTTGAGACCACACTAGGTAATTCCAGCCATTGAATTTAAACGAACTCTGTAGATTTTGGTATTCTCCAGAATGATTTGTTGGGTTGGGGGCAGATTTTGATGACTGGGTGACTTTCGATTCGTCAGACATAATGTAGTGATATTATGGATTGAGGAAACAAAAAGATTTTTTCTGGCTATGCAAGCCAAGATTCAACAAAATTGTGCAAGGACAATATAATTTTTTCTGCAATTAAGACTGAGAGAAATGGACTAAAAAACAAAATGCAGAAAAAAAGAGCCCAAGCATTGATACCATGAGACAAATTATGTTTCTGCAATGCCATTAGAATCATGGTTCGTAGTCTCGGCCGATACTGAGTCGTCTCGCCGAGTCACAACTCGTTTTCGTAGGGTAACGAGACGAGATCTAGAGCCGAGTCATAAAATAAACAAAAGTACGTAGGATCGGACACCATCTTGGTCGTACCGCCATGTATCGGACGAGATGGTTCCGTTTCGCATGAGATCTCGGACGAGACGAATCTCAGAAGGACAGATTTGAGACAAAAAAAGAGAGGACAAATCGTACGTGAGGTCAGATCCTTACAAACATGCTCGATTCTCTCTCTCTCTTGCTCGATTCTCTCTCTTTCTTCCTTGCATAGATTTGCGCCGAGCAGATCTGGACTTCTCCAGTCCAGATCGTCTCTCTCTCTCTCTCTCTCTCTCTCTCTCTCTCTCTTTGTTCGATCTCGAATCCCAGTCTAGAAGGCTTCTTTAGTTCGTCTTTGTCTCTCTCTCGGTTCGATCTGTTCTCGGTTGTGTCGCCGTCGCACGAAGCTCTCCAGTTCGTCTCTCTCTATCTGGGTTTGTTGTGTTTTCTTTTCCTTTTTATTTTTTATTTTTTATTTTTTTTTTCCATTTGGTGGTTGTGTTTGTAACTTTGTGCTGACTTAAGTTAAGTAAAGAGTAAAGACTGTGTTTGTGCAGCTGTGCTGGCTTTAAGTTAAGTAAGAGAGCTATGTCTCATTATAAAATTATGTATTAATTCACTTAACACAATTCACTTAAGTATTAATGAGACTTTAATACACTTTATAACACTTTTTTTAATATTTTTTTAAAATATTAGACTTAACATTATAAAATTATAAAACACTTATATGAGACTTTAACACCTATTTATAATACACTTACATTATATTAGACTTAATATAAGAAAGTAGGCTTTATTGTTTTTTTTGATTACATAATGCTTGGAAAAAAATAATTATTAATACACAAAATAACTTATTGATGATTTTCAGCCCTCACGACACTCCATGTGGCATTGATTTGGTAGTTTTTGATGAAGGTGATCCTAATTATGTATGTAGAGTAATCATATACTCAATCCGCAGCGTGTGTATTGGATATTATGTGACATTGTAATTGGTATATTGTGTATTGTGACAATCTATTAAAGCTAAAATCAAATGATTTTAGAATTTTTCATTATTTTTCCAGATTTTTTTGGATCTTAAATCTAGCGTATTTTTGCGTGTCGCCCGATACCAGTCCGCAATTCCGCGATCGAGTCGTCTCCGCGACCTCAACGACAACGACCGATATTGCGACTTTGAACCATGATTAGAATACAATCTGTACAATCTTTATACTACATTCCTAGGCACCAAAAAAGGAAAGTAATAACAACCTACCACTATCTATCCTATAATTCTACCAGTAATCTGTCCAATAAATCAGGAACTAGGATTACAAATTAATTCACATTTTACAGCTATTCTACAAATAAATTCAGGACCTAAGATTACAATCAAATCCCTAATACTCTGCCAACAATCAGAACTAGGATTACAATCAAATCCCTAATAATCTGCCAACAATTAGAACTTTGTGTTAGGGGTGTCCACGGGTCTGGTGAGTCGGGTTTGACCCCCACCCGCTCATCCACCCGAATGGCATCGGATTTAGCCCGTATCACCCGTCATCCATTTGATTGGTCGGGTGAAACTGACTCATCGGTTTCAGATGGAGTCGGTTCGGTTCGGGTGAATCCCGATATAGTTTGAAAACAAAAGAATGAAACAAAAACCCAAGAGGACAAGAACACAAAAAACAGATCTACAAGAATCTAATTAGTGTGTGCTGACTAGGACATTTTAGTATATTTTGTTTCCAGTTTTAGTGTGTACCAACCAATAGCATTAATTGATTCCAATCAAAAACAAAAAGAGCATTAATTGCTCAAAATTTTATTTGGGAAAGCTTATTTTTGGGGAAAAAAAAAGATGGCAAACTTTGTAAGGCAACTTCCATTTTTGGAAAACTTAATGTCTTTTGGCTATTGGCTTAAGGGCATTTGCCTAGGAATCAAGTGCCAAAGGCCTGTGGAGTTAGTTATTATGCATGGTTGGAATTGTTCGGTAGTGCCTTTAGGCACGGGTTATACCTAGTATTTAATACTCCCTCCGTTCCATTTTATGTGTCCCTCTTTTTATTTTGGGCCGTCCCAAAATTGTTGTCCATTTAGAGTTACTTTTCAAAACTACTCTTGTTCATTTGACACACCAAACTACTTTTTTAATAAAGCAAGGGCATTTTTTTTTTTGGAAAAAACCACATTTTATTGCCCATGTGCAATGTAAATTATGTAATCATTATGTTCCCTTAAAATTTTGGATTCCCCAAAAGGGACACATAAAATGGGGCGGAGGGAGTAATTGATTACTCTCGATGGTAAGATCATCTCAAAGTTATCCAGGACAGTTTGAATAACATAATTGTTAGAATATAAAATGTGTTCTACGAATAATGTGTATATGGTTGTATAATGTCTCCCAAATAAATCTCTTTAATTAATAGATATCTTATCTTTCCTTATTTCATTTAATTAGGTGATAAATCCCATCATTTATGGGATAGAGTTTTGACTTGATTAGGATTAGTTTAGGAAGCTTAATCTTCACCTCCACCCTCTATACAGGGCTGTGAGTGTTGTATTTTTGTAATCAATCAATATCAATATAATATTTTTCCATTTCTTGTGTTTTAACTTGGTATCAGAGCAGAAGAATTTCCTGTGCTAGCTCCGCCGGCGGGTGGCCGCTGGTTGCCGCCGAACATCCTTTTCATCGAATCTCGTTTTAATTTTTATTTATTTATTTTATTGTCCCCTTTGTTTCCTGTTGGACCTCTTTTATCTCTCTTTGTCCTCCCAAAACAGCCCACCGCCTCTTCCAAAGTTGCTGCCATTAGAAGCAGCTGCTGACATGATTTCTGGCAATGACGTCATGCTAACATCATCATTTTTTGGCGATATTTCCGGTCGTTTTTTCTTGGGTTTGGTTAGCCTCTTCAAGGCCAGTATTCTGGTGTTTTTTTTTTTATTGGCTTTCGAAGCCATCTAGCCGAGTTTTTCATTTTTTGAATATTTTTCTGAAAAAGCCCAATTTTTTTCGATCTGTTTATGTCTTGCTCTTTGGAGTTTTTTTTGGATGCTTCAAGCCACCTTGGAGGCGTTTGCTTAGGCCCAGGGGAAATTCTGGTTGGACTTCGTTGCCCTTTAAACTTGTTTTGAATCAAAACCTTGCATTCGAGTAGCAGGATGTGATGTTTGGAGGATCTATTTTTGCACGAAGGCACTGTTAGGGTTCTTTTGCAAGCATTTATGCTGGTTAGCCTTGTTTTGCTGCTGTTTTGGTTGTGTATCTGCGCTTGGCTGCTAGTTTGGTTGATCTTTGGTACAGGGGTTGCTTGGGTAATATTCTTATCTCAGATTTGCTCTGTTTGTGGGAGAGAAACCATCGATTGATTCACACTGTGATTGTTTCAGCTACTTTTTTAGATCCCTGGAGTAGACCAAAAAATAGGGAAAATTTAAAATTTCTTTTTTGGATCCGTGTACACGTGACTGGTTGGAATTCATCTGAGTGTCCTCAAACATATTAATAATAAGAAGCATAATGATAAACAAGTCTTACATCAACCATATATTAAAAACCATCATAATCCCAACAGAAACGAAAAATAAACCAATTAGTCTTGTGACAACCAGTGCCACTAAATCCAACAGTCATCTAAGTTATCACATTATAAACAGAAAGATGATAAGACAGCCAGGGGGATGCACTCTTCAACTAGCAAAGCCATAACACTCCTCATAGTAGTCCTGTCCAGAATACTCCTCTTCAGTCTTCGTAAAAACCTCCATTGGTGAAACCCTCCACTGCATACTTGCTGAACACCACCTGCTAAATCTGGAAAGGCTGGACAGGGATGGTCCAGTGGCATAAAACGCCATCAACTTGTATACAAGTCGAGTGACCAGAAAACCTTAAATAGCACCATTAGTAACAGATATCAAAGTTATCAAGGTTCATTATCTGTATTCGTCTTATTAATCGTATTCATAAATTATAAATACGTTGTGACTGAATCCGAAAACAACGATACGAAAACCGAACTTAATCAAAAATAACTCCATGACTCACAACAGATGCCAACCGAACTACAAACGACTCAACCCCAACTTTACCAACCTCTCTTTCTCACAAATCCGACATATGCCGTTGGTTTGGGAAAAAAACGTGCCTTAACAACCGCTTGGTGAGTAAACTATCGTGATTCGTGTCTTAACGGTCGCAGGAGCAAAGTTGCGTGCTTTAATAGCCGACTCAACCAAGATATTCAAGGTGTATGATCTGTTTGTATGAATATAAATGTGACTTATCGACCGCTTGATGAGTAAACTATCGTGCTTTAATAGCCGCAGGCACATAGTAACGTGCCTTAACGACGACTCAATCAAGATATTCATCAAAGGATTCCATAACCATATTCATCCATCAACTTCCACACGGCCACTTGAAACAGACATCAATAACCGACAGAACCCTCGCAACATGAAAGGTACTCCGAAGTCGGACCGAAATCAAGAGAATCGACCAAGGTACAAGTATTTATTGCGCGTAGCGCAAGATGCAAAAGCGTAAAGTTATTATATGGTTCCGGTCTTATTACGCATACCTTATTTCCATTATCACAGTTAGGGCGTTACAAAAAACGTCGTCGTATTACAACAGTTCATGAGGAAAAAATGTAAGATTGTAAACATAAGCAGGTTCGAACGCTCAGGGGCACTCGAGCGCTTGGACGCGCGAGCGCGCTCGTACGCTCAGGTAGCGCGAGCGCTCGGGCTTAGGAATTCCAGGATTCTCAGCTTTCAGTTAAAGGGCTGATTTCTTTATTAAGTAACTATATACACATCAGGTACAAATTTTAAGCGTGGATTTCCAATCTAACAAGTGAATTTGTGTGTGTGCGTGTTAAGCTGACATGCAAGCTCTTGATTATGACATCCAGAAAGATTGTATACTGATCAAACATTACAACATAAGGACCATAAGGAAAACACCACATGCGAGCGCTCATAAAGGTTTGAGCGCTCTGGTTGTGAGCTTAATATCTCGAGCACTCCAGTGAAGGTGAGCGCTCGGGTTTACGTTCTCAGCAGAATTTCTGGCAGCTTAGATGCAAGTACAAAAAATGTTCCAAAACATCCATGTTGGTTTTAAGTTGTAAAAATAGTTCTTAAGGGTATCTAAGTGAGGTTAGATGTTCACCAAAGCTTAGTTGAAGTTTGGATGATGAAACATTTGTGTGTGTTGAGAAAGCTCGATCCTTGATTGATGAGCTTTAATGAAGTGTTCTTCCTCTTCTTCTTGATATTATCTTCTAAAGCTTTGCAGATGATTCTCTGTTTCTTCTTTGATCTTCCTCTTTTCAGTATAAGGTTGGTGTTTGTGTGGAGAACTAAGTGTGCAAGTGTGTGATCATCACATGCATGAGTGTAGGTGTGTGTATGAGGGGGTGTGTATGGAAGAAGATGGTCACTCTCTCTCTTAAAGCTCTGCAGAAACTCTCTCTCTCTGAGAATTGTGTTATAAGCTCGTCCAAATTATGGGGAGCATGGAAGGTATATATAGGCAAACTAAAGGGTCACGCGAGCGCTCCAGATAGTGTGAGCACTCTAAATGGGAACGAGCGCTTGGGATCGTCTTTTATCCAAAGTATCCCAAGAGTCAATATATGCAAACATACACATACAATCTAGTCCAGATGTATAGAAATGTAAATTCATATATATCATTATAATACGAAATACAGGGAGGATATTTGGAAATTCGGGAAATACATTAGAAAAATATAGGTGCTACATTTGCCCTAAATGTTTTCAATATTATATTTTAGCCCCAACATTTTTGAAATTTACAAGTTAACCCCCAAAGATTTCATATTTACAAATTAGCCCCCAATCTTTTGAAATTTACAGAATTACCCCCTATTATTTTCATAAATTACCAAATATTTTCTGCCTTGTTTTGTGGTTCTTGGTCACTTCTACTGCACTTCTTTTGATTCGGGTGATTCAGTTGATGATTGAAGACCTTGTTTGGTCCTTGCTTAGTGGTGGTTGATTGATTTAGGCTATTGTTTGGTTCAGTTTTATTGGATTTTCACTCGACAGTCTCGGATGAAGTTTTACAACCTTTGTTTGCACTGTTCTTTGACAGAGATTTGGTGAATTTGTTGTGGGTCTTAGTCTCACACTTTGTTTTGTCGATGGTGGATAGATTTTTTCCAGCTTGGCTAATTTTATGGACATTGTTGATCCATAATTTCTCGTTGTTCTTCTTGTTGGTGGATGTTGTTCCCGCCTTGGCCAATCTTGGGGATTTTATATCCCATTCTCATTTTTGATATCACCATTTTCTTGTCTTTTGTTACAGTCTTGTTTTGGTTATAATTTTTCATTCCAAACTTCGGTTGTCATTTTTTATTACCACCTTCAGTTTGATGGGGGATGTTGGAGATTGAAAATTTAATTAAGTGTGTTAGGGCTTGTTCGTTTTCATTGCACCGAGTGGTCTGAGCAATGTTCGATTGATTGATTGATTGTTTTGCTTCTATTGCAATCGGCACATATCATGATTATGGTTGTTTGATTGTTCGGTGGTATTATTGAAGATCGGACTTGTTGAAGGTCAAAGTCCAAATTCAAGTTGGCCACTTCATCAAGTTTCTGTTACTCATCTTGCGGGGGAGTGTTAGAATATAAAATATATTCTAGGAATAATGCGGATATGGTTGTGTATAATGTATTCCAATCAAATCTCTTTAATTAAGATAAGATGAGAGATATCTTATCTTTCCTTATTCATTTAATTAGGTGATAAATCCCATGACTTATGGGATAGAGTTTTGATTTGATTAGGATTAGTTTAGGAAGCTTAATCTTCACCTCCACCCG
Source organism: Hydrangea macrophylla (assembly GCA_033977485.1). NCBI lineage: Eukaryota > Viridiplantae > Streptophyta > Magnoliopsida > Cornales > Hydrangeaceae > Hydrangea > Hydrangea macrophylla. The sequence goes on from CM066997.1 coordinate 65,701,005, forward strand.
TTTTATAGGGGTGTGAGTCTTGTATTTTTGTAATCAATCAATATCAATATAATATTTTCCCATTTCTTGTGTGTTAACTATGAATGTAGGAATTATTGTTTAAAAGAATCATGTTCTCAGACTTTGAGAGTGCAGAAAAAGTTCTAACACCCAATGTCTTGAGACCTAAATTGATCAAAATGCTTGTATCATAAGTAAACAAACTTTTGAGCTCTAAGTGAATGGCCATTGGATTTGGCATTGTGATTCACCATTCTCTCTTTTTTTTTTTTTTTCAACAGGCAATAGTTACAATTGCAGATGAAGATGGCAATTACTTACAGGAAGCCTGGGAGCATATTTTGACATGTGTTTCCCGGTTTGAGCATTTACATCTTTTGGGAGAGGGTGCTCCTCCAGATGCTACTTTCTTTGCAATTCCTCAGAACGACCAAGACAAATCTAAACAATCCAAGTCGAATGTCCTTCCTGTTCTGAAAAAGAAAGGACCTGGGAAGATTCAGTTTGCAGCTTCTGCTGTGAGAAGGGGATCATATGATAGTGCTGGTATTGGTGGCAATGCTTCTGGGGGTCTCACATCTGAACAGATGAACAATTTAGTTTCTCACTTAAACATGTTGGAACAAGTTGGAAGCTCTGAAATGAATCGTATTTACACAAGGAGTCAAAAGTTGAACAGTGAGGCAATTATTGACTTTGTCAAGGCTCTCTGCAAGGTCTCTATGGAAGAATTGCGTTCTACATCTGATCCGCGGGTTTTCAGCCTTACAAAGATTGTTGAGATTGCGTATGAGTCATCCCCACTTCATCTTGTTCCTCCCTTTGGCATTTTTATTGGATGGTTTATTAATCTTTTGGTAAATGGATCTCCTTTCAAATGCGTCTAAAAAAATTTGAATAATTTCTTTCTTTGATCAGGCACTATAACATGAACCGTATCAGGCTTGTGTGGTCAAGCATCTGGAATGTTCTCTCTGATTTCTTTGTGACCATTGGCTGTGCTGATAACCTCCCCGTTGCAATTTTCGCCATGGATTCTTTGCGCCAGTTGTCAATGAAATTCTTAGAGCGGGAAGAGTTGGCTAATTATAATTTCCAAAACGAATTTATGAAACCTTTTGTGATTGTTATGCGTAAGAGCAGTGCTGTTGAAATCAGAGAATTAATCATCAGATGTGTCTCTCAAATGGTTTTATCTCGTGTCAATAATGTCAAGTCAGGATGGAAGAGCATGTTCATGGTATTCAAATCTAAACAATCTTCAATGTTTTATTCTTATAAAATATTCTTGTGACAATCCTATCAATGGATTAAAACTAAGATCGTTATTTCACTCCATAAACTCAACGGTTAATTAGTGTTAAGTCCCCCGTTAGGAAAAGTATTTGGTTCAAGGCACAATGAAAACCTTTTAAGTGAAAAGTCCCTCAATTTAACCATGGGCAAAAAAATCCCAACGAGTTCATGAACTTTCACAAACTTTTCTAAGTTATGAGAAATTCACAAGAAAAGTTAGTGAAAATTCACAAACCCGTCGTGATTTTTTGGCCAATTGACCCAGGTTTATATTGAGGGACTTTTCACTAATTTTTTTCCTTGTTGGGCCTAAATCGTAATGCTTAAAAAGTACTCTAAAATGGACTAAACCCTAATTACCCCTAAAATTAATTATCAATTGGATTTGGATAGTCTTTATGCTGAATTATTGACTATGTAAACATTTTACAGGTCTTCACGACAGCAGCTTATGATGACCACAAAAACATTGTACTCTTGTCATTTGAAATTATTGAAAAAATTATTCGAGATTATTTCCCCTACATTACCGAGACAGAAACCACCACCTTTACTGATTGTGTTAATTGCCTGATCGCATTCACTAATAGCAGATTCAACAAAGACATTAGTTTGAATGCAATTGCTTTCCTTCGGTTCTGTGCTGCAAAACTTGCTGAAGGGGATCTAGGCTCCTCATCAAGAAACAAGGACAAGGAAGCTTCTGGAAAGATATCTCCATCTTCCCCTCAGAAAGGAAAAGATAGGAAACAAGACAACGGAGGGTTATCAGACAAAGAAGACCATCTATATTTCTGGTTCCCATTGTTGGCTGGTAAGGAATATGTGTAAATTGGTTGCTTTCATGATATTGAACACTTTTGATTTGGTCAAGTTTCTAACTCAATTGTATTTGTTGTAAGCTTCCATAAACTTTTTCTTTTTTAGGCAGGTGTGCTTGATTTGTTAGTTTATAAGTTGATTTTCTTTTCTTTGTACAGGACTATCAGAACTTAGTTTTGACCCAAGGCCTGAAATAAGACAGGGTGCACTACAAGTGCTCTTTGATACTCTACGCAATCATGGTCATCTTTTCTCTCTACCATTGTGGGAAAAAGTTTTCGAATCAGTCCTATTCCCAATATTTGACTATGTCCGGCATGCTATTGATCCTTCTAGTGAAAACTCAGCTGAGCAAGGGACTGATAGTGATACGGGTGAGCTTGATCAAGATTCATGGCTCTATGAGACATGCACATTGGCCCTCCAACTAGTCGTGGATCTTTTTGTTAAATTTTACAACACTGTCAATCCTCTACTAAGGAAAGTTCTAATGTTGTTGGTAAGTTTTATAAAGCGACCTCATCAAAGCCTGGCTGGTATTGGTATTGCTGCATTTGTTCGATTGATGAGCAATGCTGGGGATTTATTTTCCGATGAAAAGTGGCTAGAGGTGGTTTTGTCCCTAAAAGAAGCAGCAAATACGACCCTTCCTGATTTTTCACATATTTTAAATGGAGATAATGTGGTAAGGAGCCATGAAGAGGCTTCAACTGAAGATGATGATAGAGAGGCTGCTGTTTCTGCTTTGCCTGATGATGATTCAGAGAGCCTGAGGAGGGAGAATCTATATGCTGCTATTTCTGATGCAAAGTGTCGAGCTGCTGTTCAACTTCTACTAATTCAGGTAGATATTTCTTTCTATACTTTTTGGGTGTTGTCGAGTTTTCTTCCTACTTATTATAGCTGCTATATCTACAAAATTAAGTTCAGTTATCTGGTTAAGTAAAATTTTCATTCTTCACTTTTATGCTTCTTAAAACCTTGTTATCTTGATTTTATGATATAATCGTTGGGTTTGTGGGAGGAGCAAGCCATAAGGTGTCAAGTTCATTTAACGAGCAATTGTTGAGAAAGATTGGAAAAGAAACTTGACGTAACCATTCCCCTTGAAATTGGAACTTTTGAACAGAAACTGATCACACAAGGAATAAAAATGTATATCTTTTGATCAATAAGACCATCAATTATTTTGGATATTTTAACTGGAGTATAAGTAATGTGGATCATTTAGTCCTAATGAACCCTTAATATATTGTACTAAATGTTATTTGTTACCTCGTACCTTTTGAAGTCTTTTTGCTGGTGCTGTAACTATAAACTCCTTTGCAGACGTTGAGACCCAAAACTATCCTAGATACCATACTTCATTAGACAGGCGTTTTATACATCCTATTTCAGATTGAACATTGGCGTGGGCGGAGTGTATGGAATATGGATGGAGTGGCATGGTAATTTTTCTTTTCTGAGAAAAAATAGAAGAAAATTATTACAGACACTTTTTCAGAGGTTGAAGTTGGTCTCTTTCATTCATATGCTGCTTGGAGAGACATTTTGCAGGGATGTAGTGAAATTGTGCTGCGGTAGCATACTAATTGAAATCTGGGTTGGTTATTGGAAAGAGTGAAATTTTCTCTCTGGGTGTCAGTAGATTCGGTACTTTTGATTGATGTTTGCTAAAAGTTGATGAAAAGGATAAAGTTTATTGAAGCTCATCATCATTATTCAGAACTTTTTCCTTGCTGATATCTGGAGCTTTAAGGAATAGAAATTCCATCTTAGTAGTGGAGGGACTTTGTTATCTTGTATTGTTTCTTAGTATGAAATAACGTACTATAGATGGCAACCTTTTGACACTCTAATAAAGATATATATTTGTTGTATATTCTGTTTCAATGATGCAATATTGCAATTGGACACATTATTATTATGTAAATTTTTGGTTTGTTCTTTTCTCCATGACCTTTTTTTATTTTATTATTTTATTATTATTATTTTTTAATTTATATTGCGAGATGCATGCAAGTATTTTGCGGAGAAAAATCACTTTGCTCTAGCATATTTCTAGTACTATCTTCCCACCCAAAACATGGATGACATTGAACTCACAAAATCCTAGTATAAACAAAAAGAGAAAACAAAATAATAAAAGAAAAATTCTGATACTTCCAATCTTAGTTCAACAGTCTCCATTGTTTTGTACGGGTGCAAATTCAGTTTTCGCAACATTCATGATGAGCTTGTTATCATTTTAATTGGCAGGCAGTGATGGAGATCTACAACATGTATAGAGGTCATCTTTCAGCAAAGAACACCTTAGTCCTCTTTGGCGCGGTCCATGCAGTGGCATTTCATGCTCACAACATCAACAGTGACACTACTCTACGTTCAAAACTACAAGAGCTTGGCCCTGTGACTCAAATGCAAGATCCTCCATTGTTACGCCTTGAGAATGAGTCTTATCAAATTTGCCTCACATTTTTACAGAATCTTACGCTGGACAGGCCTTCAAATTATGAGGAGGCAGAAGTGGAGTCTCACCTTGTTGACATTTGCCGGGAGGTATTACAGTTCTATATTGAAATTGCAGGCGCTGGACAGATTTCCACGTCATCTCTTGGTGGGAAGCCCCGTTGGTTGATTCCTTTAGGTTCTGGTAAACGCAGAGAGTTGGCTGCTCGTGCACCTCTAATTGTGGCTACTCTCCAGGCTATGTGTGGTTTAGAAGATTTAGCTTTTGAGAAGAACTTGGCTCGCTTCTTTCCCCTACTATCAAGTTTGATTAGTTGCGAGCACGGGTCAAATGAGATTCAAGTAGCGCTCAGCGAGATGCTAAGCTTGTCGGTGGGTCCCATTTTGCTCCGATCGTGTTGATGTAGGTGAGATCTGACTTCTGATTTTATGATGTATGATATTTAATGTGCGTCTTGCATTTTCTATTTTATTTTCATTTGCTATATAATAATTGTTATTGGTAATATAGACTGATAGTATGTCCAGAGTTAGCATGGGTTTTTTATGGACTGGTGCTTCTGAACCTGCTACAGTTTATTAAGGGTTCTTGGTTCTTTCCTTCGTAATTCATAGATGTATCAGGAATTTTGATGTTGTATGTTAGTTGTCCTTTGGGCGGATGAAATCTAGAACAGCAGCTTCATGTAAAGAAGAATTTGTTTGTTGAGAATACAAGTCAGATTTTTTCTTACATATAATATTTTCTTATTAGGGGTATTGTGGGGGGACTCTGGTTGTGCCTTACTTTCATCACCATCCATGACCAAGAAAGGAAAAAACACTAAATTTAACAAAAATCATCAGGCATTGCGGTTATTAGTATAACCAAAGAAGGTTTTTTCTTTTGCCTTCTTAGTTGCTACTTGGTAAGAGACACTAATGGAGAATTTTAGTTATTTGTCATTTTCTTTAGGCTGTGTTTGGTTCATGGATGTAGTGAGGGAAAAGAAGAGAAAACATAGAGGAAAACCTTTTCCCTTGTTTGGTTAATAAGGAAAACGACGAGGAAATAAGAAGGAAGATAAAATAAGTTGAGAAATTAATTGAACATTTGGATTTTGTGTGTTATTTCCCTTCCTTTTGTCTTCCTTCACAATAACATTTGGAAGATTTTTGAATTTCAATGTTGTTTACACATGAAGGAAAACACAAAGCCTCACTAGTGTTTTCCTTTTCCTTTTCCTCTTATTTTCCTCACTAAATCCATGAACCAAACAAAGCCTTGATGTCAATTCCTGTTTTAAAGGGAAAATGCTTCAAAAAGTATATATTCCCAATGATATGTGATTGATTTATTGGATCGAAACTCCTTCCTAGTTATCTTTACACTTTACTGTTCTCGGATCGATAAATGCACCATACAGACATATTTTCCTTCCCTGTGAGTAAAAATTGGGACACCCAAAGACACGACTTTTGGGATACAACCCAAAAGATGTGTCTATATTTTTCCTGTGATGTCACTAGACCCCACAGTGAGACTGGAGAGAGAGACACATCTCTTGGGTTGTGTATACCCTCATGTGTAGGAGAGAACATTATCACCTCCCTTACCTTCAAGGTTCCGCCTTAATGTATATTTACAACAGGATCTAGTTTACAACTGTTGGATTTTTTAAATCTTATTTAGCTTCTTTAAGACTTGGATGCATGTCTGTCCTGTTCTCACATCTGTTGTTTCTGAAATATATTTACAACTGTTAATTCAAAGGTTGCTGCATGATCACCGCAGGATCTAGTTTTAGGGACATTCCATACCTCATATTTTGATTACTGTAGCTTTCTGGATGTTAGTGGGGTTTCTGATAATATGATATTCTTGGACCAGGGTCCAGCTGTTTAATGACTTCGGAATTTTCCATAAAAACATCGTAAAAGTATCAAGTATTACATTCTCAGGGCTATAAGTTTGCTTTCATAATCTGCGCAATTTTCAACTCAGGGAGCAAAAATACTCGGCCTTATATATAAATTGATATACAAATTATGTTCACTATATAGGCAGCACTGTATATTTTGCTGTCTTGAATGAATGAACTGCTGTGAAGGTTCCTAAATTGAACTGGTATGGAATCTTTTTGGTATCCCAAAGTTTTGCTTTAATTCTTTGAATTGTTTGTAAAGGGATAATCAAAGGTAAAAAAAAACTAGTGGACTTGGGTTGTTTGTTCAATCCTGTTATATGTCCTCTGGGTGAGTTGCAGGATTAATAAGAACATTGATTTACTTGTATTTATGTGACGACTTATTCTGAAAGGAAGAACTACAAGATGAATTAGTGCCGCCTAGGGGTAGTGCTTCTATGAAATTGGCATCATATGCTTCTCAGTTTCGTTAGTGGACGGCCAAATCAACTGAGACTTGTATGATCTATGTATATACTTTCCTATATATACACACATAATCGTAAAATCCAACACCATGATTGTCAAATGAAAAACTGAGACTCAGTCAATCATTTGCTTGCGGAGAATACAAATGAATTGCCGGCTGTTTTTCAGTAATTTAATTCCTCTACCATCAACCAAACAAAGACTTATTCAGCACCATACTGATGAAGCTCTTCATTTCCTACATGCCCCTACACACACACACACACACACACTCTCTCTCTCTCTCTCTCTCTCTCTCTCTGTCTGTCTGTTTTCATAGTTGGAAGATGACCATAGACCAAGTTGAGGAGAGGACTTGTTTCTATGTAGGCCCTCAAAGCTGTAGAATTATTGAAAGGTGACAAAGAGCTCTCTAATATAGTCATACATATCACATGAAAATATCTCGAGTACATCCGGTCATTTTCTATTTTCTCATTCCCAACGCCTAACCTTTTGTTCTCATTCCTTTTCTCTTTTCAACAATAATCCAATCATGCAAACCATCCATCTCTTGATTATATCTTCCATTTGCACCATAACTTCTTCCTAACTTCACCTCTCTCTCTCTCTCTCTCTCATGATGACTTCTAAAATTTGCTTTAGCTCATTACATAAGTTTGCTAGGAAATTTCTTCAACACCTCAATTCCTTGAACAAATTCAAGAATAGAAAAAGACCCAAAAGATGTTTTTCTTATACAAATTGGTCAACATCCTCCTTTGCAGCCATGGAAGTCTCCAACCAGTTGAAACAAGTGTTCAAATTCATTGACATGAATGATGATGGAAAAATTTCTCCATTGGAGTTGAGTGAAATTCTCTTGAGCCTCGGACGTGAAAAATCTGTGGCTGCCAAGGAAGCAGAAGGAATATTGAGAGAGATGGATTGTAATGGAGATGGGTTCATAGACATGGATGAGTTCATGAAAGTGATGAGCACAGACAGTGAATTTGGTTGTGGTGGTGTCAAGGAAGAAGATGAAGTAGTACTAATGGATGCTTTTCTAATCTTTGATTTGGATAAGAATGGGTTTATATCTGCCAAAGAGTTACAGAGAGTTCTAGTTAGTCTTGGAAGTGAAAAATGCAGTCTCAGAGAGTGTCAAAGGATGATCAAAGGGGTTGATAGAGATGGTGATGGGCTTGTAGATTTTGAAGAATTTAGATCAATGATGATGATAGGTTGTGCCCCTTGAGAATGGGAGACGATATGAGATCTCAACTCTGGTTTTTGTGTAACTCCAGTTTATTACCACTAGGTCCAACTTCCAAAGAAGGGTTAGGATGGTCTCTCTCTCTCTCTGGGCAATGATTTCTTTTTTTTCCCCTCATCTGAATTATGGTTGTTAGTGTGAAGTATCCCCCATTTGTATGAGTGGATTTGGTAGATTGTGTAAGAATTGCCTTGCCGTGCTAAATGACTAGCACGGCTCCACTTAAGACCCTTTCTTTTAACTTCTCATTTAGTAATCAATTACTTGAGATTGTTGAAAAATTTGACTCCGATTATTTACTACCATTTTTTAAAAATAGTTTTCTTGAAAAAGCTGAAAAAGAGATTTGTTTATTTAAAGCAACAATTATTATTATTATTATTTTTTAAAATTTTACAAAACTGAAATTCTTCTAATTCTCATAGCAATAACTATGTTTTTTCAAAAAAGAAAAAAAAAAAAAAATCTCTACAACAATTCAGAGACACGTCTTAAGCATAGTTCTCCTTACATTTTTACATAATATTGTAATACATGCGATTGTCTTATTTGTAGCATTACTGATTAGTCTATTGGAAATTTAAAGCGGAAACAAATTCTCCTAGTAAACACACATAGATATACACTTTTTATAAATCTCACACCCCATCAAGTTGAGGGAGACCCCTTCAACTTGGAATCACTATAGTGAAATTTAAATTCATATTCTCAAACCTTTTTTTTTTTTTTTATAAAGCTTTCAACTATTCGTTGTCCAATAAACTAGAGATTCACTCTCAATAAAATTCTATCTAAAAAAAAGAAAAAGAAAAAAAAAATAAAAAAATAAAAAAAAGAATTAAATACCAAAACAACTCCCAAATCACATGGAAGTGTAACATGTGACAGAGTCCTAACATAAAAGGGGGTATACCCATAGCATGATGCTGTAAAGACGAATACTTGGTCCTAAAGTTCTCACTGGTCACTGGAAGCCTCTCTCTCTCACACACAAACAAGAGTGATCGGCCATGAGATCAACATATTTCTTATCAACGGTATTGGCAGATTGTGACCAAATAGGGTTTCAATCATATAGAGTTTTATCATAACAAGGCACCTTTTATCCTCCATGTTCGAGATGGAATTAGTCTAACTGCCACTGTCCGCCATACAAGATGCTGAACTTCCCATAAACTTTTTTCATCAATGTAAGAAGAGTGATGCTATGCTTTCTATATATTTATTTTTTCAAAAAGTGTTTTCAACACATGTGACAGTGAGACTCTCTTTAATAATGGTGGAATCCCTTCAACATCAACTGGGTCCACTGCCACATGTGTTGGAAAACACTTTTGAAATTTTTTTTTTTTGGAGAAGCATAGCATTAGTCTTATAAGAATATGCTTCTCAAATTTGAATCTTAAAGCATAGCATTATTTTCAATCCAATATTCGAATATATTCAAGAAATTTGAATGACTGTAATTTTAGTATAACTCTAGTTACTCCAAAGAATAGAAGTTTAGTGTTAAGTCCGTCATTAGGAAAAGTTATTGGTTAAAGGATTCAATGAAAATTTATTTGATTTGATTTGATTTTATTGAAAGGTTCCTCCCAGAAAAAATTGGGCAAAAAAACCTCTGACATTTTCGTGAAATTTCACTAAACATTTTCGCCGATTTTCACAAAATCGTCATGATCTTTTTGCTTGTTTCATATGTGAGGGATTTTCACAAAAAAAAATTCGCTGTTGGACCTAAAGCTTAAAAAGAACTCTGAAATGGACTAAACCCTAATTATTCAAAAATAAATGAAGAGATGTTCCAAGACTTTGTGTCCATTTGATAAAACTAAAAAATTAAGTGCTGAATTTTAAGTACTGAAAATTTAAAGTGATTGCACATACTATTAGGAATGTATATTAAAAGTCAAGCTTTATGTAGTTGATTTATTATTCATTTAATAAAATCAGTTATTCCATTTTTACGAGAATCTGTATGGACAATGTTTGCATTATATTGTTTATTTAATATTGTACATGTATGTCTCTTATTCTACATAGTAGGTGGTTTGGTGTGTAGAGTTTGTCTTACACACCGAAGATCAGATGATCAGATCTTGTAGAATATAAGATTTTAGTTTACAGTCTTACATGGGAATAGACACACCATCGATAGGACTGCACCATGGTGTTGTAGGAGGTTTGTCTTGACTACAGAAAATAGTATAGTTTCAACTCCCATGCTGGTACACTTTGTGTATTAAGCGGGACTGACTTGTGGTAATTATACTGATTTATAAGATAATTAATACCTCGTGGTTATTTTGAGTGCTTATGCTCTAAATCTTAAGTTAATTTATAAACACGTACAATTGATATTTACACTTTGATCCTTAAAAGAGTGAGATCCTTAAATGAGTCAATATTTTATTGGATTGGGTGACAATATTAATTGTGTGGTGAATATTAATTAATGTTGGAATTCACGTCTTAGTTATGGGATTGATGATATCCCCTTGAGCAAGTTTATAAGTTTTGATTATGTCAAACTCTGCAGTTGAATTTTGTATCTGACATATCAGATAAGTTAAGCAAAAGATCTTAAGGAAATATTTAAAGATTAGTTAAATATGATTGTCAGTAATTATATTTAATTAATGAATATTTGTAATCTTAACATGGGGAGATAATAACCATTTAATAACATGAAGCTCGAAATATATTTTTGAGATAAGAGTAGGAGTGCAATTATAATTCTTTAGTGATATGAATTATAATTTATGAAAATAGGAATCTAATTGAGTTCGAATTAGGGTTTCCTAATTATATAAGGAAGCCTATTCCTTATTGACTTCTTATGGTCATTATCGTAGCGTATATATATGCTGCCTTGGCTCTCCTCTCAGGTTACGTGATTTTATATTCTAAGCTTCTCTTGACCTCTTAGCTTTGTGCTAGAAGGGTTTTCATCAAACCCTACCCTCCATGAGCATTCATGTCACGCCCTGGCGTAGCCAAAATATGGAAAATTTTTAAAATTTTCATCTTGAACCCTGAGGTGCGTGACTGGTTGCAGTGCCGAATTGTCCATGACCAAATAATAATAACTAAACGATATAATAAAAGGATAATACCATCATTTACTTACTGGAATATATTACAAAGAGAAGTCAAAGTACTTAGCTAGTTAATACATCATTATAAATACATCAGAGTCTTATGGCTCTTGGCCTTACAAAATTATTACGAAATATGTGCTAAGTCTTCTGGTTATAATCAAAAACATTTACAGAGAAAAACTGCTAGTCTTCTCTCTAACTAGCATAACCATAGTCATCTTCAGTGTAATCTTCTTCAATGTTTCCTTCTTGCGTAGCTTCATAACCTGGGTACTCCTCACCTGGATAAGCTGGACATGGGAATGTCCAGCGACATGAACGTCGTCAACTTATGAAAGCTGAGTGAGTAAGTTAAATCAAATGGCACGTATATAGTAAAACACAATAAGAATCCATTTACTACCTTTCAACATGTCTTTTAGGATCTTTACATTCTCTCCGTCGAATTATAACTATTAGCGTACCCGACTACGTATTCGATAGGAATACAAACAATTCAGGAGACCCATCTAGACGTTCGTAATGCCACTACCATTCATTTCTAACATCCGACGTCATTTACAAACCCAAAGTATCTCTTGCTAACCAAACCATCTTTCATCAACCAAACTATCTTTCATCAACCACTTCGTCACAAAGAATCGAAGTGATAAGGAGTGCAAGAACATCCATTTCGTCACGAAGAACTGAAAGGATTCTTTACTCGAAGAATCACCGCTTCGTTACGAAGAGCCGAAAGCGTTACGGAGTACAAGAACATCCATTTCGTCACGAAGAACCGAAAGGAGTCTTTACTCAAAGAATCACAGCTTCGTCACGAAGAACCGAAAGTGTTACAAAGTACAAGAACATCCATTTCGTCACAAAGAACCGAAAGGAGTCTTTACTCAAAGAATCACCGCTTCGTCACGAAGAACCGAAAGCGTTACGGTGTAATACCCTGTATTTTGGTATATTAATAAGACCTGGTATTTCATTTCTATACTTGTATAACCTTAAACTTTCATTTGGTGTAATTTGGATACCAATCGATTGCCTTTAGTTCCCAATCGATTGACACTTTTCAGATACCAATCGATTGACATGTTCCCAATCGATTGACATTCAACCGACTAAAGGTGATTACGTGTCAATATCCCAATCGATTGCCATCCATCCCAATCGATTGACATTATTCCAATCGATTGACTACAAACATCTGTTCCCAATCGATTGACTTGTGTCCCAATCGATTGACATAAGCTGAGACATATTTTCTTCTTTTCTTGAGCTTTAAACGTGTGGCACTCTTAACCCCTATATATACTCGTTCATTTATGGCCTTGGGTCATTTTGACAGCCTTGAGAGAGAGAGAGAGAGAGACATACCTCTTGAGATATATACATACATATATCTATCTATATTTCTATATCTATACACATACACACTGACCTCGGCAACTTGAAGAAGAGGAGAAGAAGAAGGAGAATCAGAAATAAGAAGAAAGGAAGAGACAGAGAGAGAGAAGGCTGGACAGAGAAAGAGAGGGAAGAGAGAGAGGAAAAGCTTGAGTATTCAAGACTTACACACCCAAACGCACCCTAGGTGAGTCCTAACTCACTAGGTCACTTTATTTGATGTATGAACAAGTTGTTATGACCTTTAGATGTGATAAAAGTATGACTTCTACGTTTAATTATGCTGTTTTTACAATCTGCTGGAGAAGACGTAGTACCAATCGATTGGCATAATCTCAATCGATTGACATCAGTCGTATCCCAATCGATTGGATAGGATTCCAATCGATTGACATCCCAATCGATTGAATAGGATTCTAATCGATTGACATTCCAATCGATTTCCATTTTTCTCAATCGATTGGTATAACTTTTTGTCCCAATCGATTGAACCTCTGTACCAATCAATTGGCATGATCAGAACATGGTTTCCTTTACCTATTTATTATATAAGAGGTTTAGTTGTTCGATTTCTAATTCGGAATTCCATTATGCGACTATGGATTAGACAGGAGTAATGTGACACCAAAGATTTATGGATAATGAATAAATAAAAAGGAATATGAAGACGTGGGTGACGTGTTGATTTTGATATGAGTTTGATATCCGATTTCTTTTAATCCGAGTAGTCAGGCCACATTGGGAGTTGTCATGTGTCAATGTAGAATGGAACGTAAGTAGGTTTGGTAAGTTCTGGGAATGGTACGTGGATGGACGATTGGTCATGATATGCTCTTAAAAGCGGTGAACCGGATACATGGTTCTTAAAAGTAGTGAGCTGGACCAAGAAGTCTCAAGATAGACTGGATGATCTATGAGATGCTCTTAAAAGCGGTGAACAGGATCATTGTTCTTAAAAGCGGTGAGCTGGGATCACTAGTAGATGACGTTGAGTCGTGGCAATAGATTGATATGCCTTGTTCAAAACGTTATATCCCTGAAATGCGGTGAACATGACCATTGTTCTTAAAAGCTGGGGACAGACTGAGGTGGAGTCCATGACATGCGGTGAGCAGGATATATTGCTCTTAAAAGCGATGGACAGAATAAGGGTGTATCCCTAGAGTTAAACGATTGAGTCTGTTCATGAAAATCAGAATATGTTGAGTTCGGTATTCGATTAACAAGACGTTAAGGGTCGGTTTACAAGGATGACTAAAGAAACAAGATAGGGATATAATAAGATGTTAACTCGTATTTTCATAAGCTTGTGTTTATTTCAGATAACTGGTACCTTGTTAGTTTATGCTCACTCAGCTCTCAGTAAGCTGACAGCCTTTTATTGCCTGGACTTTCCCCGTCCAGAATATCCTGCCCCTTATTCTGCAGGTAATGACCAGTACACTGATGACTATTATCCAGAGGAAGGCCCCACCGATGATGGTTACGCCAGGGAGGATTAACTTTATGCCAGTTGAAGACTGAAGATGTTATAGTTAGATTACATTTCGGTTGTTCTGTTGAATCTTTAGTTAACGGGTACTTGGGCATTTGTTGTCTCCAGACCTGTTGTGATCTTGTGGACCACACTCTGATATTTTTGTAATAGTTAGCACTGTGTGTTATTCTCAGTTGTTTACAGTTGCTGTTCTTTTGGACTAGTACTGCGTGGTGTGGATTATTAGTGACTTTCACCTGTCATTCCTTATGGACCCAAAAAGGAAATTTATTTTTCTCTATTTTTGCCGTTCCGGGGCGTGACAGGATTTTTGGTATCAGAGCACGGTTTCGGTACTCTAGGTTGTGATACTTTTGTTCACTAAGCATTTCCACACCATCTGGTCCTAGTATGATAGGATTTCTTTGAGATGAGATATGAGTATAAGATAAGTTCGTCTTCCTGACGATAGATAGTTTCCTTTGCAGGATAGCATGGATCCGGAGTTTCACCAGTTTGTGACTGATGCTTATGGAGGACATATTATTCATGGAGATACCGTGGAGCCAGCTGACCCGGAGTTTTATCGTGAGCGTGTGTGCCAGATAGCTAGTCGACATTTGGAGGAGGACATGCGGAGAGCGCTTTATGTGACCGGGAGTAAGCACCCGACACAGATGCGTATGGATGCTTACCATATTGCGAGGGTCGGTAGAGACATTTGCCAGGAGATGTTAAGATTAGTTCGGAGTAAGCCTGAGATGGATGAGATTGAGTTGAGAGCCATTGTAGCCGGTCCACCAGAGCCTATAACTGTACCAGCAACAACAGCAGCCCCACCATCACCAGTACCCGTCCTAGAGCCAGAGCCTGAGCCGATTGAGGATGAGGAGGATCTAGAGCCTGAGGATGAGCATCCCGATGAGGACATAAACGGAGATGGAGAGGAGGAACCGATAGATGACGAGGACCCAGTGGAGGATGAGCATGCAGACGATGCAGATGATGATGAACCTGAGGATGACCCCGAGGAGCCAGAGTTTGAGCCAGAGGATCCAGTACCAGACCCAGAGGCTATTGAGGCAGACGTAGTAGTAGATGAGGAGGTGCCCGACGAGGAGATAGTTGTGCCAGAGGTACCCGTTGTGCTTCAGATACCAGCTGGACCCATTATGCATATGGCAGCCATGGCCGATATGGAAGTAGGATGGATAGCTCAGATGGTAGCACAGTCAGCAGAGTTTGTTATGGGAGAGGTAGCTATAGCAGGAGCTCTTGACATAGCTGACGGTTTTGCCGCAGTAGCTGTTGATATCGCTAACTAGGCAATAGCAGATGTGATGGAGGACGATGATGCAGAGATGATAGAGGATTGGGATATAGGGGTAGTAGTCGGAGATCTTGTCGCACCAGCTGAGGAAGATCCACTCGAGGAGATGGCTATTGACCCAGAGGACGAGGCACCACCAGCAGGATCAAATGCTGACGACTTTTGAGTCAGGATCGGCAGGGTGTAGATTTTGTTAGTTTATATTAGGACATGTTGTCCACCAGATTTTTGGGAGCTTGAGAGATAGCTATTGACCATAGCTTTGTATAGTATTAGCTGACTTTAGTTGTTGTAACTTTTGTCCCATATGGTACACAGTTTGACTAGTGTGTACTATGCGGTACATCTTTTGCTATATATATGACCAGTACTTTTGATATGGATGGTATGTTTGTAGTGCTATATTGTTAGTAGAATTGTTAGTTTTGCTGCTTCTCGTTCTATATTGATTTCGTTTCTCCGAGAAGACTTTCAGCTAATCTTGAGTCTTTTGTAGGCGACATTCCTTATCATTATGGTAGGACCCTTGAGAAATCACCAAGCGCGTAATGGAGCACCTATTCCAGAGGGAATGGACCCAACCGGAATTTTCGAAGCATTTATGCAGAGAATGGAGCATGTAGGAGATACCTACAATCATGCTACGAATCAACGACCTGTCCAAACCCCAGTTGCACCATTTCAGCAGAGACAAGTTGGAGACAAATTGTTAGCAAATTTTCGTGGATTACGTCCCGAGAAGTTTGACGGATTTGCAGAACCATGGAGAGCTGAACAATGGGTCAGAGAGATGGAATTAATCTTCGAAGCGTTGGAATGAAGCGAACAAGAGAAACGTCGCCTTGCTACGTTTCAGCTCACTTATGCCGCCGCAGATTGGTGGCAAGCTGAGCGAGCCACTATAGGAATCAACGCTGCTAGAGCTATGTCATGGGAGACATTCAAAGGCAGATTTTTGGAGAAGTATTTTCCAGAAGATGAGAGAGATCAACAGGAAAGGAACTTTCTCAATTTGATCCAAGGAGGATGGAATGTACGGGAATACACAACACAGTTCGAGCGTCTATCCAGATTTGCTCAGCATATGATAGACACTCCGCAGAAGAAGGTAAAGAGATTTCACCAAGGACTGAACCCCCACCTCAGACATATGATGGTTGGTCATCTGAACCAGTCGTATGAGGAAATTGTTAGATTTGCTATAGGATTAGAAAAGGATGCTAATCCAGTACAGCAACCACAGATAAATCAACCTCAGTCGTCATGAGGGTTTGAACAGAGGAATTTCCATAATCGACCACCGAGGAATACCCAAGGATGGAGACCTCAGGAAAACTTTCAAGGAAACAAGAGAATCTGGGAAGGAGCCAGGAAACCTCAGCAGGGTTATAATCGACCCCAGCAAAATCAACAGCGAGAACTACAGCCACAGGTATTACTGACAGCCCCGTCAAGCAACACTGGAGGTTGTTTTAACTGTGGAAAGCCCGAACATATTGCAAGGAACTGCACTGCCCATAGACCTAATCGCAGGCCGGATATTGTCTGCCAAAACTGCAATAAGCCAGGGCACGTGAGCAGGGATTGTCGTGCACCACGAGGAGGACAATACGGAGTCCCAGTGCAAGGAATCCAAGGACCTCCTGAGCAGACCAAAATGAATGCTATCATTCCAGGAGAAATAGGCTTTAATGCTAATGAGCAGCAACATTTGGAAGGTACGCTTGTACTCTTTCATAGTCCAGTTAAAGCTTTATTTGATACTGGAGCCGCACGTTCTTTTATTGCTGTTAAGATTGTGCGTCAATTGGGTTTAGAACCCCAAACACTTGAGTCAACACTGAATGCCGTGTCAGCGTTGGGAGTGACAGTTATGTTGAGTAAAGTGTGTAAAGATTGCCCATTGACTTTGGGAGATAGGAATCTTCCAGCAGACTTAGTCGTTCTGTCAATGTCCGAGTTCGACATTATCCTAGGGATGGATTGGTTAACTAAGTACAGTGCCAATCTGGATTGCCCTACTAGAACGATTGTATTTCCAATACAAGGAAAGCCGACGATCAGATTTCAGTGTCAACCGACAGGCGATATGTTTTTTACCAGTTGTTTGGCTACAATTAGGAATAGGAGTACGGAACTTACGATGGATCAAATTCCTACCGTACAGGATTTTCAGGATGTATTCCAGGATATTAAAGGACTTCCACCGAAAAGAGAAATAGACTTTTGTGTGGAATTAGTACCTGGTACATTACCGATATCTAAGACTCCATATAGGATGGCACCAACCGAGATGTTGGAACTGAAGAGGCAAGTTCAAGAACTCGAGGATCTAGGATTTGTTCGTCCGAGTACGTCGCCTTGGGGAGCACCAGTTCTGTTTGTAAAGAAGAAGGATGGAACACTTCAACTCTTTATGGACTACAGGGAGTTGAATAAGGTAACAATCAAGAATAGATATCCATTACCTCGGATAGATGATCTATTCGACCAGTTACAAGGATCAAGGATCTTTTCCAAAATTGATCTGCATTCTGGATATCACCAGCTGTTAGTTCGATCAGAGGATGTATCAAAGACTGCATTCAGGACAAGATACGGGCATTACGAGTTTCTAGTTATGCCTTTTGGATTGACAAATGCGCCAGCAGTATTTATGGACTTGATGAATAGAGTATTCAGACTATATCTGGATAAATTCATTATAGTGTTCATTGATGATATACTGATCTACTCAAAGACAGAAGAGGATCACAAGGAGCATTTACAGGTTGTCTTGCAAATACTTCGAGATAGCAAGTTGTATGCAAAGTTCAACAAGTGTGAGTTTTGGCTACAGGAAGTCAAATTCTTGGGACACGTTATATCTCGAGATGGTATCTCTGTGGACTCATCCAAGATTGATGCAGTCTTAAGATGGAACAGACCGACGAATGCGACGGAAGTCAGAAGTTTTCTGGGTTTAGCAGGGTATTATCGGAGATTCGTAGAAGGATTTTCCAAACTAGCAGGACCTTTGATAAACTTAACCAGGAAGGAGACGAAGTACGAATGGACAGACAAGCATGAGGGTGCATTTCAGAAGTTGAAAGAGAGATTGACTTCTGCACCGATACTTGCGATACCTAAGAGTGGAGAAAGATATGTAATCTACAGTGATGCATCGCACCAAGGACTTGGATGTGTACTTATGCAAGATGGGAAGGTTATCGCATATGGATCAAGACAATTAAAGGTACATGAGAAAAATTATCCTACGCATGATCTGGAATTAGCAGCAATAGTGTTTGCATTGAAAATTTGGAGACACTATCTCTACGGAGAAAAGTTTGATCTGTTTTCCGATCATAAGAGTTTGAAGTATTTGTTCTCTCAAAAGGAGTTGAACATGCGACAACGAAGATGGATGGAGTTACTAAAAGACTATGACTTTTCCTTGCAATACCATCCAGGTAAAGCAAATGTCGTAGCCGATGCTTTGAGCCGTAAACCTCGATTAGTGATCGCTGCATTACTAATTAGAGAATAGAGAGCATTAGAAGAAATTGCTGAATTTGATCTTCAGCCAGTGGAACCAATGAAAGGACAACATTTTGGATGTCTTATGGTACAACCGACTTTGATCAGTCGTATCATAGAGGCTCAACAGACAGCAGAGGATTTAAAGTTATGGTTCGCCAAGATGTCAGCCAAGGAACCAGAAGTCTGGAGTATTAGTACAGACAGAGCTTTACGATGTAAAGGTAGACTCTGTGTACCTGATGAAGAAAATCTCTGGAAAGAAATATTGGATGAAGCACATAAATCACGAATGACTATTCATCCCGGAAGTACGAAGATGTACAAGGATATGAAGAGAAATTTTTGGTGGGAAGGAATGAAGAGAGATGTGGCAGAGTATGTAACTCAGTGTCTTACTTGTAAACAAGTGAAGGCAGAACATCAGAGACCACCTGGACTGCTACAGCCGTTACCTATTCCTCAATGGAAATGGGAACACATAACCATGGATTTCGTGGTAGGATTGCCGAAGTCACAGCAAAATCACGATGCTATATGGGTAATCGTGGATCGACTTACTAAGACGGCACATTTTATCGCCTATAGCATGACGTATCCAGTGGAACGTTTAAGCCGGATGTATCTGCAACACGTAGTACGGTTACATGGAGTGCCTGTATCTATTGTGTTAGACCGAGATTCGCGCTTTACAGCAGAATTCTGGAAGAGTCTCCAGACAGCAATGGGAACGATATTGAACTTGAGTTCAGCTTTTCATCCGCAGACCGATGGACAGACTGAAAGGATTAACCTAGTGATGGAAGATATGTTACGCGCTTGTGTCATTGATTTTGAGAATTCTTGGGAGGTACACTTACCGTTGATAGAGTTTGCCTATAACAATAGTTATCATTTGAGTATCGGGATGGCGCCGTTTGAAGCTTTGTACGGAAGACCTTGCCGATCACCGCTGTGTTGAACTGAAGTCGGAGATACCCAACTTCTTGGGCTAGAGATGGTACGCGAGACAAGCGAGAATATTCAAGTTGTACGTGAGAAGATGAAGACAGCTCAGACCCGACACAAGAGTTATACTGACAACCGACACAAAGACTTAGAATTTGCAGTTGGAGACCACGTGCTACTCAAGGTTTCACCTGTTCGAGGCATCGTCAGATTTGGTCAGAAGAGAGGCAAGTTATCACCAAGATTCATTGGACCATTCGAGATTCTGGAGCGTGTTGGGAAAGTTGCTTATCGCCTTGCGTTGCCACCAAAGATGTCAGGAGTGCACAATGTTTTTCACATCAGTATGCTGAGGAAGTGTGTTCACAACCCAGCGCACGAGATCAACTTTGAGGATATTGAAGTCAACAACGACGTTACGTTCAACGAAGGACCTGTTCGCATTCTAGATCGAGGAATCAAGAAGCTCAGGAACAAGGAGATTCCGTTAGTCAAGATTCAGTGGAAGCATCATGATGAAAGAGAAGCTTCGTGGGAGCAAGAGTCAGAGATGCGCGAGAAGTTTTCGTTTTTGTTTTAGATCTTGTTGCCTTTGATTTCGAGGACGAAATCTTTTGTTGAGTGGTGGATGATGTAATACCCCGTATTTTGGTATATTAATAAGACCTGGTATTTCATTTCTATACTTGTATAACCTTAAACTTTCATTTGGTGTAATTTGGATACCAATCGATTGCCTTTAGTTCCCAATCGATTGACACTTTTCAGATACCAATCGATTGACATGTTCCCAATCGATTGACATTCAACCGACTAAAGGTGATTACGTGTCAATATCCCAATCGATTGCCATTCATCCCAATCGATTGACATTATTCCAATCGTTTGACTACAAATATCTGTTCCCAATCGATTGACATAAGCTGAGACATATTTTCTTCTTTTCTTGAGCTTTAAACGTGTGGCACTCTTAACCCCTATATATACTCGTTCATTTATGGCCTTGGGTCATTTTGGCAGTCTTGAGAGAGAGAGAAAGACATACCTCTTGAGATATATACATACATATATCTATCTATATTTCTATATCTATACACATACACACTGACCTTGGCAACTTGAAGAAGAGGAGAAGAAGAAGGAGAATCAGAAAGAAGAAGAAAGGAAGAGACAGAGAGAGAGAAGGCTGGACAGAGAAAGAGAAGGAAGAGAGAGAGGAAAATCTTGAGTATTCAAGACTTACACACCCAAACGCACCCTAGGTGAGTCCTAACTCACTTGGTCACTTTATTTGATGTATGTACAAGTTGTTATGACCTTTAGATGTGATAAAAGTATGACTTCTACGTTTAATTATGCTATTTTTACAATCTGCTGGAGAAGACGTAGTACCAATCGATTGACATAATCTCAATCAATTGACATCAGTCGTATCCCAATCGATTGGATAGGATTCCAATCGATTGACATCCCAATCGATTGAATAGGATTCTAATCGATTGACATTCCAATCGATTGCCATTTTTCTCAATCGATTGGTATAACTTTTTGTCCCAATCGATTGAACCTCTGTACCAATCAATTGGCATGATCAGAACATGGTTTCCTTTGCCTATTTATTATATAAGAGGTTTAGTTGTTCGATTTCTAATTCGGAATTCCATTATGCGACTATGGGTTAGATAGGAGTAATGTGACACCAAAGATTTATGGATAATGAATAAATAAAAAGGAATATGAAGACATGGGTGACGTGTTGATTTTGATATGAGTTTGATATCCGATTTCTTTTAATCCGAGTAGTCAGGCCACATTGGGAGTTGTCATGTGTCAATGTAGAATGGAACGTAAGTAGGTTTGGTAAGTTCTGGGAATGGTACGTGGATGGACGATTGGTCATGATATGCTCTTAAAAGCGGTGAACCGGATACATGGTTCTTAAAAGTAGTGAGCTGGACCAAGAAGTCTCAAGATAGACTGGATGATCTATGAGATGCTCTTAAAAGCTGTGAACAGGATCATTGTTCTTAAAAGCGGTGAGCTGGGATCACTAGTAGATGACGTTGAGTCGTGGCAATAGATTGATATGCCTTGTTCGAAACGTTATATCCCTGAAATGCGGTGAACAGGACCATTGTTCTTAAAAGCTGGGGACAGACTGACGTGGAGTCCATGACATGCGGTGAGCAGGATATATTGCTCTTTAAAGCGATGGACAGAATAAGGGTGTATCCCTAGAGTTAAACGATTGAGTCTGTTCATGAAAATCAGAATATGTTGAGTTCGGTATTCGATTAACAAGACGTTAAGGGTCAGTTTACAAGGATGACTAAAGAAACAAGATAGGGATATAATAAGATGTTAACTCGTATTTTCATAAGCTTGTGTTTATTTCAGATAACTGGTACCTTGTTAGTTTATGCTCACTCAGCTCTCAGTAAGCTGACGGCCTTTTATTGCCTGGACTTTCCCCGTCCAGAATATCCTGCCCCTTATTCTGCAGGTAATGACCAGTACACTGATGACTATTATCCAGAGGAAGGCCCCACCGATGATGGTTACGCCAGGGAGGATTATCCTTATGCCAGTTGAAGACTGAAGCTGTTATAGTTAGATTACATTTCGGTTGTTCTGTTGAATCTTTAGTTAACGGGTACTTGGGCATTTGTTGTCTCCAGACCTGTTGTGATCTTGTGGACCACACTCTGATATTTTTTTAATAGTTAGCACTGTGTGTTATTTTCAGTTGTTTACAGTTGCTGTTCTTTTGGACTAGTACTGCGTGGTGTGGATTATTAGTGACTTTCACCTGTCATTCTTTATGGACCCAAAAAGGAAATTTATTTTTCTCTATTTTTGCCATTCCGGGGCGTGACATACGGAGTACAAGAACATCCATTTCGTCACGAAGAACCGAAAAGAGTCTTTACTCAAAGAATCACCGCTTCGTCACGAAGAACCGAAAGCGTTACGCGTATCCCTTTCATCACGAAGAACCAAAAGTATACTTACAATAGTCACATTTTAACCGTATCTCTTTCGTCACGAAGAACCGAAAGAATACTCAAGAGTCACCACTTCACAACTCAATAAGACATCTCTTTTCTTACCCTCCCGGCCCCCGTGGCCTGGTTTACCTATCCAACACTTATCCTTGACATACGCTGCTCCTGATCAAGTACAACTAGTTTGTACGTATCCTGGACCGCATTCGCGTCACTCGTTCCGTAGTTTAGTTTGTTAATTACTTTCATTTATACTTTCGAAGTTACGTTATACATCCGTCATTCTATTTTGTTATAATATACTTACGATGGAAACTTACCCAATCGCTATCGACGCAACAATCGTGTCGTACAACATACTAAAAGCTTGGGTATGAACTTTTAATGGTCAATACACTAGATTCGTGACAACGAAAAAATATAACATGTAGCTCATAGATTTATAACATGGATTTGATATCAATAATTATATAGACGAAAGCCTTAACATACTCATCTACGCGATGGCACAAGACATCCATAACCACACAGGTACCGGAAAGCAAGCATCATCAATAAACACATCATACAAGTAGTTATACAATCTGCCAGGAATTAATTTTACTATGTCGACTGAATTGATATGATTTATTTGGGCATGATAAATTGATTTGTAGATCAAACTCAAAACTAGAACATTGTATATAATTGGATTATCTTCATGTACAACAAAAATCTAGCTTCAATTACATTTTTGAGCTACTCAAAATATTTATTTTACTTAGACATTTCTATATTTTCGGACTGCTTTGTCCCAGATTTATAGTACTGCGTTGCATGTGCATTTCACCTATCAATGATTCATTTTTAGACCAGGCTATAGAAGAGTTATTTGTAGATAAATGAGTCACCTTTATCCACAGAAAAACCTAGCTTCTTTATGATT
Source organism: Hydrangea macrophylla (assembly GCA_033977485.1). Lineage (NCBI taxonomy): Eukaryota > Viridiplantae > Streptophyta > Magnoliopsida > Cornales > Hydrangeaceae > Hydrangea > Hydrangea macrophylla. Next base: position 65,724,925 of record CM066997.1, read on the forward strand.
TTTGAGCTGCTCCAAACGTTCATTTTACTAAACTATGTTCTGCTGAAAGTTTCTGTTTCCCAGATTTATAATACTGCGTTCTACATGCATTTCACATATGAAGGAGTGATATCTAGACTAAGCTATAGAAGAGTTATTTGTAGATAAATGAGTTAGATTTCTCCACAAAAAAACCTAGCTTAATTCAGATTTCGGAGCTGCTTAAAACACTCATTTTACTAGACTACATTCTGTTGGAGGTTTCTGTTTCTCAGATTTAAAGTACTTTGTTGTATGTACATTTCACCTATGAAGAAGTGATTTTCAAACTGAGCTATAGAAGAGTTATTTGTAGACAAATAAGTTAGATTTCTCCACAAAAAAACCTAGCCTCATTCCCATTTTTGAACTGCTCAAAATGTTCATTTTACTACACAACATTCTGTTGGAAGTTTCAGCTTTCCAGATTTGAAATTTTGTCTTGCATGTTGCATAGAACCTCAAAATACAACATCAAACACTTGCTAAACATTACTACATACTATATAGGTTCTAAAGTGAGTTAGAATACTTACTAAATCTTGAAATTGAGCTTGGGCTTTGGATTTGAGCTTAGGAAGCTTGAATTCAACTTCAAAAAGCTCCTTCTTCTTCTAACTTCTTTTATCTCACCATGGATTTCATCTCCTAGCTCTCTCTAACTCTATATTCAGATTATAGATGATCAAAAAGTATCATGCAAGTGTATATGCATGTTTATATAGAGGTGGTTGACGACATCCTATTGATGCGTTTTCTTATCACACCCAAGTGTAGGTGATCGTACAAGTAATAAAGTTCTGGAAGTCCAGGTCGAACCCACAGGGAACGGAATAAAATTTAATTAAGTTAGGCAGATAACTATTTTGTCACTAAAAAGAAAATAAAAGATGATGGATTTTTGTGGGGTTTTACTAAACTACTAATTTTTATATGTTTGCAATAAAAGTAATTAAAACTATTTTTTTCTTAACAGTTTATGGTAAAGATTTTCACAGTGCAAAATAAATTAACTAACATACTAGTAAGAAAAGGAAGAAAAATAAATAAATGCTAAATTTTTGTAAGATAAACTTTTTAAATTTAACAATAGTGAAAGATGGAAATAATACAGATATTTAAGCAAAACTATTATAAAACAGGAAATATTAATTAACTAGGGGAAATGATTTAAAGAAATTGGGAATATGCAAACCAACACTAGATCCCACAACTTTTGTGCTTTTGAAAAGAATTTGGCATTTAAGACCGCAGAGTCATTCTTTATTTAAAAATAAACTTTCACTAGTCAGAGTCATATCAAGTGTGTCAGGTTTGATATGAAACGACATCGTTTGGTTTAAAGAAAAATAAAAAGGCAATTGGGCAGTAGCCAGGTTCGAACCGTGCCCCGCTGCGGATGTGGGTTATTCAGCGTCCAGTCCCCACCACTCTGCCACTACACAATTGCCTATCCATTATTGGATAGAAATATATATAAGCACATATTTGAAATATTAACTTTGTCATGTGAGTTGTTTGAGTATGCTAGGTGTTTTTTATGACAAAAGGCATAGTTTGACAATCCACATAATTAGGCTTTTTATTTCAAATATATATAATCTTTTGAGCCCATTATAGCCATAGTATATAAACATGTTAAATGGTCATAAACTATAGATACATAGATATTTTTGGCCATAAATAGAAAAATAACTCATCCAGATAAATTTGCCCATTTAAGATTAGTGCACAGAAGTTGTGGTTTCTAAGTTTTTATTGCATATCCCCAATTAGAGTTTTAGCCTACCATTTTAGAATTGAAACTGTCTTCGAAATAAAATTAAAAGATAAATTAAATAGGTGTAAACAATGACTGCTCAATTAAAACTAAAGTTGTAAAACTAAGGTAAGAGTGAAATATAATATTATTATATTATTTTCCTACTTAACATGAGCTGGGGTTGAATTTGTGAAATCTGCAAAATAAGAGAGTTTAGTACAACTAGGCTAATAAAATATAAGTAACTGAAAATACTGAACCAAAAATAAAATACTAAACCTTTAACTTTGGATTCTTGTGGGGTCACAGTGGTTGAGCTCCAAGAACATAAATAAGGTCAAACCAAATCCAAATATACTTTTGGAGTGAGATATGAATATGGTGTGCTTTTGGACTTTAGTAGGTGATTATAACAACTACGTGGCTAAGAAATCTGATATTTGCTTGTAAAATCTGTCTTCTAGTAAATAAAAATATTGCTATAAAAACTGAAAATTTGGGTTTTCTAACTATTTTAGGGGACAACTATAAGTACTACTAGACTAAAGATATTAAATCTAAATTTAAATAGGACTATTTTACTACTAAAAATTGACAAAGGTCATACAAGAAAACAAATATTTTAAATTTAAGAAATACAGTACATAAAGTTTTGCTACATATTTTTGAACGTAAAATCATCAAATACATAAAAGTGAAATTTTACAACTACTAGAACTAGAAAAGGCAAAGAAAAACTAAAGTTTCCTATTTCTAGGGACAATAAAAAGTGCTCACATAATAACCTCCCCTAAACTATTCTCTCAGTGATTGTGTGTTGAGCTTGTGAATTGGTGTTGTTGCTGTAAGCTGTCTCTTGTAATGATTCTTGGTAGTGTCCTTTTATAGACGAATGCTTTCATAGCATTCGTCATTGCGTCCATCATCTTGCAATTTTTTTCCTTTGCGTGTTTCGTTTTTTCCTTCCTCCATCTGACAGCGTTGAAAGCAGCTCCTACAGAAAAAGAGAGAGAGATAGAGAGAGAGAAGGAGAGAAAGAAGAAAGAATAAAAAATAATAATAGTAAAATAATAATCATCACATCAAAAATACTTTGGATGTTTTTTTTTTTTTTTTTTTTTTTTTTTTTTGGATTTTTACTATTCAAACAGTAATTTTACTATTTGTTCACTATTCATGTTTGACTAACTATAGGAGATACTACAGTGTGGTTACTACTTCTTTCCTTCCCTTTATTTCACTTTATTTTTACCTAAAGATATAAAATATGTAAAAACAAATAATTACATGCATTTGAGTGACATCACTGTTAAATTATATTAATTCAAATATGCATGTAAAACTAGGAATTTGGGGGAATAAATGAGCATTATGTCTATTATATTGGCACATGAATGTGCAAAATTCAATGTTTGTCACACCCCTCAACTAACTTATTGCTAGTCCCTAGCTATGAAGTGAAAGAGAATTTGTTCTAGAAGTTTTATTAAAAAGTAGGAATAAACTAAGGAAAATAAAATTACCTAACTCACTGTCGCAGGAATCGCGATTGCATTTAGCGTATGCAACAAGCCGTTAAACCCCTAGGTTACCCCTAGTGGACGAGTGTTGTCTCGTGAGGGTTTGTAGTGAATATACCCACAAAATTCAATTTTTTTTTTTTTTTTTTTAAATGTAAAAATAAAATGAAATAAAAATAAAAGTAGATTTTCTCCTTTTACAACAGATAAGATTAAATTTGACAATAAAATGAAATTTTCAAGTATGTAATAATAATGCAACACATATACTCACAGTTTTGTCAATGGTAGCATTTTTTATACTCTTTAAACTTACAGTGTGTACTTGAAAAATCAAGCAACTGATCTTAATTTCAAAGTTTACATAACTAACATCAGTCATTAAACTTGTAGTTTTAACTCAAATCTCACTAGGATTTCACTCTTTTAAGGAGAAACTCTCAGAAACCGGTGTAGAGAAAATCTCACTTGGTAGGGAAGCAAAGATAAAGGAATTGCTTCCATTTTTTGGTGACTCAATATATAGACATTTGGAGTACAATAAGTCTCATGAAAGAATAATTAGCATTAGAAGAGCGATCTACCGTGGAGAACATCCTTATCACTTAAATTTAAAAATCAATTTCTTTTAAATCATTAGGACTTTGACTGGTAGGTTTAGAAATTAAGATGAGTAGGAGATTTGGGGTGTATTCGTTCTAAGCATGTGATTGGAGTGTTTGCGCAATTCATTCCAACCTCTTCTTTTCTTCTCCTTTTTATCATATGTACATTTTTTTTTTTTTTTTTTTTTTTTTTTATTTCTCATTTTTTTTTTTCGTTTTTTTTTTTTTTTTTTTAAATCAACTTCTTTCTTTCTTTACCACTTCTTACAATATTAATACAGTCCAATCACATACCTAGATATAGAAGTGAGGTTTGTACTCCCAGGTGGAGCAAAGTATGATTTGGATAGAACTGAGAATAAGGTAATATTAGGTGAAGGGGGGTACATTTGAAAGAAAAGATGGCCTAAATCATTTTAAAAATAGATTGACTTTGTTCATTTAAGCAATTTAGACGTTCTAATGGTAAATCCTGAACGTTCTCTTCTAATGATCAGTCAAAGAAAAATAATGAGACTTTCAACGAGTGATATCATAAAGAGAATAAAATGAGACTGATAAGAAATAGTAACCCTCATAAAGAAAGATTGGCACAAAAGCTCACATGGGTTAATTAGTTTCCACTACTTGTTTTTAAACTGTATGGTTTATGCTTACTCATCCATTTAGATTCAGTAAATATTTTCACACTGTTTCAAAATGTTTAATGTTTAAAGAGTTTCTAGCATTTGAAAATAGTAAAACATGTGACAATGTGTTGTATGCTATTAACATACCCAAAATAACATAAACGTGTCAAATTTATCTTATATAAAGTAAAAGAAAAACTTCTGAAAAATCCTAAGCATATCCACTAAGTTGGATACATATATGGTGCAACTAGTATCCTCTGCACCTATACAAAAGAGGCTACGCAATCCGGAGCGTCCAAGTTGTCATCATTACCCATCCACCTCTAGTAAAAGAGATGAGTCTAGAACCACTAGCAAGCTAAAAACATCAGTAAGAGGCTAAGAGATAACTCTGGCTTTACTTAGTTTTTCGCTACCTCTAGGGACATTCACCGCACTAGACATATCTGGTGATGCTTGGATCATGCAAATTACTCCTATCGAACCAGCTAATGAAAGCCAGATGTACACGTAGGATCATTTTAAAGTATGACCTGACTGAAAATTATTGACTGTACAAAAAACTAAAAATAAAAATAAAAAGAAATGAGGGATGGGAAAACAAAATTTATTTGGGTATCAAAGGATCCAGTCCTCTTTCTCAACCAAATTTTTCTTTTGTTTTGATTTGAATTGTCTTTTGTAGCAGTAGTAAACTTTAAAAGATGTGCCATTATGAGCAATTAAACCAGGACATTCTTCTCTATAACAATTCAAACACCATCCTAACCTTTTAGCTTTCCTTTTGATGGCATAAAGGCTAGTGCCAGCAAAGGGTTTCTTCTGCTCAGAAACAAGTGAGCGACCCATTAACGTCTGGTCATCGACTATTGGATCCATTTTTTATACTCTCAGCCAACAAGAGAGGCTAGACTCAACCCTCCACTCCTTTCAACTATCAACTAAGATCTAATTAAAGAGAGCTTAGAGGGGGTGGGTGGGAATTTTTAAAAAAAACTAAAAATATTTAAGAAAAATATATACATTCAGAAACTAAAAAATATATTTTTTTTGTTTTTTTTTTATAACAAAAAACTAGAACACACAAAAAATAAAAACTACATTTTTCCCTCTTTTTTTTTTTTTTTTTTTTTAACAAAGTTTAAGACAATGCATCATTACAATAATAATAATAAGAAGAATTATGACATAAACTTCAAACATTATAAAAATTTTGGCTTCTGAATCATGCATTTTTTTTTTTTTTTTTTTAACAAGGGCACCGCAACACTAACATAGCAAGAACTAGGATAATAATAAGATAAAGTTCAAAATCCAGAAGACCAATAACTAGCGCGTCGTCCATTTTTTTTTTATACAAAGAAATGGAAAAATATCACCTGTCTCTTTGAAAATCTGAAAACCTGGTAGGGCCGTAGATCGAGTGATATTTCCAAGCTTCTTTGGTGCGTGAGTACCTACAACTTATGGATATCATTTTTGTTAGATAATGGAAAAGAGAGAAAATAAAAATTTAAAATAAAAATAAAAATATAAGCTGAATCGGAAAAATAGAGAATAAAATCAAAATCAAGCTTTTCTCTGGATTATAGATCTTACCTTTAGTGATCAGTAGAGTAGATCTTGATTTTAGATTGAAGAAAATAAAAAAATGGAAAGAAAATGAGAGAGATTGAGAGATCGGAGTGAGAGTGAGAGAGTGAGTTGCAGAGAGGAGAGAGAGATCTGCGGCGAGAGTGAGAGAAAAGAGAGGAAGAAGAAAGGAAAAAGAGAGAAAAAGAGAGATGTGGAAAGTTTTGAGGGTTCAAAGCCCTATTTCAAGCCATTTTCTCTTTTTCAGTGTATCTCTCTCTAGAGAAACTAAATAATTTTTTTTTTTTTTTATGAAATAAAGATAAAATAAATAAACAAACAGGTGTTAATCGTGAAACCGTCCCCCCCAACTGAGTCTGACATTGTCCTCAATGAGTGAGATGAGAAAAAGAAGCTAAGGATAACACCTGTAATAAAAAGAAATATAAAAAGAAATAATAGTAATAATGACAAAATTAACTTATATATATAAAGTAAAAGTACTATCACTGTTTTGAGATAAAGTTATCAAGAATTACTGTACAATTGATCTTTTGAACTGCAGTTTTAAAGGATCGATCTTGTATTCAAATTTTGCTATCTAGCAGTTTCAGCAACATGATTTTTAAACCAGCAATACTTCTGGTATGCCTTTTTATTTTGGACTGTAATGGGATAGTTTAAACATACAATTTAGTACATTTATTAGATAGCAATACTTTGAGATTTGTAAGACTTGATAAAAATCAGAACTTATAAAATAATAAGTGCAAGTGATTCTGATACTAAAAACACAGTGATGATTTTTTTAATTTTTTTTTTATTTATATATAAAAGAAAAGTACAATTACAATAAAAATAAAGACAGGAATTTTATTTTAACATATCTAGACGTTGACTGGGATTATTGCTCATGAAAGATGATCATTTCGAGGTCTAGGACAATAGGCTCGAAATCTTAAATGGGTGTCAGAGCTATATCTTTCAGGATCATCATAGAGTGTTATTTCCATGAATATATCATATCTGACAATAACTCTTTCAGGCATGAATTGTTCAATGAAGACAGGGATTAGAGATGTCCCCCATTCGAGTAGAAAAAAGAACCAATCCCTTTGAAAGGCGTACCTTAACATTTCCCCGTTAACAACTCTTGTTAACAACCGCCCCCATCCAAAAATATTGTCATTATCATCATAAATGGGGAATTGTACTAGGGATGTTAAGTATCGCTCCCACTCATTTTCTTCATATTCATGATATAGTTCTTGGAACACCTCATATTGAGCTTGTTCCCACTCATCGTAGTTGGTGCTAATGTTCTGCCAATCATCTAATCCATCAAATATTGGCTCACCATCCCACTCCCTAGATTGGTCAGGTTCTACTAAATAATCAATTTCTTCATCAGTGTCGTAAATTCTATCGACACACCTAGCATAGAACATTTCATCCTCGTCAGAGTCCATGAGATATTCAAATCTTGGGGGTGTATCATCATCTGACGAAGTTCTATCCTCTGGAGGATAGTTGTTATTGTTAGACGAACTGGCATGGTTTATACTCATTCTTGCAGTTCTGCGATGATTAGATGGGTTCATATCTCTTTGTTACCTGTAACATTAGATAATATGTTATAATTCCTGAAAAATATTAAATAGTAAGAAAATAAAAAAAAAATAAAAAAAAATAAAAATAAAATTCCTACTATGTACAATTCTAATCACGATTTATAAATTTAAGAGGTATCACAGTTGGGGTCCTCCAAAGGAAAGGACTCCAATTCAATTTCAAAATCTCCTAAGAATGGTTTTAATTTATGCCTACTGACTTTAAATGTATTACCATCTTTAGGGTCTTCAATCAAGATAGTTCCATAAGGATAAATATTTTTTACAATATATGGACCAGTCCATCGAGATTTCATTTTTCTTTTAATAAGATGCAGTTTTGAGTTATATAATAGAACTTTTTGCGCGGGGGTAAATCTTTGATAAACAGGAGTAATAAGACATTTTTCTGTAGAGTACCCCATCATATGACATGTACTGCAAAGTTCTAATTTATTTTTAGATAGAGGAGGATTAGTTTTCTCCAGTTTAACAGATATTAGCTTGCGAGTTAATTCTTCAATTTTTATGACTAATTCATCTTCAGTTTGTGATTGCTGTGATTTTTTAGCCTTTTCTTTCCTAGCCTTTTCTTCTTTTTCCCTTTGTGGAGCGTCTTTGCTAAGCCAATCAAAATATGATTCAGCTTCGTCAGCATTTTTAAAAAATTCCTCTTGATACATGGCTTCAATTATTTCCCTTGACTCTGGATCTAATGTTTCATAGAAGTAATTAATTATACGCCATTTTTTAAATCCATGATGTGGACAGGTTTGTAGGAGATCTACAAAAAATTCACAGTCTTTAATGCATGGTTCCTTCTCTTTTTCAGTGAAAAGTTTATATTCTCGCATCAAGCAATAAGTTAAATTCATTTGATAGAATTTATTTAGAAATGCATGATTCATATCTGGCCATAAAGTTATAGATCCAGGGTGGAGAGATAAAAGCCAAGATTCAGCTTCATCTTTTAAAGAAAAAGGAAAAAGTTTGAGATAGATTATCTCAATAGGACAAGTTTGATCAGCAAACGTTTCACAAACTTCTTCAAATTCACGAATATGGACATAAGCATATTCTTTCTTAATTCCGTGGTAAGTTGGTAAGCATGGTAGCATGTTATATTTAAAATGAAAATTTCCTGTATGTCTAGGTAGTGTGATGCAAGAAGGAGTGATGATTTGTTCTGGCATAAATATACCACGTAAAGACCATCGCTCACGTTCTGATAAAACAGGTTGTGGTATATTATTCCCATGATCATTATGAGTATCATTAGTTATTCCTTCCATGCCTTCTATTTCAGTCATGATTCTAGCAAAATGTATACTAAATGATTCACTAGAAATATTAGAATTATGTGATACTTGATATAAAGCCTCAGTAGTATCTAAGGATATATGAAGTAAAAGAAAATCTAAGTAATAAAATTATTATTATTATTATTAACTAAGTAAATAAACTTTTTTTTTTTTTTATTTTTTATATATATTTTCTATTTTTTTGTGTTTTTTTTAAAAGATGCACAAGTACATATATATAAATATATATATATTTATATATATTTTACAAGGAAAGAAATTATATATAGTTTTTTTTTTAATATATTATTTTTTTTATGTTATCATATATATATATTTTTTTTATATAAAGAAAACTAGATTATTTATAAAGTAGAATAGGTATATATATAGATATAGATATAGATATAGTAGGAGAAATAGTTTTAAACCTAACTTATTTATTTATTTATTAACCGTATCCCCGGCAACGGCGCCAAAAACTTGACGACATCCTATTGATGCGTTTTCTTATCACACCCAAGTGTAGGTGATCGTACAAGTAATAAAGTTCTGGAAGTCCAGGTCGAACCCACAGGGAACGGAATAAAATTTAATTAAGTTAGGCAGATAACTATTTTGTCACTAAAAAGAAAATAAAAGATGATGGATTTTTGTGGGGTTTTACTAAACTACTAATTTTTATATGTTTGCAATAAAAGTAATTAAAGCTATTTTTTTCTTAACAGTTTATGGTAAAGATTTTCACAGTGCAAAATAAATTAACTAACATACTAGTAAGAAAAGGAAGAAAAATAAATAAAAGCTAAATTTTTGTAAGATAAACTTTTTAAATTTAACAATAGTGAAAGATGGAAATAATACAGATATTTAAGCAAAACTATTATAAAACAGGAAATATTAATTAACTAGGGGAAATGATTTAAAGAAATTGGGAATATGCAAACCAACACTAGATCCCACAACTTTTGTGCTTTTGAAAAGGATTTGGCATTTAAGACCGCAGAGTCATTCTTTATTTAAAAATAAGCTTTCACTAGTCAGAGTCATATCAAGTGTGTCAGGTTTGATATGAAACGACATCGTTTGGTTTAAAGAAAAATAAAAAGGCAATTGGGCAGTAGCCAGGTTCGAACCGTGCCCCGCTGCGGACGTGGGTTATTCAGCGTCCAGTCCCCACCACTCTGCCACTACACAATTGCCTATCCATTATTGGATAGAAATATATATAAGCACATATTTGAAATATTAACTTTGTCATGTGAGTTGTTTGAGTATGCTAGGTGTTTTTTATGACAAAAGGCATAGTTTGACAATCCACATAATTAGGCTTTTTATTTCAAATATATATAATCTTTTGAGCCCATTATAACCATAGTATATAAACATGTTAAATGGTCATAAACTATAGATACATAGATATTTTTGGCCATAAATGGAAAAATAACTCATCCAGATAAATTTGCCCATTTAAGATTAGTGCACAGAAGTTGTGGTTTCTAAGTTTTTATTGCATATCCCCAATTAGAGTTTTAGCCTACCATTTTAGAATTGAAACTGTCTTCGAAATAAAATTAAAAGATAAATTAAATAGGTGTAAACAATGACTGCTCAATTAAAACTAAAGTTGTAAAACTAAGGTAAGAGTGAAATATAATATTATTATATTATTTTCCTACTTAACATGAGCTGGGGTTGAATTTGTGAAATCTGCAAAATAAGAGAGTTTAGTACAACTAGGCTAATAAAATATAAGTAACTGAAAATACTGAACCAAAAATAAAATACTAAACCTTTAACTTTGGATTCTTGTGGGGTCACAGTGGTTGAGCTCCAAGAACACAAATAAGGTCAAACCAAATCCAAATATACTTTTGGAGTGAGATACGAATATGGTGTGCTTTTGGACTTTAGTAGGTGATTATAACAACTACGTGGCTAAGAAATCTGATATTTGCTTGTAAAATCTGTCTTCTAGTAAATAAAAATATTGCTATAAAAACTGAAAATTTGGGTTTTCTAACTATTTTAGGGGACAACTATAAGTACTACTAGACTAAAGATATTAAATCTAAATTTAAATAGGACTATTTTACTACTAAAAATTGACAAAGGTCATACAAGAAAACAAATATTTTAAATTTAAGAAATACAGTACATAAAGTTTTGCTACATATTTTTGAACATAAAATCATCAAATACATAAAAGTTAAATTTTACAACTACTAGAACTAGAAAAGGCAAAGAAAAACTAAAGTTTCCTATTTCTAGGGACAATAAAAAGTGCTCACATAATAACCTCCCCTAAACTATTCTCTCAGTGATTGTGTGTTGAGCTTGTGAATTGGTGTTGTTGCTGTAAGCTGTCTCTTGTAATGATTCTTGGTAGTGTCCTTTTATAGACGAATGCTTTCATAGCATTCGTCATTGCGTCGATCATCTTGCAATTTTTTTCCTTTGCGTGTTTCGTTTTTTCCTTCCTCCATCTGACAGCGTTGAAAGCAGCTCCTACAGAAAAGAGAGAGAGATAGAGAGAGAGAAGGAGAGAAAGAAAGAAAGAATAAAAAATAATAATAGTAAAATAATAATCATCACATCCAAAGTACTTTGGATGTGTTTTTTTTTTTTTTTTTTTTTTTTTTTTTTTGGATTTTTACTATTCAAACAGTAATTTTACTATTTGTTCACTATTCATGTTTGACTAACTATAGGAGATACTACAGTGTGGTTGCTACTTCTTTCCTTCCCTTTATTTCACTTTATTTTTACTTAAAGATATAAAATATGTAAAAACAAATAATTACATGCATTTGAGTGACATCACTGTTAAATTATATTAATTCAAATATGCATGTAAAACTAGGAATTTGGGGGAATAAATGAGCATTATGTCTATTATATTGGCACATGAATGTGCAAAATTCAATGTTTGTCAGTGGTGTAGTGATAGGTGTCTCCATGCATGTGCTAGTGTACACATGCATGGACAAGTGTCCTTGTACAAGACAAGTGGCTTGGGTGTGGGTGACATGTGGAGGAGGTATTGCATGGGCTGCCATGTGGGGCCCACCTTGGGTTGTGTGCTATTTTTCTCGATTTACGTGCATAAGTTTCTCGGTATATGTGTTAGTCTCGATTTACGTGCAAACAGGTATTGTTTCTAATGTCCGGGTCCGGATACGGGACTACGTTAAATCCTATTATGGTCAAGTCGGTACGGTTACTATAGTCAAATCAGTAATCCTAAGATACGTCAAAACCGTCACCCTACTAAAATAATAATATAATAATATAGCTGGTCCAATACAGAAATTCGAAAAGCTAATATTATTAATGAAAAGAAAAGAAATTACATGTATTACATCTTCTACCACCTATTACAGGATTTCGTCCTCGAAATCTGGACTATCTAGTCATTAAAAAGAAAAGGAAATTTTTCTCGCATTTCCGATTCCAGCTCCCAAGAGGCTTCTCCTTCGTCATGGTGTTTCCACTGAATCTTTACTAGCGGAATCTCTTTGTTTCTCAGCTTCTTGATTCCATGATCCAGAATCTTTACAGGTCCTTCAATGAATGTATCATTGTCGTTTACTTCGATATCTCTGAAGTTGATCTCGTGTGCCGGGTTATGAAGACATTTCCTCAGCATGCTTACATGGAATACGTTATGAACTCTCGACATTTTGGGTGGTAATTCCAACCTGTAGGCTACTTTTCCTACGCGATACAGAATTTTAAACGGTCCAATGTAGCATGGTGATAGCTTTCCCTTCTTCTGTCTAAACCTTACTACACCTCGAACCGGGGAAACTTTCAGGTAAACATGATCTCCAACTTCAAATTCTAGGTCTCGACGTCGTTTGTTTGCGTAGCTCTTGTATCTACTTTATGCTGCCTTCATTCTTTCCTTACTGTATTGATTCCTTTATTGGTCTCCTAGACTAAGTCTGGTCCCAACAGTTTTCCATCCCCAATTTCAGCCCAACACAAAGGTGATCGGCACGGTCTTCTGTATAGTGCTTCAAACGGTGCCATCCCTATGCTTGAATTAAAACTATTGTTATAGGAAAACTCAACCAACGGTAAGTGAGTTTCCCATGAACTTTCGAAATCGATTACACATGCTCAAAGCATGTCCTCCATTACTTGATTCGTCCTTTCTGTTTGTCCGTCAGTTTGTGGATGAAATGCAGAACTTAACTTCAGAGATGTTCCCATCGCTTTTTGAAGACTCTCCCAAAATCTAGCGGTGAATCTCGAATCTCGATATGATACTATTGTCACCGGTACCCATGTAACCGCACAACCTGTTGCAGATAAAGTCGACTCATCTTCTCGACAGGATAGGTCATGTTATATGCAATAAAATGGGCTGATTTGGTCAGTCGATCAACAACTACCCAAATAGCATCATGGTTCTGTTGAGATCTTGTCAATCCCATAACAAAATCCATGGTGATATGCTCCCATTTCCATTCTGGGACTGGTAGAGGGTGTAGTAATCCCGGAGGTCTTGGTGTTCCGCCTTGACTTGCTGGCAAGTAGGGCATTTGGCTATGTATTCTCATTCCCAACGCCTAACCTTTTGTTCTCATTCCTTTTCTCTTTTCAACAATAATCCAATCATGCAAACAATCCATCTCTTGATTATATCTTCCATTTGCACCATAACTTCTTCCTAACTTCACCTCTCTCTCTCTCTCTCTCTCATGATGACTTCTAAAATTTGCTTTAGCTCACTACATAAGTTTGCTAGGAAATTTCTTCAACACCTCAATTACTTGAACAAATTCAAGAATAGAAAAAGACCCAAAAGGTGTTTTTCTTATACAAATTGGTCAACATCCTTCTTTGCAGCCATGGAAGTCTCCAACCAGTTGAAACAAGTGTTCAAATTCATTGACATGAATGATGATGGAAAAATTTCTCCATTGGAATTGAGTGAAATTCTCTTGAGCCTCGGACATGAAAAATATGTGGCTGCCAAAGAAGCAGAAGGAATATTGAGAGAGATGAATTGTAATGGAAATGGGTTCATAGACATGGATGAGTTCATGAAAGTGATGAGCACAGACAGTGAATTTGGTTGTGGTGGTGACAAGGAAGAAGATGAAGTAGTGCTAATGGATGCTTTTCTAATCTTTGATTTGGATAAGAATGGGTTTATATCTGCCAAAGAGTTACAGAGAGTTCTAGTTAGTCTTGGAAGTGAAAAATGCAGTCTCAGAGAGTGTCAAAGGATGATCAAAGGGGTTGATAGAGATGGTGATGGGTTTGTAGATTTTGAAGAATTTAGATCAGTGATGATGATAGGTTGTGCCCCTTGAGAATGGGAGACGATATGAGATCTCAACTCTGGTTTTTGTGTAACTCCAGTTTATTACCACTAGGTCCAACTTCCAAACAAGGGTTAGGATGGTCTCTCTCTCTCTCTCTCTCTCTCTCTCTGGGCAATGATTTCTTTTTTTCCCCTCATCTGAATTATGGTTGTTAGTGTGAAGTATCCCCCGTTTGTATGAGTGGATTAGGTAGATTGTGTAAGAATTACCTTGCCGTGCTAAATGACTAGCAAGGCTCCACTTAAGACCCTTTCTTTTAACTTCTCATTTAGTAATCAATTACTTGAGATTGTTGAAAAATTTGACACCGATTATTTACAACCATTTTTTAAAATAGTTTTCTTGAAAAAGCTGAAAAAGAGATTTGTTTATTTAAAGCAACAATTATTATTATTATTTTTTAAAATGTTACAAAACTGAAATCCTTCTAATTCTCATAGCAATAACTATTTTTTAAAAAAAATCTCTACAACAATTCAAAGACACGTCTTAAGCATAGTTCTCCTTACATTTTTACATAATATTGTAATACATGCGATTGTCTTATTTATAGCATCACTGATTAGTCTGTTGGGAATTTAAAGCCGAAACAAATTCTCCTAGTAAACACATATAGATATACACTTTATATAAATCTCACACCCCATCAAGTTGAGGGAGACCCCTTCAACTTGGAATCACTATAGTGAAATTTAAATTCATGTTCTCAACCTTTTTTTTATAAAGCTTTCAACCATTCGTTGTCCAATAAACTAGAGATTCACTCTCAATAAAATTCTATCTAAAAAAAAGAAAAAGAAAAAAAAGAATAAAATAAAATAAGAATTAAATACCAAAACAACAACTCCCAAATCACATGGAAGTGTAACATGTGACAGAGTCCTAACATAAAAGGGGTATACCCATAGAATGATGCTGTAAACACGAATACTTGGTCCTAAAGTTCTCACTAGTCACTGGAAGCCTCTCTCTCTCTCACACACACACAAGGGTGATCGGCCAAGAGATCAACATGTTTCTTATCAACGGTATAGGTAGATTGTGACCAAATAGGGTTTCAATCATATAGAGTTTTATCATAACACGACACCTTTTATCCTCCATGTTCGAGATGGAACTAGTCTAACTGCCACTGTCCGCCATACAAGATGCTGAACTTCCCATAAATTTCTTTCATCAATGTAAGAAGAGTGATGCTATGCTTTCTATATATTTATGTTTTCAAAAAGTGTTTTCAACACATGTGGCAGTGAGACTCTCTTCAATATTGGTGGAATCCCTTCAACATCAACTGGGTCCACTGCCACATGTGTTGGGAAACACTTTTGAATTTTTTTTTGGAGAGGCATAGCATTAGTCTTATAAGAATATGCTTCTCAAATTTGAATCTTAAGAGCATAGCATTATTTTCAATCCAATATTCGAATTTATTCAAGAAATTTGAATGACTGTAATTTTAGTATAACTCTAGTTACTCCAAAGATTAGAAGTTTAGTGTTAAGTCCGTCATTAGGAAAAGTTATTGGTTAAAGGATACAATGAAAATTTATTTGATTTGATTTTATTTATTGAAAGGTTCCTCCCAGAAAAAATTGGGCAAAAAAACCTCGACATTCTCGTGAAATTTCACTAAACATTTTCGCCGATTTTCACAAAATCGTTAGGATCTTTTTGCTTAATTTATATGTGAGGGATTTTCACAAATTTTTTTTTCTGTTGGACCTAAAGCTTAAAAAGAACTCTGAAATGGACTAAACCCTAATTATCCAAAAATAAATGAAGAGATATTCCAAGACTTTGTGTCCATTTGATAAAACTGAAAAATTAAGTGTTGAATTTGAAGTACTAAAAATTTTAAGTGATTAAACATACTATTAGGAATGTATATTAAAAGTCAAGCTTTATGTAGTTGATTTATTATTCATTTAATAATATCAGTTATTCCATTTTTACGAGAATCTGTATGGACAATGTTTGTATTATATTGTTTATTTAATATTGTACATGTATGTCTCTTATTCTACATAGTAGGTGGTTTGGTGTGTAGAGTTCATCTTACACACCGAAGATTAGATGATCAAATCTTGTAGACTATAAGATTTTAGTTTACAGTCATAGATGGGAATAGACATACCATCGATAGGACTGCAGCATGGTGTTGTAGGAGGTTTGTCTTGACTACAGAAAATAGTATAGTTTCAACTCCCATGCTGGTACACTTTGTGTATTAAACGGGACTGACTTGTGGTAATTATACTGATTTATAAGATAATTAATACCTCGTAGTTATTATGAGTGCTTATGCTCTAAATCTTAAGTTAATTTATAGACACGTACAATTGATATTTACACTTTGATCCTTAAAAGAGTGAGATCCTTAAATGAGTCAATATCTCATTGGATTGGGTGACAATATTAATTGTGTGGTGGATATTAATTAATGATGGAATTCACGTCTTAGTTATGGGATTGATGATATCCTCTTGAGCAAGTTTATAAGTTTTGATTATGTCAAACTCTGCAGGTGAATTTTGTATCCGACATATCAGATAAGTTAAGCAAAAGATCTCAAGGAAATATTTAAAGATTAGTTAAATATGATTGTCAGTAATTATATTTAATTAATGAATATTTGTAATCTTAACATGGGGAGAGAATAACCATTTAATAACATGAAGCTCGAAATATATTTTTGAGATAGGGGTAGGAGTGCAATTATAATTCTTTAGTGATATGAATTATAATTTATGAAAATAGGAATCTAATTGAGTTCGAATTAGGGTTTTCTAATTCTATAAGGAAGCCTATTCCTTATTGACTTTTTATGGCCCCTATCGTAGCGTATATATATGCTGCCTTGGCTCTCCTCTCAGGTTACGTGATTTTATATTCTAAGCTTCTCTTGACCTCTTAGCTTTGTGCTAGAAGGATTTTCATCAAACCCTAGCCTCCATGAGCATTCAAGAGGCATAGGAATGAAGATCGCTAGCATCGGACAACACTCACTTAAAGATCGTCGGACTGCACAATACTGATTGAACGTTATTGAATTTTTTACATAATGTGCTTGACGTTGAGACGAAGCTGCTGTAAAAAATTCAAGTCAATCGGAGATCGTTCAGTCCTCTTGATGAACACTTCTTTATCGGATCAAAGTGATCGCGATTGAATCATCTCATCAATCATAAGAGGGTATTATAATTGGGAATTGTCATGCCCCGGTGTAGCAAAGTAGGGAAAAATTAAATTTTTTGCCTTTGGACCTGTAGATACGTGACTAGTTTGAGGATCGCGTGCTTGTCCATACAAGAAAGAACCAAGATAAAAGCAATAAACTATAAACGGAAGCAGTAACGATAAGTATGGTGGTTCTAGGCTTACATAATATTGAACATAATCATTGTCTTAAATCCATTATTTCAACCAACGAAAAGAAAAGGAAAGATAATATTATCCCGGGCATAAAGCCCAACAACATAATAATAAGATTGGCATCTAGTGCCTCAACTACTAACAAAAGATAAATAAACAAAAGTCTTCACTTCCGCTAGCTAGTTTGCAAACCCATAGTGTCATGCCCTGGAGTGGCAAAGTAAGGAAAAATAAATATCCTACCTTTAGACCTGTGAACACACGACTAGTTTGAGATGCTCCTGATTGTCCTCAACAAAATATTAACAAGAAACATTATAATATTGGGAATGTATTTGATTCAAACACCACATACTGATATTAAACATTACTGTGTCATACATTAAGATTATATTACAGACCCTGAATAAAACAAAAAAGGAACAAAATAAGAGAAGTAGTCTTGTGACTTCCAGTGTCACAGAAATCTGACAACATCCAGTTATTATATTATAAAAGAGAAGATAAACAGAAAGCTAAAAGATCCATCTTTAGCTCGTAAATATATAGCAATCTCCATAATAGTCCTCTCCCAAATATTCCCCTCTATAGTCCTCCTCAAGCTGAGTCTCACCTGCTAAACCTGGCATCGCTGGACGTGAATGGTCCAGCGGCATCAAATGCCGTCAGCTTGAATACAAGCTGAGTGAGCATAAATTCTAAGAAAGCACCATTAGCAACAGTTTAGAAAAAAACACTTAAGTCTATTATTCCTTAGTTGGCTTATAAAAATCTCTTAAACATTAACCATCCAGACCATTTAAAAGATACAAACTCACTAGACAACTGACTCAACCCACGACTTCCACACCATAACTCTTCCGTCTATGCAATTTATAACTTCAATCATATTAAGACTCACCTTGCAACTGTAAACTCACTTTACAGCCATTAACTCACTTTACAACCATTATCATTAATCGTCACATCACCCTTTATTGCTAATCGTATAGCACAACCGCATACGTCTAACAACCTCATTGTCGACACATGACATCAACATCAACACCCAATAAGATTCCCATGACTTGATAGGTTTACCGAAGACGCACAATCAAACACTTATAATGACATCAAGAAAACTAATCCAAGTAAAAGAGTTTACTAAGCGTAACACAGCGAACCCGTCGTAGAATTATTTATAAGTTTCAATCTTATTATGCATAGATTATTTTCATTATCAGAGTGCTCGCATCGCGGAAGGCGTCATCATTCAAGTTCAAGACTAATACTCAAGTCAACACATATGTAGTTAACAGCTCAGCACGTACTATAAGTGCGTATGTGTCCAAGTGAACATATAGAGTCTAAAGGCGAAGTCATCATATATAAATAACAACAATCTCTTGTTCAAACATAACAAAACAAGAAATATAACAAACTGACAGGCTCGAGTGCTCAGTGAGCTGGAGCGCTCGGAGCTCGAGTGCTCCTACTAAGTGCGAGCACTCGGGTTCAACAATAAAATATATTCTAAGTAAAAGTCACATACATGTACGAAAACTAAGTTAGATCTTCTTGCATGTTAAGGAAAACATTGTAAAAACAGTTTCTAAAGACATTTAAGTGAGAATCGATACTCACACATACTTAGGCTATGTTTGAATGATCATTATAACTACTAATTCAATGGAAAAGTATTTGATCATGGTTTCAATGCATATATAAGAGTTATAATTCCATATGGATCACATGTAATAAGGTATAATCACGTTAGGACTGATCCTAAAGGTCTCTAAGTGAGAAATTATACTCACAAGTGCTTAGATGATGTTTGGATGATGAAATTATGCAAGTATGTGTTGAGAATGCTTATGATTGTGATGATGAGCTTCAATGGCACTTCAAGTAAGTTCTAAGAGTATGATCTTCCAAATTCCTTCTATATCCTTTGAATCTTAATTCAACTTCATTGTGTAAGTAATATGTGTGTGTAGATGTGTAGATGAAGCCATGCAAGTACGTTTGTGTATTAAAGTATATGATCACTCAAGGATTCTCTCTCAAAGGCTCTCTGGATTTTTTAGTTGTAAATGAAGTAAATGCATAGAAATGCTGTGTATTTATAGACTTTTGAGTCTGAAGGGAAAAATTGTCCTTTCATCCTTTGAAGAGCTTGAACGCTCGCATGGCTCGAGTGCTCGGGGATCGAGCGTCCCAGATCCTCGAATGCTCAGGGTTACTTTTTCAGCAAAGGTTTTCCATGGTCTCAAATACATAACCAAACATATAAAGATCAGATTGAACAGTAAGGAATAAGAAAAACAAATCTTATTATATATAATAGAATGTATTACAAAGAAAAATACAGAAATTCAGGAAAATAGGCATAAACATCCAGGTGCTACATCTCTCCACCACCTATCAAAAGACTTCGTCCCAAAATCTGAGTAAACTAGTCCTAGAATAACTCTGGATACTTCTCTCAAATTTTTGATTCCATCTTCTAGGAATCTTCTCTCTCATCATGATTGCTCAACTGCACCTGCACCAAAGGAATCTGCTTGTTCCTCAACATCTTGGTTTTTCTTCCCAAGATATGTACCGGCTGTTGGGTTTGTGCCCTCAAACCATTACTTTATATAGGAGACATTGACATTTTAATATATGGATATCAGCTTTACATTTTATGATGTATGTTTCTTTCATGAGATGATTGTTTAATCCATAAGTATCATAGTAAGTATTTCGTGTGTGTATGAGATACATACAATGAGATACGAATTACTATTCTTTGATACTTAAAGCTTGTCACAGTGGATGATGAGACTGGATATCTCATCAGGTATACACTGTAGCATCATTAACTACCATTGGATGGAGTGATAAATCTCAATCACTAGAGTGTGACTCTTGGTTAGTATGCTAGTGCTTATAGTGCATTGACGGACCTGAGTTTCCTATTGACGCTCAAGGCTATCAATCAGTCGATAAGAACTCATAACTTGTATAAGGTACGTGTTCTCAATCTTGAGATGATTATGAACACAGACTGTGGATATGACTGCTTTGACTTACCAATCAGTGAGGTCTATAGAAGATCAACACCTGGTTATCTTGGGTATGTTATATTCATAGGGTTGTGAACATATATTGTCAAGACAGAATCTACCCTCTGTTTCAGAGTAAGCATTCCCTTGAGAATGTCACCAAGTCGATTACTGAGTACTACAGTCTTGTTGATAAGAGTTATCAACATGTTTGGTAATCATGAGAGGTGAATGGGACTCAAGGATTATAAGAAGTAATCATGATTCAGGTTGACAGTAACTGTTTATCCGACTACCTGAATATGATTGCGAATGCTGACGGTAGAGGGACATTAGTGCAACATACAAGTCTAGTTATCGCTTTGGATATGTTCTTTTGCGTTGGAGTTCAGTTATCGTTTTATAGTGGAGTAAACGTTAACTGATCAGTCGATTAATTTGCTGATCAAAGAGTTTGGTCATGGGAGTTAATCAACTGATCTAAGCCAACAATAAAGAGCCTAGGAGGTCCCACTCTTAGCTCCGCTAGGATGCTTGGAAAGGCAAATGAGGATGATGTCAAGACAGGTTCGATCGATTGAAGATGGTCGATCGATCGAATGTTCGATCGATCAAAACCACTTTGATCGCTCGAGAGCTAGGTCAGTTCTGGGAATCTATAAATAGGGCAGCTGCGTTCTAGAAAAGTTGTTCATTGTTTTGAACGTCAGAAGCTGCAGAAACTGTTTTGGAGCCCCAAAACCTTCTGTATCCTCTCCATTAGGGTTCCCACCAACCCTAGCCCTTCATGCGAGCATCTATAGGAGTCATAAGAGTGAAGACCATCTAGTGGAGGCTGCTGGAAGTCAGAGATTTCAGAACTGGGTTCAAGACAGTAAGGTATAATTCTTGTCCCCTCTTGTGCGCATCTATAGAGTTGATGGGTAGTAGATTCGGGCATGCTAATTAAGTTTTATAACTTGATTTTTCCGCTACGCGTTTAAACTTAGAACTTAAACCGGTTTTTCCAACAATTGGTATCAGAGCCACGCTCGTTTGGATCTATAGATGCGTTTTTGGAACACTATTTTGATTTGCATGTTGATTTTAGAACTGTTTTCGAAACTGCATCATCACAGATCTGTTTCTGCAGTGTTATCGCAGCAGTATACAAATCTGTGATTGCATAGGATGCAAGGAGGATTCGATCGATCTAACATATTTCGATCGATCGAACATCTGTTCTCAAGCGATCGAACAGGCTTCGATCGATCGAAACCTTCTGGTATTCGAGCGATCGAATGAAGTTAGATCGATCGAGACAGATTCTTTGTCAGGTTCTCTGTTTCACAGTTTTAAAGTGTTTTGAAATTAAAAATTTTAATTTTAAAATATTTTGTAAAATTTTCAAATCATTCTGTGAAACAGAATGTTCAAGCGATTGAACATTGTTCAATCGATCGAAGGTTCAAGCGATCGAACGGTCTTCGATCGATCGAACTGCGACAGAGAAGTAAGATGCTGTTTTAAATTCTAATTCAGTATGTAAAGAGTTTATATACTGTGTGAATCAATTAAGTGTTTCAACAGTTACATATATTTGTTATGTATGTATGGATGCGTGTACGACTAACCCTTTTGCAGCTAGATTAGTCGCTATCTCCCATGGCACCAAATCATTTGAATATTTGTATTTAAATTGTTTGAGATTGGTGCATGTTGTAATTTAAGTTTGGTTTGGTTTTAAGGCATATGTAAAGGGCGCAGCGACTTCAATCCTACGAAAAGGAAAGTCGCACCGGTTTCCCTAGCCTTTTATTTTGTTGTTATTTCTATTTCTAGATAAATTGTAAACTTCGAAAGAAGCATAGGACAAATGTAATAGAATTAGAAAATCCATGAAGATGGAGCAAGGAGCCGTTATCCATGAAGATGGAGCTAGAGGCGATCAAACCAAA
The DNA here is from genome assembly GCA_033977485.1 of Hydrangea macrophylla. Lineage (NCBI taxonomy): Eukaryota > Viridiplantae > Streptophyta > Magnoliopsida > Cornales > Hydrangeaceae > Hydrangea > Hydrangea macrophylla. The sequence continues at coordinate 65,747,622 of CM066997.1, forward strand.
AGGAGGTTCTATAGAGATAGAGCCATGGGAGATAGAGGCATTGTTTGAATGCCTATATTTCATTTTAGTTTTTTGTTTTATGTGCCTGGTTTGTGATTGGCGTATAATACATTGTTGCATGCACGCAAAACAAGTTTTCTAAAATAAAATTCAAAAACCGTTTTCAACACATTAGTAAACATTAGATGTTTATGGGAAGTGTGTAGAAACAGATTTTCTCAAAAAGCAAAATCCTTTTACTAAAACTAGTGGGAGAGGGTCTTATTAATTACACCCACGATCTTCCATTAACGGTTCACTGTAAGATGAGTGGTGCATTCTGTGTCACCTCGTCAGGGGTGATCATTCCATACAGAGGGTGCATTACTCATTGATTACTAGATGTGAACTTCTTATGATAGGATCAATCAGACGTGTTAGAGGGTGACCACCACACGGAGGCGCTACTTGAGACGGTTGTGATTGGATCCTAGTTAATGGTACACACTAGCTAAGCTATGGATAAGGGATCCCACACGGGGCATTGTTCAGAAACTTAGAGATCAAAAGGGATCAGGAGTCATAACTTGTTTTGCAAGAGTTGCATAGCGGACAAGTCTTGATTAATCGAAAAATAGAAAATTGACCTCCACACGGAGGCTTTAGTCTTTTGTTTCGATATTCCGGCGACTTTGTTTTAAAATAAGAGTTTTAAGGATTCTTTTATTTCAAACTGTCAAATCCTGATATCCATATTTATTTTGTTTGTTTGATTTTCAGTAATCATAATGTCTGGATCTGCATTTAGTCCACTTGCCACCATACTCACTCAAAACAAGTTAACGGGAAACAACTACACTGAATGGAAACGTAACCTTGACATCGTGTTAACTGCGGAGGATCACATATATGTCCTCACCACCCCATGCCCCGAAGAACCCGCGGCAAATGCTTCGGCAGCTGCCAGACGCGAGTTCGACAAATGGAAGAAGTCGAATGGAATGGCTCGTTGCTATATTCTGGCCTCAATGGCTGGTGTGTTGCAACACCAATTCCAATCGAATGATTCTGCCAGTGACATTATCACATCCCTAAAAAAGATGTTTGGGGAGCATGGCAGGCCTGCCAGGCAGGTAGATTTTGATTGTGTCCCTTGCCGGGATTGTTTTTCTTGCAGGTGACCCATTCCCCCTATCCCTTTCTTTTTCTTTTTCTGGGCACATTCCTATTTTAAAGCCGACATTTTCAATTTTTTTTTCTAAAAATCCGTACCTTCTTTTTAAAATATGACCAAAAGAACCGTACGATCCGCTTCTTCATCCCAACCGCCTCAGAAAAAAGCCAAAGGCAAGGAAAAACAGACTGACCCACCACCACCGCCCCCAGACGACCCTAACCCGAACGAATTAGGTCCCAAATACGCCACCCGCGGCCTCAATTACGAGGCCGCCATAGATGCTGAGTACTTCGCGTCTGATAAAGACACGAAGTGGGGCCATAGTAACTTAGTAGCCCGAAAACTGGCCCCCCAGCTCTATTTTAGAAACCCATACCTAATTAGTTATCCCCGATTTGTCCGCCTCTTCTACCAAAACCTCCGCTACCATAAACAATCTTTAAGCCAACACGCCTTCTTGTCCACCACCATAGATGGCCACGACATTACCCTAAACCCAGACAACATCGCTGAAATACTTCAACTCCCCTCCCACTCATACCAAGTTCCCAAATTAACCGTCCTTAACAAAGCCCACTCCTTCATTCATATCATTCAGGACATGTGTGGCGGTCGCTCTGGTTCGGGCCAATCTATTCGCCGATCTCATATGCCCCGCCAGATGTGGTTCGTCGACCATGTCTTTAAACGAAACCTGTACCCCCTTGGTCATGAGCAAGAACGGACCAAGGAAATCCACCATGCCCTCCACGCTGTTTACCGCAGCGATTGGTTTCACCCTGGCTTGATTATTATGGAGGGCATGCGTCTTGCGGCTCATGCCATTGACCACTCCCTTGATTCTAAACTTCTTTTGCCCTATCCTCGCACGATCACCGCTATTCTCCGGACTAAGGCCTTTCCTATTCCTGCCGATGAGCCTATTGATGCACATATTCCAGATTTCGCTTCCGCTGATTGGAAGTTGAGTTTGGATCGACTAGACCTGGAGGTTAGGAGAGCCCGAGAGCAGGCCCAGGCCCGTCGTGAGCAGGCAGCCCAGCGTCCACCCCCTCCTGAGGATTCCCCGTACGCTTGGACGTATGGGGATGTGTGCGTTTTTCGAGGGGAGACGCTGCGCTTGCAGTCCTACATGAGGTCCTTTTTCCAGCTTCATCATCCTGATCAGCTGGAGGACATTCTTGCTCAGGGAGAGGCGGCTTACCAGTCCGCGTTTCCGCGACAGGCGCAGCAGGTGGCTGAGGAGGGAGTTGAGGAACAGGGGGAGGTACAGGGTGAGGAGGAGGCTGGGGATGCTGGTGACGATGACGATGGGAGTGACGGTGATGGGGATGGTGATGATACTACTGGCCAGGGGAGTACTGGGTTGGAGTTGGTTGTGATTGAGGGTGGTGATGACTGAGTAGGTTTTGGTTGGGGGGGTTAGACATGTATTTTTCCTTTTTCTTGTATTTGGTGGGAGTTTAGACATTTTCAGACATTCGGGCCTGTATATTATTTTATTTTGTTGCTTTTCCTGTTTATTTAGTCTTTTGGTTATTGTTAGGATTTTACTGTACCCGGCTTCGACCGGTAGAGTATTTCCTTTTATTTTATTTCCTTTGGGTCTGTAAATAATTTATTTTTGCATTTTTCTTTTGTTTTGTGGTTTGCTATATGTCTGGACATTATATTCATTGCACTGATCTTATTGTCATTTACTGCTTATGATACTTTATGGCATTACTTATCACAACTTCACAGCAATGAGTCACGAATGAGTAATTACCAACCCCATTGCACACTAACAGGAATTGCTTACACTCAGGTTTGGGGGAAATTATGCTGAAATGTCCATTAACTATTCCGAATTATTAATTAAAAGTGAATACGATTTAATTTTGATCAATATGAGTCCACATTAACCTATTCACTACGTTGACTCTTAGCGCATGTAACTGATTATTAATTTAGGTTTATACATTCAAGGGTAGTTCTTTTTGGTATACATTATTATAATCTTGAATATTACCTATGTCTTTCATGACTAATAACTTGCGCTAATTATGCTTCAGTTGTGACGTTTTGTATGTTTCAGGACATATCGCTACTACATATACATACAGTACCCAAAATCCTCATTTCTCCTTCTCATATTTTCACTATGGATCATCCTATTTCTCCTCCTACGTCACCTGATAGGTCTCCCAGTCAGTCCAGTTACTATTCTGACTCTGGTTCTTCTTCTGATACCTCTGTACTTAGTCCTAGGATAGCCAAACCTGACGACCCATTCGGTCGTACAGGCTGGAGTCGTCGTCGTCCTCGTAGGCCCATTACCAGTTGTTCCGATTCTTCTGACGAGGATGACATGTTTGGCGATGACCCTACGTCTCTTGATGGCCCTTATGGCGCTCCTCCTACATCTTCTGAGTCGTCATCGTCTGAATCGGTCGAGTCCTCGACTGATGATGACGATGAGGGTGTTGTCTCAGGATTCGCTGATATTTCTATATCTGACCCTGTTGAGTCTAGTGTGCCTACACCGGAGGTTACCTATCCATATAGGAACCTACCTGATTATGTGCCGGACGTTGTTCGCCAGCGTCCGGGTCACCCTGACTGGTCCCCTGAGGACATTGCCTCGATTTTCGTGCCGTATTCCGGTCCGGAGGACGATTGGGTGGATTTGGGTCCGAGCGTCATTGAGGAGATTGTGGAGGGTCAGAGTTTGGATGTACATGATGTTGATGGGGTAGGTCCACCGTTCGACCCTGCGGAGCATCCAGAGTGGGAGCTTGTGGATTGGTACTATCGATATGCCGTACAGCCTCCGTCAGAAATTTTCCGTGGAGTGGACGTCCTGGTGACCTTCTATGCTGACTATATCCATGTCATTGTCATGTTCCCCTCTGCATAGGGACATGCAGTGATTTGGTTTGGGGGGAGTATATGGATATTTTCATTTTCATTTGAGTGTTTTTGTTTAGTTTTATTAGTTTTATTCGTATAGTTTCTTGTTTTCGTACTTCAGTTTATTTTAGTTTTCTTTTATTCGTTATTTCATTCAGTTGTTAGTTCTTTTAATTCTTTGTAAAACATAATACAAAAATAATAATAGAGAAACAAATATTTTAGTAGTTCTGTAAATAAATAAAAATCAGTTTCTTAATGCTGTTCAATATTGCGTTCCTTTTGATTATAATTAGATTTCGTTGAAACTTTGAGAATTAAGGGAGTATATAATCAAATGCCTATCGAAGTTATGAGAATACGTCTTGAGAATTGTATATCCTTAGAATCATTGTTTTATATCTTATACTTGCATATCTTGTTGCACTGCACGTAGTCATATGGATGCATATTGACCTTGAACTGTAATATACCTTGGATTTCTAAATAGTAATATTGTGGAGACTAGAACCCGGTGAGCTTTAGAGCCTATTATTCTTTGTGAGGGTTTAAATTTATCGAATCTCTTTGACACATCGCACTATCTCGTTGATTGGTCTCATTATTTCTTCATTTTGATCGAAAGTCGAGTGAATATTAGAATTACCATGTTTAAAAATATATATATATATATATTAAAAGCAGAAATTCTATTTCCTTTTATATCATAACATTGAAAAATCATGTAACTTTAGAAAATGACACTAGGCCGTTTGTTCTAATAAACCTTTTTGACCTTTGGCCTACCCATTATAAATATTTTTTTTATTTTATACCCCTTGTTAACCCATTTGAGCCGTTTTTAATTAAGCCATTTCTTTGTTCACCTATTATCTTACCCACTCCGATATGGAGTTTGCCAATATTAAATAGTACTTACCCTATGTCCGAAAGTAGTTAGAGAATAGTTTTCATCAAGAAATTGGGCTATTAAACGACTGGAAAAAAATATATAATGTATCGAGTAGTAAAAGAAAAGGATCTAAAAAAAAATATTAATAGTTAAAAAAAAAAAATAATAATAATAATAAATATAGTTAAAAAAAAAAAAAAGGAAAAAAAAAAGAAGAAAAAAAAGGACATGATCCTCTTGGAAAAAAAAGTGATATAACTAGTCGTTGTAGTAAAGCCCTTGTGTTCCATGTTAAGGCAGCTATTTCTAGATACTTACGGACACTTTGAATCCCTGTTACCTTTCTTTTCTAAGCCTTAACCCTTGACCAATATTACAACCCGTGTAAAGTCCTAGTTGATTCTATAAAAATATGATTTGATATGTGACCGATAAGGAAAAGGAAGTAAAAACATGGTGGTGATGATATTTACTTGACGATCGATATCTATTCGTGAGACTATTTTATTTCTGTCGTGTCGTACGTTGTTGAGAGTCATATGCGAATTTATTTGTTTTGCACAATAATTCTTTCTCGCATATATATACACAGATGAGTGTTTACACCTGTTTCAGAATGATTTTATGTTAGAGTGTAATAACAACGTGAGATTTGTAGTCGAAGCATCACTAGATAGTTATCTGATCTATATTCCAAGTTCATAGTTGCAGTGTATCCACTTGACTACTACTTCACACACATGCGAGTCTTCGATATATTCTATTGATTCTGGTGATATATGTTTTCAGATTATTTTTCATAATGTAGAAGGGCATCTGATTGTTTTACTCTTGATAGTTTTAGAATTTCATTTGAGCTTGATTTTATCTAAAAAGGAATGTGACATTGAAATATTTAAATTTTGAATAAAATTGTTACAAGTTAATAAAGATGGTTGTGGGTGACTTGTTGACGAGAACCCTCACGAGACTTCACTCGTCCGACTAGGGACACCTAGAGGTTTAAAAGGCTTGTTGCACAAGCTAAGTGCAATCGTTATCCATACGAAAATGGAGTAGGAATTTTATTATTTGTAGTTTTATTTTCTTTTCGCTCGAGGACTAGCAAAATGTAGGTTTGGGGGTGTGATCGGGAGAGAACAAATCCCAATTATACGCCCTAACTCACATTTGTTAGTCGTTTTTATCTTGTTTTTATGTAATTTTACTCTATTTTCTATTTTCTAGCAGGTTTTAGAAGAAAACAGGTATATGAGGTTAAACAAGGTGAAAAAGCAGGAAGAAAGAAGCTGAAAAAGACACTTCGCGCGCGCGGTCCGCGGGCGCGAAAATCAGAGAATCGCGCGCGCGATCCGCGCGCGCGAGACCCCCAATAACTCGCTCGCGCGACCCGCGCGCGCGAGGTACCCAATGTCGCGCGAGGTACCCAATCTCGTCAAAATCAAGATATAAAAGTATGCTTATTTTTTGCTTTACTTTCAAAAGATTGTAGTGTGGAAAGTACAGGTCGAACCCACAGAGATTGTTAACTTTTGATCCTATAATTATTAAAATCTAATCTAGCTAGTTATAAGAAAATCGGAAGTTGAATTGATTTAGGTTTTGATTATCACTACTACTTTAAACTATGAATTAAACTATGAATTTATAGAAATAAGATCTAGAATTAACTCTAAGTAAACTTATATGCAAAATTGGAAATTGATGTAAATATATGGAGATGGGACCTAGGATTACAAATCCACCACTAACTATGCATTGAGGGTCTATACTTCTTATTCTAAGTTCTATGTTTGGATAGTTATGATCTATTGTAGCTACAAGCCCAATAGTATCGTCAAGAAGATATCGTTAGTTTAATCTAAACATAATCCATCTACGGTTCACATGAATCATCTACCTATAACTAGGGTGTAGCATAACTCATCTTTCCTAAGCATGGATTATAAAAGAAGTAAACATCACAATCACATAAGCACCATTGTATGTAAATACTCCTATCAATCACAGATATCAAGGACTATTGAGTTCAATAAGTATAAGGAAAAATCTAAGACAAGAATAGATCCAAAGTACTCTTGATTATTAACATTAAAAACTGATTATATAAAATCCACCAACATACAATCACTATCCATAAACATAAAAACTTAAAATAGAAAAGCATAGAATCCCCCTTTACATAGCTAGGGTTTCATTGAAACCCTAGATGAGGAGTTTAGTTGCTCATGATAGGTGAAAGCATGAAGATGGAGTTGATGTAAGCCATTAGAAACCTTCCTCTTGCCTTCCAAAAGTGCTGAATGAATGTATTGGTGAATTGCTCTCAAGGTGTGTAACCCTTGAAAATCATCAAAACTAGATATATATAGTTTACAAGGGTCTTTAGAAGCCTCTTTCAATTCGTATTGCACTGAAACAGCAGTTATTTCCAATCTGGACGTCTTCCAGTGATTTCGTCTGCACAGGACTCCTTAGAACACTGAAATACGCAACTTTGGTTTTTTCACATATCTCGCGCGCGCGATTCTCTGATTTTCGCGCCTGCGGACCGCGCGCGCGAAGTGTCTTTTTCAGCTTCTTTCTTCCTGCTTTTTCACCTTGTTTAACCTCATATACCTGTTTTCTTCTAAAACCTGCTAGAAAATAGAAAATAGAGTAAAATTACATAAAAACAAGATAAAAACGACTAACAAATGTGAGTTAGGGCGTATAATTGGGATTTGTTCTCTCCCGATCACCATGCAAAAGATAATGAGTACAAAGATGTCGGAAGGGACTCCAGTCAAGGAACATGTTTTAAAAATGATTGGTTATTTAAATGAGCTGGAGACCCTAGGTGCCAACATCGATGCACAAACCCAAGTTGATATGATCCTCAATTCGCTGTCGCTTTCATTCGCTCAATTTAAACTTAACTATAATATGAATCAAATGAATTTTTCAATGAGCGAATTGATGAGTTCTCTTTTGGCAGCGGAAGGGGTGATCAAACCTGGGGTCAACGTTTTGAACGTTGAGAAAAGCGCTTCCTCCTCCCGATCTGTGCCAAAAGGAAAGAAAGGGAAGAAGAAAGCTAGCACTGGTGGTTCAAGTGTTGGACCAGTCCCTAAGATTGCAAAATCTAAGGGAAAAGGTAAGGGCAAAGGGAAGGTGGGTGGCCAAGGCAAAGGAAAGTGTTTCCAATGCGGTGAGAAGGGCCACTGGAAGAGGAACTGTCCAGAATTCTTAGCTACAAGAGTTCAAGGTATGATTGAATCACATGTGATTGAAGTAAGTTTTATAACGGATACTTCAAACACTTGGTGCATTGATTCTGGTGCGACTAACCATATCTGTAATTCATTGCAGGGGTTCAGATCAACCAGGAGGTGCAGTGATGGGGAAATCGTACTTACTCTAGGTTCTAGCGCAACCGTTTCTGCGGTTGCTATAGGAGTCGTAGTTTTAGAATTTCTAGACAATAAAATTTTGATTTTATCAGATGTACTTTACGTCCCTTCAATGAGACGTAATTTAATTTCAGTTTCTAATTTATCGAATAATGGTTATTCTTTTCATTTTGGAACTGAAGTTGTGATTAAAAGAAATAGTTCTTTTATATGTTCTGGTGTTAAATCAAATGGTTTGTATGTGATTACTCCCAATATTTCTAAAGACTCTTGCATGGAACTTAATAACTCAGTGGTTAATGTACCATCTAAAAGAAAGAGACCTTCCACTAATCCAACAAGGCTTTGGCATATGAGGCTTGGCCATATCAATCTAAATAGGATTGGCAGACTAGTCAAAGAAGGGATCTTAGGCGATTTGGTTTTAGAACCAATGGAAGTCTACGAGTCTTGTTTAGAGGGTAAGATGACCAAAAGGCCCTTTCCTACAAAGGGAAATAGAACCGATGCATTGTTGGAATTAGTTCATACTGATGTGTGTGGACCAATAAATATTAGAGCAAGGAGTGGTTATGAGTATTTCATAACATTTACTGATGACCACTCCAGGTATGGATATGTGTACCTAATGCAGCACAAGTCTGAATCCTTTGAAAAGTTCAAAGAGTTTAGGGCTGAAGTGGAGAAACAATTGGGCACACATATCAAGGCCATTCGATCTGATCGAGGTGGTGAGTACCTCTCTAATGAGTTTATTGATCACCTCGTACAGAATGGGATTCTGTCACAGTTGACTGCACCTGGTACGCCTCAGCAGAACGGTGTAGCGGAGAGAAGGAATCGGACTCTTTTAGACATGACTAGGTCGATGATGAGTTACTCGGAGTTGCCATTATTCCTTTGGGGTTATGCTTTGGAAACCGCTGCGTACATACTAAATCTAGTACCAAGCAAATCTATTCCCAGGACACCACGAGAGATGTGGATTGGGCGCAAGCCTTCTTTGCAACATCTCCGGATATGGGGGTGTCCGGCACATGTGCTGAAAGGAAAGATGAGCAAGTTGGATTCTAGATCGGAAGTATGTTACTTCGTAGGGTATCCAAAGGGTACTTATGGATGGTATTTTTATGATCCAAGAGAGCAGAAAGTGTTTGTTAGTACGAATGATATTTTCTTGGAGGATGACTATATCATGAACCATAAACCTAAGGGAAGGATAGATCTGAGAGAGATAGAAGTTGAGCCCTCAGTCCAACCCGTAGTTGATAACGATATAAATCAAGAAAATACCACTTCTTCACCCATTTCCGCACCGGTACCTCGTCGTAGTGGGAGGATTATCAGCCAGCCTGATAGATACATGTTCTTAGGAGAAGTTTTTGAAGCTGTCTCCATAGAATCTGAATCTGATCCTGCCATATACGAAGATGCAATGGCTGATGTTGATTCAGAACATTGGGTTAAAGCTATGAAGGCTGAATTAGAATCTATGGATTCTAATCAGGTCTGGGATCTTGTAGAACTTCCAGCCAATATTAAACCCATTGGTTGTAAGTGGGTCTACAAGAGGAAAAGAGCATCTGATGGAAAGGTTGAGACCTTTAAGGCTAGGCTTGTAGCGAAAGGTTATACTCAGAGGCAGGGCATTGACTATGAGGAAACCTTCTCTCCGGTAGCCATGCTCAAGTCCATCAGAATACTCTTATCCATTGCTGCATGCCTAGATTATGAGATCTGGCAGATGGACGTCAAGACTACATTCTTGAATGGCAATCTTGAGGAGGACATCTATATGCAACAACCAGAAGGGTTCATAGCTGGTCGGAAAGGTAACTTGGTATGCAATCTGCAAAAGTCCATTTATGGGCTTAAGCAGGCATCCAGGAGTTGGAACATCCGATTTGACCAAGTGGTCAAGTCATTTGGTTTCATATAGAATCTGGATGAACCTTGTGTATACAAGAAGTGTGAAGGAAAAGTGATGGCCTTTCTTGTGCTTTACGTTGACGATATTCTACTCATTAGGAATGATGTAGCGGCATTGTCAACGGTCAAGGTTTGGCTAGCTAGTACTTTCGATATGAAGGATCTAGGAGAGGCGAGCTATATTCTTGGGATAAAGCTTTTTCGGGATCGCAAGCGAAAGATAATGGGATTGTCTCAAGCTGGTTATATCGATAAGGTGGTAACTAAGTTTTCAATGGATAATTCGAAGAAAGGATTGTTACCTTTCAGGCATGGTTTAGCGTTCTCCAAGGACCAGTGTCCAAAGACACAGGAGGAGAGGAATCGCATGATAGGAGTTCCCTATGCTTCAACAGTGGGAAGTCTTATGTATGCGATGTTATGCACTAGACCAGATATTTGCTTTGCCGTTGGCATGGTTAGCAGATATCAATCGAATCCAGGTCCAGAGCACTGGACAGCCGTCAAGCACATTCTTAAGTACTTGAGAAGGACTAAAGATTACATGCTTATGTACGGTGGTAGTGAGTTAATTCCAGTAGGATACACTGACTCGGACTTTATGTCAGATAAAGATTCGAGGAAGTCGACATCCGGTCATCTCTTTACCTTGGGAGGTGGTGCTGTCAGTTGGAGGAGCATTAAGCAGAAATGCATTGCAGACTCAACTACAGAAGCTGAGTATGTGGCTGCTTGTGAAGCCGCAAAGGAAGCTGTTTGGCTCAAGAAGTTCCTTATGGAGCTCGAAGTGGTACCAGCGTCGTTGTCACCTATTACGCTTTATTGTGATAATAGTGGGGCAGTGGCCCAGTCCAAGGAGCCAAGGAACCACGGAAAAGGGAAGCACGTAGAGCGGAAATATCATCTTATCCGAGATATTGTTCAACGTGGAGATGTGACTGTCACAAAGATTGCCACCGTTGACAATCTTGCTGATCCGTTTACAAAGGCTTTGCCACAGAAGGTCTTTGATCGTCATCTAGATAGTCTAGGTCTCAGATGTAATCCTGTATGGTTGTGAGTGCAAGTGGGAGTTTGTTGGGTTTGTGCCCTCAAACCATTACTTTATATAGGAGACATTGACATTTTAATATATGGATATCAGCTTTACATTTTATGATGTATGTTTCTTTCATGAGATGATTGTTTAATCCATAAGTATCATAGTAAGTATTTCGTGTGTGTATGAGATACATACAATGAGATACGAATTACTATTCTTTGATACTTAAAGCTTGTCACAGTGGATGATGAGACTGGATATCTCATCAGGTATACACTGTAGCATCATTAACTACCATTGGATGGAGTGATAAATCTCAATCACTAGAGTGTGACTCTTGGTTAGTATGCTAGTACTTATAGTGCATTGACGGACCTGAGTTTCCTATTGACGCTCAAGGCTATCAATCAGTCGATAAGAACTCATAACTTGTGTAAGGTACGTGTTCTCAATCTTGAGACGATTATGAACACAGACTGTGGATATGACTGCTTTGACTTACCAATCAGTGAGGTCTATAGAAGATCAACACCTGGGTATCTTGGGTATGTCATATTCATAGGGTTGTGAACATATATTGTCAAGACAGAATCTACCCTCTGTTTCAGAGTAAGCATTCCCTTGAGAATGTCACCAAGTCGATTACTGAGTACTGCAGTCTTGTTGATAAGAGTTATCAACATGTTTGGTAATCATGAGAGGTGAATGGGACTCAAGGATTATAAGAAGTAATCATGATTCAGGTTGACAGTAACTGTTTATCCGACTACCTGAATATGATTGCGAATGCTGACGGTAGAGGGACATTAGTGCAACATACAAGTCTAGTTATCGCTTCGGATATGTTCTTTTGCGTTGGAGTTCAGTTATCGTTTTATAGTGGAGTAAACGTTAATTGATCAGTCGATTAATTTGCTGATTAAAGAGTTTGGTCATGGGAGTTAATCAACTGATCTAAGCCAACAATAAAGAGCCTAGGAGGTCCCACTCTTAGCTCCGCTAGGATGCTTGGAAAGGCAAATGAGGATGATGTCAAGACAGGTTCGATCGATCGAAGTTGTCTCGATCGATTGAAGTCTAGACAGGTTCGATCGATTGAAGATGGTCGATCGATCGAATGTTCGATCGATCGAAACCACTTCGATCGCTCGAGAGCTAGGTCGGTTCTGGGAATCTATAAATAGGGCAGCTGCGTTCTGGAAAAGTTGTTCATTGTTTTGAACGTCAGAAGCTGCAAAAACTGTTTTGGAGCCCCAAAACCTTCTGTATCCTCTCCATTAGGGTTCCCACCAACCCTAGCCCTTCCTGCGAGCATCTATAGGAGTCATAAGAGTGAAGACCATCTAGTGGAGGCTGCTGGAAGTCAGAGATTTCAGAACTGGGTTCAAGACAGTAAGGTATAATTCTTGTCCCCTCTTGTGCGCATCTATAGAGTTGATGGGTAGTAGATTCGGGCATGCCAATTAAGTTTTATAACTTGATTTTTCCGCTGCGCGTTTAAACTTAGAACTTAAACCGGTTTTTCCAACACCGGCCTCTCTTGATAAGACACATTGTCATTCACCTCGATATCCTTGAAGTTGATCACTAGAGCTGAACCATGAACGTACTTTCTCAACATGTTTATGTGAAAGATGTTGTGTACTCTTGACATTCTCGGCGGCAGTGCAAGTCGATAAGCAACCTTACCCACATGATCAGGAATCTTGGAGGTCCAATGTAGCGAGGCGATAGCTTTCCCTTCTTCCTCCTAAATCTGACCACACCTCGAGTTGGGGATATCTTCAGAAATATGCGATCTCCCACACTAAACTCTCAATCCTTCTGACATTTATCTGTATAGCTCTTCTGCCTGCTCTGGGTAGCTTTCATCTTAACTCGAACAATATTAATCTTCTCGCTTATCTCTCGAACCATATTTGATCCAAGGAGTTTATCGTCTCCGACTTCGGCCTAATAGAGTGGTAAATGGCACGGTCTCCATTATAACGCTTCGAACGGTGCCATCCCTATGCTCGAGTGGTAACTGTTGTTATACGCAAACTCGATAAAGGACAAGTGGCTCTCCCATGAACTTTTAAAGTCAATGACGCAAGCTCTGAGCATATCTTCCATAACTTAATTCATTCGCTCGATCTATCCATCAGTCTGGGGATGAAAAGTGAAACTCAACTTCAATGAAGTCCCTATGGCTGCTTGCAGACTCTCCCAAAATCATAAGGTACACCTCGAGTCATGATCTGATACTATCGAGACTGGAACACCATGAAGTCGAACGACTTGTTGAATGTACAAATGACTTAAATTCTCTTCCAGATAAATCATGCTCTAGGCAATGAAATGAGTAGACTTTGTCAACCGCTCTACTATTACCCAAATGGCATCGTGACCTTGCTGCGATCTCGGTAATCCGACCACGAAGTCCATGGTAATATGCCCCCACTTCTATTCTGAAACTGGTAATGGTTATAGGAGTCCAGACAGTTTTTAATGCTCTGCCTTGACTTGCTGACATATGAAACACATGGATACATGTTCAGCAACCTCCCTTTTCATACCCTCCCACCAGAAGTTCCTTTTCAGATCCTTGTACATCTTTCTACCTCCTGGGTGATCAATCAGTTTAGACTTGGTGCTTCATCCAATAAGTCTATTCTAATCTTTCCATCACTGGATACCACAAGTCGACCATTGCATCTAAACCCTCCATCTAATCCGATGCTCCACCCTTCTAGCTCTTTTGTCAAAACTTTAGCGAACCACTTCTTCAACTCTTCATCCTTCTGCTGAACTTCTAAAATACGACCAATGAGTGTTGGTTAATTCACGAGACACCCATGTGTCATCCTTCCTTTGATTATGCGGGTTGAAGATCGAATTCTGCTATGGTCTCTGCAATACCCTGTATTTTCAATAAGTATTTATACAAGAGATTTTTTATACTTCCTTTGTTTATACTTGAGATTTTATCTTCGATCGATCGAAACTCTTTCAAGCAATCGAACATTTCTAAGTTCAAGGGATCAAACCTTGTCAATCGATCAAAACCCTACTGACATAAATTTAATATGTGGTCCACACTTTGATTGATCAAGCCTTTTTCAATCGATCAAACCTGACCGATTTGCTCTCGAGCGATCAAACTACCTTCGATCGATCGAACATGTAATGGTTAGAAATTTCAAGTTTTATGCAAAAACAGCCACCTATACCCCCCTTGTCTCTATATATACTCTGTGTTCGTGTATGGTTGTGTTTGGAAAACTAGAGAGGTTAGAGAGAAAGAGTTATGAGTGTTGTGTTGATATATATACACATACTTATATTATACACACATCGATATATATATATATACAGCCTGGGAAAGAGAGAGAGAAGCATAGAAGAAGAAGAAGAAGAAAAGGAGACAGAGAGAAAGAGGGGACAAAGAGAGAGAGAGAGATGAGCAGAGAGAGAGAGAGAGAGAGGAGAGCCGCCGTTAAAGTTTAGAGTTCGAGCTTTGCCAAATGCGCCCTTAGCAACTTTTAATGAGTCTTTACTCACTTGGTCTTATTTATATAATGTTTTACAAGTTTTTGGTATGTTTAGACGTATTCAACACGTCCCTTAGACGTTTATATATTGTTGTTTACGAATCTACTGGAGAAGACGACTCTCGAGCGATTGAATTGAGTTCAATTGATCGAAGGTTCAATTGATCGAACAGACTTCAATCGCTTGAACATTTCTTTTCCTTTATTGATCGAAATGGTTTCAATAGATCAAACTTGGCAGAACATGGTTTAGTTCTTTTGGTTATTATATAAGAGGTTCATATGTTTGGTTCTCAATTCAGACTTCTATTAAGCGATTGTGGGTTATCAGGGATAATGTGACAACATATATAAGTATGCTTAAGAATAATGAATTAACGTAATGACGTTAGATACTATGCGGTTCATGTATGAGTTCGATATCTGTTCATTTCAATTGAGTAGTCAGACCATATGGGAATTATCATGTATCGATAGTAGTACTGAGATTAAGTAGGTTTGATAAGTTCTAGAAATGGTACATGGGCGGATGTCTAGTCATGATATACTTTCACATGCGATGGATGGTTTATATCCTTAACGAGCAGTGAGCAAGACCATGTAGTCCTAAGGTAACCAGATGATCCATGTTATATCCTTTACGAGCAGTGGATGGTTTATATCCTTAACGAACGGTGGATGGGGATCACTGGTATACAACGATGAGTCATGGCAATAGATTTGATATGTTGTTGTTCAAAGCATTGTATCCCTGACATGCGGTGGATGGTTTATTTCCTTCCCGAGTAGGGGATGAACTAACGTGGTGTCCATGATTGCGATGGATGGTTTATATCCTTAACTAGCAATGGACAAAATGATGGTATGTCTATATATGTGAAATGACTGAGTCTGTTCTTTCTAAGCAGAGTATGTTGATTATCTGTCTCAGGATAAAAAGACAATAAGGGTTGATTCAGGACGTTGGAATACAGGGAATATATTATATAGTAGCACTATATCTTATGACTTCAATAACTTGTTATAGGTTATATCATTGATATCCTGTGAGTTTCTATTCACTTAGCTCTCAGTAAGCTGACGATTGTTATTGCCTGAACATTTCCCGTCCAGATTATCCTACCCCTTTTAATGCAAATAATGGAACTTATGATGACGGCTACTAGCTTGAGGAGCAATATGCAGAAGGTGGCCCCACTAATGCCCGTTACGCCAGCTGAAAGATTTGAAGATAGTTATATCTAGTTTACGTTTCTGTTATTTCTGTTGAACTTTGGTTTAACGGGTACTTGGGCATATGTTATCTCCAGACCTGTTGTGATCCTGCGGGCCACACTTTGATGTTTGTAATAGTATTTCTGTTATTATATTCAGTTGTTATTGTTCCTATTTATCTTGTGGACTAGTACTATGTGGTTTGGATATTTAGTGACTTTCACTTGTCATTCCCTATGGGCCCAAAAAGGAAATTTATTTTTCTCTATTTTTGCTGCTCCGGGGCATGACATGATTTTTGATATCAGAGCTCTAGGTTGTGATACTTTTGTTCACTAACAAGTTCATACCATCTGGTCCTAGTATTTGATATTTCCCTGAGATGAGATATGAGTTTAAGATAAGTTCGTCTTCCTGACGATATGTTGTTTCCTTTTGTAGGATAGCATGGATCCGGATTTCCAATTATTCATAGATGACTATTTTGGTAGGCATTTTATTCATGGCGACACTATGGAGCCAGCCATACCATAGATTTACCAGAGTCATATTCGCTAGACCACTAGTCGATATTCAGAGGAGAGGATATGGACTTCTTTCTATGCTGTGGGTACGATACACCCGACAGAGATACGTATAGATGCGTATCACTATGCTATGACCCAAGTAGCCATATACCAGGAGATGGCTAGATTGATTCTGAGTAAGCCAGAGGTAGATGAGATTGAGTTACGAGCTATTTTAGCCAGGCATGTTCCACCAGAGCCTGTAGCTGCACCAGTATCTATAGCCCCACCATCACTGGTACCCGATGTACCAGTTCTAGAGCCTAAGCCAATTTTGGGTGAGTAGAGTAGGACCCAAAGCCAGAGGATGAGCATCCCGATGAGGATATTGATGGGGATGGAGAGGAGGAGCCTATGGACGATGAGGACCCAACGGAGGAGGAGCCTGCAGACGACGACGATGATGATGAGTTAGAGGATGTCCCGGAGGAGCCAGAGTATGTTCCTAATGAGGAGCTAGAGCTAGAGCCAGAGCCAAAGAACCCCGAGGCTATTGAGGCAGATATAGTAGTAGAGGGAGACGTTATCATGGAGGTAGTAGAGGGGGACATTCCTAATGAGGAGATAGTTGTGCCAAAGATACCTGTAGTGCATCAGTTGCCAGCCAAACCTGTAGTACACATGGTTGCCATGGATGATATGGCAGTAGGATGGATAGCTGAGATGCTTGGACAATCAGCTGGAGTTGTTATGGAAAAGGCTGCATTAGCTGGAGCTTTGGACATACCTGATGGATTCACTGCTATAGTCGTCGATGTTGCTAATCAGGCGATGATGGTAGAGGACATAGTTGAGGACTGGGATATCGGAGTGGTAGTTGGAGATCTTGCCGCACCAGTTGAGGATGATCCACTCGAGGAGATGGATATCGTTTCGGAGAATGTGGCACTACCAACAGAATTAGACGTTGGCAATTTTTGAGTCAGGATCTGTAGGGTTTAGTTTTTGTTCGTTTTATATCAGGACATGCTGTCCAAATGTGTTTTTTTAGGAGCTTGAAAGATAGCTATCGACCATAGCTCTGTATAGATATTATCTGTAGTAGTAGTATTGTACTAGAAGATTTTAGTACTATTTCAGCCCTTGTCCCATGTGGTACACAGTTTGACTAGTGTGTACTATGAGGTACATCTTTTGTTATATATACAAGCAGTGCTTTTGCTTTTGATCGAATGTTTGAGTTTGTGATGTGTTGTATAGTAGAACTATTAATCCTGGTTGTTTCTCATTCTTTCTTAATTTTGTGTCTGTGAGAAGACGTTTAGCTTATCGATAGGTCTTTTGTAGGTGCACCTTCCTAGCACATTATGGTGGGACCTTTGAGAAATCACCAAGCGCATAATGGAGTACCTATTCCAGAAGGAATGGACACATCTAGAGTTTTTGAAGCATTTATGCAGAGAATGGAGCATATAGGGGATACCTACAACCATGCTACTAAGCAGTAACCTGTTCAACCCCCAGTGGCACTGTTTTAGCCAAGGCAAACTGGAGAGAAGTGATTAGCAAATTTTTGTTGACTCTGTCCTGAA
Source organism: Hydrangea macrophylla (assembly GCA_033977485.1). Lineage (NCBI taxonomy): Eukaryota > Viridiplantae > Streptophyta > Magnoliopsida > Cornales > Hydrangeaceae > Hydrangea > Hydrangea macrophylla. The sequence continues at coordinate 65,765,771 of CM066997.1, forward strand.
AATTTTGATGGATTAACGGAATCGTGGAAAGCTGAGCAATGGATAAGAGAAATGGACTTGATTGTTTGGAAGCATTAGAATGCAGTACACAAGAGAAAAGTCATCTTGCTACGTTTTAGCTCACCTACGCCATCACAGATTGGTGGGAATCTGAGCGAGTCACTATAGGGATAAATGCTATAAGGATAATACCTTAGGAGACATTATGAGAAAGATTTCTGGAAAAGTACTTCCCCTAAGATGAGAGAGATCAAGAGGAGAAGAACTTTCTTAATCTAGTCCAAGGAAGATGGACTGTACGGGAATATACCACACAATTCGAGCATCTATCCCGATTTGCTCAACATATGATAGACACTCTACAGAAGAAGGTAAAGAGATTTTACAAAGAATTGAACCCCAACCTCAGACATATGATGGTTGGTCATCTAAACTAGTCATTTGAAGGAATTGTCAGATTTTCTACAGGATTGGAAAAGGACGCTTATCCCGCACAGTGACAATAGATAAATCGACCCCAGTCGTCGAGGAGTTTTCAACAATAGAGAAGTTTCCAGAATCAACCACCAAAGAATACCCAGGTTGGAAACCTCAAGGAAATTTTCAGGGAAACAAGAGAACCTGGGAGGGAACCAGGAAGCCACAACAGGGTTATTCTCGACCCCAGCAATATCGCCAGCAAGGACCCCAGCCTCAGGCGCTGTTAACATCTCCGCTGACCAATAATAAAGGATGTTTTAACTGTGGGAAGCCAGGGCACATTGCCAAGTTCTACACAATTTCTAGGGTTAACCATCAGATGGATGCTAACTGTTGAAATTACAACAAGCCAGGGTACTTGAGCAAGGATTGTCATGCACCACGAGGAGGATACTATGGGGTACCAGTTTAAGGAATTCAAGGATCCCCAGATCAAATAAGGATGAATGCTATTATCCCAGTAGAGGTAGACTTTAATGCTGATGAGCAGCAATATTTGGAAGGTACGCTTGTACTCTTTCATAGTCCAGTTAAAGCTTTATTTGATAGTAAAGTTGTACGTTCATTTATTGCTATTAAGATTGTGCGTCAGTTGGGTTTAGAACCCTAGACACTTGAGCCAACACTTAGTACTATGTCACCATTGGGAGTGACCGTTAAGTTGGGTAAAGTGTGCAAAGATTGCCCTTTGACCTTGGGAGATAGAAATCTTCCAGCTAACTTAGTGGTTCTGTTAATGTCAGAGTTTGACATTATCCTAAGGACGGATTGGTTGACTAAGAATGGTGCCAATTTACCTGGACGATCGACAGCTAGATTTCAGTGTCAGTCAACAAGCGATATGTTCTTGACAAGTGGTTTAGCTACGATTGGTAGTAATAGTACGGAACTCAAGATGGATCTGATTCCTACCGTACAAGACTTTTAGGATGTATTCCAGGATATTAAAGGACTTCTACCGATAAGAGAAATAGACTTTTGTGTGGAACTGGTACCTGACATATTGCCCATATCTAAGACTCCATATAAGATGGCGCCGACTGAGATGTTGGAATTGAAGAAGCAAGTTTAGGAGCTTGAAGATTTGGGTTTTGTTCATCTGAGTACGTCACCTTGGGGAGTTCCAATTCTGTTTGTGAAGAAGAAGAACAGAACACTTTGACTCTGCATAGACTACAGGGAGTTGAACAAGGTTACGATCAAGAATAGATATCAACTTCTTCGGATAGATGACCTATTCAACCACTTATATGGATAAAGGATCTTCTCTAAGATTGATCTACATTGAGAATATCATCAGTTATTAGTTCGACTAGAGGATGTATCGAAGACTGTGTTTAGGACAATATACGGGCATTATGAGTTTCTAGTCATGCCTTTTGGATTAACGAATTCTCCAGTAGTATTCACGGGCTTGATGAATAGAGTATTCAGTCCATATCTAGATAAATTCATTATAGTATTCATGATGACATACTGATCGACTCGAAGATGGAGCAAGATCAAAAGGAGCACTTACAGATTGCCTTACAGACGCTTCAAGATAGTAAGTTGTATGCTAAGTTCAGTAAGTGTGAGTTTTGGCTACAGGAGGTCAAATTCTTGGGACATGTTATATCTCAAGATGGTATCTTAATGAACTCATCTAAGATTGATGCAATCTTATACTGGAACAGATCAACCAATGCGACAGAGGTTAGAAGTTTTCTTGGCTTAGCAGGATATTATTGAAGATTTGTAGAAAGATTTTCCAAGATAGCAGGGCCATTGACAAATTTGACGAGAAAGGAGACGAAGTATGAATGGACAGACAAGCATGAGGGTGCATTTTAGGAGTTAAAAGAAAGATTGATTTCTGCACTAGTACTCGCCATACCTAAGAGTGAAGAAAGGTATGTGATCTATAGTGATGCATCACACCAAGGACTTGGGTGTGTACTTATGCAAGACAGGAATGTTATTGCATATAGATCCAGATAATTGAAGGTACATGAGAAGAATTATCCTACGCATGATCTGGAATTAGCAGCAATAGTGTTTGTAATGAAGATTTGGAGACACTATCTCTATGGAGAAGAGTTTGATCTATTTTCCGATCATAAGAGCTTAAAGTATCTGTTCTCTCAGAAGGAATTGAACATGTGACCACGAAAATGGATGGAGTTAATCAAGGACTATGATTTTTCATTATAATACTATCCAGGTAGAACAAATGTTGTAGCAGACGCTTTGAGTCGTAAATCTTGGCTAGTGATCGCTACATTTTTAATTCAAGAATGGAGATCATTGGAAGTTTTAGCTCAATTCGATCTTCAGCCAGTGTAACCAATAGAAAAATGATATTTTAGATGTCTTATGGTACAACTAACTTTAATCAGCCACATCATAGAAGCTCAGTAGACGATGGAAAATTTGAAATTATGGTTCCCCAAGATGTCAACAAAGGAGCCAGAGATCTAGAGTATTAGTACAGATGGAGCCTTACGATGCAAAGGTAGACTTTGTGTACCCGACGAAGAAAATCTCTAGAAAGAAATATTGGATGAAGCACATAAGTCACGGATGACGATTCATCCTGGAGGTACGAAGATGTATAAGGATTTGAAGAGAAATTTCTGGTGGGAAGGGATGAAGCGAGAAATAGCTGAGTATATAGCACAATGTCTTACTTGTAAGCAAGTAAAGGCAAAACATCAGAGACCACCTGGACTACTATAGCCATTACCGATTCCTCAATGGAAATGGGAACACATAACCATGGATTTCGTGGTAGGATTGTTGAAATCACAACAGAATCACGATGTTATTTGTGTAATTATCCATCGACTTACGAAGAAGGCACATTTTATTGTCTATAGTATGACGTATCTAGTGGAACGTTTGAGCCGAATGTATCTATAGCACGTAGTACGGTTACACGGAGTACCCGTGTCAATTGTGTCAGATTGAGATTTGCACTTTACTATAGAATTTTAGAAGAATCTCCAAACAGCGATGGAAACAACATTAAACTTGAGTTTAGCCTTTCATTCGCAGACCGATGGACAGACTAAATGAGTCAATCATGTGATGGAAGATATGCTACATGCTTGCATTATTGATTTCAAGTGTTCTTGGGAGACACACTTACCTTTCATTAAGTTTGCCTACAAAAGTTATCATACGAGTATAGGGATGGTGCCATTTAAAGATTTATACGGAAGACCTTGCCGATCGCCGCTGTGTTGGGCCGAAGTCGAAGATTCTCAACTTCTTCGGCCGGAGATGGTACGAGAAACCAGTGAGAAGATTCAAATTATATGTGAGAAGTTGAAGACAAGTCAGACCCGACACAAGAGTTATGCTGACAAGCGACACAAAGACGTAGAGTTCGCAGTTGGAGATCACGTACTACTCAAGGTTTCACCTGTCCGAGGCATTGTCTGGAGGCAAGTTATCGTCGTGTTTCATTGGACCGTTTGCGATTCTAGAACGTGTTGGGAAGGTTACTTATTGACTTACATTGCCGGCGAAGATGTCAGGAGTGCATAATGTGTTCCACATCAGTATGCTGAGGAAGTGTGCTCATAACCCAGCACACGAGATCAACTTCGAAGATATTGAAGTCAATGATAACGTTACATTCAACGAAGGACCGGGTCGCATTCTAGATCGAGGGATCAAGAAGCTAAGGAATAAGGAAATTCCGTTAGTCAAGATCCAGTGGAAGCATTATGATGAAGGAGAAGCTTTGTGGGAGCTAGAGTCAGATATCCGTGAGAAGTTTTTGTTTTTGTTTTTGTTTTAACTCTATATGCCTTTGATTTCGAGGACAAAATCCTTAATGAGTGGTGGATGATGTAATACCCTATATTTTCAGTAAGTATTTATACAAGAGATTCTTTATACTCCTTTGTTTATACTTGATATTTTATCTTCGATCAATCGAACCTCTTTCAAGCGATCGAACATTTCTAAGTTCAAGCGATCGAACCTTGTTCAATCGATCAAAACCCTACCGATATAAATTTAATACATGGTCCCCACTTTGATCGATCAAGCCTTTTTCAATCGATCAAACCAAATCGATCTTCTCTCGAGCGATCGAACTACCTTCGATCGATCGAACATGTAATCATTAGAAATTCCAAGTTTTACACAAAAATAGCCACTTACACCCCCTCTTCTATATATATACTCTGTGTTCGTGTGTGTGGTTGTGTTTGGAAAACTTGAGAGGTTAGAGAGAGAGGGAGTTATAAGTGTTGTGTTGATATATATATACACATATATATATTATACACATATATATACACAGTCTGAGAGAGAGAGAGAGAGAGAGAGAGAGAGAGAGAGAGAGAAAAGTAGAGAAGAAGAAGAAGAGAAGGAGACAGAGAGATAGAGACAGAGGAGCAGAAAGAAAGAGAGAGAGAGAGAGAGAGAGAGAGAGAGAGAGAGAGGACGAGCTACTATTAAAGTTCAGAGTTCAAGCTTTGCCAAACGCGCCCTTAGTGACTTTTAGTGAGTCTTTACTCGGTCTCATTTATATAATGTTTTACAAGTTTTTTTTGTATGTTTAGACATATTTAATACATCCCTTAGACGTTTATATATTGTTGTTTACGAATCTGCTGGAGAAGATGACTCTCGAGCGATTGAATTGAGTTCAATCGATCGAAGGTTGAATCGATCGAACAGACTTCGATTGCTTGAACATTTCTTTTCCTCAATTGATTGAAATGGTTTCAATTGATTGAATTTGATAGAACATGGTTTAGTTTTTTTGGTGATTATATAAGAGGTTCGGATGTTCGGTTCTTGATTAAGACTTCTATTATGCGATTGTGGGTTATCAGGGATAATGTAACAACACAGATACGTACGCTTAAGAATAATGAATTAACGTAATGACCTTAGATACTATGTGGTTTATGTATGAGTACGATATCTATTCATTTTAGTCCGAGTAGTCAGGCCACATGGGAATTGTCATGTATCGATAGTAATACGGAGCTTAAGTAGGTTTGATAAGTTCTGGAAATTGTACGGGGGCAGACTCCTGGTCATGATATGCTTTCACATACGGTGGATGGTTTATATCCTTAACGAGCAGTGAGCACAACCATGTAGTCCTTAGATAACCAGATGATTCATGTTATTTCCTTAACAAGCGGTTTATGGTTTATATCCTTAACGAGCCGTGGATGGGGATCACTAGTATACAATGATGAGTCATGGCAATAGATTTGATATGCTGTTGTTTAAAGCATTGTATCCCTGACATGCAGTGGATGGTTTATATCCTTAACGAGCGGGTGATGGACTGGCGTGGTGTCCATGATTACGGTGGATGGTATATATCCTTAACGAGCAATGGACAAAATGATGGTATGTCTATTTATGTGAAACGATTGAGTCTGTTCTTTCTAAGTAGAGTATGTTGATTATCGTTCTCTGGATAAAAAGACGATAAGGGTTGATTCACGACGTTGGAATACAGGGAAGATATTATTTAGTAGCACTATATCTTATGACATCAATAACTTGTTATAGGTTATATCATTGATACCCTATGAGTTTCTATTCACTCAACTGTCAGTAAACTGATGGCCGTTATTGCCTGGACATTCCCCATCTAGATTATCCTACCCCTTTTAACGCAGATAATAAAACTTATGATGACGGCAACTACCCTGAGGAGGAATATGTAGAAGGTGGCCCCACTGATGCCGGTTATGCTAGAGAAGGAGGTTACCCTGATGATTATGCTTACGCCAACTGAAGATTTTAAGATAGTTATATCTAGTCTATATTTCCGTTCTTTCTGTTGAACTTTAGTTTAACGGGAACTTGGGCATATGTTGTCTCCAGTCCTATTGTGATCCTGCGGACCACACTCTGATGTTTGTAATAGTATTTCTATTATTATATTCAGTTGTTATTGTTCTTGTTTATCTTGTGAACTAGTACTGTGTGGTGTGGATATTTAGTGACTTTCACTTGTCATTCCCTATGGGCCCAAAAAGGAAATTTATTTTTCTCTATTTCTACTCCGAGGCATGACAGTCTCCAATGCTTTCCATTCCCGAATCATAAGAGAGGCAACAATCCCACAAGGCTTCTAACTCTATGCATCTACGACTACATTTGCCTTACCAGGATGGTACTGCAAATTAAAGTCTTAATCCTTCAATAACTCCATCCACCTTCTCTATCTTGTGTTCAATTCCTTCTGTGAAAACAAATGCCTCAAACTCTTATGGTCCAAAAATAAATTGAACTATTCTCTGAAGAGGTAGTGTCACCAGATCTTTAGCACGTAAATGATTATGTCTAACTGAAGATCATGCGTAGGATAGTTCATTTCATGAGGCTTCAGGTGTCTTGATCCATATGCAATAACCTTTCCATCTTGCATTGGAACACACACTAATCCTTGGTGCGATGCATAACTGTAGATGGTGTATCTCCCGCTACTCTTTGGAATGGCAAGCACTGGCGCTGAAGTCAATCTCTCTTTCAACTCCTGGAATGCATGTTCGTGCCTATCCTTCCACTTAAACTTCAAATTCTTCTTTATAAGACCAGTCAATGGGACTGCGATTTTGGAGAAACCTTCTACGAATCTCCAGTAATAGCCAGCCAGACCAAGAAAGCTCCTAACTTCTAAGGCATTACTTGGCCTTTTCCATTCTAGAACTGTGTCGATCTTTGAGGTATCTACATAAATTCCTTCTCAAGAGACAGAATGTCCCAAAACCTTGACTTCCTCAAGCCAAAACTCGTATTTACTAAACTTAGCATACAAACGATTGTCTCTGAGTGTCTGCATTGTAATTTGCATATGCTTCTCGTGTTCCTCTTTGGTCTTGGAATAAATCATAATATCATCGATGAAAATAAACTGATCTATGTAGGCCTAAATACCCTGTTCATCAAATCCACGAACAGTGCTGGAGCATTGGTTAACCTGAATGGCATTACAAGGAACTCGTAATGTCCATATCTGGTTCTGAATGCTGTCTTTGGTACATTTTTCGATCTAACCAAGAACTGATGGTATCTGAATTTCAGATCAATCTTCAAAAATGTTGTCGCTCCTTGAAGCTGATTGAATTAATCATTGCTCCCCACAGTGATGTGCTAGGACGTACAAAACCCAAATCTTCTAACTCTTGTACTTGATTTTTCAACTCTTGTATTTCTGTCGGTGCCATTTGGTATGGAGTCTTCGATATTGGGGTTGTACCAGGTACCAGTTCTATGCAGAAGTCTATTTCTTGCAAGGGTGGTATGGATATTGCAGTTTAACCACGATTTTTAAACCTTTTTCAAATTTCAAATTCAAATACGAGTCACCACTAAATTTTTAAAGGAAAATTAAGAAACTAATTTAAAAGCAAACTGATCTTTTAGAAACTAGAAATTTCTAGGTCAGGAGATTATGGAATGAGAGGGGAATGAGCCCGGCGAACTAAAACACCCCATCTCATCCTATCTCGTGATAGGCCTCTACTCAACATCCTTTTTAATCGAATTATTAATCTAAGCATGCCCTCAAATAATACATACATATAAGTATAAATAGCACAAGCATGTCAAAATGGTGCAAGATTGCTAACGATAAGATATCATTCAAAACCGTATAATTCAAGTAGCAAGCAAGATGATGTGCAAGTAAGGAATTAGGAAACTTACCCGGAATCCAGCTGCGATATTGAAACGTGCAATGCATACAAAATAAAAGCCTAAGAAAAGGTCTCTAACGCATATATACACATAAGGCAAGACCTAGTCTGGTTCAAACAAAAATAATACAGAGGTTTGACTCATAATAAGCATCCTTAAAATCATCTTGTTACTATGTCTGGTTCATCACATTGCACTTCTGCATTTCCCCCTCTAACTGTGTCTGAAACGCGACGCTGACATTGTTTGGGTCTTGCTGTGCCAGGGCACAAGTCAGCGTTGATACTATACCTTCCAAGGTATATCAAAAAGAGTAAAAACTTTCATACTGTCTCTCTGACAATATATTGGAACTCTCATCAACGGACCCTCTTTGACTAAACCCAGCCTTTGCATATAGATTCCTGTAGAACCTTTCGTAGTACTGTTAATTTATATTTATAGATAGGACAATTTGATATAACTGACGTATACCCTGGTGGGATTACCTGCGCGGTGTAGACGCTTATGTGGCATAGAACAGAACATCTTTCATATGATTGCCAAGGCAATCACTCACATGTGATTACATTGAGCTGACCTGCCTAGGCACCAAGACAAGGATGTCTGCTCCATATTCACAAAGATATACACCACAAACCTTGTTTGTTCGTCCTACGACAATGGAGAATGAAAACTTGCATGACAGTATGATCACCATCATATTAACCAGTTTATCCCAGAGACTCTGTCCAAATATCCTAGATTTCCCAAAATGCACCAGTTTTTCCCAGAAACTCTATCCAGATATCCCAAAAATGCCCAGATATACCAGTTTCTCCCAAAAACTATGTCCAAATCTCCCAAATTTCCCAAAATGTACCAATTTCTCCCAGAAACTTTGTCCAGATATCTCAGAATACCCAGATATACTAGTTTCTCCCAGAAACTCTATCCAAATCTCCCAGATTTCCCAAAAATCCCCAGTTTCTCCTAGAAACTCTGTCCAGATTTACCAGAAATACCCACATATACTAGTTTCTCCCAGAAACTCTGTCCAAATCTCCAAGACTTTCCAAAAAGGTAGCCAGTTTCTCCCAAAAACTCTGTCCAAATCTCCCAGTTTCCCAAAACGCTCCAACTTCTCCCAAAAATTCTGTCCTAATCACCCAAAATACTAATTTCTCCCAGAAACTCTTTCCAAATCTCCCAAATATTCCAGAATTTCCATATTTCTTCTAGAAAACTCCAATTCTTCTTCCTCCCATGGTGATCATACTGGAAAGTAAGGTTAGCACACTCTGTATGGCTAGGACCTTACTTGTTTAACTACTATCTGTTAGAAATAGGAGCATCATATAGAATAGGGCTCACATCTGCATGCTTGTCTCACATACATGCATCATTCCTATCAGTCTGCATGCATTGTCTCAGTTAGTCTATACACAAGTCAGTCCACATTTGATAACATCACTGTCATTGTCGCCACTATCAGAATTTGATATAGTCCACTCAAATCTGTAGGTCAGTATAGATTCCCAAAGTCAACAGTTGGGATCCTCATCATGGGTCAGAAATTCAGATAATCGTTTGGTCAAGATCAGCCCGCCAACTCATTTCAGCATAAATCAGGAAGAGTTAGAAAACAAGGTCACCGAGTTGGGAGCAACCATAAATTAGCAGTCTGATAGCCTAGCCCAAGTCCTGAAATTCATGGAAAAACAAAAATAGTAGCAACCACAGTACCCACCTGGTTCCCACCATCACCACCAGGGTTCATGCCACCACCTCTGCCGGAGTTTATACCACTTCCCATCCCTTTACCTAAGAGTAGAAGAGAAGAAGAATAGTTCCAAGGGGTCCCACCGCTTGTATATGAGCAGAAATTCCAAGAAAAAATGGACAAGGTTGACAAGCTAGAAAGCGTATTGAGGAAAAACAAAGGGGTCGATGATTACATGCTGGATCTAGAAGGCCTTTTTGAGCTTGTTAAGCTAAAACTGTCGGAGAACTTCAAGATGCCTACCATTGACCGTTTTGATGGAACTAGGAATCCGAAAAGCCATGCGAAGCTATGTATGAGCATCTTCCAATCCATGGGCTCTACCCATGAACACATCGCAATAATGTTTCTGCAAACTCTTGAAAAGTCGGCACTGTCATGTTTCCTCATCTTGGATGCCTCCAAAACTCGGGCATGGGAAGATATTGTTTAGGTGTTTGTTGATCACTATTCCTACAACTAAGAGCTTGATGTGACCATTAGGGATTTGGAAACTACCCGACAAAACAACAATGAATCCTTCGCTGCATTTTTGAGCAGGTGGAGGAAAAAAGTGGCCTAAATGACTCATCGGTCGATTGAGAAAGAACATGTGAGAATGTTAATTCATAATCTGCAACCACTCTACCATGAAAAGTTGTTCTATCAGTCCATCTCCACATTTGAGGAGCTTTTCAAAGTTGGAACTCGGATCGAAGGCGCCATCAGGGAAGGAAAGATTAAGAAGGAAGAGCCCTCAAGTCAGTCAAAAAGGCCCAACTACTCTCGGAACTCCTCGAATGTCAATGCCATGTTCATCAAATCCATGAACACTGCTGGAGCATTGGTTAACCTGAATGGCATTACAAGGAACTCGTAATGTCCATATCTGGTTCTGAATGCCGTCTTCGGTACATTTTCCGATCTAACCAAGAACTGATGGTATCTGAATCTCAGATCAATTTTCAAAAATGTTGTCGCTCCTTGAAGCTGATCGAATTAATCATCGCTCCCCACAGTGATGTGCTAGGACGTACAAAACCCAAATCTTCTAACTCTTGTTCTTGATTTTTTAACTCTTGCATTTCTGTCGGTGCCATTCGGTATGGAGTCTTGGATATTGTGGTTGTACCAAGTACCAGTTCTATGCATAAGTCTATTTCTTGCAAGGGTGGTATGGATATTGCAGTTTAACCACGCTTTTTAAAGCTTTTTCAAATTTCAAATTCAAATACGAGTCACCACTAAATTTTTAAAGGAAAATTAAGAAACTAATTTAAAAGCAAACTGATCTTTTAGAAACTAGAAATTTCTAGGTCCGGGGATTATGGAATGAGAGGGGAAGGAGCCCGGCGGACTAAAACACCCCATCTCATCCTATCTCGTGATAGGCCTCTACTCAACATCCTTTTTAATTGAATTATTAATCTAAGCATGCCCTCAAATAATACATACATATAAGTATAAACAGTCAGGCTATAAAGAGGGCGCCCTTTCTTTATTAAACAGAGGACCTCTGTTTTGGCCGTCGGATCGTGTTTTCATTAATGGCAGTTTTGTCATTTCACAATTTTTAAACACAATCCAACGGCCAAAACAGAGGTCCTCTCTTTAATAAAGAGAGGTGGTCCTCTTTAGAGAATCTTTGTAAGTATAAATAGCACAAGCATGTCAAAATGGTGCAAGATTGCTAACGATAAGATATCATTCAAAATTGTATAATTCAAGTAGCAAGCAAGATGATGTGCAAGTAAGGAACTAGGAAACTTACCCGGGATCCAGCTGCGATATTGAAATGTGCAATGCATACAAAATAAAAGCCTAAGAAAAGGTCTCTAACGCATATATACACATAAGGCAAGACCTAGTCTAAGGTTTGGTCCACATGCTTTGAACAATATAATATTAATCCCTAAATAATACATTCAAACTTCTATCTTAATTCTATCGAACATGGAGGGAGTTGATATAATCATGAATTCCTTTTAACTTTTTGGAATCATAACACCTCTATAGATATACAAGTCTCAACTAGGAGCCAATGTAATGTCTATATAGAGATGGTATAGTCCCAACTTAGTCATAAGGAACCTATAATTAGATTAGTTCAACTAGATGTAACTTAAACCAAGAATAAGTCCTAATTACAAGTACTAACACACATGAATGAATGCATGGACATAACAAGAATGAGCTATAAATTATTCATTGATTTGGATCATTTAGCCTTTGGATAAAAGTCCAATTAACCATTATCAGAACATGGCTTAAGTCCTAAGGCACTAGGAGACCATTTAGATTAGACTTGACAAGATTTATCAAAACTGTGACAGAATTATAAGAATTGCAGAGAGCAGACCAGATTTCAAAAATAGAAAATTCATACTTTCAATTGTTGGATCTTAATGCATTTTGAATATGATATGCCCCTATGGGTATAGTTTCTAACCCAAAAAGAAAATGAAAGATCCAACGGTTCAATCTCTGGGAATTGGGTCATAACCAGACACCACTCAGAATTTAACAACTCTCTATCCTGAGATTTTGTGTGATTTTCTACAAATAGTAAACAAATCCGAATGACTTCATTCTTTTTAGGGGATCTTCTTAACACTTTTAACTTCTTAGAAAAATTTATTTGAAGTCAAGAAGGCTTGATTAAGGCTCTCATCTACCAAGTTTAAAATAAACTTACTATTATGAAATTTTGGACAGAGAGTGACTAGTTTACAAATCATAATACCAAACCATCCTAAGTATAAAATCTCATCAAAAAAGAAAATCCAATGATGCACACATGAGTTATGAACATTTTACAATTGGTCAAAATCAATTTCCATGGACCATTATTTAATTAAAAATCTTTGATCACAATGGATTCATGAATTCACTGCAACAATACCAATGTTCAAGTCATACAAGTTATTAAGTCAAGTCCTTCTCTCAAGTTGATGATCCTTGAGGGATATGAACTTATTGTATCTTAATCTCCTCTCAAATTAATGGTCCTTGGAGACTAGACATGATCAAATCCACATCAAATTCAATGGAATGTAAGGAGGATTTTATGAAGTTTTCAAACTAGAGGACCCAAATCCAAAGTTAAGAATTAGATCCAATAGTTAAGTATAGATATGTTTATAATATACCTAAATTCTCATACAAACCACAAGGTCATAGAGAATCAAAGGGTCAAACTCATAGGAATTAATGAGATATTGAAGATCTCACGAATCCTATTAGTAGAATAAGAATAAAAAGGTATAATAAGAAAATTTTATTGATGATCCAAGCTATGTTTTACTTGAAAGTTCACTTGATTTTAAACGCAAGGTTTGTTTAGATCCAAATCAATGAAAATAACACATGAAAATTCAATCACAAATTCTATGTGGTGTGTGATGAAATGAGGTAAGAAGAGAGGTTTAAAATATGTAAAAATCTTTTATTTATGAAATTGTGATTGAATTCTATCCTAATTCCAAGTAGGATGAGAAGGTTACCTCTAACCTCAGGGATTTCTTCTTATTTAGTGAAGATCTTCTAAGTTCTTCAACTTCTTCTTCCAATTCTTAAAAAAAAAAAAAAAAAAACTCTTAAGTTCTTCAAAAAAATCTCTTGATTTCTCTCAATTTCTCTCTATATTTTTCTTGTGTTTTTTTCTTACCCAAAGAAGAGAATGGAAGAGACCCCCTATAATGGAGGTGAGGACATCCTTATATGTACCATTCTCAAAGGGGCAATTAGGTAAAGTCGGGTGAAAAATTCACTTGCAAGAATATTTCATACGTATTTGAGAAAAATAGTCTGTTACAGCGAGCGACACTCACTGAGTTGTCTGCGGCACTCAGTGAGTGCCGCTCCAGCACTTACTCTTAGCGAGTGCCGCCGGCTTCGCTGCGTGCTGCAGCTAAAAGAATTCCCACCTTTTTCTTTATTTTCATTTATTTTTTTGAAATATATACTTATATATACTATATGTTTATTGAATTTAAAAAAATATTTCTCTTTTTTTTGTTTTGTTTTGTTTTCATTTTTCTTTTCAAATCTTTGTATATATATATTTTATATTGAAATTAATTTTTAGACTGTCTCCTTCATACGTACTTCATACCTGGGCATCCCCGAACACCTGATTTCTCTCTTTTTCTTGTTTCTTCTTTTTGAAAATGACTGAAGAATCATCCAAAGAACTTGAATTATCTAGAAAACCTTTGAATTTCACTGGACATTGTCGTCATCGGTCTTAGAGGTAACCATCCCCTGAATTTGGCGGTCGTTCAAAATTCGGGTGTCTACAGGTGTTAACCCTGAGATATCCCTAAACACATCTTCAAATTCTCACACCATTGGGATCTCCGCAATTGAAATCTCTAAACTTGAGCCCTTGATGGCAGCTAAGCGGCTTGTGAGAAAATTGTCGCTTGATGGGTTACACTGAAAGATAAAGGGCTGGCTTCCAGGAAATGAGAAGGTAATCGAATTGCTAACATAGTGCAAGTTAGCATGGTACTTAGTCAAACAGTTAATTCTTAGGATAATGTCAATTCTCGCATTGACAATACCACCAAATCTTCTAGCAAGTCTCTGTCCTCTAGGTTAATGGGGCAATGCTTACACATACCCAACCTGACAGATACTCCTAAAGGGGATATGACATTTAAAGCTGCAGAAAGGTTCGGAGGTACTAGACCCAAGTCTTGCATTATTCTACCGATGATAAAGGAATTTGATGCACTAGTATCAAATAAGGCTTTAACTCTATTACTGAAGAGCATGAGCATACCTTCCAGATTCTGGGCCTATGCATCAATTTCTACTACCTTTTGAATAATAGCATTCAGATGGGTCCGAGCATTCTATCCTTGGGCTATGGGTCCATAATTTCCTTGGCGAGGTACCTTGTAGTATTAACTCAGGTAGCCTTTCTCACCACAGTTATAGCAAATGATATCCCTCCGAAAAAGTGCTTTAGGGGCATGGCAGTCTTTGATGTAATGACCGGGTATGCCACAGTTGAAACAGTATCCTTGATTTCTACCCGGAGCAGCTGGGGGTGCTACAGTTCCTTCTGAGCAGCTGGGGGTGCTACAGTTCCTTCTGCTGGTGCTTTATTCTGAGGTGGTTGGGGTCGGGGTGCTGCTGCTCGAGCTTGCTGAGGTTTCTGATGAGCGTTTTATGCTTTTCTCTCTCCATTCCTGGCTTTCATAGTTCCTCGATAAGATGGCAGGTTCCCCAACCCTAGGTTAAACCTCTGCGGTGGTCGGTATGTAGATTGTCTCAGTTTCTGACAATCATCCTTCTCTAATCTCGAAGCTAAACGGACCATTGCTTCAAAAGGTTGGTTCAACTGTGTCATCGTTATGTGCCTGAGGTGAGGGTTCAGTCCTAGGTGGAATTTCTTCACCTTCTTCTATGGGGTCTCTACCATATGCGGGGTAAAGCAAGACAATCATTCGAATTGGATGGTGTATTCCTGAATCGACCTGTTGCCTTTGACCAAATCGATGAATTCCTTCTCCTTTTCATCTTTTTCTTCCTCGGAAAAATACTTCTCTAGGAAGATCTCCTTAAAATTGGCCCACGTCATATTCCCGGCGACTTCAACTCCGATAGTTGCTTTATCAGCTTCCTACCACTCTGCTACTGAGTTGGTAAGCTGGAAAGTGGCCAACCGGTGTTTCTCATTTTCATTACATCCTGCCATATCGAAGATGGTTTCCATCTCACACACCCATTGTTCTGCCTCCACAGTTCACCCAAACCATCAAACTTCTCTGGGAGGAGAGTGCAAAACATTTTAAACGTCCGATCTCCAGCTTGTCCATGGTATACACAATGATTGTTGTTGTTTCCATTATTGTTCACACGGTTCTCCATTTCCCATCATGGTATTAGCCCTTTCAATCCTCCCTATGTGGGCTTCAAGTAATCCCGTCGGGTCTATCTCTAGTGGAATTTGGTTGGCAGGTCTTGCTCCATTACGGTTCCTTGCTCCTATAGTGTCTGGGCCCATTATGACCTGAATACCAGTGCATTAACATAAGCATCTTCTAGTTGTTACAAAAATATTTCAATAGGTGGTTCGCATAAGAAAATACTTAAGAGAATGCCTCCCAAATTCAATAAGGAAAATAACTACGGACTGAAAACATTGATAAATAAATCGATCTCCAAAATAGAAGTAAGAATAATATACTAGCCATCGAAAGCATATATAATTTGGCCTTAACTAGAACCATAATCATCCTGTAACTAAGACTAACTTAGAGTCAATACTAGCATGAGGTATCTTATGTTCAAGAAGTGTAGGACAATCGTCGAGCTCATCTAGACCTAAAACTCTGATACCACAAAAACCCTGTCATGCCCTAGGGTGGCAAAGTAGGGAAAAATAAATTTCCTACCTTTGGACCTATGGACATGCGACTGGTTTGAGATGCCCCTGATTGTCCTCAACAAAATATTAATAAGAAACATAATAATATTGGGAATGTATCTAATTTAAACACCGCATAATGATATTAAAAATTACTGTGTCCTACATTAACATTATATTACAGACCCTGAATAAAACCAAAAAGGAACATAATAAGAGAAGAAGTATTGTGACTTCCATTGTCATAGAAATCAGACATCTAGTTATTACATTATAAAAGAGAAGATAAACAGAAAGCTAAAAGCTCCATCTTCAACTCGCAAACCCATAGCAATCTCCGTAGTAGTACTCTCCCAAATATTCCCCTCCATAGACATCCTCAAGCTGAGTCTCATCTGCTAAACCTGGCATTGCTGGACGTGCATAGTCCAGTGACATCAAATGCCGCCAGCTTGAATACAAGCTGAGTGAGCATAAATTCTAACAAAGCACCATTAACAATAGTTTAGGAAAAAACACTTAGGTCTATTATTCCTTAGTCAGCTTATAAACGTCTCTTAAACATTAACCACCCAGACCATGGAAAAGATACAATCTCACTAGACAACTGACTTAACCCACGACTTTTACACCATGACTCTTCCGTCTATGCAATTTATGACTTAAATCATATTACGACTCACCTTACAACTGTTAACTCACTTTACAGCTGTTAACTCACTTTACAACCATTAACTCTTTATAGCCATTAATCCACTTTATAGCCACTATCTCACTTTACCGCAATTAACTCACTTTACATCCATTATAATTAATCATCACTTCACCCTTTATTGCTAATCGTATAGCACAATTGCATACGTCCAAGAACCTCATTGTCAACACATGACATCAACATCAACACCCATTAAGATTCCCATAACTTGATAGGATTACCGAAGACGCACAATCAAACACTCATACTAACATCAAGAAAAGTGATCCAAGTACAAGAGTTTACTAAGCGTAGCATAGCGAACCCGTCGTAGAATTATTTAAAAGTTTTGATCTTATTATGTATAGATTATTTTCATTATTAGAGTGGTCGCATCGTGGAAGGTGTCGTCGTTCAAGTTCAAGACTAATGCTCAAGTCAACACATATGTAGTTAACAGCTCAGTACATACTATAAGTACGTGTGTGTCCAAGTGAACATGCAGAGTCTAAAGGCGAAGTTGTCATATATAAATAACAACAATCTCTTGTTCAAACATAACAAAACAAGAAACATAACAAACTAACAGGCTTGAGCGCTCAGGGATCTCGAGCACTCGGAGAGCACTCCCACTAAGCGGGAGCGCTCGGGTTCAGCAGTAAAATAGATTCTAAGTAAAAGTCACATGCATGTACGAAAACTAAGTTAGATCTTCTTGCGTGTTAAGGAAAATATTGCAAAAACAGTTTCTAAAGATATCTAAGTGAGAATCTATACTCACACATGCTTAGCCTATGTTTAGATGATCCGTATAACTACTAATTCAATGGAAAAGTACTTGATCATGGCTTTAATGCATATATAAGAGTTGTAATTCCATATAGAACACATGCAAGAAGGTAAAATCATGTTAGGATTGATCCTAAAGGTCACTAAGTGAGAAGTTATACTCACAAGTGCTTAGATGGTGTTTGGATGATGAAAATATGCAAGTATGTGTTGAGAATGTTTGTGATTGTGAAGATGAGCTTCAATGGCACTTCAAGTATGTTCCAAGAGTATGATCTTCCAAAATCCTTCTATATCCTTTGAATTTCAATTCCCAAAATTCATTGTGCAAGTAATATGTGTGTGTAGAAGTGTAGATGAAGCCATGCAAGTGTGTTTGTGTATAAATTATATGATCACTCAAGGATTCTCTCTCAAAGGCTCTCTAGATTTAACATTTGTAAATGAAGTAAATGCATAGAAATGTTGTGTATTTATAGATTTTTGAGTCCCAAGGGCGTAATAGTCCTTTCATCCTTTTAAGAGCTCAATCGCTCGCTTGGCTCGAGCGCTCGGGGCTTGAGCGCTCCGAATCCTCGAGTGATTGGGGTTACTTTTTCAGCAAAGCTTCCCCATGGTCTTTAATACATAACATAACATACAAATATCATATTGAACAGTTAGGAATAAGAAAAACTGATCTTATTATATATAATAGAAAGTATTAAAAAGAGAAATACAGAAATAGAAATACAGAAATTCGGGAAAAATAGGCATGAAAATATAGGTGCTACACATATCCTTACTTGATATACTCCTCTTCTCAGAATTCAGCCTCTGCAAGGTCTGGACGTTTGATTGTCTAGGATATAAAAGTCGTCAGCTTTACTGCTAGCTGAGTAAGTAAACCTACTACAATGAACAGGCTCGGAAACACTTGTTAATCCGTTAAGAAAGTAAAATGTTTCATTTTTTCTTCTTTAATGAAAACATATCTGTAAGTCTCGATTATTCTAGTCTTAAGGTAGTGCGTACATTTAGGAAATGTTAAGTGATATTACTCGGGCCTTTGAAACAAAATTGACATTGATTGCCTGATCACTTTGGACTATTGGTCCAATCTTTACAAACTCAACACTTTACTTTGAATCCCAGGTTCAATCTTTACAACTCGACTCATTGGATCGCCGGTCCAATCTTTGAACCACAAGCCCAATCTTTCACAAACACAACTCTTTGCATGCATCCATCATAAGTGCTGTTGGCCTAGAATATCGTTGCTTTCCAATCGTGGGTTACCATCTTGTCATCGAGCCCAAACAACTAATTGACATCTATTCTCTTATCATCGTGCCCAAATAGCTAATTGACATCTACCTTACGGTCTCATTACTTGGTAATCGCATCTTATTCCATTCGACCTTGGTTAATTCATCATCTTGACCCAATTGGCCACTTGCTAGACGTCAGCCCATCAGCTATTAACCATCTCAACAACTAAACCCAGAATCTTTACTCTTTCTCGAACTGACCAAACAAACGAACAAAACACAAGGAACAGACCGGCAGATACGAACATCTTGTTATTAACTATATTGCATCTTCTGCATCCTCAACAACTAACGCGTGTGGTAGAAGTCATTAAAGAACATTATTCTCAAAGTCGTGTGCTTAATTATATCACATTACTATTCATGTTGTTCTCGTATATCGTACGTAAAGCCTTTACAGGTTGGTCACATTACTAAGGTAGAAAACATATTCTTAAATAAGACAGTGAGTTCGATGCTCGGGTTAGCTCAAGTGCTTGCCTTTGTAAACACTAGTATTCCTTCCTTCTTGATAAACATAATCCATTCCTAAGGTACAACTCAAATAACATGGAGCACAACATCATTATGGTACATGCAAGCACATGTATATAATATAACCTCAAGGTACAAATTTTGTTGCTCATAGTACTATCACACATACCATGGATCCTTATAAAATTAACATACAACAAACTAATCTTTTACGTACTGCTGAACTCGAGCACTCGTACCTGGCCCGTTCAATAGGCTCGAGTGCTCGCGCTTGGTCCGAGCGCTCGGGTTAAACAGTTCAGAACAGTGACAGTTTCAGCAACTCACATATCATCTTGGATCTTTATGTATGTCACATGCATGAATCTATATTATGAATTAAACTTATAAAAACATGATTTTGAGTGAGCAAGTGTAGTCACCAAGATCTAGATGATCTAGATGATCAAATATGATGAAAATGTGTGCTTATGTACTTGAACTTCAAGAAAACCTCAACATCAAGCTTCCATGCAACTTCAAATAAGCTCTATAAGTTTTAATCCTCCTCTAAACTTCTTAAACTTCACTTCCAGAACTTCATAGAAGATGTGATACATGTGTTTGTGGGTGTTGATCATAAAATGGAAGCTATGTAAGCATATATGAGTGTGTGTTTGTATATAAAATGCATATAACTCCCAAACTCTCTCTCTCTCTCTCTCAAAGGAACTCTCTGGAATCTAGAGTTTCTACGCCCAAAAATTCTAAGAAATACTGGTATTTATAGACTTTTTGAGATGTAGGGACAAAATAGTCACTTCACCCCTTTTTAAGCTCGAGCGTTCGCGCCTCGAGCACTCCAAAGGTCTGAGTGCTCGGGCCTCTTGGTTCAACAATCCTTCCTTTGTTTTAAGAGTTCAAAGGCCCAAGTATTAAACTCCATAAGAACTAATCATCACGGTTAATCCATACATATATGAATATAGAAATACTAAAATATATCCATACACTGATAAATATGGGTAAAAGGGCCGGTGTTACATCTCTCCACCACCTAACAAAAGATTTCGTCCACAAAATCTGAGCTAAGAATCAATAAACAACTCCGGGTACTTTTCTCATGTAATGTCTCCATTTTCTAAGAAGCTTTATGTTCGTTATGATGTTTCCATTGAACTTTCACCAGCGGGATCTCCTTGTTCCTCAACTTATTGATCTCTCTCCCCAAGATGTGCACTGGTATTTTAATATACATCACACTGTTGTCTACCTCGATATCTTTGAAGTCAATCTTGTACACTATTTCGTGCACGCACTTTCTCCGTATGCTGACGTAGAACACATTGTGTACTCTAGACATCTTTGGCGGCAGTTCTAATCTGTAGAAAACCTTTCCCATGTGTTCAAGAATCTTGAATGGTCTAATGTAGCAAGGCAAAAGCTTTCCTCTCTTCTCTCTGAATGTCAACACTCCTTTAGCTGCAAAAAGCTTTAGCAGAACATGATCTCCAATGTAGAATTCTAGGTCCTTTCGATGCTTGTCCGCATAACTCTTCTGTCGGCTCTGGGCTACCTTCATCCATTCCTTGATGATGTTGATCTTCTCATTAGTCTCTCAAACTATATTTGGTCCCAAAAGCTTGCCTTTTCTGGCTTCTATCCAACAATGAGGCAAATGACACGGTCTTCCATAAAGCGCTTTGAATGGTGCCATTCTGATGCTTGTGTAGTAACTATTGTAAGCGAAATCAATGAGTGGTAGATGTGACTCCCAGGTACTATCAAAGTTAATCATGCATGCTCGCAGCATATCCTCTAATACCGAATTCGTTCGCTCTGTCTGTCCATCTGTCTGGGGATGAAATACAGAACTCAACTTTAGTGAGGTTCCCATAGCTGCTTAAAGACTATCCCAAAATCTGGGAGTGAAGCGCGAATCACGATAAAAAATAATCAAAATGGGAACGCCGCGTAGTCGAACAATCTGCTATAAGTAGAGTCAACTCATCTTCTCTACTGGATACATGATGTTGTACGCGATGAAGTGCGTCGACTTAGTGAGTCAGTCTATGACTACCTAAATAGCATCATGGTTCTATTACAACCTTGACAAACCCACAACGAAGTCCATGGAAATGTGCTCCCACTTCCATCCTGGTACCGACAGTAGTTGCAAAAGTCCTGAGGGCTTCTGATAGTCTGTCTTAACTTGCTAACAAGTAAAACACTTTGAGATATGCTCTGTAACGTCTCTTTTCATGCGTTTCCATGAAAAATTTATCTTCAAATCCTTATACATTTTGTACTCCCTGGATCAATGTCAATCTTGACCCATATGTTTCATTCATCACTTCCTCTCTTAACCCATCGTCCTTTGGCACACAAAGTCTGTCTCGACACCGGAGACTTTCGCCTCATC
Source organism: Hydrangea macrophylla (assembly GCA_033977485.1). Taxonomy (NCBI): domain Eukaryota; kingdom Viridiplantae; phylum Streptophyta; class Magnoliopsida; order Cornales; family Hydrangeaceae; genus Hydrangea; species Hydrangea macrophylla. The sequence continues at coordinate 65,787,707 of CM066997.1, forward strand.
CAATTCTCCATTCCTCCGGATCATTACCTGTCGCTTTCTTAAACCATTGTTGCAATCCTTCATTCTTCTTTTGAGCTTCAATAATTTTACTAATAAAGGTTGGTTCAACGACAAGGCACCCAAATTGTCTTCCTTTCTCTGAATCAGTAGCTTAAAAATTAAATTCAGCTAAAGTGTCCAATGCTTGCCACTCTTTGATCATCAAGGAAACAATCCTGCTATGAGGTTTCTTGCTCAATGTGTCAGCGACTACATTTGCTTTACTAGGGTGATATTGCAAAGTGAAGTTGTAATCTTTTAGTAACTCCATCTACCGTCATTGTCTCATATTCAGCTCCTTTTGAGAGAATAGGTACCTGAGGCTCTTATGATCAGAGAATAAATCAAGCTTCTCTCTAAATAGGTAATGTTTCATAGTCTTGATAGTGAAAATGATAGGTGCTAGCTCCAAATTGTGTGTTGGGTTGTGTGGTTTTAGTTACTATGATCCATAGGCGATCTCTTTTCCTTCTTGCATAAGTACGCATCCGAGTCCTTGATAAAAGGCGTCATTGTAAATGGTAATTCTTTCTCCACTCTTTGGTATGGTGAGCACTGGTGTGGAGGTTAACCTTTCCTTTAACTCTTGGAAAACACATTCATGCTTACCTAACCATTCGCACTCTGAATCCTTCTTCATTAAGCTGGTCACTGGCGTGGCTATCTTCGAAAATCCTTCTACAAATCTTTGATAGTAACCTGTTAATCCAAGGAAGCTCATTACTTCTGAGGTATTAGATGGCCTACTCCAACTTAAGACTGCATCAATCTTGGATGAGTGCACCATAATTCCTTTCGAAGAGATCCTTTCAAAGAGAGTATACGACCTAAGAATTTGACTTCTTCCTTCCAGAATTCACACTTGCTGAGCTTAGCGTACAATTAATGATCCTTGAGGGTCTGTAATGCAATTCGAACATGCTCCTCGTGTTCTTCTTTCTTCTTCGAGTAAATCAATATGTCATTGATAAACACGATCATAAACTGATCTAAGTATGGTCGGAATACCTGATTCATCAGATCTATAAATACCACAGGGACATTAGTGAGTCCAGACGACATCACCAAGAACTTATAGTGACCATCTCTAGTCTTAAAAGCCATCTTCGGTATATCCTCTGGTCAAATGAGCAGCTGATGGTATCCCGATTGAAGGTCTATCTTCAAAAAGGTCATTGCTTCCTGCAACTGATGAAACAGATCATCTATCTGCAGAAGGGGATACTTGTTCTTGATTGTGACCTTGTTTAACTCTCCATAGTCAATACAAAGTTGAAGCGATCCATCCTTCTTCTTCATAAACAACACCAGTGCTCCCCAAGGTGATGTAATTAGCCGAATGAATCCTAAATCTACCAACCCTTAAACTTGCTTATTTAAATCCTATATCTCCATTGAGGCAATCTGATATAGGGTTTTGGAAATCGGCAATGTCCCTGGTGCCATTTCTATATAGAAATTGCTCTCCCTCTTCGATGGTAATCCAACAATATCTTGAAATGCTTCTAGAAAGTCTTGAACCACAGGTATCTGGGTCACAAAATTCTTAGTGCTAGAACTCTTCATAGCGGCCAGACGTCTAGTTAGAAATGCATCACCCAAGGGGCCGCACTGAAAATAAATAGGTACACTCCTAGGTACGGAGAACAGAATCATCTTACTAGCATAATCTAACTTGGCACAATACTTCGTAAGCTAGTCTATACCAAGAATCACATCAAATTCCTTCATCATCAACATGATCAAATTAGTTGGAAAAACTCGGTCTTCTATGGTTAAAGTGAAGTCCTTGCACACGTTACTCAACTTAACCGACACTCCTAGGGACCAAATCACATTAAGAGCATCCTTAAGCGTCTAGGGTTCTAATCCCAACTCTAGTACAAGTCTAAAGGTAATAAATGAATTCGTAGCTCTTATATCAAATAAAACTATAATCCAATGATCAAGAAATAGGAGAGTGCCTTCCATATTCTACGGTGCTTCCTCTTCATAGTCGGCTTCTTCAGGAATGATTGCATTGAGCCTGGTTTGAATGGTTGCTCGATAGTATCCACCTGGGGGTGCTCGACAATCTTTAGCAACATGACCTAGTTTGCCTCAATTGTAGCAGACGATGTCAGTGCAAAGATTTTTCTTAGGGCACCGACAGTCTTTGGCAAAATGCTCTGGTGTCCCACAGTTGCAGTAATTCCCTGACTTTCCTCTAGTAGCAGTAGGTTATCCTTGTGGTGCAGCTGGTTGGTTATGAGAAAAGGTTGTCAGAGGCTTCTTCTCTCCATTCCAGGTCCTCGTTGTCCCTTGAAAGCGGCCCAGGGGTCTTGGCACGAACTTTCCTTTCATAGGGGATCAGGTAATCGATTGCTTGGGTTCTTCACATCTATCTTTTTCCTACCCAAAAGCCAATCTCACCAATATCTTAAATGTTGTACCCAAATGTCCCAACATCATGTGGCATAGATGGGAATTCAACCCTCTATGGTACCTCTTGATCTTCTTCTATAGAGTATCTATCTAATGCTGGGTGAAATGGGACAACCTCTTGAATTGCGTAGTGTACTTACACACCGTCATATTGCCCTGAGTTAAGTCCATAAACTCCCTTTTTCTTTGGTCTTTCTCTTCTTCAGGGAAGTACTTCTCCAAAAACTTATCCTTGAACGCAGTCCATGTCATCCTCTCCGATGCTTCAGCTCCCATCATTTCCTTATTAAACTCCCACTAATTGTCACCACCACCGATGTGCTGGAATGTAGCTAGACAATATTTCTCTTCTTCATCACACCTCATCTGCTTGAAAATGTAGTCCATATTTCTCAGCCACTTCTTAGCTTGCCAAGCTTCACAGATTCCGTGTCCAAAGTCACTATATATGAGTGAAACACCAAGCTACAAGTTCAATATATCAATGATTATAAACTCTTGATTGTCAGTTACTTACTTGTCATTTATATGTTCATCTCTCTTTACCTTATTTCTTTTTTTTCATTTGATTACTTACTAGTTCATCATCATCTAGATGATGATATGCTATTTGAGGTGAGTGAATCCTTATGGATAGTAGCTCATGAATTCAAAAACATGTTTGATAGATGATGATTCTAACTTCAATACATTCCTATGTATTCTTGAAGTTATTTCCAAAATAAAAACAATGCTCTCCAACAATCTTGGAAGCTCTTGAAGTGAGTTTGAATTTGATCTTAGAAGTGGTTATAATCTCCTTTTAGTGTTTGAAATGTATTTTCAAAATCTCTATTTCAAAACCCCTCTAAAAGCTCAACATTTAGATTCCAAGAAAATGATCTTTGTTTTCTTAAAAATCTTCAAACTAGTGGGTTATCCAACTTTAAAATAACATTCTGGGTTCAATCCTCAAAGGATGACTATGAGACCACTTGGAAAGTCTTCTCAACTCATTATAGAATATCCATGATTTTTGGTTTGACTTAAAAACACTTGGAAGTGTCTTATTTTGACTCAAACATTCCTTCTAGACATTATGTTTTCTCTGTCATAGTAGCTTGGTTGACTTTCAACTTATTTTTCAGAACTCTTTTACAAAAAAGGTGGTCCCAACTCATTTTTCCCTTGAACTTTAGTATCTTAGGAAACTTTCTACATAATATAGGCCCCCAAATATTTTGTTTTTATTTTGTAAGATATTTCTACATTTCACTCGACAGTACGGACTCTGTTTCTGAACAACCTCTCTTGTTTATACCATTTCTCTCAATCTGTAATAGTAATTGTAGTTTGGATTTTTGATATGGATACTAGACACATTAAGGTAGATCTCCATAAAAACATGATTTAATAACATTCCTAACTCCAATTTTCCATTTTTTACAAAATCAGCTCACTATTCTGCCCACTATTCACAGCAAGTATGTTTTAACTTTAACTCTTTGATTAGATGTTTACCTGCATTCCAAATTAGCTCATCTCTTAGGAAGTAGTTCATACTACATATGTAAATATCCTACAATAACATTCTTTATTCATTCATGCATATTTTAGATTTCTAAATCACTTTAGCAAATCCATGAACACAAAACACACTACAACCTTGACACATTCAAGTATCATACATTGCATCCATGCAAGATTTGGGGTTCTTGTGACTCCTAATCTAAGAGGATTATAAGGAATGAACTTGATCATACGTTCATGCTTCCCCTTGATCTAATTTTCCTTTCTCATCTGTCCCGGGGATTGAGAGATCTTCTTTGATCAAAGATTAACTTGTATCATTCTAGCTTGCTAAGCATATTTTGATTTCTTTGATTATTTGTTTCAAGAACAATCCATGTCCCCCTTTTAGATTAGGAAAACTTAATTACTTGATTTGTGATTAGACAATTTTTCCTAGGTTTGTTTGTGTGATCTTTCACGTTTTCATTGTGTGATATTTGGCTTAGATCTTATGAATGATATCTTATCCTTTGATCTTCCATTTAAAGATTATTATGTAATGTAATATACTATCATAGTATTAATTGTCGAACCAAACATAGTATAAGATTATTATTTGGATGCTAATTGAGGCCCGTCGAAAGACGGAGCGAGTTGAGGGTGTTTTATTCATGACAAAGGCTCCTTCTTCTCTCGTACCAAAACCTCGAGCAATGCGCTTTGGTTATGAAGAGCCGGTGCCCTTTATCCATTTGGATGAGTCAAAATTAGGTTTCTTGGTTCCTTCAAGACCAAATGGCGACTCTGTATTTGTTTTTAACAAACCCTTCTCTCCTTTTTCTAAATCTATTTCAAAATAAAAGGGAAAACCAATTCCGCGTGTCCATAATCTGGCGACTCCACTAGAGAGTTTTATTTTCAAACAAAAATAATACAGAGGTTTGACTCATAATAAGCATCCTTAAAATCATCTTGTTACTATGTCTGGTTCATCACATTGCACTTCTGCATTTCCCCCTCCGACTGTGTCTGAAACACGGCGCTGACATTATTTAGGTCTTACTGTGCCAGGGCACAAGTTAGCGTTGATACTATACCTTCCAAGGTATATCAAAAAGAGTAAAAACTTCCATACTGTCTCTTTGACAATATATTGGAACTCTCATCAACGGACCCTCTTTGACTAAACCCAGCCTTTGCATATAGATTCCTGTAGAACTTTTCGTAGGACTGTTAATTGATATTTATAGATAGGACAATGTGATATAATTGATGTATACCCTGGTGGGATTATCTGCGCGGTGTAGACGCTTATGTGGCATAGAACATAATATCTTTCTTATGATTTCCAAGGCAATCACTCACATGTGATTACATTGAGTTGACCTGCCTAGGCACCAAGACAAGGATGTCTGCTCCATATTCCCAAAGATATACACCGCAAACCTTGTTTGTTGGCCCTAAGACATTGGAGAATGAAAACTTGCATGACAGTATGATCACCATCATATTAACCAGTTTCTCCCAGAGACTCTGTCCAAATCTCACAGATTTCCCAAAATGCACCAGTTTCTCCCAAAAACTCTATCCAGATATCCTAAAAATGCCCAGATATACCAGTTTCTCCCAAAAACTATGTCCAAACCTCCCAAATTTCCCAAAATGTACCAATTTCTCCCAGAAACTCTGTCCAGATATCTCAGAATACCCAGATATACTAGTTCATCCCAGAAACTCTGTTCAAATCTCCCAGATTTCCCAGAAATCCCAAGTTTCTCCTAGAAACTCTGTCCAGATTACCAGAAATACCCACATATACTAATTTCTCCCAGAAACTCTGTCCAAATCTCCCAGACTTTCCAAAATGGTAGCCAGTTTCTCCCAGAAACTCTGTCCAAATCTCCCAGTTTTCAAAAATGCTCCAACTTCTCCCAGAAACTCTGTCCGAATCACCCAAAATACCAATTTCTCCCAGAAACTCTTTCTAAATCTCCCGCTAGAAATTCCATATTTCTTCTGGAAAACTCCAATTCTTCTTCATCCCATGGTGATCATGCTGGAAAGTAAGGTTAGCACACTCTATATGGCTAGGACCTTACTTGTTTAACTGCTATCTGTTAGAAATAGGAGCATCATATAGACTAGGGCTCACATCTTAATGCTTGTCTCACATGCATGCATCATTCCTATCAATCTACATGCATTGTCTCAGTCAATCTGTACACGAGTCAGTCCACGTTTGATAACATCACTGTCATTATCGTCACTATCAGAATTTGATACAGTCCACTCAAATCTGTAGGTCAGTATAGATTCCTAAAGTCAACAGTTGGGATCCTCATCATGGGTCAGAAATTCAGATAATCGTTTGGTCAAGATCAGCCCGCCGACTCATTTCAGCATAAATCAGGAAGAGTTAGAAAACAAGGTCACCGAGTTGGGAGCAACCATAAATCAGTAGTCTGACAGGCTAGCCCAAGTCCTGAAATTCATGGAAAAACTAAAACAGCAGCAACCACAGTACCCACCTAGGTTCCCACCATCACCACCAGGGTTCATGCCACCACCTCTGCCAGAGTTTATACCACTTCCCATCCCTTTACATAAGAGTGGAAGAGAAGAAGAATGGTTCCAAGGGGTCCCACCGCCTGCATATGAGCAGAAATTCCAAGAAAAAATGGACAAGGTTGACAAGCTAGAAAGCGTATTGAGAAAAAGCAAAGGGGTTGATGATTATATGCTGGATCTAGAAGGCCTTTTCGAGCCTGTTAAGCTGAAACTATCAGAGAACTTCAAGATGCCTACCATTGACCGTTTTGATGGAACTAGGAATCCGAAAAGCCATGCGAAGCTATGTATGAGCATCTTCCAATCCATGGGCTCTACCCACAAACACATCGCAATAATGTTTCTGCAAACTCTTGAAAAGTCAGCACTATCATGGTTCCTCATCTTGGATGCCTCCAAAACTTAGGCATGGGAAGATATTGTTTAGGTGTTTGTTGATCACTATTCCTACAACTAAGAGCTTGATGTAACCATTAGGGATTTAGAAACTACCCGATAAAACAACAATGAATCCTTCGCTGCATTTCTGAGCAGGTGGAGGGAAAAAGTGGCCTAAATTAGGCTTAAAAAGTTCCAATTTCCATGGCTTGGTGATTTGGGTTCAATAAAGAAATGATAATTCAACAATGGTGCAGTAATTCCAATGACGATCTGTGATCAAAGATTTTTAGTTAAATCATGATCCATTGAAATTGTATCAAACCAATTGAAATTTGTCCTTAATTCATAGACCCTTTTAAGTTTTGTTTTAATGAGATTCTATTGTTAACATGGCTTGATCATGGGTATTGTAACTCAATTGTTCTCTGTCCAGAATTTCAGAACAGTAATATTTTTTTAAAATGAATGGATCAGAGCCTTAATCAAACATTTTTAACTCCAAATATTTTTTTCTATGAAATTTTATGAGTTAGTAAGATCCTCTAAAAAGATTGAAGTGATTCAAATTCATTTACTATTTTTAAAAATTCATACAAGATCTCTAGATAGAGAGTTGATGAATTCTGAGTAATGTCTAGTCATGATCCAATTCCTAGAGATAGTACCATTTGATCATCGATTCTCTTTTTGGGTTAGAAACTAGACATGCAGAGGCATTACATACTCAAAAATCATTGAAACCAAGCCATGGGAAATATATTTTTTTTCTATTTTTTACTCTCAAATTTCTTCTCTGTAAGTTCTGAAAACCTGAGGCAGATTTGGTAAATCTTGCTAACTTTGATCCAAATAGTTTTCTAATGCCTTAAGGCTTGAAATATGTTTTGATTATGATTAATTGAACTCAAATCCAGAGACTAAATGATGCAAATCAATGAATGATTCATAGCTTGTTCTTGTTCATGTTCATGCATTCATTATCATCCAATGTGTATTGATTCTTGTAATTTAGGACATTTATTTGCATTATGATAAGCTATAGTTGGTTGAGTTTAGTCATGGATTCCTTTTAATCATGTTGAGATTGTATCATCTCTATATGGACATTACATTGGCTCCTAGTTGCAACTTGTATATCTGTAGAGGTGTTGTGATTTCAACAAATTGCAAGGAATTCGTTATTTGGTCAACTTTCTCCATGTTTGTTGGATTTAAGCTAGGAGTTTGGTATAATATTAAGATTTAATTTCATTTTGTGTTCAAAGCATGCGAACTAACCCTTTGTTTTGTAGCGCTATTAAGGTTTGGCTTCTTGAACCACCCTTTATTTTCTTTTTTTAATTGATTTTATTGATTTTCGACTTTATGCACAACACCTTAGATTAGGGTTTGCCTTATGTGTATATATGTGTTAGAGACCCTTTTCTAGTTTCTCTCTATTTGTATTCATTGCACATTTAACATTCGCAGCTGGATCGCAGGTAAGTTCCTTTGTTCCTTACTGCATATCATGTTGCTTGCTATTTGAATTATGTGGTTTTGTATGCCATTTTATCATTAGCAAACTTATACCTTTTCTCACTTGCTTTTATAATGTATATTTTATATCTGTGTGTTAGTTGAGGGCATGATTTTATTATTAATTTGATTAAAAAGGATGTTGAGTAGAGGCTTATCACAAGATAGGATGAGAGGGGGTGTTTTAGTCCATCAGGCTCCTTCCCTTCTCATTCAATAATCCCCGGACCTACAAATTTATGGTTTTCAAAAGATCAGTTTGCTTTAAAATGGTTTCTTAACTTTCTTCTAAAAATTAACTGGCGACTCGTATTTGAATTTGAAAAAGTAAAAACGTGGTTCACCTGTAATATCCATAAGACCACGGTGCTGGTGGTGCCTATGTTATCAGGTAGGATAGCCTGCAGCTCGTCAGCGTGGAAGTTCTCATTGTCGAATAACACCTGACCCATCTCCAAATAAATAAGCTCTACGGTATGGGTATGATGCTTATCCCTCATACGAATCCTATCCGGGTGTAGTATTCATCAACATGCATCAGATGCCATATGTACTCCTCCAACCACTCCCGGGCTCTCATCCGGATACGCTGTCAATAAAACACAGGACCCGCAACCTCAACTCTATCAGCGTAATCGTATAGCCTCCTATCTCGTACGCTATAAAAATTGGCTCCATGATTTGAAAAGAAAACTACCTTAAGTTAGTACTAGTCACAAGGTATCTTAAGGATCATATATGTAGGACAATCATCGAGCACGACTAACCCAGTGTTCTGATACCAAAAATCCCTATCATACCCCAGAGTAGCCAATATAGGAAAATTTTTAAACATTTTCTCTTTTGGGTCCGTCAGTACGTGGCGAGTTGAATAGCTCATGATTGTCCACAATAATAAAGAACCGATACAATAAATAACAAGAAACAATAATAAATCATGTGGTGGTTCTAGGCATGCATAATATTAAACATCAATATCAAGGTTTTAAATCCCAATATTACAAACCTCATAAAGCAAAGAAAGGAAAACATTATTCTAGGCATAAGCCCTACATCATACTATATATACAACTTGGCACATAGTGCCTCAGTACAAAACAAAAGATGCATAAACGAAGAGTCTTTAGCTTCAGTCCTCTTGCCCACAAATCCATAACCTTCCTCAGCATACTCTTCTTCAGGATACTCTGCCTCTGCAAGATCCGGACATTTGATTGTCCAGGGCATGAAATTCGTCAGCTTGCGTACAAGTTAAGTGAGTAAACCTACTACGCTTGAACATGCTTAGAAAACACTTGTCCAAATCCATTAAGAGAGTACATCATTCCTTTTATACTTTAGAAAACATTGACGTCAGAATCTCATTTCTCTTTAATCTCAATGTATTACGTTAGTCTATAAACTCCAACGACAATGCTCAAACTTGGAAACACAGCTGACACTAACCGACTGACCTCTTTGGACTATTGGTCCAATCGATACTAACTTGACAATCTGCGTTGAACCATGGATGCAATCTTTCACAAACTCAACTTACTTTGGATCTCTGATCTAATCTTTAGACTACAATCCCAATCATTTACAACTTGACTCCTTGTATGCATCTGGCACAAGTGTCGTTGGCCTGAATATCGTTGCCTTACAGTCGTTAGGTTACCCCCTTGTCATCGTCACTTTACGACCTTCTCTTGACATCATCGCCTTACGGCCTATGATAACCCCATCTGATTCGCTCAGCTATGGTTAGTTTGTCATCGTTGCCTTACGACCTCCTCTTGACATCGTCACCTTACAGCCTACTAACCATCTCATAACTGATTGCAATAGTACCAACGAGGTACTTCCATATGTGTCACCGTGACATCCCCGACGACTTGTAACGACCAGGTATGACTATTCCTGCCACTGTTGCCCTTATGACTATGGTAATATCTCAAAGATATCATAGGACTCATGACTCTTTCTTGAACTGTTTATATAAATGAGACACTAGACTGACGAATTTGACTGTTTTATCTTCAGTGTTATAGCAGTTACGAAATGTTAACTATCGCATGTTATTATCGGGATCATGTATTTAAGTACATCACTATCAAGGTTTACTTATCTTCCACGTATACGTCTTACTAATTCAATCCATCCTTTACTTACTATAGAAAAAATTATCTTCTTGAAATAAGAGGGGTTGAGCGCTCGGGAGAGCTTGAGTGCTCGCCTTTGTAAATCCGGGGATCCCTTAGTCTTTTCATTATAAAAGTTATTCATTAAAATGTACTACTCTAACAGTATGATGTACAACATTCCAGTAGCACATGCAAGCATATATATACGAAGTACAACTTAAAGTACAAGTATCCCCGCACGTAACACAACCATTATGACTTAGATCATTTAATAGTCAACATGCAACTAAGCCAATTATCCAAGTACTGTTGAACTCGAATGCTTGCGCCACTTGAGCACTCAGGCCTAGTTTGTTCCTTGGGCTCGAGCGCTCGTGCTTGGTTCGAGTGCTCGAGCTTGACAGTTTCCTAGCAGTTTGTTAGTTTTATAACAAAATTTCATTTCTATACTTAATGTATGTCACATGCAAATCCATGACTCATGAATCAACTTAAGAAAACATGGTCTAAGAGTGAGTATGAGTACTAACAAGATCTAGATGATCTAGATGACGAAATTGGAGATAATGTATATGTGTATATGTGTGTGTATGTGTGTGTGTGTGTGTGAGAGAGAGAGAGAGAGAGAGAGAGAGATCTTGAGCTCCAATATCTCTAGCAAGCTTCAAGACTTCGAAACTCCTCGTCTTATCTTTTATCTTCAAGAACTTAACTCCAAAACCTCATGGTAGCTGGTATATGTATGTGTGTGTGTGTATGTGTGTGTGTGTGTGTGTGTATGCATATAAGGTGTGTTGGATCATGAATTTGGAGACATGCAAGCATGGATATGTATATGAATGTGTATAAGCTCTAAAGGTTCTCTCTCAAGGTAGCTCTCTATATTTCAGAGTTTAAAACATAATAAATGATGAAGGAGCTCAAGTATTTATAGAACTTTTAAGGCCCAGGGGCAAAATGGTCATTTCATATATTTTTAGCTCGAGTGCTCGCACTAGCTTGAGCTCTCTCGTCTCGAGCGCTACGACGGCTCGAGTGCTTGGGGCTCCTTTTTCACAATTCCTTCTAATGTTTCATGGATCCAAAGGTTCAAGAAATAAGCATTCATATAAACTATCATCAACGCTCATCCATATACGATCATTAATTATACATACGATCACAGAAAATATAGGAATACATCCATGTAGAGATAAATACAGATAAAAGGGTCAGTGTTACAACAGACATCTTAGAACTCATTCACATTGACATATATGGTCCATTCGAATTCCCTATAGCTTCTTGGAATAGACAACAATATTTCATTTTGTTCATAGATGACTACTCAAGATATGGGTACCTATACATAATACATGAAAAGTCACAATCATTGGATGTTTTTAGGTCAGTTAAAGCCGAAGTTGAACTTCAACTTGGCAAGAAAATTAAGGCTATCAAATATGACCTTGGTAGTGAGTACTATGGTAGATATGATGGATCAGAAGAACAACGTCCAAGACCCTTTGCTAAATTCCTAGAGAAATCTGGTATCATCCTATAATACACAATGCCAGGCAAACCTAGCATGAATGATGTTGTTGAGAGATCAAATAGAATGCTTAAGCACATGGTAAGAAGTATGATAAGTCATTCTTTCTGTCACGCCCCGGAGTAGCAAAAAATAGAGAAAAAAAATTCCTTTTTGGACCCATAGGCCATGATAGTTGAAAGTCACCACATTGTCCATAGCCAAAGTCTAATCATCAGAGTAACGAATCAAACCACACATTGGAAAGTTCTAAGGTCATTATGTATAATCAGAGTTTAATACAAAATAATTACAAACCTAAAGTATATGCGAAAACGTAATTAAAGCATTACGGCAACATACGCCGATTATAAATGTAACTATTATAGAGTCTATAAAAACATAATTATAAACTATCAACAGCAAGCTCCAAGTCTTCAACTTGTGTATTAGTCAGCACCAGCATAGCCTCTGTCATTGTAGGCTCCATCCTCGTAACCCCTATCTATGTATGCATCTCCTGCATACTCATAACCCTGGCTAGTTAGATGTCAAATATCCAGCAGCATAAAATGCCATTAGCTACGGAAGCCGAGTGAATGCAAATACAAACAGAGCATCTATAGATTTGCAGCATATATAACAACATCATAATGAATGATCATCTTTTCATTCGTATTCATAAATGCACCAACTCAAAATATCTCGACGAACATCATCCCAATCTCACAAACATCGTCCCAAACATAACATAGACTCTTGGGTCCACATTTATCAGACACGTAGTCCCATACCTACGGTCTATCACACCTAACACAAAGTCCCAAACCCTGGCCAAAATGACCCGATATACTCCAGCCAACATGCCCAAGCCATAATCCATTTCATAACGTATACGTCTTAGTCTCGGTCATGGATTAAAGTGACATATCCCTTAGCCTCCGTAGGATCTCCCATCCCGGTCATGGATTAAGGTGATATCTATTTAATCTCTATCAGACTAAGTTCATGACGTATCCCTCTTAATCTCGGTCATGGACTAAAGTGACATATTCATGTAGTCTCTATTAGGACTTCCTGTCCCAGTCATAGACTATGGTAATATTCCTTTAGCCTTTGTCAGATTAAGATGATAACATCAGAATAACCCTAAGTCTCGATCTTGGACTACGTGACCATGCCCTTAGTCTCTATGGAATCTCTCTTGTCTTGGTCATGATTAGGGTGCTAGCCTATTACCATTCTCACAACTATGTATCCCTTAGTCTCTCCCGTGGACTAAGGCGACACCACCTGTACCTCCATTAGTCTCTCTCATGACTAAGGCGATCCCACTAGTATATCCCTTAGTCTCTCCTGTGGACTAAGGCGATACCATTAATACATCCCTTAGTCTCTCCCATGGACTAAGGCAATCTATGCATACTGCAACCCACATCGTACAATCTTCGCGATCGTATTTCCCACGCACCAAACATAAATAGTATCGACCTCAGTGGTCTACAAACCCACTATTTGCACGTCAGCTTCTCAATTCGCTTAACAATATTATATCATCATTACACAATTGGTTCCACTGTTCAATGCATTAAGTCCATTTTTCAATATTTGTATTATTCCAATACCACATCCCAATAATCATCGCATGATAATATACAGCCTATCAGTTCATCGGTTATAAACAAACTAAACATTTAACATTCTGTCATGTTTGATCGATTGAAGTCATTTCAATCGATTAACAAAAGTAAAGTTCGATCGATTGAACTAAGTTTGATCAATTGAACAATGTTCGATCGATTGAGATTGGTCTGTGTTCTATCGCTCAAAAGTAATTTGATCGATTGAATGTTGTTTCCTTCCCAACTAAATTGGACCATTCCTGTATATTCGTGGTCCATTCTTGATTGCCAAAACATATATATACAAACATATCTATGCTACTAAGTGAGTATATACACTTACCATAAAGTTCAATGACGCCAGTAACGTGTGGGTTGGCCGCGGGTTCCTCGAGAGCTTTCTCTCTTCTTTCTCCTTCTCTTTCTCTGTCTCTGGTCTTTCTCCCTCTTATGCACCTCTCCTTCTTCTTCTCCTCCCCTCTTCTCTTTATCTGAGAGTGTTGTGTGTTTGTGTGTATAATATATATATACGGGTGTGTATATATATGTATATGAGTGTGTATAATATAACTATATCTCTCCTCTCTGTTCTCTCAAGATTTCAGCAACCCAAACACTCTACAAACTAACACATATATATAGGTAAAGGAAAAGGCAGGTGGCAGCTCTGTGTATACTGATAATAATAGTTTCGATCGATCAAAGTGAGTTCGATCGATTGAGAATAGGTTAGTCAGGGTTTGATCGATTGAAACATGTTCAATCGCTTGGGAAAAGAATCCTCGTCATATTTCATGTCGACAGAGGTTCGATCGCTTAAGAAGGTTTCGATCGATTGAAGAAACACAGGTTTGATCGCTCGAAAGACGTTCGGTCGATCGAAGCTGAAATTTCAGGAAATGTAAATACAAGTATACTGAATCTTAGTTATCTCAAAAGGCTATAAAAGTACAACAAAAATACAGGGTATTACACTTTCTTTACCAGAATCACTCTGGGGAGAAGCTCTAAAGACTGTAGGATATGTCCTTAATAGGGTTCCAAGTAAAGTAGTAGCCAAAACCACTAATGAATCATGGAGTGGAAAGAAGCCTAGCATTAGGCACTTACATATTGGGGTTGTCCAATTGAGTCATGGTCTTATTGGCCATATGAAAAGAAATTGGACTAAAAAATAATTAGTTGCTACTTTGTTGGATAAGTTGAATGCTCTCGGGGCTTTAAGTTTTATGATCCCAATACTAGAACATTTTTTGAAATGGGAAATGCGAGATTTCATGAGCAAGTTGAGTTTGTGGGGGAGATAAAGTTAGAGACATTATCTTTGAAGAGGAATTTATTCCTCATCATATTGCTATTGACAATGTTTAGGTTCTTATTTCTGACATTGTTCAAGACACAAATTCGGATATACAGGACAGTGTACAAGAGCTCTTCGTGCAAAATGAAGAAATTATACCTGGAGTGCAAACTCAATAACCTCAAGAGGAGATTCCATTAAGAAGATCCACTATACAAAGGATAAATGTGATTCCGGATGATTACATTTGTATTCCTCCAAGAACATGAGTTTGACATAGGGATAATTGAAGATGATCCAATCAACTTTCACCAAGCCAAACAAAGTTCTAACTTTCAAAAGTGGATTGATATCATGAATGATGAGTTAAAATCCATGAAAGACAATGACGTTTGGGATCTTTTCAAATTGCCTGAAGGAACGAAGCCCACTGGTTGTACATAGATATTTAAAACAAGAGGGATTCAAAGGGCAATGTCAAGAGATATAAGGCTTATCTAAGTGCCAAGGGTTTCACTTAAAGGGAAGGTATAGATTACAATGAGACTTTCTCTCCGGTTTCATCAAAGACTCTTTCAGGACAATAATCACACTCGTGACTCATTTTGATTTAGAGCTACATTAGATGGATGTTAAGACAACGTTTCTCAATGGAAACATTGATGAGACGATTTATATGGTCCATCCAGAAAACTTTGTATCCAGAGATCCAAAGTCTATGGTCTGTAAATTGAAGAAATCCATCCTTGGTCTCAAGTAGGCTTCCTGTCAATGGTATCATAAGATAAGCAATCACCTCGCATGGCTTTAAGGCGAATGTGGTTGATGACTGTGTATATCACAAGTTCAGTGGGAGTAAGTACATCATTCTGATTCTATACGTCGATGGCATTCTATTAGCCTACATCGATATAGGCTTATTACACGAAAATAAGAGCTTTCTCACTAAGAATTTCAGAATGAAAGATCTTGGGGATGCCTCTTTTGTATTAAGAATACAGATACTGCGAGATCACTCTCAAGGTATCATTGGGTTATCGAAAAAGTTTTAAGTAGATTCGACATGAATGGTTATTCGTCAGGAGATACACTCGTAGCTAAAGGAGACAAGTTCAGTCTCGGTCAGTGCCCTAAGAATGACCTTGATACTAAGGAGATGCAAAAGATTCCTTATGCGATAGTAGTAGGAAGTCTAATGTATGCTCAAGTGCATACGTGTCCAGATGTTGCGTTCATAGTGGGAGTATTGGGTAGATATTTGAGTAACCCAGGAATGGATCATTGGAAAGAAGTCAAATGGTTTATGTGGCATTTACAGAGAACAAAGGACTACATGCTCAGGTATCGGAGATCAGATTTTTTAGAGAGCATTGGGTATTTTGATTCCGATTTTGTTGGTTACTAAGACAATAAGCGATCCATGTTTGGCTATGTTTATATGCTGGTTGGAGGAGCTATATCTTGTAAGAGTGCTAAGCAGACACTCATAACTTTTTCAACCATGGCTGCGGAGTTCATAGCCTGTTATGAGGCATCCAATCATGGGATATGGTTGCGAAACTTTGTCACTGGGCTGTGTATTGTAAACAGCATTGAAAGGCCATTAAAGATATACTGTGACAATAAATATGCAGTACTGTATTCCAACAACAACAGAAGCTCTATGAAGTCGAAGCATATTGACATCATATTTTTGGTTATTAAGGAGAGAGTTCAGAGTGGTCAAATTTCGATAGAAGATATATGGACAAACTCCATAATTGCAGATCCGCTGACCAAGGGATTGCCTCCCAAGGTCTTTCACGATCATACTACTCATATGGGTATTAGGTTGTCTAATGATGCTTTGGTTTAGTAGGAGTTAACTTTGGAGGTTCTATTTTTGACACTTATGTGTTTTTTATTTTCTGTAGAACAAAGTTGATGGTCTATGATTTATCTCTGAATCTAATTATTTTCTATATGTAGTTTTTGCATTGTTTCAGATTGATCTCACTAAAGACTAAAGTAGGACAGTTATAAACAGGTATGTTTGAGATCACATTGCATGTAATTTCCATGTTATATGTCATTGAATGTGTTGGTATGGTGACCATTGAAGGTCTAGTTACGATTATATGTGACGAAAGATGCCTTGATACCATTTTAATATTGGAAATGGACTAGATTGAAACTAAAGTGACATCTAAAGAAAAAAAAAATAGCATATAGGTGCGCATCTGAAGAACATGTAATATAATTGTTTCAAGTATCATATGTAGCCCAAGTGAAAGATTGTTGGGAAATTACGTTTCCTAATAACAGTGGACAACATATTAATATCAATGATACTATAAGGGCCATTAAATTAAATGGGCTTATGTAGTCTAATTATAAGAAGCTTACGGACTTCTACTAGATATAGGTTTAATAAGTGGATACCAAATATTGACCCGATTAGGAATAATGGAAACCCTAACAGAACAGTATATGAGGACATTATAGGTTATGGTCCCCAATATGTCAAATAATATATAACTTCTTCCTCTACCCCATCTAGAGAAGGAACCCATTACAAAAATAATAGATACTAATTCCATTTTATTGTATCCTTGATAATATGACATTACATGATCCTAGGGTTGTGTTATTGCTATTCGAGGGTTTTACATATATTAAGATTAAATATCTAACATATTACTCAACTCATATTAATGGGAGAGAGAGAATGTCATGCCCCAGAGTAAGCCAAAAATAGGAAAAATTAAAATTTCCTTTATGGGTCCGTAGATACGTGACTGATTTAAGGATTGCTTGCTTGTCCATACAAGAAGGAACCAAGATAAAAGTAGTATGCAATAAACGAAAGTAATAATAATAATAAGCATGGTGGTCCTAGGCATACATAATATTAAACATCAGAGTCTTAAGTCCATTATTACATCTCACATAAAAGGAAAGAAAGATAACAATATCTCAGGTGTAAAGCCTTACAACATAATAATAAAAGATAGGCATCCACGCCTTAATTACAACAAAAGATAATTTAGCCAAAAGTCTTAACTTTCGGCAACTAGCTCGCAAACCCATAGCCTTCCTCGATGTACTCCTCGTTTGGGTAGTCAGCCTCTGCAATGTCTGGACGTTTGATTATCCAGGACATAGAAGTCATCAGCTTTACTGCAAGCTAAGTGAGCAAACCCACTACAATTGAATGGGCTAAGGAAAAAAATACTTGTTAATCCATGTAGAAAGTAAAACATCCATTTTTATCCTTTTCTAAAAACATTAGTTAAGCCTTGCTTAATCTTATTCTCGTTGTATAACATAAGTTTGGAAACATCCCTGACTGACTTGAACTCTGGAAACACAACTGACATCAATCGAGTAATCACTTTGGACAATCTGTACAATCTGTACCGACTCAACACTTTACTTTGAACCTCAAGTTCAATCTGTACAACTCGGATCACTTTAGATCATTGATCCGATCTTTCATAACTTGACTCATTGCATGCATCCGGCACAAGTGTCGTTGGCCTGAATATCGTCGCCTTACGGCCGTTAGGTTACCTTCTTGTCATCGTTGGCTTACGGCCTCATATTGACATCCTCGCCTTACGGCCTTATGGTAACCCCATTTTATTCACTCAGCCATGGTTAAATTGTCAACGTCGCCTTACAGCCTTTTAACCATCTTAACAACTGAACCCAGACTCTTTATTCTTTCTCACACTTGACCAAACGAACAGACAGAACACAAAGAATAGATCGACGGATATGAACATCTTGTTGTTAACTACATCAAATCGTTGACAATTATCGTACATCGTACAAATCATTAAAGCACATTATACTCAGAGTTGTGTACTTAAGTATATTACATTATTGCTCTCGTCGTTATCGATTGCCGTCCATACACGTTTAGCAGGTTTATCGCGACATCATGTTAAGAAACATCTTCTGCTTCTTTATAAAAATGTGCATTACTATAGTACTATACTAACAGCATAAGATTCAACTTACAGTAAGCACATGTAATTAATATATCAAGCACAATCCAAGGTACAACCATCACAGCTCATGGTATAGCATAACTAATTATATATGTATAAACAAACTATTCTTACAAGTACTGCTAAGCTCGAGCGCTCGCACCTGGCCCGTTCAGCAGGCTCGAGAGCTCGCGCTAGCTCGAGTGCTCGGGTTATGCAGTTTCAAATAGTGACAATTTTAGCAACTTATATCTATGAGCTTGAGCCTCATTGCATGACACATGCATGGTCTTTGATCATCCATATAATTATATTAAACATGTTCTTGAGTGAGTAGAAGTGCTCACTTAAGATCTATATGATCTAGATGATCAAAAATGTATGTATATGTATGTAAACTTCAAAATCCCTTCAAGCATGATCATAGATCTTCATGCATGTCACATGCATCAGAATAAGTTATGATTAAACTTGAGCAAATATAAATTTTGAGTGAGTAAGCATACTCACAAGGATCTAGATGAACTGGATGAAGAAATATGAAGAAATGTATATGTGTGTGCTTGATCAAACTTGAATGCAACTTCCTCCAAGCTTCAAGACCTCCAAAGACCTTCTAATGCACCTTAATCCTCCTAGTCTTTAGTCCCAGAGCTTTATGCAAGTATGTAAGAGTATATGGAGGTGTGGATCATGAATTGAAGCACATGCAAAGGTGTTTGTGTAGAGGATTTGGATGTATGGACAGGAGTTCTCAAACTCTCTCTCAAAGGACCCTCTCTGTAATGCAGAGTTAAAACGTAGTAAATGCTGGGAATGCAGAGGTATTTATAGAGCTTTCCAAGCTCATGGACAAAATAGTCTTTTCTCCTCTTTTTAAGCTCGAGTGCTCGTGATGCTAGAGCACTCGCGCCTCGAGCTCCCATGGTCTAAGCGCTTGGGCCTCCTGGTTCAGTAATCCTTCTATTGTTTATAAGAGTTCAAGGTTAAAGGGATAAACATCCATTTAAACAATGATCAAAGTTATTCCATATGCGATCGTACTTAACATATAAAAGTATAGAAATACTGAGATACATCCATATACTAGTAAATATAGGTAAAAGGGCTGGTGTTACAGAGAATTTGTTCAATGCTCAATATAGAGAGTATACTAAATCAACATGGGTGTACTATCCAAGAGGTTTAGTGTTCGAGTCATGGGGAGCGTGGTCACTGGAGTATTCACCCGGCACCTCCAGACCTCGGGGGATTAGTCGAGGTGCGCGCAAGCTGGCCCGGACACCCCCGATTACCAAAAAAAAAAAAAAAAAAAAAACATCAAGTAACAATGCCACGTGGCACTCAAAGGAAAGGCTTTAGCTTTGACTTTCATATATAGTTAATAGATAAAGATTAGATAACAGAAAACATCGAATAGATTTCTTGAACACTAATAACAACTAAAGTCTTTGGATACTAACATGAGTTCGTTTAGGCATTCTTTGAATTTGAACAATCGCATTAACAATCCATATAGCAGTTTAAAGGAAAAATCATCATTTTGAGTGCATCAATTGACAAAAAGAACTCATTGTAAATTCAAATGTTCTTTTAGATTAAGCACCAATTTTTTTCATTTATTTTCTATCAACATTAATCATCTAAGATGATGCATTTCTTTCAGCTTATTGTAACCGATAAATTTCATTATTGAAATGCTGCAAAATATTCTAATATGGTGGACAATATCACTCAATTCAGGGGGATGTTTGGGACGGCACATAATTGTTTCTGTAATTTATAAGTGATCTAGTTTTGTGAATTCAATTGTTTGGTGACAGCTCTTCGTTGGAAAGAGAGTCCGTGCTCAATTTTAAATTACTCGAAAAACTGGATCTTTATCACCATCTAAATGTTGGTTATAATAAGAATAAATAGAATGAGAGAAGGCCAAGTCTTGTCTTACTTTGTATAGAGAGGAGAGAGACTGTACAGTTCAATAGGGTCTACACCACTATACAATCTCTCTCCTCTCTTCATTGGTCCACATCATGGTATAAATAAATGAGTATAAAATTTGGGTGTGAGTATAAAATTACCGATTTCCAAATAGGCTTAGTTGCGTGTGAGTAACGAAAGTGAACAAACTTGGGATGGAAATGTTGCAAAACTACGGCACATCAGTACATATGCAAGTCTTTTAAGGTTTGGAAAACCATAAGATTGTTTGGGCCTAACCCAATACACCTTAGAGAAAGGACATATGTGAGTCTTAAGGTTTGGAAATGAACCATAGATTGTTTGGGCCTAACCCAATACTCCTTAGAGAAAGGACCTGTGTGAGTCTTAAGGTTTGGAATTGAATCATACAGTTTGGGCCTCGCCCAATACACCTTAGAGAAGAAAGCTCATTGGGCCTTACTTTGTGATGGCTGACACTATGAGCAACCAAGCCCAAAAGCTTGTAACACACAGATTTTACAACCCTTCATCTTTAACCAGTTGCTTTCAAATTTTGATTTCAAATTTGATTTCCAAATGACTTAACAATTGTACCACGGTAATGTCACAATTTTTCGAAACAGAACATCAATCAAGATTAATTTTTAAATTTTTTTTTTACTTAATACGTTATTATAAAAGTACAAATAAAATTAATGATGCCCAAACAACCTAAATTTTTAACTCCATTTCTTTCAATAGTTTGTTCAAGTAAGAGCATCAGTAGTGGTGTATTTTTAGTACCTGAATTTAGTTAAACTTAGCTTAAATATGCCATAGTGATGTAGGCGATAGTCTAGCGTACATCAACTAAACTTAAGGAAACCCAAGTTTGTGGTAAACTTAAGTTTAGCTAATGTACAGACACTATGTCGTCGTACCACCACATGGTACACACTGTGCCATCTGAATCCCCACGGCACACCGAATGCCGTCTAAAGCCCCATAACACAACTAATGCCGTATGAGGCCAAACGACACACACAGATTATCTGTCTTCACACGACATTATTCAATGTGTCGTCTCACCACCACACAGCGCACACTATGTCGTCCCCTTAGCTACACCAGTACTATAGCGCGCACTAAACTTATACCACAACTTATGCAAAGTTTAAGCTAAGCTTTCCTTTCCAACTGTGGATGCTCTAACAAGTACTAACAATTAGAAGGACCAAGAAGGTCAAAAATGACAAATAACAGAAGATGATGAAGTGAGAAAAAATGCAATTATCTAAGCTTCAGCTACTAGAGTTCTGTTTCCGAAATTTTGAATTTCAAATGCTTCCCAATTACACGTGGCAGTGGGCTCACCTTCAAAGATGATGATATCACTTTATCTTCCTCCAATCAAAATCAAGTCAGCGCACTACTACATGTATTTGGAAAACATTTGAACATAAAAAAAAATATACACATACATGGGAAGCACTTAGGATTCAAAATTTAGGAAGTATATCATTACTCATTTGAACACGAAAAACATACACACATTTTTCCACAAACATTAAAGAGTATTAGACATATATATATTAACCAACTTAAGCAATACCTTTTCATGATTAACTTTAATTTAGTTAGAAGCCATGTTTGAAACTTTGAATATCATGATTATATATGTAAAATATTTTCGACCGCCTAACACTTTTCTGAACATCCTTAATAACGTATTCCCTAAAAATCAAGCTACATCCACTCATCCTTTTAAAGATAAAAAAAAAAAAACACTTGTACTACAAATGATAATTTATTTTGGACATGTAGGTCACAATCTACCTTGGATATATTGAGAGACAAGCCCTGTTTTATCTTTCCTCAAATTTGTATTTTGTTTTCCAGCTTTGTACGGACACTTCAATCCCCAATCCCGATATATATATATATATATATATGTAAATATGTAATGTCTATGTACATATATTTATATCAAATAGACCCATCAATACTTATTTATGGAGAAAGCGTTGTTTGTTAACTGGCTTGTTGTATATTATGTCGACAATCCTTCGGCCTAGTTTCTGTTTCATTTTTTTTTAAATGAGTAACTAATTAAAGAAAGTGCATAAATTTCGATGTCATACACAATCAAATACTATTATAGCAATAGACATGTTGGCTATGAATTAAAAAATACAAAAAAAAAAAAAAGAAAAAAGAAAAGAGGAAGAAGACGAAGACATGTTGGTGGCAATCATTTTGCTTTCTTTTTTCTCTAGTTAAAATATTCAACTGATAAAATTTTTTTATTTTTACCTTTTTAAGTACTATCATTTATCATGCTTGTCCTATGTTTTTTTTTTTTTTGATATGTGCTTGTCCTATGTTTTTTTGTTTATTAGACAAAGGCCTTTTCTTCCAGTTCATGACTTCTATATATCAGAAAGCCTAAAAGCAATTCCCTAAATTTATCACCTTGCAATAATTTATGTACTTAATCAAGGATAGATGCAGAGGAGGCAAGTATGCGACTGCCGCTAGATTTAGAAAAAGTTTATATTTTTACTATTATTTTGAGTGCTGATAAAGGTGTATTCATTTTTTTTTTTAATTAGAACACTCAATTTTAAGTTTAAAATTCAGTTTTACATTTTACTTTAATTAGTAAGGGCATGTCATTTATTTTACTACATATTATATTTTACAAATAAACTTAAATCACCCTAACTGACAAAAATTAGTATAACAAACTTGAACCACCCCCAATTGACAAAAATAAGTGCAACACAGTTCTCGACATACACAACTTAAATCTAAACCCACCTCCAAAAAAATCTGAACTCCCTCTGTAATACCCTATATTTTCGGATACATAGTTATATAAATAAGACCCTGTATGCTTGGGTGAACCCTTGGTGCAAAGTTGTTCTCAATCGATCGAACTCAACTCGATATATTGACCTTATGTTTTCTCGAGCAATCGAACATACTTCGATCGATCGAAACTCTGCCGACCTGATTCTGTGATGTGTACCCATTCTCGAGCGATTGAACTTCTTTCAATCGATCGAACCTTAACCGATATGTTCTTAATCGATCGAACTCACTTCGATCGATCAAAAGTGTCATTGTCCCTATCTTACGTGTTTACCACTTGCCTCTCTTGCCTCCCTATATATATGCCTGTGCTTTCTGTGTGGGTGATGTTTGGTAGTTCAGAGATAGAGTTTGTGTGTGTGTGTGTGTGTGTGTGTGTGTCACGACCCATCCCACTACGCGTGAAAATAAGACACATGGCACGCCACCAAAGCTCAACCAATCATTTAATAACTATACGCAACAGAAAAATAACTTTAAAACAACCTTGAGTATTAAAACTTTAGGAAACATTACCCTCTGAGTTGTAAAATCTATATAAAATTAAAAACGTAATTATATTGCGAATCGGATGAAGATATGTTAAAAGGGGTCCCTACGGGAGAATCCCGACGCGTTACCTCGGGAGACGCCCAGGCAGGGATCATCCCCTCACTATGCTGGTCAGAGGGGGCCGATGAGGGAGGATCTGGGCTTGTGCTCATAGACCCTGACCGCAACTGTTCATTTTCTGACCGGGACGACGAGTTAAAATCTGAATGACACATGACTACGTCTGTGGAAGACCTAAAGGGTGGACGACCAAGGTATGGGTCAAGAACTCCTAGTCTGACGTACAGAGGAGGTAGATCTAACAACCTAAAGGGCAGATAGTACAAGACTTGAGAAGAAAGACAACACTCTCTCAAGACTCTCTCGGGAACCCCCGTTCGGTCAATCTGCTCTAGTGTACCCCACATTGGAAGAAGTAACAAAACCGAAAAAGAAGAAATCCCACGCTCGTCTTATCCCAAGTGGGTTCGTTACCTCCAGCTTTGTTCGGAAAAGAAAAAGAGAATGAAGAACTGAAGACAGAAAGGAAGGACTTACAAAATTTAGCGCAAAAAAGGACTCAGGAATCTTGCTCAGGAGTCTTGTATGCTCTCAAACCGCTCGGTAATTCTCTCAGTTGACAGCAGGAATTGAAGAAACGAGCAAGTATTTCTTATATAGAAGTAGCGGACGGTCCAGATCGATCAGATCCAATGGCTCAGGATCTTTCCCGCCAAAAGCCGTCAGACAACCGTCACCTCGGGCACATAAAGGGTCGCCTCGAAATACGTGCGTATTAAATCCGCGAGGTGACTGTCTGGTTACCACGTAACTGGCCGGTTACATCCGAACCAACTCCGCTGGACCCTAACCAGGCCAACTACTCCCTGACACGTGGCAATACCCACACCCGAGCTCCTACCTGTACCGGTCGGTTGTTCCACCGAGTGGCCAGGAGTGTGGGCCCCATCCCGAGCAGCATTCCCGGAGGACATCCGGACGGTTTCCAAGAAGCTACTGATTTTCGAATCCTCACCCGATGATGCATCCAGTCAGTTCTGAAAATGGGGGGCAGCTGATATGTCCAAAATAATCTAGCCATGAAGACAGCGCCACGTCACCAAGAGGCGCCGGTTATTCCGGTAAGGGCGTCCACCGTGGCCAAGCATTCCCGAGGTGTTCATTCAAACCGCGCGGTTCGTACCAACAGGCTGGGCATGAAGGTCGCGACGTCCCACGATCCCGACCTATCCAGCAGTTTCCTAAACCAACTACAAGTCTGCGAAAGGGAATGTGGCAGTTTCCTAAACCACTTAGGAAACTCTCCTGAAATCATGCAAAATCTATTGTAATTAGATTAGGTTTCCTAATCTTATCAACTTACCATGTAAGGGTGGACTCTTGCATCTATAAAAGAGCCCACCTACCCTGTCAATAGGGATCCCCAATCCAATACACAAATTATTCTCTAGCTTACAAGCATTCAACAGAGAACTCACCATCAATATGCATATACCCGGCCGGTATTACTGGTAGTGCCGCCCATCTTTGTTGGTTCACCAGGCCTGCCGGTGATCTGCTAGTGAGAGCGCACAGACGCAACCGTAGACGTAGGTCACCTCGTTAATGGGACCGAACCACATACAAATTATTCTTGTCTTACTTTCTCTCTCTAAACCCTTCTTACCAATTCTAGGCATCATCAGAAAATAACATCCCAACAAGTGAAAGCCTCACAATAGACCCCCTAAGCACTCACAACCCCAACCTTACAGCTAAAACACAAAAAAAAAAAAAATAAAAAAAATAAATAAATAAAATAAAAAACAAAAAATTATTAATATTGAGATGATCGCTTCATAATTGCAAAGATTCAAATCCTTCTCATCACCATTAATATTGAGCTGGTAGTGTATTATTGAATATCATGCTATATGCGTTTCAAGTTCTTGATTTTTCCCAGTTGTATTACTTTCATACTAGTGTTGATGTTTGATTATGTTGATCTCCTTAGTTGCTATGGCTATGAGGGAGTTCAAATTTTTTTGTAGGTGGATTTGGATTTAAGTTGTGTATATCGAGAGCTGTGTTGTACTAATTTTTGTCAGTTGGCAGTGGTTCAAATTTATTTTGCACTGATTTTTGTCAGTTTGAGTGATTTAAGTTTATTTGTAAAATATAGTATGTAGTAAAATAAGTGAGGTGCCCTTACTAATTAAAGTAAAAAAGTAAAAAACCTATTTTTTTTAACTTAAAATTAAGTGCTCTAATTAAAAAAATGAATGCGCCTTTATCGACACACATTATTTTACATAAATATGCCGCAGGCATACATAATCCCCTCCTATTTTTTTAAAAAAATTATTAAGCTCGCCCCTACGCTTGATTCATGAATCCATCCCTAGTAATATAACAATTAACAATAGCACAGAATCACTGCTATATCTTATACTAAAATGTTTTGAATGACTCACTCAAATAATCAATTATTACCACCAAATCATTTTCTACTACGAGTGGTTCTCACAATACATTAGCACTCCCAAATAGGCATGCCGGAACAATTTATTTACTAATATTCACATGCACTTATATTTTAGTTGATAAGTTATAGTTAGTGTTATACAAGAGTCAATGCATTTTGCAAGTATGATGTTATTCTTTCTTTTTGTAACTTAGATTAACATTATACTGTCGGCTTCCTTTTCGGAGATGATTAATCACCTATTCAGTCCGTAACTTCGGCATTGGACATTGCCAGTATAAATCGAATTCAATATTAAACTCTAGTTGGCGAAAAAGGGAAAAAAATGAAAATAAAAATTCTAAGGCTTTTGTTTGGTTCTTGAATTTAAGGAGAGAAAATAAAAGAACACATAAGAAAAAGATTTTCCTTCGTTTGTTAGTAAGGAAATTAACGATGAGGAATATAGGAAAGAAAAAAAAAAGTTGAGAAATAGATTAAACATTTTGAATGTTGGGAGTCATTTCTCTTCTTTTATTTATATATTATAATTATCTTTAATTATTTTTTGTTTTTAATATCAATTCAGCATGAACAAATATGAGAGAAAACGAAGAAACTAGTTTTCCTTCTCATTATCCGCTCCCTTTTCTTTCCTAATTCCATGAACCAAACAGAAGCTTGATAGCTCGTTCAGTATTGTTTGCACCCAAAAACCGTCAATGGTTTTTGAGCCCGATTTGTGTTAGAGGGGAGGCCGGGCTAAGGAGTGGATGATTCATCGGACTCAAGTATAGACGTGAGACCGATGATAGGTATAAGGCTGTTGGGTGTGAGAAGGAGAGCCCGATGGGAACATTGAACAGGTGTAAGGATTATCGGGTTTTGGGAGAACATAACCCAGTGCGCTGTCAGCCCGATGGTGGAATGAAGCAACAGGAAGCCCAATCGGACACCGTGTAATGAAAGATGGGAGTAACAGTCTGATTGGCTATGAGCGGTTGAAGAAAGGTAATCGGGCATGAGGGAAGGCATGGAAACAGGTAAAGTCCGATTCATCCAGGAGAATCAGTGACGAGGCCGATGGACTGAAAGGAGAAGGCGGTACTATCCACAGCTGGCAGGATGACGTCATCTCTGAGAGTTTTGGAAACGAGAGTCCGTTCAGGAAAGGATCTGATCATGTCCAGCTAGATTTAGATATTTAATCCCTAAATTAAAGGGATTGATTCAATTAAGTTCTGGATAAGTTAGGAGTCATGGATAAGGAAGGTCTTCTTCAATCAGCCAATCAATTAAGTAGCTTGGGGCGCAAGCTAAGGAATTATTGTCCAAGTAGAAATCGTATAAGGCCGCTATAAATATTAAGGCAGGCCATCCAAGCAAAGGACTCCACGTCATCTCGAAACAGCACACACTACATTCGAAGCATTCAAAGCACCCTCTTAAAGTCTTTATGTTTTTCAGCCTTCATAGCAAATAGGTCTGCCTTTTTGTTATTTCCTTTTGTTCTTTTGGATAATCAGCCTGTTCTGATTTGTTCTTTAGATCTGTTTTATTTTTTCCAAACACTTAATAAAATCTTCATTTTATTAAACCGTTTGTGATTTTTTTACCTGTTAAACTCGATACTTTTTAGCTTGTATGCTTCAGTACTGCTAAAGAATTTATAGTGATGGTACTTTCCTACTCACTATACACATTCACCCTGTTTAGAAGTTAGATTCATCAAGTCTTGTGTATCACTCACACAAGTAGATAGGAAATTAGTTTGCACGCACACACACACATACACACCGAACCACTGCTGGTTCCGGCACGCCCGCGCAAATTACAGCAAACATTTTTGGCACGCCCGGTGGGACCCACAGTGTCAAGCCATGCCTCTGAAGAAAGACAAGCAGACGACAAAGAACAGCCAAGATGATCCTCCCATGGACCCACCTGTGGAGGAAAGTACCGTCCACTCTCCACAAGATGGCTGCATCACTCTGGAGGCAATTTCAGAAGCCATGAGAGCTAACGTTGAGCCCATATGGCAGGAGTACAATGCGCTCATTAGATCTATAGACAATCTCAAATCGGTCATGAACCAAACGGCCGATGTTCATAAAAGTCAAGCGGAGCTGGTCTTAGACACAAGGACCACCCACATAAAGTTGGACCGCCTGACGGAAACGATCGGAAGGCTGATTGAGACCTATAAGGCCGGAAGCAGCAAAGAACAAGCCAACGGATCAGGCTCGGGCACGTTGATTGAGTCCGATAAGCCAAAAGACCCACCCTATGTCTGTCCAAACCTAAGGGATGGTAATGGCTCAGGCAAGCAATCTGAGTCACAGACCGGAATGGCTAGCGGAGTGATAGTCACCGATCCCAACGGGTCGGCGACACCAGGTTTTGGCCGGTCTACAGGCCATACTGAAAGTTCTGTCGGACAAACCCCAGGTCACGCACACGGGGGGCAAAGGAACAACGGTGGATTTTGGCCCCATCAGGCCAATAACAACCAACAGCAACTGCCACCGCCGTTGGTACCCCTGATGAGGAATGTTCAGCCCTTAGCTCCACAACCTATCAATAGGGAGGAGTTGGTGGCGGCCATACATGAAGAGTATGGCCCGTTTATGAGAAGACTAGAGAGGCCGACGTACAGACGGCCGTACCCTCCTGAAATTGACCAAGTCATATTTCCTCAGGGGTATAAAGTACCAAATTTCACTCTATTTTTTGAGAGAGTGAACAGTCCTCAGTTGAGCACATTGGCCGTTTTATTGTTCAATGCGGCCATGTGGGTCATAGTGACCCATTAAAGTTAAGACTATTCCCAAACCCGCTAACGGGCATGGCATTTTTGTGGTGTGTTAATCTCCCAGCCAATTCAGTGTTAACTTGGCAAGGGATGGAAAAACTATTTCACGGCCAGTTCTATAGGACTGAGCCCGAAACACCGCTGGCAGATTTGTCCAGGATGATGCAAGTAGTAGGGGAGACTGTAGAAACCTACATAGCCCGTTTCCATAAGGCCAAGTATCGGTGCAAGACAGTTTTGCCCGAGGAAGAGTATGCTAAAATGGCCATGGGGGGCATGTCCTTTGAACTTCGCAAGAGGTTTGAGGGAACTGACTTTCGTGACTTATTCGAGCTTGTCACACGGGCCGGTCGTTATGAGCGTATCCTTTTGGACGAGCAGGAGAAGAAGAACTCCTCCAAAGGGACATATTACAAAGACCCTAATTACGAGGTCCACTTAGCAGAGTGCGACCTTGTAACAGAAAGCGATATGGCCGAATTGATCTGCAAACGGCCAATCGCATGCAACACCTTGAATAAGCCTGTTAACAATAATGCCGCTGCAAAGAAAATGGCGTTCGAGGCGGGAAAAAACTATAGTTTTGATATAACCATGGCTGATCAAAAATTCGATGCCTTGTTGGCCGATAAAGCGATCAAGCTAAGTGAAGGTCATCGGATCCTTAAGGCCGATGACATAAAAAATAAAGAGTAGTGTAAATGGCACAATTCCTAGAAGCACTCTACTAACAATTGCGTTGTTTTTTGTAATTTTATACAGGAAAACGTGGAAAAGGGAGTCTTCAAATTCTCAGACAAGGCTATGGGGATTGATGCAAATCCTTTCCTCAAATCACCGGCACTAACATGGTTATGCCCGACTTGACCAAGCTTTCAAGGCCGAGACCAAAGATAGACCTGACCGACAGTGAGCTGGTGCCAAAACAAAGGGAAGGGAAACAAATTGCTATTTTGGCCATTGATGGGCCGAAAGTGACGATACATGACCTCCAAAGGAGCTATCAAAAGCGTAAAAAGGAAGTCCACAAGGCCAAGGAAGAAACGGCTTGGTCCAACATAGACAATTTGATAGTTGATCTGCGGCGACAGCTGGATTTCATCGAACAAGGTCTTTGCCCGAGGTGCAAGGCTGATGTCAAGAAAGAAGTCTCGAGCCCGAGTAAGAGGCCGAGAAGCCATGAACATCGGGAATCAAGCCCGAGAAGGTCTGTATACGAGAGATTGTCAATACCGTGGCAAAATCAGGCTAAGCCCGAGTGGCGGGCAAAACCTGCGGTGGTTCAGCTGTTGAGTTTGTGCCCTCAAACCATTACTTTATATATGAGACATTGACATTTTAATATATGGATATCAGCTTTACATTTAGTTATGTATGTTTCTTTCATGAGATGATTGTTATCCTTAAGTACCATAGTAAGTAATTCGTGTATGTATGAGATACATACAAGTGAGATACGAATTAATATTCTTTGTTACTTAGAATGTGTCACAGTGGATGATGAGACTGGATATCTCATTAGGTTTATACTGTAGCATAATTAACTACCATTGGATGAAATGATTAATCTCAAGCACTAGAGTTTAACTCTTAGTTAATATGCTAGTGCTTATAGTGCATTGACGGACCTGAGCTTTCCTGTTGACACCCAAGACTGTCAATCAGTCGATAGGAACTCATAACTTGTATAAGGTACGTGTTCTTAATCTTGAGACGATTATGAACACAGACTGTGGATATGGCTGCTTTGACTTACCAATCAGTGAGGTCTATAGAAGATCAACACCTGGGTATCTTGGGCATGTCATATTAATAGGGTTGTGAACATATATTGTCAAGATAGAATCTACCCTCTATTTCATAGTAAGCATTCCCTTGAGAATGTCACCAAGTCGATTACTGAGTACTGCAGTCTTGTTGATAAGAGTTATCAACATGTTTGGTAATCATGAGAGGTGAATGGGACTCAAGGAATACAAGAAGTAATCATGATTCAGGTTGACAGTAATAGTTATCCGACTACCTGAATATGATTACGAATGCTGAAGGTAGAGGGACATTAGTACAACATACAAGTCTAGTTATCGCTTCGGATATGTTCTTTTGCGTTGGAGTTCAGTTATCGTTTTATAGTGGAGTAAACGTTAACTGACCAGTTAGTTAGTTTGCTGATCAAAGAGTTTGGTCATGGTAATTAACAAACTGGTCTGAGCCAACAATAAAGAGCCTAGGAGGTCCCACTCTTAGCTCCGCCAGGATATTTGGAAAGACACATGAGGAAGTTGTCAAGACAAGTTCGATCGATTGAAGTATGTTCGATCGATTGAAGTCTTGGCAGTCTCGATCGATCGAGAATGGTTCGATCGATCGAAGGTTCGATCGATCGAAGATCTTCGATCGCTCGAAGTTTAGGTCGGTTCTGAAAATCTATAAATAGGGCAGCTGTGTTCTGGAAAAGAAGTTCGTCATTTTTAGAACGTCAGAAGCTGCAGAAACTATTTTTAGAGCCCCAAACCTTCGTTTTCCTCTCTATTAGAGATCCCACCATCTCTAGTCTCTCCGGCAAGCATCCGCAGGAGACATAAGGGTGAAGACAACCTAGTGGAGGCTGCTGCATCACCAAGGAAGAAGAAGAAAATCAGAATTGGGTTCAAGACACTAAGGTATAACGCTTGTCCCCTCTTGTGCGCATCTATAGAATTAACGAGTAATAGATCCTGGGCTACCATTAAGTTTTTATAACTTGACTTTTCCGCTGCGCGTTTAAACTTTTAACTTAAACCGGTTTTTCCATCAATTGGTATCAGAGCCACGCTCGTTTGGATCTATAGATGCGTTTTTGGAACACTATTTTGATTTGCATGTTGATTTTAGAATTGTTTTCGAAATGGCATTGTCACAGATCTATTTCTGCAGTGTTATCGCAGCAGAATACAAATCTGTGATTGCATGGGATGCAAGGCGGGTTCGATCGATCGAACATGTTTCGATCGATCGAACATCCTCTGTACTCGATCGATCGAACAGTCTTCGATCGATCAAAACCTTCTGGTGTTCGATCGATCGAATGAAGTTAGATCGATCGAGACAGATTCTTTGTCAGGCTCTCTGTTTCACAGTTTTAAGGTGTTTTGAAATTAAATTTTTTTTTAAGTATTTTGAAAATTTTTTAAATCATTCTATGAAACAGAAAGTTCAAGCGATTGAACAGAGTTCAATCGATCGAAGGTTCAAGCGATCGAACGGTCTTCGATCGATCGAACTGTGACAGAGAAGTAAGATGCTGTTTTAAGTTCTAATTCAATATGTAAAGAGTTTATATACTGTGTGAATCAATTAAGTGATCCAATAGTTACATATATTTATTATGTATGTATGGATGCGTGTACGACTAACCCTTTTGCAGCTAGATTAGTCGCTATCTCCCATGGCACCAATTTATTTGAATATTTTGTATTTAAATTGTTTGAGATTGGTGCATGTTGTAATTTAAGTTTGGTTTGGTTTTAAGGCATATGTAAAGGGCGCTGCGACTTTAATCCTACGAAAAGGAAAGTCGCACCGGTTTCCCTAGCCTTTTATTGTATTTTGTTGTTGCTATTTCTATTTCTAGAAAAATTGTAAGCTTCGAAAGAAGCATAGGACAAATGTAATAGAATTAAAAAATCCATGAAGATGGAGCAAGGAGCCGTTGTCCATGAAGATGGAGCTGGAGGCGATCAAACCAAAAGGAGGTTCTATGGAGATAGAGCCATGGGAGATAGAGGCATTGTTTGGATGTCTTTATTTTCAATTTTAGTTTTTTGTTTTATGTGCTTGGTTTGTGATTGGCATTTAATTATATTGTTACTACTTGCATGCACGTAAAACAAGTTTTCTAAAATAAAATTCAAAATCCATTTCAACGCATTAGTAAACATTGGATGTTTATGGGTAATGTGTGGAAACATTTTTTTTAAAAGAAAAATCCTTAATTTCTAAATCTAGTGGGAGAGGGTCTTATTAATTGACACCCACGATCTTCCATTAACGGTTCACTGTAAGATGAGTAGTGCATTCTGTGTCACCTCGTCAGGGGTGATCATTCCATACGGAGGGTGCATTACTCATTGGTTACTAGATGTGAACTTCTTTTGATAGGATCAATCAGACGTGTTAGAGGATGACCACCACACGGAGGCGCTACTTGAGACGGTTGTGATTGGATCTTAGTTAATGGTACACACTAGCTAAGCTATGGATAAGGGATCCCACACGGGACATTATTCAGAAACTTAGAGATCAAAAGGGATCGGGAGTCATAACTTGTTTTGCAAGAGTTGCATAGCAGACAAGTCTTGATTAATCAAAAAATCAAAAATTGACCACCACACGGAGGCTTTAATCTTTTGTTTCGATATTCCGGCGACTTTGTTTTAAAATAAGAGTTTTTAAGGATTCTTTTATTTCAAACTGTCTAATTCTGATATCCATATTTATTTTGTTTGTTTGATTTTCAGTAATCATAATGTCTGGATCTACATTTAGTCCACTTGCCACCATACTCACTCAAAACAAGTTAACTGGAAATAACTACACTGAATGGAAACATAACCTTGACATCGTGTTAACTGCGGAGGATCACATATATGTCCTCACCACCCCATGCCCCGAAGAACCCGCGGCAAAATGCTTCGGCAGCTGCCAGACGCAAGTTCGACAAATGGAAGAAGTCAAATGGAATGGCTGGTTGCTATATTCTGGCCTCAATGGCTGGTGTGTTGCAACACCAATTCCAATCGAATGATTCTGCCAGTGACATTATCACATCCCTGAAAAAGATGTTCGGGGAGCATGGCAGGCCTGCTAGACAGGTAGCCATGCAAAAGATAATGAGTGCAAAGATGTCGGAAGGGACTCCAGTCAAGGAACATGTTTTAAAAATGATTGGTTATTTAAACGAGCTGGAGACCCTAGGTGCCAACATCGATGCACAGACCCAAGTTGTAATGATCCTCAATTCGCTGTCGCCTTCATTCGCTCAATTTAAACTTAACTATAATATGAATCAAATGAATTTTTCAATGAGCGAATTGATGAGTTCTCTTTTGGCAGCGGAAGGGGTGATCAAACCTGGGGTCAACGTCTTGAACGTTGAGAAAAACGCTTCCTCTTCCCGATCAACACCGAAAGGAAAGAAAGGAAAGAAGAAGGCTGTCACTGGTGGTCTAAGTGTTGGACCGGTCCCTAAGATTGCAAAATCTAAGGGAAAAGGTAAGGGCAAAGGGAAGGTGGGTGGCCAAGGCAAAGGAAAGTGTTTCCAATGCGGTGAAAAGGGCCACTGGAAGAGAAACTGTCCAGAATTCTTAGCTACAAGAGTTCAAGGTATGATTGAATCACATGTGATTGAAGTAAGTTTTATTACGGATACTTCAAACACTTGGTGCATTGATTCTAGTGCGACTAACCATATCTGTAATTCATTGCAGGGGTTCAGATCAACCAGGAGGTGCAGTGATGGAAAAATCATACTTACTCTAGGTTCTAGTGCAACCGTTTCTGCGGTTGCTATAGGAGTCCTAGTTTTAGAATTTCTAGACAATAAAGTTTTGATTTTATCAGATGTATTTACGTCCCTTCAATGAGACGTAATTTAATTTCAGT
The DNA here is from genome assembly GCA_033977485.1 of Hydrangea macrophylla. Lineage (NCBI taxonomy): Eukaryota > Viridiplantae > Streptophyta > Magnoliopsida > Cornales > Hydrangeaceae > Hydrangea > Hydrangea macrophylla. The sequence continues at coordinate 65,822,904 of CM066997.1, forward strand.
TTCTAATTTATCGAATAATGGTTATTCTTTTCATTTTGGAACTGAAGTTGTTATTAAAAGAAATAGTTCTTTTATATGTTCTGATGTTAAATCAAATGGTTTGTATGAGATCACTCCCAATATTTCTAAAGATTCTTGCTTGGAACTTAATAACTCAATGGTAACTAGTAACTATACCATCTAAAAGAAAAGAACCTTCCACTAATCCAACAAGGCTTTGGCATATGAGGCTTGGCCATATCAATCTAAATAGGATAGGCAGACTAGTCAAAGAAGGGATCTTAGGCGATTTGGTTCTCGAACCAATGGAAGTCTGCGAGTCTTGTTTAGAGGGTAAGATGACCAAAAGGCCCTTTCCTACAAACGGCAATAGAACCAATGCATTGTTGAAATTAGTTCATACTGATGTGTGTGGACCAATAAATATTAGAGCAAGAGGTGGTTATGAGTATTTCATAACATTTACTGATGACCACTCTAGGTATGGATATGTGTACCTAATGCTGCACAAGTCTGAAGCCTTTGAAAAGTTCAAAGAGTTTAGGGCTGAAGTGGAGAAGCAATTGGGATCACATATCAAGGCCATTCGATCTGATCGAGGTGACGAGTACCTCTCTAATGAGTTTATTGATCACCTCGTACAGAATGGGATTCTGTCACAGTTGACTGCACCTGGCATGCCTCAGCAGAATGGTGTAGCAGAGAGAAGGAACCGGACTCTTTTAGATATGACTAGGTCAATGATGAGTTATTCAGAGTTGCCATTATTCCTTTGGGGTTATGCTTTGGAAACCGCTGCATACATACTAAATCTAGTACCAAGCAAATCTATTCCCAGGACACCACGGAAGATGTGGATTGGGCGCCAGCCTTCTTTGCAGCATCTCCGGATATGGGGGTGTCCGGCACATGTGCTGAAAGGAAAGATGGGTAAGTTGGATTCTAGATCTGAAGTATGTTATTTTGTAGGGTATCCAAAGGGTACTTATCGATGGTATTTTTATGATCCAAGAGAACAGAAAGTGTTTGTTAGTACAAATGCTGTTTTCTTGGAGGATGATTATATCATGAACCATAAACCTAAGGGAAGGATAGAACTGAGAGAAATAGAAGGAGAGCCCTCAGTCCAACCCGTAGTTAATAACGATGTAAATCAAAAAAATACCACTTCTTCACCCATTTCCGTACCGGTACCTCGTTGTAGTGGGAGGATTATCAGCCAGCCTGATAGATACATGTTCTTAGGAGAAGTTTTTGAAGTTGTCTCCATAGAATCTGAATCCGATCCTGCCACATATGAAGAGGCAATGGTTGATGTTGATTCAGATCATTGGGTTAAAGCTATGAAGGTTGAATTAGAATCTATGGATTCTAATCAGGTCTGGGATCTTGTAGAACTTCCAGCCAATATTAAACCTATTGGTTGTAAGTAGGTCTACAAGAGGAAAAGAGGATCTGATGGAAAGGTTGAGACCTATAAGGCTAGGCTTGTAGCGAAAGGTTATACTCAGAGGGAGGGCATTGACTATGAGGAAATTTTCTCGCCGGTAGCCTTGCTCAAGTCCATCAGAATACTCTTATCCATTGCTGCATGCCTAGATTATGAGATCTGGCAGATGGACGTCAAGACTGCATTCTTGAATAGCAATCTTGAGGAGGACATCTATATGCAACAACCAGAAGGGTTCATAGCTGGTCGGAAAGGTAACTTGGTATGCAAGTTGCAAAAGTCCATTTATGGGCTTAAGCAGGCATCTAGAAGTTGGAACATCCGATTTGACCAAGCAACCAAGTCATTTGGTTTTATACAAAATCTGGATGAACCTTGTGTATACAAGAAGTGTGAAGGAAAAGTGGTGGCCTTTCTTGTGCTTTACGTTGACGACATTCTACTCATTGGGAATGATGTAGCGGCATTGTCAACGTTCAAGGTTTGGCTAGCTAGTACTTTCGATATGAAGGATCTAGGAGAGGCGAGCTATATTCTAGGGATAAAGCTCTTTCGGGATCGTAAGCGAAAGATAATGGGATTATCTCAAGCTGGTTATATCGATAAAGTGCTAACTAGGTTTTCAATGGATAATTCGAAGAAAGGTTTGTTACCTTTCAGGCATGGTTTAGCGTTTTCCAAGGACCAGTGTCCTAAGACACAGGAGGAGAGGAATCGTATGGCAGGAATTCCATATGCTTCGGCAGTTGAAAGTCTCATGTATGCGATGTTATGCACTAGACCAGATATCTGTTTTGCCGTTGGCATGGTTAGCAAATATCAATCGAATACAGGTCCAGAGCACTGGACAGCCATTAAGCACATTCTTAAGTACTTGAGAAGGACTAAAGATTACATGCTTATGTACGACGGTAGTGAGTTAATTCAAGTAGGATATACTGACTCGGACTTTATGTCAGATAAAGACTCGAGGAAGTCAACATCCGGACATCTCTTTACCTTGGGAGGTGGTGCTGTTAGTTGGAGGAGCATTAAGCAGAAATGCATTGCAGACTCAACTACAGAAGTTGAGTATGTGGCTGCTTGTGAAGCCGCAAAGGAAGCTGTTTGGCTCAAGAAGTTCCTTATAGAGCTCGAGGTGGTACCAGCGTCATTGTCACCTATTACGCTTTACTGTGATAATAGTGGGGCAGTGGCTCAGTCCAAGGAGCCAAGGAACCACGGGAAGGGAAAGCACGTAGAGCGGAAATATCATCTTATCCGAGATATTGTTCAACGTGGAGATGTGACTGTCACCAAGATTGCCACCACTGACAATCTTGCTGATCCGTTTACAAAGGCCTTGCCACAGAAGGTCTTTGATCGTCATCTAGATAGTTTAGGTCTTAAATGTAGTTCTGAATGGTTATGAGTGCAAGTAGGAGTTTGTTGGTTTTGTGCCCTCAAACCATTACTTTATATATGAGACATTGACATTTTAATATATGGATATCAGCTTTACATTTAGTTATGTATGTTTCTTTCATGAGATGATTGTTATCCTTAAGTATCATAGTAAGTAATTCGTGTATGTATGAGATACATACAAGTAAGATACAAATTAATGTTCTTTGTTACTTAGAATGTGTCACAGTGGATGATGAGACTGGATATCTCATCAGGTTTACACTGTAGCATGATTAACTACCATTGGATGGAATGATTAATCTCAATCACTAGAGTTTAACTCTTAGTTAACATGCTAGTGCTTATAGTGTATTGACGGACCTGAGCTTTCCTATTGACACCCAAGACTATCAATCAGTCGATAGGAACTCATAACTTGTATAAGGTACGTGTTCTTAATCTTGAGACGATTATGAACACAGACTGTGGATATGGTTGCTTTGACTTACCAATCAGTGAGGTCTATAGAAGATCAACACCTGGGTATCTTGGGTATGTCATATTCATAGGGTTGTGAATATATATTGTCAAGATAGAATCTACCCTCTGTTTCAGAGTAAGCATTCCCTTAAGAATGTCACCAAGTCGATTACTGAGTACTGCAGTCTTGTTGATAAGAGTTATCAACATGTTTGGTAATCATGAGAGGTGAATGAGACTCAAGGAATACAAGAAGTAATCATGATTCAGGTTGACAGTAACAGTTATCTGACTACCTGAATATGATTACGAATGCTGAAGGTAGAGGGACATTAGTACAACATACAAGTCTAGTTATCGCTTCGGATATGTTCTTTTGCGTTGGAGTTCAGTTATCGTTTTGTAGTGGAGTAAACGTTAAGTGACCAGTTAGTTAGTTTGCTGATCAAAGAGTTTGGTCATGGTAATTAACAAACTGGTCTGAGCCAACAATAAAGAGCCTAGGAGGTCCCACTCTTAGCTCCGCCAGGATATTTGGAAAGACACATGAGGAAGTTGTCAAGACAAGTTTGATCGATTGAAGTATGTTCGATCGATTGAAGTCTTGGCAGTCTCGATCGATCGAGAATGGTTCGATCGATCGAAGGTTCAATCGATCGAAGATCTTCGATCGTTCGAAGTCTAAGTCGATTCTGGAAATCTATAAATAGGGCAGCTGCGTTCTGGAAAAGAAGTTCGTCATTTTTAGAACGTCAGAAGCTGCAGAAACTGTTTTTAGAGCCCCAAACCTTCTTTTTCCTCTCTATTAGAGATCCCACCATCTCTAGTCTCTCCGGCAAGAATCCGCAGGAGACATAAGGGTGAAGACAACCTAGTGGAGGCTGCTGCATCACCAAGGAAGAAGAAGAAAATCAGAATTGGGTTCAAGACACTAAGGTATAACGCTTGTCCCCTCTTGTACGCATCTATAGAATTAACGAGTAGTAGATCCTGGGCTACCATTAAGTTTTTATAACTTGACTTTTCCGCTGCCGTTTAAACTTTTAACTTAAACAGGTTTTTCCAACATCAGCATATTGGCCATGATGAATCCGGCCGATTGCGGGCAAGAAGCTCCCGGACAGTTCCAAGGCCTCAGATGCAAGCATCAACTGCTAGCAGGAGCCCAAGGATGGTATTACCACCCCGGGTGGAAGATCAGAAGTGGCATAGAGCTGAACACTCTAAATTCCCAGCACGGCCACAATATAGCAAGTCCCAAAAAAGGAGATATCAACGAATGAGATAGACCGAGCGAGAGCGTCAGTACCGGAAGGATCAAGCTGGAAACCCTCCTAAACCCACAGTGCCTGCAGTGCCCAATGAGCAAGGAGAAACTAGGGTGACGCACGTGGCTACTAAGCACCCAAAGGAAATGGTCAGACGAGGAAAATCACCGGAGGAATGTAGAGAAACATCGGACAAGATGAGTGTGGAGTCCGATGGAGATCTGCTAGACTCAAGCACCTCGCCAATTCAATTCGGGACTATTCCGGTAGGCCTGTCATCCAACATGGTGTTCACACTACCTATGTCTTTCATGGCCAAGCCAGACCAGCCATCGGCCATGGAAGGGGATGTGATAAAGGGCCTAGCTAAGGACTCGGCCGTGATAGAAGAAGTTTTTTGGAACGGGGGAGAGACCGTCAAACCTAAAGTGGTGGAAGCCACGAGCAAAAATGTGGACGCCACCAACTCACAGACCGATCAGCCTAAGATCACTATCTTGAGGCCGAAAGGCCATCAGACTGAGGAAAGAATGAAGACCGGACCAGTTAAAGTGGTGTTTGAAAAGCCAACATACCAGATGTCCCAGCATCTGAAGCCCTTGTATGTGAAAGGACATATTGAGAGCGTCCCAATAAACATGATCCTTATTGATGGGGGTCTACCATTAACATCATGCCTCAAATAATGTTGAGGATCCTTCAAAAGTCCGAGTCGGAGCTAATTCCGACCGAAATGAATGTCCAAAGCTTCACAGGGGCACCTTCAAGAACCAAGGGTATCCTACCTCTTGAACTGACCGTTGGCAGTAAATCGGTCATGACTGCTTTTTTCATTATGGAAACCTCGGCGGCCTATAATGCCTTACTCGGCCGAGATTGGATACACCCAAACTACTACATTCCCTCCACACTCCATTAGTTGTTAATTTTCTGGAGAGGTGACGAGGTGGAAGTGGTTGGGGCAGACACGAAGCCATTCGTTGCCCGTGTATAGACGGCTGATGCAGTCTTGTATGAAGATGACATCGGGCCGGTCAAGTTGCTGGGGTGCAACAAAATGGGAAGACCGAGTACATCGACCTTCCTTAAAGGAAGTTCGTCGGACATTAAAGCATACTACCATAATCTCAGTCAGACGGAAGAGTCAAGGCCGATTGAGACCATCGAACAAGAAGACGACTATGGAGACTCCGATAATTGAAGAACGGAAGCTGCTGGCCCTCAAGGCCAGCATGGCCAGGTGGTGTGCATACTTGGCCGATAGAAGGTTGGAAATCGACCCATCGGACGGAATGATCAATTTGGCTGATTGTATCTACGAAGAGGAAACGCCAAAGGAAGAAGAGATTCAAATAGACGAGTGGTGGTGAAATCAGGAGGTAACGCCGATCATTTGAGGGATTTGGAAAAAGCATTTGAAAGAATGCGGGCTCACAAACTCAAGATGAACCCCCTCAAATGTGTATTCGGTGTAACAGCAGGGAATTTCCTGGGTTTCCTAGTACATCAAAGGGGGATAGAGATTGACAAAAATAAGGCTCGGGCAATCCAGGCAACAAAGCCACCAACTAATAAGAAAGAGCTTCAGAGATTGCTCGGACAGATCAATTTCTTAAGAAGATTCATATCAAATTGTGCAGGGAAGACCCAAGTATGGACCAAGACCGATGAAGACTTCAAATGGGAAGACAGCCATCAACAAGCCTTTGAAGGAATCAAACAATATTTGTCAACTCCTCCAGTGTTAATGCCACCCAAGAAGGGTAGGTATTTAAAGTTGTATATATCGGCCTCTGACTGCTCTATAGGAAGTATGTTAGCTCAAGATAACGAGCATGCTGTTTATTATTTAAGTAGAATTTTGACTCCAATCGAGCAGCGCTATGCGCCGATTGAGAAGTTATGTTTGGCATTGTATTTTTCCTTACAAAAGTTAAGAACATATATGCTGCCTATTTCCACTTACATAATATGTCAAACTGATGTGATCAAATATATGTTGTCAAGGACAATCATGAGAGGCCGAATTGGAAAATGGACCTTGGCCTTAATGGAATTTGCTATCCAATACCGATCGCAGCAATCGGTCGAAGGCCAGGCTATAGCCAATTTTTTGGCTGATCACCTATATCCTACTGATTTGGGAGAACTACCTCTAACACCCAAAGTCCTGAGCACGTCCTTAGTCCCGTGTATGTTAATCTTTGACGGTTCCAAAAACGCAGAGGGTGTTGGGGCAGGTGTGGTGATTGTATCACCCAAGTACAAAAAGACAAAAATGTCATTTCGGCTCAATTTCAAATGCACTAATAATCAGGCCGAATACGAAGCGCTTATCATCGGACTAGAGATACTCCTTGAAATGGGGGCATCGTCCGTGCACATAAAAGGAGACTCGGGGCTGGTTATCGGACAGATAGCTGGAGAATTTCAGATAAAAAGCTGGGAGCTCTGCCCGTTCCACGCAGTGGCTACTCAACTCATGGAAGCGTTTGATGATATTAGCGTGAGTTACATTCCAAGGACCACAAACACCAAGGCCGATCAGTTGGCAAAAACAGGATCAGCCTCACCTTCTCAGAAGAACATAGAAGACCAACTCATCACTATTCATGTCCGATCGTTACTGTCCGTTGCAAAGAGAGGTTGGTATGCTACTGCCAATTCGGTCTTGATGGAGGATGATGATTGGAGAATCCCCATTATTAAATACCTGAATTACCCAAATGTCAGGGTAGACCGAAGAGTCAGATTGTTTGCTGTCCGATTCGTGGTGCTTGATGGAGAGTTATTCAAGAAACCAATCGGGGACGATGTGATTTTGAGGTGTCTAGGGAAGAAACAGGCCATGCAGGTTATGGCCGAAGTACATGAAGGGATTTGTGGGGCACATCAGGCCGACACAAAGATGAAGTGGTTGTTGAGGAGGTACAATTATTACTGGCCCAACATGTTGAAAGATTGTATCAGTTACGCTAAGGGATGTCAAGCTTGCCAAAAGCATGGTCCGATCCAGCATGTGTCAGCTAAAGAGTTACAACCCGTAATCAAACCATGGCTGTTTAGAGGATGGGCGATGGATTTAATTGGCAAAGTCCTACCACCCTCATCGGGCCAGCACTGTTTTATCATAGTGGCTACGGACTACTTTACCAAGTGGGCCGAGGCCATACCTTGTAGAACGGTGACACAGGACACCGTCATAAAATTCATTGAAGAACACATTATCCACAGGTTCGGCCTTCCAGAAACAATCACGGCCGATCAAGGATCGGTGTTTACAGGGACGAAAACATCAGCCTTCGCAGAAAGTAGGGGGATCAAAATTCTCAATTCTACGCCCTATTATGCACAGGCTAACGGACAGGCTGAGTCCACTAACAAGATCCTCAAGGGGATCATTGAGAAGATGATTGTGGAAAATCCTAGGTAATGGGACAAGCTCTTGTCCGAAGCGTTATGGGCCTATCGGACATCTAAAAGGTCAAGTACTGGGGTCACACCGTTCATGCTGACCTATGGGCATGACGCTATGCTACCCATGGAAGTAACAGTCCGATCGGCCAGAAGGGCTTTACAAAATCAGCTAGAGCCCGCTGAGTACACAGAGGCTATGATAGCTGAATTAGAAGGGCTCGATGAAATGAGGCTCGCAGCCTTATATTCATTAAAAGTGCAAAAGCAACGGGCCGCCCGAGCTTATAACAAGAGGGTGAAGGAGAAGTCTTTTTGCACAGAGGATTTAGTATAGAAGGCCGTGCTACCTATTGGAGATAAAGATAACCATTACGGTAAATGGTCGGTCAATTGGGAGGGCCCGTTCATCGTCCATCAAGTCAAGAGAGGTGGTGCCTATAGGTTACGTGATTTAGACGGAACGATTTATGTCCGATTAATCAATGATCAGTATTTGAAGTCCTATTATCCTATGTTATGGGTGACCATTGACCTGGACTATAAACCAAATCCTGGGTTGGAATATGATCAATTGATCAATTATGAACCTGAGCCCGAGTGATTTAAAAGAACATCATTTTGTATTGATAGGCTGAGCATAGATTACTTACAAAATGATGGGAAAAGAAAAAAATTTCTATACAGTACAAAATTGGAGTCGGCCTCTAGGCCGACCCAAAATTCCTAAGCTTAGCCTTCAGGTCCTCCCAGGTCTTGAGGGCTCCAGACCGATCCCGTTTGGCTTTTTCTAGCTTTTGGGCCCATGCCCGGGATATCGGAACACTGGCTTGCAGTTGATTACTGCACTTTTGGGCATCGCCACCTAGTAAGGATAGTGCTTCGTCAATTTTCCCAAGGGCGGCGTTGTTAGTAACCACCTCGGCCTTACATTGGGCGAGTTGAGCTTTTAGTGCTGTAATATGGGACTGCAGCTAGGAGTCCCTTGCTAATACTTGAGCCCGAGAAGCCTTCCTAGCTTCAAATTTGGCCTTGGCCCCTTCTAGAAACTTCAATGCCTTCTACCGTGAGCCCAAGTGAAGTTCTGCATCAGCCTGAATCTTCAAGGCCGATCGATCCACAAGACGGGGGCTGGGGAGTCTTTCTTGTATCTCGTGGAGTAAGGATAGCTGCCCGTCTGAAAGAGAAGGATCGGCCATGAGAGTGTTTAAGGCTGCTTCAACGTCAGCGGTAGCAGGCAGACTAGAAAGGTCCTGATCAGCTGGACCGAAGAGTAGATCCTTGGCTTGCTGGAGGCGTGACAGTGAGACGACTTCGGGCTCTAGAGGGCCAAGGTCAAAAGCTCCTAGGTCCAGGCCAGAGAAGAAGTCGTTGAAAGGAATGTATGGCACTGGACCCAGGGGATCGGCCTGTTCAAAGAGAATAAGCAGTCAGAAGTGGTCTCTAAAATTTTATGAATTAAAAGGTAAAAGTACAGACTTCAATACCTGGGCGTGAGGATCAAGGGAGGCCGAGATCGCTTCACGAACATCGGCCTCACTAGGTTGAGAAGTTGGTTGGGAGGAAGATTGAGCCATCACAGAAGAAGAAGAAGCAGGGCCGGTTCCTACCCCTGGACCGGTTGAGGCCGCCGTCGCCCGTAATACTTCAGCTTCTGGGACTGAGCCCGAATCATCAGCACCGGCCTCGACATGTAAAACAGCACAATCCTCAGGAGGGTTAGCCTCGGCCACTACCGGTTCCACTATTACGGGAACGGAAGATCCGGTGGCTGAAGGAGGTTCCCCTTGCTCGGAGAGAGCTCCAACTTCAAAAGGGACGGCCTGGTCCACTTCTTCCCCAGCTGCATCCGTAGTAACTCTAGCATCGGCCATGCCCTCAGTGATGGAAGAAAGGACGACTTGCTCAGGAGTTTGGATAGAAGGAACAATGTCTTCATCTCCACTTGAAGGAGTTAGCGGAGGCACGATGTGAAGTGGCATTACCCTCACGGCGACCCATTCCAGATAGGCTACCGCAGACGCTAGTGATGCCGGAAGAGTGGGAGGAAGAGTCTGAGTTGGAGTTGGGAGTGATGGATCCTCTCCGGAGTCCTCATCAACAAGCTATAAAACAGAATAAAGGATTAGTACTGAACAGGTGAAATCGGGCTTAATCGCTAAAAGATGTTGGAAATCTAACCTGAGTAGAGGCCGGTGTTGTTTTTTGTTTCTTTTGAGAAGGGCCCTTGCCCGGAGCTGGCTTGCGGGCCGGTCTCTTGGCTATTTGCTTGCGCCGGGTCGGAGCTACTGCTGAGATAGGGGGATCGGCCTCAGTGGCTGATGATGCAGTGAAAGGCACAAGGGCCTCAGCAGCAGTGCCTTGAAAAATATTGCTTGCCCGGTCACCCCACCACTGGGTGAATTCTTCTGACACCATGGGCCGGGCAGAGAAGGGTGTGAAGTTGAATGCCGCTTTGAGGCGATCCGATCGTTCTTGTATTTTCTTCACCTGCCCGTCGTTGACAATGAGGCCGCGTTCTACCCAGTCAACATTGACAGTAATGCCAGGAGGAACGGGCACGAGTTGTGTAAGCCCGAATTGACGGGCGTAGAGAGGAGCGAAGTAATATTCGGCCCCACAATTATTATTGGCCGATGGAATACTCTGGCTAAAAATAATGTCTGTAGCTACTAAGTAGCTAGAGAAAATCTCATTGTAAGTGGACTGGGTGCCCAACCCCCAATTGGAAGGGTTATTGGAGAGTTGAAGAAAAGAAGAGAATTGAAGTGAGAAGAAAGGGGTGAAGAGGTTGATATCTCGAGGGGAGCAAACTTGATAGAAGAAACCAAAACACTCCTCAAAGGAGTGTGAAGAAGGTGCTACGTCCATGAATTGGACAACAGAGATAGGAACATCGGCCAATTGGCGGATGGTTGGTTGGAACTCGGGAAAGTAAGAGTGTAGCCACAATTGAAGTATCCATATCGGGCTCCCACCAGCTCCGAAGCCTGAATGGACAAAATCTGTTATGCCTCGGACCAAGTGCGCCCAAACAAGCGTAGCCATGGCCAAGGGCTTCCCCGATGCAAGAGCCAGGGCCAAGGTTGTGTATTCTTTAGTAATGGCTTGGCTGGCCGAGCAGAAGAGGTACTTGTTGAGCTGGTAGATGAGGAAGGCGGTATGCTCTGCATCGGACACCTTCGTCTCATCTGCACCGATGCAGGCAGACAGAAAGCCTCCGAAGGCTGTAATCTGCCTGTGTGAAACGGCCCCATCCCTGACAATTTCTTGTTGAGGGTAGGTAAAGCTGGCCGTTCCAACGTCAAGCCCAGGAATGATTTCTTGTCCATAGGGGCGAAGGCCGAGCAGATAGCTGATGTCTTTGACGGTGGGAGCCATTGGTTCATAGCGGAAAAGAAAGCCGTTGCAAGACGAGGACCAGAATCATAGAGCAGAAAGAAGAAGAGGTCGGTCTATCTCTATTTTAGACCGACTAAGCATTATGGCATCATGAATGCCTGTTTGTCTCCAGACTGTGGCCTTAGAGGCCGATACCCTGGTCACCCATTTATCCCAGTCTGCGGCAGGGGTCGGCCACCCCCGAATAGGCTGGTTAGCAGTCTGAACCTTGTTCCAATGGGCAGGGACCTGTAGGAATGCTTCATTTCCAACCGGTGGGAAAAAAGGAAGAAAGCTGCCGGAGGGTGGCCAAGAAACACCGCTCCCAGGCCTGGTGCTACTGGAGAGCCATCAGAGGAGCTGTAGGGGGTTAGATAGTCAGTGGAGATCTCGGCGGCATGGGTTTTGGCTAGAGCCCTAACCTCTCTTCATCGGTTTTGCGGTGGTGGAGCATCAACGAAGGTTTTCTTTCCTTTAGAGGTGGCCGGAGCAGTCTTAGGAGCCATGTCTGCAAGGGAGAAGAGTTCGCCGGAGAAAATGGAGGTTTAAAGAGAAAGGCTCTGTTTCGCTTGAACTGTAGAGAGAGAGAGAGAGTAAGAATGCAAATGTGTGGTAAGGGTTTTTGAAAGTCTTGCTGCTTAAATACCACGATGCTATAATCATAACGCATTAAATGTGGAGTGACGGGTGGGATTCTCAATAATCTGACAGTTGCTTCATGCTTGACGCGTGGCAATTTTTAAAATTCAAAACGTCACATCAATCAAGGCGGGACGTTTGATATGACCTTTTGGGGGGCAATTGTTTGCACCCAAAAACCGTCAATGGTTTTTGAGCCTGATTCATGTTAGAGGGGAGGCCGGGCTAAGGAGTGGATGATTCATCGGACTCAAGTATAGACGTGAGACCCATGATAGGTACAAGGCTGTTGGGTGTGAGAAGGAGAGCTCGATGGGAACATTGAACAGGTGTAAGGATTATCGGGTTTTGGGAGAACATAACCCAGTGCGCTGTCAGCCCAATGGTGGAATGAAGCAACAGGAAGCCCAATCGGACACCGTGTAATGAAAGATGGGAGTAACAGTCCGATTGGCCATGAGCGGTTGAAGAAAGGTAATCAGGCATGAGGGAAGGCATGGAAACAGGTAAAGCCCGATTCATCCAAGAGAATCAGTGATGAGGCCGATGGACTGAAAGGAGAAGGCGGTACTATCCACAGCTGGCAGGATGACATCATCTCTGGGAGTTTTGGAAACGAGAGTCCGTTCAGGAAAGGATCTGATCATGTCCAGCTGGATTTAGGTGTTTAATCCCTAAATTAAAGGGATTGATTCAATTAAGTTCTGGATAAGGTAGGAGTCATGGATAAGGAAGGTCTTCTTCAATCAACCAATCAATTAAGCAGCTTAGGGCGCAAGCTAAGGAATTATTGTCCAAGTAGAAATCGTATAAGGCCGCTATAAATATTAAGGCAAGCCATCCAAGCAAAAGACTCCGCGTCATCTCGAAACAGCACACACTGCATTCGAAGCATTCAAAGCATTCAAAGCACTCTCTTAGAGTCTTTATGTTTTTCAGCCTTCATAGCAAATAGGTCTGCCTTTTTGTACTTCCTTTTGTTCTTTTGGATAATCAGCCTGTTCTGATTTGTTCTTTAGATCTGTTTTATTTTTTCCAAACACTTAATAAAATCTTCATTTTATTAAATCGTTTGTGATTTATTTACCTGTTAAACTCGATACTTTTTAGCTTGTGCGCTTCAGTACTGCTAAAGAATTTACAGTGAGGGTACTTTCCTACTCACTATGCACAGTCACCCTGTTTAGAAGTTAGATTCATCAAGTCTTGTGTATCACTCACACAAGCAGATAGGAAATTAGTTTACACGCACACACACACACACATACACACACCAAACCACTGCTGGTTCTGGCACACCCGCGCAAATTACAGCAAACAAGTATCTTTGAGGAAATTAGAGAATTTTACAAAGTTGCTCAACGTTAGGGATTTCTACAGGAATTAGTTATTTTTTAGTTCGTTCAAAAAAGCTTTACTTAGTTCGCCGCTTTCAACCATTTGAATTTCTACAAGTTTATGACATTATTTATTAAGAGATTTTTCCCTATATATTTTGTTTAGTATTTGGTATATATTGCCATGATAATTAAAGATTTATTATTATTAATTTTTTTTTACAAAACTTCAATTTGCTACTTTTAAAATAATCTCTCCTCCTTTTTTTTCAGCTTTTATAAAAGTCTAATTTTTGAAAAAGCTATAAATTAATTGCCAAACGGAATTAAACGTTTTGAATAATCTTAAATACGGAGTAGTTGGCTATCAAAAGGGCACTAAATTACTTGTTTTTTTTTAAATTATTTGAAAAAAATTATAAAAAATTGGTTGCCCAAAAGAATCGACTTTTAAATAAGGGTAAATATATATATATCACATATCTCCCTTGAGGTTTGACCTTATTAATACACATATCTCTGCTCACGTTTTAGGAATCTCACTAGCTTAGCTCTCTTATTTTTGAATTTTAGTATTAGATTCCCTTAAATTTTCTAACAATTTGTTAAAGAGGGAGATAATTGATGCTAAAATCCAAAAATAAGAGAGTTATATGAGAGTCTTGAAACGCGAGTGGAAGTATGTGTATTAAAATGGAACCACATTTACCCTTTAAATAATGTCAAACAACTAATCACCAAATCTCTTTGAACTGGACAGGCTCTTAGGGGAAATTATGACTCCACAGTCCATAGGATTCAATCCACATCTAGATTACTCTAATTTTTTTGGGTGATAGCATTTCAAAAGAGTGAATACTTAGTTCCCCATTGATGGTCGACGTTGCCTCAACAAAATACTTTTACAAAGATGAAAAGGACTTGAAGCATAAGTTGCATAAAATTTATAAAAAAAAAGAAGCTAATATTAGTGGAAGAACAATTTAGGGTTTTTTCATAAAAAAAACAATGAATTAATATAAAGCGTTGACATAGCACTAGCAAAATTTCATTTGGAAAGAGTATGAACAAGCTGTAGGTGGAGGGGTGATGACTAGAACGATTCCAAATCTGTCACTGTCCATCACATGACAACCCCAATTTTGGTCGGCAGTTTAGTCACTAAAATATTCGCAATTTGGATTAATTAACTCAACTTAATAAACTAACGACTGGTCTTTCACGGAGGGATATATAAGAAATTGGGGGGCAACAATCTCAAGCCACTTTCTCATAGAAAAAAGTGGCTTCTTAGAAAGTGAGAACATGAAATATGGTGTCAAGATTCCAAAATTTAGGTGCTCATCACATGAAAGCAATAGTGTTTCTTTCTTTCATGTGGTCCACATCCTCTATGGATTAGCTTGCTAATATAATTGTTTATTTGAGGAAGGTAATGGCTTTCATTAGTTTAATAAAAAGGAGTTGATTAAGATAATGCAATTACATCAATTTACTATAATTAATCTTTTGCGCTAGGGTCCAGTGATGCAACAGTTTTATAGGCTTTCATATACCATTTCTTGATCCCCTTCACCTCTCTCCAAAGGGAAGACCATGTCTTCCTTGAAGGCCCCACTTCATATCCTGTCCACAAGGTTCAACATATGAGTCATTGTTTTAAGGGTTTTTGTCTGATGGATCTCCTGAAGCTTGAGTTTTTTTGTTCTCCTATACCGGAAAATGCCTAGTCAACAAATTACATGACAATATTGGTTCGGTACCAATAGAGGTGGATAAAGAAATTTAAAGTTGTGGGACTAAGTAGGGTCGGAACGAGAAAGTTGCATTTCAGAATGGTCTAATTTTTAGGCATTCAGAGGCAATTTTTGTTTAGGGCTATTTACAAGTAATGTCGTGTAATTGATATATGAACTATAAAAATTAACACAAAAATTTAAATACGAATAAAAACAAGGAGTTTTCTATATTTTTAGAGGAGGCTATGTAAATTATTATGCTTTGTTAGTGTAGATATGAATTTGCTTTTTTAAAACTTGCGATTTAGCACCCTTGTCCCACTATAGATCCAACCCTCTTCGTTACACTTCTTTAGACACCTTGCATACTTTTCAAGAATGATTCGCCCAAATATGGTTTGTGTAGGCAAACTTGACATGTGAGCAATCACATATCAGAGTGATACGAAATGCAACTAATCCTTTTTCCAATTCACAATAACTTGGTGCTCGTAAATGTCATTTGCACCCTTGACCATTGGGAGCAACTTCAAAGTGATCATTATGACATCTCATATTGATCATTTCTCAAATTACCTTAGAAAAGTTAGATATGAAGGAAATATTAATTGGGAAGTTGAAGTTGGTATTTCCTGTTTTTATCATCCCAATTATTGACCCTTATTTTTTTTTGTTTGTAGCTTTCGAGGAATATAGATCCACGAATTCTTTTTTTTGGTGGTATTGCGCACACCAGATTATTGTCATTAAAAATAAAACAATTAAATATAGAGTACTACATATAGTTAAATCTCAATTACTCCCTCCATCCCATATTTTGAGTCTACCTTTGGGAACTCAATTTATTAAGGCGATAAAAAGAATCTATACTTACTTTTCACAATTGCCCCTAGTCATTACAACAACTTTTTTAGTTTTTGTCTTAGTGTAGATTTCAAGCAAGGGTAGTTTTAAAAAGTAAGTAAAACGTATATACTAATTTAAGAAAATGGACACTAATTTTGAGACATCCCAAAATAAAATACAATACTCAAAATATGGAACAGAGGGAGTATAAATTAGCGTGCCTCAATATTGCCATATTTAAACCTGCAGCCCCAACAGATTAAATCATTAACAATAGCACAAAGCAGTGGCCTGAAATATTTTACTGTTGTAGTGTCATCAAGTTTGATGTTCAATATCCTTAGCAATGAGATTCGAACAAGAAAGCTAACTACTTTTCTCACAAATAACTTGCATGGAAAAATCAGAATATTATGATTAATACCAAAAATTGTCGAGCAGTTTGTAGTCTAATTGGCATAACTTATCTTTTCTCAACAGAAAGAGAGAGGGTTTGAATATATGCCCATAGGGGATTTTAGTTGCTTGCCCCCAGTTATTCTTCAGTTAGAATGAGTGGTCATTGTTGGGTTTTATTGTGAGGCAACGTGGGAAGAGCCGGTCCTGGGGAAACAAAGTAAGCAACTGCTTGGAGGCCCCACCTCTGAAGAGCCCCCAATTCCAATTGCAGATGTGACAAAAAATTAATTTTTTACATATGATTATGTATATGTACACCCAAAAAAATTCACTTGGGGGCATTGCCCTCAAACCCTTGTATAGCCTTAGGACCCATATTGTAGAGTTTGTTTAGGGCCCCACAAAATTTAGGACTAGCACTGAGTGTAGGGTTGGGTTGGGTTGGGACTGGGGCTGCGTGTGCGTGTGGGGTGCGTTTATCCAGTCAGAATCTAAGTATTAAAAAAAATAAAATAAACAAAAAAAAAATTAATACCAAATTCTAAGTTAATGAGCTGTTAGAAATTTATCGCTTCATTAAACATGCATGAAAGGTAAAAAAAAATTAAGGTCAAATTGCTCAATGGTCTGAATTTCAGGTTAAAATTGCCCCCGTGGTGAAAACAGTAATAAGGAAACTGAAAACAAAAAGTAGGATATACATGAACTATAAATATCAAGTATATATTTATGTGTTTTTGGATATTTACAAGCATTTTATGATGATGATGATGATGATGATGAAGAGGAGATGAGTTTCTCGACCTAGGAGATTAGAAGTGGGTGGTGGGGGCGAGCAACTTTGAGTCCTTGACTACCCATGAAAATGATGGTTTGCTTGTATGCTATAAATGCATTTTCTAAATATTGGTTCGCATCAATAATATGTACATACAGTCGATGTATGTTAATGGGTAAGTGTATTCGGCGAGACATGCTGAAAAAGTTAGAAACTTACCCCGCCGACCTGTGTGTGTATTGGATGACTTGTCTCGTATGACTTTTTAAGCATGGTGCGTTTGCGTTATGCGCTTACCTAATGCACACTAAAGCTTAACTATATA
Organism: Hydrangea macrophylla; assembly: GCA_033977485.1. Lineage (NCBI taxonomy): Eukaryota > Viridiplantae > Streptophyta > Magnoliopsida > Cornales > Hydrangeaceae > Hydrangea > Hydrangea macrophylla. The sequence continues at coordinate 65,840,346 of CM066997.1, forward strand.
TAATATATACGAAAATTCTATAGAGAGGGCGCTGTGGACACGCGGAATCGCTCATCCACTCTTTCAGTTTTGATTTGAGATTGTTTTGAAAAGGAAAAGGAAAAGGAAAAGGAAAAGGAAAGTCTGTTGAAAACAGATACATAGTCGCCACTTAGTCTTTAAGTAACCAAGAAACCTAATTTTGACTCACCCAAATGGATAAAGGGCACCGACCCTTTATAACCAAAGAACTTGGCTCGGGACATTGGGTCACTCAGTCAGAAGAAATAGCCTTTGTCGCGACCAAAACACCCTGAACTCGCCCTGTCTTTCGACGGGCCTCAATTAGCATCCAAATAATCATCTTATACTATGTTTGGTTCGACAAATAATATTATGATAGTATATTACATCACACAAGAATTTTGAAATGGAAGATCGAAAAATAAGATATCATTCAAAAGATCTAAGTCAAGTATCACACAATGTAAAGTTGAAAGATCACACAAACAAACTTAGGAAAAATCGTCTAATCACATATCAAGTAATCAAGACTTCCTAATCTAAAGGAGCACATAAATTGTCATTGAAACAAATAATCAAAGAAATCAAAATATACTTAGCAAGCTAGTATGATGTATGTTAATCTTTGAGAAAAGAAAATCTCTCGATACTCGGGACGGATGAGAAAGGACAATTAGATCGAGGGGAAACATGAACGTATGATCATGATCATTCCTTATAATCTTCTTAGATTAGGAGTTACAAAAACCCCAAATCTTTGCATAGATACAATGTTTGTATCTAGAATGTGCCAAGGTTGTAGTGTGTTTTATGTTCATGGATTCCTAGAATGACTTAGATGTCTAAAATGCGTATGAATGAATGAATGAAATCATCATGGGATATGTACAAATGTAGTATGGACTCCTTCCTAAGACATGAGCTAATTTGGAGTAACATGTAAGCATCAAATCAAAGGATGGAAGTGAAAATATGCTTGCTGTGAATAGTGGACAGAACAGTAACATGATCTTTTAGAAATTGAAAAGAGAGGTTAGCAATGTTTTTAATGCATGATTTTTATGGAGATCTTCTTTATTGTGTCTAGAACACAATCCAAAAGGCCAATTTTTAATAACTATTACAGATTGAGAGGAACACAAAGAATCTAGATGCCCATATTATACAGAATGTTCCCTAAGACATTGAAGTTCAAGGAAAAAATAAGTTGGGACCACTCTTTTTGGAAACGTTTTCTGTAAAACAAGTTAAAAGTCAACCTAGCTGCTGTGACAGCAGAGGCAGAATGTTTGGAATGAATGTTTGGACGAAAATAGACCCCTTTCAAGTATTTTCAAGTCAAACCAAAAATCATGGGTGTTCTCTAATGAGTTAGGAAGACTTTCCAAGTGGTCTTGCATCTATACATTGAGTATTGAGTTCTAGAGAAATCTTTGAGCTCATATTCACTGTTTTGACTCACTGTTTTAAAGATTTTGGGAAAAACTTGAGTTTTCTTTCTTGAGATCAAAATGAGAGGGTTTGAGAGGGGTTTTGAAATAGAGGTTTTGAAAGTATATTTTCAACATCAAATAGAGATTATGACCTCTTGGAATATCAATATCAAACTCATTATCAAGAACCCCCAATATTATTAGAGAGATTCATTTTTATTTTGAACATAACTTCATGGATACCTTGGAGGTATTGAAGTTATAATCATCATCTATTAAACATGTTTTTGAGGTCAATAGCTACTATCCTTAAGAATTCACTCACCTTAAACTTCATGTCATCATTTAGATGATGAAGTGCAAGTAAGTAAATAAAGAAATAAAAAATAAAAAAAGAAATGAGATTAAGAAGAGATGAACATAATATGAACAAGTAAGTAAATAACAATCAATAGATGATAATCAATGTGATTTTGGACTTGTAGCTTAGTGTTTCAATCATAGATATTGACATTTGGACATGGATGTAGCTCCCTAACTCATGAATGCTTAGAGAAATGGTGGTTGGGTGTATTGATGATGAAGTATATAGAAGGTTGATGGAAGAACTTGAGTTTAGAACTCACTTTCTATTGAAAATTAGTGGGTGATTTCTCTCTTCTAGACCTATATCTATCTCTGCAACTTTCTAAAACTTTCTCAAGTTTTGCATTTGACCCCCCCAAAATGAAGAGCAATGGGGGGTTTATATAGGCCAATTTGGGGTGGTTTTTGGATTTAAAAAGTACTCCCATTGGTCCTAAACATCTGTGAACATAGAACTACGTCGTTTTGGTTTCTAATTAATCAATTTAGACCCCTAATCAAAATTACAAAATTGGACTGTTCTAGGGGAGAGTGCCACGGCAGCACTGGGCCTGTACCGCGGCGGCACTGCTCCTCGTCCAGATAATGCTGTTTAGACCCCCAGAGGTTCCGGTATTCACGAAAAGGCCCTATTTCGTCCGAAATTCACAGAAAATGCGTACGAACTCCAAACTGAGCTTGTGATATACCGTTGGAAAGATAACAGAGTCTACTTTCTATATAAATTGTTTCGAAGTCAGGTCACTTTGAAAAGCTTTACGGTATTCGTGATAAAAGTCAATTTGCTCGCCTTTTTTACCTTCGAAAATTCATAATAAATTCGTTTTAAATTCAGGAATTATGTGCAACATACCGTTGGAAAGCTATTGACCTCTAGTATCTACAAAAAATGTTTGGAAAATGATATAGTGCTCCAGTTTTAAAGTCAATTTTTGCTCAAACTAGTCAAACCAGGGACCTCCAGGAAGTTCTAGGAACCTCTGGGAGCTCCCGGGAGCTGACGTTTTTGTCCGATTTTCTTTTAAAACTTATTTTCGTACTTTTTACATGGTCCAAATCTGAGAGTTTTGGGGCTTTCAGGGGCATTTTGGTCATTTGTACCACTTTCTGAGCATTTTGAGAGATAGAACTAACTTCCAAGAGTCCTTTTTAAGTCTTTTTCGATCATTGTGAACAACCAAGCTATGGGTCTCCTAAATCTGATAGCCGACAAAATGGGGTGTCTATAGTTTGCCCCTCTTTGGCATGAACTTGCGAGACAACGCATGTCGCAAGCGAGTGCCAAAGTGTTGAAAAGACAGGTCTTTTTGGAGGCTATGGATTAGGATAAAAAGCGTTGCAAAAGATGCAATGATGCTGAGGCTAGTGCTGGTCGCGCTCTGCGTGAACTGACTACGTATCCCAAGGAGAATCAGACCAGGACGTAGTTCGGGGCACAAAAGAATAATCACATATGCACATACACAACAATAAGGCAGATGCTATGCTATAAGAGTGATATGCAATGCATGGATGTGATATGAATTGTGTCCTGAGTCCTATCATGTTTAGTGTTCTGATCCTAGCATGAGCAGGTACTGTGGGGTGTGTGCCACCCCGAGTGGACTTATGTTGTGTTAGTGTTGAATCTAATGCATTGGTTGATCCTGATAAGGATACCAAGGTGTTGAAGACTCTGGGTCTCGGGCAAACTTCTTAAATTACGGGAAGTGTACTTCGTAAACAAATGCAATCGAACGTGGGGTCCCAGAGGACGACAATTAAAGATAATCAACGGACACAGAAGTCCTGGATACCAAGCGATGGATGAAGAAGTTCAAGATAGCCAATCGAAGAAGGGTTTCGCGATAACTGACAAGCGAGAAAGCTCACAATAGCTGATGGGTAGGTGAGGAGGCTCATAATTTTTGACAAAGGAGTGAGGAAGTTCACGATAAGGGAGAAGCTCATGATTTTTGTTTGCTGAAGAAGCTCATGATCTTTATTTGAAGAAGCTCACGATAATCGATGGGTAGGTGAGGAGGCTCATAATTTTGGATAGAGGAGTGAGGAAGCTCACGATAAGTGAAAAAGCTCATGATAAGTGAGAAAAGCTCACGATTAGTGAGAAAGCTCACGAGTTTGGACAAAGGAGTGAGGAAGCTCACGATAAGTGAGAAAGCTCACGATTTTGGATGAAGGAGTGAGGAAGCTCACGATAAGTGAGAAAGCTCACGATTTTGGACGAAGGAGTGAGGAAGCTCATGATAAGTGAAGAAGCTCACGATAAGTGAGAAAGCTCACGATTAGTGAGAAAACTCACGAGTTTGGACTAAGGAGTAAGGAAGCTCACAATATGTGAAAAAGCTCACAATTTTGGATGAAGGAGTGAGGAAACTCACGATAAGTGAGAAAGCTCACAATTTTGGACGAAAGAGTGAAGAAGCTCATGATAAGTGAGAAAGCTCACGATTTTGAATGAAGGACTGAGGAAGTTCATGATAAGTGAGAAAGCTCACGATTTTGGACAAAAGAGTGAGGAAGCTCACGCTAAGTGAGAAAACTCACATTCTTGAATAAAGGAGTGAGGAAGCTCATGATAAGTGAGAAAGCTCACGATAAGTGAGAAAGATCACGATTTTGAATAAACGAGTGAGGAAGCTCATGATAAGTGAGAAAGCTCATGATGAGTGAGAAAGTTCACGATTTTGGACAAAGGGGTGAGAAAGCTCACGATACGTGAGAACGTTCACAATTTTGGACAAGGGAGTGAGGAAGCTCACGATAAGTATGAAAGCTCACGATTTTGAATGAAGGAGTGAGGAAGCTTATGATAAGTGAGAAAGCTCACGATTTTGGACGAAGGAGTGAAGAAGCTCACGATAAGTGAAGAAGCTTACGATAACCAACGGACACGGAGCCTTGGATTGTGAATAGATAAAGCTTGCCCTAGAAGTCGGCGTCTTTTGACTGCGGGCAGTGTTTTTCAATCGTTGGCCGATTTTTATGATGACCAATTCGGAAATTTGGTTCAGGTTCTTTTGGGGATGGTATGGGATTCTCTGAGAATCTCTCTTAACTATTTTAATTCTTGACTGAAAACCAGGATTCAACTCCGATCTCTCACGGTTGATCAAATCTTGCAATGGTCGGGCCGAAAAGCCTATTCAGGCCTCCAAGATGATTGACGGATGTGGAAGCACTAATGATAGACATGGAATCCCTAAGATGATTGACGGACTTGGCAGTCCCAGATATCAAATAGTAAATGGGGTAGTCCGAGATAACTGGTGGACGCAAAAGTCCTACCTTAATCCAAAGGGTCTATAATAAAAGATTTGCCTCAATTTAGAGGGCTAACAATGAAGGATTTGCCTTAAATTAGAGGGCTAACACCGAAGCATTTGCCTAAATTTAGAAGGCTGATGACAATAGATTTGCCTCAATCTAGAGGGGACGATGAACACGACATATTTTGAATAAGAGTTATGGTGAACTAATGATGATTAATGAACTGACGATGCACGAATCAAGATGACGAGTAGACAGTGAACTACTGTGACTTTCATGGAATGGACTGACGATGTACGAATTAAGATGACAAGTTAACAGTAAACTACTGTGACTGTCATGGATTGGATCAACGGTTAGACTAACCGTGATTAGAAGGACTGACGATGTATGAATCAAGATGACGAGTCAACAGTGAACTACTGTGACTGTCATGGATTGGATCAACAGTTGGACTAACTGTGATCAGAAGGACTGACGATGTACGAATCAAGATGATGAGTCAACAGTGAACTACTATGACATTCATGGATTGGACTGACGGTATATGAATCAAGATGACGAGTCAATAGTGAACTACTGTGACTGTCATGGATTGAACTGACGATGTACGAATCGAGATGACGAGTCGACAGTTAACTATTGTGACTGTCATGGATTGGACCAACGGTTGGACTAACTGTGATCAAAAGAACCGACGAATTGATATGCCTGCTGGGGATTAAATTGAATTTGTTGGGGATGAACAACTCTTTCTCCTGAGGAAATGATGTAGTCTTGACTGAGATACACCATATTTGTTCAGGACACTCTTCTAGAGATGAACAAGCTCTGTTGGGAATGACAAGTTTCGGCTGGGGAAAGAATGGTTGCATTGTGAATAGTGTAATTCAGCTGGGGATGAAGAACATTCGTGACACAATTTTGGCTTGGATGCTGAGGAGCTGGTAGAAGATAGCCAGTGTATCTTATGAACTGATTTATGAAGACAAGTGACTGTGATTGGGGATATCACCAATGCTTGAGGGTCTTGGGACTCATATCATGTTGTAGACTTGACAAGTGCAATAATGGTTTTTGGAGTTTCTGCTTGTATCCACAGGTTTTATAATTGGTAATCACTTTAAACCCACACATTTTACACCATTAGGACAAATGGACTTGACAGCAACAACGATGACAAGGAAAATTGGATTGGTTTGTATGAACCTTGAACTCTGATACAGTTTGGATTAGATTATTACTGACTCAACCAAAGAAGGATCGACTAGACAAAAGTAACGACACAAAATGCCCAAATTAGCATAATTAAATGTGTCTCTGTCATAAATGGTGTACTGCTCATCTTTTATGTTCACTCCTCATCTTAATATGATAGTACTTCACTGATAAATTTGGTTTTTGAAAACTCTTCCCTATTGATCTAATCAATTCTCTACTTCTCCTAGGAAGTGCTTTGAATTAGTGTCTTAGCTTTTAGAATAAAAGATACTCTATTTCAAAAAATTTCAAAGCAAGTTCGTGACTTGAAAACTTGCCCTTGGTATGAAAGGATCGTGTTAGGCAAACGGAGTTTGCCCCTAGTTTGAGGTATAGGAAGTGGAATTCATAGACAAACGAGGTGGGTGACCGAAGTTTGCCCCTAGTTTAGACAATGGTTTATTGGAGGCTTTGGGCAAACGAGGTAGGTGATCGAAGTTTACCCCTTGCATGAATGTTGATAGTAAAATTTAGGCAAACGAGACGGGTAGCCGAAGTTTGCCCCTGGTGTGGATGGTGATTTTTGGCTTAAGGTAAGGACCACGACTTTAATCTCACAGATGCTCATAACTTTTGCCTAGGCACCAGTGAGGTGACCTAGCGAGCTCTTTTCTCTCTTTTGTTATTGCTCACTTTGGATTTAGCTCTAACTTTTGCCTAGGCATCCTTTCGGATTTTCGACCTAGCGAGCCATCTTTCTTTTCTTTTTGAAAGTCTGCCTACGTACCCCCGAGTGGGGATCAGGTCCAACGTAGTTTGAGATAGGACCTTGAAAGAAGAGGGGTTAATATTGATGATGTCAACTGAACTGATGCGGTTGCCTACGTATCCCCGAGTGGGAATCAAGTTGAGCGTAGTTCAAGGCAAGGCTTGAAGAAAGTTGGGTTATTTTTAGATAGGTGGCATGACCGAACCGATGCGGTTGCCTACGTATCCCCTGAGCGGGAATCAGGTCAAGCATAGTTCAAGGCAAGGTCTTGAAAGAAATTGGTTTGATTATGATGGTGTCGACCGAACCGATGCAGTTGCCTATGTATCCCCAAGTGGGAATCAGGTCGAGCGTAGTTCAAGGCAAGGCTTTGAAAGAAATTGGTTGGGGGTTTTTTAAACCAATCGTCAAAGAAGTTTAAACTTAGCTCACTTGTGGTAGCCTTGAATAAAAGAATTTAGTTTCGATCTCCCTTTCTTTTCTTTTCTTTCTGAGGATTGATCCTTTTTCACTTTCGCCTAGCCAGTCAATTTTACTTTTCATGTAGTTGATTCTTGTGAGATCTTTTGATCACAATTTCATAATTCCAGAATGTGCATATTAGTTCTCGGAATTTATTTGTGGTTGTTCTGAGCCTTTTGAAATGTGATCTAGGCATGTTCTCATGATGTGCCTTGAAGTGTACAATTCTCTGGATCACCAAATTTTCTTCCTTTCATTTTCTCCATCACTTTGAGTGGCTAAGGTCAGATCTTGGAAATCAACACCTTTTTCATCTCTAACTTTTTCCTTGGTGCCCTTTCGGGTTTTCAACCTAGCGAGCTTTTCTTTTCTTTCTTTCTTTTTTTTTTTTTTCTCTTTTTATTGTTTTTTTTTTGTTTTGAAAGGGGAGAAGAAACTCATTGAAAGTGTTTGGCTACCATCAAGGACTAAGTCTGCACTACTTTCAATAGACATATTGTATGGCTCCCCATTAGATTGGGCTCAAGGCTTTGGAATGGTGGAAAAAGGGTGTTGGGCAATCTCCAAGTCAGTTTCAAACATGTCTTTTCAAGATTGAGGCAAGAATATCTCTAAATTCTTAAAGTAAGACTCTTCAATTCTTAGCTCTTCATCGGTGTCAGCGTGAAATCGACTTTGACCTTCCAGGATTCTTTAAAGATGATTCATGCATTTATGACTAGACACATCAGAATAAGCAAAATGAGATTTCATTCCATTAAAGGAGAAGGATTGCATTTCTTGGTACAGACTCAACTGAACTTTAAAAATAGACGGACTCGACCACAAGACTACTCTTGAAATAGACTTGAAACATAGAACAAACTCGACTTGGTCTCAAATGGAGTGTCACGATGACTTGTTTATTATTCTTATTCTATGTATTTTTTTCTTTTTAGCAGAAGTTCTAGACACCACCACTTTATTGCATAGCTTCAACACTCATTGGCATCAGCAAAAGGGATCATTTGAACAGATGAGCCAGGGGCTTTAGGTTTGATGAAGCTGACATTTTGGTTGACATAGGGTTAGATGGTTGAAGGCTCGATGATTTTCTGATCGATGAGGTCTTGGATATCATGGCGAAGGCGTACGTAGCTATCGGTGTCGTGACCTGGGCCTTGGTTGTAGGCACAACATTTGGACAGGTTATAGTTAGGCGAAGGATACCAGCACGAGGCTGAAGAAGTTGGAGGTGCCCCTTTGTGATGAGGTTATCAAGGATAACGGACAACGGCATACCCAGGTTAATAAAGGTTCTTGGGTTGTGGACTTTGTTAAACTTTGAGTTCAAGTGGGTCCTCGGAGTGGCTCTTGTGTTTGGATATAAAATAGGATTACCCAGGTAAGGGTGTGGACTTGGACATGAGTAAGGACTCGGATGTGGAAATGGGCTTGGATAGACGGCGTCGGACAACCCATACTTCCTTTTATTGATGCTCTGCACCATCTTCTCAAATCGTCTTATCCTTAAACTTAGATGTTCAACAATGGTTTGTAGTTAGTTCACTTTTCCTTCGAGAGCTTAATAGGCCATTAGTGGGTTTATGATAGCCTGGGCTAGCTCACAATCACGATAATGAATTCAGGGAGGTACAATAGTGTCCTTACCCGGGGCTATGTTTTCTGCAAATAGAAGTAAAGCCCAAATTAGCAGAGGCGCAAAAATACTTCTTATGGACTCCTAACGGGAGGAGATGATCAAAATTTTGAAGGATTTAATGATGCGAACCGAGGACGGTTGCAATAAGTATATGACTTCTGTACAATGATCGAGATGGGTGAGGATGCTGATACGTATGCATTTGATGTGTAGAGACTAACATGTGTGAGACTGACGGGATGTGCGTGTATGCGAACTGACATGAATTGTGTATGCATATGAGACAATCATGCGGATGCAAGCCCTAATCGATATGATGCCCCTACTTTTAACAGATAGTAATTAAACAAATAAGGTCCTAGCCATACAGAGTGTGCTAACCTTACTTTCTAGTACGATCACCAAGGGATAACAGGGATTTCTGGGATACTTCGGGAATTTTGAATAGAGTTTTTGGGAGAAACATGGATTTGGAAGATTCGGAGAAATTCCTAGAAGTTATTTGAGTTTCTAGGAGAAATAGGAATTTATGGTTGATTTGGACTGAGCTTCTAGGAGAAACTGGTATTTTGGGTATTTTCTGAGAAATATGGATTGAGTTTCTAGGAGAAACAAGTATATCTGGGCATTTCTGGGTGATTTGAGTAGAGTTTTTGGGAGAAACAAGTACCATGGGTATTTCTAGGAAATTTAGATAGAGTTTCTAGGAGAAACTGGCTATATCCGGGTATTTATGAGAAATTGGACAGAGTTTCTGGGAGAAACTAGTTGTGTCTGGGAGTTTTTGGGAGAAATTGGTACATCTAGACATTTCTGGAAAGTTTGGACAGAGTTGCTGGGATTTAGGGAAATCTGGGAGATTTGGACAGAGCTTCTGGGAAAATAGGTATATTTGGATAAGTCGGACAGAGTTTCTGGGAGAAACAAGTTTATCGGAGTTTCTAAGAAAAACTGAGGTTTCTTGTTATTCTGGGGGAAACAAGAATATCTGGGTAATTTGGACAGAGTATCTGGGGGACACAAGTATATCAGAGTTTCTGGAAGAAACTAAGATTTTTGGGTAATCTGGGGAGAAATAGGATTTCTAGGAAATTTGGGTGATTCGGACAGAGTTTCTAGGAGAAACAGGGATATCCTGATGAGTTGGGCAGAGTTTCTGGAAGAAATAGGGATATATGACGAGCATAGGTGATGATGGTGATCATATTGTCTAGCAAGTTTTCATACTCCTATGTCTCAGGACCAACAAACAAGGTTTGCGGTGTATATCTTTGTGAGCATGGAGCAAACATCCTTGTCATGGTGCCTAGGTAGGTCAACTCAATGTAATCACATATGAGTGATTGCCTTGGGAATCATAAGAAAGAGGTTCTGTTCTATGCCACATAAGCGTCTACACCGCGCAGGTAATCCCACCAGGGCATATAGCAGTTATATCACATTGTCATATCTGAAAAGATAAATGAACAGTCCTACGAAAGGTTCTACAAGAATCTATATGCAAAGGCTGGGTTTAGTCAAAGACCGTTGACGAGAGTTCCAATATACCGTTGGAGAGACAGTACTGAGATTTTTACTCTTTTTGATATACCTTGGAAGGTACAGTATCAATGGTGACTTGTGCCCTGGCACAGCAAGACCTGAATAATGTCAGTGCTGCGTTTCAAACACAGTTGGAGGGGAATGCAGAAGTGCAATGCGGTGAACCAGACACAGTAAAAAGATGATTTTAAGGATGCTTCTTATGAGTCAAACCTCTGTATTATTTTGTTTTAAAATAAAAATCCCCTGTGGAGTCGCCAGAGTATGGACACGCGGAATCGTTCATCCACTCTTTCAGTTTTGATTTGAGATTATTTTGATAAGGAAAAGGAAAAGGAAAAGGAAGGTCTGTTGAAAACAGATACAGAGTCGCCACTTGGTCTTTAAGGAACCAAGAAACCTAATTTTTACTCACCCAAATGGATAAAGGGCACCGACCCTTCATAACTAAAGAACTTGGCTCGGGGTTTTGGTACGAGAGAGGAAAGAGCCTTTGTCGCGACTAAAACACCCTCAACTCGCCCCATCTTTCGGCGGGCCTCAATTAACATCCAAATAATCATCTTATACTATGTTTGGTTCGACAAATAATACTATAATAGTATATTACATCACACAAGAATTTTGAAATGGAAGATCGAAAAATAAGATATCATTCAAAAGATCTAAGCCAAGTATCACATAATGTAAAGGTGAAAGATCACATAAACAAACTTAGGAGAAATCGTCTAATCACATATCAAGTAATCAAGACTTCCTAATCTAAAGGGGGACATGAATTGTTATTGAAACAAATAATCAAAGAAATCAAAATATGCTTAGCAAGCTAGTATGATGCATGTTAATCTTTGAGAAAAGAAGAGCTCTCGATCCCCGGGACGGATGACAGAGGACGATTAGATCGAGGGGAAACATGAACGTATGATCATGATCATTTCTTATAATCTTCTTAGATTAGGAGTTACAAAAACCCCAAATCTTTGCATGGATGCAATGTATGTATCTAGAATGTGCCAAGGTTGTAGTCTGTTTTATGTTCATGGATTCCTAGAATGACTTAGAAGTCTAAAATGTGTATGAATGAATGAATGAAATCATTATGGGATATGTACAAATGTAGTATGAACTACTTCCTAAGACATGAGCTAATTTGGAGTACATGTAAGCATCAAATCAAAGGATGGAAGTGAAAATATGCTTACTGTGAATAGTAGACAGAACAGTAACATGATCTTTTGGAAATTGAAAAGTAGGGTTAGGAATGTTTTTAATGCATGATTTTCTATCAAGATCTTCCTTATTGTGTCTAAAACACAAACCAAAAAGTCAATCTTTAATAACTATCATAGATTGAGAGAAATCATATAAACAATAGAGGTTATTCAGAAACAGAGTCCGTATTGTCGAATGAAATGCTAGAAAATCTCAGAAAATGAACAAAAAAAGATCTAGATGGCCATATTATACAAAAAGTTCCCTAAGACATTGAAGTTCAAGGAAAAAATAAGTTGGGACCACTCTTTTTGGAAATGTTTTCTGCAAAACAAGTTAAAATTCAACCTAGCTGCTGTGATAGCAGATGTAGAATATTTGGAGGAATGTTTGGACAAAAATAGACCCCTTTCAAGTATTTTCAAGTCAAACCAAAAATCATGGGTGTTCTCTAATGAGTTAGGAAGACTTTCCAAGTGGTCTTGCATCTATACATTGAGTATTGAGTTCTAGAGAAATCTTTGAGCTCATATTCACTGTTTTGACTCACTGTTTTAAAGATTTTGGGAAAAACTTGAGTTTTCTTTCTTGAGATCAAAATGAGAGGGTTTGAGAGGGGTTTTGAAATAGATGTTTTGAAAGTATATTTTCAACATCAAATAGAGATTATGACCTCTTGTAATATCAATAAAAAACTCATCATCAAGAACCCCCAATTTTATTGGAGAGATTCATTTTTATTTGAACATAACTTCAAGGATACCTTGGAGGTAGTGAAGTTATAATCATCATCTATTAAACATGTTTTTGAGGTCAAGAGCTACTATCCATAAGGATTCACTCACCTCAAACTTCATGCCATCATTTAGATGATGAAGAGCAAGTAAGTAAATAAAGAAAAAAAAAGAAAAAAAGAAATGAGATTAAGAAGAGATGAACATAATATGAACAAGCAAGTAAATAACAATCAATAGATGATAAACAATGTGATTTTGGACTTGTAGCTTGGTGTTTCACTCATAGATATTAACATTTGGACATGGAATTAGCTCCCTAACTCATGAATGCTTAGAAAAATGGTGATTGGGTGTATTGATGATGAAGTATATAGAATGATGATAGAAAAACTTGAGTTTAGAACTCACTTTCTATAGAAAATTAGTGGGAGAAGCTCCCTTTGTCTCTTCTAGACCTCTATCTATCTCTACAACTTTCTAAAACTTTCTCAAGTTTTGGACTTGGCCCTCCCAAAATGAAGGGCAATGGGGGGCTTATATAGGCCAATTTGGGGTGGTTTTGGGATTTAGAAAGTACTCCCATTGGTCCTAAACATCTGTGAACATAGAATTACGTCATTTTGGTTTCTAATTAATCTATTTGGACCCCCAATCAAAATTACAAAAATAGACTATTCTAGGGGAGAGTGCCGCGGCGGCACTGCTCCTCCTTCGTCCAGATAATACTGTTTAGGCCCCCAGAGGTTCCGGTATTCGCAAAAAGGCCTATTTCGTCCAAAATTCACAAAAAATGCGTACGAACTCCAAACTGAGCTTGTGATATACCGTTAGAAAGGTATCAGAGTCTACTTTCTATATATATTGTTTCGAAGTCAGGTCACTTTGAAAAGCTTTACGGTATTCGTGATAAAAGCCAATTTGCTCGCCTTTTTTACCTTTGGAAATTCATAATAAATTCGTTTTAAATCCAGGAATTATGTGCGATATACTGTTGGAAAGCTATTGACCTCTAGTATCCATGAAATTTTTTTGAAAAATGATACAGTGCTCCAGTTTTAAAGTCAGCTTTTTGTCAAACTGGTCAAACCAGGGACCTCCAAGAAGATTTGGGAACCTCTAGGAGCTTCCAGGAGCCGACGTTTTTGTCCGATTATCTTTTAAAACTTATTTTAGTACTTTTTACATGATCTAGAATGATCTCAGAGCTTTTCAGTGAATTTAGACAATTTCGGTCAAACCTTGGTCAAACATGGTCATACCTGATCAAACCTTGGTCAAACCGGTCAACGAGGACTTTCCGGGAACTTCCAGGACCTCCAAGGGTCTCTAGGAGATGACGATTTCATTTGATTTTTCTTAAAAACTCATTTTATGACTTTTCTCATGACGTAGCATGTTTTCAGAACTTTTGGTCCAAATCCGAGAGTTTTGGGGCTTTTAGGGGCATTTTGGTCATTTGTACCACTTTCTGAGCATTTTGAGAGATAGAACTAATTTCCAAGAGTCCTTTTTAAGTCTTTTTCGATCGTTGTGAACCACCAAGCTATGGGTCTCCTAAATCTGATAGCCGACAAAATGGGGTGTCTACAGGCGCCCTCTCTAAAATAAAGACAGGGCCTCTGTTTTGAGCATCAGATCGTGTTTAAAAAAATGTGAAGTGATAAAACTGCCCTTAATAAAAACACGATCCGACAGTCAAAATAGAGACCCTCTCTTTATTAAAGAGGGGGCGCCCTCTCCATAGAATTTTCGTATATATATATTATATACAGTAAAGTTTTGTGTACATTAGGTAAACGCACAACGTAAGCGCACTATGCTTAAAAAGTCATATGAGACAGGTCACTCAATATACACGTAGGTCGGCGGGGCAGGTTTTTAGCTTTTTAAGCCTATCTCGCCCAATGCACTTACCCAATATACATCGACTGTATATATAGTGATGATGCCAAAATCTGGGTAAGAAAAATTTAGAGAGAAAGATGGACATGATGAATTTTGCATGTGGTTCGGCCCCGTTTATGAGGTGACCTACGTCCACGGGTGGGGTCGGTGCACTTTCACTAATAGATCACCGGCAGCTATTGGTGAGCCAACAGAGTGGGCAGTACTACCAGAAATTGACTAGGTATATGTGTAATAGTGAGTTGTTTGTATGCTATTCTTTAGAGTCAGAATGCGATCCCCTTTAATGGGGGTGAGTGGCCTCTTTTATAGGTGCAAGAGACCACCCGTACAAGGTAAGTCTGTAGATTAGGAAGCCTAATCTAATTACAACCGATTTACATGAATTTAGGAGAGTTTCATAAGTGGTTTAGGAAACCACTTGCTCCTTCCATCTAGTCTTCTAGCTGGGATAAGAAACTGTCTAGAGGCTTGTTGGGCAAGCGACCATGCCTTCTGGAGGTGCACCCATGTGGGGCCAGTCTAGACCGAACGCCTGGGCTTTGGACCGAACCATGCAGTTTTGTGTAACGTCCGAGATGGTTGAGTAGTCAGCCCAGATTCAAGGTGACTTGGCTTCTCTTTGCTGAGGTGGTGAGGCTTGAATTTGACTTGATATTTTTGTACATATCAGATGCCCCCCATTTTCGAAACTGATGTGATGCTCTATCAGATGAGGTTTAAAAATTAAGATTGCTTCCGAAAAACCATCCGGGGCCCCGAGGTCGACGTCTGCCATATGTCAGTTAGTGGTTGGCCTGGTCAGGATCCAATAAAGCCAGTGTTGACATAATCGGTCAGTTGTATGGTAACTAGAACATCACATCGCACATTCAATACGTACGCCTTTTGAGGCGACGCTTCACGTGCTCGAGGTAACAGCTGTCATGCAGGTTTAAGTAGGAAAGCTTCACAGCCATTGGTTCGGGTTTGATCTGGGTTGTTGACATCGTGTATATAAGGAACACTTGTCCATTTTTTTCATTCTTGCTGACAAGTGATAGAGACAACCGAGTGATTTTGAGAGCAAAAGATCCCAGCCGAGCCTCCCGAGCCCTTTTCCATGCCTTATTTCTTGTAAGTCCCTGTTTCCCAGTTCATTTTGCTGTTTCCTTCCATCTCTTATTCTCTTTTTCTTTTTGGAGTGAGGCTGGAGAGAGCGAATCTACTAAGGCTAGAGTGGGAGTGGGACTTCATCTTTCTTAGGTTCTATTTCTTCTTCAGATCAGGGGGCACGTTAGGTCACCTGAATCGAGTGGGTTATCTTGGGATTGTCTTGACGTAGTGTCATCTTACCCTGATGACCCTTTACTCTCTGCCTTTTAGGTTGGTCACCTTGCCCCCTCTGTATCTCAGGCTAGGAGTTCCTGACCCTTATCAAGGTCATCATTTAATTGCCCATCCCACTGTAGGTGAACCAGAGATGTGTCACTCTAGTTTTGATTTGTCCTCCTGGTCGGAGGATGAACAGTCGCGGTCCGGGGCACCAAACACGAGCCTGGAACCCCCGTCTATTACGCCGTCGGATCACCACAGTCAGGGTAGGATCCCGATTAGAGTAACGAAAGATGAGCTAGAACAGGAGGCCCCCTTAGCCTCTATTTCGCACGGCCCGGGTGACGAGACACCGGGAGAGCTTGACCCCAGGGTCATTTTTACCTGGGAGTCTACTCCATCGACCTTACACGCCCAGGACCTCGCCCGAGTCAGGGATCGGTACACTATTCCCGGCGACTACTCCTTGGTCGTTAATCCTGGCAGAGTCACATTTACTAGCCAGGCTTCATTACCCTCTACGACGATGCCCTCATGGCAGGTTTTTGCATTCTCTTCCACCCCATTGCCCGGGATCTTCTGATCTACCTCGGTATTGCCCCCGGGCAGTTAGCCTCGAACAGGTGGAGGTTTCTGATGGGGTCAATCTCTTTATAGGCCTAGGTCTTTGGTTATGAAATTACCCTTCAGGAGTTTTTGTGGGCCCACCAACCGTTCCCCATTCACAAGGAGGTCGGGTTCTTCTCTTTGTCAACTCAGTAGGGAAATAAGTTTATCGTTAACTGCCTGAGCAACAACAAAGGGCAGAAGAACAAATTCTTCCAAGTTTTTACCCTCGGGCTGTGTAATAGGGCCCCTGGAATTCAGTTGAGGACCTCCTGGGTGGGAAAGCTTAGAGGTAAGCCCGCCTGGCGTATTCCTTCTGCCTATCTTCATTTTTGAGAACAATCATGGAACTAACCGTTTCCTCGTTTTTGCTTTACAGCGGGGTCGCTCAATCCTCCGGACCTTCCTGAGGTCTGCCAAAACTGGATCCGGCACCTGGCCAGCCTGCCCACAAATATTTGGAATGTGATTTCCCAGATGGGTGATTTCATTGCCACATACACCCCGGACGAGCCCACTGGAGCTCTGGTATTTCATCTAATCATCCCCGATAAGTGCTCTAGAACGCCTAGTCTTATCTCCTTTTCTGTTGTATTCTTTACCGGCCTTGCTAGGTATAGACCGTATGGTTTTTCTGTCCCTTCGCAGAAATGGGTCCCTGGAGAGACCTTGGGCAGCTAAGGGCCAGACAAGCTGCCGCCACTGCTACTGCTACCGCCCGGGTCACGGGCAGAGGAAAGAGGCCAACTGCTCAGGGCTTGAGTAGCAACCGTCCGCTCTAGAGACTGAGGCACTGGCCACTGGCTCACTTGACACCTGGGGAGTCATCGACACCCCCTGTTGTAGTGGTGTAGGAGATCACCCCCAAGGCGGAAATATGGTTCGGGATGCCCTTCGGCGAGTCTGTCGAGATTAGGGAGAGGATCACTCAAATCCTCCTCCCAAGCCAGGTGGAGACATGTGCGAATATGTCTCCCGAGGCCTTCCAGGGGTGGCTGTATAGCCTAGCCCACCATGTAAGAATTTCTATCATTGTGCCTTTATTTTGTCTGATTTTTGACCCCCCGATAATTGATCATTATTATTTCTTTTATGTTGGCTGCATGGCCGCTGGTGCTGAGTCTT
This sequence comes from Hydrangea macrophylla, assembly GCA_033977485.1. Lineage (NCBI taxonomy): Eukaryota > Viridiplantae > Streptophyta > Magnoliopsida > Cornales > Hydrangeaceae > Hydrangea > Hydrangea macrophylla. The sequence continues at coordinate 65,857,932 of CM066997.1, forward strand.
TCTTGCCCTCCTTGACCGGGAGGGCTACTACTGTTGAGGTTGCCCTGGTTAAGGGAGCGGAGTGGGTCGCTCTGGAGGCCAAGGAGGCTACTCTGGCAGTAGAAAAAGACAAAGTCAGAGGGATGGCCCCGAGCCTTCAGGCTATGCAACTAGAGCTGGCGTCTGCACTGGCGGACCTAGAGGCTTCCTGGGCAGTGTCGGCGGCTACAGAAGCCAAGGCAAAGGCCTTGGAAGAGGCCGTAGTGACGGGGTCAACGGTGGAGACCTTTGATGACGGCTTCTTCCAGGGGTACAAAGACCAGAAGCGGAGGCTGGCCCAGGATCACCCTGAGTTGGACATCTTGTCCTACGAGGGGGTTGATTTAGACTACTGGGATGTGGCTTGAGCTGCCAGAGACGACCTTGCTACTGGTGATGGCACTGCCGCTGGAGATGGGCTTGATGGAGGTGCTTCCCCTGGCCAGGGCTCTACCTTGGGAGCTATACCTGCTAGGGACACCGCTGCTATTGGGGGAGAGGATGAGGAGACTGGGACCGTGCTCATAGTGGACGATCCATAGCTGCCTCTCCTATATTTTTTTTTTGGGAGGCTATTACAACTGCCCCCGAGGCTCTGTACAAATTTTTGCTAAATAATGAAAAGGTCCTTTGAGGCCAACTTTTTTGTTGACTGTTCGTACTTGTTTGTCGGCTTGTGATTATCTGTGCCTGATCGGTTGGACATCCTGTAGAAACCATACCTTAGCAAAAGTTTAGGAATGTATCGGTAAAAAGAACTCAGTCTTTTAAGAACCTATTTTGAAGGTTGTGCTTGGTATAATGTAGGGCATTGGTCCTGTTATTATCCGAGCAGTCTCTCTTGGATGTTGTAGGTACTTAGGAATGTTCTGGAATTTCGAGCCCTGTTGGTGCCTTAGACTGACCAATTTTAGTCTGTCCCTAACTTTGCCATAGCAAAAGTTTTAGGGTTGTAACTGGTTGAGAGCACCTCTTTATTTGGGGACCTCTATGATAGGTTAGGGTCGTAACCGGTACAGAGTACCTATTTGTTTGGGGACCTATATGATAGGTCCTGCTCGGTATAATGTAGGACGTTGGGTCCTGTTATTGTTCGAACAGTTTTTCCAGACACTGTAGGTACCCAGGACTGTTTAACGGTGGCATCATGTGCCCAGCCCCATGTCCTATTGAATGTCCGGTTTCTCTGGACACTGTAGGTACCCTGGGCTGTCTATTGGTGGCATCATGTGCCTAGTCCCGTGTCCTATTAAATGCCCAGTGTGATTCCCTGTTTTGGTCCAAAGTTAAACCCCAGTATCCCCCTGCCCCCAAGCTTTGCTAAGGTGGGCATTTAGAGAGGGGATGGACCGTAGGGAACCGATTTGGAACATGGATAATTGCAGGGTCTTTTGGGGCTTGCCATCATCAACCGCCTAGGGGGGTTTACCCCCCATCGTCGGTTGGGGACCTAGGCGAAGCCAGTGCCGCGGATTTGAGACCGAGGTCTTTTGCCTCGGGTGGTAGCCCGAGGTCTTTTGGGACCTGCCCTTGCCGGCCACTTAGGGGGGTTTGCCCCAGTCATAGGTTAAAGGCCTAAGCAAAGCTAGTGCCTTAGGTATCAGATCGAGGTCTTTTGCCTTGGGTGTTAGACCGAGGTCTTTGCACATGATACTTGTAGGGGTCATTTCTTGTAGGAAAAATAGAAAATCTTTTATTTCATTTTGAAAAATTGTAATTCATGCCCAAGTAGAGCTACAAATTTCCCAACTAATGTTAGCTCGCCCTTATCCAAGTGTCACTGAAAGTACTTTTGGAGATGTTGCACATTCCATGGGTGAGATAGGTTTTCCCCTTCCAGATTTTGTAACCAGTATGTGTCAGACCGGTTGACCTGGGTAACCCTGTAGGGTCCTTCCCAGTTTGGCCCTAACTTTCTGTGGCTCGGGGCTCTAGTAGGCTGGTTCACCGCCTTAAGAACGAGGTCTCCCACTTGATAACTATGGTGCTTCACCTTGCTGTTGAAATACTGGGATACCCTTTGTTTGTACGCTGCTAATTTTAGGTAGGCCCGATCCCTTTTTTCTTCAACCAAGTCAAGCTCCCATTTAATAGCTTCCTCATTGTCCGGTTTGTTGAAATTTTCCACTCAGTAAGTGGGCAACCCAAGCTCCGTGGGGATCACCGCCTCGAGCCCGTCGGTGAGAGATAATGGTGTTTCACTTGTTGTCGCTCGGGGAGTGGTACGGTAGGCTCATAGGAGGGTCGGTAGTTCCTCTGCCCAAAGTCCTTTGGCATTTTCAAGCCTAGTTTTGATTATAGAATGGTCCAGTTTGTTACCTCGGCTTGGCCATTGGCTTGAGGGTGCTCGGGCGAAGAGTAGTGATTGGATATTCCATATCCCGAGTAAAATTGCCTGAATACTGGGGTGTCAAACTGCCTGCCATTGTCGCTGACTATGACCTTGGGAACGCCGAACCGGCTGAGGATGTTTCTTTCAATGAAGGTCTCCATTTTCTTCTCGATAATTGTTGCCAAAGGCTCAGCTTCTGCCCATTTGGTGAAGTAGTCCACGACAATGACAACAAACTTGACCTATCATTTTTCCATCGAGAGGGGGCCAACAATAACCCCACTTAGCGAATGGCCAGGGGCTGAGTATTGGCATTTGTCGCACTGTTTGACATATTCCTGGGAGTCCTGGGCCATCGTCGGCCAGTAGTAACCTTGTAGCAAGGCTTTTCGAGAGAATGCCCGGCCTCCTATATGGCTTCCACACACACCTTCATGGATTTCTTGTAGTTCTACTTGGACCTGTCCAGGGTGGACTGTAGACACCCAAATTTTGACCAAACGTCGAGTTAAGGGGAGTGATACCTCCAAGGTCCGATGATAACAATGTCCGGCTAATCTAGGACTTCCCAATGATGGTTTAAGCTCTTTGAAAGACTCTCCAACCTAAACAGAAATAAAAAAAAATGATGATGAAAGAAAAAAAATAGAAAAAGAGGCAGACCGACACTTGAGCCAATTTGTGGTAGTCGCGTGCTCCCGCTGCGGCAGTCTCTGGATTGCTGGATGGCATTTTGTGAATGCCGCGAATTTCAACAAGTGCCACGAAACATAAATTTTACAAAAAAAGGTCAGTCCCTGGAGTTGTCCGCGACATTCATTGAGTGCCGCATTGGCATTCAGTGAATGCCGCGACGACAATCACCGAGTGCCATTCCGGCATTCAGTGAGTGCCGCTTCCATCTCCATTGAGTGCCACATTTTTGTAACAGACAACTGTAAAACAGCAAGTTTTGTACTATCAAAAGGATGCCTGAATTAGGGTTTTTTGCTCTAAAATGACTGAAATACCCCTCTAAAATTGTCTATAAATAGAGGATGAATATCCTCTTGCAAAGGGTTGTATTTTCTTTGAATTTAGAGGTTATATTAGTGTTCTCTTCATCTTAACTTCAATAAAGGCTTTCTTTAACACAATTAGAAGTAGGTTTTGAGAAGGTTTAAGGGGTATTTAAGTAGAATTAGAGTGGAAGAGCTTGATTAGTCTTTGGAAGTTCTCCAAAATCACCAAGTTGTGGATACTTTAGAGGTAAAACTCTAGAATAATTAGTCTATGTTCAAATTTAATTATGGTATGCATTGAGTTCTTTAATTTCCCTTTTCATTTGTTATGTTCATCCCTTGGGTTCATAAGGCTTTCAATGCCTTACTTGAATCTCTTGGATTGAAATCCCTTAATCTCTTTGTAATCTTATGATTCATGAGGGGATTAAGGTTGGTACTAGAATATTTAGCTAATGGACCCAAACCTATCTTCATAGTTTGAGGTTTGTTATGACTAAGTTTCATGAAGTTCTTCCATACTTCTTTGAAATTTACAAGTATGAATATTTTTAGTCTCCAATGACCATCAAATGGTAGGAGAATTAGCTTTAGACAAGCCTAATCCTATGGCTTACTTGTCTAAGTTGATAAGAATAAAGTGAATTAACCCAATATGCAGTGAGTTCACAATCCATTTTTGATCATAGATTTTTAGTTGAACATCGAACCGTTGGAATTGAATGAAACCAACGGGAAAGTGTTTATAACTCAAAGTTCTACCACTGAATTTTTATTTTGAGGTAGTTTCATGTATGAGGTGGTTTGATCAAGGGTTTTGTTGAACAACTACAATCTGTCTGGAGTTTCAGAACAGTCTCACTCTTTTGAAATAAGAAAATCAGAACCTGAATCAAGCACTCTTGACCAAAAATAAAATTTTCTAAGTATTTTAATGTGTTAAGAAACTACCCTAAAAACACCAAATCATTTTTGATTTTTTTTACTATTTTTAGAAAATCATACAAAAACTCTGGACGGAGAGTTACAAGCCTCTAAGTGATGTCTAGTGTTTGTCTAATTCCCGAAGATCTAACTGTTCAAACCTCAATTTTCTTTTTGGGTTAAAAACTAGACGTATAGAGGCATCTTGTGTCCAAATATCATCAAGATCGAACCACGGGAAGTATGCTTTATTTCTTTGAAGTTCTGATCTGCTCTCAGTAATTTTTAGAATTCTGTCATGACTTTGATATCTCTTGCAAACAATAGTCTAAATGATCTCTCCATGACCTAGGACTTAAACCATGTGTTAATAATGATTAGTTAAGCTTAAATACAGAGGCTAAATGATCCAAACCAAGGAATGATATAATAGTTTAGTCTCGTTCATGTAATCATGCACGTATAAACCAGTATTAGAATTCACAATTGTGTCATTTCCTCTACGTGATAGAATTAAGGGTAAAAGGCATTTTGCCCCCTCAAACTATACACGTTTTTGCAATTTACACCCCGAATTTTAAAAAGTTGCAATGTCCCCCCTGAACTATCTTCAGGGTTACAATGTCCCCCCTGAACTTCAAAAAGTTGAAATGTCCCCCTTGAACTATCGTCTGTGTTGCAATGTCCCCCTTGAACTATCTTTTGTGTTGCAATGTCAACCCTGCCATCACATTCCGTCAAGAAATGTGATGGAATTTGCTCGTGTGGGACGCACATGCTAAATTTCAAAGGCATTTATGACATTTTGCTATCCCCATCTAAATTAACAATCATAAATATTTGGGAAAATTACACTTTCGTCCATCATACTATACACATGTTTTCAATTAGGTCCATAAACTAATTTTTTTTTTCAATTGGGTCCTTGAACTTCTAAAAATCATTCAATCAGACCCAAATTCTGACACTGTTAGCTTAAATTATTGGATATTGTCACTTACGTTGCGCGTAATGCTTACCTATCACATGTTAGGTTAAGACAAGCACGGGAGATTGTGAATGGCTAAAAAATTATGCGATTTTTGGTATGATTGAATGTGATTTTGGATCTAGTCGAATGTGTTTTCAAATTTGATTAAACACGATTTTGGATCTGATTGAATGCGATTTTTTGTACTAAGAATCTTCCATGTTTTTCTTAACCTAGAATGTGACAGGTAAGCATTATGCTCAACATACGTGACAATTTCTAATAATTTAAGCTAACAGTGTCAGAATTTGGGTCTGATTGAATGAATTTTTGAAATTCAAGGAACCAATTGAAAAAAAAATAGTTTATGGATCCAATTGATAACATGTATATAGTTTGATGAACTAGACAGTAATTTGCCCTAAGTTTTATGATTGTTAATTTAGATGGGGACAATAAAATGTCATAAATGCCTTTGAAATTTAGCATGTGCGTCCCACACGAGAAAATTTTATCACATTTTTTGACGGAATGTGATGGCAGGGTTGACATTGCAACACGAAAGATAGTTCAAGGGGGACATTGCAACACAGACAATAGTTCAGGAGGGACATTTCAACTTTTTGAAGTTCAGGGGGGACATTGCTACCCTGAAGATAGTTCAGGGGGGACATTGCAACTTTTTAAAGTTCAGGGTGCAAATTGCAAAAACGTGTATAGTTTGAGGGGGCAAAATGCTTTTTACCCTAGAATTAAGCTAGAAGTTTAGGATTGTTATTGAAAGATTCGACTTTATATCTTGTATACCATGTGAGCTAACACTTTGTTTTGTAGCGCTATTAAGGTACGATTTCTTGAACTCCTCTTTAGTTTATTTTAATTTCTTGATTTTATCAATTTTTTTAACCTCATGCGCGACACACTCGAATTAGGATATTGCCTTATGTGAATATATGTGATTAGAGACCCTTTCTTAGGATCTTTTCTATTTGTATGCATTGCACATTTAATATTCACAGCATGGATCCCGGGTAAGCTCTATAGTTCCCTATTTGCATATCATATTGCTTACTAATTGAATTATGTGATTTTGGAATGATATTTTGTCACTTGCAATCTTACACCCCTTTGACATGCTTTTGTCATATATATTTATACATATGTATTAGTTGAGGACATGCTTATATTATTAAATTGATTAAAAGGATGTTAAGTAGAGGCCTATCGCGAGATAGGATGAGAGGTGGTGTTTTAGTTCGACGGGCTCTTTCCCCTCTCATTCCATAATCCCCGGACCTAGTTTAGTCTTTGGTTTCACAAAAGATAAGTTGTTTTAAAATGGTTTCTTAATTTTTCCTTAAAAAAAATTAAGTGGCAACTCATTTGTTTTGAATTTGAAATTAAAAAAAAAAAGAATTTTAAAAGAAAAGCTGTGGGTAAAAGAAAGAGAAAATTGCGATATCCACAATCTGGCGACTCTGCTGGGGATCGAACCCAGAATCTCTGGTTTCGCAGACCAGAATTTTGATTTTGAGTTCACTCGAGGATTAGACTTGAAAGCATCATTTTAATCGGATTAATCAATCTTTGTGTGCCTATTGCATTTCACTTGCATGTCTAACTAGTCGATTGCACGAAACTATGACCTTGGAGGCTCGGGGCAACCAGGTCGGTCAAGCCATCATAGGACTATGTGATCACCCTTGATCTCCTACCATATGTTATGATTCGAGGTGAAAAGTGCATATTCATAGCGTATTACATGGTTCTTTATGCATACTTTTATCCCCAAAGTCCCAACATTTAGATGCATTCTAATAACAATGTTCTTTTTATTATGTTAATGCTAAAATATATGATTTTTCATTGTTTTATAGGTATTAGGATGTAAATCAACGAAGTGGAGCTAAAGAAAAGTGATTCTGGTGGATAGAACAACAGAAGCAGCTGAGAAAACGCCAATATTGACAATGAAGAATTCAGATTTGGAAGATTTTTGCAGAGACATAAAATGTAGATCTTTGAGTTACGGTCGCGTGGCCGCAAACGGCAGCTCAATCCGAGATACGAGTAAAAAGTTATGGCCATTCTCCCATCGGTGCGCAGAGCTGTCAAAATCAGAGAAGTTCAAGCGATTGAGGAGAGTTCAATCGATCGAACTAAGCTCGATCGATCGAACTTTATATTCACCCAAAAGTTGCGTAAACTCTGTGGGAACCCTATATATAAGTCGTTTTGACGCCAGACAAAGTGAGGACGCTCCAGAACGCGAAAAACATCAGTATTACGGTAGTTTTAGAGTTAGATTAGGTGTAGATTAGGTGTAGATTAGGTTAGATTCAAGTTTTCTTCCTCCTTTCCATTGTTAAACTCAAGATTGATGTTGATTACAAGTTATATTCATATTATCTTCAGGTTTTTCTTCTCCCTTTTCTTTATTTGATTGTTTATTGCTTTAGATGTTAATGATTGCTATATTTTGTTATTTCTGAATTAGTTTATTCATGTTTCCGTAGTTTAGACGTTGGGAATATGTGATGAAACATTGATTCCCAACCTCTACCATGAAATCTTTAGAAATCTTGGGCTCGATCGATCGAAGGTATTTCGATCGATCGAACCAGAGCCATAGTCAAGCGATCGAACACCTTTTAATCGATTGAAGGATGACGTTGTCCGATCGATCGAGAGCGCTTCGATCGATCGAACTTGTTGATTCCTGAGATATTCTTTTAAGTATTCCATGACTTTCTGTTTTAGAAATTTGTCATCAAATTGTCCCAATAAGCTCAGTTTGTCACAACAGTGTTTAGAACTTAAAGCCTTAAGGCCTTTTCTTCAATGACTTTTGAAAACCACTTTGAATGCTAACACCATTTAGAGTGCAAGTAATTACCATTGTTTTAAACCGTCTTCCAAGTATTTTAAATCACTTGTGATGATGTAGTCCCGGTCATGAAGGGGCTACTGATTCTTTATCTTTAGAAAAATACGGAATACTGAAGAGGAATGAACTCCATAGAATGTTAGTGAGTATGCATGGTAAATGGTTAGGATCAATGTGGATTCACGTGTTTCCAACACCTTTAATTTAGTTGTTTAATTATTATGTTTCTTTATGTTTAGTTTATTATTTAGTTTAATTTATTTAATTAGGATTCGTTAGAATTTCGCTCCTTTATGATCTTTTCTTTTTGTTTAGGTTATAACTTAGTAGACATTCTTCCTATTTCTTCTCTGTGGGATCGACCTGGACTTATCCAGTATTACTTGCACGATCACCTACACTTGGGTGTTGCACAAGAGCGCACAACTTTTTAGTCGTGTCAAGTTTTGGCGCCGTTGCCGGGGAAGGCAACTTGGTTAGGATTTTACTAAGTTATTTCCAATTTTTTTTCTTACTTTTCAAAAAATAAAACAATAAAAAAATAAAAATAAAAAAAAATTTTAAGAAAAAAAAATAATCATAAAAACTTTGGACTTTTTCTCTCACAAGTAAATAAATAAAAAATTTATTGTTTAAAATTTTTTGGATAAACATGTCTTATCCATACTGCTCTCCATACAACACAAGCACCAATAATAGGTACACACTTGAAAATCAAAATAGTCATCCCCCGAGTTGGAAAGCACCCACATATGACCCGCATTATCAACCCGAGTGCTACCAACCACCATAATGGAAAGACAATAGTTGTAGTCCCCCATATTATCAAACGTATCAAGAACCTCCACATGGAGAGTTCTATCAATTGCAATGGGGATATAACCAAAATGATAATGTAGGATATAGTAGTAGCTCCCACGATTACCAAACGCACCAAGACTTTCCCTTTGATGAGTCTTGTCCACAAACACATTGGGATGGGAATTACTACCAACAACAATGGGGCGAAACTTCATATGGTAAAAATGAGGAGAATAACCAAGTTGAGGATAATGGTATGTTAACATTACTGCTTAGTGAAATAAAAAGGCTAGATAGTGCACTTGATAAATTAGAAACTAGATATCAACAAGCATATGCTAGCCAACCTTTAGAAGACTATACCAATTCTTCAACACTACAACCTAAATTTCAAGACACTAATAATGCAATGGAATTGGAGGATAATGACGGGTGTATAATAATGTCTGAACTCCAAAACCAAACCATTGAGCATGAAGTTGTAGAACCATCTTCTCTTCAATATACACCCCCAGACATCAACTCCTTCACTACCTTGATAAAATTGCACAATTTCTTTGTCCAGAGCACCTCAATAGATGATATATATAGTGAGGAGAGTTACATGGATGAGAATGAGGTTTTTACAGATAATGCGAGTTTAGGTGACTGCACGCAATTAGGAAAGGATGAGTCCCCTGTTGACTCTACCCCTACCTTTGATAGTGACCCTAGGGAGGACATTATTGAAAATTTTAAATTCGATTTAGATTCATCTGATATTCATGAACCCTCACCTCTTTCGGCCGAAGAGGTGGTGTCACCAAGTTGCCCATCACCTATCCTCTCGATCAATCAATGCTCTCATCCCAAGTTTGAAAATCATGTGTACCCTAATATTGAACAAATAGAATGTGTTGTGGAAGAGGATGGTAAGGATTCTAGCACATGTTTTTCACAAAATTTTAACTTTCAAAATTCTTTGAGAGAAGACGTGGAAAATATTAGGCCCACATTAGATGATCTTAAACTTCAACAAGAAGCTAGTAATCTCCTAGACTGCTTGACCTTCTTGAATAATAATGATATTGAGGCCCAAATATATAGCTTTATCCAAGTCCAGTCCAAATCAATGTACATAGAACAGAAATCCAATTCATATGATCATATATCCATAGATTCTGTTCTAATACAAGAGGAGGGCAATGAAGCTAAATTAGAACATCACTTAGACCCTACCCCTTTTATTAAACCATGGCCACCTCCTTGTATTAAAATAGAGGCTGTTATAGAAAGTACCAACACCAAAGATCTTTCCTTGAGTATAATTCCTAAAAAGTGTGATATTCCTCTTATAACTGTCCCCAACAAATTTGGCCGCCATAGGTTTTGCATCATCTCCTCTGACCTTGAGCCTGACATTAGTTGGGGGGGGTTGCATTTTTATGAGGATCCTTACATTCTGTTCACTGTTAAATTATTTCATTGGGAAGATCCTCAAAAATTTCGGTTATTACTTTATGATAAAAATTTTGATTAACCGAATTTAGTTACTGAGTAGTTGTAGTACATTCTCTATTTTTCCTTGTTGCTACTAATGATTTTGCAGGTAACTTAGCAAAGAAATAAAAGAAAATAAAAAAATTGGATATTAATGCCTCGAGGTAACATCCTTCCTTCTCTCGCTTTACTTTACATGTCCATGTGCTTAGTTTAGAACATTGGGGACAATGTTTAGTTTTAGTTGGGGGGAGTGAGTCATTGCATGCCTCGTTTATTTCTTTTTATGGTTTCGTGTCAATATACATGCTTAGCAACATGACTCAATAAATTAAAATTGTCAAAAATTTTAAAATTTTTAATTTTAATTTTAAAGATAATAAAATGGTTCTTGTATTTCTCTCATAGTTAATGTAGTTAGTTATGATGCATTAGTGTTATTTTCTATAAATTACTAGTATGTGATACACTATGGTAGTTTGTTTACTATCCTAGTTATAGTATACTTTATGCCTTTTAATCTTCAAACAACTTTGAGCACGTTGTGACAACCTTGTACTTAGCTAAAATGGATTAGTAAGTATAGCTTAGGTGTCTTGAGAGACTGTAGTGGAGACTAATAATCCAAGTGAGCTTTTGTGCCACTCTTTTATTTTTGAGGATTTTATAAAATTACTCTTACTTTTTGAAAAGCGTAGTAATTCGTTGAAAGTCTAAATTTTCTTCATTTGGACTGATTACTAGAAGAGAACGTTCAGGATTTACCAAAATTTAGAGCTCTTGAATTTACTGAAATGATTATCCTATGAACTTAGAAGATGATTTAGGCCATCTTTTGACCTTACATGCAAAATATAGCCTTGGCCTACCAATATGATATTCCTTTACTTCACCTCTTGAGCTTATCATAATCGCCTTGTCTTCACAATCCTAAAGTTCATACCTAACTCCATATTTGAGTTTCTTTTCTTTATCTAGGAGTGATTGGGATGTGTTATCTTGACAAGAAGTTTGGTTATATGAATAAGGGAAAGTTGGCAAAGAAAAAAATGAAAAAAAAGAAAAGAAAAGAAAAAAAAATGCCAATGGTTGTTACAAAAGAAAAATAATAATAAAAAGAAGAGTGAAAAGGAAAAAGAAAAAAGAAAAAAAAAAGAAAAAAAAGAAAAAAATGCCAATGGTTGTTATAGAAGAAAAAAAATAAGAATAGAAAGAAGAGTGAAAAAATATATATATTAAAAGAAAAGAAGAGAGAGATTGGAGATGTGGGAAAGTTTGAAAAGTTGTAATAGAGATTCCAATCACATCCTTTGACCTAATTGAATATCACGAGTTCTTTCTTCTTTCACCTAAAACCTCTTTTTCAAAGTCCTAATGATTCTAGGTAAATTGGATTTAAAATTAAGGTAACGAGAGGGTTCTCCACGGTATCTCGCTCTTCTAATGAAAAGTATCCATTCATGAGACTTTGTGCACTAAAATGTCCGTTTTTCTATTTAGATATGAGAATCATTAGATTCCATTTATAATTACTCTTTATAGCTTCCATATCATGAGTGATAATTATTACACCCAATTCGGAGTGACTTCATCTTGAGAGTGTAATCCCAGTGAGAGTTGAGTCAAAATGAACGTCTTGATAGCGTCTTAGGTTATGCAAGCTTTGAAATTGAAGTTTTGTATTTTGGTTGTCCATTCACACACACACTTGAAGATTAACAAGTATGGAATATTCTAATGACTTTGATAGTAGATTAACTGTAATGTGTATGTTGCATTGCTATGGCTTACTAGAGAGTTTCATGAGATTGTTGAGCTTAACTATATTGCTAAATGAGAGGAAAATATTTCTTGAAAAAATTTAAATGAGAACCATTACCATAAATATGAATATTGTGGGTAGATTCACTGCAAACCCTCACGAGACAACACTCGTCCACTAGGGGTAACCTAGGGGTTTAAAGGCTTGTTGCATACGCTAAATGAAATCGCGAATCCTGCGAAAGTGAGTTAGGATTTTTACTTTCTTTTATTTTCAATTTTTAGAGTTCAAATAAACATTGCTGTAGTTCGCTTCATTGCTAGGGACTAGCAACGAGCTAGTTGGGGGGAGTGATTCGAGGTGAAAAGTGCATATTCATAGCGTATTACATGGTACTTTATGTATACTTTTATCCCCAAAGTCCCTACATTTAGGTGCATTCTAATAACAATATTCTTTTTATTGTGTTAATGCTAAAATATATATTTTTTCATTGTTTTATAGGTATTAGGATGTAAATCAATGAAGTGGACCCAAAGAAAAGTGATTCTGGTGGATAGAATAACAGAATTAGATGAGAAAACGCCAATTTTGACAATGAAGACTTCAGATTTGGAAGCTTTTCCTAAAGACATAAAATGTAGATCTTTGAGTTACAGTTGCGTGACCGCAAACGGCTGGTCAATCCGAGGTCCGAGTGAAAAGTTATGGTCATTCTCCCATCGGTGCGCAGAGCTATCAAAATTAGAGAAGTTCAAGCGATTGAGGAGAGTTCAATCGATCGAACCTTCGATCGATCGAACTAAGCTCGATCGATCAAACTTTACATTCACCCAAAAGTTTCATAAACTCTGTGGGAACCCTATATATAAGTCATTTTGACGCCAGACGAAGGGAGGACGCTCCAGAACGCGAAAAACAGCAGTTTTAGGGTAGTTTTAAGGTTAGATTAGGTGTAGATTAGGTTAGATTCAAGTTTTCTTCCTCCTTTTCCATTGTTAAACTCAAGATTGATGTTGATTACAAGTTATATTCATATTATCTTCAGGTTTTTCTTCTCCCTTTTCTTTATTTGATTGTTTATTGCTTTAGATGTTAATGATTGTTATATTTTGTTATTTCTGAATTAGTTTATTCATGTTTCCGTAGTTTAGACGTTGGGAATATGTGATGAAACATTGATTCCCAACCTCTGCCATCCAATCTTTAGAAACCTTGGGCTTGATCGATCGAAGGTATTTCGATCGATCGAACCAGAGCCATAGTCAAGCGATCGAACACCTTTCGATCGATTGAAGGATGCGTTATCCGATCGATCGAGAGCGCTTCGATCGATCGAACTTGTTGATTCCCAAGATATTCTTTTAAGTATTCCATGACTTTCTATTTTAGAAATTTGTCATCAAATTGTCCCAATAAGCTCAGTTTGTCACAACAGTTTTTAGAACTTAAAGCCTTAAGGCCTTTTCTTCAATGACTTTTGAAAACCACTTTGAACACCATTTAGAGTGCAAGTAATTACCATTGTTTTAAACCGTCTTCCAAGTATTTTAAATCACTTGTGATGATGTAGTCCCGGTCATGAAAGGACTACTGATTCTTTATCTTTAGAAAAATACAGAATACTGAAGAGGAATGAACTCCATAGAACGTTAGTGAGTATGCATGGTAGATGGTTAGGATCAATGTGGATTCACGTGTTTCCAACACCTTTAATTTAGTTGTTTAATTATTATGTTTCTTTATGTTTAGTTTATTATTTAGTTTAATTTAATTAATTATGATTCGTTAGAATTTCGCTCCTTTATGATCTTTTCTTTTTGTTTAGGTTATAACTTAGTAGACATTCTTCCTATTCCTTCCCTGTGGGATCACCTGGACTTATCCAGTATTACTTGCACGATCACCTACACTTGGGTGTTGCACAAGAGCGCACAACTTTTTAGTCGTGTCATGTTGGTATATGAAGCATCCTATCGATTGTGTGTCAAGGGTCCCTTATTTGACCAAAACCCAGCCTTTGCATGATAGCTTCCATAGAACCTTTCAAATCTTAGGAAATCAATTCTTGATTAGGATTTATGTGTCAGGATGTTTTGTATGCCTGGAAGGGATTACTTGAGATGATGACGATACTTGCTTGATGAAAGATGTATAATCTTTTAATCACCTTTTAACAATTTCTCCTCATGATTCCACGACATTTAAAGAACATGCCGAACCTTGATTATAAGATTATCCTTCTTATATCTTGTTAGCTAAGCATCATTGACCTTGTATGCAACCAAATTCAAGAAAAGTACGGTGACAATTCGATCGTGCGATCCTTCAACCCAATTTTTTTTTTAAAATTCACTTTTGAGAGAAAACAAGATTTTGATGAACCACCGTTCTTTATCCCAAAATGTTTTTTGGTCAAAAGCTCCAAACTAACCTCTTCTAAGGAAAAATCTAAAATTTTGGGAATTGTTTTTGGAAGTAAAATTTTAACCCAATCATCTTTATTGAGAAATATTTTCACATCCTCATTTTTAAATAAAAGATTCAAAATCCTTGGGGATTGTTTTTGAAAGATCTCATCATTTAAAGAAATGCTTTTCAAATAAATTTAAAAACGTTTTTTATCCAACCTTTGAGAGGGTAATAAAGATCACAATGAAAGGAGAAGTTGGCGCACTTGACATGGGTGAGAATCTTATGTGCTTACGTGTTTATGTGTTAGGATTAGGATTTTCTTTTCTTTGGCATATAGAATAGGCGCACACACACACACACATGCATTGCATCCGTGTGAAATATAAAAGAAAGCTTTTACCAAATGTCTTTTAAAAGCAAAAAATCTGTGTGTGACAAAAGGAAGCAGATAAAAGTTTTTAAAAGGAAAATTTAAACCTTTTTGTAGGGGCAAAAATAGCATCAAGTTCAAATAAAGCCTGGTTTAGGGACCCCATAGCGAGGTTGGTAAGAAGAGAAGATGCTGAAATGGCAGAAGAAAGGAACAACGAGGAAGTTGCCGGGTTGAGAACACTGGTAGAACAACAAGCACAACAAATGAGGCGGCAAGCCAAAAATATGAACCGTATGATGGGAATGATAGAAGCACTGAATCGTCGACCACCGCCTATAGTTCTGCCGATTATGGACCCACCTCTAAGGGGAAAAGGAGATTGGTTTGATGATCAGGAGGCACAGTGGACTAATGTGCTGTAGGCCAACTGGGAAAGGGAGAAAGCTGAGAAAGAGAGGCTACTGACCGAGAAAATCGAGAAGCTAGAAAGGGTAATGCGTGAGGCTCAAGGGGTTGACACTTATCTAATGGAATTGTAAGGTCTGTACGATGGAATCCACGAGACGCTGCCAGCCAGCTTTAAGATGCCAGTTTTTGATAAGTTCGTCAGAACGGGAAACCCTCGCAGTCATGTAAAGATGTGCATCGGAGCTTTCCAACCAAGTGGATTAAGCACCACCATGATGGCCGTCTTGTTCTAACAAACTTTAACCGGAGCTGATCAAACCAAGCAAGACCCAGGTTTGGAAAGAAGTGATCAAAGTATTCATGGCGCAATATGAGTATAATCAGGACCTGGACGTTACCGTCAGAGATCTGGAGACTACCAGGCTGGGAAATAGAGAGTCTTTCGCTGAGTACTTGAGCCGTTGGAGGGGGAAGGTGGCTAAAATGGTACAGAGGTCGTCCGAGAAAGACCAGATCCAAATGTTGATGAAGAACCTTAAACCTGTCTATCAAGAGAAAATGAGATTCCAGTCGATCAACACTTTTGTTGAGGCATTTGATGTAGGGACTCGGATCGAAGATGCGATCCAAGAAGGAGTGATAAAGAAGGAGGAACAACCAAATAGGTATAGAAGGCCGAACTATGGATCCAATGGAGGACAGTCTGGGGGTCACTCTGGCCCCACCGATGTCAACGCACTAAACGGGCCAAAAAGGGAATTTGACATAACACCAAGGAGAGGGGGGGACAAAGCACAAAAAAAAATTCTCAAATTTGGGAGTGTCACTGTCAACTACTCTCGATAGGTTGTTAGCAAAAGGGCACCTTCGTCAATTGGAACCTCGACCTTTATCAAATCTGCCTCTGCCAAATTTTCAAGGGGATCTCTTTTGTAAATTCCACTAATAGAAGGGCCACTCAATTGATCGATGCATGAGGTTAAGGCATGAAATCTAAGATTTAATTGATAACAAGGTAATATCAGAATCGCCCGCCAGAGCTCCAAATGTCACAAAAAATCCACTGCCAAACCACTATGCTGTACCACCATCGCAAGGCCTCTGTTTCTTGGGGATAGAAGAAACCATCTTCGATCCATCTAGGCTAATCACTAGGGCTGGGACACCAGAAGGCCTGATCAGCTGTTGGAGAATCTAATAATCTGTACCTTGGAGGGCATTTCGAAGGGATGTGAAGAAAAAGCAGAATAGATGGATTGGTGGGTTCAGGAAACAGACAGTGTAGATCAGATAGAGGATGATTCATGGTACAAGAGTGATGAAGAGGTGGGAATCGAAGACTAGAATTTGGGAAGGGTTCCAGAGGCCGACAATTTATGGATGACAGAAGCTGACCCGATCAGGCAGACACTTTAAGCCGCACGAACTGGAGGAAGATCACCTGTGGAGGGATTTAGACAAGGGAAAAGGGAAAATAGATGAGGAAGCAGAGGAAGACAGGGTCCTGAAACAATTGAAGAAAACTCAGGCTAACATTACTATTGGGGCTTACTGATCGCTTCAAAACATCATAGGCAGGCAGTCTTGGATGCTTTGAACCAATCCGTTGTTTTTATTGATGCAACACCGGAAGACCTCGTGGGAATGATCAGTAGGATTTCGACTCTGGCTATTACCTTCTCATCAGACGACCTACCTCCAGGAGGACCTGCTCGCAATAAGCCATTGTATGTCACTGTTGAATGCCTGGAAAATACTGTACCCGCCTGTCTTGTTGACAATGAATCCGCCCTAAACATGTGTCCGTTCCGAACAGCCAAGCATATGGGTTTGGATGAAACAACGTTCATACCATCCGAGCAAAAGGTGAGGGCATACGACAATACTCAGAGAACGGTCATGGGAATAATTCTCCTCTATTTAGCTGTCGGGCCTGCGGAAAAGGAAGCCAAATTTTAGGTCATCGATATACCTGCTTCTTTCAATTTATTGCTGGGAAGGCCGTGGCTAGACAGTTTGGGCGCCATACCATCTACGGTTCCTCAGAAAGTCAAGTGTGTCTGGAAGAGAAAGGTATGTGATATTCTTGGGGATAGTTGGGTTCGTTCGTCTGAAGCTTCATCAAGTGCGCCAGTTTTAAAGGTACAGTTCCAAAAGGAAGAGACAGGTCTGGGAGGGTTTGAATTCATTAATATGGTGGAAGGTGAGAAGCCAAGAGAGTTCCTGCCACTTTACTTTGATCAGTATGCAAGCCTGTTGGTCGCAGGGATCATGAAGAAAATGGGTTTCTTTCTAGGCATGGGATTGGGTAAGAATCATCAAGGTCTGCCAGAATTTCTAAATATCACCACTCAGACTCACACTCATGGTCTGAGGTATCAACCATCAAAGAAAGAGCTAAGAGAGAAGAAGAAAGCGACTGATGCACCGTTGGACCCTTATGTGAAAACGCACAACAGATACTTTGTGAAGGAAGGAGAAGATTTCCCCTTTTGCGGCTTCCCGGAACCATGGGTGGATCAGAAAGATAAGTGTTTGAAGCTAAGGTTTGAGATCTTCTTCCCCCATGAGTTCTCTGTGTATGAAAATCCATACTTGCAGATGCCCGTTACGTCAGTTACTACCGAAGATTGGATTGGCACGCTAGATGGCCCGATCATGAAGGACCTGCTGGGCAAAATGAGCACAAAAGTTATGGAAGTAGGTCACGAAAAGGCCAAAGAAGAATACGTTGTGGGTCTGGTGGAGGAGGCAGTTGAGAGTGAGGAAAATTGGGAAGATCGAGAGAAGACCGACAAAGGAGGACCCGAGAAAGAAGAGATGGAGGAAGTTACCAAGACAGGGGATCTGGAAGAATGCTTCATCACTAATCTGGGAGGAGAAAACAAGAAAGAGTGGGTTTTTGAGTCTAGTGATAAGTATCCCCTACACCCAGAGTCTGTAATGGCCCAAACGAGGCGTCTTTTAATTTCCATGTCTGTTGTAATCACTCCAAAGAAAATCAATGAAAGCATGACTAATTCTGCCTACTCGAATGCGCTTAATGAATGTGATGATCATGAAATACCCATTGAATTGTAAAAATTAATTGAAAAAGAAAAAGAATCTGCATGTAAAATCATTGAGGACACTCTAACAATTAATCTAGGAAATGAAAATAATCCTCAAAATGTCTTTATCAGATCTACACTTAGCAAAGAAGAAAGCGAAGAATTAATCAAACTATTAAGCGAATTCAAAGATGTTTTTGCATGGTCTTATAATGATATGCCAGGCATTGATCCAGAAACAGTTCAACACCACATCCTTGTCTTCCCCAATTCCAAACCTGTAAAACAAAAATTGAGGAGAATGAGGCCTGAATGGGCATTCAAAGTCAAAGAGGAAGTTGGAAAGTATTTAAGAGCCGGATTCTTTATGGTCACCGAGTATCCAGAATGGATCGCCAATATAGTGCCTATACCGAAAAAGGATGGTCGTGTTAGGGTTTGCGTTGATTTCTGAGATCTAAACAAAGCAAGCCCTAAAGACGATTTCCCTTTACCGCATATCGACGTCCTCATTGATAACACCGCTAGGCATGAGCTTCTATCTTTCATAGATGGGTTCTCAGAGTATAACCAGATTCTAATGGCGCCCGAGGATAGGGAGAAAACCACCTTTATCACACCGTGGGGAACTTATTGCTATAGGGTGATGCTATTTGGGCTTAAGAATGTTGGGGCGACATATCAGCGGGCTGCTACTACATTATTGCACAACATGATCCATAAAGAGGTAGAGGTGTACGTGCACGATACGATTATAAAATCTAAGGAGAGAGGAGGACATTTAGGGGCATTGAGGAAATTCTTCGAAAGATTGAGGGAATATAGAATGAGGTTGAACCAGCAGAAATGCACCTTCGGGGTCACCACCGGAAAGCTGTTAGGATTCCTTATCACTCAGAGAGGGATAGAGGTGGACCCGACCAAGATAAAGGCCATAGTCGAAATGCAGCCGCCCAAGAACGAAAAAGAGCTAAAGAGATTTTTGGGTAGCATACAGTTCATAAGCCATTTCATCTCAAAGCTCACCCTAACCTGTGACCCGTTGTTCAGGTTACTCAGGAAAGGAGAAAAGTTTGAGTGGGATACCCTGTGTCAACAAGCCTTTGATAAGATCAAGTCCTACCTCCAAAACCCACCTGTCCTGTCACCACCCTCACCCGAGAGGCCTTTATTGTTGTACCTTTATGTGTCCGAGGAATCAATGGGGTGTATGTTGGCCCAAGAAGGGGAAGAAGGGCATGTAAAAAAAAGACATTTATTATTTGAGCAAGAGGATGACCGGATAGGAACTGAAATACTCACCTTCAGAAAAAGCCTATTGGGCCCTAGTTTGGTGCACCCGTCGTCTTAGGCACTACATGTTGGCCTTTCCCATTGTCCTAATCTCCCAAATGGACCCACTCAAATACCTGTTTGAAAAGCCTGTCTTGATTTCCCATTGGACCATGATGCTGGCCAAATTCGATATCAAATATGTCACTTCTAAGTCTGTTAAAGGGAGAGTCGTTGCTGAATATCTAGCCGACCTTACCATAGAATTTGAGGAGAAAGGGGAGTTCAAGTTTCCCGATGAAGAGGTAATGGAGTTGTGAGAGGATCGGTGGAAGATGTACTTTAATGGGGCCACCAACCAATTATCTACGGGGTTGGAATCATCCTCATAGCACCCGATGGAACCCCCACCCCACTGGCCGTCAAACTTAGGTATAACCTGACTAATAACACCGCGGAGTACGAAGCATGCATAATTGGGATGGAAGCAGCCTTAGCCCTAAATGTTGGAAGGATCAACATTTTCGGAGACTCTAACCTGATCATATCCCAAGTGCGAGGTGATTGGAGAGTGAAGCATGAGAAGTTGAGGCCATACCATGACTACCTAGAGAGCCTAAAAGTACAATTCAAAAAGATATCGTTCTACTACTTTCCCCGTGAAGAGAACCAGTTGGCCGATTCCCCAGCAACCTTGGCCTCAATGATACAAATCCCTTCGAGAGTCACCATGATACTATTGTCCATAGAAATCAAAAACCAACCTTCATTTGAGATGATCTCAATGATAGAGGAAGGAAATGAGTTGCCTTGGTACACGGATGTTTGGAATTTTATTAAGAAAGAAGAATACCCCGAGGGAGCTTCAGAGAAGGACAGAAAGGCTATCCGAAGTTTCTATACCCAATTTGTGATCTATGCGGATAAGTTGGGGAAGAAATCATATACCGGGTTTAATCTAGAGTGTTTATATGGAAGGGAGGCTAGGAGAATGATGGAAGAAATACACGAGGGAGTTTGTGGGATAATTCGACAAGGATATTACTGGACCACTTTGGACAAAGACTGTTGTGAGTACATCAGAAGGTGCCATAAGTGTCAGATCTATGCAAATCTAGTTCATACTCCACCTTCCCAGCTCTATAGTATGACCATGCTGTAGCCTTTTTCTATTTGGGGCATTGATATCATCAGTGAGATAGTTCCAAAGGCATCCAACGGATATCGATACATAATCGTGGCAATTGATTATTTCACCAAATGGGTAGAGGCAGCATCATACGACACATTGAAGGCCAAGGATGTGGTGAGCTTCATAGAAAAGAACATAATTAGCAGATATGGAGTCCCGAATGAGTTCATTTCAGACCATGGTAGCCACTTCCAAGGAGAAGTTATCCCACTCCTAGAAAAGTACAAAATCACCCGCCATCAGTCTTCTACCTATAGGCCTCAAACGAACGGAGCGGTGGAAGCAACAAATAAGAATGTTAAAGCAATCTTAGGGAAAACGACCGATACATACAAAGATTGGCACAAGAAGTTACCCTTTGCATTATGGGGGTACCGTACCTCTGTAAGAACTTCCATGGGAGCTACGCCATACTCATAGGTTTAAGGAATGGAAGCTGTTCTTCCGATTGAAGTAGAAATACCTTCTTTGAGAATTTTGACGGAGTGTGAAGTGACCAAGTTGGAATGGATGTGAGAGAGGTATGTGGAACTAATGTTGCTTGATGAGAAAAGGTTGGATGCAATAAACCATACTCGGGGGGTACCAAAAGAGGATAGCTCGTGCTTTCAACAAAAAGGTCCGCCCAAGGAAGCTTGCTGAGGGTGACCTGGTCCTCAAAGAACTAAAAGTGCCAGTTTATGACCCCAGAGGAAAATTCAAACTCGACTGGGTCGGGCCGTACATCATTAAGACTCTCCTTTCTGGAGGAGCGGCCTATCTCATGGACCGAGACGAGGTTGAATTCAAAAATCCGATCAACATCGATCGCCTCAAAAAATACTTTGCTTAAAACTGCTTCTTTCAAAACCTCCTACCTAGATGAACTACGCTCGACCTGATTCCCACTAGGGGATACGTAGGTAACCAGCTCAGTTCGGTCATTAATAAATCGCCCGAGTGGCACCTTCTGCCAGGCCTTAAAAACTGAACTACTGCGGACCTGATACCCATTTGGGGATAAGTAGGCGGGCTCTCAAAAGCCCTCGGTCCATAAAAAAAAAAAACTAGGGGCAAACTCCCGTTTGCCCGAAATCACTTCAGAGCCCCATAACTAGGGGCAAACTTCGTTTGCTAAATTGAAGAACTCAGATAATGTCTAAACCCACCTCTGGATCTCCTAGTCATCAAAATAAGTACTATAAGAAAACGAATGAGGATTCATGGTATAGGATGATTAAAGCTTCAGGCTAGGATTCAAAGCAAAGTAACAAAAGCCAAAAAGAGATTTTGAAAGGAGAATTTTCATAACCTAAAGATAAACTAAAAGAATGAATACATTGATTAAACATGCTAGAGCATACCCTTTTTAACATAAAAACATTTTCTGGGAACGAAAGAAGAACATCACATTCAGATGCGCAAGAAAGTAGACAGGATCCGTCTGAAATTTTGTAAAAATAAAGCTTCGCCTTGTCTTTCTTTTATCTATGAATGTCTATGAAGTGAGTCTCTCAACTAAGGTCTGAATCTGCGAGAGATACACAGTAGTAGGTGCGACCAAAGCAGGAATCCTCCAAAGGGGATCAGCTATACTGTCATGCCAAGCCTCAACAAAAGCCCTCACGGTTGAAGAGAGCGTATGATCGAACTCCTTGTAAAATCCACAACAATATCTTCAGTAACATCCTGAAGTAATCCATACTAACGGACCACTCGGCCGGGAATGTAGAAAGTAGTGGCATGCAAACTAAGCAACCAGATACCATGCTTCCCAGAAAGCTGCACGACGACATAGCAATAAGACCAATTTGGGCAAAACCAGCGAATATCACCAGAAGTGGGGGTTTTGAGCCAATTAAGCCATGCATCGTTCGAACGAAACAAATGATGAACCTTAATGCGATCGTAGGGAAGTGACCCACAAAGATGTGAAGGATGCACGAAGAGATCCAAGCGCTCCATGAGCCAAAGCTGCAGGACGAAGGGGGCTCCCACAGATAACATGACCCCAGTGGCATGAGCCCGATCCAAACCTATCAAGGTTTCGCCAAGAACTAGCATGATGGCACTCTTCATTTCTTGCACGCCACAGGCAATGGGTATGAGAATGTTGGAAGACGATTGGAAGAGGAAGTAAGAAAGCATTGCAAGCGATAATGCACTATGCCGGATAACCTGATATCCGCCGTCATAGGGATCCCCCATGGGGGCATACACCAAGGAAAGTCGCTCGAAGTCAATCTTCCTGTCACGTATGAAAGAGCTCGCAGCATTATGGGATGTGTGGAGTAGGATGGCCAAATCTTGAACATACCCTGCCTGCACCGAGGGAACCATCAGATCCGCAAAGGAGTCGGTGTGGAGGATAACACTGAACTCCTCAAATAAAGGGCAGACCTCATGGGAACCAAAGCGAAAGACATGAAAGGTGGGATCCCAAAACTGAATCGCAGCTCAAAGCAAGCCTTCATTTAAAAACATTCGACGGAAAGAAAAGAGATCATTTAGTCTAAAACACTCCAAACTGTGCCTGTCAATGCCAGAGGGGGTATCCATCCATGGGAAGAGGATTTGGGAACTAATAGGGGCCATTTGAGAAGAAGTGAATAGGAGAGAAGAATGTTTTTGCAAAGTATTGAGGGAAGAAAGGGGTATAAATAGGGGAATAAGGCTACCTACCTACTCGTGGCACTCGATAAACCAGAACGGCACTCAACGAAGTGTCGCGCGGCAGTCCATGAATGCCGTTGCGGCATTCACAGACTGCCGCAGCAACAATCGTTGAGTGCCGCTAAAACGTAACTGAGTGCCATTTTGAGTCTCATTTTGGCCAGGGTTTGTTTGTAACATTTTCAGCCCACCTGCAAACAAAAGAACTAAATAAAGAACAGTAAAACATGCGCATCATGCAGCACGTACAGCAAGACCAGGCCATGGTCACATA
This sequence comes from Hydrangea macrophylla, assembly GCA_033977485.1. Taxonomy (NCBI): domain Eukaryota; kingdom Viridiplantae; phylum Streptophyta; class Magnoliopsida; order Cornales; family Hydrangeaceae; genus Hydrangea; species Hydrangea macrophylla. The sequence continues at coordinate 65,881,742 of CM066997.1, forward strand.
CATTCATTCATTCATTCATTTATTCATTCGTCCATTCATTTCAAAATAAATAAAGGAGATAGAAGCATTCAAAGTTCAAATAAAGGGGGAACCAAGCTATGGTTCCACATACGGCAAGAGTTCAGTGAAAATAAACGGACCAAGCTATGGTCACACATACGGTGAGCAGTGATGAAAAGCAAAAATAATAATAATAAAGGTAATACAAGTTCCTATCCTACCGGCTATCCTGAAGCTGTCATCAAGAATAAGTGTGTGCATATGTATATACAATCATCCAAATAAAAGCATGAGTCCTTTCCAGAAGCACTTAAAAGAAAAAAAAAAGATAGTGATCAGCCCTGGCCCCAGCCTCGAGTCTGACGAGTGACGCGTATGAGAGGCTCCTCCTTTGACTCTGTGCCGCTCTTTCCACAACCACCTCATCCTCTACCCCCACCTCTTCCGCTGCTAGTGCCCTCACCACCGCCTCTACCACGTGTAGCGCCGCTACCTCCTGGGGCATCGCTAAGAAGGATGCTAAACTGTTGAAGCCGCTGCTAGAGCACTCCCATCTACCGGGACAGAGCCCCAACCTGTTCCTCCTGGGCGGAGGGAACAAATCAAATTACCAGATTATAATAAAATTGGTTGGAAAGCTGAAAGCAAAATAAAAGGAGCATTTAGTTTTACTAGAGCTCTCGTATGAACCTCAGTAGCTGCCCGTACCCCGTCAGCCTGAGTCAAAGGAAGAAAGATTAGAATGTTAGAAAAAAACTACAGTTTTAAAATGAAAAGCAAGATTTAGAAATTACGCTCCACTCTCTGCCATAAATCCACTCTCTCACGCTGTGAGCATAGACCAAGCCCTCCTGCGTATAGTCCCGTGGGACATAATCATACTGGAGCAGAATGGTAGGAGCACCCGCCTGGTACCAGGGGACCATAGTAGTGGTCTGATCACCGTAAGAGACCGTCCTAAGGCTCCAATCCCAAGGCAGTAAAACTGGAGCCCCAGCTACAGCAAGAACGGGCTGCAAAGAAGAATGAATCCAATAATGAGATAAACACACATGTTTAAAAAAAACACTAAAATAAAGTTTGAAGAGACTGAAAGAAACTCACCTGGGTCAAATTCTAACAAGGCTTGTAGACTCCAAAAATCTTTGTATGGTCTCAAACAATCTCCCTTAGCCTGGATTGAATGGTTCACTAAGGTTGTAAATAGGTACGGATTCGTTCAATGTCAACCCAATCACACTCTATTTATGAAACACTTCCCAGAAGGGAAGCTGGGAATTATCATTGTATATGTTGATGACATAATTTTGACAGGTGGTCATGAAGAGGAAATTGGCTTACTTAAAAAATTGGTGGAAAAGAATTTGAGATCAGGGATCTTGGAAACCTCATGTACTTTCTCGGAATGGAGATTGCTCGGTCGAAGAAAGGTATATCAGTCTCATAATGTAAATATGTTCTAGATTTACTAAATGAAATAGAGATGCTAGGATGCAAGCTAGTAGAAACACCTATGGATATTACTGTCAAACTGGAAGAAAGTGATGGTAGTACATCAATTGATAAAGGGAACTATCTATGTCTTGTGGGAAAACTTGTCTATCTTTCCTAAACAAGGCTAGACACCTACTTATCCTTTAGTGTGGTAAAGCCTATTCATGAACACTCCAATCAAAAAACACATGACCATTGTAACCAGAATATTGAGGTACCTCCAAATGACACCGAGAAAGGGCCTCTTCTTCTAAAGAACAACAAAGAGAAAGATTGAGATTTTTTCAGATGCAGATTAGGCAGGTTCAGTGACTGATCGGAGATCAACTTCCGACTATTGTTCATTTGTCCAGGGGAACTTGGTTACATGGCAGAGTGAGAAATAATCATAGGTAGCTTATAGCAGTGCTGAGGTAGAATTTCGTGTTATAACATAAGGTATCTACGAAGCAATTTGGTTGAAAAGGCTACTAGAAGAATTGTAGTTCCCATTGGAGCATCCCATGGTGTTGTACTGTGACAACCAAGCTTCCATCAGTATTGCTAAGAATCCAATTCATCATGATCGAACTAAGTACATAGAGATAGATCGGCACTTTATCAAGGAAAAGATTGAAGAATGAATTTTCAAAGTCAGCTACACTCTGACAAACTATCAAAAGGCTAACATTCTCATGAAAGCTCTTGCTCGAGTTAACTTCGAAGATTTGACTGAAAAACTTGGAATGATCAACATCTATAACGCGGCTTGAGGGGGAGTGTTGAAAATCAAGCCACTGTTGCCTCTTGAATGCATTTACATGCCTGTGTATGTTTCTCTGCAAATTTGCCTTTCTTGAATTAGTGTAGTGTACAACCACTTTTGTAATTGATTTAGGAATAAATGTAGTTATTCACTTTCCATTTAAGAGAAATTTCGTACCGTAATTATGTCCTATTTCTAGAATTGTCTCACATCCATAATCTATTTATTTCTTCTTTCTTCCATTTTGTTTTAAGATGAATAAAAGAACAAATTGAGTGGTTGTTCCTCCATTTTTCTGTATTCAATTTCTTTACAAGTCAAGTGCAAGACTAGAACAATTTTAGACTCATAATAAACAAGCTAGCCAAGCTCAAACATATATGAGCTCAATTCGATAGAGCTAGTGAACACGTGTGAATAAGGATCTCTAGTAAGCTCGCGAAAAAAAGTTTGTGAATAAGCTAGATAAAGGTTTGTATATTGGCATATATATGTAAATTGATTTAATAACTATGTAGTTTTGATAGGCTCATGATAAAGCTCGTAAAAAAGATTGATAAATGACTTGTGTACTAATTTATACATATATCTGTTAAGTATAAAACTATCTATAGCTTCAGAGGGCTCGTTAAAAAGTTCGTGATCAATCTTGAATTTCAGTCTTGTTTAATAAACAAGTCAAGGTCAAGCCTGTATTCAGGCTCGTTTAGTAAACAAGCCAAACTCAAACACACATGAGTTTAGCTTGTGAGCACCCCTACTTACGACTAAGAAAGGTAAAAAATTTTCAAGTATTAAAACTTAACTGAATAAAAAAAAAAATTATAAATGTCTAACATTTTCAACACAAAAAAGTCAAAATAACATGATAAATTGCATACAATACTCCTCTTGAAAAAGCTCTCTAGTTAAAAAATAGTTTATTAAAACACAAAAGCTATCATATTTAACCTTTTTTTCCTTCTAAAAATTGAGTGAGGGTGGCCGCCCACGCTTGCCTCTATTGTGCGTCTGTCACTACTCATCGGTGATGAATTGTTCTTGTTTATAGTCTTGAAGATATGCTTTGTTAGCCCATTTCAATTAGTTATTAGTTGGTTTTTAATAAATATAATATATTGTAGGTTTGGAGCTTTAACTTGATACTGCACTAAAATTTAATGATTAGTGGCTTTGGAAGATATTTTGGGCTCAAAAGGTTATTTTGGAGCAAGCTAGAGACAGCAGCAACCTCAGTAAAGGGCATTTTTGATAAGGATTATTTGAATTTGAGAAATTTCTCCAAAGATATAAAATGTAGATCATCAAGTTACGGATGCGTGGCCACAAACGGTGAGTCAATACGAGGTCCGAGTCAAAAGTTATCGTAATTCTACCATTGATGTGCAAAGCTGAGAAAATCCGAGAAAAGTGGAAAAATGGTATCTCGCTGGAGCGACCCGCTCGCGCGACACACGTGAGCGACCCATTAAAAAAGTCAAAAACACGTATTTCAATGTATTGAAGAGCCCTGTGCAATCCGAATTTGCTGAACACGTCCAGAAATGTAAAATACAGTGGTTTTAGTGCGATTAGGCTTAGGAAAGCTTCCTAATTCTTCCAAAATCTATATATATATCCTATTCTAAATCAATTTTGGGGTTACACAATAATATACACATCCTTCAACCACTAAAACTTCAGCTATTTGAAGAGGGATAAGCAAGGAGAAGAAGAAGAAGACCAAAGATTTCTATGTCCTCCTCCATCAACATCTTGCCATTCATCAATTCTTTGGCCGCCTAGACTGATATCTAGGGTTTCAATGAAACCCTAGCCAAGTAATAGGGTGTTACTTTTGTTTTTCTTTTAGATTTATTATGTATGGAAGATGATTACATGTTTAAGGATTTTAATTAATAAAATCGTACTTCAATTGATTAAATCACTGCTTTCAAAGTTTACTCTTGTCTTAGATCTATTTTGAATATGATGTGTTCAATAGTCTCTATTTGTTGTGCTTGTATAGATTATTTACATGTAATGGTGCTTATTTGAATTATGATACCAAGTAGTTGATTAGTTCATGCCTAGGGAAGACGGAATGTGTAATACCCTGTATTTTCATTGTACTTTTATGTTGTTTTTGATTTAATAAAGTTCAGTGTGCTTGTCTTTACCTTTCCTATAATTTCGGCTTTGATCGATCAAACTAACCTCAATCGATCGAGAGTTTTATTTCTCAATCAATCGAACCCACTTCGATCGCTTGAAACTCTGCCGACCTGAAATTCTGACGTGTTCCTTTTTCTCAAGCGATTGACCTACTCTCAATCAATCAAACCCCGACTGACCTGTGCTCAATCGATTAAACTTACTTTGGTCGATCGAACATTGTGTTTTTAGTTACATGTCCTGCCACCTGCACCTTCTCCCTCCCTATATATATGTTGGCTTTGTGTGTGTGTTTGGGCTGCTGAATCATGAGAGAGTTAGAGAGAGAGAGAGAGACACTCAGAATATATACACAAACAATTCCCTCGCACACTCTCAGTTATGGAAGGAGAGGAAGAAGAAGAAGAAGACAGCAGACAGAGAAGAGAAGGAGAAATGGAAAGAGGAGAGATTGAACACAGACCGATCTCAATCCATCAAGCATTCTTCAATCGATCGAACTTCAATTTCTATCAATCGATCGAATGTAGCTCCATCGATAAAACTTTACTTTTGTCAATCGATTGAAGGGACTTCAATCGATCGAACTTGATAGAATGTTAAATGCTTAGTTTTGTTTATATCCGATGAACTATTAACCTATTTATTATCATGCATTGATTATTAGAAAGGTGTATTGGAATAATACACACGTGGAATAATGGACTTAATGCATTGAAATAGTGGAACCAATTTTATGACAATGATATAATGTTGTAGTCAGGATGAGAAGTCAACATGCAGAATAGTGGGTCTATCGACCATAGAGGTTGATACTATTTATGATTGGTGTGTGGAAAATGCGATTGCAGAGATCGTACAATGTGGGTTACGGTATACTTATATTGCCTTGGTCTATGAGAGAGACTAAGGGATATAGTGATGGTACATCGCCTTGGTCCACAAGAGAGACTAAGGGATATAGTGGTGGCACATCACCTTGGTCCACGGGAGAGACTAAGGGATACATATTATGGAAACATATGTGATGTTGTGATTTACCTATATTGCCTTAATCAACAAAAGAGATTAAGGGATATATTTGTAATGTCGCCTTAATCCATCAGAGAGATTAAGGGATACGAATCATGGTAACTATAATGTGACAAGCACCCGGGTCTGTTAGAGGCAAACAAAATATCGCCTTGCCCATGACCGAGACGTGAGAGATCAGATAGAGACAAGGGCAATGTCACGTTAGTCCAAGACCAAGATTAAGGGTTATGCCGATGTTATCATCTTTATCCGATAGAGGCTAAAGGAATATTACCTTAGTCCATGACCGAGATGGGAAATTCGAATAGAGGCTACAGGAATATGTTACTTTAGTCCATGACTGAGATTAAGAGGGATACATTATGAAATTAGTTTGATAGAGATTAAATGAATATCACCTTAGTCCATGACCGAGACAGGAGATCTGATAAAGGCTATAAGGATATGTCTCTTTAATCCATGACCAAGACTAAGAGGTATACGTTACAAAGGGAGTTATGAATTGGGCGTGTTGGCCAGAGAATGTATCTAGGTGTGTTGGCCGAAACTTTAGGACTATGTGTCGAACTAACATGTATAAGAATTGAGACTTCGTGTCAGGTTTGACAGATCATAGGCATGGGACTGTGAGTCTGGTTAATATGGACCCAAGAGTCTATGTTATGGTTGGGATGGTTTGGGACGATGTCCGTTGAGATATATTGAGTTGGTGCATTTATGCATGCGAATGATGAGATGATCCTTTAATGATGTTGTTTCTTATATATGCTGCATATCTATAGATACTCTGTAGTATTTGCTTTTACTCGGCTTTCATAGCTAATCGCGTTTATGCCGCAGGATATTTGATGTCCAACTGGCTAGGGTTATGAGTGTTCATGAGATGCATACATGGATAGGGACTATAAGGATGGAGCCTACGATGACGGCGACTATGCTGGTGCTGAACACTATGCGAGTTGAAGACCTGAAGCTTCACCGTAGCTAGTTTATGTTTATGTTTTAGAGATTGTTGTAATAGTATTGTTGTAATCAGCATGTGTTTGTCGTAATAATTTATTTACATTTTTGCTAGCACTCTTAGTTTTGTAACAGTTAGTATTGTACTCAGGTTTTATATATCGACCTTAGCACTTTCCAATGCGTGGTTTGAATCATTACTCTGATGGTTTCACTTTGGGTATGGACAATGTGGTGAGTTTCAACTGTCATGGCTTACGGGTCTAAAAAGGAATTTCTTTTCTCTATTTTTGCTACTGTGGGGCGTGACAGGGTTTTTGGTATCAGAGCCTAAATTTTGTAGTTACTTTCACCAATTGTCCAACATTTCTTGATTTTTGAATCGTAAGATTCCGTGAGATAGGGGTTGACTCTAAGTTTGTGTTTTAGAGATTGTCCCTATGCAGTTCTCTGTGCTATTAATGTGATAATAGTTATAACTATTATGTTTAGTTGCGAGTTACTTTCTATAACTATTTTCAGGGGTTGACAACTAACCGAAAGATGTTTGTATAGGTACCCAACCTTACTGCATTGATGGCAGGAGTGCCTACTCGGAATCGTCTTGCTCAAATTGAAGATGCCCCCCAAGTAACCCAAGCTATTGATCCAACTAGACTGTTTGAATCCTTTGTGCGTAGGATGGAATGGATCAACAATCCTAACGTGTACAATGGAAATAATCATGGACCACCTCCGAGGCTAGTTGAGGATCGAATAGTGGAAAGTTTTTGTCATTTTTGTCCAAAGAAGTTTGACGAAAATACTAAACCATGGAAAGCAGAACAGTGGCTCTGAGAGATGGAAGCAATCTTTGATACCCTTGGATGTAACAAGATAAGCATCGACTGGCGACATTCCAGTTGACTTATGCAGTAGCCGATTGTTTTTGGAAAATTACTTTCCTCAGATAGAGAGGAACAAGAAGGAGAGAGAATTCATTGATTTAAGGCAAGGGAACCTTACTGTAAGGGAGTATACGGTTCAATTTGAATGACTATCTCGTTTTGCCCTGCATATGATTGATACTCTGGAGAAGAAGAATAGGCAATATCACAAGTGTTGGAAAAACCGGTTTAAGTTCTAAGTTTAAACGCGCAGCGGAAAAATCAAGTTATAAAACTTAATTGGCATGCCCGGGTCTGCTACGCATCAACTCTATAGATGCGCACAAGAGGGGACAAGAATTATACCTTACTGTCTTGAACCCAATTCTGAAATCTCTGACTTCCAGCAGCCTCCACTAGATGGTCTTCACTCTTATGACTCCCATGGATGCTCGCAGGAAGGGCTAGGGTTAGTGGGAACCCTAATGGAGAGGATACAGAAGGTTTTGGGGCTCCAAAACAGTTTCTGCAGCTTCTGACGTTCAAAACGACGAACCACTTTTTAAGAACGCAGCTGCCCTATTTATAGATTCCCAGAACCGACCTAGCTCTCGAGCGATCGAAGTGGCTTCGATCGATCGACCATTAGATCGATCGAACCATCTTCAATCGATCGAACCTGCCTAGACTTCAATCGATCGAGACAACTTCGATCGATCGAACCTGTCTTGACATCATCCTCATTTGCCTTTCCAAGCATCCTAGCGGAGCTAAGAGTGGGACATCCTAGGCTCTTTATTGTTGGCTCAGATCAGTTGATTAACTCCCATGACCAAACTCTTTGATCAGCAAATTAATCGACTAATCAGTTAACGTTTACTCCACTATAAAACGATAACTGAACTCCAACGCAAAAGAACATATCCGTAGCGATAACTAGACTTGTATGTTGTACTAATGTCCCTCTACCGTCAGCATTTGCAATCATATTCAGGTAGTCGGATAAACAGTTACTGTCAACCTGAATCATGATTACTTCTTATAATCCTTGAGTCCCATTCACCTCTCATGATTACCAAACATGTTGATAACTCTTATCAACAAGACTGCAGTACTCAGTAATTGACTTGGTGACATTCTCAAGGGAATGCTTACTCTGAAACAGAGGGTAGATTCTGTCTTGACAATATATGTTCACAACCCTATGAATATGACATACCCAAGATACCCAGGTGTTGATCTTCTATAGACCTCACTGATTGGTAAGTCAAAGCAGTCATATCCACAGTCTGTGTTCATAATCGTCTCAAGATTGAGAACACGTACCTTACACAAGTTATGAGTTCCTATCGACTGATTGACAGCCTTGAGCGTCAATAGGAAACTCAGGTCCGTCAATGCACTATAAGCACTAGCATATTAACTAAGAGTTACACTCTAGTGATTTGAGATTGATCACTCCATCCAATGGTAGTTAATCATGCTACAGTGTAAACCTGATGAGATATCCTAGTCTCAACATCCACTGTGACATGTTCTAAGTAACAAAGAATAGCAATTCGTATCTCACTTGTATGTATCTCATACATACACGAATTACTTACTATGATACTTAAGGATAACAATCATCTCATGAAAGAAACATACATAACAAAATGTAAAGCTGATATCCATATATTAAAATGTCAATGTCTCCTATATAAAGTAATGGTTTGAGGGCACAAACCCAACAAACTCCCACTTGCACTCACAACTATACAGGATTACATCTGAGACCTAGACTATCTAGATGACGATCAAAGACCTTCTGTGGCAAGGCCTTTGTAAACGGATCAGCAAGATTGTCAGCGGTGGCAATCTTGGTGACAGTCACATCTCCACGTTGAACAATATCTTGGATAAGATGATATTTCCGCTCTAAGTGCTTTCCCTTTTCGTGGTTTCTTGGCTCCTTGGACTGAGCCACTGCCCCACTATTATCACAATAAAGCGTAATAGGTGACAGCGACGCTGGTACCACCTCGAGCTCCATAAGGAACTTCTTGAGCCAAACAGCTTCCTTTGCGGCTTCACAAGCAGCCACATACTCAGCTTCTGTAGTTGAGTCTGCAATGCATTTCTGCTTAATGCTCCTCCAACTGACAGCACCACCTCCCAAGGTAAAGAGATGACCGGACGTCGACTTCCTCGAATCTTTATCTGTCATAAAGTCTGAGTCAGTGTATCCTACTGGAATTAACTCACTACCACCGTACATAAGCATGTAATCTTTAGTCCGTCTCAAGTACTTAAGAATGTGCTTGACGGCTGTCCAGTGCTCTGGACCTGGATTCGACTGATATCTGCTAACCATGCCAATGGCAAAACAAATATCTGGTCTAGTGCATAACATCGCATACATAAGACATCCCACTGCTGAAGCATAGGGAACTCCTATCATGCGATTCCTCTCCTCCTGTGTCTTTGGACACTGGTCCTTGGAGAACGCTAAACCATGCCTGAAAGGTAACAAACCTTTCTTTGAATTATCCATTGAAAACTTAGTTAGCACCTTATCGATATAACCAGCTTGAGACAATCCCATTATCTTTCGCTTGCGATCCCGAAAGAGCTTTATCCCAAGAATATAGCTCGCCTCTCCTAGATCCTTCATATCGAAAGTACTAGCTAGCCAATCCTTGACCGTTGACAATGCCGCTACATCATTCCCAATGAGTAGAATATCGTCAACGTAAAGCACAAGAAAGGCCATCACTTTCCCTTCACACTTCTTGTATACACAAGGTTCATCCAGATTCTGTATGAAACCAAACGACTTGACCACTTGGTCAAATCGGATGTTCCAACTCCTGAATGCCTGCTTAAGCCCATAAATGGACTTTTGCAGTTTGCATACCAAGTTACCTTTCCGACCAGCTATGAACCCTTCTGGTTGTTGCATATAGATGTCCTCCTCAAGATTGCCATTCAAGAATGCAGTCTTAACGTCCATCTGCCAGATCTCATAATCTAGGAATGCAGCAATGGATAAGAGTATTCTGATGGACTTGAGCATGGCTACCGGCGAAAAGGTTTCCTCATAGTCAATGCCCTTCTTCTGAGTATAACCTTTCGCTACAAGCCTAGCCTTAAAGGTCTCAACCTTTCCATCAGATGCTCTTTTCCTCTTGTAGACCCACTTACAACCAATGGGTTTAATATTGGCTAGAAGTTCTACAAGATCCCAGACCTGATTAGAATCCATAGATTCTAATTCAGCCTTCATAGCTTTAGCCCAATGTTCTGAATCAACATCAGTCATTGCCTCTTCGTATGTGGCAAGATCAGATTCAGATTCTATGGAGACAGCTTCAAAAACTTCTCCTAAGAACATGTATCTATCAGGCTGGCTGATAATCCTCCCACTACGACGAGGTACCGGTGCGAAAATGGGTGAAGAAGTGGTATTTTCTTGATTTATATTGTTATCAACTACGGGTTGGACTGAGGGCTCTCCTTCTATCTCTCTAAGATCTATCCTTCCCTTAGGTTTATGGTTCATGATATAGTCATCCTCCAAGAAAACAGCATTCGTACTAACAAACACTTTCTGCTCTCTTGGATCATAAAAATACCATCCATAAGTACCCTTTGGATACCCTACGAAGTAACATACTTCCGATCTAGAATCCAACTTGCTCATCTTTCCTTTCAGCACATGTGCCGGACACCCCCATATCCGGAGATGTTGCAAAGAAGGCTTGCGCCCAATCCACATCTCTCGTAGTGTCCTGGGAATAGATTTGCTTGGTACTAGATTTAGTATGTATGCAGCGGTTTCCAAAGCATAACCCTAAAGGAATAATGGCAACTCCGAGTAACTCATCATCGACCTAGTCATGTCTAAAAGAGTCCGATTCCTTCTCTCCGCTACACCGTTCTGCTGAGGCGTGCCAGGTGCGGTCAACTATGACAGAATCCCATTGTGTACGAGGTGATCAATAAACTCATTAGAGAGGTACTCGCCACCTCGATCAGATCGAATGGCCTTGATATGTGTGCCCAATTGCTTCTCCACTTCAGCCCTAAACTCTTTGAACTTTTCAAAGGCTTCAGACTTGTGCTGCATTAGGTACACATATCCATACCTGGAGTGGTCATCGGTAAATGTTATGAAATACTCATAACCACCCCTTGCTCTAATATTTATTGGTCCACACACATCAGTATGAACTAATTCCAACAATGCATTGGTCCTACTTCCCTTTGCGGGAAAGGGCCTTTTGGTCATCTTACCCTCTAAACAAGACTCACAGACTTCCATTGGTTGGAGAACCAAATCGCCTAAGATCCCTTCTTTGACTAGTCTGCCAATCCTATTTAGATTGATATGGCCAAGCCTCATGTACCAGAGCCTTGTTGGATTAGTGGAAGGTTCTTTTCTTTTAGATGGTATAGTTACCATTGAGTTATTAAGTTCCAAGCAAGAATCTTTAGAAATATTGGGAGTAATCACATACAAACCATTTGATTTAACACCAGAACATATAAAAGAACTATTTCTTTTAATCACAACTTCAGTTCCAAAATGAAAAGAATAACCATTATTCGATAAATTAGAAACTGAAATTAAATTACGTCTCATTAAAGGGACGTAAAGTACATCTGATAAAATCAAAACTTTATTGTCTAGAAATTCTAAAACTACGACTCCTATAGCAACCGCAGAAACGGTTGCGCTAGAACCTAGAGTAAGTACGATTTCCCCATCACTGCACCTCCTGGTTGATCTGAACCCCTGCAATGAATTACAGATATGGTTAGTCGCACCAGAATCAATGCACCAAGTGTTTGAAGTATCCGTTATAAAACTTACTTCAATCACATGTGATTCAATCATACCTTGAACTCTTGTAGCTAAGAATTCTGGACAGTTCCTCTTCCAGTGGCCCTACTCACTGCATTGGAAACACTTTCCTTTGCCTTGGCCACCCACCTTCCCTTTGCCCTTACCTTTTCCCTTAGATTTTACAATCTTAGGGAATGGTCCAACACTTGAACCACCAGTGCTAGCTTTCTTCTTCCCTTTCTTTCCTTTCGGCACAGATCGGGAGGTGGAAGCGCTTTTCTCAACGTTTAAAACGTTGACCCCAGGTTTGATCACCCCTTCCGCTGCCAAAAGAGAACTCATCAATTCGCTCATTGAAAAATTCATTTGATTCATATTATAGTTAAGTTTAAATTGAGCGAATGAAGGCGACAGCGAATTAAGGATCATATCAACTTGGGTCTGTGCATCGATGTTGGCACCTAGGGTCTCCAGCTCGTTTAAATAACCAATCATTTTTAAAACATGTTCCTTGACTGGAGTCCCTTCTGACATCTTTGCACTCATTATCTTTTGCATGGCTACCTGTCTGGCAGGCCTGCCATGCTTCCCAAACATCTTTTTCAGGGATGTGATAATGTCGCTGGCAGAATCATTCGATTGGAATTGGTGTTGCAACACACCAGCCATTGAGGCCAGAATATAGCAACGGGCCATTCCATTCGACTTCTTCCATTTGTCGAACTTGCGTCTGGCAGCTGTCGAAGCATTTGCCGCGGGTTCTTCGGGGCATGGGGTGGTGAGGACATATATGTGATCCTCCGCAGTTAGCACGATGTCAAGGTTACGTTTCCATTCAGTGTAGTTGTTTCCAGTTAACTTGTTTTGAGTGAGTATGGTGGCAAGTGGACTAAATGCAGATCCAGACATTATGATTACTGAAAATCAAACAAACAAAATAAATATGGATATCAGGATTTGACAGTTTGAAATAAAAGAATCCTTAAAACTCTTATTTTAAAACAAAGTCGCCGGAATATCGAAACAAAAGAATAAAGCCTCCATGTGGAGGTCAATTTTCTATTTTTCGATTAATCAAGACTTGTCCGCTATGCAACTCTTGCAAAAACAAGTTATGACTCCCGATCCCTTTTGATCTCTAAGTTTCTGAACAATGCCCCGTGTGGGATCCCTTATCCATAGCTTAGCTAGTGTGTACCATTAACTAGGATCCAATCACAATCGTCTTAAGTAGCGCCTCCGTGTGGTGGTCACCCTCTAACACGTCTGATTGATCCTATCATAAGAAGTTCACATCTAGTAAGCAATGAGTAATGCACCCTCCGTATGAAATGATCACCCCTGACGAGGTGACACAGAATGCACCACTCATCTTACAGTGAACCGTTAATGGAAGATCGTGGGTGTAATTAATAAGACCCTCTCCCACTAGTTTTAGTAAAAGGATTTTGCTTTTTGAGAAAATCTGTTTCTACACACTTCCCATAAACATCTAATGTTTAATAATGTGTTGAAAACGGGTTTTGAATTTTATTTTAGAAAACTTGTTTTGCGTGCATGCAACAATGTATTATACGCCAATCACAAACCAAGCACATAAAACAAAAACTAAAATGAAATATAGGCATTCAAACAATGCCTCTATCTCCCATGGCTCTATCTCTATAGAACCTCCTTTTGGTTTGATCGCCTCTAGCTCCATCTTCATGAATAACGGCTCCTTGCTCCATCTTCATGGATTTTCTAATTCTATTACATTTGTCCTATGCTTCTTTTGAAGTTTACAATTTATCTAGAAATAGAAATAACAACAAAATAAAAGGCTAGGGAAACCGGTGCGACTTTCCTTTTCGTAGGATTGAAGTAGAAGCGCCCTTTACATATGCCTTAAAACCAAACCAAACTTAAATTACAACATGCACCAATCTCAAACAATTTAAATACAAATATTCAAATGATTTGGTGCCATGGGAGATAGCGACTAATCTAGCTGCAAAAGGGTTAGTCGTACACGCATCCATACATACATAACAAATATATGTAACTGTTGAAACACTTAATTGATTCACACAGTATATAAACTCTTTACATACTGAATTAGAACTTAAAACAACATCTTACTTCTCTGTCACAGTTCGATCGATCGAAGACCGTTCGATCGCTCGATCCTTCGATCGATTGAACACTGTTCAATCGCTTGAACATTCTGTTTCACAGAATGATTTGAAAATTTTACAGAATATTTTAAAATTAAAGTTTTTAATTTCAAAACACTTTAAAACTGTGAAACAGAGAACCTGACAAAGAATCTATCTCGATCGATCGAACTTTATTCGATCGATCGAATACCAGAAGGTTTCGATCGATCAAAGACTGTTCGATCGCTGGAGAACAGATGTTCGATCGATCGAATCCTCCTTGCATCCTATGCAATCACAAATTTGTATACTACTGCGATAACACTGCAGAAACAGATCTGTGACGATGCAGTTTCGAAAATAGTTCTAAAATCAACATGCAAATCAAAATAGTGTTCCAAAAACGCATCTATAGATCCAAACGAGCGTGGCTCTGATACCAATTGTTGGAAAAACCGGTTTAAGTTCTAAGTTTAAACACGCAGCGGAAAAATCAAGTTATAAAACTTAATTGGCATGCCCGATCTACTACCCATCAACTCTATAGATGCGCACAAGCAGGGACAAGAATTATACCTTACTGTCTTGAACCCAATTCTGAAATCTCTGACTTCCAGCAGCCTCCACTAGATGGTCTTCACTCTTATGACTCCTATGGATGCTTGCAGGAAGGGCTAGCGTTAGTGGGAACCCTAATGGAGAGGATACAGAAGGTTTTGGGGCTCCAAAACAGTTTCTGCAGCTTCTGATGTTCAAAACGACGAACCACTTTTTAAGAATGCAGCTGCCCTATTTATAGATTCCCAGAACCGACCTAGCTCTCGAGCGATCGAAGTGGATTCGATCGATCGACCATTAGATCAATCGAACCTGCCTAGACTTCAATCGATCGAGACAACTTCGATCGATCGAACCTGTCTTGACATCATCCTCATTTGCCTTTCCAAGCATCCTAGCGGAGCTAAGAGTGGGACATCCTAGGCTCTTTATTGTTGGCTCAGATCAGTTGATTAACTCCCATGACCAAACTCTTTGATCAGCAAATTAATCGACTGATCAGTTAACGTTTACTCCACTATAAAACGATAACTGAACTCCAACGCAAAAGAACATATCCGTAGCGATAACTAGACTTGTATGCTGTACTAATGTCCCTCTACCGTCAGCATTCGCAATCATATTTAGGTAGTCGGATAAACAGTTACTGTCAACCTGAATCATGATTACTTCTTATAATCCTTGAGTACCATTCACCTCTCATGATTACCAAACATGTTGATAACTCTTATCAACAAGACTGCAGTACTCAGTAATTGACTTGGTGACATTCTCAAGGGAATGCTTACTCTGAAACAGAGGGTAGATTCTGTCTTGACAATATATGTTCACAACCCTATGAATATGACATACCCAAGATACCCAGGTGTTGATCTTCTATAGACCTCACTGATTGGTAAGTCAAAGCAGTCATATCCACAGTCTGTGTTCATAATCGTCTCAAGATTGAGAACACGTACCTTACACAAGTTATGAGTTCCTATCGACTGATTGACAGCCTTGAGCGTCAATAGGAAACTCAGGTCCGTCAATGCACTATAAGCACTAGCATATTAACTAAGAGTTACACTCTAGTGATTTGAGATTGATCACTCCATCCAATGGTAGTTAATCATGCTACAGTGTAAACCTGATGAGATATCCTAGTCTCAACATCCACTGTGACATGTTCTAAGTAACAAAGAATAGCAATTCGTATCTCACTTGTATGTATCTCATACATACACGAATTACTTACTATGATACTTAAGGATAACAATCATCTCATGAAAGAAACATACATAACAAAATGTAAAGCTGATATCCATATATTAAAATGTCAATGTCTCCTATATAAAGTAATGGTTTGAGGGCACAAACCCAACAACAAGGGCCTCTCATTGCCGCTACAACGGGTGACGTTGAATCATCAGGGTCAGACCTTCAAAGCCATGGTAGGAATGAGAATCGGTTATGAGGATATCAATGGTCGGGAGCAAAACGCTTTGGGAATCGGCCACCACATAGGAATAACCAAGGACTGAGACCTTCGATGCAGTTCTAAGGGAACAATCGTAACTGGACTAGAGAGAAGAAGGCATAGCATGAGTACCCAGAACTGCTATGCTATGAACCAAGCAGCTCCTCTACCAGGAGTACCCCCTGCTATTGGAGGCAATACTAGTGGATGTTTTAACTGTGAAAAATCTGGTCATTTTACATAGGACTGTCGAGCTGCAAGGAACCAAAATCGTCTAGAAGTTGTCTTCTACAACTGTGGTAAGCCTGGCCACATGAGTAGGAACTGAAAATCACCCCAAAGGCATACAACGGACTAGCTGCTCATGGCCAAATGGACAAGTTTAATAGACTCGTTGTAATACCCATTATAAAAAAAAATAAATAAAAAAAAAATTACATCGATTTTAAAGGATGCGATTTTTGTAATTATGTAGGTATGTATATATTTTATATGTACACACTCCCAAATTTCGGGATGACATTTCTTTAAGGAGGATAGAATGTAATAACCCTAAAATTTCTAAGTGTGTAAATAATTATTTTAATAATTATTTTCAGTTAGTAATATTATATGAGTGTGCATATGTAAGACACGTGTTTAAAAATTTTAAGTTTGGAGAACCCATGAATTAAATTGCTAGTAAGCATATTTAATTTGTTACTAATACCAGTAATATTTCCCCGATTGTTTTTGTATTATTGAAATTTCTAATGTTTCATTATTATTATGACATGACATTTTGAGCTTTAATTAAATTGTATGATAGATTATTTGTATGACTGAGTTACAATTTTTATAGAATGATGAGTTTAGTGTTGGGTAGTGTTTCGGGGCCCACAAGTAAGTTAATTAGTGAATTTAACATAAAAATTAAGTACTCGGGGTATGAGTACCATTTGGCTTAGCTATTTTAGTGGTTTGGATTGCATTCTTGGCTCACATAGGTCTCTTTTGTGAGCCCACAAGAAGAAAAATAGAATTCTTGTGTAGTCAAGTGTTAGTAGTTTTATAAACCTAGTTAGGAGAGTATGATATCTATATATCATTAACCCTAGCCACCCAAAGAGAGAACATACGTGTGTGTGTGTGTGTGTGAGAGAGAGAGAGAGAGAGAGAGAGAGAGAGAGAGAGAGAGAGAGAGAAGAAGAAGAAGAAGAAGAAGAAGAAGAAGAAGAAAGGAGAAGGGTCTCGGGTTCGTGGGCACGTGTGGAATCGCAGGGTGTTCGTGGTTGTCGATTTTTGATCAACTAGGTGAGTTAAAATTTATATTTGGGTATATATATATACACGTATGTATATGTATTTGCAAGAGAATCCAATTATTTCTTGTTAATTTTGTGGTTGGTGTTAAATTGTGTGTTGATCCCCATTCGTTATTATTGAATGATAAATACTTATTTTTCTTCATGTGATTTTATGAATGTGATCTCGGTGTATTTGGATAGATCATGTGGATAGTTAATTTGATGAATACACAGAGGGGAATAATTTTGATAATGAATAAATAATAGAAAATTTGTTTTATTTTTATTTTTAACAGTGGCAGAAACTTTGAAAAAATATTATAAAATCATGGCTTAGAATTATGGAATTCGGTCCGTGATGGCCTGTAGGAAACGCGATTCTGCACAACTTTTGTCTAATAGAGTTTTTCCAGATTCTGCACCATTTGAGCAGAAATTTACAAATTGAAATAAGTGACCTTATTTTGTGCTCATTTTGATAAAAAAAAAATGAGTAAATTCAATACATTGAATAGTATATTGGGAATCTTGTAATTTGATTGGAAATTATTGAGGGAAGATTGTTATGAGCTAATTGATAAAGCCCTTTATTGTAAGAAATTGGAATGCATCTAAAAGTTAGAGATGTGATTGGATGATAAGACGAAACTAGGTGAGAAACGTGAAATTCACAATTTTTGGGATAATACAAACGATAAGTGATAATCGCAACATAATTCCTTAGTGTTCACTATTCCCTGTTGTTGCGTTATTGTTTTTGGTAGCTCGCACTCTTTTGCCAGTGGCTTCGTGATCAAGCTGGCTTAAGACTTGTTGAGTGTACTTTTTGCCAGTGGCTTCGTGATCAAGCTAGCCTAAGCCTTATTCTCGGCTTATATTGTATAGACGTCTAGGCATATTGGCCGGCCTTCCGTTATGTATACCTGGTTTTGTTGATACCCCAACCAAACTGGCACCGGAGTGGATGTTGGTAGTATGTCCGGGCACTCATGGGATATATGTGTGGGCTATACCATGGAGGGTGGCCAAGTGGTGAAGCTAGGGAATGCAAAGATAAATTTATGGCTAATAAGTAATGAATATGGATTATTTCATAAGACTGATAAGCGTGGAATAATGAATGCGACGTTTGAGTTAGAATGTGGACGGTTTGTATGCGGAATTGTTTGCTTGGTTTGTGACCATTCAATTTGCAGGATGGTGGGCCCACTAATGTTTTACAGGTTTGGCTCACCATAAGTAGATGGGTAAGTATGAAATTTGTAGTAGCTTTGTATTTTGGGTAAGAAACTACATGCCACCACATAAGTGGAAACTACTCTTTTGTCCAAATATGTGTGTGGAACTACCTGTCTTGGCCCAATAGTGTTGTAATGTAGTTTGTAGTCTACGGGTTCAGGTTGGAGCCCTCAGATTTTATTATTTTTGTTTAACTCATACCAGTCATGTGACTGACCCAAGTGTGTTATGCATTCGGGTACGTTTCTGTTTGAAACGTAGTTGGATGACATGTGCAGGATATTGCTTTTGATGATGTGACCATTGTGCTTGACTGTGGAGTCTTTGGGCATTGGAACGTTGTAGTTGCTCTGACCATCAGATGTATAGACTTTATTTCTTTTTTCTGAACTTTACAAGAAATTTTATTTAATGAACTTTGTATTCCTTTTGTAAATTAAAATGGTATTATATTTGTAATGGAATATTATTTCTTTTATAATGAAATGGAGGATTGGGAATATAAGTTTAGTAATACATAGTTTTTATATTAACACAAGATCACGTGTCCTTATTTAATGAGTATTAAATTTTATTTTCAAATAAATTATTTATTAGCCTGTGTGAGGGTGTCATTCTCGGTGTTTTGGAAATTGAATATTAGTCTGGATACATGCTCTGGATTAAATATTTGGTTGTCCAAAAATCGGGGTGTGACACTCGTATGAATGCTATCATCCTAGAGGACGTAGGATTTGATGAGGCTGAACAGTAGAACATGGAAGGTACTCTTACGTTATTCAGCACTTGAGTTAAAGTTTTATTTAATACTAGTGTTTCGAATTTGTTTATTACTATCCGAATTGTTAAATTGTTGGGCTTAGTACCCCAGGCACTTGATGTAGCCTTGAATTCAGTATCACCTTTGGGAGCAACTGTACAATTTTGAAAAAGTGTGCAAGGACTGTGCCTTAACCCTCGAGGATAGAATTCTTCCCGCGGATCTAATCATGTTGTCAAAGAAGGAATTTGAAATCATCTTAGGATTTGATTGGCCTACGAAGTATCGTGCTAAATTGGACTTTGCCAATAGGAGGATTACCTTTTCGGTACCAATAAGTCAGCCTTTTGATTTTCAGTGTAACCCTTCTAGTGATGCTTTTCTCACTAGTCGTCTTGTAGCTATTGAGAGCTCAAGATTGGAACTAACTATTGCACAAATTCCTATAGTCCGAGACTTCGAGGATGTGTTTTAGAATATTTCAGGATTGCCAGCTAATTAGGAGATTGACTTTTGTATCAAGTTAGTGCCCAGCACTTTACCACAATCGAAGGCTCCTTATCAGATGGCACCAACAGAGATGCAAGAATTGAAAAAACAAGTACAAGAGTTAGAAGATCTCAAGTTTACAAGTACAGATTTAGAAGATCTCAAGTTTTTTCGACCCAACATGTCGCCTTAGGGAGCGCCAGTGTCGTTCGTTAAAAAGAAGGACGGAACTCAGTGACTTTGTATCGACTATAGGGAGCTCAACAAGGTCACGATTAAGAATAAGTACCCACTCCCTAGAATCGATGATCTGCTTGATCAGTTACAAGGAGCGACAACTTTCTCAAAGATTGATCTATAATCCAGATATCATCAATTGTTGGTTCGACCAGAGGATATTTCAAAGACTACTTTTAGGACGAGGTACGAGCATTATGAATTCTTGGTTATGTCTTTTGGATTAATCAATGCTCTAGCGGTATTCACGGACCTAATGAATAGAGCCTTTAGACCCTACTTGGACCAGTTCATTATCATGTTCATAGATGATATTCTAATTTAATTAAAGACCGAGGAAGAGTATGAGAAACATGTAAGGATCGTACTACAGACCCTCTGGGATAACCAACTATATACGAAGTTCAGCAAGTACGAGTTCTGGCTACAGGAAGTCAAGTTCCTAGGATATGTTGTCTCACAAGATGGAATAGCCATAGACTCATCAAAGATCGACGCAGTTCTGGATTGGAATTTACTAACCACCACAATGAAAGTCAGAAGTTTTCTTGGTTTAGCTGGATACTATCGGAGATTTGTGGAAGGATTCTCCAAGATCGCAGCTCATCTTACTGGACTAACGAAAAAGGACTTGAAGTTTGAATGGGGTAACAAGCATGAATGCGCATTTCAAGAATTGAAAGAAAAATTGAATATAATGCCAATGCTAGCGATACCCAAGAGCGATGAGCAGTCCACCATCTATAGCAACGCATCACACTAAGGACTCAGATGTGTTTTGATACAAGATGGAAAGGTAATCGTATACGGATCACGACAGCTAAAACCTCACGGGTTGAATTATCCGATGCATGACCTCGAGCTAGCCCTGATTATCTTTGCTCTCAAGATTTGGAGACAGTATCTCTACGGCGAGAAGTTTAATCTATTTTCAGATCACAAGAGACTGAGATATTTGTTCTCTCAATGGGAGTTAAATATGAGGCAACAACATTGGATAGAGTTATTAAAGGACTACGATTTCACGATGTAATATCACCCTGGGAAAGCGAACGTAGTGGCCAATGCATTGATTCAAAAACCCTGACAGATAGTAGTAGCTTCTCTGATGGCCAAAGAGTGGCAAGCATTAGAAACTTTGGCTGAATTCGATATTCAAGCCTCGGATCTAAGTGAAGGACAAAACTTTTCGTATTTTAGAGGCACAAAAGTAGGATGAAGAACTTCAGGAGTGGTTCGCAAGCAATGCAGTGAAAGAACCTGAGAATTGGAGTATCAGTACAAACGAAGTGCTCACATGTAGAGGCAGAGTTTGTGTGCAAGATGAAGGTACTCTTAGAAAGCATATATTGGACGAAGCTCACAAATTGTAAATGACTATCCACCCAGGAGGTACGAAGATGTACAAAGATTTGAAGAGAAATTTCTGGTGGGAAAGATAGAAGTGACAAGTTACTTAGCGTGTATCTTAATGTCTTACGTGTTAGCAAGTGAAGGCAGAACATCAAAAGCCTGCAGGACTTCTATAACAGTTACCAGTCCCAAATGAAAATGAGAGCATATAACTATGGATTTCATGGTAGTATTGCTAAGGTCTCAACAAAACCACGACGCTATTTAGGTAGTTGTGAATCGACTTACCAAATCGGCACATTTCATAGCTTATAGTATGTCCTCTCCAGTCAAACGTTTAAGTCAGATGTACATATAAATTGTGCGACTATCTGGTGTACCAGTCTCTATCGTGTCCAACTGTGATTCGATATTCATTACAGAGTTCTGGAAGAGTCTATAGTCAGCTTTAGGGACTTTAAGCTTGAGCACTGCCTTTCATCCACAGACTGATGGGCAGACTGAACAAGTTGACCAGGTGATGGGAGATATGCTTCGGGTGTGTGTTATTGATTTTGAGAGCTCATAGGAGACTCATCTACTACTGATAAAATTTGTATATAATAACAGTCACCATTTGAGTATAGGAATGGCACTCTTTAAGGCATTATACGGAAGACCGTGTTGATCCCCTTTGTGTTGGGTATAGATTAGAGAGAATCAACCACTCGGACTTAAATTAGTTCGGGAAACTAATGAGAAGATCCATATCATGAAAGAAAGGATGCAAACAGTGTAGAGTAGATACAAGAGTTGCACTGATAAATATCGCAGAAGCTTGGAATTCAGTGTTGGAGATCATGTGCTACTTAAAAGTCAGATTTGGATAGAAAAGAAGAAAGCTAGCATCGCGTTTCATTGGATCATTTGAGATCCTTAAACATGTGGGAAAGGTTGCCTACAGTTATCGCCTAAGATGTCGGGAGTAAACAATGTATTTCACGTCAACATATTAAGAAAGTGTGCTCATAATTTGAGTCACGAGATCAGCTTTGAAGACATCAAGTTTAACAACAACATTTCATTCCTTGAAGAACCAGTGCGAATTCTGGATCGGGAAGTTATGAAGCTGAGGAACATAGAAATTCCATTGGTGAAGATCTAGTGGAAGTGTCACGACGAAGGAGAGGCTTTATGTAAGCTAGAGTCAGAGATACGGGAGAAATACCCAAATTTATTCCACGACGCTTAGCTCGGATTTCGGGGGCAAAATCTGTATTAAGAGGGGCATGATGTAATACCCTATATTTTCGTTGTGCTTTTATACTATTTTTGATTTAATAAAGTTTAGTGTGTTTGTCTTTACCTTTCCTATAATTTTGGTTTCGATCGATCGAACTAACCTCAATTGATCAATAGTTTCATTTCTAAATTGATCAAACACACTTCGAACACTTGAAACTCTACGACCTGAAATTATGATGTGTCCCCTTTTCTCAAGCGATTGACCTACTCTCAATCGATCGAACCCTGACCTACCTGTGCTCAATCGATCAAACTTACTTCGTTCGATTGAACATTATGTTTTTAGTTACGTGTCCTGCCATATGCACCTTCTCCCTTCCTATACATATGTTGGCTTTGTATGTGTGTTTAGGTTGCTAAATCCTGAGAGAGTTAGAGAGAGAGAGAGAGACACTCATAATATATATATACACACATACACCTAGATATACATACACAAGCACTCCCTCACACTCTCTCAATTTTGGGAGAAGAGATTGAGTAGAAGGAGATGAAGAAGAAGAAGAAGAAGAAGACAGAGGATAGAAGAGAAAAAGAAAGAGAAAGAGGAGAGAGAATCCACCGAGACCAACAGCGGCCACCCCGAGCTCGCCAGCTTCGTCGACGTTAACGGTGAGTGTCTATACTCACTTAGTAGCATTGATATGTATGTATATATATGTTTTGGCAAGATAGAACGCACCCCGAATGTACACGGGCAGTCCAGTTCAGTTTGAGAAGAAAAATGCGTTCAATCGATCGAACCACTTTCGAGCGAATGAACACAGACTGATCTCAATCGTTCAATCAATCGAACTTCATTTTATCTCAATCGTTCAAACTTTAATTTTTTGAATCGATTGAAGGGACTTCAATCGATTAAACTTGATAGATTGTTAAATGTTTAGTTTTGTTTATATCCGATGAACTGTTAACCTGGTTATTATCATATGTTGATTGTTGGAAAGCTGTATTGGAATAATACACATGTGGAATAATGGACTTAATAAATGCATTGAAATAGTGGAACCAATTTTATGACAATGATATAATGTTGTAGTTAGGATAAGAAGCCGACGTGCATAATAGTGGGTCTGTCGAGCACAGAGGTCGATACTATTTATGATTGGCGTGTAGCAAATACGATCGTGGTGATCGTACAATATAGGTTGCGGTATACTTATGTTGCCTTGGTCCACGAGCGAGACTAAGAGATATAGTGGTGGTACATCGCCTTAGTCCACGAGAGAGACTAAGGGATATAATAGTGGCACATCGCCTTAGTCCATGGGAGAGACTAAGGGATATATATTATGAAAACATATGTGATGTTGTGATTTACCTATATTGCCTTAATTCATGAGAGAGATTAAGGGATACACTGGTAGGTTCGCCTTAGTCCATGAGAGAGACTAAAGGATATATTTGTAATGTCACCTTAATCCATGAGATAGATTAAGGGATACGAATCATGGTAACTGTAATGTGGCCAGCACCCTGGTCCGATAGAGGCTAACAAAATGTCGCCTTGGCCATGACCGAGACATGAGAGATCCGATAGAGATAAGTCATGGTCACGTTAGTCCAAGATTGAGACTGAGGGTTATGCCGATGTTATCTTCTTTATCCGATAGAGGCTTAAGGAATATTACCTTAGTCCATGACCGAGATGGGAAGTTCGAATAGAGGCTACAGGAATATGTTACTTTAGTCCATGACCGAGATTAAGAGGGATACATCATGAAATTAGTCTGATAGAGATTAAATGAATATCACCTTAGTCCATGGTCGAGACAGGAGATCCGATAGAGGCTACAAGGATATGTCTCTTTAATCCATGACCGAGACTATGAGGTATACGTTACGAAGGGAATTATGAATTAGGTGTATCGGCCAGAGAATGTATCTAGGTGTGTTGGCCGGAACTTTAGGACTACATGTTGAACGAACATGTATAAGAATTGAGACTTCGTGTCAGGTTCGACTGTAATGCCTGTAATTTCTCTACGTGCAATAATACGAGTTTTATGAATTTCTATATCTGGTCTATTATTATATTATTATTTTATTTGTGTAACTGTATCAGTGTAATGTAATTACTAATTAGACTATAATCACTGCACCAACTCGACCGTAATTAGAATTAACTTAGTCCTGTACCTGGACCCGAACATCAGAAATAATACCTGTCTGCACGTAAACCGAGATCGACACGCATAATGAGGAACTTTTGCACGCAAACTGAGGTAGTGGCACAAAACTCGAGGTGGACCCCACATGGCCGGCCACATGGCACCACCTCCCTTGCCACTTGTCCACCTCTAGGACACTTGTCCATACATGCACACCATGCAAGCATGCATGGTGACACATAATCCCTTCCTTTCTTTATATAAGGATGCCTATATTCATGCATTAGACTTTTGGTCATTTTACAATCAGCATATAGAGTTAGAGAGAGCTAGGAGATGAACTCCATGGAGAGATAAGAGATACATGGAGATGGAGAAGAAGAACTAGGAAGAAGTCTCCACCATTGAGGTTGTGTTCAAGCTTCCTAAGCTCAAATCCAAAGCCCAAGCTCAATTTCAAGTTTATGTGAGTATTCTAACTCAGTTTAGAACCTATATAGTATGTAGTAATGTTTAGCAAGAGTTTGATGTTGTATTTTGAGGTTATATGCAACATACAAGTCAAATCTTCAAATCTGGGAAGCTAAAACTTCCAGCAGAATGTTGTTTAGTAAAACGAACGTTTTGAGCAGTTCAAAAATGCGAATGAAGCTAGGTTTTTTTGTGGAGAAAGCTAACTCATTTATCTACAAATAACTCTTCTATAGCTCAGTCTGAAAATCACTTTTTCATAGGTGAAATGTACATGCAACGAAGTACTTTAAATCTGAGAAACTGGAACTCTCAGCAGAACATAGTTTAGTAAATTGAATGTTTTGTGCAGCTCAAAACTCCGAATTAAGCTATATTTTTTTGTGGTGAAAGCTAACTCATTTATCTACAAATAACTCTTCTATAGACTGGTCTAAAAATGACTCTTTGATAGGTGAAATGCACATGCAACGCAGTACTATAAATCTGGGACAGAGCAGTCCGAAAATATAGAAATATCTAAGTAAAATAAATATTTTGAGTAGCTCAAAAATGCAATTGAAGTTAGATTTTTTTGTACATGAAGCTAATCCAATTATCTACAATGTTCTAGTTTTGAGTTTGATCTACAAATCAATTTATCATGCCCAAATAAATCATATCAATTCAGTCGATATAGTAAAATTAAGTTCTGGCAGATTGTATAACTACTTGTATGATGTGTTTATTAATGATGCTTGCTTTCCGGTACCTATGT
Source organism: Hydrangea macrophylla (assembly GCA_033977485.1). Classification (NCBI taxonomy): domain Eukaryota; kingdom Viridiplantae; phylum Streptophyta; class Magnoliopsida; order Cornales; family Hydrangeaceae; genus Hydrangea; species Hydrangea macrophylla. The sequence goes on from CM066997.1 coordinate 65,907,966, forward strand.
GGTTATGGATATCTTGTGCTATGGTAGTGCTATCGTGTATATGGGTATGTTAAGGGTTTCATCTATATGGTTATTGATATCAAATCCATGTTATAGATCCACGAGCTGCACGCTAGGTTTCCGTTGTTATGAATATAGTGTGATGACCATAGAGAATTCATACCCAAGCTATGAGTATGTTGTACGACATGATTATGGCGTTGATAGTGATTGGATAAGTTTCCATTGTAAGTATATTACGACATAAAACAGGATGACTGTAACTTCGAAAGTATATTCGGAAGTCCTTTAATGAACTAAATTCCGAAATGAGTGACGAATGCGTGGTCGGGAAAATGTAAGGGTCGGTTGTGCTATGTAAGAAGCAGATTATGATAAGGATAATTGTCGGATAGGTAATCTGGGCAACGGAGATCAGGATAGTAAGAAAAAGGGATGTGCTGTTGAGTTGTGAAGCGGTGATTCTTTGAGTAAAGACTCCTTTCGGTTCTTCGTGACGAAGTGGATGTTCTTGTACTCCGTAACGCTTTCGGTTCTTCGTGACGAAGCGGTGATTCTTTGAGTAAAGACTCCTTTCGGTTCTTCGTGACGAAATGGATGTTCTTGTACTCCGTAACGCTTTCGGTTCTTCGTGACGAAGCGGTGATTCTTTGAGTAAAGACTCCTTTCGGTTCTTCGTGACGAAGTGGATGTTCTTGTACTCCGTAACGCTTTCGGTTCTTCGTGACGAAGCGGTGATTCTTTGAGTAAAGACTCCTTTCGGTTCTTCGTGACGAAATGGATGTTCTTGTACTCCGTAACGCTTTCGGTTCTTCGTGACGAAGCGGTGATTCTTTGAGTAAAGACTCCTTTCGGTTCTTCGTGACGAAATGGATGTTCTTGTACTCCGTAACGCTTTCGGTTCTTCGTGACGAAGCGGTGATTCTTTGAGTAAAGACTCCTTTCGGTTCTTCGTGACGAAATGGATGTTCTTGTACTCCGTAACGCTTTCGGTTCTTCGTGACGAAGCGGTGATTCTTTGAGTAAAGACTCCTTTCGGTTCTTCGTGACGAAATGGATGTTCTTGTACTCCGTAACGCTTTCGGTTCTTCGTGACGAAGCGGTGATTTTTGAGTGAAGACTCCTTACGGTTCTTCGTGACGAAATGGATGTTCTTGCACTCCTTAACACTTCGGTTTTTCGTGACGAAGTGGTTGATGAAAGATGTTTTGGTCGATGAAAGATGTTTTGGTTGATGAAAGACGAAGTGGTTGATGAAAGATGTTTTGGTTGATGAAAGATGAAGTGGTTGATGAAAGATGGTTTGGTTAGCAAGGGACACTTTGGGTTTGTAAATGATGTCGGATGTTAGAAATGAATGGTAGTGGCATTAAGAATGTCTAGACGGGTCTCCTGAATTGTTTGTATTCCTATCGAATACGTAGTCGGGTACGCTACTAGTTAGAATTCGACGGTGAGAACGTAAAGATCCTAAAAGATATGTTGAAAGGTAGTAAATGTATTCCTATTGTGTTTTACTATATACGTTCCATTTGATTTAGCTTACTCACTCAGCTTTCATAAGCTGACGACGTTCATGTCGCTGGACATTCCCATGTCCAGCTTATCCAGGTAACGAGTACGCGGGTTATGATGCTACGCAAGCGGAGAACGTGGAGGAAGAGTACACCGAAGATGGCTATGGTTATGCTAGTTAGAGAGAAGACTAGCAGTTATCCTCTGTAAATGTTTTTGATTATAACCAGAAGACTTAGCATATATTTTGTAATAGTTTTGTAAGGCCGAGAGCCATAAGACTCTGATGTATTTATAATGATGTATTAGCTAGCTAAGTACTTTGACTTCTCTTTGTAATATATTCCAGTAAGTATGATGGTTTTATCTTTTTATTATATTGTTTAAATATTATTATCTGGTCATGGACAATTCGGTACTGTAACCAGTCACGTGCCTCAGGGTCCAAGATGAAAATTTTAAATTTTTCCATATTTTGGCTATGCCGGGGCGTGACAGGGATTTTTGGTATCAAAGCTTTAGGTTAAGAAGTGTCCACCGATTGTCCTACACACTTAAGATATGAACCTTAAGATAGTTTTGTGATTAGCATGGTACCTTGTTACATCCCGGATGGATGTGGAAGACTTTTGGGATAGGATTCTCAATATCTAGAGCTTTACTTGTAATAGGGCTAGTAGCCCATCTTTTGTGTATATAGCTGTATTCAGGCTTGTGACACGTGTTAGTAGTAACGTGTACGCCTTTTCTATGTAAATGTTTTCTTTGTAGCTGTGTTGTACTATGAAAATATTTTAAGTTATCATTAAATACTTATTTCTTTTATATGATGCTCTGCATGATAATATGAATACTTGATATATTATGTACTTATATTAGAATTGCTATCTATACATTCAGCCGTTTTTATCTCGTATCCCTGTTTAGGATTGGAGAGTAACCGATAGATATTCATGTAGGTACATAAGCACACAAGCACAATGGCGGGAAGACGAAGAATAAATCGTAATGGAGGACCACCTGATCCTATTCCTGAAGGAATCGATCCTACCAGAATCTTTGGCGCATTTCTGCAGCGTCTGGACCAGATAGGCAACTACCACGGCAATGGAAACGGCAACAACAACGACAATCACCAAAGACCACCACCTCAGACGCGCGACAGATTGATGGAAGGATTCAGGGCTTTGCGTCCTGATAGGTTCGACGGCACCGGTGAATCCTGGCGAGCAGAGCAATGGCTAAGGGATATGGATCGTATCTTTGAATCAATCGAATGCCCCGAGATAGAGAAGCGCCGTCTCGCCACTTTCCAACTCACTTATGTGGCAGCCAATTGGTGGGAAGCCGAGCGAGCAACTATTGGAGTAGAAGCTTCAAGGAGGATGACATGGACTACCTTTCGGGAGAAGTTTTTGGAGAAGTATTTCCCCGACGATGAAAAGGACCAGAAAGAGAAAGAATTCATCGATTTGACACAAGGAAATAGGAGTGTAAGAGAGTACAAGACACAATTCGAACGCCTGTCCCGCTTTGCCCCTCACATGATTGACACTCCTCAAAAGAAGATCAAGAAGTTTCACCGAGGACTCAATCCGCACCTCCGGCATCTAACATTGGGACACCTGAATCAAACTTTTGAGGTTTTGGTCAGGTTAGCCGCAGGTTTGGAAAGAGATGGCTGCCAAGGCCCGAAGCAAATGGTATACCGACCACCCCCGCCAAGGAACGGACCACGAGGAAGATCTTTGACTCAGTTCCAAGGAAACAAGCGCCCATGGAATAGCAGTAAGAAACCAGGACCCATACTTCCCCGGGACAAGAACGTAGTACCTCTTGTACCACAAGTATCGACCACTACTATTGAGAACAACAGGGATGGATGCTTTAAATGTGGGATCCCCGGACACATGGCTCGAGACTGCACAGTCCCTAGGGACAATTATCGAATTAATGTTGTTTGTTACAACTGTGGCAAAAGGGGACACATGAGCAGAGAATGTAAGGCACCAAAAGGAAACTATCATGGGCCTACTACTCAAGGCCAAGCTAGTAAGGCTCGACTCAATGCTATCATACCCGAGGCAGCTGGCTATGATGAAAAGGAACAGCAGAACTTGGAAGGTACACTCTCATTATATGCTAGTAGAGTTAAAGTACTTTTTGATACGGGTGCCACGAATTCGTTTATTGCCTTTGAGATTGTACGACGATTGGGTTTAGTACCCCAAGCACTTGAGGTAGCCTTGAACGCGGTATCACCTTTGGGAGTGACCGTGAAGCTAGGAAAGGTGTACAAGGACTGTACTTTGACATTGGAGGACAGGAACCTATATGCAGACTTAATTGTTCTGTCAATGAAGGAATTCGACGTAATCTTAGGATTTGACTGGCTTACTAAGTATCATGCAAAGTTAGATTGTGCTGGTAGGTCGATCACATTTTCAGTACCTGGAAGTGCACCCTTTAGTTTTCAATGCAACCCTACTAGTGACGCCTTCCTTACAAGTCGTTTAGCCGCTATGGAAACTACAGGCTCAGATTTGACGATCGCTCGGATTCCGATAGTCCGAGACTATGAGGATGTCTTTCAGGACATTTCTGGATTACCACCAAAGCGCGAGATCGACTTTTGTATTGAGTTGATACCCGAAACGACACCGATATCCAAGGCTCCTTATCGTATGGCCCCAACGGAAATGCTGGAGTTGAAGAAGCAAGTACAAGAGTTAGAAGATCTTGGATTTATTAGACCAAGCACGTCACCTTGGGGAGCCCCGGTTCTATTTGTTAGAAAGAAGGATGGAAATCTTCGACTCTGTATCGACTACAGAGAGTTGAATAAGGTTACTATTAAGAATAAGTACCCGCTTCCCAGGATAGACGATTTGTTCGATCAACTACAAGGAGCGACGACCTTTTTGAAGATTGACTTACGATCTGGGTACCATCAGTTACTTGTCAGGCCGGAAGATATACCGAAAACAGCTTTCAGAACAAGATATGGGCACTACGAGTTCTTAGTTATGCCTTTTGGATTAACTAATGCCCCGGCGGTATTCATGGATTTGATGAATCGGGTATTCAGACCCTTCTTGGATCAATTCATCATCGTGTTTATCGATGACATCCTTATTTATTCGAAGAGTGATGAAGAACACGAGAAGCATGTGAAGATTGCACTTCAGACACTTAGAGAAAATCGTCTCTATGCTAAGTTCAGTAAGTGTGAGTTTTGGCTGAAAGAAGTCAAATTCTTGGGACATGTAGTCTCACAGAACGGAATTTCAGTGGACTCAACCAAGACGGACGCAGTTTCTAGTTGGAATAGACCAACCAACGCATCGGAAGTACGAAGTTTCCTTGGATTGGCTGGATACTACAGGAGATTCGTGGAGGGTTTCTCAAGGATCGCGTCTCCTTTAACCGGACTAACAAAGAAGGACATAAAGTTTGAGTGGAAGGACAAGCACGAACGCGCCTTTCAGGAATTAAAGGAGAGGTTGACCTCAGCGCCAGTGCTAGCTATACCCAAGAGTGGTGAACAGTACACTATCTATAGTGACGCTTCATATCAAGGACTAGGATGTGGACTTATGCAGAATGGTCAGGTGATCGCTTATGGATCTAGGCAATTAAAGCTACATGAATTAAACTACCCTACACACGATCTGGAATTGGCTGCAATTGTCTTTGCACTTAAGATTTGGAGGCACTACCTCTACGGAGAGAAGTTTGACCTATTCTCAGACCACAAAAGCTTGAAATACCTGTTCTCTCAAAAGGAATTAAACATGAGACAACGACGTTGGATGGAGCTACTTAAGGACTACGACTTTAATTTGCAATACCACCCCGGTAAGGCAAATGTAGTCGCAGATGCTCTAAGCAGAAAACCCCACAGGTTAATCGCCTCACTTTTAATCAGGGAATGGAAAGCCTTAGAAGCTTTAACGGAATTTGACTTTCAGACTACAAGACCAGGTATTGGACGACCTTTTGGATGTCTTATGGTGCAGCCAACCCTCATTAACCGAATACTTGAAGCTCAAAAGAAGGACGAAGGATTGAGGAAATGGTTTGAGAAGGCAAAAGCAAAGGATCCGACTGAATGGAATATTGGAACAGACGGGGCATTCAGATGTAAGGACAGGTTATGTGTACCCAACACGGATAATTTGAGGGAAGACATTCTGAATGAAGCCCACAAGTCAAGGATGACTATACACCCCGGCGGAACCAAGATGTACAAAGACTTGAAAAGGAACTTTTGGTGGGAAGGCATGAAGAGAGAAGTCGCAGAATATGTAGCAAAATGCCCTACTTGCCAGCAAGTCAAGGCAGAACATCAACGACCTCCAGGATTACTACAACCTCTACCAGTCCCAGAATGGAAATGGGAGCATATCACCATGGATTTTGTTATGGGATTGCCAAGATCTCAGCAGAACCATGATGCCATTTGGGTAGTTGTTGATCGACTAACCAAATCAGCCCATTTTATTGCATATAATATGACCTATCCTGTTGAGAAGATGAGTCGACTTTATCTGCAACAAGTTGTGCGGTTACATGGGGTACCAGTGTCAATAGTATCAGATCGAGATTCGAGATTCACCGCTGGATTTTGGGAGAGTCTTCAGAAAGCGATGGGAACATCTCTGAAGTTAAGTTCTGCATTTCATCCACAAACTGATGGACAAACAGAAAGGACGAATCAAGTAATGGAGGACATGCTTCGAGCCTGTGTAATCGATTTCGAAAGTTCGTGGGAAACTCACTTACCGTTGGTTGAGTTTGCTTATAACAACAGTTTTCATTCGAGCATAGGGATGGCACTATTTGAAGCACTATACGGAAGGCCGTGCCGATCACCTTTGTGTTGGGCTGAAATTGGGGATGGCAAACTATTGGGACCAGACTTAGTCCAGGAGACCAATAAAGGAATCAATACAGTAAAGGAAAGAATGAAGGCAGCACAAAGTAGATACAAGAGCTACGCGGATAAACGACGTCGAGACCTAGAATTTGAAGTGGGAGATCATGTTTACCTGAAAGTTTCACCGGTTCGAGGCGTGGTAATGTTTGGACAGAAGAAGGGAAAGCTATCGCCACGCTACATTGGACCCTTTGAGATTCTGGATCGCGTAGGAAAAGTCGCCTATAGATTGGCATTACCACCCAAGATGTCGGGAGTTCATAACGTATTCCATGTAAGCATGCTAAGAAAATGTCTTCACAACCCGGCACATGAGATCGACTTCAAAGATATCGAAGTAAATGATAATGCTACATTCATTGAAGGACCTGTAAAGATTCTGGATCATGGAATCAAGAAGTTGAGAAACAAAGAGATTCCGCTGGTAAAGATTCAGTGGAAACACCATGACGAAGGAGAAGCCTCTTGGGAGCTGGAATCGGAAATGCGAGGGAAATTTCCTTTTCTTTTTAGTGCCTAGATAACTCAGATTTCGAGGACGAAATCCTGTAATAGGTGGTAGAAGATGTAATGCCTGTAATTTCTCTACGTGCAATAATACGAGTTTTATGAATTTCTATATCTGGTCTATTATTATATTATTATTTTATTTGTGCGACTGTATCAGTGTAATGTAATTACTAATTAGACTATAATCACTGCACCGACTCGACCGTAATTAGAATTAACTTAGTCCTGTACCTGGACCGGAACATCAGAAATAATACCTGTTTGCACGTAAATCGAGATCGACACGCATAACGAGGAACTTTTGCACGCAAACTGAGGTAGTGGCACAAAACTCGAGGTGGACCCCACATGGCCGGCCACATGGCACCACCTCCCTTGCCACTTGTCCACCTCTAGGACACTTGTCCATACATGCACACCATGCAAGCATGCATGGTGACACATAATCCCTTCCTTTCTTTATATAAGGATGCCTATATTCATGCATTAGACTCTTGGTCATTTTACAATCAGCATATAGAGTTAGAGAGAGCTAGGAGATGAACTCCATGGAGAGATAAGAGATACATGGAGATGGAGAAGAAGAACTAGGAAGAAGTCTCCACCATTGAGGTTGTGTTCAAGCTTCCTAAGCTCAAATCCAAAGCCCAAGCTCAATTTCAAGTTTATGTGAGTATTCTAACTCACTTTAGAACCTATATAGTATGTAGTAATGTTTAGCAAGAGTTTGATGTTGTATTTTGAGGTTATATGCAACTTGCAAGTCAAATCTTCAAATCTGGGAAGCTAAAACTTCCAGCAGAATGTTGTTTAGTAAAACGAATGTTTTGAGCAGTTCAAAAATGAGAATGAGGCTAGGTTTTTTTGTGGAGAAAGCTAACTCATTTATCTACAAATAACTCTTCTATATCTCAGTCTGAAAATCACTTTTTCATAGGTGAAATGTACATGAAACGAAGTACTTTAAATCTGAGAAACTGGAACTCTCAGCAGAACATAGTTTAGTAAAATGAATGTTTTGTGCAGCTCAAAAATCCGAATTAAGCTAGATTATTTTGTGGTGAAAGCTAACTCATTTATCTACAAATAACTCTTCTATAGCCTGGTCTAAAAATGACTCCTTGATAGGTGAAATGCACATGCAACGCAGTACTATACATCTGGGACAGAGCAGTCCGAAAATACAGAAATGTCTAAGTAAAATAAATATTTTGAGTAGCTCAAAAATGCAATTAAAGTTAGATTTTTTTGTACATGAAGCTAATCCAATTATCTACAATGTTCTAGTTTTGAGTTTGATCTACAAATCAATTTATCATGCCCAAATAAATCATATCAATTCAGTCGATATAGTAAAATTAAGTTCTGGCAGATTGTATAACTACTTGTATGATGTGTTTATTAATGATGCTTGCTTTCCGGTACCTATGTGGTTATGGATATCTTGTGCTATGGTAGTGCTATCGTGTATATGGGTATGTTAAGGGTTTCATCTATATGGTTATTGATATCAAATCCATGTTATAGATCCACGAGCTGCACGCTAGGTTTCCGTTGTTATGAATATAGTGTGATGACCATAGAGAATTCATACCCAAGCTATGAGTATGTTGTACGACATGATTATGGCGTTGATAGTGATTGGATAAGTTTCCATTGTAAGTATATTACGACATAAAACAGGATGACGGATGTATAAATGTAACTTCGAAAGTATATTCGGAAGTCCTTTAATGAACTAAATTCCGAAATGAGTGACGAATGCGTGGTCGGGAAAATGTAAGGGTCGGTTGTGCTATGTTAGAAGCAGATTATGATAAGGATAATTGTCGGATAGGTAATATGGGCAACGGAGATCAGGATAGTAAGAAAAAGGGATGTGCTGTTGAGTTGTGAAGCGGTGATTCTTTGAGTAAAGACTCCTTTCGGTTCTTCGTGACGAAATGGATGTTCTTGTACTCCGTAACGCTTTCGGTTCTTCGTGACGAAGCGGTGATTCTTTGAGTAAAGACTCCTTTCGGTTCTTCGTGACGAAATGGATGTTCTTGTACTCCGTAACGCTTTCGGTTCTTCGTGACGAAGCGGTGATTCTTTGAGTAAAGACTCCTTTCGGTTCTTCGTGACGAAGTGGATGTTCTTGTACTCCGTAACGCTTTCGGTTCTTCGTGACGAAGCGGTGATTCTTTGAGTAAAGACTCCTTTCGGTTCTTCGTGACGAAATGGATGTTCTTGTACTCCGTAACGCTTTCGGTTCTTCATGACGAAGCGGTGATTCTTTGAGTAAAGACTCCTTTCGGTTCTTCGTGACGAAATGGATGTTCTTGTACTCCGTAACGGTTTCGGTTCTTCGTGACGAAGCGGTGATTCTTTGAGTAAAGACTCCTTTCGGTTCTTCGTGACGAAATGGATGTTCTTGTACTTCGTAACGCTTTCGGTTCTTCGTGACGAAGCGGTGATTCTTTGAGTAAAGACTCCTTTCAGTTCTTCGTGACGAAATGGATGTTCTTGTACTCCGTAACGCTTTCGGTTCTTCGTGACGAAGCGGTGATTTTTGAGTGAAGACTCCTTTCGGTTCTTCATGACGAAATGGATGTTCTTGCACTCCTTAACACTTCGGTTCTTCGTGAGGAAGTGGTTGATGAAAGATGTTTTGGTCGATGAAAGATGTTTTGGTTGATGAAAGACAAAGTGGTTGATGAAAGATGTTTTGGTTGATGAAAGATGAAGTGGTTGATGAAAGATGGTTTGGTTAGCAAGGGACACTTTGGGTTTGTAAATGATGTCGGATGTTAGAAATGAATGGTAGTGGCATTAAAAATGTCTAGACGGGTCTCCTGAATTGTTTGTATTCCTATCGAATACGTAGTCGGGTACGCTACTAGTTATAATTCGACGGTGAGAACGTAAAGATCCTAAAAGATATGTTGAAAGGTAGTAAATGTACTCCTATTGTGTTTTACTATATACGTTCCATTTGATTTAGCTTACTCACTCAGCTTTCATAAGCTAACGGCGTTCATGTCGCTGGACATTCCCATGTCCAGCTTATCCAGGTAACGAGTACGCGGGTTATGATGCTACGCAAGCGGAGAACGTGGAGGAAGAGTACACCGAAGATGGCTATGGTTATGCTAGTTAGAGAGAAGACTAGCAGTTATCCTCTGTAAATGTTTTGATTATAACCAGAAGACTTAGCATATATTTTGTAATAGTTTTGTAAGGCCGAGAGCCATAAGACTCTGATGTATTTATAATGATGTATTAGCTAGCTAAGTACTTTGACTTCTCTTTGTAATATATTCCAGTAAGTATGATGGTTTTATCTTTTTATTATATCGTTTAAATATTATTATCTGGTCATGGACAATTCGGTACTGTAACCAGTCACGTGCCTCAGGGTCCAAGATGAAAATTTTAAATTTTTCCATATTTTGGCTACGCCGGGGCGTGACATCGACAGATCATAGGCATGGGACTGTGAGTATGGTTAATGTGGACCCAAGAGTCTATGTTATGGTTGGGATGGTTTGGAACAATGTCCGTTGAGATATATTGAGTTGGTGCATTCATGCATGCGAACGATGAGATGATCCTTTAATGATGTTGTTGCTTATATATGCTGCATAACTGGAGATACTCTGTTAGTATTTGCTTTCACTTGGCATTCGTAGCTGACGGCATTTATCCTACTGGATATTCGACCTCCAGCTGGCCAGGGTTATGAGTATACAGGAGATGCATACATGGATAGGGACTATGATGATGGAGCCTATGATGACGGCAGCTATACTAGTGCTCACTACTACGCGAGCTGAAGACCAGAAGCTTTGCCGTAGCTAGTTTATGTTTATGTGTTAGGGACTGTTGTAATATTACGGTTGTAATCGGCATGTGTTTGCCATAATACTTTATTTATGTTTTTGCTAGCACTCTTGGTTTTGTAACAGTTAGTATTGAACTCTGGTTTTATATATCGATCTTAGTACTTTCCAATGCGTGGTTTGAATCATTACTCTGATGGTTTAACTTTGGTTATGGCCAATGTGGTGAATTTCAACTATCATGGCCTACGGGCGCTGAGATGCACTATTTATATTAGTTTAGGGGTGATTTGCATGTACATTAGCTCGGAAGCCCAGGACGCTAGGCTTTGACGCGAATCACTGCGTAATAGGATAATTGCATGCATCATAGTAGTGTTGTGTGCCTAGTCTCTTTGTTTGCGTTGTTTTTTTTCTTAAATGGTTTGAGTCAGTCTTAGTTTAGATTAGTTCTCGTAGTGTATACCCGGTACCCGGTCGAAGCAACCCAAGTTACACTCGCTTAACCTCGGACTCAAACATACTTTAAGAGTCCTTAGGTCATCAACTCAAGCTTCTAGAGCTCGGTTGTTGTTAAACAACGAATCAACTCAGAAACCGTCATCATCGTTTCAGGCCAAAATTCAAAGCACCCTTCAATGTTTAAGAAAAACTCAAACAATTAACATCGAACCTATTCCAATGGCTGACTTTGGAAACAATGGGAACAACAGAAATAATAGAAATAACCCTAATGTACCTCAACCGCCTCCCTTTAATGATTATTTAATTCCTACGACCTACATACCATAAGCATGTATCGAATTGCCAGAGGTGACGTCTCACTTTGAGATAAAGTCATCTACCACTTCTCCCTTCATTTCATGGCCGTATTAAAGAATATCCTTATCATCACTTAGGAGGGTTCCAAGACATATGCTCTACAGAGAAAATCCAAAATCTAACTGATGATGAATTAAAATAGCATCTCTTCCCATTCTCCTTAAAAGATAAAGCTAAGTATTGGCTCCAATCTCTTGAGCCAAACACTATTAAAACATGCGAAGCATTATATACCATCTTTTTACAAAGTTTTTCCCCATCACAAGAACTAATCAAATAAGAAAATCCATAATGAACTTTGAGATGCAAGATGGGGAAAAGCTCTATGACACTTGGGAACAATTTAAAGAACTATCGCGCTCTTGTCCACATCATCAAATTCCCAATTAGCAATTAGTGTAGATCTTCTACGAGGGACTTGTTCCCATAGTTCGTAATACCGTCGATGCCGTTTGTATGGCTACCTTCCTACACAAAAGCGCCGACAAGGCATAGAAATTTTTTGAAATGTTAAGTGAAAATTCGATGTATCAAGCCGTGTCGGTACGTCCTGAGGGGTGCCTTCCCCCTCAAACTAAGCGAGAGGAACGATTCGAGTCAAGTCACTCAATTGAATTTCAAGAACTATCTAAAAAACTTGACCAATTTATGATGATGAACCAAATGTCAGGCTCACCTTCTTATGAAATTTGTCAAATATGTTACTACCCTTCGCATTCAACACTTGCATGCCCATCCACGTCTCAGTTTCTGGAATTCATGGAGCAACACATATACTCTATTCAACAATTCCCACAAAATAATTGTAATCATATGACGAACAATCCGGATGCCCCATGCAGAAGTCATCCTAACTTCCCATGGAGATCTAACAATAATCACACTACTAATTTTTCTAATACATAACGACCTCACTTTCAACAAAGTCAATACCAACACCCCCTCCTAATCCTAACCCTCCAAAGGATAACGCTTTCGAGGAGAAGGTGTTGGCGTCCCTTAAGAATATCGAAATGCAAGTGCAAGCACAAGTATAAATAGTGCACTCTCACACAATATCCATTGCGAAGCTTGAATCCCAAATGGGACAACTAGCTAAAGCGGTGAGTCATAGAAATGACGATAAGTTGCCTAGTCAAACTATTCAAAACCCTAAGGGATAATATGAGATTGGGGGTATAAGTAAGCAAGTAAACGCTGTCTCGACTAGGATGACTACATGAGAGGAAGAAGTTATAGAGATTCCGATAGATGATTTAAAAGATGTGAACATAGAATCAAGAGAAGGGTGAGGACACGAGTCGAATTAGAAAAGAAAATGAACCGGTCCCAACTAATTATGTTCCGAAAATGGGTTTCCCACTAAACATTAAGGAACTGTCACATCTTTCAAAGAAAGGATCAAAAACTGAAGATGTACTCGAGGTATTTAAATAAGGTAAAATCAATATCCCAGTCCTCGATGCTATAAAACAAATTCTCGCTTATGCTAAGTGACTTAAAGACCTATGCACTCAAAAGCGCAAGTTGCATAGTCATACTCCAAAAAAGGTCTTTCTCACCAAAAAAGTAAGTTCAATCTTCGAACATGCTCCTCCAAAGTATAAGGATCCCGGTACACCAATGATTTCTTATGTCATAGGTGACACTATCATTCATCGGGCACTCCTTGGCTTAGGGGCGAGTGTGAACTTTTTGCCATACACGATTTATAAACAATTAGGTCTAGGTGAACTTAAACCCACGGTCGCTATTATACAATTAGCATATTATTCTGTCAAAATCCCTAGAAGAATTATTGAAGACGACTTAGTTAAAGTTGACAAATGCTATTATCCTGTCAATTTCTTAGTCCTTGACACCGAACCGGTGATAGATGCTAGGAAACACACTCCTGTCATTCTTGGTCGTCCATTCTTAGCCATCTCTAATGCCTGTGTCAACTGTCGAACGGGGGTAATGAAAGTGTCATTTAGGAATATGACCTAAAATTATATGTTTTTAATGCTGTTGATCAACATCCTAATGATGATGATTACCCATGTGAGGCGGAGAGTGTGGTTAGACAAGTTAATGGACCCAATAACATAATAAACATGAGTAAGGACAAGGATATAATGCACAATGAACAGAAAAACCCTAATAACCCGGATCCTAATGATGAATTTACTCAGAAGGTTAAGAACTAGAAAGCACGGACGTGGGTGCGAGGATTCGGATCCCGGGACGCGGGTGCAGGGAGTTCGGCAATTTTCCCAAAATTAAGAGTGCGGGTGCGGCGGGGTACTTATATAAAATATTAAAAATACATTTTTATATATTACTATACATGAACCATTCATGCACTACACACTTGTTTTCATAATTTTTTTAAATTATTAATTTTATTATTATCATATTTTTTTTTCTAATTAAGACCTAATAACAACAAACAAGCAATAAACTCAAACAAAAATGCTACATACGCAACTAAGCAACACAAGCTAGCAATATAATTAATGGTATAAGTTCAAACTACAAATAATTTGCTACCAAAGAAAATAAAAATCACAAACTTAACAAACATTTGCAATTAGAAAGAAAAATAAAATTTGAAAAAATTCATCTTTGAAAAAAAAAATACCAAAGAGTGAGATGTGGGCTAGGTTCCTCTGGAGTGCCTGACCACAAACCTAGTAGAGTTGAGAGAGAGAGAGAGAGAGAGAAAGAAAGATAAATTGAAAGATACGACCGAGAGAGAGAAGGAGAGAGAGAGAGACGAACCTGTTAGATTGACTGGAGTAGATCGCTGCTGGAGTCACCGCTGGACTGAACATCTCTTTCTTCTCTCCTATTTCTTTTCTTTTTTTCATTTTTGGACTGAAAATGTGTCGTATGTAGTTAACTTGATGGTATGATTAGGGGTTTTATTTTTATTTTTTATTTTGTATTATTTATTTTTGGGACCCCTAGTTTATCAAAAAATTATTTTCAAACTTTCTTTAAAAAAAATTGCCCCCACCACACCCCATAAGTGTCCATCCCGCACCCCCCACGTGTCCTTGCCGCACCCACACCGCACCCAAAACACCTGAAGAACTCAGGAGAAACTCAGAAGAACTAACAGCCGCACCCGCACTGAGTGCGCACTTAGTTCCCCCGTGGCACCATTTTTGGATTGTCCGTGCATCATTGGTGAAGAATCGATTTGAACATGAACACGAGGAACCAATGAACAAATTAACTCATAAAAAAATAATTTCGAATTTCAGTCGTGGTCTTCCTCCTGTCAATAGGGGAACAAAGAACGAGTTTTGGCCTCCATAAGTCTTGAGTGTAGCACGGCCTAGCTGAAGACATAAAAGACATCGCTTCTTGGGAGGCAGCCCAAGCTTTTATCATTCCATTTTTTTTCATTTTTGTACACTTTTTGGGTCATTATGAGTCAGCTTTTTGTTTTTGGGATAGGTTTGGGGGTCGGGGTCAATTTATTTTGAACTTATTCATGTTGAAAGGAAAGAAAAGAGAGAAAGATGTAACTCACTCGAGCGACCCGCTCGCGCAAGAAATCGCTCGCGCTGCCTGCGCACGTGAGTTTTGGACTTAAAATTTTTTTAAGTTGTTTAATTAAACAAGCCTCATTTGTGTTTTTCTCTTTTGTTCTCTTCTTCTCACTCCTAACCCTTACTTATGTGTTTTTCTCCTTTATGTTTGCTCTCTTAGGCCCCTTTTAGATTGAGGCCTATGTTTTGATAGTTCCATTTGTGCATGTTCTTTTTAATTTTCGTTGAGTCTTTTGGTTTTAGTTTAGTTTCTCAACCAGTATGCCACGGTCTACATTACATATTTATATTTCTATTAGCTATGGTTGTTCTTTTGTCTTTTTGTTTTCTTTTGTCAAGTATTGACAGGTGAATGAGTAGCTCTATTTGGAGGAATTGAACTTTATTGCCATTTTCATATACGTTTACCTGGTTTGTGATTGCTAAGATCGAGGTAATGTCATTCCTACCTTATGTACTCTCCTTTCTTTCATTTTATTGTTTCATTGGGAACAATAAAATGCTTAGGTTTAGGGGTATGCACTCACATGCACATTATTATGCGCCAATTTTTTAATTCATTTTTTGATACTTGTGCTTAAATAAACAAGGTTACTGATGTTTTTGCAATCTCGAGTCGATACTGCTTGTTATGTAACTTGATTGTTATAGAATGGTAAACAAGGGAAGATATGATTAAACATTTGTTGAAGTCATGATGCAATGTTTTAGGTTATGTATCATTCGAATTGTAGTTTTATATCATAGATGTGCACACAAAGCTATGCACTGCACGTAGTCGCTTGAATACATGCTTGATCTGAATTATAATATGATTCAGATTTTGAGTCATATATAAGAGTTTATCGCTTTGAAAACATATTTTCTTTGCTCCTATATATTAGAGAGATTACACATGTTCTGAGTATTTCATTTGAGATTGTAATTAACATTATAAGATTCGTAGTCAAAGCATAGTTGGATGGTTATCTGAGTTACATTCCAAGTTTATGACATGCTCGTATTCATTTAACTACCACATCATACATATGCAATTATATGAGAAACTCTATTGCTTTATACGATGCATGTGCTTGGGATTGTTTTTCATGACATAGGTGGATGTTTGTTTCCGTTTCTTCTTGTTCGTTCTTCTATTTCAAATCACTATTTTATAATAAGGAGTATTGAATGTTATGTTTTTCATTTTTAATAGAACTTTTAAATACATAATGAAATAAAGATGATTATGGGTGTCTTATTCAACGAGAACCCTCAGGAGTCTTCACTCGTCCTAGTAAGGACACGTAAGTTTTTAAAAGGCTTCTTGCATATGCTAAATGCAATCGCGTTGTTTGCGATAGTGAGATAGGATTTTTAAGTATAGTAGCATTTATTTTTATATTTTTCTTTGCTTGAGGACTAGCAAAGTGAAAGTTTGGGAGTGTGATCGGTGACAAATAGATCCCGTTTATAGTCCTAAAGATATGCTTTGTTAGCCCATTTCATTTAGTTATTAGTTGTTTTTTTAATAAGTATTCTATATTTTGTAGGTTTTGGAGCTTTAACTTAAAAATGCACTAAAATTCAATGATTAGTGGCTTTGGAAGACATTCTGGGCTCAAAAGGTGGAAACAGTAGCAGTTTCAGTAAATTGGATTTTTGACAAGGAATACTTAGGATTTGAGAAATTTCTCCAGAGATCTAAAATGTAGATATTTGAGTTACAGACGCGTGGCCACAAACAACGAGTCAATATGACATTGGAGTCAAAAGTCATCACAATTCTACAATCAGTGTTCAAAATTGAGAAAATCTGGAAAAAGCTGGAAAAAGGCATCTCGCTGGAGCGGCCCGCTCACGTGACCCGTGCGACCCGCATAAGTGACCCTTTGAAAAAGTTAAAAATGCACATTTCAATGTATTGAAGAGCCCTGTGCAATTCGAATTCGCTGAACACGTCCAGAAACATAAAATACAACAGTTTTAGTGCAATTAGGCTTAGGAAAGTTTCCTAATCCTTCCAAAATCTATATCTATATATACATTCTATTCTAAATCAATATTAGGGTTACACAATAATATACACATCCTTCAACCACTAAAACTTCAGCCATTTGAAAAGGGAAAAGGAAGGAGAAGAAGAAGAAAACCAAGGATTTCTATGGCCTCCTCCATCAACCTCTTACCATTCATCGATTCTATGGCCACCTGGACCAATATCTAGGGTTTCAATGAAACCCTAGTCAAGTAACAAGGTGTGATTTATGTTTTTATTTTAGATTTATTATTTATGAATGATGATTACATGTTTTGAGGATTTTAGTTAATACAATCGTACTTCAATTGATTAAATCATTGCTTTCAAAGTTTACTCTTGTCTTAGATCTGTTTTGAATGGGATGTGCTCAATAGTCTATATTTGCTGTGCTTGTATAGATTGTTTATTCATCTCTAGGGAAGACGGAGCATATCGCAACCCTAGTTTAGTGTGAGACACTCCATTCCAACCGAAGATGAATTATGTTGATGCTTGAATCGTAGTTATCTGCTTGACAGAGGAATTGGGCTTCTAGCTACAATTCCCCATTATCATCTAATGTAATAAGCTAATTGAATGCATAGGTACCCTTATTACGAAGCTAATGGTGGATTTGCAATCCTAGGTTCCATACACATCTTTATCAAAACAACTTTTAATCGCTTTCATAGTTAGATTTATTTACTTAGTTTCTTACTTTAATTAAAATCAAAATCAAAATTTTGTTTTCTTAATTAACTAGGTTTAGGTTTTAAAATTAAAGTGCTTTAGTATTTCAATCTCTGTGGGTTCGACCACTACTTCCACACTACAAATCTTTTAAAGTAGAGCATACTTTTAATCTTGCTTTTGACGAGATCAACTACATATATACGTATATACATACATATATATAAATATGCACAACCCTTTAAGATGTGGTATTGGTGGTGGTGGGGGATGTCAGCGCAACCCACGCACTCCCAACCCCACTGGCACTGCTTTCTCATTCCAACGACACACTTTTTGATGTGGTCATTTCTTGTTAGGTCTTGCCAAGTTTGAATTTTCCAAATATGCATGCCCATAAATAAGGTGGAAAAAACTTAGGTAAGTCTGGCTGAGTTGGTTGACAACAATGTCCTACCTCCCTATTAGGCATAAGTTTGAATCTTACCTCCTTATTATAGACTAACGCTATGCTTCCTAAACCTAAATCTCAAATCCACTTCCCAAATAATATGGTAGTGGGACCACTATGGGGTCACTGCAACATCCTCCATTGAAATTCCAATAGGCCCACTGTCACATCATTTGACTTTTGGGATATTGACAAATAATGAATATTGCATATTTATGTGCTAACATAATATACATAGTGCGCATGTAATCCCCAAATTCCTAGTTTTATATGTATTTTAGAATTAATATGATTTAATGATGATGTCACTCAAATGTGTAGAAATATATGCTTTTACATGTTATATTACTTAAGTAAAAATGAAGTGAAATAATGCAATAAAAAGAAGGGAAAAAGAGCAACAAGCATATATGATTATTTCTCATGTGTACCGATCCCTGTAACTACAATGAACAAGGTACCGATCCCTATAACTGCAATGAACAAGGTACTAATCCATGTAACTACAATAAAGCACTCCAAGATAAAGATGCAGATCTTTGGCAAAAGGCTATGAAGTCTGAAATGGAGTCCATGTACTCCAATCAAGTCTGGGATCTTGTAGAACCACCCAATGAAATAAAACTCATTGGATGTAAGTGGATCTATAAGAAAAAGAGAGGAGTAGACGGTAGAAACCTTTAAAGTAAGGCTTGTTGCGAAAGGGTTCACTCTAAAAGAGGGAATCGATTATGAGGAAACCTTTTCGCCGGTAGTCATACTAAAGCAATCCGGATTCTCTTATCCATTGTTGCTCATTTCGATTATGAAATTTGGCAAATGGATATCAAGATAGCATTTCTTAGTGGGAATCTTGATGAGTGCATCTATATGGTGTAACCAGATGGGTTCATCGCGAAGGACCAAGAACACATGTTGTGCAAGCTTAAGAAGTCCATTTATGGACTTAAGCACGCATCTAGGTCTTGGAATATCCACTTTGATCAAGCAATTAAGTCTTTTGGTTTTGAAGAATTTACGGATGAATCTTTGTGTGTACAAGAAATATGACAGAAGTGTGGTGGTGTTCTTAGTACTCTATGTGGATAAAATCTTGCTAATCGGAAATGATGTGGGGGTATTATCTTCTGTAAGGGTATGGTTGTCCAGTCAATTCGATATCAAGGAATTGGGAGAAGCTTGTCACATCTTAGGGATCAAGCTTATACGAGATCGTAAGAATAGAATATTAGGCTTATCACAAGGCACTTATATCGACAATATTCTTGCAAGGTTTAGCATGTAAGATTCCAAGAAGGGATTCTTTCCCTTTAGACATGGAATTACTCTAAGGATCAGTGTCCTAAGACGCCTGATGAGATTGAGAAGATGAAGGCAGTTCCTTATGCCTCGGTAGTAGGAAGCCTAATGTATGCTATGCCATGTACTAGACCTGACATTTGCTTTGCTACTGGCATGGTTAGTAGATATCAGTCTAATCTAGGGAAAGAACATTAGACTGTGGTGAAAAATATTCTCAAGTACCTGAAAAGGACTCGAGATTATATGTTAGTTTACTAAGCAGATAGTCTTGTACCCATTTGGTACTCACATTCTCATTTCATGTCAAATAGGGACTCCAGAAAGTCTACCTCAGGATATGTGTTTACCCTAGGAGGTGGAGCCATTAGTTGGAGGAATATCAAGTAGTCATGCATTGTTGATTCCACCATGGAAGCAGAGTATGTGGCTGCTTCGGAAGCCGCTAAGGAGGCCGTTTGGCTCAGAAACTTCCTTATAGATCTAAGAGTAGTACCTACGATACAATCGGCTATTACCCTTTATTGTGATTATAGTGGAGCAATTGCTAACTCAAAGGAACCTAAGGCCCATAAGAAGGGAAAACACATTGAGCATAAGTATCACCTGATACGAGAGATCGTGCAAAGAGGTGATGTTGAAGTAACCATGATGGCATTAGTAAATAACCTGGCAGATCCTTTTCACCAAGAGCTTACTGGCCAAGACTTTTGATAGTCACGTAGATGGGATAGGAGTGAGATGTGTTGCATCATGGCTTTGAGTCTAAGTGGGAGATTATTAGGGATATATACTAAAAGCCATGCTTTATACAGTTGATTTATTATTTATTTAATAACATCAGTTATTCCATTTTTATGAGAATCTGTGTGGACAATGTTTGCATTATATTGTTTATTTAATATTGTGCATGTGTGTCTCTGTAATACCCTGTATTTTTGTAATATATATTATGTGAATGACACCCTGTATGTTTCTTTTAATACTTGTATGAGCTTGGCCTTACCCTTGGTATAATTTGAATACCAATCGATTGGTAAGTATACCAATCGATTGCCTTATTTTGGGTACCAATCGATTGAACCTATATACCAATCGATTGCTTATGTCAATCGATTGACACTTATACCAATCGATTGGAGGTAGCTGGGCAGATTCTTTTGCTCTGGCTGGGGTTTGTCCACGTGAACACTTTCTCCCTATATATATCAGCTCATTTCTGCGTTTTTGGGGTTCCAAGAAATCAGAGGGAGTGAGAGGGAGTGTTTGTGTGTGTTTATATATATATAAACACTCATATATATACACATATATACATATATTCATACACACACACACACACAGATGGACTAAGAAGAAAGAAGAAAGAAGAGAAGAAGATCAAAAAGAAGAAAGAAGAGAAGAAGAAAGAAGAAGACAGAGCAGAGGAGAGAGAGAGGAGCCACCATTGAAGCTCAAAGCTCAAACACACACAACCAAACACGCCCTTAATGCCTAAGGTGAGTGTAATAAACGAGACCAACTTGGGGTAATTATCTTTGTAATGACTTATAAGATAATGAATACCTCATGTCTATTATGAGTGCTTATGCTCTAAATCCTAAGTTAATTTATAGACATGTACATTTGATATTTACACTTTGATCCCTAAAAGGGTGAGATCCTTAAATGGGTCAATATCTCATTGGATTGGGTAATAATATTAATTGTGTGGTGGATATTAGTTAATGATGGAATCCTTGTCTCAATTTTGGGATTGATGATATCCCCTTGAGGAGGCTTATAAGTTTTGATTATATCAAACCCTGCAGATGGATTTTGTATCCGACATATCAGATAAGTTAAGCAGAGGATTTTAAAGAATTTTAAGAGATTAATTACATGTTATTGTCCGTAATTATATTTAATTAATTGATATCTGTAATTTTAACGTAGGAGATAATAAGCATTTAATAACATGGAGCCCAAAAAATATTTTTGAGATAAGGGTAGGAGTGCAATTATTATTCTTTAGTGGTATGAATTATAATTTATAGCAATAGGATTCTGAATCAGTTCGAATTAGGGTTTCCTTATTGGCATGGATGATGATCTAATCGATTGAACCTTTTACCAATCGATTGACACAACTTCTATACCAATCGATTGAATCTTTTTCCAATCGATTGATGCCACTTTTATACCTATCGATTGAACTTCTATACCAATCGATTGGAAGTTTCAGAATACTGTTTTTCTTATAATAACTGTTTAGTTGTTTAATTACTGTTCAGTATTTCCCAGCATGCTTTATTATTGTAATACAGACATGATAACGAGTTAATGCAGCGTAGGGTCGTAGTAATAACAAGATTAACGGATAATGTTTATGATGTTAGATAACGAAATAGTCGTGAATCCTTTGGAGTTAACGTTCATTTCATTCAGAGTAGTCGGGCCACATTGGGATTGTCATGTATCGGTGATAGAGTTGAACTTAAGTAGGTTTGCTAAGATTCGGGAAATTGGCGTGGGCGGGCTTTGGTCGATCATATGTTCTTAAAAGCGGTAGACAGACGAAGGTGTCTATGACTTGCGGTGAACCGAACCAATTGCCCTAAGATAGCCAGATGATCTAATCATATGTTCTTAAAAGCGGTAGACAGATGAAGGTGTCTATGACATGCGGTGGAACGTGATCACTGGTAGACGTCGCTAAGTCGTGGCATAGAATGATGTACTGTTGTTTAAAGCGTTATATCCCTGACATGCGGTGAACTGTGCATATGTTCTTAAAAGCGGGGGATGGACTAACGTGGTATCCATGACATGCGGTGAACTGTGCATATGTTCTTAAAAGCGGTGGATGAGCAATGGTGTATTTATAGAGTTGAACTATTGTCGAGTCTGTTTCCCCTCAAGACGTGTTATCGGTCGTAAAATGAGTAAGACGTTAGTAATCGGATAATCGGGTTGATGTGAAGGAGTTACCCTCACTGAACTCTAATTTGGTTACGGTTTATAACTTGTAATAACTTCAATAGTTGACACCCTGTTAGTATCTAACTCACTCAGCTTTCATTAAGCTGACGGCGTTTATGCCGCTGGAAATTTCTATGTTCCAGTGCACCTTGATTATGACTGTACAGGTGAAGGGCCCACAGGAGAAGACTACCATGCTAGTGACGACGTCCCCGAGGAGAATTTCCCCGACGGAGGTCAGACCGAAGAAGACTATTACGCCGAGGACTACCCTTACGCCAACTGAAGATTTGACTAGAATTGTAGCTAATTGTCGTTACCCTTTTTGAACCCTTTTTGTAGTCAGGCATATGTTGCCTTGACATTTATACTTCTGCTGTCTTATATTTTGATTCGAGACTCTGATGTGTAATAGTTAGTAACTTCTGTTGACTTTATGTTACATTGTGATTAGAACCTAGACTTCATTCTTGTTACACTATTACTTCTTGTTGCTTAGTACTGTGTGGTGTGGACAATCATGTGACTTCACCCGTCGCTGCCTTTGGACCCAAAAAGGAAATTTATTTTTCTCTATTTTTGCCGTTTCAGGGCGTGACAGGATTTTTGGTATCAGAGCCTAGGTTTTATACCTCTTTCGCTCACAGATTGTCCCACACCATCTGGTCCTAGAACCTTGAGATTCTATAGATGAGTATTAAGATTAGTTATGACTTAAGGTAGTTCTTTTTCAGGTACCATGGCACCACCGCTGTTCGTTCCAGACGAGTTTGGAGGACACTATGTGTATGAGAGGAGTATTGTGCCAGCAGATCCACAGTACTATGCCTGGAAGGTTAGGCAGAGGGCTATTGCAGAGACAGAGCAAGATATGCGGATTGAGCAGCAAAGATTTGGGACCCAGGACCCAGAAGTGATACGTCAGGAGATGATCTACCGTAAGGAGACCTTCAAATGCATCGAGGAGGATTCTTTACTGATGTTACGAGACCGTTCTTCGTACCAGGTTTTACTTGCAGAGGTTAGAGCAGCACCTCCACCATCCCCGACAGAGCCACCACCCCAGACACCTCCACCCCCACCAGAGGAGGACATGGCTGATGCACCCCCAGCAGGTGAGGATCCGGAGGATGATGATGAGAGCGATGGCGATGATGAACCAGAGGATGCAGATGAGGAGATGGAGGATGAAGAGGACGAGGACACCGATGATGAGGAGCCGGAGTATGATCCGGAGGAGGAGGACTCCGAGGACCCAGCTGGTATGGACGTGCCAGTTGGCATAGATATTATAGTTGCAGAGGGTTATCCGATAGGGGAGGATGAGGTAGCCGCAGATGATGATGCAGTAGTACCAGTCTTACCAGGAGGAGTTATAGCACAGCTGGCAACTGAGTGGGCTGCGGAGATGGCTGCACACCCCCATGGATTTGAGATTGGAGCACCGGAGTTAGCACAGGCTATGGTACAGGCTAAGGCACTTGCAGCCGCATTTGATGCAGCCCAGGCTGACATGGCCGCTGATGCAGGAGATTTGGGAGCTGTTGTGGAGCATGATGGACCCGAGCTGATTGAGGATGTTGTAGAGGATGAGGACATGATGGATGACGATGATATGGATGAGGATGATGTTTTATCTGAGGTTGCCCTAGAGGACGAGGCTTCTATCTATGGATCCGATGTGGACAACTTTTGAGTCCAGTACCTTTAGGACTTAGACTTTTACGTTTGACTTTAGGACATGTTGTCCACTTACTTTTGACGCTTACATAGACAGCTATTAACCGTAGCCTTTTTGTATAGGTAGCCACCAGTAGTGGTCTTGTGTATATCTTCCTTTTGTTTAGATCTTGTATAGGACCATGTACTATGCGGTACACAGATGATCTGTTGTGTACTCCGCTGTACATCTTTTGGGTATATATATATGGCAGATCGTTTCTCTTGGTTATTTCTGTTATCATCTCATTATTTTGTTATGGTTGTGATTTTGATTCATGTTATGCTGTCTGTTATTTAATTATGGTCATTTCCCCGAGAAGATTTTCAACTAATCATTAGATCCTTCATAGGTACACCTCACACGGATCACTATGGTGGGACCCACAAGGAACCAAGCACGACTGGGAGCACCCATTCCCGAGGGTATGGACCCAACCGGAGTCTTCGAAGCCTTCATGCAACGGATGGAGCACATCGGCGATACCTACAATCATGCCACCAACAACAACGACAACAACCACGTTGTCCCTCCAAGACAGGCAGGCGATAAGCTGTTGGAACGATTTCGTGGCCTGCGACTCGAGAAGTTCGACGGCATGGCAGAGTCCTGGAAAGAAGAGCAATGGATACGAGAGTTGGAGCTAATTTTCGAAGCCCTGGAGTGCAGTGAGCTTGACAAGAGACGTCTAGCCGCATTTCAACTGACTTACTCCGCTGCGGACTGGTGGGAGGCCGAGAGAGCTACGATTGGGATTGATGCTGCAAGGAGAATGCCTTGGGAAGCATTCAAGACTCGATTTCTCGAGAAGTATTTCCCTGAGGACGAAAGAGACCAACAAGAGAGGAATTTCCTGAGTCTAACCCAAGGAAATGGACAGTCAGGGAGTATACCACACAATTCGAGCGACTTTCCCGTTTCGCTCCGCATATGATAGACACCTCCGCCAAGAAGGTCAAGCGATTTCACCAAGGACTCAACCCACACCTCCGGCACATGATGATAGGCCATCTGGGCCAGTCGTTTGAAGGGATTGTCCGTCTTGCTTCAAGTTTGGAAAAGGATGCTTACCCTGTGCAAGGACCACAAGCGAATCGACCTCTACCCAGGACCTTCCAACCAAGGAACTTTCCCGCGCAATCATTGAGGAACAATCAAGGATGGAAACCCCAGACCAACAACTACCAGGGAACCAAGCGCACATGGGATGGGACAAGGAAGCCCCAAGCTAATTTTCCTCGACAAAAGAATCAACAGCGAGGACCACCTCAGGCACAGCCCGCAGCCCAGCGACAAAACACTGATGGATGTTTCAACTATGGAGTGCCCGGACATATTGCAAGGTATTGCACAGCCCCCAAGACCAACTGTCGTAATGACCTTGTCTGCTGCAACTGTAACAAGCCTGGTCACATAAGCAAGGATTGTCGAGCACCACATGGAGGCTACTATGGGGCGCCTGCTCAAGGACAGCAAGGACAGCAAGGACAGGTTAGGGTGAATGCCATCATTCCTGATAATGCAGGGTATGATGCTGAGGAACAGCAGAACTTGGAAGGTACACTCATTTTATTTCACTGTCAAGTTAGAGCTTTGTTTGATACCGGTGCCGCCCGTTCTTTCATAGCTATTAAGATGGTACGTGATTTGGGATTGCTACCCCTACCACTTGAGCCGACCCTTAATGCCGTTTCGCCCTTGGGAGTATCCGTTAAGTTAGGTAAGGTGTGCAAGGATTGTCCCTTGACACTAGAGGATAGAAATCTTCCGGCAGACTTGTAGTCTTATCAATGTCTGAGTTCGACATGATCCTAGGTATGGATTGGCTTACTAAGTATGGTGCTAACCTGGATTGTGTTAGTCGGACCATTATCTTTTCAACGCCTGGTTGCCCGCATATTAGATTTCAGTGCCAACCGTTGAGCGACATGTTTATCACGAGCTACCTAGCCACGATTAAGACTTCAAGCACGGAGCTTACTATCAAGCAGATCCCCGTTATTCAAGACTTTGAAGATGAGTTCCGAGGTATCTCAGGACTTCCGCCGAAGAGAGAGATAGACTTCTGCATTGAGTTAGCATCCGGAACGTTGCCAATTTCCAAGACCCCGTATCGGATAAATGTTGGAATTGAAGAAGCAAGTTCAGGAACTTGAAGACTTAGGTCTTGTTTGCCCGAGTACATCGCCTTGGGGAGCACCCGTTCTATTTGTGAAAAAGAAGGACGGAGAGCTACGACTCTGTATTGACTACAGGGAGCTGAATAAAGTCACGATCAAGAATAGATACCCACTTCCCCGGATAGACGACCTGTTCGATCAATTGCAAGGATCAAGGATATTCTCAAAAATTGATTTGCGTTCAGGATACCATCAATTGCTAGTTCGACCGAAAGACATACCGAAAACTGCCTTCAGGACAAGATATGGACACTACGAGTTTCTAGTGATGTCTTTTGGATTGACTAATGCCCCGACAGTATTCATGGACCTAATGAATAGAGTATTCAGACCCTATCTGGATCAATTCATTATAGTATTCATCGACGACATTCTAATTTATTCAAGGACGGAAGAAGAACATAAGAAGCATCTACAAATTGCTCTACAAACTCTCAGAGACAATAGTCTGTATGCGAAATTCAGCAAATGTGAATTCTGGCTTCAGGAAGTTAAATTCCTGGGACATATGATATCACAGGATGGGATTTCCGTAGACTCATCTAAGATCGATGCAGTCTTGAGCTGGAACAGGCCAACCAACGCGACCGAAGTTAGGAGTTTTCTCGGATTGGTTGGGTATTACCGGAGATTTGTGGAAGGATTTTCTAGAATTGCAGGACAGTTGACAAGCCTGACTAGGAAGGAAATAAAGTACGAATGGACCGATAAACATGAGGATGCATTTCGGGAATTGAAGGAGAGACTAACCTCAGCACCCGTGCTTACGATACCTAAGAGTGGTGAACAATTCATAATCTATAGTGATGCATCACACCAAGGACTTGGTTATGTGTTATTGCAAGAGGGGAATGTCATCGCATACGGATCGAGACAATTGAAGCAGCATGAGAAGAACTATTCGACGCACGACTTGGAACTAGCTACAATCGTGTTCGCCCTGAAGATTTGGAGACACTATTTGTATGGAGAAAAGTTCGACTTGTTCTCAGATCACAAGAGTTTAAGGTACCTGTTCTCTCAGAAGGAGTTGAACATGCGACAACGGAGATGGATGGAACTACTCAAGGACTACGACTTCTCTTTGCAATACCACCCGGGTAAAGCAAATGTTGTAGCCGACGCTCTAAGCCGGAGGCCACGCCTTTTGGTTGCTTCGATTTTGATTAGAGAATGGCAAGCATTGGAGACGTTAGCTGAATTCGACCTTCGACCAGTGGAATCAGGAGAAGGACAACACTTTGGATGTCTTGTCGTGCAACCGACTCTCATCAGCCGCATCTTGGAAGCTCAACAGTCGAACGAGGATTTCAAGTTATGGTTTGCCAAGATGTCCGCAAAGGAACCAGAGATATGGAGTATTGGTACGGACGGAGCACTGAGGTGCAAAGGTAGACTCTGTGTAACAAATGATGATGGTCTCAGGAAGAACATTCTGGACGAAGCACACAAGTCAAGGATGACTATCCACCCAGGAGGAAACAAGATGTATAAGGACTTGAAGAGAAACTTCTGGTGGGAAGGAATGAAGCGAGAAGTGGCCGAGTATGTATCGCAACGTCTTATTTGCAAACAAGTAAAGGCAGAGCATCAGAAACCACCTGGACTCCTACAACCGTTACCGATTCCCCAATGGAAATGGGAGCACATCACCATGGATTTTGTGATTGGATTACCAAAGTCTCAACAAAACCACGACGCTATTTGGGTAATAGTGGATCGACTCACCAAGTCAGCACATTTTATCGCCTATAGCATGATGTACCGTGTTGAAAGATTGAGCCGGATGTATCTACAGCAAGTAGTACGACTGCATGGTATACCTGTCTTAATAGTTTCAGATCGAGATTCATGCTTCACCGCAGAATTCTGGAAAAGCCTTCAGACAGCAATGGGAACTTCATTGAATTTGAGTTCAGCCTTTCATCCACAGACAGACGGTCAGACAGAACGAGTCAATCAAGTGATGGAGGATATGTTGCGAGCCTGTGTCATTGAATTCGAGAGTTCATGGGAGACGCATCTACCTTTGATCGAGTTTGCCTACAACAACAGCTACCACACGAGCATAGGGATGGCGCCGTTTGAAGCTTTGTATGGAAGACCTTGCCGATCGCCGCTATGTTGGGCCGAAGTCGGAGATACTCAACTACTTGGGCCTGAGATGATTCGAGAAACCAGTGAGAAGATCCAGATTGTACGAGAAAAGATGAAGACAGCGCAATCCAGACACAAGAGCTATGCCGACAAGCGACGGAAAGATCTAGAGTTTGCAGTTGGAGATCATGTGCTACTCAAAGTCTCGCAACTTCGAGGTATCGTCAGATTCAGACAGAAGAGGGGCAAGTTGTCGCCACGATTCATTGGACCGTTCGAGATCCTAAAACATGTTGGGAAGGTTGCATATTGACTTGCATTGCCGCCAAAAATGTCAGGAGTGCACAACATTTTCCACATTAGAATGTTGAGGATGTGCGCCCACAACCCAATGCACGAGATCAGTTTTGAATATATCGAGGTGAATGAGAACGCGACCTACAATGAAGGACCAGTGCGTATTCTAGACCGAGTGAAGAAGCTCAGAAACAAGGATATTCTGCTAGTGAAGGTTCAGTGGAAGCACCACGACGAAGGAGAAGCTTCATGGGAATTGGAGTCGGAGATGCAAGAGAAGTTTCCATTTTTGTTTTAACCCTGTTTGTTTCGGATTTCGAGGACGAAATCTTTATTGAGTGGTGAATGATGTAATACCCTGTATTTTTGTAATATATATTATGTGAATGAGACCCTGTATGTTTCTTTTAATACTTGTATGAGCTTGGCCTTACCCTTGGTATAATTTGGATACCAATCGATTGGTAAGTATACCAATCGATTGCCTTATTTTGGGTACCAATCGATTGAACCTATATACCAATCGATTGCTTATGTCAATCGATTGACACTTATACCAATCGATTGGAGACAGCTGGGCAGATTCTTTTGCTCTGGCTGGGGTTTGTTCCACGTGAACACTTTCTCCCTATATATATCAGCTCATTTCTGCATTTTTGGGGTTCTAAGAAATCAGAGGGAGTGAGAGGGAGTGTTTGTGTGTGTTTATATATATAAACACTCATATATATATACACATATATATACATATATTCATACATACACACACACACAGATGGACTAAGAAGAAAGAAGAAAGAAGAGAAGAAGATCAACAAGAAGAAAGAAGAGAAGAAGATCAAAAAGAAGAAAGAAGAGAAGAAGAAAGACGAAGACAGAGCAGAGGAGAGAGAGAGGAGCCACCATTGAAGCTCAAAGCTCAAACACACACAACCAAACACGCCCTTAACGCCTAAGGTGAGTTTTAAACTCACTTGGTAGCTTTATATTGGTGTTAGAACATGCTTTGAATGAAGAAATGGAGAAGAAAACAAGTATTCCCATTTTGCTGGACAGTCTTCACTGTGAAGAAGACGAAGTATCAATCGATTGGTAATCTTACCAATCGATTGACATCTTTCAAGTCCCAATCGATTGACATTTTGTGCAATCGATTGGCATGGATTGTGATCCAATCGATTGACACAACTTCTATACCAATCGATTGAATCTTTTTCCAATCGATTGATGCCACTTTTATACCAATCGATTGAACTTCTATACCAATCGATTGGAAGTTTCAGAATACTGTTTTTCTTATAATAATTGTTTAGTTGTTTATTTACTGTTCAATATTTCCCAGCATGCTTTATTATTGTAATATAGACATGATAATGAGTTAATGCAGCGTAGGGTCGTAGTAACAACAAGATTAACGGATAATGTTTATGATGTTAGATAACAGAATAGTTGTGAATCCTTTGGAGTTAACGTTCATTTCATTCAGAGTAGTCGAGCCACATTGGGATTGTCATGTATCGGTGATAGAGTTGAACTTAAGTAGGTTTGCTAAGATTCGGGAAATTTGCGTGGGCGGGCTTTGGTCGATCATATGTTCTTAAAAGCGGTAGACAGACGAAGGTGTCTATGATATGCGGTGAACTGGACAAATTGCCCTAAGATAGCCAGATGATCTAATCATATGTTCTTAAAAGCGGTAGACAGACGAAGGTGTCTATGACATGCGGTGGAACGTGATCACTGGTAGACGTCGCTAAGTCGTGGCATAAAATGATGTACTATTGTTTAAAGCGTTATATCCCTGACATGCGGTGAATTGTGCATATGTTCTTAAAAGTGGGGGATGGACTAACGTGGTATCCATGACATGCGGTGAACTGTGCATATGTTCTTAAAAGCGGTGGATGAGCAATGGTGTATTTATAGAGTTGAACTATTGTCGAGTCTGTTTCCCCTCAAGACGTGTTATCGGTCGTAAAATGAGTAAGACGTTAGTAATCGAATAATCGGGTTGATGTGAAGGAGTTACCCTCACTGAACTCTAATTTGGTTACGGTTTATAACTTGTAATAACTTTAATAGTTGATACCCTGTTAGTATCTAACTCACTCAGCTTTCATTAAGCTGACGGCGTTTATGCCGCTGGACATTTCTATGTTCCAGCGCACCTTGATTATGACTATATAGGTGAAGGGCCCATAGGAGAAGACTACCATGCTAGTGACGACGTCCCCGAGGAGAATTTCCCCGACGGAGGTCAGACCGAAGAAGACTACTACGCCGAGGACTACCCTTACGCCAACTGAAGATTTGACTAAAATTGTAGCTAATTGTCGTTACCCTTTTTGAACCCTTTTTGTAGTCAGGCATATGTTGCCTTGACATTTATACTTCCGCTGTCTTATATTTTGATTTGAGACTCTGATGTGTAATAGTTAGTAACTTCTATTGACTTTATGTTACATTGTGATTAGAACCTAGACTTCATTCTTGTTACACTATTACTTCTTGTTGCTTAGTACTGCGTGGTGTGGACAATCATGTGACTTCACACGTCGCTGCCTTTGGACCCAAAAAGGAAATTTATTTTTCTCTATTTTTGCCGTTCCGGGGCATGACAGTCTCTTATTTTACATAGTAGGTGGTTTGGTGTGTAGTGTTCGGCTTACACATGGAAGATCAGACCGTTGGATCTTGTAGAATGTAAGATTTTGTTTACAGTCTTAGATGGGATTGGACTCCAGAAAGTCTACCTCAGGATATGTGTTTACCCTAGGAGGTGGAGCCATTAGTTGGAGGAATATCAAGTAGTCATGCATTGTTGATTCCACCATGGAAGCAGAGTATGTGGCTGCTTCGGAAGCCGCTAAGGAGGCCGTTTCGCTCAGAAACTTCCTTATAGATCTAAGAGTAGTACCTACGATACAATCGGCTATTATCCTTTATTGTGATTATAGTGGAGCAATTGCTAACTCAAAGGAACCTAAGGCCCATAAGAAGGGAAAACACATTGAGCATAAGTATCACCTGATACGAGAGATAGTGCAAAGAGGTGATGTTGAAGTAACCATGATGGCATTAGTAAATAACCTGGCAGATCCTTTTCACCAAGAGCTTACTGGCCAAGACTTTTGATAGTCACATAGATGGGATAGGAGTGAGATGTGTTGCATCATGGCTTTGAGTCTAAGTGGGAGATTATTAGGGATATATACTAAAAGCCATGCTTTATACAGTTGATTTATTATTTATTTAATAACATCAGTTATTCCATTTTTATAAGAATCTGTGTGGACAATGTTTGCATTATATTGTTTATTTAATATTGTGCATGTGTGTCTCTGTAATACGCTGTATTTTTGTAATATATATTATGTGAATGACACCCTGTATGTTTCTTTTAATACTTGTATGAGCTTGGCCTTACCCTTGGTATAATTTGAATACCAATCGATTGGTAAGTATACCAATTGATTGCCTTATTTTGGGTACCAATCGATTGAACCTATATACCAATCGATTGCTTATGTCAATCGATTGACACTTATACCAATCGATTGGAGGTAGCTGGGCAGATTCTTTTGCTCTGGCTGGGGTTTGTCCACGTGAACACTTTCTCCCTATATATATCAGCTCATTTCTGCGTTTTTGGGGTTCCAAGAAATCAGAGGGAGTGAGAGGGAGTGTTTGTGTGTGTTTATATATATATAAACACTCATATATATATACACATATATACATATATTCATACACACACACACACAGATGGACTAAGAAGAAAGAAGAAAGAAGAAAGAAGAGAAGAAGATCAAAAAGAAGAAAGAAGAGAAGAAGAAAGAAGAAGACAGAGCAGAGGAGAGAGAGAGGAGCCACCATTGAAGCTCAAAGCTCAAACACACACAACCAAACACGCCCTTAATGCCTAAGGTGAGTGTAATAAACGGGACCAACTTGGGGTAATTATCTTTGTAATGACTTATAAGATAATGAATACCTCATGTCTATTATGAGTGCTTATGCTCTAAATCCTAAGTTAATTTATAGACATGTACATTTGATATTTACACTTTGATCCCTAAAAGGGTGAGATCCTTAAATGGGTCAATATCTCATTGGATTGGGTAATAATATTAATTGTGTGGTGGATATTAGTTAATGATGGAATCCTTGTCTCAATTTTGGGATTGATGATATCCCCTTGAGGAGGCTTATAAGTTTTGATTATATCAAACCCTGCAGATGGATTTTGTATCCGACATATCAGATAAGTTAAGCAGAGGATTTTAAAGAATTTTAAGAGATTAATTACATGTTATTGTCCGTAATTATATTTAATTAATTGATATCTGTAATTTTAACGTAGGAGATAATAAGCATTTAATAACATGGAGCCCAAAATATATTTTTGAGATAAGGGTAGGAGTGCAATTATTATTCTTTAGTGGTATGAATTATAATTTATAGCAATAGGAATCTGATTCAGTTCGAATTAGGGTTTCCTTATTCCATAAGGAAGCCTATTCGTTGTTGAATTCTTATGGTCCCTATTGTAGCCTATATATATGCTTCTTTGGCTCTCTTCCCAGTTTGCATTTTTCAAAAAGTGCATTATAACTCGGAATACAAAAGAAAGCGTAAAAAAAAAAAACAAAAAACAAACAGAAAGGATTTTAAATTTTTCTGGCAGCGGATGAATACGGTAGAAGATCATGAGCTGTTATCGAGCCCGTGTTCTCGATTCGTCTACTACAGCAATCTATTTTTGCAGTTCAAGGTAACCCTAGTTCCATCCTTATAGGTTATTATAGCTTTCATGAAATTTTTTGCAGTACCAATGGATTCTGGGAACGCAGTTTTCCTAACAGTTGTATCAGAGCAACGTTGATTTTGCGTATAGGTTGGGCGCAACCATGTTGTCCTGTAATACAAATCTTATGTGTGCATTGATGGATGAATAGAGCGTAGATCTGTGATATCCCTTGTTTTGCAGCGTTCTTATTCCACTACTACGATCACTGGTTTTGTGTGATTGGATCCCACGATGGGTTTATTTGTGGTAAATATTGCTGTTTTGATATAGCATATGAACTCCTTTATGGAAGGGATCCCACACTTGATTGATTTATGGTTAATTTATTGCAAATAAATAGCATGTGAACTCCTTCATGGAGGCATAGGGTTTATGTAATATATCTCAAGTAAATTCGTGAAGATGGTTTGTGAGAGCAGTTTTACGAGCAGTTTTAGAAAGCAATCTGGAAGCAGTTTCAGAAGGCAGTTTCAGAATATTGTTTCACAAAAAAGTTCTAGAAGGCGTTGCCTCGAAAAGGGGCACTGTCCCCTCGACCCATGCGAGATGATTGGGCAGCTCGATCCCCATGAGCTGACGGGGCAACTCGACCCCCGTGTGTAATGGCGATATAGAGCTAATTGGGTTTAATGAAGATATCTTCACAAGAGTTGCAGCTTGACCATAATAATGGGATTCCTATTATATTGTGGTTTCCTTAATTATGTGTGATTGAATGAATATTATTGTTTCATATTTAATAAATGAGACAACATAGATAATTGTTCGTAGACCTATTTCAGATGTCTAGCTGCATGTTTAATTTATATTAATTAAAATGATGGACAACTATATATGTGTTTAGAAATAAAACAAATTCCATATTTTTAAAACATAAGTACTTATTTTGTAAAATTATGATAATAGAATAAATTTATTATCTACACATGTGGGTTGAACAAGTAAGGATGAATTTATCCTTGTCAAGTATTCCATTATTTTTATTAATTGATACGCCCAAAATTGGCTCTATCTTATGACCGAGCGATTCAAATCAGCAGCCAGTCCAATCATGCACAACTCCTCGAACAAGCATCCGCCCGAGCGGTCTAGTCTACTCGAAACTCATCATCCCGAGCGGTTCATCCACGAAAACAGGTCGGGAAAACCGTAATGGCACATCCCGCCGCAGGAATAGCTGATCCGGACCCACAGGCGTGATCCCGAGCATTACGGGCAGTTTCCTATTCAAGCTAGAAGACTAATGGAAAGTGCAAACTATTTCCTAATCCAATTCGGAAACCCCCCACAATTAATGCCAATCTATATCAATTGGATTATATTTCCTTATCCATGTACGAGTAGGTCTCTTGCATCTATAAAAGAGACCTCTCACCCCCCATTGGTGGGGGGGCCAACTCTTTAGTCTATACAGCACCTCTATAAAATTCACCATTGTACGCATACACCCGGCCGGTATTACTGGTAGTGCAGCCCCTCTTTGTTGGCTCACCAGGCCCGCCGGTGATCTGCTAGTAAACGTGCTCAGACACACCCGTGGACATAGGTACCTTCATTAACACGACCGAACCACATACAAAAAATAGTCTCTCTCACTCTCTCTCTCCTTAAATTGCTCTACTTTGCTCTTACCAATTTTTGGCATCATCAGATTGGCGCTGTCTATGGGAAACGACAAGTCTTCTCATCAACAAATCTCTTGAGTGATCGTCATGCCACCGAAGAAGGGTAAGAAGGCTGATCAGCAGTCCGACCGGGATGTTCCACCGGCCCCGGCACTGGCTGCGGTAGTCATGACATCCGAGCAGGTCACTGCGACCCTCACACAACTCTTGGAGGGCCAGTGTCAAATCCAGCAACAGATCGAAACCCTGTTAGCCCAACAAAGCAGTCCTCCAGGGGCCGGGAAATGACCCAAGAACGTTGCGTACGGTCAGGAACTGATCTTGACCAGACAACGTGCCCGAGCCAACCTGTCCCGTGTTGAGGATGCCAGAGACATCAATAGTGGGCGTGCTGCCCGAAAGGAAAGCAGGAGCATATAGTCCGGGAATCAGTCTAGGGCCACTCGGTCAAGAGCCGGGTTGTCCCTAGGAGAACGGTTACCCGGAGCCATTGCCGAGCTCGATCCCAAAGGACAGCACACCACCATAAAGTAGAAGCCTCTTCCACCGACACGACCAACCCCTCAGATACCGGTCAAGATGGAGTGGAAGCCCGAATCATGGACTTGCAGAAGCAGATTGACGGAGTAGCCAAAAAGCTTGGTCAAAACTATACTCAGAATCAGGCCAATATCGAGACAGAGTCACCGTTCTCCAGCCAGATCACGAGGTTTGCCATCCCGTGCAAATTTAAGCAGCCTCGTCTAGATCCCTAATATGGCTTGGGAAGCCCAATCAACCACGTCCGGACCTATAAGGCTCAGATGGTCCTAGCCACCAACTCCGATGAACTATACTGCCTAACCTTCCCCAGCACTTTGAAAGGCCAGGCCGCCCAATGGTTCTACTCATTGGAGCCCCTTTCGGTCCGCAGTTTCAAGCAACTCAGCAAGCAGTTTATCAACCAGTTCATTGTTATGCACGAACAGCCAAATCCTTACATACATCTACTGACAGTCATACAAAGGGATAATGAGACACTCAAGGAGTTCACCGGTCTTTTTAATCAAGAGAAGCTCAGCATCTATGATCTTGATGAAACTGCCGCTATTTTAGCCTTCTGCTCAGGAGTTCAACATACCAAGTGTGTCGCGTCGTTCCATAGAAACCGACCGGAAACTTTGGTTGAGATCTCTGAGAGGGTTGGAAAATACATAGACATTGAAGAATTTCTGAAGACCAAAGACCCCGGGCAAGAAAGCGACAAGTCTTCCGGAAGCATGCAAAAGCGAGATCAGCCCGGGAGTTCTGATAGTTCTTCCAGTTCGCAGTGGTCTGAGTCTCGCAACCCCGACCCGACCTCCAGTTCATATCGGTCAGGATCAAGTAGCTCCGACTTTGCCTTCAGCACAGAGAAATTAGGGGCCCAACGATCCTGATCCGACCTCCTGTCTCCATCGGTCTAGATGAGCCCGACTACAATGGTACTTGCCTGATCACCACATGAGGCTCCACCGATTGTCAGAGAGCCCTTCCAAAGACCTCAGGCCTAACCCCGAGGCATAAAAAGACCTCGGGCCTAACCCCGAGGCACTAAAATGACCTCGGGCTCCGCACCTGAGGAAAAAGAACTCGGGGTCACGCCCGAGGCACAAGCTTCGCTTAGGTCCAACCGACGATGGGGGCAAACCCCCTAGCTAGGTGCCTGATGATGGCAAGCTTCAAAGACCCTGGAACCACCATGTTCCAGGTCGGTTACCTACAGTCATAGCCTCGATAAGACCCTCGTCTTAGCGAAAGCTTGGGGGGCAAGACGGCGCAGTGAACTAAACAGGTAATCACACCTGGTATCTACAGGCCTTGCGGATAACCAAGTCAAAATCTTGAACAACCCGAGCACCAACAGTACTCAGAGGCATTAACTCCACTTAGGTCCAAATAGACGGTAGAGGTGACTAAAATCTTTTAGTTTGGCCGACGATAGAGGAGCAAAAAGACCCTAAAGCAACGTGATTTAGGTCGACTCCACCAACTTGGTCAAGCTCTTCTCCCAACAGTCTTGACGAAGGCTGGCTGGGCGAAAGACAACCATCCTGGGGAGTTAAAATAAATGGACCCTAAAGTAATACGCTTTAGGTCGACTTTTCCAGCATGGTCAAATTCTTCTACCCACAACCTTGACGAAGGTTTACGGGCAGAAGATAACCATCCTGGAGGGTAACTCAAGCAAAAAAGACTCCGAAGTAGGCCAAGTCTCAACTCTCGGTCACTTCCCGAGCATTCAAAGACTCCGAATTAGGCCAGGTCTCAACTCCCGGTCAGTTCCCGAGCACCTAAAGGTCCCGAGCTAGGCTAGGTCTCAACTCTCAGTCAGTTCCTGAGGACTCACCAGGCTCAGAAGCCCCGAGGCAGCTTCCCTAAGCCATCAGACAGTGGCAAGTAACATCAAACTGATTTCCAAACTTGCCCCGATATAGCATCTGGCCAACCTTGGAAATGGGGGGTAGTTGATACGCCAAAAATTGGCTCTATCTTATGACCGAGCGGTTCAAATCAACAGCCCATCCAATCATGCACAACTCCTCGAACAAGTATCCGCCCGAGTGGTCTAGTCTACTCGAAACTCATCATCCCGAGCGATTCATCCACGACCCGACCAACAGGTCAGGAAAACTGCACGGGCACATCCCGCTGCGGGAACAGCTCATCCGGACCCACAGGCGTGATCCCGAGCATTACGGACAGTTTCCTATTCAAGCTAAAAGACTAATGGAAAGTGAAAACTATTTCCTAATCCAATTAGGAAATCCCCCACAGTTAATGCCAATCTATATCAATTGGATTATATTTCCTTATCCATGTATGAGTAGGTCTCTTGCATCTATAAAAGAGACATCTCACCCCCCATTGGTGGGGGGGGCCAACTCTTTAGTCTATACAGCACCTCTATAAAATTCACCATTGTACGCATACACCCGGCCGGTATTATTGGTAGTGCAGCCCCTCTTTGTTGGCTCACCAGGCCCGCCGGTGATCTGCTAGTGAATGTGCTCAAACACACTCGTGGACGTAGGTACCTTCATTAACAGGGCCAAACCACATACAAAAAATAGTCTCTCTCACTCTCTCTCTCCTTAAATTGCTCTACTTTGCTCTTACCAATTTCTGGCGTCATCATTAATTAAATTAAAAGTTTTTCTAAATATTATAACCCTCAATTTTTTTAAAATTCTAAGTGGGAGAGGGAATTTATCAAGTTTAAATCCCATGGTCTCCATCACTAGTTTGTAGATGATATGATTAATTTTGTGTGATGGCTCTAGTGCCATCCTCCTCATCGAATGCAGTTGATCATGGAATCATCGGTACAAACTTCTTTAAAAGAATGTTTTGGGTGATTGTTAGTGTGGGTCACCTCTCCATCAGAGGTGTTCCTCATGCAACTCTTGATCTAGAATTATGTGATGGTATACACTTAGCTACAATAATATCTTTTCCATATGAGTCACTGCTATTATTTATAGGACCAGAGAAAGTCAGCAGTTTAATTTTACTAGGCAAGGTACATTGCCTGGATTGTAAAATTAAAAGGTAATTGCCTATCTGAACAAATGATGGATTGTATATAGCTTTCCATCGAGTCATACTATTCGCGGTGTATCAGGTTGCTGGCGGATTCCTTTCAAATATTATAGAGGGAACTATAGTAATTTTTACCCAAACATAATTATTTGTATTATGTGATTCTCAGACTTTTAAATGGGTTCTTTCAATCCACTCACTATTATACTTAAAGAAAACAAACTTACTAGACCAAACAATGTAGAATGGAAAAGAAATTTGGATATTGTGTTAGCTGCTAAAGAGTACAAATTTGTGCTTACTCAAGTTTGTCCTGAGCAGCCTGGTGAGGGGGCAACCGCTAAGGAAACCTAGGCTCACAAGAAATGGGTCAAGACTGATGAGATGGCACGGTGTTACATTTTGGCATCCATGTCGAATGTTCTGCAACATCAACATCAGTCAATGGCCAGTGCCTATGACATGATGGAGAGCCTCCAAGAGATGTTCAGGGATCAAAGTCCTACTACTAGACAGGTTGCCATGAAAGACTTGATGAACACAACCATGGCTGAGATGACACATGTAAGGGATTATGTTTTTAAGATGATATCTCTTTTTAATGAACTAAAGATCCTTGGAGCTTAAATCGATGGGAAAACCCAGGTCGATATAGTACTCCAGTCACTGCCAAAGTCTTTTAAGCAATTCCGCCTCAACTACAACATGAATAAATTTAATTATACTTTGGCAGAGCTGCTTAAATAACTCCAGGTAGCTGAAGATCTCAACAAAAAGTCAGGAAGTGCTCTTGTGACCGGTATATATACAACCTGACCAGTATATATTCCTGGGAGAGGCTTATGACTGGGTCCCTACTGAACAAGGTACCGATCCCTGTAACTACAATGAAGCACTCCAAGATAAAGATACACATCTTTGGAAAAAGGCTATGAAGTCTGAAATGGAGTCCATTGATGCAAGTCATGGTACAACTTCAAGGGAACTAGTTCAAATTCCAATTGGTCCAGTTACGAGGGCTAGGGCAAAGAAGTTCAAAGAGGCACTCAATGGGCTAATTCAAGAAGTTTGGTCTCAGGAAAATTCGTGGAGGCCCATTGAGCCTGGTCCACAAAGATTTATCAACTTAATTCAAGTTCTAGAAGAATAATCCAGCAGTTCAAGATTGTGAATTCAAATTTAGTTTTCCTAAATTAAAATTAGATTCTCATTTTTCTTTATTTCTTAACTTGCTGAATTGTAGGCTTGGATGCCAATTAGGGAACTTTACTTATTCCTTTAGTTTCATTTGATTTTAGTCTTGGGCGAATTTATTTTGGGGTAGAATATCTCAAAATATTTAAGGCCCAATCTGCGAGCTACATCCATTTAAACAACTTTAGGGTTTTGTAATAGACAGTTTTTTGATTAAATAAAAATTAGTGAGAGCATTCTTTTTGGTTCTCAAAGAACTTTTCAAACTTATCAAGATTTGTCTTGTGGTGTTTAATCACGACCTATCAAATGGCCCTCCATCACTACTTGTGGCGTCTTCATCATACCGAGGTTCTTGTTTCAATCGCAAACAACGGGTCAAGGTTTTCATACGAATCTGATTAGGGTATTCTTAGGTTCCATATTTGAGTTCGGGTCTTATCATCCTTGGCGAGGTTCGTATCATTTTGGTATCAGAGCCAGGTTCCAAATCAGGTTTGATTTATCTATTTTTTATTTCGTATTTCTGTTGAATTCGTATTCTGATTGATCCTGTGATCTTGTTCACTTCGTGTTCTTGTCCAATCTTCATCTAGGGTTCCCTAATATAATCTATCAGTCTCTTTTTTTTTTTAAAAAGTGTTGGATTACGATATGGTATTTCGTGTTTAGGGTTTGCGAACTGTCATTTTGGTCTTATTCTTTTTGTGAATTAGGGTTTCTGAATCAAATCTATTTTTAATCTTTTGCTATTTCATTCGTGTTGGTTCATCAGTCTATCGTTCTGTTCAAGAATTGGTGTTTTACGAACGTGAACTGTGAAGTCTCTCTGAGGATTAAACAAAAAAAAGGCAAAAAAAAGGAAGAGAAATGATCGGGTCCTGCGAGCCAAAGCTCGTCATAAAATTTTTTGTTCGTTTTACATTATTTAGGGTCTAAGGAGTTCGAAACTGACCTTACTCCATAATGTGAAAAAAAATATTCCTGAAAAAAATTTGGTATTTGTGTTGTTCAAAACTGAGTCTAGTCTTCTGTGATCATTGCGCTCTTGCGTCTGAAATCTAAATTCCTTGGGATAAATTTTGTGAACTGCCACTAGAAAATTTGATTCTTGTTTGATTAGTTTGATAAGAACCAAGCGAGAATTACTACGAGTGGAAAAAGGCAAGAGAGGTAAGCATATTAGAGGGTAAAAGCCAATTTTATTGAGTGAAACACGTGAGGGAGTGTAGTGAGGATCTGTTTAATTTTCTTTCTCATGTGTTTTTACAAAAATCATGCCTCACAATCAAAGAACAAAGACAAACGAAGAGGTTCAACAATCGGCTATTCCGAATCTATAAATTTTAATGGGGGAGATAAGATGGATGATGAGGGCAGAATTGGAGAATATAAATGATAGGCTGGATAGGTTAGAAGAAGGATTGCCACGGGAACGGCCAAAAAATGTTCATAATGTACAACGAAGGGAGAGAGTTCAACTGACGGGAATGAGAGTTGATGATGAGGAGTACTTTGGGGGAGGTTTTGATGAAATAGATAATCATAGGTGATATGGTGGGTGGTTTAGAAAAGATAGGAATTGGGAAGATAATAATTTGGGTAGCATTAAGATGAAAATTCCTTCGTTTCAAGGAAAGACTAATCCGGAAGTATATCTTGAATGGGAGAAGAAGGTTGAATTAGTATTTGATTGCCACAATTACTCTGAGATTAAGAAAGTAAATCTTACAGCCATTGAATTTTCCAATATGCTATTATTTGGTGGGATCAATTGGTGCTGAATAGGAGGAGAAATAGGGAGCATCCACTAGAGACATGGGAGGAGATGAAAACTATGATGAGGAAGTAGTTCATTCCAAGCTACTACTACCGGGAGTTGTATAATAGGTTGCAAAGTCTTAGGCAAGGTAATAGGAGTATGGAGGAATATTATAGGGAGATGGAAGTCGCTATGATTCGAGTAAATATAGAGGAGGATCGAGAGGCTACGATGTCTAGATTCTTTGTTGGTTTGAATCGAGAGATTGCGAATGTTGTGGAGTTACAACATTATGTGGAGTTGGAGGATATGGTACACACACCTATGAAAATTAAGAACCAACTCAAGAGGAGGGGCATCACACGTCCAAGCCAAAATTCAAGTACATCCGCTTGGAAATCGAATCATTGGAAGAAAGATGAGAAGCTACCTATGGTGAAGCCAAAAACTGAGCAAAAACAAGAATTGACCAACCATGAAAATCAAGGTAAATCCAAATCTTCTACTACTAGAAATCGTGATATCAAGTGTTTTAAATGCCAAGGCAGGGGGCACATAGCAAGTCAATGTCCAAACAATGGTGAGTTTGAAACAGATGCTCTATATCCTAAGTTAATTTATAGACACGTACATTTGGTATTTACCCTTTGATCCCTAAAATGGTGAGATCCTTAAATGGGTCAATAACTCATAAGATTGGTTGATAATATTATTTGTGTGGTGGATATTAATTAATGATGGAATCCATGTCTCAATTTTGAGATTGATGATATCCCCTTTAGGAGGCTTATAAGTTTTGATATGTCAAACCCTGTAGGTGAATTTTGTATCTGACATACCAGATAAGTTAAGCAGAGGATCTTAAGTAATTTTAAGAGCTTAATTAAATGTGATTGTCGGTAATTATATTTAATTAATGGATATCTGTAATCTTAATATGGGCAGATAATAAGCATTTAATAACATGGAGCTCGAAATATTATATTTAGAGATTAGAGTAGGAGTGTAATTATAATTCTTTAGTGATACGAATAATAATTTATGAAAATAGGAATCTGATTTAGTTCGAATTAGCGTTTCCTAATTCCATAAGGAAGCCTATTCCTTATTGACTTCATATGACCCCTATCATAGCCTATATATATGCTGCTTTGAGTCTCTTCTCAGTTTGCATTTTTCAAAAAGAGCATTATAACTCAGAATAGAAAAACAAAGCGCAAAAAATGGAGAGCAGAAAACAGAAACAATTTCGAATGATCCCATACTCAGTTCGATATTCTGTGAGTGGAGGAAAACGGTAGAAAATCTTGAGCTGTTATCTATCCCGTGTTCTCGATTCATCTACTACAGCAATCTATTTTTGCAGTTCAAGGTTACCCTAGTTCTGCCCGTGTAGGGTTATTATAGCTGATGATGCCGAAAATTAGTAAGAAGGATTTAGAGAGGGTGAAAGACAAGAACATGTTGTATGTGGTTCGGTCCAATTAACCAGGTGACCTACATCCATGGTTGCGTCTGGGCGCATTCTCTAGCAGATCACCAGCGGGCCTGGTGAGCCAACAAAGAGAGGCGGCACTACCAGTAATACCGGCCGGGTGTATGCATACAATGGTGAATTCTCTGTTCTATGCTTGTTAGCTAGAGAGTTATTTGGATCCTTGTAGACAGGGTAGGTGGGCTCTTTTATAGGTGCAAGAGTCCACCTATACATGGCAAGTTAGTTAGATTAGGAAGCCTAATCTAATTACAATTGATTTGCATGATTTGGGGAGAGTTTCCTAAGAGGTTTAGGAAACTGCCACATTCCCTCTCGCAGTCTTGC
Source organism: Hydrangea macrophylla (assembly GCA_033977485.1). Lineage (NCBI taxonomy): Eukaryota > Viridiplantae > Streptophyta > Magnoliopsida > Cornales > Hydrangeaceae > Hydrangea > Hydrangea macrophylla. The sequence continues at coordinate 65,951,583 of CM066997.1, forward strand.
AGCTGGTTTAGGAAACTACTGGTTAGGTCGGGTCCACGGGATGCCGCGGTCTTACATGCCCGGCCTATTGGTATGAACCGCACGGTCATGACGAACACCTCGAGATTGCTTGGCTATTGGCGCCTTTACTGAAGTAACCAGCACCTCTCGGTGACTTGGTAGACCGACTTCATGGCTTGATTATTTTGGACATATCAACTGCCCCCCATTTTTGAAACTGACTGGATGCTTCATCGGGTGAGGATCGAAAATTAGTATCGCCTTGGAAACCGTCCAGATATCCTTTGGGAATGCCATTCGGGATAGGGCCCACCTTCCAGATCACCCGGTGGAATAACCGACCAGTACAGAGAGGAGCCCGGGCGTTGGTATTGCCACATGTCAGGGAGTAATTGGCCTGGTCAGGATCCATCAAAGTTAGCTTGGATGTAACCGAATAGCTGCGTGGCAACCAGACTGTCACATCACGCATTTAATGCGCACGCCTTTTGAGTCGACCTTTCACGTGCCGAGGCGATAGCTGTCTGACGGTTCTTGGCAGGAAAACTCTTGAGCCGTTGGATCTGATTGATCTGGATGGCCCGTTATTCCTATATAGGGAACACTTACTCATTTCTTCAATTCCTGCTGCTAAGTGATAGAGATTACCGAGCGGTTTGAGAGCAAACAAGATCCCGAACAAGATTCCCGACCCCTTTTCTGCGCTAAATCTTGTAAGTCTTTCCTTTCTGTCTTCAGTTCTTCACTCTCTTCTTGTTTTCTGAACGAAGCTGGAGGGAGCGAACCCACTTAGGTCAAAACGGGCGTGGGATTTGTTCTTATTTACGTTCTGTTATTTCTTCCAATCCGGAGGTACTTTAGGGCAATTGGACTGAACGGGTGTTCCTGGGAGAGTCTTGAGAGAGTTTTACCTTTCATCTAGAGTCTTGTATGACCTGTCCTTCAGGTTGCTAGATCTGCCCTCTTTGTATATTAGGCTTACAGTCCTTGACCCATTTTTAGGTCGTCGTCTACCTCCTAGGTCCACCGTAGACTTGGACATGTGCCACTCAGACATCAACTCGTCCTACCAATCAAAGACGAGCAGTCACGATCAGGGACCTTGAGCACAAGCTTAGACCCTCCCTCCTCGGCCACCTCTGATCAGCACAGTGAGAGAAGGCTCCCTACCCGGGCGTCTCACGAGGAAACGAATCGGGATTCTCCTGTGGTCTCGACATCTCGGGAGTCAGGCGATGAAGGGTCTGTACCGAACAGTCCCGGCATCGTCTTCGTATGCGAGTCAATCATCAGCACCCTGTGCGGTCCTGATTTGGGTCGGATCAGGGAGAGATATGATATTTTCAGCCCTATCTCTTTCTACCTATCCACGATGGCGGGGCTCACTTCCATAAGTCGAGCTTCGTTAACCTATACGAAGACACTTTTATGGCAGGCCTTCGCCTACCGCTCCATCCTGTTGCCCAGGACACAGTCATCTACCTTGGGATCTCCCCCAGGCAACTTGCCCCGAACGGTTGGCTGTATCTGATGGGGTCCATCTCCTTGTGGCCTCAAGTTCTCGGATATGATCTCACCCTACAGGAGTTCTTTTGGACCCACCGGCCGTTCCAAGTTCACGGGGAGTCTGGTTTTTTCTCGCTCGGGGCTAGGCAGGGGCGGAAGATAATAGTCAACTGCCCGAGCAACAATAAGGGATAGAAGAAGAAATTCTTCCAAGTATCCACCCTGGGGCTATGTGAAAAGGCACTGGGTGTGCAGTTGAGGAACTCCTGGGCAGGGAAATTGAGGACTAAGCCCAATCACTTTCCTTTCATGATTAGTCTCTTTATTTTACCATGAATAACCCGTTCGTATGTTTGCTTTGCAGTGGGATCAGTTGACTTACCCAGTCTTCCCAACGAGTTCCAAGTGCGGAACTTATCTTTGGTGGAGGACCCGACCGACATCAATAAGGTGCTGACCTGGTCGGGAAGCCCGAAGATTTCTTACGAGCCCCAGCATCAATTCATAGCTCCCATATTCCCGTCGATTATTCCTGGTAAATTCCATCACTTGACCTTCCGGTTATTTTTTATTTGGTACTTTGCTAAGTTCTCATGTGCTCTTTTTCAGTTTTACAGAAATGGCTCCCAAAAGCGCGGCGGCTTTGAAGGAAAAAGAGGAGGCCTTGATGCCTCGGGCCAGCCAGAAGAGGAAGAAGCAAGACCCCACCGAGGGCCAGCCCCTCAAGAGGATCTCTCGAGGAATCTCAATTCGGGAAGAGAAGGAGGCTACTGCGGCCTCAACGCCCGGCATTACCATCGCCGCGCCATCACCTCTTCCTCCCGCTGCCAAACCGTCTGGGGTCTCCTTCCCCAGCATGGAGGAGACAGCTTACGCGGGCCCCTCCTCGAGGCCGGTGGTTGAGACAGCGGACGATGTCCGTGGAAGGGTCCTGCCCGGGCTGCTGCAGAGTCACATCGACAAATGCACTCTGCTAAGTCCCGAGGCCATAATCGGTTGGCTCTACAGCATCAGCCACATGGTAATTCATTCTATAACATGAACATTAGCTTTTCTTCCATACGTATACTAACATTGTTTTGATCTTACAGATTGGCTGCATTGCAGCTGGGGCTGAAGCCACCCTTCCCAGTGTTATCGAGAGGTTGGCCGCTGCGGAGGCTGACCTGTCTATGGACAGGGTTGCTCGGGAGTCTGCGGAGTTTACTCTCTCCGCGGAGGAGGAAAAATCCTGGGTAGCGGCCCTGGAACTGGGGAAGATTCGCGACTCCCTCTCAACCGAGCAGGCTGCCCGGAAGGTTGCAGAGATGAAAGCTGCAGCCGCGGAAGCCAAGAGGATCACTGTTGAGAAGGACCTGGCGACCATGACGGCTACGCTTTCTGAGCTCACTACTGCTTGGGATGCTGAAGCAAAGGATGGCGAGGAGGAGTTCGAGGCAGGGTTTCTTACGGGCTACGCTGATCTGGCTAAGTGGGCTGCTGCTGACCACCCTGACTAGGACCTGTCTGGCTATTCTTTGGCAGATTCCAGTTACTGGAAGGAGGGCCAAGCTGACGCCAAGGTCGCTGCTGAAGCTGCACCAGTCGGGGACCCTGTTGCGGAAGAGCAGGCCACTGGGGAGGAAGAGGTGGTTTTTGTGGACAACCCATGACCTATGGGTGTGTTTTTTTTTGTTTTTGTTTTTTTTTTTTTGTGTTGTTTTTTTTTTCTTTTTTGGGGAGGCTACTATAACTGCCTCCCCGGGCTTTGTACAGTTTTTAATATTAATGAAAAGGCCATCGAGGTTAACTTTTTTTCCATTTTCTGCTCACTTTCCATTAATTGCTCACTTTTGTCTGCACTGTGCCTGTTTGCGATAGCTAGTATCTACCCGGTTTTTAGCCGACCTAAGCCCCTGCCTTAGCAAATGGTTTAGGACCATAACTAGTAGAACACCTAGTCTTCTTGACCTGTTTTAAAGGTAATTGCCCAGTGTGCTATAGGAACTTGTCCTGTTGCCCAGTGTGCAATAGGAACTTATCCTGTTTAGCGTCCGAGATATCCCGGTGTATTATAGAAATACCCGTCTTTTATACCGTCCGGTATGTCCCGATGTATTATAGGAGTATCCTGTTTTACCATCTGGGATATCTATCTCTGATCACTGTAAGTGCTTAGGAATATCTTCCAAGTTCTTTTAGTGACCGGTGTGATTTCCTATTTTGGCCTAATATTCCCCTACTCCCCAAGCATTTTACTAAGGCGGGAGTGCAAGAGTGAGTGGCCGTACGAAACCGACCTGGAACATGGGTGGTTGCAGGGTCCTTTGAAGCTTGCCATCGTCGGCCACCTAGGGGTTTTCCCCCATCGTCGGCTGGACCTAAGTACAGCTTTATGTAATTTCCTGTTTGGGTCTGGTATCCCCTTACCCCTCGAGCGTGCTACGAAGGCGGTGGCATGGTGAGGAGTGACCGTAGGAAACCGACCTGGAACATGGGTGGTTGTAGGGTCCTTGTAGGCTTGCCATCATCAGTCACCTAGGGGTTTGCCCCTGTCCTCGGCTGGACCTGGGCGAAGCCAGTGCCGCGGGGATGACCCTTAGGTCATTTGTGCCTGGGTTCGGAGCCCGAGGTCTTTTTGTGCCTGGGTTCAGAGCCCGAGGACTTTTCTGCATTGCACAGGGTACTCACAGGAGTAACTTTGTAAAGTAAACTATTCAATTTTATTAAAAAACACAAATTTACAGCGGTTGGTCAATTAGAGCAACAAAAACTAATTTCTCTACCAATACTAAATCCCTTGGCCAAGTGTTACTGATAGTACTTGCCGAGGTGTTGCATATTCCAAGGATGAGAGATTCGGGTGGATTGGTGTTGCCCCCAATTTCCCATGGCTCGGGATTCGGGTGGATTGGTTCACTGCCTTAAGGACAAAGTCTCTGACTTGAAAACTACGGTGCTTCACCTTGCTATTGTAGTATCGCGAAACCCGTTGCTTGTAGGTCGCCACCTTTAGATAGGTTCGGTCTCTTTTTTCCTCCACCAGATCCAGTTCTGACTTGAGAGCGTCTTTGTTATCTTGCGCACTAAAGTTAGCCACCCGATATGTAGGCAACCCAAGCCCTGTGGGGACCACCGCCTCGAATTCGTAGGTTAAAGAGAACGGCGTCTCGCCTATTACCGCTTGGGGTATAATGTGGTAGGCCTACAGGAGGGTTGGTAGTTCTTCAGCCCACACCCCTTTGGCGCCTTCAAGCCTTGTTTTGATTGACTGCAAAATTGTCCGGTTTGTCACCTCGGTTTGACGGTTGGCTTGAGGGTGCTCGGGGGAGGAGTAATGATTTAGTATCCCGTAGCCCGAGCAGAACTGCCAGAAGATAGGGGTGTTAAATTGTTTGCCGTTAATGCTGACAAGGACCCAGGGAATGCCGAACCTACTGAGAATATTCCTTTCCACGAAGCTTTCCATTTTCCGTTTGGTTTTTGTTGCCAAGGGCTTGGCCTCTACCCATTTGGTGAAGTAATCAACAGCGATGACGGCGAACTTGACCTGCCCTTTTCCCATCGGCAAGGGACCGACAATGTCGATTCCCCACTGGGCGAACGGCCAAGGGCTATAGATTGGTGTTTGGAGCTCTCCCGGTCGATTAATCATAGGAGAGTATCTCAGACACTTATCGCACCTTCTGACGTACTCTTAAGAATCCCGGGCCATGGTTGGCCAGTAGTAACCTTGCAATAGGGCCTTCCTGGAGAGTGCCCGGCCTCCGATGTGAATCACGCACACTCCTTCGTGGATTTCAAACAATATCGCTTGGACCAGTGCGGGGTGGACACAGCGGAGGTATAGAATAGAGAATCCCCTCTTGTAGAGGATGCCGTCAACAAGGTGGTATCGGGCCGCCCGGTACTTGACCCGGCGGGCCTCTTCTTTCTCGTCTGGTAGCATACCTGTCGTCAAGAATGTTACGAGCGGGTCCATCTAGCTGGGTCCCAGGGTGACCAGATCTACTTCCATGCCTTCTGAGTTCACCATACTTGGCTCGAGTAGATATTCTGTCCATATCCCGGGTAAGTCTGACCTAGAAGATGAGGCAAGGCGGGCCAACCGGTCAGCCCTGGTGTTTTCTTCTCTAGGTATCTGCGTGATGGAAATCCCCGGATCTTCTTGGAAACCTCTCGGACAAGGGCCAAGTAGGCTATCATGTTGTCTTCCCGCGCTTCGTACTCTTGGTTAACCTGATTCACCACGAGCTGGGAATCGCTGTACCCCTAGACCTGTTGTGCACTCATAGAAATGGCCAATTGTAATCAGACCAATAGGGCTTCGTATTCGGCCTCGTTGTTGGAGGTACGGAACCCAAACCTTAGCGCGTATTCGAGCTGGATACCATCGGGGGTAGTTAGAATGATTCATGCCCCACTGCCTTGCTGATTGGATGAACCGTCCATATGCAGTACCCAGGTAGGGATATCAGAGTGTAACCCGGGCAGTAGGGCCGGTGGCTCAGACTCTTTAACCGGGTCTTCTGGATACGTAAACTCAACCAAAAAGTCGGCTATGGCTTGTCCCTTGACGAGCCTCCCGGACGTGTTGGGCCGGCTGAGGATTCCGCGAAGGGGTTGGTCTATGAGGACCATAATGGTATGGGCCTAAAAATACGAACGCAGCCTTCGGGCCGAGGTGATGAGGGCGAACGCCAGTTTTTCGATACGAGAGTATCTGCTCTCTGCACCCTGTAACGCCCGGCTGGTATAACACCCGGTTGGTATAGTACACTAGGAACTGTATTCCGTGCTCTTCCCGAATTAGTGCCAAGCTAACTGTTGATGGTGACACTGCCAAGTATAAAAATAAGTCTTCCCTCGGCACGGGTGTTGAGTGTAGAGGAGGGGACGCCAAGTACTTCTTGAGTTCCTGGAATGCGTCTTCGCACTCTTCTGACCATTGAAACGCCTTACGGAGGATTTTAGAGAATGGCAGGCACCGGTCAGTAGTTGGGAATTCAAATCTATTCAGTGCGGCCACCCATCCGGCTAGGCTCTGAACCTCCTTCGTCGACTTGGGTGACCGCATGTTGATGATGGCTTGGATATTTTTAGGATTTGCTTCAATCCCCCGTCTACTGACTAGATGGCCCAGAAATTTCCTGGACGAGACACCGAAGGTGCATTTGGCTGGGTTCAACCTCATCCTGAATTTTCTCAAAATGCTGAAGGCCCAGGCCAGATGCTCAAGGTGGTCGGACTCGTCCCGACTCTTGACCAGCAGATCATCCACATATACTTCCATAGACTTCCCAATCAGGTCCTTGAACATGTAGGTGGCCCCGGTATTCTTGAGACCGAATGGCATAACCTTGTAACAATACGTACCATGGTCAGTGATGAACGCAGTCTTCTCTTCATCCCCGGGGTACATGTTGATCTGGTTATACCCCGAGTAGGGGTCCATAAACGAGAGGAGTAAGTGACCGGCCATGGAGTCCAGGATAGCAATCCTTGGGGCAGGCTTTATTCAAGTCAGTGAAGTCCACGCTTATCTTCCACTTCCCGCTGCGTTTCTTGACAAGTATCACATTGGCTAGCCAGTCGAGGTAGTGGACTTCTCGTATGGAGTGGATAGCCGGTCGAGCATCCCGATAAACTGGCTAATGAACAGCTTGCTGAGGGCTTTGAAGTCATCGACCATCCAGGGCTTTAAAGCATGGAACCACTATGCTGATGGCCCTTTGATGGTACTGGGAAAGGCCAGGCACAGTAGCTCATCCAGCGTGGTTACCAGTGCCATCTGAGCCTTGTAGGTGCGGATGTGGTCCACCGGACTCCCTGTGCCGTCATAGGAGCTAAGGTGAGGGGGTTTGAACTTCCACGGGATAGGGAACTGCATCACTCGAGCTGTGTATGGTGATTTCGTCTCCATGTTGGTGAGGTCATGGCCGAACTTGCAGCTCAACCTCTCAATCTGCTATTGCAGTTCCTCGATTTGGACCTTTACGTCATCCCGCCCGGTTCTCCTCTCTATATCCGAACGGTAGGTCGGATCGGATGATGAGGCCTCTTCCTCAAAGCGCGTCGACCTTGGGGATAGGGCCCGGTGCCGGGTCTGAGTAATCGTGTGCCTAAGGTCCTCCTGGCTCCGGGTCGGAGGGTCCTTGGCTGATTTTCGGGCCTTCCGTCCTGGCTCCTCCTCTCTGGCCGCACGCCGTCGGTTGATAATAGTTCTGGCGTTCTCCAGCCGGCGAGGATTGGACCAAGCTCGCCTCTGCGAGCGCCTGGTTGCCTGGCTGTGCTTACCATCACCGAGGTGTTCCCAGTCGGGTGGGGACAGCGGGGTAGAACTGGCTCGCCTTCGCACCCGAGCGGTATCCTGAACGGGAACGCTTTTCTCGAGCTGATCTTCTGGTGCCAAACGCTTTTACTGCCGGGCCAAAAGCGCCTCCATTTGTTCCTATGTTCGCCGCTAGCCCTCCAAGAGTTGCGCCAGTGCTGCCGTTATCTACTCTGTGGTCATGGAAGCAGCCGATCCCCCGGCCTGTGAATCCTCCTGACCGGGCTGGGTAATGGGCTTCTTACTCCTTCTAGGCGGCATGTTCATCAGTCAAGAATTTGTTGGTGAAAAACTCTGTCGTTTCCCACATAAGGCACCAAAATGATGATGCCGAAAATTAGTAAGAAGGATTTAGAGAGGGAGAAAGACAAGAACAAGTTGTATATGGTTTGGTCCCGTTAATCAGGTGACCTACATCTACGGTTGCATCTGGACGCGTTCACTAGCAGATCACCAGCGGGCCTGGTGAGCCAACAAAGAAAGGCGGCACTACCAGTTATACCGGCCAGGTGTATGCGTACAATGGTGAATTCTCTGTTCTATGCTTGTTAGCTAGAGAGTTATTCGGATCCCTGTAGACAGGGTAGGTGGGCTCTTTTATAGGTGCAAGGGTCCACCCATACATGGTAAGTTAGTTAGATTAGGAAGCCTAATCTGATTACAATTGATTTGCATGTTTTGGGGAGAGTTTCCTAAGCGGTTTAGGAAACTGCCACATTCCCTCTCGCAGTCTTGCAGTTAGTTTAGGAAACTACTAGTTAGGCCGGGTCTACGGGATGCCATTGTCTTTCATTCCTGGCCTGTTGGTACGAACCGTATGGTCCTGACAAACACCTCGAGATTGCTTGGCTATTGGCGCCTTTACTAAAGTAACCAGCACCTCTCGGTGACTTGGTAGACTAATTTCATGCCTGGATTATTTTTGACATATCAATAGCTTTCACAAACTTTTTTGCAGTACTAACGTATACGCGTTGTCAATGCACTTTCCTAACAATATATGTATATAACAATACAGATTCTCTTTCTTTCTCTCTCTCTTTTTCCTTTCTCTGTAGGTTAATTCAAAAAATGTTAGGGCAATGGAAAAAATTGAGCCAAGATCACTCTCATCACCAAGGAATCTCCTGCTCACTGTCGCTATCAATGACGAATTTTCTCAGCAAAGCAGATAAACTTCATCTATAAATTCAAACATCCATTAGGTGAAGAAAGGGGAGGCACGTAACCCACAGCCTCACAACACATATCTAGAAAGAGAAAAGTTTAGTGAGGTTACCATATGAGCACTTCATAGTGTCCCAAGGAGTAGAAATTTAAGTTTCTTTGCTTTTTCTAGTTCTAAAAGTTGCAATGATTTTCTTTTATGTAATTGATGATTTCATATTCAAAAATATATAACAAAACTTTGTGTACCGTAGTTCTGAATTAATTTATAAATATTTGTTTTCTTATTGGAGCTTTGCTAATTTGTAGTAGTATAAAATTTCTATTAAAATTTTGATTTCAAGTTCATGAATCCCTAAAATAGTTTGAAACTCCAAATTTTCAGTTTTTATAACAATAATTCCATTCACTATAAGACAAATTTGCAAGTAAATGTCAGACTTCTTTACCAAATAGTTGTTACATTCAACTACTAAAGCCCAAAGCACACTATACCCATATCTCACTCCCAAATTAGATTAGGATTTGGTTTGACTTTACTTGTGTTCTTAGAGTTCATCCACTGTGACCCAACAAGAATTCAAATGTTTAGTATTTTATTTTTGTTTCAGTATTATAATTTATTTATATTTTATTAGCTTAGTTGTACTAAACTTTATTATTTTGCAGATTCCAAGAATTCAATCCCAACTCTTGTTAAGTAAAGAAAATGTATATTAATATTTGTTGTCACTCTTACATAGGTGTTATTAAATTAATCTTAATTGGACGGTGATTGCGTAGATCTATTTAATTTGTCTTTAAATTTTATTTAGAGGACAGTTTCAATTCCAAAAGTGGTAGGCTAAAACTTTAATTGGGGATATGCAATAAAAACTTAGAAATTACAGCTTCTGAGCACTAATCTTAAATGGGCAAATTTATCTAGATGGGTTATTTTTCTACCTATGGCCAAAAATAAATATAGTTTATGGCTATTTAACATATTTATAGACTATGATGATATTGGATGTCAAAAGAATACATATTTGAAATGAGAATTTAATTATGTGAATTGCAAACTATGCCTTTTGTCATAAAAAAATACCTAACATACAAAAATAATTTATTTAATAAAGTCTTTATTTCAAGTATGTGTACAAATATATTTTTATCCATTAATGGATAGTCAATTATGTAGCGGCAGAGTGGTGGAGACTGGGCGCCAAACAACCTATGTCCGGGGCGAGTCACGGTTCAAACCTGACTACTGCCCAATTGTGTCTTTATTTTTTTTTAAACTAAACGACGTTATTTCATATCAAACCTAAAACAATTGGTATGACTACAACTAGTATAAGTTTATTTTCAAATAAGGAATCACAATGTTTAAAAATGCCAAATCCTTTTTAAAAGCATAAAAGTTGTGTGATCTAGTGTTAATTTGCATATTTTCAATCCCTTTAAATCATTTATTCCAAGTAAATTAATATTTTCTGCTTTTAGATAACTTAGATTAAATGTTTGTACTATTTCCATTTTTCGCTATAATGAAATCCAAAAAAGTTCATTTAATGTGAATCTAGCTTTTATTTCTTTTTCTTCCTTTTCTTACTAGTATCTTAGTTTATTTCGTACTGTTAAAATCTTTATCGTAAACTACTTGAAAAAATAGCTTTTAATTAAGTTTTATTGCAAAAATATAAAAGCTAGTAGTTTAGCAAAAGCCCCAAAAATCCACCATCTTTTATTTTCTTTTTAGGGACAAAACAGTTATTGTTTATCTTTAAAATCTTTATTTCCTTTCCCTGTGGGTTCGACCTTGTATTACCATAACTTTATTACTTGTACGATCACCTATACTTGAATGTTAATAAGAAAACGCGTTAGTCGGACGTCGTCAAGTTTTTGGCGCCGTTGCCGGGAAATGGTTAAAACAAAAAAAATTTAAAAATCAAGTTAGGTCTAAAACTATTTCTCCCACTATATATATATATATATCTATTTTACCTTACAAATAATCTAGTTTTCTTTTATAAAAAAAATAGTAAAACTAATAATAAACAGCTATATATAATTTTTCCTTGATAAACATATATTCACGAGTATGTATGTATCCGTCTTCTAAAAAAAAGATATATACATACATATATATATGAGTCTTTCCTTAAAAAAAATATATATATTAAAAAAATATATAAAAAATAAATATAAAATAAAAAAGAAGAGTTTTTTTACTTAACTATAAATAATAGTAATATTTTCAAAACTTAGTTTTATTTTACTTCATATATTCTTAGATACTACTGAGGCTTTATATCAAGTATCACATAATTCTAATATTTTTACTGATTCTTCTAGTATACAATTTTCTAGAATAATGGTTGAAATTGAAGGCATAGAAAGAATAGCTGATGATGATTATAGTGAACATGGGGATAATATAACACAATTTGTTTTACCAGAGCGTAAACAATGGTCTTTACGTGATCTATTTACCCCAGAACTAAACATCACTCCTTCTTGCACCACTTTACCTAAACATACCGAAAATTTTCACTTTGGACATAACAGGCTACTATCCTTTGCCATGGAATTTAGAAAGAATATGCTTATGTCCATATTCGTGAATTTGAAGACGTTTGTGATACGTTTGCTGATCAAACTTGTCCTCTTGAGATTTATCTTAAGATTTTCCCTTTTTCTTTAAAGGATGAAGTTAAATCTTGGCATTTATCTCTCCGTTTTACATCTATAACTTCATGGTAGGATGTGAATGAAGCCTTTCTAACTAAATTCTATCAAATAAATTTAACTTATAGCATGATGCGACAATTTAAACTTTTCACTCCAATGGAGAAGGAACCATGCCTTGAATACTGAGAATTTTTTATAGATCTCCTACTAGCTTGTCAACATCATAGATTTAAAAAATGGCGTATAATTAATTTTTTTTATGAAGGATTAGAACCAAAGTCAAAGGAAATAAATGAATCATACTTTAATTGGATTGGCGAAAACACTCCACAATGGGAAAAGAAGAAATTACTAGTAAAGAAAAAGCTAAAAGTTCACAGCAATCATAATCAGAAGATGAATTAGTAATAAAAATAACAGAATTAACTCGTACGTTAGAAGCTTTTAAATTGGAGAAAGCTAATCCTCCTCTATCTAAGAAAAAACTAGAACTTTGCAGTACATGTCATATGATGGGGTACTCTATAGAAAAATGCCTTAATACTCCTATTTATCAAAGATTTACCCCAGCACAAAAAAGTTCTATTATATAACTCAAAACTGCATCTTCTTTAAAGAAAAATGAAATCTCGATGGACTGGTCCATATATTGTAAAAAATGTTTATCCTTATGGAACTGTCGAGATTGAGGACCCTAAAGATGGAAATATATTCAAAGTTAGTAGGCATAAATTAAAACCGTTCTTAAGAGATTTTGAAGCTGAGTTGGAGTCCATTCCTTTGGAGGACCCCAACTATGATACCCCTTAATTTCTTAAATCAAGATTAGAATTGCACATAATAGGAATTTTATTTTAATTTCAATTTTCTTTTTTCTTACTATTTAATATTTTCCAGGAATTATAACATGTTATGTAATGTCACATGTATCAACGAGACATGAACCCATTTCAACATCATACAGGTGCAGGATCAGGTTTAGATCATGCTAGTTCATCTAATATAAATAACAACTATCCATCAGATGATAGAACTCGTAAGCTGATGATACACGCCCAAATTTGAATATCTTGTGGACTATGATGATGAAGAGATGTTCTACACTAAGCGTGTCTATAAAATGAATGATGACTCTGATGAAGATACTGATTATTTAGTGGAACCTAACCAACCTATGGACTGGGATGGTGAACCAATATATGTTGGATTAGATAGCTGGCAAAATATTAGTACAAATTACGATGAATGAGAACAAGCTCAATATGAGGTGTTCCAAGAACTATATAATGAATATGAAGAAAATGAATTGGAATGATATCTGATATCGTCAGAATAATTCCCCATTTATGATGAAAATGACACTATATTGGATGGCGGCGTTTATTAACTAGAGTTGTTAATGGAGAACTGTTAAGGTACGCCTTCCAGAGGAATTGGTTTTTTCACCTACTTGAATGGGGAGACCCTCTAGTCCCTATCTTTATTAAACAATTCATTCCTCAAAGCATTATTGTCGGATATAATATATTCATAGAATTAACACTGTATGATGATCACGACGTATATGACTATAACACCTATTTGATGTTTCGAGTCTACTATCTTAGACCTCGAAATGATCGCTTTTCATGGGCAATAACCGCAGGCAACATCTAGATATGTTAAAGAATTCCTGTCTTTATTATTATTGTTATTGTACTTTTCTTTTTGTTATATATATATATATCTCCTGCATAAAATTATCACTGTGTTTTAAGTATCATAACCACTTGCACTTATTATTTTTACAAAAGATTACGAGTTTTGATTTTTTTCTTATCAAGTCTTACAAATCTTAAAAACTGCTATCTAATAAATGTATTAAATTGTATGTTTTGAACTATCCCATTACAGTCCAAAATAAAAAGGCACACCAGAAGTATTGATGGTTTAAAACCTATGTTGCTAAACTTGCTAGATAGCAAAATTTGAACACAAGATCAATAAACTGCACTTCGCAAGATCGATCATACAATGATTCTTGGTAACTTTATCTTAGCACAATGATTGTACATTTATTTTATATTATATATGTAAGTTAATTATGTCATTATTATTATATCTTTTCTTTGTGTATTTTTTTTTACAGGTGTTATCCTTGGCTTCTTTTTCTCATCTCACTCATTGAGAACAATGTCAGACTCAGTTGGGGGGGGGAGATGATTTCACGATTGAGACCTCTTTGTTTGTTTTATCTTTATTTTAAATTATTTAGCTAAAAAATTAAAAATTAAAAAATTTTAAAAAATATGATAAGTTTTTTTATGAAGAGATACACTAAAAAAGAGAAAATGGCTATATATAGGGCATTAAACCCTAAAAACTTTCTCCGTCTCTCTTTTTCCTTTCTTTTTCTTCTCCCTCTCTTTCCTCTCTCCATCGCGGACACTCTCTGCAACTCTCTCGCTCCGTCCCTCCGATCTCTCTAAATCTCCTATTTTCTTTGATTTCTACGATTCAAAACCAAGATCTACTCTATCGATCACTAAAGGTAAGATCTATAATCTAGAGAAAAGCTTGATTTTTGATTTTATTTAGTTTTTGTATTCCTTTCTTTGCGATCCGGCTTAAATTTTAAGTTTTTGTTTTTTGTTTTTTGTTTCTCTCTTTTCCATTATTTAACAAAAATATAATGCACAAGTTGTAGGTAATCACCAGAGAAGCTTGGAAATACTACTCGATCCACGGTCCTACCAAGTTCTCATATCTCTATGTGGCAGGTGAAGTTTTTCCATTTCAGCTTTAAACTACAAAAATGGACGATACGGTAATTGTTAGTCTTATGTATTTTGAGCTTTACCATGTCATTTTCCTAATTGCTGTTATGATAATACTGCGTTGCCCTTGTTAAAAAAAATGTAGTTTTCCAGTTATCTGTTCTTTAAAAAAAAAAAGAAAAAAAGAGAAAAAAATTAGTTTTCAAAATTTGAAAAAAAGAAAAAAATTATTAGTTATTTTTAGTTTATGAATATATATATTTTTTCTTAATATAAATATTTTTTTCGTTTTAAATAAGATTCCCACCCACCCCCTCTAAGCTCTCTTTAATGAGATTTTAGTTGATAGTTGGAAGGAGTGGATGGTAGAGTCTAGCCTCTCTTGTTGGCTGAGAGTATATAAAATGGATCCGATAGTCGATGACCATATGTTAATGGGTCGCTCACTTGTTTCTGGGTAGAAGAAACCCTTTGCTGGCACTAGCCTTTATGCCATCAAAAGGAAAGCTAAAAGGCTATGATGGTGTTTGAATTGTTATAGAGAAAAATGTACAAGTTTAATTTCTCATAATGGCACTTCTTTTAAAGTTTACTACTATTACAAAAGACAATTCAAATCATAACAAAAGAAAATTTTGGTTAAGAAAGAGGACTAGATTCTTTGATACCCAAATGTACTTTGGTTTCCCATCCCTCATTTTATTTTATTAATTTTTTTATTTTCAGTACATTGAATATTTTTCTGTCAGGTCAGACTTTAAAATGATCATACGTATACATATGGCTTTCATTAGCTGGTGCGATAGGAGTAATTTGTACGAATCCAACATCACTAGATATGTCTAGTGCAGTGATTGACCCTAGAGATAGCGAAAAACTAGGTAAAGCCAGAGTTATCTCTTTGCCTTTTACTGGTGTTTTAGCTTGCTAGTGGTTATACACCCATCTCATTTACTAGAGGTGGATGGCGATCGTGACAACTTGGACGCTCCGGATTGCGTAGCCACTTTTGTATAGGTGTAGAGGATACTAGTCACACCATATATGTATCCAACCTAGTGGATGCGCTTAGTATTTTTTTCAGAAGTTTTTCTTTTACTTCTATATAGGATAAAATTTGGCATGTTGATGTTATTTTGGGTATTTTAATAGCATATAACACATTGTCACATGTTTAACTACTTTCAAATGCTAAAAACTCTTTAAACATTAAATATTTTGCAATAGTGTGAAAATATTTATTGAATCCAAATGGATGAGTAAACATAAACTATGCAGTTTAAAGACAAGTAGTGGAAACTAATTAACCCATGTGAGCTTTTATGTCAATCTTCCTTTATGAGGGTTACTATTCCTTTCAATCTTATTCTTTTTGTCATATCACTCGTTGAAAGTCTCATTATTCTTCTTAACTGATCATTAGAAGAGAATGTTCAGAATTTACCAAATTTAGAACTTCTAAATTTCTTGAATGAACAAAGCCAATCTATTTTCTAAATGATTTAGACCATCTTTTCTTTCAAATGCACCCCCTTCACCTAATATTGCCTTATTCTCAGTTCTCTCCAAATCATGCCTTGCTCCACCTAGAAGTACAAACCTCACTTCTATATCCAGGTGTGTGATCGGACTGTAATAATATTGCAAGAAAAGAAATCAGTGGTTAAAAAAGAAAACTGAAAAAAAAAAAGGTACAAATGATAAAAAGGAGAAGAAAAAAAAAGAGAGAGATTGGAATGAATTACCCAAACACTCCAATCACATACTTAGAACAAATGTACCCCAAATCTCCTAAGCATCTTAATTTCAACCCAATACCAGTCAAAGTCCTAATGCTTTAAAAAAAATCGATGTTTAAATTTAGGTGATAAGAATGTTCTCCACGGTAGATCGCTCTTCTAATGTTAAGTATCCTTTCATGAGACTTACTTTACTCCAAGTACTGCCTATATATTGAGTCATTAAAATGGAAGCAACTTCCCTGTCTTTGCTTCCCTACCAAATGAGATGTTCTCCACTCCGATTTCTGAGAGTTTCTCCTTAAAAGAGTGAAATCCCAGTGAGATTTGAGTTAAAACTACAAGTTTTATGACCGATGTTAGTTATGTAAACTTTGAAGTTAAGATCAGATGTTTGACTTTTCAAGCACACACTGTAAGTTTAAAGAGTATATATATATAAATGTTGCTATGTGTGTGTTGCATTGCTATTACATACTTGGAAATTTCATTTCATTGCCCAATTTAATCTTATCTGTTGTAAAAGGAGAAAATCTACCTTTATTTATTTTTTTTTTTTGAAATTTAAAATTGATTTTTGTGGGTATATTCACTACAAACTCTCACAGGACAACACTCGTCCACTAGGGGTAACCTAGGGGTTTAATGGCTCGTTGCATATGCTAAATACAATCGCGATTCCTGCGATAGTGAGTTAGGTTTAATTTTCATTAGTCTACTCCTACTTTTAATAAAACTTTTAGAACAAATCTTTCTTTCACTTCATTGCTATTGACTAGCAATAAGCTAGTTGAGGGGTATGACAAACAATGAATATTGCATATTCATGTGTCAATATACTTAATATAGTGCTCATTTAATCACCAAATTCCTAATTTACATGTATTTTGGAATTAATATGATTTAATGATGATGTCACCCAAATGTGTGTAAATATGTGCTTTTACATGTTTTATTGCTGAAGTAAAAATGAAGTAGAATAATGCAATGAAAAGGAAGGGAAAAAGTGCTGTGAGCACATAGGACTATTTCCCATACGTGCTCACTACGTTTTCGTCCTAAAACTATTGATCAACAAACATTAAAAAAAAAATCAAAAGAAAGAAAGAAAGAAGAAAAAAAACAAAACCGTCAAAGAAAAAGTTGTCAAGGCAATTGCCTTGACAGCGACATATATATGTATAAAACAATACAAATTCCCTTTCTTTCTCTCTTTCTCTCTCTCTTTTTCCTTTCTCTGTAGCTTAATTCAAAGAGTACCAGGGCGAAGAAGAAAATTGAGCCAATATCACTCTCATCACCAGGGAAACTCCTGCTCACTGATGCTATCAATGACGAATTTTCTCAGCAAAGCAGATAAACTTCGTTTATAAAATGAAACATCCATTTGGTGAAGAAAGGGGAGGCACACAATGCACAACCTCACAACACATAGCTAGAAAGAGAAAAGTTTAGGGTGGTTACCATGTGAGCACTCCATAGTGTCCTGAGCAGTTAAAATTTAAGTGTTCTTTGCCTTTTCTAATTCTAAAAGTTGTGAAGGCTTTCTTTTATCTAATTGATGATTTTATGTTAAAAAATATGTAACAAAACTTTGTATACTGTATTTCTCAAATTAGTTCTTAAATGTTTAATTTCTTGTAGGACATTTGCTAATTTGTAGTAGTAAAAAATTTCTATTAAAATTTTGATTTCAAGTTCATAAATCCTTAAAATAGTTTGAAAGCCCAGATTTTCAGTTTTTATAACAATAATTCCATTCACTAGAAGATAGACTTTGTAAGTAAATGCCAGATTTCTGTACCACGTAGTTGTTATAATCACCTATTAAAACCCAAAGCATACCATGCCCATATCTCACTTCCAAATTAGATTAGGATTTGGTTTGACCTTGCTTGTGTTCTTGGAGTTCATTCACTGTGACCCAACAAGAATTCAAAGTCAAAGGTTTTATATTTTATTTTTGGTTTAGTACTTCAATTTACTTTTATTTATTAGCTTAGTTGCATTAAACTTTGTTATTTTGTAGATTCCAAGAATTCAATCCCAACTCATGTTAAGTAAAGAAAAGAATATTAATATTAGTTGTCACTCTTATCTTGGTGTTATGAATTAGACGGTGATTGTGTACATCTATTTAATTTAACTTTAAATTTTATTTAGAGGACAGTTTCAATTCCAAAAATGATAGGCTAAAACTTTAATTGGGGATGTACAATTCAAACTTAGAAATCACAGCTTTTGTGCACTAATCTTAAATGGGCAAATTTATCTAGATGGGTTATTTTTCCATTTTTCCTGTTTAGGCCTAGTATCCCCTTGCCTCCCGAGAGTCCTGTAAAGGTGGGGGGCGTGTTGAGGAGCGACCATAGGAAACCGACCTGGAACATGGGTGGTTGCAGGGTCATTTTGTGCCTGGGTTCGGAGCCCGAGGTCTTTTAGGTGCCTGGGTTCGAAGCTCGAGGTCATTTTATGCCTTGGTTGAGAGCCAAGGTCTTTTGTGCCCTGGGTTAGGCCCGAGGGCTTTTCTGCATTGCACGGTGTACCGATAGGAGTAATTTTGCAAAACAAATTTTCCAATTTTATTAAAAACAAAAATTTATTGTTATTGGTCAATCAGAGCTACAAAAAGAAATTTCTCTACCAGTACTAAATTCCAGTGTACCGATAGGAGTAATTTTGCAAAACAAATTTTCCAATTTTATTAAAAACAAAAATTTATTGTTATTGGTCAATCAGAGCTACAAAAAGAAATTTCTCTACCAGTACTAAATTCCAGTGACTCAAGGCTACTGATAATACTTGCGGAGGTGTTGCAAATTCCAAGGATGAGAGAGATCATGCCTGTCCATGCTTTGTAGCCAGTAAGTTCCCGGACGGTTGATCCGGGTTACTTTGTACGGGCCTTCCCAGTTTGCCCCCAATTTTCCATGGCTCGGGATACGGGTAGACTGGTTCACTGCCTTGAGGACGAGGTCTCTGACTTGAAAACTGCGGTGCTTCACCATGCTGTTGTAGTATCGAGAAACCCGTTGTTTGTAGGCCGCCACCTTCAGATAGGCTTGGTCTCTTTTTTCTTCCACCAGATCCAGTTCTGACCGGAGGGCTTCTTCGTTGTCCGGTGCTCTGTAGTTAGCCACCCTATATGTAGGCAGCCCAAGCTCAATGGGGACCACCGCCTCAAATCCATAGGTTAGAGAGAATGTGGTTTCGCCTGTTGCCGCTCGGGGTGTAGTGTGGTAGGCCCACAAGAGGGTTGGTAGCTCTTCAGCCCACAGCCCTTTGGCACCTTCAAGCCTTGTCTTGATTGACTGCAAGATTGATCGGTTGGTTACCTCGGCTTGACCGTTGGTTTGTGGGTGGTCGGGGGAGGAGTAATGATTCAGTATCCCGTAACCCGAGCAAAACTGTCTGAATATGGGGGTGTCAAACTGTCTACCATTATCGCTACCAGGACCCGGGGAACGCCGAACCTACTAAGAATATTCCTTTCCATGAAGCTCTCCATTTTCCATTCGGTTATTGTCGCCAAGGGCTCTGCCTCTGCCTATTTGGTGAAGTAATCAACAGCAATGACGGCGAATTTGACTTGTCCTTTTCTCGTTGGCACGGGATCGACAATGTCAATGCCCCACTGGGCGAACGGCCAGGGGCTGTGGATTGGTGTCTGGAGCTCTCCCGATCGGTTAATCATGGGGGAGTATCGTTGACACTTGTCACATCTTCTGACGTACTCCTGGGAATCCCAGGCCATGGTTGGCCAGTAGTAACCTTGCACTAAGGCCTTCCTGGATAGTGCCCGGCCTCCAATGTGGTTCCCGCACACTCCTTCGTGGATCTCGAACAATATCATTTGGACTTGCGCAGGATGAACACAGCGGAGGTACGGGATAGTGAATCCCCTCTTGTAGAGAATGCCGTCAACAAGGTGGTATCGTGCCGCCCCGTACTGAACCCGGCGGGCTTCTTCTTTGTCGTCTGGTAGCATCCCCGTTGTCAAGAATGTCACGAGCGAGTCCATCTAGCTCGGTCCCAGAGTGACCGGGTCTACCTCCATGCCTTCTGAGTTGATCACACTCGGCTCGGGTAGGTATTGTATCCGTATCCCAGGCAAGTTTGACTCAGAAGACGAGGCGAGACGAGCTAACCGGTCGGCCCTGGTATTTTCTTCTCTCGGTATCTGCATGATGGAGAATCCTCAGAGCTTCTTGGAAACCGCTCGGACAAGGGCCAAGTAGGCTACTATGTTATCTTCCCGAGCTTCGTACTCCTGATTAACCTGGTTGATCACGAGCTGGGAATCACTATATCCTTGGACCAGTTGTTCGCTCATAGTGGTGGCTAACTGCAGTCCTACCAGTAGGGCTTCCTATTCGGCTTTGTTATTGGAGGCATGGAACCCGAACCTCAATGCATATTCAAGTTGGATGCCATCGGGGGTAGTTAAGATGATTCCTGCCCCACTGCCTTGCTGATTGGATGAACCATCCACGTGCAGTACCCAGGTAGGGATATCAGAGTGTAACCCGGGCGGTAAGGCCGGAGGCTTAGACTCTTCAATCGGGTATTCGGGATACGTAAACTCGACCAAAAAGTCTGCTATGACTTGTCCCTTGATGGATGTCCAGGGTCGGAGAGGTTGATCTATAAGGACCAGAATGGCATAGGCCTGAATGTATGGGCGGAGCGTTCGGGCCGAGGTGATGAGGGCGAACGCTAGCTTCTCGATGCGGGAGTATCTGCTCTCTGCGCCCTGTAATGCCCGGCTAGTGCAGTACACTGAGAACTTTATCCCGTGCTCTTCCCGAATAAGTGCTGAGCTAACCGCCGATGGTGACAGAGCCAAGTATAAAAATAGTTCTTCTCCTGGCACGGGTGTTGAGAGGGGAGGAGGGGACGCCAGGTACTTCTTGAGCTCTTGGAATGCCTCTTCACACTCTTCTGACCACTGGAACGCTTTGTAGAGGATTTTGAAGAATGGCAGGCACCGGTCGGTAGCTAGGGAGACAAATCTGTTCAGTACGGCCACCTGTCCGGCTAAACTCTGTACTTCCTTCGTTGATTTGGGCGACCGCATGCTGATGATGGCTTTGATCTTCTCGGGGTTTTCCTCAATCCCCCGGCTGCTGACTTGGTGGCCCAGGAAATCCCGGACGAGACACCGAAGGTGCATTTGGCTGGGTTCAACCTCATCCTGAATTTTCTCAAAATGCTGAAGGCCCCGGCTAGATGCTCGAGGTGGTTGGGCTCGTCCCGGCTCTTGACCAGTAGATCATCCACATACACCTCCATAAACTTTCCAATGAGGTCTTTGAACATGTAGTTGACCAGGCGTTGGTAGGTGGCCTCAACATTCTTGAGACCGAATGGCATCACCTTGAAGCAGTACGTACCCTGGTCGGTGATGAACGCCATCTTCTCTTTGTCCCCAGGATACATGCTGATCTGGTTGTACCCCGAGTAAGCATCCATAAATGAGAGGAGTGAGTGACCCGATGTAGCGTCCACAAGGAGGGTCTATCCGGGGTAGCGGGTAGCAATCCTTGGGGCAAGCTTTGTTGAGGTCGGTAAAGTCCACGCACATCCTTCACTTCTCGCTGTTTTTCTTGACAAGTACTACGTTGGCTAGCCAGTTGGGATAGTAGACTTCTCGTATGGAGCGGGCTTTGAGGAGCTTCTCGACCTCTTCACTCACTGCCTTCTGTCTCTCGGGGGCCATGCCCCTTCTTTTCTGCTTCACCGGCCTGCAATCTGGACTGACGTTGAGGCGATGGGACATTACCTGGGAGTCAATCCCGGGCATATCCTCGTGACTCCAATCAAAAACGTCCTGGTTTTGTCTCAAGAACTGGGTCAGTTTTTCCTTTAGGCTGGGATCCAGTAAGCTGCCAATGCTGACCGTGCAGTCAGGGTACTCGGGATTTAGCACTACACCTTCCAATTCTTCCAACAGACCTACTGTGTCGCTCTGGTCCCGGGGGTCCATCTCTTGAACGGTTAATGTCTCGGTGATTGCCCCCCAGTGTAACGAACTGACGTAGCAATTTCAGGATGTGGTTTGATCTCCACGCAAGCATCCGGGTCCCTGAGGGGTCGGGAACTTCACTGTTAAGCTGTAGGTAGAGACAACAGCTCTAGCCTTGTTGAGGGTCGGCTTGCCATGGATGACATTGTAGGCCGACGGGGCATCTACGATCACGAAATTGGTCAGCATGGAGACCTACTGGGGGTAGGTCCCCATGAGAATTGGAAGCTCGATTGTCCCAAGCGGTTGTGTGCTGGAGCCGTTGAATCCAACCAGGGGTGTAGCGACCGGCCGGAGCCGATCTCTGGCGATCCCGAGTTGATCGAATGCCGACGTGAACATGATGTCGGACGAGTTGCCTGTGTCCACCAGCACTCTCTTGACCATATAATTTGCTATAGAAAGCGTCACTACTAGCGGGTCATCATGGGGGCAGTGGACACCATACAGGTCATCGGATGTGAATGTTAGAACATCGGTTGGGGAGGAGCCGGTGGATTAGACCTGCTAGACATCTGCTCGGGATGCCCGAGCATGCCTCTTCCGTGCCGATTGTGAATCACCTCCGCCTGACGTTCTTCCGGAGATCACGTGGATGTGGCCAAGTGGTGGTGGCTGATCGGGAGCTCGGGTATCCTGTCAGGGTCGTCTATCTGTTGTGACAAACTCAGCGAGGTGTCCCTGCTCGTTCAGCTTTTCTATAATCATCTTTAATTTGAAGCAATCCTCCGTTTCATGGCCGTGATCCCT
This sequence comes from Hydrangea macrophylla, assembly GCA_033977485.1. NCBI lineage: Eukaryota > Viridiplantae > Streptophyta > Magnoliopsida > Cornales > Hydrangeaceae > Hydrangea > Hydrangea macrophylla. Next base: position 65,974,512 of record CM066997.1, read on the forward strand.
GTGGTAGCGACAAAATTTGTCCCGGTTCCTCTTACCGGGTAGTGCTTTGAGTTTGGCTGGCTGCTAAAGCAACCTCTGTGCTTCTGCGACAGCCATGACTTCATGTATGGGCCAGGAAAGGGGTGTGAAAGCGATCGGGGGCTAACCCCGGGCATCCTTCTAATCTTGCGCTTGGCCTTCGGGGATTCGTCTCCCACCTGGCCGGTGCGCTACGCCTTAAGGAACTCCTTGGTATCGATGTATTTTCCGACCCTCTCTGAGAGTTCCACCAGGGTTGCCGGTCGATCGCGATGGAACGATGTGGCGACCTTAGTGTGTTGAACTCCCGAGCAGAAGGCCATGATTGCGGCCGTTTCATTAAGATTTCAAATTTGGAGCCTTTGCAGGTTGAAATGATCCATATATTCCCTCAGGGACTCCCCTTTGCGCTGCTTGACGGTCAGTAGCTGTGTGTCCGGTTGCGATCGGTCGAGCATCCCGACAAACTGGCTGATGAACAGTTTGTCGAGGGTTTTGAAATCATCGACCGTCCGTGGCTTTAGAGCATGGAACCACTGTGCGGCTGGCCCCTTGAGGGTATTGGGAAAGGCCAAGAACAATAGCTCATCAACCGTGGTGACCAGTGCCACCTGAGCCTTTTAAGTGCGGATATGGTCTACCGGACTCCCTGTGCCGTCATAGGAGCTGAGGTGAGGGGGTTTGACCTTCCGTGGAATCAGAAACCATGTCACCCGAGCGGTATAGGGTGATTCAGTCTCCGTGTTGCTGAGGTCGTGGCCGGACTTGCAGTTTAACCTCTCGATTTGCTGCTTCAGTTCCTCGACCTGGGCCTTTACATCATCCTGCCCGGTCCTCCTCTCTAAATCCGAATGGTAGGTTGGGTCGGATGACCAGGCCTCTTCCTCAAAGCGCGTCAACTTCGGGGATAGGGCCCGGCTCCAGGTCTGGGAAAGCGTGTGCTTAAGATCCCCCCAGCTCAGGGCCGGAGGGTCCTCGACCGATTCCTGGGCTCTCCGTCCGGACTCCTCCCCTCTGGCCGCACATTGCCGGTCGATAATAGTTCTGGCGTCCTCCACTCGGCGAGGATTGGGACGAGGTCATCTTTGTGAGCGCCTATTGTCATGGCTGTGCTCTCCATCGCCGGGGTGATCCCGGTCCGGTAAGGACACCGGGGCAGAATGGGCTTGCCTTCGTGCCCGATCGGGCCTCTGAATAGGGGCGTTCTTCTCAGGCTGATTGTCTAATGCGGGGCGCTTCTCCTATCAGGCTATAAGCGCCTCTATCTGTTCATGTATTCGGCACTGGCCCTCCAAGATTTGTGCCAGTGCTGCCGTTATCTGCTAAGTTATCATGGAGGCAGCCTGCTGTTCAGGCTGCGGGTTCTCATGACCGGTCGGATTAGCGGCTTTCTTACCCGTCTTTGGCGGCATGTTGATCAGTTGAGAATTTTATGGTGAGAAAACTCGATCATTTCCCACAGACGGCGCCAAACTGATGATGCCTAAAACTAGTAAGAGTGGTTTAGAGAGAGAAAAAGAGGCAAGAACAGTTTGTATGTGGTTCGGTCCCGTTAACTAGGTGACCTACGTCCACGATTGTGTCTGTGCGCTCTCACTAGCAGATCACCGGCGGGCTTGGTGAGCCAACAAAGGTGAACGGCACTCCCAGTAATACTGGCCGGGTATATGCGTATTGATGGTGAGTTCTCTGTTGAATGCTTGTAAACTAGAGAATAATAATTGGATTGGAATCCGATCCTTGTAAACAGGGTAGGTGGGCTCTTTTATAGAAACAAGAGTCCACCCTTACATGGTAAGTTGATAGATTAGGAAGCCTAATCTAATCACAACAGATTTACATGATTTTAGGAGAGTTTCCTAAGTGGTTTAGGAAACTGCTACATCCCCTTTCGCAGACTTGTAGTTGATTTAGGAAACTACTGGACAAGTTGGGATCGCAGGACGCCGCAACCTTCATGCCCGGTCCGTTGGCACGAACCGCGCTGTCTGCTTAAATGCCTCGGGATTGCTTGGCCCCACGGGGGTGCCCTTACCAGAATAACTGGCGCCTTTGGGGTGACGTGGCACTGTCTTCACGGCTAGATTATTTTGGACATATCACTAGATTTAGTATGTACGCAGCGGTTTCCAAAGCATAACCCCAAAGGAATAATGGCAACTCGGAATAACTCTTCATCGACCAAGTCATGTCTAAAAGAGTTCGATTCCTTCTCTCCGCTGCACCGTTCTACTAAGCATACCAGGTGCAGTCAAATGTGACAGAATCCCATTTTGTACGAGGTGATTAATAAACTCATTAGAGAGGTACTTACCACCTCGATCAAATCGAATGGCCTTTACATGTGTGCCCAACTGCTTTTCCACTTTACCCCTAAACTCTTTTTTCAAAGGCTTCAGACTTATGCTGCATTAGGTACACATATCCATATCTAGAGTGGTCATCAGTAAATGCTATGAAATACACATAACTAACCCATGCTCTAATATTTATTGGTCCACACTAATTAGTATAAACTAATTCACTACAAGGAAAAACATTATTTATGTCACTTTTAAAATCGTATTTATGTCACTTTTATTTCGAGTGACATAATTATTTCTCGCCTGGTCTTTTTATGTCACTTTTTAAGTATTTATGTCACTTTTTTGAAAAAGTGACATAAATACTTTATTGTTTATGTCGGTTTCTTAAAAAGTGACATAAAAAATAAAGTATTTATCTCACTTCTATAAAAATTGACATAAATATAAAGTACTTATGTCACTTTTTTAAGAACCGACATAAATGAAAATGCGGTGGCAAGTTTGTAAATAAAACAAAGTTTATTTTTAACTCTCACAACGGCATATGAAAAAAAAAAGCGACATAAAAGAAAACATCTCGAACTCTTATGACATAGGGCATTTTGCACAAACCCTCCATCCCTTCCCATCGACCAACATCATCCCTCACCTTTGTTGCAACACTGATAATCAAAAGCGGCTCCATAGAAAGTTTCTTCGACCTCTCTCTTTCTCTCTTTATCCCTCTAATTTTCTCTCTCTCTCTCTCTCTCTCTCTCTCTATACTCACCAAATCGCAACCGAGAAGTAATCGAAGAGTCGCTTGAGATTATGAATCGGACAATGGAGATTGAGATACATATGGGCATTTGTGGTCCACTATAGAGTCACGATGGCTAATTTGGCAACTAACAGAAATTAATCAGAGAACTTGAAGATCTCAAAGACGATCCCAATCTTGACGGCAATCGCTTCCTCTTAGAATACAAGTACTGTTCGGTTTTCTCTTACTTCATTTACCTGCTGATTTGTTTGGTTATCGACAAATCGAAGAAATTAACACACACCTGCTGATTTGTGTTTCGTAAATAGGAATATGAAACCCTAGAATTTTTTAATTTTGTCAATATTTGTGTGAATGATTTGATTATTGTCAAAATATGATATCTTAATTTTTTTTATCAAGATAAGATTTTCCATTCTCATTTCATGTTTATTTTGCTATTAATTGATATACATTTCACTATATGTAAGTAGCTATGTGCGATTATACACGCACACACACATACATATATATATATACATGCGTGGTGGTGTTTTATGCTGCATGTTTTCTGTGTGTGTATATTTTTATATATATGTTCTTCTAGATGCTCAATGTGGATTGTTTTCCAAATTCTTAAAATTGGAGTATATTTTGTTTTAGCATTGTTGTTAACCTTTTCTGTCTGTTACGTTTTGTGAAAATTATAGTATCCTTCAATTCACTACTTGTGATGCTTCATGCTACCGAAGCTTTCATTGATAAGAGCTATCATCCTATTGTCATTTACCGAGGTATTGTGTTGGTGCTGCTCTTTTGTGTATAGCCTATTTGGTGTAGCTTTTTCCAGACCAACAAGTGCTTGTTTAATAAGCTGTGACCATTTGGATTAGCTTTTAAAAAAATATGATTCATTTTTAAAGCTAAAAATCAGGTTCTTAAAAAGCTCCAATTTTGTAGCTTCAAAAAAAAAATCTATCCAAAAAGTGATGGTTTTAAAAGCTAACCCAAAAAGGCTCTCAGTTGGTCACTATTTTTTTTTTAGGAGAGTGCAATTTTTAGTTGTCCTTTTTGCAGCTTACAACAAAGCTCTTGAGGATGCTCTTGCGTTACTTGATAATATTGGCACACCTATCGTTGTGAATGATTGTAAGCTCCAACAATATTTTTGGGACATTGTAAACGTCAATGTGTATTCTGCCATGGACTGTCTTTCTATGAATTCTTCTTCTTATTCTTATTTTTTAAAAAAAATTCTTCTTGAATAAAGCAATTGGACTCATTGTACCTACATGATTGGTGATATTTAACTTTTTCTTCTTAAATGTGGTTATGTTTCTTGCATTCGATAAGTTTGTATTTGGGTGAGTGTTTTAATAAGAAATTGTTAAAGCCAAAAAGAAGAGTAATGCTATGCTTCCAAAAATCTAATCCTTAAAACCAATCACAAATGATGTGGCAGTGGGCCCCCTAAATTTTGATTGGATGCTAGCAATAATGATGGGACCACCACTTCAACATCATCCAATTAAAATTCAGGAGCCCATTGCCACATCATTTGGGATTGAGATTTGGGTTTAGGATTTGGGAAGCATATCATTACTCAAAAAAGAATACCCACACATAGAGAGCTCGCAAGTGCAACTGTGCAATGGCTTAAAAGGTAAACCATGGGCATTTTTTTCTTCCTATATGACTTAAAACGTTTTTTACTTAAAGTAGTTGGATAAGAGATCTGACTCAGATTATGTTGAACGTGGATGATAAAATTAAAGTGGTGTTATGTTTTTTTTTAATTGGGTGGTAAGAAATACATAGATTTAGTTTTTTAATACAAACAAAGAAATGAAGGATGTTGAAATTATGTGGATACTGGAACCGTTCATGTCAATTATCTTAGTAGCTATAGATTTCTCCAACAAAAACACCCCAATAGTGGAAACTGTTAGTCATGGGAACTAAAAGGATAGTACACGCACACATACATATATATATGTGTGTATATCTTTGCTTTTCTCATTCAGATGACCAAAAAGGGAAGATATGTTTCTCTGCCTCTTAATTTGGTTGCTAGAAAAGTGTTTTATTTATCATCTCCTTTAATTTATGGGAGTATTGAAATATTAAAGAGATGTCAATCTTCTCAGTACATTTGCAACTTCTGTTGAAATTGAGTAAATCCTTTCTTTGTTTTGGTTCTTTTTACTTGCTAAACTAATTTTGAAATAATCCTCAACTTTCTTTTCTTAAGTACCATGATGATGGGGTTAGTGAAGAGTTGCATAGGCACAAAGTTTACCAATCAATTTGGGGATCTAATTACTATAAGTATAATGTTTCTATTTTGGACTTGAGGTTTCTCTGGATGTATTTTTATGGAAGCTAAGGGCTTGCTTGGTAATGTTGCAGATATACATATGTATGTCCTTAGATTTTTAGAGTGAATTCTTATATTAGAGTCAATCATGAATACAAAAAATGAAAACAAAAACCGCAACGTGTAGACACCCAATTTTGACCACACTAATAGGATATAGGGTGGACAATGTCTTGGAGGATTCGATGATGAAAAGTACCCCATGGAAGGTACTGGATTCCACATAATCGAAAGATTGAACTTCGGAAAGTGACTTCAAATTCATATAAGCCCTTTTTCCATGCATAAATTCTGATTTTGTCAAAATCGTCTCTCAAAATTCATATGCACACAGGCGTATATGAACAAAAAGTGTTCTAAATGCAGTATTCTAGATATCCAAAGATTCAATTTTTAAGAAAAGTTCGAAATCGAAAGCAATTCTGAAAAAGAGGTCATTTTATTTCAAAAAGACGACGAAAGTTTTGGAGGACTTTCGGGCTTCAATTGAACTTCAACTTTTATTTCAAAACCTCTTGGAATATTTTTATATTGAAATTCAACTCGACAGCTTTCCAATGGTACATAAATGGACAATTTTGCACACCATAAAGCATTTTTACGAAAATCTGGAAAAGCAGTGCACGTAATATTTGAAATAGAGCTTAAAGGTAACCAAGGGATGAAGAAAAGGAAGTGGTGGGTCCCACTTAGAGGGTGGAGTGTCCCACCTAAGCCGCCACCTCACATGTACCCCTTCCATCGAGCTTTTTGAGTTCTAGACCCTTCTAAAAGCCTCCTACTACGAGAAAATTGCTTGGAAACTGCATTTAGGCAATGAAATGGCCATTTTAACCATTTTTTGCTCTCTGAAAATCCTATTTTAACCCTGTAACTTAGGAGTTAAGTTTTCAAAACTCTATATATAGATCCATATGAGATCATCTTTGACACACTAGAGAATATAAACACACAAGTACATATAGAGGAGAGTATATACAAGAGAGAAGTACATACAAGTGAATATACTTGCAAAGTACTTTTAATTTAAGAGAGATTTCTAGAGTGAAGAAATGAGTTATGAATTAAACTAATCGCAAGAAACTTAGATTAGAAATTTGAACATCAATTGATTCCCTAAAACTTCCATGGACGAGTGCTTGAAGAATTTGAAGAATACTTGAAGAAGAAGACTCTTCAATTCAAATTTGGTGACATAATTGAGAATCCTCCAAGAGATAAACACTACAATTCATCTCTAATTCCTACTTTTGTATATAGATCTATAAGACTTGGGTCTAGTTTAATTTTATTCTATTTGTTAGAACACTCATCTTCTTCCTCTCTTGTTCTTCACACACTCACATGACTTGATGCAAGTATCTTTTGATTTTATTGATAATTCTTAATTAGAGATTGATTTTTTGATTTTCAACTTTGATTTCATTTCTATTTTAGTTTAGATTCATGCATACATGATTACATATGTATATATTTTAAATTCAATGATGGTTTGGAAGCATGATCTATGAGAAGAATGATTCCGATGTTCATACCTATCTTTTGATTATTCCTATTACCTAGAATTCCTATTGAATTTCATCTCCAATAGGATATTTGTAAGTTACTTTGATACATGATCAAGAGTTCTCCATAGAACTTGAGGGCTAAATCGATTGGGAATCATGATAATTAAGTACATCTATGGGTTTGATCTCCTTAAATAAGCTTCAACCATCTCCTAAGATGTTTTTCTCACACTTTTAAAGTGAACTAGTTAAAATTCAACAAAATAGATTGCTATTGTCCATAAGATTTGGTCCACCAAAACCCATAATTTGATGGATTTCAAAATTTTTGGGTAAACTTTAACGAATTAGCTTTCATTCGATCCGTTTTGAGAACCTCTAGGATCCATATGTTATTTTTAGAAATTGTTGAAAAATCAGTTGATAGATTTGAACATAGTCTCTTTGTACTTGAATTTTAGAAAATCAATAATAGTTATCGATATTCTGCTTTTTAGGGTTGATTCCTAACTCATGTATCTATATGCAGATGTAAAATCATGAGCATACGATTGAGTTAAGATCATTTTCTAATCATTAGAAGTTGGTACAACTATTCTGAAATTTTCAAGTTTGCCCAGAGCCTCAAGCTATCACTGCCACACTAGGGGCAAACTACGTTTGTCCAAACTTTCATTTATCCCCGTCAACTAGGGGCAAACATCATTTGCCCGTACCTCTTTTCATATCATAAGTAAATCCTGAGCCGTCAAGTATATTTTGAAAACATGTGAAATGAATTGTCTCTTATTCTATAAGCTAAGGCACTAATTCAAAGCATATTTCAGAAAAAGCAAAGGATTGATTGAGATCCATATAGAGTTTTTTCAAGGCATTACTTTATTAGCCGAGTAATATCACAATAAGATGAAAAGTGCACATGCAAGCAAAGAGATACGTCAAACATGACAAATGCGCATTAAGATTAAGGAAAATTGGGTTTTCTCCTCCAAACTTCTATTTCAGTATCAAGAGTGTTATCTTCCTGTGTCAATGTCTGTAGTGGTGAAGTCTATCATCGTCTAGTCTGTGATCTCAAGTGTGTGGGTCCAGAGTGATCTATAATAAATTTTCAAAACTTTACGAGCATCCAAAGGTGGATACAAGCAGAAGTTCTGAACACTATTTTTGCATCAATTAATCATGCGAATCAGAAGACTGGCCTTGAATGTTGAGCTGGGCCATTGTTGAAAAAGATCAGAGTGCCTTGCAAGAATATCTTCTAGAATTGGTTGAAGACTTGTGAAGCTCGTCAAGGTCATCAGGTTTTTTGAGTACCTATCAATTATGAATCAGAATTGTGATATTGGGAACTCTTGTTTTGACCCTGGATTTGTCTGATCATGATATATAAGCTTTAAGAGTTCTTGAATCTTGGTTGAAAACCATTCATAATTAAAGAAAAGTCTCCAGATACGAAGAATCGAGGGAACTGTAGCTTGAAAATAGTTGAGAATTGATGATTTACAGCGAAATCCTGTTATTTTGGGTTGATTATGTGCTACCCTGGAATATGGACAATTGGGTCTACTACTGCTCGGGAATTCCATCTAGAAAGGATTTGCAAAAGATGAATCGGAATTTAGAATAGGGTCAGAATAAACCAGATGTATTTGCAAGAATATTTGAGCTGGTCGAAGCACCATCGTCAACTTCAGATTGATAGAGCTTCTAGAATATGGGCCCTTTCCTCTACTCAGAACTTGCTTTGGAACTGGTCATGATCCTGTATCTAAGAATCTCAGCAATCTCCCTAGCAGAGGACTTTCATCAATCATCCAGGTGTTAAAACATGTTTCATTAGAAATCGTCCAAGTTTAAGATTAGATCGAGTTTAAGATCATGTCAAGTTTTAGATCGAGTTTAAGATCAGGTCGAGTTTAAGACATAATTGAGTTTAAGATTCGGTTAAGTTTAAGACAGAATCGAGTTTAAGATTAGATCAAGTTTAATATCATGTTAAGTTTTAGATTGAGTTTAAGATCAGGTCGAGTTTAAAATTAGGTCAAGTTTAAGATAGAATCGAGTTTAAGATCGTGTCAAGTTTTAGATCGAGTTTAAGATCAGGTCGAGTTTAAGATAGAATCGAGTTTAAGATTAGGTCAAGTTTAAGAGAGAATTGAGTTTAAGATTAGATCAAGTTAAAGATCATGTCAAGTTTTAGATCGAGTTTAAGATCATGTCGAGTTTAAGAACAGGTCGAGTTTTAGACCAAGTTTAAAATTAGGCCAAGTTTAAGACAGAATCAAATTTAACATTAGATCGAGTTTAAAATCATGTCAAGTTTTAGATCGAGATTAAGATTGTGTCAAGTTTAAGATTAGATCAAGTGTAAGATCATGTCGAGGTTAAGATTATGCCAAATTTAAGATTGTATCGAGTTTAAGATTTTGCCATAATTTAAGATCATGTCGAAGTATAAGATTGATGTGAGTTTAAGGATAGGTCGAGTTTAAGATCATATCATGTTAGGACTAAGTCAAATTTGAGAAATTATCATAAGACCTGTTGAGAATAAGACTTGTCTAGAACCCTCTTCATTGAGAAACCTGAATCAATAGGAGAGATTGTGTCAAAGTTTCCGTATATGAGAAAGAGAAGTCGTATCACTTGCATTAGATTTTGCATCTAGGGAACCCTTGAGGATGATTCCTCCAGTAGTTGTACATTCACGTTTTTTTTACTGCATCGACATCCTAGGATAGGAGCATTTCATCTACATTGTTGTTTGTGTGTTCTCTGTCCTCTCGCTCGCTTGAACTACGCCCTGGTCTGATTCCTGGAAAGGATACGTAGGCAGCTCCAACGGAGCATGACCAGCAGCAGCTTAGATTTAGCCACCTCTACCCAGCATTGCATTGCATTCTTGCATTTGTGATTTCTTGATTTTCTCTGATTTTGAATTTCTTGATTTTTACGGATTTTTGTTTTTTCCTAAAACCTCTTAGTATGGTTATTGGGTGTTTTCTAGGCTTTGGCACTCACTTGCAGTTCAAGTTGTTCACAACAAGCTCTGTCAAAGAGGGGCAAACTGTAGACACTCATTTTGACCACACTGATAGGATTTAAGGTGTCCAACATCTTGGAATATTCAATGATAAAAAGTACCACGTAGAAGGTACTGGATTCCACACAATCGAAAGATCAAACTTCGGAAAGTGACTTCAAGTTCAGAAAAGACCTTTTTCATGCATATACCCCAGTTTTGTCAAAATCGTCTCTCAGAATTCATATTCACTCAGGGTTATATGAATACAACGTGTTCCAAATGCATTATTCTAGATATCCAGAGATTCAATTTTTAAGAAAAGTTTGAAATCGACATGCATTGAAAAGCAATTCTGAAAAAGACATCGTTTGATTTAAAAAAGACGACGAAAGTTTCAATTGAAATTCAATTTTCATTTCAAAACTTTCTGGAATATTTTTATACTGAAACTCAACTCTACAGCTTTCCAACGGTATATAAACGGACCATTTTGGACAACAAAAAGCATTTTTACGAAAATTTGGAAAAGCAGTACACGTAATATTTGAAATAGAGCTTAAAGGGAACCAGGGAATGAAGAAAAGGAAGTGGCAGGTCCCACTTAGGGGGTGGCGGGTCCCACCTAAGCTACCACCTCACATGTGCCCCCTCCATCGAGTTTTTTGAGTTCCAGACCCTTTTAGAATTGCCTAGAAACTGCGCTTAGGCATCGAAATGGCCATTTTAACCCTTTTCTGCTCTCTCTAAAAATCCTATTTTAACCCTATAACTTAAGAGTTAAGTTTTCAAAACTCTGTACATAGATCCATATGAGATCATCTTTCACACACAAGAAAATATAAACATACAAGTACATACAGAGGAGAGTATGTACAAGAGAGAAGTACATACAAGTGAATATGCTTGCAAAATACTTTTAATTTAAGAGAGATTTCTAGAGAGAAGAAATGAGTTATAAATTAAACTAATCTCAAGATAATTAGATTGGAAATTTGAACATCAATTGCTTCCCTAAAACATCCATGGATGAGTGCTTGAAGAATTTGAAGAATACTTGAAAAAGAAGACTCTTCAATTCAACTTTGGTGATATAATTGAGAATCCTCCAAGAGGTAAACACTACAATTCATCTCTAATTCTTACTTTTGTCTATAGATCTATAAGACTTGGGTCTAGTTTAATTTCATTCTCTTTATTAGAACACTCATCTTCTTCCTCTCTTGTTCTTCACACACTCACATGAATAGATCCAAGTCTCTTTTGATTTTATTGATAATTCTGAATTAGAGATTGATTTTTTGATTTTCAACTTTGATATCATTTCTATTTTAGTTTAGATTCATGCATACATGATTATATTTATGTATCTATTTTGAATTCTCTAATGGTTTGGAAGCATGATTTATAAGAAGGATGATTCCTATGCTCATTGCCTATCTCTTGATTATTCCTATTACCTAGAATTCCTATTGAATTTCATCTCCAATAGGATATTTCAAAGTCCCTTTGATACATGATCATGAGTTCTTCGTAGAACTTGAGGGTTAAATGGATTGAGAATCATGATAATTAAGTACATCTATGGGTTTGATCTCTCTAAATAAGCTTAAACTATCACTTAAGATGTTTTTCTCACACTTTAAATGAACTAGTTCAAATTCAGCAAAATAGATTGGTTTTTTCCATAAGATTTGGTCCACCAAAACCCATAGTTTGATGTATTTCAAAATTTTTGGGTAAACTTTGATGAATTTGCTTTCATTTAATCCGTTTTAAGAACCTCTAGGATCCATATGCTATTTTTAGAAATTGTTGACAAATAGGTTGATAGATTTGAACATAGTCTCTTTGTACTTGAATTTCAGAAAATCAATAATAGTTATTGATAGGTCCAAAAATATCCAATCAGAGTCGAATTGCTACGTCAGTAGCAGAATACCATGTCACCCAGAACAGGAACCTACTACTCAACCATCCCAGGCTGCCCAGCCTAGAACCACCGAGTCTGTTAATATTGCTTGGAGTTCGTAGTACTGACAGACCAAGATGGGCGCAACGCTGGCCTGACCCCGTGATTTGCGCTGAACAGTTCCAGTAGTTTCCTAACTCAATCAGAGGACTAATGGAAAGTAGAAGATGTTTCCTAAATTACTGAGGAAGCTTCCCGTGATTTATGCTCATTGAATTGTAATTAGTTTAGGTTTCCTAATCTGGTAGATACATTGTACAGGTGGTCTCTTGCATCTATAAAAGAGGCCACCCACCCCCGTAAGAAGGGATCGCATTCTTGACTTAAAAAAGAGCATAATGCAACAATGTTACGCATATACTCGGACGGTTTTTGGTAGTACCGCCCTCCTTGTAGGTTCACCAGAGTCCACCGACGATCTGTTAGTAAAAGCGCACCGACAGACCTGTGGACGTAGGTCACCTCATTAAAGGGGTCGAACCACATATAAACTTCTATTGCTTTCTCTTATTATCCTTCTACCAATTTTTGGCATCATCAGTTTGGCGCTGTTTGTGGAAAATAATAGCGACTTTTCCCGAAAGTAAATTTTTGACTAACAAACATGCCATCGAAGAAGGGTAACAAAATCGCTGCTCTAGAAGGTCAGACAGATTCACAAGTCGGGCAACCGGCTGCTTCCATGACCTCCGAGCAGGTTACCACGGCCGTTGCACAGCTCCTGGAGGGCCAGCAAAAAACTCAGCAGCAGATCGAAGCATTGCTAGCCTGCTAAGAAAAGCTCCCTTAAGTAGATGAACAGCCCAGGAAGGGCGTGCACGACAGGGAGCCTATACAAGTCCGAAGGCGTGCCTACACTGAGCCTATATCTTTGCCGGATCTGGGTCGGTTCGAGAACGACGAGCGTAGCCAGGCTCCCGAGTGAAACTGGCGATGTCCCCGGGCCAACCCACACTAAGTGGGGGATGCCAGAGAAATCCACAATAGGTGTGCTGCTAGAGGGGAGGGGTAAGACCGGACCGCTCAGGATTCAGCCAAGGACCCCCAGGCCAAGAGCCGTGAGGATCTTAGGCACATGATTACCCAGAGTTGAAGGTGAGCCCTATCCCTGAGGACAATGTGCCTAGAGGAAGAGGCCTCATCATCCATCCTGACACACTATTTGGACACGGAGTGAAAGACAGGTCAGACGGATGTCAAGGCCCAGATAGAGGACCTGCAGAAGCAGATTGAGAAAATAAGCCGTAAATCACGCCCTGATCACACCAATACAAAGATGGAGTCACCTTTCATTGTCTGAGTCACGAGATTCCCAATCCCATAGAAGTTTGAGTCACCGCACCTTGATTCTTATGATGGTTCGGGAAGCCCGGTGGATCATGTCGGGACTTATAAGGCCTAAATGGCGAAGGTTACCACCGCTGACGAACTACTATGCCTTGCCTTTCCTGGTACTTGATGTTGTCAATATCAAGATATAAAAGTATTCTTTACTTTTCAAAAGATTTGCAGTGTGGAAGTAAAGGTCGAACCCACAGAGATTGATTACTACAGCTTTTAATTTTAAAACCTAAGTCTAATTAATTAGGAAAAACGGATTGTGATGTAGATTTAATTAAATTAAGAAAATAAATCTAAACTATGAAAGCAATTAAAAGTGTTTTTAAATAATATTTAAAGGAACCTAGGATTGCAAATCCACCACTAGTTTCATAATAGGAATATTTATGAATTACTTTAGCTTATTACATTGGATGATAATGGGGAATTGTAGCTACAAGCCCAATTCCTCCGACAAGAAGATAATCATGGTTCAAGCACCAACATAATCCATCTGCGGATAGCACGGATTACCTCACACTAAACTAGGGTTGTGATCTAATCCGTCTAACCTAGGCATGGACTATTCGGATACTTGATAGCACGAATCAATAAAGCACCATCACATGTAAACAATCTAAACAAGCACAGCAAGAATAGATCGTTGAGCACATCACAGTCAAAATAGATCTAAGACAAGAATAAATTCTGAAAGCAATGATTTAATCAATAGTAGTACGATTTATTTATAAAAATCCTCTAAACATGTGACTGTCATCCATACATAATAAAACTAAAATAAAAGCATAAATAAAACCCTATTACTCATCTAGGGCTTCATTGAAACCCTAGATCAATGATCTAGCCGTCCATGGAAGTAGTAGATAGCAAGAGGTTGATGGAGGAGGCCATGGAAACCCTTGGTCTTCTTCTTCTTCTCCTTGCTTCCCTCCCTTCAATGGCTGGAAGTATGGTTGTAGAATGTGTGTATAATAATTGCCAACCCTCTAATTGAAGTAAAATAGAGTATATATAGATTTACAACAAGTTTTGGAAGCCTTTACAACTCGAAACGGACTGAAACTGATGTAATTTACAATCTGGACGTCATTCTGCAGTTTCGTTTGCACAGGAGTCTTCAGTATACTGAAATACGCAACTTTGGTTTTTGGGCATATCGCGCGAGCGGGTCGCGCGAGCGCGACTTTTGGTCCTTCGCGCGCGCGGATCTCGCGAGCGAGTTATTGGGGGTCTCGCGCGAGCGGATCGCGCGAGCGACTATCTGATTTTCGCGCCCGCGGACCGCGCGCGCAACTTGCATTTTTCAGCTTCTTTACTTCTGACTTTTCACCCTGTTTAGCCTGGTTTAGCTGATTTCTTCCAAAACCTGTCAGAAACTAGAAAACAGAGTAAAAATATACAAAAACAGGATAAAAAGGTACTAACAAATGCTCGTTAAGGCGTATATTTAGGATTAGTTCTCTCCCGATCACACCCCCAAACCTACATTTTGCTAGTCCTCGAGCAAAACTAAAATAAAAACTACAAATAAAAATCTATTCCATTTTCGTATGGATTACGATTGCATTTAGCTTATGCAACAAGCCTTTTAAACCCCTAGGTGTCCCTAGTCGGACGAGTGAAGTCTCGTGAGGGTTCTCGTCAACAAGTCACCCACAACCATCTTTATTAACTTAAAATTTTAAAAACTTTTATTCAAACAAAAAAATAAAACAATCAATACTCCTTATTATGCAACAAAGATTTGAAATAGGATAACGAACATAAAGAAATAGAATCAAACGTCTACATACATCATGAAGAACAATCTCAAACACATGCATCGTATGTATCAATAGAGTTTCTCATAAAATCGCACGTGTGTGATGAGGTAGTCAAGTGAACACGCGCTTGACATAAACTTGGAATATAACTCGGATGACCATCCAACTATGTCTCGACTACGAATCTCACAATGTCAATTACACGCTCAAATGAAACACTCAGAAACAGGTGTAATTTTTCTAATATATGTGAGCAAAGGAATTATGTTTTCAAGACGAATAACGCTCACATACGACATGAAAAAGACGCATGACACGAAAGAATAGTAGTCTCATGGATAAGATGCCAACAATCAAGAAAAATTAATCATTACCATGTTTTAATCCCCCTCCCATCGTTTTCATATCCGAACCATGTTTCCTAAGATCAAATAGGACTTTTCAAAGGTTGTAATGTGGCTCAGGTAATGAAAAAGGATAGAAAGGATTAATTGGGTAGGTTTAGAATGGCATTGTAAGGCATGTTCGATTTCTTTCATTCTTCTTCTACAAACTTTCATCTTTTCTTTCTCTTCATTCCTTTTCATTCATTTTTCTTCTTTTCTTTCATTTTTTTTTTCAACCTTCTTTTTTTGTATTATGTTTCTTTTCCTTTTTCTTTTCTTGCTTCTCAAATGATTATTCATCGAATACCAAGCAACTACCCCAATAGCATCTTATTTTCTTTTTCTCAATCACACATCGCCTTAACACCACTAAAAGGTGATCAATCTTCCAGAAGTGAACTCCAAGTTGGCCAAATTGGAGCAAAAACAAGGATAATGGTAATTTAAGAAAGAAATGGCATTTTAATGGCTCAAAGGGCGAACTAAGGAAATTTTCATCATTTATCAGTCGACAGTAAACAAAGAGGGCCTAAAATCATTTCCTAGGGTTATACGGTTCTTCAATGTTTACGACGGAAGATTATTTAGCATGGTAACAAAGATTTTAACTTGACTATTAACCAAAACAAGAATAATGAGACTAAACAACAAGTTAATGCGCTATTTCAATGAAATTCGACAAACACAAGATGTATTTATAACCCTCTAAACAGAAAAGATAGGCTCAAAAGCTCACTGGGCTTAGTCTCCACCATGTGTTATCTAGAAATCCAAATCATATTATAGTTCACAACCAACATGTATTCAAGCGACTACGTGCAGTGCATAGGTTTATGTGCAAATCCATGATATAAAACTACGATTCAAACTATACATAACTTAAAACATTTCAACATGACTTTAGCAAATATTTAACCACATATTCTCATGTTTATCATTCTATAACAAATCACATTACATACTAAGAAGTATTAAAATTGCATTGCAAAAACGTCAGTAATATCGTTTATTTAAACACACTTATTGAAATTTTTTAAAGTTTTGCATAAAATAATGTGCATAATGTGCATGTGTGTGCATACCCCCAAACCTAAACCTTTCATTGTCCCTAATGAAACAATAAATCGAAAGAAAGGAGAGTACATAAGAAAGGAACGATAGTACCTTAATCTTGACAAGCATAGCACAGGTGACACAAAGGAATATGTCAATACAGTTCAATGTTACCTGCTACTGTGTAATAAAAAAAACTAACTAACAAAAGAATATTAAAAGTAAATAAACAGAAATATACAAAAAAAAACTAATCGAAACTAAACGAAACGACTAACCGGAATAAAACATAAAAGTATAAATGAAATAAAGAAAACAACAACTAACTCGATCTAAAATAGCTTAATAAACAAAAAACAGAAACGAAAACATTGTCAGAACAAGTATGGGGGAAAATACAGAAAACAAAAGAGAAAAACAGGAATTGGGGAAATCGCGCGAGCGGTCCGCGCGAGCGGCCGTCGCGCGCGCGAATCCCTCTTTTTTTTTTTTTTTTTAACATATCTCGCTCCCGCGGGACCCCTCGCGCCCGCGAGATCAGGCGCGATGAGAACCTGAGGCATCATAAAAAGAAAACGAAAGGAAAAACACTAAGGGGCAAACTCGCGCCAGCGGGCCGCGCGAGCGACGTCTCCCGCGAGCGGGCCGCGCGCGCGAGAATGGTGATTTCTCTTGTATCACTTGTTTTATGTATATAAACTAAAAATAACTCCACTCCTACCCCCAAACCTATCCAGAACCTCAACAACAGACTAAAATCACCCAAAAACAAAGAAAAATGAACGAAATTAAGCTTGGGTTGCCTCCCAAGAAGCGCTAACTTTTATGTCTTCAGCTAGACCTTTCTAGCATAAGACTCATGGAGGCTGAAAATCAGAATTTGTGCCCAATAGGATATCAGGAAGAGCTCGGTGGTAAGCAGAAATAACATCGCTTTGAATTAAATCGATTAACGGTTTGTCATTATGTTCGAATCGATTTCTTACCTTCCGAGTAGATTCCGCATTAGGGTCCACGGGATTAGGATTCATCCACTCATCATCGTCCGCTATATTGTTTTCCGCACTTATATTTATTACGTTCTTAGGCTCAATATTCCGTGTAACCTCACTACCCTCCACACCTAGATAATCATCGCCTTTGGGAGGTTGATCAACAGCATTAAAAACATTTAATTTTAATTTTATATTCCCGAACGACACTTTCATCACCCCTGTTCTACAGTTAACACGTGCGTTAGCCGTGGCTAAGAATGGACGACCAAGAATGACAGGAGTGTGTTTCCTAGCATCTAGCACCGGTTCGGTGTCAAGGACCATAAAATCTACAGGATAGAAGCATTGATCAACTTTTACTAGCACGTCTTCGACGATTCCTCTAGGTATTTTGACAGAACGATCCGCTAACTGAATAGTAGCGGCCGTAGGCTTAAGTTCACCTAATCCTAATTGTTTATAGACGTGATAGGGTAAAAGGTTAACACTCGCTCCTAAGTCAAGGAGAGCCCGATGAATGATAGTGTCACCTATGACACATGAAATCGTAGGCGTACCTGGATCTTTATATTTTGGAGGAGCGTGTTGAAAAATAGAGCTTACTTTTTCCGTGAGGAAGACCTTTTTAGGAGTATGACTCCGTATTTTGCGTTTTTGTGTACAAAGATCTTTTAGACATTTAGCATAAGCAGGAATTTGCTTTATAGCATCGAGGAAAGGAATATTTATTTTGACTTGTTTAAACACCTCGAGTATTTCCTCAACCTTAGACTTTTTATTTGTAAGATTAGACGGTTCCCCAACATTAGGTGGATATGGCATTCTCGGAATATAATTCGTTGGGACCGATTCTTTTTCATTCTTATTTTGGCTCACGTCCTCACCCGTCTTATTCGAGTTAGTATTCATATCTTTCACATTCTCATTCGGGATTTCTATTACCTCCTCCTCTCGTGTAGTCAACCTAGTTGAGACGGCGTTTACTTGTTCATTCGACCCCTTAACCTCATATTGTCCCTTAGGATTTTGGATTGTTTGACTAGGCAACGTCCCCTCGTTTCTACGACTCACTACAGTAGCTAGTTGTCCCATTTGAGATTCAAGCTTCGCAATGGATTGTGTGTGTGAGTGCACTATTTGTGCTTGTGCCTGTACTTGCGTTTCAATAGTCTTAAGGGACGCCAACACCTTTTCCTCAAAAGCATTACCCCTCGAAGGATTCGAATTAGGAGGCGGTTGTTGGTATTGACTAGGTTGAAACTGAGGTCGATACGCATTAGGAAAATTAGTCGCCTCGTTAGGATTATTATTATTATTTTTCCACGAGAAGTTAGGATGGTTTCTCCATGGCGCATCCGGATTATTAGTAGTTGCATTATAATTATTTCGTGGGTATTGTTGAATAGAATTAATGTGTTGCTCCACGAATTCCGGAAATTGACTCGCCGATGGACATGCAAGTATCGAATGTGAAGGATCAGAACATAATGCACAAATTTCACGAGCGGGTGGGGCTGTCGTTTGGTTCATTGTTAAAAGTCGGTCAAGTTTGTTAGATAGTTCTTTTATTTCAATTGATTGACTTGACTCGAATTTTACATCCCTCTTAGGTTGATTAAGATATCCTTCCGAACGGACAGACACCGTTTGGTGCATCGAATTCTCGCTTAACGTTTCAAACATTTTCCAGGCCTCGTCGGCACTTTTGTGTAGGAAAGTTCCTGCACAAATGGCATCGACGGTATTCCTAACAGAGGGAATGAGCCCCTCATAAAAGACCTGAACAAGTTGCCACTTAGGAACCTGATGATGTGGACACGAGCGTAGTAATTCTTTAAATTTTTCCCACGTGTCGTAAAGTGATTCCCCATCTTGCATTACAAAATTGGTTATTGATTTTCTTATCTGGTTCGTACGCATTATCGGGAAAAACTTTTTTAAAAATGCGGTGTGTAAGTCTTCCCATGTTCTAATTGTGTTTGGCTCCAAAGATTGGAGCCAATATTTAGCTTTGTCCTTTAATGAGAATGGAAAGAGCCGCATTTTTAATTCATCATCAGTAAGGTTTTGAATTTTCAAAGTAGAGCATATGTCTTGAAAATCTCCTAAGTGTTTATATGGATCTTCATTTAAACGGCCATGAAAAGATGGAAGTAGTGAGATGGTAGACGACTTTATCTCAAAGTGAGATGCCGTCGCCTCCGGTAATTCAATACATGTTTGTGGTGTGTAAGTCGTCGGAATAAAATAATCTTTAAGTGGAGGAGGTGGTGGTATATTAAGATTATTCATATTAGCTCCGTTGTTATTTTGGTTATTGTCGTTATTATTTCCAATATCTGCCATTTTAATTGGTTCTATGTTATTAAAGCGTGGTTTCTTTAGTTTTTGAAGAGTACTACGTATTTCCGATTCAAATAAAGACGTTGGTTTTGGTGTCAAATCGTCGTCTATTAAAAACCTAGTTCCAGAAGTTAAGTTTGAAGACTTGTTAAGTCTTACTGTACGTTCAAGTTCAGAGTCAAAAGGTTTTAATTCCGGTTTTTTTGAACGTGTACCTAACATAAACTAAAAGAAATTAAAAACAAAGACTGACTCAAATAAAAAAAAAAAAAAAAACAAATAGCAAGCAATCACGCAACTAAGATAACAAGCACTCAACTACTATGATGCATGAATATTATCCTGTAATGCAATGACCGCGTCAAGCCCAGCGCCCCGGGCTTCCTAGCTAATGCAGTGCAATTAACCTTAAACTAATGCAAATAGTGCGTCACAGCGCCCTGACTTACAGCGGTTTAAAGCGAATTCCAAAGGAAGCAACTTATTTTATTTATTTATTTTATTTGCGTAAGCTCCTTTGATGTAATTAGCTACTCCACTCGGAAACGTTGACTACAAAATAAAAGAAACAAGTTAGTAACTAATAAAAAACAAAAACAGAAAATAAGAAAAATAAAAAAAACTAATCTAATATTTACGAATTAACTAAACTAAGTTTATAAAACTAAAGGTAGTAATGCAATCCCCGGCAACGGCGCCAAAAATTGATGTTGTCAATATCAAGATATAAAAGTATTCTTTACTTTTCAAAAGATTTGCAGTGTGGAAGTAAAGGTCGAACCCACAGAGATTGATTACTACAGCTTTTAATTTTAAAACCTAAGTCTAATTAATTAGGAAAAACGGATTGTGATGTAGATTTAATTAAATTAAGAAAATAAATCTAAACTATGAAAGCAATTAAAAGTGTTTTTAAATAATATTTAAAGGAACCTAGGATTGCAAATCCACCACTAGTTTCATAATAGGAATATTTATGAATTACTTTAGCTTATTACATTGGATGATAATGGGGAATTGTAGCTACAAGCCCAATTCCTCCGACAAGAAGATAATCATGGTTCAAGCACCAACATAATCCATCTGCGGATAGCACGGATTACCTCACACTAAACTAGGGTTGTGATCTAATCCGTCTAACCTAGGCATGGACTATTCGGATACTTGATAGCACGAATCAATAAAGCACCATCACATGTAAACAATCTAAACAAGCACAGCAAGAATAGATCGTTGAGCACATCACAGTCAAAATAGATCTAAGACAAGAATAAATTCTGAAAGCAATGATTTAATCAATAGTAGTACGATTTATTTATAAAAATCCTCTAAACATGTGACTGTCATCCATACATAATAAAACTAAAATAAAAGCATAAATAAAACCCTATTACTCATCTAGGGCTTCATTGAAACCCTAGATCAATGATCTAGCCATCCATGGAAGTAGTAGATAGCAAGAGGTTGATGGAGGAGGCCATGGAAACCCTTGGTCTTCTTCTTCTTCTCCTTGCTTCCCTCCCTTCAATGGCTGGAAGTATGGTTGTAGAATGTGTGTATAATAATTTCCAACCCTCTAATTGAAGTAAAATAGAGTATATATAGATTTACAACAAGTTTTGGAAGCCTTTACAACTCGAAACGGACTGAAACTGATGTAATTTACAATCTGGACGTCATTCTGCAGTTTCGTTTGCACAGGAGTCTTCAGTATACTGAAATACGCAACTTTGGTTTTTGGGCATATCGCGCGAGCGGGTCGCGCGAGCGCGACTTTTGGTCCTTCGCGCGCGCGGATCGCGCGAGCGAGTTATTGGGGGTCTCGCGCGAGCGGATCGCGCGAGCGACTATCTGATTTTCGCGCCCGCGGACCGCTCGCGCGACTTGCATTTTTCAGCTTCTTTACTTCTGACTTTTCACCCTGTTTAGCCTGGTTTAGCTGATTTCTTCCAAAACCTGTCAGAAACTAGAAAACAGAGTAAAAATATACAAAAACAGGATAAAAAGGTACTAACAAATGCTCGTTAAGGCGTATATTTAGGATTAGTTCTCTCCCGATCAGTACCCTCAAGGGGGCGGGAGTATAATGGTTCAACACCTTCAAACCCCAAATGATCAGTGACTTCAAAGCACTCAGTAAGCTTTTCATTGGACAGTTCGTGGGAATGCTCGACCGGTCACAGCTGGACACTTAATTGCTGACCATCAAGCAATGTAAGCGAGACTCCCTAAAAGATTACGCCGACCATTTTAATCAGCAAAGGCTACAGATTTGCAACCTGAACAAAATGGTTGCGATTATGGCCTTCTACTCGGGAGTACAACACACCAAAGTCGTAATGTCATTTCACAATAACTGACCAGTCACTTTGGTTGAGATCTCAGAAAGGGTGGCAAAGCACATTGACATAGAGGAATTCATGAAAGCTAAGCATGCTAGCCTTGCAGGAGATGAGTGCCCGAGGGCCAAACAAAAGCCTGATGGCTCTAAGAAGGGCTCGGGGAAGAAGCCGAAGCTGAATCAGCAAAAAGATGGCCGGGAGCAGGCTCCAATTTCTTTCACGCCCCTTTCCCGGCCTTTTCATTAAGTCATGGCCACCGCTGAAACCTAGAGGCTCCTCCAACAATCGAAAAATCTGAAGAGCCCTCCAGGGAAGAGAAACAGGGATAAATATTGCTGGTATCACAAGGACTATGGTCACGACACATGAGACTGCTTTAAGCTCAAAATGGCCATCGAAAGGCTGATAGAACAAGGCCATCTGGCCGAATTTGTCGTGGCAGACAGATGACCTAGGCCGAACACCCAAACCCCCAAGCAACCTCAACCACTTGGGCAAATCAACGTGATCTCTGGAGGAACCTCGGGCAGAGGGGACTCACAATCGGCTAGGAAGAGGCATGCTCGGGCATCCCGAGCAGATATTTGGCATGTCCAATCCACTGACTCATGACCAAACAATGTGTTAACATTCTCATCCGACGACATGAAGGACTTGACTGTCCCTACGATGACCCACTGGTGGTAACAATCTCCATAGCCAACTACACGATGAAGAGAATATTGGTGGACACCAACAGCTCCTCTGACATTCTCTTCGCCTTGGCGTTCGACCAGTTGGGATCTTAAGGGACAAATTCTGGCCGGTTGCCACGCCTTTGGTCAGATTCAATGGCTCGAACGCAACCGCTTATAATTGAGCTCTCGATACTTATTGGTATCCATCCCCAGCAGGTCTGCATGCTCACAAACTTTGTGGTTGTGGAGGCTCTATCTGCATATAACGTCATCCTCAGGAGGTCGACGCTCAATAAAGCCAAAGCGGTCATGTTTACCTATGCTCTAGTGGTCAAGTTCCCAACCCCCCAAGGCCCGGGAAGTTTACGTGGAGATCAGCCAACCGCACAGAGTTGCTGTGTCAGCTCCTTGCGCCATGAGGCAGTTAATGAAACATTAAACATTCAGGAGATGGACCTGAGGGACGTGAAAGATTCAGTAGGCTCGGAGGAGGAATCAGAACAGGTGGTGCTCGACCTATATTCCCCGATTGGTTCGTGAGTATTGGCACTCTCCTAGACCCGAGTTTGAGGGAAAATTTGATCGAGTTCCTAAGAGAGAACCAAGATATCTTCGCCTAGTGCCATGAAGATATGCCAGGGATTGACCCCCGGGTCATGTCTTACCATCTCAACATTAACCCTGATTCCCAATCGGTGAAGCAAGCATGGGCCCTGAGCGACAAGTGGCGGTGCGTGTAGAAGTGGAGAAGCTCCTAAAAGAGAAACATGTCCGAGAAGTCCACTATCCCGATTGGCTGGCCAATGTGGTTCTAGTGAAGAAGAGCAACGGGAAGCGGAGAATGTGTGTGGATTTTATCGACTTAAATAAAGCCTATCCCAAGGATTGCTATCCACTGCCTACGATTCCTTGTGGATGCCACGGCCGATCATTTACTTTTTTCGTTGATGGATGCCTACTCGAGGTATACTAGATCAGCATGTACCCTGGGGACAAGGAGAAGACTTACTTCATCATCGACCAGGGCATACATTGCTATAAGGTGATGCCTTTCGGACTCAAAAATGCCAGGGCAACATACCAACGCCTGGTCAATTTCATATTCAAGGACTTGATCGGGGAAGCCGATGGATGTATACGTAGACAACCTCTTGGTGAAAAGCCAAGACGAGACTGACTACCTCGAGCATCTGGCAGGGGCCTTCAGCATCCTAAGAAAATTCTGGATGAGCTTAATCTCGGCCCAATGCACATTCGGAGTCTTATCCAGGCAATTTTTAGGGCACTTGGTCAGTAGGTGAGGAATCGAAGTGGACCCCAAAATGATTCAGGCCAATATCAACATGCGGTCACCTCGGTCAATGAAAGAAGTACAGAGCTTGGCCGGTCGGGTGGCCGTACTAAACAGATTTGTTTCCCGAGCTACCGACCAATGCCTCCCATTTTTCAAGATTCTCTGCAAGGCATTTGAGTGGTCAGAGGAGTGTAAGGAGGCATTTTATGAAGTCAAGAAGTACCTGACATCACCCCCTCTACTCTCCACACCCGTACCAAAGGAGGAGTTATTCTTGTATTTGACGGTGTCTCCTTCAGCAGTGAGCTCAACACTTGTTCGAGAAGAGCATGGGGTACAATTCCCAGTTTACTACACCAGTCGACCGCTCCAAGGTGCGGAAAGCCAGTACTCCCGCATCGAGAAGTTGGCCTTTGCCCTAATCACCTCTGCCCAAAGACTCTGCCCGTACTTCCAAGCCCATGTCATCGTGGTCCTCACAGACCAACCCCTTTCACTGGATCTTAAGCAGGCTCGAGACATTTGGAAGTCTCATCAAATGGGCATTGGAGCTATAGGAGTTTAAGTTAGTTTACAAACCTCGGACATCCATGAAAGGACAGGCCGTAGCAGATTTTCACGTAGAATTCACATACCCAGAAGATTCAGTAGAAGAGCTCGACCCACCAGCAGTACCGCCAGGTCCACAGCTTGACGTCCCAACCTGGGTACTCTATGTGGATTAGTCCTCCAACTAGTAAGGCAGCGGGGCTGGAATCACCTTGACCACACCCAACGAGATCCAATTGGAGTATGCGTAAAGGTTTGGTTTTTGGGCCACCAAAACGAGGCTGAGTATGAAGCCCTGTTGGTTGGCCTGCAATTGGCTACTTCGATGGGTGCGCAGCAAGTTCAAGCATACAGTGACTCCTAGCTCATGGTCAATCAAGTAAACCAAGAGTATGAGGCTCGGGAGGATAACATGGTAGCCCACCTCGCCCTTGTCCGATCAGTTTAAAATCAGCTTAAGGGTTATCCATTATGAGGGAAAAAATGCTAGGGCCAACCGATTGGCCCACCTCGCCTCCTCTTCCGAATCAGATTTGTTTGGGATAAGAATTGAATACTTATCCGAGCCCAGCATAACTGAGTCGGGGGGCATGGAGGTCAGCACGGTCGCTACAGGGCCCAACTGGATAGACCCAATAACAATGTTGCTCACGAACGGTACCTTACCGGAAGGAAAGGAAGAAGCTCGATATGTGAAGTACCAAGCGGCCAGATACCACCTTGTCAACTGCATCCTCTACAAAAAGGGGATTCTCCATCCCATACCGACGGTGTTTACACCCCACACAAGTGCAAGGAATATTGAGTTAAATCCATGAGGGAGTGTATGGAAGCCATGTAGGAGGTCGGGCACTATCCAGGAAAGCCCTCCTGCAAGGCCATTATTGGTCGACGATGGCCCAGGATTTGTAAGAATACGTTAAGCGATGTGATAAGTGTCAGAGGTATTCCCCCATGATCAACTGCCCGGGTGAACTCTAGACACCGATCCTTAGTCCCTGGCCATTCACTCAGGGGGGTATTGGTATAATCGGCCCACTCCTGATCAGAAAAGGAAAAGTTAGGTTCGCTGTCATAGTCCTGGACTATTTCACTAAGTGGACAAAGGCCGAGCCCTTGGTATCAATCACTGAGAAGAAGATGGAAGGTTTTATTGAGAAAAACATTCTCAGTAGGTTCGGCATACCCAGGGTCCTAATTAGTGATAACGACATATAGTTTGACACCCCTGTTTTCAGGCAATTCTGCTCGGGCTATGGCATATCCAATCATTACTCCTCGCCTGAGCATCCTCAGGCCAATGGCCAAGCCGAGATGACGAACTGGATGATTTTGAAGTCCAAAAAAACCAGACTCAAAGATGCTAAAGGCCTCTGGGCGGATGAGTTTCCAACCCTTCTTTAGGCCTACCGTACCACTCGAATTGCTGACATACCGAGTGGCAAGCATCAATGAACGAGGTAACGAGGAGGCTCATAGAGAAGAATTAGACTTGGTGGAAGAAAAAAGAGATCAGGCATATCTGAAAGTAGCAGCCTATAAGCAACGGATCCCCCGGTACAACTATAGCAAGGTCAAGCAGCACAGTTTTTAGGAGGGGGATCTGGTCCTCAAGGCAGTAAACCAGTCCACAAAAGTCCTGAGTCATGAAAAATTGGGCCCGAATTATGAAGGACCCTACCGGGTCACTAGCGTCAACCGCCTGGGTACTTACTGGCTACAGACTCTGGATGGGCAAGGCCTCCCTCACCCCTAGAATATGCAGCACCTCTGTAAGTATTTTCTGTAAAGTATGGAAACAGTATTGATTAGGATCCTTGTAGCTCTCCCCGGGCAGTTTTACTTTTACGACGAATAAAATTTCTTTTACCAAACAATTCTTCACCATGCGCCTCGGGATCACACCCGAGGCACACAAAAGACCTCTGCGATCACACCCTAGGCACACAAAAGGCCTCGGGATCACAACCAAGGCACGCGAAAGACCTTGGGATCATAACCGAGGCACGCAAAAGACCTCGGGGGCACACCCCAGACACAAAAGACCTCAAAATGATACCCAGGACGTCAGCTTTGCCTAAGTCCATAATCGAAGATTGGGGTAAACCCCCCTTGGTGGCTGATGATGGCAAGCCTCAAAAGACCCTGTAACCACCCATGTTCTAGGTCAGTTCCCTATGGTCGCTCCCTTAACCAATGCCCGCCTTAGCAAAAGCTTGGGGGGCAGGGGGATACCGGTGTCTAACTCTGGACCAAAATAGGTAATCACACTAGGCATTCAACAAGACACGGGGCTAGGGACGTGGTGCCACCATTAGACAGTCCCGAGTACCTACGATGCCTAGAGAAGCCGAACGGATAGTAACAGGACCAACCCTACACTATACCGGGCGAGATCTTTGAATAGGTCCCTAAAAGACCGAGTACTTTCTTCTAGTACAGTCCTAAACTGTTGCTAAGGCAGGGTTACCACACGATGTTGTTAGGGATGTATACTAAAAGCCATACTTTATGTAGTTAATTTATTATTTTAATAAAATCAGTTATTCCATTTTTATGAGAATCTGTGTGGGCAATGTTTGTATTATATTATTTATTTAATATTATGCATGTGTGTCTCTCATTCTACATAGTAGGTGGTTTGGTGTGTAGAGTTCGGCTTACACACGGAAGATCAGACCACCAGATATTGTAGAATGTAAGATTTTGGTTTACAGTCTTAGATGGGATTGGACACACCATCGGTAGGACTACAGCATGGTGTTGTAGTAGGTTTGTCTTGACTGCGGGAAACGGTACAGTTTCAACTCACTATGCTGGTACAGTTTGTGTATTAAACAGGACCGACTTGGGGTAATTATCTTTATACTGACTTGTAAGATAATTAATACCTCATGGCTATTATGAGTGCTTATGTTCTAAATCCTAAGTTAGTTTATAGACACGTACATTTGATATTTACACTTTGATCCCTAAAAGGGTGAGATCCTTAAATGGGTTAATATCTCATTGGATTGAGTGGCAATATTAATTGTGTGGTGGATATTAATTAATGGTGGAATCCATGTCTCAATTTTGGGATTGATGATATCCCCTTGAGAAAGCTTATAAGTTTTGATTATGTCAAACCCTGCAGGTGGATTTTGTATCCGACATATCAGATAAGTTAAGGAGAGGATCTCAAGGAATTTTAAGAGATTAATTAAATATGATTGTCAGTAATTATATTTAATTAATGGATATCTGTAATCTTAACATGGGGAGATAATAAGCATTTAATAACATGGAGCTCGAAATATATTTTTGAGATAAGGGTAGGAGTGCAATTATACTGGTATGAATTATAATTTATGGAAATAGGAATCTGATTCAGTTTGAATTAGGGTTTCCTAATTCCATAAGGAAGCCTATTCCTTATTGACTTCTTATGGTCCCTATCGTAGCCTATATATATGCTGCCTTGGCTCTTCTCTCAGGTTGCATGATTTCACATTCTAAGCTTCCCTTGACCTCCTAGCTTTCTTCTAGAAGGGTTTCCACCAAACCCTAGTCTGTGTGAGCATTCAAGAGATATAGGAGTGAAGATCGCTAGCGTCGAACAACGCTCACTAAAAGAACTTCGGACTGCTCAATAATGATCGAAAGTTGCTGAATTTATTACACGACGTTCCTGACGTCGAGACGGAGTTGCTATAAAAAATTCAAGTAAATCGGAGATCGTTTAGTCTTCCTGACGAACACATCTTTGTCGGATCAATGTGATCGGGATTGAATCCTCACAGCAATCAAAGAGAGTGTTATAACTGGGATTAGAAAATAGAACGTAAAGAGGGAAGAGTAGAAAACATAAAGGATTTCGAAAGAGCCCACACTCAGTTCGATATTCTGGCAGCAAAGGAATACGGTAGAAGATCGTGAGCTGTTATCGAGCCCATATTCTCGATTCATCTACTACAGCAATCCGTTTTTGCAGTTCAAGGTAACCCTAGTTTCTGCCCTTGTAGGGTTATTGTAGCTCTCACCTAAATTTTTTGCAGTACCAACTTATACGCACTATCAACGGATTCTGGGAACGCAGTTTTCTAACAGATGTACAACTGGTCGGGCATCGGAAATCACAAATAAGCAAGTACGAAATATTAAATAGTTGATGAAGAAGGATGGCCTCTGTGGACCTTTTTTAATAATTAAAAATATTTACATTGCTCAGGGGGAAGTTGTAGTAACCTCCAAAAAAAAAAAAACAAAGTGTGTCAAAGGTATAGGCCGGGGACTAGGAATCAACCACGACGGCCACATCCTCGGTTACCCCAGCCTCTCCCCCGGGACAGCGTCATCTCCCAAGGTAAATCCCCTGTCTAGGATAGCTTCTCTAGAAAGCCCAGCTTCAGTGACAAAGCCCTCAGCAGCAGAAGGACCAACGTCCCAGTAGTCCGAGTCAATCCCCTCGTAGGACGAGATGTCCAACTCTGGGTGATCCCGGGCTAGCCTCTGCTTCAGATCTTTATATCTTTGGACGAATCCGTCATCGAAGGCCTCCTCCGTCAACCCCGTCACTGTTGCCTTAACCAGGGCCTTCGCCCGGGCCTCCGCTGCCGCTGTGATAAAATCGGGCGGTCTCCAGATCAGCCAAGGCGGTTGCTAACTCCGCCTGCGTTGCACCAAGGCTTAGGGCCAAGCCCTTAACATTCTCCTACTCTATAGCTAGGGCGATCTCCTTGGCCTCTGAGGTTACCCATTCATGCGACAAGGCAGACTCGATAGTAGTGGCCTCCCCGACTAGGGAAGGCAGGAAGGACTCAGCACCGGCAGCCATGCAGCAGACCTACAATGAACACAAACCGATCGGTTACGAAACAGGTTAAGCAAATGAAGAAAATGGTAATGATAAGTGAGCAGAGATAGAAGAACTTACAAAGTGGGAGAGGCTACACAATCACCCCTAAAATGCCTCGAGAGACATGTTTGTACACATCCCCACCTGGTTAGGGACAAGGCTTGGTCTGACCCTCTCCCTGACCTCGACCGATTTGCCCAGAGGCATACCAGATTGTATATCTGCTCGGGGAGCGGTCTCCTCCACCATCACCACATGGGGAATCAATGTCCCCATGAGTTTCGAACGGTTTGCCATTCCGTGTCAGATTCATCTGATTGGATGTTCGCTCCCCAAGCCTCGACAGCCGGCCACTTGTTCCTCTCGGCCACCCGGGTGACCACGGTAGCCTGCCTGGCCCTTAACTGTCCCAGATCTCTTTTGGGGGCCATTTTTGAAAAAGAAAAATCATACCGTCAGCAATCGACAAAGACGATAAAGAATAAAACAGGAAAAATGGACGAGGCCATATGGTCCTAAGCACTTATCAGGAATGATCACGGGAAATACAAGAGCTTTAACGGACTCGTCTGGGCTATAGATGGAAACAAAATCTCCCATCCAAGTCAACACGTTCCAGATATTCATGGGCAGGCTGGCCGAGTGCCGAATCCGGTTCTGACAATCCTCGGGGATGTTCGAAGGATTAAGTGATCCCGCTGCAAAGCAAAACATGAAAACGGTTAGCCACATAGTTATTTTTAGAAGTAAAAAAAAAGGGAAAAACGATGGGCGGGCTTACCCCTCAACTCCCCCGCTGTGGATATCGCATTTTTCTTACCCACAGCTTTTCTTTAAAAATCTTTTTCAATTTAAAACACAAAACAATGAGTCTCCACTTAATTTTTAAATGGAAAAATTAAGAAACCATTTCAAAAGGAAACTGATCTTTTGCGAAACCAAAGATTAACTAGGTCCGGGGATTATGGAATGAGAAGGGAAGGAGTCCATCGGACTAAAACACCCCTTCTCATCCTATCTCGCGATAGACCTCTACTTAACATCCTTTTAATCGAATTATTAATTTAAATGTGCCCTCAATTAATACATATGTATAAATATACATTACAAAAGCATGTCTAAAGGGTGTAAGATTGCAAGTGATAAAAATATCATTCAAAAATCACATATTTCAAGTAGCAAGCAATATGATATGCAATAGGGAATAAGAGAACTTACCCGGGATCCAGCCGCGATATTAAACATGCAATGCATACAAGCAAAAGAAAATCCTAAAAAGAGTCTCTAATCACACGTATTCAAATAAGGCAAGTCCTAATTCTAAGGTGTCGAGCATGAGATCGAAAAATCGACAAAATCAAGAAATTAAAATAAACTAAAGAGGAATTCAAGGAGTCATACCTTAATAGCAATACAAAACAAAGGGTTAGTCCACATGGTATACAAGATATGAAGTTAGAAATAACAATCCTAAATTTCTAGCTTAAATCTATCAAATGTAATTAAATCTAAAGCAAATAAGTCCTAATTACAAGTATCAAGCCATATGGATGAATATGTACATGAACAAGAATGAATTATGAAATACTCAATGATTTAGATCACTTAAACTTTGAGTTCAAGCTTAACTAATCATTATTGAGACATGGTTTGTGTTGGGTTTGTGCCCTCAAACCATTACTTTATGTATTAGACATTGACTTTTTAATATATGGATATCAGCTTTACATTTCATTATGTATGTTTCTTTCATGAGATGATTGTTTATTCCATAAGTATCATAGTAAGTATTTCGTGTGTGTATGAGATACATACAATGAGATACGAATTACTATTCTTTGATACTTAAAGCTTGTCACAGTGGATGATGAGACTGGATATCTCATCAGGTATACACTGTAGCATCATTAACTACCATTGGATGGAGTGATAAATCTCAATCACTAGAGTGTGACTCTTGGTTAATATGCTAGTGCTTATAGTGCATTGACGGACCTGAGTTTCCTATTGACGCTCAATGCTGTCAACAGTCAATAGGAACTCATAACTTGTATAAGGTATGTGTTCTCAATCTTGAGACAATTATGAACACAGACTGTGGATATGGCTGCTTTGACTTACCAATCAGTGAGGTCTATAAAAGATCAACACCTGGGTATCTTGGGTATGTCATATTCATAGGGTTGTGAACATATATTGTCAAGATAGAATCTACCCTCTGTTTCAGAGTAAGCATTCCCTTGAGAATGTCACCATGTCGATTACTGAGTACTGCAGTCTTGTTGATAAGAGTTATCAACATGTTTGGTAATCATGAGTAGTGAATGGGACTCAAGGAATACAAGAAGTAATCATGATTCAGGTTGACAGTAACAGTTATCCGACTACCTGAATATGATTACGAATGCTGACGGTAGAGGGACATTAGTACAACATACAAGTCTAGTTATCGCTTCGGATATGTTCTTTTGCGTTGGAGTTCAGTTATCGTTTTATAGTGGAGTAAACGTTAACTGACCAGTTGGTTAGTTTGCTGATCAAAGAGTTTGGTCATAGTAATTAATAAACTGGTCTGAGCCAACAATAAAGAGCCTAGGAGGTCCCACTCTTAGCTCCGCCAGGATGCTTGGAAAGATGCTTGAGGATGATGTCCAGACAGGTTCGATCGATCGAAGATATCTCGATCGATTGAAGTCTGCAGGTTCGATCGATCGAAGATGGTTCGATCGATCGAATGTTCGATCGATCGAAGGCACTTCGATCGCTCGAAGTCTAGGTCGGTTCTGGGAATCTATAAATAGGGCAGCTGCGTTCTGGAAAAAGTTGTTCGTCGTTTTGAACGTCAGAAGCTGCAGAAACTGTTTTGGAGTCCCAAAACCTTCTCTATCCTTTCCATTAGGGTTCCCACCAACCCTAGTTTTTCTGGCAGGCATCCGCAGGAGTCATAAGGGTGAAGATCATCTAGTGGAGGCTGCTGGAAGTTGAAGATCAGAATTGGGTTCAAGACACTAAGGTATAACTCGTGTCCCCTCTTGTGCGCATCTGTAGAATTGACGAGTAGTAGATCCGGGCATGCCAATAAAGTTTCATAACTTGATTTTTCCGCTGCGCGTTTAAACTTTCCATTTAAACCTGTTTTTCCAACAGTTTGAACCTTAACTCATGAAGATATCATCTAAGCCATTATTCATAAGATTGATTAAAACTATTGCAGAATTCTGGAAATTGCTGAGAGCAGATCATGACTTCAAAGAAATAAAAAGCATGGTTCCTGTGGTTTGATCTTGATGAATTTTGGACACAAGATGCCTCTATGTGTCTAGTTTTTAACCCAAAAAAGAAATCGAAGTTTCAACGGTTAGATCTCCAGGAATTGAACAAAAACCAGACATCACTCAGCATTCTTCAACCCTCTGTCCAGAGTTCTTGCACGATTTTCTAAAAATAGTAAACAAATCAGAAATGCTTTATTCTTTTTAGGGTGACTTCTTAACACACTAATCTACTTAGAAAAATTATTTTGGGTCACAAACACTTTGTTAAGTTTCTGATTTACTTATTTCAAAAGAGTGCTGATGTTCTGAAACTTTGGACAGATTGTAATGACTTCACAAAACTCATGACTAAACCACTTTAAACATGAAATCTTCTTAAAACAAAAATTACGGTTGTAGACCATTGAGTTATAGACACATTCCCGATGGTTTCACTTAATTCCAACGGTTAGATTTCGAACTAAAAATCTTTGATCAAAACTGGTTTATGAATCCACTGTTTCATTGTCAAGTTCAACTTTTATTTGTTAACCCCCACTATTAAACCATGAAGTTGGACTTAAACTAAACCATTATCTCCTACCATTTGATGGTCATTGGAGACTAAGGACCCTTATACTTGTAGATTTTCAAATGAAGTACGAATAGACTTCTTAAAATCTCAAGATGATGAATCTAAACTATGGAGATGGGCTTAGACTCAAACTACTTTCTCCTACCATTTGATGGTCATTGGAGATGAAGACATGGCTAATACTCATGAGTCTTGAAAGAATATAGAAAGGATTCCATGGAACATCAAGCTAGAGGACCCAAGTCATAAGTATGGACTTAGATCCATCCATTTGCTTATAAAATGAAGTGATGATCAAACTTTGACTCTCATGTAAAGCATAAGCTTACACGAGATTCAAAATATCAAACTCAAGAGCTTTCAAGAGAGATATTAAAGATCTCCAAGAATCTCAAAAGAAAAGTATAGACAAAAAGAAGAAATGAAATAAAGAAGACAAAGAGAGCTAATGCTCTAAACCCATCAAAGAGCCTTTTGGTAAAAACTTGTTTACTTCAAATTCATGGATGCTTTCTAACCAAGCTAAGAAGAAATAAAAAAGGAATGAAAACTTAAATATGATTAGTGGCTTAAAAGAAAGAATGAAAAGGAGACAACTTATGAGTAGAGGATCACCTCCAAACTATCCTCAAAGCTTCTCTACTTTGAAGATCTTCCAAGCTCTTCTTCAAGCTCTCAAAAAACTCCATATCTCTCCCCAAACATGTATTATTATAGTGGTATATTATGGTATATCTCTCTCCTCCTCATCCCAAGGAAGATCCCTCTTCTTATATAGACAAAATAACCCAGGTATTTTTAGTGAATTCGGAGTAAAAGAAAGGTATAAATATCTCATTTGGTGGTACAATGCGTACTTTCTGAAAAAAGCAGACTACTGGAGTTAACGGCAGTCAGGAAGTCTTCCGCAGCACTCTGGGAATGCCGGAACGGCACTCCGTGAAAGCCGCGGTGGCATTCCATGACTGCCACGCGACACTTACTGAGCGCCTGGCCAAATTATTGATTGCCGCGTTTATGTCAGCCCTACTTTATCAGTTTTTTTTTGTTTTTATCCGCATACATATACGTATTGTACCACAAAATACGGACTTTAAAAGAAAACGGCAGTCAAAAAATGTCGGTGGCATTCAGTGAGAGCCGGTCCGGCATTCTGTGAGTGTCGTACGGCACTTACTGAGTGCCGCAAACAACCGCCGTGTGCCGGTTTCTGTTGAGCTTCCCCTTTTATGTATTTTCTTTTCTCCCTTTTTTTCAAAAAACTTATTTTCGGGGATCTTTGCCCAAATGTGATGTTTTCACTCCTGAATGCTCCTGAATACTCGGTATTTCTTTTCCTGTGAAAATTTTACCGCGTTTGGAGAACTTTCTGAAGAGCTTGGAACACTTCGAATCTTTCAGTCCTTGTCATCATCGGATATGGAGGTGACACTCTCCTTAATTCGACGTTTGGTTAAAATCGGGGTGTCTACAGTTTGCCCCTCTTCGACGGAACTTGTGGGGCAACGCAAATCGCAAGCGAACGTCGAAGCCTGTGTGAAGACAGGCCTTTGACCAAACTATCAGATTAAAGGGAAAAGCAAAATGCGTTGCAAATGGAAGCGAGATCAAAGCGTAGATCGGACACAGGGTCAAACACACACACAAACACAAGTAGTCACACGGATGGATGCACCTATCCTATCGTGATGCTCATGCCATGTAATGGTATTTCCTTAATAGACCTGGTTATACAAGCGTCATGCTTATCATGTCTTCCCCACGTATAAAGCACATTACGCGACGCGTTAGTTAGAGAAGGTTACCGAATTCTTGACTAATGCAGAACCTGTTACGGGGGTCATGAGGATGCTTTTGATTTGACTTTGGGGGTTAACATAAATCTGTTGCAAGAACCAAGAATGTAAATTTGTTACATTATCAAAACAAAGGATCGACGTAAATTTGTTACGCGGATCGAGAATATAAATCTGTTATATTCCCAAAATAGGGGTTGACACAAATCTATTGCGATAACTGAGAATGTAAATCTGTTACATTCTCAAAACAAAGGATCGACGTAAATCTGTTACGCGGATCGAGAATATAAATCTGTTATATTCTCAGAACGGGGGTTGACACAAATCTGTTGCGAGAACCGAGAATGTAAATCCATTACATTCTCAAAACAAAGGATTGACGTAAATCTGTTACGCGGATCGAGAATATAAATCTGTTATATTCTCAGAACGGGGATTGACACAAATCTGTTGCGAGAACCGAGAATGTAAATCCGTTACATTCTCAAAATAAAGGATCGATGTAAATCTGTTATGCGGATCGAGAATATTAATCTGTTGTATTCTCAGAACGGGGGTTGACACAAATCTATTACGAGAACCGAGAATGTAAATCCGTTATATTCTCAAAACAAAGGATCGACGTAAATCTGTTACGCGGATAGAGAATATAAATCTGTTACATTCTCAGAACGGGGGTTGACACAAATCTGTTGCGAGAACTGAGAATGTAAATCCATTACATCCCCAAAACAAAGGATCGATGTAAATCTGTTACGCAGATCGAGAATATAAATCCGTTATATTCTCAAGACGAGGGTTAACGCAAATCTGTTGCGAGAACCGAGAATGTAAATCCATTACATTTTCAAAACAAAGGATCGACGTAAATCTATTACGCGGATCGAGAATATAAATCTGTTATATTCTCAAAACGGGGGTTGACACAAATCTGTTGCGAGAACTGAGAATGTAAATCCGTTACTTTCAAAAAACAAAGGATCGGCGTAAATCTGTTACGCGGATTGAGAATATAAATTTGTTATATTCTAAAGATGAGGGTTAACGCAAATTTGTTGCAAAAAATCAAGAATGTAAATCCGTTACACTCCCAATCAGAGGATCGACGTAAATTTTTTACGCGGATCGAGAATATAAATCTGTTATATTCTCAAAACAGGGGCTAACGTAAATCTGTTGCGAGAACCTGAGAGTGCAAATCCGTTACACCTTAATAGGATCAACGTAAATCTGTTACGAGGATCGAGAATATAAATCTGTTATATTCCCATAACAAGGGCTAACGCAAATCTGTTGTGAGAATCTGAGAGTGCAAATCCGTTACACTCTAAAAAATGGGGCAACCATATTTGGATAGATCAGGAGTCAATTAGACTCAAAGAATTTTCAAATTTCCAAAATTTGGGAGTCGAATTGACTCGAATGAATTCAAATTTTTAAAGAAAATTTCAAATTTCAAAATCGGAGTCACTTCGACTACACAAAAATTTCAATTTAGAACTTTAGAGTTAATTCGACTCAGAAGAATTTGAATTTTCAAAATCGGGAGTTTGAATGAGACTCGAAGAATCATTGAGGAACAACGCGAATGCGAGGTTGCCATTGAGGACTAACAGAAATTATGCTGCCATTGAGGACTAATGCAGATGATGCTGCCATTAAGGACTAATGCAAAAGATGCTGTCATTCAGGACTAATGCAAGGTTGCCATTGAGGATTAACACCGATAATGCTGCTATTGAGGACTAATGCAAGGTTGCCATTGAGGACTAACACCGATAATGTTGCCATTGAGGACTAATACAGATGATGCTGCCATTAAGGACTAATGCAAAAGATGCTGTCATTCAGGACTAATGCAAGGTTGCCATTGAGGATTAACACCGATAATGCTGTCATTGAGGACTAATGCAAGGTTACCATTGAGGACTAACACCGATAATGTTGCCATTGAGGACTAATGCAAGGTTGCCATTGAGGATTAACACCGATAATGATGCCATTGAGGACTAATGCAAGGTTGCCATTGAGGACTAACACCGATAATGTTGCCATTGAAGACTAATGCAAGGTTGCCATTGAGGACTAATACCAATGATGCTTCCATTGAGGACTAATGCTTATGAAGAGAAGCTGCCATAGAGGACTAATGCTTATGAAGAGAAGCTGCCATGGAGGACTAATGCTTATGAAGAAAAGCTACCATGGAGGACTAATGCTTATGAAGAAAAGCTGCCATGAAGGACTAATGCTTATGAAGAGAAACTGCCGTTGAAGACTAATGCTTCGGGATTCTCCTCGTACTCAAAGAACCAAATTTCAATATTTAGAGTCACTTCAAACTTAAAGAATTGATTTCACAAAAGTTCGAGAGTCCGCTGACTCAAAGAGTTGATTTTTTAAAATTTTGAGGAGTTTTCAAACTCAAAGAATTTGAACGGAGCTGATAGAAAGAATAATTGTATGCATTTGCGGACCTTTGGAAGAAACACATCGATTCTGTCAAAAGAAGGAAGTCAACTTTGCCCCTAGTCTTGGACTCTTCTTATATTGCCACTTTAGCACTATGTTGCGATAGTGTTTGAAACCTCTGCTCATATTGCTCTTGGGATGCTCATAGAGACTTTTCAAATCTTTATTCATCATCTTAAACCCACACACTTGAGACCACCTATTGACTCATCAAAGGAGGACAGACCTGACAAAGCTAGTTACTCAAAATGACTGACTCAAACTCTTCATTCATTATGAATCAATGTACTTTGATTGTGAGCAACTGCATCATCTCACCTTTCATTTATTCATCATCTTACAAATGGTAGTGCTTTGTTGATAAATCTAAACTTTGAAAACTTCCCCTTTTGATTTAGCAAATTCTTTGCCCATCTAGAATGTGCTTAAAATTAGTGCTTTAGATTATAGAATGAAAAGGCACTCTATTTCAATCCTTTCAAAACAAACTTGATTACATGAGAACTTACTTCTGACATAGAGGGATTTTAGCAAACAAAGTTTGCCCCTAGTTTGAATAAGACTCGGAGGCATTGCTTTTGGGATTTAATGAGGTGTTTAGCAAACGAAGTTTGCCCTTGGTTTGGCGATATATGTGGCTCCAAACAAACGTAAGTTTGCCCCCTAGTTTGAAGGAAGGAAACCAAAGGTGCAAAGGGTGATGCTTTTGGTTTAGGAATGGTTATAGACCGAGAACCTTGGAAAGTTTACCTACTTATCCCCAAGTGGGAATCAGGTTTAAAGTAGTTCGGCTAAGGCTTGAAAGAGAAATATCACGTGGTACAATGGTGTTTGTGACCGAACCGCACTGGCTGCCTACGTATCCCCAAGTGGGAATCAGGTCAAAATGTAGTTCATCGACTCTGGAGGTCTTGAAGGAATAAGGCTTCAAGAATTTGTGGGCTTTTCAAGCCATGTTTCCATTTGGGTCAAATGAGTGCTCTTTCTGAAATGGGTTGCTTGTGCTAGCCTTTGAACAGGAATATGAACTACTTCTCCCTTTTATGCATTTTTTTCTTCTTTTCCTCTTTTCTTCTTTCTTTTTTTTTTTTCCTTTTTTGTTTTGTGGCGGTTGATTCTTTTCACCTTATCACTAGCCAGTCAATCTTTACAACTCTCATAATTTATCGTGTTTTAATCATACTCTATTATACTCACAAAGTAATATCAGCCCTCCAAATCACTCTTTATCTTTCTCAAAGATATTTCTGCATTGTTTTAGGCCCACTTATCACTTATCCATTGAGTCTCTCACAAAAATTTAATTGATACTTTCAAATCTCTCTTTTTATTTCCAATTTCTTGTCTTTGTTGAGAACAACACTAAGCCTTGGGATAATTCATGTACCAATGATGTACTTTGAAGTGCTCAAGAATTCTCAATCTTATTTATTCTCTGCTTTTTCCTTTCTTTTCTCTACCTCACTCTCTCTTATTCTCTTCATGATTTTGACTGGCTAGGATTCAGATTTTGAAATCAACACGCATCTTATTTTTGCTCTAACTTTTGCCTAGGCGCCCTTTTGGGTTTTCATCCTAGCGAGCTCGTTCTCTATTTTATTCTACTTCTCTTTTTTTATTTTCTTATTTTTTGTGCTCTCACTTTTACCTAGGCGCCCTTTCGGGTTTTCATCCTAGCGAGCTCTTTCTTTTCTCTCTCTCTCTCTCCTTATTTTGGAAGAAGAAGTTCGTTTAAAGCATTTGGCTACCATCAAGGATCAAGTTATGGCTTTGGATTGGTTGGGCTCATCTTTTAGACTTGGTATTTGAGTGAGCAAGCTTCAAGTTCTGATTTCATCGTTTCAAGATTGAGCAAGAGCATTTTTAAATTCTTAAAGTAAAGCTAAGCAATTCTCTACTCCTCCTTGGCTTTGGCACAAAATTTGCTTTGATCACTTGGGGATCCTTTTCAATGCAAAGATTTATTAACCAAGTATTTTCCATGATCGTTTGAAAAAGTGATTTTTGATTTTTTTTTTTTTGGCTTAATGATCAATTCATTCACGACTCAGCGCACTAAATCAAGCAAAATGAGACTTTATTCAACTAGGATAGAAGGAGGGTTACATCACTCGACTCGATAAAAGACTAAAAAAAAAAACTCGATAACCGACTGACTCAAAGACTCGACTGGACTTGACACTTGACTCCTACTTGACATGACTCGATTATTGGTCTAGACTTGACTTGCTCTCAACTGGAGTGTCGTAGATGATTTTCAATTTGTTAGATTTCGAAGAGCATCCACATTTGCTTTAGCAGCAGCAGTTCCAAACATTATCACTTCACTATCATCATTTGAACCTCCGGGTCCGCCTTCCCCCAACAGCATGTGTGCAGAAATATCATCCACGTCCATGGCCCAATTTTTAGTGGGATAGTATTCATCTGACTCATACCAAGTGCTATCAATGTCTTTTCCACATTTGTTGATTAGGCCAGGATTAGTTGGTTGTTGCGCACTCATGGATGCAGCAAATCCCTTGAGGGTGCTCAGTGATGGATGGAATTGAGAGGTCGGAGAGTAAAGAGCTTGTAAGTCAT
Organism: Hydrangea macrophylla; assembly: GCA_033977485.1. Lineage (NCBI taxonomy): Eukaryota > Viridiplantae > Streptophyta > Magnoliopsida > Cornales > Hydrangeaceae > Hydrangea > Hydrangea macrophylla. The sequence continues at coordinate 66,014,743 of CM066997.1, forward strand.
GATCATTATGCCGAAGGTCACTTAGTGGATTTGGCGGATGAGTGATGATTTTCTGATCAATGAGATCCTGGATCTCATGGTGGAGTCTCGAGCAAGAATCGGTATTGTGGCCTTGAGTCTGGTGATAGGCGCAGTACAAGGATATGCCATATTTGCAAGGTAAAGGATTTGATGGTGGCCTTGGGTCCAGGGGATTGAGGTGACCACTCTTGATGAGGTGACCAAGGGCCATGGATAATGTCATGCCAAGGTTGGTGAATATTCTTGACTTGTCGGCTCGGCTTAATTTCGGATTCGACTTTGAACTTGAGTTAGCTTTTGGGTTGAGATGTGGGCTTGGAATAACTCTTTGGTTCATTGGGATTGGGCATGGATATGGGCTTTGGTGAATGGTTGAGATTGGGTATGGACTTTGGGGATAGGTTGGATTTAGATGTGGATTTTGGTGTTCGGCCGGGTGATCCATTATTCCCTTCTCCAATTTGTTCATCACTACCTCATTAAAACCCACTTTCTTTTTGAGTAACTGATAGAGCTCAAGCGTTACCCTCTCTAATTGATTCATCCTTAAGTTTTGTTGCTCAATAGTGGCTTGCAGCTTGTTCACTCTCTCTTCCAAATCTCTTAAGGCCATTGGCGAATCAATCTCAAGATGATGGTCCATGTTCTCCTAAAATCAAGAAGATGAACCCAAGAGGTCAGAAGTGTCCTCACTAGGGGATCTAGTTGTTCCACTTTTTCTACAGGTTCACGACATGAAGAGGCCCGCATGCAGAATCGATTTTCAGGAGACAAGGAATTTCGAGGAATTATTTTGATCTTAATTGGAAGAAAGATGTTGTGGATTTGTATGCTACATGCATGCAATGCTTTGATGATTTGATGTGGCTAAATGCATGCACCGCACACATGGCACACAGATGAAATGCAAGTGTGTGTGTGCCTACTCTAAATGTCAAAGAAAAGAAAATCCTAATCCTAGAACACAAACACATAAGCACATAAAATCCTCACCCATGTCAAGTGCCCCAACTTCTCCTCTCATTGTGATCCTCATTACCCCTTCAATGATTGGCCCCCTTTTTTTTGAAAAGTTCTGAAATTCATTTAGGCGATATTTCTTGGATGATAAAATCTTTTGAAAACAATCCTCGTGAATTCTTTAAACATACCTCAACCAAGATGATTGAATTAAAATTTTACTTTGAAATTCATTTGAAAAGCATTTCTCCTAAAACAATTCCCAAGATTTTCGGGTTCTTCCTTCAAAGATGAGAATGTGAAAATATACCTCAACAAGGGTTGACTTGAAATTTTAATCAAAAAGTGAAATCCAAAGGAGCAATTTGAAAACTTTGGAATGAAGATGGCAAAAGTCCATTTGCTTTCAAAGATGGATTTAAAATTCTTTGGGTAGGAGGATCACATGATCGGATTATTGTCGTACTCTTCATGAATTCGGATGCATACAAGGTCAATGATGCTTAGCTAAACATGATATAAGAGATGTAATCTCATAATCAAAGTCTAGCATATTCCTAAATGAAGAGGAATTGCTCGAAAGCGATTAGGAGTTTACACGTCTCGTATCAAGTAAGTATCGTCATCATCTCAAGTAATCCCTTCATGCACATAACCCTAATCAAGGATTCATTCCCTAAGACTTGAAAGGTTCTATAGAAGCTACCATGCAAAGCCCTTGACACACATCCGATAGGATGCTTCATATACCAAATCATGGTACGAGATCAAGGGTGATCACACAGTCCCATGATGGCTTGACCAATCGGGTTGCCTCGAGCCTCCAAGGTCATAGTTCTGTGCAATCGACTGGCGAGACATGCAAGTGAAATGCAACAGGCATACAAAAATTAATTAATTCAATTAAAATGATGCTTTCAAGTCTAATCCTCGAGTGAACCCAAAATCAAAAACTCTGGTCTGCGAAACCAGAGATTCTGGGTCCGATCCCCAATGGAGTCGCCAGATTGTGGATATCGCATTTTTCTTACCCACGGCTTTTCTTTAAAAATCTTTTTCAATTTAAAACACAAAACAATGAGTCGCCACTTAATTTTTAAAAGGAAAAATTAAGAAACCATTTCAAAAGAAAACTGATTTTTTGCGAAACCAAAGATTAACTAGGTCCGGGGATTATGGAATGAGAAGGGAAGGAGTCCATCGGACTAAAACACCCCTTCTCATCCTATCTCGCGATAGGCCTCTACTTAACATCCTTTTAATCGAATTATTAATTTAAATGTGCCCTCAATTAATACATATGTATAAATATACATTACAAAAGCATGTCTAAAGGGTGTAAGATTGCAAGTGATAAAAATATCATTCAAAAATCACATATTTCAAGTAGCAAGCAATATGATATGCAATAGGGAATAAGAGAACTTACCGGGATCCAGCCGCGATATTAAACGTACAATGCATACAAGCAAAAGATAATCCTAAAAAGAGTCTCTAATCACATGTATTCACATAAGGCAAGTCCTAATTCTAAGGTGTCGCGCATGAGATTGAAAAATCAACAAAATCAAGAAATTAAAATAAACTAAAGAGGAATTCAAGGAGTCATACCTTAATAGCACAACAAAACAAAGGGTTAGTCCACATGGTGTATGATCTTGTCGGAATCAAGATATAAAAGTATGCTTATTTATGCTTTACTTTCAAAAGATTTGTAGTGTGGAAAGTAGAGGTCGAACCCACAGAGATTGTTAACTTTTAATCCTATAATTATTAGAATATGATCTATCTAGTTATAAGAAGATCGGAAGTTGAATTGATTTAGGTTTTGATTATCACTACTAATTTAAACTATGCATTAAAGTATGAAATTTTAGAAATAAGATCTAGAATTAAATCTAAGTAAACTTATATGCGAAATTGGAAATTGGTTTAAATATATGGAGATGGGATCTAGGATTACAAATCCACCACTAACTATGCATTGAGGGTCTATACTTCTTATTCTAAGTTCTATGTTTGGATAGTTATGATCTATTGTAGCTACAAGCCCAATAGTATCGTCAAGAAGATATCGTTAGTTTAATCTAAACATAATCCATCTACGGGTCACATGAATTATCTACCTATGACTAGAGTGTAGCATAACTCATCTTTCCTAAGCATGGATTATAAAAGATGTAAACATCACAATCAAATAAGCACCATTGTATGTAAATACTCCTATCAATCACAGAAATCAAGGACTATTGAGTTCAATAAGCATAAGGAAAAATCTAAGACAAGAATAGATCCAAAATACTCTTGATTATTAACATTAAAAACTGATTATATAAAATCCACCAACATACAATCACTATCCCAAAACATAAAAGCTTAAAATAGAAAAGCATAGAATCCCCCTTTACATATCTAGGGTTTCATTGAAACCCTAGATTAGGAGTTTAGTGGCTCATGATGGGTGAAAGCATGAAGATGGAGTTGATGTAAGTCATTAGAAACCTTCAAGCTTGCTCTTCCCTTTCCTCTTGCCTTCAATGAATGTATGTGAATGGATCTCTAGATGTGTAACCCCTAAAAATCATAAAAACTAGATATATATATGGTTTACAAGAGATTATCCAAGCTTTTCTCTCCCGAAACGGATTAAAATAGGTGTTATTTTCAATCTGGACATCTTCAAGCAGTTTCGTTTTCACAGGGCTCTTCAGAATAGTGAAATACGTAAGTTTCCTTTTTGTACAGATCGCGCGAGCGGGTCGCGCTCGCGCGTAAACAAGAGGGTCGCGCGCGCGGATCGCTCGCGCGATTTCTGGGTTTTCGCGCCCGCGGACCGCGCGCGCGATGTGTCTTTTTCTGCTTCTTTCTTCCTGTTTTTTCACCTATTTTAATCTGATCTCCTTGTTTTCTTCTAAAACCTGAAAAAAAAAAGAAAATAAAGTAAAACTACATAAAAATAGGATAAAAACGACTAACAAATGTGAATTAAGGCATATAATTAGGATTTGTTCTCTACCGATCACACCCCCAAACCTACATTTTGCTAGTCCTCGAGCAAAAAGAATAAAATAAAACTACTAATAATAAAATTCCTAATCCATTTTCGTATGGATAACGATTGCACTTAGCCTGTGCAACAAGCCTTTTAAACCTCTAGGTGTCCCTAGTCGGACGAGTGAAGTCTCGTGAGGGTTCTCGTCAACAAGTCACCCACACCCATATTTATTAACTTGTAAAAATTTTATACAAAATTTTAAATATTTCAATATCACATCCTTTTTCGATAAAACCAACCTCAAGTGAAACTTTAAAATTATCAAGAGTAAACCAATCATATGCCCGCCTACATTACGAAAAATAATCCGAAAACATATATCACCAGAATCAATAGCATATATCGAAGACTCGCATGTGTGTGAAATAGTAGTCAAGTGGATACACGGCAACTAGGAACTTGGAATATAAATCAGATAACTATCTAGTGATGCTTCGACTACAAATCTCACGTTGTCAATTACACTCTAAAAATAAATTCACTTTGAAACAGGCGTAAGCACTCATATGTAAATATATATATGCGAGAAAGAATTGTTGTACAAAACAAATAAATTCGCATATGACTCTCAACAACGCATGACACGACAGAAATAAAATAGTCTCATGAATAGATATCAATCGTCAAATACATATTATTACTACCATGTTTAAACTTCCTTTTCCTTATCGGTCACATATCCAAATCATGTTTTTATAGAATCAACTAGGACTTTATACGGGTTGTAATGTTGGTCAGGGTTAAGGCTTAGAAAAGAAAGGTAAAATGGATTCAAAATGTCCGTAAGCACCTAGGAATAGCCTTAACGTGTAACGCAAGGGCTTTACTACACGACCAGTTATATCACTTTTTTTTTCTTCTTCTTTTTTTTTTCTTTAAAGAGAATCATCTCCCCTTTTTTCCAATAACTAATTTTTTTTTTAGACTCCTTTTCTTTTACTACTCAATACATCATATTTTTTCCTAGTCGTTTAATAGCCCAATTTCTTTATGAGAACTATTCCCTAACTACTTTCGGACATAGGGTAGGTAATATTTAATAGTGGCAAACTCCATATCGGAGTGGGTAAGATAATAGGTGAACAAAGAAATGGCTTATTTAAAAACGGCTCAAATGGGTTAACAAGGGATATAAAAAATATTTATAATGGGTAGGCCTAAGGTCAAAAAGGTTTATTAGAACAGATGGCCTAGTGTCATTTTCTAAGAATCACATGATTTTTCAATGTTATGATATAAAAGGAAATATGTTTTTTTTTTAAATATGGTAATTCTAATATTCACTCGATTTTCAATCGAAATGAAGAAATAATGAGACCAATCAACGAGATAGTGCGATGTGTCAAAGAGATTCGATAAACGTAATAAAACCCTCAAAAGGATGATAGGCTCTAAAGCTCACCAGGTTCTAGTGTCCACAATATTACTATTTAGAAATCCAAGGTATATTACAGTTTAATGTTAATATGTATCCATATGACTGCGTGCAGTGCGACAAGATATGCAAGTATAAGATATAAAACAATGATTCCGGTAATATATAATTCTCAAAACATCTTCTCATAGATTCGGTAAACAATTGGTTATATACTCTTTTAATTCTCAAAATTCTGATGAAATCTGATTATAATAAAAAGGAATGCAATGTTGAACAGTATTAAGAAACTTATTTTATTTATTTATAGAACTACTAAAACTTTTGTTTCTCTATATTTTTGTTTTGTTTTTTTTTTCAATCGAAATGTTTTACAATGAATTAAAAGAACTAACAAATGAATGAAATAACGAATAAAAGAAAACTAACAAAAGAAAACTAACAAAAATATTCCGAAGTACGAAAGCAAGACACTACATGAGTAAAATGAAACAAAAGCACTAAAATGAAATATCCATATACTCCCCCCAAACCAAATCACTGCATGTCCCTATGCAGAGGGGAACATGACAATGACATGGATGTAGTCCTCATAGAATATCACCAGGATGTCCACTCCACGAAAAATGTCTGACGGAGGCTGTACGCCAGATCGAACGTACCAATCCATAAGCTCCCACTCCGGGTGCTCCGCAGGGTCGAACGGTGGACCTACCTCATCAAAATCAGCATGTAAATCTAAACTCTGACCCTCCTCAATCTCCTCAATAACACTCGGACCCAAATCCACCCTATCATCCTCAGGACCGGAATAAGGCGCAAATATCAAGGCAATGTCCTCAGGGGACCAGTCAGGGTGACCCGGACGCTGTCGAACAACATCCGGCACATAATCAGGTAGGTTCCTATATGGATAGGTAACCTCTGGTGTAGGCACACTAGACTCAACAGGGTCATATAAAGAAATAGCAGCAAATCCTGCGACAACACCCTCATCGTCATCATCAGTCGAGGAATCGGCCGATTCAGACGAAGACGACTCGGAAGACGTAGGAGGAGCGCCATAAGGGCCATCAATAACAGTAGGGTCATCACCAAACAGGTCATCCTCATCGAAATAATCAGAACAGCTAAGAATGGGTATACGAGGACGACGACGACACCAGCCGGGACGACCGACCGGACCGTCAGGTCTGGCTAGCCTAGGACTAAGTATAGGAGTATCAGAAGACGAGCTGGAGTCAGAATAATAACTCGACTGACTTGGAGACCTATCAGGTGAAGTAGGAGGAGACATCGGGTGCTCCATGCTATGAGGATGTAGATGATATATATAAGGGCCGAGGTACTATACGGATATTGAAAAAAACAAAAACCTGAAACCACAAATCAAGTCACAATTTAACCTTATTAGTTAGAAAGTGTTAAAAGTACAAAACGTAATCCTTACTATTTGCTTGAATATATGGCCATAATTACTATCAAAATTTGTTTTTTTTTTTTAAACGTAATCACTGGAAGATTGCATTAAAATTGAAATTTTTACAGAATTACCCCCAAACCTGAACCGAAGAGACCCCAATTCAATAGTAAATCAACGACAATTACATCCAAGTGAATAAATGAGACAGTATGTAGCAAAATATGAAATTAAAGCCGTAATGATGAAGAATATCAAGTTGTGACTAATTAGAGGCAACAGTAATAACACAACTATAAACGAGAAGCAAAAACCACATAATGAAATAAGTACAGACCCAAGTATCAAAAAGAAATAATAAAACAAAAACAGAAAATAAACTAACCGGTCGAAGCCGGGTACATCAGAATCCTAATAATAACCAAAAGACTAAATAAAAAAGGAAAAGCAACCAAATAAAATAATATACAGGCCCGAATGTCTGAAAATGTCTAAATCTCCCATCCAAATACAAGAAAAAGGAAAAATAAATGTCTAATCACCCAACCAAACAAAACTAATCCTCACCGCCCTCAAGCAATACCAACTCTAGCCCTGTACTCCCCTGCCCCGTGGTCCCATCACCATCGCCATCAGAATCACTGCCATCTCCTCCATCTCCATCACCATCATCACCAGCTACCTCCTCCTCGCCCTGCACCTCACCCTGCTCCTCCTCTGCCACCTGCTGTGCCGGTCGCAGGAAAGCCGACTGGTATGCAGCCTCTCCCTGAGCCAAAATATCATCCAACTGATCCGGATGAGCCAGCTGGAAGTATGACCGCATGTAAGACTGAAGCCGCAGGGTCTCTCCACGGAAAGCACACACGTCTCCATATGTCCACGCGTACGGCGTATCCTTCGAGGGAGGTGGACGCTGTACTGCCTGCTCGCGACGGGCCTGGGCTGTCTCTCGGGCCCTCCTAACCTCTATGTCTAGACGATCCAGGCTCAACTTCCAATCGGCGGAAGCGAACTCTGGGATACAGGTATCGATAGGCTCATCAGACGGTATAGGAAATGCCTTAGCCCGAAGAATAGCGGTGATAGTGCGAGGGTAGGGCAGGAGAAGCTTAGAATCAAGGGAGTGGTCAATGGCATGAGCTGCAAGACGCATGCCCTCCATAATAATCAAGCCAGGGTGAAACCAATCGCTGCGGTAAACAGCGTGGAGGGCATGGTGAATTTTCTTGGTCCGTTCTTGCTCATGACCAAGGGGGTACAGGTTTAGTTTAAAGACATGGTCGACAAACCACATCTGGCGGGGCATGTGAGATCGGCGTATAGATTGCTCCGAACCAGAGCGGCCGCCACACATGTCCTGAATTATATATATGAAGGAGTGGGCTTTGTTGAGGACGTTTAATTTTGGAACTTGGTAAGAATGGGAGGGGAGTTGGAGGATTTCAGCGATGTTATCTGGGTTGAGGGTAATGTCGTGGCCATCTATGGTGGTGGATAGGAAGGCGTGCTGGCTCAGAGATTGTTTATGGTAGCGGAGGTTTTGGTAAAAGAGGCTGACGAAGCGGGGATAACTAATTAGGTTGGGGTTTCTAAAGTATAGCTGTGGGGCCAATTTACGGGCTACTAGGTTACTATGGCCCCACTTCGTGTCTTTATCAGACGCGAAGTACTCAGCATCTATAGCGGCCTCGTAATTGAGGCTGCGGGTAGCGTACTTGGGACCTAATTCATTAGGGTTAGGGTCGTCTGGGGGAGGTGGTGGAGTCAATTTTTCTTTTCCTTTGGCTTTTTTCTGAGACGGTTGGGAAGAAGAAGCGGATCGTACGGTTCATTTTGTCATTGTTTGAAAAGGTTGGTACGAATTTTTAGAAAAATTTTGAAAATGTGGGCTTTAAAATAGGGATGTGCCCAAAAAAAGAAAAAGAAAGGGATAGGGGGAAGGGTCACCTGCAAAGAAAAACATCCCGGCAAGGGACACAATTAATAATTCAACAGTTGTAAAAGAAGTTGGGGTTCACGGGGGAACACCCAGCAACTGTGAGAAGAGCCGATCCCTTCCCACCCACTGTCCCGACAAGGGCACACACTTTGCAGCCGAGTCACGGGGTACTCGCCGCGTGTTTAATAGCAATGTATATAAATAAATGCATTTACAGAAACATAACTGTGATATGTCTACATATATATATATATATATTTTTTATTAACGAGTTTCCGTACATTGTCGTATTTGCGGAATCCATAAAGTCCAAGATATAGTTAAACCGCTCGAAATTCAACTCTAGTGAAGATTCAACTTGAAGTCACCCGGGAGTCGACACTCCAAGGTTATAAATTTCAAAATCCAAGTTGTTTTGACTAATTTTATAATGAATTAGTGCCATAATATATAAAGAACTACATGTGATCATAGAGTTAAATTCGGTCATAGAATTAGTACTTATGGACCTGAGGTCAAATAACAACCTCTTAGGGTAGACTATGTATCCAAGATGAATTTCAAAACGTACCTGACTGCACCAATTAGGACACAGGTGTGTTATAGGTGAATTGTAACGTAAAGGAATGATTCTTTATTTGAACATTGTCTTAATGACAAGAACTTATTAGTTCATTTTTAGAAAAGGACCAATAGTTTAAGACCACATTACGGATTCATTCAATGAATTCTTGATGGAAAACAGATGTAAATTTCACAAGTTATATTAACGAAGTCTAATAGATAAACTGGGTTCTAATTACTAAAGGCCATTCAGGATTGAAGCAAATCATTGGGGATTACGTTAATTGACGTTAAGCAGGAAATGAACATACACGCTTAGACTTACCACAGCATAGTCAAACAATCCTTTTCAAAGCAGGGGTTAGGGATCCTTAATTCAGAACCCTAAGTAAAAATTCATCCGTATTACCCACATTTGGGGCTACTAGTTGTGTGCATAGCAATCTGTATGTGTACACTACCCAAAGGTTAAATTACAAGTCCAAAACCCCCAAGTCCTGATTAAAGTCAGTGAGTATGTGTGTGTATACCATCTGTATGCATCTCTAGGGTTCATGAATCTGAATGAGGGTGGCACGAACCCCCACATATATAAACCCTAACTGTGTGTAAATCGATATATATATCCATGTTGACATTTATCAAGAACTAGGGTGCATGAATCTAATTCATGGTTTCAAGAACCCGAATTTCAAACCCTAAAGTGTATTTGTGTAAATGGGTGTCAAAATCTATACATATGTGTGTGGATTAAGGGAAACTTTCCCAAAATCCGTGTATGAGTGGGCATATATATGTATAGGCAGGCATACGTATGAATATATGTATAACTACTGAAATTAGGGTTTAGATTCTCCAGAACCCCAAATGTCATACCCTACCCATGATTAGGTGTGTATCTGTGTGTGTATGTAGATTAGTCGATGCATAAGTCCATATGTATGTGTAAAGCTCTGTGTAGAGAGGAATCTGTGTTTACACGCATAAAGATATATGTATATACCTATTGTTATGTATATAGGTGTGGAAATTTACCTGTTAGTGAGAAGGATCAGAGAAGAGATGAGTGTGTGTGTTCGTGGCAGCGATGGCGGCTGAGTGTATGGTGTTCCGACGGCGTGGCGGTAGTGGACGGTGATGATGATGGCCGGTGGCTGTGTGTGGTGGTGGTAGATGGTGATAATGATGGAGGGAAGAGAGAGAGAGAGAATCACCACGAGGGATAGAGAGCAGAGAGAGGGACGAAGAGAAAGAGAGTGAGTGAGTGTTCTGAGAAAATTAGGGCTCAGCCCTGTATTTAAAGGGAGGGGTACCTCGCGGGAGCGGACCGCGCGAGCGAGCTTCGCGCGCGCGGATCCCTCCGCGAGGAGAAGCTGAGGCGTGGTTTTGGCTTCTTTTAAAAATTTCTCAAGTATGAAAGTCGCTCGAGTGGGCCGCTCCAGCGACTGATTCGCTCGCGCGATCTGAGGTGCGAGCAGATACTGAGGGTCCAATTTCTTTACTTTTCCAAAAATTTCTAAGTCAAAACGTCGCTCGAGCGGGCCGCTCGAGCGAGATTCCTTGCTGGCGCGAATCCTGGCGCGAACAGAAGCTGAGGCTTCTTTGAAGAAGCTAAAAGCAATATTTTCTAAGGGACAATCTCGCGTGAGCGGACCGCGCGAGCGACGCATCGCGCGAGCGGGCCGCGCGCACGAGATGCAGTTTTCTCATTTTTCTCTTCTATTTTCTTGTATATATGTTCTAAAATTTAAACTTTGCATCTTTTGGGCATTTAGATGTTCAGACAATGGCCAATAACTACTTTCTAGTGTACAAAATTGAAGAAAATTCTACTAAAGCTTGGGTTGCCTCCCAAGAAGCGCTAAGTTTTACGTCGCTAGCTCGACCAATGCATGTGCTCAGTCGAGATAGACCGGATCTACCAGATCTATAGATTCAATTTCTCTTTCTTCTGTTTCCTCGGTTCGATACGGCTTAAGCCGTTGTCCGTTTACCTTAAAAGGTGCCCCACCGTTTGTATCTTGTATTTCAACTGCTCCATGCGGGAACACTTGCGTTACAATGAACGGACCGTCCCATCGGGAACGTAGCTTACCCGGGAATAATCGTAATTTCGAATTAAATAACCATACGTGTTGTCCAACTTCAAAATTCTTTCTTATGATCATTTTGTCATGGAAAGCTTTAGAACGTTCCTTCTAGATTCTGGAATTTTCATATGCTTCATTTCTCAATTCTTCAAGTTCTTGCACTTGAAGTTTACGATGACATCCTGCCACTTTTATATCTTGGTTAAACGTTTTTACGGCCCAATAGGATCGATGTTCGAGCTCCACCGGTAGGTGGCACGCCTTTTCCAAATACTAGTCGGTAATGAGACATCCCAATAGGAGTTTTAAACGTTGTACGATATGCCCAAAGTGCATCGGTCAATCGTTGTGACCAATCTTTATGGTCTGGACGTACCGTTTTTTGTAATATACTTTTAACCTCTCTATTAGACACTTCAACTTGGCCTTGGGTTTGCGGATGGTATGCGGTTCCTACTTTATGGGTGATAGAGTACTTCCGGACAAGTGCTTTAAAGTAACGATTACAGAAATGTTTACCTCCGTCGCTTATAATCGCTCGTGGCGTACCGAATCGACAAAATATATTATCTTTAATAAAAGAAACCACAACTTTATGGTCGTTGGTTCTCGTCGCCACTGCCTCCACCCACTTAGAAACATAGTCGACCGCGACTAAAATATATTCGAAACCATAAGACGAGGGAAACGGACCCATAAAGTCGATGCCCCAAACGTCAAATATTTCTATAATAAGGATTGGGGTCATGGGCATCGAATCACGATGTGACATGTTCCCAGTTTGTTGACAACGTACGCAGTTCTAACAGAATTCATGTGCATCTTTAAACAATGTTGGCCAATATAACCCACTTTGGAGGACTTTAGCGGCCGTACGACGGCCACCAAAGTGTCCTCCGCATTCTAGAGAATGACAAAAATTTAATATTGATTTGAACTCACTCTCCGGAACACAACGTCGTATAATTTGATCAGAACAGTGTTTAAATAACAATGGGTCATCCCAGTAATAATGTTTAATTTGAGAAAAGAACCGATCTTTGTCTAAACGAGACCACGTATGCGGGATATATCCCGTAGCTAAGAAATTGACGATGTCACTGAACCACGGACGATTTACGGTAGCTAATGCGAATAATTGTCCGTCAGGAAACGAATCCTTTAGAGGGGTAATATCGTTAGATTCTATAAAAATTCATGACAAGTGGTCAGCTACAACGTTTTCAGAACCCTTTTTATCCCGTATTTCATAATTAAACTCTTACAGGAGTAAAATCCATCGGATTAACCTAGGTTTCGTTTCTTTCTTATTCAATAAATGACGCAATGCCGCATGGTCAGTATAAACTATGACTTTTGAACCCAATAAATAAGAACGGAATTTGTCAAGGGCAAACACAACAACAAGTAATTCTTTTTCAGTTGTTGTGTAGTTCAATTGCGCGTCATTTAGTGCTTTACTCGCATAATAAATTACGTGAGGGATTTTATTCACTTTTTGCCCCAACACAGCTCCAACGGCATAATCGGAAGCATCACACATCAATTCAAACGGTAATGACCAATCAGGGGATTGGATTACCGGAGCCGTGGATAGTAAAGTGTGTAATGTTTCAAAAGCCTTCAGACAGTCATTGTCAAAGACAAAAGGAACATCCTTGGCAAGCAGGCTGCATAAGGGGCGTGAAATTTTACTAAAGTCTTTGATAAAGCGTCTATAAAAACCAGCGTGACCTAGAAAGGAACGGATCTGACGAAAGGATGATGGCGGTGGAAGTTTGTCTATTAACTCGACTTTTGCTTTATCAACCTCTATACCTCTCTTGGAAACAACGTGACCCAAGACTATTTCCTCTTGAACCATGAAATGGCTCTTCTCCCAACTTAATACCAACTTTGCTTCCTCGCACCGGGCGAGGACTTTTGTCAGATTTTGGAGGCATTCATCGAATGTAGGTCCGAAAACGGAGAAATCGTCCATGAATACCTCGAGAAATTTCTCAACCATGTCCTAAAAAATTGCCATCATACACCGTTGAAAGGTTGCCGGTGCATTTCACAAGCCAAACGGCATACGTCGGTAAGCAAAGGTTCCAAAAGGACAGGTGAACGTTGTCTTTTCTTGGTCATCGGGGTAAACGGGCACCTGGTTGTAACCAGAGTATCCATCTAAGAAACAATAATAACTCTGACCGGACAGACGTTCTAGGATTTGATCAATAAATGGGAGAGGGAAATGATCCTTACGAGTCATCGTGTTAAGTTTTCTATAGTCAATGCAAACCCGCCAACTGGTAGTTTGACGGGTGGGTATAAGGACTCCCTTTTCGTTGGGTACTACCGTGATACCTGATTTCTTTGGGACAACCTGAGTTGGGCTGACCCAATTACTATCGGAGATCGGGTATATAATACCGGCATCTAAGAGTTTAATCACTTCCTTCATAACCACTTCTTTCATGTTAGGTTGAGACGTCGTTGCATTTCCCTAGATGGTTTAGCATTTTCTTCTAAATTTATTCTATGCATGCAGACTGTCGGGTCAATTCCTTTTAGATCAGCGACCGTCCATCCAATCGCCTTTTTATGATTACCTAGAACCTGTATTAGTTATAGTTCCTAAATTTCAGTTAAATTTGACGCGATTATAACAGGAAGGGTTGCGTTCGTTCCTAGGAATGCATATTTTAAAGAATCCAGCAACGGCATAAGTTCGAGTGTTGGAGGATAATCAATGGATGGTAGGACCGGTTCATGTGCAAGAGGCGGTAAAGCTTCTGTTTTAGGTTTCCATGGAAGTGCATTGGTTGTGTTTACTGATTCCAATAGAGTATTTACATTTTCAATATTTGTGTCAATGTTGAAATCATTAAAATTGAAATGTGATAAGCATGCTTCCAATGCTTCCTTAGTCAACATAAAAGGCGCTGCCTCTTTGACTAATTCGTCTATTAAGTCTATGGCATAGCAATCTGCCTCTTCATCATCCCTATATGGTTGATTAGATGCATTGAAGACGTTAAGACGCACGGTCATGTTACCAAAAGTTATATCCATCACACCAGTCCGACAGTTAATAATTGAATTAGCCGTAGCTAGGAAAGGGCGTCCTAGAATGACTGGAACTTGTTTACTAGCATCTAGGATAGGTTCGGTGTCTAGTACGATAAAATCGACCAGATAATAGCATCTATCAACTTTGACCAATACATCCTCTACTACCCCCCGTGGAACTTTAATTGACCTATCGGCTAATTGTAAGGTGGCCGCAGCCGGTTTTAGTTCTCCTAAACCCAAATGTTCATAAACTGAATAGGGTATCAAATTCACACTCGCACCTAAATCAAGAAGAGCCCGGTGAATGTATTTATCCCCAATGTGACAAGCGATGGTTGGAGTACCCGGGTCTTTATATTTGAGAGTGTTAGTGTTAAACAGGGAACTAACCTTTTCTGTTAGGAACACTTTCTTAGATAAATGGTTTCTAGACTTCCTCTTCTGAGTGCATAGATCCTTTAAGAACTTAGCATACGGGGGTATCTATTTGATCGCATCTAGTAATGGAATATTGATTTTTACTTCTTTAAATATTTCAAGTATATCTTCCGGTTTCGTGTTTTTTCTAGTGCAGTGAGCCGGGGCTTCCCCGCTCAGTGGAAATGGCATCCTAGGCACATAATCGGAAGGATTTACTGCTTTAGATGTTTTATTAGATATCAAAGGATTAGCGTCTTTTGAAACTGGAGTAGAATTCTCTTCCTTTTCACCCTTTTCCTTTTCTTTACCTTTGTCCTTTCTTGCCTCGGGAGGAGGTACGACCTCCTCAGGACGTTCAGTGGTCCTTGTTGAGACAGCGTTAACCTGATCACTCGCCGAACTCACCTCGTACTGAGACAGCGTTAACCTGACCCTTAGGATTTTGCACAGGTTGACTTGGTAATTTTCCCTCATTACGTCGATTCAATGTATTAGCCAATTGTCCCATTTGGGACTCTAACTTCGCTATAGATTGCGTATGGGAATTTACAAGTTGAGATTGCGATTGTGATTGGGCCTCTAAGGTCTTTATTGATGCCAACACGCTCTCTTCGAAAGTTTTATCCCTAGAAGGATTAGCACGGAACGAGGGCTGTTGGTATTGATTTTGTTGATTCGGAGGCTGCTGATACTGATTAGACTATGGTTTATATGCATTAGGAAAATTGGTTATATCGGGTTTCGAATACGACTTCTCACTATTGGAGTTCCATGAAAGGTTCGGATGAGGTCCCATGTCGTGTTTGGTTTATACCCCGTGGGGTTATAATTCGGTCGTTGGAACTGTTGAACCGCATTTATATGTTGTTCTACAAATTCCGGGAACTGGGATGCGGACGGACATGCTAATGTTGAATGTGACGAATCTAAGCATAACTGGCATACTTCAGCAGAAAAAGGTGGGCCTTGCATGCGGCCCATCATCATAAGTTGGTCCATTTTTCTATTTAGTTCCTGAATTTCATATGAATGATTAGACTCAACTTTCGCCTCTCTTTTTGGATTAGGTAAAAGGTGTCCTTCAGGTCGTACGGATACCGCTTGATGCATAGAGTTTTCACTTAATGTTTCAAATATCTTCCATGCTTCATCGGCACTCTTGTGGAGGAACGTCCCCGCACAAATAGCATCGACGGTATTTTGAACGGTAGGAATTAATCCTTCATAAAAGACTTGCACCAGCTGCCATTTGGGTATCTGGTGATGAGGGCAAGAACGTAAGAGTTCTTTAAATTGTTCGCATGTATCGTAAAGTGTCTCCCCATCTTGCATTGTAAAATTAGTTATTGACTTTCTAATCTGATTCGTTCTAGTTATGGGGAAGAATTTTTGTAGGAACGCAGTTTGCAAGTCATCCCATGTTCTTATTGAATTTGGCTCCAATGATTGGAGCCAGTATTTCGCTTTATCTTTAAGTGAAAACGGGAATAAGCGCATTTTTAATTCATCATCTGTTAAGTTCTGAATTTTTAAAGTCGCACAGATACCCTGAAATTCGCCAAGATGATTATAAGGGTCTTCCTTAACACGCCCGTGAAATGACGGCAGGAGCGCAATAGTTGAGGATTTGATTTCAAAATGGGCTGCCGTCACTTCCGGCAATGCAATACACGACGGTGGTGTGTAGGCCGTAGGAGTGAAATAGTCCTTTAATGGTGGTGGTGGGGGTATGTTAAGATTAGCCCCCTCATTCCGATTATTCCCATTATTCTGGTTATGTCCAAACTCGGCCATCGGAATAGGTTCGATTTTTATTGATTTAGTTTTTCTTAAACGATTACGCATACTACGGATTTCTAATTCAAATGAAGATGACGGTTCAGGTGTGGACTCGTCGTCTAACATCAACCAAGCTCTCGAAGCTTGGGCTGATGACCTAAAGCCTCTAAGTGTACGTTCAAGTTCGAGATTAAGCGGATTTAATTCAGGTTTAGTTGAACGAGTTCCAAACATAAACTAAGGACCGACTCAATTAAAAGTAAAAATAGCTACGCTAATAACCAAGCATGCAAGCACACAAGACTAATATGATGCATGAAATTATCCTGTAATGCAATGACTGCGTCAAGCCCAGCGCCCCGGGTTTCCTAGCTAATGCAGTGCTCACTCCACACCTACCCTAATGCAAGTATTGCGTTTCAGCGCCCTGACTTACAGTGGTTGATGCAAAATTTAAAAACTTAGCGAATTTACTTGTTTTTTATTTTTATTGCAATTTTCTTTTCAGGTTCGCGTAAGCTCCGTTGGCGTGCCCAGCTGCTCCACTCGAACGTACTAGGTCTTGATGACTTGAGATCTGTAGAACAAGAATAATTTTAGCGATTCTAAAATAAAACTAAAAACAAAGAAGATAAAGAGTCAACTAATATTTACTAACTAAGTAAATTATGATTCTAATAATTAACGGTAAAAATATTTCAATCCCCGTCAACGGCGCCAAAAATTGATCTTGTCGGAATCAAGATATAAAAGTATGCTTATTTATGCTTTACTTTCAAAAGATTTGTAGTGTGGAAAGTAGAGGTCGAACCCACAGAGATTGTTAACTTTTAATCCTATAATTATTAGAATATAATCTATCTAGTTATAAGAAGATCGGAAGTTGAACTGATTTAGGTTTTTATTATCACTACTAATTTAAACTATGCATTAAACTATGAAATTTTAGAAATAAGATCTAGAATTAAATCTAAGTAAACTTATATGCGAAATTGGAAATTAGTTTAAATATATGGAGATGGGATCTAGGATTACAAATCCACCACTAACTATGCATTGAGGGTCTATACTTCTTATTCTAAGTTCTATGTTTGGATAGTTATGATCTATTGTAGCTACAAGCCCAATAGTATCGTCAAGAAGATATCGTTAGTTTAATCTAAACATAATCCATCTACGGGTCACATGAATTATCTACCTATGACTAGGGTGTAGCATAACTCATCTTTCCTAAGCATGGATTATAAAAGATATAAACATCACAATCAAATAAGCACCATTGTATGTAAATACTCCTATCAATCACAGAAATCAAGGACTATTGAGTTCAATAAGCATAAGGAAAAATCTAAGACAAGAATAGATCCAAAATACTCTTGATTATTAACATTAAAAACTGATTATATAAAATCCACCAACATACAATCACTATCCCAAAACATAAAAGCTTAAAATAGAAAAGCATAGAATCCCCCTTTACATAGCTAGGGTTTCATTGAAACCCTAGATTAGGAGTTTAGTGGCTCATGATGGGTGAAAGCATGAAGATGGAGTTGATGTAAGCCATTAGAAACCTTCAAGCTTGCTCTTCCCTTTCCTCTTGCCTTCAATGAATGTATGTGAATGGATCTCTAGATGTGTAACCCCTAAAAATCATAAAAACTAGATATCTATATGGTTTTCAAGAGATTATCCAAGATTTTCTCTCCCGAAACGGATTAAAACAGGTGTTATTTTCAATCTGGACGTCTTCAAGCAGTTTCATTTTCACAGGGCTCTTCAGAATAGTGAAATACGTAAGTTTGCTTTTTGTACGGATCGCGCGAGCGGGTCGCGCGAGCGCGTAAATGGGAAGGTTGCGCGCGCGGATCGCTCGCGCGATTTCTGGGTTTTCGCGCCCGCGGACCGCGCGCGCGATGTGTCTTTTTCTGCTTCTTTCTTCCTGTTTTTTCACCTATTTTAACCTGATCTCCTTGTTTTCTTCTAAAACCTGAAAAAAAAAATAGAAAATAAAGTAAAACTACATAAAAATAGGATAAAAACGACTAACAAATGTGAATTAAGGCATATAATTAGGATTTGTTCTCTCCCGATCAGTATACAAGATATGAAGTTAGAAATAACAATCCTAAATTTCTAGCTTAAATCTATCAAATGTAATTAAATCTAAAGCAAATAAGTCCTAATTACAAGTATCAAGCCATATGGATGAATATGTACATGAACAAGAATGAATTATGAAATACTCAATGATTTAGATCACTTAAACTTTGAGTTCAAGCTTAACTAATCATTATTGAGACATGGTTTGAACCTTAACTCATGAAGATATCTAACCCATTATTCATAAGATTGATTAAAACTATTGCAGAATTCTGGAAATTGCTGAGAGCAGATCAAGACTTCAAAGAAATAAAAAGATGCCTCTGTGTGTCTAGTTTTTAACCCGTTGTTTGATCTTGATGACTTTTGGACACAAGATGCCTCTGTGTGTCTAGTTTTTAACCCAAAAAAGAAATCAAAGTTTCAACGGTTAGATCTCCGGGAATTGAACAAAAACCAGACATCACTCAGCATTCTTCACCCCTCTGTCCAGAGTTCTTGCACGATTTTCTAAAAATAGTAAAAAAATCAGAAATGCTCTGTTCTTTTTAAGGTGACTTCCTAACACACTAATCTACTTAGAAAAATTTATTTTGGGTCACAAACACATTTTTAATGTTCTGATTTACTTATTTCAAACGAGTGCTGCTGTTCTGAAACTCTGGACAGATTGTAATGACTTCACAAAACTCATGACCAACCGCTTTAAACAAGAAATCTCCTTAAAACAAAAATTACAGTGGTAGACCTTTGAGTTATAGACACTTTCCCATTTGTTTCACTTAATTCCAACGGTTAGATTTTGAACTAAAAATCTTTGATCAAAACCGGTTTATGAATCCACTGTTTCATTGTCAAGTTCAACTTTTATTTGTTAACCCCAACTATTAAACCATGAAGTTGGACTTAAACTAAATCATTTTCTCCTACCATTTGACCGTCATTGGAGACTAAGGACCCTTATACTTGTAGATTTTCAAATGAAGTACGAATAGACTTTTTAAAATCTCAAGATGATGAATCTAAACCATGGAGATGGGCTTGGACTCAAACTACTTTCTCCTACTATTTGATGGTCATTGGAGATGAAGATATGGCTAATACTCATGAGTCTTGAAAGAATATAGAAAGGATTCCATGCAACATCAAGCTAGAGGACCCAAATCATATGTATGGACTTGGATCCATCCATTTGCTTATAAAATGAAGTAATGATCAAACTTTGACTCTCATGTAAAGCATAAGCTTACATGAGATTCAAAATATCAAACTCAAGAGCTTTCAAGAGAGATATTAAAGATCTCCAAAAATCTCAAAAGAAAAGTATAGACAAAAAGAAGAAATGAAATAAAGAAGACAAAGAGAGCTAATGCTCTAAACCCATCAAAGAGCCTTTTGGTAAAAACTTGTTTACCTCAAATTCATAGATGCTTTCTAACCAAGCTAAGAAGAAATAAAAAAGGAATGAAAACTTAAATATGATTATTGGCTTAAAAGAAAGAATGAAAAGGAGACAACTTATGATTAGAGGATCACCTCCAAACTATCCTCAAAGCTTCTCCACTTTGAAAATCTTCCAAGCTCTTCTTCAAGCTCTCAAAAAACTCCCTATCTCTCCCAAACATGTGTTGTTATAGTGGTATATTATGGTATATCTCTTTCCTCCTCATCCCAAGGAAGATCCCTCTTCTTATATAGACAAAATAACCCAGGTATTTTCAGTGAATTCGGAGTAAAAGACAGGTATAAATATCTCATTTGGTGGTACAATGCGAACTTTCTGAAAAAAGCAGACTGCTGGAGTTAACGACAGTCAAGAAGTCTTCCGCGGCACTCTGGGAATGCCGGAACGGCACTCCGTGAAAGCCGCGACGGCATTCCATGACAGCCGCGGCGGCATTCCATGACTGTCGTGCGTCACTTACAGAGCGCCACGCCAAATTATTGATTGCCGCGTTTATGTCAGCCCTACTTTATCAGTTTTTTGTTTTTATCCGTATACATATACGTATTGTACCACAAAATACAGACTTGAAAAGCAAACGGCAATCAGAAAATGTCGGTGGCATTCTGTGAGAGCCGGTCCGGCATTCTGTGAGTGCCGTACGGCACTTACTGAGTGCCGCAAACAACCGCCGTGTGCCGGTTTCTGTTAAGCTTCGCCTTTTAGGTCTTTTCTTTTTTCCCTTTTTTTCAAAAAACTTATTTTCGGGGATCTTTACCTAAATGTGATGTTTTCACTCCTGAATTCTCCTGAATACCTGGTATTTCTTTTCCTGTGAAAAATTTACCGCATTTGGAGAACTTTCTAAAGAGCTTGGAACACTTCGAATCTTTCAGTCCTTGTCATCATCGGATATGGAGGTGACACTCTCCTTAATTCGACGTTTGGTCAAAATCGGGGTGTTTACACCCGCCCAAGAGGTCCTCAACTGGATTCCTGGGGCCTGATCGCAAAACTCGAGGGTGGACTCCTAGAAGAATTTGTTCTTCCACCCCTTGTTATTGCTCGGGCAGTTGACGATAAATTTTTTTCCCTACAGAGCCACTAGAGAGAAGAACCCGACTTCCTCATGAACAAGGAATGGTCGATAGGCCTACAGGAATTCTTAGAGGGTGATTTCATACCCAAAGACTTGGGGCAATCCTGAGGTATATCAGAACATCCTAAGCAACGGGGTGGAGGGGAATGCGAAAGCCGGCCATGAAGGCATCCTCATAGAAGGTGACGAAGCCCGACTAGTAAAGGTGGGCTCCGCCGGTATTGATGGCCAAAGAGTAGCCATCGGGAATGGCGTACCTGTCCCTAATCTGGCCAATGTCCTGGGAACCCAATTCAGAAAGGATAGGCTCACAGGCAAACAAAACCTCGGGATTAGGCCTCTTGGTGTCTCGTCGCTCGAGCCACGTGAAATGGAGGCTACGGGGGCCTTTTGGTCTGACCCATCATCTGAAACAAAGATTAGGATTCTACCCTCACTGTGATGGTCTGATGGAGTAATCGAAGGTGGATCCACACTGTGGATACCGGGCTTCCACCGCTTCGCTATGTTTTCGAAACTTGTTTGATTTTTTTGAATCAAGGAAAAAGAAAAGGTCTGTTGAAAACAGATACAGAGTCGCCACTTGGTCTTTAAGGAACCAAGAAACCTAATTTTGACTCACCCAAACGGATAAAGGGAACTGGCCCTTCATAACCAAAGAACTTGGCTCGGGGTTTTGGTACGAGAGAGGAAGGAGCCTTTGTCGCGACTAGAACACCCTCAACTCGCCCCGTCTTTTGACGGGCCTCAATTAGCATCCAAATAATCATCTTATACTATGTTTGGTTCGACAAATAATACTATGATAGTATATTAGATCACATAAGAAAATTTGAAATTGGAAGATCTAAAGATAAGATATCATTCATAAGATCTAAGCCAAATATCATACAATGTAAAGTGAAAGATCACACAAATAAACCTAGGAAAAATCGTCTAATCATATATCAAATAATCAGGACTTCCTAATCTAGAGGGGGACATGAATTGTTCTTGAAACAAATAACCAAAGAAATCAAAATATGCTTAGCAAGCTAGTATGATGCATGTTAATCTTTGAGAAAAGAAGATCCCTCAATCCCCGGGACGGATGAGAAAGGATGATTAGATCAAGGGGAAGCATGAACGTGTGATCGTGATCATTCCTTATAATCTTCTTAGACTAAGAGTTACAAAAACCCCAAATCTTGCATGAATGCAATGTATGTATCTAAAATGTGCAAAGGTTGTAGTGTGTTTTGGGTACATGGATTTCTAGAATGACTTAGAAGTCTAAAATGTGTATGAATGAATGAATGGAATCAACATGGGATATGTACAAATATAGTATGAACTACTTCCTAGGACATGAGCTAATTTGGAATGCATATGGGCATCAAATTAAAGAATTAAAGTTGAAATGTGCTTGCTGTGAATACTGGACAGAACAGTAGCATGATCTTTTGGAAATTGAAAAGGGGGGATAGGAATGTTTTCAATGCATGATTTTTTATGGAGATCTTCCTTACTGTGTCTAGAACACAACCCAAAAGGCCAATCTTGAATAGCTATCACAGATTGAGAGAAATCATATAAACAGTGAAGGTCACTCAGAAACAGAGTCCGTACTGTCGACTGAAATGTTGAAAAATCTTAGAAAATGAAAACGAATGATCTAGAGGCCCATTTTATACAGAAGGTTCCCTAAGACATTGAGGTTTAAGGGAAAAATAAGTTAGGACCACCCCTTTTCGAAAAGGTTTTCTGGAAAACAAGTTGAAGGTGGACCTAGCTGCTGTGACATCAAAAACAGAACGTCTACAGAAAATGTTTGGATCCAAATGGGCCATTTTCAAGTATTTCCAAGTCAAACCAAAAATCATGGGTGTTCTCTAATGAGTTAGGAAGACTTTCCAAGTGGTCTTACATTCATACATTGATTATTGAACTCAAAATAATTCCTTGAAGTTAAATGACTCACTGTATTGAGGGTTTTGAGAAAAACAAGGTTTATTTCTTGGAATCAAAATGAGGGTTTAAGAGGGGGGGGGGGGGGGGTTTGAAATGGGGGTTTTGAAAGTATACTTCCAGAACTTGGATGAATATTCTAACCACTTGGAATATCAATTCCTAACTTATTTCAAGAACTTCCCAAGTATTTGCAAAACATGGTTTTATTTGGAAACCAAACTCAAGAGTCTATGGGAGTATGATACATGAGAGGATAGATGATACATGATATGATATAGCACGCTAAAAGTGGTAAAGAACATGTGCATGGGATATGGGTTCATCTAGATACAAGAGAGTGTTGCATCAAAGTGTGAAAGTCAAAAAGTGAAATGCTGTGAATAGTGGACAGACTGTATGCATCACTTTATAACATTATAATGGGAGGTCAAAAGTGCCTATAAAAATGTGGGACAAATCAGAGATTATCCTTATTGTGTCTAGAAAATAACCCAAAAAGCCAAACATCAATAGCTATCACAGATTAAAAGAAATAAATCAGAATGTACACATGACTCAGAAATAAATGCTGCACTGTTGACTGAATTTGTATGATTTTTCATAAATCATAAAAACGGTTTATGATGACCCATTATATACCAAAGGTTTCCTAAGACACCTAAGTTTTACAAAAAAAATATAAAAGATATATGTACAGTGACGAAAATATCCAGAATAAGTGCAAGAAGTTGGGTGAACATTCTGTGAGAATAGAGGCAGATTATGAATATGAACTTCTCACATCCAAAACAAATACTTTCACATCTCTATAATTGATGGGAAATATTGGGGACAAACTATGATGTCTTAGGAAGATTTTCCAAGTGGTTTCATCATCATAACTCAAGTATTTAATTCAAAACAAATCTTTGAATCTGAACAGCTCACTATTTTGGATCATTCTTGAAGAAAATGGATTTGGGTTTTGAAATATATAGAGTTTGAGTTCTTGATTGGGGTTTTGAAATAGATGTTCAAAGTATGAACTTAAACTCTTGACATGACCATGTGACCACTTAGGACCTCATCCAACCTTGAATCATCAAAGAACTCCCAATATTATTGGAGAGATTCATTTTTATTTTGAACATAACTTCAAGGATACCTTGGAGGTATTGAAGTTATAATCATCATCTATCAAACATGTTTTTGAGGTTAAGAGCTACTATCCATAAGGATTCACTCACCTCAAACTTCATGTCATCATCTAGATGATGATGAACTAGTAAGTAAATAAAGAAAATCAAAAAGAAATGAGGTAAGAAGAGATGAACATAATATGAACAAGCAAGTAATTAACAATCAATAGATGATAATCAATGTGATTTTGGACTTGTAGCTTGGTGTTTTACTCATAGATTTTGACATTTGGACATGGAAGTAGCTTCCTAACTCAAGAATGCTCAAGAATGGTGATTGGGTATATTGATGATGAAGTATATAGAAGAATGATGGAGGAAAACAAGATTAGAACTCACTTTTATTGGAAAAAATAGAAGAAGAAGACTACTTCTTCTCTTTATCTCTCTATATTTTTCTAGAGTTTCTTCCTAAGCTCTCTCTAAGCTTCCATATCTCTCCTCTAAATGGAAGTAAATGGCTTCTTTTATAGGCAAAGGAGGGGTGGTAAATGGAGTTTTAAAAAGTTTAAAATGGTCTCCCATTGGTCCAAAATAAGCTGGGAACCAAAACTACGTCGTTTTGATTTCTAATATATCAAATTGGACCCCCAAAATAAATTACAAAAACTCACTGTTCTGGAGGGGAGTGCCGCGGCGGCACTGGGCCAGTGCCGCGGCGGCACTGATCCTCCCTTCGTCCAGATAATGCTGTTTAGGCCCCCAGAGGTTCCGGTATTCGCGAAAAGGCCCTATTTCGTCCGAAACTCACAGAAAATGCATACAAACTCCAAACTGAGGTTGTGATATACCGTTGGAAAGGTAATGGAGTCTACTTTACATAAAAAATAGTTTGGGGATAGGTCACTGTGAAAAGTTTTGCGATATTTGCGATAAAAGCCGATTTGATCGCCTTTTTCGCCTTCGGAAATTCATAATAGACTCGTTTTAAATCCGAAAATTATGTGCGATATACCGTTCGAAAGCTATTGACCTCTAGTATCCATGAAAAATATTTGAAAATTGTTACGGTGCCCCAATTTTAAAGTCAAATTCTGGTCAAACTGGTCAAACCTGGGATTCCCGGGAAGTTCTGGAAACTTCTGGGAGTTCCCAGGAGCTGACGTTTTCGCTCGATTTTCTTTTAAAACTTATTTTAATACATTTCTCATGATTCCGGTGAATTCGGACAAATTTGGTCAAACTCGGTCAAACCTTGGTCAAACCGGTCAACGGGGACTTTCGGGGAACTTCCTGGACTTCCGGGGGTCTCTAGGAGCTGACGATTTCTTCCGGTTTTACTTATAAACTCATTTTATCATTTTTCTTACGACATAGCATGTTTTCAGAACTTCAGGACCAAATCTGGGAGTTTTTTGGGCTTTCAGGGGCATTTTGGTCAATCTGAGCATTCTGAGAGATTGAGCTGACTTCCAGGAGTCGTTTTGAGTCTTTTACGATCATTGTGAACCACCAAGCTATGGGTCTCCTATATCTGATAGTCGATAAAATGGGGTGTCTACAGTTTGCCCCTCTTTGGCAGGAACTTGCGAGGCAACGCATGTCGCAAGCGAGTGCCAAAGTTTTGAAGAGACGGGTCTTTTTGGAGGCTATAGATTTAGGATAAAAAGCGTTGCAAAAAGATGCAATGATGCTGAGGTCAGTGCTGGTCGTGCTCTGCGTAAGCTGCCTACGTATCCCAAGGGGAATCAGACCAGGGCGTAGTTCAGGGCACAGAGGAATAAATCACATACGTATGTACACAACAATCAGGCGGATTCTATGCTATATGAGTGATATGCCATGCATGGATGTGATATGAATTGTTTCATGAGTCCTAATGTTATGATCCTAGTATGAGCAGGTGTTGTGGGGTATGCCATTCCGAGTGGGCTGGTGTTGTGCTAGTGTTTGTGACTGTGATGTGGTGGATGACTTGGATAAGGACACCAAGGTTTAGAAGACTCTGGGTCTTGGGGCAAACTTTTGGAATTTGGGAAGTGTTATTTTTACAAGCGAATGAGATCGGATGTGGGGTCTTTGAGGATGACAACTAAGGACAACCCATAGGCGAGGGAGTTCATGATAACCGACAGTTTTATAATAACCAAAGTGAGGAGGCTCATGATAAGTGGGGTAGCTCACGATGATTGACAGGTGAGATAACCGGAGTGAAGAAGCACACGATAAGTGAGGAAACTCATAATGACTGGCAGGTGAGAAAGCTCATGATAAGTAGTGGACACGGATTGTGAATAGATAGTGATCGCCATGGGAATCGGGGTGATTTGACTACGGGTGATGTGTTGGCCGATCCTTATGATGACAAGTCCGGAGAATCGGTTCGGACTTCTGCTATCTTCTGTTGGGGATGGTAGGGGACTCTCTGAGAATCTCTCTTGGCGCTCAATCCAAGAGGGCCGGTCAGGACCTCCAGGAGCTGGTATCTTTTGGTTTCTGTCCTTAAGGGATGATGTAGCGGGGTTCTCGGGGAATCTCTTTCGGCGCTCAATCCAAGAGGGCCATTCAGGGCCTCCGGGAGCTGGTATCTTTTGGTTTCTGTCCTTAGGGGATGATATAGCGGGGTTCTCGGGGAATCTCTTTCGGCGCTCAATCCAAGAGGGCCGGTCAGGGCCTCCGGGAGCTGGTATCTTTCTTCTTCTGTCCTCGGGGGATGATGCGGGGTTCTCGGGGAATCTCTTTCGGTGCTCAATCCAAGAGGGCCGGTCAGGTCCTCCGGGAGCTGGTATCTTTCTGCTTCTGTCCTCGGGGGATGATGCGGGGTTCTCGGGGAATCTCTTTCGGCGCTCAATCCAAGAGGGCCGGTCAGGGCCTCCGGGAGCTGAAGGATAATGTACTCTGCTAGGAAGAAGGAAATACGTCCTTTAAATGGGAGTCAAGGTATCATTCTATTTGTGATGAGAGATACGGAGATGGCCCGCGGCACTTAAGGTTTTAATATTGAAAGAGGAGAGTTATGGACTTATGTTGCTTTAGGATGAAAGAAGGTCATCAACAGCCACTCATGGACTTATGTTGCATGAAGAAAGATTACAGTCAACAGCCACTCATGGACTTATGTTGCTAGGAGAAAGGAAGATCATCAACAGCCACTCATGGACTTATGTTGCATGAAGAAAGATGAAAGATCAACAGCCACTCATGGACTTATGTTGCTAGGAGAAAAGAAGATCATCAACAGCCACTCATGGACTTATGTTGCTAGGAGAAAGGAAGATCATCAACAGCCACTCATGGACTTATGTTGCATGAAGAAAGACGAAAGATCAATAGCCACTCATGGACTTATGTTGCATGAAGAAAGATGAAAGATCAATAGCCACTCATGGACTTATGTTGCATGAAGAAAGATGAAAGATCAACAGCCACTCATGGACTTATGTTGCAGGAAGGAAGAAAGATCAACAGCCACTCATGGACTTATGTTGCAGGAAGGAAGAAAGATCATCAACAGCCACTCATGGACTTATGTTGCATGAAGAAAGATGAAAGATCAACAGCCACTCATGGACTTATGTTGCTAGGAGATGATGGTTAACTTTTGGCGGTTTGGAAAGGGATGAAATTCTCCCCAAGTTTGGACGCTTCTCATGCTGACGCCTTGTCTGGTGCGGTAATGATGTTTGGTACTCCTGCTTGTATTGCCCTTGGAATGCTCTTTATAACTTGATTTGAAAAATTCATTATTCGTCACTATTGACTTACACATTTGAGACTACGACCTACTCTTTTCCTGAAAAAGACTATGACAGACTCAAAACTGACAGATACCGACACGCGAGGGTGACACATCTGAAACAAGCTCGACTTGCCAAAACTTGATGTGCTTTCATCATAAATGATGTACCATTTCTCTTATGTGTTTACTTCTCACCTTGACGTGGCATCACTTTGATGGTGAATCTTATTTTTGAAAATTCCTCCCTACTGATCTAATCAATTTCTTTGCTTCTCCCAAGATGTGCTTTGAATTAGTGCCTTAGCTTATAGAATAAAAGATGCTCCATTTCCATCTGTTCAAGACAATGTTTGTGACTTGAAGGCTTACCATTGGTGTATAGGGATCGGGTGGAAAACGAAGTTTGCCCCTAGTTTGAAGGGCATGAAGTGGGATCGGTAGGCAAACGAGGTTAATGACCGAAGTTTGCCCCTAGTTTGGAAGAAGGTTCATTGGAGGTTTTGGGCAAACGAGATAGGTGACCGAAGTTTTCCCCTTGTATGAAGGGTAGATAGTAAAATTTAGGCAAACGAGGCGAGTAGCCAAAGTTTGCCCCTAGTGTGGAAGGTGATTTCTTGTTTGAGGCAAGGACCATGACTTTAATCTCTCAAATGCTCATAACTTTTTCCTAGGCACCAGTGAGGTGACCTAACGAGCTCTTTTCTCTCTTTTGTTATTGCTCACTTTGGATTTAGCTCTAATTTTTGCCTAGGCGTCATTTCGGATTTTTGACCTAGCGAGTCATCCTTCTTTTTTCTTTTTGAAAGTCTGCCTACGTACCCCCGAGTAGGGATCAGGTCCAACGTAGTTCGGGCCATGGTTGGAAAGAAGCGGGTTGATTTTTAGGTAGGTGGGGTGACCGAACCGTTGTGGTTGCCTACGTATCCCCGAGCGGGAATCAGGTCGAGCCTAGTTCAAGGCAAGGTCTGAAAGAGATGGTTATTTTTTGTGGGTGAAGCGACCGAACCGATGTGGTTGCCTACGTATCCCCGAGTGGGAATCAGATCGAGCGTAGTTCAGGTGTGGGCTTTTAAAAAAATTGGATATGAGGGTTTTTCAAACCAATTGTCAAAGAAGTTCAAACTTGGGTTACTTATGGTAGCCTTGAAGAGGAGGATTCAGTTTCCATCTCCCTTTCTTTTCTTTTCTTTTCTTTTTCTTTTTCTTTTTCTTTTTCTTTTGTTCTGAGGATTGATCCTTTTCACTTTCGCCAAGCCAGTCAATTTTGCTTTTTAATGTAGTCGATTCTTGTGAGATCTTTCAATCGCAATCTCAGAATTCCATAATGTGCATGTCAACTCTCAAAATTTATTTGTGGTCATTCCGTGCCTTTTGAAATGTGATCTTGGCACGTTCTTAAGATATATCTTGAAGCGTATGATTCTCTCATTTGTTTCATCAAAATTTTCTCCAACATTTTGACTGGCTAGGGTCAGATTTTGGAAATCAACACCTTTTCAGCTCTAACTTTTGCCTAGGTGCCATTTCGGGTTTTCCACCTAGCGAGCTTTTCTTTGTTTTTTGTTTTTTTTTTTTTTTTTTTTTTTTTTTGTCTTTGTTTTTGTTATTTTTTTTTTTTAGTGGAGATGAAACTCACTGAAATGTTTGGCTACCATCAAGGACCGAGTCCGCACAGGTTCGCATGGCTATCAATTGGGTTGGGCCCAAGGCTTTGAAATGGTGGGAATGGTGGAAAGGGTGTTGGGCAAGCCCCAAATCAGTCTCAAGTATGTCTTTTCAAGATTTGAGCAAAAGCATCTTTTAAATTCTTAAAGTAAGACTATTTAATTCTCAGCTCTTCATCGGTGTCGGCGCAAGATTGACTTTGACCTTTCAGGATTTTTTGTTTGAGTAAAAAAATTTACCCCTTTTTTTTTAGCACAGTAATATCCATGGTAATTTGAAAAGTGACACTTCAGTTCAGCGATTCATGCATCTATGACTAGGCACATCAGATTAGGCAAAATGAGACTTCATTCCATCAGTAGAGGAGGATTACAGACTCATTAACAACTCAATGACAGACAGACTCGACCACAAGAATAAACATACAACAGACTTGACTAGACTCGACCTGGTGTCAAATGGAATGTCACAGTGACTCGCTTATTCTTTTTATTTCTTTTTTTTTTAAAGAGCATCTTCATTTGCTTTTCTAACAAAAGTCCAAACACCATCACTTCACCAGCACAGGTTCAACATTCATGGGCCTCAGCGAAGAGGATCATTCGAGCGGTTGGTCCAAGCCAAGATAGGAGATGGCATTAGGATGGGGTGCATCCTCTATGAGATTTTGAATGTCATGGCGGAGGCGGATGCACTAATCGGTGGCATGGCCTAGATTTTGGTGGTAAGCACATTGTAGGCTCATGTTGTAATGAGAGGGTATGGGATCCGGTAGTGGTTTGTGAGGGAGGAGTTGCAGGTGGCCCTTTTTGAGTAGGTGGTCTAAGGCTGTGGAGAGGGGAATATCAAGTCTTGAGAATTTGCGAGGGCCTTTAGGATGATTTGGTGGAATGGACTGGTATGGACGGAGAGAGTAGGCCATTGGTTGGTGGTTAGGTGTATGGATATCTGGGGAGTCTAGGGAGTAATTGGATCGCTTAGACTGGTGTTGGGGTTCATTATTTTTGAACTTTCCTTCTCTGATGGCATCCTTTATTCTGGTGAGCTTGTCAAGAGCTTCTTGATCCAAACTATGTATCCAAAGATCAGCTAATTTTCCAAACCATTCAGTACAAGGTGCTGGCCGGGAAGATAGCAGAATCGAGGGTGGTGGGTTAGCCAAATGCCGTATCATATCTGTCATTTCCGCAAGCTCATCCCTGATCTTTCCATAGCTGTCATTCTAGCATCCACAGTTATTCTGATTAGTTGATCATTCGGTGTACGAGTCCAAGCAGAGTAAATGCGGACTTCTGGTCTCATTTTCTCAAGAAATCCTAGGACCTGGGTGAGGTGATCCGAAAGCTGAGTCATAGTGGTTCTCATCATGGCGACTCGAGTTTCCAAGCTTTTGTGATCCATAGGTTTGTTTCCGAGAGGGCTGTTAATCCCAAGAAAAAAATGTAGCAGGACGACGTTTGGGACCTGTGATGTCTTACAAATTGAAATGACAAGGATTAGACTCGGAGGATGAAGATCGATGATCATGTGATGATGAGAAGGGATAGACTGTGTGGACTTATGAGATATATGTGTGTGCAAACTGACATAAACTGTGTATGTATATGAGACAAGCATGCGGATGCAAGCCCTAATCTATATGATGCTCCTATTTTTAACAGATAGCAGCTAAACAAATAAGGTCCTAGGCATACAGAGTGTGCTAACCTTACTTTCCAATGTGATCACCAAGGGACAACAGGGATTTCCAGGATACAGAGTTTCTGGGAGAAATAGGGATTTGGAAGATTCGGAGAAATTTCTTAAAGTCATTTGAGTTTCTAGGAGAAGTAGGAATTTCTGGTTGATTTGGACTGAGCTTCTAGGAGGAATTGGGAAATCAGAATTTCTGGGAGAAATTGGTACATCTAGGCATTTTTGAGAAGATTGGATGGAGTTGTTGGAATTTTTGGGAAATCTTGGAGATTTGGATAGAGCTTATGGGAAAACATGAAAACTCGGGTAAGTTGGACAGAGTTTCTGGGAGAAACAAGTATACCGAAATTTCTGGGAGAAATTGAGATTTCTGGGTAATCTGAAAGATTTGGACAGAGCTTCTGGGAAAATAGGTATAACTGGGTAAGTTGGACATAGTTTCTGGGAGAAACAAGTATATCAGAGTTTCTAAGAAAAATTGAGGTTTTTGGGTATTCTGGGGGAAGCAAGAATATCTGGGGGGACATAAGTATATCGGAGTTTCTGGAAGAAATTGAGATTTCTGGGTAATCTGGGGAGAAATAGGGATTTCTAGGAAATCTGGGTGATTCGGACTGAGTTTCTAGGAGAAACAGGGATATCCTGATGAGTTGGGTAGAGTTTCTGGAAGAAATAGGGATATACGACGGGAATAGGTGATGATGATGATCATACTGTCTAGCAAGTTTTCATACTCCTATGTCTTAGGATCAACAAACATCTTTGTGAGCATGGAGTAGACATCCTTATCATGGTGCCTAGGCAAGTCAACTCAATGTGATCACATGTGAGTGATTGCCTTGGGAATCATAAGAAAGAGGTTCTGTTTTATGCCACATAAGCGTCTACACCGCTCAGGTAATCCCATCAGGGCATACAGCAGTTATATCACATTGTCCTATCTGAAAAGATAAATCAACAGTCCTATGAAAGGTTCTACAGGAATCTATATGCAAAGGATGGGTTTTAGTCAAAGAGGGTCCGTTGACGAGAGTTCCAATATACCGTCGGAGAGACAGTACGGAGGTTTTTACTCTTTTTGATATACCTTGGAAGGTACAGTATCAACGGTGACTTGTGCCCTGGCACAGCAAGACCTGAACAATGTCAACGCCGCGTATCAGACACAGTCGGAGGGGAAAAAATGCAAGAGTGCAATGCGGTGAACCAAACACAGTAGAAAGATGATTTTAAGGATGCTTCTTATGAGTCAAACCTCTGTATTATTTTGCTTTAAAATAAAAGTCCCCAGCAGAGTCGCCAGATTGTGGATACCGGGCTTCCACCGCTTCGCTATGTTTTCGAAACTTGTTTGATTTTTTTGAATCAAGAAAAAAGAAAAGGTCTGTTGAAAACAGATACAGAGTCGCCACTTGGTCTTTAAGGAACCAAGAAACCTAATTTTGACTCACCCAAACGGATAAAGGGAACTGGCCCTTCATAACCAAAGAACTTGGCTCGGGGTTTTGGTACAAGAGAGGAAGGAGCCTTTGTCGCGACTAAAACACCCTCAACTCGCCCCGTCTTTTGACGGGCCTCAATTAGCATCTAAATAATCATCTTATACTATGTTTGGTTCGACAAATAATACTATGATAGTATATTACATCACATAAGAAAATTTGAAATTGGAAGATCTAAAGATAAGATATCATTCATAAGATCTAAGCCAAATATCATACAATGTAAAGTGAAAGATCACACAAATAAACCTAGGAAAAATCGTCTAATTATATATCAAATAATCAAGACTTCCTAATCTAGAGGGGGACATGAATTGTTCTTGAAACAAATAATCAAAGAAATCAAAATATGCTTAGCAAGCTAGTATGATGCATGTTAATCTTTGAGAAAAGTAGATCCCTCAATCCCCGGGACGGATGAGAAAGGATGATTAGATCAAGGGGAAGCATGAACGTGTGATCGTGATCATTCCTTATAATCTTCTTAGACTAAGAGTTACAAAAACCCCAAATCTTGCATGAATGCAATGTATGTATCTAAAATGTGCAAAGGTTGTAGTGTGTTTTGGGTACATGGATTTCTAGAATGACTTAGAAGTCTAAAATGTGTATGAATGAATGAATAGAATCAACATGGGATATGTACAAATGTAGTATGAACTACTTCCTAGGACATGAGCTAATTTGGAATGCATATGGGCATCAAATTAAAGAATGAAAGTTGAAATGTGCTTGCTGTGAATAGTGGATAGAACAGTAGCATGATCTTTTGGAAATTGAAAAGGGGGGTTAGGAATGTTTTCAATGCATGATTTTTTATGGAGATCTTACTTACTATGTCTAGAACACAACCCAAAAGGCCAATCTTGAATAGCTATCACAGATTGAGAGAAATCATATAAACAATGAAGGTCACTCAGAAACAGAGTCCGTACTGTCGACCGAAATGTTGAAAAATCTTAGAAAATGAAAACGAATGATCTAGAGGCCATTTTATACAGAAAGTTCCCTAAGACATTGAAGTTGAAGGGAAAAATAAGTTAGGACCACCCCGTTTGGAAAAGTGTTTCAGGAAAACAAGTTGAAGGTGGACCTAGCTGCTGTGACATCAAAAATAGAACGTCTAGAAAAAATGTTTGGATCCAAATGGACCATTTTCAAGTATTTCCAAGTCAAACCAAAAATCGTGGGTGTTCTCTAATGAGTTAGAAAGACTTTCCAAGTGGTCTTACATTCATACATTGATTATTGAACTCAAAATAATTCCTTGAAGTAAAATGACTCACTGTTTTGAGGGTTTTGAGAAAAACAAGGTTTATTTCTTGGAATCAAAATGAGGGGTTTAAGAGGAGGGGGGGGGGGCGTTTGAAATGGGGGTTTTGAAAGTATACTTCCAGAACTTGGATGAATATTCTAACCACTTGGAATATCAATTCCTAACTTATTTCAAGAACTTCCCAAGTATTTGCAAAACATGGTTTTATTTGGAAACCAAACTCAAGAGTCTATGGGAGTATGATACATGAGAGGATAGATGATACATGATATGATATAGCACGCTAAAAGTGGTAAAGAACATGTGCATGGGATATGGGTTCATCTAGATACAAGAGAGTGTTGCATCAAAATGTGAAAGTCAAAAAGTAAAATGCTGTGAATAGTGGACAGACTGTATGCATCACTTTATAACATTATAATGGGAGGTCAAACGTGCCTAGAAAAATGTGGGACAAATCAGAGATTATCCTTATTGTGTCTAGAAAATAACCCAAAAAGCCAAACATCAATAGCTATCACAGATTAAAAGAAATAAATCAGAATGTACACATGACTCAGAAATAAAAGCTGCACTGTTGACTGAATTTGCATGATTTTGCATAAATCAAAGAAAAGGTTTATGATGACCCATTATATACCAAAGGTTTCCTAAGACACCTAAGTTTTACAAAAAAATAGAAAAGATATATGTACAGTGACGAAAATATCCAGAATAAGTGCAAGAAGTTGGGTGAACATTCTGTGAGAACCGAGGCAGATTATGAATATGAACTTCTCACATCCAAAACAAATACTTTCACATCTCTATAATTGATGGGAAATATTGGGGACACACTATGATGTCTTAGGAAGATTTGCCAAGTGGTTTCATCATCATAACTCAAGTATTTAATTCAAAACAAATCTTTGAATCTGAACAGCTCACTGTTTTGGATCATTCTTGAATAAAATGGATTTGGGTTTTGAAATAGAGTTTGAGTTCTTGATTGGGGTTTTGAAATAGATGTTCAAAGCATGAACTTAAACTCTTGAGATGACCATGTGACCACTTAGGACCTCATCCAACCTTGAATCATCAAAGAACTCCCAATATTATTAGAGAGATTCATTTTTATTTTGAACATAACTTCAAGGATACCTTGGAGGTATTGAAGTTATAATCATCATCTATCAAACATGTTTTTGAGGTTAAGAGCTACTATCCATAAGGATTCACTCACCTCAAACTTCATGTCATCATCTAGATGATGATGAACTAGTAAGTAAATAAAGAAAATCAAAAGGAAATGAGGTAAGAAGAGATGAACATAAAATGAACAAGCAAGTAAATAACAATCAATAGATGATAATCAATGTGATTTTGGACTTGTAGCTTGGTGTTTTACTCATAGATTTTGACATTTGGACATGGAAGTAGTTTCCTAACTCAAGAATGCTCAAGAATGGTGATTGGGTATATTGATGATGAAGTACGTAGAAGAATGATGGAGGAAAACAAGATTAGAACTCACTTTTATTGGAAAAAATGGAAGAAGAAGACGACTTCTTCTTTTTATCTCTCTATATTTTTCTAGAGTTTCTTCCTAAGCTCTCTCTAAGCTTCCATGTCTCTCCTCTAAATGGAAGTAAATGGCTTCTTTTATAGGCAAAGGAGGGGTGGTAAATAGAGTTTTAAAAAGTTTAAAATGGTCTCCCATTGGTCCAAAATAAGCTGGGAACCAAAACTACGTCGTTTTGATTTCTAATATATCAAATTGGACCCCCAAAATAAATTACAAAAACTCACTGTTCTGGAGGGGAGTGCCGCGGCGGCACTGGGCCAGTGTCGCGGTGGCAGTGGGCCAGTGCCGCGGCGGCACTGCTCCTCCCTTCGTCCAGATAATGCTGTTTAGGCCCCCAGAGGTTCCGGTATTCGCGAAAAGGCCCTATTTCGTCCGAAATTCACAGAAAATGCATACGAACTCCAAACTGAGGTTGTGATATACCGTTGGAAAGGTAATGGAGTCTACTTTACATAAAAAAAATCGTTTGGGGATAGGTCACTTTGAAAAGTTTTGCAGTATTTGCGATAAAAGTCGATTTGATCGCCGTTTTCGCCTTCGGAAATTCATAATAGACTCGTTTTAAATCCGAAAATTATGTGCGATATACCGTTGTAAAGCTATTGACCTCTAGTATCCATGAAAAATATTTGAAAATTGTTATGTGCCCCAGTTTTAAAGTCAAATTCTGGTCAAACTGGTCAAACCTGGGATTCCCGGGAAGTTCTGGAAACTTCTGGGAGTTACCAGGAGCTGACGTTTTCGCTCGATTTTCTTTTAAAACTCATTTTAATACTTTTCTCATGATTCTGGTGAATTCGGACAAACTTTGTCAAACTCAGTCAAACTTGGTCAAACTCTGGTCAAACCTTGGTCAAACCAGTCAACGGGGACTTT
The DNA here is from genome assembly GCA_033977485.1 of Hydrangea macrophylla. Taxonomy (NCBI): domain Eukaryota; kingdom Viridiplantae; phylum Streptophyta; class Magnoliopsida; order Cornales; family Hydrangeaceae; genus Hydrangea; species Hydrangea macrophylla. Next base: position 66,051,457 of record CM066997.1, read on the forward strand.
CGGGGAACTTCCGGGACTTCCGGGGGTCTCTGGAAGCTGACGATTTCTTCCGGTTTTACTTAAAAACTCATTTTATCATTTTTCTTACGACATAGCATGTTTTCAGAACTTTGGGACTAAATCTGGGAGTTTTTTGGGCTTTCAGGGGCATTTTGGTCAATCTGAGCATTCTGAGAAATAGAGCTGACTTCCAGGAGTCCTTTTGAGTCTTTTATGATCATTGTGAACCACCAAGCTATGGGTCCCCTAAATCTGATAGCCAAAAAAATGGGGTGTCTACGCACACATGTATCCGGAGTCCTAGACCAAGATTGTTCACCCTCTGACCAGGAAAAGGAATCGAAGCTGGAGTGACACATTTCAAGTACTCCTATAAAGGAAAGGGAAAGCAAGGGACAGCCTTGGTATTGGTCAGGGACTCCTAGTCTGAGGTATAAAGGAGGCAAAGTAATAAACCTAAAGGGCAAAAGGTATAGGGTCATCAAGGTAAAGTGACACTCGATCAAGACTACCCCTAACAACCCGCTCGGTTTAACTGTCCTAACGTACCCCCTGACCTATAGAAGGAGCAAAACTTTAGAAAAAAGAAATCGCACTCCCGCACGAGACCTAGTGGATTCACTCTCTCCAGCCTCACTCAAAGAAGAAAAAGAAAGGAAAGAAGTAGGAATGTAACGAATTGAAACTAGGGAGAGAAGACTTATGAATATTAACACAGAATAAGGGCTCGGGAAGCTCTACCAGGAATATTCGCTCTCAAAACCGTTTAGTAGTCTCTATCTCTTGGCAGCAAGAATGGAAGAAATGGACAAGCGCTCCTTATATATACAGGGTCAACGGTCTGGATCAAACCAGATCTAATGGCCATGAGGCTTTCGCGCCTAAAATGCCTGGCAGTTATCACCTTAAAAGTTACGTGCATTCAATGGGTGACATGGCGACCCGGTTACCACACAACTATTCAGTTACTCTTACACAAACCTTATCAGATCCTGACAAGACCAATTACTCTTTGACATGTGTCGGTCACTGACCCCGGGCTCCAAGGGCACTGCCCGGTCTAACCCCCGGGCGACCAAGGGGGTAGGTCCCTTCCCGAGCAATGCTCCTTGAGGATTCCTGAGCGATCTACTAAATGATGAAGATTTTCAAAGCCTCATCTGTTAGAACAACATATTGGCTTTAAAAATGGGGGGCAGTTGATAGGTCCAAAAATATCCAGTCAAAGTCGAATTGCTACGTCAACAGCAGAATGCCAAGTCACCCGAAACGGGAACCTATTAATCAACCATCCTAGGCTGTCCAGTCTGGAACTGGCCAGTCTATTAATACCGCTCAAAGTTCGTAGTGCTGACAGACCAAGATGGGCACAGCCCTAGCCTGTCCCCGTGACTTGAGCTGAACAGTTCCAGTAGTTTCCTAACTCAATCAGAGGACTAATTGAAAGTAGAAGATGTTTCCTAAATCGCTGAAGAAACTTCCCGTGATTTATGCTCATCGAATTCCAATTAGATGAGGCTTCTTAATCTGGTAGATACCTTGTACAGGTGGTCTCTTGCATCTATAAAAGAGGCCACCCACCCCTGTAAGAGGGGATCGCATTCCTGACTTAAAAAAGAGCATAATGCAACACTGTTACACATATACCCAAATAGTTTCTGGTAGTACTGCCCTCCCTATGGGTTCACCAGAGTCTGCCGGTGATCTATTAGTAAAAACACACCCACGCACCCGTGGATGTAGGTCACCTCATTAAAGGGGTCGAACCTTATACAAACTTCTATTGCCCTTCTCTTATTATCCTTCTACCAGTTTTTGGCATCCTCGGTTATCAATATTCCACTTTTGGGGATGATTCCTAACTCGTGTATCTATATGCTGATATAAATTGTGAGCATACGATCGTGTTAAGATTGTTTTCTAAGCGTTGGGAGTTTATACAACTATTCTGGAATTTTCTAGATTTAACTACAATTATGATTATGTATACAAATGGTCATACCTTGATCACTCAACAACAATTGATGAATAAAACGTGGATTAGAAATCATCTAGGATAAATTGATGAGAGACCAAAAGCTTAGATTAACTTGATTAACATGATTCATGAACTTCTATTATGTTTTGTTTTTTTGTCAAGTGATACCAAATTTCTAGAATAATAGAGCCTGTTTAAACAACTTTTTAGAAACCTTAAGATTATGACATGTCCATGGGATTATTTTTCTCATAAACTACAATGAAATAGCTTTCTTTTGAAACCAAATAGAGCTTCACATGACATTTGTAGAATTAATTATGATTTGTACAAGAATAGTGGAGAGTCCTAGTCCATTGTTTCCAAAACTCTTATTTCTCAAAATTCAAAAATGGTAAAGAGGTTCTACTTTTTGAAGAAGTTCCCTAAGACATGTATCGAACTTTGTGTAAAAAGGTTTTAACCCAGCTCATGTTTAAGGTCACTTTTGATAGGATTCATTAGAGATTGCTGAATCTGGAAATTTGATTGATGACGTCTTTTCCTTGTTTATAATGCATACCATTTGTTTGCTTGTATATTTTTAATCCTTGGGTATTTTTTGGTGTCTTAGTGTAGAGAATTGAATGTCATGGATCTGAACTTTGATTTATGGGTTTGCCTTGTCTACATGTGGCTTAGTGCCCATGTATCGTGTACTATCTCTATCCCTTCTCTTAGAATTTTTCTAGGTTAACAATTTTATTTTCAACGACACATTTCCTTTAGAATAGTCCCCGTTTATATGATTATATGTTAGAGACATCGTATCTAGGAATGTTGCATGATTGCATTGCATGTTTTCTATCTTTTTCGCTTTTTGCGACTCCGCTTGAGTTAACTCAATGTAAGTCTTCTCATTCCCTTTTGCATATTGACACGACCAAAAAGTTGTGCGCTCTTGTGCAACACCCAAGTGTAGGTGATCGTGCAAGTAATACTGGATAAGTCCAAGTCGATCCCACAGGGAAGGAAAAGGAAGAATATATACTAGGTTATAACCTAAAGAAAAGAAAATAAAAATGAATAATTGGAGGTGTACTAACAAATCGTAATTAATTAAATTAAACTAAATAATAAACTAAAGCATAAAGAAACATAACTAATTAAACAGATAAACTAAAGGTGTTGGAAATACGAGAATCCACATTAATCCTAACCATCTACCATGCATATTCATTAACGCTCTATGGAGTACATCCCTTTTCAGTATTCTGTATTTTTCTAAAGATAAAGAATCAATAGCCCTTTCCTGACCGGGACTACACCATCACAGTTGATTTAAAATACTTGGAAGACGGTTTAAAACAATGGTTATTACTTGCACTCTAAATGGTGTTAGCATTCAAAGTGGTTTTCAAAAGTCATTGAAGAAAAGGCCTTAAGGCTTTAAGTTCTAAAAACTGTTGTGACAAACTGAGCTTATAGGGACAATTTGATGACAGATTTCTAAAACAAAAAGTCATGGAATACTTAAAAGAATCATCTCAGGATTTAACATGTTCGATCGATCGAAGCGCTCTCGATCGATCGGACAACATCATCCTTCAATCGATCGAAATGTCTTCGATCGCTTGACTATGGCTCTGTTTCGATCGATCGAAATACCTTCGATCGATCGAGCCCAAGGTTTCTAAAGATTGCATGGTAGAGGTTGGGAATCAATGTTTCATCACATATTCTCAACCTATAAACTACGAAAACATAATAAAACTAGTGCAGAAACAGTAAGCTAGTGTTATCATAGCATATAAACTAATAGCAATCAAATAACAAGGATTGGAAAGAAAAACCTTGATATAATCTGAAATAAACTTGAAATAAACATGAAATCCACTTGAATCTTTAATAATCTTCAATACATTAATGAAATAGAGGAAGAAAAAGATGAATCGAACCTAATCTAACCCTAAAACTACCCTAAACTGCTGTTTTCTGCGTTCTGAAGCGTCCTCCCTTCGTCTGGTGTCAAAACGACTTATATATAGGGTTCCCACAGAGTTTACGCAACTTTTGGGTGAAAATAAGGTTCGATCGATCGAGCTTAATTCGATCGATCGAAGGTTCGATCGATTGAACTCTCCTCAATCGCTTGAACTTCTTTGATTTTGACAGCTCTGCGCACTGATGGGAGAATGGCCATAACGTTTTACTCGAACCTCGGATTGACCTCCCGTTTGTGGCCACGCAACCGTAACTCAAAGATCTACATTTCATGTCTCTGGGAAAATCTTCCAAAACTGAAGTCTTCATTGTCAAAATTGGCATTTTCTCAGCTACTTCTGTTGTTCTCTTCACCAGAATCACTTTCTTTAGCTCCACTTCATTGATTTGCATCCTAATACCTATAAAACAATGTAAAAACATATGGTTTGGCATTAACACAATAAAAAGAACATTGTTATTAGAATGCACCTAAATGTAGGGACTTTGGGGATAAAAATATGCATAAAAGACCATATAATACGCTATGAACATGCACTTTTCACCTCGAATCACACCCCCCAACTAGCTCGTTGCTAGTCCCTAGCAATGAAGCGAACTACATCAATGTTTATTTAACTCTAAAAATTGAAAACAAAATAAAGTAAAAATCCTAACTCACTTTCGCAGGATTCGCGATTGCATTTAGCGTATGCAACAAGCCTTTAAACCCCTAGGTTACCCCTAGTGGACGAGTGTTGTCTCGTGAGGGTTTGCAGTGAATCTACCCACAATATTCATATTTATGGTAATGGTTCTCATTTAAATTTTTTCAAGAAATATTTTCCTCTCATTTAGCAATATAGTTAAGCTCAACAATCTCATAAAACTCTCTAGTATGCCATAGCAATGCAACACACACATTACAGTTAATCTACTATCAAAGTCATTAGAATATTCCATACCTGTTAATCTTCAAGTGTGTGTGTGTGTGAATGGACAACCAATATACAAAACTTTAATTTCAAAGCTCGCATAACCTAAGACACCATCAAGACGTTCATTTTGACTCAACTCTCACCGGGATTACACTCTCAAGATGAAATCACTCCGAATTGGGTGTAATAATTATCACTCATGATATGGAAGCTATAAAGAGTAAATATAAATGGAATCTAATGCTTCTCATATCTAAATAGAAAACGGACATTTTATAGTATAAAGTGTCATGAAAGGATACTTTTCACTAGAAGAGCGAGATACCGCGGAGAACTCTCTCATTACCTTAACTTCAAATCCAATTACTTAAAATCATTAGGGTTTTGAAAAAGAGGTGTTAGGTGAAAGAAAGAGGTTTGTAATATTCAAGTGGCTCAAAGGATGTGATTGGAATGTCTACTACAACTTTTCAAACTTCCCACATCTCCAATCTCTCTCTTCCTTTTTTTTTATTATGCTTTCTTTTTCTTTTGTAACAACCATTGGCATATTTTATTCTTTTTTTTTTCATGCTTTTTTTTTCTTTTTTTTTTTTTTTTTTTCTTTTTTTTCTTTTTTTTTTTCATCATTTTTTTTTCTTTGCCAACTTTCCCTTATTCACACTACCAAGCTTCTTGTCAAGATAACACATCCCAATCGCTCCTAGAGAAAAGAAGCTCAAACTTGTATTTTGGAGTTAGTCTTAGATTTAAGGAATTATAATGATAATGAAATTATGAGAAGGCTCAAGAGGTGAAGTAAAGGAATATATAGAGGTAGGCCAAGGTTGAATTTTGCATATAAGGTCAAAAGATGGCCTAAATCATCTTCTAAGTTCATAGGATTATTCATTTTAGTAAATTCAAGAGCTCTAAATTTGGTAAATCCTGAACGTTCTCTTCTAGTAATCAGTCAAAATGAAGAAAATTGAGACTGACAACAAATTAATACGCTTTTCAAAAAGTAAGAGTAATTTATAAAACACTCAAGAAAAAAGAAAGGCACAAAAGCTCACTTGGGTTATTAGTCTCCACTACAGTCTCTCAAGATACCTAAGATATGCTTACTAATCCATTTTAGCTATGTACAAGGTTCTCACAACGTGCTCAAAGTTGTTTGAAGACTAAAAGCATAAAACATACTATAACTAAGATAGTAAACAAACTATCATAGTGTATCACATACTAGTAACATACAGAAAATAACACTAATGCATCATAACTAACTACATTAACTAAGAGAGAAATACAAGAACCATTTTATTATATTAAAAAAAATAAAAATTTAAAAATTTTTACAATTTTTAATTTACTGAGTTACATGTTGCTAAGCAGGTATATTAACATTAAAGCACAACAAAAAGATATGAGGCATGTAATGACTCACTCCCCCCAACTAAAACTAAACATTGTCCTCAATGTTCTAAACTAAGCACATGGACATGTAAAGTAAAGCGAGAGAAGGAAGGATGTTACCTCGAGGCGTTAATATCCAATGTGTATTTATTTATTTATTTTTTCAGTTACCTGCAAAGTCATTAGTAGCAACAAGAAAAAATAGAAAATATAATAGAGCTACTCAATAAATAAATTTGGTTAATCAAGATATTTATCATACAGTATTAACCGAAATTTTTGAGGATCCTCCCAATGAAATAATTTAACAGTGAGAAGAATGTAGGGATCCTCATAAAATTGCAACTCCCCCCAACTAATGTCAGCTCAAGGTCAGAGGAGATGATGCAAAACCAATGGCTTCCAAAGTTATTGGGGACAGTTATAAGAGGAATACCACACTTTTTAGGAATTATACTCAAGGAAAGATCTTTAGTGTTGGTATTTCCTATAACAGCCTCTGTTTTAATACAAGGAGGTGGCCACAGTTCAATAAAAGGGGTAGGGTCTAAGTGATGTTCTAATTTAGCTTTACTACCCTCCTCTTGTTCTAGAACAGAATCTATAGATATATGATCATAGGAATTTAATTTCTGTTCTATGCACATGGTTTTGGACTGGACTTGGATAAAGCTATCAATTTGGGCCTCAATGTCAGTAGTACTCAAGAAGGTCAAGCAGTCTAGCAGATTACTAGCTTCTTGTTGAAGTTTAAGATCATCTAATGTGGGCCAAATAGTTTCTAAGTCCTCTCTCAAAGAATTTTGAAAGTTAAAATTTTGTGAAAAACATGTGCTAGAATCCTTACCATCCTCTTCCACAACACATTCAATATTAGGGTACACATGATTTTCAAGCTCGGGATGAGAGCATTGATTGATAGAGAGGATGGGTGATGGGCAACATGGTAACACTACCTCTTCAGCCGAAAGAGGTGAGGGTTCATGAATATCAGATGGATCTAAATCAGATTTAGATTTTTCAAGTACGTCCTCCATAGGGTCACTATCAAAGTTAGGGAGAGAGTCAACAGGGGACTCCTCCTTTCCTAGTTGCGTGCAATCACATAAACTATCATTATCTTTTAAATCCTCACTCTCATCCTTGTAACTCTCCTCACTATATATATCATCTATTGAGGTGCTTTGGATAAAGAGATTGTGCAATTTCATCAAGGTAGTGAAGGAGTTGATGTCTGGGGTTGCATATTGAGAAGAAGATGGTTCTACAACTTCATGCTTAATGGTTTGGTTTTGGAGTTCTTGTTGGATTATGACTTTCTCGAGTGAGTTGTTAATCTCATTCGGTGTATACCTATCATTGTCCTCTAATTCCATTCCATTGTTAGTGTCTTGAAATTCAGATTGTAATGTTAAAGGATTGGTATAGTCTTCTAAAGGTTGGCTAGCATATGCTTGTTGATATCTAGTTTCTAATTTATCAAGTGCACTATCTAGCCTTTTCATTTCACTAAGTAGTAATTTTAACATACCATTATCTTCAACTTGGTTATTCTCCTCATTATTACTATATGAAGTTTCGCCCCATTGTGGTTGATAGTAATTTCCATCCCATTGTGTTTGTGGACAAGACTCGCCAAAGGGAAAGTCTTGGTGCGTTTGGTAATCGTGGGAGCTACTACTATATCCTACATTATCATTTTGGTTATATCCCCATTGCGATTAATAGAACTCTCCATGTGGAGGTTCTTGATACGTTTGATAATATGGAGGACTACAACTATTGTTTTCCCATTGTGGTGGTTGGTAGCACTCAGGTTGATAATCTACGTCATATGTGGGCGCTTGCCAACTTGGGGGATAATTATTTTGATTTTCAAATGTGTACCTATTGATGGTGTTTGTGTTGTATGGAGGATAATATGAATAAGACATTTTCACTCAAAATTTTTAAACAATAGAAATTTTATTTATTTTTATGTTTATCTTGTGAGAGAAAAAGTCCAACAGTTTTTATTTGTATTTTTTTTTTTAAGAAAAAGAAAAAAAAATAGAAATAACTTAGTAAAATCCTAACCTAGTTGCCTTCCCCGGCAACGGCGCCAAAAACTTGACACGACTAAAAAGTTGTGCGCTCTTGTGCAACACCCAAGTGTAGGTGATCGTGCAAGTAATGCTGGATAAGTCCAGGTCGATCCTACAGGGAAGGAAAAGGAAGAATATATACTAGGTTATAACCTAAAGAAAAGAAAATAAAAATGAATAATTGGAGGTGTACTAACAAATCCTAATTAATTAAATTAAACTAAATAATAAACTAAAGCATAAAGAAACATAACTAATTAAACAGATAAACTAAAGGTGTTGGAAATACGAGAATCCACATTAATCCTAACCATCTACCATGCATATTCATTAACGCTCTATGGAGTACATCCCTTTTCAGTATTCCGTATTTTTCTAAAGATAAAGAATCAATAGCCCTATCATGACCAGGACTACATCATCACAGTTGATTTAAAATACTTGGAAGACGGTTTAAAACAATGGTTATTACTTGCACTCTAAATGGTGTTAGCATTCAAAGTGGTTTTCAAAAGTCATTGAAGAAAAGGCCTTAAGGCTTTAAGTTCTAAAAACTGTTGTGACAAACTGAGCTTATAGGGACAATTTGATGACAGATTTCTAAAACAAAAAGTCATGGAATACTTAAAAGAATCATCTCAGGATTTAACATGTTCGATCGATCGAAGCGCTCTCGATCGATCGGACAGCATCATCCTTCAATCGATCGAAATGTCTTCGATCGCTTGACTATGGCTCTGGTTCGATCGATCGAAATACCTTCAATCGATCGAGCCCAAGGTTTCTAAAGATTCCATGGCAGAGGTTGGGAATCAATGTTTCATCACATATTCCCAACGTATAAACTACGAAAACATAATAAAACTAGTGCAGAAACAGTAACATATTGTTATCATAGCATATAAACTAATAGCAATCAAATAACAATGATTGGAAAGAAAAACCTGGATATAATCTGAAATAAACTTGAAATAAACATGAAATCCACTTGAATCTTCAATAATCTTCAATACATTAATGAAAAAGAGGAAGAAAAAGATGAATCTAACCTAATCTACTCCTAATCTAACCCTAAAACTACCCTAAATTGCTGTTTTCTGCGTTATGGAGCGTCCTCCCTTCGTCTGGCGTCAAAACGACTTATGTATAGGGTTCCCAAAGAGTTTATGCAACTTTTGGGTGAAAATAAGGTTCGATCGATCGAGCTTAGTTCGATCGATCGAAGGTTCGATCGATTGAACTCTCCTCAATCGCTTGAACTTCTTTGATTTTGACAGCTCTGCGCACTAATGGGAGAATGGCCATAACGTTTTGCTCGGACCTCAGATTGACCTCCCGTTTACGGCCACGCGACCGTAACTTAATGATCTACATTTCATGTCTCTGGGAAAATCTTCCAAAACTGAAGTCTTCATTGTCAAAATTGGCATTTGCTCAGCTACTTCTGTTGTTCTCTTCACCAGAATCACTTTCTTTAGCTCCACTTCATTGATTTGCATCCTAATACCTATGAAACAATGTAAAAACATATGGTTTGGTATTAACACAATAAAAAGAACATTGTTATTAGAATCCACCTAAATGTAGGGACTTTGGGGATAAAAATATGCATAAAAGACCATATAATACGCTATGAACATGCACTTTTCACCTCGAATCACATATCATGACATATTTTCTTCATTTGCATCAGTTTCGGGTGGGACTAACTACTATAAGTATACCTCTCTCTTGTATTGCATGTGCATCCGACTTCTACTTGATTTAATCTCTTAACATGATTTTTCTTAGATGTTCCCTTTTGACATATATATATTATCTAGTATGTTTGAGGAAACAACACCAATTATGAATTAAGAACAAGGATATTTTAATCAAGGCCTACCATTCGGTAGGGCAAGGAGATGGTGATTTAGTCCTGCTTGGGCTCCTTCACCTCTCGTAACAAGACCCCCGAACATAGTTTCTGTTAATGAAGGGCGAGTAACCTTATTAAATTTTGGGTGATTCAAACTTGGGTTTCCTAATTCCCGATAAAAATTAGGTGGCAACTCTTTGTCTCTAGGATCGCATGAGGAAGTCCTAGTTTTCCATGAAGTGTGCTCCTCGGGATCCATCACAGGACACTATCGAGGGAAAATACCAGGACCCACTCTCGAGCACGGTCCATACAACGTTACATTCAAAAAATCTCTCTTTTGAAATTTAAAAGGGCTAACCTTTTTGATTGGTGTCCCTATGTTGTTATGTCATTTAAAAGTTGAGGGACATAAGTATTTTTCTCAAGTATTTTCTTGTCGATTTTTATGTATTTATGTCTGTTTTTGACAAAGTGACATAAACACTTTCATTTTTATGTCGTTTTCCAGAAATTGACATAAAGACCATCATTTTTATGTCGGTTTTTTAATAAATAGACATAAATAAGGACTATTTTACTATTTTTTTTCAAAATTGTTGGCCATTGACTATGGAGAAAATATTTATCTCTTGCACTACAATGGATAAATTTTTTTTGTGTTTACAATCTGATGTTTAGATGTACCCTAACCCCTCCCTTATGCCCCATTAAATGAGTCCATGATCTTTAAGTGTTGTGGCTTTAGTTTTGGGCTATGTTTTAAAAAATTGAAGACGAATAATGTAAAAAAAAAAGTTATAGACATCAATAAGGTTTTCGCTTGAATTTTCCCCTTCTTTTACTAACGTTTTGTTGGCTATTGCTATTATTGATTTTGCCTCATTTTTTGTAACTCATCTGTAATTGGTAGAAAGGAAAGAAGAGATTCAACAATTTTGGGGTCATGCTTTTTCCCCCCTTTTATTTTTATTTATTTTTTATTTTTATAAACCACATATCTCTTCCTTAAATCAGTTGTAAAACTTGAAAGAAAGAATTGAACCAAAAGCTCAAGCTTCAATTTTTACCCACATTCTCATATCTCTTCTTACAATTTTTTTTTGGATTTTTTGAAATCCTTGTCATTGTGAAATAGTAGGGAGAAAGAAGAAGAAATGTTTAGCCATAGGTTGTGAAATTGTCAAGAAAAGGGGTAGAGACAGGAGTTGTAAACGATCAACATGAATTGAAGTTAAAATATTTCTAAAACTTTAAAACCGATTGAATGCTTTGGAAATGGAAGAAGGTAAGGCAAAAGAAAAGATTCCTTTTTAGCAGAGTGGGGAAAGGTCTTGTGATCTATTGAGAAGCTAAAAAGTTCAAACTCGTTAAAAAGAAAAAAGTTAAGACTAGAAGAGTTCAGAAAATAGGTTTCTCTCTCGGTTTAGATAGATAGGAGGAGAAGAGAATGAAGTATAATTTTCTCTTGATTGGTAAGCTTTCATAAGAGAAAAGAAAATGAAGTATTTAGAACCGATTTACTTTTTTGTTTACCGCGTAGTAAATAAAATAATGACATTTCGTAAGTATGACACATTTAGTATTATATTAGGTTTTCTAGAGTGTTTTATTTTGCCGTCTCCTACCTTCCATCCGAATCTCCAAAAATCGGAGACAATAAAAAATGGACTTGTTTACCCCTTACTTTCTCTCCACTTCTCTCCATAAGCCTCTATTCTTTCCCACTTAAGGGTATGTTTGTAATGCATACTATCAGTTACCAATGGACGGGTTAGCTAATATACTATCAATTACCATATCTTTTGACATCTAATTAATGTTAGTAATGTGGCTAAACTTTCATTGTGTCCCACATAATCTGATGCAATTTGAAAGAAAGTAATGTGTGGCTAAATATTCATTTAGTCCCACATAATCTACTCAATGTGTTTGTTGCATCTCTTAGTATTTATGGGCATGTTGATTTCTAAACCAAGTTTGAAACTGTGCCTATATAAAGGGTTTAAAACCCCCCAATGTATTAGATATATGTCTATATATTAGATAGGAAGGAAAATCTTACCACATAATAACAACAAATGTGGGGTAACACTTTTGACTAATGTACTTCCTTTCTTTTAAGTATATGATACGATTAGTAATGATTTGAAAAATCACACTTTTTCTTGTGATTTTTTTTTCATATCTTCTGGAAGAGAAGTTCTAATGTATGTTTTGTTACCCTTTGCTAGTCTTTTTATGATGAGATTATATCTCCCTGGAGGTGTGCTTAGTGTCACATGCTAAAAAATGCCCCATTATTTTAGTTTTTGTGGTTTTGCCTGTATTTTGATGCAGCCAGTCTAGCCCTTTTTGCATCCGCATCCCTATACAATTCCCTTTTTGGTTTAGCTTGGTAAGTGAAATTAAGAAGTTTTTCATTTATCTAATGCATGTACAATACAATTTAGATGGACTCTTAAATCAGAATGCCATGTTTAAATTGGCACTTTCATGTGAAAAGCACATGGAGTTGAATTTTAGTTTAAACCTAACGATGGTCAAAATGTATTCTATAACTCGTATGTATGACATCACGATTCGCGATAAGGTTGTTAGTGTTAATGTCATATTTTACTAGCAATGCATTTGTTGGTTGATGTGTATTTCTTTTTTTCCTTTTTATTTTGTAGGACACTGACAAGTTACCACTTTGGGTGCTTCCTTGTTGATCTCTTTCATATTGATGTGGGCCAATCCTTTTAGACCTCTATTTAGCATATTGTGTTAGACACTTAATCTATAGTTTAATGCTTGTATGATGCTGAAAATTGCTCGAGGTAAACTAATTCCCAGTCCTATTTTTGTGTATATCTAAAGGTTCTTGCTTTCCTTGGAATGATTTTGCACTGTTCACCTTGTTTAAAATGGACTTTCTGACACACATGGTTGCTACGAATATTTTGTCAAATCAGCTTAGTATTCTTTGAGGATTTTGGGATTGTAGTTTCTATATCAATATTTGATACTCCAAGTTTACTCTTATTGTAGATATCTACCCCTTGTATATATCAATCCACAAACAACACCTTGTTTCACATCCAACAGTATTTTACTTGGTTTCGATTAACTATTAATGTAGTAGTAGAACTTTGTTCAGATTTAAAGATTCACAAAGATCTCATTGACTCTGAAATTTTCAATGTGGGTGTAGGAGAGAAGTTTAAGTATTATAGAGAAAGACCAATTAACTTCTTTTCATGATCAACGCCTTCCAGGTATGCCACTATCATATTGCTATTACTGCATGTAGCTGATCTCTAAGAGTTGTTTATTCGGTTGGAGACTACTTTCCTACAATGATCGACTTTTTACCTCCAATTTATATTATTTTCATTAAATACCATGATGAACTTAAGATGTTTTAACTTTTAATAATTAACATGAATTGCGATTTTTATTTTTATTTTTTTCCTTTTACGATGCCAAAATGCGTGTGATAAGAAATGCATTACATTGTGAGTTCTCACATTCTATTTACTAATGTGGAGAATAAATTTGAAAAAAAAGGTTCCGAGACTTTTTTTCCAAACTTTTAATTGGTTCGTGACTTGCTTTGTAATGGTAAAGGATTGAACTGCAAACATGAGAACATGTATTTGTTGTGCAGCAACTTTGTGCACGAATGGACCTTAGGAGTGTACCAGACCCATCTTTTCCAGCATGTTGATGAGTGAACCAATATTGAGTTATAACCATGGCTTATTTTGTAAAATCTTTCTATATGTAGAGTTGGGCAATTCTTGCTCTTCACTCTTGATCATGTCTCTGAATATCTGGTCTTCTTTGTAAGGCTAATGGAGACACCATTGATCACTTTTCCTCTACTATCCTTTTGTTGGACAAATTTGGTCCAGTATTTTTTAGCACTGTCAATATTAGTTGGGTCATGCAGACTTATATAGTTAATGCCTTTTCTGGTCTTTCCTATAAGAAGTTTGAGAGTAAATTCACAGATAACCAGTAGCAACTCTATAATGAATCTACTTTCTTTTTCCCTTCTAGTGATCAACTCTTTCTGGTACTGAGGTAGCATGAATACTTATTTTTTGGATTTTTTTAATAACTCAATGTTATCAGACCACGGAATATGAGATAGTTAGTGAAACTATTATGAAAGTTGAGGAACAAAGATATTCCCCTGGTGAAAGTTCAATGAAGCCATAATGACTAGAGAAAAGCTTCTTGGTAGAGGGAATCAGAAATACGAGAGAAGCATCTAGAGTTAATCCAGGATTACCTTACTCAGATTTCCGGATAAAATCTTTTGATAGGTGGTGGAGAGATGTAGCACCTGTATATTCCTATCGATTTTTGAATTTTTGTAACTCTATTTTGTAATCCTTTCTATTATATATATATAAGATATGTTTTCTCTTCCTCTTTACTATTTACGATTATTTACTTACAGTTATGTTTGGATGAATGTGTTGTGGCTTTGGGAAAATTTGCAAGGAAAGTGACCTCGAACGCTTGAGAAAGTCTGAGCGCTCGCGTCATTAGGGGTAAAATGGCTATTTTTCCACTGGGTCCTCAAAAATCTATAAATACCTACCAAATTCCCTGCATTTGTATGTCTGTTAAACAGAGAGTGAGTCCCTTAGAGAGAGTTCTTGAGAGATCATCCTCATACATCTTTCATACACCTTGCATGGCTACAAAGTCCTTCATCTACACTTCTAGACACATATAGTGCATACAATGAACTCATAGACTTAGAGATTTGAGGAATCAAGAGGAGGATCATAGTTTATAGCCTACTTGAAGCATATTTGAAGCTCATTTCCATAATCCCAAGCTTTCTCAACAACATTCTTCATATTATCATCATTCAAACATCACCTAAGCTTTTGTGAGTATAGATTCTTACCTAGATACCTTTAGGGACTAATTTAACATGTTATATCTAATATGCATGAAGATCTATCTTGTTTTTGTATTGTGGACACGCGGGATTCCACCTCTTGTTTGTTTTTGTTTGAAATTTAATTTTGATCAAAGAAGGAGAATGGTCTGTTGAGAACGGATACAGAGTCGCCACTTGGTCTTTAAGGAACCAAGAAACCTAATTTTGACTCACCCAAATGGATAAAGGACACCGGCCCTTCATAACCAAAGAACTTGGCTCGGGGTTTTGGTACGAGAGAGGAAAGAGCCTTTGTCACGACTAAAACACCCTCAACTCGCCCCGTCTTTCGACGGGCCTCAATTAGCATCCAAATAATCATCTTATACTATGTATGGTTCGACAATTAATACTATGATAGTATATTACATCACATAAGAAAATTTGAAATGGAAGATCTAAAGTTAAGATATCATTCATAAGATCTAAGTCAACTATCATGCAATGTAAAGTGAAAGATCACACAAATAAACCTAGGAAAATCGTATAATCATATATCAAATAGTCAAAGAAATCAAAGAAATCAAAATATGCTTAGCAAGCTATTATGATGCATGTTAATCTTTGAGAAAAGAAGATTTCTCAATCCCCGGGACGGATGAGAAAGGAAGACTAGATCGAGGGAAACATTAATGTATTGATCAAGTTCATTTCCTTATAATCTTCTTAGATTAGGACTCACAAAAAGCCCCAAATCTTTTCATGGATACAATGTATGTATCTAGAATGTGCCAAGGTTGTAGTGTGCTTTGTGTTTATGGATTCCTAGAACGACTTAGAAGTCTAGAATGTGTATAAATGAATGAATGAAATCATCATGGGATATGTACAAATGTAGTATGAACTACTTCCTAAGGCATGAACTAATTTGGAGTGCATGTAAGCATCAAATCAAAGGGGGAAAGTAAAAGTGTGCTGCTGTGAATAGTGAACACAACAGTAACATGATCTTTTAAAAATTGAACAGAGGGGTTAGGAATGTTTTCAATGCATGATTTTTTATGGAGATCTTCCTTATTGTGTTTAGAACACAATCCAAAAAGCCAATATTTAATAACTATCACAGATTAAGATAAATCACATAAACAATAGAGGTCACTCAGAAACAGAGTCCGTACTATCTACTGAAATGTCAAAAAATCTTAGAAAATGAAAATAAATGATCTAGAGGCCCATTTTATACAGAAAGTTCCCTAAGACATTGAAGTTTAAGGGAAAAATAAGTTAGGACCACCCCGTTTGGAAAAGGGTTTTGAAAAATAAGTTGAAAGTCAACCAAGCTGCTGTGACAGCAGAGTCAGAATGTCTGGAAGGAATGTTTGGCTCCAAATAGACCATTTTCAAGTATTTTCAAGTCAAACCAAAAATCATGGGTGTTCTCTAATGAGTTAGGAAGAATTTCCAAGTGGCCTTGCATTCATACATTGAGTATTGAGTTCTAGAGAAATCTTTGAACTCAGATCACTCACTGTTTTGACTCACTGTTTTGAAGATTTTGGGAAAACAAGGTTTATCTCTTGAAATCAAAGTGAGGGTTTTAAGAAGGGGGTTTTCAAATAGAAGTTTTGAAAGCACATTTTCAATACTCAATGAAGGTTATAAGCACTTAAAATGACAACATCAAACTCATCACCAAGAACCTCCAAGATTGTTGGAGAGATTTATTTTCATTTGAATATAACTTCAAGGATACCTTGGAGGTATTGAAGTTATAATCATCATCTATCAAACATTTTTTTGAGGTCAAGAGCTACTATCCATAAGGATTCACTCACCTCAAACAACATGTCATCATCTAGATGATGATGAAATAGTAAGTAAATAAAGAAAATCAAAAAGAAATGAGGTAAGAAGAGATGAACATTGCATAAACAAGCAAGTAAATAATAATCAATAGATGATGATCAATGTGATATTGGGCTTGTAGTTTGATGTTTCACTCATATGTGATGACATTGGACATGAAAGTAGCTTCTTCTCTCTTAAATGCTCACTAAAATGGTGGTTGGGTGTATTGAATGAGAAGTAAATAGAAGTAATGAAGTAAAAACAAAGTTTAGGACTCACTTTTGTTTTGAAATCAAAGAAGAAAGCTTATTTTCTCTCTATCCTAAACGTATCTCTACAACTTTCTCTCCCAAAACTTTTCAAAGCTTACATTTGACATACCCTAAATGAGAAGTCAAGGGGGGTTTATATAGGCCAATTTGGGGTGGTTTTGGGGTTTTAGAAGTGTTCCCATTGGCTCCAAACATCTGAAAACATAGAACTACGTCGTTTTGGTTTTTAAATAATCAACATGGAACCCCAAAAATAATTGCAAAAACATACTGTTCTGGAGGAGAGTGCTGCGGTGGCACTGGCTTGTGCCATGGCGGCAGTGGGCTAGTGCCACGGTGGCACTGCTTCTCAATCGTCTGGATAATCCTATTTAGGCCCCCAGAGGTTCCGATATTCGTGAAAAGGCCCTATTTCGTCCGAAATTCACAGAAAATGCATACGAACTCCAAATTGAGGTTGTGATATACCGTTAGAAAGTTAATGGAGTCTATTTTACATAAAAAAAATAATTTGGGGATAGGTCACTTTGAAAAGTTTTGCGGTATTTGTGAAAAAAGCCGATTTGATCGCCTTTTTTACCTTCAGAAATTCACAATAAACTCGTTTTAAATCCGAAAATTATGTGCGATATACCGTTAGAAAGCTATTGACCTCTAGTATCCATGAAAAATATTTGAAAATTGTTATGGCGCTCTGGTTCTAAAGTCAAATTTTGGTCAAACTAGTCAAACCTGGGATTCCCGGGAAGTTCTGGAAACCTCTAGGAGCTCCCAAAAGCTGACGTTTTCGCTCGATTTTCTTTTAAAACTCATTTTAATACTTTCCACATGATCTAGAATGATCCTGGCAAATTTGGACGATTTCGGTCAAACTTGGTCAAACCTTGGTCAAACCTGGTCAAACCTTGGTCAAACTGATCAACGGGGACTTTTTCGGGAACTTCCGGGTCTTCCGGGGGTCTCTGGGAGCTGACGATTTCATCTAATTTTACTTAAAAACTTATTTTATCACTTTTCTTACGACGCAGCATGTTTCTACAACTTTTGGTCCAAATCTGGGAGTTTTTGGGCTTCTAGGGGCATTTTGGTCATTCTGAGCATTTTGAGAAATAGAATCAACTTCCAAGAGTCCTTTTGAGTCTTTTTCGATCATCGTGAACCACCAAGCTATGGGTCTCCTAAATTTGATAGCCGACAAAATGGAGTGTCTACAGTTTGCCCCTCTTTGGCATAAACATGCGGGGCAACGCATGTCGCAAGCGAGTGCCAAAGCTTTGAAGAGATAGGTCTTTTCAAGGCTATAGATTTAGGATAAAAAGAGTTACAAAAGATGTAATGATGTTGAGGCTAGTGCTGGTCGTGCTCTATGTGAGCTGCCTACGTATCCCAAGGGGAATCAGACCACGACGTAGTTCAGGGCATAAAGGAACAAATCACACATGCACAACAAGACACGCGGATGCTATACTATGAGGATGATATGCAATGCATGGATATGATATGAATTGTGTCATGAGTCCTATTATGTCTAGT
The DNA here is from genome assembly GCA_033977485.1 of Hydrangea macrophylla. NCBI lineage: Eukaryota > Viridiplantae > Streptophyta > Magnoliopsida > Cornales > Hydrangeaceae > Hydrangea > Hydrangea macrophylla. The sequence continues at coordinate 66,070,213 of CM066997.1, forward strand.
GTTATGATCCTAGTATGAGCAGGTGTTGTTGGGTATGCCACTTTGAGTGGGCTGGTGCTGTGCTAATGTTTATGACTGTGATGTGGTGGATGACTCGGATAAGGACATCAAGGTTTAGGAGACTCTGGGTCTAGGGACAAACTTCTGGAATTTGGGAAGTGCGTTTTGCAAACAAGTGAGATAGATCAGATACGCGTTTCTTAGAAGATGACAGCTAAAGGTGACTGAGGGAACTTGCGATGAAGCTATAAAAATGGACAGATGAGAAAGCTCATGATAATCAGGAGACACGGAGCCGTGGGAGGACGGTGCTTTGTTTTCAAAATCTGGATGCGGGCGATGTTCTGATTGTTCATGATGGCCGATTTTTGGGAGTCAGTTCCTCTTTTGTTACATTCTGCTCGGGGTAGTGGGAACTAGTATCTTTCCGTATCTATCCTCGGGGGATGATGTAGGGTTCTCAGAGAATCTCTCTTTTCTTGATCGGGAACCAGGACCCATCTCTGAATCTCTCACGGTTGATTAAATCTTTCGGCGCTCAATCCTAGAGGGCTGGTTGGGGCCTGCGGGAGCTAATATCTTTCTGTTTCTGTCCTCAGGGGATCATGTAGGGTTCTCGGAGGACCTCTCTTTTTTCCTTGATCGGGAACCAGGACCCATCTCTGAATCTCTCACGGTTGATCAACTCTTTCGGCGCTCAATCCAAGAGGGCCGGTCGGGGCCTCCGGGAGCTGGTATTTATCCTCGGGGGATGACGTAGGGTTCTTGGAGAATCTCTTTTTTTCTTGATTGGGAACCAGGACCCATCTCTGAATCTCTCACGGTTGATCAATTCTTTCGGCGCTCAATCCAAGAGGGCCGGTCGAGGCCTCCGGGAGCTGGTATCTTTCTGTTTTTGTCCTCAGGGGATGATGTAGGGTTCTCGGAGAATCTTTTTTTTTTCGATTCTTTGGTGTACCAGCCAAAAACCAGGATTCATTACTGAAACTCTTGTGTTTGATCAAAATTTGTGACGGTCGTCCTGAAACAACCGATTCGAATCTTCGGGAGTCGATTTTTCTCTATTTCTGCCTACTGGAGGTAGCCCTGACAACTTTTGAACTATTGGGGATAAAACCTCATAAATCTTGATCAAAATGGGCCACCGTGGCTGATCGGGGCCAGAAATGGGCTGAAAAAGGCTAAAATAGGTCAAAATGGGGCAAAATGGAACGAAGTAGGGCCCGCGGGGAGCAGTGTCGCGGCGACACTGGGCCACTGCCACGGCGACAGTTGGCCAGTGCCGCGGTGGCACTGGGTGGCCAGACTCCATTTGTATATATCTCGGGTTTTTGAGCTTTCCAAGTTCATTCTTGGCCACTTTGGGGTGTTTTTGGAGCCAAAATTCGTCAAAACGCAACTTGTGCACGCTCAGGTGAGTAATCTTACCCCGTGGTTGAAATTTTGATTGGTGTTTTGGGGTTGCTCTAATTTTCAAGAAGAAAGTTTAGTTTTCACTTCCATTTTCTTTGTAGATCCATGGCTTTGAACTCGAGGAGACCATCTGAGAAGGCCAAAGAACGAATGAAAGCCGAGAGCCAAACCCCAGACTTGATTTTACGGGACCCCCAACATCATCTTTCAGCCGCAGCTCTAGCGAGCTTGGTATGTGAAACTTTCGACAGTTTAGGACTATTTCCATGTATTGTGCTAGTTTTGTGAGCCGTAGTGTGCACTTAGAGATCGTTTGAAGTTCGATTTGTGCTCAAATGTTGATTTTGTGAAATTGAACCTCGGGTCATGAATAGTGATTTTGTGTATCGTTTTTGTTGTTTTTGGTATGTGTAGGTGCCAGAAGTGACATTGAAGGGCCATGGTAGCCTCGTTCACGCTTTTCTGTGGTACACTCAAGTCTCTCCTACCGTCAAGAGAATGGTAGACGATGCCAGCTTTGGCAGCTTTGTCCGCCTGGTTTCAAAGAGTAGCAATGATCTGGCACATTTTTATGCTCTGGCTGAGAGATAGTGGGACACCACCAATACTTTTCACCTGCCATTTGGTGAGATGACCATGACGCCCTTTGACTTCTCTATGATTTTCGGCTTGAGGGTTGGCGGTAAACGCCTGATTCTAGACTACTTCTATGAGATCGACCCTGAGGCTATCGAGATGTTAATCGGGTCTGTTCCCCTTAATCTGGAGAGGCACTGGTTTCCTTGTGGCTGGCTTTACCGGGCCTACGGCAGAGGGAATCACAACTTGAATAACTCTCAGCTTTTGAGGGTGTATCTTCTCTATGTCCTTGGTTGCTCGATCTTTGCGACACGGAATGACTGGGTGAGCTTGAGACTTCTTTTTTGCATGTCGACCATTGGTGAGATACCTTCTTATGACTGGGGCGGTGCTGCCCTGGCCCACCTTTACAAGCATATGGGTGAAGTTTCCTGGGGCGATGTCAAATCGACAGGGGGATTTTGGCAAGCTTGGGAGGTATATACTGCATCTTCTTTTATCTTCTGGCTTTTTGATTTTCGTACTCTTTCTGATTTTCTCTTTTGTCTATGCAGCTTTGGAGCTTTGAGTACCTGAAGATGTTAGCTCCTTCCCCTGGCGATGAATCAGGTGAAAACGAGGACGGCATGGCTCCTGTGCCCTTGTTCCCACGAGGCTTGAGATGGAGGGGGCATGTTGTCGGGGTAAAGAGCGGGGCTCACCGGATTATTCTGCTCAGGAACTTCTTATATGGGCTGATGGCTTCTATTGATTGGACACCTTGGGAGCATATTGCCTATGCCGCCCCAAAGGAGATACAGGCGGTCAAACCTCTTTCCTCTTGTCGACTTTTGATGGAATGTACAAAAAGCAGGCAATGGTTCCTCGGCGAGTGAGTGTCTCGGTAGGTGGTTGTCGGTTCAAGGTATCGCGTCCCTCATGATCTTTCTGGTGATGCTTTGCTGGCGGCCTTAGCTGGTTCCAATGTTTGGGATCACTTTCTCTTTGAGACCGGCTATGAGACTTACCGTGGCCGCTTTCTGATGCCCAACTTCCCACTCCTGGAGGTGAGTTTCTTTTACGTTTTTGTCTATTCGTTGCCTATATTTTTGACTCATCTTTTTCCTAACTTATTTTTTGCCTACAGCTTCGCGAGATGTACAGGAGACAGGTTCCCCCAGTTTTCGATCCTATCCCTCCTTGGGATTGGACCATTAACATTTTGGGTGCAGACGGCTCCCCCCAGGTTATGGAGGTGCCATAGGTCACGTGTGGGTATCCTACCCAGCCAGCAGGCATCCTCAACGTCCCCTAGAGTTATGCTGAGGAGGGCCACGCCTTGGTGGCTAGCTTACGGTCTTTGGTTCTTACGCGAGACCATCGGGTATGTCTCTAATTTTGCGCTCCTTAAGGTTATGAGGTTCTAATCCTAATTTCGCCCTTGACAGATGGATGGTATGCGGCAGTTTGCCACCAATCAGATGGCATCCTTGGTAGGTTTCTGACTCGACTTTGTTTTTGTACTTTTCATTATTTCCCTACTGATTGCCTTCATTTTATTTATGTGTGCAGTACCGTGGGGGTGGTGCTGGCTCATCAAGGACTGGACCGAGGTGCAGAGGTGGTAGGAGGAGGCCATCGCCAACATACACTCCGGGAGGTCCGACGAAGGATGAAGAAGATGAGGACTGAGGCCTCCTAAGCGGGGATTTTGTTTTATCTCCATTTCATGTTTTCGATTGGGTTGTATTAGTAAATGATGTGACTATTCGGACAATGTTTAAGACAATGTCTAAGACGATGCGTAGGATGATGTATCACCCTTGATAGAGTATCATGACGTTTTGCCTTTTGAGCCAGATAGTTTCTGGTTTGAAGGCGCAATTGTGTACTTGCTTTTATTTGGTGATTGTGTGACGATATACATATCTGTGCACTTGTGATTCTGTGATTGTTGATGTTACTATGATGAGCAGCCTTGTGATAGTGAGTATGTTTGCCTTGCAGGTGGGATAGTCCGTGAAACGGAGAGGTGCTGTCGAAATTTTAAATTTTGCTAAAGTCGCGACAGAAAATATGGTTTTGTATGATCCTGCTCAACTCACAGCTTGGCTGAGCATGATAGATGGTGTGGAACGGATCAACCTTTTTAGCTACGGCTTGATCGAGCTGTTCTCTCTTCGCCAGATGGCTTTGAACGCTGAGTTCATGCGTGCTGCTATTATCCACTAGGACCCGGTGAACTATGTCTTCAATTTTAATGGCCTGGAGATATGCCCCCTGTTTGAGGAGTTCTGTGCTATCCTTGGCTACGATTCTGATTCTGACCTGATTCTCCCTTTTGCTGATACCCCTAGTCCTACGCAAGGCTTGGCTGAATATCTGAATTGTTCCATTACTATTTCTCGCCGGCTGATTCATGGTGAGGTCCTGGATATTGCTTCCATCCTTGCCCGTTATTCTAGTCCTGGGAGTCTTAGCGTATATGATGCCACTCGCGAGGCCGCTTTGATATTGTGTATGACTTCACACTTTCTGTTCTCGAGTACCTCTATTGACTTGGTACACGTGTGCCTTGGGCTGAAACTTGGCAGGAATCCCATGGCCATGGTTCTGGCTGAAACCCTGAATGGTTTGGATCACGCTTCCAATCATGGAACGCTTCTACTTTCTGGGGCGCCATTGGTGTTACAGGCTCGGATATACGAGCGCCTCCAGTTATGGATAGGTAATGTGCTGCCAGTTTATTTTCACCCTCATTATACTTCTGTCGATGGGATGGGCGTGATGGTTGCTTTATCTTAGGCTGACATTTGCTGGATTGTGAGGCGTTGGGGCCTCCATGCTGTGACCACTAGTCTCGAGGATTTCCAGAGGGTGTGGCTGATGGGTCTAAGAGAAACCTCCTTCTATCATCCTCGCCGATTGTCCAGACAGTATGGGCATGGTCAAGAGCTTCCCAGGGGGTTTGCTGAGAGGGTCTTTGCTTCCAGAGTCAGAGCCACCACTATTACTACTTTCATCAGGGGCTGGGGTGGTCGAGCAAGAGCTTATTTCTAGAGACCTTTGAAGAAATAAAAAAAAAATAATAATAAAACTAGGCTCAACTGATTATGCTTCTTTCCTCCAAGTGTCTTTGATATTTGTGATTGCTTTCTAAAAGAACTCTTTATGTTTTCATTTATCCCTGCTTATGTAATATTTGAAGTTTGTTTATCGTTGAACCATGGTTACTTCGAGAACCTTATTTTATGCATTTGGCTTTCTAAAAACATTTTTAGTATTGATTTTGATCAGATGTTTGCTTTTGGTACTTGCTTGGGCATGCTAGGACGATTAGAGGCAAACGAGGCGGGTAGCCGAAGTTTGCCCCTAGTTTGGGTTATGGATGGTTGTGAGGCAAACGAGGAGGATGACCGACGTTTGCCCCTAGTTTAGGAGGGTTTTAGGCAAACGAGGTGGGTGGCCGAAGTTTGCCCCTAGTGTGGAGGGTGATTTCTGGGTTATGGTAAGGACCGCGACTTTATTTTTCTCACACGCTCATAATTCTTACCTAGGCACCAGTTAGGTGACCTAGCGAGCTCTTTTCTCTCTTTTGTTATTGCTCACTTTGGATTTAACTCTAACTTTTGCCTAGGCGTCCTTTCGGATTTTCAACCTAGCAAGCCATCCTTCTTTTCTTTTTTGAAAGTCTGCCTACGTACACCCGAACGGGGATCAGGTCCAACGTAGTTCAGGCCAAAGCTTGAAAGAAATTGGGCTATTTTTGTGGGTGGAGCGACCGAACCGATGTGGTTGCCTACGTATCCCCGAGTGGGAATCAGGTTGAGTGTAGTTTGGGCCAAAGTTTTTGAAAGAAAAGGGGTTGACTATGATGGTGTCGACTGAACTGATGCGGTTGCCTACGTATCCCCGAGTGGGAATCAAGTCGAGCGTAGTTCAAGCCAAAGTTTTGAAAGAAAAGGGGTTAAGGAATGGTCAAGCATTGTACTTTTTGAGGCAATCCATGTTGATTGGTTCTTTGAATTCAACGCCATCGAGGTCCATGAGGTAGGTCACTCCTCCGGAAATGATAGTTTTGACGATATAAAGGCCGACCCATTTGGGTTTGAACTTTCTGCGTGGATCAAAGATCGGGGCTTGCAATTTCTTAAGGACAAGGCCACCCTGGACAATTTTCCTCGGACGAACCCTTTTGTTGAAAGCACAGGCTATCCTCTTTTGATAGATTCGAACATGGTCGACGGCCGCTAGGCGCTTTTCATCTATGAGAGCCAGTTCTTCGTACCTTTCCCTCAATCAATCTGATTCTGAAATTTCACATTCTACCATTATGTGCAGAGATGGTAGTTCTATCTCGACTGGAAGTACTGATTCCATTCCATATACTAGTGAGTAAGGAGTTGCTCCTGTTGACGTCCTTATCGATGTTCTGTATCCCCAAAGTGCGGATGGTAGCTTTTCATGCTAGTCTTTGTAGGTATCGGCCGATTTCTGCAGTATGGCCTTGACAATCTTGTTTGCAGCTTCGACTGCTCCATTGGTTTGTGGTCTGTATGGTGATAACTTGTGATAAGTGATTTTGTATTCCTCAAACAAATCTCTGACTTCAGCTTTGAAATGACTACCATTATCTGAAATGATCTCATGGGGTACTCCATAGCGACAGATGAGATTCTTCTTGATGAACTTGGCCACTTCCTTGGCCCCCAACTTGTTGTAGGATGCGGCTTCTACCCATTTTGTGAAGTAGTCAATGGCCACCAAAATGTATCGATTCCCATTCGACGCTTTCGAAATGATTTCACTGATGATATCGATTCCCCAGGTTGAGAATGGCCAAGGTGAGGTCATGCTGTATAGAACGGATGGTGGTACATACATCATGTTTGCATGGATCTGGCACTTGTGACACCTTCTTACGTATTCGCAACAATTTTTCTCCAACGTTGTCCAGTAGTACCCTTGTCTTACTATTTTCTTGGCCAGCATGTGACCGTTCATGTGCGGGCCGCATACCCCCTCATGTATTTCCTCCATCATTCTTCTGGAGCTTTTTCCAAACAAGCAAGTCAGGTTGTGACCATTGTACCCTTTCTTCAAGAATTTTCCACCGCAAATGATGAATTGCGCTGCGAATCTTCAAATTGCCCTTTTGTCTTTCTCGGTAGACTCTTGGGGGTACGTCCCCTTTTCTATGAAGTTCCAGACATCCTGATACCACAGTGTTTCATTCTCTTCTTCTTCGATTGCGGCGACTATGTTGAACGAAGGCTCGTACCTTTGCTCAATTACCAAAGGCATCATCCTAACTCCTATAGAAATTTTGATCATGGAGGCTAAGGTAGCTAATGAATCTGCCAGCTGGTTTTCTTCCCTAGGCAAGTAGAGGAATGTGATGTTCTTGAACTGCCTCTTGAGTTGATTGAAATGATCATGATAGGGCTTCAACCTTTCTTCTTTTACTTCCATTCTCCTCTAGCTTGCGATATAATGAGGTTTGAATCCCCGAAAACATCCAGCTTCTGAACTTTCAGTTCTATGGCTACTTCCATCCCCAGAATGAATGCTTCGTATTCAGCAGTGTTGTTGGTGGAGTTATAATTGAGCTTGACTGCCAGCGGAGTATGGTCCCCACTTGGTGATACTAGAATCATTCCTACTCTGTATCCTTTCATGTTGGCTGCTCCATCAAAGTACAACTTTCACTGTTCTTCCTTGAATTCCATGATATTTTCGTCCGAAAATGGAAAGTCCCCACTTTCTTCGGAGTCAACAGCGTGCTCTGCGAGACGCTCAGCTGCGGTTCTCCCTTTTACCTATTTGCTTGTAACGTACTTGATATCGAATTCAGATAGTAGAAGTAACCAACAGGATATACGACCGGTCAGGGCGGGTTTTTCAAGGAGGTATTTTAGAGGATCCATGAGGGATATTAGCACAACCGGGAATGCCAGCATGTAGTGCCTTAGTCGGCGAGTGCACCAAACCAAGGCCCAACAAGTTTTTTCGAGGATAGAGTAGTTAGGCTCATACCCAGTCATCCTCTTGCTGAGGTAATATATGGCTTTTTCGGAGTGGCTTTCTTCTCCTTTTTGGGCTAGCATGCAACCCATGGAATTTTTGGAGACAGATAGGTAAAGGAATAAGGGCTTGTGAGGAGTGGGTGGTGAAAGGACAGGCGAATTTTGAAGGTAGGCTTTTATTTTGTCGAAAGCAGCTTGGCATTGGTCATCCCATTGGAACTTTTCTCCTTTTCTCAGCAATCGGAACAAAGGATCGCATGTAGTTGTGAGTTTGGAAATGAAGCGGCTGATAAATTGGACTCTTCCGAGAAACCCTCTCACTTCTTTTTCATTGCGTGGTGGTGTCATTTCTAGGATTACCTTGATCTTAGAGGGATCTACCTCTATCCCCCTTTGTGTGATGAGAAAACCCAGGAGCTTACCAGAGGTCACACCGAAAGTGCATTTCTTAGGATTCAATCTCATCTTGTATTTGCGCAACCTCTCAAAAAACTTTTCCAGTGCCACTAGGTGTCCTTCTCTGTCCTTGGACTTCACGATCATGTCATCTACGTACACTTCTACTTCCTTATGAATCATGTCATGCAGGAGAGTGATGGCAGCTCTTTGGTAGGTTGCCCCAGCATTCTTGAGTCCGAAAGGCATTACTCTATAACAGTAAGTTCCCCAAGGGGTGGTGAATGTCGTTTTTTCCCGATCTTCTGGCGCCATTAGAATCTGATTGTACCCCGAAAAACCATCCATGAATGACAGTAGCTCATGTCCTGCGGTATTATCCACCAAGACATCAATGTGGGGAAGTGGGAAGTCATCCTTGGGACTGGCTTTATTTAGATCACGGAAGTCGACGCACACATGAACTTTTTCATCTTTCTTGGGGACTAACACGATATTGGTAACCCATTCTGGATACTCAGTGACAATGATGAACCCTGCCATGAATTGCTTATCCATTTCTTCTTTAACCTTGAGTGCCCGTTCTGGCCTCATCCGCCTCAGTTTCTGCTTGACAGGTTTAGAATTAGGGAGGAGAGGAATATGATGTTGGACAATGTCGGGATCGACCCCAGGCATGTCCTCGTAAGACCAAACGAAAACATCCTTGAATTCTTTTAGCAAGAGAGTCAATTTTTCTTTTTCTTTTTTATTAAGAGTTGAGCCAATTTCCACAATTTATGGATTATCTATTTCACCTAAGTTAGCCAATAAAGTATCTTCGATTATTTCGTAAGCAGGTGGTTTTTCAATTAGTTGCTTAAATTCAATTAGGAGATTCTCGGAGGGATCTGTGCATTCACAAGTATTAGACACAAGGGAGTAAGTAGAATCGTCTTTCATTTTATTCATGACAGGTGAAGTGATTAAATTAGACAGTGATGGGCCTACAGCAGCCGACTCTAGTACAGACTCAATAATTGGCAGTACAAACTCTGGGGGAACAGGGGATAGGGAGACACAGACAGATGACTCTACAGCCTGGTTGCTCAGACCCTCCTCAGTTGGCTTGATCTTATCGTCTTGGCTCTCGGCCCTCTTTTCTTCCTTCTTTTCAGCAAATTCTTCCCACATTTTCTCGATGGCTTCAGTGTCCAGGTACTTCAACCAGTCTTCCTCCGGGGTTTTCACAACTTCTTCGGGATAGAACGGATCTTGATAGGAAAGCCTTTCACAGTCAGCAAAGATTTCCAGTCCGGGGTGCCTTTTTCCAGTGGCCTGAGGGATCCAGGGTTCTGGGAACCCAAAGTAGGGGAAACCATACCCTTCTTTGATGAATTGCCCATTCAAGGTTTTGCGGTACGGTGGGAGGCTCCTCACCCTTTTCTTCCATGGCCTCTATAGCTCGACGTCTTCTTCAGTGGGCTTGTACCCCAACCCAAAAGTGCCTTGTTGCCCTTTGATCTGAGGGAACTTCTGAATTCCTTGCTGGCATCAGCCCAATCCCATTCCAGGGAAGTAGTTCATTTTGCGGACAATGTTGACTACTGCGGAGTAAATCTCGAGGAACCTGTCATCATCATTGATCATGTGGACTTCTTCTATGAAGAATCCCCCGATTTCTCCTTCTTCTAGCTCAGGTATTTTGACTTCGAAGATGGGAGCGTAGTTTAGGAAAGCTTCATTACCCCAACTATTGCCGAGGATGATCTTCACCTCCTTCTCATGAATGTACTTGATCATTTGATGGACAGTGGATGATACAGCTTGTTGACATGCAGCCAGGGCCTTTCGATCAACAAGTTAAACGAGGCAGGTATGTCCATGACTTGAAAGACTTCAGTGCTCACCAAAGATCCTACCCGGATTTGGAGAGAAATAGTTCCCATCACATTTCTCTTGGTGTTATCGTAGGCCCTCACGGATTGTACAGACGGTGTGATGTCAAGGACATCGACCCCCAAGGCGGTGGTAGTCCTTAGGGCACAAACATTTAAGGCAGAGCCTGTATTAACTAGACAAAATGGCACCTACTGTCCCTTACATCCAATAGTGATATACAATGCTTTGTTATGTGTAGATCCTTTTGGTGATAGGTCTTCATCAGAAAATATAATGATTGGGTCAGGGGTAAGTGCGCCCAAGAATGCCACCATGTCTTCTGGTGCGGCATCAATGGGGACTTCTATTCCTGCCAGGGCATTCAACACAGCTTGCCTATACTTTTAGGATGTTACTATGATGTCCCACATCGAGAGATGTGCTTGGGTTTTCTTCAACTACTTTATTGTCTTCTTGGATGATCTCGTCCATTTTTCCCTTTCCTTTGTCTTTGATCGGACTTTTTTCGATAACCTCGGTGGTAGGCTGCGGAGGCTGATAATGACAGCTTGACCTAGTCAGATGATCAATTTCAGCAGGGGTAGGCCCTTCTACAGTCCCATCTTCTTTGAACCAGTCGTAATCTGTCCCCACAAATGGTTTCTCTGGCTCATTCCAGATAAAAGCATCGCTTTCATTGTCGGGATCATACCATTTGAGGTCCACTACCCCTAGATCATGTTCGCCATCCAGCTGTTGCTACCACTCGTCATCCCCTCCGTCAATCTGATGAATTCCCACAGATTCTGGGATGTCAATGAGGGGTAAAGGCTGACCTACAGGGGTGATATAGGTAGCAGGGTTGAAAGATACATGGTTGGACTCAATGAGGCTGATGTTTTGGTGGTTCGTTAGGGGATTTTGAGTGACATGGGGCTGCTTTGGAGGTGGCTCGATGGTATTTTGGTCAATGAGGTCTTGGATATCATGGCGGAGGCGCATGCAATCATCGATGTTGTGGCCAACGGCTTGGTGGTAGGTGCATCTTTTGGACATGTCACAGTTTGGCGGTAGTGGGGTATTTCGTGGCTGGAGTAATTGGAGGTGGCCCTTTTTAAGGAGGCGATCTAAGGCTGAAGAGAGGGGTATTTCTAGTTTGGCGAAGTTGCTAGGAGGCTTCCTAGGGAAAGAGCGATTGGAGGAATTGTCTTGGTTGAGAGGTTGGTATGGTCTAGGAAGGTAAGCCATAGGTTGACTGCTAAGGGCATTGACATCCGGAGGATTACGGGAGTAGTTGGGCCTTTTTTACTGACTCGGAGGCTCTTCTTTTTTTATCTTTCCTTCCCTTATGGCATCTTCAATTCGAGTCCCAACTTCAAACAGCTCTTCGAAAGTGGAGATGGACTGATAAAACAAATTTTCATGGTAAAGCGGTTGCAGATTCCGGATTAGCATTCTCACTTGTTCCTTTTCAATCGGTCGGTGGGTCATTTGGGCCACTTTATTCCACCATCTGCTCAAAAATGCAGCGAAGGATTCATTGTTGTTCTGTTGAGTAGTTTCCAAATCCCTAATGGTGACGTCAAGTTCTTGGTTATAGGAGTAGTGATCAACGAATACCCGAACTATGTCTTCCCATGCCCGAGTTTTGGAAGCTTCCAAGGTAAGGAACTATGATAGTGCAGACTTCGTGAGAGTTTGTGCGAACAAAATTGCGAGGTGCTCGTGGGTACAGCCCATAGATCGGAAGATGCTCATACACAACTTTACATGGCTCTTCGGATTTCCGGTCCCATCGAATCGGTCAATGGCAGGCATCTTGAAGTTTTCCGGTAGCTTCAGCTTAACAGGCTCGAAAAGGCCTTCCAAGTCCAGCATGTAATCATCAATCCCTTTGCTTTTCCTCAGTACACTTTCTAGCTTGTCAACCTTATCCATTTTCTCTTGGAGCTTCTTCTCATATGCAAACGGTGGGACCCCTTGAAGCCAGTCTTCCTCCCCGTTATTTTCATGTGGGGGCGGTTCAAACCCCAGAGATTGCGGTAGCTGCTACTTCAATTCTTCCATGAACTTCAGAACTTGGGTTAGGCTGTCAGACTGCTGGCTTATGGTTGCCCCCAACTCGGTGACCTTGTTTACTAACTCTTCTCGATTCATGCTGACGTAAGCTGTCGGACTGATTCTGACCAAACGATTATCTGAACTCCTGACCCACAACGAGGATCCCAGTTGTTGACTTCGGGAATCTATGCTTGTAATGCCTGTAATTTCTCTACGTGCAATAATACGAGTTTTATAAATTTCTATATCTGGTCTATTATTACATTATTATTTTATTTGTGTGACTGTATCAGTGTAATGTAATTACTAATTAGACTATAATCACTGCACCGACTCGACCGTAATTAGAATTAACTTAGTCCTGTACCTGGACCCGAACATCAGAAATAATACCTGTCTGCATGTAAACCGAGATCGACACACATAATGAGGAAATTTTGCACGCAAACTGAGGTAGTGCACAAAACTCGAGGTGGACCCCACATGGCCGGCCACATGGCAGCCCATGCACCACATGGCACCACCTCCCTTGCCACTTGTCCACCTCTAGGACACTTGTCCATACATGCACACCATGCAAGCATGCATGGTGACACATAATCCCTTCCTTTCTTTATATAAGGATGCCTATATTCATGCATTAGACTCTTGGTCATTTTACAATCAGCATATAGAGTTAGAGAGAGCTAGGAGATGAACTCCATGGAGAGATAAGAGATACATGGAGATGGAGAAGAAGAACTAGGAAGAAGTCTCCACCATTGAGGTTGTGTTCAAGCTTCCTAAGCTCAAATCCAAAGCCCAAGCTCAATTTCAAGTTTATGTGAGTATTCTAACTCACTTTAGAACCTATATAGTATGTAGTAATGTTTAGCAAGAGTTTGATGTTGTATTTTGAGGTTATATGCAACATGCAAGTCAAATCTTCAAATCTGGGAAGCTAAAACTTCCAGCAGAATGTTGTTTAGTAAAACGAACGTTTTGAGCAGTTCAAAAATGAGAATGAGGCTAGATTTTTTTGTGGAGAAAGCTAACTCATTTATCTACAAATAACTCTTCTATAGCTCAGTCTGAAAATCACTTTTTCATAGGTGAAATGTACATGCAACGAAGTACTTTAAATCTGAGAAACTGGAACTCTCAGCAGAACATAGTTTAGTAAAATGAATGTTTTGTGCAGCTCAAAAATCCGAATTAAGCTAGATTTTTTTGTGGTGAAGGCTAACTCATTTATCTACAAATAACTCTTCTATAGCCTGGTCTAAAAATGACTCCTTGATAGGTGAAATGCACATATAACGCAGTACTATAAATCTGGGACAGAGCAGTCCGAAAATATAGAAATGTCTAAGTAAAATAATTATTTTGAGTAGCTCAAAAATGCAATTGAAGCTAGATTTTTTTGTACATGAAGCTAATCCAATTATCTACAATGTTCTAGTTTTGAGTTTGATCTACAAATCAATTTATCATGCCCAAATAAATCATATCAATTCAGTCGATATAGTAAAATTAAGTTCTGGCAGATTGTATAACTACTTGTATGATGTGTTTATTAATGATGCTTGCTTTCCGGTACCTATGTGGTTATGGATATCTTGTGCTATGGTAGTGCTATCGTGTATATGGGTATGTTAAGGGTTTCATCTATATGGTTATTGATATCAAATCCATGTTATAGATCCACGAGCTGCACGCTAGGTTTCCGTTGTTATGAATATAGTGTGATGACTATAGAGAATTCATACCCAAGCTATGAGTATGTTGTACGACATGATTATGGCGTTGATAGTGATTGGATAAGTTTCCATTGTAAGTATATTACGACATAAAACAGGATGACGGATGTATAAATGTAACTTCGAAAGTATATTCGGAAGTCCTTTAATGAACTAAATTCCGAAATGAGTGACGAATGCGTGGTCGGGAAAATGTAAGGGTCGGTTGTGCTATGTTAGAAGCAGATTATGATAAGGATAATTGTCGGATAGGTAATCTGGGCAACGGAGATCAGGATAGTAAGAAAAAGGGATGTGCGGTTGAGTTGTGATGCGGTGATTGTTTGAGTAAAGACTCCTTTCGGTTCTTCGTGACGAAATGGATGTTCTTGTACTCCGTAACGCTTTCGGTTCTTCGTGACGAAGCGGTGATTCTTTGAGTAAAGACTCCTTTCGGTTCTTCATGACGAAATGGATGTTCTTGTACTCCGTAACGCTTTCGGTTCTTCGTGACGAAGCGGTGATTCTTTGAGTAAAGACTCCTTTCGGTTCTTCGTGACGAAGTGGATGTTCTTGTACTCCGTAACGCTTTCGGTTCTTCATGACGAAGCGGTGATTCTTTGAGTAAAGACTCCTTTCGGTTCTTCGTGACGAAGTGGATGTTCTTGTACTCCGTAACGCTTTCGGTTCTTCGTGACGAAGCGGTGATTCTTTGAGTAAAGACTCCTTTCGGTTCTTCATGACGAAATGGATGTTCTTGTACTCCGTAACGCTTTCGGTTCTTCGTGACGAAGCGGTGATTCTTTGAGTAAAGACTCCTTTCGGTTCTTCGTGACGAAATGGATGTTCTTGTACTCCGTAACGCTTTCGGTTCTTCGTGACGAAGCGGTGATTTTTGAGTGAAGACTCCTTTCGGTTCTTCGTGACGAAATGGATGTTCTTGCACTCCTTAACACTTCGGTTCTTCGTGACGAAGTGGTTGATGAAAGATGTTTTGGTTAATGAAAGTTGTTTTGGTCGATGAAAGATGTTTTGGTTGATGAAAGACGAAGTGGTTGATGAAAGATGTTTTGGTTGATGAAAGATGAAGTGGTTGATGAAAGATGGTTTGGTTAGCAAGGGACACTTTGGGTTTGTAAATAATGTCAGATGTTAGAAATGAATGGTAGTGGCATTAAGAATGTCTAGACGGGTCTCCTGAATTGTTTGTATTCCTATTGAATATGTAGTCGGGTACGCTACTAGTTATAATTCGACGGTGAGAACGTAAAGATCCTAAAAGACATGTTGAAAGGTAGTAAATGTATTTCTACTGTGTTTTACTATATACGTTCCATTTGATTTAGTTTACTCACTCAGCTTTCACAAGCTGACGACGTTCATGTCGCTGGACTTTCCCATGTCCAGCTTATCCAGGTAACGAGTACACGGGTTATGATGCTACGCAAGCGGAGAACGTGGAGTAAGAGTACACCGAAGATGGCTATGGTTATGCTAGTTAGAGAGAAGACTAGCAGTTATCCCCTGTGAATGTTTATGATTATAACCAAAAGACTTAGCATATATTTTGTTATAGCTTTTGTAAGGCCCTAGAGCCATAAGACTCTGATGTATCTACCCTGATGTAATAGTTAACTAGTACTGTGGCCTTTCTTTGTAATATATCAATGTGAGCAGATGATGGTTTTATCCTTTTATTATATCATTTAAATATTATTATTTGGTCATGGACAATTCGGTACTGCAACCAGTCACGTGCCTCAGGGTCCAAGATGAAAATTTTAAATTTTTCCATATTTTGGCTACGCCGGGGCGTGACAGGGATTTTTGGTATCAGAGCCTTAGGTTAAGACGTGTACACCGATTGTCCTACACACTTAAGTTATAAACTGTTAGACCTTTTTCCATCCATAAATACATAAACCTTATGGTAGCTTTGTGATTAGCATGGCTCCTTATTACATCCCGGATGGATATGGAGGATGGGGTTGATGAGGAGATTGACCCAACAGAGGGTGCTGGTGAGGGGGAAGCAATGATAGTCATGGAGGCTGGAGAGCCAAAGGTTGAGGATGACTTTGAGAATGACTCTAAGGATGCAGATATAGAGCCTTTGGATAAGGATGAAGATGAGATGGTTGATAAGTTTGACCCGTACTTGGTATGGGTTCCACCTATAGAGATTCCAATCTTGGATGATGTTCTACCATATAAGTCAGATATGAAGGACTTTTGAGATAGGACTCCCACGATATAGAGCTTTACTTGTATTAGGACTAGTAGCCCATCTTTTTGTGTATATAGTATGTACCTAGGCATATAACACAAACTAGTGGTAGCGTGTACGCCTTTCTATGTAAATATTTGAAGTTATCTATAAAGATTTGTTTCCTCTACATGATGAAATGTATTTATGTGATATGTACTCATATTAGAATTGTTAGCTATACCTTATGATGATGCCAAAAATTGGTAAGAGTAAAGTAAAGCAATTTAGGAGAGAGAGAGAGAGAGTGAAAGACTATTTTTTGTATGTGGTTCGGCCCTGTTAATGAAGGTACCTACGTCCACGGGTGTGTCTGAGCACGTTCACTAGCAGATCACCGACGGGCCTGGTGAGCCAACAAAGAGGGGCGGCACTACCAGTAATACCGGCCGGGTGTATGCGTATAATGGTGAATTTTTGTAGAGGTGCTGTGTAGACTACAGAATTGGCCCCTCCAATGGGGGGGTGAGAGGTCTCTTTTATAGATGTAAGAGACCTACTCATACATAGATAAGGAAGTGTAATCCCATTAGGATGTGATTGACACCAATCAAGTAGGTTTCCTAATTGTATTAGGATTGATTGACATTAATTGTGGGGGTTTCCCAATTGGATTAGGAAACAGTTGCACTTTCCATTAGTCTTCTAGCTTGAGTAGGAAACTGCCCGTAATGATCGGGATCATGCCTGTGGGCCCGGCCGGGTTGTTGACTTTGAACCGCTCGGTCATATTTTGGGCGTATCAGCTGCCCCCCATTTCCAAGATTGGCCAGATGCTATATCGGGGCAAGTTTGGAAATCAGTTTGATGTTACTTGCCGCTGTCTGAGTGCCTGTGGAAGCTGCCTCGGGGCTTCTGAGCCTGGTGAGTCCTCGGGAACTGGCTGAGAGTTGAGTCCTTGCCTAGCTCGGGACTTTTAGGTGCTCGGGAACTGACCGGGAGTTGAGACCCGGCCTAATTCGGAGTCTTTGAATGCTCGGGAAGTGACCGAGAGTTGAGACTCGGTCTACTTCGGAGTCTTTTTTGCTTGAGTTAGCTCCCAGGATGGTTATCTTCTGCCCGTAAACCTTCGTCAAGGCTGTGGGTAGAAGGATTTTACCATGTTGGAAAAGCCGACCTAAAGCGTATTGCTCTAGGGTCCTTTTTACTGTTAACTCCCCAGGATGGTTGTCTTCCGCCCAGTTAGCCTTCGTCAAGACTGTTGGGAGAAGAGCTTGACCATGTTGGTGGAGCCGACCTAAATCACGGTGCTTTAGGGTCCTTTTGCTCCTCTATCGTCGGCCAACCTAAGAGATTTTAGTCACCTCTATCGTCGGTCTGGACCTAAGTGGAGTTAATGTCTCTGAGTACTGTAGGTGCTCGGGTTGTCCAAGATTTTGACTTGGTTATCCGCGAGGCCTGTAAATACCCGGTGTGATTACCTGTTTAGCTCACTACGCCATCTTGCCCCCCAAGCTTTCGCTAAGACGAGGGTCTTAAAGAGGCTATGATCTGTAGGTAACCGACCTGGAACATGGTGGTTGCAGGGTCTTTTGAAGCTTGCCATCGTCGGCCACCTAGGGGGTTTGCCCCCATCGTCGGTTGGACCTAAGCGAAGCCGGTGCCTCGGTCGTGACCCCGAGGTCTTTGGTGCCTGGGTTCGGAGCCCGAGGTCTTTTAGTGCCTGAGTTCGGAGCTCGAGGTCTTTTTGGTGCCTCGGGGTTAGGCCCGAGGTCTTTGGATGCCTCGGGGTTAGGCCCGAGGTCTTTGGATGCCTCGGGGTTAGGCCCGAGGTCTTTATAGATGCCTCAGGGTTAGACCCGAGGACTTTGTATAAACTCTGACAATCGGTGAAGCCTAACGCGGTGATCAGGCAAGTACCACTGTAGTCGGGCTCATCTAGACCGATGGATACAGGAGGTCGGATCAGGATCGTCAGGCTCCAGATCTCTCTGTACTGGAGGCAAAGCCGGAACTGCTTGATCTTGACCGATGTGAACTGGAGGTTGTGTCAGGGCGGCCGGACTCAGACCACTGTGAACTGGAGGTCGGGTCGGGGCTGCCGGACTCTGTCTGCTGTGAGCTGGAGGAACTGTCAGAACTCCCGGGCTGATCTCGCTTTCGCTTGCTTCTAGAAGACTTGTTGCTTTCTTGCTCGGGGTCTTTGATCTTTAGAAATTCCTCAGTGTCGATGTATTTTCCAACCCTCTCTGTGAGTTCGACCAAGGTTACCGGTCGGTTTCTGTGGAACGACGCGGCGCACTTGGTGTGTTGAACTCCCGAACAGAAGGCTATGATGGCGATTGTCTCGTCCAGATTGCGGATTTGGAGCTTCTGTTGGTTGAACCGGTCGGTGAACTCCTTGAGGGACTCATTGTTCCGTTGTTTGACTGTCAATAGCTGCATGTCTGGCTTTGGCCGCTCATGCATACCGGCGAACTGGTTGATGAACTGCTTGCTGAGTTGTTTGAAGCTGCAGACCGATCGTGGCTCCAAGGAGTAGAACCACTGCATGGCCGGGCCTTTCAAAGTGCTGGGGAAGGCTAGGCAGTGTAGCTCATCGGAGTTGGTTGCTAGGGCCATCTGGACCCTGTAGGCCTGGACGTGGTCGACCGGGCTTCCCGAGCCGTTGTATGAATCTAGCCGAGGCTGCTTGAATTTGCGCGGGATGGAGAACCTCGTGATTTGGCTGGAGAACGGTGACTCTGTCTCGGTATTGGCTTGATTCTGAGCACAGTTTTGACCAAGTTTTTTTTTTGCCACTCCGTCAATCTGCTTCTGTAAGTACTTGATTCGGGCTTCCACTCCTTCCCGACCGGTATCTGAGGAGTTGGTCGGGTTGGTGGAAGAGGCTTCTTCTTCATGGCGGGGGGCTGTCCTCTGGGATCGGGCTCGGCTATAACCCCGGGTAACCGTTCGCTTAGGGACGACTCGGCTCTTGACCGAGTGACCCAAGACTGATTCCCGGGCCATATGTTCCTGCCTTTCCCCTCGGGCAGCAGGCCCACTGCTGACGTCTTTGACATCCTCAACACGGGACGGGTTGGCTCGGGCCCGTTGTCTGGTCAAGATCGGTTCTCGACCGTACGCAACGTTCCCGGGTCGTTTCCCGGCCATTGGAGGATTGCTTTGCTGGGCTAGCAGTGCTTCGATCTGTTGCTGGATTTGACGCTGGCCCTCCAAGAGTTGTATGAGGGTTGCGGTGATTTGCTCAGATGTCAGGATTGCTGCAGTCGACGCCGGGGCCGAAGGAACATCCCGGTCGGACTGCTGCGCAACCTTCTTTCCCTTCTTTGGTGGCATATTGATCAGTCAAGAATTTGTTGATGAGAAGAATTGTCGTTTCCCACAGACGGCGCCAAACTGATGATGCCAAAAATTGGTAAGAGTAAAGTAAAGCAATTTAGGAGAGAGAGAGAGAGAGTGAAAGACTATTTTTTGTATGTGGTTCGGCCCTGTTAATGAAGGTACCTACGTCCACGGGTGTGTCTGAGCACGTTCACTAGCAGATCACCGACGGGCCTGGTGAGCCAACAAAGAGGGGCGGCACTACCAGTAATACCGGCCGGGTGTATGCGTATAATGGTGAATTTTTGTAGAGGTGCTGTGTAGACTACAGAATTGGCCCCTCCAATGGGGGGGTGAGAGGTCTCTTTTATAGATGTAAGAGACCTACTCATACATAGATAAGGAAGTGTAATCCCATTAGGATGTGATTGACACCAATCAAGTAGGTTTCCTAATTGTATTAGGATTGATTGACATTAATTGTGGGGGTTTCCCAATTGGATTAGGAAACAGTTGCACTTTCCATTAGTCTTCTAGCTTGAGTAGGAAACTGCCCGTAATGATCGGGATCATGCCTGTGGGCCCGGCCGGGTTGTTGACTTTGAACCGCTCGGTCATATTTTGGGCGTATCACCTTATATCGTTTATATATCTCGTAACCATAGTTAGGACTGGAGGGTAACCAGTAGTTATTCAGTTAGGTTCATAACACACAAATAGATGACAAGTCAGCCACCTCAGCTTAGGAATGGACCAAGGGGAAGACCTCCGACCCGTTTCCAAGGAAACAAACACCCGTGGAATAGTTGTAAGAAACCAGGATACACCTTTCCCCGGAATAAGCATGCAAAACCAACTGCACCACAAGTACCAACCACTACTACCGGGAACAACAAGGATGGATGTTTCAATTGTGGGATCCCCGGACTACACAGCCCCCAGAACCAACAACCGAGCTAATGTTATATGCTACAACTGACGCAAAAGAGGACGCATGAGCATGGATTGCAATGCACTAAGAGAAAACTATCATGGGTCTACTACTCAAGGTCAAACTAGCAAAGGTTGACTAAATCCTATCATACCCGAGGCGGCCAGCTATGATGAAAAGGAACAGCAGAACTTGGAAGGTACACTCTCATTATATGCTAGTCGAGTTAAAGTACTTTTTGGTACAGGTGCTACAAATTCGTTTATTGCCTTTGAGATTGTACGACGATTGGGTTTAGTACCCCAAGCACTTGAGGTAGCCTTGAACGCGGTATCACCTTTGGGAGTGACCGTGAAGCTAGGAAAGGTGTGCAAGGACTGTACTTTGACATTGGAGGACAGGAACCTATATGCAGACTTAATTGTTCTGTCAATGAAGGAATTCAACGTAATCTTAGGATTTGACTGGCTTACTAAGTATCATGCAAAGTTAGATTGTGCTGGTAGGTCGATCACATTTTCAGTACCTGGAAGTGCACCCTTTAGTTTTCAATGCAACCCTACTAGTGACGCCTTTCTTACAAGTCGTTTAGCCGCTATGGAAACTACAGGCTCAGATTTGACGATCGCTCAGATTCCGATAGTCCGAGACTATGAGGATGTCTTTCAGGACGTTTCTGGATTACCACCAAAGCGCGAGATCGACTTTTATATTGAGTTGATACCCGAAACGACACTGATATCCAAGGCTCCTTATCGTATGGCCCCAACAGAAATACTGGAGTTGAAGAAGCAAGTACAAGAGTTAGAAGATCTTGGATTTATTAGACCAAGCACGTCACCTTGGGGAGCCCCGGTTCTATTTGTTAGAAAGAAGGATGGAAATCTTCGACTCTGTATCGACTACAGAGAGTTGAATAAGGTTACTATTAAGAACAAGTACCCGCTTCCCAGGATAGACGATTTGTTCGATCAACTACAAGGAGCGACGACCTTTTCGAAGATTGACTTACGATCTGGGTACCATCAGTTACTTGTCAGGCCGGAAGATATATCAAAAACAGCTTTCAAAACAAGAAATGGGCACTACGAGTTCTTAGTTATGCCTTTTGGATTAACTTATGCCCCGGCGGTATTCATGGATTTGATGAATCGGGTGTTCAGACCCTTCTTGGATCAATTCATCATCGTGTTTATCGATGACATCCGTATTTATTCGAAGAGTGATGAAGAACACGAGAAACATGTGAAGATTGCACTTCAGACACTTAGAGAAAATCGTCTCTATGCTAAGTTCAGTAAGTGTGAGTTTTGGCTGAAAGAAGTCAAATTCTTGGGACATGTAGTCTCATAGAATGGAATTTCGGTGGACTCAACCAAGACGGACGCAGTTTCTAGTTGGAATAGACCAACCAATGCATCAGAAGTACGAAGTTTCCTTGGATTGGCTGGATACTATAGGAGATTCGTGGAAGGTTTCTCAAGGATCGCATCTCCTTTAACCGGACTAACAAAGAAGGACATAAAGTTTGAGTGGAAGGACAAGCACGAACGCGCCTTTTAGGAATTAAAGGAGAGGTTGACCTCAGCGCCAGTGCTAGCTATACCCAAGAGTCGTGAACAGTACACTATCTACAGTGACGCTTCATATCAAGGACTAGGATGTGTACTTATGCAGAATGGTCAGGTGATCGCTTATGGATCTAGGCAATTAAAGCCATATGAATTAAACTATCCTACACACGATCTGGAATTGGCTGCAATTGTCTTTACACTTAAGATTTGGAGGCACTACCTCTACGGAGAGAAGTTTGACCTGTTCTCAGACCACAAAAGCTTGAAATACATGTTCCCTCAAAAGGAATTAAACATGAGACAATGACGTTGGATGGAGCTACTTAAGGACTACGACTTTAATTTGCAATACCACCCCGGTAAGGCAAATGTAGTCGCAGATGCTCTAAGCAGAAAACCCCACAGGTTAATCGACTCACTTTTAATCAGGGAATGGAAAGCCTTAGAAGTTTTAACGGAATTTGACTTTCAGACTACAAGACCAGGTATTGGACGACCTTTTGGATGTCTTATGGTGCAGCCAACCCTATTAACCGAATACTTGAAGCTCAAAAGAAGGACGAAGGATTGAGAAAATGGTTTGAGAAGGCAAAAGCAAAGGATCCGACTGAATGGAATATTGGAACAGACGGGGCATTCAGATGTAAGGACAGGTTATGTGTACCCCACACGGATAATTTGAGGGAAGACATTCTGAATGAAGCCCACAAGTCAAGGATGACTATACACCCCGGCGGAACCAAGATGTACAAAGACTTGAAAAGGAACTTTTGGTGGGAAGGCATGAAGAGAGAAGTCGCAGAATATGTAGCAAAATGCCCTACTTGCCAGCAAGTCAAGGCAGAACATCAACGACCTCCAGGATTACTACAACCTCTACCAGTCCCAGAATGGAAATGGGAGCATATCACCATGGATTTTGTTATGGGATTGCCAAGATCTCAGCAGAACCATGATGCCATTTGGGTAGTTGTTGATCGACTAACCAAATCAGCCCATTTTATTGCATATAATATGACCTATCCTGTTGAGAAGATGAGTCGACTTTATCTGCAACAGGTTGTGCGGTTACATGGGGTACCAGTGTCAATAATATCAGATCGAGATTCGAGATTCACCGCTGGATTTTGGGAGAGTCTTCAGAAAGCGATGGGAACATCTCTGAAGTTAAGTTCTGCATTTCATCCACAAACTGATGGACAAACAGAAAGGACGAATCAAGTAATGGAGGACATGCTTCGAGCCTGTGTAATCGATTTCGAAAGTTCGTGGGAAACTCACTTACCGTTGGTTGAGTTTGCTTATAACAACAGTTTTCATTCGAGCATAGGGATGGCACCATTTGAAGCACTATACGGAAGGCCGTGCCGATCACCTTTGTGTTGGGCTGAAATTGGGGATGGCAAACTATTGGGACCAGACTTAGTCCAGGAGACCACTAAAGGAATCAATACAGTAAAGGAAAGAATGAAGGCAGCACAAAGTAGATACAAGAGCTACGCGGATAAACGACGTCGAGACCTAGAATTTGAAGTGGGAGATCATGTTTACCTGAAAGTTTCACCGGTTCGAGGCGTGGTAAGGTTTGGACAGAAGAAGGGAAAGCTATCGCCACGCTACATTGGACCCTTTGAGATTCTGGATCGCGTAGGAAAAGTCGCCTATAGATTGGCATTACCACCCAAGATGTCGGGAGTTCATAACGTATTCCATGTAAGCATGCTAAGAAAATGTCTTCACAACCCGGCACATGAGATCGACTTCAAAGATATCGAAGTAAATGATAATGCTACATTCATTGAAGGACCTGTAAAGATTCTGGATCATGGAATCAAGAAGTTGAGAAACAAAGAGATTCCGCTGGTAAAGATTCAGTGGAAACACCAAGACGAAGGAGAAGCCTCTTGGGAGCTGGAATCGGAAATGCGAGGGAAATTTCCTTTTCTTTTTAGTGCCTAGATAACTCAGATTTCGAGGACGAAATCCTGTAATAGGTGGTAGAAGATGTAATGCCTGTAATTTCTCTACGTGCAATAATACGAGTTTTATGAATTTCTATATCTGGTCTATTATTATATTATTATTTTATTTGTGTGACTGTATCAGTGTAATGTAATTACTAATTAGACTATAATCACTGCACCGACTCGACCGTAATTAGAATTAACTTAGTCCTGTACCTGGACCCGAACATCAGAAATAATACCTGTCTGCACGTAAACCGAGATCGACACATATAACGAGGAACTTTTGCACGCAAACCGAGGTAGTGGCACAAAACTTGAGGTGGACCCCACATGGCCGGCCACATAGCAACCCATGCACCACATGGCACCACCTCCCTTGCCACTTGTCCACCTCTAGGACACTTGTCCATACATGCACACCATGCAAGCATGCATGGTGACACATAATCCCTTCCTTTCTTTATATAAGGATGCCTATATTCATGCATTAGACTTTTGGTCATTTTACAATCAGCATATAGAGTTAGAGAGAGCTAGGAGATGAACTCCATGGAGAGATAAGAGATACATGGAGATGGAGAAGAAGAACTAGGAAGAAGTCTCCACCATTGAGGTTGTGTTCAAGCTTCCTAAGCTCAAATCCAAAGCCCAAGCTCAATTTCAAGTTTATGTGAGTATTCTAACTCACTTTAGAACCTATATAGTATGTAGTAATGTTTAGCAAGAGTTTGATGTTGTATTTTGAGGTTATATGCAACATGCAAGTCAAATCTTCAAATCTGGGAAGCTAAAACTTCCAGCAGAATGTTGTTTAGTAAAACGAACGTTTTGAGCAGTTCAAAAATGAGAATGAGGCTAGATTTTTTTGTGGAGAAAGCTAACTCATTTATCTACAAATAACTCTTCTATAGCTCAGTCTGAAAATCACTTTTTCATAGGTGAAATGTACATGCAACGAAGTACTTTAAATCTGAGAAACTGGAACTCTCAGCAGAACATAGTTTAGTAAAATGAATGTTTTGTGCAGCTCAAAAATCCGAATTAAGCTAGATTTTTTTGTGGTGAAAGCTAACTCATTTATCTACAAATAACTCTTCTATAGCCTGGTCTAAAAATGACTCCTTAATAGGTGAAATGCACATGCAACGCAGTACTATAAATCTGGGACAGAGCAGTCCGAAAATATAGAAATGTCTAAGTAAAATAATTATTTTGAGTAGCTCAAAAATGCAATTGAAGCTAGATTTTTTGTACACGAAGCTAATCCAATTATCTACAATGTTCTAGTTTTGAGTTTGATCTACAAATCAATTTATCATGCCCAAATAAATCATATCAATTCAGTCGATATAGTAAAATTAAGTTCTGGCAGATTGTATAACTACTTGTATGATGTGTTTATTAATGATGCTTGCTTTCCGGTACCTATGTGGTTATGGATATCTTGTGCTATGGTAGTGCTATCGTATATATGGGTATGTTAAGGGTTTCATCTATATGGTTATTGATATCAAATCCATGTTATAGATCCACGAGTTGCACGCTAGTGATTGGATAAGTTTCCATTGTAAGTATATTACGACATAAAACAGGATGACGGATGTATAAATGTAACTTCGAAAGCATATTCGGAAGTCCTTTAATGAACTAAATTCTGAAATGAGTGACGAATGCGTGGTCGGGAAAATGTAAGGGTCGGTTGTGCTATGTTAGAAGCAGATTATGATAAGGATAATTGTCGGATAGGTAATCTGGGCAACGGAGATCAGGATAGTAAGAAAAAGGGATGTGCGGTTGAGTTGTGATGCGGTGATTGTTTGAGTAAAGACTCCTTTCGGTTCTTCGTGACGAAATGGATGTTCTTGTACTCCGTAACGCTTTCGGTTCTTCGTGACGAAGCGGTGATTCTTTAAGTAAAGACTCCTTTCGGTTCTTCGTGACGAAATGGATGTTCTTGTACTCCGTAACGCTTTCGGTTCTTCGTGACGAAGCGGTGATTCTTTGAGTAAAGACTCCTTTCGGTTCTTCGTGACGAAGTGGATGTTCTTGTACTCCGTAACGCTTTCGGTTCTTCGTGACGAAGCGGTGATTCTTTGAGTAAAGACTCCTTTCGGTTCTTCGTGACGAAGTGGATGTTCTTGTACTCCGTAACGCTTTCGGTTCTTCGTGACGAAGCGGTGATTCTTTGAGTAAAGACTCCTTTCGATTCTTCGTGACGAAGTGGATGTTCTTGTACTCCGTAACGCTTTCGGTTCTTCGTGACGAAGCGGTGATTCTTTGAGTAAAGACTCCTTTCGGTTCTTCGTGACGAAATGGATGTTCTTGTACTCCGTAACGCTTTCGGTTCTTCGTGACGAAGCGGTGATTCTTTGAGTAAAGACTCCTTTCGGTTCTTCGTGACGAAATGGATGTTCTTGTACTCCGTAACGCTTTCGGTTCTTCGTGACGAAGCGGTGATTTTTGAGTGAAGACTCCTTTCGGTTCTTCGTGACGAAATGGATGTTCTTGCACTCCTTAACACTTCAGTTCTTCGTGACGAAGTGGTTGATGAAAGATGTTTTGGTTGATGAAAGATGTTTTGGTCGATGAAAGATGTTTTGGTTGATGAAAGACGAAGTGGTTGATGAAAGATGTTTTGGTTGATGAAAGATGAAGTGGTTGATGAAAGATGGTTTGGTTAGCAAGGGACACTTTGGGTTTGTAAATAATGTCAGATGTTAGAAATGAATGGTAATGGCATTAAGAATGTCTAGACGGGTCTCCTGAATTGTTTGTATTCCTATTGAATATGTAGTCGGGTACGCTACTAGTTATAATTCGACGGTGAGAACGTAAAGATCCTAAAAGACATGTTGAAAGGTAGTAAATGTATTTCTACTGTGTTTTACTATATACGTTCCATTTGATTTAGTTTACTCACTCAGCTTTCACAAGCTGACGACGTTCATGTCGCTGGACATTCCCATGTCCAGCTTATCCAGGTAACGAGTACACGGGTTATGATGCTACGCAAGCGGAGAACGTGGAGGAAGAGTACACCGAAGATGGCTATGGTTATGCTAGTTAGAGAGAAGACTAGCAGTTATCCCCTGTGAATGTTTTTGATTATAACCAAAAGACTTAGCATATATTTTGTTATAGCTTTTGTAAGGCCCTAGAGCCATAAGACTCTGATGTATCTACCCTGATGTAATAGTTAACTAGTACTGTGGCCTTTCTTTGTAATATATCAATGTGAGCAGATGATGGTTTTATCCTTTTATTATATCATTTAAATATTATTATTTGGTCATGGACAATTCGGTACTGCAACCAGTCACGTGCCTCAGGGTCCAAGATGAAAATTTTAAATTTTTCCATATTTTGGCTACGCCAGGGCGTGACAATGCTGACCTGACATATTTTGAGAGGACAAGATCAGATTTTGACAGTGATGACTTTAGACGGACATAGACGGTGATGCTTAACAAACGTGGACTGACTTGTGTAAGAATGGTCGAGACAGTGCGTGCAGATTGATGGGAATGGTGCATACAAATAAGACAAGCATGCGAATGTAAGTCCTAATCTATATGATGCTCCTATTTCTAACAAATAGCAGTTAAACAATTAAGGTCCTAACCATATAGAGTGTGCCAACCTTAATTTCCTGTACGATCACCAAGGGATAACAAGGGTTTCCAGGGTTCTATGGAGGCTTCTAGGAGAGACTGGGCATTTCTGGTTGATTTGGACAGAGTTTTTGGGAGAAACTGGGATATCCGGACATAGTTTCTGGCATTTCTGGGAAATTTGAGTAGAGTTTCTGGGAGAAACTGGTTAATATGGTCATTTCTGGGATATCTAGATAGAGTTCTAGGAGAAACGGGTTAATATGGTAATATCTGGGACATATGGACAGAGTTTTTGGAAAAAAACTGGTTATTATGGTTATATCTGGGACATATGGACAGAGTTTCTGGGAAAAACTGGTTAATATGGTTATATTTGGGATATCTAGAAAGAATTTTTTAGAGAAACTGGTTAATATGGTTATATCTGGGACATATGGACAGAGTTTCTAGGAAAAACTGGTTAATATGGTTATATCAGGGAAATATAGACAGAGTTTCTAGGAAAAACTGGTTAATATGGTTATATCTGAGATATCTGGACAGAATTTTTGGGAGAAACTGGTTAATATGGTTATATCTGGGACATATGGATAGAGTTTCTGGGAGAAACTGGTTAATATGGTTATATCTGGGACATATGGATAGAGTTTCTAGGAGAAACTGGTTAATATGTGACGATAGTGACCATACTGTCTAGCAGGTTTTCATATTCCTATGTCTTAGGACTGATAAACAAGGTTTGTGGTGTATATCTTTGTGAGCATGGGGCAGACATCCTTGTCATGGTACCTAGGCAGGTCAACTCAATGTGATCACATGTGAGTGATTGCCTTGGGAATCATAAGAAAGAGGTTCTGCCTCATGCCACATAAGCGTCTACACCGCACAGGTAATCCCATCAGGGCATACAGCAGTTACATCACATTGTCCTATCTGAAAAGATAAATGAACAGTCCTACAAAAGGTTCTACAGGAATCTATATGCAAAGGCTGGGTCTAGTCAAAGAGGGTCCATTGACTAGAGTTCCAATATACCGTCAGGGAGACAGTACAAAGGTTTGTACTCTTTTTTATATACCTTGGAAGGTACAGTATCAATGGTGACTTGTGCCCTGGCAACGCAAGACCTGAACAATGTCAGCGCCGCATTTCAGACGCAGTCGGAAGGGGGGAATTGCAAGAGTGCAATGCGGTGAACCAGACACAGTAAAAAGATGATTTTAAGGATGCTTCTTATGAGTCAAACCTCTGTATTATTTTGTTTTGAAAATAAATATCCCCAGTGGAGTCGCCAGATTGTGGACATGCGGGATTCCACCTCTTGTTTGTTTTTGTTTGAAATTTGATTTTGATCAAAGAAGGAGAATGGTCTGTTGAAAACAGATACAGAGTCGCCACTTGGTCTTTTAGGAACCAAGAAACCTAATTTTGACTCACCAAAATGGATAAAGAGCACCGGCCCTTCATAGCCTTTGTCGCGACTAAAACATCCTCAATTCGCCACGTCTTTCGACGGGCCTCAATTAGCATCCAAATAATCATCTTATACTATGTATGGTTCGACAATTAATACTATGATAGTATATTACATTACATAAGAAAATTTGAAATGGAAGATCTAAAGTTAAGATATCATTCATATGATCTAAGTCAAATATCATGCAATGTAAAGTGAAAGATCACACAAATAAACCTAGGAAAAATCGTCTAATTATATATCAAATAGTCAAGACTTCCTAATCTAAAGAGGGACATGAATTGTTATTGAAACAAATAATCAAAGAAATCAAAATATGCTTAGCAAGCTATTATGATGCATGTTAATCTTTGAGAAAAGAAGATTTCTCAATCCCCGGGACGGATGAGAAAGGAAGACTAGATCGAGGGAAACATGAACGTATTGATCAAGTTCATTCCTTATAATCTTCTTAGATTAGGACTCACAAAAAGCCCCAAATCTTTGCATGGATGCAATGTATGTATCTAGAATGTGCCAAGGTTGTAGTGTGCTTTGTGTTCATGGATTCCTAGAACAACTTAGAAGTCTAGAATGTGTATAAATAAATGAATGAAATCATCATGGGATATGTACAAATGTAGTATGAACTACTTCCTAAGGCATGAACTAATTTGGAGTGCATGTAAGCATCAAATCAAAGGGGGAAAGTAAAAGTGTGCTGCTGTGAATAGTGGACAGAACAGTAACATAATCTTTTAAAAATTGAAAAGAGGGATTAGGAATGTTTTCAATGCATGATTTTTTATGGAGATCTTCCTTATTGTGTTTAGAACACAATCCAAAAGCCAATCTTTAATAGCTATCACATATTAAGATAAATCACATAAACAATAGAGGTCACTCAGAAACAGAGTCCGTACTGTCTACTGAAATGTCAAAAAATCTTAGAAAATGAAAACAAATGATCTAGAGGGCCATTTTATACAGAAAGTTCCCTAAGACATTGACGTTTAAGGGAAAAATAAGTTAGGACCACCCCGTTTGGAAAAGGTTTCTGAAAAATAAGTTGAAAGTCAACCAAGCTGCTGTGACAGCAGTGGCAGAATGTCTGGAAGGAATGTTTGGGTCCAAATAGACCATTTTCAAGTATTTTCAAGTCAAGCCAAAAATCTTGGGTGTTCTCTAATGAGTTGGGAAGACTTTCCAAGTGTCCTTGCATTCATACATTGAGTATTGAGTTCTAGAGAAACCTTTGAACTCAGATCACTCACTGTTTTGACTCACTGTTTTGAAGATTTTGGGAAAACAAGGTTTATCTCTTGAAATCAAAGTTAGGGTTTTAAGAAGGGGGTTTTCAAATCGAAGTTTTGAAAGCACATTTTCAATACTCAATGAAGGTTATAACCACTTAAAATGCCAACATCAAACTCATCACCAAGAACCTCCAAGATTGTTGGAGAGATTTATTTTCATTTGAATATAACTTCAAGGATACCTTGGAGGTATTGAAGTTATAATCATCATCTATCAAACATGTTTTTGAGGTCAAGAGCTACTATCCATAAGGATTCACTCACCTCAAACTTCATGTCATCATCTAGATGATGATGAACTAGTAAGTAAATAAAGAAAATAAAAAAGAAATGAGGTAAGAAGAGATGAACATTGCATAAACAAGCAAGTAAATAATAATTAATAGATGATGATCAATGTGATATTGGACTTGTAGTTTGATGTTTCACTCATATGTGATGACATAGGACATGGAAGTAGCTTCCTCTATCTTATGCTCACTAAAATGGTGGTTGGGTGTATTGAATGAGAAGTAAATAGGAGTAATGAAGTAAAAACAAAGTTTAGGACTCACTTTTGTTTTGAAATCAAAGAAGAAAGCTTATTTTCTCTCTATCCTAACCTTATCTCTACAACTTTCTCTCCCAAAACTTTTCAAAGCTTACATTTGACACACCCTAAATGAGAAGTCAAGGGGGGTTTATATAGGCCAATTTGGGGTGGTTTTGGGGTTTTAGAAGTGTTCCCCTTGGCTCCAAACATCTGAAAACATAGAACTACGTTGTTTTGGTTTTTAATTAATCAAAATGGAACCCCAAAAATAATTGCAAAAACATACTGTTCTGGAGGAGAGTGTCGCGGTGGCACTGGGCCTATGTTGCGGCGGACGTGGGCCAGTGCCGCGGCGGCACTGCTCCTCAATTGTCTGGATAATCCTGTTTAGGCCCCCAGAGGTTCCGATATTCGCGAAAATGCCCTATTTCGTCCAAAATTCATAGAAAATGCATACGAACTCCAAATTGAGGTTGTGATATACCGTTGGAAAGGTAATGGAGTCTATTATACATAAAAAAAATAATTCAGGGATAGGTCACTTTGAAAAGTTTTGCGGTATTTGTGATAAAAGCCGATTTGATCGCCTCTTTCGCCTTCGGAAATTCACAATAAACTCGTTTTAAATCCAAAAATTATGTGCGATATACCGTTGGAAAGCTATTAACCTCTAGTATCCATGAAAAATATTTAAAAATTGTTATGGCGCTCTAGTTATAAAGTCAAAATTTGGTCAAACTAGTCAAACTTGGGATTCCCGGGAAGTTCTAGAAACCTCTGGGAGCTCCCAAGAGCTGACATTTTCGCTCGATTTTCTTTTAAAACTCATTTTAATACTTTCCACATGATCTTGAATGATCCCGACAAATTCGGATGATTTCAGTCAAACTTGGTCAAACTTGGTCAAACCTGGTCAAACCTTGGTCAAACTGATCAATGGGGACTTTCCGGGAACTTCCGGGTCTTTCAGGGGTCTCTCGGAGCTGATGATTTCATCTGATTTTACTTAAAAACTCATTTTATCACTTTTCTTACGACACAACATGTTTCCAGAACTTTTGGTCCAAAACTGGGAGTTTTCGGGCTTCCAGGGGCATTTTGGTCATTCTGAGCATTTTGAGAAATAGAATCAACTTTCGAGAGTCCTTTTGAGTCTTTTTCGATCATCGTGAACCACCAAGCTATGGGTCTCCTAAATCTGATAGCCGACAAAATGGGGTGTCTACATGTATATGCATGTGAACTAAAGCTAGAATCTATTTTACTGCTAAGTCTAAGTGCTAGAGTGTTGCAATTCTGCCAAGTTTCATGTTTTGTCATGTTCAGATCAATATGTTTCTTGCTTATATGATTATGAGTATATATGTGGCATGTCTTAGACCTGACATGTTTACCTAACACACATGCACTTTAGCTCATTGATAAACTATGCATAGATCTATACCTTATGTGTATAATATGTTTATTAAAAACAAGTTCTTTAACTGTATGTTAGAGTTTTGGAAATTGTAAGTCCGATCGAGTACACTTTCCTGAGTGCTCGAGACTCCAATGCTTGCGCTTCCCTAAGCGCTCGAGCTAACTGAATTAATTCCTTTATATAATGTACTTATGAACTTTAAAACGATGACGACTTCTGCGATGCGACAACTCTTATAATTGGAATAACATACGCATAATAAGATCAAAACTTCCTAATAATCACACGTATCACAAACTTGTACCTTATACATCAGCAGTTGTACTTCAGTCTATCTTTCGATGAGTAATCATCATTGCTGTATCATTGAATATCATAGAGACCGATGGCATTGATGTTTTCTCGTGTGAGTCAGTATTGAAGTTTGATGAGCAAATTATAACTGGATAACAGTGATATAGTTAGCTGTTAAATCATGATACTATCTTTATGTACTGCGGGTGATCATACGGCTATTAAGGCATGTATAATATACTAATCACTTGGCTGTTAAAGCATGATTAGGATAGGAGTTTGACATTCAATATCTTGGTTGAGTCAGCTGTTAAGGCATGATACTATCTTCATGCACCGAGGGTAATCAAGCGGCTATTAAAGCATGTATAGTATACTCATCAAGTGGCTGTTAAAGCATGTATATTCTAAAGCAACGGCGTATGCTGGAATTTTTTAGAAAGAAAAAGTGTTGAGTTTGGGTACATGATTTGAGTTACTTGGTGTGCGTTTTCTTTTATTATGAGTCATGGAAAAGGATTTAGTCTGTTTCTTATCTTATTTCAATCGGTCAGAATTCCTTAATACCTAAAGAAGACGTAAATAAGCCAACTAACGAATAATGAATTTATTAATTGTATTAATTGCTTCTAACAAAGCTTCGTGAGACTTTATACTCACTCAGCTTGTATTCAAGCTGACGATGTTTTATAATACTGGATCTTCTATGTCCAGCTTTGTAAGATTTAGAAGGTGGTGTCCAGGCAGAGGAGAGCTATGGTGACGATGGATATGCCACTGAGGGATTTATTGATGAAGGTTACAATGAGGAGGGCTATTTTGGAGAAGACCATGACATGGACCATTATGGCTTTGCCAGTTGAAGAATGTGCTCCAAGTCTTCTGTTACCTTTAGTGTTTTGATGTAATAACTTTATTAATCTTGGACAATAATGACAAGTGTTATCATAAACTCATGATGTTTAATTATGCTTCTTTTATTTGGGTCTATAATATATATTTCTAACTTAAGACTTCAAATGTTTAATAGTATCGTTGTATTTGAATTAGCCACATGCCCATTTATTATTATGTTCTTTGTTATTATTTCTGTTGAGGAAAATCAGGTGACTTTCAACAAGCCACGTGTCCACGGATCCAAAAAGGAAATTTTAAATTTTCTCTATTTTTTGTCAACTCTGAGGTGTGACAGCCTTACCCATGCCACCTCCTCCATATCGCCGCCTCCACGCCACCATATCCACCATGTGACCGCCTGGTAATCAGATTCTTCTCCTTCTCTCTCTTTCTCTCTCTCTCTCTCTCTCTCTCTCTCTCTCTCTCTCTGCACACACACATTGACATATAATAGGCCCCATCAGTCCGTAACAAAAAAGGAATCTATTACAGGATTGAGACTAGAATAGTAGAGTAGAAAAAAGGAGAGGACGGTCTATTTCAAGCCTAGACCAACTTAACATGATAGCGTTGTAGATGCCCATTCTTTCCAAAGATCGGCCTTGGAGGACGAAACCCTGAGTAGCCATTTATCCCAGTTTGCTGCAGGTTGAGGCCAATATCTAATTGGATGGGTGGAAGTCCAAACGTCACCCTAGTGGGAAGGGAGTTGTAGGAAGGGTTCATTGTTCACGGTAGGAAAGTATAGTGTGAAGGCTGCCAGAGGATCGTCGTTAAACACCATGCTGAAACCAGGTAGTACCGGAGTTCCATTGGAAGTACAGCTGGTGAAACAATCTATGAAAATGTCTAAAGCATGGGTTTTGGCCAGTTGATGGACCTCCTTGCACCGATTCTATGTAGGAGGAGCATCTAGAAATGATTTTTTGGCATTGGTTGTTGATACTTTGGGAGTCATTTCATCGGGTGGAGATGGAAGTTGTCCGTCGGAAAAAAATGGGGTTGTAGAGAGAGAAGCTCTAGTTTGTGGTTTCTAGAGATAGAGGGAGGAAGATGAAGACGATCTGGGAAAAGTGAGAGGGCTTAATCATTTGCATCATTTTATATGTTTCAACATTAAATGGGGAATGTCTAGTGGGATTCTCAAGATCTGAAAGACTCTACATGGGGGACAGATGGTAACTTTCAAAATTCAAAATGTCACATCAATCAGGACAGGACGTTTGATATGACCTTTTGGGTGGCAATTATTTGCACCCAAAAATTGCCAAGGCCTTTTTGAGTATGGAGGAATCGGAGTGGGCTAGGAATTGGTTGGCCAAATGTTTGTTCAAACTTGGGCAGGCTCTGCTTTTTTATCGACACAGGATTTGTTGGAACTGGCCAAGCTTGAGGCTGTGAAGGCCAATCTAGCATAAGAAGTCAACATCACGTGGTTCAGAAGGATAAGGTATGGAGCCAAGTTTGGTGTAGCCCAATGGGTAATATTAGTAGAACACCCAACGATCGGGTACTTTATTTAGAAGAAATAGTAACGGTGAGTGTTTGAGCCCGATTGGACTGAAGCATGCATTTAGCCGTCATTAGGCTCATGCACTTCAGAAGATGTGACAGCTGGCAAGATAGTCTGATGGAGAGAAAGGCATGGTCACAATTATAAGAGCCCGAAGTTTAGATTTGTTAGGTGGTTCTATTTTTAGCTGTCATGATGATGTCAACCTGAAATTTAGGAAGCATAGTTCTTTTAGGAATGGGTCTGGGCATATCTAGCTAGAGATAGAGAGTCAATTCCGAGAATATTGGGATTAATTCAATTAGGATGAAGATAAGGAATGAGTTGGAAATTGGGAAAGACTATGCCGTCCATGTCTTGCTTGGGGAGCAATTCGAGTCCTTACCATATCAGGATTGCTCTAAGGCTGTTATCAATACAAAGGCTGGCCAACCATAAAAAAAAAACTCCATGTCATTCTTGTAGCAGCATTCAAAGCATTTAACCCTGCGTTCTTGTGTTCCTAGCTCTATTAGCAATAGGTCTGCCCTCTTTGTTATTTTTCTATTTTCATCCTTCCTATTGAGTAATCAGAGCCTGTTCTGATTTTGATCTTTGGTTTTTTGTTAATATTTTTCCAAGCACATTCAATAAAATATCTTCGTATTTCATTAATTGTTTGGGATGATTTATCTGGTAAACTCTTCACGAATTGGCTTGTGCGCTTTAGTACTGCCACAGAACTTTTGGTGAGGGTACTTTCCTACTCACCTCACATAATCACCTTTTTAGAAGTCAGATCTCTAAGCCTTGTGTATCACTCACACAAGCATATAGGAAATTAGTTTGTATAAACTGAGCCCGTTTGACTCTAGCACACCCGCACAAACTACAAGCAAACAATTGGTCAACGAGCTTTGGGTAGAGGCAAGGAACTAATCCTAAATAAAGTGCAATATGAGCAAGCACGCGGATGGGTTTTATTCCAATATGAGGGTATTCATGAGTGGAGAAGGTATGCATGTAATCATGAATCAATGAAATGTTCGCAATTGCATATATCTAACTATGAATATTTATCATGTGCAGCAAATTTGAGTCAACTATGGGTTTTCAATAAGGGACTACATTAATGAATAGAGTGGATGAGTTCATCCCATGGTTAAGAGTTGAGGCAAGTCTTTACTTATACTTGTTTCTTATTTGTAATTTTGTTTTAAACAACATATAAAAATTTCTATACTTGTAGACTATGGCCCTTAAAGCTTCAATTAATTCAAAGAAGAAAAAGTAATCCAAAAAGTTAAGAGAGAGAGAGAGAGAGAGAGAGAGAGAGAGAGAGAGAGAGAGTATGTGTGTGTGTGTATGTGCCTACAGATGAGGTGGTGAACGCGAGAAGTGGTGGTGTTGTCCATTTCAATGAAAGTACCTGTGTAGCACCCAGAATTTTCCCTGGAAATTCCACGTAGGTTTTAGATAATGATGACATCACCCTAGTTAGAGTTAGGTAAGGTCCATTAGGATGGCCTGAATTAGGAATCCCTAGAAGGACCCTCAGTTATCACTTAACGACAACATAGATGATGACCTAGTGCCTATTAGGATAATTGGAATCCCGACGTTATAATCTCAGTAGAACTCTTAGACAGAATTACACCTAGAGCCTTGTAGCCCCGCACATTCGTATTCTATACATGTGCTCTTATTCACAGTAGTACACGTATCCAATGCTCAGGCACACATTCCTAGAAACTTACTCGAGAGTGGGACACACACCACCACCTCATTTGGACCACACCTATATCTACCCTTGGACAAACATAAACCTCATATGAACACATGTTGTGCACCCATTTCATGGGATAACCTCCCTCATTTCCCATTCTTTAAATACACCCCTCTAAGCCCTCATTAACACTCTCATTTTTTCAGCCCCAAGCTGTCCATGACAGTTCTTATGTAGAGAGAGAAACCGAGAGAGATTAGAGAGAAAGCTTGAGAAGAACCCACACTCATTCCCTCACATTCCGGTCAATACACAAACTCACCCCCTACATTGTACATAACCCTCTACACCCTCTCAATGCTCACACACCCACATTGTTGCCAAGACTAGAGGAGGAAGAAGGAGAATGCAGAGAAGAGAAAAGAAAGAAGATCGAAGAAGAAAAGAGAGAGAGAGAGAGAGAGAGACCGGAGCTCCTAGAGGTAACCCAAACAACCCCCACTCTATCATAACCCTCTCTGACCCTCTGTATGTTGCACACACACCTCTGATCACACATGCACGGACACAAACAGAGCCTTAAGCTCTGGTTCTTGCTCCGGCCACCATTAGAGCTCAAAGCTTGAGCTTCATTTTCCCAATATCAACCAAAGCCCCTAAAATCTATACCATTCATACCCTAATGAACCCAGATGAACCCCCTAGTAGCAGTTTTTGAAGTAGTGTACGTTTAGTAGGCCATGCAGGCGATTGTTCTTTATTTTGGCCGAAAGGATAATGGCCTGGTAGGAGGTCTAAACGAATAAACCAGACTGTGGGTTCTTAGTATGTTATAGAGGGAGGGGAATCGATCACAATGGCATTGGAACGAGGTGTTTCTATGGAGAGAAGAGAGAGAACTAGGCATTTGAAGTTTTTCCGGTGAGACCCGACTTTCCGGCGACACCATTTCGTCAGAGAAGAAGGTGAAACCCATTTGGGTTTCGGGTTATAACACTCGGTTTGAGGTCGAGTAAGGAGCGGGTTAGGATGTGTGTATAGATGGGTCATGGTTTGGGTTTAGGCCGGGTTAAATTAACTCGTGGGCCAACTTAAGTAGCACGTCATCGTTTTGACGTTGGACTGACTTTGGGTCTAGTTTGGGTAAACGGGACGGTTCAGTTTGTTTGTATAAGTGGGCAAGGGTCTGGGCTTGGATGGGGTTTTAATAAACTCGTGGGTCATTTAAATTGAACGGCGACGTTTTGACACCACGGGCCGGGTCGCGGGTTTGGTTGGGTATGGTCCAGGTTATGTTGAGTCTGTTAGTGGATCTGGGTTTGGGTCAAGTTTAGTTCGGGTACAGGTCAACGAGTAGGACTAGTTGTTAGTAGAATTGGGTCGCGGGTTTGGGTTTGGTTTGACCCGAACGGATTCCTGGGTTGGGTTCGTGTGAGTATGCTTTTTGGGTAGCTCGTATAGGCTCGGGTCGGATTAGGGTTGACCCATTGGGCCACCCAGTTGGTTTCCTATAAGAGTATATATGGATGATCCAATTAATTAGGGTCGGGTCGGGTATGACCCAACGGGCCAGCCCGGTTGGGTTTCTTCGTGTGTGTAAATTGGTTACCCGTTTAGTCTCGGGTCGGTCCGGGTTGACCCGTCGGGTCTGTGGTTTTATTATTATTATTATTATTGTTATTATTATTATTATTATTATTATTATTATTATCATTATTATTATTATTATTATTAGTAATAATAGATTTTTAATTATTTTAATCATTATAAGTGTATTAAAATGTATTATTAGTACATTTACTTTATGGAATATTATTATATAATATTCTTAATACACTAAGTATAATTATATTATGGTATGACACGTGGATCACTACCTTGAGGTTTATAACCTCATTTGGTAAAATTACCATTTTGCCCCTAGAGTTGCACTCACTCTTCATTATTGTTTCTTCCGTTTATTATTGTAGAACTTGACGATTATCTGCTTTTCAAAGATTAATATAGGACGTTTAAAAGCTACCTGTGTGATGTTTTGTATAAGTAATATGCTGATTTATGTTGTCATATGTATTCCAATAATTGTAAGACTATGCAAAGCATGTTATGGTAGTGCTATCGCATACGTGAGCATGTCGAGGGTTTTATCTATATGATTATTGGTATCAAATCCATGTTATGTGATCCATATTTTATATGTTATGTTTCTGCTACTAACTGTTAAATGCACATTTTACGATGGTTGTTAACCGGACTAGATAACACATGCTATGTTAATAATGAAGAGAAATGAAAGTGGTTTTGCATATAAGTATCGGTAATGGACTCACTTGCATTTCATGATATGTGTTAGCATGCATTGTATGAGAAAGAGAGGTGTTTGATAAAAATGTGAGTAAGATGAGATATGTAAATATGAAAGAGATGTGATTTCTAGATCCGATGGATCAACGAATGACGAGCCGGGTGGACATGAATGGTTAGGGTTCCTAGCACGCCTCTCGCCGTTGAAGACATCCCATGTATCGTTGAAGACATCCGGCTAGTGCTCTAATATACTTCTCAGCCGTGTAGATGACCGATGAGAGTATACACATGGTTGAAGACGTCCCTTGTGACAGTTTCATTGTTTACAGATGGTGTGCGCCGTGAAGACGTCCGGTGGCCTATCAAGGGATAAGTATGAATTGGCTGTTATAGCATGTTATCATCCTTGACATACCGCATGTTGTCAAGTGGATGAAAAAGAGAAAGTGAATGATGAGATTGAATTGATGAGCAAAAGGGTTTAGTACGAAATGATTTGGGTTTTGGAAAGTTTTGGTTTTAAAATAAAAAGTTTTTGAAAAGTATCTGTTTTGAAAAGTAAGTATCTTTGAAAAAGAGTTGGGAGTAAGTCGAATTGGTCATGCATTTGTACGCATGAGGATATAATAAGGAGAATGTATTCTATGATGTTATGTGTCACACCCCGATTTTTGGACAACCAAATATTCAATCTAGAGCATGTATCCAGACTAGTATTCAATTTCCAAAACACCGAGAGTGACACCCTCACACATGATAATAAATAATTTATTTGAAAATAGAATTTATTACTCATTAAATAAGGACACGTGATCCTGTGTTAATATAAAAACTATGTATCATTAAACTTATATTTCCAATCCTCCATTTCATTATAAAAGAAATAATATTCCATTACAAATATAATACCATTTTAATTTACAAAAGGAATACAAAGTTCGTTAAATAAAATTTCTTACAAAGTTCAGAAAAAAAAAAAATTAAAGTTTATACATCCGATGGTCAGAGCAACTACAACGTTCCAATGCCCAAAGACTCCACAGCCAAGCACAACGGTCACATCATCAAAAGCAATATCCTGCACATGTCATCCAACTACGTTTCAAACAGAAACGTACCCGAATGCAGAACACACTCGGGTCAGTCACATGACTGGTATGAGTTAAACAAAAATAATAAAATATGAGGGCTCATACCTGAACCCGTAGACTAAAAACCACATTACAACACTATTGGGCCAAGACAGGTAGTTCCACACACATATTTGGACAAAAGAGTAGTTTCCATTTATGTGATGACAAGTAGTTTCTTGCCCAAAATCCAAAGTTACTACGAGTTTTATACTTACCTCGGATATATATGGTGAGCCAGCCCTGCATAAAAGTTAGTGGGCCCACCATCCTGTAAATCGAATGATCACAAACCAGGCGAATAATTCCATACATAAGCCGTCCACATTATAAATTAAATGTCGCATTCATTATTCCAAACTAATCAGTCTTATGAAATACTCCATTGTCATTATTTATTAGCCTTTAATTTATCTTTGTGTTCCCTAGGTTCACCACTAAGGTCACCCTACTCATGGTCAACTTACTATATATGAACGATTCATTATTCAATTTTCTGGCTTCACCACTTGGTCACCCTCCATGGTACACCCACACAAATATCCCATGTGTGCCCGGACATACTACTAACATCCACGCTGGTGCTAGTTTGGTTGGGGTATCAACCAAACCAGGTATATACACAGAAGGCCAGTCAATATGCCTAGACGTCTAACAAATAAGTCGGGCATAAGGCTTAGGCCAGCTTGATCACGAAGCCACTGGCAAAAGGGTACACTCAGCAAGTCGAGCTACAAAAAAAAAACATATCACACAACGGGAAGCGGTGAACACTAAGGAAACTTGAAACCACTTTTTTTTTTTTTTTACCATCTACGTTAATACACACAAGTACCATTCATGAGGATTTAATCACGTCATTAACCACTTCGAAAATTTATCATTTATTACATGGATTATCATTATCCGATTATTCACAATAAGGCCCTTGCGCAAAACTTCTATTCACGTCTCTAACGTTGTATTTGCACAATCATCATTTAATACCGCATATAGCATAAGTTATAGCATTTAAAATCGGCATTCAACAGCACTAACTAAAATTGTCCCAAACAAATCTTATATTAAACAGCCCCAAAACCAGCATGGGTTGAAATTGTTCTTCATAATAATACCGTACAAAGAAACATCTCTAACAATTTTCACAAACATAATTCAAAATTCGGAGTTAACATTTACTACTACTGTAATATGAATTTTCTGCCCAAACGGTGCAGAATTGAGACAAATATCATTAGACAAAAAACGTGCAGAATCTTGTTTCCTACAGACCAACGCGGACAAAATGTTCAAATTCAAAGCTACGATTTTCTAATAATTTTCTCACTTTTTTGCAACTGTATAAATTACAAAAAAATGAATTTCACATATATTTCTTAA
Source organism: Hydrangea macrophylla (assembly GCA_033977485.1). Lineage (NCBI taxonomy): Eukaryota > Viridiplantae > Streptophyta > Magnoliopsida > Cornales > Hydrangeaceae > Hydrangea > Hydrangea macrophylla. The sequence continues at coordinate 66,111,814 of CM066997.1, forward strand.
TCACCATGAGTATTTCACATATGGTTTTATCAAACTAACTATTTACCTAACCCTTTCGAATACCCTAATGTCATAATCACAAAGTCACACGAAGGGAAAAAAAATATCTAGATTACTTCAACAATAACAACGTATCCATTACAAAGATTTAACCCTAATAATTAAATTAAACATATACTAATTTAATTTACTCCCGTGTACATGTATATATACATACGTGTATATATATACTCGGATACACAAAAATTTAACTCACCTCGTTGATCAAAAATCGATGCCCACGAATGCTCCGCGATTCCCCACGTGCCCACGAACCCGAGACCATTCACCTTTCTTTTTCTTCTTCTTCTTCTTCTTCTTCTTCTTCTTCTCTCTCTCTCTCTCTCTCTCTCACACACACACACACACACACATAAATGTCTGTTCTCTCTTCTTCTCTCTTTTCTTCTCTTCCCTTTTTGTTTTAATATGGGGGCTAGGGTTTTTAATATAAGTATATATGTACACTACACACACAACACATGCCAATAAAGCACACACAAATATATAAATCATGTTTTTCTTTTTATGGGCTCACAAAAGAGACTCATATGAGCCCAGAATATAGTGCAAAGTGTTAAAATGAGTAGCCCAATGGGTTTCCATGACCCCGGTACTAAGTTTTAATGTTAATTACATTATTTAACACATTCGCGGGCCTGTAAACACTATATAACAAAAATACATATCAACCCTTCACTCTTTTTTTAACAAATATAAATTAATAAAATATAACTCCCAAACTAAACGCGCTCACTCATGATTTAATTGACATGTCCACCAAACACTTAAATTTTTCAAACACATGTCTTACATAGGCACACTCATATAATTTTGCTAACTAAAAAAAATTATTTACACACTTAAAAATTTTAGGGTTGTTACATTCTACCCTCCTTAAAGAAATTTTGTCCCGAAATTTGAAGCAACGATAAATACACACGGTAGTCATCAATAAAGTTAAACACGTAATTTTAAACAAAGCATTGATTAAGTTTAACTCTCAACTATACGAGACCAAGTACGTCGAGCGACTAATCCAAACAAGGAAACCCTCATATATATACTTTATTCTCGTATAATTAATCGTCAAAAGGTAATCAACAACATAAAGTTTGATGCAAAGATTGTGAATATAAACTATGCATGTAACATGCTTACATTTAATCAATGATTTAACTACATGCTCATGTTTACCTCTTACCATGTCCCGAACTCCTACTACTCGGGATACCCAATACTTACAACTCAAATGTATAGCTTCAAGATCATTTAGAACCTTTCACTATGAATAAGAATACCCATCCAAATTAATAAGCTGTGGTAGATATAAGAAAACCTCTGGCTCAATATACATTCTCGAAAAATAATAAGGCATAGAAATTCCATGTTGAGAGATACGATAGATGCAGCAGTAGAATATCAGCCGATAATACCAGCTTCATAATAAGAAATCCAAAATACCCGTTGATAGATAAGAAATCCCAGAATACCAATAGTAATAGAATCCGCTTCAAAAAACCATAATAATCAATAGACATGAGAAGTCTAGAAAACCAATTGATAACATAAGAAATCCAGAAATCCAATCCTTGCCTCCAATTGCCGTACAAAATTTCTCAAGTCCACCGTATTCACCCACATAACTATTCCATAAACGAAAAAAGAACTCCCCTCGATACAACCCCAATATACTAATACAAGATACATGCACTAACATGCAAATTTAACCATTATCCTATATGCTCATACTTGGTCTCAAAAATAACATGCAGTTAATACCAAGCAAGGAAGCAAATCAATATGTACGAGCATACGGTTCACAAACTACTAGTAAGATATAAAGATATTATTCACATTACAAAGCACATAGCAACAAGAAGCACGTAGTAACACATACTCCCAATCCCAAAGAAATTCGCAAACCTAAAGCTCTGACAAGCCCATAAACCACGATTTGAGAATCACTTAGACTCGCTAAGCTAACCTTAAGCTCTGATACCAAACTGTCACACCCCGATTTTTGGACAACCAAATATTTAATCTAGAGCATGTATCCAGACTAATATTCAATTTCCAAAACACCGAGAGTGACACCCTCACACAGGCTAATAAATAATTTATTTGAAAATAGAATTTATTACTCATTAAATAAGGACACGTGATCCTGTGTTAATATAAAAACTATGTATCATTAAACTTATATTCCCAATCCTCCATTTCATTATAAAAGAAATAATATTCCATTACAAATATAATACCATTTTAATTTACAAAAGGAATACAAAGTTCGTTAAATAAAATTTCTTACAAAGTTTAGAAAAAAAAAAAAAAAAGTTTATACATCCGATGGTCAGAGCAACTACAACGTTCCAATGCCCAAAGACTCCACAGCCAAGCACAACGGTCACATCATCAAAAGCAATATCCTGGACATGTCATCCAACTATGTTTCAAACAGAAACGTACCCGAATGCAGAACACACTCGGGTCAGTCACATGACTGGTATGAGTTAAAAAAAAATAATAAAATATGAGGGTTCCTACCTGAACCCGTAGACTAAAAACCACATTACAACACTATTGGGCCAAGACAGGTAGTTCCACACACATATTTGGACAAAAGAGTAGTTTCCATTTATGTGATGGCAAGTAGTTTCTTGTCCAAAATCCAAAGTTACTACGAGTTTTATACTTACCTCGGATATATATGGTGAGCCAGCCCTGCATAAAAGTTAGTGGGCCCACCATCCTGTAAATCGAATGATCACAAACCAGGCGAATAATTCCATACATAAACCGTCCACATTATAACTTAAATGTCGCATTCATTATTCCAAACTTATCAGTCTTATGAAATACTCCATTATCATTATTTATTAGCCTTTAATTTATCTTTGTGTTCCCTAGGTTCACCACTAAGGTCACCCTACTCATGGTCAACTTACTATATATGAACGATTCATTATTCAATTTCCTAGCTTCACCACTTGGTCACCCTCTATGGTACACCCACACATATATCCCATGTGTGCCCGGACATACTACTAACATACACTCTGGTGCTAGTTTGGTTGGGGTACCAACCAAACCAGGTATACACACAGAAGGCCAGTCAATATGCCTAGACGTCTAACAAATAAGCCGGGCATAAGGCTTAGGCCAGCTTGATCACGAAGCCACTGGCAAAAGGGTACACTCAGCAAGTCGAGCTACCAAAAAAAAACACATCACACAACGGGAAGCGGTGAACACTAAGGAACTTGAAACCACTTTTTTTTTACCACCTACGTTAATACACACAAGTACCATTCATGAGGATTTAATCACGTCATTAACCACTTCGAAAATTTATCATTTATTACATGGATTATCATTATCCGATTATTCACAATAAGGCCCCTGTGCCAAACTTCTATTCACGTCTCTAACGTTGTATTTCCACAATCATCATCTAATACCGCATATAGCATAAGTTATAGCATTTAAAATCGGCATTCAACAGCACTATCTAAAATTGTCCCAAACAAATCTTATATTAAACAGCCCCAAAACTAGCATGGGTTGAAATTGTTCTTCATAATAATACCGTACATAGAAACATCTCTAACAATTTTCATAAACATAATTCAAAATTCGGAGTTAACATTTACTGCTACTGTAATATGAATTTTCTGCCCAAACGGTGCAGAATTGAGAAAAATATCATTAGACGAAAAACGTGCAGAATCGTGTTTCCTACAAACCATCGCGGACAGAATGTTCAAATTCAAAGCTACAATTTTCTAATAATTTTCTCAAGTTTCTGCAACTGTATAAATTACAAAAAAATGAATTTCACATATATTTCTTAATCACCATGAGTATTTCACATATGATTTTATCAAACTAACTATTTACCTAACCCTTTCGAATACCCTAATGTCATAATCACAAAGTCACCCGAAGGGAAAAGAAAATATCTAGATTACTTCAACAATAACAACGTATCCATTACAAAGATTTAACCTTAATAATTAAATTAAACATATACTAATTTAATTTACTCCCGTGTACATGTATATATACATACGTGTATATATATATACTCGGATACACAAAAATTTAACTCACCTCGTTGATCAAAAATCGATACCCACGAATGCTCCGCGATTCCCCACGTGCCCACGAACCCGAGACCATTCTCCTTTCTTTTTCTTCTTCTTCTTCTTCTTCTTCTTCTTCTCTCTCTCTCTCTCTCTCTCTCACACACACACACACACACACATAAATGTCTGTTCTCTCTTCTTCTCTCTTTTCTTCTCTTCCCTTTTTGTTTTAATATGGGGGCTAGGGTTTTTAATATAAGTATATATGTACACTACACACACAACACATGCCAATAAAGCACACACAAATATATAAATCCCGTTTTTCTTTTTATGGGCTCACAAAAGAGACTCATATGAGCCCAGAATACAGTACAAAGTGTTAAAATGAGTAGCCCAATGGGTTTCCATGACCCCGGTACTAAGTTTTAATGTTAATTACATTATTTAACACATTCGCGGGCCTGTAAACACTATATAACAAAAATATATATCAACCCTTCACTTTTTTTTTAACAAATATAAATTAATAAAATATAACTCCCAAACTAAACGCGCTCACTCATGATTTAATTGATATGTCCACCAAACACTTAAATTTTTCAAACACATGTCTTACATAGGCACACTCATATAATATTGCTAACTAAAAATAATTATTTACACACTTAAAAGTTTTAGGGTTGTTACATTATGTTTATCTATCTACATGTCTTGTTGAGACTTTTGCTATGTCCGTGGTGAGAATGCGTCTTTTGATAAGAGATTAACCATATCTTAAGATTCTAAACTATGACGTGAGTCGAGAGATGTTTTGTATTTATTGATTATTGTGCGGTTGAGACTCTCACTCAGCCTTGTTCCAAGGCTGACGGCATGTTACGCCCTGGGCATTCGTATGCCCAGAGCGTTGCAGGTTTGGAGATAGATAGAAGAGTTTAGGATGCAGTGCCATGGAGCCAAGGAGAATAAAGCCTTGCCGAAGATTTGATAAATAGTTTCTCAAGTTTTTAAGCTTATGTAAATTGTTTAGTATGGCCTCTTGTATTAGGATTGAAGTTATTGTAACTCTTGTTTAATTTCTGCTGCTATATTTATACTCTGTTAAGTTTAGGTCGTGCTTATGCTCTAGCATTTCCCTTATGATTGCATGGTGCGAAGTTAGAAGGACAGGACGATTAACAAACTAGTCACGTGTCTACGGACCCATAAAGGAAAATTTTTATTTTCCCTATTTTTGGCTTACTCTGGGGCATGACAAGGTTTTAGTGGTATCAGAGTCTAGGTTTAGGCATTTACCGTTTGTCCTATGCACTTTAAGTTATAAACCATTAGATCTTTTCCCATTTATGAAAAACCCTATGATAGTTTACGTTGGATAGGTTAGCATGGAACCCTTTTATGTCCAAGATGGATTTAGAGGACATTGGGTATACCCAGATCGTATAGAGCCTGCGGAGCCAGTGTTGTACCGACAAAGGATTTGACAGAGTGCCCAACGGTATTTGGAGGATAATATGTGGCATGACGTACATGTGTTGGGAATTGAGGACCCAGAGATCCTATAGAGAAAGGCACATTACCGAGAACCCACCCTTAGACTTGTTCATTAGGAAGCAGCTGAGATGACTCAGGACTGCTATACCCTCCGAGTCATGACTTTTTGAGTTAAGCTGACACCCCCATCGGGACCCATAGGATCACCTCTTGCTATGCCACCCCCAGCACTAGAGGAGTCCATAGTTGATGCACCCTTAACCACTAAGTCAGTCATGGGGACTGATAGGGAGGAGGATGATGATGGAGAGGTTCCGGTAAAGGAGATCAATTCCGTGGAGGATGTTGATTCCTCAGTCAATGTTGACCAACTAAGAATGTGGCCGAGGAACCACCCAAGAGAGACATAACTGAGAAAGGAAAGCCAAAGGTCGATGATCAGGATGATTGAAGGACTTTTGGGATAGGAATTCCCAGGCCCTAGAGCTCTATTGTAATAGGACTAGTAGTCCATCTTTTGTATATAGCTGTACTCAAGCATGTAACACGTAGTAGTAGTAACGTGTATGCCTTTTCATGTATCTATTTTTAGCACTGTTCCCTACCATGTACCTATTTAGCGTACGCACTCTCTGATGTAAATGTTTTTGTAACTATGCTGCACTATATTTAAAGCTATCTATGGAGATTATCTTTAACCTGACTTATATATTTTCACATGGATGTACTGCTTGATTATAATTAGTTTTACTCATCCCAGTAATTTATTTAAGCTTGTATTCTCTTCGTCTATAGGAATGACTAATAGATCCCCGCGACAAGTGGAGCCATACAAATTACAAGTGTAAAATATAGAAGTAGGAACTAATATAGGTTCAGGGAGTCAGAATTGGAACAGTTGGCAATAACTCAAGGTTTAGAAAGAATTAAGAAAGGTACGCCTTATCACTATGAAATTTTAAGATACTTCTTTAATTAGCATCAGTACTAAGTTAGTTTTCTGTGTTGGACAGGCTAGCATGGAGCACCAGATAGAGTATGATGCTGCGGATGGACAGTACAGAGTCACCTTGGAGAGACAATTTGCGCCACGAGGAGTTGGTCATGTTAGCACCACCATCAGGCATAGAGTTCGCCAGAGTATAAGGAAGTGGACACGTTGTTTCTTCCATGAGAAACCTGTTCTAGAGTTAGCATATCATAGAGTAGTGGCACCGCACTTGCTGTCTGCTGAGATGGAGGAAGTTTCTCATGCGCTTGGAAACCTTGCGATCCATGACCAGGACGAGCCACAATAGGACATAGTACATTTTGTTACCCCTGTAGGTTCTGATGATGACTCAGATGACGATCAAGATGAAGACCCACTAGCGGAGCCTGATATGATAGAAGACCCTGATTGGCCCCTAGAGCCAACTTGGGATGCATTTATAGGTATCCCTCCGATTAACTTTCCGCTATCCAGTGACTTAGGAGGGGTGACCTCGGACTCTGATGTTGAGAGAAATGGAGATTGGACCCTTAGCTAGATCATCTTGTTTTTGTTCCACTTCTTTTGATGTATTCCAGACTAGTAGAACTAGTATTCGTACTTTTACTGTACCTTTTTATTTTCTGATCAGTAATAGTCTGCTTGCGACTTAACTTAAAATATAATTGTATGGATGAGACGAATTCTTACTTTTAATAAATTGCTAATCTTACATCTTATACGTTTATTACTAATAAGAATATATGATTGACCATTGGTCGATAGATGTTTAGGCATTGGCGAACTTCCTGAGATGTATCTCGAACAGTCAGCTCAGGCTAGAGTCTAGAAAGACAAAGGATAGGAATTCCATACCCTTGATCCTAATAAGTAGATGTGACAACCGTTATATGTTAGAAATCTCTGTTGACTCGATGAACTGTTACTGTTACTTGTCATGTGATCATATGAGATAAGATAAGGTATTGACCTAATCGGTATCAACTCGTAGGTATAACCCTTGTTAACGTACAGCATGGTTAGGAGAAACCGAAATGCTCAGAATCCACCCAATAGACCAACGAATGTGATACCTCCAGCAGTGGATTTAACAGGATTGATAGGAGCTCTTGTCCGACGTGTGGAGCAAGTAAGTGATCACCTGGATCGCATCATCAATAATGGAAATGCTCGTTAGACAGGAGATAAACTGCTTGAGAGATTCCGTGCACTTAAACCAGGGACTTTAACTGGAATGACAGAAGCATGGGAAGCTGAGCAATGGCTTCGTGATATGGAACGAATGTTTCAAGCCCTTGAATGCAACGAGACGGAGAAAAGACGCTTGGCTGTTTTTCAATTGACGTATTCGGCAGCAGACTGGTGGGAATCTGTCGAAGCTACAGTGGGTGAAGATATTGCAAGGGGAATGACATGGGAAGCATTCAAAACGAAATTCCTAGCAAAGTACTTCTTAAGGATGGAAAGAAACAAGAAGAAAAAGGAATTCATAGAACTAGTTCAAGGCAACATGACAGTACAAGAATACACAGCAAAATTTGAGAGACTATCGCGATTTGCTCCTTACATGGTAGATACTCAGCGAAATAAGACACTGCAATATTACAAAGGACTTAAATCAGACATTCAAAAGATAGCAGCGGTATACCTTGACCAACCATTCGAAGAAATGGCCGAATTAGCCACGCAACTGGAGAACATATCTCTGAACAGCAAGAAACTAGAAAAGCCACCAACAAAGAGGAAAAGATAACTGGTTCCAGGAAACCAACCCAGGAGGAAGTCGAAGAGGCAATCAAGTGTCACGAGTAACCGCTCGAATGCAGTCAGTAATCACCGAAGGAAACTCTGAACACACCCAGAATTATAATAAGAGATAGCGAAGCAATAACAGAAAAGTTAGTCAGATAGCCATTCAGACATACGCAAAGCAACGTGATATCTGCTACAACTGCAGAACATCTGGACACCACTCCAAACAATGCACAGCGCCGAAACAACTCACAGGGCAACAGGTGCGGTGTTTCAATTGTAGAAAGGCTGGACATGTAAGCAAAGATTGCCCCGAACAAGAAGTTCAGAACAATGCACCACCACCACAAGATCCAGAAAGAAAGCTTGCAAATCAGTGAATTAATCCCAGCACTGAACAGAATGGAAGACCGAAGGTACCATGCCCAATGCCAGAACTCTGAATCTCATATGGTGATAAATCAACTGACGAAAACCTCACAACCTTAGAATCTGAGACGAGATTAGAGCCTTGTACTTTCTGAGACCTAGCAATCTTTAGATTTCGAGGACGAAATCCTCAAATAAGGTGGGTAGAGATGTAGCATCCAGAATTTTCCCTGGAAATTCCACGTAGGTTTTAGAAAATGATGACATCACCCTAGTTAGAGTTATGTAAGGTCCATTAGGATGGCCTGAATTAGGAATCCCTAGAAGGACCCTCAGTTATCGCTTAACGACAACATAGATGATGACCTAGTGCCTATTAGGATAATTGGAATCCTGGCGTTATAATCTCAGTAGAACTCTTAGACAGAATTACACCTAGAGTCTTCTAGCCCCGCACATTCGTATTCTATACATGTGCTCTTATTCATAGTAGTACACATATCCAAGGCTCAGGCACACATTCCTAGAAACTTACCCGAGAGTGGGACACACACCACCACCTCATTTGGACCACACCTATATCTACACTTGGATAAACATAAACCTCATATGAACACATGTTGTGCACCCATTTCATGGGATAGCCTCCCTCATTTCCCATTCTATAAATACACCACTCTAAGCCCTCATTAACACTCTCATTTTTCCAGTCCCAAGCAGTCCATGACAGTTCTTATGTAGAGAGAGAAACCGAGAGAGATTAGAGAGAAAGCTTGAGAAGAACCCACACTCATTCCCTTACATTCCGGTCAATACACAAACTCACCCCCTACATTGTACATGACCCTCTACACCCTCTCAATGCTCACACACCCACATTATTGCCAAGACTAGAGGAGGAAGAAGGATAATGCAGAGAAGAGAAAAGGAAGAAGATCGAAGAAGAGAGAGAGAGAGAGAGAGAGAGAGAGACCGGATCTCCTAGAGGTAACCCAAACAACCCCCACTCTATCATAACCCTCTCTGACCCTCTGCATGTTGCACACATACCTCTGATCACACATGCACGGACACAAACAGAGCCTTAAGCTCTGGTTCTTACTCCGGCCACCATTAGAGCTCAGAGCTTGAGCTCGATTTTCCCAATATCAACTAAAGCCCCTAAAATCTATACCATTCAGACCCTAATGAACCCAGATGAAACTCCTAGTAGCAGTTTTTGAAGTAGTGTACGTTTAGTAGGCCATGCAGGCGATTATTCTTTATTTTGGCCGAAAGGATAATGGCCTGGTAGGAGGTCTAAACAAATAAAGAAGACTGTGGGTTCTTAGTATGTTATAGAGGAAGGGGAATCGATCACAATGGCGTTGGAACGAGGTGTTTCTATGGAGAGAAGAGAGAGAACTAGGCATTTGAAGTTTTTCCGACGAGACGCGACTTTCCAGTGACGCCATTTCGCCGGAGAAGAAGGTGAAACCCGTTTGGGTTTCGGGTTATAACACCCGGGTTAGGGTCGGGTAAGGAACGGGTTAGGATGTGTGTATAGATGGGTCAGGGTTTGGGTTTGGATTTGGGCCGGGTTAAATTAACCCGTGGGCCAACTTAAGTATCACGACGTCGTTTTTACGTCGGACTGACTTTGGGTCTGGATTGGGTAAACGGGGCGGTTCAGTCTGTTTGTATAAGTGGGTAAGGGTCTGGGCTTGGATTGGGTTTTAATAAACCCGTGGGTCATTTAAATTGAATGGCGTCGTTTTGACGCCACGGGCCAGGTCGCGGGTTTGGTTAGGTATGGTTCGGGTTATGTTGATTATGTTAGTGGATCTGGATTTGGGTCAAGTCTAGTTCGGGTACAGGTCAATGGGTAGGACTAGTTGTGAGTAGAATTGGGTCGCGGGTTTGGGTTTGGTTTGACCCGAACAGATTCCTGGGTTGGGTTCGTGTGAGTGTGTTTTTTGGGTAGCCCGTATAGGCTCGGGTCGAATCAGGGTTGACCCAGCAGGCCACCCAGTTGGTTTCCTATGATAGTATATATGGATGATCCAATTAATTAGGGTCGGGTCGGGTATGAGCCAGCGGGCCAGCCTAGTTGGATTTCTTCGTGTGTGTAAACGGGTTACCTGTTTAGTCTCGAGTTGGTCCGGGTTGACCCGTCGGGTCTGTGGTTTTATTCTTATTATTATTATTATTATTATTATTATTATTAATATTATTAGTAATAATAGATTTTAAATAATTTTAATCATTATAAATGTATTAAAATATATTATTGGTACATTTACTTTATGGAATATTATTATCTAATATTCTTAATACACTAAGTATAATTATATTATGGTTATAATATAGTTATTTATTATATGGTAATTTATAAGTATAATATAAATAGTTTAAGGGTATTTAAATGGTATTTAAATACCTACATATATTTATAAATTCTAGGAAATTAGGGTAATGACCCTGGGACTATTTTATTATATAATGTAAATTATAAAGCTATAATAATATAGTCTGGTATTTTTAATAATTATTATGAAGCGATCTTATGAGTATATTAATTATTAAAAATAACAAACGTGCTCCGAAAATTATGAGATAAATACTGGAAGTGTATTTTAATATCTAGTATTTAATAAAAATAGTTGTAAGTACTGATTTCATAGTATAGGTATATTTATGTATTTAAATCCCTTTTCGGATATTTTCGGGTATATGTTATCTTCAATAATTCATAATAAATAATCTAGGACTCCGAAAATTACGCGGTCAGTTCCCAGAGTATTGGAATAATGTCTAGAACATTCCCTTAAAGTTTGGTAACTTTTTGAATCGATCGAAAATACAGCCTGTCTTTTAGGGCCCGCATTAGTGTAGTAAGCCCTACCTTTTACCTCGTAAAACACGACGGACTCCGATTTGAGTCTAGTCAATAGAGTTGGACTCAGAATGACACGTGGATCACTACCTTGAGGTTTATAACCTCATTTGGTAAAATTATCATTTTGCCCCTGGAGTTGCACTCACTCTTCATTATTGTTTCTTCCGTTTATTATTGTAGAACTTGACGGTTATCTGCTTTTCAAGGATCGGTGACTCGAGGTGAGTTTCCTAACCTCACTCTAATCCTAATAAGATTAATATAATACGTTTAAAAGCTACCTGTGTGATGTTTTGTATAAGTAATATGCTTATTTATGATGCCACATGTATTCCAATAATTGTAAGACTATGCAATGCATGTTATGGTAGTGATATCGTATAGGTGAGCATGTCAAGGGTTTTATCTATATGATTATTGGTATCAAATCCATGTTATGTGATCCATATTTTATATGTTATGTTTCTGCTGGTAACCGTTAAATGCACATTTTACGATGGTTGTTAACTGGACTAGATAACACATGCTATGTTAATAATAAAGAGAAATGAAAGTGGTTTTGCATATAAGTATTGGTAGTGGACTCACTTGCATTTCATGGCATATGTTAGCATGCATTGTATGAGAAAGAGAGGTGTTTGATAAAAATATGAGTAAGATGAGATATGTAAATATGAATGAGATGTGATTTCTAGATCCGATGGATCAACGGCTGACGAGCCAGGTGGACATGAACGATTAGGGTTCCTAGCACGCCTCTCGCCGTTGAAGACGTCCGGTGATGCGCATACGTGTTTGAAGACGTCCGGCTAGTGCTCTAATATACTTCTCAGCTATGTAGATGACCGGTGAGAGTATACACATGGTTGAAGACGTCCCATATGCCGATTTCATTGTTTACAGATAGTGTGCGCCGTGAAGACGTCCGGTGGCCTATCAAGGGATGAGTATGAATTGGCTGTTATAGCATGTTATCATCCTTGACATACCACGTGTTGTCAAGTGGATGAGAAAGAGAAAGTGAATGATGAGATTGAATTGATGAGCAAAAGGGTTTGGTACGAAATGATTTGGGTTTTGGAAAGTTTTGGTTTTAAAATAAAATGGTTGTGAAAAGTATCTACTTTGAAAAGTAAGTATCTTTGAAAAAGAGTTGGGAGTAAATCGCATTGGTCATGCATTTATACGCACGAGGATATAATAAGAGAATGTATTCTATGATGTTATGTTTATCTGTCTACCTATCTTGTTGAGACCTCTGCTATGTCCATGGTGAGAATGCGTCTTTTGATAAGAGATTAACCATTTTTAAGATACTAAACTATGACGTGAGTCGAAAGATGTTTTGTATTTATTGATTATTGTGCAGTTGAGACTCTCACTCAGCCTTGTTCCAAGGCTGACGGCATGTTACGCCCTGGGCATTCGTATGCCCAGTGCGTTGCAGGTTTGGAGATAGATAGAAGAGTTCAGGATGCAGTGCCTGGAGCCAAGGAAAATAAAGCCTTGCTGAAGATCTGATAGATAGTTTCTCAAGTTTTTAAGCTTATGTAAATTGTTTAGTATGGCCTCTTGTATTAGGATTGAAGTTATTGTAACTCTTGTTTAATTTCCGCTGCTATATTTATACTCTGATAAGTTTAGGTCGTGCTTATGCTCTAGCATTTCCCTTATGATTGCATGGTGCGAAGTTAGAAGGACAGGACGGTTAACAAACTAGTCACGTGTCTACGGACCCGTAAAGAAATATTTTTGTTTTCCCTATTTTTGGCTTACTCTGGGGTGTGACAACCTGCACACAAAAAGATTAAAGAGAGTACAGATAGTAATCTCGAAGAAATGATCTATCAAGGTAAATTGACTCATTGAGTAAAGAGTAAAGAGTTATCCCTAGCAACATAAAGTTAATAACTAATGCAAATAGTCAAAAGAGTATGCAGAAAACCACTAACACATAGGATTGTTTCAACTTTGAAGTGATGGAGAACAAGTGCATTAAACAATGAAAGCCCAGATTGTTCTGAAAGCATAATATTATTCTTTCCATGTGCTTGTTCTTTTCCCTACTAAAGTGTCACTCCCATAAATTAAAGACTCGCATTAACATTATAATTTGTTTAAAATCAATCAGATAAAAGAAGTGGAAAAATGGAAACATGTTAAGCACAATTTACACATTCAATAACATTTGTTATTATTGAACTGCCCAAGGAAGCTAAGAAAGCTAATGTTCACATTATAACCAAGAAAGCTTTAAAAATCGATAATTCAAGTTATATACCTTATAATTAGAATGACTTTCCTCATTGGTGCTAAATCACTTGTCAATTATATTGGCTCCCCATCACCATGAGCCACCTATAACCATAAGTGTAAGTTAGTAGTTGTTTGTGTTAGTGCATTATATACTAGAAAAGTTTGAAGAAATATCCATTGTCACAAGTTAATATCTTCCTGGATATGCTTAGCACTTTGGAAGACTAGAGGGTGAAATTATAACTCATCCTAATTATTATAGCTCCACATGGTACAGTTTTTAGATTATACCTAATAAAACACCAAACTTCTAACTCATCGTTAAAAGCAGAAGGATACTAAACCAGCTTGATTATTAATTTTTTTTTTTGGATGTGGGGGATTCATGATGGTATAGTTGATTATGAGACTATGACCAAGCAAATGCCTTTTTTTCTCTCATGAGTCAAAAGTAGAATAAAAAATCTCCCACTTTCTTAGATGTGACACTAGAATTTTGAAACTTCAAAAGGCCAATAATCGAAAGTTAGCAAATTTCACCCTAGACTAAAATGTGAACCTCTATTTTCGCAACCACAATTAACAAATGTCAAATAGGAAGACCCAAATCACACTAAACAACCATTTTTTAGGATTGTATATGCGTCAAATATACGAATTGAACCTAACTTTCACTAAAGCAATACTAACAAAAGGGTAAAGCTATGCATCACTGATCAAAGAAATATCGCACAGAGGCTCTTTTCTTACTAAGCTTTCTACTAGCTGTATTATCCAATATTTCTAATAAAGCTGGAGGTTCTTAAAGAACTAATCCAATAACTTTTTGGTGCTTTTCAAGCTCAATTTTGGGTGTTTTTGCTAATCTCTAGATTGTTTATGAAACTACATAAAGTTAATTCTACATCAATTCTAGCCAAAACATTGTCATTTGGAACATACTTTGATATTTAGGAACTATAGCCCCAAATTGGAAAACCCTTGCTCATAAATCAGTAATTTGCAAAACCCCCAAATTGGAAAACCCTAGCTCATAAATCATTACAAAGACTATAATTACTTCAAAAAACAAAGAAGAAATAATAACTAACCTCAATTATTCAGTTCCTTCTTCTTCTTCGTCCTTCTTTCTTCGGTTCTTCTTTGCTCTTCTTCTTCTACGGTTCTTCTTATTTTTCCTTCTTTGCTTTTCTTCTTCTTCGATTCTTCATTCTTCTTCTTTCTTCTTTGATTCCCCCCTCCTCTCTCTTTGTCTCTCTCTCTCTCCCTGATTACACCCATTGTCACTCTAAACTCATGTGATTGTGGATTAAAGTAAAATTGTTAGTACATCCCTCATAATTGGTGAAATTTTTAAAATTTACCAAAAAAATTAACACGTAACCCCTTTGTGAGGATAATTTTGGGGTAAACCCCCTATCTGGGATAATCTTACCATTTAGCCCACATGTGTGGGGCTAATTTTTAACACTTAACCCCTTTGTGAGACTAATTTTGGGATTTACTACCTATATGGTATTAATTTTGACACTTAAAGTCACCCTATGTGGAGCTAATTTTAATACTTAATCCTCATGTGGGCTATTTTGGGGTTAAGTGTCCACTTTTAAGCCATAGATGTTATAATGAAAATGGGCCTAACCCCCCTCCCCCTGCTTATGTGATACAATTGACAAAGTATTTGGAAAGTGAGTAATCATGTTTTTTGAATTTTGATTCCCAAATTGGTTCATAAATGCTTTGTTAGTTGTACCATGTGGTACATCCAATTACTATCACAATACGTGGTACAATTGAATTGACAAAGCATATCGAGTAACAACATGTTTCCAAATTTTTTATTCCAAATTACTTTCCAATAACAACATGTTTCCAAATTTTGGGGAATGTGTTTATCATGGTGTGGACACCGGGCTTCCACCGCTTTGTTGTGTTTTTGAAACTTGTTTGATTTTGAATCAAGGAAAGAGAAAAGGTCTGTTGAAAACAGATACAGAGTCGCCACTTGGTCTTTAAGGAACCAAGAAACCTAATTTTGACTCACCCAAATGGATAAAGGGCACCGGCCCTTCATAACCAAAGAACTTGGCTCGGGGTTTTGGTACAAGAGAGGAAGGAGCCTTTGTCACGACTAAAACACCCTCAACTCGCCCCGTCTCTCGACGGGCCTCAATTAGCATCCAAATAATCATCTTATACTATATATGGTTCGGCAATTAATACTATGATAGTATATTACATCACATTTAGAATCTTGAAATTGAAAATCAAAAGATAAGATATCATTCATAAGATTTAAGTCAAATATCATACAATACAAAGTGAAAATCACAAAATGAACCTAGGAAAAATTGTCTAATCATGTATCAAATAATCAAGGCTTCCTAATCTAAAGGGGGCATGAATTGTTCTTGACACAAATAAACAAAGAAATCCAAATATGCTTAGCAAGCTAGTATGATGCATGTTAATCTTTGAGAAAAGAAGACCTCTCAATCCCCGGGATGGATGAGAAAGGATGATTAGATCGGGGAAGCATGAACGTGTGATCATGATCGTTCCTTATAATCTTCTTAGATTAGGAGTCACAAAAAAACCCAAATCTTGCATGAATGCAATGTATGTATCTAAAATGTGCAAAGGTTGTAGTGTGTTCTGGGTACATGGATTTCTAGAATGACTTAGAAGTCTAAAATATGTATGAATGAATGAATGAAATCAACATGGGATATGTACAAATGTAGTATGAAGTACTTCCTAGGATATGAACTAATTTGGAATACATATAAGCATCAAATCAAAGAATAGAAGTTAAATTGTGCTTGCTGTGAATAGTGGACAGAACAGTAGCATGATCTTGGGAAAATTGAAAAGAGGGGTTAGGTACGTTTTCAATGCATGGTTTTTTATGACGATGTTCCTCATTGGGTCTAGAATACATCCCAAAAATCCAATCTTTAATAACTATCACAGATTGAGAGAAATCATATAAACAACAGAGGTCACTCAGAAACAGAGTCCGTACTATCGAGTGAAATGTTGAAAAATCTTAGAAAATGAAAACGAATGATCTAGGGGCCCATTTTATACAGAATGTTCCCTAAGACATTGAAGTTTAAGGGAAAAATAAGTTGGGAGTTATGATCATCTATCAAACATGTTTTTATTTGAGCATAACTTCAATGCACTTCAAGGATTACCTTGGAGGTATTGAAGTTATGATCATCATCTATCAAACATGTTTTTGAGGTCAAGAGCTACTATCCATAAGGATTCACTCACCCCAAACTTCATGTCATCACTTAGATGATGATGAACTAGTAAGTAAATAAAGAAAAATAAAAAAGAAATGAAATAAGAAGAGATAAACAATAAATAAACAAGCAAATAGATGATGATCAATAGATGATATTCATGAAGCATGAGACTTGTAGATTGGTGTTTCACTCATATGTAATGACACTAGACATGGAAGAAGCTTCCACTCTCTTGAATGCTCACTAAAATGGTGGTTGGGAGTATTGAATGTTGAAATAAATGGGAGTAATGTAGTAAAAACAAAGTTTAGAACTCACTTTTGTTTTGAAAATCCAAGAAGAAAGCTTCTTTTCTCTCTATTCTAACCTTATCTCTACAACTTTCTCTCCCAAACTTTCTTTAAACTTGCATTTTACTCCCCCCGAAATGAAGAGTAATGGGGTGTTTACATAAGCCAACTTGGGGTGGTTTTGGGATTTAGAAAGTATTCCCATTGGCTCCAAACATCTGAAATCATAAAACTACGTCGTTTTGGTTTTTAATTAATCAAAATGGAACCACAAAACAAATTACAAAAATATACTGCTCTGGGGGGGAGTGCCGCAGCGGCACTGGGCCAGTGCCGCGGCGGCACTGCTCCTCCCCTGTCCAGATAATGCTGTTTAGGCCCCCTGAAGTTCCGGTATTCGCGAAAAGGCCCTATTTCGTCCGAAATTCACAGAAAATGCGTACGAACTCCAAATTGAGGTTGTGATATACCATTGGAAAGTTAATGGAGTCTACTTTACATAAAAAATAGTTCGGGGATAGATCACCTTGAAAAGTTTTACGGTATTCGCGATAAAAGCCGATTTGATCGCCTTTTCCAGCTTTGGAAATTCATAATAAATTCGTTTTAAATCCAGAAATTATGTGTGATGTACCATTGGAAAGCTATTGACCTCTAGTATCCATGAAAAATATTTGAAAATTATTTCGGCGCCCCGATTCCAAAATCAAATCTTGGTCAAACTGGTCAAACCCGGGATTCCCGGGAAGTTCTGGGAACCTCCGGGAGTTCCCGGGAGCTGATGTTTTCGCTCGATTTTCTTTTGGAACTTTTTTAACACTTTTTCATGATTTCGGTGAATTCGGACGATTTCGGTCAAACTTGGTCAAACTCTGGTCAAACCTGGTCAAACCGGTCAACGGGGACTTTCGGGGAACTTCCGGGACTTCCGGGGGTCTCTGGGAGCTGACGATTTCTTCCGGTTTTACTTAAAAACTCATTTTATCATTTTTCTTACGACATAGCATGTTTTTAGAACTTCGGGACCAAATCTGGGAATTTTTGGGCTTTCAGGGGCATTTTGGTCATTTTGAGCATTCTGAGAGACAGAGCCGACTTCCAGGAGTCCTTTTGAGCCTTTTTACGATCATTGTGAACCACCAAGCTATGGGTCTCCTAAATCTGATAGCCGAAAAAATGGGGTGTCTACACATGGTGGAATATAAAGTGTTGTACCCTAAGATCTGTACGAATTCTTTGGGATTAATGGGATGACCTATGCCCAGAAAGTCAATTTCAAAAAATGTGGCCTTTGTTATTCTTTACTTGTAATACCCTGTATTTTGATATATTAATAAGACCTGGTATTTCATTTCTATACTAGTATAAACTTTCTCTTCCTTTTGGTAAATTTTGATACCAATCGATTGATAAATTTTCTCAATCGATTGACACTTTTCAGATACCAATCGATTGACATGTTCCCAATCGATTGACATTCTACCGACTAAAAGTGATGACGTGTCATTATCCCAATCGATTGCCATTCATCCCAATCGATTGACATTGTTTCCAATCGATTGACTACAAATATCTGTTACCAATCGATTGACTTGTGTCCCAATCGATTGACATAACCTGAGACAAGTTTTCTTCTTTCCTTCAGCTTTAAACGTGTGGCACTACCTTATCTCTATATATATGTTTCATTTATTGGCCTTGGGGCTATTTTCAGACCATTGAGAGAGAGAGAGACATACCTCTTGTGAGATATATACATACATATATCTATCTATATATCTATATCTATATACACACACACACTGCCCTTGGTAGCTGGAAGAAGACGAAGGGGGGGACAAGAAGAAGAAAGGAGGAAGAAGGAGAGACAGAGAGAGGGCTGGACAGAAAAGAAAGGAGGAGGAAAGAGAGAGCTTGGAGATTTCAAGCTTTGAACACACCCAAACGCACCCTAGGTGAGTCCTAACTCACTTGGTCCCTTTATGTGATGTTTATACAAGTTGTTATAACCTTTAGATGTGATAATAGTATGACTTCTACGTTTATATATGCTATTTTTACAATCTGCTGGAGAAGACGTAGTATCAATCGATTGACATAATCCCAATCGATTGACATCAATCGTATCCCAATCGATTGGATATGATTCCAATCGATTGACATTCCAATCGATTGCCATGTTTTTCAATCGATTGACATAACTTTTGCTCCAATCGATTGGCATAAGCAGAACATGGTTTCCTTTGCCTGTTTATTATATAAGAGGTTAGTTGTTCGATTCCTGATTCGGAATTCCATTATGCGACTATGGGTTAGACAGGAGTAATGTGACACCAAAGATTATTGAATAATGAATAAAAAGAATATGAAGACATGGGTGACGTGTTGTTTCTGATATGAGTTTGATATCCGATTTCTTTTAATCCAAGTAGTCAGGCCACATTGGGAGTTTGTCATGTGTCGATGTAGAATGGAACGTAAGTAGGTTTGGTAAGTTCTGGGAATGGTACGTGGACGGACATTTGGTTGTGATACGCTCATGACATGCGGTGAACAGGACCATTGTTCTTAAAAGCGATGGACAGAATAAGGGTGTATCCCTAGAGTTAAACGATTGAGTCTGTTCATGACATCTGAGTATGTTAAGTTTGGTATTCGGTTAATAAGACGTTAAGGGTCAGTTTATAAGGACGAATAAAGGAACAAGTTATGGTTATAATAAGATGTTAACTCGTGTTTTCATAAGCTTGTGTTTACTTCAGATAACTGGTACCCTGTTAGTTTATTCTCACTCAGCTCTCAGTAAGCTGACGGCCTTTTATTGCCTGGACTTTCCCCGTCCAGAATATCCTGCCCCTTATTCTGTAGGTAGTGCCCAGTACACTGATGACTATTATTCAGAGGAAGGCCCCACCGATGATGGTTACGCCAGGGAGGACTATCCTTATGCCAGTTGAAGGCTGAAGATGTTATGACTAGTTTTATATTTTCAGTTGTTCAGTTTAACTTTTGTTAGCGGGTACTTGGGCAATTGTTGTCTTCAGACCTGTTGTGATCCTGTGGACCATACTCTGATATTTTGTAATAAATAGTACGATGATTTTATTCTCAGTTGTTTACTATTGCTGTTCTTTTGGACTAGTACTGTGTGGTGTGGATTATTAGTGACTTTCACCTGTCATTCCTTATGGACCCAAAAAGGAAATTTATTTTTCTCTATTTTTGCCGTTCCGGGGCGTGACAGGGTTTTTTTGGTATCAAAGCCAGGTTTTCGATACTCTAGGTTGTGATACTCTTGTTCACTAAGTATTTCCACACCATCTGGTCCTAGTATTGTTAAGATTCTTTGAGATGAGATATGAGTATAAGATAAGTTCGTCTTCCTGACGATAGATAGTTTCCTTTGTAGGATAGCATGGATCCGGAGTTTCATCAGTTTGTTACCGATGCTTATGGAGGACATATTATCCATGGAGATACCGTGGAGCCAGCTGACCCAGAGTTTTATCGTGAGCGTGTGTGCCAGATAGCTAGTCGACATTTGGAGGAGGACATGTGGAGAGCGCTTTATGTGACCGGGAGTACTCACCCGACACAGATGCGCATGGATGCTTACCATACTGCGAGGGTCGGTAGAGATATTTGCCAGGAGATGTTAAGATTAGTTTTGAGTAAGCCAGAGATGGATGAGATTGAGTTAAGAGCTATTGTAGCCGGTCCACCAGAGCCCGTAGTTGCACCAGCAGCAGCAGCAGCCCCACCATCACTAGTACCCGACGTACCCGTCCCAGAGCCAGAGCCTGAGCCGATTGAGGATGAGGAGGATCTAGAGCCTGAGGATGAGCATCCTGATGAGGACATGGACGGAGATGGAGAGGAGGAGCCGATAGATGACGAGGACCCAGTGGAGGATGAGCATGCAGACGATGCAGATGATGATGAACCTGAGGATGACCCCGAGGAGCCAGAGTTCGAGCCAGAGGATCCAGTACCAGACCCAGAGGCTATTGAGGCAGACATTGTAGTAGATGAGGATGCGCCCGACGAGGAGGTAGTTGTGCCAGAGGTACCTGTTGTGCTTCAGATCCCAGCCGGACCGATTATGCATATGGCAGCCATGGCTGATATGGCAGTAGGATGGATAGCTCAGATGATCGCTCAGCCAGCAGGTTTTGTTATAGGAGAGGCCGCAATAGTAGGAGCTCTTGATATAGCCGACGGATTCGCCGCAGTAGCAGTCGATGTCGCTAACCAGGTGATAGTGGACGTGATGGAGGACGATGATGCAGAGATGATAGAGGATTGGGATATAGGGGTAGTAGTTGGAGATCTTGTTGCACCAGTCGAGGATGATCCACTCGAGGAGATGGAGATTGATTCAGAAGACGAGGCACCACCAGCAGGATCAGATGCTGACGACTTTTGAGTCAGGACCTGCAGGGCTTAGTTTTGTTAGTCTTACCAGGACATGTTGTCCACTAGATTTTTGGGAGCTTGAGAGATAGCTATTTGACCATAGCTTTGTATAGTATTAGCTGACTTTATTTGTTGTAACTCTTGTCCCATATGGTACACAGTTTGACTAGTGTGTACTATACGGTACATCTTTTGATATCTATATATATACGAGCAGTACTTTTGATATTGATTGTTGGTTGTTTGATGTGTGAGTTGTAGAATTGTTAATTCTTGTTGCTTCTTGTTCTATCTCGTGTTCGTTTCTACGAGAAGACTTTCAGCTGATCAATATGTCTCTTATAGGCGATATTCGTTATCATCATGGTAGGACCCTTGAGAAATCACCAAGCGCGTAATGGAGCACCTATTCCAGAGGGAATGGACCCAACCGGAATTTTCAAAGCATTTATGCAGAGGATGGAGCATGTGGGGGATACATATAATCACTCCACCCACCAGAGACCTCTTGCACCCCCGCTACCTAGACAGACTGGAGATAAGTTGTTAACAAATTTTCGTGGGTTACGTCCCGAAAAGTTCGATGGACTAACAAAACCATGGAAAGCAGAACAATAGATAAGAGAGATGGAGTTAATATTTGAAGCATTGGAATGCAGCGAACAAGAGAAACGTCGCCTTGCTACGTTTCAGCTTACTTATGCCGCCGCAGATTGGTGGGAAGCTGAACAAGCCACTATTGGGATCAATGCCGCTAAAGCTATGTCGTGGGAGACATTCAAAGGCAGATTTTTGGAGAAGTATTTTCCAGAGGATGAGAGAGATCAACAGGAAAGGAACTTTCTCAATTTAATCCAAGGAGGATGGAATGTATGGGAATATACAACACAGTTCGAGCGTCTATCCAGATTTGCTCAGCATATGATAGACACTCCACAGAAGAAGGTTAAGAGATTTCACCAAGGACTGAACCCCCACCTCAGACATATGATGGTTGGTCATCTGAACCAGTCGTATGAGGAAATTGTTAGATTTGCTACAGGATTAAAAAAGGATGCTAATCCAGTACAGCAACCACAGATAAATCAACCTCAGTCGTCACGAGGGTTTCAACAGAGGAATTTCCATAATCGACTACCGAGAAATACCCAAGGATGGAGACCTCAGGAAAACTTTCAAGGAAACAAGAGAACCTGGGAAGGAACCAGGAAACCACAGCAGAGTTATAATCGACCTCAACAATATCGCCAGCAGGGGTCACAGCCACAGGCATTACTAACAGCCCCACCCAGCAATAGTGGAGGATGTTTTAACTGTGGAAAGCCAGGACATATTGCAAGGAACTGCACTGCCCATAGATCTAATCGCAGGCCAGATATTGTCTGCCGCAACTGCAATAAGCCAGGGCACGTGAGCAGGGATTGTCATGCACCACGAGGAGGACACTACGGAGTCCCAGTGTAAGGAATCCAAGGACCTCCTGATCAGACCAGAATGAATGCTATTATTCCGGGAGAAGCAGGCTTTAATGCTGATGAGCAGCAACATTTGGAAGGTACACTTGTACTCTTTCATAGTCCAGTTAAAGCTTTATTTGATACTGAAGCCGCATGTTCTTTTATTGCTGTTAAGATTGTGCGTCAATTGGGTTTAGAACCCCAGACACTTGAGTCAACACTAAATGCTGTGTCACCATTGGGAGTGACAGTTAAGTTGAGTAAAGTGTGTAGAGATTGCCCATTGACTTTGGGAGATAGAAATCTGCCAGCAGACTTGGTAGTTCTGTCGATGTCAGAATTCGATGTTATCCTAGGGATGGATTGGTTAACTAAGTACAGTGCCAATCTGGATTGCCCTACTAGAACGATTGTATTTCCAATACAAGGAAAGCCGACGATCAGATTTCAGTGTCAACCGACAAGCGACCTGTTTCTTACGAGTGGTTTGGCTACAATCATTAGTACGAGTATGGAGCTTACGATGGATCAAATTCCTATTGCACGAGACTTTCTAGATGTATTCCAGGATATTAAAGGACTTCCACCGAAAAGAGAAATAGACTTTTGTGTGGAATTAGTACCTGGTACATTGCCTATTTCTAAGACTCCATATAGGATGGCACCCACCGAGACGTTGGGACTGAAGAAGCAAGTTCAAGAACTCGAGGATCTAGGATTTGTTCGTCCGAGTACGTCGCCTTGGGGAGCACCAGTTCTGTTTGTAAAGAAGAAGGACGGAACACTTCGACTCTGTATAGACTACAGGGAGTTGAACAAGGTTACGATTAAGAATAGATATCCGTTACTTCGGATAGATGATCTATTCGACCAGTTACAAGGATCTAGGATCTTTTCCAAGATCGATTTACGTTCAGGATACCACCAATTGTTAGTTCGACCAGAGGATGTATCGAAGACTGCATTCAGGACAAGATACGGGCATTACGAGTTTCTAGTTATGCCTTTTGGATTGACGAATGCGCCAGCAGTATTTATGGACTTGATGAATAGAGTATTCAGACCATATCTGGATAAATTCATTATAGTGTTCATTGATGATATACTGATCTACTCAAAGACAGAAGAGGATCACAAGGAGCATTTACAGGTTGCCTTACAGACACTTCGAGATAGCAAGTTGTATGCAAAGTTTAGTAAGTGTGAGTTTTGGCTACAGGAAGTCAAATTCTTGGGACATGTTATATCTCAGGACGGTATTTTGGTAGACTCATCTAAGATTGATGCAGTCTTAAGCTGGAATAGACCGACGAATGCGACCGAAGTCAGAAGTTTCCTCGGTTTAGCAGGATATTACAGAAGATTCGTAGAAGGGTTCTCCAAGTTAGCAGGACCATTGACGAATTTTACAAGGAAGGAGACAAAGTATGAATGGACAGACAAGCATGAGGGTGCATTTCAGGAGTTAAAAGAAAGATTGACTTCTGCACCAGTACTTGCGATACCTAAGAGTGGAGAAAGATATGTAATCTATAGTGATGCATCGCACCAAGGACTTGGATGTGTACTTATGCAAGATGGAAAGGTCATCGCATATGGATCAAGACAATTGAAGGTACATGAGAAAAATTATCCTACGCATGATCTGGAATTAGCAGCAATAGTGTTTGCATTGAAAATTTGGAGACACTATCTCTATGGAGAAAAGTTTGACTTGTTTTTCGATCATAAGAGTCTGAAGTATTTGTTCTCTCAAAAGGAGTTGAACATGCGACAACGAAGATGGATGGAGTTACTCAAAGACTATGATTTTTCTTTGCAATACCATCCTGGTAAAGCAAATGTCGTAGCCGACGCTTTGAGCCGTAAACCTCGACTAGTGATCGCTGCATTACTAATTAGGGAATGGAGAGCATTGGAAGAAATTGCTGAATTTGATCTTCAGCCAGTGGAACCAATGAAAGGACAACATTTTGGATGTCTTATGGTACAACCGACTTTGATCAGTCGTATCATAGAGGCTCAACAGACAGCAGAGGATTTGAAGTTATGGTTCGCCAAGATGTCAGCCAAAGAACCAGAAGTCTGGAGTATTAGTACAGACGGAGCTTTACGATGTAAAAGTAGACTCTGTGTACCTAATGAAGAAAATCTCCAGAAAGAAATATTGGATGAAGCACATAAGTCACGAATGACTATTCATCCCGGAAGTACGAAGATGTACAATGATCTGAAGAGAAATTTTTGGTGGGAAGGAATGAAGAGAGATGTGGCAGAGTATGTAGCTCAGTGTCTTACTTGTAAACAAGTAAAGGCAGAACATCAGAGACCACCTGGACTTCTACTGCCGTTACCAATTCCTCAATGGAAATGGGAACACATAACCATGGATTTTGTGGTAGGATTGCCGAAGTCACAGCAGAATCACGATGCTGTATGGGTAATCGTGGATCGACTTACTAAGACGGCACATTTTATTGTCTATAGCATGACGTATTTAGTAGAACGTTTGAGCCGAATATATCTACAACACGTTGTACGATTACATGGAGTACCTGTTTCTATTGTGTCAGACCGAGATTCGCGCTTTACTGCAGAATTCTGGAAAAGTCTCCAGACAGCGATGGGAACGACATTGAACTTGAGTTCAGCTTTTCATCCGCAGACAGATGGACAGACGGAACGAGTTAATCAAGTGATGGAAGATATGTTACGAGCTTGTGTCATTGATTTTGAGAGTTCTTGGGAGATACACTTACCTCTGATTGAGTTCGCCTATAATAATAGTTATCATTCGAGTATAGATATGGCGCCATTCGAAGCTTTGTACGGAAGACCTTGCCGATCGCCGCTATGTTGGACCGAAGTCGGAGATAGTCAACTTCTTGGGCCAGAAATGGTACTAGAAACCAACGAGAAGATTCAAGTCGTACGTGAGAAGATGAAGACAGCCCAGACCAGATACAAGAGTTATGCTGACAAACGACGCAAAGACTTGGAGTTTGCCGTTGGAGATCACGTATTACTCAAGGTTTCACCTGTTCGAGGAATCGTTAGATTTGGTCAGAAGAGGGGCAAGTTATCACCAAGATTCATTGGACCATTCGAGATTCTGGAGCGTGTTGGGAAAGTTGCTTATCGCCTTGCGTTGCCACCAAAGATGTCAGGAGTGCACAACATTTTTCACATCAGTATGCTGAGGAAGTGTGTTCACAACCCAGCGCACGAGATCAACTTTGAGGATATCGAAATCAACAGCAACGTTACATTCAACGAAGGACCTGTTCGCATTCTAGATCGAGGAATCAAGAAGCTCAGGAACAAAGAGATTCCGTTAGTCAAAATTCAGTGGAAGCATCATGATGAAAGAGAAGCTTCGTGGGAGCTAGAGTCAGAGATGCGCGAGAAGTTTTCATTTTTATTTTAAACCTTGTTGCTTTTGATTTCGAGGACGAAATCTTTCGTTGAGTGGTGGATGATGTAATACCCTGTATTTTGATATATTAATAAGACCTGGTATTTCATTTCTATACTCGTATAAACTTTCTCTTCCTTTTGGTAAATTTTGATACCAATCGATTGATAAGTTTTCTCAATCGATTGACACTTTTCAGATACCAATCGATTGACATGTTCCCAATCGATTGACATTCTACCGACTAAAAGTGATGATGTGTCATTATCCCAATCGATTGCCATTCATCCCAATCGATTGACGTTGTTTCCAATCGATTGACTACAAATATCTGTTACCAATCGATTGACTTGTGTCCCAATCGATTGACATAACCTGAGACAAGTTTTCTTCTTTCCTTCAGCTTTAAACGTGTGGCACTCCCTTATCTCTATATATATGTTTCATTTATTGGCCTTGGGGCTGTTTTCAGACCATTAAGAGAGAGAGAGACATACCTCTTGTGAGATATATACATACATATATCTATCTATATATCTATATCTATATACACACACACACTGCCCTTGGTAGCTGGAAGAAGACGAAGGGGAGGACAAGAAGAAGAAAGGAGGAAGAAGGAGAGACAGAGAGAGGGCTGGACAGAAAAGAAAGGAGGAGGAAAGAGAGAGCTTGGAGATTTCAAGCTTTGAACACACCCAAACGCACCCTAGGTGAGTCCTAACTCACTTGGTCCCTTTATGTGATGTTTATACAAGTTGTTATGACCTTTAGATGTGATAATAGTATGACTTCTACGTTTATATATGCTATTTTTACAATCTGCTGGAGAAGACGTAGTATCAATCGATTGACATAATCCCAATCGATTGACATCAGTCGTATCCCAATCGATTGGATATGATTCCAATCGATTGACATTCCAATCGATTGCCATGTTTTTCAATCGATTGACATAACTTTTGCTCCAATCGATTGGCATAAGCAGAACATGGTTTCCTTTGCCTGTTTATTATATAAGAGATTAGTTGTTCGATTCCTGATTCGGAATTCCATTATGCGACTATGGGTTAGACAGGAGTAATGTGACACCAAAGATTATTGGATAATGAATAAAAAGAATATGAAGACATGGGTGACGTGTTGTTTCTGATATGAGTTTGATATCCAATTTCTTTTAATCCAAGTAGTCAGGCCACATTGGGAGTTTGTCATGTGTCGATGTAGAATGGAACGTAAGTAGGTTTGGTAAGTTCTGGGAATGGTACGTGGACGGACATTTGGTTGTGATACGCTCATGACATGCGGTGAACAGGACCATTGTTCTTAAAAGCGGTGAGTTGGACCAAATAGTCCTAAGATAGACTAGATGATCTATGATATGCTCTTAAAAGCGGTGAACAGGACCATTGTTCTTAAAAGCGGTGAGCTGGGATCACTAGTAGATGACGTTGAGTCATGGCAATAGATTGATATGCCTTGTTCGAAACGTTATATCCCTGAAATGCGGTGAACAGGACCATTATTCTTAAAAGCTAGGGACAGACTGACGTGGAGTCCATGACATGCGGTGAACAGGACCATTGTTCTTAAAAGCGATGGACAGAATAAGGGTGTATCCCTAGAGTTAAACGATTGAGTCTGTTCATGACATCTGAGTATGTTAAGTTCGGTATTCGGTTAATAAGACGTTAAGGGTCGGTTTATAAGGACGAATAAAGGAACAAGTTATGGTTATAATAAGATGTTAACTCGTGTTTTCATAAGCTTGTGTTTACTTCAGATAACTGGTACCCTGTTAGTTTATTCTCACTCAGCTCTCAGTAAGCTGACGGCCTTTTATTGCCTGGACTTTCCCCGTCCAGAATATCCTGCCCCTTATTCTGCAGGTAATGCCCAGTACACTGATGACTATTATTCAGATGAAGGCCCCACCGATGATGGTTACGCCAGGGAGGACTATCCTTATGCCAGTTGAAGGCTGAAGATGTTATGACTAGTTTTATATTTTCAGTTGTTCAGTTTAACTTTTGTTAGCGGGTACTTGGGCAATTGTTGTCTTCAGACCTGTTGTGATCCTGTGGACCATACTCTGATATTTTGTAATAAATAGTACGATGATTTTATTCTCAGTTGTTTACTGTTGCTGTTCTTTTGGACTAGTACTGTGTGGTGTGGATTATTAGTGACTTTCACCTGTCATTCCTTATGGACCCAAAAAGGAAATTTATTTTTCTCTATTTTTGCCGTTCCGGGGCGTGACATTACTGTAATGTGGTCAATTTGGTTATGCAGAAATGAGGTGGTTTCTAATGATGCAGTCCCTAATCTATGTCAAATGGGTAATATTATTAAGGTAAGACTACTATGGTGGCTTAAATCTAGTGAGAGTGAGGTGGTGCTTTCTATTAATGATATGCTTTCAAACTTTATCGAGGCATATGCCATTAATATTCAGCGAACTAGGAGACTAGTTTGTTTTTGGCAAGCTCCTCTAACTGGGTGGTTTAAGTTCAATGTTGATGGACCTGCTCTCGGGAAACCGGGACCAGCAGGTATTGGTGGTGTTTTACGGGATGAGTCCAGCACTATTCGAGGAATTTTCTTTTATAATGTTGGAATTCAAGATTCCAATGGAGTGGAGATTAGAGCTATTCTTGAGGCACTAGAAGTCTTGGATTCTTTTGAGGAAGGAAAAGGGTGCAAACTCATTGTTGAAAGCGATTCAAAAACAACACTGTCTTGGGTCACAAATGCTGAAGGGGAGGCCTGAAAATACTTGTCAACTCTCAATAAAATTCATAACCTTCGAACTCAGCTTGGGGAAATCAAATTTGTTCATACCTTCAGAGAGCCTGATTCTTTTGCGGATGGATTGGTAAAGCAGGGTGTTGCGAGAGTGATGCCCCTAAAAGCATTATTTTAATGTGCAAAGTGATGGAGATGTAAATGTGGCCAGCAAATGGTGCAAAGTGGGTAACTGGTTGTGATGGTATTTTAAATATCATGCCTACTTTGGTATGGTTTTACGCAGCTGTTCCTAAGATAGTTTGACATGATGGGTTTTTTTTATTTTTTATTTAGTTTATTATTATTGTTATTTTTATTATTTTTTTTGTGGGAGTGAAGGATTGGCCGTCATGGGGTGTTTTTCTTTAAGGGACCTTTCCAATGTCTCTGTTGGGGTGGTTGTTTGCCTCATAGCCTTTTGTGGCTTTATCAATAAAATCTCATTTTGTTGAAAACAAAAAGAGATGGGGTGGGCGGGAGGGACTTTCTCGGCATGTGTTTTCCTTCGGGTATTTTTTCTGAATTGCAGAGTGCTTCTTACTCCTTTCGGGGTGTGTTTTGGCATGTGTATTTGTCGTGTTGGGGGTTTTCGTGTCGCGTTTGTTTGCATGAGATTTGATTGCAGAGGTAGGGATTACCTGGGTTCGTGATTAGATTTTTGTCAAATTTTATAAAAGATATCTTCTTCATGGTTCAAGTTGATGTTGAAGTCAATCGGATTCTTATGCTATTAGTTTGCTCTCGGATATGTAGATGGATTCATGTCATTTGGGGCTGAAGTTATATATTTTCTGTTTGGTTTTTTGGTTTTTTAGAGATAAAGTTTTGAGAGGCTACTAAGGTTGGAAAGACTCTTGGGATGCTCAGTTGGCTATGATATAAGGTGTTCTGAATGAGGATTGTTTGAAGGAGTTTGTTTGCTGTCAAAATGGAGCTGATGCTGTCAAAACTCTTATGCTGCTGTGGCCAAAATAGTGTTGAATCTCTTTTGCTTTTAGGCCTCAAGCTAAGGAATAAAAAATCATGGGGGGAGTTCTGTTTGTATTACAAGGGGAGAAGTAAATTAGGGAAGGAGGCTTGTTGATGCTTCATTCACTGGGATTGGTGTATTGCTCTTCTTTCTAAATTAATGGATCGGGGGTATAGAGATTTGTTAAGGTGTTTTACGGTGGCAGGCTATTATGGTTTGTCTGCTTTTATCAGGTCTGATTTTGATTTCTTACGGGTTCGGTTTCAGTCTAATCATATCTGGCTTAGTGTTGTACTGGGTTATTTTTTTGAATCAAAGTATGGGGTTGCTTCGATTTGAATAGAACATGTGGGGTTTTATTGGGTTAAGAATCTATTGAATATTGGTTAACGGCTTGGATTTTTGGTTCGGTTAGAGAATCTAGCACTGCTCAATGTATCTTTTGTACTTGTTACAATGGTGGTAGCACATTTAAAATTCATGGGCTAGTATAGGATGTGGGGCTTGTAAAAAGGTGCAGCGGGCAATAATCATGGTGATGCCAAAGGGACTGATTGTAAGTTTGTGGTGATGCTGGGAGGTTGAACTGTTATTGCTGTGTCCTAGTTGAAAATTTTGGAGCTGAATTGGGTGTTTTATGGGTATATTGGTGGATTTTAAGTCTATGGTCTATTCTGGAATAGTGGGAGCTATGGGGTTGCAACCTTTATGATTTAAAAAATTTTGTGGCAAATGGAGGGGCTACATTACTGTCTGAAATGCCAAGGGCTTTGGAGTACGGAGACATCTCTTTCCTATAAAGCAAATACATGCCATATCCATTACAATCCTTCATTTGTTGATGGACATGGATTTGTAACTTAAATGGGGGAGATCAATTATTGGCTTTATAGATGGGATAAGTTGCTGTTGGAATTTGAAAAACTGGGAGTATTGCTGCTAGATGTTTTTTCTGCTGCTGACTCTGCCTCTTTTTACATCCACAACCTTATTATTGCTGATATAAGTACTGATACATTAATCTTTATGGGTTGGATAGCAGTTTTGGGGGCAATCTTTGGTTAGAAAAGGTTTTTACCTAGTCCTTATTGGGGGCTTTTGATAGGATATCTTTAAAAATATAGTGTTGGATCATTGAATTTCTTGGTTGGGGTGTTTGTATCTCTCGTGGCCTAAAGGCTTGTGTAATAAAATTGACTTGCTGTTAAAAAAAAATATTACTTCCGTAATTCTTTGTATATTACACCATGTTGTACACAATATGTGTTTAAATTGGCAAAATATTTGGCTAAATTACAAAATGTACTCATGAAGTTTGATCAACGTCTCATTTTAGCCATATAGTTTCACTTGCATAAGGTTGATCCCCAAAGTTTTTAAATGGAATCAATGTGGATCCCCGAAGTTTTTAGACTTAACTTTTAGCGAGAAAATTTGACTTTCCTCGCCAAATCACAGTTTTAACAAGGAAAACTAGCTACTTTTCCTCACCAATGGTAGGTATTCACGAGAAAATCTATTTTGCCGCCAAAACATTTTCCCTACAATTAATTTTTAACACTTTAGCGAGAAAATATCATTTTCCTTGCCCAAAGTAAGTGTTAGAGAGGAAATATATTCTGTTGCTAAAAGAATATTTTGTATAATTATTTTTTTAGACGTAACTTTAGGTGAGAAAATTTATTTTCCTCGCCAAAACATAATTTTTGCGAGGAAATCTCATGTTCCTCGCCGAAGTAGGTTTTGGCAAGAAAATTTATTTCCTTGCTAAATAAAAGGGGAAATAATATTTATAAAAAAGTTACTTTAGGCGAGGAATTAGTTTTTTGATCGCTAAAGAATTCACTATTGGCGAGGAAAATGATAATTCATCGCCAAAGACTACACTTTTGGCGAGGAAAAAATATTTCCTCGCCAAAATTGATACTTTAGGCAAGGAAAGAAGACTTTCGTTGCCAAATGTGTGTACCTTTCAACTTTTTTGG
Organism: Hydrangea macrophylla; assembly: GCA_033977485.1. Classification (NCBI taxonomy): domain Eukaryota; kingdom Viridiplantae; phylum Streptophyta; class Magnoliopsida; order Cornales; family Hydrangeaceae; genus Hydrangea; species Hydrangea macrophylla. Next base: position 66,144,264 of record CM066997.1, read on the forward strand.
CAGCAAAATATAATTTCCTCGCCAATACTATACTTTTGGCGAGGAAATGTAGATTTCCTCACCATGTTTTGTCGCTAAAGCACAGTTTTGTTGTAGTGTATTTAACTCTTGTTTAGGCCAATATTTGGTTGACTATTACTATGACTAATCCTTTTTTATTTTTTATTTTTTATTTTGTCTGATGAAATGAATTCATTTTAGTTGAGTACTGATCAGTGTAGGACTGGTTTAACTTGAGATTTGCCCAGGCATAGCATATGTGAACTAAGTTTATCCTATGTTTCTTAATTCATGGCTGACATTTTGGTTCTTTGGCTGATTCTATGTCTATTTGGTTATGGAAATTCGAATCATTCTCTATGATAGGATTTACCTAAGTGCATTCAACTTAGAGCGGCTTTATTTATTGTCATATTTAATTTCCCTAAAGACAATCTGATAACAAACCCTTGAGTTTGTGCCATGCCACTAGATAACGTGAACATGCATAATTTTTAAGAGAAAATTGTCTTTGTAGGGTCCATTGTTCTAGGTGTGCCTTCGGAAATTATCCAGCAGCATGCAACAGGTATGGGGTACAAATGTGCATCGTCAAGTACAAGATCATGCATATACCTATCCTATAAGTATAGTATTGTGTACATATCCTTACTTTTAGATTTTGCTTATTTTTCTTGATGAATTAGCTCATACTCCATTGTAAAAACAATAGGGTGTTCAGCCTCAAACACAGTAAGCACTTAGTGTGTTGGATACTTCAGCAATAGACACAGCCACTACTGCTGATCCGAGGCAGGCTACAGCTCAGTCTAGAACACCATCTTCTTAGGTGCAGACTAATCAAGCCACTATCGTGCTAGCACCTGGACAAGATCCTAATGGGCAATATAGTAGGACCCCTCAGCCTAACATCATTCCCTTCCTTGACCTCCAGCCCATTCACTAGCTTTTGGTAATCTGAATACAATCACGTTGTTTAGCTATACTCAGTAGTAGTTTTTACACTGATTAGTGCTTGGAATAATTTGGGTTTAAAATTTTGGGATGCCAATCACTAGTAATGGAGATGTCCCTAAATTTTAGCTTAGGATAGGGGAGAGTGAAAGCAAACATCATATACGACTAAAGAAACTTGTTGAAACGGAGCAAAAATTCGGGTCAGAATTTGCAAATTAGAGCAAAACTCGTAAATCACACCCAAAAATAAGCTGGTATTGTTTTTTTGATAGGATTGTTTGTTGTGGTTATATATATATATATATATATGGGATGGTAGTTGAGGTTTAGTTATTATTGTTCTGTAATTATAATTTTTTGGGATGTTCGATAGAAAAATGTGTCTATTGTATATTTCATTCCTTTATTATTTTCTTAACGACCATATTTTTCTTATCAGTGTATAATGAATGTTTTCGTTTGTTTGTATTGTAGATTTGCTATGGACGTGGTTGATTTTTGGATGCTTAACTACGTGTTTTTTTTAATTACACGAACACTATGTATTAGTTTCTATTAGTTTTTAACATGGATACGATGTAAGGGTATTTTGTGGTTTGTATTAGTTTTGACAGGAACAAGAAATAATTGTATTTTGTGATTTTTATTAGTGTTGAACAGGATTATGTCAAGAATAGGAAATTACTTATATTTTTTTATTTTATTATTTTTTTTAAAAAAAATAGTTTTGGCAGAGAAATATTTTGCCACTAAAAGTTTTACTAATAGTATTTTTGACAACCTTTAGTGCGGAAATATTTTGTCGCAAATGATACAATACATGAAAATTTAGAAGACTTTTTGCAAGGATGCAGTTAACTATGGAGAGAAAATATTTGTCGCTAAATCTTTTCAATGGCAAGGAAAAATTATTTCCTCACAAAATGCTACAACAAAGCAACCATCAAGAACAAGTACCCATTGCTAAGGAGCGATGATTATTTGATTAGCTTCAAGGAGCTATAACATTTTTGAAGATTAATTTGAGATCTGGATGCCATCAACTGTGGTTAGACCAGAAGATGTGCCAGAGATGGCATTCCCAACCAGATACGGTCATTATGAATTTCTTGTGATGCCGTTCGGGTTAACCAATGCCCAGCAGTATTCATGGATTTGATGAACATGGTATTTAGGCCCTATTTAGATCAGTTTATCATTGTCTTTATCGATGATATTTTGATCTATTCCAAGACCAAAGAAGAACACGAGAAGCATGTGTGGATTGCTTCAAATGCTCAGAGATAATCGTTTGTACGTAAAGTTCAGCAAGTGCGAGTTTTGGCTCGAGGAAGTCAAGTTTTTAGGATATGTTGTCTCTTGAGAAGGAATTTCTGTGGATACTTCGAAGATCGATGCAGTTCTAGATTAAAAAAAGGCTGAGTAATGCCTTAGAAATTAGGAGCTATCTTGGTCTAGCTAGCTACCACCGGAGGGTCGTAGAATGTTTCTCCAAAATCACAGCCCTATTAACTGGACTTACGAAGAAGAGCCTAAAGTTTAAATGGGGAGATAAGCATGAACACACGTTCTAGGAGTTAAAAGAGAGATTAACTCCAGCGCCAGTGCTTACTATTTCGAAGAGCGACGAGAGATACATCATCTGTAGTGATGCATCGCACCAAGGATTAGGGTGTGTGTGGACACGCGGAATCACTCGTCCACTCTTTTTGTTTTTGTTTGAAATTGATTTGGATCAAAGAAAAGGAAGGTCTATTGAAAACAAATACAGAGTCGCCACTTGGTCTTTAAGGAACCAAGAAACCTAATTTGACTCACCCAAATGGATAAAGGGCACCGACTTTTCATAACCAAAGAACTTGACTCGGGGTTTTGGTACGAGAGAGGAAGGAGCCTTTGTCACGACTAAAATAGCCTCAACTCGCCCCGTCTCTCGACGGGCCTCAATTAGCATCCAAATAATCATCTCATACTATGTTTGGTTCGACAATTAATACTCTGATAGGTATATTACATCACACAAGAAACTTGAAATGGAAGATCAAAAGATAAGATATCATTCATAAGATCTAACCAAGTATCACACAATGTAAAGTGAAAGATCACATAAACAAACCTAGGAAAAATCGTCTAATTGCATATCAAGTAATTAAGTTTTCCTAATCTAAAGGGGACATGAATTGTTCTTGAAACAAATAAACGAAGAAATCAAAATATGCTTAGCGAGCTAGAATGATGCATGTTAATCTTTGAGAAAAGAAGATCTGTCAATCCCCAGGATGGATGAGAAAGGAGGATTAGATCGAGGGGAAGCGTGAGCGTGTGATCATGATCATTCCTTATAATCTTCTTAGATTAGGAGTCACAAAAGCCCCAAATCTTGCATGAATGCAATGTATGATCCTAGAATGTGCAAAGGTTGTAGTGTGTTTGTGTACATGGACTTTCTAAAGTGGTTTAGAAGTCTAAGATATACATGAATTCATGAAGAAAATCATCATAGAATATGTACAAATATGGTATGGACCACTTCCTAAGACATGAACAAATTTGGAGTACATGTAAGCACCAAGACAAAGGATGGAATTAAAAGTAGGCTTGCTGTGAATAGTGGACAGAACAGTAACCTGATTTTTGGAAATTAAAAAGAGGGGTTAGGAATGCTTAAAATGCATGATTTTTTATGCGGATCTTTCTTATTGTGTCTAGAACACAACCCAAAAAGCCAATATTTAATAACTATCACATGTTGAGAGAAATCATATAAACAATAGAGCTTATTCAGAAACAGAGTCCGTATTGTCGACTGAAATGTTAGAAAATCTTAGAAAATGAAAACAAAAGATTTAGAGGCCCATATTATACATAAAGTTTCCTAAGACATTGAAGTGCAAGGGAAAAATAATTTGGGACCACTCCGTTTGGAAGAGGTTTCTATAAAACAAGTTGAAAGTCAACCTAACTGCTGTGAAAGCAGAGGCAGAATGTTTGGAAGGAATGTTTGGACAAAAATGGACCCCTTTCAAGTGTTTCCAAGTCAAGCCAAAAATCATGGGTGTTCTATAATGAGTGAGAAAGACTTTCCAAGTGGTCTTCTTGCATTCATATATTGAGTATTGAACTCAAAATAATTCTTTGAAGTCAAATGACTCACTGTTTTGAAGGTTTTGAGAAAACAAAGTTTATTTCTTGGAATCAAAAGTGAGGGGTTTAAGAGGGGGTTTTGAAATGGGGGTTTTGAGAACATATTTTCAATACTTAATAAATATTATAACCACTTAAAACATCAACATCAAACTCATCATCAAGAACCCCCAATATTATTGGAGAGCTTCATTTTTATTTTGAACATAACTTCAAGGATACCTTGGAGGCATTGAAGTTATAATCATTGTCTATTAAACATGTTTTTGAGGTCAAGAGCTACTATCCATAAGGATTCACTCACCTCAAACTTCATGTCATCATTTAGATGATGAAGAACAAGTAAGTACATAAAGAAAAATAAAAAGAAATGAGGTAAGAAGAGATGAACATATATATAAACAAGCAAGTAAATAGCAATCAATAGATGATAATCAATGTGATTTTGGACTTGTAGCTTGGTGTTTCACTCATAGATATTGACATTTGGACATGGAAGTAGCTCCCTAACTCATGAATTCTTAGAGAAATGGTGGTTGGGTGTATTGATGATGAAGTATATAGAAGGATGATGGAAGAACTTGAATTTAGAACTCACTTTCTATAGAAAATCAGTGGGAGAAGCTCCATTTCTCTCTTCTAAACCTATCTCTATCTCTTTTTCTCTCTAAAACACTCTCAAGTTTTGCAATTTCCCCCCCCCCCCCCCCCAAATGAAGAGCAATGGGTGGTTTATATAGGCTAATTTGGAGAGGTTTTGGGATTTAGAAAATGTTCCCATTGGTCCCAAACATCTGTGAACATAAAACTACATCGTTTTGGTTTTTAATTAATCAAATTGGACCCCCAAATAAAATTACAAAAATAGACTATTCTGGAGGAGAGTGCCGCGGCGGCAGTGGGCCTGTGCTGCGGTGGCACTGCTCCTCCTTCGTCCAGATAATGCTGTTTAGGCCCCCAGAGGTTTCGGTATTCGCGGAAAGGCCCTATTTCGTCCGAAATTCACAGAAAATGTACATGAACTCCAAATTAAGGTTGTAATATACCGTTGGAAATGTAATAGAGTCTACTTTATATAAAAATAGTTCAGAGATAGGTCACTTTCAAAACTTTTGCGATATTCGCGAAAAAAGCCGAATCGATCGCCTTTTTCACTTTCGAAAATTCATAATAAATTCGTTTGAAATCCATAAATTATGTGCCATATATCATCGGAAAGCTATTGACCTCCAGTTTCCATGAAAAATGTTTGAAAAATGATACAGTGCAACTTCAACTTTCGGTCAAACTGGTCAAACATGGGATTCCCGGGAAGTTCTAGAAACCTCTGGGAGCTCTCAAGAGCTGACGTTTTTCGTTCGGTTTTCTTTTAAAACTCATTTTAATACTTTCCATATGATCTAGAATGATTCAGAATCTTTTCGGTGAATTTGGACGATTTTGGTCAAACTTGGTCAAACCGGTCAACGGGGAGTTTTTGGGAACTTCTGGGACTTCCGGGGGTCTATGGGAGCTGACGATTTCATCTGATTTTACTTAAAAACTCATTTTCTTACTTTTCTTACGACATAGCATGTTTCCAAAACTTTTGGTCCAAATCTAGGAGTTTTCGGGCTTTTAGGGGCATTTTGGTCATTCTGAGCATTTTGAGAAATAGAACTAACTTCCAGGAGTCCGTTTGAGAATTTTTCGATAATTGTGAACCACCAAACTATGGATCTCCTAAATCTGATAGCCGACAAAATGGGGTGTCTACAGTGTGTTCTAATGCAAGATGGAAGGGTTAGTCACAATCATTTACGCCCTGAGGATCTGGAGACATTTCATCTATAGATATGGTGTTCCTCATGGGAATCCTATTGGATGTCGGCATCGGTATCAAATGTCAGTTTGGGGGATTGTTGGATGGATATGGTAAGAATTATGGTTGAGGATTATGGGATTGGTACCCTGAAATGAATATCTCTTGGTTGAGTCGGCTATTAAAGCACTTTCACTATGCTCTTCGGCCATTAAGGCACTGTAGTTTACTCACCAAGCGGCCATTAGGGCACTTTCATATTCATTTGCATGGATAGGTCATGGATTTTGGATCTCTTGGTTGAGTCGGCTGTTAAAGCACTATCACTACTCTCTCCGACCATTAAGGCACTATAGTTTACTCACCAAGCAGCTGTTAAAGCACTGTCATCCTAAACCAACGGCTTATGCCAGAATTAGAGAAGGAAGTGGAGTAGATGAATTTGGGGTTTTGGAGAATTGGTTACTGAATGGTCCTTCGATTGTAAGGCATGAAACGTCTCAAATTTGGGTTTTCATATTATGGTCTAGTTTGTCATAATTTTTCGTTAACTTATAAGACGTTGACAAGCCGATTAAGGATAATGACCCTGAGTGTTTTCATAACTGTTTCTAACGGTGCTTTGTAAGAATTTATGCTCACTCAGCTTGTGTTCAAGCTGACGGCGTTTTATGCTGCTGGACCTTTCATGTCCAACGAAGCCAGGTTTAGCAGATGAGGCCTAGCCCAGAGACACCAACAGAAATGGCGGGATTTAGTAAGGGCCACTTTGATGATGGGGACTCGGGAAAGGACTACTATGGGGACCACTATGAGTTCGCTAGTTGAAGATGAATTGTTCTTAGCCTTCTGCTATCCTTTATATTATTGTAATAAACTAGGTTGCTGTTGGATTTCATAACACAAGGTGTCACGAGGCTATTTCCATTTTATTCTCTTTTGGTTTATTCGGGGTTTGTAATATAAATGTTATCTTAAGACTGTTAATGTTTAATATTATTATGCTGTGTTTGAATCAGATACAATTCAAATATTAATATGTTCCTTGTTAATATTCTGTTAAGGACAATCAGGAGCATTACCTACCAGTCGCGTTTCCACAGGTCCAAAGTCAGAAAATTTATTTTTCCCTACTTTGCCACTCCGGGGCGTGACACTAAGTCCCAATTTGCGTTATGTTGGAGAGTGGTACCAGGACAATATAAAACTCAATTATGGATAGCGTATAAGGAATGCTACATAATTTTTTATCTTCAATTCAAAGGTGAAAATCATTCTATTATAAGCATTTGTAGGGTGAATTTCCTAATGTGAAAGATAGGTAAAAGCTCATGTTTTCAAAAAAATCCAACAATGCTTGGAAGAAGTTCAAAGTAAAGCTACAAGCAAAGTTGGTAGGTGATAATGTTACCAAGTGGAAGGAGCTAGTCCCAAAGAATACTAGAAGTGAAGATTAATGAGAGAAATTTTGTGATAATGAGGCTACAAATTCCCAAAAGGATATAAAAAAGCGGAATAAAGCTATAAAAGAAAACTGTCTGGCAAAGACCAAAAGTTTCCACGTGTCAACAATCTAACTTGAAATTCTTGCACTATTTTGAACAGTGCCAAAAAAGGGTGATAAATCTCTAAATCTAGTACCCGCCAAAAAAGGGTGCCAAATCTCTATATCTGGTACCCTCCTACCAAAATCTGGCATTGCATTGAGCAGTGCCAAAAAAATTGGATCCCTCATTTTTGGCACTGAAAAAACAGTGCCAGATTCGATCAGGCACTATTTAAAATAATGCCAGTTGAGCATTTTTGGTGTAGTGGTCTTCCACGTAGTCCCCGTCTAATCATACAAGGACGAGTCATCCACGAAATTGCCGCCTATAATCATAAGGAGTAGTTGTGAACTATAAGGAATTTCCTAATATTAACTTCTATTAGAAAAACAACCTTCACATAAATGGTTACACAGTCACAAATTCACGAAACCCGACATTACCGAGAATTCTTATATCTCAACGTAATTCCACATTATATCATAATAACGAATACGAGGTAACACAGATACATAAACCAACTTTGATGCTCACATAGTCACAAATCCATGAACCCCAACTTTACATGGAGTTTCACATATCTATAATTAAACTCAAATTAAAGCATAATAACTAATATGACATTCACTAAGAAGCAAAATGCACCAAACTTTGAACATTTTGAAGATAATAAAAACTGCTACTGAAATTATTATGTTCTACCCAAATGGTGTAGAATCAGGAAAACACAAAGGACGAAAGTTGTGCAGGTTCGTACTTTACATGGGTCAAGCGTGCTGAATCTTAAAATAATCAACTTACGAATCATTTAGAAGTTTTGTGTCAAACAGATCTGAGCTCATTTAAATAAATCCAAAAATCAACAAAATATATCTCAACGTTTAAATCCAATAACAATGAATATATATATCTATACAGACATGTATATGCATACTCCAACATGATTTCATGGATCCTCACTGATTTGACGAGAAATTGTAATGAAAACAAAATGAAACAAATGATTAACTCGCCGATTTAATGCTTCAAGGTTGATGATATTTACGCAAAACAAAAGTTTGAGCTTCCTCTTTTTTTCTCTTCTTCTTCTTCTTCTTCTTCTTCTTCTTCTTCTTCTCTCTCTCTCTCTCTCTCTCTCTCTCTCTCTCTCTATCTCGGCTACTATATTTTTTTCACGTCTATCTTTTCTTTTGTTATCAAAACCATAGGAGGTATATTATCTATGTATATATGATAACTCAAACACATAAATAAATATTGAATCCCATTTTTTTTTTGACTTAGGGCCTCACAAAAAGGCTTCATATGAGCCCGAAATACATTCCAAAGTACTACAATGAGTAGCCCAATAGGTGTAATTGACCCTAGTACATAATTTAAATGTTAAAAAATATAATTTAACACATTTATGGGCCTATAAGCACTACTAAAAAATAAACACATCAACTCTTCAATAACTTATTCAACTTAAACTTTTACAACTCCACCACTTAGCTATACAATATTTCACACAGTAATTAATCATAATTAAAATAAATACATACAAATAAATAAAATGACCATAAAAATATAAATTCACACAGTCAGTTAATAACACATAAAAATTCAGGTTGCCTCACTAATATTTTTTTTAAATGAATATTTATATCAGGAAAATACGGGGTGTTACACGCTGCATGGATATTATATTTAATATTAAAATAGAAAACAGACATCTAATAATCATTATCATGAATTGGAGCACTATGGTAATCCTAACCAAACATAAATGAGTTTTAGAATATCTATTAAAAGATAAAAACAACCCTTAATAGTTTTATACACAAAATCGGAATAAATTAAATTTTTCCAAAAAAGGGAAATTTTGAATTAGTACTACAAAAATGTAAAGCTTGATTGTAAGGTCTCAAAACAATTGACGGAATTAAAAATCAAATTTCTTGAGAGAGATATGGCTATTTACATTATTACCTTAAACAACAAATCAAGTTTTTCAAGGCCTAAACGATCTTGAATGGCTAAAAAATCGGTTTTATTTATTTTGATGTTTCCAATAAACACTCCGAATTTCATTAATTTATGAGAAAGTCGACTTTTCGTAAAGAGATTAAAGTAAGAATTGCCACAAAAAGTTACCATTTGCACTGTGGGGTTGTAGAACTTCCGTGAGGACATCCACCAGAGCCACACCATATTCGTTGGTGTATGGAATGGAGTCTGTTTTATCGATAGAGCTTGAAATAGCATCCTTAAGGTTAATGGTCGAATGCAAAGTAAAGGAGTCCCAGTGGTTGAGAGAGAGGTATGAAGAGCTAGCATTGATAGATGAGAAGAGATTGGAGGTACTGAACCACATCCGAGAATACCAGCAGAGAAAGCTAGAGCCTACAATAAGAAAGTTCACCCAAGGAAGATTGCTGAGGATGACTTAGTCTTGATAGAATTGAGAGTGCCAATTTTCTATCCAAGGGAAAAACAATCCTAAAAGGGGATCAGCCTACCTAACAGACCTTGACGGCATAGAAATCAAAGAACCTATTAATCTTGATTACCTCAAGAAGTACTACGCTTAGCCTACCCGTGCACATATTACTCGAACTACATAAATGGACCTGATTCCGGTTAGGGGATACGTACGCAGCTTGGCAACAAGTTCGGTTCAAGTCCTTAAGTCATTCCCATTCATTTGGTACACTAGGGGCAAGCCCTTCCAGTCTTAATTTTCCTTGTCCGTTCCTATACTATGGGCAACCCCCGTCTTAAAGCCTACCTCTCTATCAAAAGGCTAGCCCTACTCTTGAACCTAACATTGATGTAGATTTTGGGAAAAAGATTCAGGCATGCATTCAAAAGACTAAAATAAGGCAATCTTTAATCAATAAGCCAAGCATGATAAGAATGGCATAACAAAGAGCAAGTGAAGAATCGAAAGTAAACTAAATAAAGAGAATACTTAGAACTAAGATTTATTGATTAAGTATTAATCGCCATAATGAAGAACTGAAAAATAAAAGTCCTAAAAATGAAAGAAAAGACTATTCTATTCTAAAGATCAAGATTGTAAAGTGGAGTCGAAGTTTCTTCCTGTCTTTTCTTGTGTTGCTTCTTCTCTTTTTGCATGTCTTTGATAACATATTTGGATAGGATAAGAAGTGAGTATTCCTTGTCATGATCTATGAAATGATGTGATTCCCAGCATTCTTGAAAGGTGTTCTTACATGGGTTAAGGAGTCATAAAGTGAATTAAATCCATTCAAAAGAGAATCATAAGTGTCAGGAAGTTCCCCAGAGGGTGTATACAAACTCATACAAAGCCAAGTAAAGGTCCAAATGAAAGATAATGAAGAAAAGGAGCATCTGTGAATCAAATCCGATCTAAGTTCATACAGTCATCCATATGAGCACCTACTAATAAAAAGACCTATTCTCGTGGATGTTTACTCCCCGTCCATGTCTAATCGGATCTCCTCGGAAGTGCAGGATCTGACTCGGTATCATCATCCTCCTCAATGATCATCCTATGAGAGGTGGAGCATCTTCGAGGCTCTAGTGCTTTTCTAGTTCTGGCATGGCAAGATGATGATCCTTGTGTGAACTCAAGCCACACTACACGAAGATCACTAGCATGCAATTTGGCATGCTGAAAGAGATAAGAAAACCGTTCTTAAGAAAATGGGAAGAAAAGAGAATTATATGCGTACATATTTACTATTTTTTTAGCACATAAGCCAGTAGAAATGCTTAACTCACTAGGCTCGCCTCCCAATCATCGAACTAGGCAGTGCATGTTTGAAGAGAACGGGTTGTCGCTTTGAGCTGTTGAAGAAGAGAGAGAAAGAAGTGGGGAAATCAGAGGTAAAGAACTCATAAACAAGAGGCAAGGTGCGTAGTTACCTTGATTTTAAGTCAACAGATCCAAGATTTCATACTAGCCACCAGTCACCTATGTTGTAACCACTTACTTTACTATATGTTGTAATACTTGAATCATATTTTCTAAATTGAATCTATGGATTTCGTTTTGCATTCCTGTACCTAGAATAACATTCCTAGACTTTTATTGAAATTGGCCTGGGATCGATCTTCATAAGATCGATCTTGGCAAGATCGATCTTGTGTTTTGTTTTTTTCCGATTGGCAGCTGCGTTCTACTCACCACTGCATCACCATAATCACCACCACTACACCTGTGGATGTCTGAAATCACATGAGTATAATTCTTCCACCTCCCCAAGCTTCATCATAGCATCTCCATGCATTAGTCACCTCAAGCTTATACCTCCATCATCCTCTCTTGTCAAATTCTTCATCATTCACCTCACTACTCCAAAATCTGCACCTTTGTAGATTATATACATTTGTATACATAACACACACACAAAGCCTTATAGAGAGAGAAAGAGAGGAGAAGCCGAGAGAGAGAGAGAGAGAGAGAGAGAGAGAGAGAGAGAGAGAGAGAAAGAGAGTGCTTATGTGTGTGTGTATGTGTGTAGAAAGATAGAGTGGTCTCTGATTTTCTCTATATAAACCCATACCCATACTCTCATTTTCTTTTGCTGTAACTTTGAGTCGAGAGAGGGAGAGAGAGAGAGAGAGAGAGAATGAGTGAGAGAGAGTGACTAGAAAAGGAAGGGAAACCATTGAACCTCCAAGGAAAGGTTCAACAGACACATATACTAGGTGAAGTAGTAGACCCTTTGATTACTTTCAAACTATAGTTTAAGGTGATAGAAAAATCCATGCAAAACCCCAAACGAAAACCATTTTTGAAAATAAAGTTTTTCAAAAATTTCCAAAGAAGAAGATGGCTGAAGATCGATCCTCACAAGATCTATCCTCTGTAAGATCTATCCTTCTAGGATCGATCCTCTACACTGTTTCAATAATGTTATTTTGCTACTGTTCTAACCCGTACAGTGTGTTGTACTTGCTTGTGTATGTTCTTGCACGTTGTTATGATATGCTGCATGTTAGAAATGTTAATATATATGTGCTTAGGGACTTGTATTATGTGTTTTAAGTGTTGTACATTGATGTACGAGGTATATTGGAACACTTCGGGATTTGAGAATATAATTTTTATATACTCCATGTTTAAATAAGCACTTTTCATGAAGACACCTTCGATCAATTATATTGGGAGGATAAAATCAAGTTTTGAAAAGTAGAGGCAAGATCGATCGTGTTGAGATCGATCCGCATAAGATCAATCCTCCCAGGATCAATTCTGCTGTACAGTTTCACCAAATTGTGTTTTTAAGTTGTTTTAAGCCCATTCAAGTTGTTATAATTACGTTTCCTGTATTCCTAAGTGTTGTGATGATTTTTTACAATATGTGTGATCCATTAGTCCGATTTTGAGATATATTTGATAATCTATATATATGTCTCGTAAATGATAGACGCACCTTTCATGTGAGAGATGACGATACAGATATACTAATTGAGTTCATATTATGAATGAGAGTCATGTTGCATGTTGTTTGTGTTCGGCTCCGTCACATAAACCTAGAAGCTAAGAGTTGCATGCATGATGTTATTAATGCCACGAGGAGCATCGATGCTAAGTATGGGTGATGAGTTGATGTAAGGCCATAGAGTAGGCTTGTGTATGTGAAAGGCTATATAGTGGGCTTGGATAGCATGATTAACTAAAGGCCATGTAGTGGGCTACGATAGTACATAACGGATAAAGCGCATACTTCGGTATATAACGGCCATATAGTGGGCTTACGATATACATGTACCATGAATTGAAAAGGATAAATGGATTACCCATGGTAACTAACGACTATGTAGTGGGCTTATGATATTCATATACTGTGCTCTTTTGGACAAAGAATTGATAGAATGATTATGTATGGCCATGTGATGGGCTTGGGAGATCAATGGACCAATGTTGTTTTCTGGAACGTCAGTACTAATGTCGTGTGGACCTATGGTACAAGGCATTGTGTCGTGTTATAAGTCACATTGAGTTTAAGGGATATGGTCAAGTTACATACTAACTTCGATGGAGAGGTGTGATATAAATTCTATAAGCAGTATGTTGAGCTGTTAATAATCAGTTGATACATGATTTGTAAATTAATTAACATCTTCTATTCAAGGTTGAACTACATTTCCTCGTATGCTATTAGACTATGTTTTGTTGGTACACACTGTGGTTTTGTATTTCACTTAGTTTCATAGCTAACAGTGTACTCGCCTGGGCATTTCATTGCTCAGAGTACCAATTCCAGGAGAACCAGGAAGCCAGCTACCAAGAATATGAGTAATAGAGAGAAGAGTGGTTCCCCTTCGCTAGCTGAGCCAAGACCAGAAGCTCGTCTAGAGGACCTTGTCGATAGGCTCCTTGAAATTATGTGTAGTTTTATTTAACTTATCCTAGATACTATGTTTGGCCACATGTTCGGCCAGTAGTTTATTATGATGTATCTTTTGGATCATCGAGGTTCCATTCCCAGACTTATGGAGTGCCTATGTATCGAGAATTATGTTGTAATAACCCTATGTATTCGTTTTGATGGTATTGCTTAAAGTCTATGCATTAAGTATGGGGCCCTTGTGCGCTTATTTACTCTGGTTCTAGATTGCTATTTAGGGATGTAAAAAAAGCCCGACCCGACGGCCAGTCCGAAGCCTAGCATGAAAAATGGGCCTTAAGTCTGGCCCAAGCCCGAGGTATTGCCAGCACGACCCTAGGCCCTTACTTCCTCGGGTAGGGCTTGGGCCTATCTCTTGAAACCCGATCCAAACCCGACCCGATCAAGCCCGATCCGAGGCCTGTCCATATCAAGCCCAGAAGCTTTCCAACAATTTTTTTTTTTTCCATTTCAAAGAGTTTATAATAATCAAAATAGCAAGTGACAAAATTTATAGTATTGTCAGCTTGCGAGTAAATTAAGTAATGCTATGCTTCTAAAATTTTGTATCTCAAATGACTCCCAAAAATATGTGACAATGAGCCTACTTTAATTGAATGATGTTGAAATGATCCTACCATTATTGAAGATGGGTCTACTAACACATGTATTTAGGAACCATTTAGGAAAAGAAGCATAGCATTACTCGAATAATTTAAGAATATAATACAATTTTACATAGGAGTAATGCAAAATTTGGGACGTAATCATTTTTATTTCTAATTTCTTTTAATAAAAGGTGACATTTAGTATTTTATTTATTTAATTAGACTCTAACCATTTATATATTCCGTTACCTTTTCACTTGTTTACATATTTATAATGTCTTTATTTATCTTATAAATAAACTTAAAAAAAAAAAAAAAAAGACAACTTAGGTCTGGTCCTGCACGGCCTGAGGCCATAAGCCCAGCACGGTGCTCTAAGGCCTAAGCCTGGCCCGAGAGTAGGGCCTAGAGCAAGAACCGTCTAGCCCGGTCCAACCCAAAATAGAACCCAAGTTGATCAATGTCGGGCCAGGCACTGTAGGTCATTTTGACATCCCTAGACCTATTGCTATAGAAGTCCAACCATTGGACTTATAACTAATTAAACCATAATAAAAAAATATTTGAATAGAAAATTATGGTATGCTGGGATTTTTACTTTAGCTAATGATCAAGAGAAAATGGGTAAACAATTAAAGGCTAATAGATGGATAAACTTAGTATCTAATATTAGAGCTTCAACTTAGGTAGGTCAACTCGAGCCCGGCTTGAATCTATTAATTAACCCGTAATTTACTCGGGTATAGCTTCAACTTAGGTAGGCCAACTCGAGCTTGGCTTGAGTCTAATTAACCCGTTGCTTACTCGGCCGGAACAACGTTTTTTAAATGTCTTGGGCATAATTGCGCTAAAAAGTTCAAACCTGAGTAACGCGAGCCTGAATCCGTACATATACATATCTACGTTTATATATTATATGGTTATATAGTATTATATCTATGAATTCTTTTTAATGGCGAAATTGTAGTGTTTTTTAGTGACAAAAATATATTGTTAGACTTCAATGGAAACTAAATTGATAGACTAAGGTATTTTTGCAAATCTAAACCAAAAAATTTAGATTTGATACTCTATAGATTGTTGTTTATCTACTGCAATTTGGATTCAAGTAGGGCTTAGGTTTCAGTACCAAAACGCAACTCAGTTTTGGGTTGGGTTGGTCGGTTTAAGTCGGGCTTGGGCTGACAGATTCAACTATAAAACTCGGACTGAGGTTGAACAGGAAAAAAATGAAGCCCAGTCCACTCGAGTTTCAGTCTTATCTAATATACAGATCGAGAACACTTACTGCATATCGTTACGTAATTGTACATGGACTAATGAAGACACTTGTATATGTAGATCGATAATAGTTTTCATATGTATATATTCATCATGTTCTAAGATATGTTTTTCTACGTGTGTGTCATGTGGACAAATCACATTTTAAAGATACGAAAATACCTAAAAAAATATTTCTATATTGTATATGTATACATAGATGAACCAAATGCTGACATGGGAGTGGAGTTTCAGTTCAGTGAATCAGACCTAGGGTTTCAAAAGAGCAGCTCATTACTGAATCCAGACAAACTGATTACTTACCTCAATTCGTTGATTCCCTCCCACTTTTACTTCTCTGTCATGAGAGAGAGAGAGAGAGAGAGAGAGAGAGAGAGAGGGGGGGGGGGGGGGGGGGGGGGGGGCGAAATGTAACGCTCGAGTCTGTTTTTGTCATGGAGGTTGTTGCCTTTATATGGTAAGTGTTTGAATTGCCTCGAAAAAGAGCAGTGCACGTGTAACCACTACCCAATGCTCATGTACATAGTGTCTGTTACCTCTCAATAATAAAAACCCTAAAATAAAGAAAAGAAAAGAATAGTCAAAGAAAAGAGTGCCAATTTAAAATAGCCCATACCTCTCTACTCATCACTCCCCATTTTGCTTGCAGTAAAGATTTCTCCACCTCCCCTAGCATTCTAGCTCCAACCTTCACTCACTCTTGAAATTACTTAAATGTGATCTCTAGATCTCATTACCTTACTAATTGAATGACAAAATCAATACTTATGAGACTATTGAATGAAGAGAGATGTGTTATGTAATGGGGGAAAAAAAAGTAGAATGTGATGAATATAAATTTTTTCTAGTAGTTTTTTTTTATGTATGGGCTACTTATAAGAAACTAATAAAAGTTCAACCTTCAATTTTATAAATGTATAAAGAAATAGTTTATGAATCCGAAATTAGCACTGTCCTAAAAGATATGTTTTTAAGGTTGTTTTTTTTTAAGCTGTTTTTTTAGAAGGGAATGGATGATGTGCAACCAGAATGGGAAACTTACACAAAAAACCAAACACTGAAAAAGAACTCTAAAAACTTGGTAACCTTTTTCTATCAGCAGAGAGTGGATGAATAATTATCAGACAAGTTACCAGAACTGAAACTGAAATGAGTGAGAGAGAGAGAGAGGTCAGAGAGAGGATCGCAATCCTCCTCTTCTTACTCCTTGTAGCAATTATCACTATGGAGTGAATTGCAAGAACTTTTCAGATAAAATCAAACTCACCAAGAACTCATAAATTTCTACACCCCTTTTCAGTCAAAAGCAGAATAATAACAAGATGAACATCTTTAAACACAGCTAAGAAAAATGCAAACCATGGAGTGATTGGACATGGAAGTCCAGTGGAAATAGAAAAATAAAAACATAGTTTTTTTTTTCAGAAAGGAGGGCGACCTGTGGCCCAATATGCCTCATTCGGTAATTGACATGAATTTAGAAGATTTTGAGGCATCCCATGAAAAAGAGTTGAGTTAGGGTCAGACACAAGTTGTTGCTGGTTCTGGGTCTGGTGCTGGTGCTGTTGATTATGATTGATCGCTCCTGGAGACTCCAGAGAACCGCTTCCCAATGTCGGACCCACCAGCTCGTCGTCCTCATGAAGGGGAAGCCTCTCATACGCCGCGTTACCAAACGAAGCCGCCATGATTACCACAGGCCCGGAAGCCACTAGTGGACCCACCACGCTACCTCCGACCACTTGACCTTGCCCACCAGCTAAGTATATGGTCAAACCTGAAGCAGCCGGTGGGGCAGGAGGGGGCAAAAAGGACCCCGAAAGGGAGAGAATTTCGAAGCGGCCGTGTAAGGTGACGACCGCGCCCGGAGCAGCCGGCTGCTTCAAAGTGACGTTAGTGACCGTTCCACTACCGCTTAAAATGCAAACCCCTCTCTGTCTCCGCGTAGCGAATACGGATACACTCTCTTGTATATCACACCCGTTTGCGATTTCCATGACGTGTGATTTGAGGGCGTTTGCGCTGTCTCGGGTAATTATGATGGGGGGTTTGGGCTTGTTCTTGGATCCGGCGGGTCGTCCTCGTGGTCTTCGATTGGCTTCTCCGCCTTCTCCGATGACCGAGACTATTTCTTTGCCTTCGTTGTTTGTGGTGGCGGTGTTTGTGTTGTTATCATCACTGCGTTCTCTTTTCAAGCTCCGATTACTGAAGCCACTGCTTTGGCTTTGTTCGTCTTCTGAGTTTTGCTGTAATTGTTGGTGGTGATGGTATTGATGGTGTAGCTGAAGATCTCTGCTGTGAAAAGGAGGTGGAAGAGGACGACCTTGTGCTGTAACTGGATCCATCTCTTAGCTTTCTATTTTCTGGTCAGCTATACAAATATTTACTGTAGAGAGAGAGAGAGAGAGAGAGAGATTTTTGGGTACTTCTCTATGTTTAGTTTGTTGGTATTTTTCTTGCTTGGTTTGTGGGTATCTGTCTAACCGTCACCAGAAAAGAGTTGGGGCTTTTTGGGATCACAAACCAAAATTTGAGATGAAACAGGTGAATTCTCCATCTTTTTTCTCTCTAACTTCGTGAGAAGGTTAAGTTTCTTTGGTGTTCAGCTTCTTTTATTGTTTGCTGTAGGTGAGTGTTTGGGAGAAATGAATAGAATGGGGGTAGAGAGAGAGAGAGAGAGAGGTGAGAGCTTAGGGGGATCATCTTTTATGTTGGGTTTAGACTTTAGAGATGTTTGGGTTAGGGTTTGGTCAAGAGCGAAGAGAGAGGTTTAGATGGATGATGGGTTTAGTTTTGGTAAGACAGCGTGCCCAAGGGCGGTGGGATGGCCCCTCTTCTTTCTCTCTCCTCTCTCTTCTGTCCCTCTAGTCTCACCCCCACGGGGCCCCAACATCCCACGTTCTCTCTCTCTCTCTCTCTCACACACACAGAGTAGTCTAGCCTGTCTAGGTTTGTAAATCATCTCCTATGTGATTTTCTTGCAAAACCTTCTCAACTTTCTCCTCTCATTCTCTCATCTAACCGTTCTTGCCTGCGGTACTCATCCATTTTCGAGATATTTACTTTAGAGTAATACTTCCGGCACACTTTTACACACTTAAAAATTATTCATATACTGAGATAGATCAGTAAAATGAGAGATAGAGATTGACTTGCGTTGTCAGTCTCTTCTCATTCGTCCACTTCAGGTTGTAATTGTTTTTTGGGTGTGTAAGTAAGGTTGTACCTATAGCATTATTGTTTACTTTAAACAAACATACAAGGCCGGTCCAAAAGGGGGGCAAAAGAGGCAACCACCCCGGGCCATCAAAGTTCACAAAATTTTGAGAGTCTTCATAAAATTTTTATAATTACATTTTTAACTTGAAATTTTTAGTGTTTTATATTTAGGCATCCCCCAAGGCTCAATTTAATGTCATGAACTACATATATATATGTATATAAAACTAAAAAGAAAAGGCCTTAGAATTTTAAAAATTACACGTTTAGTGTAAGAATTTTTTTAGTTTTAGAAATAGACCCCTCTAAAATTTTAAAACATACCATACAATGTTTAAGTTTCACAAATAGACTTATATTATAAGTACATCCCAAAAAAGTCGCCCATTATGTATTAGTAAATTCTAAAAAAAATTACCAATTATTTATAAGTAGATCCCAAAAAAATTACCTCAGGACGCTATCCCTGAACCCCCGTATAAGGGCCTCACTTTTAATAGTTGGTCACACAACTTCAAATACTCAGGACCGGCCTTGCAAACGTATGTATTTAAATAACATATGCCTCCTTTTTTATCGATCCTTTCCGAAAAATTTTCAAAGCCCAAGAGCTATAAGTGATTATAATTTAAAAAAGAAAACTATAAAACCCAAGAACATATGCCTCCTTTTTTATCGATCCTTTCCGAAAATTTTTCAAAGCCCAAGAGCTATAAGTGATTATAATTTTAAAATGAAAACTATAAAACCCAATTGACAATTGTTTTTGAAGTTTATAATTAGTGTTGTAAAAACTTCAAAAGCTAAAATGAATTTTTTGATAAACCTACTTCTGTAATTCAAGCAAAAAAAAATAATATGAATCAATGGCAGAAATTCGTGATTTGACAGAAAGTTATCTTGGGCAGTTTTTTGCAGTTGCCAAACATGCCCTATTATAGTGATTAAGTTCAATGGTAGAGCATTTGACCGCAGATCAAGAGATCATCGGTTCGAACCCGGTTGGGCCCTTTTTGTTTTACCAAATAAAAAAGAACACCATGTAAGAGGTTAATTTTAGATTTGTTTAGGAGGTGTCAAAGAACTGAGAGGACAAAAGACAAGCGAAGATCTTTGACTTAAGTTTTGTTTGTTTTGGTTACGATGGAAGAGCCGTTACTAAGCTTTCCATAAGTTAGTAGAACCTATAAGTGTAACGAAAGTGAATAAGTGACATCTCGTAATTTTAGATATATCGACATTTATAAAACTTCATAACAAGTTGAAGCAGCCGCAGCAGGAGAGAGAAAATTTAGAGAGAGTGTGTGTGTGTGAGATGGTCGCCCTTAAGACACGGCCTGACCATCCTGACCCCATTGTTTTGGTCCGCTTCAATTTCCCATGACCCACATGCGCATCTCTCTCTCTCTATCACTTCCTCTCTTCTCCCTCAATGTTATAGGCTGTGGTGTCCACAAGGTGCTGAACATGAGACGTGTCTTTTCCCTACACTTTAATGAGTCTTCTTATTTAAAATTGCTTCCAAAATTGTTGTTATTTTCAGTCCTGAAGAAAATCACAAGAAATACTTTCTGGGATATTTCTGTAATTATTACAAAAAAAGAAACTTTTAGTGGCATAAATTATTGCCACTAAAAGTTCAAATTTTGTGATTAAAAGTTTTAGTGACAAGATATCTAATTGCCACTACATTGTGACAGATTATACTGTGACTAAAGCTATTAGTGGCAAGAACAGCAAAATCACCACTAAAGGTTGAAAATTTAGCTGCAACATAAAAATTTTCACAAAATGATAAATTTTGTTGACAACTAGTTCTTGATACTAAAATTTTGACCTTTTGTACTTGTTGACCAAAAAAAAACCCCTTTAGTTTCAATAAATGTTGTGCCTAAAAAGTATATGATTTTGTGATAAAAATAAATTGACACTAAATATGTCTTTAGTCGCAACAATATTTTTATGTAATCAGCTATGATTCTGTTGCAATTATAATTTGAAATTTTCAAATTATTCTAGAATAATCTTGATGAAGTAATATCTAGTAGATGGTGGTTAGTAGTTGTCTTGTATTCCTAGGTGAATTAATATATATATATATATATATCTAGAATGTTCATTGGCAAGTATAAAAGGTTGATATGGGTAGTGTAATGTAAGAAGAAGGAAGTGGCTAAGGACATATGAAATATATTGTAAGAAATCTCTTTGGAATATAATATAAGAAATATTTTGAAGTATCCCAAATTCTAACATGGTATCAGAGCAAGGTTGGATCAATTAAAGTTGGGCGTAGATTTTTGAAAATTGAGTGTCGTAAAGAAGACTACAGTACCTGGAGAGAGATCAAGGAAGAGAAGAAAAGAATGGATTTCTTCCAACTATTTGTTCTGGAGTGAAAAAACACGCACATATCTTCAAGCATGCGATTTATGGTGGGATGTCTTCGCAAAGTCAAAAATTTGCGAGTCAACAATTATTCAAGAAAAGAAAGAGAAACAAGCCTTAAGAGTTTTGGAAAAAGCAGTACATCAAGAAATTTGGAAGCAAGTTGAAGATTTAGTGTCTCCTTGTGAGGTATGGAGAAAACTTGAATTTATTTGTTCAAGTAACCAAAAGAAATATTTACCTATGGAATATTGGATTCAAAATTTTGGTGAAGATGAATTTTTTGAATAAAATTATGATAAAATTTTTTATTAGAGATGAAAATGAATGTTTGATGGAAGAAGATGAGATTGATGAAATTTTCGAAGCAATACGAGTTTAGGAAAAAATATGCGATGAAAAAGATAAGAGAATAGAAGTAGAAATACAAGAGAAGGGGCATCAATTGTTGAAAAGTGTAAAAAAGCAGAAAAAATTAAAGTAGTTGAGAAGGGGCATCAATTGTTGTTTGTGCAATATGCATTTCAACCATATCACGATAACATTTGTAGCAAAGAGTTTGTGGGTGATACAAAATGGGTGAACATGGAAGAATTTTATGATCTGAGAGAGCTAGCAGAAAAGTACCACACAAAGTTTAAAAAACGAAGGATAATTAAAGTGAAGCTGAAGGAGCATGAAGATCAACTACAAGCTCATGTGAAGAAGAAACTTTGGACCATTAGAAAGAAGGTGAAAATGAAGCCCTACACATCCATGGAGATAGCAAAGATGGTTGCAATTTTCAAAAGGTTTAATGCAAAAGTTTCCATGCGCAAGATAGAAGAGCAACATAAATTTGGGAATTAGTAAATTTCAAATTAAGAGGGGGTGTTGGAATTATAATTTGAAATTTCCAAATTATTCTAGAATAATCTTGATGAAGTAATATCTAGTAGGTGGTGGTTAGCAGTTGTCTTGTATTCCTAGGTGAATTAATATATATATATATATATCTAGAATGTTCATTGGCAAGAATAAAAGGTTGATATGGGTAGTGTAATGTAAGAAGAAGGAAGTGGCTAAGGCCATATGAAATATATTGTAAGAAATCTCTTTGGAATATAATATAAGAAATATTTTGAAGTATCCCAAATTCTAACAGATTCACCATTGAAAGGTTTAGTGACGCTAGATATATCTAGTTGTTAAATGACAAATATATATTCTTGTAGTTGTGACTACTGAGTTTACCACTAACTTAAGTTGCTCCTCATTAGACTTACATGCTTCATTTTTTATTTTTCATTTAAAATTTATCACCAAAATAAAATTGTTGCAACTACAAAAGTTCATATTTGACACCTTACAACCCTGTTGTAATATACAACTAAGTTGCATACATATCTAGTCATCTAGTCGGGTAATTCCTGGGATACAACTTTCATACAACTTTCACACAACCTCTTAAAAGATGTGTCTATCTCTCCTGTGTCACTGTGGGGTCAAGTGACATCACAGGAGAGAGATAGACACATCTTTTTAGGAGGTTGTATGAAAGTTGTCACCAAAGAATTACTCTAATTGTTAGGCCTTAGAACATCCAAAAGAAGCTGCAACTTATTGGCTTTAAAATGTACAAAAAATTTTATGATTAGTAGATGATGATGCCAGAAATTGGTAAGAGTAAAGTAGAGCAATTTTAGGAGAGAGAGAGAGTGAGAGACTATTTTTTTGTATGTGGTTCGGCCCTGTTAATGGAGGTACCTACTGTTAGGGATATATACTAAAAGCCATGCTTTATGTAGTTGATTTATTATTCATTTAATAAAATCAGTTAATCCATTTTTTTATGAGAATCTGTGTGGGCAATGTTTGTATTATATTATTTATTTAATATTATGCATGTGTGTCTCTCATTCTATATAGTAGGTGGTTTGGTGTGTAGAGTTCGACTTACATACGGAAGATCAGGCCATCAGATATTATAGAATGTAAGATTTTGGTTTACAGTCTTAGATGGGATTGGACACACCATCGGTAGGACTGCAGCATGGTGTTGTAATAGGTTTGTCTTGACTACGGAAAACGGTTTAGTTTCAACTCACTATGCTGGTACACTTTGTGTATTAAACGGGACTTACTTGGGGTAATTATCTTTATACTGACTTATAAGATAATTAATACCTCATGGCTATTATGAGTGCTTATGCTCTAAATCCTAAGTTAATTTGTAGACACGTACATTTGATATTTACACTTTGATCCCTAAAAGGGTGAGATCCTTAAATGGGTCAATATCTCATTGGATTGGGTGGCAATATTAATTGTGTGATGGATATTAATTAATGATGGAATCCATGTCTCAATTTTTGGGATTGATGATATCCCCTTGAGAAAGCTTATAAGTTTTGATTATGTCAAACCCTGCAGGTGGATTTTGTATCCGACATATCAGATAAGTTAAGCAGAGGATCTCAAGGAATTTTAAGAAATTAATTAAATATGATTGTCAGTAATTATAGTTAATTAATGGATATTTATAATCTTAACATGGGGAGATAATAAGCATTTAATAACATGGAGCTCGAAATATATTTTTGAGATAAGGGTAGGAGTGCAATTATAATTCTTTAGTGGTATAAATTATAATTTATGGAAATAGGAATCTGATTCAGTTCGAATTAGGGTTTCCTAATTCCATAAGGAAGCCTATTCCTTATTGACTTCTTATGGTCTCTATCGTAGCCAATATATATGCTGCTTTGGCTCTCTCATCAGTGAGCGTTTTTCCATCAAGAGTATTATAACTCGGAATAGAAAAGAGAGTGTAAAAGAGGGAGAGCAGAAAACAAAAAGGATTTCGAAAGAGCCCACACTCAGTTCGATATTCTGGCAGCGGAGGAATACGGCAGAAGATCGTGAGCTGTTATCGAGCTCGTGTTCTCGATTTGTCTACTACAGCAATCCGTTTTGCATATCAAGATAACCCTAGTTCCGCCCTTGTAGGTTTATTATAGATTTCACGAAATGTTTTGCAGTACCAACTTATACGCACTGTCAACGGATTCTGGGAACACAGTTTCCTAACAGTGGTATCAGAGCAACGTTGATTCTGCGTATAGGTTGGAAGTAACCATGTTGTCCAATAAAACATATCTTATGCGTTCATTGATGGATGGATAGAACGTAGATCTGTGCTAACCCTTGTTTTGCAACGTTCTTATTCCACTATTATGGTCGCTGGTTTTGTGTGATTGGATTCCACGATGGGTTTGTTCGTGGTTAATATTGCTGTTTTGATATAGCATGTGAACTCCTTTATGGAGGCATAGGATTTGTATGTATTGGATCCCACGCTTGATTGATGCGTGGTTAATTTACTGCAAATATATAGCATGTGAACTCCTTCACGGAGGCATAGGGTTTATGTAATATATCTCAAGTAAATCCGTGAAGATGGTTCGTGAGAGCAGTTTTACAAGCAGTTTTCGAAAGCGATATAGAAGCAGTTTCAGAAGGCAGTTTCAGAAGACTGTTTCAGAAAATAGTTCTGGATTCAACGGAGCTAATCGGATTCAATGAAGATTTCTTCACAAGAGTTGCAGCTTGACTATAATAGTGGAATTCCTATTTTATTGTGGTTTCCTTATTTATGTGTGATTGAATGATTATTATTGTTTCATGTTTAATGAATAGGAAAACATGGATAATTGTTCCTAGACCTATTTCAGATGTCTAGCTGCATGTTTAATTTATATTAATTTAAAATGATGGACAACTACATGTGTATTTAGAAATAAAACTAATTCCCTAATTTGAAAACATAAGTACTTATTTTCTAAAATCATGAGAATAGAATAATTTTATTATCTATACATGTGGGTTTCACTAGTAAGGATGAATTAATCCTTGTCAAGTATTCCATTATTTTTTATTAATTAAATTAAAAGTTTTTCTAAAAAATTATAACCCTCAAATTTTTTTTTAAATTCTAAGTGGGAGAGGGAATTTATCAAGTATAAATCCCATGGTCTCCATCACTGGTTTGTAGATGATATGATTAATTTTGTGTGATGGCTCTAGTGTCATCCTCCCTATCGGATGTAGTTGATCATGGAATCATCAGTACAAACTTCTTTAAAAGAATGTTTTGGGTGATTGTTGGTGCGGGTCACCTCTCCATCAGAGGTGTTCCTCATGGAACTCTTGACCTAGAATTAAGTGATGGTATACACTTAGCTATAAATAATAATATCCTCTCCATCTGAGTCACTGTTATTTTTTATAGGACCAAAGCAAGTCAGCAGTTTAATTTTATTAGGCAAAGTACATTGCCTGGATAGTAAAATTAAAAGGCAATTGTCTATCTGAACAAATGATGGATAGTATATGGCTTCCCATCGAGTCATACTATTCGCGGTGTATCAGGTTGCTGGCGGATTCCTTTCAAATATGGTAGAGGGAACCAATATTTTCAACTCGAATCCATAGTAATTTTTGCCCAAACGTAATTATTTATGTTATGTGATTCTCAGACTTTTAAATGGGTACTTTCAATCCACTTGCTGTTATACTTAAAGAAAATAAACTTACTGGACCAAACTATATAGACTGGAAAAGGAATTTGGATATTGTGTTAACTGCTGAAGAGTACAAGTTTGTGCTTACTGAAGAATGTCCTGAGCAACCTGGTGAGGGGGCAACCGCTGAGGAAACCCAAGCTCACAAGAAATGGGTCAAGGCTGATGAGATGGCGCGGTGTTACATTTTGGCATCCATGTCAAATGTGTTGTAATATCAGCATCAGTCAATGGCCAGCGCCTATGACATGATGGAGAGCCTCCGAGAGATGTTCGAGGATCAAAGTCGTGCTGCTAGGCAGGTTGCCATGAAAGACTTGATGAACACAACCATGGCTGAGGGGACTCTTGTAAGGGATCATGTTCTTAAGATGATATCTCTTCTTAATGAACTAGAGATCCTTGGAGCTACAATCGACGGGGAAACCCAGGTCGATATCGTACTCTAGTCACTACCAGAGTCTTTTAAGCAATTCCGCCTCAATTACAACATGAATAAATTTAAATATACTTTGGCGGAGCTGCTTAAAGAACTCCAGGCAGCTGAGGGTCTCAACAGAAAGTTAGGGAGTGCTCTTGTGTTTGAGAAAGGTTCCACTTCAAAGCCGAAAGGCAAGAAGAAAATGAAAAAGGCTCAAAAGAAGGCCGCGGGTCTTCCGCCAATCCAAAGGCCACGAGGACAACTGGAAAAGCCTAAAGGCAAATGTTTTGTTTGCAAGCAGCCAGGACACTGGAAGAAGCAATGTCCAGTTTATCTCGCCAGACAGAACAATCAAGGTAAATCTCATTTACTAGTTGTTGAATCGTGTTTAGCGGTCCGATCTACCGGTACCTGGTGTGTAGATACGGGAGCCACTGATCATGTATGCAATTCTTTGCAGGGGTTCCAGGGAACCAGGCAGCTCAGTGATGGAGAGATTTATCTATTTATGGGAAATGCTACGAGAGCAGCAGCAGTTGCAGTAGGAGATCTACATCTTAGTTTTGGTAGAGATAGGATTTTAATATTAAGAAATTGCTTTTATGTACCTTCTATTATAAGGAATTTAGCTTCAGTTTCTAGTTTAGTAAAGAATGGATATTCAGTTTATTTTAATAAAGTAGTAGTTATTAAAGAAAATAAACATTTTATTTGTTCTGGTCAATTGGTGGATGATCTTTATATTATAAATCCTATCTCTCCTATACTACAACTTAATGAATTGAATAACACAAATAGTTTGCCATTTAAGAGAAAAGAACCTTCGAGGATGAACCAAACGCATCTTTGGCACTTACGCCTTGGTCATATTAATTTGAAAAGGATTCAAAGATTGGTTCAAAATGGGCCATTGGGCTCATTGGAAGTGGAGGCACTTCCAGTTTGTGAATCCTGCTTGGAATGCAAAATGACCAAGAGGCCATTCTCGGCCAAGGGCTATAGAGCAAAAGAGCCGTTGGAACTGGTTCACTCTGATTTGTGTGGTCCTATGACTGTCCAAGCAAGAGGGGGATTTGAGTACTTTGTCACTTTCATCGATGATTACTCAAGGTATGGGTACATTTATTTGATGCGGCGTAAGTCTGAATGCTTTGAGAAATTGAAAGACTTCAAGGTTGAAACGGAGAAGCGTCTAGGTTAATGTATCAAGACACTACGATCTGATCGTGGTGGAGAGTACCTCTTGGGAGAGTAAAGGGAATACTTATTAGAGCAAGGGATTACATCCCAATTGTCTGCACCCCGTATGCCTCAACAGAACGGTGTAGCAGAAAGAAGGAACAGGACTCTCATGGATATGGCAAGATCTATGATGAGTTACTCGGATTTACCAATTTCCTTTTGGGGACACGCATTAGATACAGCTGCATACATTCTAAACTTGGTACCATCTAAGTCAGTACCTACTACTCCCACAAAATTGTGGACTGGGCGAAAGCCTAGTCTGCGGCATGTTCGGATCTGGGGTAGTCCAACACATGTGCTGAAAGGGAACGCAGAAAAGTTGGACTCAAGAACAGAAGTATGTTTCTTTGTTGGGTATCCAAGAGGAACTAAAGGTGGTCTATTTTATAGTCCTAAGGATCAGAAGGTTATTGTTAGCACCAATGCCACATTCTTAGAAGAGGACTATGTTATGGACCACAAGCCCAGAAGTCGTATTGTTCTAGAGGAAATGAGAGGAGAGACACCGAGACATACTTCTTCGATACCAACGGTACGAGAAGAAATACCACAAGAAAGAGTTATCGATATTCCATTACCACATCGTAGTGGGAGGATTATCGAAACTCGTGTAGATCCCGAACCAACCATTAACACGCAGGTTCCTGAACCAGTACAACGTGTAGATAATGGTGTATTAAGTTTAGAATCTTCACAACAAAATATCAGTGATGCACAGACACGGGTTGTGCCTCGTCTTAGTGGGAGGGTTATTATTCAACCTGACCGGTATATGTTCTTGGGAGAGTCTTATGACCAGGTCCCTGATGAACAAGGTACCGACCCCTGTAACTACAATGAAGCACTCCAAGATAAAGATGCAGATCTTTGGCAAAAGGCTATGAAGTCTGAAATGGAGTCCATGTACTCCAATCAAGTCTGGGATCTTGTAGAACAACCCAATGAAATAAAACCCATTGGATGTAAGTGGATCTATAAGAAGAAGAGAGGAGTAGACGGTAAGGTGGAAACCTTTAAAGCAAGGCTTGTTGCGAAAGGGTTCACTCAAAAAGAAGGAATCGATTATGAGGAAACTTTTTCGCCGGTGGCAATGCTGATGTCTATCCGGATTCTTTTATCCATTGCTGCACATTTCGATTACGAAATTTGGCAAATGGATGTCAAGACAGCATTTCTAAATGGGAATCTTGACGAGTGCATCTATATGATGCAACCAGGCGGGTTCATTGCGAAGGACCAAGAACACATGTTGTGAAAGCTTAAGAAGTCCATTTATGGACTTAAGCAGGCATCTAGGTCTTGGAATATCCGCTTTGATCAAGTAATCAAGTCTTTTGGTTTTGATCAACGTGCGGATGAATCTAGTGTGTACAAGAAACATAATGGAAGAGTGGTGGTGTTCTTAGTACTGTATGTGGATGATATCTTGCTAATCAGAAATGATGTGGGGGTATTATCTTCTGTAAGGGTATGGTTATCCAGTCAATTCGATATGAAGGACTTGGGAGAAGCCGGTCACATCCTAGGGATCAAGCTTATGCGAGATCGCAAGAATAGGATGTTGGGCTTGTCACAAGGCACTTATATTGACAATATTCTTTCAAGGTTTAGCATGCAAGATTCCAAGAAGGGATTCCTTCCCTTCAGACACGGAATTACTCTATCTAAGGATTAGTGTCCTAAGACACCTGATGAGATAGAGAAGATGAAGGCAGTTCCTTATGCCTCGGCAGTAGGAAGCCTAATGTATGCTATGCTATGTACTAGACCTGACATCTGCTTTGCTGTTGGCATGGTTAGTAGATATCAGTCTAATCCAGGGCAAGAACATTGGACTGCGGTGAAAAATATTCTCAAGTACCTGAAAAGGACTCGAGACTATATGTTAGTTTACCAAGAAGACAGTCTTGTACCCATTGGGTACACAGATTCTGATTTCATGTCAGATAGGGATTCCAGAAAGTCTACCTCAGGATATGTGTTTACCCTAGGAGGTGGAGCCATTAGTTGGAGGAGTATCAAGTAGTCATGTATTGCTGATTCTACCATGGAAGCCGAGTATATGGCTGCTTCGGAAGCCGCTAAGGAGGCCGTTTGGCTCAGAAACTTCCTTATGGATCTAAGAGTAGTACCTGCGGTACAATCGGCTATTACCCTTTATTGCGATAATAGCAGAGCGGTTGCTAACTCAAAGGAACCAAGGGCCCATAAGAAGTGAAAACACATTGAGCGTAAGTATCACCTGATACGAGAGATCGTGCGAAGAGGTGATGTTGAAGTGACCAAGATAGCATCAGCAAATAACCTGGCAGATCCTTTAACCAAGAGCTTACCGGCTAAGACTTTTGATAGTCATGTAGAAGGGATAGGAGTGAGGTGTGTCGCATCATGGATTTGAGTCTAAATGGGAGATTGTTAGGGATATATACTAAAAGCCATGCTTTATGTAGTTGAATTATTATTCATTTAATAAAATCAGTTAATCCATTTTTTTATGAGAATCTGTGTGGGCAATGTTTGTATTATATTATTTATTTAATATTATGCATGTGTGTCTCTCATTCTATATAGTAGGTGGTTTGGTGTGTAGAGTTCGGCTTACATACGGAAGATCAGGCCATCAGATATTATAGAATGTAAGATTTTGGTTTACAGTCTTAGATGGGATTGGACACACCATCGGTAGGACTGCAGCATGGTGTTGTAGTAGGTTTGTCTTGACTACGGAAAACGGTTTAGTTTCAACTCACTATGCTGGTACACTTTGTGTATTAAACGGGATTGACTTGGGGTAATTATCTTTATACTGACTTATAAGATAATTAATACCTCATGGCTATTATGAGTGCTTATGCTCTAAATCCTAAGTTAATTTGTAGACACGTACATTTGATATTTACATTGTGATCCCTAAAAGGGTGAGATCCTTAAATGGGTCAATATCTCATTGGATTGGGTGGCAATATTAATTGTGTGGTGGATATTAATTAATGATGGAATCCATGTCTCAATTTTTGGGATTGATGATATCCCCTTGAGAAAGCTTATAAGTTTTGATTATGTCAAACCCTGCAGGTGGATTTTGTATCCGACATATCAGATAAGTTAAGCAGAGGATCTCAAGGAATTTTAAGAAATTAATTAAATATGATTGTCAGTAATTATAGTTAATTAATGGATATCTGTAATCTTAACATGGGGAGATAATAAGTATTTAATAACATGGAGCTCAAAATGTATTTTTGAGATAAGGGTAGGAGTGCAATTATAATTCTTTAGTGGTATGAATTATAATTTATGGAAATAGGAATTTGATTCAGTTCGAATTAGGGTTTCCTAATTCCATAAGGAAGCCTATTCCTTATTGACTTCTTATGGTCCCAATCGTAGCCTATATATATGCTGCTTTGTCTCTCTCATCAGTGAGTGTTTTTCCATCAAGAGTATTATAACTCGGAATAGAAAAGAGAGCGTAAAAGAGGGAGAGCAGAAAACACAAAGGATTTCGAAAGAGCCCACACTCAGTTCGATATTCTGGCAGCTGAGGAATACGGCAGAAGATCGTGAGCTATTATCGAGCCCGTGTTCTCGATTCGTCTACTACAGCAATCCTTTTTGCAGTTCAAGGTAACCCTAGTTCCGCCCTTGTAGGGTTATTATAGATTTCACGAAATATTTTGCAGTACCAACTTATACGTACTGTCAACGGATTCTGGGAACACAGTTTCCTAACACCTACGTCCACGGGTGTGTCAGAGCACGTTCACTAGTAGATCACCGCGCGGGCCTGGTGAGCCAACAAAGAGGGGCGGCACTACCAGTAATACCGGCCAGGTGTATGCGTATAATGGTTAATTTTATAGAGGTGCTGTGTAGACTAAATAGTTGGCCCTCTCAATGGGGGGTGAGTGGTCTCTTTTATAGATGTAAGAGACCTACTCATACATGGACAAGAAAACATAATCCAATTAATACAGATTGGCATTAATTATGGGGGTTTCCTAATTGGATTAGGAAATAGCTTGCACTTGCCATTAGTCTTCTAGCTTGAGTAGGAAACTGCCCGTAATACTCGGGATCAAGCCTGTGAGGCTCGGGATCATGCCTGTGGGCCCGAATGTGTTGTTCTCGCCGTGAGATGTGCCTGTGCGGTTTTCTCGACCTATTGGCCGGGTCAGGGATGAACCGCTCGGTATGATGAGTAGACTAGACCGCTCAGGATGATGCTTGTCCGAGGAGTTGTGCATGATTTGACCGGGACATGGATTCGCTGCTGGTTTGAACCGCTCGGTCATAGAATAGAGCCAGATTTGGGTGTATCAGTAGACCTGGAACGAAACAAAAGAAACCACGAAGCCAGTTGAGAATATACTAGCAACTTCAAACTATGTAAGCCTTCAAGTGTCTCCAGCCTACAAAACGAAGCCAGTTGAGAATATGTTAGCAAAATTCCAAACATCTCATCTGTCTAAACTAACATAAATTCAAAAATAATATAGAATTACATGCTTTCGACAGAAGCCAATTGTAAATTTACTTTGAATTGATCCTAGCTAGGAATACCAAATATAACTCTAAAATTTCTTTGTGACAATCTAAATCCATGACATAAATAACATAGGTAAAGTGTTTTTGCCATGGTAGGAGGGATATGAATCTGCCCTTGTTGTCTAAACTACTGACCAAGAAGAGTTACAAATTGAGAGTACTGGACTGCAGGTTTAGAGGTACTTGTGAACCAAGGACTTCTACACTTTATTCCATTCCGCTATTTTCCATCTCCAACAATTCAAGGCATCTTCTATCTGGCTCAACCTGCCACTTACACTCCTCATTCTCCCTCTCCAACTGTGCATTATGGTTTTGCCGATTTGTAAATGATGCAAACCACTGTAGATCTCCCATGACCACATTAGGCCTGATCGTTCTGGTCTAAGAATTTGCACAAACCTCTCATCCTCAGTTATAGGAGTAACACCTTCCTCCACTAGTTGAGATGCTAAGCTCATAAGATTCTCCTCCATTAACGAAATAGTTATTATACAAGAAATAATCCTTCTATTTTTTGACATCCTAAATTTGTATATGAGATCACAAATTTGTATACATACATGTGCATATACTCATTTATATATAGTCTAGTAGTAATTATGAATTCACAATTAGCTAGGTCCTAGCTAACAGATAAAATGTCAGTTGTTTGCCACGTAAAAAATAACTAGGTGTACCTCACAAATAAAGTAGGTGTACATCTAAATTAAGTGGACATCATCTTTAGAAATAATTCATTTATGACATTTTGATATGTGTATGAGGGGAAATTAAATGCAAAATAGGCCAATACATGTAGAAAAAAGACACCTCCCTGAATGCATATGCCAATAACAGAGAACAAGCCAAACCAACTTAGATTTTTAATAGGCACAGCAAGATGCAAAACAAGGCCAACTATAGATTGTTAACATTTCAATTCCTAATGAACAGAAAGCATATAACTATTAAACCCACACAAATTGATCGACTAAATCATTGTTATGAAAAGTTTTACAAAATATGCAAATTATACATAGACTTCTTGGGATGTCTCATCCAACCATTTCTTTTCATTTTTTTTTAACTACATCGCATCAAGTACCACAACTCGGTTCATCTTAGTTTTTTTATCTCTTGCTCTTGGAACACGATGTTGGTACATACGTTACTATATACGTTAGGTATCCACTGATTATCAAAATATGCGATGGAATGTAAAGCTTCAATGAGCTTACATTATCACAGCTGATCCTAGCAAATCCCTTTGTCCCAGTACTGTGACCAATGTTTAGGCTTTCATGATTCTTTTTATTTCTTTCGCTAACTCTCTGTATCAATAGAACAAGGAAAACAAAATACAATAACAAATGAACAAAATATATTTGATACAAGAATAAATTAGCACTTCACCCAGAAGGCATCATATCCAAAGTAATTGACGAGATGTTCCCAGTAACTTTGGCTAATGCCTGATTTGTGATTTTCTAGTTTCACATCATCCGTTTCATATCTGAGGTAGTGTTGTTTGTGCAGCCTATACTTATATGACCTGTATTGGGAGTTCAACTGCCTATATACAGCTTTTTTGATGTGATGCTCTTCATTGAGAGTAAATTTTTTTGCTACAATGACAATGTAAACTTGTTACAAGACCATACAACTCCCCCATTTGAAAATTTATCACAAGTTTTTGTTCCCAAAGCAACATATTCAAGTCTACTGACAAGTTGGGGTATTTGTAAAATATAACTGTGCTAAGAGAAGAAAATATACTGATTTAGTCTACAATTCCTTTATATATTTGCAATTTGGATTACAATGTCAGCTTTTATATAATTTGATTAATCTATGATAAGTTGTATTGTTTTAGCTATAATTTGTGCATATCACTGCTTGCTGTGTGAATAAATGAATAAGCAGGATAAAAGGGTTGTTGGATTTCAAGGAAGACAATTCAAACATGAAAAGTGAGTTTTGAGCGATCGAAGATCCCTCAAGCAATCGAGAGTTCGATCGATCCAAGACAGTTAAAGCGCTCAAAAATTCCAGAAGTTTGATCGATCGAGGGATGTTCGATCGATCGAACATGACTTTTATCAGAACTTACACGCACGCTGCAGAAACGGAGTTTGGAACCCTAGCTTAAAGTTTTAGTATATATATTCATTTTGTTTACGTCCCAGAGGACGCCCACTTAGTTTTTATTAGTTTTAGAGAGGGAGATAGAGAGTTTTACATGTTTTTTGTAGGTTTGGAGTTTGCATATTGCTTTTGGATTGCTTCGTATCGTTTAATATAAGTGTTTCTCTTCCAGGTTCTGCAATCTTAGTTTCTTTACATTCTAGTAGCGTAAAATCGTAGTTTAATCTGTTAGTTTTAATAGTAGTGTCGTAGTAGCTTTAAATCACCATTGTTTTTTATAGATTTTATTTTAAAATCACAACCAAACACGCCCTTAATGAATATTCACAGTAAAAACAAATCTGTGTCACTCTAGACTATGTTTGAGTAGTCCCCAGGTTGGGAGATTACGATGAAACAGTGATCTCCAGCCTCTGCCATGCAGCAGAATAATATATGTGCTCGATCGATCGAAGTTGTTTCGATCGATCGAATTAGAGGACAGTCAAGTGATTGAAGACATTTCGATAGATTGAGAGATGAAGATGGTCGATCGATCCAAAGCGCGTCGATCGATCGAACTCTCTGATTCTTGGGTAGTCTCTTTGCAGTATTTCAAGACTTTCTGTTTTTGAGATTTGTTATCAAACTGTCCCCGAATGCTCAGTTTGTCAAAACAGTTTCATTACTTTAAGCCTTAAGGCATTTTTCTTCAATAACTTTTGCAAACCATTTTGAATGCTAACACCATTCAGAATGCAAGACTCAACTATTGATTTAAACCGCTTTAATGTGTTTCGATTTAACTGTAATGATATAGTCCTGGCCATGAAAGGACTATTGATTCTTATTTTTAGAAAATACAGAATACTGTAGAGAGATACACTCCTTAGAGCTTAAAAGTAATTGCATGGTAGATGGCATGATCACTGCAGACTCGTGTGATCCCAACATTCCCTTTTTATAAAGAAAATCGTTACCAAAATATCGCTTTAGTTACTTAGTTAATCACTAGTTTAATTTAATTTAGTTGCTTTAATTTTAGTAGTAACTTCGTGGAACTTCGTGTTCTACAACCTTTCAAATATTGATTTTTATTTTCTTTTTAGAGATTAATCTAGGTATTTAGTTTAACACATTCCCTGTGGGATCGACCTGGTCTTAACCAGATTACTACTTGCACGATTACCTACACTTGGGTATAGCATACAAGCGCGCACAGATTTTTAGCCGTGTCAAGTGTTTGGCACCGTTGTCAGGGAAGGCAACAAGCTACCGTTTAGATTACTTCAATCTATCTTTACCTCTTTCTATTTTCTTTTGTCTTTTATTCTTTAGATTAAAATCTCTTTAGGAATCTTTTCCTTTTCATGTCCGATAATTCCATTAAAGGAATTTTTGGAAATCCATTCTACTTAGCCGATTCCTCTGATTCTATTAATCTCGTAGCCACACCTACCAATTCAATGGGCGACAATCAAAGTGAAAATGGTGAGAATGTGTTTGTACCAATTGACAATTCGCTTCATCCTTTGTGCGATCTCATGACACCCGAACACGCACCTATACCTTCTTGTATTCTCATTCCACCTCATGCTGGCGAATTTCAATTTCGCAACGGAATGATTCAACTCCTTCCAACCTTCCATGGAATGGAGAGCGAGAAGGCATACCTACATGTCAAAGATTTTGAGGATGTTTGTAAAACATTCCCACAAAATTGCCCTGTAGATGTGACACGTCTAATGCTATTCCCTTTCACCTTGAAGGATAAAGCAAAAGGGTGGCTACTCACCTTGAAGCCGATTTCAATTTACACCTGCCATGCGATGATCACTGCATTCTTAAAGAAATTCTTTCCACCTCGCATGACCACTGAGCTTAAACGACAAATTAACTCTTATAAACAAAAGAGCAATGAAACCTTCACTCAAACTTGGGAGCGTTTCAACGATTTGCTTCTATCATGCCCACATCACGGGTATGAGAAATGGCGAACCATAAGTTACTTTTACGAAGGGTTAAATGGTGAAACTAAAAAGATGGTCGAAACCATGAGTTCAGGGCCATTTCTTCGCAAAAACACTAAAAAAGTTGAAGCTCACTTCGAGTGGCTAGCTGAACATGCCCGCGAATGGTCCAATTCTGAAGATGTCCCACGCTCAGAGATATCCTATGTAGAAGAGAAAAGTCTGTACCAATTAAAAAGTGAGGATCATCTGATGAACAAATATGACGAACTAGTTAAGAAAGTAGAAGAGTTAGGAATGAAAGGAGAGGGTTCTAGGCAGGTTTTACCTGAAGAACCATGCGGCACATGCAACATGTTGGGACATACTAATCAATACTGTCCCAATGTGCCGTACTTTCAAGAACAAGCCCCCATGGAAATGAATGCCATGCAAGGGTATAGGGGGACGGGGAATTCCTATAATAATCATAGCTCACACAATAATAACAATCGATGGAATCACCCCGATTTTGACTGGAAAAATGATGCTGGGACCCAAAATCACTACCAACAACAATAGCCCTACAATAACAATAATCACTATCAAGGGCAATACAATAGGCAGCCCCACCCATTCAATCAAAATAGATCAAACAACTATAACCAAGCTTAACCCTCTAACAATCATCAGTCAAATGTTTACGTGCCACCTCATAAAAAGGTGCAAGAGGAAGATCCACTCTCTAATGTGAATTTAACGCAACGGTTAATTCAAATGATGAGTAAAATGTGTGCAACATTAGAGAGAATGGATGCACGACAAGAGGGGTCAAGTGGAACATTTCCTGCCCAACCATTTCAAAACCCTAAGGGATTCAACAATGGTCCCAATAATCATGAACAGGCAAAAGTCGTGACTACTCTAAGAAGCGGCAAGATTATAGGGTGCAATACACCACTCTCTACTCCCGAGGAGTATGAAGAGGAAGAAGTGGTAACTAAAAACAAACTGTCTACTCAAGAAGAGGAGCAAATCAATAATAACGAACCATTAGATGAACAAGATAAGGCTCCTAGGGAAGTAGAAGAAGTTGAGAGAAGGCCCAGAAAGGAACTAGTAAAACACAAATTACCTAAATGCCCTTTCCCTGCGCCTTACCCTCAAAGGCTTAAGAAACCCAAAAATGAGGCAAAGAATCAAGAGTTCTTGGAATTGTTTAAACAAGTCAAAATAAATCTTCCTATTCTTGATGCAATCAAACAAGTGCTGGCTTACGCTAAGTACCTTAAAGACTTATGCATGGTCAAGAGGAGGCAAAGTGTGAAGAAACACGCTTATGTTGCTTGCTAAGCAAGTGCAATCATCCAAAATGAATTGCCGCCGAAACTCAAAGACCCCAGTACCCCAACTGTCTCGTGCAGAATTGGGAATCAAAGAATAGACAATGCCCTCCTTGATTTAGGAGCTAGCGTAAACCTGCTGCCATACTCAATTTATAAACAACTAGGGTTGGGTGAACTCAAACCTACCGGAGTTGCGTTACAATTGGCAGACATGTCAGTCAAATACCCTAGAGGAATACTGGAGGACGTTCTAGTGCAGATAGATTCATTATCTTGCCGGTCAATTTTGTGATCTTGGACACTGAACATGTGTCTAATCCATGTTCACAAATCCCGGTAATATTTGGACGTCCATTCCTCAATACCATAGATGCCACAATCAAAATAAGAAGTGGTATTATGACCATCGTATTCAGGAACATGACTTTAAATGTCAAGATTTTTTTAAATCCCCGACCTAAAGAATTCGAAGATGAGGAAGAAATCAACTATATCGAAACGGTCATTGAAGATGAGACCGACTTCATTGATTATAAAGACCCTTTGGAGGTAGTAGTGTCACAATTTAACACTATCTACAAACCTAATGATTCTACTCCATTGGACGCTACTTTAAATCACACCCGCCTCATGATGGAAATGAAAGAGAAGGATAGAGCTGAATGCATGTGGGTAACACCATATGAACCCCTACCTCCAAAAATAAAATTAGTCATGCCCTCCAATTTTCAGTTTCCCAATTTGGAATTAAAGGAGCTTCCAGAAGAGCTTAAATATGCTTTTCTGGGGATTGAAAAGACTTATCATGTTACAATTTCATCCACTCTCAGTCTGGAACAAGAGGGCAAATTAATCTAAATGCTAGAATAATATAAGGGAGCATTGGGATAAACAAGAAGGCAAATTAACCCGTCCGTGTGCACTCATAAAATATATCTGGAGGAAGACGCTAAACCTTCGTGACAAATGCAAAGGCATCTGAATCCCAATATGCAAGAGGTAGTTAAAAAGGAAGTACTAAAACTACTTGATGTTGGGATCATATATCCTATTTCTGATAGCCCTTGGGTTAGTCCAACCCAAGTGGTGCCCAAAAAGGCGGGTATAATGATAATCCCAAATAAAGACGACGAATTGGTACCAACACGCGTCCCCACCGGATGGCGGATGTGCATTGATTACCGAAAATTGAATATTGTGACTCGAAAAGACCACTTTCCATTGCCATTCATGGATCAAATGTTAGAACGAGTGGCGGGTCATAAATGACACGACTAAATAGTTGTGTGCTCTTGTGCAACACCCAAGTATAGGTGATCGTGCAAGTAATATAGTACTGGAAGTCCAGGTCGATCCCACAGGGAAGGAATAGGGAGAATGTCTACTAAGTTACAACCTAAAGAAAAGAAAATATTAATATATGTACTAACAAATCCTAATTAATTAAATTAAACTAAATAATAAACTAAGCATATAGAAACATAACTAATTAAATAAATAAACTAAAGGTGTTGGAAATACGTGAATCCGCATTGATCCTAACCATCTACCATGCATACTCACTAACGTTCTATGGAGTTCATTCCTCTTCAGTATTCCGTATTTTCCTAAATATAAAGAATCAATAGCCCTTTCATGACCGGGACTACATCATCACAAGTGATTTAAAATATTTAAAGACAGTTTAAAACAATGGCAATTACTTGCACTCTAAATGGTGTTAGCATTCAAAGTGGTTTTCAAAAGTCATTGAAGAAAAGGCCTTAAGGCTTTAAGTTCTAAAAACTATTATGACAAACTGAGCTTATTGGGACAATTTGATGACAGATTTCTAAAACAGAAAGTCATGGATTACTTAAAAGAATCATCTCAAGATTTAACATGTTCGATCGATCGAAGCGCTCTCGATCGATCGGACAGCCTCATCCTTCAATCGATCGAAATGCCTTCGATCGCTTGACAATGGCTCTGGTTCGATCGATCGAAATACCTTCGATCGATCGAGCCCAAGTTTTCTAAAGGTTTCATGGCAGAGGTTGGAAATCAATGTTTCATCACATATTTCCAACGTCTAAACTATGGAAACATGATTAAATTAATACAGCAACAGTAAACTAAGGCGATCATAATAACTAGAGTAATAAACAATGAAATTAAGAAAAGGGAAGGAAAAACCTGTAATAATCTGATTATAACATGAAACAAACTTGAAATCTTCAATAACATTTAGTATAGCAATGGAAAGGAGGAAAAATAATATGAATCTAACCTAACCTACTCCTAATCTAACCCTAAAACTACCCTAAATTGCTGTTTTTTGCATTCTAGAGCATCCTCCCTTCGTCTGGCGTCAAAACGACATATATATAGGGTTCCTGCAGAGTTTACGCAACTTTTGGGTGAATATGAAGTTCGATCGATCGAAGTCTCAATCGATTGAACTCTGCTCAATCGATTGAACTCTCTGATTTTGACAGCTCTGCGCACCGATGAGAAAATGGCCATAACTTTTCACTCGAACCTCGGACTGACTTGTGGCCATGCGACCATAACTCAAAGATCTACATTTCATATCTCTGGAAAAATCTTCCAAATCTGAAGTCTTCATTGTAAAAATTGGCGTTTTCTCAGCTGCTTCCGTTGTTCTATCCACCAGAATCACTTTTCTTTAGCTCCACTTCATTGATTTACATTCTAATACCTATAAAACAATGCAAAAACATATATTTTAGCATTAATACAATAAAAAGAACATTACTATTAGAATGCACCTAAATGTAGGGACTTTGGGGATAAAAGTATGCATAAAATACCACATAATACACTATAAATATGCACTTTTCACCTTAAATCAATAAATATTATTGCTTTCTGGACGGATATAGTGGCTATAACCAAATTGAAATTGCTCCTGAAGATCAAGAGAAAACAACTTTCACATGTCCGTTCGGTACATTCGCCTATCGTCGTATGCCTTGTGGCTCATGCAGCGCACCTACTACTTTTCAGCGGTGCATGTTGAGCATATTCAGTGATATGGTCGAACAAATACTCGAGGTCTTTATGGACAATTTTTGAGTGTTCGGCCACAGTTTTGAAAATTGCTTAGACAATCTGGAACGTGTGCTAGCAAGATGCGAGGACAAACACTTAGTACTAAACTGGGAAAAGTGTCACTTCATTGTGACCAAGGGAATTGTCCTCGGTCACATTATTTCTGATAAGGGTATCCAAGTTGATAAAGCAAAAATTCATATTATCTCAAACCTACCTATCCCCCGTACAGTTAAAGACATCCGTGCTTTCTTGGGACACGCGAGATTTTATCGTCGCTTTATCCAAAATTTTAGTGCAATTTCCCGACCACTTTGTCAACTCTTAGTCAAAGATGCACCTTTTGAGTGGTCTGACAATTTCCAAACATTATTTGACGCACTAAAGGAACACCTTACCTCCCCACCGATAATACGGCACCTGACTGGAGTTTGTCGTTTGAACTAATGTGCGATGCTAGTGACTACGCCATTAGTGTAGTCTTAGGACAAAGGAAGGATAGTAAGCCCTATGTAATTTACTATGCCTATCGAACACTCAACGAAGCTCAAATAAACTATATGACTACTGAGAAAGAGCTACTAGCAATAGTCTTCAGTCTAGATAAGTTCAGGTCATATCTAATAGGGTCCCCTATTGTCTGCTTTACAGACCACTCGGCCCTCAAGTACCTGTTATCTAAGAAGGACACGAAACAAAGGCTTATCCACTGGATACTCCTACTCCAAGAATTCGATATCACAATCAAGGATAAAAAGGGAGTAGAGAATGTGGTCGCTGACCATTTGTCTCGGTTAACATTTACTGACAACACTGAACCCATACCAATTAAGGATGAATTCCCAGATGAGCAACTGATGGCTGTGTCAAGTTTGCCTTGGTATGCAGATATAATTAATTATCTTGTCACGGGAGAAACCCTGAGTTATTGGTCATATCAAGATAGGAAATAGTTCTTCTCGTTCGCACGTCATTTCTTCTTCGATGACTCGTACTTATTCAAGTATTGTGATGATCAAGTCATCAGACATTGCGTTCCAAATAAGGATATAACCGTGATTTTGGCATCTTGCCATTCTGAAGCCTATGGAGGCCATTTTTCTTCACAAAAGAACACATAAAAAGTCCTATATAGCGGTTTCTACTGGCCCACTGTGTTTAAGGATGCTCATTCTTTTTGTAAATCGTGCCAATGCTGTCAAAAGCTAGGTATAATTTCAAAAAGGAACTCTATGCCCTTAACTCCCATTATCACAATTGAAATATTCGATTGCTGGGGCATAGACTTTATGGGCCCATTCCTGAAATCAAACAACTATGAAAACATACTATGAATACATACTCCTAGATGTGGAGTATGTATCAAAATGGGTAGAAGCAATACCGACAAGACATAATGACCACAAAACGGTTATGTCCTTTCTTAAGGAACATATTCTGTCGCGTTTTGGAACCTCAAGAGCGCTAATAAGTGACCAAGGCAAGCATTTCTGCAACAGACCTTTGGAGTCGCTCCTCAAGAAATATGGGGTTAATCATAAGATCGCTCTTGCCTACCACCCACAGACTAACGGGCAAGCAAAATTGGCTAACCGTGAAATCAAACATATACTAGAAAAGACAGTTAGTTTCAACAGAAAAGACTGGGCTTAAAAACAGACTGATGCTCTATGGGCACACTGTACTGCCTATAAGACAAACTTGGGGATGTCCCCATATACGTTAGTGTACGAAAAAGCATGTCACCTTCCTGTCGAAATCGAGCACAAAGCATATTTGGCGACACGCTCATTGAATTTTGACATTAAAGAAGGAGGTCATCTCCGAAAACTCCAGTTGGCTGAACTGGAAGAAATACGTCACGATGCATACGACAATGCTAAATTACACAAGGAAAGGTTGAAGGCTCACCACGATAGAACAATCTTTCAAA
The DNA here is from genome assembly GCA_033977485.1 of Hydrangea macrophylla. Lineage (NCBI taxonomy): Eukaryota > Viridiplantae > Streptophyta > Magnoliopsida > Cornales > Hydrangeaceae > Hydrangea > Hydrangea macrophylla. The sequence goes on from CM066997.1 coordinate 66,186,738, forward strand.
AATCATTTGAGTCGGTGTAGAAAGTCTTGCTGTATGACTCTCGCCTCCACCTTTTTCCAAGTAAGCTCCGATCTCGGTGGACAGGTCCATTCCTTGTCAAATCTGTCTTTCCACATGGGACCATCAAGCTCGTAAATCCCAAGAACGATGATTGTTTTAAGGTTAACGGCCAATGATTAAAATAGTTCTTGGAAAACCTCTTACTAGAAGCTGAGCACATCGAGCTAGATGAGCCCAGCTATCCATCCACCAAAAACACTCAAGCGTGTTCACATATTGTTATTGTATTTCTTTCCTTTACTACACTTCATCTTATTTCATTTGTTTCTATCTCTTTCTGAGTGTGACCTCGATTCTAATCTGTTATTCCATTCTATTTCTCACTTGCAGGCTATTAAAAATATGAGGGATGACGACGTCCATTCAAACGGGTCATGGGCTGATTCAGAATATCCTAATCCTCCATGGACTACTGAGGAGATTGTTTTTTGTCTCTCTCTTTATCAAGGGCCCAGAGCGGACGATGTCATTGATTTAACCCAAGGGTACATCCCTTACGATCCTGCACTCCTCCACATTAACCCCTTGGCGCATATGAACTTCCCTAAAGAAGAAGGCGAACCAGAGGGGTATTTTGTTGGGGAAGTCGATGATGCCCTCTTGGAGCAATGGGAGAACGATTCGATGTGGGAACCATGGGAGGAAGACAATTTACAGGATGTAGTGCCTGAACGCCATAATGTTGTCTTCACTTATGTTGATGACTTCCTTGTCATCGAATTGGGTCCATACATTTATGTGCACTTAAGTTATTTGTTGTTCCGACTGCAATGCCCCCTACCTGCTAGTGTACATGGTTATATCATGCCAATAGTGAGGTAAATTCCTTGTCACATTTCTTTTTCTTTTTGTCTTTCTGTGTTTATTCCTTTCTATTAGTTCTTCCGCTTGTTCTACTTAATTTCTTCCTTTTTGGTATTCTCTTGTTTTCCTTTGTCAGGCTGCTCACTATGAATCAAATGTTACCACCGTTGTTCCTCCCGCATCAGCTGTTCCATGGATTTGGACCATACATAGGCCCCCGGGTACTCCGCCGTAAGAGGAAAGTCCGTTGAGAAATTATACTCCGTTATTTTTATCTCCATCCGGATCACCTCTTGCTAGTGCAATCAATCCCTCAGAGATTTCAGACTCATTCGATGATATCCTTGCTGCTTTCCGACTGTTCTGGGAAAGGGAATCATCAAGTTTGGAATCTACACTCGAAGATATGGAAGAAGCAGAAGCAACTGCGGAATATGGAATATTCATGTTTAAAAATTAGTGCTCCACTTCATGTGCGTTTTGTCATGTGGACTTTCGTTTATCATTTAAGGTGTAGTGCTGGACAAAGGATTGCCAATTTGGCTTTCAATTTTTAGTTTTTCTTGATTAATAAAGTTTTAAGTACCATGGTGGTGGGCAATAATTTTGCAAAAAGGATGCTATTACAATGTTAAATTTATAAATTTGCAATTTTATATTTCCTTGTTGATGATGACCTTTTTCTGGCTTGCATGTCCTGTAATTGAACTGCTTTTACGCTATTCTGTATGTCCAGATCAATTTCTGTTAGTTGGGGGTACACAGTTGTTGTGTGTAACAATTTCTGATAATTTTCATGTTCGATCGATCGAACAATCCTCGATCGATCGAAAATGTCCAAACCTCAAGCGCTTGAATAATTCTTAATCGATCGAACGTTCGATCGATCGAGAATGTTCGATCGCTCGAGATGTGTATTTAAACGAAGCGTCCAGAATACACCTCTTCAGTTTCTCTCCCTCACTCTCACTCTCAAGCGCTTGAAGACAGAGAGGGAGCCCGGCGATTTTCCTCGACCTTCCATTTCTATCATTCAAGGATCGCCTCTAGCTCATCATCAACTGTCACCACCATAACCCTCATCCCTCTCCTGCGCTCAAACCGACGTAATGTCCCGAGATTTCCCTCCTATTCATTTTCATTAGAATTCTTGTGGGGGTGCTCCCCATTGGTCTTAAGACCTATTTATAATATTAGAAATCTTAGGTTCTTGTTATCGTAGTGTCTTTTGTGTTTCTGCGAAATCCCATTGTGCTCGATCAATCGAGCTGGTTTTGAGCGATCAAAGGCAGCTATATTTCAATCAATCGAGATGGTTTCGAGCGATCGAGTGCAGCAGGTGTTCGATCGATCAAAAAGTGTTCGTTCGATCGAAATACTGCAGTAGTAGTTTCTTCATTTAGTCTTTTAATCTTATCTCTTCTTTTCATTTTCATTTTTAGGGCATTCCAAATGAATCCAATTACAGGGTACCACAAGTCCAAGCCCCTCAACCTCACTATACCAGATCCGATACCCGATCACGGGTTTTGAAATGAAGAGGATCGGGTTTGGTTCACACGATACTTCCAGACGCGGAAGGTGATGTTAGAGCGCCCACTTGAGGCTATGTGGCTGTCTGCCCCATGGTTTTTTGCACAGATCCATGCCATGCCTAGATGGTTTGAGATGTTGATGTAGTCTAAGAGAATCAACATCAACTAGGTGCGGGAGGCGTGTGTGTCCATGATTAAGGATCCTGCAGCTCCGTTCACATACCGATCATGCTTCCAGGGTTGCGAGATCATTTTCAGCCCAGCCACAGTTGCCGTTGCTTTGGGTGTACTGGAGATGCCCAACCACTATTACCCACACATTCCCGGTACACCCGAGACTCTACCCTTCTGTCATTATACAAGAGATTACTGGCGCTGCGATCTAGATATGGAACGGTATTTCCCTGATTAAGGACCTTTCCTGACCGAGCAGTATCATCTCCTCAACCTGACTCTCGCCAATTGCATATTGATGACTTCTTACCACAAAAAGGTGGTGCCTTGGTATGCTCAGGTTTTGTATGCCATTGGGACAGGGCGGCGTGTCTGCCTGGCCTGACTCTATATTGATTTATTTGTCCAATCCACGCGGTACATTGTCGCCAAGTGCCATCTGAAGGGCGCTTGGTCCATCCATTGGGTGATTGAGCAGGCTGGATTGCTCCCATTGGCCACTGACACGATTTCTCAGGCCTCGAGTCAGTTTGGAGAAATAGCAGTGCGCCGTTCGGATGCGCAAAAAAAGAGGAATCTAAAGAGAAAGGCCAAGGTGGGGGCAAAGAGAAAGAGAGGGGGAGGCACAGACCTAGAGGGTGCAGCTTCTGGGACACATACCGAGGATGAGGAGCCTGATTCGGATGATAAGGACCCCATTGCTGCCGTGTAGCAGTTCGAGTTGAGACAGCGGTCTCAAGCTCAGGCCCAGGGAGAGTCATCTTCCGTGTCCCTCCAGACTCTCCACTCATTGCTTCTTCAGGAGAGGGAGGCACGGATACGACTCGAGGGCAAGATAGATCAGATTATGACTTTACTAGAGGCGATCTTGATACAGATCGGGGTTGACCAATCTATTCACACCACTCCGCACCCACCGACTGCTCCTTCTGCACCGTCTACCATAGATCCATCTTCTTCTACACCACCCACTACCGATCCATCTACATCCACTACTCCACCTACTACTTCTGTTACTCCACCTCCACTATCTACTGATCCCTATGCCCCATCATCATCATTTGCACCACCTCCAGTGGTGGCTAACCCATTATTATCTACATCAGCTGCCCCGACTGTGAGTGACCCGGCAACGGCTACTACTATTGCTGAGGGTGGAGATGAGGATGCTCCTGCTGCACCGATCGTGATTCTTTCTGACATTGGGGATGATTAGATGATATCCATTCTGCGTGGGAGTTGTTGTTGTATTTTTTTTTTACTGTTTCTCTCTCTTCTCGTAGTTTCTTTTGGGTTGTTTGGTTATGATGGGACTGATAGAGCTTTTGAACATTTTTGGACATTATTATCACTGTTCTGTACTTATATTGTTATATCATTTCGGTGATTGGGTGTGTGTATTATTTATGGACTTTGCTTTGTCAGTATCTTTTATTTCCTTTGATCTTGGCTGCGTGGAGTATATGTCTTTACAGATTGCTATGCTTGCGGTGTTTGCTTTGCGTTATCAGGTGATATCTCTCTACTTTTTTGAAAATCTACTTCTGAGGACATAGCAATTTTCAGTTGGGGGTGGAATGTAGATAGATAATCACCTGCACATGTTTATACTTAGCAATCTGGATAATTTTATTGCACATATCATATAATCTCGGTTAGAATTGTTCTAAAAAAAATCAAATCAAGGAATTTTTGAACTTAATTAGTAAAACAACTTTGAATATTCAATTCTCTTTAGCTGTTGTCAAGAAATGATACATTCATATTAATCTCATCCTTTTATGGATTAAGTTCACACATTTTTCTAGTTCCACTAGAATGATTGCATTTGTTGACCTTTCATGTATCCAATATCCAATTGCACTAGTTGGTAGTTATGTTGAAAACCTAAAAATGAGTTAATACGACTATGGTGCTAAAAGAACGAGTAGTAGAAACTATTTAACCCTTAGCGAGTTTTCGATCCATTCTTTATTTCTGAGGGAATTTTCACATAAAAATTTGAATTGTCTTTCTTGACTACACATATTACATTCGTTGCACTAGTCTCAATTAATTGTTTAATTTTGGCTACTTATTAGAGGAGAACGTTTAGGATCTACCAACCAAACTCAATAAACATTCAAGTGTTAAAATTAAAGAATTAAGAAAATGATTTAAGCCATCGTTACCCATTTCCTACCATCATCTATATCCCTTTACCCACACTGACTTAATATTACCTATTCTATGGTGAAAATACAAACCCCTAATCCTTCACCTTGACTCTAAATGACCTCATTGTGCATCTAATAATAAATATCTGTCAAAGTATGTGGTTGGAGGAGATTAGTTGTGGGAGACATTTTATTCTGCAAATATATATATATATATATAAATAAATTGGTTGGAGATATGAAAAGAAGGAAATAAGAATAAAAAGAGGTGATAATCAATATCATATGCTAAAGATGCGCAATCTTTCCATCCATCATCTGTTTCGTCTACACAAAACCTAAAAATTCTAAAGTCTTAATGATTCTTAAATGCCTTAGTTTGAACACAAACGTTTGAGGTGAGTTAACTACAGTAGTTCGCTCCTCTACTGAGTACCATCCTGTTCATGAGACTCTACACTCCAAATATCCATCTTTTGTGAAGTCGAGTATGAAAGCATTTAGTATCCAGAAGTTCACTCTTATCAAAGCTTTCATACTATGTACGATCATTATTAAAGCCAGTATCTGTGAGACGTTTATTTTTTAGTGTAAACCTATGTGAGAATTGAGTTGAATTACTGGTTCTAGAGGTACAATAGTCCAAAATAACTCTAAATAAGGTTGGATACATAGCTGTCAACTTCACACACACGGATACATAACTGTGATGCATTTGTTATATATATCTTGGTGACATGAGGAGTATGTGGGTTTCTTTCATGGTTTGTTTGAGGTTATTATATCCATGTAGAGCTAAGTTAACAGTTGAATAGAAGAGAATATTTTAAAAGTTTTTCTGTATCTTTTTGAATTTAAAATTGAGAATTTTGTGTGTATATTCACTGTAAACCCTCACGAGACAACACTCGTCCACTAGGGAAAACCTAGGGGTTTAACGGCTTATTGCGTTCGCTAAATGCAACCGTGATTCCTGCGAAAGTGAGTTAGGTAGTTTTCTTTTTTGTTTAGATTGGTTGCTTTAGTTTATCTTGTTTTAGTTTAGTCGTTGTAGTATTAGTCTAGCTTGCTTTTATTTTCGCTTTATTGCTAGGGACTAGCAATTTGCCAGTTGGGGGTTGTGACAAGCGAGGGTATTTGTAAAATACAACCGCGCTAAAAGAAGAAAATATACTGATTTAGTCTACAATTGCTTTATATATCTACAATTTGGATTACAATGTCAGCTTTTACATAATTTGATTAATCTATGATAAGTTGTATTGTATTAGCTATAATTTGTGCAGATCACTGCTTGCTGTGTGAAGAAATGAATAAGCAGGATAAAAGGGTTGCTGGATTTCAAGGAAGACAATTCAAACATGAAAAGTGAGTTTCGAGCGATCAAAGATCCTTCAAGCGATCGAGAGTTCGATCGATCGAAGACATTAAAGCGCTCGAAGATTCCAGAAGTTTGATCGATCGAGGGATGTTCTATCGATCGAACATGGCTTTTATCAGAACGTACGCGCACGCTGCAGAAATGGAGTTTGGAACCCTAGCTTGAAGTTTTAGTATATATATTCATTTTGTTTACGTCCCAGAGGACGCCCACTTAGTTTTTATCAGTTTTAGAGAGGGAGATAGAGAGTTTTACATGTTTTTTGTAGGTTTGGAGTTGCATATTGCTTTTGGATTGCTTCCTATCTGATACACCCAAATCTGGCTCTATCCAACGACCGAGTGGTTCAAACCAGCAGTGAATCCATGTCCCAGTCAAATCGTCCACAACTCCTCGGACAAGCATCATCCTGAGCGGTCTAGTCTACTCATCATCCCGAGCGGTTCATCCTCGACCCGGCCAACAGGTCGGGAAAACTGCACAGGCACATCCCACTGCTAGAACAGCCCATCAGAGCCCACAGGCGTGATCCCGAGCCTCGCAGGTCTGATCCCGAGCATTACGGTCAGTTTCCTACTCAAGCTAGAAGACAAGTGGAAAGTGCAAGTTGTTTCCTAATCCAATTAGGAAACCCCCACAATTAATGCCAATCTATATTAATTGGATTATGTTTTCGTATCCATGTACGAGTAGGTCTCTTACATCTATAAAAGAGACCACTCACCCCCATGGAGGGGGCCAATTCTTTAGTCTACACAGCACCTCTATAAAATTCACCATTATACGCATATACCCGGCCGGTATTACTGGTAGTGCCGCCCCTCTATGTTGGCTCACCAGGCCTGCCGGTGATCTGCTAGTGAACGTGCTCAGACACACCCGTGGACGTAGGTACCTTCATTAACAGGGCCGAACCACATACAAAAAATAGTCTCTCTCACTCTCTCTCTCTCTCCTAAAATTGCTCTACTTTACCCTTACCAAATTCTGGCATCATTAGTTTGGCGCTGTCTGTAGGAAACGACAAGTCTTCTCATCAACAAATCTATTGACTGATCGTCATGCCACCGAAGAAGGGTAAGATAGCTGATCAGCAGTCCGACCGGGTTGTTTCGCCGGCCCCGGCACTGGCTGCGGCAGTCATGACATCTGAGCAGATCACCGCAACCCTCACACAACTCTTGGAGGGCTAGCGTCAAATCCAGCAACAGATCGAAGCCCTGCTAGCCCGGCAAAGCAATCCTCCAGGGGCCGGGAAATGACCCGGGAACGTTGCGTACGGTCAGGAACCGATCTTGACCAGACAACATGCCCAAGTCAACCCGTCCCGTGTTGAGGTTGCTAGAGACATCAACAGTGGGCGTGCTGCCCAAGAGAAAAGGCAGGAGCATATGGCCCGGGAATCAGTCCAGGGTTCCTCGGTCAAGAGCCGAGTCATCCCTGGGCACACGGTTACCCAGAGTCATAGCCGAGCCCGATCCCAGAGGATAGCACTCCGCCATAAGGAGTGGAAGCCCGACCAACCCCTCGGGTACCGGTCGAGAAGGAGTGGAAGCCCGAATCAAGGACTTGCAGAAGCAGATCAATGGAGTGGCCAAGAAACTTGGTCAAAATCGTGTTCTGAATCAAGCCAATACTGGGACAGAGTCACCGTTTTTCGGCCAGATCACGACGTTTGCCATCCCGCGCAAATTTAAGCAGCCTCGCCTAGATCCCTATAACGGCTCGGGAAGCCCGGTCGACCACGTCCGGACCTACAAGGCTCAGATGGCCTTAGCCACCAACTCTGATGAACTACACTACCTAGCCTTCCCCAGCACTTTGAAAGGCCCTGTCGTGCAGTGGTTTTACTCCTTAGAGCCCCGATCGGTCTGCAATTTCAAACAAATCAGCAAGCAGTTCATCAACCAGTTCGCCGGCATGCATGAACGGCCAAAGCCAGACATGCAGCACTGACAGTCAGACAATGGAATAATGAGTTCCTCAAGGAGTTCACCGACCGATTCAACCAACAAAAGCTTCAAATCCACAATTTGAATGAGACAATCGCCATCATAGCCTTCTGCTCGGGAGTTCAACACACTAAGTGCGCTGCGTCATTCCATGGACACCGACTGAGAACTTTGATTGAGCTCTCTGAGAGGGTTGGAAAATACATTGACACTGAAGAGTTTCTGAAGACCAAAGACACCGGGCAAGAAAGCAACGAGTCTTCCAGAAATAAGCGAAAGTGAGACAGCCCGGGAGTTCTAACAGTACCTTCAGTTCACAGCGGTCTGAGTCTGGTAGCCCCGACCCGACCACCACTTCACAGTGGTCTGAGTCCGGCGGCCCAGACCCGACCTCCAGTTCACATCGATCAGGATCAAGCAGTTCCGACTTTGCCTCCAGCACAGAGAAATCAGGAGCCCGACGATCCTGATCCAACCTCCTGTCTTCATCGGTCTAGATGAGCCCGACTACAGTGATACCTGCTTGATCACCACATGAGGCTCCACCGATTGTCAGAGAGCTCATACAAAGACCTCGGGCCTAACCCTGAGGCATCCAAAGACCTCGGGCCTAACCCCGAGGCACGAAAAAGATCTTGAGCTCTGAACTCAGGCACTAAAAAGACCTCAGGCTCTGAACCCAGGCACTAAAGACCTCAGAGGGCACGCTCGAGGCACCGGCTTCGCTTAGGTCCAACCGATGATGGGGGCAAACCCCCTAGGTGGCTGATGATGGCAAGCTTCAAAAGACCCTGCAACCACCATGTTCCAAGTCGGTTACCTACAGTTCATAGCCTCTATAAGAACCTCGTCTTAGCGAAAGCTTGGGGGGCAAGACGGCGCAGTGAACTAAACAGGCAATCACACCGGGTATCTACAGGCCTTGCAGATAACCAAGTCAAAATCTTGGACAACCCGGGCACCTACAGTACTCAGAGGCATTAACTCCACTTAGGTCCAAACCGACAATAGAGGTGACTAAAATCTCTTAGGTTGGCCGACGATAAAGGAGCAAAAAGACCCTAAACCGACGTGATTTAGGTCGGCTCCGCCAACATGGTCAAGCTCTTCTCCCAACAGTCTTGACGAAGGCTAACTGGGCAGAAGACAACCATCCTAGGGAGTTAACATAAAAGGACCCTAAAGCAATACGCTTTAGGTCAGCTTCTCCAACATGGTCAAATTCTTCCACCCACAACCTTGACGAAGGTTTACGGGCAGAAAATAACCATCATGGGAGCTAACTCAAGCAGAAAAGACTCCGAAGTAGGCCGAGTCTCAACTCTCAGTCACTTCCCGATTCAAAGACTCCGAATTAAGCCGGTTCTCAACTCCCGGTCAGTTCCCGAGCACCTAAAGGTCCCGAGCTAGGCTGGGTCGTAACTCTCAGCCAGTTCCTGAGGACTCACCAGGCTCAGAAGCCCCGAGGTAGCTTCTCCAAGCACTCAGACAGTGGCAAGTAACATCAAACTGATTTCCAAACTTGCCCCGATATAGCATCTGGCTAACCTTTGAAATGGGGGGCAAATGATACACCCAAATCTGGCTCTATCCTATGACCGAGCGGTTCAAACCAGCAGCGAATCCATATCCTGGTCAAATCGTGCAAAACTCCTCGGACAAGCATCATCCTGAGCGGTCTAGTCTACTCATCATCCCGAGCGATTTATCCCCGACCCGGTCAACAGGTCGGGCACATCCCACCGCGGGAACAGCCTATCCGAGCCCACAGGCATGATCCCGAGCCTCACAGGTGTGATCCCGAGCATTACAGGCAGTTTCTTACTCAAGCTAGAAGACTAATGGAAAGTGCAAGCTATTTCCTAATCCAATTAGGAAACCCCCACAATTAATGCCAATCTATATTAATTGGATTATGTTTCCGTATCCATGTACGAGTAGGTCTCTTACATCTATAAAAGAGACCACTCACCCCCCATGGAGGGGGCCAATTCTTTAGTCTACACAGCACCTCTATAAAATTCACCATTATACGCAAACACCCGGCCGGTATTACTGGTAGTGCCGCCCCTCTTTATTGGCTCACCAGGCCCGCCGGTGATCTGCTAGTGAATGTGCTCAGACACACCCGTGGACGTAGGTACCTTCATTAACAAGGTCGAACCACATACAAAAATAGTCTCTCTCACTCTCTCTCTCTCTCCTAAAATTGCTCTACTTTACCCTTACCAAATTTTGGCATCATCACTATCGTTTAATATAAGTCTTTCTCTTCCAGGTTCTGCAATCTTAGTTTCTTTACATTCTAGTAGCGTAAAATCATAGTTTAATCTATTAGTTTGAATAATAGTGAAATAGTAGCTTTAAATCACTATTGTTTTTCATAGATTTTATGCTAAAATCACAACCAAACACGCCCTTAATGAATATTCACAGTAAAAATGAATCCGTGACACTCCAGACTATGTCTGAGTAGTCTCCATGTTGGGAGATCAAGATGAAACTGTGATCTCCAGCCTCTGCCGTGCAGCAGAATAATATCTGTGCTCGATCGAACGAAGTTGTTTTGATCGATCAAATCAGAGGACAGACAAGCGAAAGAAGACGTTTCGATCGATTGAGAGATGAAGATGGTCGATTAATCGAAAGCGCGTCGATCAATCGAACTCTCTGATTCTTGGGTAGTCTCTTTGCAGTATTTCAAGACTTTCAAACTGTCCCCCGAATGCTCAGTTTGTCAAAACAGTTTCATTACTTTAAGCCTTAAGGCATTTTTCTTCAATAACTTTTGCAAACCATTTTGAATGCTAACACCATTTAGAATGCGAGACTCAACTATTGATTTAAACCGCTTTCATGTGTTTTGATTTAACTGTGATGATATAGTCTTGGCCATAAAAGGACTATTGATTCTTATTTTTAGAAAATACAAAATACTGTAGAGAGATACACTCCTTAGAGCTTAAAAGTAATTGCATGGTAGATGGCATGATCACTGCGGACTCGTGTGATCCCAACATTCCCTTTTTATAAAGAAAACGGTTTCCAAATATCGCTTTAGTTTCTTAGTTAATCACTAGTTTAATTTAATTTAGTTGCTTTAATTTTAGTAGTTACTTCGTGGAACTTCGTGTTCTACAACCTTTCAAATATTGATTTTTATTTTCTTTTTAGAGATTAATCTAGGTATTTAGTTTAACACCTTTCCTGTGGGATCGACCTGGTCTTAACCAGATTACTACTTGCACGATTACCTACACTTGGGTATAGCACACAAGCGCGCACAGATTTTTAGCCGTGTCAAGTTTTTGCCTTTAATCAATACATGGAATGAGATCATATTTAAGCTCTATTCTAATCCCAACAAGACATGGGATCAAAATCACGGTATCATTTTTCATTCTTGATGAGAAATGAGCATTTTGTGTCTCTCTATTAAGGCTTTACTTTATAATTTTAGTTGTTCTATAACTCATGTTTGCTTATTCATGCTGAAAGAATAAACGCTATACCAAAAGTGATAAAAAGTTTTTAAAAAAAAAATAACAAAAAAAAATTCATAGCTTATACTTATTTTTCCCGAATATTAAACAATTAGTTATTACAAGATATGAATGTTGCTCTTGGATGTGTAATATTGCCAATAAGGCACTCGAGCTAGATGATATTAAGCATGTTCAATCTTTTCTTGACTTTAAATATCTTCAATGAATGTTCTTCTTAATTGAACCAGGATGCTAAACACTCCAAAACGAACTAAAATACAAAAAACTACAAGAAGAAAATCATTCTTTAGTATTGTCTAAAAACAAGTATAGTGAAAAAATTGAACCATTCGAAATGGATGCAATTCGTATACTTCCTACCTAAAAATATTCAAGACTTACTCTCAAAGATTGCCACATCTTAGTGAAATTTCTACAAGAAGCTTTTACCCGACTTGCCTCTTCTTTGTAAACACGATGCCCCTAGTCTTCCCTCGTACTCTCTTTAGAAAAGTGTGTGCCTCTGTCAAACCCACATACAAAGGAGTTACACATTCCTTACATAAACAAATTTAAGTTTCAAGCATAGAAGCCAACTATGCATGAACAGTAGAAACATAGCAATTTCACTAATTGGCACTTTTTATATAGAAGAGTATAGGGAATCCTTTGCCAGTTTCCTTACTCGTTGGAGGGCTAAAGCTGCTCAGATGACTAGCAGGCCGACGAAAAAGGATCAAGTTTGAATGATCATCAGAAATCTGCAGCCTTAATACTTAGAGAGGTTAGAATTTCAGTCTATTATGAGCTTCGAACAGCTGTTTGATGTGGGGACTTTAATAGAAGATGCCATTAGAGATGGAAAAATCAAGAGAGAAAGCTCAAGCAGCCGCTACCGAAAGACGGAAAGGCCGGTCTATCATCAGTCTGCCAACATCAACACACTGTCCCCTCAGCCTTTTAAGAAAGAACGTCGAGGCATGGCTAATGCAAGAGGAAGTCAAAATCAAAAGCAGTCAAAAGAGAAAAAAGAATTTTCCAATTTGGGAATGTCACTAAGCACTGCACTTGAGAGGATGCTAGAAAAGGGGTATTTGCAGAAATTAGAACCCAAGCCAGAGCCTAATCCACTTCCACTGGGTTTCAAAGCTGAATTCTATTGTGACTTTCATCAAGGCCGTGGATATAGCACAGATAGATGTTGGAGACTTCACCATGAGATTGAAGATTTGATTGAGAAAGTGGTCATTTCTCCTCTTCCTGCCCAGTCAAATGTTCAGAAGAATCCTCTCCCTAATCATAAGGGGAACCAGCCAAATGTCAACTTTACAGATTAAGGATCTCAGATTTATAACCTAATTATCTACATTACATCCTTAGACCAGCCTGCCATGGATATTCAGCTCCCAGAAAGTGCTGCAATTTGCATCTTGAGAAATATGGAAGAAGAAGAGTAGGTTGAGGAAGCACTAGCTTTTGAAGAAGATGTACCCAACGAAAATCTCACAATTGAATGGTGGGATCCTAATACCATCACTGATGATTCAATCTAGTATGAAGAAGAAAAGCCCATAGAAGCAGTCACCAAGAAAGAAATCATTAAGTCGATCAGAGAATTTGTGGAATCTGTGGAAAGCCTTAAAATCAAAGATGATGATCTCGTTGCCATGATGGGAGAATAAGAAGATTTGTGGTATGATGATGAGGATGATTCCATTAATAATACCATAATCCCTGATGATTCTATGTGGAAAGTCACTACTGGCACTGAGAAGTTAGCTAAAGAACTTGAGTCTATTTGGATCACTAATGAAGCCAACCACTTGACACGTTTTGGATGTCATTTCAAACCTCATGAGTTGGAAAATCGTGGGAAAAAAACTTGGAAAGAGAAAGATGTCGTCAAAGTGAAAGAAACTGACAAAGGAACCATGAGTGAAGAAGAAGATGAAATCCTAAAGCAGTTGAAGAAAACACAAGCCTGGATCTCAGTATGGGGATTGCTCATGACCTCTCACAAACACAGGCAAGCTTTCTTGATACTCTCAATCGATTGGATGTTTCTGTCAACACAACTCCCAAAGATTTGGTGAACATGATCTTGGTAAAACCTCACAAGCCTGTAGTTACATTCATAGATGAAGATTTACCGCCAAAAGGGGCACATCACAACAGGGCTCTCTACATCACTATACACTGCTTGGGGAATAGAGTGCCAGTTTGCTTAGTAGACAATGGATCGGCCTTGAATGTATGTCCTCTCCAAACTGCTCTCAAAATGGGGCTATCTGTTTTAAAATTCTTGCCATCAACACAGATTGTGAGGGCCTATGATAATACTAAAAGGGCTATTGTGGGAATGATTAAGCTAAAAATTAAAGCCGGACCGTTGAACAAAGAAGCTGAATTCCAAGTAATTAATATTCTATCTAGCTTCAATCTACTATTGGGACGTCTATGGTTACATGTAAATGATGTCGTCGCTTTCACTCTTCACCAGAAAGTTAAATTCATATGGAAAGAAGATGTCATGACAATCTTTGGGGATGGCTGGATCAAGGAAGAAGGGACGAGCCATGGCCCTGTGTTAGAAGTCCAAACACTTGAAGAAGAAAATGAGCTAGGAGGATTTGACTTTATGGGAATGCTAGAAAAGAAGCCATATAAGAAATCCGTTTGGGATCGACTCGGCAATGACAAAGAGAAGAGACTTCCTGATACGTCTGTTTGGGGTGAAGAAATCACTCCGTTCGAGAAAAAGAAGCTGTTATCACCAGACACGAGTATAGGAAAATGATTGAGAAAGAAAACCCAATTATCAAAGATCTACAAGAAGAAGTGGGACAGAATTGGATACCTGAAGTCATGCATGCCTCTATACTTTGACCAATATGCAAACCCTAAAGTAGCCCACATGGTGCGAAAGATGAATTATTTCCCTGGAATGGGACTGGGTCGTCATCAACAAAGAATAACTGAACCGCCAAACTTCCATGAGCAGAAAGATAAATCTTGACTAGGATATCGATTGATTGAGGAAGATAAGAAACGGATGATCAAAGGAAAAGAGCCGATGATTGTTTCTAGGCCAAGAATCCTGAATGGATACTTTGTAAAAAAGGGTGATGACTTCCCTTTCTGTGGTTTTCCTGAACAGTGGTATGATTCGGCTAGCAAGACTATCAAGCCTAGGTTTGAGATTTTCTTCAAACATGAGTTCTCCGACTATGAAGATCCATTTCTGTATGCACAGCCTGCCAAGAATGTAATACCTGTAACTTCTATGTTCAGTAGTATTATGAATTTCCATATCTGGTATATTATTTTATTATTATTTTTATTTGTGTGACCGTATCAGTATAATGTAATTACTAATTAGACAGTAAGTACCGCACTGACTCGACCATAAGTGGACTTAACTTAGTCCCGTACCTAGACCCGGACATTAGAAACAATAACCGTTTGCACGTAAATCGAGACCGATAGGCATAACGAGGACTTATGCACACAAAACAAGGAAGCGGCACAAAACCCAAGTTGGGCCCCACCATGCAGCCTATGCAACTCTCAAGACACATGTCACCCTCTCCCATGACACTTGTACATCCGTTGGACACTTGTCCACCACTTTGACACATGTCAATGCATGAACCCCATGCACATTGACACCTAGCACATGCAAGACTCTATATAAGCATGCATATACTCTTTCATAACATTTTCTTGGCCATTACAATCTGCATGAAGAGAGGGAGCTAGGAGATGAACTCCATGGTGGGATGAAGGAAGTTAGAAGAAGAAGAAGTCTCCACCATTGAAGTTGAGTGCAAGCTTCCTAAAGCTCAAATTTAAAGCCCAAGCTCAATTTCATGATTTGGTGAGTATTCTAACTCACTCTAGAACCTATATAGTATGTAGTAATGTTTAACAAGTGTTTGATGTTGTATTTTGAGGTTCTATGCAACATGCAAGACAAAATTTCAAATCTGGGAAGGTGAAACTTCCAACAGAATGTTGTTTAGTAAAATGAACATTTTGAGCAGTTCAAAAATGGATATGAGGCTAGGTTTTTTTGTGGAAAACTATAACTCATTTATCTACAAATAACTCTTCTATATCTTAGTCTAGATATCATTCCTTCATAGGTGAAATGTATGTACAATGTAGTATTATCAATCTGAGAAGCAGAAACTTCCAACAGAATGTAGTTTAGTAAAATGAGTGTTTTAAGAAGATTTGAAATCTGAATCAAGCTAGGTTTTTTTGTGGATAAAGATAACTTATTTATCTACAAATAACTCTTCTATAGCTCAGTCTGAAAAGCATTTATTCATAGGTGAAATGTACATAAAATGAAGTACTTTAAATCTGAGAAACAGAAACCTCCAGCAGAATGTAGTTTAGTAAAATGAGTGTTTTAAGCAGCTCCGAAATCTGAATTAAGCTAGCTTTTTTGTGTATAAATCTAACTCATTTATCTACAAATAACTCTTCTACATCCTGGTCTAAAAATGAATCCTTAATAGGTGAAATGCACATGCAATGCAGTACTATAAATCTGGGACACAGTAGTCCAAAAATATAGAAATGTCTAAGTAAAATAAATATTTTGAGTAGTTCAAAAATGTAATTGATGCTAGATTTTGTTGTCCACGAAGATAATCGAATTATATACAATGTTCTAGTTTTGAGTTTGATCTACAAAGCAAGTTATCATGCCCAAATAAATCATATCAATTCAATCGATATAGTAAAATTAATTCCTGGCAGATTGTATAACTAATTGTATGATGTGTTTATTGATGATGCTTGCTTCCCAGTACCTGTGTGGTTATGGATATCTTGTGCTATCGTGTAGATGAGTATGTTAAGGCTTTCATCTATATGGTTATTGATATCAAATCCATGTTATAGATCTATAAGCTACATACTATGTTTTTCCGTTGTCGCGAATTTAGTGTATTGACCATTAAAAGTTCATACCCAAGCTTTTAGTATGTTGTGCAGCACGATTATTGCATCGATAGCGATTGGGTAAGTTTCCATCGGAAGTATATTATAATAAAATAGAATAACGTATGTATAACGTAACTTCGAAAGTATAAATGAAAGTAATTAACAAAATAACTACGGAACGAATGACATGAATGCGGTCCAAGATACGTACGGACTAGTTGTACTTGATCAAGAGCAGCGTATGTCAAGGATAAGTGTTGGATAGGTAAGCCAAGCCACGGGGGCCAGGAGGGTAAGAAAAGGGATGTGTTGTTGAGTTGTGAAGTGGTGACTTTTGAGTATTCTTTCAGTTCTTCGTGACGAAAGGAATACACGTAACGCTTTCGGTTCTTCGTGACGAAGCGGTGATTCTTTGAGTAAAGACTCCTTTCGGTTCTTCGTGACAAAATGGATGTTCTTGTACTCCGTAACGCTTTTGGTTCTTCGTGACGAAGCGGTGATTCTTTGAGTAAAGACTCCTTTCGGTTCTTCGTGACGAAATGGATGTTCTTGTACTCCGTAACGCTTTCGGTTCTTCGTGACGAAGCGGTGATTCTTTGAGTAAAGACTCCTTTCGGTTCTTCGTGATGAAATGGATGTTCTTGTACTCTATAACGCTTTCGGTTCTTCGTGACAAAGCGGTGATTCCTTGAGTAATGACTCTTTTCGGTTCTTCGTGACGAAATGGATGTTCTTGTACTCCGTAATGCTTTCGGTTCTTTATGACAAACTTCGTAACAAAATGGATGTTCTTGTACTCTGTAACGCTTTCTATTCTTTGTGACGAAGCGGTGATTCTTTGAGTAAAGACTCCTTTCGGTTCTTCATGATGAAATGGATGTTCTTGTACTCCGTAACACGTTCGGTTCTTCGTGACGAAGCGGTGATTTTTTGAGTAAAGACTCATTTCGGTTCTTCGTAAGGAAATGGATGTTCTTGTACTCCGTAACGCTTTCGGTTCTTTGGGACGAAGTGGTGATTCCTCAAGTGAAGACTTCTTTCGGTTCTTCATGATGAAATGGATGTTCTAGCACTCCTTAACACTTCGGTTCTTCGTGACGAAATGGCCGATGAAAGATGTTTTGGTTGATGAAAGATGTTTTGGTTAATGAAAGATGGTTTGGTTAGCAAGAGATACTTTAGCTTTGTAAATGACGTCAGATGTTAGAAATGAATGATAGTGGCGTTAAGAATGTCGAGACGAGTTTTCTCAGTTGGACGTTTTCTTTTCGAATACGTGGTCGGGTATATTGGTAGTTATAACCCGACGGTGAGAACGCAAAGATCTTAAAAGACGTGTTAAAAAGTAATAAGGGTATCTTTGTTGTGCTTTACTATATACGTTCCATTTGATTTAGTTTTCTCACTCAGCTTTCATAAGCTGATGACGTTCATGTCACTGGACAGTCCCATATCCAGGTTATCCAGGTCACAAGAACACAGGCTATGGAGCTACTCAAGAATATAATGTGGAAGAAGATTATACTGAGGAGGATTATGATTATGCGAGTTAGGAAGAAGACCAGTAGCTTACCTTTGTAAATATTTTTGTAATAGTTTTGTAAGGCCAAGAGCCATAAGACTCTGATGTATTTATAATGATGTATTAACTAGCTAAGTACTTTGACTTATCTTTGTAATATACTCCAGTAAGTAAATGATGGTGCTATCCTTTTATTATATCGTTTAGTTATTATTATTTGGTCATGGACAATTCGGCACTGCAACTAGTCACGCGCCTCAGGGTTCAAGATGAAAATTTTAAAATTTTTCCATATTTTGGCTACTCCGGGGCGTGACAGGGATTTTTTGGTATCAGAGCCTTAGGTTAAGAAGTGTACACCGATTGTCCTACACACTTAAGTTATAAAACGTTAGACCTTTTCCCCATCCATGAAGATATGAACCTATAATAGTTGTGTGATTAGCACGGCACCTTATTACATCCTGGATGGATATAGAGGACGGGGTAGATTCGGAGATTGGCCCAGCAGTTGGTATTGACCTAACAGAGGGTGATGTTGAGGAGGGAGCGAGGGTAGTCATGGAGGATGGAGAGCCTGAGGTTGACGATGACTTTAAGGATGACTCTAAGGATGCATAGATAGAGCCTTTGGATAAGGACGAAGATGAGATGGTTGATAAGTTTGACTTGTACTTGGGACTGGGTTCCACTTGGGGGAGATTTCAATCTAGGATCATGCTCCACCATACGAGTAGATAAGGAGGACTTTCGGTATAAGATTTCTAGGATTTAGATCTCTACTTGTATTAGGGCTAGTAGCGCATCTTTTGTGTATATAGTATGTACCGAAGCATGTAACACAAACCAGTAGTAGCGTGTACGCCTTTCTACGTAAATATTTAAAGTAATCTATGAAGATTTGTTACTTCTACTTGATGAAATATATGTTTGATGTGTTATGTACTCATATTAGAATTGTTAGCTATACCTTATATCATTTATATGTCTCGTAACCATGGTTAGGACAGGAGGATAGCCAATAGATATTTATTTAGGTACATAAGCATACAAGCAGATGTCAAGTCAGTCACCCCAACTTAGGAATGGACCAAGAGGAAGACCTCCGACCCATTTCTAAGGAAACAAACGCCCATGGAATAGTGGTAAGAAACCAGGACCCACCTTTCCCCGGGATAAGCATGTAGCACCTCCCGTACCACAAGTGCCAACCACAGCTACCGGGAACAACAAGGACGGATGTTTCAATTGTGGGATCCCTGGGCACCTGGCACGAGACAGCACGGCCCCCAGGGTCAACAATCGAAATAATGTTGTTTGTTACAACTGTGGTAAGAGAGGACACATGAGCAAAGAATGCAAAGCGCTGCAAGGAAACTATCATGGGCCTATTACTCAAGGTCAAGCTAGCAAAGCTCGACTCAATGCTATCATACCTGAGGCGGCCGGCTATGATGAAAAGGGACAGTAGAACTTGGAAGGTACACTCGCATTATATGCTAGTTAAGATAAAGTGCTTTTGATACTGGTGCTACAAATTCATGTATTGCCTTTGAGATTGTACAACGTTTGGGTTTAGTACCTCAAACACTCGAGGTAGCTCTGAACACGACATCACCCTTGGGAGTGACTGTAAAGCTAGGAAAAGTGTGCAAGGACTACACTTTGACATTGGAGGATATGAACCTACTAGCAGACTTAATTATTCTGTTAATGAAGTAGTTTGATGTGATCTTAGGAATTGATTGGCTCGTTCACTAAGTATTATACGGAGTTAGACTGTGCTAGTGAGTCGATCACATTTTCAGTACCTGGGAGTACACCCTTTAGTTTTCAATGCAACCCCACTAGTGATGCTTTTCTTACAAGTCGTTTAGCCGCTATGGAAACTACAGGCTCAGATTTGACGATCGCTCAGATTCTGATAGTCCAAGACTATGAGGATGTCTTTCAGGACGTTTCCGGATTACCACCAAAGCGCGAGATCGACTTTTGTATTGCGTTAGTACCCGGAACGACACCGATATCCAAGGCTCCTTATCGTATGGCCCCAATGAAAATGCTGGAGCTGAAGAAGCAAGTACAAGAGTTAGAAGATCTAGGATTTATTAGGACAAGCACGTCACCTTGGGGAGCCCCGGTTCTATTTGTTAGAAAGAAGGATGGAAATCTTCGACTCTGTATCGACTACAGAGAATTGAATAAGGTTACTATTAAGAACAAGTACCCGTTTCCCAGGATAGATGATTTGTTTTATCAACTACAAGGAGCGACGACCTTTTCAAAGATTGACTTACGATCTGGGTACCATCAGTTACTTGTCAGGCCGGAAGATATACCAAAAACAGCTTTCAGAACAAGATATGGGCACTACGAGTTCTTAGTTATGCCTTTTGGATTAACTAATGCCCCGACGGTATTCATAGATTTGATGAATCGGGTGTTCAGACCCTTCTTGGATCAATTCATCATCGTGTTTATCGACGACATCCTTATTTATTTGAAGAATGATGAAGAACACGAGAAGCATGTAAAGATTGCACTTCAGACACTTAGAGAAAATTGTCTCTATGCTAAGTTCAGTAAGTGTGAGTTTTGGCTAAAAGAAGTCAAATTCTTGGGACATGTAATCTCACAGAACAGAATTTCAGTGGACTCAACCAAGACGAACACAGTTTCTAGTTAGAATAGACCAACCAACGCATCGGAAGTACGAAGTTTCCTTGGATTGGCTGGATACTACAGGAGATTCGTGGAGGGCTTCTCAAGGATCGCGTCTCCTTTAACTGGACTAACAAAGAAGGATTCAAAGTTTGAGTGGAAGGAGAAGCACGAACGCGCCTTTCAGGATTTAAAGGAGAGGTTGACCTTAGCGCCAGTGCTAGCCATACCCAAGAGTGGTGAACAGTACACTATCTATAGTGACACTTCACATAAAGGACTAGGATGTGTACTTATGCAGAATGGTCAGGTGATCGCTTATGGATCTTGGAAATTAAAGCCACATGAATTAAACTACCCTACACACGATCTAGAATTGGCTACAATTGTCTTTGCAATTAAGATTTGGAGGCACTACCTCTACGGAGAGAAGTTTGACTTATTTTCAGATCACAAAAGCTTGAAATACCTGTTCTCTCAAAAGGAACTACGACTTTAATTTGTAGTACCACCCTGGTAAAGCAAATGTAGTCATAGATGCTCTGAGTAGGAAACCCCGAAGGTTAATTGCCTCACTTTCAATCAAGGAATGGAAAGCCTTAGAAGCTTTAACAGAATTTGACATTCAGACTGCAAGGTCAGGTGATGGACGACCTTTTGGATGTCTTATGGTGTAGCCAACCCTCATTAACCGAATACTCGAAGCTCAAAAGAAAGGCGAAGGATTGAGGAAATGGTTAGAGAAGGCCAAAGCAAAGGATTCGACCGAATGGAATATTGGATTAGATTAAGGACTCAGATGTAGGGCCATGTTATGTGTACCGGCACAAATAGTTTGAGGAAAGACATTTCGGATGAAGCACATGGGTCCAGGATGATTATACACCCCGGCGGATTCAAGATGTAGAAAGACCTAAAAAGGAACTTCTGGTGGGAAGGCATGAAGAAAGAAGTCGTTGAGTATGTAGCCAAGTGCCCTACTTGCCAGCAAGTCAAGGCGGAACACCAATGACCCTAGGATTACTACAAAACCCTTACCAGTCCCAGAATGGAAATGGGAGCATATCACCATGGATTTTGTTGTGGGATTACCAAGATCTCAGCAGAACCATGACACTATTTGGGTAGTTGTTGATCGATTGATCAAATTAGCCCATTTTATTGCCTACAACATGACCTATCCGGTCGAGAAAATGAGTCGACTATACTTGCAACAGGTTGTGTGGTCGCATGGAGTACCGGTATCAATCGTATCAGATTGAGATTCGAGATTCACCGCAATATTTTGGGAGTGTCTTCAGAAACCAATGGGAATGCCTCTGACGTTGAGTTTCGCATTTTATCCACAGACTGACAAATAAAACGAAAGGATGAAAGCAGCGCAAAGCAGATACAAGAAGCTATGCGGACAAATAACGGCGAGATATAGAATTCAAAGTTTGAAATCATATGTATTCGAAAGTTTCCCCGGTTCGAGACATTGCAAGGTTTGGACAAAAGAGGGAAAAGCTATCACTGCGCTACATCGGACTATTTGAAATTCTGGAACGTGTGGGAAAGTCGCCTATAGAAGGGCGTTACCATCAAAGATGTCGAGAGTTCATACTCCATGAGAGTAAGCTGATGAAATGCCTTCACAACCTGGCGCACGAAATTGATTTCGAAGATATCGGAGTAAATGACAATGTTACATTGTCGAAGGACTTTTAAGAATTATGGATCGTGGAATCAAGAAGTTGAGGAACAAAGAGATTCCGATGGTAAAGGTTCAGTGGAAGCACCATGATGAAGGAGATGCTTCTTGGGAACTGGAATCGGAAATGCAAGAGAAATTTCCATTTCTGTTTAGTACTAACTAGTTCTGATTTTGAGGATGAAATCCTGTAATAGGTGGTAGAAGGTGTAATACATGTAATTTCTACGTTCAATAGTATTATGAATTTCCATATCTGGTATATTATTACATTTTTATTTTTATTTGTATGATCGTATCAGTATAATGTAATTACTAATTAGACTGTAAGTACCCTTAGTCCCGTACCAGTACCCGGACATTAGAAACAATACCAGTTTTGCATGTAAATCGAGATCGATAGGCATAACGAGGACTTATGCACGTAAAACAAGGAAGTGGCACAAAACCTGAGGTGGGCCCCACCATGGCAGCCCATGCAACTCTCAAGACACATGTCACCCTCTCCCATGACACTTGTCCATCCATTGGACACTAGTCCACCACTTTGACACATGTCAATGCATGCACCCCATGCACATTAACACCTAGCACATGCAAGACTCTATATAAGCATGCATATACTCTTTCATACCATTTTCTTGGCCATTACAATCTGCATGAAGAGAGGGAGCTAGGAGATGAACTCCATGGTGGGATGAAGGAAGTTAGAAGAAGAAGAAGTCTCCACCATTGAAGTTGAGTGCAAGCTTCCTAAAGCTCAAATTTAAAGCCCAAGCTCAATTTCATGATTTGGTGAGTATTCTAACTCACTCTAGAACCTATATAGTATGTAGTAATGTTTAACAAGTGTTTGATGTTGTATTTTGAGGTTCTATGCAACATGCAAGACAAAATTTCAAATCTGGGAAGGTGAAACTTCCAACAGAATGTTGTTTAGTAAAATGAACATTTTGAGCAGTTCAAAAATTGATATGAGGCTAGGTTTTTTTGTGGAAAACTATAACTCATTTATCTACAAATAACTCTTCTATATCTTAGTCTAGATATCATTCCTTCATAGGTGAAATGTATGTACAATGTAGTATTATCAATCTGAGAAGCAGAAACTTCCAACAGAATGTAGTTTAGTAAAATGAGTGTTTTAAGAAGATCTGAAATCTGATTCAAGCTAGGTTTTTTTGTGGATAAAGATAACTTATTTATCTACAAATAACTCTTCTATAGCTCAGTCTGAAAATCAATTCTTCATAGGTGAAATGTACATACAACAAAGTACTTTAAATCTGAGAAACAGAAACCTCCAGCAGAATGTAGTTTAGTGAAATGAGTGTTTTAAGAAGCTCCAAAATATGAATTAAGCTAGGTTTTTTTGTGGAGAAATCTAACTCATTTATCTACAAATAACGCTTCTATAGCCTGGTCTAAAAATGAATCCTTGATAGGTGAAATGCACATGCAATGCAGTACTATAAATCTGGGACACAGTAGTCCAAAAATGTAGAAATGTCTAAGTAAAATAAATATTTTGAGTAGTTCAAAAATGTAATTGAAGCTAGATTTTGTTGCACATGAATATAATCCAATTATATACAATGTTCTAGTTTTGAGTTTGATCTACAAAGCAATTTATCATGCCCAAATAAATCATATCAATTCAGTCGACATAGTAAAATTAATTCCTGGCAGATTGTATAACTACTTGTATGATGTGTTTATTGATGATGCTTGCTTTCCAGTACCTGTGTGGTTATGGATATCTTGTGCTATCGTGTAGATGAGTATGTTAAGGCTTTCGTCTATATGGTTATTGATATCAAATCCATGTTATAGATCTATGAGCTACATGCTATGTTTTTCCGTTGTCGCGAATTTAGTGTATTGACCATTAAAAGTACATACCCAAGCTTTTAGTATGTTGTACGGCACGATTATTGCGTCGATAGCGATTGGGTAAGTTTCCATCATAAGTATATTATAACAAAATAGAATGACGGATATATAACGTAACTTCAAAAGTATAAATGAAAGTTATTAACAAACTAAACTACGGAACGAGTGACACAAATGCGGTCCAGGATACGTACAGACTAGTTGTACTTGATCAGGAGCAGCGTATGTCAAGGATAAGTGTTGGATAGGTAAGCCAGGCCACGGTGGCCGGGAGGGTAAGAAAAGGGATGTGTTGTTGAGTTGTGAAGTGGTGACTTTTGAGTATTCTTTCGGTTCTTCATGACGAAAGGGATACGCGTAAGTGTGTAACGCTTTCGGTTCTTCGTGATGAAGTGGTGATTCTTTGAGTAAAGACTCCTTTCAGTTCTTCGTGATGAAATGGATGTTCTTGTACTCCGTAATGCTTTCGGTTCTTCGTGACGAAGCGGTGATTCTTTGAGTAAAGACTCCTTTCGGTTCTTCGTGACAAAATGGATGTTCTTGTACTCCGTAATGCTTTCGGTTCTTCATGACAAAGCGGTGATGCTTTGAGTAAAGACTCCTTTCGGTTCTTCATGACGAAATGGATGTTCTTCTACTCCGTAACGCTTTCAGTTCTTTGTGACGAACCAGTGATTCTTTGAGTAAAGGCTTCTTTCGGTTCTTCGTGACGAAATGGATGTTCTTGTACTCTGTAACGCTTTTGGTTCTTCGTGACAAAGCGGTGATTCCTTGAGTAAGGACTCTTTTCAGTTCTTCATGATGAAATAGATGTTCTTGTACTCCGTAACGCTTTTGGTTCTTCGTGACGAAGCGGTGATTCTTTGAGTAAAGACTCCTTTCGGTTCTTCGTGACGAAATGGATGTTCTTGTACTTCGTAATGCTTTCGGTTCTTCGTGACGAAGCAGTGATTCTTTGAGTAAAGACTCCTTTCGGTTCTTCGTGATGAAATGGATGTTCTTGTACTCTGTGACACTTTTAGTTCTTTGTGACGAAGCGGTGATTCTTTGAGTAAAGACTCCTTTCGGTTCTTCGTGATGAAATGAATGTTCTTGTACTCCGTAACGCTTTCAGTTCTTCGTGACGAAGTGGTGATTCCTTGAGTGAAGACTTCTTTCGGTTCTTCATGACGAAATAGATGTTCTTATACTCCTTAACACTTTGGTTCTTCGTGACGAAGTGGCTGATGAAAGATGTTTTGGTTGAGGAAAGATGTTTTGGTTGATGAAAAATGGTTTGGTTAGCAAGAGATACTTTGGGTTTGTAAATGACGTCAGATGTTAGAAATGAATGATAGTGGCGTTAAGAATGTCGAGATGAGTTTTATCAGTTGGACGTTTTCTTTTTGAATACGTGGTCGTGTATATTGGTAGTTATAACCCGACGGTGAGAACGCAAAGATCTTAAAAGACGTGTTAAAAAGTAATAAGGGTATCTTTGTTGTGCTTTACTATATACGTTCCATTTGATTTAGTTTTCTCACTCAGCTTTCATAAGCTGACGACGTTCATGTCGCTGGACATTCCCATGTCCAGCTTCTCCAGGTCACAAGAACACAGGCTATGGAGCTGCTCAAGAATATAACATGGAAGAAGATTATACTGAGGAGGATTATGGTTATGCGAGTTAGGAAGAAGACCAGTAGCTTCCCTTTGTAAATATTTTTGTAATAGTTTTGTATGGCCAAGTGTCATAAGACTCTGATGTATTTATAATGATGTATTGACTAGCTAAGTATTTTGACTTATCTTTGTAAAATATTCCAGTAAGTAAATGATGGTGTTCTCCTTTTATTATATCGTTTAGTTATTATTATTTGGTCATGGACAATTCGGCACTGCAACCAGTCACGCGCCTCAGGGTCCAAGATGAAAATTTTAAAAATTTTCCATATTTTGGCTATGCCAGGGCGTGACAAAGAAAGAATGGAAGGATTGGGCTGATCTGATGACGAGCGATGATCTGAATATGCTGATGAATAATGAACCGAACATGCTAATAAATGCCGAAGAAGCACCAAAAAATGTGAAAGAAATCAAGCCGATAGAGGGAGCTCTAAACAATTGGGTGATCGAAACAGGAGTCAATAAATTCCCTCCCCCATTTCCCCAAAAGTCTGTAAATGCCAATATGAGCCATGATGATGAGTCTGCTTTTGCTTTTGATGTACCCAAAAATGTTAATGAAATGAACGAAGATTTTGCTTACTCTTCTGTGTCTGATGATCTTGATTTTGAAATTTCTGAGGATTTGCAACAATTAATTGAAAATGAAAATGAATCTGCATGCAAGATTATTGAAGAAACTTTGCTAATAAACTTGGTCAATGATGATAATCCACAAAATGTTCATATTGGCACTACACTCACTTCACAAGAAAGAAATGAACTAATCAATTTATTAAAAGAATTTAAAGATGTTTTCGCTTGGTCTTACAAAGATATGCCAAGCATTGATCCAGAGATTGTCCAACACCATATCCCTCTCTTTCCTAATTCAAAACCTGTTAAGCTAAAGTTGAGATGCATGAGACCTGAGTGGATTTTGAAGATTAAAGAAGAAGTTGAGAAACAGTTAAAAGCTAGATTTCTGATGGTAACCCAATACCCGGAATGGATAGCCAACATAGTGCCTGTGCCAAAGAAGGAAGGAAGGATCCGAGTATGTGCTGACTTCAGAGATTTAAACAAGGCTAGTCCCAAGGATGATTTTTTGCTTCCACACATAGATGTCTTGGTAGATAACACGGCGGGCATGAGTTGTTATCATTCATGGATGGTTTCTCTGGGTACAATCAGATGTTAATGGCACCCGAAGATAGAGAAAAGACCACATTCACAACTCACTGGGGGACGTACTGCTATCGAGTGATGTCGTTTGGGTTAAAGAATGCTGGAGCAACCTATCAAAGAGTAGCTACTACTTTGTTGCATGACATGATCCATAAAGAGGTAGAAGTCTATGTGGATGATACAATTGTCAAATAAAAGGAAAGAAGTGGACATTTAGCGGCTCTCGCCAAGTTCTTTGAAAGATTGAGAAGATGCGAGATGAGATTGAACCCATAGAAGTGTACTTTTGGAGTAACCACTGGGAAGCTGCTAGGATATCTCATTACACAATGGGGAATTGAGGTTGACCCCACAAAGATCAAAGCTATTATGGATATGCCTCCTCCCACAAATGAAAAAGAAGTAAAAGGACTTTTGGGACGAATCCAATTCATCATTCGCTTTATATCTAAGCTCACCGCAACTTGTGATCTGCTTTTCAGCCTGTTGAGAAAAGGAAAGAAATTTGAATGGGATGATCAGTGCCAAGAAGCTTTTGACAAGATCAAGACCTATCTATCAAATACATCGGTTCTTTTACCTCTGAATATAGGGAAGCCTTTGCTGTTGTTCTTATCCATGTCAGAGAATGCTATAGGATGCATGTTAGCCTAAGAAGGAGACGAAGGGCATGTAGAGAAAGCCGTTCCCAACGGGTTCTTTCGTCGAACACGACGTGGTGATCGATTGGACCGATCAAGAATCGAGGCTTCTCGACTGCTTAAGTTTGCTAAAGAAAACATGTTGGGCTTTGGTTTGGGCCACTCGTCGTCTAAGGCATTATATGTTGGCTTTCCCTGTTGTTTTAATCTTCCGAATAGACCCTTTGAAGTACCTCTTTGAAAAACCAGCATTGACAGGCAGAATTTCCCAATAGACCTTGATGCTATCTGAGTTTGACTTGACACATGCTACAAGCAAATCTGTTAAAGGTAGAGCTGTTGCAGAACATTTAGCTGAACATCCGATAAATCTGAAAAATGAAGAATTCATGTTCCCTGATGAAGGATTGATGGAATTAAGAGAGGATGTATGGAAGATGTATTTTGATGGAGCTGCAAACCAGAAAGGATACGGAGTAGGCATCATCCTTGTATCCCCTGAAGGAGTACATACCCTGTTTGCTATTAAATTGAAGTATACCTCCACCAACAACACTGTTAAGTATGAAGCTTGTATCTTGGGGTTAGAAGTTGCATTGATTTTGGAAGTAAGAAAGCTTGATGTATTCGGTGATTCCAATCTAATCATATCTCAAGCTCGAGGAGATTGGAAAGTCAAAGAAGAAAAGTTGAAGCCTTATCATGAATATCTCGAGTCTCTACAAACTCGCTTCTTGCATATCACATTCTTCTACCTGCCTGGAGAAGAAAATCAGCTAGCAGGCTCTTTGGCTACTTTAACCTCGATGATTGAGATTCTTGTGGGAATAAGTTTAACTCCATTGATGGAACAGAGAGAAAAGCTGTCTTACGAGATGATCGGGGAAATAGAAGAAGTTGAAGAACTTCCGTGGTACACAAACGTATGGAACTTCATTGAAAAAGGGGAATATCCAGAAGGTGCGTCCGAGAAAGATAAAAGAGCCATAAGAAGATTCTCAGCTCAAGTCATGATTTGTTGTGGAAGTTTGCTAAAGAAATCATACAATGGGTTCAACTTGACATGTTTATACGGGAACAGTACGAAGAAAATGATGGAGCAAATTCACGAAGGGGTGAGTGGTCCTCACATGAGTGGACACATGTTAGCCAAGAAGATCATCCGATAAGGGTATTATTGGACTACTATGGACAAAGATTGCTACGAATATGTCAGAAAATGCCACAAGTGTAAAATCCATGCCAACATAAAGCATGTGCCGCCATCACTGCTGTACAACATGACTACTCCTTGGCCATTCTCAGTTTGGGAAATAGATGTTATTGGAGAAGTAACCCCATAGGTGTCTAATGGGCATCAATATATCCTGGTAACAATTGATTACTTCACGAAATGGGTGGAAGCAGAGTCCTATGCGACATTGAAGGCTAAAGATGTGGCCAGATTTATCAGAAGAATTATAATCTGTCGATACGGGGTCCCTCATGAATTGATATCCGATCATGGCAGCCATTTCCAGAAGGAAGTTCTAGATCTACTAGAGGAATATAAGATCATGCATCACATGTAAGCAACGTATAGGCCACAAACAAATGGGGCAGTTGAAGCAGCTAAGAATTTGAAAATGATTATGAGGAAGATGACTGATACGCACCGGGATTAGCATGAGAAATTACCATATGCATTGTAGTGATATAGAACATCCATCAGAACATCTACAGGAGCCACTCCTTATTCCTTGGCTTACGAAGTGGAAGTAGTACTCCCAGTCGAAATAGAACTACCATCGCTAAGAATTGTGGTTGAATCCGAGATTCCAGAATTTGATTTGTTAAAAAACCGATATGAAGAGCTAATGTTACTTGATGAAAAGAGGCTAGCAGCAATTGATCATGTACATGTGTATCAGAGGAGAATAGCTTGAGCATTCAACAAGAAAGTCCGTCCAAGAAAACTCGAAGAAGGCGACCTTGTGCTTAAGGAATTAAAAGCACCTATTTATGAGCATTCCTTTCTTTCAAGCCTATTCTTTCAAAACCTCCAACCTTCCAGGAACTATGCTTGACTTGATTCCCACTTGGGGATACGTAGGCAACCTACTCGGTTCGGTCACAGCTCCTGACACACTCAGCCATACCTCAAATACCTTCTTTCAAACCTCGACCGAGCTATTTTGGACCTGATTCCCACTTGGGGATAAGTAGGCGAGCTTTCCTAGCTCTTGGTCCCTGAACCTTGCAAACTAGGGGCAAAGCTTTCCAGTTTACCCAGAATCTCAAGATATCACTGCCACACTAGGGGCAAACTGCGTTTGCCCAAACTTCCATTTATCCATATCAGCTAGGGGCAAACTACAGTTTGCCCATATCTTTCTACCTGTTCTCTCTGGATCACTTGGCTATCAGAATTAATTAACTAAGTGAAAAACCTGGTAACTCTTGATATAAAATTGAAAAGTTTTTAGCAATCTGAAAAACGTGAGTATAATGTCAAGACTGAAACATTATGTGGAAAATTTTTAAAACTTCAAGATTACATGCAAAGCCAATACAATATCCTACTACAAGATAAAATTTTTATTTTTAACATGCAAATCCTTGGAAATTCAAGTATCAAAGTCAAAAGACATTGACAAGAAAGGAAATCATCAGAAATTTCTTTTCCTTGTAAACTGGGTCATGTATGTCAGTATGCAAAGTGCCACGCAAATCAAACTCGTAAGAAAGGAATGCAAAGCAGAAGCAAAAGATAACATAAAGCAGCATCAAGCAAAGTCAATGGTACAAGCCCATCCAGCCATAAACAGAATACATCAACTTCAGTCTCAGTATAGAAAGCAAGAAAGCGAGAAAGATAGTCACGGGTACATATGAAAATGGGTAATCATCATAATTAGCGACGACGAGTAGCCCGTGGATACCGAGCAGGCGTATCTGAAGCCACAGAGCTCATCATCCACTCCAGCTATGATTGAAGCTGCCTGACTTAAGCCACCTGTCAAAAGAAAGAATCAGTACCGGGTTGAAAATGCAATGAGAAAAGAATAAGAAGCCAAGAAAATTACTAGAGCTGCATCTCGATCTATATAAGTCTGGCACATGCCATCCCACTACAAAAGAAGAAAGATAAGATCAGAAAGATCAGGGGAATCAGAAGATTGAGTTTAGAATTACTCACATATCCCTCTCGAGCAAGGCTCCAAGCTCTCAGATTCTGTGCATAAGCTCGCTCTTCATTAAAAATAGCTCGGGGAACCGACTCGTACTACTCTGGAACTAGCTGAGGCTCCACAAGATCATGGGGAATCTCTACAAAAGATATAACTCTGCACAACATAGTCGAGACCCCCCAATCACAAGGAGGAATGGGAGGCAAAGGTCAGCCAGGGCCATCCACGAAAGAGCTCCCCTACAAACAATCATGAGAATAAGAGATAAACAAGCATTTAAGCAGAAAAGGGAAAAGTTGTGAAAAATCCTGTGGGTCATCTGAAAGTGGGAAATTGGGCATCAGATGAGTAGCCCTAAAAATGTCATAGTTCTCCTCAAAAAGAGTGAATGAGGCAGAAGGAATTCCATTCAAAGCATCAATAAGGTCTTCATCTTCCAGATTTTGCGCTGACCTCATACAAGAAGGCGGATCCTGTGGTACTAAGAGATGATCCTCCAAGTCAGTCTGGGGAGCCACTCTCTCTCCAAGATACCACTCAAGAATAGAAGGGCCCTCAAGAAGAATCCTCTCTCCTATCATCTGACGGGCTAAATCGATCTTGGCCACATCGCCATTTAAAGCCCAAGGATGCCAGTTAACTTGGTTGAATTTGAGACGGGTCAGAAAATCCAGGAAAGAAATAACATTATGAGCGTCATTTTTGACACCTACGGCTTGGCGACGCCACTTCAGAGCCCATAGAAAAATATGCATCTCTTCCTCCCAAAAATGATGGAGCTGTCATGGAAAAATACTCGAAGGCCCTCACTTGCAAAAGAATATATAATAGTGGTCAAAATGCAGAATATCAATGATGAAGTTCGAAATGAAAATATTTCCGTACCTCCCATGCTCTCCAGAAGCTACCAAACCCAAGGGATTTGCCTCATGAATGCTCTCCCATATGGCTATACAAAATGGCTAAGCCAGCAGAGCCCCAGTCAAAATCTGCGATCTCCTCAAGATTTCTAAGGCTATCAAGCATGTTTAGTGTTATCCGCTCAGCTCGAGTAGAAAGAAGAGAGCAGCCAAGAAAATACAAGATAAAAGCACACGTAAGCTGCATGTCAGTGAGTTAAGCCACTCTTTCAGAATGCTAGAAATTTTTGACAAACCATGTGATGCCTACACTCAAGCCATGAAGATCTTTCTGGGTTGGGATAATGCCTAGAAGTCGCTCAATAATAGCAGGATGTTTATGCATGTCCTTGGCGAAGGCAAGATGATGCCCACCAAATGAGATACCAATTATCATTGCAAAATCAAGTGGGGTCATGGTTATTTCCCCAAAAGGCATATGGAAAGTATTTGTGGAATCCCACCACCTTCGGCAAGAGCTTGAATCATGGCCAAGTCGTTGGCCGGTCTCTCCAACAAAGTTATGAAAGACCCGATGCCTGCTTGTTTTATGTTGGCTACTACTTAGGGACGTGATTCCGACAATTCATTAAACCATTCAAGGCATTGTCCATGGCTACCATGGCCTCTAAGATGCCCAAACACATTCTAGAAGAAAATTAAAGGATGATTCCCAAGTATTTGCAAAAATTTTGAAAGTGCAGCAAAGAAATAGTACAAAATTGAGAGAACGGGCTACCTCTTGACAAAAACCCCTCCTAGAGATATGATTTTGTGGCATCTTCATAGTTGGATACTCCATGGTTTGAGTTGATGAAGCTCTACTAGCTTGAAATTGGCTTCTACGTGTTCTAGAACTCTCACCTTGTCCATGGGAACTCATAGTTGTTGATGCTTGAAGCTTGAAGATGAGAGGATGAAGATGATGAATAATGAAACCCTTGGCACTTGAATCTCCTAGAATAGGGAGAAGTTGATGAAATCAACAAGGTTTTTAGAGGTTTTAATGCAAGAAATCACTCTAAAACATCAAGAAATTGAAAGATTTAAACACCTTAGAGGAAAGAGATGATGCATTTGATATAAGATGAATGAAGAACAAAGAAGAAAATGGGTTTAAAACCCATAAGTTGTGGCTGGCGGTTCCCAAGGGTGTGTGGGGAACCGCCATTCACTATTTATTCCCTAGAAATTGTTGACAAACCATGTGATGCCTACACTCGAGCCATGAAGATCTTTCTGGGTTGGGATAATGCCTAAAAGTCGCTCAATAATAGCAGGATGTTTATGCATGTCCTTCGCGAAGGCAAGACGATGTTCACCAGATGAGATACCAGTTATCATTGCAAAATCAAGTGAGGTCATGGTTACTTCCCCAAAAGGCATATGGAAAGTATTTGTGGAATCCCACCACCTTTCCGCAAGAGCTTGAATCATGGCCAAGTCGTTGGCCGGTCTCTCCAACAAAGTTATGAAAGACCCGAAGCTCGCTTATTTTATGTTGGCTACTACTTGGGGACGTGATTCTGACAATTCATTAAACCATTCGAGGCATTTTCCATGGCTACCATGACCTCTAAGATGCCTAACCACATTCTAGAAGAAAATTGAAGGATGATTCCCAAGTATTTGCAAAAATTTTGAAAGCGCAGCAAAGAAATAGTGAAAAATTGAGAGAATGGGTTACCTCTTGATGAAGAGCCCTCCTAGAGATATGATTTTGTGGCATCTTCATAGTTGGATACTCCATGGTTTGAGTTGATGAAGCTTCGCTAGCTTGAAATTGGCTTCTACGTGTTCTAGAACTCTCACCTTGTCCATGGGAACTCATGGTTGTTAATGCTTGAAGCTTGAAGATGAGAGGATGAAGATGATGAATAATGAAACCCTTGGCACTTGAATCCCCTAGAATAGGGAGAAGTTGATGAAATCAACAAGGTTTTTAGAGGTTTTGATGCAAGAAATCACTCTAAACCATTAAGAAATTGCAAGATTTAAACACCTTAGAGGAAAGAGATGATGCATTGGATATGAGATGAATGAAGAACAAAGAAGAAAATGGGTTTAAAACCCATAAGTTGCGGCTGGCAGTTCCCAAGGGTGTGTGGGGAACCACCATTCACTATTTATTCCCCGATATTTCCACATGTTGTTCTATATTCGCGTTTTGACCCCTGGAATTCTTGATTTGACCCTGATTTGGTCCGATTTTGATTTATAAGCCTTAAGAGTGCTTGAAACTTGTTGAAATTGGTCTAAAGGACCCGTGGGAATTTGGATTTTGGTTGAAAACCATTCAAAATTGAAGAAAAGTCCCGAGGAACGAGGAATCGAGGGCACCGCAGCTTAAAAATAGCCAAGGGTTGATGATTTACAGCGAACTCCCATTATTTTGGGATTGATTGTGTGTTGTCTTAGATAAAGGACATTTGGGTCTACTATTGCTTGAGAATTATATCCAAAAAGGATTTACAGAAGATGGATCAAAATACAGGATCTTCAAACCATGAGCAAGATATTCTAGAAAAGGTCAAAATGGACCCAACGTACATGAGTTGATTGAAGCACCGATATAAATCTCAGATTAAATCAGCAGGGCCTCCAGAATATGAGCTCACTCAAATATCTCCCCAAGCAGAGAACTTTCAGATATTGTCAAAAATCACCACTAGAAGAAAGGTGTTCTACAACAAATTCATGAAATCAGAACCCATACATCTCTCAGAATCATAGAATCTCCTCAGCAGAGAACTTTCAGAATCCATATTGCCCCCAGTAGATATAGGGTTTCTTTCAAGTGTCGTGTATCCATGGGTTGCTCTCAGAAGAAGGGTGTCTCTCAGAAATCATGAAACTCTCAGTGTCATGTATCCGTGGGTTACTCTCAGAATAAGGGTATCTCTCAGAATCGCGTATCTCTCAGCATGGTGTTGCCTTCAGATATAGGGTCTCTCTCATCATCAGAATTGCCTCCAGATATAGCGTATCCATCAGAATCGTGTATCTGTGGGTTGCTCTCAGAAAAAGGGTATCTCTCAGAAATCATGAATCTCTCAGCGTCGTGTATCCGTGGGTTGCTCTCAGAAGAAGGGTATGTCTCAGAGTCCCATATCTCTCAGCATGGTGTTGCCTTCAGATATAGGGTCTCTCTCAGCATCAGAATTGCCTCCATATATAGGGTATCATCAGAATCGTGTATCTCATAATCGAGTAACGAGGTTGCCTCCAGATGTAGGGTTTCTCTCAGCATCATGTTGCCTCTAGATAAAGGATATCTCTCAGCATCGTGTTGCCTCTAGATATAGGGTTTGCCTCAGCATCGTGTTGCCTCCAGATATAGGGTATCTCTCAGAATTGTGTACATCTCAAAATTGTGTATCCGTGGGCTGCCTCTAGAATGTAGGGTTTTTCTCAGAATCCGTGTATCTCTCAGAATTCATGCATTAGAACAGAAGATTTGTCTAGAAGAAGGACCTGTTTTAGAAGAACAGAAGATTTTTCTCCGGCAGAGAGACCTGTTTCAAAGGATTAGCCTCCACACCTATTTCAAAAGATTTGTCCTCCAAAGAAGGACCTATTTTAGAAGAACAGAAGATTTGTCTATGGTAGAGGGACCTGTATTAGCAATCGTCCCCAGCAGAAGGACTCAACATCAGCAATCGTCCCCAGCAGAAGGACTCTACATCACCAATCGTCCCCAGCAGAAGGACTCTACATCAGCAATCATCCCCAGCAGAAGGACTCTACATCAGTAGATCGTCCCCAGTAGAAGGACTCTACATCAGCAATCGTCCCCAGCAGAAGGACTCTGCATCAACAATCGTCCCCAGTAGAAGGACTCTACATCAGCAATCGTCCCCAGCAGAAGGACTCTACATCAGCAATCATCCCCAGTAGAAGGACTTTACATCAGGAGATTGTCCCCAGCAAAAGGACTCTACATCAGCAATCGTCCCTAGCAGAAGGACTCTGCATTAACAATCATCCCCAGCAGAAGGACTCTACATCAGCAATCATCCGTAACAGAAGGACTCTACATCAGCAATCGTCCCCAGCAGAAGGACTCTGCATCAACAATCGTCCCCAGCAGAAGGACTCTACATCAGTAATCATCCCCAGCAGAAGGACTCTGCATCAGCAATCGTCCCCAGCAGAAGGACTCTACGTCAGCAATCGTCCCTAGCAGAAGGACTTTACATCAGCAATCGTCCCCAGTAGAAGGACTCTACATCAGCAATCATCCCCAGTAGAAGGACTCTTCATCAGCGGCCATCCAAAGAATTCATCCAGGATACTCTGCTCTTTTGAAGTCGTCCAAGATATAGATGACACCTACAAACCTCAAGCTCAGAAGAAAAACTCTGATAAAGCTTCGAGAATCATCTAAGATACATATATAATTCTTTACAATCCTCGTAACACGTGTTTTAATTATACTCTATCATACTCTTAAAGCAATATCAGTCTGTAGACACCCAATTTTGACCACACTGATAGGATTTCGGGTGGACAACGTCTTAGAGGATTTGATGATGAAAAGTACCCCGTGGAAGGTACTGGATTCCACACAATCAAAAGATCAAAATTTGAAAAGTGACTTCAAGCTCAGAAAAGCCCTTTTCCATGGATAAATCCAAGTTTTCTCAAAATCGACTCTTAGAATTCATATTCACTCAGGGTTATATGAACATTAAGTGTTTTAAACGTAGTATTCTAGGTATCCAGAGATTTAATTTTAAAGAAAAGTTTGAAATTGATGCACATTTGAAAGCAATTTTAAAAAAGACGTCGTTTGATTTCAAAAAGACGACGAAAGTTACGGAGGACTTCCGGACTTCAATTGGACTTCAATTTCTATTTCAAAACCTCTGGGAATATTTTTATACTAAAATTCAGCCTAAAAGCTATCCAACAGTATGTAAACAAACAATTTTGGACACCAAAAAGAATTTTTACAAAAATCTGGAAAAACAGTGCACGTAATTTTTGAAACATGGTTTGTGGATAACCAGAGAGACCCAAAAAGCAGGTGGCAATTTTGGGTATGGAGGTGGTGGGTCCCACCATAACCGCTACCTAGGAAAGGTGTTCCCCATCAGGTTTTTTTGGTTCCAGACCCTTCTAGAAGCCTCCTACTGCGAGGAAATTGCCTAGAAATTGCGTTTAGGCACCGAAATGACCATTTTAACCCTTTTCTGCTCTTTGAAAATCCTGTTTTAACCTTGTAACTTAAGTTAAGTCTTCAAAACTCTATACAAGATCTCATGCATCTCATATGAGATCAACTTGGATCTTCTAAGTAGTATCTTGAAAAAATCATAGATCATCTTGAAGAACCTTGAGATCACACAAGAGAGTACACAAGGGAATATACTTGAAAAATACTTTCAACTTAAGAGAGAATTCTAGAGAGAGAGAGAATTATGCATTGAAGTTTAGAAAACTAATCTTAGGGTAATTAGATTAGATGAATTAGATATCAATTGCTTCCCTCAACTTCCATGGATGAATGCTTGAAGAGCTTGAAGCACACTTGAAGAAGAAGAAGAAGATCCTCAATTCAACTTTGGTTATATAATTGAGAATCCTCCAAGAGGTAAACCCTATAATTTATCTCTAATTCCTATTATATATATATATAGATCTATAAGATTTGGATCTAGCTTAGTTTTATTTCAGTTGTAGAACACTCATCTTCTTCATCTCTTGTTCTTCACACACTCACATAACTAGATCCAAATCTCTTTTGATTTTCATTGATAATTAGAGATTGTTTTTCACTTTGATTTTCAATTTTGATTTCATTCTTCAATTTTAGTTTAAATCCATGCATACATGATTATATATATATATATATATATTTTGAATTCTATGATGGTTTAGAAGTATGATCTATGAGAGGGATGATTCCTATGTTCATACCCATCTCTTGATTATTTCTATTACCTAGGATTCCTATTGAGATTCATCTCCAATAGGATATTTGTAAGTCCCTTTGATCCATAATATAAAGTTCTCCATAGAACTTGAGGGCTAAATTGATTGGAAATCATGATAGTTAAGTAGATCTAGGAATTTGATCTCTCTAATAAGCTTCAATCAACACCTAAGATGTTTTCCTCATACTTTGAAATGAACTACATGAAAATTCAGCAAAACAGATTGGTTTTGTCCATGAGATTTGGTCCATCAAAACCCATAGTTTGATGGATTTCAAATTTTCTGGGTAAACTTTGATGAATTAGCTTTCATCCAGTCCATTTTGAGAGCTTCTAGGATTCATATGCTATTTTCAGAAATTGTTGAGAAATCAGTTGACATATTTGAATATAGTCTCTTTGTGCTTGAATTTCAGAAAATCTATAATAGTTATCAATGTTCCGCTTTTTGGGGATGATTCCTAACTCATATATCTATATGCCGATGTAAAATCGTGAGCATACGATCGATTTAAGATTGTTTTCTAAGCGTTTGAAGTTGATACTACTATTCTGGAATTTTCTAAGTTTAACTACAATTATGATTATGTATACAAATGGGCATACCTTGATCACTCAATAAGGATTTATGAATAAAACATGGTTTAGAAATTATCTAGGATAATTTGATGAGAGATTAGGAGCTTATATCTACTTGATTAACATGATTCATGAACTTCTATCATGCTTCTATTATGGTTTTGCATTCTTTTGTCAAATGATACTGAACTTTCAGTATAACAGAGTCTGTTTAAGACACTTTTTCAGAAACCTTAAGTTCATGACATGTCCATGGGATTACTGTTTTTATAAACTAAAATGAAATAGCTTTCTTTTGACACCAAATAAAGCTTCACATGATTTTTGTAGAATTAATTATGATTTTTACAAGAACAGTGGATAGTCCTGATCCACTGTTCCCAAAACTCTTATTTCTCTCACTTCAAAAATGGTAAAGTGGTTCTACTTTTTGGAGAAGTTCCCTAAGACATGTATCTAACTTTCTATAAAAGGGTTTTAATCCAACTCATGATTAAAACCACTTTTGATAGGATTCATTAGAGGTTACTGAATCTGGAAATTTGATTGATGACATTTTTTACTTGCTTTTCATGCATGTCATATGTTTGCTTGTGTTTTTGCAATGCTTGGGCATTCCTTGGTGCCTTAGTGCAGAGAATTGAATGCCGTGGATCCGGACTTCAATTTGTGACCTTGCCTCGTCTACATGTGGCTTAGTGCCCATGTATCATGTACCTTCTCTATCCTTTCTCTTAGAATTTTGCTAGGTTTACAACTTTGTTTTCAACGACATAATTCTTTTAAGATGGTCTCCGTTTATATGCTTATTTGTTAGAGACATCTTATCTTGGATTGTTTCATGATTGCATTACACGTTTCTACTTCTTTTTGCTTTTGTGACTCCGCTTGAGTCAACTGAATGTAAGTCTTCTTGTTCCCTTCTGCATATCATGACATATTTCCCTTATTTGCATTGGTCCCGGGCGGGACTAGCCACTGTAAGTATACCTCTCTCATTTATTGCATGTGCATCCGACTTCTATTTGATTTAATCTTTTGACATGATTTAAATGTTCCCTTTTGACATGTATATATTATCTAGTATGTTTGAGGAAACAACATCAATTATGAATTAAGAACAAGGATCTTTGAATCAAGGCCTACCATTCGGTAGGGTGAGGAGGGGGTGCTTTAGTCCTGCTTGGGCTCCTTCCCCTCTCGTACCAAGACCCCCGAACCTAGTTTCTGGTAATGAAGGGCGAGTAACCTTATTCAATTTTGGGAGATTCAAACTTGGGTTTACTAATTCCCGATAAAAATTAGGTGGCAACTCTTTGTCTCTAGGACCGCATGAGGAAGTTCTAGTTTTCCCTGAAATGTGCTCCTTGGGATCTGTCCTAGGACACTATCGAGGGAAAGCGACAGGACAACCAAGCGGCGCGTGTCCACACAGTCCTCCAAATCTCTATTTATTTTTCTCAAAGATATCTCTACATTGTTTTATGCCCACTTAGCCATTGAGCCTCTCACAAAATTTTGAGACTAAACGATACTTTCAAATCTCTCTTTTTATTTCCAGTTACTTTGTTTAGAACAACACGAAGCCTTGAGATAATTCATGTGCCAATGATGTACTTTGAAGTGCTCAAGAATTCTCAATCGTTTCTTTATTTTCTATTTCCTTTCTTTTATTTATCTCACTCTCTCTTATTTTCTGCATGATTTGACTAACTAGGATTTGGGGTTTTGAAATCAACACGCATCTTATTTTTGCTCTAACTTTTGCCTAGGCGTCCTTTCGGGTTTTCATCCTAGATCTCTCTTTTGTTTTCTTTTTTTTTCTTATTCTTTCTATTTCTTCTCTCTTTTTTATTTTGTGCTCTATCTTTTGCCTAGGCGCCCTTTCGGGTTTTCATCCTAGCGAGCTCTTTTTTTTGTGTTTTCTTTCCCTTTTTTTAAGAAGAAGTTCATTTAAAATATCTGGCTACGATGAAGGACCAAGTTTATGGCTTTGGACTGTGAGCTCATCTTTTAGGCTTGATATTTAAGAAAAGATGATGGTGAGCAAGCGTCAAGAAGTTCCGAGTCTATCTTTCCAAGATTGAGTGAGAGCATCTTTAAATTCTTAAAATAAAGCTAATCAATTATCTACTCCTATGTGGATTCAGCACAAAATTCACTTTATTCTTAGGGGATTCATTTTCAATACAAAGATTTATCAACAAAATATTTTCCATCCTCATTTAAAAAGTGATTTATTTTTATTTTCTTCATTTCTTGGTTTAACGATCCATTTATTCATAACTAGGCACATCTATTAAAGTAAAAATGACATTTTCCTCAACTAGTTGTGAACTACATTAAAGACTCGACAGCAGACTCGATGGAAGATAGGCAAAACAAACACAACTTGGACACTTGACTCTAACTCGAGCATGACTCGACTAAAGACTGGACTAGACCTGAATTTGGTCTCAATTGGAGTGTCACAGATGATTTTCAATTTATTAGATTTCCAAGAGCATCCACATTTGCTTCAGCAGCAGTCCTTCCAAACACTATCACCTTGCTATCATCATTTGAACCGTCGGGTTCGCCACCCCCTAACAGCATGTTTATAGAAATATCATCCACGTCTATGGCCCCAGTTTTTAGTTAATTGGCCCTTCTTGGAATCATTTGGCTCCACACTCTGATTAATGCCCAGAACTCCTTTTCTCCTTCAGATTTTTTATTCAGCTCTTCTCAGCTTTCTAAACTTTCTCTCTTTCTACTCTTGGGCTTCACCAATTATCCTCTCCAACTTGAGCCGTGGGTGTAGGTGGAGGAGGATCAAACACTTGTAGCTTAACCACAGGCCTTTGACGGGCCAATGCTTCTAGCATGATCATCACTAATTTGCCCTTTCATTCAATACTGCTATTTTTTGGGGTACTATCCTTGTTCCATTTATCTCTATTATCATCTCTCTTCTTACTAATCTCATGCTTGAATTTTTAACCAAATTGTTCCTAGATTTGAAGCTATCTTGCATACAGTCATATTTCACTTTTAATCAATTTTGATTGACTTCAAAAGAATTTTAGTTGCAAATGCTTAGTGAAAATATTCATGAATGATTCATATGTCATACGTATGCAATGCATGTATGTCTGTGCCTACTCTATATGCCAAAGAGAAGAAAAAATCCTGATCCTAACACATAAACACATAAGCACATAAAATCCTCACCCATGTCAAATGTGCCAACTTCTCCTTTCATTGTGATCCTCATTACCCCTTCAACGATTGGTTTTTTTTATTTATAAAAAGAAACGTTTTGAAATTCATTTGGCAAGTATTATTTAGATGATAAAACCTTTTGAAAACAATTCTTGAGAATGTTTTTGAGAATGAAAACATTTCTTAATAAAAGATGATCAGGTCGAATTCTCACTTTTGCAACTCATTTTGAAAAGCATCTCTATAGATGGCAAGAACTTTAAAAATAATTCTT
Organism: Hydrangea macrophylla; assembly: GCA_033977485.1. Classification (NCBI taxonomy): domain Eukaryota; kingdom Viridiplantae; phylum Streptophyta; class Magnoliopsida; order Cornales; family Hydrangeaceae; genus Hydrangea; species Hydrangea macrophylla. Next base: position 66,228,548 of record CM066997.1, read on the forward strand.
GTTAGCCTTGAATTTATTCAAGGCATTATTTTGTTTTGTTTTGACGATGACAAATCTAATGATAATTGCATACTTTCATTGGTTCTATTTCAATCAATTATCATGTCATTTTCATTGTGCTAATCTCTTGATAGAGATCTTAAATGTTCTAACTTTGCTTGAGTTCATGAGATAGCATATGGTGAAGCCCAAGAGTGATGGAGCTCAACAAGGATCAAGCTTGAAGACTTGAAGATTTTTCATCCTTGGTTGAAGACTAGGATTTAACTGTAAGCATTTTGATCAATCACTCATAGAGGCTCAAGTAACTTTAATTGGACTTTAGGATCCTTGCTCTGACACTTTAAAATACTTTCAAGGACCTAAACATACTTAGACCACTTAATTAAATTCATTTCACAAAAGTTTTGAAGTGGCTAAGTCAAAATAAAGACCTTTGCACAAATAGGTCATCTTTACAGCAAAAACTGATCCAATTGGTAAGGAATTAGATGTTGAGTTTTATATGGTTGGAAAGTTATTTGAATCTAATTTTTGAATCTTCAAACGGATTGCAAAAATTCACTTTGTAGAGAGAGTTATGGTCGTTTTAGTAAAGAGGTGTCAGTCTGCCAAAAAACAGCAGAATCCAGTTAACTGAAAATTTTCATGTCCAGTCGACTGGATTGTAAAATCAGTCAACTAGAGGGACTGTTCAGTCAACTAGATTTGTCAAAAAATGCCTCTTCTCTGGTATAAACTTTCCAGTCGACTGAACCTTCGATCCAGTCAACTAAAACACGCAGAATGCACATAGCGGCTAGTTTTCTTTCAAGGCCAAATATTTTCCATTTTGCTACCAACGGCTATAATCTTTCTTGGCCTATAAATGCATGTTTTCTCATACCATTTTAGGTTGATCAATTGATTGGAAAACATCGATGTAAATCACACAACTTGTTAATTTTTAATCATTCACATTTGAGCCCTAGTTGTGTGAGTTTATCCATTTGCTCTAGCTCTTGATTTGTATTTCTTTGAGACAAATTGTAGTGAGCTTTCATTTGTATTATCCACTCACTAAGTAGTTGTTTTGTGAGCTTTAATTGTATCATCCACTCTAGAGAGAGAGAGAGCTCAATTTGTACCCAAATCATTATTTGTAAAGAGTGAGGGTTGGTAACCCTTGATTGCAAAGAAGAGGTGTTCTTCTTTAGGAGAGTTAAAGACTCTTGTAAAGGTTTGATCGACACCCATGAAGTAGGTTGATTTAAAGGAATTCTCAAGAGGTGTTCTTGAGGGGTGGACGTAGGCTGCGGTGTGCGGATTGTCGAACCACTTGAAAACTCGGTTTGCAAGTGTCTCTTCCCTTCTCACTTTGCTTTATTGATTGTGATTGTGTTTATTTTTGTATTAAGTTTTAAACAGGTTAATTTTTTGCTAAAACCTTATTCACCCCCCTCTAAGGTTTTCATATTTTGTCCAACAATTGGTATCAGAGCTTCGGCTCTTCTATTTTCAAATTTTTTTTAAAATTTTGAGTTATGATCCAAATGGAAACCAACACTTCTCGCATCTCTTATAGTGAGGGTCAATCGGCAAATAGACCACCGTGTTTTAATAGATCAAATTATGCTTATTGGAAAAATAGAATTAGAATATATATGATTTCTCAAGATTTTGATTTATGGCAAATAGTGGTCAATGGCCCTCATCTTCCTACAAAAATTTTAAATGGTATTTCTATTTCAAAAACGGAAGATGAGTATAATGATGTTGATAAGAAACTCATTAAAAGGAATGCAATGGCAATGAATTTATTATATTACGGTCTAGACCCAAATGAATACAATAGAAATTCATCTTGCGAATTCGGAAAAGAAATTTGGGATAAAATTGAAGTGACTCATGAGGGAACAAGCCAAGTCAAAAAGTCAAAAATTAATTTGCTTGTTCAATCTTATGAAATTTTCAAAATGTTGCCTTTTCAGTCTATTGGTGATTGTCTACCCGTTTTACAACTATCATTAATAGCTTGAAAAATTTTGGTAAAGTTTATGCTAATGAAGAAATTATTGAGAAAATTCTTAGGGCGTTACCAAAGCAATGGCAACCGAAGGTCACGGGTATCCGGGAAGCAAAAAATTTGACAAACTTTGCAATTGAACAACTCATGGGATCTCTTATTACCCATGAAATGGAGTTAACCGTGCTTGTCGAAGAAGGCAAGAAAGAGGAGATCAAAAGAGGAGACATGGCTTTGAAGTCCTCAAGCTCAAAGAAAAAGGGAAAAGATCATGAGAGTGATGAGGATGAGAAAATGGCTTTGATCACCCAAAAATTTGCAAAGTTTCTAAAGAAAGAAAAATTGGAAAAGATGCCTCCTAAAGATGAACAACGTAAGAAAAAGGCAATGAAGGCCACTCAAAGTTGCTCCGAGAGTGAATCATCAGACGACAACTCAAATGAAGATGAGATTGTCAATCCTAGCCTCATGGTAATTGACAATGGGGTAACCTCTACTTCTTGCTCTTTCAATGACTAATGATTTTATTGAATTTCAAAATGTTGAGTCAAGTTCTATGGAAACAAATGTTCAAGAAGGTATTGCATTAGCACTCCTCCATTGTTGAGTGATCATAAGTATGATCATTGGAAGAAGAGAATAGGAATTTATTTCCATTCACTTGACTACAATCTTTGGAGTATTGTCAAAAATAATTTTCCTCCTAAACCAAAAATTGAATGGAATGAAAGTGTTCAAAATAACTTTCTATTGAATCTTAGAGCCATGAAAATTCTATATAATTCTTTAGATGATAGTTCATATAATAGAATTCGTTCATGCTCTAGTGCAAATGAAATTTTGTTATGTTTAGAAAATTTTCATGTTACAACTAACCAAACTTGTGAAGAGGAAAAAGTGTGCCTTTTTGCAAATGAAGATGATGAGAATGAGAAAATGGCTAAAGAGGCCACTTAGGATGATAATGACTTATCCGATGATGACTCATGTGACTAAGAAGGTGCACAAGAGAATTTGGTAAACTCTAACCCTACATCTACTGTTGAATCTCCTAACTATAATGAGCTTCAATGTGCTTTTGAGGAGTTACATGAGGAGTTACATGAGGAGTTAGAGAATTTGAGATCTAAATATATAACTCTTAAAAAGAATTTTTTCATACTTTTAAATGAGTTAAATATTTTGAAATCCCAAAATGAATCTTTGAAGATTGAAAATGAAAAACAAGTTTTAAGAGCATAATCTTCAAATGAGATTGAAAAAGAAAATTTGGAGTTGAAAAGGCAATTGGATGATTTAAAATCTCAAAATGAAATTTTGAGAAAAGAAAAACTTATTTCAACCAATCAACCTTCAAGTGAATTTATTGAAAACGAAACGGTTGAATTGAGAAAGGAAGTAGATGATTTGACAAAAACTTTGGCCAAGTATACCCAAGGTGAACAAAATTTTAATATGCTTTTGGGAAAACAAAAATGTGTTTTTGATAAGGCAGGTTTGGGATTCAATCCCACATATAAGGAAAAGAAGTACAAAAGCTTCTTTGTAAAGTCCACACCCTCTACTTCAAATTCTCAAAATCCTCACACGAGTTTCTTTGTTAAGGAATCAATCTCAAATGAGACCCTCCCCCATGTAACTTGTCATTATTGCATGAAAAAGGGGCATGTTAATTATAAATGTTCATTTAGAAAGAAAGTTAACATGGTTTGGGTTGTGAAGGGATCATTTCCTACCTCATTTTCCAATGTTGCATCCAAGAGATGCTTGGATAATGGTTAAATCTCCCACCTTAAGCCTAGCATGAGTAGGTTAGATTAAGTTGTTTTGATACGTCTCTTGAGTTTGATAGCATGCTAATCATGTTTGATTTATCACATTAACTTGCTTTGATTATGAAATCATGCTTGCATTTCGAATGTCATGTTATTTTTGTTTTTAAATATTCCATCCTTCTAAGAAGATAATGCATAATGTTGATTCTATAATTGGTATTCATTCGTATATGCATATGTTGAGGGGGAACATTTTACTATGTTCATTTTAGTTGACTTAATTTCTTGATATCATGATATTATGCTTGCCTTAGTTACTTTTGGTATCATATTTCATTTTTAGTTGTTTTTGGTATCTCATTGCCTCCATGAAATGTTTTCTTATCTTGAGGGGGAACTTTTAGTTCAAACCCCAATCTTTTTGTTGTTGTCAAAAAGGGGAAAAATAATATAGAATTTTAGATTCTTAAAAATGACAAAAGAGAATTTTTAAGAATCTAAGTTATCATTCTTGGACTCATACTTTGGAAATCTTGTTACTTTGAATGATAACATGAAAATTATACCTATTGTGCTTTAAATTGATATATCTCTATTGCATGTTTTGACATTATCAAAAAGGGGAAAATTGTTGGCCTTGAATTTATTTATGGCATTATTTTTGTTTTATTTTGAAGATAACAAATCTAATGATAATTTCATACTTTCATTGGTTCTATTTCAATCAATTATCATGTCATTTTCATTGTGCTAATCTTTTGATAAAGATCTTAAATGTTCTAACTTTGTTTGAGTTCATGAGATAGCATATGGTAAAGCCCAAGAGTGATGAAGCTCAACAAGGATCAAGCTTGAAGACTTGAAGATTTTTCATCCTTGGTTGAAGACTAGGATTTACATAAAAGCATTTTGATCAATCACTCATAGGGGCTCAGGTAACTTTAATTGGACTTTAGGATCCTTTCTCTCACACTTTAAAATACTTTCAAGGACCTAAACATACTTAGACCACTCAATTAAATTCATTTCACAAAAGTTTTCAAGTGGCTAAGTCAAAACAAAGACCTTTGTGCAGATAGGTCATCTTTACAGCTAAACCTGATCCAATTGGTAAAGAATGTTGAGTTTTATATAGTTAGAAAGGTATTTGAATCTAGTTTGTGAATCTTCAAACAAACTACACAAATTCATTTTGTAGAGAGAGTTATGGCTATTTTAGTAAAGAGGTGTCAGTCTGCCAAAAACCAGTAGAATCCAGTGAACTAAAAATTTTCATGTCCAGTCGATTGGATTGTAAAATTAGTTGATTGGAGGCACTGTTTAGTCGACTAGATTTGTCACAGAATGCCTCTTCTCTAGTATAAACTTTCCAGTCAATTGAACCTTCGATCCAGTTGACTGAAACATGCAGAATGCACATAACGGCTAGTTTTCTTTCAAGGCCAAATATTTTCCATTTTGCCACAAACGGCTATAATCTTTCTTGGCCTATAAATACATGTTTTCTCATACCATTTTAGGTTGATCAATCGATTGGAAAACATCCATTTAAATCACACAACTTGTTGATTTTTAATCATTCACATTTGAGCCCTAGTTGTGTGAGTTTATCAATTTGCTCTAGTTCTTGATTTGTATTTCTTTGAGACAAATTGTAGTGAGCTTTCATTTTTATTATCCACTCACTAAGGAGTTGTTGTGTGAGCCTTAAATGTATTATCCACTCTAGAGAGAGAGAGCTCAATTTGTACCCAAATCATTATTTGTAAAGAGTGAGGGTTAGTAACCCTTGATTGCAAAGAAGATGTGTTTTCTTTAGGAGAGTTAAAGACTCTTATAAAGGTTTAATCTACACCCATGAAGTAGGTTGGTTTAAAGGAATCCTCAAGAGGTGTTCTGGACGGGTGGATGTAGGCTGCGGTGTGCGGATTGCCGAACCACTTGAAAACTCGGTTTGCAAGTGTCTCTTCCCTTCTCTCTTTACTTGATTGATTGTGATTGTGTTTATTTTTGTATTAAGTTTTAAAAAGGTTAATTTTCCACTAAAAACTTATTCACCTCCCCCCCTCCCCTCTAAGGTTTCAATATTTGGGCCAATAATTCCCAATGATTCTTCTTTTAAAAACGATGATGTGAAAATATAGGATTTGTTTGGAACCTTAATCAAGTGAACTTCAAAGATTTTGAAAGTGTGATTTTCCGAAAAACCTTGGGATAGGGAAAATATCTATTTGTTTATAAGGATAGATTTAATACTTTTTTTGGGTAGAAGGATCACATGATTGAATTATCACCGTATTTTTCATGAATTCGGATACATACAAGATCAATGATGCTTTAGCTAACAAGATGTAAGAAGTATAACCTTATAATAAAAAATCTGGCATATTCCCGAATGTCGTGGGACATTAGAAGGAATTACTACAAGGTGATTAAGAGGTTACACGTCCTACATCAAGCAAGGATCGCGATCATCTCAAATAATCCCCTCTGGGCATACAAAACGTCCTAGCATATAATCAAAATTTGATTTCCTAAGATTGAAAGGTTCTATAGAAGCTATCATGCAAAGGTCGGGTTTTGGTCAAATAAGGGACTCTTGACACACATTCGATAGGATGCTTCATATACCAACTCATGGTATGAGATCAAGGGTGATAACACAATTCCATGATAACTTGACTGACCAGGTTGCCTCGAGCCTCCAAGGTCATAGTTCTGTGCAATCAACTGGCGAGACATCCAAGTGCAATGCAACAGGTACACAAAAATTAATTAATTCGATTAAAAGGATGCTTTCAAGTCTAATCCTCGAGTGGACCCAAAACCAGAAATTCTAGTCGATGACACCAGAGATTCTGGGTTCAATCTCCTGTGGAGTCGCCAGATTGTGGATATTCGCAGGCTAACCATGCTTTTTAAAACTTTTTTTAAATTAAAAAATTCAAATATGAGTCGCCACTTAATTTTTTACAAGAAAATTAAGATACCATTCTAAAAGCAAACTAATCTTTTGAAAACCAATGATTTCTGGGTCCGGGGATTAGGAATGAGAGAGGAAGGAGGCCGAAGGACTAAAATACCCATTCTCATCCTATCTCGTGATAGGCCTCTACTCAACATTTTTTTAATCAAATTATTAATCTAAGCATGCCCTCAACTAGTACATATATATACATTCCAAAAGCATGTCGAAAGGGGTGCAAGATTGCTAATGATAAAAGGCATACAAAATCATGTAATTCAATTAGCAACCAAGATGACATGTAAATAAGGAACAAGAAAACTTACCCTGGATCCAGCCGTGAATATTAAACATGCAATGCATACAAAAAACCTAGAAGATTCTCTAATTCACATACACACATAAGGCAAATCCTAATTCTAAGGTGTCGCACATGGAGTCGAAAGTCAATAAAATCGAGAAATAAATAAACTACAAGGGAGTTGAGAAATCATACCTCAATAGCGCTACAAAACAAAGGGTTACTCTACATGCTTTGAACAAGATATAATATCGAATGACATTCCTAAACTTCTAGCTTAGATCTATCAAAAATGAAAGGAATTGACATAACTATGAATTCCTTATAAATAATTGGAAACACAACACCTCTATAGATATGCAAGTCTCAACTAGGAGCCAATGTAATGTCTATATAGAGATGATATAATTCTAAGATGATCATAAGGAACCCATAGTTTTGTTCAACTAAGTATAATTAAATGCAACTTGAGCCAAGAAATAGTCCTAATCCTAAGTATCAATATAAATAGATGAATGCATGGACATAAACAACAATAAGCTATGAATTATTCATCAATTTCGATCACTTAGCCTCTGGGATTAAGTTCAATTGGTCATTCTTAAAGTATATTTTAAACCTTAGGTCATATAAAAGACATTTAGATCATCATTAGTAAGTTTTATTAAAGCTGTAGTAGAGTTTCAGAATTTACAGAGAGCAAACTAGACTTTCAAAAATAGAAAAATCAAACTTCCAACGGTTTGATCTTAATGATTCTATGAGTCTATTTTCTAACCCAAAAAGAAAATCAAAGATCAAACGGTCCAATCTCTGGGAATTGGACAAAAACCAGTCATCACTCAGAACTTTACAACTCTCTGTCTAGAGTTTTTGTGCGATTTTCTAAAAATAGTAAATAAATAATACTCACTTTGATCTTTTTAGGACATCTTATTAACACATTAAACTTCATAGAAAAGTTTATTTGAAGTCAAATTGGGTTGATTAAGGCTCTGATCTACTTAGTTTAAAATGGACTTACTGTTCTGAAATTTTGGACAGGGAGTAACTAGTTTATGAATCTTAAGACCAAACCAACCTAACTATGAAATTTCATCAAAATGGAGGTTTAAAATTTGGGGTTTTGAGAGATGGGGTTCGGCCATGAGGTTCTCTTTATAGGTTTTATCACATGAGAATCACAGGTTAACCCCCAAATAATATTCGTACAAATTCAAAACTTATACCTAGGCAACTAGGTAAAACCCTAAAATGACATTCAACATTTCAACTGAGGGTAGCCGACAATAGAGGTTTCAAAATTGGGGTTTTCCGATTTTAAAACATTAGAGCATTGAGATCGAAAATGAAACCCCTCAATCTCATTTGCAAAACATGATTGCAATCTTAGAAATTCGAAGAAGTTAGGTAAGATTAACTAACCACTTGATTGTGTGGATTCGATAACGAGAGAGAAGATGATGTTGTGATGGTGATGGAGTTTGGTGCTATTGATGATGATATGTAGATGATTTGAAACCTCCCATGTGGTCAATTTTGCCCCCACGAATCGGTTTATTGAAGGTTTGGGTGTATAGGTGTGTATCACAGATCAATGAGGCTCACTGTTTGAAATATGGGGATTTAGAAGTATGGGCTGCGAACTTGCTAAAATACCCAAAATGGGTAAGAGGAACCGATTCCTTGGATGGACCGGTTTGTGGGTTCATGTACCAGTAACTGGTTTCTGTTAGAAACTGGTTTCTGTTAGAAACTAGTTTCTTAAGCCCACATTGCTACAGTTCATCAGCACTGCTGTGAAACCAAAACACTACTTAAACTTCAATGACATAGATTTGAACATATATGCATCTCCATAAACTACATTGGGATATATAATACTTGGAATAATCATCCCATGTGAACTAAAACCTTGTTTGTAATTGGATTTTGAACATTATCACTTGAAAAACAACTGAAATCCAATGGTAATTTCACTACTTCTCTATGTGCCAATTCAAACTTTCAAATTTTAGAACCACCACCATTCAATACGTGTGTCGTATACCAACAACCTAAATTCCAAATGGTCATTATGACCATACGAATAAGAGATTAAAGCACCATGTTGTTTCTCAAGAATTAAAAGGGCCTCCCAACTAACCTTTTGCAAAGAGTTGGTTGGTTTGATGTAAGCAGCCATATAATCTTGAGAACTTTTAGCAAGAATTGGAAGTATTGGTCCAAAAAATGGAATATATGGTAGAACCATGTCTATCGGGCATGGAGTGTATGGTTCAAAACAACCTGCTTATATTAGTACATTCGAATTAGAAACATTGGTCCAAGGTGGAGCCTTCTTACTTTGGGAAGAATGTACCGAATCTTCACATTAAAAGTGATCTGACTGACTGTCACTATCTCTAACCCATTTACAAATCTTTTTAGAAATATCTTCAAAGTCTTCCCAATCAAAGCTAGCTAGAATCTCCTCAACTCTATCATTGATTTGGTCAGAAAATGAGACATTCGTGCAATGTATTACTTCACACTCAATGTGATTTTTATGTTCCCATGGAATGTGACTTTGGTTGTTGTCCACAGATTCAAAGGATTGGACAGAGTCAACATCCACTTGTGAAATTGAGTACACACAACTTGTATTATCACTCTCCTCCTTGTCTTTCGGGTAATAGGGATGCGAGAAGATCTTGACATTCAATGTCATATTTCCAAACACCATTGTCATTAGCCCATTTCGTATTCGGATATTTGCATTGATAGTTGCTAGAAACGATCTTCCAAAGATGATTGGAATTTGGGCATCTCTAGTGGCCACTGGTTCTGTATCCAACATGACGAAGTCCATATGATAGACAAAATTTTTGATTTGGACCAAAACATCTTCAATCATTCTGTGTGGCACTTTGTTGGATCTGTCAGCAAGTTGTAAAGTTACTCATGTAGGCTTCAACTCACCCAACCGCAACTGCTATAAACTGAATACGGAAGCAAGTTAACGCTTGATCCTAAGTCCAAAAGTGAATTGGGAATTATTTTGTTCCCCAGAATACACAAAATTGTTGGAGTTCCCAGATCTTTGAATTTTGGGGGCAAATTGTGCTTGATGATTGAGCTTACCTACTCTACTAAGCATGCTATCTTTTTCATAGTTTGCTTGCTCTTTATAGTGCACAATTTAGGTTCTTAGCATATATAGGGACTTGCTTTATAGCATCCAAGAGAGGAAGATTGATGTTAGCTTGCTTAAGTGTTTCAAGAAAATCCTGACTTTTGGTTCCTTATGGTTTCATCAATCTTTGAGGGTAAGGAGCAGGAAAAGGATATTCTAGCTTCTCAATTTCAGCTTTGCTTTCCCTATGCTTTGTTAACCTCTTGATTTCTTCAGCATGGTCTTTTTTGAGATTTTCAATTTCTTTGTTGAACTCTTCCATCAACTTCTCTATTTCCCTGGCGAGTCGATTATTAATGGGCATTTGCTTTGCTCTTATGACATCTCATTGTCCTTATTAAGCTCTGATATAGAAGGTATGTCTTCCGTTCCCACAATTCTTCCACTTAAAGTGTTGTGATGGCCTTAGCCTGCTAAAGATTGGTAAAACCTAGAAAAGCAAGCCTTTTTCCCTTTCGATCAAGTTGTGGTTAATTGGGGACTTTGCCTTCATTTCTTTAACTAAGGAATGTAACTCTCCCACCACTCAAATCAGCTATTTGCATCATCATGTGGTTGAGATCCTCTTGTATCTTCTTATAGTAGGACACAAAATCATTAGAGCTTTGTTGAGAAACATGTGAAGGTTGAGGTACTTGAAGTGGTTGATGTGAAGGATATTGTATTGGAGGCTAATTTCCAATTTGAGATGATTAAAAGCATTGATTCTGATTTTGTTGAGGCGGCTGCTGGAATTAACTTGAAGATGGACCTGCCTCGTTTGTTGAGGCGGGTCATTGGTGTTACTGTAGGGGTAATTTGGGAACCCCTAAATTATTCATTGTGTTTACCTCAGCAAGAGCACTCTCTTGTTGAACAGGGCAGTAAGGACACACATGTGTTGTATGGCCCAGGATACCACAATTACCACACGGTTCTAGAATTGGTTGCATCGGTGGGTTTACTCCTTGTATCTCAATAGCTTCTATCCTTTGAGCTAACCGTTTGTATTTTGAAGGTAGTTCATCCTCTACTTTTAAGTGAAATATGTGTTTCATTGAAGATTTCTTATCTTCCACACTACTCTCCCATTGTGGAGCAATCTCAGCAGGCCATTCGAAATAATTTTCTGCTTCATCTTCATTTGTAACACCCTGTAATTTCTTTTTTTCATTAATAAATGAATATTCTTTTTAAATTCTATTAATGAATATTCATTTAGGGTCAAACTGTAATTTCCATAAATATAGAAAATTTATTTCTATGGTTTTGAAAATGATATCTATACTTTGTACAAACCGGAATTTAGTTCCTACACTAATATGATTTTCTGTATTTTTATTTCAACCTGTTAATACCAGTTTTTGTTTTAAGCTACAATTTTATCGCGACGTGTGTATGGGAGCATGTGAGCTCACCATACCAAATGATTTCCTATGTATTGCTTGGGCTCCAAACATTTTTACCAGTATATATATATGTATATAATTCTCAATCTCACAGTCTCTTAACTCTCTTTTGCACTCTCTTTCAAGAAGAACACAACACACATAGCTTATATATTTACACATACATATACATAGTTACATACATAGATATATATTGATATATCAAATCAAGAGAGATGGAGAAAATTTCATACACGACAAAAATTTTGTCGGAAATCTCGGTGTCGAATTCTCAATCTAATCACCTCTGCGAGTATTATAAACTCACTCCCAATGTTTATATATGTATATTGTTGTATATATAGAGGTGTATAAACATATATATATATATGTGATTGCCATGGAAGCTTGAGAATTGGAGTTTTATAAAAGTTAATCAAAATCAATTCCGTGAATTGGGAAAGAAAGATCTTAGTCCCACTAAGCTGTGGTTCTAATACTACGGCTTAATTCATCCGTATCGTGACATATTGTTGATTTAAAGTTTTGTCACTTTTACTTTAATCACAAATTTTGAGAGATATAATTCATATCATTTAAATATGATTATATATTCTTAATCTATGCGAAAAATAGAAGAAATCCATCTATAACATGTCTTGATTGAAACGGAATCTGAAAATGGGTCTATTTCAGTTTTCAAAATCAAAAACAGGGGAAAAACAAAGAAGATGAAGCTTCTGCTTTAACTCGCGCGAGCGGCCCGCTCGCGCGACCTGTACAGTTTTGGGCAAAAAAAGATTTTTTAACAGATTTTATGCAAAGAGCCAGATCACTCGTGCGGCCTGCTTACATGGCCTGCTCGCGTGAAGGGGCATTTTTGGCAGTTTGTCCATTTTTGTTTAAGGGACTATTTGGCAAAGGTTTTGAGAGTTTTAAGGAACTGTTTTGGAAGATATACTGTTATAAAGGATTACGTCTAAGAAGTGGATTAATAAGAATGATTGAGATTGAGATTACATTCGTACAAATATTCAAAATTGTGATTAATAACTGATGTTATGATTTATGAGTATTGACATACATAATAGGGTTGAGGTTGAGTCGACATGCATGTGTGTGAGAGGCATGGAAAGAGTAAAGGGCAACGATGTATTGTACGAATCCAATATTGAGCGGATATTATTCCTGGTATTTGAAACGACAGTGTAGTGATCGACTCAAATATCGAGCGGATATTATTCCTGGTATCTGAGGCGATAGCATGGTGTGTGACTCCAATATTGAGCGGATATTATTCCTGGTAATGGAGGCGACAGTGTCAGGTACGACTCAGACAACGATCGAATATTACTCCTGGTATCTGAGGTGCGTGTTCTGGATACTGAGTGGATATTACTCTTGGTGTCTGAAGCGACGATATGGTGTGCGATTTGGATATCGATCGGATATTGTTCCTGGTATCCAAGGTGACGATGTGTTGTGCGACCTAGGTACTGAGCATATATTATTCCTAGCATCTAAGTAAAGGGATGTTGAATCGAGGTTGTCGAGAGAAAAGAGTCGAAAAGATGAGATGAAACATTGTTCATGCACGGTCTCATATTTTATTGATTACTATCCCCACGTAACTTATGTTGAAGTTGGACCTTGAATTATTGCTTTTAAAGTTTAATTGTACTGTTGTTTATATGCTTATATATACTTTGCAAGTAAATTTTTGTTTTGCTCACCAGCTTGCATAAGCTAACGGCGTTGATGCATCCTGGACTCTATGTCCAGATTTTCTAGGTCAGGAATAACTAGAGTATTTTGACTATGCTAGTAGAGGCAGGAGACTTTCCAGGAGGGCTGAATTATATATTTCTTATGTCATTTATTTCAGAGTTGTAACAAACTTTATGATAGATTTGAATAAGGCGTTTATGCCTAAGATTATAACTGATGTAATAGTTTAGTAAGTTTTAATTAGGGAGCTTATGTTTATTAGTAACCTTTTCTTTAGACATGTTGTTTTAAGCTATTTGTTGCTGGGATAATTGGTCACTCTCACTTGTCACGACCTACGAGTTCATAAATGAAATTAAATGCTTTCTTGATTTATGGCGGGACAGGCTTTTTGGAATCAGAGCTAGGTTATGGCTTGACCAATTGTCCAGAACACATAAGATCTTCTGTTAAGATAGTGTTAAGATATGATAGTTTGACTTCTTTTCGTGTTTCATTGCTTTCGATTATTGAGAACTTTCTTATGTGGAGATTGATTGATTTATGTTGATCGATGAATAGGTACCTTTCTCTTGAAGTATGGTGGATTGGAGGAATCTCAGGCCTCGTCCCGTTGCTATTGAAGCTGCACCCCCGGCAGTAGATCCAACTGGGATGTTTGAGGCTTTTGTAAGACAGTTGGAGAGGGTTAGCGATCAGAACACAGGGAACAATAACTAGAATGGGAATCATAATGGGAATGAGAGGCGAGCCTACCAGACTGGGGACAAGATTCTCAGAATTTTATGCTCTGTAACCTGAATATTTTGCTGGGACCGATGAACCCTGGCAAGCGGAACAATGGCTACGCTAGATGGAACATATCTTTGAGACCATAGAGTGCACTAATCTGGAAAAGAAGCGTCTGGCTGTCTTTCAGTTATCGTATATAGCGGCAGATTGTTGGGATGCTGAAAAGGCAACTATTAGGGAAGAAACCACAAGGGGAATGCCGTGGGTAGTGTTCAAGGAGAGATTTCTCGAGAAGTATTTCCCTGAAGAAGAAAAGGATAAGAGAGAGAAAGAGTTCATGGAATTGACACAAAGAAGTCTAACAATTCGCGAGTACACTACTCAGTTTGAACGATTGTCCCGCTTTGCTCCACATATGGCGGACATACCCAAGAAGAAAATCAACAAATACCACTAGGATCTTAACTTGTCTCTCTGACATCTGACTATAGGCCACCTGGACCAGTCATTTGAGGCTTTGGTAAGATTGGCTATAGGATTAGAGAATGATGGTTGTCAAAATTCAAAACTATTTGGAAATCGACCTCCGTAGAAAGGCTATCCCGGACAGAAACCAGTGTACCCACAGGGACAGAAAAGAACCTAGGATGGAGGAAAGAAACCTCAACATACATAAGCATTACAGCAGTATCCACCTCGAGAAACAGGAGGGAACAACAATAATGATAACTACTTCAATTATGGTATTCCTGGTCACCGAACTAAAGATTGTAGAGCACCTAGGTGGACTGATCGTCTGAACATTGTATGCTATAATTGTGGTATACCAGGTCACATGAGTAAGGATTGCAAGGCTCCCAAAAGAGGTGACTATGGTTAGTAAGGACAGGCTCGCCTGAATGTTGTTATCCCCGACACTGCTGGTTATGAAAAAATCGGGTACGAAGAAGGTGCTTATAAGGAGGGACGCCCGAACAGAAAATGGTGAAAGGTACTCTGACATTGTTTAACTCTTATGTTAAAGTTTTATTTAACACAGGTGCTACACATTCCTTTATATATGTTAAGATTGTTCGAAAATTAGGTATAGTACCGCAACGTTTAGATGAAGCTTTGAGTGCTGTCTTACCACTCGGGACCACAATCAAATTGGTATATGTATGTAATGATTGTCCTCTATAGTTAGGAAACCGTGAACTTTTTTCAAGATTGGTGGTTTTGTAGATGAATGAATTTGATATAATCCTGGGAATGGATTGGCTTAAAAAGAATCATGCAAAGTTGGATTGTGCGAGGAAGAGGATCACATTTGCATAGAATGGGAATCAACCCTTTGATTTCCAATGCAACCTTTCATGTGATATGTTCCTTACCAGATTCCTAGCAAACATCGAAGTTATCAATACAGAAATGACAGTGTAATCAATACCGGTGATCAAGGAATTCAAGGAAATATTTCTAGATATTTTTAGGTTACCACCTAAGAGGGACATAGAATTCTATGTGGAATTGGTGCCAGGCACTTGACCTATAACCAAAGTTCTCTACAGGATGGCCCCTACCAAAATACTGGAGCTGAAGGAACAAGTTCAAGAAATTGAGAAGTTGTGTTTTGTTCGTCCAAGTACTTCACCGTGGGGAGCACCAGTGTTATTTGTGAAGAAGAAAGATGGAACCATGTGATTATGTATTGACTACCGGGAATTGATTAAGGTTACTATCAAGAATAAGTATCCTTTACCCAGGATAGATGATCTGTTTGACCAACTATAAGGAGCCACGACCTTTTCCAAGATAGATCTACGATCGGGGTATCACCAGTTGAGGTAACATACCTAAGACTACTTTCAGGACAAGGTACGAACACTATGAGTTCTTAGTGATGCCATTTACGATGACGAATGCTCCGGCTGTGTTTATGGACTTGATGAATAGAGTATTCAAGCCATACTTCAATCAGTTCATTATTGTCTTCATCGATGATATTTTGATCTATTTCAAGTCAGAGGAAGAGCATGAACAACATATATAAATTATGATGCAGACTCTTAAGGATCATCGCCTGTCTGCTAAATTCAGTAAGTGTGAATAATGGCTTCAGGAAGTTAAGTTCCTCGGGCATGTGATCTCTCAACAAGGAATTACGGTTGACTCATCAAAGATCGATGTAGTTGCGAATTGGACTCAGTCGACTAATGCTACTGAAGTCAGAAGTTTTCTGGGACTCGCTGGTTACTATCGGAGATTTGTGGAGGGATTCTAAAAGATAGCAGCCCCGTTAACTGGTTTGACTAAGAAAGATTTGAAGTTTAAATGGACTGATAAGCATGAACATAATTTTTCTAGAATTGAAAGAGAGACTGAGAATAGCGCCAGTGCTTGTGATACCCAAAGATGGTGAGAAGTTCCCTTTTCCTCGTGTTTCACTTGCAGAACGGTATGTGTCCTCTCCCTTTTTGGATCTGGTTAAGCGCAACCACTGGTAAATACTTAACCTGTTATCAACAAGGTATGGTGAGGGGGTACCTGATTAGGCACTTGACCCCTCGATTCTTAAAAGACTCGGTGATCTCGGAGTTATTCGAAGCCTGGTCAGAGTACGACTGGTTAGGATATGTCCTTATGCAAGAAGGAAAGGTTATCGCCTATGGTTCACGGAAATTGAAGCCAAATGAATCGAATTACCTAACTTGTGATTTGGAACTGGCAGCCATCGTTCGCGCTTAAGATTTGGAGGCACTACCTCTATGGGGAGAAGTTTGATTTGTTTTCAGATCACAAGAACCTTAAGTATTTCTTTACGCATAAAGAGTTGAACATGAGGCAACGCTAGTGGATGAAACTAATTAAGGACTATGACTTTACATTAGAGTACCACCCTGGTAAGGCTAATGTAGTCACTGATGTCCCAAAAACCTCGAGGAATGATTGCTTCATTGATGGTAAGGGAATGGAAGGCCTTAGAGACCATCGCTAAATTTGATGTGCAAATTTTTTAGGGAAGTGACTGGCAACATTTTGGATGCCTCATAGTATAACCAATACTTGTGAGTCAAATTATCGAGGCCCAAAAGGGAGACGGGAAATTTCAAGTATGGTTCATTAAGATATCGAAAAAGGACCCAATAGAATGGAAGATTGAGACCGATGGAGAATACAGATGTCGAGATAGATTGTATGTGCCAAGTTTAGGAAAATTGAGAAAAGATACTATCGAAGAAGCACATAAGCCGAGACTAACAGTACACTTAGGAGGAATAAAGATGTATAAGAATCTGAAGAGAAACTTCTGGTGGGAAGGAATGAAACGAGAAGTAGCCGAGTTTGTGTCTAAATGTTTGATTTTTCAACAAGAAGCACATAAGCCGAGACTAACAGTACACTCAGGAGGAATAAAGATGTATAAGAATTTGAAGAGAAACTTCTGGTGGGAAGGAATGAAACGAGAAGTAGCCGAGTTTGTGTCTAAATGTTTGATTTGTCAACAAGTAAAGGATGAACATCAGAGACCCTCAGGATTGTTGCAACCCTTACCTGTTCCAGGATGGAAGTGGGAACACATAACTATGGATTTTGTGGTTGGACTAATCCGATCACAATAGAACCATGACGCGATTTGGGTAATTGTGGATCGTCTAACGAAGTCCTCACATTTCATTGCGTACAGTATGACTTACCCAGAAGAAAGGATGAGTCGGATGTACCTACAATAAGTAGTGAGACTGCACGGTACACCTGTGTCTATTGTATTAGACCGCAATGCATGCTTTACCTCTGGATTTTGGAAAAGTCTGCAAAAGGCTATGGGAACTTTGCTCAAGATGAGTACTATTTTCCATCCTCAGACCGATGGATAGACCGAGCGTGTAATTTAGATTATGGAAGATATGCTCAGAATTTGTGCAATCGACTTTGAAGAGTCTTGGAAAATGCACTTACCGTTGGTCGAATTTGTATATAACAATAGTTACCACTCGAGTATTGGGATGGCACTGTTTGAAGCCTTATACGAACGACCATATCGATCTCCATTGTATTGGGCAGAAGTGGGAGATACATAATTATTGGGACCAGATTTGGTGAGAGAATCCAATGAGAAGATTTCACTGGTCAAGGAAAGAATGAAAGCTGCACAGAGTAGGCACAAGAGTTATGCGGATCGGCGTCAAAAGGATTTGGAGTTCAGTATCAGAGATCACATACTTCTTAAGGTTTCACCCTTCGGGAGTAGTACGTTTTGGTCAAAAGAGAGGAAAGTTGGCACCTCATTTTATCGGACCGTTCGAGGTACTAGAACATGTTGGGTAGGTGGCTTATCGGCTCGTCTTGCCACCAAAGATGTTTGGTGGTCATAATGTATTCCATGTCAATATGTTAAGGAAATACATATGGGATCCTTCACATATGGTAAATTTTGATGATATTGAGACGAGTCAGAATGTTGTCTACAAGGATAGACCCATGAGGATTCTTGACCAGAGTATCAAGAGGATGAGGAGAAGGGACATTCCTTTGGTTAAGGTTCAATGAAGGCATTATGACGAGGGAGAGGCATTGTGGGAGTTAGAGTCAAATATGAGGAATAGATACCCCGAGTTGTTTCAGGATTAGTTAGCTCAGATTTTGGGGCGAAATCTCTATTAAGGTGGGTAGAGTGTATCACCCTTTAATTTCTTTTTTCATTAATAAATGAATATACTTTTTAAATTCTATTAATAAATATTCTTTTGGGGTCAAACTGTAATTTTCATAAATTTAGAAAATTTCTTTCTATGGTTTTGAAAACGATATCTGTACTTTTGTACAAACCGGAATTTATTTCCTACACTAATATGATTTTCTGTATTTTGATTTCAACCGGGATAATATCAGTTTTGTTTTAAGCTACGATTTTATCGCGACGTGTGTATGGGAGCACGTGAGCTCACCACACCAGATGATTTCCTATGTATTGCTTGGGCTCCAAACATTTTTAACAGTATATATATATGTATATAACTCTTAATCTCACAATCTCTCAACTCTCTATCTCTCAATTCTCTCAACTCTCTTTTGCTCTCTCTCTCTCTCTCTCTCTCTCTCTCTCTCTATCTCTCTCTCTCTCTCAAGAAGAACACAACACACACAGCTTATATATTTACATATACATGTACACAGTTACATACATAGATATATATATTGATATATCAAATCAAGAGAGACGGAGAAAATTCATAGACGACAAAAATTTTGGCAGAAATCTCGGTGTCAAATTCTCAGTCTATTCACCTCTGTGAGTATTATAAACTCACTCCCAATGTTTATATATGTATAATGCTATATATATATAAAGGTGTATATACATATTTATGTGATTGCCATGGAAGCTTGAGAATTGGGGTTTTATAAAAGGTAATCAAAATCAATTCTGTGAATTAGGAATGAAAGATCTTAGTCCCAATAAGCTATGGTTTGAATGCTACATAATTCATCTGTATCGCAACGTATTTTTGATTTAAAGTTTTGTCACTTTTACTTTACTCATAAATTTTGAGAGATATAATTCGTATCATTTTAATCCGATTGTGTATTCTTAATCTATGCAGAAAACCGAAGAAATCCATATATTACATGTCTTGATTGAAACAGAATCTGAAAATGGGTCGATTTCAGTTTTCAAAATCGAAAACAGGGAAAAAACGACGAAGATGAAGCTTCTACCTCAACTCGCGCGCGCGGCCTGCTCGCACAAGGTTTGCTCACGCAGCCCGCTCTCGCGACCTGTGCAGTTTTGGGCAAAAAAGGATTTTTTTAATAGATTTTACGAAAAGAGCCAGATCGCTCACGCGGTCCGCTCGCGCGAAGGTAGTCTGTCCATTTTTGTATAAGGGACTATTTGGCAAAGGTTTTGAGAGTTTTAAGGAACTGTTTTGGAAGATATGCTGTTATAAAGGATTACGTTTAAGAAGTGGATTAATAAGAATGATTAAGATTGAGATTTACATTCGTGCAGATATTCAGAATTGTGATTATTACATAATGCTATGATTTATGAGCATTGACATACATAATAGGGTCGAGGTTGAGTCAACATGCATGTGTGTGAGAAGGGGTGGAAAGAGTAATGGGCGACGATGTATTGTACGACTCCAATAACGAGTGGATATTATTCCTGGTACTGGAAGTGACAATGTAGTGATCGATCCAAATATCGAGCGGATATTATTCCTGGTATCTGAGGCGATAGCATGGCGTGTGACTCCAATATCAAGTGGATATTATTCCTGGTATTGGAGGAAACAGTGTCGTGTACGACTCAGACATCGATCGGATATTATTCCTAGTATCTGAGGCATGTGTTTTGGATACTGAGCGGATATTATTCCTGGTATCCGAAGCGACGATATGGTGTGCGATTTGGATATCGATCGGATATTATTCTTGGTATCCAAGGCAACGATGTGTTGTGCAACCTAGGTACTGAGCGGATATTAATTCGGGTATTTGAGGTAAAGGGATGGTTGAATCAAGGTTGTCGAGAGAAAAGAGTCGAAAAGATGAGATGAAACATTGTTCATGCACGGTCTTATATTTTATTGCTTACTATCCCCACGTGACTTATGTTAAAGCTGGAACCTTGAATTATTGCTTTTAAAGTTTAAATTATACCGCTATTTATATGCTTATATATATACTTTGCGAGTATATGTTTGTTTTGCTCACCAGCTTGCATAAGCTGATAATGTTGATGCGTCCTGGACTCTATGTCAAGATTTTCCAGGTTAGAAACAACCAGAGTATTTTGACTATGCTAGTTAGAGGCAGGAGACTTTCTAGGAGGGCTGAATTATATTTCTTATGTCTTTTATTTCGGAGTTGTAATAAACTTTATTATAGATTTGAATAAGGTAGTTTGTGCCTAAGATTATGATTGATGTAATAGTTTAGTAAGTTTTAATTTGGGAGCTTATGTTTATTAGTAACCTTTTCTTTAGATATGATGTTTTAAACTATTTGTTGCTGGGACAATTGGTCACTCTCACTTGTCATGACCTACGAGTCCATAAAGGAAATTAAATGCTTTTTTGATTTCTGCTACGTCGGGGCGTGACATCATTCTTGCTAAGAAAGTCATCATTGCTCATCATTTCAACCACTTTCTTTTATCTTGGAAGAAGTCCATCGAGGAAGAAACTGATTAAGTGCCACTTTTCGAATCTGTGGTATGGGCATGGCAACCAATGATCTTTACAACATTCCCAAACTTGTGTAAATGTTTCACCCTCATTCTGGGAAAATGTTTTTATTTGTCTCAAAAGATCATTTGTTAAGTGAACAGGGAAGAATTTCTTCAAGAAAGCTTTACTCATAGCTTGCTACATAAGTATGGAATTAGGGCGGAGAGATAAGAGCCAAGCTTTGTCTTTATCCTTCAAAGAGAAAGGAAAAAGTTTCAAGCGAATGACCTCTTGCAAGCAAGTTTGATTAGAAAATGTTCCACACACATCTTCAAAGTCACGGATGTGAAGATATGCTCGTTCTTTATCCGTTCCATGAAAGATTAGCAAGAGTTGAATCATGCCATTCTTAAATTGGAATGTTCCTCGATGTGGAGGAATTGTGATACACAATGGGGAACAGTCCTCTCAGGAATTAATAGCTCGCGCAATGGGTGCAAACCATTGTTCCTTAGTTCAAGACGGTTCTTACCGTTTCAACCCTCAAGTCCATCATTTTCATTATTACCAAAATTCTCCTCATTCTCACTATTTTCCATATTAGTAGGACTCGATGATGAACTTGAACTTCGGTGGAATAAAGCAAAGGTAGAATCGATAGACAAAAAAAAAAGAAAAAAACCTCCTCGTGTGGGGATTCTAAAGAAGAAGAAAAAGAAAAATAGAAATGGGGTAAGGAAAGACCGAAACTAACTAAATAAACCTAACCGTTTGCCATACCCGGCAAAGGCGCCAAAAACTTGACAAGCACAAGAATGTGCATTCTCTTAACAACACCCAAGTATAGGTGATCATGCAAGTAATATACTGGACAAGTCCAGGTTGATCCCATAGGGATGGCTTAGGTCAAGGTTCACTAAACTAGCTCCAACAAAAAAAAGGAAAAGATAAATAAATGGTTGGGATGAAGTTCTAATCTACTTGCGTGAATAAAACTAAACTAGGAAGGTAATTAAACAAAACTTTAAAATTAACAAGGAATAATTAAAATAGAAAATTAATAAGATTTAATTCAAATGTAGATAAAGTGTTAGAATTACACAAATCCACACTAAACTCGCCAACTATCATGCCTAAGGAAAGATACGGCAAGTTGTAGCAATCCAACGGGTGCCTATTTGCATTTGTGATTTGCAAGAGTCAAACCAATGCCAAATACTTATTATTTTGCATGAAACAACATAAAACAGTCCACTAATTGAGTCCGGGCAGATTCGAAACACAAGTTTAATTCCCCAAAATATTTCACTATTTCAAGTATTTGCTATTTGAAGTACACGAAATATGTTTGGGCAACTATCATCATGAATCGAATGCAAATTTGAGTGTAGAATACGAGAGTTATGTTTAATATTGATAGAAAACAATTCATTCCCAATTCCAAACCTAGTTTTACAGAAAATGTTGGATTACACAAGCTGCCCAGTGAAGAACTTGCATGATGTTGGCTTAGTTTAGTGCTTCATCGCATAATCCTAACTAGGAAACTACTCTAGCATTATAAATCTATCACTAATCATTACATATAATGAAAACATGCTCTAGGATCTGCTGAAAATAGAAAGAAATAATGAACGAGCCAAAACTAATAAAATACTATTCAACTAGATAGAAATGATTGTGTAATCATAAATCTAAAGTTCAAACAAGCATAGAATGAGTTACAAACATTGATCATTACAGAAATCATCTAAAACTAATAGAATACAATTGAAAATAAGAAATAAAATAGATTACAAACCTCATTCACCTACTAGATTGGAATGGAAATAACGAAACCCTAGTTAAAATCCTAAAGGAGATGAAGAACTTGAGAAATTGTGCATGGAACGCTGCTCTCGGACCTCTGGGAGGTCGCAAAATACCCTAAACCTTCAGTCACAACGAATATATATAGGTTCATGAGCTGCTGGATCTGAAAGGTCGTAAAGGGTCAAGAAACCAGTTTATGGAACAAACCGATTACTGGTACCTACTCCCACAAACCGGTATGTGGGAAAAATTAGTTTCTGAGTACTCTGGTTGACAACTTCATGCACTGATGGGAAAATTGACATAACTCTTTGCTCGGACCTCCGATTGATGCACGGTTTACGGCCACACGACAATAACTCATTGATCTACATTTTTCTTTATATGATTAACTTTGAAATCTGAGGTGTTAAATTACCTAAATTTCCTTTAAGAAGCTGCAACTAGTATTCTCCAACTCATTTCTTCATTTCCGCTTTATTCTGCCTGCTTTGATTCCTCAAACTTCAATTCTGAAAGGTCCATACATCTCATAACCTGAACTAACATAGAATTAAGCGTGTTTTAGTGTTAATCATTATAAAAATTCTATGCTATGAGATTACACAAAAACCTAGAGACTTAGGGGCTAAAGTATGCATATTTCTATCCATAAATGCTTATGAATATGCAATATTCAACGCTAATCAATCATATATATTGAACTTTTGTTATGACTCATAAGGATGTTTAATACTTGGATCCTTTGGACCTTGAAGCCTTAGATGGATATGAGAAATAGGGACCCCTAGCACTCAACTTAGTGGATCGCTTGAGAATGCGATAGCTCAAGCCATTAAATGGGTGAAATGACTATTTTACCCGTGGCCCTTGTAAGTCTATAACACCTAGCCATTCCGTACAATTTTACATTTGAAAAATAGAGTTTACAGATAGAGAATCTTTTATAGAGATTATGAGAACTCATACATTTCCACACACTATCCACATACACAAGAATTCATGATCCACATCCTCTCTTGCACACATACACACTCACATTGCACACCATGAACCTCAGGAACAGAAGATTTAAAGGACCAAGAAGGAAAAGAATAAGATCATGCTTTGATCATGTTTTGAAGAGGTGTTGAAGCAAGATCAACACACACACATTCATCATATTCATCATCTTTTACATCATTTTGATCATCTAATACATGGTGTGTACCCATACTCACTCAAATTATGTTTTTCTTAAGTTAAAATTATGATCCATGATCATACGTGAGACATGCAAGTAGTGTAACTACGAACTTCTATTGCAAACTATCAAAATTACTAGAAATTACAGAATCCGAGCGCTCAAGCTTAAGGTCAAGCGAGCACTTGATCCTCATGAACAGGCTAGCCCGAGCACTCAAGAAGCCTGAGCGCTCGAGTCCTGTAGTATTTTGGAAATTGGTTTGTTGCATGTTGAATATGGATTATGCTATGTATACTTGTACTCCATACTGAGATAGGTGTACCTTGAGTTTTGTCTAAATACACTTGCATGTGAATTTAGGGAGTTGTACTATACACTAATCTGGTAGTACCATAGGAATGATGACTTTTATAATGAAAGGAAGAATATGTTCTCTTACCATAGTAATGTGAAGGACCTGTAAGTTTTTATGTGCACGATACGAGAACTTCGAGAATAGTAATAAGATGAGTATAATTACGATAACCCGATAGTAATGCGCATTAACAACTTGTACTACGTGCATTAGTTGATAACGCAGAAGCTGTGATAACACAATAACAAAATTATCATATCCATCAATCCAATTCTTGTGCTTTGTTTGTATAATCAGTTCGAGAAAGAGTATGATCCCTGAGGTCGATGAGATGTCACCGTAGCCATACAGACAACGGTGACAAGAGTAAAAGTACCTTGCCGGTACTGTTTGTTGTGGATGCTATGGTGGCAAGCATAGTAGTAGTACCTTGTGGGTACAAACTGATCAGTGATGAGATGGTTAATAGGTCATAAGGTGACGATGTCAAGAGGAGGCCACAAGACGACGATGACAAATTAACCAAGGCTGAATGAATAAGATGGAGTTTCCATACCATAGGCCGTAAGCCAACAATATCAAGAGAAGGGTGGATATATGGCGACGATTTTCAAGCTAATGGCATAATGCCAGAAGCATGCAAAGAGTCGAGTTAGTAAAGATTGATCTATGAGCCAAAGTAAAGTCAAGTTGGTAAAGATTGGGCATATGGTCCAAAGTTAAGTCGAGTTGTGAAGGTTAAACATGTGGTTCAAAGTGAGGTGTCAAGTTGGTACATATTAGACTAATAGTCCAAAGTGAACAATCAATTGATGTCATTTGAGATTTCAAAGTCCGTGTATGACGCTGAAACGTCTCCTTCCGTACGTAATACGTCCAGATTGAGATTAAGTGGGTCTTAATAATAATGTTTTCAAGAGTATAAAAAAGAATGTTTTACCTTCTTAATGGACTGAGCATGTTCAAGTGTAGTAGGTTTACTCAATCAGCTTGTATGCATTCATGTCCTGGATAATCAAATGTCTAGATCTTGGAGAGGCTGATTACCCGGAAGAGGAGCATGTCGAGGAATTCTATGGCTTCGCCAGTTAGCGGACGGGGAGTTGACTCTCTGTTTTATCTAACTTTTGTTATATAAGGAACTAGGTGCAGATCTTGTTAATACGTTTTAGGGCTACATGCCCAGGATGTTATTTTCTTTTCTTTTTTTTTTCCTTCCTATGATGATGTAATAATGATATTTACGACCCTGATGTTGATGTTTATATAAAGTATGCCTAGAACCACCATGTTCAATATTAATGCTTTCATTTACTGTTTGTTATTTATTGTCTTAGGTCTTTCTTGTTATGGACAATCATGCAGTCCTCAACTTTCCACGTATCCACAGAACCAAAAGAGAGAATACTTTAAATTTTTTCCTATTTTGGCTACATTGGGCCGTGACATCATTCAACACTATAACCCGAATTACAAGTTATTAACAAGGGAATGGAATTGGAGGACAATGGTAGGTTTCAAATGATGTTTGAGTTGATGAATCAAATGAATGAACTTAACAGCTCACTCGAGAAATTGATAGCCCAATGAGAACTCCAAAACTAAACAATTGAGCATGAAATTGTAGAACCATCTTCTCCTCAATATACACCTCCACACATCAACTCACTCACTTCTTGGTCAAAGATGCACAATAACTATGCACAGAGCACTTTTATTGATGATACATCTAGTGAGGAAAGTTACAAGGATGGGATTGAGCACTTGTATGGTAAAGATAATTTAGGTGATTGAACACAATTAGAAAAGGAGGAGTCCACTATTGACTCTACTCCTATGTTTGATAGTGACCCTAGGGACAACGTAATTGAAAAATCTAAATCCTGTTTAAATTTTTGTGATATTCATAAACTTTCACCTCTTTCGGCCGAAGAGGTGATGTCACCAAGTTACCCGTCGCTTATCACCACTTTCAATCAAAACTCTCATCTCGAGCTTGAAAATTGTCTTGAATAAAAAAAATATATGTTGTGGAATAGGATGGTTAGGATTCTAGCACATGCACTTCACAATATTTTAAATTTCAAAATTCTTTGAGAGAGGACTTGTAAGATTCCATTGATAACTTTATTCAAGTCCAAATGTACATAGAATAGAAATCTAATTTTCATGATCAAATTTCCATAGATTCTGTTTTAGGACAAAAGGAGGGTAATGACGCTTCATTAAAAATTACTTAGACCCTGCCCCTTTTATTGAACCGTGGCCACCTCTTGCTTATAAAATCAAGGACATTTTAGGAAATGAACAAACCGAAGAACATAAGGAAAGCTTAATCTCAAGTGACTTCTTAGCTAGTATTAGTCCTATTTACACTAATGTTGAGTTTAAGAAGATCAATAACTGGATTGATTCCGTAATAGAAAAATATATAACTGAATGGAACCCCACCTCGATAATCGCTTGAGTTAAGGTTTTAAAATGTGTTGCACAACTCCAACAAGCATTCCCAATCATCTAAAAGGCCATGTTTCATCATCATCTCCTCTGACCTTGAGCCTAACATTAGTTGGAGGGGATTTGATTTTTATGTGGATACCCACATTCTTTTCACTGCTAAATTATTTCATTTGGAAGATCCTCAAAAGTTCGGTTATTACTTTACGATAAATTTCTTCATTAACCGAATTTAATTACTGAGTAGTTGTATTCTAATTTCTATATTTTCTTATTGAGCCTGTGACCACACAAATTATCTTCACCATAAGTTCCTGATACACCCAAAATTAGCTCCATCTTATGACCGAGCGGTTCAAATCAGTAGCTAGTCCATGCCCCGGGAAAATCATGCACAACTCCTCAGAAGCGTGAGCCCGAGCTGTTCATTCATGACCTGGCCAGCAGGTCGGGGAAACCGCACATGCATATCCCGCTGCGGGAATAGCTCATCCGGGCCCACAGGCGTGATCCCGAGCATTACGGGCAATTTCCTACTCAAGCTAGAAGATTAATGGAAAGTGCACACTATTTCTTAATCCAATTAGGAAATCCCCATAATTAATGCCAATCTATATCAATAGGATTATATTTCCTTATCCATGTATGAGTAGGTCTCTTACATCTATAAAAGAGACCTCTCACCCCCCATTCAAGGGGCCGCCAATTCTTTAGTCTACACAGCACCTCTATAAAATTCACCATTATATGCACACACCCGGCCGGTATTACTGGTAGTGCCGCCCCTCTTTGTTGGCTCACCAGGCCCGCCGGTGATCTGCTAGTGAACGTGCTCAGACACACCCGTGGACGTAGGTACCTTCATTAACAGGGTCGAACCACATACAAAAAATAGTCTCTCTCTCTCTCCTAAAATTGCTCTACTTTACTCTTACCAATTTCCGGCATCATTAGTTTGGCCCCGTCTGTGGGAAACGACAAGTCTTCTCATCAACAAATCTCTTGACTAATCGTCATGCCACCGAAGAAGGATAAGAAGGCTGATCAGCAGTCCGACTGGGATGTTCCGCCGGCACCGACTGCGGCAGTCATGACATCTGAGCAGATCACCACGACCCTCACACAACTCTTGGAGGGCCAGCGTAAAATCCAGCAACATATCGAAGACCTACTAGCCCAGCAAAGCAGTCCTCCAAAGGCCAGGAAACGACCCGGGAACGTTGCGTACGGTCGGGAACCAATCTTGACCAGACAATGTGCTCGAGCCAACCCGTCCCGTGTTGAGGATGCCAGAGACATCAACAGTGGGCGTGCTGCCCGAAAGGAAATGCAGGAGCATATGGCCCGGGAATCAGTCCGGGGTCACTCGGTCAAGAGCCGAGTTGTTCCTAGGCGAATGATTACCCGGAGCCATAGCCGAGCCCGATCCCAGAGGACAGCACACCACCATGAAGAAGAAGCCTCTTCCACCAATCCGACCAACCCCTCAGATACCGGTCGAGAATGAGTGGAAGCCCGAATCAAGGACTTGCAGAAGCAAATTGACAGAGTGGCCAAAAAGCTTGGTCAAAGCCGTGTTCCGAATCAGGCCAATACCGAGACAGAGTCACCGTTCTCTACCTAGATCACGAGGTTTGCCATCCCACGTAAATTTAAGCAGCCTCGCCTAGATCCCTATAACGGCTCGGAAAGCCCGGTCGACCACGTCCGGACCTACAAGGTTCAGATGGCCCTAGCCACCAACTCCGATGAATTACACTGCCTAACCTTCCCCAGCACTTTGAAAGGCCCGACCATGCAGTGGTTCTACTCCTTGGAGCCCTGATCGGTCTACAGTTTCAAATAACTCAGCAAGCAGTTCATCAACCAGTTCGCCGGTATGCATGAGCGGCCAAAGCCAGACATGCAGCTACTGACAGTCAGACAATGGAATAATGAGTCCCTCGAGGAGTTCACCGACCGGTTCAACCAACAAAAGCTTCAAATCCACAATCTGAACGAGACAATTGCCATCATAGCCTTCTGCTCGGGAGTTCAACACACCAAGTGGGCCGCGTCGTTCCACAGAAACCGACCGGTAACCTTGGTTGAACTCGCAAAGAGGGTTGGAAAATACATTGACACTGAAGAATTTCTAAAGATCAAAGACCCCGGGCAAGAAAGCAACAAATCTTCCAGAAGTAAGCGAAAGCGAGATCAGCTCGGGAGTTCTGATAGTTCTTCCAGTTCACAGCAGTCCGGGTCAGGCAGCCCGACCCGACCTCTAGCTCACAGCAAGCAGAGTCCGACAGCCCCGACCCGACCTCCAGTTCACATCGGTCAGGATCAAGCAGTTCTGACTTTGCCTCCAGCATAGAGAAATCTGGAGCCCGATGATCCTGATCCGACCTCCTGTCTCCATCGGTCTAGATGAGCCCGACTACAGTGGCATTTGCCTGATCACCACATGAGGCTTCGCTGATTGTCAGAGAGCCCTTTCAAAGTCTTCGGGCCTAACCCCGAGGCATACAAAGACCTCGGGCCTAACCCCGAGGCATCTAAAAAGACCTTGGGCTCTGAACCTAGGCACTCAAAAGTCCTCGGGCCTAACCCCGAGGCATCTAAAAAGACCTCGGGCTCCGAACCCAGGCACTAAACACCTTGGGGTCAAGCCCAAGGCACCAGCTTCGCTTAGGTCCAACCGACGATGGGGGCAAACCCCCTAGGTGGCTGATGATGGCAACCTTCAAAAGACCCTGCAACCACCATGTTCCAGGTCGGTTACCTACAGTCATACCCTCTATAAGACCCTCGTCTTAGCGAAAGCTTAGGGGGCAAGATGGCGCAGTGAACTAAACAGGTAATCACACCAGGTATCTACAGGCCTCGCGGATAACCAAGTCAAAATCTTGGACAACCCGAGCACCTACAATACTCAGAGACATTAACTCCACTTAGGTCCAAATCGACGATAGAGGTGACTAAAATCTCTTAGGTTGGCCGACGATAGAGGAGCAAAAAGTCCCTAAAGCAACGTGATTTAGGTCGGCTCCACCAACATGGTCAAGCTCTTCTCCCAATAGTCTTGACGAAGGCTGGCCGGGCGGAAGACAACCATCCTGGGGAGCTAATTCAAGCAAAAAAGACTCCGAAGTAGGCCGAGTCTCAACTCTCAGTCACTTCCTGAGCTCTCAAAGACTCCGAATTAGGCCGGGTCTCAACTCCCGGTCAGTTCTCGAGCACTTAAAGGTCCCGAGCTAGGCTGGGTCTCAACTCTCAGCCAATTCCCGAGGACTCACCAGGCTCAGAAGCCCCGAGGCAGCTTTCACAAGCACTCAGACAACGGCAAGTAACATTAAACTGATTTCTAAACTTGCCCCGATATAGCATCTGGCCAACCTTGGAAATGGGAGGCAGCTGATACACCCAAAATTGGCTCCATCTTATGACCGAGCGGTTCAAATCAGGGGCTAGTCCATGCCCCAGGAAAATCATGCACAACTCCTCAGAAGCGTCAGCCCGAGTGGTTCATTCATGACCCGGCCAGCAGGTCGGGGAAACCGCACATGCACATCCCACCGCGGTCCCGAGCATTACGGGCAGTTTCCTACTCATGCTAGAAGATTAATGGAAAGTGCACACTATTTCCTAATCCAATTAGGAAATCCCCATAATTAATGCCAATCTATATCAATAGGATTATATTTCATTATCCATGTATGAGTAGGTCTCTTACATCAATAAAAGAGACCTCTCACCCCCCATTGAAGGGGCCGCCAACTCTTTAGTCTACACAGCACCTCTATAAAATTCACCATTGTACGCATACACCCGGCCAATATTACTGGTAGTGCCGCCCCTCTTTGTTGGCTCACCAGGCTCGCCGGTGATCAGCTAGTAAACGTGCTCAGATACACCCGTGGACGTAGGTACCTTCATTAACAGGGTCGAACGACATACAAAAAATAGTCTCTCTCTCTCTCTCCTAAAATTGCTCTACTTTACTCTTACCAATTTCCGGCATCATCAGTTCCTATTTATGCAGAATACTTTGTCAAATCCTAGTAGGAGTAGATTTACCTACATGGTAAGTCTTCTCCACCAAGAAATATTATTTGCATGTAATCCCATATAATTAGGAAATCAATCTCCTTTGGAAAATATTCAATATGCTCTCCCAATCAGATTAGAAAACCTGATTCTAGCACATAACCACCGTGTTTGCTCTAGCGGGGCCTCGCTCGCACGGCACCCAAGCCAGCGGGATGTCAGACTCCAAAGCTTGGAAACTTCACCCGAGCGGCTCGTTCTAGCAAGAACTAGTGTGCAAAAATTTAACATAATTGCAACAGAAGGGTACTAATCTTTTCAATAGTTATTAGTTCACCAAAATGACATTACATGCTACTAGCATTTTGATTTCTTATAATAGGGCAATGTTTGGGACATAAAAGGGTCACAAAGAGATGCTTACAAAAAGATGCGGCATCTCATGTGGCATCCATATGACAAAGCTAAGTGTGATGGGTCCTACTACCACATGGGTGCGACATCCTTTTTTAGCATCTCTTTGTAACTCTTTTGTGTTCGTAGCATTACCCCTAATAATAATTACCTATTTTTGCGGTGGGGGTGTGGAAGATTGGAGGGGTTAACATAAAAGCCAGGTTATCGAGTCTGCGTATGTGAAGATTGTTCAAGTTTCTGAAGACTAAAATTCCCAATATGTAACATTGCATGCATGTTAAACTCATTTTAGTTTTTCAGATCATTAGGAAAAAACCTTTGGTTTATTATAGTACTATTTAAATGTCTATAGCCACTAATTTATGTTTTTCTCAGAAAAAAAATGAAGACGGCTATGTGTTTATTTTCTTATGTCACAAGCAATTTAATTTTCATGCCATGTGCCCTAAGTACACTAAGATATGAAGAACTACATAATTGTTCATACAATCATCATCACCATCATCATCATCATCATATGAATGGGATTATGAGATGAAATTACTTTGTGAAACAGAGATGGGTGCATGGAGGTTCCATAAAATAAATAAATAAAATAAAAAATAAATAAAATAAAATAAAATTAATAAATAAATAAAAAATTAATCAATTTTTCGTGTTCTAATAAAAATGTGAAATAAGCATCTTGTACAGTGGCAAGCCTCTAGTTCAATTTCTCTCTTCTAATGAGTATTTTTCAAGACAAGTTCAATAATTCACAAAAATAATTCGTGGTTCTATTTGCACCCAAAAATCACCAAAGGTTTTTGAGCCCGACTGGAATGTTGGAATAGGCCTGGAAGGGATCGGCCCATGCCTTGTTCTGAAATGGCCAGCCCAAGACTGTGAAGAGCAATCGGGCCTAGAAAGGAGACATCACATGGATCAATAAGGCATTGGGCCTAACTTGGTTATGCCCGATAAGTGATATGTGTCAGGTGCTGACCAATCGGGCACCGTCCTTGGGATAAGTGAGCAATGATAAGTGTTGGAGTCCGATTAGTTGGCTAAGCATGGGTAACGTCCATCGGGCACCCGAGAGGCCTAAGCTGGCGTCGGGAGAAGCCCGATGAATGATCAGGAGAGTACACTTGGCGATCGCGCATTAGATTTGGAACAAGTCTAATAGCCTATTCCATGTGCGTGTTTTTGGGTCTCTTCCCTAACGGTAACGGTCAATTGCATAAGATCGATTGGTTAGGAACACGCGTGAGACTGCCATTAGGCTCATGTGTGTCAAAGAGAATGACAAGTGGAATTGCACAAACCCGATGATATTATAGGTTCACATTGCTGAGCCTGATTAGTAAGGCGGTTCTGTTTCCAACTGTCATGGTGATGTCACCCTGAAATTAAGCAGATAGAGTATTTAGGAACAAATATTGATCACGTCCAGCTGGGTATGGAAATTTAATCCCGAGAATATTGGGATTGATTCAATCAGGATGAGGCCAAGGAAAGGGTTTGGAATTGGGAAGGATTCTGCGGTTTATATTCTGCTTAGAGCACAAGTTAAGTAGTCCTTGCCATATCAGGATTGTTAGTGGTTGCTATAAATGCAAAGCCAGGCCAACCGCGCAAAGGACTACGCGTCATTCTTGAAACAACACACATACACAGCATTCAAACCCCTACGTTCTTGCTACACTGCGTCCATAGCATCCATAGCAAATAGGTTTACCCTCTTTGTTATTTTTTTTCTTCATTTGTTTGAACAATCAGAGCCTGTTCTGATTCTGTTCTTTGTTTTGTTAGTTTTTCCAAACATTCAATAAAATATTTTCATATTTTATTAATCGTTTGTGATTGTTTACTTGGTAAACTCTTGCACTAATTGGCTTGTCCGCTTCAGTACTGCCATAGAATTTTTGGAGGGCTTTCCTACTCATCACACACAATTGTTTAGTTAGAAGTCAGATCTCAAAGCCTTGAGTATTGATCGGCGACGAATAGTTGCCGTTTATAGTTCTAAAAATATGCTTTGTTAGCCCATTTCATGTAGTTATTAAGTGATTTTTAATAAGTATTCTATATTTTGTAGGTTTTAGAGCTTTAATATGAAAATGCAAAAAAAGTCAATGATTAGTGGCTTTGGAAGTCATTCTGGGCTCAAACGGTGATTCCGGTGAAAGCTGAATGCAATAGCAGCCTCAGAAAATTGTATTTTTGACAAGGAATACTTCAGATTTGAGAAATTTCTCCAGAGATATAAAATGTAGATCTTCGAGTTACGGACGCGTGGCCGCAAATGGTGAGTCAATAAGTTATCACAATTCTACGATCGGTGCGCAGAGTAGCAGAAATCTGAGAAAAGTCTAGAAAATACCCAGGTCGCTAGAGCGACCTGCGCGAGCAACCCGTTGAAAAAGTCAAAGTCGCGTATTTCGAGGTCCTGAAGGCCCCTGTGCGATCCGAATTGGTTGAATACGTCCAGAAACGTAAAAACAGCAGTTTTAGTGCGATTTGGCTTAGGAAAGCTTCCTAAATCCTTCCAAACTCTATATAAATCCTATTCTAACTCAAATTTAAGGTCAGACATCATTACACAACATTAGATACAGCCATATACAACTAAAATTTCAGCCATTGAAGGGGGGAAAGCAAGGAGAAGAAGAAGAAAACCAAGGATTCCCATGGCCTCCTCCATCAATCTCTTGCCGTTCATCAATTCTATGGCCAACTAAACTCTAGATCTAGGGTTTCAATGAAACCCTAGCCAAGTAATAGGGTGTATTTTATGTTTTTATTTTAGTTTTATTATGTATGGATGACAGTTACATGTTCCGAGGATTTTTATAAATATATCGTACTTTTATTGATTAAATCATTACTTTCAAAGTTTATTCTTGTCTTAGATCTATTTTGACTGTGATATGCTCAATGATCTATGCTTGCTGTGCTTGTTTAGATTATTTACATGTAATGGTGCTTAAATTGAATTGTGCTATCAAGTATCCGAATAGTCCATGCCTAGATTAGACGGATTATACCACAATCCTAGTTTAGTGTGGGATAATTCGTGCTAACCGAAGATGGATTATGTAGGTGCTTGAACCATAGTTATTTTCTTGACGGAGGAATTGGGCTTGTAGCTACAATTCCCCATTATCATCCAACTTAATAAGCTAAAGTAATTCGTAAATACCCTTATTATGAAGCTAGTGGTGGATTTGCAATCCTAGGTTTCTTAAACTTATTATAAAAATAACCATTTAATTGCTTTCATAATTTAGATTTACTTTTATTGTTATTAGTTTAATTAAAATCAAATCAAAATCTGTTTTTCTTAAATTAGCTAAATTTAGGTTTTAAAATTAAAGCGCGGTAGTTAATCAATCTCTGTGGGTTCGACCTTTACTTCCACACTGCAAATCTTTAGAAAAGTAAAGTATACTTTTATATCTTGATATTGACAACATCAATTTTTGGCGCCGTTGCCGGGGATTGCATTACTACCTTTAATTTTAGAATCTTAGTTTAGTTAATTCGTAAATATTAGATTAGGTTTTCTTTTCTTATTTTTCGTTTTATTTTGAGTTACTAACTTTTCTTTTTATCTTGTAGTTTCTCGAGTCATCAAATTCTAACGTTTCCGGGAGGAATAGCTTAGCGCATCAAAGGAGCTTACGCGAAAAAAAATTAATTAAATAAATTGCTTCTTTTGAAATTTGCTTTAAACCACTGTAAGTCAGGGCGCTGTGACGCACTATTTGCATTAGTTTAGGGTTAATTGCACTGCATTAGCTAGGAAACCCGGGGCG
Source organism: Hydrangea macrophylla (assembly GCA_033977485.1). Taxonomy (NCBI): domain Eukaryota; kingdom Viridiplantae; phylum Streptophyta; class Magnoliopsida; order Cornales; family Hydrangeaceae; genus Hydrangea; species Hydrangea macrophylla. The sequence continues at coordinate 66,263,809 of CM066997.1, forward strand.
CTGGGCTTGACGCGGTCATTGCATTACAGGATAATATTCATGCATCACAGTAGTTGAGTGCTTGTTATCTTAGTTGCGTGATTGCTATTTGTTTTATTTATTTATTTGAGTCAGTGTTTGTTTTTAGTTTATTTTTTTTTTAGTTTATGTTTGGTACACGTTCAAATAAACCTGAATTAAATTCCTTCGATCTTGAACTTGAACGTACCCTTAAGATTAGTAAGTCTTCAACCCAAGCTCCAAGAGCTAGGTTGCAAGACGACGAATCAACGCTGAAACCATCGTCGTTGTTTGAGGCCAAAATTCAAAGTACCCTTAAACGATTAAGGAGAACTCGAACTTTTAAAATAGAACCTATTCCAATGGCCAACATTGGAAACAACGTAAATAATATGAATAATCTTAATATACCACCACCTCCTCCGCTTAAAGATTACTTTATTCCTACGACTTATACGCCACAAACATGTATTGATTTACCAGAGGCGACAGCATCTCACTTTGAGATAAAGTCGTCTACCATCTCGCTACTTCCATCTTTCCATGGCCGTCTAAATGAAGATCCATGTCAACACTTAGGAGATTTTCAGGATATATGCTCTACTTTAAAAATTCAAAACTTAACTGATGATGAATTGCAATTGTGGCTCTTTCCATTCTCTTTAAAAGATAAAGCTAAATACTGGCTCCAATCTTTGGAGCCAAACACAATTAGAACATGGGAAGCCTTACACACCGCATTTTTACAAAAGTTTTTCCCTATTATGCGTACAAATCAGATAAGGAAATCTATACCAAATTTTGTGATGCAAGATGGGGAAACGCTTTATGATACTTGGGAGAAGTTTAAAGAATTATTACACTCGTGTCCACATCATCGGGTTCCTAAGTGGCAGTTGGTACAGGTCTTTTATGAGGGACTTATTCCCTCAGTCCGTAATACCGTCGACGCTGTTTGTGCGGGTACCTTCCTACACAAAAGTGCCGACGAGGCCTGGAAAATCTTTGAAACATTAAGCGAGAATTCGATGCATCAGGCTGTGTCAGTACGTTCCGAGGGATATCATTCACAACCTAAGAGAGAGGTAAAGTTCGAGGCAAGTCATTCAATTGAAATAAAAGAACTATCTAAAAAACTTGACCGACTTTTAACAATGAACCAAACAACAGCCCCACCCGCTCACGAAATTTGTGCATTATGTTTTGATCCGTCACATTCTATCCTAGCATGTCCATCGGCGAGTCAATTTCCGGAACTCGTGGAGCAACACATTAATTCTATTCAACAATACCCACGAAATAATTATAATTCGACTACTAATAATCCGGACGCGCCATGGAGAAACCATCCTAATTTTTCATGGAAAAATAATAATAATAATAATAATAATAATGAGATGAGTAATTTCCCTAATGCTTATAAACCTCAACAATGTCAATACCAACAACCTCCTCCTCCACCTCCACGTAATAATGCATTTGAGGAGAAGGTGTTGGCCTCTCTTGAAAGTTTTGGTCCGGTGATCCAGTTAGTACATTCCCACACTCAGTCCATTGCGAAACTGGAGTCCCAAGTGGGACAAATAGTTAACACGCTAAATCGTTTAACCGAGAGTAAGTTGTCAAGTCAACCTATTCCGAACCCTAAGGAACAATACGAGGTGGGTGGTACGAGTGAGCAAGTGAACGTTGTGTCAACTAGGACGACTACTCGAGAGGAAGAAGTTGTTGAGATTCCGAGGGAGGTTATGAGGGATGCAAACGTTAACTCGAATAAAGAGAAGGGTGAGGACGTGAATCAAAGTAGAAAAGAAAAAGAATCGGTCCCAACTAATATTATTCCAAAACTACCTTTTCCACCTAATGTTGAGGGACCGTCACATTTGTCTAAAAAAGGATCAAAAGCTGAAGATATACTCGAGGTGTTCAAACAAGTAAAAATCAATATTCCATTCCTTGATGCTATAAAACAAATTCCCGCTTACGCTAAATGTCTTAAAGACCTTTGCACTCTAAAACGTAAATTGCGTAGTCATACTCCGAAAAAGGTCTTTTTCACGAAAAAAGTAAGTTCTATTTTCCAACATGCTACTCCAAAGTATAAGGATCCTGGTACGCCTACGATTTCATGTGTCATAGGTGACACAGTCATTCATAGGGCTCTCCTTGACTTAGGAGCGAGTGTTAATCTCTTACCTTATCACGTTTATAAACAACTAGGTTTAGGTGAACTTAAACCTACGGCCGCTACTATTCAATTAGCGGATCGTTCCGTCAAAGTACCAAGAGGAATCGTCGAGGACGTCTTAGTTAAAGTTGACAAATGCTATTATCTTGTTGATTTCATGGTCCTTGATACTGAACCCGTACTAGATGCTAGGAAGCACACTCCTGTCATTCTAGGCCGTCCATTCTTAGCCACCGCTAATGCACGTGTTAACTGTAGGACGGGGGTAATGAAAGTGTCGTTTGGGAATATGAATTTAAAATTGAATATTTTTAACGCTATTGATCAACCTCCTAAAGACGACGATTACCTATGTGAGGCGGAGAGTGAGGTAAGACAAACTAGTGAATCCAATTACGTAATACCCATGAGTAACGACAATAATATATTGGAAAATAAGCGGACGAATTTGAATAATTTAGATCCTAATGACGAAGTTACTCAAAAGGTGAAGAATCGATTTGCAACCGAAAAGGATGAACCATTGAATGAGGTAATACAAATCGATATTCTTTCGGCTTACCACCGGGCTCTTCCTGATATCCTTAGGGGTACACAGTCCGATTTACGGCCTCCATAAATCTTGAGCTAGAACGGTCTAGCTAAAGACGTAAACGATAGCGCTTCTTGGGAGGCAACCCAAGCTCTATTTCGTCCGTTTCTCTTGTTTTTGGGTCTTTTTGAGTTAGTTTTGGTCATTCTGAACAGGTTTGGGGGTCGGAGTAAAATTATTTTGCATTTGTTTACATTTAAATAAAAAAAAAAGAGGAAAAGACCACATTCGCGCGCGCGACCCGCTCGCGCGACAGGTCGCTCGCGCGAGATTCCCCTATAGACAAAAATTTTCAAGTTTTTATATATAGCCTCAGTTTCAATTCGCGCTTGAATTCGCTCGCGCGAGGAGGGTTTTGCTCGCGCGGCCCGCTCGCGCGATCTTGTGCCTTAGAGATTTTTCTTTTAAGTTTTTAGAAAAGTAAACCTCAGGTTTACCTCGCGGAGGGATTCGCGCCCGCGAGGGTCGCTCGCGCGAGGAGGCTATTTCCCACTTTTTCTTATTGGTCTTTAATCTTCTGTTTCCCACACCTGATTAGTTATTTTCGTTTCTGTTTGTTCTTTTAAGTTCTTTTCATTTAAGTTTGTCTTTGTTTACATAGTTTTGTTTCTATTTGTTTTCTTTTCATTACGTTCTTTTACTTATAGTTTAGTTTCTAATTTTAAAAAAAAACTTATATGTTAGCTTTTATTATTTATTTGTTTATTTAATTTTCTTTTGTTAAGTATTAACATTGAAATAGTGCTCCGTTTGGAGTAATTGAACTTTGATTCCATATTATTGTATGTTCACCTGGTTTGTGTTTGCCGTGATCGAGGTATTATCGTTCCTTCTTTACGTACTTTCCTTTCTTTTGTTTTATTGTTTCATTGGGGACAATGAAAGGTTTAGGTTTGGGGGTATGCACACACAGGCACATTATTATGCACTACTTTTTTAAAAAATAAAAAATAAAAAAATCTTGTGCTTAAATAAACGATGATTACCGATGTTTTTGCAATCTTGATTCAATACTTCTTGTTTGGTAACTATGATTGTTATAGAATGATAAACAAGAGAAGATGTGATTAAACATTTGCTGAAGTCAGGATGAAATGTTTTAGGTTATGTATCGTTTGAATCGTAGTTTTATATCATAGATTTGCACACAAATCTATGCACTGCACGTAGTCGTTTGAATACATGTTTGATGTGAATTATAATATGATTCGGATTTCTAGATAACACAAGGTGGAGACTAGACCTGGTGAGCTTTTGAGCCTATCTTTTCTTTTTAGAGGATTATAAATACATTTTGTGTTTGTCGAATTTCATTGAAATAGCGCATTAACTTGTTGTTTAGTCTCATTATTCTTGTTTTGGTTGATAGTCAAGTTAAAATATTTGCTACCATGCTAAATAATCTTCCATTGTAAACATTAAAGAACCATATGACCATAGGAGATGATTCTAGGCCTTCTTTGTTTACTGACCGATAAATGATAAAAATTTTCTTAGTTCGCCCTTTGAGCCGTTAAAATGCCCTTTTTCCCTTAATCACCATTATCCTTGTTTTTGCTCCAACTTGACCAACTTGATTCGTCAACTTTTAATGGTATTAAGGCGATGTGTCGATTAAGAAGAAAAAAAAAATAAGATGATGTTTGGGGTGGTTTCCTTGTTATTTATTGATTGATTATTCAAAAAGCAATGAAAAGAAAAAGAAAAAAAAAAGAATAAGGTTGAAAAAAAAAACAAAAGAAAAAGAAAGGTGATGAAAAGAAGAGAATGAAAAGATGAAAGTTGGTAGAAGAGATGAATGAAAGAAATCGAACATGCCTTACAATGCCATTCTGAAAACAACCTAATGAATCCTTTCTATCCTTTTTCATTGCCTGAGCCACGTTATAACCTTTGAAGAGTCCTATTTGATCCTAGGAGACATGGTTTGGATATGAAAACGATGGGAGGGGGATTAAAACATGGTAATGATTATTTTTTCTTGATTATTGGCATCCTATCCATGAGACTACTGTTCTTTCGTGTCATGCGTCTTGTTCGAGTCATATGTGAGTATTTCTCGTTTTGAAAACATATTTCCTTTACTCACATATTTTAGAAAAATTACACCTGTTTCTGAGTGTTTCATTTTAGAGTGTAATTGACATTGTGAGATTCGTAGTCGAGACATAGTTAAATGGTTATCCGAGTTATATTCCAAATTCATGACATGCGCGTGTTCATTTGACTACCACATCACACACGTGCAATTTTATGAGAAACTCTATTGATTTATACAATGCATGTGCTTGAGATTGTTTTTCATGATTTAGGTGGATGTTTCATTATGTTCGTTATTCTATTTCAAATCTTTGTTATATGATGAAGGTGTATTGAATATTAAGTTCTTTGTTTTTAATAAAATATTTTAAATTGATAAGTTAATAAAGATGGTTGTGGGTGACTTGTTGACGAGAACCCTCACGAGACTTTACTCGTTCGACTAGGGACACCTAGGGGGTTTAAAAGGCTTGTTGCATATGCTAAATGCAATCGTGTTGCCTGCGACAGTAAGTTAGGATTTTTAAGTATAGTAGTATTTAGTTTTATGTTTTTCTTTTTGCTCGAGGACTAGCAAAGTATAGGTTTGGAGGTGTGATCGGCGACGAATAGTTGCCGTTTATAGTTCTAAAAATACGCTTTGTTAGCCCATTTCATGTAGTTATTAAGTGATTTTTAATAATTATTCTATATTTTGTAGATTTTGGAGCTTTAATATGAAAATGCACAAAAATCCAATGATTAGTGGCTTTGGAAGTCATTCTGGGCTCAAACGGTGATTCCGGTGAAAGCTGAATGCAATAGCAGCCTTAGAAAATTGCATTTTTGATAAGTAATACTTCAGATTTGAGAAATTTCTCCTGAGATATAAAATGTAGATCTTCGAGTTACGGACGCGTGGCCGTAAACGGTGAGTCAATACGAGGTCCGAGTCAAAAGTTATCGCAATTCTACGATCGGTGCACAGAGCAGCGGAAATCTGAGAAAATCTAGAAAATGCCCAGGTCGCGACCCGCTCGTGCGACCCGCGCGAGCGACCCGTTGAAAAAGTCAAAGTCACATATTTCGAGGTCCTGAAGGCCCCTGTGCGATCCGAATTGGTTTAATACGTCTAGAAACGTAAAAACAACAGTTTTAGTGCGATTTGGCTTAGGAAAGCTTCCTAAATCCTTCCAAACTCTACATAAATCCTATTCTAACTCAAATTTAAGGTTACACATCATTACACAGCATTAGATACAGCCGTATACAACTAAAATTTCAGCCATTGAAGGGGGGAAAGCAAGGAGAAGAAGAAGAAGACCAAGGATTCCCATGGCCTCCTCCATCAACCTCTTGCCGTTCATCAATTCTATGGCCAACTAAACTCTAGATCTAGGGTTTCAATGAAACCCTAGCCAAGTAATAGGGTGTATTTTATGTTTTTTTTTTAGTTTTATTATGTATGGATGACAGTTACATGTTCCGAGAATTTTTATAAATAAATCGTACTTTTATTGATTAAATCATTACTTTCAAAGTTTATTCTTGTCTTAGATCTATTTTGATTGTGATGTGCTCAATGATCTATGCTTGCTGTGCTTGTTTAGATTATTTACATGTAATGGTGCTTAAATTGAATTGTGCTATCAAGTATCCGAATAGTCCATGCCTAGATTAGACGGATTATACCACAACCCTAGTTTAGTGTGGGATAATTCGTGCTAACCGAAGATGGATTATGTTGGTGCTTGAACCATAGTTATTTTCTTGACGGAGGAATTGGGCTTGTAGCTACAATTCCTCATTATCATCCACTTAATAAGCTAAAGTAATTCGTAAATATCCTTATTATGAAGCTAGTGGTGGATTTACAATCCTAGGTTTCTTAAACTTATTATAAAAACAACTATTTAATTGCTTTCATAATTTAGATTTACTTTTATTGTTATTAGTTTAATTAAAATCAAATCAAAATCTGTTTTTCTTAAATTAGCTAAATTTAGGTTTTAAAATTAAAGCGCGGTAGTTAATCAATCTCTGTGGGTTCGACCTTTACTTCCACACTGCAAATCTTTAGAAAAGTAAAGTATACTTTTATATCTTGATATTGACAACATCAAGTATCACTCACTCAAGCACATAGGAAATTAGTTTGCACATACACTGAGCCTGTTTAGCTCTGGCATGCCCGCGCAAAACTACAAGCAAACATTTTGGCATGCCCGTTGGGACCAATAGTGCTAGAACATGCCTCCAAAGAGTGACAACCGAATAAAAAAAAACAGACATGACCTGAACGTTACTGACCCACCAGAGGACGAGAGCACTGCCCATTCGTCAACGGAAAGTGCCTTAACTGAGGAAGCGGTGTCAAAACTCATCAGGCAGACTGTGGAACCGATAAGGCGAGACTATTATGAACTCCTAGGATCTATGGAAAATTTTCAAACACTGATTGAGCAAAATGTCCGAGATGCAAAAAAGCCAGAATAGGCTGATAGCATTAGCGGAAAAGATGCATGCAACGCTGAACAGTTGGACTGAAAAGATAGGCCAACTCATAACTACTTATGAGGCCAAAAACAACAAGGGTCAAGCTGAAGGATTTGGTTCTGGTTCTAGCGTATCGTGTGTATTCGATAAGCCAAAAGATCCATGGTACGTGTGCTCAAATCTCCGAGAGCACAACGGATCGAGCAGCAGGAGCGCCTACCAGTATGGTGGTCACCAATCCCACCGGATCAGCGACACAAGTGACTCTCCAACATAATGGTCGTAACACAGAAACAATCGGTTATACCGGTCCCCCCTCGCTTACGCTATTGGGGGGCAAAGAGCTAATGATGTTTTTTGACCCCATCAGGCCAATAATAACCAATACCAAATACCACCCCCAATAGCACCCCCCGTGGTGGTAGCTCAGCCCGTTGTCCCACAACCTATCAACAGCGAGGAATTGGTGGCGGCCATACACGAAAGGTATGGCCCGTTCATGAGAAGAATGGAGAGGCCGACTTATAGACGGCCATACCCTCTTGAAATTGACCAAGTCAATTTTCCTCAGGGATACAAGGTACCAAACTTTACCTTATTTTCTGGGGAGAGTGAATAGTCCTCTATAGAGCACATAGGTTGTTTCATAGTGCAATGCGGCCATGTGGGTAGTATTGACTCGTTGAAATTGAGAATATTCCCAAACTCTCTCATAGGGATCGCTTTCCTGTGGTACGTCAACCTCCCTGCCAATTCTGTGCAAGATTGGCAAGGGATGGAGGAGTTATTTCATGGCCAGTTCTATTGGACTGAACCTGAAACGTCATTGGCGAATCCATCTAGGATGCTCCAACTAGTAGGGGAAATAGTTGAAACCTATATAGCCCATTTCACAAAGGCTAAGTATAGGTGCAAGACTGTCTTGCCAGAGGAGGGGTATGTCAAGATGGTCATGGGAGGAATGTCCTTTGAGCTTCACAAGAGGTTTGAAGGGACTGACTTTCATGATCTATTCGAGCTGGCCATCAGTGTCACTCGCTATGAGCGCATCCTTCTGGATGAGCAGGAGAAGAAACACTCATCCATGGGTACAAACTATAAGGATCCAAACTACGAGGTTCATCTACCAGATTACGACCTCGAAACAAAAATTGACATGGCCGAGTTGGTTTTTAAACAGCCGATAGTATGCAATGCCTTGAGCAAGCCCGTGAATAATAACATGGCTGTAAAAAAAATGGCATTTGAGGCAGGCAAAATTATACTTTTGATATCACTATGGCCGATCAAATTTTCGACGCTCTTCTGGCTAAAAAAGTGATCAAGCTTAGTGATGGTCATTGGATCCCAAAGGCCCATGACATTAAGAATAAAGAATACTGTAAATGTCACAATTCTTAGAAACACTCTACTAACAACTGTGTGGTTTTTTGTATTGTGATGCAGGAAAATGTAGAGAAGGGAGTTTTCAAGTTTTCAGATAAAGCCATGAGAATTGATGCAAACCTGTTTTCTCAGATCACTGGTGCCAACATGGTCATGCTTGATCTGACCAAGCTAACAAGGCCCAGACCAAAGGTTGACATGACCGAGAAGGAGGAAAGACCACAGCAAAGGGAAGGGAAACAAATTGTCATTTCGGCCATAGAAGGACCGAAGGTAACAATTCAAAGCTCCAGAGGACTTATCAGGAGCGAAAGCAAGCAGAACGTCAGGCCGAGGTCAAAGCCTGTCACGCCCCGACGTAGCATAATTCAGGAAAGCATTTAATTTCCTTTATGGACTCGTAGGTCGTGACAAGTGAGTATGACCAATTGTCCCTGCAACAAAATATCTTAATAGTATTTCTAGAGCAAAGGATACTAATAAACATAATCCTCCAAAATTAAAACTTACTAACTATTACAGCAGTCATAAACTTAGGCACAAGACGCCTTATTCAAAAATCTAAACTAGTTTATTACAACCCGAATTAAAAAGACATAGGAAATATAAAGCAGCCTCCTGGAAAGTCCCCTGCCTCTAACTAGCATAGACGAAATACCTTGGCTGCTCCTGACCCTAAAAATCTGGACATACAGTCCAGGACGCATCAACGCCGTCAGCTTATGCAAGCTGGTGAGCAAAATAAACAAGTGCTCGCAATGTATATATAAGCATATAAACAACGATGCAAATTAACTTTAAAAGAAATAGATTCAAGGTTCCAATTCCAACATAAGTCATGGGGAAATAAAATAAGCAATAAATATGCGACCGTGCATGAAACAATGTAACATCTCATCTTTCTGACTCTTTTCTCTCAACAAGACTCGACTCAACCAAACCATTACCTCATATACCAGGAATAATATCCGATCGATATCCAAAATAGCACACCAATACCATCGCTTCAGATACCAGGAATAATATCCGATCGATATCTAAGCCGCACTCAATACCATCATTTCGGATACCAGGAATAATATCCGATCGATATCCGAAACAAGCGCCCTAGATACCAGGAATAATATCCGATCGATATCTAAGCCGTAACTCAATACCATCGCTTCGGATACCAGGAATAATATTCGATCGATATCCGAAACGAGCGCCCTAGATACCAGGAATAATATCCGATCGATATCTAAGCCGTAACTCAATACCATCGCTTCAGATACCAGGAATAATATCCGATCGATATCCGAAATGAGCGCCCTAGATACCAGGAATAATATCCGATCGATATCTAAGCCGTGCACAATGCTGTCGCCTCCAATACCAGGAATAATATCCGATCGATATTGAGGTCGCACACCAGACCGCCACTCTATAGTCTTTTCATGCTTTCTCACACGCATGTATGTTGACACAACCTTGATCCTAATATGAATGTCAATGTCCATGAAATGTAACACCAAACAAAAGTACGAGAAATCAATTCATTTTTATTTTTCTTTTATTAACAGGTACAATATACTTAGAATCATTGAGTTATAACCCACGATCTAAATTATCAAGTCATATATGAAACAAGAGGTAAATTCATCAAAAACTACATTAATACACTTTTACAGCTACTAGTACACAAGCAGGTCCACTTTAAAGTAATGCCCGTAAAAATGAGTTATAATTTTTGTGGGTGAATTACACATCAAAAGAAAGGTATTTGAGTCTAGTTTCCAACGCTTCGAACGGTGCGCGTTTTCGAGTTTTCTAGAGGAAGTTATGGCCAATTTAGTAAAAGTCGTCAGTGCTGAAAAATGTCAATCGATTGGCAAAAGTGTCAATCGATTGGATGACATGTCAATCAATTGGAACACATGTCAATCGATTGGTAATCATACCAATCGATTGGTATCAGCAGTTTCTCCCCTGTTACGAATTTGAAGCCTGTTTTTGACCCATTTCTCAATTCTGTTTCAACCAAGACATGTAATATATGGATTTCTTCGTTTTTCCGCAAGGATTATGAATACGTGATCGGTTTAAACTAATTTCAATCGTAGCTCTCAGATTTCACGTAAAATCGAGAGGTGACAAAACTTTAAATCAATGGTACGTCGCGATACGGATGAATTAAGCCGTAGTATTCGAACCGCAGCTTATTGGGACTAAGATCTTTCATTCCCAATTCACGGAATTGATTTTGGTTAACTTTTGTAAAACTCCAATTTTCAAAGCTTCAATGGTGTATCTATATATATACGCATATACACACATATATACACTGAAATATACATATATAAACGTTGAGAGTGAGTTTATAATACTCACAGAGGTTAATTATACAGAGAATTTGAGATCGAGAATTCCGCCGAATAATCCGTTGTTAGAAATTACTCCTCCGTTCTCTTGATCTTGATATATATATAGCTATGTATGTGTATATGTATATGTATATACTATATGTGTGTTATGTGTGTTCTTGAGAGTTGAGAGAATTGAGAGAGATGCAGAGAGTTTGTGAGGGAGAGAATGAGAGACACAGTGAGTGATATATAGATTGCCCAAAATTGGGCTCCAAGCAACTCACGGGTTTCGCCCAATGTGGTTGAGCTCACGTGCTCCCACACTCCAAACGCGGTACAAACGCAGATTTAATACAAAATTGGTATATTTTTTTTTCGGGTAAAATAAAATACAGGAAAATAATATTAGCATAGGAATAAATTCCCAGTTTATACCAAAATATAGATATCGATTTTTGAAACTATAGAAAATAGTTTCTATATTTATGGAAATTATAGTTTGACCCCCAAATAAATATTTCAAATAGAAATTAAATCAAATACTCATGGGAATGAAATGCAATATTTATTTATTAATGAAAAAGAAATTTACAGGGTGTTACACTCTACCCACCTTAACAGAGATTTCGCCCCGAAATCCGAGCTAACTAATCCTGAAACAACTCGGGGTATTTAGTCCTCATGTTAGACTCTAACTCCCACGATGCTTCTCCCTCGTCATGATGCCTCCACTGAACCTTAACCAAAGGAACGTCTCTTCTTCTCAGCCTCTTGATACTCTGGTCAAGAATCCTCACAGGTCTATCCTTGTAGACAACATTCTGACTCGTCTTAATATCATCAAAATTAACCACATGTGAAGGGTCCCGTATGTATTTCCTTAACATACTGACATGGAACACATTATGAACACCAGACATCTTTGGTGGCAACGCGAGTCGATAAGCCACTTTTCCAACTCGCACCAATATCTCAAACGGTCCGATGAAACGGGGTGCCAACTTCCCTCTTTTCTGACCAAAACGTACCACTCCCTGAATGGGTGAAACCTTAAGGAGGACGTGATCACCGATACTGAACTCCAAATCCTTTCGACGTCGATCCGCATAACTCTTGTGCCTGCTCTGTGCAGTTTTCATTCTTTCCTTAACCAGTGAAATCTTCTCATTAGTTTCTCTCACCAAATCTGGTCCCAATAATTCTGTGTCTCCCACTTCAGCCCAACATAACGGAGATCGACATGGCCGTCCGTACAAGGCTTCGAACGATGCCATTCCAATACTCGAGTGATAACTGTTGTTACACGCAAATTTGACCAACGGCAAGTGCGTCTCCCAAGACTCTTCAAAATCGATTGCATAAGCTCTTAGCATATCTTCCATAATTTGATTAACACGCTCGGTCTGTCCATCTGTCTGAGGATGGAAAGCAGTACTCATCTTGAGCGAAGTTCCCATAGCCTTCTGCAAACTTTCTGATCGGGAGAGAACTAATCCTATTTATACGCCTTAACGAGCATTTGTTAGTACTTTTTTATCCTGTTTTTGTATATTTTTACTCCGTTTTCTATTTTCTGACAGGTTTTAGAAGAAATCAAGTATATCAGGCTAAACAGGGTGAAAAAGCAGAAGAAAAGAATCTGAAAAAGCCAAGTCGCGCGCGCGACCCGCGCCCGCGAAAATCCGAGAATCGCTCGCGCGATCCGCTCGCGCGAGATCCCCAAAATCGCTCGCGCGATCCGCGCGCGCGAAGGTCAAAATGTCGCGCTCGCGCGATATGGGTAAAAACCAAAGTTGCGTATTTCAGTGTACTGAAGACTCCTGTGCAAACGAAAGTGCTGAATGACGTCCAGACTGTAAATTACATCAGTTTTAGTTCGTTTCGGGTTGTAAAGCCTTCCAAAGCTTGTGTAAACTCTATATATACTTAGTTTTTATAATTTTTAGAGGTTGGCAATTATTATACACACATTCTACAACCATACTTCCAGCCATTGAAGAGAGGGAAGCAAGGAGAAGAAGAAGAAGACCAAGGGTTTCCATGGCCTCCTCCATCAACTACTTGCCATCTATCACTTCCATGGACGGCTAGATCATAGATCTAGGGTTTCAATGAAGCCCTAGACGAGTAATAGGGTTTTATTTATGTTTTTATTCTAGTTTTATTATGTATGGATGACAGTCACATGTTTAGAGGATTTTTATAAATAAATCGTACTTCTAGTGATTAAATCATTGCTTTCAGAATTTATTCTTGTCTTAGATCTATTTTGACTGTGATGTGCTCAACGATCTATTCTTGTTGTGCTTGTTTAGGTTGTTTACATGTGATGGTACTCTATTGATTCGTGCTATCAAGTATCCAAATAGTCCATGCCTAGGTTAGACGGATTAGATCACAACCCTAGTTTAGTGTGGGATAATTCGTGCTAACCGAAGATGGATTATGTTGGTGCTTGAACCATGATTATCTTCTTGTCGGAGGAATTCGGCTTGTAGCTACAATTCCCCATATTCATCCAACTTAATAAGCTAAAGTAATTCATAAATATTCCTATTATGAAGCTAGTGGTGGATTTGCAATCCTAGGTTCCCTTAAACATCATTTAAACAACTTTAATTGCTTTCATAGTTTAGATTTATTTTTATTGTTCTTAGTTTAATTAAAATCCAAATCAAATCCGTTTTTCTTAGTTAATTAGACTTAGGTTTTAAAATTAAGAGCTGTAGTAATCAATCTCTGTGGGTTCGACCTTTACTTCCACACTGCAAATCTTTTGAAAAGTAAAGAACACTTTTTATATCTTGATTCTGACAAGATCAATTTTTGGCGCCGTTGCCGGGGATTGCGTTACTACCTTTAATTTTATAATCTTAGTTTAGTTAATTCGTAAATATTAGATTAGTTCTTATTCTTCTTATTTTCTGTTTTTGTTTTAAATTATTAACTTGTTCTTTTATTTTATAGGTTTCCGAGTCATCAAATTCCAACGTTTCCGAGTGGAGTAGCTAATTACATCAAAGGAGCTTACGCAAATAAAATAAATAAAACTTATGTAAATTGCTTCTTGTGAAACTCGCTTTAAACCACTGTAAGTCAGGGCGCTGTGACGCACTATTTGCATTAGTTTAGGGTTAATTGCACTGCATTAGCTAGGAAACCCGGGGCGCTGGGCTTGACGCGGTCATTGCATTACAGGATAATATTCATGCATCACAGTAGTTGAGTGCTTGTTATCGTAGTCGCGTGATTGCTATTTGTTTTTTTTTTGTTGAGTCAGTTTTTGTTTTTAGTTCACTTTCTTTTAGTTTATGTTAGGTACACGTTCAAATAAATCGGAATTAAAACCTTTTGACTCTGAACTTGAACGTACATTAAGACTTAACAAGTCTTCAAACTTAACTTCTAGAACACGATTTTTAATAGACGACGATTTGACACCAAAACCAACGTCTTTATTTGAATCTGAAATACGTAGTACTCTTACAAGACTAAAGAAACCACGCTTTAATAACATAGAACCAATTAAAATGGCAGACATTGTAAATAATAACGAAAACAACCAAAATAACAACGGAAATAATTTGAATAATCCTAATATACCACCACCTCCTCCACTTAAAGATTATTTTATTCCGACGACTTACACGCCACAAACATGTATCGACTTACCGGAGGCGACGGCATCTCACTTTGAGATAAAGTCGTCTACCATCTCGCTACTTCCATCTTTCCATGGCCGTTTAAATGAAGATCCATATAAACACTTAGGAGATTTTCAGGACATATACTCCACTTTGAAAATTCAAAATCTTACTGATGATGAATTGAAAATGCGGCTCTTTCCATTCTCTTTAAAAGATAAAGCTAAATATTGGCTTCAATCTTTGGAGCCAAACACAATTAGAACATGGGAAGACTTACACACCGTATTTTTACAAAAGTTTTTCCCGATTATGCGTATGAATCAGATAAGAAAATCTATAACAAACTTTGTGATGCAAGATGGGGAAACACTTTACGACACGTGGGAAAAATTTAAAGAATTATTACGTTCGTGTCCACATCATCAGGTTCCTAAGTGGCAACTTGTTCAGGTCTTCTACGAGGGGCTTATTCCCTCTGTTAGGAATACCGTCGATGTCGTTTGTGCGGGAACTTTCCTACACAAAATCGCCGACGAGGCTTGGAAGATTTTTGAAACTTTGAGCGAGAATTCGATGCACCAAGCGGTGTCAGTACGTTTCGAGGGATATCATCTTCAACCTAAGCGAGAGGTGACAGTTGAGTCAAGTCAATCAATTCAAATACAAGAATTAAATAGAAAACTTGACCGACTTATGCAAATGAACAAAACGTCCAATCCACCCTCTTTAGAAGTATGTGCATTATGTTCTGAACCGTCCCATAATATCTTTGCATGTCCTTCTGCATCTCAATATCCGGAATTTGTGGAACAACACGTTAATTCTATGCAACAATTCCCACAAAATAACTATAATCCTAGGTCGACTAATTTTCCTAATACGTACCGACCCCAATATCAACAAGGTCAATACCAACTACCTCCTCCACCTCCACGCAATAATGCATTTGAGGAGAAGGTGCTGGCCTCACTTGAAAATTTTGGGTCGGTGATTCAGTTAGTGCACTCTCACACTCAGTCTATCGCAAAGCTCGAGTCCCAAATGGGACAAGTAGTTACTACATTAAACCGTTTAGCTGAGAGTAAGTCGCCGAGTCAACCTACTCAGCAACCTAAGGGGCAATACACAGTGGGTAGTACGACTGAGAGCGTGAACGCTGTTTCGACTAGGACGACTACTCGAGATGAGGAAGTTGTTGTAATTCCGGATGGGGGTGAGAAAAATGAAAATTTAAATTTGAATAAAGGAAAAAGTGAAGATGTGGATAGAGTTAGGAAAGAGAATGAACCAGCCCTGATTAATCATATTCCGAGAATTCCATATCCACCAAACATTGAGGGACCGTCACATTTGCCCAAGAAAGGGTCAAAAATGGAAGATATACTCGAGGTGTTTAAACAAGTTAAAATTAATATTCCTTTCCTCGATGCTATTAAACAAATTCCCGCTTATGCTAAATGTTTAAAAGACCTATGTACACAAAAACGCAAAATACGCAGTCATACTCCTAAAAAGGTCTTCTTCACGGAAAAAGTAAGTTCTATTTTTCAACACGCTCCTCCAAAGTATAAGGATCCCGGTACGCCTACGATTTCATGTGTCATAGGTGACACTGTCATTCATAGGGCCCTCCTTGACTTAGGTGCTAGTGTTAACCTCTTACCTTATCACGTCTATAAACAATTAGGACTAGGTGAACTTAAACCCACGGTCGCTACTATACAATTAGCGGATCGTTCTATTAAAATACCTAGAGGAATCGTCGAGGACGTCTTGGTTAAGGTTGATAAATGTTATTATCCTGTCGACTTCATGGTCCTTGACACAGAACCGGTGCTAGATGCTAGAAAATACACTCCTGCCATTCTAGGCCGTCCATTCTTAGCCACCGCTAACGCACGTGTTAACTGCCGGACGGGGGTAATGAAAGTGTCGTTTGGGAACATGAACTTAAAATTAAACGTTTTTAACGCTATTGATCAACCTCCTAAAGATGACGATTACCTATGTGAGGCGGAAGGTGAGGTAAGACGGAATATTGAGCCTAACAAAGCAATAAATGTGAGTAACGACAAAGATATAGCGGATGATGAGTGGATGAACCCTAATACCTCGGACCCTAATGCTGAATCTACTTGGAAGGTAAGAAATCGATTTGAACATACTGACAAACCGTCGATTGAATTAATTCGAAGCGACGCTATTTCTGCTTATCATCGAGCTCTACCTGACATCCTTAGGGGTACACAGTCCGATTTACGGCCTCCATAAAGCCTTGAGCTAGAACGGTCTAGCTGAGGACGTAAAAGTTAGCGCTTCTTGGGAGGCAACCCAAGCTTAATTTCGTTCGTTTTTCTTATTTTTGGTCGTTTTTGAGTCTGTTTTGGATATTCTGGGTAGGTTTGGGGGTTAGAATTAATTTATTTTAATATTACATACATAATTTTAACTAAAAAATGGAAAAAAAAACTCTTCTCGCGCGGGCGGCCTGCTCGCGCGGCCCGCTGGCGCGAGAATGTGCCTTAGTGTTTTTCTTTCGTTTCCTTTATTTGAGCCCTCAGATTTTACTCGCGCCTGATATCGCGGGCACGAGGTAGCTCGCGGGCGCGAGATTTTTTTTTTTTTAAAAAAAAAAAAAAAAAAAAAAAAAAATATCCAGGAATTCACGCGCGCGACGGCCGCTCGCGCGATTTCCCCTTTTTCTGATATTTTCTTTTTTTTTTTTTATATATCAGTCCTCAACACCTGTCACATAGTTTTTCCATTTCTGTTTTTGAGGTCCTTTTCCATCAGATTTTTGATTGTTGCCCTAATTCTGGTTATGTTTTATTTTTTTTTATCATATGTTTTATTCTACTTTCTAGTTTATGTTTATGTTGTTTTCTTTGTTTTGTTATATCGTATCGATTAGGTTAATTTATTTATATTTCTTTTAGTTGTTTTTCATCTTTTCTTTGTTTAGTTTTTTTTAGTATTAACAGGTACATTGAACTTTATAGCCATATTCCTTTGTGTTCACCTATTTTCCTTGCCGAGATTGCGGTACTATCGTTCCTTCCTTATGTACTCTCCTTTCTTTCGTTTTATTGTTTCATTGGGGACAATGAAAGGTTTAGGTTTGGGGGTATGCACACACATGCACATTATTATGCACTAAAATTTTAAAATTTTTCAATTCTTGTGTCTAAATAAACGATGTTACCGACGTTTTTGCAATATCAATTTGATACTTCTTGTTATGTAACTTTGAATTGTTATAGAATGATAAACAAGAAAAGATGTGATTAAATATTTGCTGAAGTCATGATATAATGATTTAAGTTATGTATCGTTCGAATCGTAGTTTTATATCATAAATTTGCACACAAACTTATGCACTGCACGTAGTCACTTGAATACATGTTGGTTGTGAACTATAATATGATTCGGATTTCTGGATAACACATGGTGGAGACTAAGCCCAGTGAGCTTTTGAGCCTATCTTTTCATTTTAGAGGGTTATAAATACATTGTGTTTGTCGAATTTCATTGAAATAGCGCATCTACTTGTTGTTTAGTCTCATTATTCTTGTTTTGGTTGATAGTCAAGTTAAAATATTTGTTACCATGCTAAATAATCTTCCATTGTAAACATTGAAGAATCGTATTACCCTAGGAAATGATTTTAGGCCCTCTTTGTTTATTGTCGACTGATAAAAGATAAAATTTCCTTAGTTCGCCCTTTGAGCCGTTACAATGCCTCTTTTTCTTTGTTCACCATTATCCTCTTTAAAAGCTCCAACCTGATCAACTTGGAGTATACCACTGGAAGAGTGATCAACTTTTAGTAGTATTAAGGCGATGTGTTGATTGAGAAGAAGAAAATAAGATGCTAGTGGGGTAGTTGCTTGGTATTCAATGCATAGTCATTTGAGAAGCGAGAAAAGAAAAAGAAAAGAAAAAAATAAAGAAGAGGAAGGTTGAAAAAAAAATGAAAGAAAAGAAGAAAAATGAATGAAAATGAATGAAGAGAAAGAAAAGATGAAAGTTTGTAGAAGAAGAATGAGAGAGATCGAACGTACCTTACAATGCCATTCTAAAATTACCTAATGAATCTTTGCTATCCTTTTTCATAGCCTGAGCCACAATACAACCTTTGAAAAGTCCTATTTGATCCTAGGAAACATGGTTTGGATATGAAAACGATGGGAGGGGGATTAAAACATGGTAATGATTAATTTTTCTTGATTGTTGGCATCCTATCCATGAGACTACTATTCTTTCGTGTCATGCGTTTTTTTCGAGTCATATGTGAGCATTTCTCTTTTTGAAAACAATATTTCCTTTACTCACATATTTTAGAGAAATTACACCTGTTCCTGAGTGTTTCATTTGAGAGTGTAATTCATTGTGAGATTCGTAGTCGAAGCATAGTTGGATGGTTATCCGAGTTATATTCTAAGTTCATGACATGCGCGTGTTCATTTGACTACCATATCACACACGTGCAATCTTATGAGGAACTCTATTGATTCGTACATTGCATGTGCTTGAGATTGTTTTTCATCATGTAGGTGAACGTTTGATTCTGTTTCTTCTTGTTCGTTTTTCTATTTCGAATCATTATTTTATAATAAGGAGTATTGATTGTTTTATTTTTCGTTTGAATAAAAAATTTTAAATTTTTAAGTTAATAAAGATGGTTGTGGGTAACTTGTTGACGAGAACCCTCACGAGACTTCACTCGTCCGACTAGGGACACCTAGAGGTTTAAAAGGCTTGTTGCATACGCTAAATGCAATCGTGATCCATGCGAAAATGGAGTAGATTTTTATGAGTAGTTTAGTTTTTATTTTAGTTTTGCTCGAGGACTAGCAAAATGTAGGTTTGGGGGTGTGATCGGGAGAGAACTAATCCTATTTATACGCCTTAACGAGCATTTGTTAGTACTTTTTTATCCTGTTTTTGTATATTTTTACTCCGTTTTCTATTTTCTGACAGGTTTTGGAAGAAATCAAGTATATCAGGCTAAACAGGGTGAAAAGCAGAAGAAAAGAAGCTGAAAAAGCCAAGTCGTGCGCGCGACCCGCGCCCGCGAAAATCCGAGAATCGCTCGCGCGAGATCCCCAAAATCGCTCGCGCGATCCGCGCGCGCGAAGGTCAAAATGTCGCGCTCGCGCGACCCGCTCGCGCGATATGGGTAAAAACCAAAGTTGCGTATTTCAGTGTACTGAAGACTCCTGTGCAAACGAAACTGCTGAATGACGTCCAGACTGTAAATTACATCAGTTTTAGTTCGTTTCGGGTTGTAAAGCCTTCCAAAGCTTGTGTAAACTCTATATATACTTAGTTTTTATAATTTTTAGGGGTTGGCAATTATTATACACACATTCTACAACCATACTTCCAGCCATTGAAGAGAGGGAAGCAAAGAGAAGAAGAAGAAGACCAAGGGTTTCCATGACCTCCTCCATCAACTACTTGCCATCTATCACTTCCATGGACGGCTAGATCATAGATCTAGGGTTTCAATGAAGCCCTAGACGAGTAATAGGGTTTTATTTATGTTTTTATTCTAGTTTTATTATGTATGGATGACAGTCACATGTTTAGAGGATTTTTATAAATAAATCGTACTTCTAGTGATTAAATCATTGCTTTCAGAATTTATTCTTGTCTTAGATCTATTTTGACTGTGATGTGCTCAACGATCTATTCTTGCTGTGCTTGTTTAGGTTGTTTACATGTGATGGTACTCTATTGATTCGTGCTATCAAGTATCCAAATAGTCCATGCCTAGGTTAGACGGATTAGATCACAACCCTAGTTTAGTGTGGGATAATTCGTGCTAACCGAAGATGGATTATGTTGGTGCTTGAACCATGATTATCTTCTTGTCGGAGGAATTGGGCTTGTAGCTACAATTCCCCATATTCATCCAACTTAATAAGCTAAAGTAATTCATAAATATTCCTATTATGAAGCTAGTGGTGGATTTGCAATCCTAGGTTCCCTTAAACATCATTTAAACAACTTTAATTGCTTTCATAGTTTAGATTTATTTTTATTGTTCTTAGTTTAATTAAAATCCAAATCAAATCCGTTTTTCTTAGTTAATTAGACTTAGGTTTTAAAATTAAGAGCTGTAGTAATCAATCTCTGTGGGTTCGACCTTTACTTCCACACTGCAAATCTTTTGAAAAGTAAAGAACACTTTTTATATCTTGATTCTGACAAGATCACTTTCCCAAAATCCCGAGGTAAAACGTCCATCTCGGTCTGATACAATCGACACAGGCACACCATGCAGTCGCACCACTTGCTGTATGTACATTCGACTCATCCTTTCTACTGGGTAAGTCATATTGTACGCGATAAAGTGTGCGGACTTCGTCAGACGATCCACAATTACCCAAATCGCGTCATGATTCTGTTGTGACCGGGGTAATCTAACCACAAAATCCATAGTTTTGTGTTCCCACTTCCATCCTGGAACAGGTAAAGGTTGCAACAATCCCGAGGGTCTCTGATGTTCGGCCTTCACTTGTTGACAAGTCAAACATTTAGACACAAACTCGGCTACTACTCGTTTCATCCCTTCCCACCAGAAGTTTCTCTTCAAATCCTTATACATATTTGTTCCTCCTGGGTGCACTGTCAGTCTCGATTTATGTGCTTCTTTGAGAATATCTTTTCTCAAATCTCCAGAATCTGGCACACACAATCTGTCTCGACATCGGTATCCTCCATCGGCCCCAACCTTCCATTCTGTAGGGTCCTTTTCTGACATCTTGGCGAACCATGCTTGAAATTTTTCGTCTTCCTTCTGGGCCGCGATGATTCGACTCACAAGTGTTGCCCGACACTTCCCTCAGAAATCTGCATATCAAATTCTGCGATTGTCTCTAAAGCTTTCCATTCCCTTATCATCAATGAAGCAATCATTCCTTGAGGTTTCCGACTTAAGACATCAGCGACTACATTAGCCTTACCAGGGTGGTACTCTAATGTAAAGTCGTAATCCTTAATCAGCTCCATCCACCGACGTTGCCTCATGTTCAGCTCTTTCTGAGTAAACAAATACTTGAGGCTCTTGTGGTCCGAGAATAGATCAAACTTCTCCCCATAGAGATAGTGTCTCCAGATCTTGAGCGCAAACACAACTGTTGCCAGCTCCAAATCATGAGTTGGGTAATTCAATTCATTCGGCTTCAACTGTCGTGAACCATATGCGATAACATTTCTGTCTTGCATAAGGACACATCCCAATCCTTGATACGAGGCGTCACTGAAAATAGTGAACTTCTCACCATCCTTTGGTATTACAAGCACTGGCGCTGTTGTCAATCTCTCTTTCAATTCCAGAAAATCGCGCTCATGCTTATCAGTCCATTCAAACTTCAAATCTTTCTTACTCAAACCAGTCAACGGGGCTGCTATCTTTGAGAAACCCTCTACAAATCTCCGATAGTAACCGGCGAGTCCCAGAAAACTTCTGACTTCTGTAGCATTGGTCGGCCGAGTCCAATTCGCCACTGCATCGGTCTTTGATGAGTCAATCGCGATTCCTTGTTGAGAGATCACATGCCCGAGAAACTTAACTTCCTGAAGCCAGAACTCACACTTGCTGAATTTAGCATATAGGCGGTGATCTTTGAGAGTCTGCATCGCAATCCGTAGATGTTGATCATGCTCTTCCTCTGACTTGGAATAGATCAAAATATCATCAATAAAGACAATAACAAATTGATCCAAATAGGGCTTGAATACTCTATTCATCAAGTCCATAAACACAGCCGGAGCATTCATCATCCCAAACGGCATCACTAAAAACTCATAGTGTCCGTACCTTGTCCTGAAAGCAGTTTTAGGTATGTCTTCCTTCCGCACCCTCAACTAGTGATATCCTGACCGTAGATCAATCTTAGAAAAGGTCGTGGCTCCTTGCAATTGATCAAACAGATCGTCTATCCGAGGTAAAGGATACTTATTCTTGATAGTAACCTTATTCAGTTCTCGGTAGTCAATACACAGTCGCATAGTTCCATCCTTCTTCTTCACAAACAACACTGGTGCTCCCCAGAGTGAGGTACTTGGACGAACAAAACCCAACGTCTCAAGTTCTTGAACTTGTTCCTTCAGCTCCAGTAGCTCTGTAGGGGCCATCCTGTAGGGAACCTTGGTTATAGGTCGAGTGCCTGGCACCAATTCCACACAGAATTCTATGTCCCTTTCTGGCGGTAATCCTAAAATATCTCGGAATACTTCCTCAAATTCCTTAATCACCGGTATTGATGACACTGTCACCTCTGCACTGACAACCTCAATGTTTGCTAGGCATCTGGTGAGGAACATATCACATGAAGGGTTACATTGGAAATCAAAGGGTTGGTTCCCATTGTCCGCAAATGTGATCCTCTTCCTTGCACAATCCAACTTCGCATGATTCTTCTCAAGCCAATCCATTCCTAGGATTATATCGAACTCCTTCATCGACAGAACCACCAATCTTGCCAAAAGTTCACGGTCTCCTAACCGTAGAGGACAATCCTTACATACATGTAATAACTTGACAGTGGTTCCTAAGGGTGAGACAGCACTCAAAGCTTCCTCTAAACGTTGCGGTACTATTCCCAACTTTCGAACAGTCTTAACAGATATAAAGGAATGTGTAGCACCCGTGTCAAATAAAACTTTAACATGAGAGTTAAACAAGGTTAGAGTACCTTCCACTGCTCGTTGCTCAGGCGGTCCTTCCTCATAAGTACCTCCTTCGTACCCTGTTTCTTCATAGCCAGCAGCCTCGGGGATAACAGCATTCAGGCGGGCCTGTCCTTGCTGACCGTAATTGCCTCTCCTAGGAGCCTTGCATTCTAGACTTATGTGACCTGGCATGCCACAATTACAGCACACAACTCCCGGACGATCAGTACGCCTAGTTATTCTGCAATCTTTAGCTCGGTGACCGGGATTACCACAATTGAAGCAGTTATTGTTGTTGTTCCCTCCTGTTGCTCGAGGCGGATACTGCTGTACTGCTTGTGTCTGTTGAGGCTTCTTCCCTCCTTCCCAGGTCCTTTTCTGTCCCTGATGGTTCCCAGGTTTCTGTCCGGGATAACCCTTCTGTGGAGGTCTATTTCCAAATGGCTTCGGATTCTGACAACCATCATTCTCCAACCCCGTAGCTAATCTTACCAGAGCTTCAAATGACTAGCCCAGATGCCCCATAGTCAGATGTCGGAGAGACAAGTTGAGACCCCGGTGGTACTTCTTGATTTTCTTCTGGGGTGTGTCCACCATATGTGTAGCAAAGCGAGACAGACGCTCAAACCGAGTGGTGTACTGTCGGACAGTCAGATTCCCTTGAGTCAATTCCATAAACTCTTTCTCTCTCTTGTCCTTCTCTTCTTCAGGAAAATACTTCTCAAGAAATCTTTCCTTAAACACCACCCACGGCATTCTCCTTACAGCTTCTTCCCCTATGGTTGTCTTTTCTACATCCCACCAATCAGCCGCTGCATAAGACAGCTGAAAGATAGCCAGACATTTCCTCTCCAGATCAGTGCACTCTATGGTCTCAAAGATACGTTCCATCTGGCGTAGCCACTGTTCCGCTTGCCAGGGTTCATCAGTCCCAGCAAAATACTCAGGTCACAGAGCGCGAAACTCCTTGAGAAGCTTGTCTCCAGTCTGGTGAGCTTGCCTCCCATTCCCGTTGTGATTCCCATTCTGATTATTGTTCCTTGCATTCTGATCACTAACCCTCTCCAATCTTCTTACAAAAGCCTCAAATATTCCGGTTGGATCCACTACCGGCGGTGCATCTTCAATAGCGGGACGATTCCTGAGATTTCTTCTAGCCATATCTCAAGAGAAAGGTACCTATCCATTGATCAACAAGAATTCGGTCAATCTCTCGAGAAGAAGGAAAATTCTAAACGATAGAAAGCGACTAAACACGAAATGAAGTCGAACTATCTTATCTTAATTCTATCTTAACGGGAGATCCTATGTGTCTTGGACAATTGGTCGAGCCATAACCTGGCTCTGATACCAAAAAGCCTGTCACGCCCCGTCGTAGCATAATTCAGGAAAGCATTTAATTTCCTTTATGGACTCGTAGGTCGTGACAAGTGAGTATGACCAATTGTCCCTGCAACAAAATATCTTAATAGCATTTCTAGAGCAAAGGATACTAATAAACATAATCCTCCAAAATTAAAACTTACTAACTATTACAGCAGTCATAAACTTAGGCACAAGACGCCTTATTCAAAAATCTAAACTAGTTTATTACAACCCGAATTAAAAAGACATAGGAAATATAAAGCAGCCTCCTGGAAAGTCCCCTGCCTCTAACTAGCATAGTCGAAATACCCTGGCTGCTTCTGACCCTAAAAATCTGGACATACAGTCCAGGACGCATCAACGCCGTCAGCTTATGCAAGCTGGTGAGCAAAATAAACAAGTGCTCGCAATGTATATATAAGCATATAAACAACGATGCAAATTAACTTTAAAAGCAATAGATTCAAGGTT
Source organism: Hydrangea macrophylla (assembly GCA_033977485.1). Taxonomy (NCBI): domain Eukaryota; kingdom Viridiplantae; phylum Streptophyta; class Magnoliopsida; order Cornales; family Hydrangeaceae; genus Hydrangea; species Hydrangea macrophylla. Next base: position 66,289,000 of record CM066997.1, read on the forward strand.
CCAATTCCAACATAAGTCACGGGGGAATAAAATAAGCAATAAATATGCGACCGTGCATGAAACAATGTAACATCTCATCTTTCTGACTCTTTTCTCTCAACAAGACTCGGCTCAACCAAACCATTACCTCAGATACCAGGAATAATATCCGATCGATATCCAAAATAGCACACCAATACCATCGCTTCAGATACCAGGAATAATATCCGATAGATATCTAAGCCGCACTCAATACCATCATTTCGGATACCAGGAATAATATCCGATCGATATCCGAAACAAGCGCCCTAGATACCAGGAATAATATCTGATCGATATCTAAGCCGTAACTCAATACCATCGCTTCGGATACCAGGAATAATATCCGATCGATATCCAAAACGAGCGCCCTAGATACCAGGAATAATATCCGATCGATATCTAAGCCGTAACTCAATACCATCGCTTCGGATACCAGGAATAATATCCGATCGATATCCGAAACGAGCGCCCTAGATACCAGGAATAATATCCGATCGATATCTAAGCCGTGCACAATGCTGTCGCCTCCAATACCAGGAATAATATCCGATCGATATTGAGGTCGCACACCAGACCGCCACTCTATAGTCTTTTCATTCTTTCTCACACGCATGTATGTTGACACAACCTCGACCCTAATATGAATGTCAATGTCCATGAAATGTAACACCAAACAAAAGTACGAGAAATCAATTCCTTTTTATTTTTCTTTTATTAACAGGTACAATATACTTAGAATCATTGAGTTATAACCCACGATCTAAATTATCAAGTCATATATGAAACAAGAGGTAAATTCATCAAAAACTACATTAATACACTTTTACAGCTACTAGTACACAAGCAGGTCCACTTTAAAGCAATGCCCTTAAAAATGAGTTATAATTTTTGTGGGTGAATTATACATCAAAAGAAAGGTCTTTGAGTCTAGTTTCCAACGCTTCGAACGGTGCACGTTTTCGAGTTTTCTAGAGGAAGTTATGGCCAATTTAGTAAAAAGTCGTCAGTGCTGAAAAATGTCAATCGATTGGCAAAAGTGTCAATCGATTGGATGACATGTCAATCAATTGGAACACATGTCAATCGATTGGTAATCATACCAATTGATTGGTATCAGCAGTTTCTCCCCTGTTACGAATTTGAAGCCTGTTTTTGACCCATTTCTCAATTCTGTTTCAACCAAGACATGTAATATATGGATTTCTTCGTTTTTCCGCAAGGATTATGAATACGTGATCGGTTTAAACTAATTTCAATCGTAGCTCTCAGATTTCACGTAAAATCGAGAGGTGACAAAACTTTAAATCAATGGTACGTCGCGATACGGATGAATTAAGCCGTAGTATTCGAACCGCAGCTTATTGGGACTAAGATCTTTCATTCCCAATTCACGGAATTGATTTTGGTTAACTTTTGTAAAACTCCAATTTTCAAAGCTTTAATGGTGTATCTATATATATACGCATATACACACATATATACACTGAAATATACATATATAAATGTTGATAGTGAGTTTATAATACTCACAGAGGTTAATTATACAGAGAATTTGAGATCGAGAATTCCGCCGAATAATCCGTCGTTAGAAATTACTCCTCCGTTCTCTTGATCTTGATATATATATATGTAGCTATGTATGTGTATATGTATATGTATATACTGTATGTGTGTTATGTGTGTTCTTGAGAGTTGAGAGAATTGAGAGAGATGCAGAGAGTTTGTGAGGGAGAGAATGAGAGACACAGTGAGTGATATATAGATTGCCCAAAATTGGGCTCCAAGCAACTCACGGGTTTCGCCCAGTGTGGTTGAGCTCACGTGCTCCCACACTCCAAACGCAGTACAAACGCAGATTTAATACAAAACTGGTATTTTTTTTTCGAGTAAAATAAAATACAGGAAAATAATATTAGCGTAGGAATAAATTCTCAGTTTATACCAAAATATAGATATTGATTTTTGAAACCATAGAAAATATTTTCTATGTTTATGGAAATTATAGTTTGACCCCCAAATAAATATTTCAAATAGAAATTAAATCAAATACTCATGGGAATGCAATGCAATATTTATTTATTAATGAAAAAGAAATTTACAGGGTGTTACAAAACAGCCCGATCAAACACTAATAGCTTGATCGTCGATCTGCGACACTAACTTAATTTGATAGAACAAGGCCTCTGCCCAAGATGCAAGGCCGATGTCAAGAAAGAGGCCTCTAGCCCAAGCAAGAGGCCGAGAGTTACTAAGCACCGCGAGCATAGCCTGAGAAGGCCAGTGTACAAAAGCTTTCGCTGCCCAAGCAAAGTCAGTAGAAGCCCGAATGGCAACCAAAGCCATCACCAACTTTTCAGACCGGCCTCAGAGACTCAGGCCAGTTGGGAATAAGGCATCATCAGACGTGCTCCAACCCAAATGTACCAGAAAAGGGACCGGCCTCGAACAGGCGTCCAAGAATGGTAGTACCACCAAAGGCAAATGAAGTAAAATGGTATCGGGCTGAACATCCTAAGTTTCCAATGCAGCCCAGGTACAGCAAGTCCCAGAAAAGGAGGTATCAACGCGTAAGACATGCTAAAAGTGAACAACACTATTTGGAAAATCATGCTCACATTCCTCTAAGCCTAGTGCACCCATGGTGCCTAATTCCCATGAGCATCCAGTTGGGGAGGAGCTCACCTTTGGCAAAAAAGCGAGCAAAGGAGTGATGCACGCCGCTGAAAGCCTAAAGAAGATGTTTAGGCATGAAAAAGACACAAAGGAGTATAAGCCTGAGACAGACTTAATGGATGAAGAGACCGATGATTTTAGGGATTTGGACGACTCACCAATCCAATTTGGAACCATACCAAAGGGACTATCTTCAAATGTGGTGTTTACTCTACCCGTGTCCTTCATGGCCAAGCAAGATCAACCAACGGCCATGAAGGGAGATGTAGTGGAAGGCCAGACCGATATGTCGGCCAAGATAGAAGCCGTGTTCTAGAGTGGAGGAGAAACCGTCAAACCTGAGATAGTGGAGGCCACAAGTAAAAACATGGATACCACTGATCAACAGTCCGATCGGTCGAAGATCACCATCTTAAGGCCAAAAGGGCAACAAACGAAAGAGGGACAGAGATCGGTAGGAACTGTCAAGGTGGTCTTCGAAAAGCCTACCTATCAAATGTCCGAACATTTAAAATCGCTATATATAAAGGGGCATATTGAGGGTATCCCAATAAACAAAATCCTTGTTGATGGAGGGTCTACTATCAACATTATGCCCCGGATTATGCTGAGAGTTCTTCAAAGGTCTGAGTCAAAGGTGATTCTGACCGAGATGAATGTCCAAAGATTCACAGGGACACCATCAAAGACCAAGCTTATCCTACCTTTGGAATTAACCTTCAGAAGCAAGGCAACCATGACAGCCTTCTTCATCATGGAGACATCGACCGCGTATAATGCGCTACTAGGCCGAGACTGGATTCATCCAATCTACTACATCCTTTCTACCCTCCATCAGTTGCTAATTTTCTGGAAAGGGGATGAGGTTGATGTAGTAGGGGCTGATACAAGACCATTCGTAACACGAGTACAAACGGCCGATGCAGTTCTATATGAAGCCGACATTGGGCCAGTCAAAGCTGTTAGGATGTGGCAAGTTGGGAAGATCGAATACGGCCACATTCCGCAAGGGAACTCCACTGGACTTGAAGTCATATTACCATAATCCCAATCGAACTGAAGAACCAAGGCCGAGGGAGATTAATGAACAAGACATTATTAATGAATCCATAATCGAATGAAGTCCGGAAAGAGCTGGCCCTAAGGGCCAGCATGGCCAGGTGGTGTGCATACCTGGTTGATAGAAGACTAGAAATCGGCCCAACCGATTATGGGGTAAACCTGGCCAATTGTATCTATAAGGAAGAACTGCCAAAAGAGGAAGAGATTCAAATAGAGGAATTAGAAACGACCACTGCAAAGCTAGACGATCTGAAGGCCAACATTCGAGATCCCCTTTTGGAAGTCAACTTGGGCAATGAAGGAGAACATAAGCCAACCTATGTAAGCCAGATGCTAGAACCACAATTCCAGCCTGAGGTGATAGCACTCTTACATAAATATAAAGATTGTTTCACCTATGACTACGATAAAATGCTAGGGCTATCTAGGGAACTGGTAGAACACCAATTACTAGTCAAATCGGGGTTCAGGTCGTTCAAACAGTTACCTAGGCGCATGTCACCAGAGGTTACACTGAAGGTGAAGGAGAAATTGAGAGACTCCTCGAGCTAGCTTCATTCGGACTGCAAGGTACGTAGAATGGGTCTCGAATGTAATCCCAGTGGTAAAGAAGAATAGGAATCTTAGAGTGTGCATTGATTTTTGCAATCTAAACCTGGCTACCCCAAACGACGAATACCCAATGCCTATGGCTGATCAGCTGATTGATTCGATCGCCAAACACAAAATCTTGTCCTTTATGGATGTCCATTCGAGGTATAACCAAATTTACATCGCCGAAGAAGATGTCCCAAAGACAACTTTTCGGTGCCTTGGGGTAATTGGAACCTTTGAGTAGGTTGTGATGCCCTTCGAGCTGAAGAATGCAAGAGCTACCTATCAATGGGAAATGAATTCAATCTCCCATGATATGATTGGACATTTTATAGAAGTGTACCTTGATGATGTGGTGGTTAAGTCCGGAAGCAATGCCGAGCATTTGGCCTACCTTGAGAAGGCATTTGAAAGAATGCGGGCTCACAAGTTAAAGATGAATCCGCTCAAATGTGCATTCGGCATTTCAGCAGGAAACTTCTTAGGTTTCTTGGTGCACCAAAGAGGCATAGAAGTTGACAAGAACAAGGCTCGAGCTATCCAAGCGGCAAAGCCCCAGCCAACAAGAAGGAGTTGCAAAGGCTGCTTGGGCAAATTAATTTTCTTAGGAGATTTATCTCCAACTGTGCAGGGAAGACTCAAGTTTGGACCCCATTGCTAAAGATCAAGACCGACAAAGAATTCAAGTGGGAAGACAGCCACCAGTAGGCCTTCGAAGGGATAAAACAGTACTTGTCTACCCCTCCTGTGTTAATGCCACCTAAGAAGGTAGGTGTCTTAAATTGTATATATCGGCCTCAGAATGCTCTATAGGAAGCATATTAGCTCAGGATAATGAGCAAGGTAATGAGCAGGTTTTTTATTACTTAAGTAGAGTTTTGACTCCAATCGAGTAGCGCTACGCGCCGATTAAGAAGTTATGCTTGGCATTGTACTTTTCATCACAAAAATTAAAGACATGTTTGCTCCCTGTTTCTATTTATATTATATGTCAAACTGATATCATTAAGTACATGCTATCGAGACCCATAATGCGTGGCCAACTTGGAAAATTAACCTTGGCCCTGATGAGTTTGCCATCCAGTACTGATCATAACAATCTGTCAAGGGCCAAGCCATAGCCAATTTTCTGGCCGATCAACCAGACCCTACTAATCTAGGAGATCTGTAATCAGTACCTAAAATACTAAGTGCATCCTTAGTTCCATGGATGTTAATCTTTGATGGGTCTAAGAATTCAGAAGGTACTGGGGCAGGGGTGGTCATTATGTTACCCAAATATAAAAAGACAAAGATTTTGTTTCGGCTCAATTTCAAATGTACTAATAATCAGGCCAAATACGAAGCACTTATTATCAGACTGGAGATACTCCTTGAAATGGGGGTATCGTCCGTACATATAAAAGGTGATTCGGGACTGGTAATCGGATAGATATCAAGGGAATTCCAAATAAAAAGTTGGGAGTTGTGTCTGTTTCACTCAGTTGCCACTCAACTTATGGATTCATTTGATGACAAAAGTGTGAGTTATATACCCGGTCTACGAACACCGAGACTGATAAGTTGGCCAAAGCAGGATTGGCCTCACCTCCACTGAAAGAAGTGGAAGATCAAACCGTCACGATACAGGTCCGATCATTATCATTAGTGGCAAAGAGAGGCTGGTATACCACCACCAATTCAGTCTTAATGGAGTATGATGATTGGAGAATCCCTATCATTGAATACTTAAAACACCCAAATGTTAGGATGGACCGGAAGGTCAAACTGTTCATAGTCCTATTTGTAGTGCTTGATGGGGAACTGTTCAAAAAACCTATCGGTGATGATGTAATTATCAAATGCCTAGGGAAGAAGTAGACCATGCAGCTCATGGCCGAAGTCCATGAAAGGATCTGTGGAGCTCATCAGGCCGGTACCAAGATGAAATGGCTCTTATGAAGGTACAACTATTATTGGCCAGACATGTTAAAGGACATCAGTTATGCCAGGGGTTGTCAGGCTTGCCAAAAGCATGGCCCGATTCAACGGGTGCCAACCAAGGTGCTCCAACCTATTATAAAACCATGGTCGTCAGAGGATGGGCATGGATTTAATTGGTAATGTTCTCCCGCCATCATCGAGCCAACATTGTTTCATTATAGTGGCTACGGACTACTTTACAAAGTGGGCTGAAGCCATATCCTGTAGGGTTGTGCTCAAGCCACTATGATTAAGTTCATTGAAGAGCATATAATACACCGGTTCGGCTTTCCAGAAACCATTACGGCCGATCAAGGGTCTGTGTTTACAGGAATAGAGACCACATCCTTCGTAGAAAGTAGAGGAATTACCATTCTCAATTCCACTGCATACTATGCTCAGGCTAATGGGCAGGCTGAGTTAGCAAACAAGATCTTCAAGGGGATCATTGAGAAGATGATAAATGAAAACCCAAGGGAGTGGGACAAGCTATTGTCCGAAGCACTTTGGGCCTATTGGACATCTAAGAGGTCTAGCACCAGGGTTACACCATTTATGCTAACCTATGGGCATGATGCTATGTTACCTATGGAGGTCACAGTCCGATCAGCTAGGAGGGCTTTACAAAATCAGCTGGAGCCCGCCAAATACACTAAGGCTATGATAATTGAGTTGGAAGGGCATGATGAATCAAGGCTATCAGCCTTGGACTCGTTAAAAATGAAGAAACAACGAGCAGCCCGAGCATATAACAAGAAAGTGAAAGAGAAGTCCTTCTGCACAGAAGACTTGGTTTGGAAGGCCGTTTTGCCTATTGGAGACAAAGACAACCGCTATGGTAGGTGATCAGTCAACTGGGAAAGGCCCTTCATCGTCCACCAAGTTAAAAAAAAAGGTGGGGCTGTGGATATCGCAATTTTTCTTACCCACAGCTTTTTCTGTTAAAGTTCTTTTAAATTTCAAATTCAAACCAAATGAGTCGCCACTTAATTTTTTAAAAGGAAAATTAAGAAACCATTTTAAAGCAACTGATCTTTTTAGAAACCAGAGATTAACTAGGTCCGGGGATTATGGAATGAGAGAGGAAGGAGCCCGTCAGACTAAAACACCCTCTCTCATCCTATCTTGCGATAGGCCTCTACTCAACATCCTTTTAATCGAATTATTAATTTAAATGTGCCCTCAACTAATACATATGTATATGTATACATTACACAAACATGTCAAAATGGTGTAAAATTACCAATCTACAAAATATCATTCAAAAGCCAAGTAATTCAAGCAGCAAGCAATATGATATGCAATAAAGAACAAGAGAACTTACCCGGGATCCAGCCGCGAATATTAAACGTGCAATGCATGCAATTTAAATAAAAACTAGGAAAAGAGTCTCTAATCCATATATACAAGTAAAGCAAAACCTAATTCTAAGGTGTCGCGCGTTAAGTTGAAAAATCGATAAAATAAAGATAAACTAAAGAGGAGTTCGAGAAATCATACCTTAATAGCGCTACAAAACAAAGAGTTAGTCCACATGATATACAATATATAAAGTTGGATCTTAAATAACAATCCTAGACTTCTAGCTTAAATCTATCAAATGTAATTAAATCTAAAGCAACCAAGTCCTAATTATAAGTGTCAAGCCATATGAATATGTACATGAAAAGAATAAATTATTCGAGTACTCAATGATTTAGATCACTTAAACTTTGAATTCAAGCTTAACTAATCATTATTGAAACAAGGTTTGAACCCTAGGTCATAGAAAAGTCATTTGGACCATTATTTACAAACTTGGTCAAATCTGTCATAAAATTCCAAAAATTGCAGAGCGCAGACCAGATCTTTAAGAAAGTAAAAAAGCATGTTTCCCGTGGTTTGATCTTGATGATTTTTGGACACAAGATGCCTCTGTGTGTCTAGTTTCCAAATCAAAAAGAAAATCTAAGTTTCAACGGTTAGATCTCTGGGAAAAGGACAAACACCAGACATCACTCAGAGATGTACAACTCTCTGTCCAGAGATTTTGTTCGATTTTTTAAAAATAGCAAAAAGATCAGAAATGCTTTGTTCTTTTTAGGGTATCTTCTAACACATTAATCTACTTAGAAAAAAATAATTTTGGGTCACAAATACTTGATTAAGATTCTAATTTGCTTATTTCAAAAGGGTGTTGCTGTTCTGAAACTCTGGGCAGATTGTAGTGTCTTCAAAAAACTCATGACCAAACCACTTTAAACATGAAATCTCCTTAAAACAAAAATTGCAGTGGTAAAACATTGTGTTATTGACACTTTCTCGTTGGTTTCACTTGATTCCAACAATTAGATTTCAAACTAAAAATCTTTGATCAAAACCGGTTTATGAATCCACAGTTTCATTGTCAAGTTCAACTTTTATTTGTTAACCCCAACTATTAAACCATGAAGTTGGACTTAAACTAAACCATTTTCTCCTACCATTTGATGGTCATTGGAGATGAAGACATGACTAATACTCATGAGTCTCAAAGGAATATAGAAAGGATTCCATGAAACATCAAGGTAGAGGACCCAAGTCATAAGTATGGACTTGGATCCATCCATTTGCTTATGAAATGAAGTGATGATCAAACTTTGACTCCCATGTGAAGTATAAGCTTACATGAGATTCAAAACATCAAACTCAAGAGCTTTCAAGAGAGATATTTAAGATCTCCAAGAATCTCAGAAGAAAAACATAAACAAGAAAAAAAATAGAAGAAGGATCAAAGAACTAAGAAGCAAGGACTTCCAAGTTTACTTAACAAAACTCTAAAACTTAATCAAGAAAAACTAAATGACTTGAGGATTAGAGGCAAAAAAAAAAAAAAAGGAAGGAAAACACAACTAAGATTAGAGGGTCACCTCCAAGACTATCCTCAAATTTCTATATTTTGAAGATCTTCCAAGTTCTTCTTCAAGCCCTCCAAAACTCTCTATCTCTTTCAAATATGTGTTGTTGTAGTGGTAGTGATTTCTTGTGTGTTGTATATTTTTTTGTATATCCTCCCAAGGAAGATCCTGCTTCTTTTATAGACAAAATTACCATGTATTTTCAGTGAATTCGGAGTAAAAGACAAGTGTAAATGTCTCATTTGGTGGTATAATACGTACTTCCTGAAAATAGACAGACTGCTACACAGGGTGGCATTCAAAAATCTCTTACGGCAGTCAGTGGATGCCGCTGCGGCACTCCGTGAAAGCCGCTGCGGCATTCAATGACTGCCGCGCTGCTCTCAGTAAGTGCCGCGCCAAATTATTGATTGTCGCATTTTCGTCAATCTTACTTTATCAGGTTTTTGTTTTTATCCGCATACATATACGCATTGTACCACAAAATATGGACTGTTAAAGCCAACGGCAGTCAGAATTTGTCGGCGGCACTTAGTAAATGTCGGGCCGGCATTCCGTGATTGCCGTTCGGCACTCACCGAATGCCGTTCGATACTCACTGAGTGCCGCAAAATACTTCTGTGTGCCGTTTTTTATTAAACTTTCCCTTTTTAGGTCTTTTCTTTCCTCCTTTTTCTTAAAGATACTTATTTTCGAAGATCTTTTCCAAAAAATGATGTTTTATACCTGAATTCTCCTAAATACCTGGTATTTTCTTCTTTCTGTGAAATTTTATTGCGTTTGGAGAACTTTCTGAAGAGCTTGGAATACTTCGAATCTTTCGATCCTTATCATCATTGGACGTGGAGGTGACGCTCTCCTAAATTCGATGGTCGGTCAAAATCGGAGTGTCTACAGTTTGCCCCTCTTTGACAGAGCTTGTGGGGCAACGCGTCCCATAAGTGAAAGTCAAAGCTTGTGTGAAGACAAGCCTTTTGACCAAACTGTCGGATTTAGGTAAAAAAAAACAAAAAAACAAAATGCGTTGCGAAAAGAGAACATTCGCGCGGTAAGGGTCCACGCTGGTTGTGCTCAACTGTGAGCTACCTACGTATTCCATCAGGAATCAGACCAAGACGTAGTTCGGGCAAGGGTCAAACACACACAGGCACAAATAGTTATACGGATGAATGCACCTATCTTATCATGATGCACGTGCTCAAGCAATCGAGTGCTCCATATAATGTTTCAGCAACATATTGTTCTTTCTTAGTATCAAAAATGCACCATATGCCATGATTCTATTCTGGGAAAGTCACAACCGTCATAGATGCTCTTCCTATGCTTAATTCCCCGACATTCTTCAAGAGTCATCTAATCGACTGAGATGTGCTTCGCGCCTTATACCCCGGTGTCAAATCAGGAACCACGCTTTTTGAAAGACTGAGATGCGCTTCGCGCCGTATACTCCAGTAAGAATCATCTGATCGACTGAGATGCGCTTCGTGCCTTATACTCCAGTGTCAAATCAGGAACCACGCTTTTTGAAAAACTGAGATGCGCTTCGCGCCTTATACTCTAGTGTCTTCCAAGAATCATCTGATCGGCTGAGATGCGCTTTGCGCCTTATACTCAAGTGTCAAATCAGGAACCACGCTTTTTGAAAAACTAAGATGCGCTTCGCGCCTTATACTCCAGTGTCTTCTAAGAATCATCTGATCGACTGAGATGCGCTTCGAGCCTTATACTCTGGTGTCAAATTAGGAACCACGCTTTTTGAAACACTGAGATGTGCTTCGCACCTTATACTCCAGTGTCTTCCAAGAATCATCTGATCGACTGAGATACGCTTTGCGCCTTATACCCCAGTGTCAAATCAGGAACCACGCTTTTTGAAAAACTGAGATGCGCTTCGCGCCTTATACTCCAGTGTCTTCCAAGAATCATCTGATCGACTAAGATGCGCTTCGCACCTTATACTCCAGTGTCTTCCAACAATCATTTGATCGACTGAGATGAGCTTCGCGCCTTATACTCTGGTGTCAAATCAGGAACCATGCTTTTTGAAAGACTGAGATGCGCTTCGCGCCTTATACTCTAGTGTCTTCCAAGAATCATCTGATCGACTGAGATGCGCTTCGCGCCTTATACCCCGGTGTCAAATCAGGAACCACGCTTTTTGAAAGACTGAGATGCACTTCGCGCCTTATACTCCAGTGTCGAGTGAGTTCGCTCTGGAAAATTCGTAGCCCTTCGACCTTGTCGGAAATGTTTTCTCAAGATCGGGAGTCAATCAGACTCAAATTCAAATTAATTTTCAAAAAATGGAGTCAATTCGACCCAACTTCTTTTCAATTTTCAAATCCTGGAGTCGAACAGACTCAAATTCTTTTCAACTTTCAAAATTGGGAGTCAACCAGACTTAACTCAATTTAATTCAGAATCTTGGAGTCAGTCAGACTCGAATTAGTTCAATTCCAAAAATCCGGAGTCTTTCTGACTTAATTCAATTTTCTAAAATTAAGAGTCCATTAGACTCAAACAAATTCCCTTATTAGCCAAACGAATTTCATTTATTTTCATAAATTCGGAGTCTATTTCATCAGACTCAAATTATTTCAAATTTCTAAATCGGGAGTCTGATGGACTTCAATTATTTCAAATATCTAAAGCCGTGGGTCCAATGGACTCAAATCCACTCAAATTAATTCAATTTTCCAAAATTGTTAGTCAATCGAGCTTAATTTCGATCGGGATTCAGTCAGACTCAATTCGAGTTCAAATTCAAATGCTAAATTAGGAGTCGCCTAGACTCAACTTTATTCATTTTTTGAAATCAAGAGTCAGTCAGACTCAAACAAATTCAATTTCATCAAGTCCAGTGTCAATTTGACTCAAATCAATCCAATATTTCAAAACTTGCGAGTCGATTAGACTCAAAAGAATTTCTTTTCAAATTTCTAAAGTAGAAGTCGAATCAGACTCCAAGAATTTCTATTTCTCAAAATTGGGAGTTGAATCGGACTCAAAGAATTTTCGAATTTCCAAAATTGGGAGTCGGATTGACTCGAATGATTTCAAATTTTCAAAGAAAATTTTAACTTTCCAAATCGGAGTCAACTCGGCTAAACGAAAATTTCAATTTACAACATTGGAGTCAATTCGACTCAAAAGAATTTCAATTTTCAAAGTCGGTAGTTTGAATGAGACTCGAAGAATTATTGAGGACTAACGCGAATGCAAGGCTGCCATTGAGGACTAATGCAGATGCTGCTGCCATTGAGGACTAATGTAAGGTTGCCATTGAGGACTAACACAGATGATGCTGCCATTGAGGACTAATGCAGGTGCCATTGAGGACTAACAAAAATGATGCTGCCATTGAGGACTAATGCAGGTGCCATTGAGGACTAACAAAATTGATGCTGCCATTGAGGACTAATGCAAGGTTGCCATCGAGGACTAAAGCTTATGAAGAGAAGCTGCCATTGAGGACTAATGCTTCGGGAGTCTCCTCGTGCTCAAAGAACCAAATTTTAATTTTCAGAGTCACTTTAAAGAATTGATTTCATAGAAGCTCGAGAGTCCGCGGACTCAAAGAGTTGATTTTTCAAAATTTAAGGAGTTTTCAGACTCAAAGAATTTGAACAGAGCTGATAGAAAGAAAAAAATTTATGCATTTGCGGACTTTTGGAAGAAACACATCGATTCTGTCAAAAGAGGGAAGTCACCTTTGCCCCTAGTATTGGACTCTTCTTATATTGCCACTTTAGCACTATGTTGTGATAGTGTTCAAAAATCTCTGCTCGTATTGTTCTTAGGATGCTCATGCAGACTTTTCAAATCTTTATTTATCATCTTAAACCCACACATTTTGAGACCATTTATGGACTCATCAAAGGAAGACATTACTCAAGATGACTGACTCAAACTCTACATTCATTATGAATCATTGTGCTTTCTTTGTGAATAATGTATCATCTCACTTTTCATTATTCATCATCTTACGAATGTTAGTGTTTTGCTGATAAATCGACACTTTGAAAACTTCCCCTTTTCGATTTAGCGAATTCTTTGCCTATCTAGAGTATGCTTCAAATTAGTGCTTTAGCTTACAGAATGAAAGGCACTCTATTTCAATCCTTTCAAAATAAACTTGATTACTTGAGAACTTGCCTCTGGTATTGAGGAATTTTGGCAAACGAAGTTTGCCCCTAGCCTAAAGGGCAAATAGGCTCATCCAAGGGTTTTGAGAACATGATGGTACAGGATCCCTGCAGTGCATTTACTCCCAACCTTAGAGATAATCATCATGAATGTGGTAGGCTGAAGCGGGAAACCCAATACTGATAGGCAAACTTTGTTTGCCCCTGGTTTGGCAGTACATATATGGCTCTAGGCAAACACAAGTTTGCCCTTAGTCTGAAGGAAGGAAACCAAAGGTGCAAAGGGTGATGCTTTTGGTTTAGGAATAGTTATGGACCGAGAACCTTGGGAGGTTCGCCTACTTATCCCCAAGTGGGAATTAGGTCAAAACATAGTTCATTGGTTCTGGAGGTCTTGAAAGAATAAGGCTTCAAGAATTGGTGGGCTTTTCAAGCCATGTTGCCATTTGGGTCTAGGGAGTGCATGTCACCTGTGGTAGCCCTTGTGTAGCATGATGAACTACTTTTTCCTTTATTCTCTTTTCTCTTTTCTCTTTTCTTTTCTTCTTTTTAATTTGACGGTTGATTCTTTAACCTTTTCACTAGCCAGTTAATCTTTACAACTCTCATCATGTTTTATTCATACTCTATCATATTCACAAAGCAATATCAGCCCTCCAAATCACTCTTTATTTTTCTCAAATATATCTTTACATTGTTTTATGCCCTCTTAGCCATTGAGCCTCTCACAAAATTGTGAGCTTAATTGATACTTTCAAATCTCTCTTTTCATTTCCAATTTCTTTAGAACAACACAAAGTCTTGAGATAGTTCATGTGCCAATGATCTACTTTGAAGTGCTCAAGAACTCTCAATCTTATCTATTTTCTGCCCTTTTTTTTTCTCTTTCCTTTCTTTTCTCTTCCTTACTATCTCTTATTCTCTTTATGATTTTGACTGGTTAGGATTAGGATTTTTGAAATCAACACGTCTCTTATTTTTGCTCTAACTTTTGCCTAGGCGCCCTTTCGGGTTTTCATCCTAGCGAGCTCATTTTTCTTTTTCTTCTTCTTTTTTGTGCTCTAACTTTTGCCTAGGCGCCCTTTCGGGTTTTCATCCTAGCGAGCTTCTTTCTTTTTTTTTTCTTTTTCTTTTTTTTTTCTTTTCTTTTCTTTTCTCTTGGAAGAAGCAGTTCATTTAAAATGTCTGGCTACCATCAAGGACCAAGTTTATGGCTTTGGACTGGTTGGGCTCATCTTTGAGGCTTGGTATTTGAGAAAAGGAAATGGTGAGCAAGCTTCAAGTTCCAATTTCGTCTTTTCAAGATTGAGCAAGAGCATCTTTAAATTCTTAAAGTAAAGCTAATCAATTCTCTACTCCTCCATGGTTTTGGCACAAAATCTGCTTTGGGGATTATTAACAAAGTATTTTCCATGATCGTTTGAAAAAGTGATTTTCTTTCTCTCTCTTTTTTTTTGTTTTTTTTTTGGCTTAATGATCCATACATTCATGACTTGACACACTAAATCAAGCAGAATGCGATTTTATTCAACTAGCAGCGGATTACACCACCTAACTCGATTGACTCGATGAAGACTTGACAATAAACTCGATAACAGACTAACTAGAAGACTCGACTGGACTCGACATTTGACTTCAACTTGATATGACTCAATCATGGACCATACTAGACTTGATTCGGTCTTAATTAGAGTGTCACAGATGATTTTCAATTTATTAAATTTTCAAGAGCATCCATATTTACTTTAGCAGCGGCGGTTCCAAACACTATCACCTCACTAGCATTCCTTCAGGTTCGTCATTCCCCTTCTGCATCTTTGTAGGAACATCATCTGCCCTTATGACCCATTTTTCAGTCAAATGACCCCCCTCTGACTCGTTGCCAATGCCTTTTTTGATTCCATTGATTGGGTCAGGGCCAATTAGTTGTTGTGCATTTGTGGAGGCAACAAACTCCTTGAGAGTGCTCAGCAATGGCTGTGATTGAAAGGATTGCAAGTCATACCAAATGCTACTCGGTGGGTTCAGCAAAGGAGTGATGATTTTATGCTCAATGAGATCTTGGATATCGTGGCGAAGCTTCATGCAATGGTTAGTCGTGTGACCAGGCGTCTGGTGGTAGGCACAGTACAAAGAAAGGTCACATTTGCGAGGTAAGGGATTTGGTAGTGGCATTGGGTCCAGGAGATTGAGGTGGCCGCTCCTGACAAGGTGACCAAAGGCTATAGATAATGGCATGCCAAGGTCGGTGAAGATTCTTGACTTACGGGTTTGGCTTGATTTCGGGTTTATCTTTGAGCTTGAGCCAGCTTTTGGGTCCAAATATGGGTTTGGAATAGCTCTTTGGTTAGATGGGATTGGGTCTGAATATGGGCTTTGGTGATAGGCTGGGTTTGGACATGGGCTTTGGTGATTGATTGGTCTTGGATGCATAGCTGGGTTTGGACGTGGGCTTTGGTGCATGGCTAGATTTGGACATGGTTGTTGGTGTTTCTTTACGCGATCCGTTATCCTTTTCTCCAATTGATCCATCTTTTCCTCATTATGGCCCATTTGATCTTTCAATAATTGAATGAAATCAAGCATGACCTTCTCCAATTGCTTCACCCTTGAATCTTGTTGCTCAACGGTGGCCTGTAGTTTGCTCACTTTCTCCTCCAAAGCTCTCAAGACAATTGGTGGATCAATCTCAGCATGATGATCCATGTTCTTCTCTAATCAAGAAAGACGAACCCAAGAAGATTAAAAGTGTCCTTACTAAGGGGGCTGGTTGCCCCATTCTTTTTAACATAGATAAAAGGTCCGCATGCAGAATTGATTTTTAGGAGGCAAGGAATTTTGAGGAACTATTGGATTACTTCGATCTTGACTGGAAAAAGGATGGTGTAAATTTGTATGCTGCATGTATGCAATGACAAAATGTTCATGCTTTGATGATTTGATGTGGCTAATGCATGCACAACACACATGGCACACAGATGAAATGCAAGTGCGTGTGTGTGCCTATTCTATATGCAAAATAAAGGAAAATTCTAATCCTAACACATAAACACATAAGCACATAAAATCCTCATCTATATCGAGTGCGCTTAACCTCTCATTTCATTGTGATCTTTACTACCCTCTCGAAGGTCGGATTTTTTTTTAAAAGCATGATGGGATCTTTAAGATTCTCAAGAATCTCGGATTTTCCTTTGAAAGTGAAATCATTTCTCCGCAAAAGATGATTGAGTTGAAACTTTACTTTGAAACTTATTTGAAAAGCATTTCTTTGGATGATGAAGTCTTTCAAAATAATTCTCGCGAATTTTGAATCTTTTCTTTGAAAATGGAGATATGAAAACATTTCTCAATAAACGATGATTTGGTTTACTTGATTTAAAAAAAGATAAACCTTGGATCCCCTCCTTTTTTTTTGAAAGAGTGATTTTTTTTCAAAATATTTTCGGATAAAAGATGATGGATAATCAAAATCTGTCATTAATAGTGAACTTTGAATTCTTGGGTAGGAGTATCACATGATTGGATAATTATCACACTTTTCATGAATTCGGATGCATACAAGGTCAATGATGCTTAGCTAACGAGATATAAGATGTGTAACCTTATAATCAAAATCTAACATATTCCCAAATGTCATGGGACATGAAGAGGAATTGCTCGAAAGCGATTAAGCAGTTACACATCTTTCATCAAGCAAGTATCGTCATCATCTCAAGTAATCCCTTCCGGGCATACAAAACTCCCTAGCACATAATCCTAATCAAGAATTAATTTCCTAAGATTGAAAGGTCCTATGGAAACTACCATGCAAAGGCTGGGTTTTGGTCAAATAAGGGACCCTTGACACACACCCGATAGGATGCTTCATATACCAACACATGGTACGAGATCAAGGGTGATCACATGGTCCCATGATGGCTTGACCGACCGGGTTGCCCCAAGCCTCTAAGGTCATAGTTCCGTGTGATCGACTGGCGTGACATGCAAGTGAAATGCATTAGGTACACAAAGATTAAGTAATTCAATTAGAATGATGTTTTCAAGTTTAATCCTCAAGTGAACCCAAAATCAGAATTCTGGTCTGCGAAACCAGAGATTCTGGGTTCGATCCCCAGTAGAGTCGCCAGATTGTGGATATCGCAATTTTTCTTACCCACAACTTTTTCTTTTAAAGTTCTTTTAAATTTCAAATTCAAAACAAATGAGTCGCCACTTAATTTTTTAAAAAGAAAATTATGAAACCATTTTAAAACAACTGATCTTTTTAGAAACCAGAGATTAACTAGGTCCGGGGATTATGGAATGAGAGAGGAAGGAGCCCGTCGGACTAAAACACCCTCTCTCATCCTATCTTGCAATAGGCCTCTACTCAACATCCTTTTAATCGAATTATTAATTTAAATGTGCCCTCAACTAATACATATGTATATGTATACATTACACAAACATGTCAAAATGGTGTAAAATTACCAATCTACAAAATATCATTCAAAAGCCAAGTAATTCAAGTAACAAGCAATATGATATGCAATAAAGAACAAGAGAACTTACCCGGGATCCAGCCGCGAATATTAAACGTGCAATGCATGCGATTTAAATAAAAACTAGGAAAAGAGTCTCTAATCCATATATACAAGTAAAGCAAAACCTAATTCTAAGGTGTCGCGCGTTAAGTTGAAAAATCGATAAAATAAAGATAAACTAAAGAGGAGTTCGAGAAATCATACCTTAATAGCGCTACAAAACAAAGGGTTAGTCCACATGATATACAATATATAAAGTTGGATCTTAAATAACAATCCTAGACTTCTAGCTTAAATCTATCAAATGTAATTAAATCTAAAGCAACCAAGTCCTAATTATAAGTGTCAAGCCATATGAATATGTACATGAAAAGAATAAATTATTCGAGTACTCAATGATTTAGATCACTTAAACTTTGAATTCAAGATTAACTAATCATTATTGAAACAAGGTTTGAACCCTAGGTCATAGAAAAGTCATTTGGACCATTATTTACAAACTTGGTCAAATCTGTCATAAAATTCCGAAAATTGCAGAGAGCAGACCAGATCTTTAAGAAAGTAAAAAAGCATGCTTCCCGTGGTTTGATCTTGATGGTTTTTGGACACAAGATGCCTCTGTGTGTCTAGTTTCCAAATCAAAAAGAAAATCAAAGTTTCAGCGGTTAGATCTCTGGGAAAAGGACAAACACCAGACATCACTCAGAGATGTACAACTCCCTGTCCAGAGATTTTGTTTGATTTTTTAAAAATAGCAAAAAGATCAGAAATGCTTTGCTCTTTGTAGGGTATCTTCCTAACACATTAATCTACTTAGAAAAAATTATTTTGGGTCACAAATACTTGATTAAGGTTCTGATTTGCTTATTTCAAAAGGGTGTTGTTGTTCTGAAACTCTGGGCAGATTGTAGTGTCTTCAAAAAACTCATGACCAAACCACTTTAAACATGAAATCTCCTTAAAACAAAAATTGCAGTGGTAAAACATTGTGTTATTGACACTTTCCCATTAGTTTCACTTGATTCCAACGGTTAGATTTCGAACTAAAAATCTTTGATCAAAATCGGTTTATGAATCCACTGTTTCATTGTCAAGTTCAACTTTTATTTGTTAACCTCAACTATTAAACCATGAAGTTGGACTTAAACTAAACCATTTTCTCCTACCATTTGATAGTCATTGGAGATGAAGACATGACTAATACTCATGAGTCTCAAAGGAATATAGAAAGGATTCCATGAAACATCAAGGTAGAGGACCCAAGTCATAAGTATGGACTTGGATCCATCCATTTGCTTATGAAATGAAGTGATGATCAAACTTTGACTCCCATGTGAAGTATAAGCTTACATGAGATTCAAAACATCAAACTCAAGAGCTTTCAAGAGAGATATTTAAGATCTCCAAGAATCTCAAAAGAAAAACATAAACAAGAAAAAAATAGAAGAAGGATCAAAGAACTAAGAAGCAAGGACTTCCAAGTTTACTTAACAAAACTCTAAAACTTAATCAAAAAAAACTAAATGACTTGAGGATTAGAGGCCAAAAAAAAAAGGAAGGAAAACACAACTAAGATTAGACGGTCACCTCCAAGACTATCCTCAAATTTCTATATTTTGAAGATCTTCCAAGTTCTTCTTCAAGCCCTCCAAAACTCTCTATCTCTTTCAAATATGTGTTGTTGTAGTGGTAGTGATTTCTTGTGTGTTGTATATTTTTTTGTATATCCTCCCAAGGAAGATCCTCCTCCTTTTATAGACAAAATTACCAAGTATTTTCAGTGAATTCGGAGTAAAAGACAGGTGTAAATGCCTCATTTGGTGGTACAATACGTACTTCCTGAAAATAGACAGACTGCTGCACAGGGCGGCATTTAAAAATCTCTTGCGGCAGTCAGTGGATGCCGCTACGGCACTCCGTGAAAGCCGCTATGGCATTCAATGACTGCCGCGCGGCTCTTAGTAAGTGCCGCCCCAAATTATTGATTGTCGCGTTTTTGTCAACCTTACTTTATCAGATTTTTGTTTTTATCCGCATACATATACGCATTGTACCACAAAATACGGACTGTTAAAGCAAACGGCAGTCAGAAATTGTCGGCGGCACTCAGTAAATGTCGGGCCGGCATTCCGTGACTGCCGTTCGGCACTCACTGAGTGCTGCAAAATACTTCTGTGTGTCATTTTTTATTGAACTTCCCCTTTTTAGGTCTTTTCTTTCCTCCTTTTTCTTAAAGATACTTAGTTTCGAAGATCTTTTCCAAAAAATGATGTTTTATACCTGAATTCTCCTAAATACCTGGTATTTTCTTCTTTCTGTGAAATTTTATTGCATTTGGAGAACTTTCTGAAGAGCTTAGAATACTTCGAATCTTTCGGTCCTTATCATCATTGGACGTGGAGGTGACGCTCTCTTAAATTCGACGGTCGATCAAAATCAGGGTGTCTACAGGGGCATATAGATTGCGCGATTTGGATGAGGAAGTTCATCCAAGGTTAATAAACGGTCAGTATTTGAAGTCATATTACCCTACCTTATGGGAAACTATTGACCTAGAATACAGACTAAATCCAGGGTTAGAATATGAACTACTCATTAATTACGAGCCCGATCAATCAAAAATATAGTTGTATCAAATAAAACGCTGCGCACAACTTGCGTTACAGAGTTAAAAACAAAATTATAGAAACACAGGTCGACCTCTAGGCCGACTCAAAATTCCTAAGTTTCGCTCGCAGATCTTCCCAAATTTTCTTAACTACAGCCCGATCTTGCTTAGCTTTGTCTAGCTTTTGAGACCAAGCACGGGAGACTGGGATGCTGGATTGTAATTATTTGCTACACTTCTGAGCATCTACACCAAGTTAGGAAAAGGCCTCGTCCACCTTCACCAAATCGGCATCATTGGTAACAACCTCAACTTCACATTACTCCAGTTGCACCCTGAGGGTAGCAATACGAGCTTGGAGCCAGGCGTCTTGGGCAATCACTTGAACCCAAGTCACCTTCCTGGCTTCATATTTGGTCTTGGTAGCTTGAAGAAATCGCATCGCTTTCTATCGGGCACCAAGATGAGTTTTGACATCAGTCTAAACAACAGAGGCTGATTGGTCCAAGATACGGCAGCCCGATAACCGTTCTTGGATCTCCCATAGCAGAGAAAGTTTCCCATCTGAAAGTGAATGATTAGCGAGGGCACTTGTAGCGGCATCAATTTCAGCAGTGGATGGTAGCCCGATCAAATCATGGTCAGCAAGACTGAGAAGAAGAACATTTGGCCGTTGAATTTAAAAAGGCAGCTGCTTCGGTTTCCAACGAACCCAAATCAAACGCCTCGAGGTTGAGACTTGAGAAGAACTCATCAAACGGAATGAATGAGGCCGGACCCAATGGAACAGCATGTTCAGGAAAGCCAAGGGTTAGTATGTAAGAAAGGCAAAGAGTTAACCAGCCTGAGCATAAAAATTACCTAGGCAGGCGTAGTAGCTGAGGAGTCTTGTGATGTTACGCCTGTAGTCGGGGCTACAACCTCCTCGTTACTTGGCAGACTAGACAAGATCGGATTTGACTGTTGGCTCGTTGACTCGGCAGGAAGAGCCATGACTGTTTCCTCCACTATAACTCCAGCGTCCATGCCAGCTGGGTTTTGCTCTTTAGTGTTTAGGATCTATGCCTCTAGAGGATCAGGAACAATAGGATCGGCTGTCATGGTCTCTTCCCCTACATCTATAGTCGATCCTGTCATGGTAATGGAATCAGTCTGATCAGTCTGGTCATCACCATCGATGCATTCTGATGACGGTTGGACTGATTGCTTGACCTCTTTGCCGATTTCCTCCATAGTGGCATCAACCCCAGGTAAGCCTTCACTACTAGAGGAAAGCACCACCTATTCGGACGTAGATCCTCTAATAAGATCAACATCCTCATCTTCATCTGAAGGAGTTAGGGGTGGTACAACCCGGATAGGGACCACCCACTCTGAAACTTATTCAAGGAAGCATGCCGCCCGTTTAGGAGAGGTTGGAATGGGAATTGGAGGCGACGCGACTCGCTGTCGGGCAGCTTGAGGTTGAGCTGAGGGTGTTTGCTGCCCAGTAGGTAGTATGTCTTTGTCAAAACCCTCATCCATAAGCTGAAACGGAATAAACGGGGATGAGGAGAAGAAAAATCGGACAGCACGGAGTTAAAAAGAAGAGAAGAATAATACCTGAACGGAAGAGGCTGGAGGCTTCTTCTTCTTGGTCGGTCCTTGGCCCGACGCCTTCTTAGGGGGCGGCCTCTTGGCAACTTGTTTTCTGCGGGTTACAGTAGGAGCTGCAACAGGTTCGTCGGCCACTGTGGCCGATGACATGGAAAATTGAAATAACGCCTCAGCGATAAAAGTCTTGAATATCTGGGCAGACCGATCAGCCCACCACTTATCAAACTCATTTGAAGCAATTGGACGATGCTGAAACTGTTGGAAGGCAAAGGACCTCTTCAATTTATCAGACCGGTCGCCGATTTTCTTCACTTGCTGATCGGTCACGAGCAAGCCCTGTTCTACCCAATCTTGATTGGCAGTTATAGCAGGACGGACGGACACCATTTGAGAAAGCCTGAACTGACGGGCAAAGAGGGGGGTAAAGTAGAATTCCACCCCGCACTTGTTGCTACGAAGTATGGTCGGGCTATAAATAATGTCCCTAGCTACCAAGTAGCTAGAGAATATCTCGTTATAAGTAGCCTGGGTACCCAGACCCTAGTTGGAAGGGTTGTTAGATAATTGAAGAAATGGGTAAAAGTGAAGGGAAAAGAAAGGTAGAAAGTTAGAGAGAGTCCGATTGGATCATCCCTCATAGAAAAAGGTAAAACATTCCTTAAAAGAATGCGGAGAAGGTGCAACGTCCATGAATTGGACAGTAAAAATAGGAACATCAACCAAGTTCCGTGATGGAGGCCGATGTGCAATAAAATAAGAATGCAGCCAAAGTTGCAGGATCCAGATCGGGCTCCCTCCAAAGTGAAAGTCCGAGTCAATAAAGTCCGTCACACCTCTGACAAGGTGCATCTAGACCAAAGTGGCTAAAGCTAGTGGCTGGCCAGGGCCAGGGTGGTGTATTCTTTGGTGATGGCTTGGCTGGCCGAGCAAAAAAGATACATGTTTTTAAGTAGATGAGGAGAGTAGTATGCTCACCATGGAACACTTCCGTCCCCTCTGCACTCATACAGGTAGCTATGAATGGCCCATATGCAGTAATGGGTCAGAGGCAAACGGCTCCTTCCCTGACTAATTCACTCTGGGGATAGGGAAAGCTGGTCATTCCTATATCTAGACCAGGTCTGACCTCTTGCCCATGGGGGTGTAGCCTGGTGAGATAGTTGATGTCTTTGATAGCTGGCCCCATTGGCCCGCAACGAAAAAGGAATCCATTGTAGGATTGAGACCAAAATAGAAAAGAAGAAAACAGGAGAGGTCGATCAATCTCGAGCTTTGACCGGCTCAACATGATGGCATCATGGATGCCCGTTCACTTCCAGAGGTCAACCTTGGAGGCCGATACTCTAAGGAGCCATTTATCCCAGTCTACTGAAGGCTGAGGCCAACCTCTAATCGGGTGTGTGGAGGTCCAGACATCGCTCCAGTGAGAGGGGAGTTGGAGGAATGGTTCGTTGGTTGCTGGTGGGAAATAGCAATTGAAGGCCGCTGGAGGATCACCGCGAAACACCGTACCAAGGCTTGGCGCCGCCAGTGTACCATCAGAGGTGCAATGGTAAATGAAAAAGTCTGTAGAGATCTCGGAGGCATGGGTCTTGACTAGTTGCCTGACTTCTCTGCACCGATTCTATAGAGGAGGGGAATCCAAAAGTGATTTTTTTCCTTTTGGATGAGGCCCCCAGAGCAATTTTAGGAGCCATGGATGTGGGAAGTAGTGGAGGTTACTCGCCAAAAAAAAAATGGAGGTTTCCAAAAAAAATGGAGGTTCTATAGAGAGAAACTCTGAGTTCTAGAGAGAAAAGAAGATGCAAACGATTTGGGAAACTGGGGAGGCTTTTGAAAACAAATCATTTTATACGCTTTAGCATTTAATGGTGAGTGACTAGAGGGATTCTCGAAGATCTGACAACCTCTGCATGCTGAACACATGGCAGTTTCAAATTCAAAACGTCACATCAATCAAGGGCGGGACATTTGATATGACCTTTTGGGGGGCAATTGTTTTTACCCAAAAATCGCCAAAGGTTTTTGAGCCTGACTGGAATGTTAGAATGGGCCTGGAAGGGATCGGCTCAGACCTTGTTCTGAAATGGCCAGCCCAAGACTATGAAGAGCAATCAGGCTTAGAAAGGAGAAATCACATGGATCAGTAAGGCATTGGCCCTAACTTGGTTATGCCCGATAAGTGATATGTGTCAGGTGCTGACCAATCGGGCACCATCCTTGGGATAAGTGAGCAATGGTAAGTATTGGAGTCCGATTAGTAGGCTAAGCATGGGTAACGTCCATCGAGCACTCGAGAGGCCTAAGCTGGTGTCGGGAGAAGCCCGATGAATGATTAGGAGAGTACACTTGCGATCGGGCATTAGATTTGGAAGAAACGGTAAAGGCCAGTTGCATAAGACCGATTGGTCGAGAACACGCGTGAAACTGCCATTAGGCTCATGTGTGTCAGAGAGCATGACAAGTAGAATTGCACAAGCGCGATGGTAGTATAGTTTCATGTTGCTGAGCCCGATTAGTAAGGCGGTTCTGTTTCCAACTGTCATGGTGACGTCATCCTGAAATTAAGGAGGCACAGTCTATTTAGGAATGGAGTCTGATCACCTCCAGCTGGGTATGGAAAGTTAATCCCAAGAATATTGGAATTGATTCAATCAGGATGAGGCTAAGGAAAGGGTTTGGAATTGGGAAGGATTCTGCAGTTTATATTCTACTTGGATCGCAAGTCAAGGAGTCCTTGTCATATCAGGATTGTTAGAGGCCGCTCTAAATACAAAAGCAGGCCAACCGTGCAAAGGACTCCACGTCATTCTCGAAACAGCACACATACACAGCATTCAAACCCCTGCGTTCTTGCTACTCTGCGTCCATAGCTTCCATAGCAAATAGATCTACCCTCTTTGTTATTTTTTTCTTCATTCGTTTGAACAATCAGAGCTTGTTCTAATTCTGTTCTTTGTTTTGTTAGTTTTTCCCGACATTCAATAAAATATCTTCATATTTTATTAATCGTTTGTGATTGTTTACTTGGCAAACTCTTGCACTAATTGGTTTGTGCGCTTCAGTACTGTCATAAAATTTTTGGTAAGAGTACTTTCCTACTCATCACACATAATTGTTCAGTTAAAAGTCAGATCGCAAAGTCTTGAGTATCACTCACTCAAACACATAAGAAATTAGTTTGCACATACACTGAGTCCGTTTGGGTCTGGCAAGCTCGCGCAAAACTACAAGCAAACAAGTTTATACAAATTAAGCCAAACGATCAATTATGATGAGAGTGATCTCAAACCTAGAATTCATTGACTTCAATAATGGTCGTTATAGAAACACCATCAACATGATCTTAAAATGAGCAATACAAACTTTATATAGGTAGGTCCCATACAAATTCCAGTTCGTGTGCTTAAAAGGCTTTTAACCCACTGATCAATGTGTCAATAGACTACATACTACGTAAGAGTATGGTGTGAAGAAAATCAACAACCCAGACAAGCATGGCATGAAAGAGATTTATCTTAGGATTTCACAATACTACTTTTCAATCAATGATTTCAGAATGTAGTTAAAAGTAATTACACAAATAATGTCATGAAACTCCATAAAATTGAACTATTCTTGGAGTCTACCACATCAAAAGGAATATGACCATTTCATTGATGGAAGAATTCAATTTATACAATAATTATAGTATATCAACTCTATTAGGAAACAAAATTCAAGGGGTTTGACTAACACTCATTACGCTACGAAACAAGGACTACAAACCCAATCCCCATCTCACTAAATAAATATGCAAGAGGATTCTGCTGACCTTATATACCCAGTCATATGAAACAAAATATCGGTTACATTTCTAGAGTGGGCTTCTTGTTCAAATAGCTATCAAAGAAACCTACTTGCAGATGGTCATAAAGATGACTAAAATAAGATCAACACATATATCTACACCTCACAGCACTAACCCTGTAGCTCTATTCGTAACCGTCGCATTTCAGCTTGGAATGTTGAACTTGAAGTGAGGGTTCGACGAGCAAGAGTCCTTATGTCCTCTCTAGAACAGTCACGTGAGATGCGAATTAGCTCCCAAAGGGCTCCTCCACTAATCATGTCTTTTGCATTCACCTCTGGAAATCCAAAAGAAAACATATATCTTAGTAATAATATGCATGGGAGATTTAGATCTATCAAAAAGGAAAAAGAGAGCAACCCCATTCACCATGTTGTGCCAAGTGGCAGAGTGCAAGCTCAACGTGGCGCCTAATCAGCGATGCGTCACTGTTAGCATTTTGAACAATCCACTGAAGTGCACCGTCTTCTATCAGAAGAGATTTTCGGATTTTAGAACCTGGATTTGGGCAGTAGCACATTACTATGGTACTACAAACTTAAAACAATATCTTAAAAAGATGATTAGTCTGTTTTCATATGTTATTAGGCACCGCCAAATCCACTAGTCAGAACAACTGACCAGCAGAAAAAAAAAATGCTCACGACTCGTTATTTCAATAGTCAAGATAATAATGATGACAAACCATGCTTCTCCCTAAGGTACTTACCTTGGCTACATGCTCGAGATTCACATTTTGCGAAATTTGCAATTCCACGTGCAACTTGAGAAAGAACATCAGGATGTCCACATCTCACCATTCCTAGCAATGCCTTGATACCACCTTCAGACCTCAGCCTCATCTGTAGCTTATCTGAGAAAACAAAAAATATATACAGGATCAAGCACTGATTCAAAAGCTATAAAATCGAGGGTGAGAATTCCAATGACTGGAAGTCGACCTGGTTTAAGACCTATGAATGGAAGTTTCATGAGCAATTAACGCTTGATTAACTGGGCTAAGACATCAAATAGGCATACCAACCAACCAACCAACCAACCAAATCTTGATCAGCTGTTTTATGCTTTTATGCCTTGTCTTAATAAATTTAAGCATTTCATAAAATCAAGTTCTGCTCTCATGTTATGTAGATAACAAAGAATCAACAGTTTGCTGGATGTAGCAGTAATACGAAAATTAAGAGTAAAAGTAGACGGACCAAATTTGGAACATATGGGAAAATGACAACATAAACATGTATCTGCCAGTAAAGGTTATTAGCAGCAAAAAGTTTGGAAGTATGCACAATGATTATGCATAGGAAAATGCAGTACCATTTCCACAGAGATTCGCAATAGCTCCAGCAACCATGCGTAAAGTCTGAGGATCCTCAGCATCGGCTGCAGTCATTGCCAACAAACTTATTCCGCTTTGAGCCATAATAAGTTCCTGATTAGCTTCTGAAAAAATAAAATAAAAAAGAAAAGAAAGAAAAATTAGAAAAAGTGGACCGTAAAAAATAATACACGGGCAGCAAAATGGGTTTGCAGCAGAAAAGGGGTTTGCACCAAATCAAGAGAAAAGAAGCTCAGAGCCCTCCGAGATTAGGAATGTGGAAGGAAGAGGAAGTAATACTTACCATTCATTGCAAGATTAGCAATAGCACCAGCTGCCACTCTGCAAACAGTTTCATCCTCAGAGCCTCTAAGAAGCATCAGCAAGGAAGTAAGACCTCCAGCTTCAACAATCCTTTCTTGATTTGCTTCTACATATAGCATGGGAAGCAGAGGTGATTGTGATTTTCATTTCGAACAACTACAGACCCAGTCAACAAGAGGAGTGTGATTTATGAAAAAAGGCAAAATACTAAAATTATTACAATAAAATTACTCTCGTGTCTGAATCATTCTTCTTTAAACTGGTTGCAAACTGTTGCAGTTATATGTCAGTAGAGAACAGACGTTCATAATAGTAAACCAAATTAAAAACTGAACTTCTAATTCATCGTAATACAAATTACACTAAGCATAAAAAACATAGTATTGAGGATTGGCAACATGACGGCCATATCAAGATCCATTTCCTAAATGAATTCAATGCAACGATGTCTTTTTGCACAATCGAAACCAGTGTTCTAAAAATTGGCCTAGGCCGCCTAGGCGGTGCCCGGCCGCCAAGATTTTCACTAGGCGTTTGTGAAAATCGACCAATGGATTAGTCGGCCTCTAGGCGGGGCCTAGGCAGTGCTAGGCGGTGCTAGGCGGGCTAGGGTGAGAATGCTAGAGAGTCTTATTTTGGTCTGACTCTTTGGAAAAAAAAACCCTAACATTAGTATATATATACACTTAAGGTTTAAGTTAATTATGGAGAGATCCCTAATAGTTTTTTAAATATTAAAACCTTCTAATAATCTTTACTTATTTCCAAAAAAATACCACATAACCTTTTATATATATATATTATTTGAACCACAAATCTATAATTATTTTTAATTAACACCACATAACTCGTATATATATATATATATATCTATTATATAATTAATTTTATTTATAAAAAAAATCCGCCTAGGCCGCCCCCCCCCCCCCCCCCCCCCCCTAGGCGTCCGCTTAGGCCCCTAGGCGCTAGGCCCCCTCTGCCGCCCGACTAGCGCCTAGCGATTTTTAGAACATTGATCGAAACCCATGCTCCCTTTACCTATCTCTGGTGCATTTAGCGCCTTGAACTTAATGAAAGCACCCCTCCAAATTGGTTACTTCATTTACACCAAGTATTGCTGATCATCCTTGATGACTTCCCTCGTCTCGTCCTCACTTAGTGCCACTTCTGAGTACTAGCAAATGCACCTAATCCAAACCCATCCCCCTCCCTCTCTCCACACATACACACAAAAAGAATACAACCAAAAGGACCTACAAATACGTTTATTCTTAATTTCTTTCCAGCATACCGACTTGTCCCGTCCTCATTTTGACTACCATCATTTTTTTGTGTCTGGTTCCTAGGGGTCCCAACTACCCTCACCAAAAAACATATCTGGCCTTCTAATCTTCTAGGTGTAAGTAACAATACCGAGACCGGTACACATGCAAGTTAAAACTGTTGTAAATCATCGACAAACAATCTAATAGATGGACACAGCTCAATAGTACTTCCAGACAATTTCCACATATTTTAACAATCAATACAAATCACTTTGAATTCACCCTTTTTAGATAGTATTGAAGATTCTAATAACTGGAATAAATCATGGGATTGATCATCTTGATTTATTGAGCCAATGGAGCCACCAATAAGCACATAGTTTTTTTTTTCGGAAAATGGTAAATATATTCCAAAAAAAGGATGTACAAATGTACAAGGGGCATACCCCAGGATATAACAATAAGATTAGAGCATGAGGACTGTGAGTTGACGTGTGTTTATTATGTATCTTCCGCCTATAAATATAGGTGCCTAGTGTAAAAAAGAGGTGTGGGAATTGAATGAAAAATATGTAGCCCTTTGGGCTATGTGTTGTGGATGCAGGCCTAAGCAGCCAAACCAAGTTAAATTCTTGTGTTTCACACCTCTCATCATTTCTCACTTTTCTTAATATGTTTTGTTTCTGTTATATTTTATCTGTTGCAATGTATTTTGACCTAGGAAGCATGAACTCTTCGGAAAGGCAACCGCACCCGCACTAGGTGTGTACTAATTAAAGGCCGCCGCACCCGCACAGGGTGTCGGACCGCCGCACCCGTGCTTCCTAGATTTTGACAAACTTAGGGTTGACAATGTGTCAATCCCATATTTTATATTAAATGGAATAATAAGTTACATAATTGTTCTTAAGACTCAAGAAAAGAAAAGAAATATAAAAAATAAAATAACTTCCAACACTCCACTTCAAGCAGGTACGAAGATATCCCTCATGCCCAGCTTGCCAAGAGCGGAGTGAAACGGTCTACTCCCAACTCCTTCGGTAAGAATATTTACCAATTGCTCACCAATCTTCACAAAAGGAGTGCACACTGTACCACTGTTTAGATTTTCCTTAATAAAGTGCCTATCAATCTCGACATGTCTGGTACGATCATGTTGTACTAATTGATAGCAGCTTTATTGTCACAATATAGTCTCATAGGTCCTATCAAATCCAACCTCATATCCTTCATGAAGGACTTAATCCACAAAAGTTCGCAAATGCCTTGGGCCATTACCCTGAACTCTGTCTCTGCACTAGACCGTGCTGCTACATTTTGCTTCTTACTCCTCCAAGTAACTAAATTACCTCCTTTAAATGTACACTATACCAAGGTGGACCTTCTATTAATCACTGAGTCAACCCACTATGCACCAGTATAGGCTTCCACCCTAAGATGATCATTCTTGGCAAAGTATAAGCCCTTTCCCGGAGCGGACGTTAAGTATCGAAGTATCCGAAGGACAGCCTCCAGATGAGTCTCACGCAGAGTATGCATAAATTGGCTAAGCACACTTACTGACAATGCAATGTCGGGACGTGTATGAGACAAATTGATGAGTTTACCTACCAGTCTCTGATATCTCCCCTTATCAACTATTGTTCCACTACAGTCATCACTGAGAATCTAATTGTTGAGAAATAGTTTTATTTTATGGGTCTTATTTTAATTTCATAGTTTTAATTGTTTGTATGGGCAAAGTAATTTCCTTTTCTTGTTATTATTCATTATTAATAAAAGAGAGAGGCACAAGTTTGTGCTCTCTAAGCTTCCAGAAAATACAACACTAATTAGGATGTAATACCCTGTATTTTGGAATGTATAAATAATATATGAGATTTGTTGGAATATATATTTATTATGGTCAAACTGAATCACGGATTGATTAGGAATAGATTTACTGTAATTGATTATAGTTGTCTATTTCCTTTTCTTTTCTTTCCCTTTCTATTCTTTATTTCCTTTTTCTGTTTTTCTTAGGTTGTATATATACATACACGCTGTGAATGAATACAGATAATAATTCTTCCATGCTTCTTTCTTCTTGGTATCAGAGCCAAAAACACCTAACCCTAGCCCCTACCACCAGCCAACACCACACCCAGCCTCCTCCAGGCTCGCCGCAACCAGCCACCACCTCCAGCCCCCTCGGCGCAACCCCCCACCACAAGCCGAGGTTCCCACCAGCCCCCCAGGGCTTCTGCGCATCTCCCAGCAGCCCACCGAGGCCTCAGTGCCTCCTCCGGCAGCCTCTGTGCTGTCCTTCGCCCCTCTGCGGGCCTCTGTTGCATCCTTGTGATGCGACAGAGCCTTAGTGCTCCCTCTCGTCCCTCTTTAAGACCATCGATTGGTCTCCGGTTGCCCCATCTTTACTCCTAGTGTTCTAGGCAGCCCTCCATCTCCTCGATTTTCCAGGTTTTCGTTGGTTTATTCTTTGGTTCAGTAACTCTGATATGGCTAACACCGATAAGGTTACAGACCCCATTCCGGTTATTACTCCTACCCGTCCAGATCTGTCTCTCTCTCAATACACCCCTACTCAACGGGTCACTACTATGCTGTTGAATGGAAGGAACTTTGCTGTATGGTCCCGTTCTTTCCGCCTCTATCCTGGAGGAAAAGGCAAGTCTGGATGGATTCTAGGTAGTAGGTACTATACTAAAACCAGCTCTCTGATCCTACCTTCGCTCAGTGGGATATTGATAACTGTACCATTTTGGGATGGTTATTCAACTCTATGGAAGATCAAATCTATCATATGTTCATGTTTCATGATACTGTTTCTAGCTTATAGACCTCTTTGACCCAAATGTATGCTCATGAGTGCAATGATTTCGTATCTTTGAACTTTATCGGGATGTTGCACAGGCTTCTCAGGCTACATTAGGTCTTTCCGTTGCTGACTACTTTGGCTACCTTCAGTGCCGTTGGGAGGAACTGGCTCAGTATGAGCCTCTCAGTGATTTTCCGGCTGAAGCAGCTACTATTGCTCTCCGACGTCTCAATCGCCATCACACCAACCAGATCTTGATGGGTTTAAAACCTGAGTTCGAATCTCTCCGAACTCAGATTTTAAATACATCTCATATGCCCTCATTATTTGAGGCTTTTGCTACTATTGATGGGGATGAGCGACGTCGTCACTTGCTTCAGCCTCCTGCTGTGCCTGAGGCAACTCCAGTACCTGATCAGATGGCTCTTGCTGCTCCTTCAGGTCAATTCACCCGTCCTCCTGGATCTGGTAACCGCCCTTTTTGCACTCACTGTGGCAATCTTGGTCACGTTAAGGATTGTTGCTTCAAAATCCATCCTGAACTTCGTGAGAAAGGTGCCCGCAATAAAGGAAAGGGTGCGCATCGCACTGCTGCTATAGTTGAGACGGCTCTTACTCCATATCTTCTTCAACTCCAGACTTAGATGGGCTAACTTCAGTCCCAGCTAGGGTCATTACTTCAGCAAGGTTCTCGCTCTGACACAACTCCCACCACTACTTTGGCCTCAGGTACTCCTTCTACTGCACTCCATGTTGGGTCTAGCAATCCCTCGTGGATTCTGGTGCCAGTGATCATATGACTGGTAAGTTGTCTTTGTTTTCTTCCTCTATGTTTCCCATCTCCCAGTCTGTGCGTATTGCCGATGTGTCCACTATCTATGTCAACAGTAAAGGCGATGTTTGCCTCTCTCCTAGCATCTCTTTATCTTCTGTTCTTCATGTCCCTAGTTTTCTGTATAATCTTCTCCCAGTTAGTCGTCTTGCAAAATCTCTCAATTGTGAAGTTGTGTTCTTACCCGATGTTATTTGCAGGACCAACTGTCGAAGAAGATTTTTGGCAAGGGATATGAGCGGGATGGCCTTTACTATTTTGGTGATCCACCTAGCGGGATTTTAAGTTTGTCGTCTTTGAGTCTTCAGGCGTCTGTTTTGCCTAAATCTTCTAAGTCTTCTAGATTTTCTTTAGAGTCAATAAAACTGTGGCACGCCCGCTTGGGCCATGCAAATTTCCATTATCTTTGTCAACTTTTTCCATTATTAAATAAAGCCTGCTAGAAATTTAAATTTAGTTGTGTGGTGTGTGAGTTATCTAAGCATACTCGTTCTCACTATATACCTCGCATGCATCGTGCACCAACTGCTTTTGATATTTTCCATACTGATGTGTGGGGTCCTTCCCCAATTCCTGCTGTTTCTGGGTACCATTATTATGTTACATTCATAGATGATTACACTAGGTGTACATGGGTTTATCTGCTTAAAAAGAAATCAGAAGTTTTCTCCTTGTTTTCTAACTTCTTACAAATGGTTAAAACCCAATTTAACACTGTTGTCCGTAATCTACCTTCTGATAATGGTCGTGAATATATTACTAATGAGTTTCGAGCTAAGCTTAATAAACAGGGTATTCTCCAACAACTCACTTGCCCTTACACTCCAGAACAGAATGGTGTGGCGAAACGAAAGAACCGCTCCATCATGTCTGTTGTTAGATGTCTTCTGTGTGGAATGAATGTCCCCAAATACATCTGGCATCTGGACATTCTTGCTGCCACTTTTCTACTTAATCGAACTCCAAGTCGTGTTTTACAAGGAAAGGCAGCTATGCAACTTCTTCAGCCCGACAAAACCCTATTTCCTATTCTACCTTGAGTATTTGGTTGTACATGCTTTGTTCAGGATCGCAGTCCAACCAGGACTAAATTAGATAAGGCTGTCTGCTGCATCTTCTTAGGGTACTCACCTATGTCAAAAGGCTACAGGTGTCATGATCCTATCATTCGTCATATGTATCATTCTTTGGGTGTTACATTTCGGAAGATACTCCATTTTTTGCAAGTCCTCAGTCTGTTTCTGATCTTGCTTCTACCGAAGTCTCCGAGGATTTAAATTCACCTCCGCCTCCTGTTCCTCTTTTTGAACAACCTCTGGAGACTTCTTCCAACCTTCCTCCGGTCATCACTACTGCTCCTACTCAGGTGTACACTCGCCGACCTCCTGCTCCGACTCCACTTCCACTATCTTCATCGGAATCTGTTAATGTTTCTACTCCATTACCTCCTACTTCTCCTAGATATCCCTCTAGACTTCGTCGTCGCCCTAATCGTTATGGTTTTTCTGCTAGTACTAATCACCCCATTGATCAGTATGTTTCTTACCAGGGACTCTCATATTCCTATTGCTCTTTTCTTAGTCAAGTTGACTCCACATCCATCCCTCGGTCTGTCTCTGAAGCTCTTCAAGATCCACAGTGGGTGGCTACCATGACCTTGGAAATGGATGCACTTCAACGTAACTAGACTTGGAAACTTGTGCCTCTACCTCCAGGTGAGAAAACTGTTGGGTGTAAATGGGTCTTCACCGTCAAATATCAAGCTGATGGTACTATTGAGTGATATAAAGCCCGTCTAGTGGCCAAGGCTTTACTCAAATCTTGGGCAAGGACTTTAGTGCTACCTTTGCTCCTGTAGCCAAATTGACATCTGTTCGACTTATAATCTCTCTGGCTACGTCTCACAACTGGTCCCTTCATCAAATGGATGTTAAATATGCCTTCTTAAATGGAGATTTGGATGAAACTATTTATATGGATCCTCCACCGGGTTTTTGGGCTGAGGGGGAGTATTCAGGGAAGGTTTGTCGTCTTCGAAAATCCTTATAAGGGCTTAAGCAATCTCCCCGAGCTTGGTTTAACCGCTTTAGTGAGGTTATTTTATCTTTAGGCTTCACTCGGTGCCACTCGGATCACACTTGCTTCACCCATCATTGACCTGATGGCCGGTCAGTTATTATTCTGGTATGTGTTGATGATATAATTATTACAGGGGATGATGCTTCAGGCAATACCAAAGTCAAGAAGGCCCTTAGTCAATCTTTTGATGTTAAGGACTTGGGTCCCCTTCGATACTTTCTCAGGATAGAAGTTGTTTTCTCTCTCGTTAAGGTATATCATTGTCTCAACGCAAGTACACTCTAGATCTTCTGCAGGATACGGGTATAATGGGATGTCGTCCTGCCTCCACTCCTATGGATCCTAATCATAAGGTATCCAATGAGTCTGGGGATCTTCTTCCTGATGCTTCGGTATATCAGCGCCTTGTTGGCCATCTTATTTATTTGACCAACACCCGACCCGACATTACATTCGCTGTCAGTGTTGTGAGTCAGTTAATGCATGCTCCCAGGTCATCTCATCTTGATGTTGTTCATCATATACTCGGGTATCTCAAGACTTGTCCAGGTCTTGGATTATTTTATTATGCGGGAACACAGTCTGGAGTGTCCTGTTTCACTGACGCTAACTATGCTGGGTCAAAGAGTGATCGTTGGTCCACATCTGGATTCTGCATTTTCTATGGAAATCATCTCCTCTCGTGGAAAAGCAAGAAACAAGCTGTAGTTTCTCGTTCCTCCGCTGAGACAGAATATCGGGCCATGGCACAGGGAACATGTGAGCTTCTATGGGTGCGTTCAATTCTGAAAGAGTTGGGTTATCCGGTTAATGGCTCATCTACTTTGTTCTGTGATAACAAATCTGCTCTTATGCTTGCTTCTGACTCAGTTCTCCATGAGCGTACTACGCATATTGAAGTAGACGTTCATTTCATTAGAGAAAAAGTTCATTCTAGAATTATTGTCCCAGAGTTTGTGCCTTCTTCTAATCAAGCGGCCGATATGTTTACAAAGTCTATTGGTCTCTCTCTCCTGAAGTCGTCTCAGGTCAAGCTGGGTCTTATTGATATCTTTGCTCCATCTCCAACTTGAGGGGGAATGTTGGAATATATATTTATTATGGTCAAACTCAATCGCGGATTGATTAGGAATAGATTTGTTGTAATTGATCATAGTTGTATATTTCCTTTTCTTTTCTTTTCTTTTCTTTTCTTTTCGTTTCTTTATTTCCTTTTTATGTTTTTCTTAGGTTGTATATATACATACACATTGTGAATGAATAAAGATAATAATTCTTCCATCCTTCTTTCTTCTAGATTCTATATACTTGCATTTACAAAACTTAAAATTTCAATTTCAATCGATCAAGCAAGTTTCAAGCGATCAAGAATTTCCTTCTTCAAGCGATCGAACTCTTCTCAAGCAATCGAAACCCGGCCGATATGAATTTATTATGTGTCCCTTTTTTCAGTCGATCAACTCGATTTCAATCGATCGAACTTGGCTGATCTACTCTCAAGCGATCGAAGGTGCTTCGATCGATCTAACTTTCCAGAATATCTTATCTCAATTTGTGTGTTGGAATGCCACCTGCCCTTCCTCTTCCTATAAATACATGTCGTGATTGTGTGTGTGAGTTTTGTTTGGTTAAGAAATTTTAGAGAGAGAGTATATGTTTACATATATATATACACATCCATATACATATATATACACACATATCTATATATATTCTGTCCAAGAGGAGAAGAAGAGCAGCTAAAGAAGGAGAAGAAGAAGAGAGAGAGAACTGATTCGTGTCCAATGTTGCACTCTTAACTTCATGATTTTACTTTTATTGGGCACGAATGAGCACCTAAACCGAGAGATTCAATGGACAAATTGTATTTTTTTTTGTTTTTGTTATTGTTCACTTTTTGTTAATAAAAAGTCTCTTTCTTGTAGGTTTTGGGAACTTGTTCAAAGTGAACCAAGCCCGTTTGGTTTTTATCTCATAAAAAGGGGAAGGATTCAATTTCAGCAAAGGTGGATCGATCCAGCCTTAGACCGTGGATCGATCAGCTCATTTGAAGGAAGCTACTGCCCAGAATTTCAATATCGGATCGATACGGACTCAAAGAGCGGATCGATCCGCGATCCTGGACAGACATTCTGCAAGCATATAAAAACAGCGATCGATCCGCCCGTTTGCCGCGGATCAATCCGCCCCTGCAGTGTTTTCCCCCTTTTTAACTACAAGTTTGTCATTTTGTGGTTTTGTATAAATAGGAAGAGATATGGTTTTTTTGGAACTATCTTGCTTTTATATTTCTTCTTCTTCTTTGCTTTCATTTTGGAACCCCCTTGGGGGGGTTCTTTGCTTTTATATTTCTTCTTCTTCTTTGGTTCCCTTCCATTTTCTTCTCCATTGTTGTAAACTTGAAGCAATCAATTGAAAATTTATGGGCTTGATATATTTTCTATATTTTTTCCTTTGATGATATTGCTATATTTTCTATTATTAGTAAGATTTACTTAAGTTGTGGATCATGAACTCTTGGATTTAATGTTGTAGCATTTCTAAGGTTCATTTGTGTAGGATTCAAAAACTAGGGGCTTCATCTTATTTGTTTTGCATCTTTGATTGTCAAAACTTAGACTTTGGATCCTACCTTATACATTTCATATGGAATTATGTAACCCTGTGTTTTGCACTCCATGTGTTTGATAAATGTTGTGTGTTGGATTTAAAACTTGAAGTCTTCATCTTTGATGTCGAGCATCTTTGATTATCCAAACTCTTCGTCAATTTTCTCCACTCGTCATCTCATATTGACGTGGAGTTCTCTGTGCCACTGTTGCACAATTATAGATTTCCGCAATATTCTCAAATTACACGTTTCGATCGAAGTTACCATTTATAGTCCATTTCATTTCACTTGATATATGTCACTGGATCTTAACAATTCTTAACTTACTTTTCGGGTTCAAGTTTGGCCCTTTAATTCAAATTTATGTGCACCAACTTGAGGGGGAGCATTGAAGATTCTTATGATTGGAATAAATCATGGGATTGACCAAAATAACTTATTGAGCTAATAGAGCCACCGACTAAGCACATAGTTAATACAGTCAACATGTGTCTATTATGTATGTTCCACCTATAAACTATGTAGCATGCGTACTTCATTTAGGCCCCCGTACCTATACCGGGTACTCACCAGACACCGACACTCATTGGACACCCCAGAATACTTACCCGACACTCCAAAAAACGTGTTCGGTTATTTAATACAACTTTTTGTAAAGGAATGTTGCCCTCTTTTTAGGATTGTAGATTTATGCCCCTTTTTTAGGACGAATCTTTTCTTGTCTTGTTTTGGACTGGTGGTTTTTATGATTTGGTGGTGATATTGATGATCTAATGATGTTTAATTATAACAATCTTGTTATGCTTATGGTCCTTGTGAATGATTTTGTTATAGTGAAACAATCTTGCTATGGATGGATTTGTAATGTTGATCTGTAATGGTAAAACAATCTTGTTATAACACTTGTGATTCTTGTTATGCGACTTTTTGGACTTGTTTTTTATTAGCATTATGTTATTAATTAAAAAATAATATTTTATTCATCGTACCCTAGCCGTACCTATACCCAACACTTTTAGGATTCGTCGTACCCCCGTAGTCGTATCGTGTCGTACCCATGTCCCATATCTGTACCCGTGCTACATAACCTATAAATATAGGGACCCTGTGTCAAAAAGAGGTGTGGGAATCGAATGAGAAAATATGTAGCCCTTTGGGCTCTGTGTTGGGGATGTAAGCCTAAGTGGCTGAACCACATAATATTCTTGTGCCTTTGTTCTTTAATCCCTTTTACTTTTTTCTCACTTTTCTTAATCTATTGTGTTTTTACTATATTTTATCAGTAAGTATAAGAAAATTAATGGGTCAAACTGCAAAAAGATGAAGCCTTCACTGAATGAAATACAAAGCGTAGCAACAGTTACAAGATACATACCAGTGAAACAACAGAAAAATAAGAATAACAGTCGGGACTATTTTACTTCCCTACCACATTGTAGTAAAGCTTCTTACTCGTAAGTGGTAACTATGTCTAACTAGTTAACCAAACATTACATGAAAGGAGAACATAAAATGTTCAACTACCCTGCAGTTTTATCTTCTTAAGGCACCTTAAAATAGAGTTTGCAACAGAAACAAGAGTTACAGCGATACAAGTGATCACAAATTTTGTAGATTAAACAGGTCCTAGAATAACCTAAGTCATAAGCATGGTAGGCTAATCTGCATTGCTTGTCATACACAGCATGAACCCCAAACAGCGCAACAGACACATAATGATAAGACACAAAAAAGAAAGTTAAAGTACCTTCAGCTGCTAAGTTTGCCACCACTTTCACAGCATGAATCCTGACATTAGCATCTTCTGACTCTAGCAGTGACAGGATCTTTTGCAATCCAACTGTTATTGCATAAGATTCAGAATAGCGTATAAAGATATCACAAAATAGTCTTCCATAACTTTAAAATTACACAATGATAACAGCGTTAAATACCAATGTACCTTGTTCATGGAGATTGGCGATCAATTCACTGTGTCCATTACTGGCAGCACTTGGCTGTGAATGTCCAACTTGAGATGGAGAATCTAGACTAGGAAAGATATTCCCAGGTCTACTTCTATCAGGATACCTTGTCTTTGAACATAAAATCATACCAAAATGGGTTAATGGTGTTGAACCAAGAGCGGAGATAATATAAAGAGAGAGAGATGAGGGATGAGTTAGAAACTAACACAACATTCTGCATTCAATCCAAATTCAAGTATCATAATACATAGCAAAATAAGAAACATAAATTAAAATCATAACCAACTCAATCCCTAAACCTAAGCCCGAAATCAAATCCACTATAAAATACTGAAATCACTAGAATCATGCCCTCTGATTATGCCGACACCGAAAATACTGTGAATACGATTCCCATCAGTTAAAGAGTACAAATATGCATGTATTTAGGTATGACGGAGCTAAGGATGGATGCAAATGCTTAAAATCATGCCCACCAAAGGATTACTAAGTAGAAACCAAGGCCTAATCCCCATGAACAACAGAGTCAATAGAAAGATGAATCCATAGGTCTGCAACAAAAAGGTTTATAAATAGGAGAAAACCTTCTTTCCTTGTTTCTTTCCCACCAGTTGTTATTAAAGCATTAACCCTTTTCATCATGCAATGTGAACCATAAGAAGCTTAGTTCTCCCATTTGAGACTTTGAGTGAAAAGCAAAGAGATCGTCGTCACATCAGATAAACAAAAAAACGGGCAAATAAACGGAATGTAATTCATGCAGATTGAGCACATTTCACTTTTGTGAAAATATACCTGATTAGCTCCAACAGCCATCTGTGACAACTGACTTCGTAACATCACTATTTCCTCTTCAAGTTTCTTTTTCTGGCAAGTCTCATCTTCCAGTGTTTTAAGAAGCTTTACAACATCTGCATTTCCACCTTCCTGGTGCACCAAGATTATAACTTATGTACCACCAACCTCCTATACTTCAGGCAAGAAACCCCATGATGCTGATAAGAAAATATTCTAAACTTCCACTGAAACCATACCTCTAATTGCATAAATTGAACTAGCTGGTTTTTAAGTTTGTTGATCTCCTCTTCAGCTGCCTTCCTTAAGTGGATTTCATTCTGAAGCAATTTTTTGACCTCGGTATCTTCTTCATTGGCAGAGCCCACATCACCCTGCATACAAAAAACAAAACCTATGTGATCCCTCCAAAAAGAGAAAACAAATATGTACATACTTGGGAATCATTTCACAGCAATACTGGTGAATAAGTTCAAAATCAGATATAGTGAGTAGCTTTTAGGAATGGCACTTGGAAACCTTTTGGGGTTTTCAACTTTATGAACCTTTTAAAATCTATGCACCTATGTAAATACACATAACAATGCATGTGTAGGTACATAGTTTACCTCGCCCATAGAATATGGCCACGTGTCACCTTCAGCAAAGAACTTCCCACACAATTGTTCTCAAATTGTGAGACCTATGTGATCCCTCCAAAAAGAAAAAACAAATATGCACATTGTTCAAAGAGAGAATAGAGAGAAAGAGAAGGCTTAACCTAATTAGGTTAGCCCACACTTATATATATATATATATATCAATCATACATTCAAGAAAATTACAAAAATACCCTTAATACTAATACTTATATTCTAACACTCCCCCTCAAGCTGGAGCATAGATATCTATCATGCCCAGCTTGTTACAAAGATTATAGAACGATCCTCTATTTAGTGCCTTGGTAAGAATATCTCCTAGTTACTCACTAGACCTAACAAAAGAAGTAACAATTTCCTTTCTCATAACCATATCTCTGATAAAATGACAATCAACTTCAATATGTTTGGTCCTCTCATGAAACACTGGATTACTTGCAATGTACATAGCTGCTTGATTATCACAATACATCTTCATAGGTTTACTACTTGGAAATCCCATCTCTTGCAGAATAGTCTTCACCCATAACAACTCACACGCAGTATGAGCCATAGCTCTATACTCAGCCTCTGCACTTGATCTTGCAACTACATTTTGCTTTTTGCTCTTCCAACTGATGAGATTTCCACCAACGAACACACAAAACCCTGATACTGAACTTCTATCAAGACTGTCTCCTGCACAACTGGCATCTGAGAAACCAACTATCTCCAAATTATCTCAAGGCTTCAACACTAAGCCTTTACCAGGGGCACCTTTTAAATACCTCAATATACGACACACTGCCTCCCAATGTGATAACTTGGGACTCTGCATAAACTGACTAACAACTCCAACAGAGAAGGTGATATCAGGTCGAGTTACGGTTAAATAAATCAACTTACCCACAAGTCTTCTATACCTTCCAATATCATTGAAGTCTTCTCCATCATCTTTACTAAACTTAATATTTGAGTCCATTGGAGTGTCGACAGGTTTTGAACCCATCAATCCTGTTTCATCTAGAAGGTCAAGGACATACTTTCTTTGGGATAAGAAAATTCCTTCCTTAGATCTTGCTACCTCAATACCCAAAAAATAACGTAGTAGCCCCAAATCCTTCATATAAAAATGCTTACTTAAATGAGATTTCAATAACTGTATACCTTCACTGTCACTGCCGGTAATCACTATATCATCCACATAAACTGCTAGAACTATCGTACCTTTCTCACAGTGTCTCACAAAAACTGAATGATCAGAACTAGTTCTTCTCAACCCATATGAACTAGCTACTTGGTTAAACTTGTCAAACCAGGCCCTTGGAGACTGTTAAAGGCCATAAATGGCTTTCTTCAACCTACATACTTTATGTGACTCCCCCTGAGCAACATACCCAGGAGGTTGCTCCATATACACTTCCTCATGTAGGTCACCATGAAGAAAGGCATTCTTTATGTCAAGTTGATGTAGAGGCCATCCCTTAGTAACAGCAACAGACAATAAAATGCGAACAGAATTGAGACGAGCTACAGGGGAAAAGGTTTCAAAGTAATCCACACCAAAAGTCTGAGTGTACCCTTCAGCCACCAAACGAGCTTTCAACCGTTCGACAGTACCATCCGGATGATACTTAACCACATAAACCCAACGACAACCTACAACATGTTTCCCAGAAGGAAGATCAGTTAACTCCCACGTACCATTTTTGGACAACGCCAACATCTCATCATCCATAGCACTCTTCCAACCCGGAGAAACCAATGCCTGAGTATGAGACTGAGGAACAGAGACTGAAGATAAAGCACTAACAAAAGAGCGCAGTGAAGACGATAAATGAGAATACGAAACAACCTGATCAATAGGATGGTGAGTGCAAGAACGAGTACCTTTTCGAAGAGCAATGGGTAGATCATGAGATTGAGGAACCTCAGCCGAAGTGGATGAAGATGGAGGTGGAGGTGGAGCTGGCGGGTCATGAATACTGGATGGCTTGTCACGACGACGATACACCTGCAAGGGAGGAGAACTAGGAGGAATGGGTAAGGGAATAATGGACAATGGAGCAAGAACATCAACATCTAAGGAAGCA
Source organism: Hydrangea macrophylla (assembly GCA_033977485.1). NCBI lineage: Eukaryota > Viridiplantae > Streptophyta > Magnoliopsida > Cornales > Hydrangeaceae > Hydrangea > Hydrangea macrophylla. The sequence continues at coordinate 66,331,626 of CM066997.1, forward strand.
CCGGAGAACGAAAAAAATGATGTACCTTCAAAGAAGGTGACATCTGCACTAATCACATAACGACGACTCTTAGGATTCCAGCATTTATAACCTTTTTGAGTGCGTGAATATCCCACAAATATACATTTGGTGGCCCGAGGATCCAATTTATCATGACCAGGAGTAAGAACATGAACAAATGCAACACAACCAAACACACGTGGTGGTAAGGCAAACAATGATCTATCTGGATAGAGAACAGAATGAGGAATGCCACCACTAAGAACAGATGAAGGCATTCGATTAATAAGATAACAGGCAGTGAGTACAGCATCCCCCCAAAATTGTTTAGGAACATGCATGTGCAACATAATTGTTCGGGCAACCTCAAGAAGGTGTCTATTTTTTCGTTCAGCTACCCCATTCTGTTGTGGAGTATAACCACAAGAGGATTGATGAATTATCCCCTGAGAATCACAATAAGACTGAAGAGGTCCTTTAACATATTCCAAAGCATTATCAGATTGTAAAATACGAATAGTGCAACCAAACTGAGTCATAATCTCTTTATAAAATAATTGAAAAATTGAAGAAATATCTGAACGTTCTTTCATTAAAAATAACCATGTCATCCTGGAACAATCATCCACAAAAGACACAAAATAAGAAAAACCTAATAGACTCTTATGTCTAGACGGACCCCAAACGTCGGAATGAACCAACTCAAAAGGAGTGGCCCGACGATTATTTTTACGTAAAGGAAAAGACACCCTATGATGCTTACCTAACTGGCAAGCCTCACACTCTAAACTAGACATAGACTTAAAGGACGGAAAAACCAACTGCAAGGACTGTAGTGAAGGATGACCCAGACGGCAGTGCCATTGATGTGGTGAAACAGTTGTATGTAAAGCCATCGATTTATTCGCTATTGAATGTTGTTCCAGGTAATAAAGACCATCTCGCTCACGACCTCCACCAATCATCTTCTTCGAGCTGAGGTCCTGAAAAACACAATGAGAGGGATAAAATGTTACAGAACAATTTAAAGATTTAGTAAGTTGACTGACCGATAGGAGACTAAAGGGAAATTGAGGAATATAATTTACAGATGACAATGAAAGAGATGAGGTGGGAGAAACAGGACCATGACCAATAATAGGACAAGATCGTCCATCAGCTAAAACAACAGAAGGCTGTGTGGGTGGACTAAGCAATTGTGTAAATACATTGGACTTACCAGCCATATGTGCCGAAGCCCCTGAATCGATGACCCATGGTGAAGGAGCAGATGAAGAAAAACACGCAATATTACCTGACTGTGCAAAACCAGCAGTACTAGACAAGGATTGCTGTTGTTGCTGTTGGATTAAGGCATTGTATTCCTCGCGGGAGAGAGTGATAGACTCATTTGAAGATGCTACGGCAGGTGGAGGAGTACTAACTTCCTGTTGAGACCCAGAAGCATTGTCAGAAGAGTACAGGGCTGGATTAGGTGAGGTCTCCCACGGCTTACCATAGATATCATAACACCTATCCACAGTATGATTGTCACCCCCGCAGTGTGTGCAATAAAGAGAACCACGGCCTCGACCAAAACCACGACCACGTCCCGGAGGACCTCCTCGTCCTCGATTACCATTAAACATAGGAGGGGAATTGCCAAAGCCACGACCACTGCGACCGCAATTATTACCAGAAAAATTGCCACGACCACGAAAGGCCCCTCTATATCCCGTAGATGTAAGAAGTGCAGAATTTTCTTTCCCAACAGGCTCAGAAGAGATGGAGGAGGAAGACTCTGTAGTAACGCGGAGCACACGAGAACACACATTGCTCAAGGATGGAATACTACCATCACCGGCCAAAATCTGTGACTTAACAGACTGAAGATTCGAATGTAAACCAGATAAAAACTTGGAGACATAAAATTCCTCTCGTTGCTTCTTGATAACGTCAACATCATTAGTGATAGGATGATACTGATTCAACTCATCCATGAGTCCCTTAAATGTACTGTAGTATTCACTAACCGGCTTATCACCCTGTTGAAGCAGAAACAAATTTTGATATACCTCATAAACGCGAGAAACATTCTTTTCCATAGAAAACGTCTCATGAACAGACTCCCAAATCTCTTTGGCTGAGGACAAGAACATGACACTTGAACACACAGCAGGTTCCATACTATTCCACAACCAGGACATAACCACATAATTCTCAGACATCCAATCTTCATAATCCTTACTATCCTTAGTCGGAGCAACAGACTCAATATATTTCAACTTCTTCCTAGCCCCTAAGGCGACTTTCATAGCTTGAGCCCACAACAAGTAATTGGACCCATTCAACTTAGTAGTGATAATTTGCATACTAACAACATCGGACGAAGAAATAGAACCTTTCTTGTCAACCATATCAACCAAAAACAGTAGGAGTCTTATACCCAATAACAAAGGAAAAATACTAACAACGAACAAGAAGCAACATCAACACCAATAAACTCAAACGGAACTAACCAATAAGGTCCATAAAGGGACCGAGACAACACGAACGAAGAAACCACCAATCAAAATTGCCTAATCGAGTTCCGATGTATGCGAATATAATCCCTTGGACGGTTGGAGTTCAAGAAAGTGCAGAAATCAGATCATGAACAATGCCCGATGAATAGTTACTGCATGAACAGTGTTCGATGAACAGTGTTTTGGTGAACAGTGTTCGGTGAATAGTAACTGCGTGAACAGTGTTCGATGAACAGTGTTTTCGGTGAACAGTAACTGCGTGAATAGTAACTGTGTGAACAGTGCTCGCGTGAACAGTAACTGCGTGAATAGTGATGCGGCTGTGATGGTGGTGGTGGTGGTGGTGGTGTGAGGCGTCGAGAAGCCTATTCGGGTGGCTCTGATACCATTTTCAAAGAGAGAATAGAGAGAAAGAGAAGGCTTAACCTAATTAGGTTAGCCCACACTTATATATATATATCAATCATATATTCAAGAAAATTACAAAAATACCCTTAATACTAATACTTATATTCTAACATACATACTTGGGAATAATTTCACGCAATACTGGTGAATAAATTGAAAATCAAATATAGTGAGTAGCATTTAGGAATGGCACTTGGAAACCTTTTGGGGTTTTCGAACTTTATGAACCTTTTAAAATCTATGCACCTATGTAAATACACATAACAATGCAAGTGTAGGTACATAGTTTACCTCGCCCATAGAATATGGCCACGTGTCACCTTCAGCAAAGAACTTCCCACACAATTGTCCTCAAATTGTAAGACCAGCAGAGAGGTCGCAGCACTCCCAGACAAGGACAGTTATCCTTAGGATGGCTTAAGGTAGAAGATCACCAAGGATGGTCGCGATTATGATTTTCCAAGATAAACCTCCTTAGGTTAATTCTCTAAAAAGCTTTCTCATTCCGTTATGAGGAATATTCCTTACGCAACCTATGTTTGAGTGTTTGACACGTGGACAAGTCACCAAAAGAGTGAACCCGTCAGACATCATTTTTAAAGTCATTGGCATTAACACTTTTCATGTGACTTGACTACCATAAATAGGAAAAGCACTCTTGACAAGGACAAGGAGTACCAGACATTTCTCTCGACAATTGTACTGGTCATTTTCGTACGGTCTTCGTACGAGATAAGCGCCCAATCCATCCTTCTTTAGATTGTTCTTCCTTACACATCACCTACACCTTATCAAGACCCTTAGCGAACCTGTGTGAAATTCTACACCATACGCACTTATTGTGCAGTAACTCCTACTCACAGTATATAATGCGTATTTGATTAACAATGACTTCTCGTGAACGCAACACTATCCATTTAGGTGATTAATTATAAATTCTTCCAATAGATGCTACTATTCCACAAACTAGAAGCCGAGGAGAGAGAAACAAAGACATGGCAAGGAAGTAGGAGGTTAGAGAGGAAAAGAAATAGAATTTTAGGCTTTAATCCCTCTATCATGGATTTATATGGTTAAAGGACAAGATAACATTTTTTTTTGTTTGGGGAAGTCCCTCATATAAATACTTTTGCAAGAAAGGTCCATAAACCCACTAACCTACCCATTTTTTTTCTACTCTCATAATCAAACGTTACGTAGGTTTCAAGAGGTGAGACACGCGCCAAAACTGGCGTCTCCAGCCGTAAACAAAGTGGTCCAGTCGCGTCTCGCTGCAGAACTTTTTAATCGGTAATTGCTAAACTGACGAACTGGAAAGCTTCATCTTGGGAATTGGATGGAAAGAGAGACAAAGTAAGTGGGGCTTACTGCCACTTAACGGAGACGGACACATAAATTGCTCATGAGGATAATGCTACATTTTCTTTGGAGGTTGTGGGGCCTAGAGGTGGTTATTGAATGGTAACCTAAGCATGTAGGTTAGTTCACACCTTTCATTTATCAAAGTTTCAGAAGTTGAATAGACTTTTAGTTTCTAATCCCTCAATCATAGTGTTTGGCAAGGATTTTGTGATTTGTTTGTTTTGTGAGATTTATAAATTTCATAAAACTATCTTTGTAATGTTTTGTGGAGATTCATAATTCCTCAAAACAATCAAAAAATTTAAGTGATCTATAATTTCTCTGAAGTATTAAATTTGGTCTAAAAATTTCACATAGCTAGTTAGGGATAGCAACGGGGCAGGTATGGGACGGGGCCCTATACCCCTACCCCGCCCCGCTTGAATGAAATCCGATCCGAACCCTGCCCCGTCAGAGGAGATTTGTGTCCCGAGCCCGACCCCGCCCCGCCCCGGGAAAAAAAATTCTCATGGAAACCAAAATGGGGAGACATACTTTTGTCTAAAAATTTGATGGACTTTTACTAATATAAAATATGGGTTGGATCCAACTCTAAAAAATAATCTACTCTAGGACTTTTGACTAATTAACCCGAAAAGAAATCTTGAAATATCCCTGTATTCTGTGTTTGAGTTTAAATTGTCAATTTACTACTTATCACTCTTCTAATTCTAGTCCAGGTATTGTATATATATCTATGGCACTAAGTTTTAAATAGAAGAAACCAAGATGGCCATCATAGCCGCATCCTGACTTAATGTAATAGGATACCAATTCCCATTCTGCCTAGTCTACAACGTCATTCATCGTTACAATAATGACATGCCACGGAGACTGGTCGGTTCAGTATGAAGCATGGTTTAGAAAACCGGACAGGACTGGCCGGTTCGATCGGTTGAACCGTCGACCGGCCAAAGTTCGGGTCCGGTTAGCACCGGTAACCGTTAATAAGACTGAAACCGGTCAAAACCGGCGGGTGATCCGATTAAACCGGAAAACCGAAAAACCGGTGACAGTTTTTTACCCCAGCCGGTTCGTAAAAAAATGGACAAAAGAAGGGTACAAAAGAAAATTTCTCAGATTTTTGTCCTCACAAGCGACGTTCCTCTCTCTTCGCCGACAATGTGAACTGTCACCATCAGTTCCCTTACCGATCTCCAGCCATGACCTTCGATTTGCGAAGAACACCCTTCGCCGTCGATCTCCCTGCCTCTTCTCTCTCTCCCTATTTTCTGTGTACCAAGTAATATTTTTGGATGGAGGGGAGTGGTGGATATTTGAGGTTAGCTTTTTCTTGTTTGGGAACCGTGTAGAGTCAGCTAAGTGGGGTAGATAAAGCAATATTAGCTTTTTTTCGTTTGGTAACAGTGTAACTTTCAGTCAACTCATAACCTTTTTCTTGTTTGGAAACGTGCAAAGTAATGCATAATAAAGCACCCCATCAGACCATCTCTCTATAAGCATTATGGATGACAGCTTTTTGGCATATTAGAAGCCTTAATCAATTTATTTTTTTAGCATTCTTTTGTAATTTTTTTCATTATGTTTTTCCTTTTATGGAAATTTTATTAATTGCTTTGATATTTGGTAAAAAGAAATCTAGAAATTTTTGTATGTGATGTTGTCAGGTTTTCTTAAGCTTTAATTTTATTTAATTTTAATGATCATAAAAAAATTTATTTATTACTTAATTATGACATCACGGTTTGATTCCGGTTCACCCGACGGTTGAACCACTAACCCGTAACCCGGTGATTTTTACGGTTCGATGAACGGTCCGGTTTTCAAAACATTGGTATGAAGTGGATCCATAGGATTTTTCCTTCTTCATCCCCCTGCCCCTCCTTTCCTTCTCATCCCCTACCCTTCCTGTTTTTCTTCTTCTTTCATTCTTTATTTTGTTTTCTTCCAAATCAACCTAATATCCTCCAATAGGTTTCTCCCTCTCTCTCACTTACTGGATGTGCGTGTGTGCACCTTTAATACGAGTGTATGGACAACTTTCTTTTGTTGTTGTCATTTCAGGCTCTATTTGTGACTGCAAGCCATACACTTCCGTTTCTTCGTCTTTTTCATGATGTAAAACAATTTCAGAAAATGAATTGACCAATCATGCTTCCTTCGTAACAGTCAAATTTATAAAGGGCCTGATTTTCAATACAAATATAAGATGATTGGGAGGCGGTATTTTAACCAAAAAAGCATAAAATAAAAATGAATGATCCATCATGACAAACAAAATGTAAAACATCTCATGATAATCGAATAGAAAACCGTACAGTTCAAAGGTGCGTGGACTGGAATGAGTGTCAAAAGTTCAAAGCATATGGTAGGTAGCTATGTTACCCGAACTTGGCATAAAAGATGCAGTGTCAGTGTTGACGTGGGTGGGACAAGGATCCCGACAAGGAATGTGTCAGAGAGAGAGGGTTGAAAGAGAGAGGGCAGAGAAATTTTAGGGCTAAAGTCTTGGAGGAGAAAGAGGAGATAAATTTATGGCTTAGATTCGGCCCTAGGCCCCTAGAAAACTTCAAAACTTTAATTAATACAGCAGAAGGTTCTGGGTGGTTCATTTTCAGCTATTGGCTATGGGAAATCTAGTGTTCCATCCTTAGACAAGTGTTGGACGGCTGGTATTAGCATAGCTAATAGACTCTGAGTCAGAGAAATAACAGTGACTATACATATGTATATGTATGTATCCGGGGCAGCCGGGTTTTGTATGCCTGCCCCCGCCCCCGCCCCGAACCCGAATCGGGTTTTCTCCTTCATCCCCTAACACCCGCCCCTAACCCTATTAAATCTTTCCTAAACCCTTCCCATTAGGGGCGGAACGGGGCGGGGCCCCGGCTAAGTTGGGCAAATTGCCATCCTTACACACGGCTTGCTAGTTGACCCATGCTTTGCTCCGTCTACCCCTCTCTCCTCTTCTTTTATGAAAAGACGAATAGTGACGATTATTCATGCTATTCGCTCTTTTTCCTTTTCACGTGAAATAGGAGTTGTGCATTCATGCTTTTCCCCCCAAAAAAAGAAATGAGTCTCTCTCTCTCTCTCTCTCTCTCTCTCTCTCTCTCTCTCTCTCTCTCTCTATGATGACTAGGCAAACTATGCGGTGTGACTCGTGAGTACTTACATTTTCCCAAAAATAAACAATAGTAAAATAAAAAATAAAAAATAAAACCCAGTTGTGTAGCAAAATTTTGGTTGAAAAACGAGATGATGGAAGCTATTTATTTTGGCTTCTGTGCACATAAAATGTGCACATAATGATCTGGGTCATTCATTTTGGCGGAGCCTGTGCCTGCATACATGGAACCCACCAAAATGAATGGCCCAGATCTTTATGTGCACACTTTATGTGCACATTTTATGTGCACCAATCATTACTCAGAAACTTATATTCCCTATTCCTAACTACATAATTCGCTTTGAACTTATTTTCACTCTATCAACATTATAATCTAAAGAGACAAATTGTTTTCTAGACTCAAGGTCTTGTAATCATATTTAGGTTGTCAGTTTACTTTTAATAGCCTCGTATGCTAGTGTTGACATTTATAGACCTCTAAGTACACCTACTTTTCCAAAAATTATTTATACTCTGTCTGAATTGTGTGTAAAATAATGATAAATTAAAAATAATGCTATGCTTTTTAAGTTTTATAATTGTAAGTATATAGTATACCTTTGGAGAGCAGTGCCTACAAAGAATTCAGCTAATTTTAAGAATATGTCTAGTTCCATTTCTTGTTTGACATGTCCTCTTACCCGTAGCTAAATTTGGACCCTTTATGGTCGAGTCCCCTTATCCTAAAATATTGGGGTCTACCGAGCCTGACTCCCGAATTCACATCCACACCCGACACACAGACCCGCATCCGGGGAACATAGGTCGGTAGTCCAAGTGAGAACTCACGAAAAATCTAGGTTTAAAAGATATTATGAGTAATATTCAATGTACTTAACAGGGCAAAGTGAACCTATACGCAGTGGCTTTTCCATGTATATGACTAGGGATGAGATGTTCAATTTGTCTTTATTAGCCAACAAAATAAGAGGGGAATTGAAACTGGAAAAATAACTCCAGGCCTGAGGCGTTAACGGATCATAGATCGTTTGAAAATAATAAACGTGGCTGGCAGAAAAGAAATGTGCATCATATTACTATCTTTTGCATGTTCCAGAAGCCAAATAAAAGTCAATATTTAACACTTTTCAGAACAGTTATTAATCAATTTCAACACTCATTTTCTCATTTGAAAAAATTTCAAACATTCTAACCATCAACATTTGCAGGGCTTCTCACTAAGACAACCGGGGCATACCTCTCCACTATAGCCATGACTGGAATGATTTTGCTTATTCATCATCCCCCCAAGCTTCTTAATTGATTCCATATAATCCATCTGACATTTCATTTTCTCCCTCTACAAAAAAATAATAATAATAATTTAGATACATTAGCAAGAAAACTAAATGAAACACTATACCAAGTATGATTATGTGTCGATAACATTTGAATGAATAAAGTATCCAAGAGTTTTATCACTCAACGAGAACACCCTCAGCTGGACTACAGATGCAGCATACTATTCTAAAATATTTGAGATCCAAAATAAAATCATTATAATTGCTCTGGTATCAATGAGAGACGGAAATAAATAGATACTTGAACCAACCTCCAACGCATCCTCAAAATTTCTCTCAGCCTCAGAAATACGATGTTGTGCTTCTAAAGTTATTCTATCAACTTCATCCTCAAAAGCTTTCTGCTGTTTTTCATTTTCTGCAATAAGTTTGTCTAGTTGTATCTCCAGCCTTCTACACAAACTTTTGTAATCAAATTCCTCCTTAATTCTCAGCATATTCTCAACCTTCATAGCCTGTGAGAACGAAAAGGTGCAACTGTCACAAGCGATCATTGCTCATGTGATATAAAGTTCCTAAAAAGATTCACTTACGTATCTGAAGTAAATAAAACTCAAAACAGATGAAATTGCAATGCGGATTCCAAGAAATAATGGGAAATACATTCAAGTTGCATAAAAGGCGTGTCTGATACTCTTTGTAGAACAAAAAGACTACTTTTCAACTTCAGAACAGATATATACTCATTAGCAACAGAAATAGATGCAGTGGATATGTGGTAAAAGGATATTAAGCCCACCTATATTGGCAACTCACCCTTTGTCCAAACAATATGGTACTTGCGGTCTCTGCTCGATGCCGTGGAGATGGGCCAATTGTCACAATCAATGAAGTTCTTGCTGTGCCTGCAAAATAAAAAAAAACAAAAAAAAAATTACAAAAAAAAACAAGCTAAAAATCTAAAAAAACGAAGCTAGCATCTATCTCGTAGGGCTTAATCCTTTGCTGTGCTCTGTTGATACATCATTTGTGGCTTGCCCAAACTTGGCTCCAAATTCGGCCAACAAGATATGGGCAGAACCAAATAATTAAATGAAAGTAAACCAGGTTTGGTCAAAGCATTAATTCTTTGGCTTGAGGTTGGACAGACTTGGGCCAAATTCAAATCAGCCCAAATTATGCAACCTGGACTCGGGTACGTGTGTCGGGTGTGGATATGAATCCGGGATTCGGACTCATTAGACCCCAATATTTTAAGATAACGGGACTCAGCCATAAAGGATCCAAAATTCAGGTACGGGTACGAGGACATGTAAACAAGAAATAGAACAAGACATTCTTAAAATTAGGTGAATTATTTGTAGTCATGGCTCTAAACATATAATATATTCTTACATTTATAAAACCTAAAAGGCATAGCATTATTCTTATTTTATTACTATTTCACACATGATTTTGACCGAGTTCAAATAATTTTTGGAAAAGTAGCTCTATTTAGAGGTCTACAAATGTCAACACTAGGCTATGAGGCTATTAAATGTATTGAGTATCGACAACCTAAATATGATAATAAGACCTTGGGTCTAGAAAACAGTTTGTCTCCTTAGATTATATTTTTGGTAGCAAGACATGTCCGACATGGTCCGAAACAAGTCCGACTCATATCCCGTGTCAGTATCCTTGTCATACCCACGTCGACACTGACACGGCACCTTTTATGCCAAGTCCGGTTAACATACACATCTCTATTGATTAGTAAATGATGTTAAAGATTAACATCTTAGCCATTATTTTAGTCAATATAAATCGTCAACATAAGTTGATTTACATATAATGAAAAGGAAAACAAGATAAAAATTACCTCCAAATGAATCCCTAAGCAACCTTGTAAGCTTGGAATCTCGAACTGGCACATGAGCGCTATTCTCTGCCAGAGCGTTTATGCATTTACCTAATGCACTTAGTGAAAGATTAATAGACTTGGCTTCCTCTAACATATGTCCCTCACTTCCTGCCGTAAAAGTAAGAGAAAATTTTGCCGCGTCTCTAAGGAGAGTAAATCATAAAGCAAAAGGAGGAGAACCGTTATAAAACCTAATAATAAAAAACCGCAGAATGTGTTAATACAACTCATGTGGGAAGATAAAGAACAAACATTCCTAGTTGAATTCTTATGATGTCTGATGATAGCCACCACATCCTCCAATCAAGTGCATATAATGAACATTCCTAGTTGTAAAATTATCTCTGGCAAGGATATCATCTTGGACATTGAAACTCCAAGAATCAAGAAATATGGACATATCTCTAATTGTGTTCAACTGTTTTTTGCGTTACCGTATACATTTATCTTCATCTGAATGAGTGTTCATGATGAACCTTACAAAATTCAAAATAGAACAAAGTAGTCCCTTTATTTTCCCCAACAATAATACTAGAGAAGAACCTTTGAAGTTCAAATAAGAACAAATTAATTGGTTTGAAACAAATTCCCTAAAGAAAAAGAAGATGCACATATTCTTGTAAATATTTTAAATGTTAACAAAGGTGTACTCCTTCAAAGCATCCAACAGATCTAAGATATAGGTTGACATGCTTATGTCAACAATGTCCATAAATCTATGGTAATGGCAAGAGTTGTCCGACATTGATATCTTGTACAAATTTGTTCCAATGAAAGCAATATTTTGAGCACGAGGCATTTAGATAGGTCTTCGATGTCCTCGTGATTCCAAACCCCATCCCCTTCACCATTCTCTTCCTTCCTAGTCTGTCCCACCTTTCTAGCTCCTCCAAAGAACTTACATTTTGCTATTCTTAAGGTTCTTATATATCTCAAGAGAAATAATTTCCAAAAGAAATCTCATAAAAACACAGCTTACATAGTTTTAGGACTGATCTACCAAATTTAACCAACCAAACTTAATCTTAAACATGGAACTAGACAAGCATGCAGATGCAGACATGCTTGCACCTGAACACCATACTTAATACAGAAACTGTAGTGAAAGAATTACACACAAATAAATGATATAAAAAAATTAAAAAATAAAAATAAAAACGAGAAGCAAGAGTGATGTGCACCTGACTTCTGAATACGTTCAGAACCAGCAAGATCTACAACAACTAGCTTGCTTTTCCGAACAATGGTCGGCTTAAAAGTATTAAGCAAGTGAGAGGACTTGTCATTTTCACTGAAAACAGAAGCGTCTCTTTCCATGACAGATCTTTTTAGATGCACCTGCTTCCAAATAATCGATAAATATCCCACTCAAGGAACATGTTATAAAAACTAAAACTAAGTACATGGGTATGCAAAGTTAATGCATGGGCATATTAAATATAGTTATATAAGAACAGTTCATTCATTCACCATGAGAATAGCATGACTACGAGAAGATTCGGTATTCAACTTTGTGTTAGCAGCAAAGCGATGAGCTTCCCCTAACCGCAGTAGCTCCAGAAAACTCTGCTGGTCATGAATTTCCACAAGGGTTGCACCCGGTAAGGAAACATCGCCAGTTTTTGGATCTTCAACAATAGGAATATTATCATTTGCTGGATTTAGTAGGTCCTGGATTGTTTCCATATAAAGCTGCACATAATGTGTAAAAATGAGAATATGACATAGTGGGAAGATAGACATCAATTATAAAGAGTTTTTTAGTCTAAACAAGCTAGAATCAAACAGGATGGAATCTAAAAACTTTGATTTGATAATAAAAGATCAAAATTCTGTATATTACAAATTAAAACTTGACAATGGTGTCAACAATACATTTGCACCATTGTCTATTGAGGATATAACAACCTGCAAGTATGAGACAGAGACAGAATCTGTCTCTGGAGAGGTATCGGCTAGTATATCCTCCATGGATCGAACCATGATACCACGAGCAGAAGTGTCTTCATCACCTAGCCGTCCAAGAGTAAAAGTCTTCCCTGTACCGGTCTGACCATAAGCCATCACTGTCCCGTTGTAGCCATCCAAAACACTCTGAATATGTAACACCCATACCCGGAAAAGAAGATTAACATGATATTAATATGTGCTAATTTAAGATAATTAATGCATAAGATGGTTTAAGGTGGGGTTATGAACCCACAGGTAAAAAGGTGTTCAAATGCGGACACAGATGGAAGTTCTGTAAAAGACAGAACTGGTATAAATGTGGGGCCCAACGAGGGTCTAACTAAAATAATTTGCATTTTTTTAATGTCATTGCATGTTCATATGATTACTTGTTTAGATGTTTAAAGATATCATAATGTCTTATGATAAGTTAAGGGGACCAATTTGGGTACCCATGTGAGAGCGTATTTGAAAACAATTGATAATTGGTAGGTTAAATAGCAACCTCCTAATTTATGTGGGACCACGTTTGGTACCACGCGGGACTTAGATTAAAACCTTTTAGAAAAGAAGGGTAGTTAACGTAATTAACATGGGGGTTTCATAATAAAGCTTAAAGAACCTCCGGGGAGGTAAATGGAATTATGAAAATTATTTGACAACACATATGCATGGGATGCATATGTGTCTCAAGCTTGTAAAAACACAACTGGGAATTGAATTGAAGACAGAACGAGAGCTCCAAGTCGGCAACGGAAATCCACGGGGACGTTTCTTGCCGTTTCTTCGTCGTCCGGGGTCGGATTCACAAACCAAGACCATTTTTGGACTCGTGGAGGTAAGAGGATCACATGTACGTTCTTTATTTTCATTTTCGTCAACGTTTTTCCGACGGCCGTTCTTGATAGACGATGTTTTTGGTACCAAACTTATGTAGGATTATCACCAATTAACAATTGAGCTAAAACTTGGAAGGAATTGGGGTTTATAGGCTTAATTTGCTAACAATTTGAGGAGGTGAGTGTTCTAATACCACAATTGGGTGTTTACTTATGTTAGTGTGATAATTGCTAGTTTATCAAGCTTAATTTATGCCTATGTAGCTTTGAATATGATGAATTTGGGTAAAAGCATGCCAATATTATGAAATTGCTTTGCTTATATGCTTATATGCTAAGTTGCATATATGCTTATGTGGATCAAAAGGAAGTCAAGTAGTGGTCACCATTTATAGGTCCCACATGTAAAAGATAGGAAGTTCAAAATGAGTAGGACGTGGTCACAACCACAACAAAGTGCCGGTGACGCCTTCGGGGTCACAAGAGAGTGTGTGTTGTGCTATATGCGCCAAAAGTGAGAAAGATCCGGGGTGAGAAGGACACGAGTGTGGTGGCTGAAATGACTTAACTTTCCGGAGATCAATTTGTTGTTGATTATAATGATTGTTGCATTTGTATATTGAACATTCCAATAGCATGATTAGTTCCCTCACTAAGCGAAAGCTTAAACGAAAATATATTTTCTATTGTGGTTATTGAATAACCATCGCAGTTACGGCACGGGAAGAAGAGAGAAAGTGATGCAAGCGACAGGTTGGACATGGGAGTAGTGTCTTTGTGAATATGTTCATAGGTATAGCTATTAGTTTATGTTTAAAATGTAGCTCTTATTGTCAATATATAATACCTTGTATTTTGGAGTCCTTGTAATATGTCAAGTATGGTTTGATGGGGTTTGTGTTTGTAGTAAGTGTTGAATCTACTAGTTTTAAACTACTTATGGTTGGAAGTGGACTTGGGAGAAGGACTAGATAGTTTTGTAGTGAATTGAGCTTGATTTCCCTTTTGGTTTGGATACTCATGTATATGTTGGAAGAAATGAGATTTTGATGCAAATTATGATCCATATGAGTAAATTATGTGTTTTAATTATTGTATCACACTTGATTTAACTTGTGTTGATGATTGGGAACACTTAGAAATGGTTTTGGAATGATCTTTAATCCTTTCACAAAGTTTTGGGATGTTTGGAAATGTTTTGGACATGAGAAGCTAGTGTTTTTAGCAACAGGGAACCATTTTGCAGAAGCCGGATCTATCCGGCCTTCCCGCGGATCGATCCGCCCCTTTCCGGGGGACTTTCTGCTTGAAAATGCCATTACGGATCGATCCGCCCCTGTTTTTGGCAGCCGTCAGCTTTTACGGAAACTAGCATATCTCCTTCTACAAAACTCGGATTCGCGTGCCGTTTTTTGCGTTGGAACCGAGACTCAAAGACCTATCTTTTGGTGTAAAATTTGTACATACTTATTTAATGACAATTTTGCCCTTGGGACTGTTTTGTGTCACTAAAGCTGCTTTAAGAGGTCTAATCTGTGTTTTCTTAGTAATTTGAGGGAGATTTGGCTTGTGGACTTTGTTATACGTGTCCTAATCCGCCCGAGGCGGGTTGAGGTATGACAATTTTTGGTATCAGAGCAATAGGTTAGAGCCTTTGGGGATAATGAATGTATAAACCATAAATGATTACGACGCGTAATAACCATAAATGATTAATGAATGTATAAATCATGTATACACGTTTACTTAGCATGTTGAATAATGTTGGGCATGCATTGGAAAGTATAAACATAACGTGTGTGTGAAAATATATTGTGAATGCCAGAGAGAAATGTCTGGCTCGACACAGCCTACGCAAATGGAAAGAGTGGTAGTCGGATTGGTGCAAGTAGTTGAAACTCATGCGATAGAAGGGAGATGTGATCAACCGAATCCTAATCCTAGGGAGGAGGTGACCACTATTTCACAATTTTATAAACAGAAACCGACACTATTCAAGGGGGAGACGGATCCAATGAGAGCCGATTTTTGGTTCTCTGATATGGAGAGGATATTCAGAGTTCTTCAATATTCCGAGGCTCGGTAGGTTCTATTTACCGCCGATACTTTAAAAGAAGAAGCACAGTACTGGTGGCATGGTTCAAGGTAACGGTATCGGTCGCGGTCGATGAGGTCGCGGAGACGACTCGGTCGCGGCGCCGCGGACTGGTATCGGGCGATACGCAAAGATATGCTAGATTTAAAGTTCAAAAAATTTTGGAAAAATAGTGAAAAATTTTAAAATAATTAGAATAACAAATTTGGCCTAATAGATTGTCACAATACACAATGTACCAATTACAATATCACATAATATCCAATACACACACTGCGTATTGCTTTGACTCTGTGCAATATCCTTCCCTTGACCTTATTTCAAATTTAATTTAGAAATAAATAATAAGTCATTTGTTTATTAAAAATTAAGTCTTTTGTTTATTAATAATTATATAATGTGGTATATAATTTTTTTCTACTAGCGTTATGTAATAATAAAAAACAAAAACCAATAAATCCTACCATATTATATTATGTCTAATATAGTGTAAGGGTGTGTTTGATAACTCAATTAGGTCGTGAAAATGAAAATTTTCAGCACTTAATTTTTTTTCACTGCATTTGATAATTTACCACTTAATTGAAAAAGCAGTCAAAAATTCACTGAAAACGTTAAGTGAAAATTTCAGCTGAAAATAATAACTGAATGGAATCTATAGTAGTTCTTGAAATATTGTTTTTAGTTTTGCTAATACAAATCACTTAAAATTTTCAGCACTTAATTTTCAGTTTTATCAAACGCATCCCAAGTGTATTATAAATAGGTGTTTTTTTTTTTTTTTGAGGGTATTTTATAAATAGGTGTTAAGTCTCATATAAGTGTATTATAGTGTTAAGTCTAATGTTTTATAAATAAAAAAAAGTGTTAAGCCTGTTGTATTATAGTGTAGTGCTATGCCTACTCTATTACTTAAGTCAAAGTAAAGTAAATATCAAACCACGCTTACAAACCACAACCAAATGAGAAAAAAAAAACCCACAACCCTAACCTTCCCTCTGCAGATCATGCGACACAAAAGAGAGAGAAATGGAGAGAGAGAGAGAGACGAACAGAAGTGTGCGAGGCAAAGAAGAATCGAGTAGATCTATGCAAGATGGAGAGAGAATCGAATAGATTTGTGAGAGAAGAAGATGAATCTGGTTCGATCTCACCTCGTGGAGTTCGTCGAAGGTCTCTCTGCTTCAAATCTATGAAAATAATGCCGAAAAGGTACCATTCGAACCATTTGCCCTCTTTTTATGCCTCATATCTGTCCTCTTGAGGTTCGTCTCGCCATCTCGGCCGAGATATTGTGCGATACGACACCATACCGCCCGATATGATGCCAGACAGCCGATACAGCCACCGAGGGTCCGAGACTATACCACTTTCATTATTATTTGTATCGTATGTAGATCTCGTATCGTTGGCCTTCGAAACCGAGTTGACTCGGTCGAGACGACTCAGTATCGGCCGAGACTTCGAACCCTGATTGGTGGCGTACAAAGTTGGGACACGATAGACCGAACACTTGGGGGGAGTTTGTAGTACTTTTCAAGAAGCAATATTTTCCGAAATCGTTTGAAGATTTGAAAGCTCAAGAGTTCATGGAACTAAAACAAGAGGGAATGACAGTTCGGGAGTAGTCCGCCAAATTCACAAGTTTGGCACGATTTGCTGAAAATATAGTACCGAATGACGGAGACCGAACTAGAAAGTTTGTGACGGGGCTTAGGGATGAGATCTGACGCCAAGTACCAGTACAACGATTTGATAAAGTTGCGGAGGCATTGGATGTGGCTTCAATCGCCGAGAGAGACATGGGGTATCAACAAAGTTCGCAACCACTGTTAACTCAACAATACAAAAGGCCGAGCTCAAGTCAATATAGCAGTCAAGGGAGTTTAAAACGACAAAGTTTTGAGAGTTCTTCGGGAGGTGGAGGTGGCAAGCTGCGGTGTAACACATGTGGGAAGTTCCATTGGGGTGTGTGCAATCTACCGACAACGGTGTGTAACAATTGCCGACAAATGGGTCATGTGGCGAAGAATTGTCCAGGTATAAGGCCAAGTACAAATGCTCCAATAAGACATACCGATGATAGTGGAATGGTTTGCCATAACTGTGGGGAGCTTGGACACCGAATGCGCAACTGTCCTAGACCGAGGCAAGGGGGTTCTAGTGCAACCGCAAGTAGTGCACCAATATCACGACCAGCTCAACAACAACCACCTCAAGGAAGGGAGCAACGTCAAGGCCGTTATTTCCAGCTTAACCCAGGGGAGACCACCGTTGCTAACACGGTCGTGTCAGGTAAAGTTCTTATCTGTTCAACACCTGCTAATGTGTTAATGGATTCCGGTTCTACGCACTCGTTTGTATCACATCAATTCGCTAGAAATATGAATGTACCCTTAGAACTTCTCGAATATGATTTGTCGGTTGATGTTCCATTGGGAAGATCTTTAGTGAGCTCAAGAGTTTATAAGAATTGTGAAGTTAAAATTAATGATGAGGTGTTAACAGCGAATCTAGTACCACTAGTAATTCAACATTTCGACGTCATCTTGGGGATGGATTGGTTATCAGTAAATCACGCGGTCATTGATTGTGAGAATAAAAGGGTAGAATTCCAAGCACCAACTCATAGAGTCTTTTCTTTTCAAGGGGTAGGCATTGTGTCACCACCATATCTTGTATCTGCCATCAAAGTTTGTCGTTTATTGAAAACGGGGTGTAAAGGTTTTCTTTGTAGCATATCGGACACTAAAAGTACGGAACTAAAGTTGGAAGATATACCCGTGGTTAGAGAATTTTCCGATGTATTTCCAGAAGAACTACCAAGTGTTTTGATTGAGAGGGAGATCGAATTTGGCATAGATGTGATATCGGGAACACAACCCATTTCGCGGGCACCATATAGAATGGCTCCGGTAGAGTTGAAAGAGTTGAAGACTCAGTTACAGGAGTTGTTAGATAAGGGGTTCATTCGGCCAAGTGTATCACCCTGGGGTGCACCGGTTCTTTTTGTGAAAAAGAAAGATAGGACGATGAGAACGTGTATCAATTATCGTGAGATCAACAAGGTAACCATAAAAAATAAGTACCCATTGCCACGGATCGATGATTTATTTGATCAACTACAAGGAGCTCAAGTGTTTTCAAGGATTGATTTGAGGTCAGGGTATCATCAGTTAAAGGTAAAAGCTGAGGAAGTTGAGAAGACGGCCTTTAGAACTCGGTACGATAATTATGAATTTCTCGTAATGCCATTTGGGGTAACCAATGCACCAGCTACGTTCATGGATTTAATGAATCGAGTCTTTAAAACGTATTTGGATGAATTTGTTATAGTTTTTATTGATGATATTCTTATTTACTCAAAGAGTCCGGAAGAGCATGATAAGCACTAGAGATTGGTGTTGCAACGGCTTCGAGAAAAGAAGTTGTTCGGAAAGTTAAAGAAAAGTGAATTCTGGTTAACGAGTGTTACCTTCCTTGGTCATGTATCTCCAAGGATGGTGTGTCAGTTGATCCGCAGAAGATAGAAGCCGTTAAGAATTGGGCGACACCAACTAATGTATCAGAAATTCGTAGCTTTCTGGGATTGGCTGGGCATTATAGAAGATTTGTTCGAGATTTCTCAAAGATTGCGACCCCGATGACAACATTAATGAGAAATGATATTCTGTTTGAATGGGGGAAAGAATGTGAGGAATGCTTTCAGACATTGAAAAATAAGTTGACATCTGCTCTGATTCTTGCAATTCCGACAAGTACCGAAGGATTTAGTATTTACAGTGATGCTTCTCATCAAGGCTTGGGATGTGTTCTTATGCAAGGGGACAAGGTGATAGCATATGCTTCGAGGCAATTGAGAACTCATGAGAAGAATTATCCGACTCACGATTTAGAACCTCCCGCGGTAATTTTTGCTTTAAAGATTTGGCGGCACTAGTTATACGGGGAAACTTGTGAAGTTTTCACTGATCACAAAAGCTTAAAGTACTTGTTTACTCAGAGGGATCTAAATATGCAACAACGAAGATGGTTGGAGTTAATGAAGGACTACGACCTGAAAATTCAATATCATTCGGGTAAGGCGAATGTGGTCGCCGATGCTTTGAGTCGGAAATCATCCGAAAGTTTGACATGTGTTTTAACGGCACAAGAAGGGTTAGTGAAAGAGTTTGAACGATTGGAGTTAGAGTTGATTCCTAGAGTTGGAGGTGGATTTATAGTAGCGATTATAGCACAACCTGATTTGATTGGAGAGAATAAAACAAATCAACTCTTGGATCCAAACTTGAAGAAAGTTGTAGATGAATTACCTGAAGGTAAACGGCCAGAATTTAGTTTGCATGATGGGGTGTTATGGTACATTAATCGTTTATGTGTGCCTAATGTTGGTAACCTTAAGGAAAGAATTTTGGAGGAAGCTCATAGTACTCGGTATTCCGTGCATCCGGGTAGTACGAAAATGTATAGAGATGTGAGGGAAGTCTATTGGTGGAGTGGTATAAAACGAGAAGTTGCTGAGTATGTAGCCAAATGTATGATATGTCAATTGGTAAAGCTTGAGCATCAAGGACCTGCTGGGGAGATAAAACCATTGGAAATACCGGAATGGAAATGGGAGCACATTTCAATGGATTTTGTGTCTAGATTACCGAGGTCTCCTAGATCTAATGATAGCATTTGGGTGATTGTTGACAGGTTGACTAAGTCAGCTCATTTCTTGCCGATAAAGATCACCAACCCGATGAAGTTAGCGGAACTCTATGTTAAAGAGATTGTAAGATTACACGGAGCACCGGTATCTATTGTCTCATATCGTGACACACGTATTGTGTCTAGATTTTGGGAAGGGCTACAAAGAGCAATGGGGACAGCTTTACATTTGAGCACAGCATTTCACCCGCAAACTGACGGACAGTCGGAACGAGTTATTCAGATTCTCGAGGATATGCTTAGAGTTTGTGTCATGGATTTCAAGGCTGACTGGGAAACTCACTTGCCGTTAATTGAATTTTCTTATAACAATAGTTTTCAGACGAGCATCGGAATGACACCTTTTGAGGCATTATATGGTCGAAAATGTAGATCACCCGTATGTTGGACAGAGGTTGGGGAGAAGCAACTTCTAGGGCCAGAAATTGTGCAAATTACCACCAACAAAGTTAAGTTGATTAAGCAACGGTTGCAAGTGGCACAAAGTTGCTACAAAAGTTATGCTGATACAGATAGGAGACCATTGGAGTTTGAGATTGGTGATCATGTGTTCTTGAAGGTTTCACCTTCAAAGGACATTAGGCGGTTTGGTAAGAAGGGTAAGCTAAGTCCAAGGTATGTTGGACCTTTTCTGATTTTGAATAAGGTAGGACCGGTAGCTTACAGATTGGAATTGCCACAAGAGTTGGCATATGTTCATAACGTGTTCCACGTGTCTATGCTCAGACGATATGTGTCAGTTCCGAGTCATAATCTTGAATCGGAACCGTCGGAAGTCCGAGACGACATGACATATATCGAGCATCCAGTACGGATTCTAGATAGGAAAGATCAAGTCTTAAGAACAAAGACAATTCCATTAGTCATGGTCCTCTGGCGTAATCATAGCGTTAAAGAGGCAACTTGAGATCAGGGAGAAGTACCCGCACTTGTTCAACTGACGAGGTAAGAATAAGTTTGGGGACAAACTTCTTAAAAGGGAGGGAGAAATGTAACACCCGTACTCGAAAAAGAAGATTAACATTATATTAATACGTGCTAATTTAAGATAATTAATGCATAAGATGGTTTAAGGTGAGGTTATGAACCCACAGGTAAAAAGGTGTTCAAATGCGGACACAGAAGAAAGTTCTGTAAAAGGCAGAACTGGTATAAATATGGGGCCCAACGAGGGTCTAACAAAAATAATTTGCATTTTTTTAATGTCATTATATGTTCATATGATTACTTGTTTAGATGTTTAAAGATATCATAATGTTTTATGATAGGTTAAGGGCAAGGTTATTTAAGGCGCAAGGCGCACTGAGGCGCAAAGGTCTCCTGGAGCCTAGGCGCGAGGCGCACTCTGAGGCGCGCGCCCGAGCGAAGCGAGGCGCAAAAATACATATTTTTTTTTTATATGATATAGCAGCTCGGCTGGGCTTTTTAACATATACTAGTATTTTCTATATGATTTTATTAATTTTTTAGTATTTTATGCCTAGTGCTCCACCCAAAGATTAAGACATTAAAACATTTTTTTTATAAATTTTTTAGTATTTTCTAGTATTTTTTTTTTAATTTTCTAGTATTTTCTAACTTCTAAAATCTATTTTTATGTATTTTTGTGTGGGAAATATTAACACATTACAATACAATACAAAATAAGAGAAGAAGAAAAAGAAAAAAGAAAAAAAAAAAGAAAGTAAAGAAGCTGATTATATTATATTATTTATGTATGATAAGTTAATAAAAAACCACTGAAATTGTATCAATACAAATAGTAAGAGTAATATATTATATTGTCTAATCTCTTATGACTTATTTTATACAGATTATATTCTAGTGTGAGTTGGATAACAGCTGGAAAAAACAAAGTCAAAAAAGGTCAAAACCCCCATCGCAAGAAGATCAGGCTGGAAAACAAAGAAAAAAAGACTCAGAAGAAGAAAGAAAAAGAAGAAAGAAGAAGAAGAAGAAGCCGCAGAAGCCGAAGAAGAAGAAGAAGAAGAAGAAGAAGAGGAAAAGAAAAAATAACCAATTCAACTGCTGCGAAATCTCCAGAACAGAGAAGACGAACTGGTGCGAAAATCTCCAGAACAGAGAAGTCCGAAGAAGAAGTAGAAGAAGAAGAAGAAGAAGAAGAAGAAGAAGAAAAAGAAGAAGAAGAAGAAGAGAAGCAACGAAGGAAACCAGAAGCAGAAACAGGGAAGAATAAGAAGAAAACGAATCTGAAGGAGAAGAAGAAGAAGAAAAAAAAAAAAAGGGGGGGGTAAAAAATTAGGGCGGACATACCTGAATCGCAACTGTTCTCTCCTTTCTTCTTCTTCCTTTTTTTTTTTTTGGTCTAAATTTGCTCTTTGCTTGAGTTAAATTTGTGCTTGGAGCCTCGATTGACTTGGGCGTGCGCCTCCGGAAAAAGCGCCAAAAGGCGCGCCTCTAGTGCACCTGATTGAAGTCACCTCGCCTAGCCTTAGGCGAGGCGCAACCCTTGAGCCCGCCTGCGCCTCGCGCCTCGGGCGCGCCTTTCACAACAGAGGTTAAGGGTACCCATGTGAGGGCGTATTTGAAAACAATTGATAATTGGTAGGTTAAATAGCAATCTCATAATTTGTGGGACCACGTTTGGGACCACGCGGGACTTAGATTAAAACCTTTTAGAAAAGACGGGTAGTTAACGTAATTAACATGGGGGTTTCATAATAAAGTTTAAAGAAACTCTAGGGAGGTAAATGGAATTATGAAAATTATATGACAACACATATACATGGGATGCATATGTGTCTCAAGCTTGTAAAAACACAGCTGGGAATTGAATTGAAGAGAGAACAAGAGCTCCAAGTCGGCGACGGAAATCCATGGGGACGTTTCTTGCCGTTTCTTCGCCGTCCGGCGTCGGATTCACAAACCGAGACCATTGTTGGACTCGTGGAGTTAAGAGGATCATATGCACGTTCTTTATTTTCATTTTCGGCAACGTTTTTCAGACGGCCATTCTTGATAGACGATGTTTTTGGTACCAAACTTATGTAGGATTATCACAGATTAACAATTGAGCTAAAACTTGGAAGGAATTGGGGTTTAATTTGCAAACAATTTGAGGAGGTGAGTGTTCTAATCCCACAATTGGGTGTTTACTTATGTTAGTGTGATAATTGTTAGTTCATCAAGCTTAATTTATGCCTATGTAGCTTTGAATATGATGAATTTGGGTAAAAGCATGCCAATATTATGAAATTGCTTTGCTTATATGTTTATATGCTAAATTGCTTATATGCTTATGTGGATCAAAGGAAAGTCAAGTAGTGGTCACCATTTATAGGTCCCACATGTAAGGGATAGGAAGTCCTCAATGAGTAAGACATGGTGACGAACACAACAAAATGCAGGTGACGCCTTCGGGGTCACAAGAGAGTGTGTGTTGCGCTATATGCGCCAAAAGTGAGAAAGATCCAGGGCGAGAAGGACCCGAGGGTGGTGGCTGGAATGACTTGACTTTCCGGAGATCAATTTGTTGTTAATTATAATGATTGTTGCATTTGCATATTGAACATTCCAATAGCATGATTAGTTCCCTCACTAAGCGAAAGCTTAAACAAAAATATATTTTCTGTTGTGGTTATTCACGCAGGTACGGCACGGGAAGAAGAGAGAAAGTGATCCACGCGACGGGTTGGACATAGGAGTTGTGTCTTTGTGAATATGTTCATAGGTTTAGCTAGTTTATGTTTAAAATGTAGCTCTTATTGTCAATATATAATACCTTGTATTTTGGAGTCCTTGTAATATGTAAGTATGGTCTAATAGGGTTTGTGTTTGTAGTAAGTGTTGAATCTACTAGTTTTAAACTACTTATGGTTGGAAGTGGACTTGGGAGAAGGATTGGGTAATTTTGTTGTGAATTGAGCTTGATTTCCCCTTTGGTTTGGATACTCATGTATATGTTGGAAGAAATGAGATTTGATGCAAATTATAATCCATATGAGTAAATTATGTGTTTTAATTGTTGTATCACACTTGATTTAACTTGTGTTGATGATTGGAAACACTTAGAAATGGTTTTGGAATGATCTTTAATGCTTTCACAAAGTTTTGGGATGTTGGGAAAAGTTTTGGACATAAAAAACTAGTGTTTTTAGCAGTAGGGAACAATTCTGTAGAAGCCAGATCGATCCGGCCTTCCCGCGGATCGATCCGCCCCTTTCCGGGGGACTTTCTGCTTGAAAATGCCATTACGGATCAATCCAGCCTTAAAGGGCGGATCGATCCGCCCCTGTTTTTGGCAGCCGTCAGCTTTTACGGAAACTAGCATATCTCCTTCTACAAAACTCAGATTCGCGCGCCGTTTTTTGCGTTGGAACCGGGACTCAAAGACCAATCTTTTGGTGGAAATTTTGGACATACTTATTTAATGACAATTTTGCCATTGGGGCTGTTTTGTGTCACTAAAGCTGTTTTAAGAGGTCTAATCTGTGTTTTCTTAGTAACTTGAGGGAGATTTGGCTTGTGGGCTTTGCTACACGTGTCCTAATCCGCCCGAGGCGGGTTGGGGTGTGACAAAATACAAGAAACACCCATGAGTTTGAGGTCAAATTCATAAATTGTAGTAAATTGCTGGATGAAACAATGAAGTAAATAGGTTTTTGAATCTCCTATCATAGAAGGTTAAGATTAGAATACGAAAATTCTAGAGACAAGGGGAAGAGAGAATAAAAAATAAAAAATTAAGCGTGAAGAGAATTTTTTTTATCCAACAACTAAATTTTAACTACATTAAATTGCACTTTTACATGACTTTTATCACAACAATATGGGGCTCACAAGATCCCTATAATTTTTAAAAGCTTTCAAGAACTTCTGCTTTAGTTTTTTGCACTTCTTTATCAGCCTTTGAAAACCATAGCCACATCTTATTCTAACTTCACAAGTTCTAGCCCTTCCACCAGTACAACCTTCAACCAAAACACAAGAAAAAATATTAATAAATAAATGAAACTAAAAGAGCCAGAATTACTACTAAGTCAATATTCGGATGCACCCAGAACAACCTCCACATTTCCCCTTTCCCTAACAAACCAAAGCCTTAATCTCTAACCACATTCCGTCGCACCCTTTGCAGACTTCAATGCATTACTACCAAGATTTTTAGCCACTAAACACTAGAATTTATCAACCCTAAAATCCTGTTTTTAGCACAAACACGTTCAATTTTGGTGTAAACACTTCTCCTACATCATGTATCCATGGAGAGAGCGATTGGTAAACTTTCAACTCGTGATATCCCACTTCTGAAATTAAGATATTTGAAGATCATGTATCGGATAGGAAACTATCAACTCGTTGAAATTAGCTTTAGAGACAAAAGTAGAATGAGTAAGAAATATTTAAGCTCAAGTGAAATTCTAAAGCCTGAACTAAAACAGCTATGCCTAGAACCAAATAAGCAAAAAAAAAAAAAAGGGTAGAGCATTTCAGATAAAACACGACACACCTCCACAACAGGCTTAGCAACAACTTCGTAGACACGCTTCTGTGATGCAAATTCGGTAAGCACTTCGTCAAATTCGTAGGTGTCAGAATCCCAATTGTTCTTCCGAAGTTTCAACCTTTTAAGCTGAGGAATCCAAAATATATTATGGTCACAAAACTACCAAAACAAATAACTAAACTCAAAAGAACATCTTTAATCAGAACTGGAATATTAAGCTACTTTTGAATCTGATATTTAGAGTCTACAAATTGGAAGAGCGACAAAACTGAGCACCTCTGGCTGCAATTCCACACAGTCAGCAAAATCAGCATCTGCCACCAACTCCTCAGCATTTCGAGGTCGCAATCTTACAGCCACCCGTACTCTTCCAGGAACTGTCCAGACCGACCAAAAAACTTAGATATCAGTGCATATTTATTGACAATGATGATGAGTGCAAAAGAAAGAACACAAATATATAATATCATATAGAACCAAAGAAATACAATTGAAATGACAATAACAAAACAGGATAAAAATATCAGAAATGTGGATGAGTTTTAAAGCCAGAAATTTAAGATGGAGGCTGGCAGCAATTGACAAAGAAAATGTGGTAGTATCTTAAAAACCTAGGCCTTAATGTTTAATGACCAAAAAAACTCGCACTAACACTTGAATACTCCACAAGGTAAGGTATCAGTATCCAATTTACTTCTTTTCCCAACTCATCAAACAAAATTGGTTAAAGTATTCGTTAGGTCAACAGTTGCTCCAAAAGCTTAGGTTGTTAGAGAATGGGTCCAACAATGTAGATCACGCTTCAGCTAAGAAGCACCGACACGGAAACGGCGACACGGACACGACACGACACGACACGATACGGCGACACGGCAAATCCTAAAAAAAGGCTGACACAACACGGCGGCGACATGTAACTAGTAATTATACTATATATTTTTATATGTAACGATACAACATAAAAATAACAATGTTCTTAAAATAACTAAAAACTAAGATGTTAAATAAATCACCTCTAAATAACAATTCAACATGAAAATATCATAACAATAATACCAATTAACAACTTTACCATTTAAGCACTAGTAACAAAGCAACTATAATATCATAACATTAGTAAAAAAAGAAAAAAAAAGCAACATGCATATAAAGTAAAGCAACAAGATGCATATAAGATCAACTTTATTGCTTTCTTTTTTAATTTTCAATCCCCCATCTTTCTAGTAATCCTTCTATTTGCCATTACTTGTCTTAACATTTTAACATAAACCCCTCTTCAACCTTATTTTACACAATAACACTTTTGCCCCCAACATTTAAGATTCCTCTTTTAAAAAACCCATAACGTGTCGGAATAAGTGTCGGAGTCGTGTCGATGGTCTGTCGGAGACGTCTCGCTGCCGTGTCGAAAATAAAAATATATATATATATTTAAAAATTCTCGACACGTATTTGGCGTGTCCAACACGTGTCGGGGGCGTGTCGATGTCGGAGGTGTGTCGGACACAAATACGATACCTCCTTTGGAGTGTCAGTGATTCCTAACGCTTCAGCACCCTTCCCCACATGCGACACTGTCTTGCACGTGGAGAGCCAACAAACTAAACTCCATCATAGGAGAGATAAATAACAAAGTGCAAATATGCACAGCAGTGGGGATGGAGAGTCGAACTCACGATCTCCCGCAAACAAGGATCAGATACCATGTTAAATCACCAGTTGTTCCAAAAGCTTAAGATGTTAGAGAATGGGCTAAAAAATGTATATCAAGCTTCAACAGTAATTAATAATGATAACAACATCTTCAGTAAGTCCTCGGATGCACCAGTTCGAATGCAGGGGATTCGTCAATTTTCCAAACATCAAGGATGCGGGTGCGGCGAGGGTCCTTGTATCAAATATTAAAATACATTTCTATAGTATACTATATATAAACTATTCTACCATTGCTTTGTCTTGCTTTTAATTTTGTATTTTTTATTTTTTTTTTGTAATTAAGACATGAATAATAATTAGCAAGCAACAAGCATAAACGTTATGTAAGAAAGTAAGCAACACATAAACTATTGATCTACTAATAAGCAATGCAATGCAAGAAACTAACAAAAAACAAAGTTAGTGTGTTAGTGTTTATAGTCTGTTTGTACATTAGTGTATACCCTAGATATTTACTATTATATTTTCTCTTATTTGTCTTTTTAACACATAAATTTTTCAAAATTGTACAAAACTTGTTTTTTTTTTTTTTCAAAAAAGAATGTTTAAAAAATAATTTTTAAAAAAAAAAAAAAAAACCATTTCCACAACCCCCCTCCCCCGGCGAGTGTCCCATCCCACTCATGACACACCCAGATGATTCCTTGCCGCACCCAAAATCCATACAGGAAAGGACTCAGAAGAATCCTAGGCACACCGACACTAAGCGCAAGTTTGGCAGCCTTTTCGAAGAGTCCGTGATAAAGTAGACTAATGCATCTCAACTAAAGCTAAAAGTAGTCTTCAAATCATAAATCTAAATGTAATATTAGCTCCTAGCACTCTTACACTAGAGGATAGAGTTTTAAGTTTAGAACAAGTTTCTTAACAACGTTGCTGAATAAACTAACTAGGAACTATGAACTACAGCGAAGGGAGTGAAATGGCATTATTGAATCAATTTCGAAGCAAAGAACTAAAAGAACAACTAACTATATTTTGAAGTATATAAATTGCATTGTGAACAACCAGCATCAATAAGTAATTAGTTACCAGATCGCATTGCGAAATCAATAGTAGCAACAATCAAATCAAATTAAATCAAATATGCAAAAAGTAGTAAGAAAGTGACCGGCGTCGTTGTCCTTGGCGGCTCTTCCGAGAGAGGCGGGGCTGCTCCGGCGGACATTGGAAACGGTCGCCGGAGGGAGCTTCGATTTGAAGGAAGACGATGTCCTAAGGTTACTGGAGGCAGACAAAGGCCGATCCACCTTCACTGATCCCCTTTGTATGCTGTTCCTGTAAGCCATCTCACACACACACTCTCTCTCTCTCTCTCCACTTCAAATGCTCTCCTCCGCCATTCGAAGGCGCGCACATATAGTGTGTGTGTGTATATATATATATATATATGTATGTATGAACAGAGTAACAAAAGAGTTTTTGAGGTTTTGCCGGTTAAAGTTGAAACAAATAGCCAATTAGGTATGAGTGAGAGTGAATTATAGTGAGTGGTGTGTTTCAGAGGAATTGGGCTACTCTGGAGTTCAAACAAAAAAGGAGATGAGAGAGTGAGAGATGGCGAGTGGGCCACTCGGTGCTTTGGCGGAGAGAGAGAGAGAGGAACGGTCGCAGATTAGCGAAGGGATTGGTCTGGGCTACTGGATACTTTAAATTGGAAAGTACGAAAATGTCACCTATTTGTTTTGCTTACTGGTTCGAGAAATTAACTTGAAATGAACCGCCCTCGTGTGTAACTTAAATTGTGCCGACCGGTCGTGTGGGGTAGGCTAAATGCGGCTTATCGTAATGACAAATATACCCCTAAATCAACCACGACGTAATTGTCGTAAGAAGTAGTGCACGATTAAAAATTCCAGAACGTGGACTTGGGAACTACATGGGCTTGCGAGGCCTCGATCCCTTTTCGAGATGGACCTTGAACAAATGGGCTCCAACATCAACATCATCACCTAGATAACACTAGATTAAAGGGAGGTTTGGCCTTACGTCTTTAAGGTTTTGAATTAAAATACAGTCCATTAATAACAAATTACAGAAAGATAAAAGTTCAAGTCCATTTTTTAGGTACAATCCATAATATTAACATTTCACTCTTCAAGCCCATTTTACTCTTTCAATCTGACCAAATTACCCTTCTCTTCATCAATTCTCTGAAAAACAGACCTGACAAACTCTAATCTACAGTTAATCTCAATCTTCAAAATCTCCATTCTGATTCACGATCTCAATCTTCTACCTCTCTCTTTGATTCATCATTTTCCATCGGAAAAACTACAATTCGATTTCATCACAAAAAAGTGAAGAGCAAACAGAAAAACTACAAGTCGAAAACTGTTGAAGAATCATAGATCGCGATTGAAAAGAGATTGAAGACCGATCTATTAGCTGCTACAAAATCAATCGCAAAATCTGATCATTGATTCATTCTCGTTCAATAGGTATCAAACTGATGTAGTATAATCTAGTTCTTTGTGTTTTCAACCTAATGTTTACAAATTCGTAAATTAGAGTAAAATTTTATCTGCATTTGCTTCGTTTTCATGGATAACACTTAGATTAATTGCAAGCAAGACAGGTAACTGATTATAATCCAATTTCAGTATGTAACTTGCTGAAAATTGTTCATTCTCTGTGCTTTCTGGTGAAAATTCTGTTAATTTTTTAATCACTTAGTTATATTTAACTGAAATTATAGTCAGCTTCTACTTAAATTGATTATATGTTGTCATTGAATGTGTGGTGGTCTTGATATCTAAAATTATATATGTTAAGTGAATTCACTTAACATTCCTGCATGCTAAGTAAAATTCACTTATTGCAATCCAAACATAGCTTTATTATAAATGAATCCAATCAGGTTGCTGAAAATAAGTAGATTTTGATGTTAAACTGAAATTAATTGTATATCTTAATTAAAGCTATTCATTGTGTGCGTATTCATCAATTAATGATAATATCTTAAATTAAATACACTCAAGCTCTGCTTATATTGCTAGTATGTTGACTGACAATATCATTCACAATGTCTAGTTAAATGGATATTTGAGGTCATACATATTCAGAGTAATTTGAATTAGGATATATGGGATAATAAGAGCAATTTTACTTAATATACAATATGTCTGCTAATGCTGCTGGTTTTTTTTCTTTTTCTTTTTTTTTTCTTTTTTTTTGTAGGCTGCAATGAATATTAATGTCTTGCTTCTCTTTAAGTATGGAGAGTTTATAGCTGTGTTGAAAGTTTCTAATGAATCTAAGTAAATGGATTTACTTGACTTTGTCTATTCGAGGTGGAGAAATTTGCAAGATGCTTGTATTCATCTTTCTTACTCTATTCTTAGAAACTCTAAATGCATGCTTGACAGTAATGATGACTTTTTAAACTTACTTTCCCTAACATATTGCTTCAAAATTGATCATATAGAAATATGTGTCTTACAAGATAGTACAATCTCTTCGAATAGTATAGTTATTGATGCATACCATATTGACGAGGTAGAGAGTAATAATAATCAAAAGAATTAGACTGATCTCCTAGCAAAGTATTGTCCTCATAGTGAGATAGAGTTTTTGGGTAGTAATTGATCTAAAGGGATATGTAGCGTTGGTGATTGAAGGAGGTGTTACAGAATTTTGGAATGTGCTTTACAAAGTTTTCTATTGATGTTGGATTCACATTCAACTACCTAAAGAATGACAAAAAAAGAGTGACAGCAGTTTGTTCTTTGAGATAATCAAAGGGCTGCTTGTGGAGAGTTCATGCTATGTTACAGAGTGTCAATGGATACTTCTACATTAAAACATTAGAAAACAATCATACTTGTGGTGCTATTCTTCGTACAGACAAGAATTCAAGAATGACTTCCAACTTGGTATGGAGTCTTTTCCTCAATGATGTACATGATGATCCTTTGACACGACCAATTAATGTGAAGAAGCATCTGAAGAAAAAGTATGGGTTAGCAATTTCGTATAACGCCTCATGGTATAGTGTTGAAAAAGCTGTAATACCCTGTATTTTCTATTATACTTTATACTTTTTATATTAATAAGAGTCAGTGTGTTGGTCCTTACCTTTCCAGTAATTTCAGTTTCAATCGATCGAACTAGCTTTAATCAATCAACAGTTTCATTCTTCAATCGATCGAGTACACTTCAAGCGATCGAAACTCTACCGACCTGAAATTATGACGTGTCCCCTTTATTGAGCGATTGAACCTTTCTTGAGCAATCGAACCTAACCGACCTGATCTCAATCGATCGAACTCACTTTGATCGATCAAACCCTATATTATCAATGTACGTGTCTTGCCACCTACACCCTCCCTCCTTGCCTAAATATATGTATTATACTCACACACACTAGCTTTGCTAACATTTTTAGAGAGTTAGAGAGAGAGAGAGAGAGAGAGAGATAAACTATGTTATACACACACACACACCCAGTTATATATATACATAAACACTCCCTCACGCACTCTCGGTCAGAGGGAACAAAAGAAGAGAGAGAGAGAGAGAGAGAGAGAGAGAGAGAGAGGAGATCACCCCGAGGAACCCACGGCCACACTGAGCTCGCCGGCGTCGTCGACGTCAACGGTGAGTGCCCATACTCACTCTATAGCACATAGATGCATACTTATATATATATATATATATATGTTTCAGCAAGATATAACGAACCCTGGACGTGTGTACAAGGCCCAGTGAAGTCTGAGAAGAAAACTACATTCAATCGATCGAACTGCTTTCGAGTGATTGAACACAGGCTGTAACACCCGTACCCGGGAAACGGGTTAATTATCATTTTATGTGCATTAATTAATATAATTAGTGTATAAAATGGATTAAGGGGAGGCTTGGACTCACCTGTGAAAAAGTGTTCAGTAAAGGAACACAGTTGGAAAAGTCCCCAGTGAGGTGGGACAGGTATTGGAATGGGACCCAGTTGTCACGCCCCGGAACGGCATAAATAGAGAAAAATAAATTTCCTTTATGGGTCCATAAGGAATGACAGGTGAAAGTCACTAATAATCCACACCACGCAGTACTAGTCCAAAAGAAAAGCAACAGTAATCAATTGAAAATAGCACACAGTGCTAACTATTACAAAATATCAGAGTATGGTCCACAGGATCACAACAGGTCTGAAGACAACAAATGCCCAAGTACCCGTTAACCAAAGTTTTAACAGAACAACTGAAATTAAATCTAATTATAACATCTTCAGTCTTCAACTGGCATAAGGATAATCCTTCCTGGCGTAACTGTCATCAGTGGGGCCCTCCTCTGGAATATAGTCATCAGTGTACTGGTCCTTACCTGCAGAATAAGGAGCAGGATATTCTGGACGGGGAATGTCCAGGCAATAAAAGGCCGTCAGCTTACTGAGAGCTGAGTGAGCATAAACTAACGAGGTACCAATTATCTGAAGTAAACACAAGCTTATAAAAACACGAGTTAACATCTTATTATAAAATAACATTATCTTGTTCTTCTATTCATTCTTATAAACCGACCCTTATCGTCTTATTACTCAAATACCGAACTCAACATATTCAGATGTCATGAACAGACTCAATCGTTTAACTCTAGGGATACACCCTCATTCTGTCCATCGCTTTTAAGAACAATGGTCCTGTTCACCGCATGTCATGGACTCCACGTCAGTCTGTCCCCAGCTTTTAAGAACAATGGTCCTGTTCACCGCATTTCAGGGATATAACGTTTCGAACAAGGCATATCAATCTATTGCCACGACTTAACGTCATCTACTAGTGATCCCAGCTCACCGCTTTTAAGAACCATGGTCCGGTTCACCGCTTTTAAGAGCATATCATAGATCATCCAGTCTATCTTAAGACTTCTTGGTCCAGCTCACCGCTTTTAAGAACCATGGTCCGGTTCACCGCTTTTAAGAGCATATCATGACCAATCATCCATCCACGTACCATTCCCGGAACTTACCAAACCTACTTACGTTCCATTCTAACATCGACACATGACAATTCCCAATGTGGCCTGACTACTCTGATTAAAAGAAACGGATATCGAACTCATATCAGAAACAACACGTCAACCCACGTCTTCATATTACTTTTTATTCATTATCCATAAATCTTTGGTGTCACATTTCTCCTGTCTACCCCATAATCGCATAATGGAATTCCCGAATCAGAAATCGAACAACTAAACCTCTTATATAATAAACAGGCAAAGGAAACCATGTACTGATCATGTCAATCGATTGGGACAGAGGTTCAATCGATTGGAACAAAAGTTATGTCAATCGATTGATAAACATGTCAATCGATTGGAATAATGTCAATCGATTGAAATGTTATTCAATCGATTGGGATGCAACTAATGTCAATCGATTGAGATCATGTCAATCGATTGGTACTACGTCTTCTCCAGCAGATTGTAAAAACAGCATATATAAACGTGCACTACATGCATGTAACCTATCTAAACATCATAATAGCTTATATAAACTTCATATAAAGGGACCAAGTGAGTTAGAACTCACCTAGGGTGCGTTTGGATGTGTTTTTTTTCAAAGCTTGAAATCTTCACACTCTCTCTCCTTCCTCTTCTCTGTCCAGCCCTCTCTCTGTCTCCTCCTTTCTTCTTCCTTTCTGCTTCTTCTCCTTCCTCCCAACTGCCACGGGCAGTGAGTGTGTGTATGGAGTGTGTATATATGTATGTATAGATATAGATATATGTATGTGTATATATATATCTCACAAGAGGTATGTATATTTCTCTCCCAAGGTCTGAAAAACAGCCCCAAGGCCACAAAATGAAACATATATATAGAGATAAGGAAGTGCCACGCGTTTAAAGCTGAAGGAAAGAAGAAAACATTTCTCAGGTTATGTCAATCGATTGAGATTTATGTCAATCGATTGGTAACAGATATTTGTAGTCAATCGATTGGAAACAATGTCAATCGATTGGGATCATGTCAATCGATTGGAAATGTTGACACGTAATCACTTTTAGTCGGTTGAATGTAAATCAATTGGGATAACTTATCAATCGATTGGTATCAAAAAGTGTCAATCGATTGGGAATATGTCAATCGATTGGTATCAAAATCACCAGAAGGAAGAGAAAGTTTATACGAGTATAGAAATGAAATACCAGGTTTTATTAATATACCGAAATACAGGGTATTACATCATCCACCACTCAACAAAAGATTTCGTCCTCGAAATCAAAAGCAACAAGGTCTAAAACAAAAACGAAAACTTCTCGCGCATCTCTGACTCTAGCTCCCACGAAGCTTCTCCTTCATCGTGATGTTTCCACTGAATTTTGACTAACGGAATCTCCTTGTTCCTGAGTTTCTTGATTCCTCGATCTAGAATGCGAACAGGTCCTTCGTCGAACGTAACGTTGCTGTTGACTTCGATATCCTCAAAGTTGATCTCGTGCGCTGGGTTGTGAACACACTTCCTCAGCATACTGATATGAAAAACGTTGTGCACTCCTGACATCTTTGGTGGCAACGCAAGGCGATAAGCAACTTTTCCAACACGCTCCAGAATCTCGAATGGTCCGATGAAACGTGGCGATAATTTGCCCCTTTTCTGACCAAATCTAACGATTCCTCGAACAGGTGAAACCTTGAGTAATACGTGATCTCCAATGGCAAACTCCAAGTCTTTGCGTCGCTTGTCAGCATAACTCTTGTATCTGGTCTGGGCTGTTTTCATCTTCTCACATACGACTTGAATCTTCTTGCTGGTTTCTCGTACCATTTCTGGCCCAAGAAGTTGACTATCTCCGACTTCGGTCCAACATAACGGCGATCGGCAAGGTCTTCCGTACAAAGCTTCAAATGGCGCCATATCTATGCTCGAATGATAACTATTGTTGTATGCGAACTCTATCAGAGGTAAGTGTGTCTCCCAAGAATTCTCAAAATCAATGACACAAGCTCGTAACATATCTTCCATTACTTGATTAACTCTCTCCGTCTGTCCATCGGTCTGTGGATGAAAAGCTGAACTCAAGTTCAAAGTTGTTCCCATCGCTGTCTGGAGACTCTTCCAAAACTCTGCAGTAAAGCGCGAATCTCGATCTGACACAATAGATACAGGCACTCCATGTAATCGTACAACGTGTTGTAGATACATCCGGCTCAAACGTTCTACTGAGTATGTCATGCTATAGGCGATAAAATGTGCCGTCTTAGTAAGTCGATCCACGATTACCCATATAGCATCGTGATTCTACTGTGACTTCGGCAATCCTACCACAAAATCCATGGTTATGTGTTCCCATTTCCATTGAGGAATAGGTAACGGCTGTAACAATCCAGGTGGTTTCTGATGTTCTGCCTTTACTTGTTTACAAGTAAGACACTGAGAAACATACTCTGCCACATCTCTCTTCATTCCTTCCCACCAAAAATTTCTCTTCAGATCCTTGTACATCTTCGTACTTCCGGGATGAGTAGTCATTCGTGACTTATGTGCTTCATCCAATATGTCTTTTCGGAGATTTCCTTCGTCAGGTACACAGAGTCTACCTTTACATCGTAAAGCTCCGTCGGTACTAATACTCCAGACTTCTGGTTCCTTGGCTGACATCTTGGCGAACCATAACTTCAAATCCTCTGCTGTCTGTTGAACCTCTATGATACGACTGATCAAAGTTGGTTGTACCATAAGACATCCAAAATGTTGTCCTTTCATTGGTTCCACTGGCTGAAGATCAAATTCAGCAATTTCTTCTAATGCTCTCCATTCTCTAATTAGTAATGTAGCGATCACTAATCGAGGTTTACGGCTCAAAGCATCTGCTACTACGTTTGCTTTGCCAGGATGGTATTGCAAAGAAAAGTCATAGTCCTTGAGTAACTCCATCCATCTCCGCTGTCGCATGTTCAACTCCTTTTGAGAGAACAAAAACTTCAGACTCTTATGATCGGAAAACAAGTCAAACTTTTCTCCGTAGAGATAGTGTCTCCAAATTTTCAATGCAAACACTATTGCTGCTAATTCCAGATCATGCGTAGGATAATTTTTCTCATGTACCTTCAATTGTCTTGATCCGTATGCGATAACATTTCCATCTTGCATAAGCACACATCCAAGTCCTTGGTACGATGCATCACTGTAGATCACATACTTTTCTCCACTCTTAGGTAATGCGAGTACTGGTGCAGAAGTCAATCTTTCTTTCAACTCCTGAAATGCACCCTCATGCTTGTCTGTCCATTCATACTTCGTCTCCTTTCTTGTCAAGTTTGTCAAGGGTCCTGCTATCTTGGAAAATCCTTCGACAAATCTTCTGTAATATCCTGCTAAACCCAGAAAACTTCTGACTTCGGTCGCATTCGTCGGTCTGTTCCAGCTTAAGACTGCATCAATCTTAGATGAGTCCACCGAAATACCTTCCTGAGATATAACGTGTCCCAAGAATTTGACTTCCTGTAGCCAAAACTCACACTTGCTGAACTTTGCATATAACTTGCTATCTCGAAGTGTTTGCAAGGCAACTTGTAAATGCTCCTTGTGATCCTCTTCTGTCTTTGAGTAGATCAGTATATCATCAATGAACACTATAATGAATTTATCCAGATATAGTCTGAATACTCTATTCATCAAGTCCATAAATACTGCTGGTGCATTCGTCAATCCAAAAGGCATAACTAAAAACTCGTAATGCCCGTATCTTGTCCTGAATGCAGTCTTCGATACATCCTCTGATCGAACTAACAGCTGGTGATATCCAGAACACAGATCGATTTTGGAAAAGATCCTTGATCCTTGTAACTGGTCGAATAGGTCATCTATCCGAGGAAGTGGATATCTATTCTTGATCGTAACCTTGTTCAACTCCCTGTAGTCTATACAGAGTCGAAGTGTTCCGTCCTTCTTCTTTACAAACAGAACTGGTGCTCCCCAAGGTGACGTACTCGGACGAACAAATCCTAGATCTTCAAGCTCTTGAACTTGCTTCTTCAGTTCTAACATCTCAGTTGGTGCCATCCTATATGGAGTCTTAGAAATAGGCAATGTACCAGGTACTAATTCCACGCAGAAGTCTATTTCTCTTTTCGGTGGAAGTCCTTTAATATCCTGAAATACATCTAGAAAATCCTGTACGGTAGGAATTTGATTCATAGTAAGCTCCGTACTCGTACTAATGATCGTAGCTAAACCATTCGTAAGGAACAGGTCGCTTGTCAGTTGACACTGAAATCTGATCGTCGGCTTTCCTCGTATTGGAAATACAATCGTTCTAGTAGGGCAATCCAAATTGGCACCATATTTAGTTAACCAATCCATCCCTAGGATAACATCGAATTCTGACATCGACAGAACGACTAAGTCTGCTGGCAGATTCCTATCTCCCAAAGTCAAAGGGCAATCTTTACACACTTTACTCAACTTAACTGTCACTCCCAAAGGTGACACAGCATTCAGTGTTGACTCAAGTGTCTGGGGTTCTAAACCCAACTGACGCACAATCTTAACAGCAATAAAAGAACGTGCGGCTCCAGTATCAAATAAAGCTTTAACTGGACTATGAAAAAGTACAAGTGTACCTTCCAAATGTTGCTGCTCATAAGCATTAAAGCCTGCTCCTTCCAGAATAATAGCATTCATTCTCGTCTGATCAGGAGGTCCTTGAATTCCTTGTACTGGTGCTCCGTAGTATCCTCCTTGTGGTGCACGACAATCCTTGCTCAAGTGTCCTGGTTTGTTGCAGTTGCGACAGACAATATCCGGCCTGCGATTAGGTCTATGGGCTGTGCAGTTCCTTGCAATATGTCCTGGCTTTCCACAGTTAAAACATCCTCCACTATTGCTGGGTGGGGCTGTTAGTAATGCCTGCGGCTGTAGTCCTCGCTGTTGATTTTGCTGGGGCCGATTATAACTCTGCTGTGGTTTCCTGGTTCCTTCCCAGATTCTCTTATTTCCTTGAAAGTTTTCCTGAGGTCTCCATCCTTGGGTATTTCTCGGGGGTCGATTATGGAAATTCCTCTGTTGAAACCCTCGTGATGACTGAGGTCGATTTGTCTAGGATTGCTGCACTGGATTAGCATCCTTTTCTAACCCTGTAGCAAATTTAACAATTTCCTCATACGACTGGTTCAGATGGCCAACCATCATATGTCTGAGGTGGGGGTTCAGTCCTTGGTGAAATCTCTTCACCTTCTTCTGCGGCGTGTCTATCATATGCTGAGCAAATCTGGATAAACGCTCGAACTGTGTTGTATATTCCCGTACATTCCATCCTCCTTGGATCAAATTGAGAAAGTCCCTTTCCTGTTGATCTCTCTCATCTTCTGGGAAATACTTCTCCAAAAATCTACCTTTGAATGTCTCCCATGGCATAGCTTTAGCAGCATCAATCCCAATAGTGGCTCGCTCGGCTTCCCACCAATCTGCGGCGGCATAAGTGAGCTGAAACGTAGCAAGACGACGCTTCTCTTGTTCGCTGCATTCCAATGCTTCAAATATCAACTCCATTTCTCTTATCCATTGTTCCGCTTTCCATGGTTCTGTTAGTCCATCAAACTTTTCGGGACGTAACCCACGAAAATTTGCTAATAGCTTATCTCCAGTCTGTCTTGGTGGCAAGGGTGCAAAAGGTCTCTGGTGGGTGGAGTGATTATATGTATCTCCCACATGCTCCATCCTCCGCATAAATGCTTCGAAAATTCCCGTCGGATCCATCCCTTCCGGAATAGGTGCCCCATTACGTGCTTGGTGATTTCTCAAGGGTCCTACCATGATGATAACGAGTATCGCCTACAAGAGACATATGGATCAGCTGAAAGTCTTCACGTAGAAACGAACTCAAGATAGAATAAGAAACAGCTAGACTAACAATTCTACTAAACAACACCGCACAACGCAATAATCAAACAATAACCAAAAGTATTGCTCGTATATATATATATCAAAAGATGTACCGTATAGTACACACTAGTCAAACTGTGTACCATATGGGACAAGAGTTACAACAACTAAAGTCAGCTAATACTATACAAAGCTATGGTCAATAGCTATCTTTCAAGCTCCCAAAAATCTAGTGGACAACATGTCCTGGTAAAACTAACAAAACTAAGCCCTGCAGGTCCTGACTCAAAAGTCGTCAGCATCTGATCCTGATGGTGGTGCCTCGTCCTCTGGGTCAATATCCATCTCCTCGAGTGGATCATCCTCAACTGGTGCGACAAGATCTCCGACTACTACCCCTATATCCCAATCCTCTATCATCTCTGCATCATCGTCCTCTATCACGTCTGCTATCGCCTGGTTAGCGACATCAACAGCTACTGCAGCAAATCCATCAGCTATGTCAAGAGCTCCTGCTATAGCTATCTCTCCCATAACAAAATCTGCTGGTTGTGCTACCATCTGAGCTATCCATCCTACTGCCATATCGGCCATGGCTGCCATATGCATAATCGGTCCGGCTGGTATCTGAAGCACAACAGGTACCTCTGGCACAACTACCTCCTCATCTACTACTACGTCTGCCTCCATAGCCTCTGGGTCTGGTACTGGATCCTCTGGCTCAAACTCTGGCTCCTCGGGGTCATCCTCAGGTTCATCATTATCTGCATCGTCTGCATGCTCATCCTCTACTGGGTCCTCGTCATCTATCGGATCCTCCTCTCCATCTCCGTCTATGTCCTCATCGGCATGCTCATCCTCAGGCTCCAGGTCCTCATCCTCCTGAATCGGCTCAGGCTCTGGAACTGGTACATCGGGTACCGGTGATGGTGGTGGTGTTGCTGGCACTGGTGCAACTACAGGCTCTGGTGGACCGGCTACAATAGCTCTCAACTCAATCTCATCCATCTCTGGCTTACTCAAAACTAGTCGTAACATCTCCTGGCAAATGTCTCTACCGACCCTTACAGTATGGTAAGCATCCATGCGCATCTGTGTCGGGTGAGTACTCCTGGTCACATAAAGCGCTCTCCACATGTCCTCCTCTAAATGTCGACTAGCTATCTGGCACACACGCTCACGATAAAACTCTGGGTCAGCTGGCTCCACGGTATCTCCATGGATAATATGTCCTCCATAAGCATCAGTCACAAACTGGTGAAACTCCGGATCCATGCTATCCTGCAAAGGAAACTATCTATCGTCAGGAAGACGAACTTATCTTATACTCATATCTCATCTCAAAGAATCTTAACAACACTAGGACCAGATGGTGTGGAATGATCGGTGAACGACAGTATCACCCCCTAGAGTACCAAACTCAGGCTCTGATACCAAAAACCCTGTCACGCCCCGGAACGGCATAAATAGAGAAAAATAAATTTCCTTTATGGGTCCATAAGGAATGACATGTGAAAGTCACTAATAATCCACACCACGCAGTACTAGTCCAAAAGAAAAGCAACAGTAATCAACTGAAAATAGCACACAGTGCTAACTATTACAAAATATCAGAGTATGGTCCACAGGATCACAACAGGTCTGAAGACAACAAATGCCCAAGTACCCGTTAACCAAAGTTTTAACCGAACAACTGAAATTAAATCTAATTATAACATCTTCAGTTTTCAACTGGCATAAGGATAATCCTTCCTGGCGTAACTGTCATCAGTGGGGCCCTCCTCTGGAATATAGTCATCAGTGTACTGGTCCTTACCTGCAGAATAAGGAGCAGGATATTCTGGACGGGGAATGTCCAGGCAATAAAAGGCCGTCAGCTTACTGAGAGCTGAGTGAGCATAAACTAACGAGGTACCAATTATCTGAAGTAAACACAAGCTTATAAAAACACGAGTTAACATCTTATTATAAAATAACATTATCTTGTTCTTCTATTCATTCTTATAAACCGACCCTTATCGTCTTATTACTCAAATACCGAACTCAACATATTCAGATGTCATGAACAGACTCAATCGTTTAACTCTAGGGATACACCCTCATTCTGTCCATCGCTTTTAAGAACAATGGTCCTGTTCACCGCATGTCATGGACTCCACGTCAGTCTGTCCCCAGCTTTTAAGAACAATGGTCCTGTTCACCGCATTTCAGGGATATAACGTTTCGAACAAGGCATATCAATCTATTGCCACGACTTAATGTCATCTACTAGTGATCCCAGCTCACCGCTTTTAAGAACCATGGTCCGGTTCACCGCTTTTAAGAGCATATCATAGATCATCCAGTCTATCTTAAGACTTCTTGGTCCAGCTCACCGCTTTTAAGAACCATGGTCCGGTTCA
This sequence comes from Hydrangea macrophylla, assembly GCA_033977485.1. Taxonomy (NCBI): domain Eukaryota; kingdom Viridiplantae; phylum Streptophyta; class Magnoliopsida; order Cornales; family Hydrangeaceae; genus Hydrangea; species Hydrangea macrophylla. The sequence goes on from CM066997.1 coordinate 66,373,220, forward strand.
CCGCTTTTAAGAGCATATCATGACCAATCATCCATCCACGTACCATTCCCGGAACTTACCAAACCTACTTACGTTCCATTCTAACATCGACACATGACAATTCCCAATGTGGCCTGACTACTCTGATTAAAAGAAACGGATATCGAACTCATATCAGAAACAACACGTCAACCCACGTCTTCATATTACTTTTTATTCATTATCCATAAATCTTTGGTGTCACATTTCTCCTGTCTACCCCATAATCGCATAATGGAATTCCCGAATCAGAAATCGAACAACTAAATCTCTTATATAATAAACAGGCAAAGGAAACCATGTACTGATCATGTCAATCGATTGGGACAGAGGTTCAATCGATTGGAACAAAAGTTATGTCAATCGATTGATAAACATGTCAATCGATTGGAATAATGTCAATTGATTGAAATGTTATTCAATCGATTGGGATGCAACTGATGTCAATCGATTGAGATCATGTCAATCGATTGGTACTACGTCTTCTCCAGCAGATTGTAAAAACAGCATATATAAACGTGCACTACATGCATGTAACCTATCTAAACATCATAATAGCTTATATAAACTTCATATAAAGGGACCAAGTGAGTTAGAACTCACCTAGGGTGCGTTTGGATGTGTTTTTTTTCAAAGCTTGAAATCTTCACACTCTCTCTCCTTCCTCTTCTCTGTCCAGCCCTCTCTCTGTCTCCTCCTTTCTTCTTCCTTTCTGCTTCTTCTCCTCCCTCCCAGCTGCCACGGGCAGTGAGTGTGTGTATGGAGTGTGTATATATGTATGTATAGATATAGATATATGTATGTGTATATATATATCTCACAAGAGGTATGTATATTTCTCTCCCAAGGTCTGAAAAACAGCCCCAAGGCCACAAAATGAAACATATATATAGAGATAAGGAAGTGCCACGCGTTTAAAGCTGAAGGAAAGAAGAAAACATTTCTCAGGTTATGTCAATCGATTGAGATTTATGTCAATCGATTGGTAACAGATATTTGTAGTCAATCGATTGGAAACAATGTCAATCGATTGGGATCATGTCAATCGATTGGAAATGTTGACACGTAATCACTTTTAGTCGGTTGAATGTAAATCGATTGGGATAACTTATCAATCGATTGGTATCAAAAAGTGTCAATCGATTGGGAATATGTCAATCGATTGGTATCAAAATCACCAGAAGGAAGAGAAAGTTTATACGAGTATAGAAATGAAATACCAGGTTTTATTAATATACCGAAATACAGGGTATTACACCAGTGAAGGGCTGAATATTAATATTTGTATCTTATGTGATTAAATGCATTTATATGATTAAGTGACTAATTGTTTAAATGCGTTCATAATATATAATAATACATGTGTTAGCAACTTGTATTAGTTTGGACACCCAAATAAGGGTATAATTGAAAAAGATTGATAATTAGTAGGTGCAATAGCAACTTCATAAAATATATGGGACCCACGTTGGGACCCATGCGGAACTTAGACAAATACTCATTAGATAATTGGGTAGTTAATGGAATGTTTGGGGGGTTTCATAATGAGAACTTAAGAAATTCAGGGGGTGTAAGTGAAAATAAGGAAATGAGGTAAAGACACCTCATGCCTTAGCATGTGTAGGTGTCTTGATGAGAGGAGTACTCTCATTATACTGAAATTAAAGCAAAGGAAGAAGAAAGTTCACCGAGAGAGAAGACGGAATCGTCACCGACGACTTTTTTCGCCGTTCCGTCGCCGCCGTTTGCCGGATTCACGATCCGAGACCACTTTTGGACTCGTGGAGATAAGAGGATTACATGCACATAATTTGTTTTCATTTTTGGCAATGTTTTTCCGGCGATCGTTCTTGATAGACGACGTTTGTTGTACCAAAACTATGTAGGATTACTCTTGAACAAGAATTGGCTTTGGTTCTAGCTTGAATCATGATTTTAGGAGCATAATTGGGTATAATCTTGCTAAGGTGAGTTTTTTAACCAAAAAGTGTTTGTGGTTTAAAGTGTTCAATGATTCTATTTATGTTTGAGTTATAGAAATCATGCTTAGAAGCTATGGAATTGCTAAATTGTGATTTACATGTCAATTGAATGAAAAGTTACTGTGATTATGTGCCTACATGCTTTATGTGCCTATATGTTATGTGGTAATCAATGAACACCGGGGAAATGATTCATTGGTTGGGAGTAATAAGGGAGACGAAGAAGAAGAATCCGATAAAGACGGATGTCCAAGGAATAGAAGTGGCCACGGGACCAGGGAAGGTCTTCGGGTCTGAATGAATCATTAAACCGGTGATTCGGCAATTACGAGTATAATTTGTGTGTTCATTTATAGCATTGCACATGTTAAACATTCAATCATGTTTAGAATTCTCACTGAGCGTAATGCTTAAGAAAATCGTTTTCTGTTTCTGTTGTGGTAAATAACAACCACCGCAGGTACAGAGCAATCCCGGAGAGAAAGTGACGTGCTCTGGAGCGGGGGAAAGATTTGGGACTCATAGTTGTGTTTATATCTTGTTTTAGGATGTAACTTGTGACTTGGAATCCTTGACTTGTGCATTGAAGTTCTTGACTCTTTGGTTCTAGTGATTTTCATTACTTATGTTAGTTTTACCAAGTATGGGGTTTCCATGACTCAATTTGTTCAAATGAAGTTTGAGTCATATCTTGATTGTGTGAAGGGATTTAAATATGTTATGGTCATGTTTATGAAGTTTTTCAAGACTTTGGAATGCTTAGAAAATGATTTTGGAAGTGTCCTTGGGGATTGGTTTACTTGAGTTCATTCCTAACAAGTTCATGTTTAGGAGTTTGATTTTAAGGAAACTTGTTGGATTTAATTGAGGTTATATTCATGAATCTATGTTTGAAGAGTTTGAATTTGTGTTTGAAAATGTTTGAGTATGTTTAAAATGGATTGGAATGGGTTTTTAAAGTTTCATGCGGGTTGGTTTGAATTTGGTGAAGTTTGGGACTTTTAAAATAGGGGAAATCTGCTAAAAATGGGGTTCTGCAGGAACCGGATCGATCTGGGCCTTGAACGGATCGATCCGGAGCAGCTGGATAGTGCAGAAATGGCATTCTGCCAAATCCGGATTGATTCGGTTTTTGGGCGGATCGATCCGCAGGCCATTTTGCTGCACTGTCGACTTTTACGGAAACTGACATAACTCACTCTAGAAAACTCGGATTCACGTGCCATTTTTTGCGTTGGAACCGGGACTCAGAGATCTATCTTTTGGTATAAAATTTGCTATACCTTATTAATTACAATTTTACCCTTGGGGGTTATTTTGTAACAATAGAGTTGTTTAATGTTGCTAAACACATGCGATTCTTAGTAATTCGCATGTTTCTTTACAAATTAATGTAATTGGGAGCTTGTAGCATTGTTACACGTGTCCTAATCTGTACGAGGCGGGTTGGGGTGTGACACAGGCCGATCTCGATCGATCGAACGTAGTTCAATCGATCAAACTTTACCTTTGTCAATCGATTGAAGTGAGTTCAATAGATCGAACATATCAAAATGTTAAATGTTTAGTTTGTTTATACCTGTTGAACTGTTAACATGTTTATTATCATGTGTTAGTTGAAAATATGTAATAGAATAATACACACGTGGGAATAATGGAATAAATGCATTGAACAGTGGAACCAGTGGTAAAATTACGAAATAATGTTGCAATTCAAATTGAGAAGCCGACGTGCATAGTAGCGGGTCTATCGACCATAACGGTCGATACTATTGTCACAGCCCGGTCCCACAATAGTAGAACTGGAGCCAGTGGCACGCCACCGAGGCTAAACCAATTCATTAATATTCCCAAAAAATTAGTTTTAAGAACGCACGCAGCGGAAAAGAAACAAAACATTTTGAAAGCAACAGTCCAGTCGACCGGGTCAGGGCTCCAATCGACTGACCTGGAGTTATAGAGAACAAGAAGTCCCCAAGTTCCACCTTCAGTCGACTGACCATAGGTCCGGTCGACTGATGCCTCAATTTTTCAGTCGATTGGGCTCGTCCGGTTGACTAAACTCATCCCAGCAGAATGTTCAATTTTCGTGAAGAAACTAGTCGACTATTTCCTGGGAATCAGTCGACTGAAGCCTTGAAAACCAAAGGGAATTTTCTTATAAAGCAGGGGTTTAGTCTACTATTTTATAGCAGCAGATCCTTCTGCAGAATTTCAAGTTTAAAAGCTTTTTGAAATCAACCAAGGACTAAACACACACTCCAAACTTATACTGAAACGATCTTAACTGGATTAAAATATTACTGAAACATAATTATAAATGATTACTGTCTATTACAACATCATTAATCCATTCTAAGATACTAAGTTAAATATAACTAGAAGTCATGAAATTCTTCTTACAACATCTCTATTACAAAACTACAAGATACACATGATGAGTCGCCTTCTACAAACACTCCCAAAGCCCATGTACTTACTCTCGCCGTCATTAATACCTGGAATGATTATTTGAATAACCACACATATTCGATTTGTTTAAGCTAATACTTAGTGAATAAAATAACATATGAACATGAATGATAAACATGCCCGCATTCACATCTCTACAATTTATACTAGTCTCTGGAGCCTCACGTGTACGTTCCATACTCCCAATTCGCGACTCCTCGCCAATAAGTCCACGCGAAAGGGTAAGACCCACGATTCTTTTCTTCAATCGTGCGACCTTAATGCCTGTATTGGTTCCACAAGATGGTTCAATAACCACGTGCTCCTTTGACCTTGTGGACACGTAGAATTGATTTTTCTTTTGCTTCAAAATTGATTTAAAAAAAAGGTAAGAAAGGTCTGTTCAAAACAGATACAGAGTCGTCACTTGGTCTTTAAGGAACCAAGAAACCTAATTTTGACTCACCCAAATGGATAAAGGGCACCGGCCCTTCATAACCAAAGAACTTGGCTCGGGGTTTTGGTACGAGAGAGGAAGGAGCCTTTGTCGCCACTAAAATACCCTCAACTCGCCTCGTCTCTCAATGGACCTCAATTAGCATCCAAATAATCATCTTATACTATGTTTGATTTGAAAATTAATACTATGATAGTATATTACATCTCATAAGAATGTTGAAATGGAAGATCAAAAGTTAAGATATCATTCATAAGATCTAAGCCAAATATCACACAATGCAAAAGTGAATGATCACACAAACAAACCTAGAAAAAATTGTCTAATCATATATCAAGTAATCAAGTTCTCCTAGTCTAGAAGGGGGACATGAATTATTCTTCAAACAAATAATCAAAGAAAACAAAATATGCTTAGCAAGCTAGTATGATGCATGTTAATCTTTGAGAAAAGAAGATCTCTCAATCCCCGGGACGGATGAGAAAGGAAGATTAGATCGAGGGGGAGCATGAACGTGTGATCAAGTTCCTTCCTTATAATCTCCTTAGATTAGGAGTCACAAAAACTCCAAATCTTGCATGGATGCAATGTATGATCCTAGAAAAGGTTGTAGTGTGTTTGTGTACATGGACTTTCTAAAGTGACTTAGAAGTTTAGATTATGCATGATTGTATGAAGAAAATTATTATAGGATGTATAAAAATATAGTATGAGCTACTTCCTAAGATATAAATTAATTTGGAATGCATGAAAGCATCAAATCAAAGAATAAAAGTTGAAACATGCTTGCTATGAATAGTGGACAGAATAATGAGTTGATTTTGTAAAAATGGAAAAGTGAGGTTAGATATGTTTTTAATTCATGATTTTTTATAGACATCATCCTTATTGTGTATAAAACACATATCAAAAAGCCAAATCAAGATAGAAGTTACATTATGAGAGAAATCATATAAACAAGAGAGGTTATTCAGAAACAAAGTTCGTACTGTCGACTAAAATGTAGAAAAATCTTAGAAAATGAAAATAAAACATTTGGAGGCCCATATTATACATAAAGTTCCCCAAGACATTTAAATTCAAGGGAAAAATGAGTTGAGGCCACTCTCTTTGGAAAAGATTTCTATAAAATAAGTTAAAAGTCAACCAAGTTGCTGTGATAGCAAAAACACAATGTTTAGATGGAATGTTTGGATCAAATGGAACCCTTCCAAGTGTGTTTAGATCAAACCAAAAATCTTGAGTGTTCTCTAATGAGTTAGGAAGACTTTCCAAGTGGTCTTGTAATCACCCATTGAGTATTGAACTCAGAATATTTTTTTGAAGTTGAATAACTCATTGTTTTGAAGATTTTTTGAGAAAGAAAAGGTTTATTTCTTGGAATCCAAATATTGGGGGTTTTAGAGGGGTTTTGAAAGCATATTTTCAACATCAAATGGAGATTATAACCCCTTACAATGCCAACATCAAACTCATACAAAGAACTCCCAATATTTCTTGCACAAACATAGTTTTGTTTGAGAAAATGACTTCAAGAATACATATGAATATATTGAAGTTAAAATCATCATCCATCAAAACATGTCTTTAAGGTCAAGAGCTATTATCCATAAGGATTCACCCTCCTCAAACAACATGTCATCTAGATGATGATAAGCATGTAAGCAATCAAACATGTGCCAAAAGCACAACACATCACATTATCATGCTTGACAATGTAATGAAATGCAATAACACAAATGCGGGTGTTATAATACTCTCCCCCTTAAAAGAAGTTTGTCCCCAAACTTATACCTCATGTACGAAAAGGTGTGGATACTGAGTACACATCTCATCTTCTATTTCCCATGTCATCTCTTCCGTCGTTTGGCTATGCCATAACACTTTTACCTTCAATATTACCTTATTTCGCAAGACTTGATCCTTTCGATCCAAAATCTCTACCGGATAAGCAACATACGACAAATCACTCTGAATCTCAATTGGTGTCGGACTCATCACTTGATCTCTATCTTCCGCTAAATATTTTCGTAACAACGATGCATGAAACACATTATGAATTTGAGCATACTCACTCGTCAAGTTCAATCGATATGCTACGAGTCCAACTCTCATAATGATCTCAAATGGTCCTACGTACCTCGGGTTAAGTTTCCCGTATCTCCAAAATCTAGTAATTCCCTTTGAAGGTGACACCTTCAAATACACAAAATCGCCCACATCAAATTCCAACGGTCGTCTACGCTTGTCGGCATAACTCTTATACCTACTTTGAGCTGTCAGTAAACGTTTTCGAATCACCTTTATCTTGTCCGTTGTCTCTTGCACAATTTTTGGCCCTTCAATCTTTCTTTATCTGACTTCCATCCAACTAATTGGAGAACGACAAACATGACCATACAAAGCTTCATAAAGAGCCATTCCAATTCTTAATCTAAAAACTGTTGTTATATGCAAACTAAATTAACAACAGGTGGTCTTCCCAATCACCCTAAAAATCAAGTACACATAACCGCAGCATGTCTTCCAAAATCTGGATTACTCTTTCTGATTGACCATCGATTTGAGGATGAAAAGCAGTACTAAAATGCAATTTAGAACCCATTTGCATGGCTCTCCAAAACTTTGACGTAAAACTACCATTTCTATCTGAAACAATAGAAACTAGTATACCATGTAGTCTCACAATCTCACAGATATACAACTTATCTAAAGCATTCAGCTTAGTCGTTCAAAGCGATAGGAAGTGCGATGACTTCGGTAAACGATCAACAATTACCCAGATAATAGTATTCGATCTCTTGGGCCTTGGAAACCCACTAACAAAGACCATTGTAATGTGTTCCTAATTCCATTCGGCTATAGGTAGCGGCTGTAACAATCCCGAAGGTACTTGGCATTCAGCCTTTACTTGTTGACAACTCGTACAATGTGAAATATAGCGTGCTATTTTCCTCTTCATTCCTGACCACCAATAAACATGTCTCAAGTCTCTATACATCTTGGTGCTTTTTGGATGAACAGTGTACTTCGTATTGTGTGCTTCCTCTAGAATGTTTTGTTTTAACTCCTTCTCGGCAGGTACACAAATTCTACCCCTCAATCTCAAAACTTTGTTCTCAAAAGTAAAATTTGGTTGTTTTCCCATTGGAATATCATCACAAATCTTCTTCAAAGCTACATCTTGAAGTTGTTTCTCTGTAATCTCATGAATCAAGAGTGGTTGCGCCATAATCGTCGACATCAAGCCACCTTTAATTTCTAGAATCATTTCAAGTTCCAAATTCTCCATATCTCGAATCAAATCTTTCTGAGAAGTCAAATATGTTGCCATATTGGTTGGTGCCTTACGACTAAGAGCATCGTCGACTACATTCGCTTTGCCTGAATGATACTGAATTGACAAATCATAGTCCATCATCAACTCTAACCATCTCCTTTGCTTTGTATTCAAATCTCGTTATGTGAACAAGTATTTCAGTCTCTTATGATTCGTATGTATCTCACATTTTTCCTCGTATAGGTAATGATGCCAAATCTTCAATGCAAAAATTATGACAACCAATTCTAGATCATGCGTCGGATAATTCTTCTTGTGCGGTCTAAGCTGTCTCGATGCATATGCAATAACCTTATCACCTTGCATAAGAATGCAACTGAAACCTCTATATGAAGCATCACTGAAAATGACAAATCCTTCAGTCCCCGTCGGAACAGCTAAGATTGGTGCCTCCACTAATCGACTCTTTAACTCTTGAAAACTTTCCTCACACTCCGGACTCCGTACGAAAGTAACATCTTTCCTCATTAACTATGTCATCAGCATTGCAATATGTAAAAAGTCTTTTACAAACCTCTGATTATAACCAGCTAATCCTAGGAAACTTCAGATCTCTATCACATTCACTGGTCTCACCCAATTAGTAACGGCTTCTATCTTTTGAGGGTCTATAGAAATTCCTTTAGCTAATATAATATACCCAAGAAAAGTAATCTCGATCAATCAAAATTCACACTTCTTCAATTTACCGAACAATCTCTTCTCCCGTAATCATTGTAAGGCTAATCGTAGATGGTGTTCGTGATCTTCAACACTCTTGGAATAGAACATAATGTTATCTATGAACACAATGACAAACTCACCTATGTAGTCCTTGAAAACTCGATTCATCAAGTCCATGAAAGCAGCAGGTGCGTTAGTCACTCCAAACGGTATAACCAAAAATTCAAAGTGACCATATCTAGTTCTAAAAGCTGTCTTCTCAACATCTTCCTCCTTGACTTTCAACTGGTGGTAACCGAATCTCAAGTCAATCTTTAAAAATACTTGAGCTCCTTACAAATGATCAAATAAGTCGTCTATTCGTGGCAACAGATACTTGTTCTTGACTTTCAACTTATTCAACTCCCGATAATCGATGTACATACGCATTATCCCATCCTTCTTCTTCACAAATAAAATTGAAGCTCCCCAAGGTGAAACACTTGGTCGAATAAAACCTTTATCAAGTAACTCCTGCAACTGAACCTTCAATTCTTTCAATTCTACCAGTGCCATTCAGTACGGTGCCTTGGATACCAGTTGTGACCCTGGTAATACCTCTATCGTGAACTCAAGCTCTCTTTCAATCAATATGTCAGGTAACTCATCGGGAAAAACATATGTGAATTCTCAAACTACTGGAATGTCTTCTATTAGTAGTCCAAGAACTTGTGTGTCAACAATCAAACCTAAGAAATCTGAACAGCCTTTCTTCAACATCTTTCTTGCTTGAATCGTCGATACCAAGTACGGTGGTACGATCACTCCCTTACCCTAAAAAGTAAACTCCTCTTAACCTGACGGATAGAAGCTAACTTGTTTCTACTCACAATCGATCTTAGCTTGATTGACTGACAACCAATTCGTGCCTAAGATAACATCAAAGTAATTCACTACCAATGAAATCAAATCAATGCTCAAGACCTTATCGCTTATCTTGATCTCACACGACTTGAATACCGAAGAAGTTATTAATGGTTCAGTACTAGGCAATGATACACACAAATCATATCCAAGCGATTCAGACTTAACAGTTAAATACTTAACAAAGTCACGTGACACAAATGAATGCGTGGAGCCAGAATCCATGAGTATACGTGCAGGATACGAACAAATAGGAAGAATACCTGATACTATATGGACACGAGGGATCCGGGAAGTCTACCCCCTCTTTTCTTCCGGGGCTTCAGAATTAATTTTCTTTTTGTTTTGAAATTGTTTTAAATGAGAAAATGAAGGTCTGTTGAAAACAGATACAGAGTCGCCACTTGGTCTTTAAAGAACCAAGAAACCTAATTTGACTTACCCAAATGGATAAAGGGCACCGGCCCTTCATAACCAAAGAACTTGGCTCGGGGTTTTGGTACGAGATAGGAAGGAGCCTTTGTCATGACTAAAATACCCTCAACTCGCCCCATCTTTCGACGAACCTCAATTAGCATCCAAATAATCATCTTTTACTATGTTTGGTTCGACAATTAATACTATGATAATATATTACATCACATAAGAATCTTGAAATGGAAGATCAAAAGGTAAGATATCATTTATAAGATCTAAGCCAAATATCACACAATGCAAAGGTGAAAGATTACACAAACAAACCTAGAAAAAATTGTCTAATCACATATCAAGTAATCAAGTTTTCCTAATCTAAGGGGGATATGAATTCTTCTTGAAACAAATAATCAAAGAAGTCAAAATATGCTTATCAAGCTAGGATGATGCATGTTAATCTTTAAGAAAAGAAGACCTCTCAATCCTCAGGATGGATGAGAAAGGAAGATTAGATCGAGGGGCAGCATGAACGTATGATCAAGTTCATTCCTTATAATATCCTTAGGTTAGGAGTCACAAAAACTCCAAATCTTGCATAGATGCAATGTATGATCCTAGAATGTGCAAAGGTTGTAGTGTGTTTGTGCTCATGGACTTTCTAAGTGACTTAGAAGTATAGAGTATGCATGAATGCATGAAGGAAATCGTCATAGGATATGTAAAAATTTAGTATGGGCTCTTCCTAAGATATGAACTAATTTAGAGTACATGTGAGCATCAAATCAAAGAATGAAAGTAAAAGTATACTTGCTATGAATAGTGGATAGAACAGTGAGTTGACCTTGTAGAAATTGAAAGTGGGGTAAGAAATATTTTCAATGCATGATTTTTATGGAGATCATCCTTATTGTGTCTAGAACACATATCAAAAATCCAAACTACAATAACTATTACTGATTGAGAGAAATTATATGAACAATAGAGGTCACTCAGAAACAAAATTCTACTGTCGACTGAAATGTCAAAAAATCTTAGAAAATGAAAACAAAATATCTAGAGGCCCATATTGTAAGAAAGTTCCCTAAGACACTGAAGTTCAAGGAAAAAATGAGTTGGGACTACTCCTTTTGGAAAAGTGTTTTGAAAAAAATAAGTTGAAAGTCAACCTAGCTGCTGTGACAGCAAAAGCAGAAAGTTTGAAAGGAATGTTTGGGTCCAAATGGACCCCTTTCAAGTGTTTCCCAGTCAAACGAAAAATCAAGGGTGTTCTCCAACAAGTTAGGAAGAATTTCCAAGTGGTCTTGTATTCATATATTGAGTATTGAACTCAGAATAATTCTTTAAAGTTAAGTAGCTCATTATTTTGAAGATTTTTGAGACAACAAAGTTTATTCCTAAGAATCCAAATATTGGGGGTTTTAGAAGGGCTTTGAAATAGGGGTTTTGAAAGTATATTTTCAAAACTTAAAGAGGATTAAAGCCACTTGTAATATTAACCTCTAATTCATTTAGAGAACCCCCAAGATTATTGGAAAGATTTGTTTTATTTTGGAAATAACCTCAAGAATACATAGGAATGCATTGGGGTTATAATCATCATCTATCTAACATGTTTTTGAGGTCAAGAGATACTATCCATTAGGATTCTCTCACCTCAAACTTCATGTCATCATCTAGATGATGATGAACTAGTAAGTAAATAAGAAAGATAAAAAGAAATGCGGTAAGAGGAGATGAACAAATATATGAACAAGCAAGTAGATAGCAATTAATAGATGATATTCATGATGATTTTTGGACTTGTAGCTTGATGTTTCACTCATATATGGTAACTTTGGACATGGAAGAAGCTTCCTATCTCATAAATGCTCACAAAAGTGGTCGGCGGATGTATTGAATGTGAAGTAAATGTGAAGTAATGAAGTAAAAAAAAAGAAGTTTGGAACTCACTTTCTAGTTGAAAATCAAAGAAGGAAGCTTCTTTTCTCTCTATTCTAATATTATTTCTACAACTTTCTCTCTAAAACTTTTCTAAGCTTTCATTTGTCACCCCTTAAATGAGAAGTCAAGGGGGGTTTATATAGGCCAATTTGGGGTGGTTTTGGGATTTAAAGAGTGCTCCCATTGGCTCCAAATGTCAGTGAACAAAGAACTACGTTGTTTTGGTTTTCAATTAATCAAAATGGACCCCCAAAATAAATTACAAAAATGGACAATTCTGGGGGAGAGTACTGCAGTGGCACTGGGCCAGTGCCGTGGCGGCACTGCTCCTCCAACGTCCGGCTAATGCTGTTTAGGCCCCCTGAGGTTCCGGTATTCATGAAAAGGCCCTATTTTGTCTGAAATTCACAAAAAATGCATATAAACTCCAAATTGAGGTTGTGATATACCGTTGAAAAGCTAATAGAGTCTACTTTACTTAAAAAAATAGTTCAGATATAGGTCACTTTGAAAAGTTTTATAGTATTCACGATAAAAGTCGATTTAATCACCTTTTTCACCTTCAGAAATTCATAATAATTTTTTTTAAATCCAAGAATTATGTGCGATATACTGTTGGAAAGATATTGACCTCTAGTATCCATGAAAAATGTTTACAAAATGATACGATGCTCTAATTTCAAAGTCAACTCTTGGTCAAACCGGTCAAACTAGGGACCTCCAAAAAATTTTGGGAACCTCTGAGAGCCCCCAAGGGCTAACATTTTTGTCCAATTTTATTTTAAAACTCGTTTTAGTACTTTCTACATGATCTAGAATGATCTCAAAACTTTTCGGCAAATTTGGATGATTTCGATCAAACCTGGTCAAACCTTGGTCAAACCAGTCAACGGGGACTTTCCGGGAACTTTCGAGACTTCTGGGGGTCTCTTGGAGCTGACAATTTTATCTGATTTTGCTTCAAAACTCATTTTATTACTTTTCTTACGATGTAGTATGTTTCCAAACCTTTCGGTCCAAATCTGGGAGTGTTTGGGCTTTCAGGGGCATTTTGGTCATTTTGAGCATTTTAAGAGATGAAACTAACTTCCAGGAGTCCTTTTTGAGTCTTTTTCGATCATCATGAACCACCAAGCTATGGGTCTCCTAAATCTGATAGCCGACAAAATGGGGTGTCTACAGTTTACCCCTCTTTGGCATGAACTTGCGAGGCAACGTGTGCCACAAGCGAGTACCAAAGCTTTGAAGAGACAGGTCTTTTTGGAGGCTATAGATTTAGGAGAAAAGCGTTGCAAAGAATGCAATGATGAAAACATGATGTTAAGGTTAGTTCTGGACATGCTCTATATGAGCTGCCTATGTATCCTAAGGGGAATCAGACCAGGACGTAGTCCGGGGGGAACAAGGGTGATACGGCTAAAAATGTGTGTGCCCTTATTTGCTATACCCAAGTGTAGGTAATCGTGCAATTAGTAATCTAGTTAAGACCAGGTCGATCCCACTCCAAGGGGAATCAGACCAAGACTTTGTCTAGGATTATACTCCAATTGATAAAAGAAAACGCAAATGACAGAAAACAATTGAAGTGAGGCACTACTCTTCAAGCATGAAAATTTCTTCTTCCACCATTTCTTCTTTCTCCGCCAAATCTTCGAATGTGGAGTCTAAACTTGATGATTCCCTTTCCCAGAATAGTCGAAAAGCAGCCAGGACATCATCGAGCAAGTCTAAACTCTCCAAGGGATTGATTGCACAGGAAAGAGTTGAGCCGGATGGAGACAAAGATATCGGAGTGTAATTTCTCAACTGACCTTCCTCTTGCGACGGAGTACCTGAGGACCATATGTACAGTCTAAAACCATGAAATAGTTGATGTGGAAGGAATAACGGCGGTAACATCGGATTCATAGTGAAAATCCTGACAAAGGAAACCAAAAGAGAACAACAAGAAAGAAAGAAATTAAAAGAAAAGAAACGAAATAACTAATGGAACGGAATAAACAAAGCACAATGAAAAAAAAAAGAAGAAAGAAATGTGACAAAGAATTAACCTCACTATTGGCATGAAACAACCATGTGCACTAGCAGGTAGAGGGCATTGAAGCCGGAACAACAAATAACTCACGTGCACATAAATGTAGGGAACCAATTCGATGACAAGGAAATCATCAACATACGTGAATACAACATTATGGCGTTCGGGCACCACATCCTATAAATCTTCTTCGTCCCACGATTCCCACATTGAGTCGTTTTCCCATTGTGCCAACAATGCATCATCCACTTTCCCAACAAAGTACCCTTCAGGTTCTCCCTCCTCTTCAGGAAATTCCATGTGCTCGAAAGGATTAATTTGGAGGAGTGCAGAATTGTAAGGGATGTACCCTTGGGCTAAGTCAATGACATCGTCTGCTCTGGGCCCTTGATAAGGAAAGAGACAGAATGCAATCTCCTCGGTAGTCCATGGAGGATTAGGATATTCGGAGTCAGCCCATGACCCGATCGAATGGACGTCATCATCCCTTATATTTTGACAGCCTGCAGGGGAGAGATAGATGATAGCAGATTAGAAGCGAAATCACACTAAAAAAATAGAAATAAATGAAATAAGCACAGTATAGTAAAAGAAAGAATACAACAACAAAATGTGAACACGCTTTGGTGTTTTAGGCGGAAGGATAGCTGGGCTCATCTAGCTCGATGTGCTCAGCTTTTGGTAGGAAGTTCTCCAAGAATGGTTTTAACCTTTGGCCGTTAACCTTGAAACAATCATTGTTCTTGGGATTTATGAGCTCAACAGCCCCGTGTGGAAAAACAGATTTAACAAGGAATGGACCTGTCCACCAGGATCGAAGCTTACTTGAAAAAAGGTGGAAGTGAGAGTGGTACAACAAGACTTTCTACCCCGGCTCGAAAAAGATTCGAAAAATTGTTCTATCATGATGAGCCTTCAACCTTTCCTTGTGTAGTTTAGCATTGTCGTATGCATCTCGACATATTTCTTCCAGTTCAGCCAACTGGAGTTTTCGAAGGTGACCTCCCTCTTTAATGTCGAAGTTCAATGAGTGTGTTGCCCAATATGCTTTGTGCTCGATTTTGATAGGAAGATGACATGCCTTGCCGTACACTAACCTGTACAGAGACATCCCCAGATTTGTCTTATAAGCAGTGCGATACACCCATAGAGCATCTGTCAATTTATATGCCCAGTCTTTTCTGTTGAAACTAACCGTCTTTTCTAGTATATGTTTGATTTCACAGTTACCCAACTTTGTCTGCCCGTTAGTTTGAGGGTGGTAGGCTAGAGCGATCTTGTGGTTTACCTCATATTTCTTGAGAAGTGACTCCAAAGGCCTGTTGCAAAAATGCTTGCCTTGGACACTTATTAATGCTTTCGGGGTTCCGAAACACGACAGAATATTTTCCTTAAGGAAAGACATTACTGTTTTGTGGTCATTGCGTCTCGTCCGTATCGCTTCCACTCATTTTGATACATACTCCACAGCTAGGAGTATGTATTCACAGTTATTTGATTTTAGAAACGGGTCCATGAAGTCTATGCCCCAACAATCGAATATTTCAAATGTGATGATGGGAGTTAAGGGCATAGAATTCTTTTTTGAAATTGTGCCTAGCTTTTGACAGCGTTGGCACGATTTGCAAAAAGAGTAGGCATCCTTAAACATAGTGGGCCAATAGAATCCGCTGTGTAATACTTTTTTTGTAGTCTTTTGCGAAGCGAAATGGCCTCCGCAAGCTTCAGAATGACAAGAGGCTAAAATTATAGTTATGTCCTCATTTGGGATGCTACGTCTGATGACCTGATCAGCACAATACTTGAATAAGTAAGGGTCATCAAAAAAGAAATGACGTGCGAACGAAAGGAACTGTTTCTTGTCTTGAATCGACCAATGACTTGGGGTCTCTCCCGTAACAAGATAATTTACTATATCCGCATACCAAGGTAAACTGGAAATAGTCATCAGTTGCTCATCTGGGCATTCATCTTTAATTGGTATGGGTTCAGTGTTGTCAGTAAATGTCAACCGATACAAATGGTCGGTGACCACATTCTCTACTCCTTTTTTATCCTTGATTGTAATATCGAATTCTTGGAGTAGGAGTATCCAATGGATAAGCCTTTGCTTCGCGTCTTTCTTAGATAGCAGGTACTTGAGGGCCGAGTGGTCTATAAAACAGACGATTGGGGACCCAATCGGATATAACCTAAATTTATCTAGAGCGAAGACTTTTGCCAGTAGCTCTTTTTTGGTAGTCGTATAGTTCATTTGAGCTTCGTTAAGTGTTCGGATGGCATACTATATTACATAGGGCTTATTATCCTTCCTCTGTCCTAGGACTGCCCCAATGGCATAGTCACTAGCATCGCACATCAGTTCAAATGGCAAACTCCAATCGGGTGCCTGTATTATCGGTGCGGAGGTAAGGTGTTCCTTTAGTGCGTCAAAAGATGTTTGACAGTTATCTGACCACTTGAAAGGTGTGTCTTTGACTAAGAGTTTACAAACTGGTCGGGAAATTGCGCTAAAATTTTGGATAAAACGACAATAAAATCCCGCGTATCCCAGAAAAGAACGGATGTCTTTAACTGTACAGGGGATAGGTAGGTTCGAGATTATATCAATTTTTGCTTTATCAATTTGGATACCTTTATAAAAAATAATGTGGCTGAGGACAATTCCCTTGGTCTCCATGAAGTGACACTTTTCCCAGTTTAATACTAGGTGTTTGTCCTCGCATCTCGCTAACACTTTCTCAAGGTTTTCCAGGCATTTATCAAAACTATGGCCAAACACTGAGAAGTTGTCCATGAAAACCTCAAGTATTTGTTCAGTCATATCACTGAATATGCTCAACATGCACCGCTGAAAGGTAGCAGGTGCGTTACATAAGCCGAAGGGCATACGACGATAGGCAAATGTACCGAACAGACAAGTGAAGGTCGTTTTCTCCTAATCTTTAGGAGCAATTTCGATTTGATTATAGCCACTCTATCCGTCCAAGAAGCAATAATATTTATGACCCGCCACTCGCTTTAGCATTAGATCCATGAATGGTAATGGAAAGTGGTCTTTCCGGGTCACATTATTCAATTTTCGATAATCAATACACATCTGCCATCCTATGGGGACGCGTGTTGGTACCAATTCACCGTCTTTGTTTGGGATTACTGTTATGCCCACCTTTTTGGGCACCACTTGGGTTGGACTAACCCATGGGCTATCAGAAATAGGATATATAATCCCAACATCAAGTAGTTTTAACACTTCCTTTTTAACTACCTCTTGCATGTTGGGATTCAAACGCCTTTGCATTTGTCATGAAGGCTTAACGTCTTCCTCCAAGTATATTTTATGAGTGCGCACGTATGGGCTTATGCCTTTGAGGTCGGCAATCGTCCATCTAAATGCTCCCTTATGTTGTTTTAACAGTTGGATTAACTTACCATCTTGTTCAGGATTTAATGTAGATGAAATTATGACAGGGTAGGTCTTTTCAGTCCCTAGGAAGGCGTATTTAAGCTCTATTGGAAGCTCATTTAACTCCACATCGGGAAACTGAAAATTGGAAGGCATGACTAGTTTTGTTTTTGGAGGTAGTGGTTTGACGACATCCTATTGACGCGTTTTCTTATCACACCCAAGTGTAGGTGATCGTACAAGTAATAAAGTTTTGGAAGTCCAGGTCGAACCCACAGGGAACGGAAAAGAAAGATAGGCAATAACTATTATGTCACAAAAAGAAAATAAAAGATGGATTTTTGTGGGGTTTTACTAAACTACTAATTTTTATAGTTTTGCAATAAAAGTAATTAAAAGCTATTTTTTTCTTAACAGTTTATGGTAAAGATTTTAACAGTGCAAAATAAATTAACTAACATACTAATACGAAAAGGAAGAAAAATAAATAAAAGCGAAATTTTTGTGAGATAAACTTTTTGGATTTAATAATAGCGAAAGATAGAAATAATACATATATTTAAGCAAAGTTATTAAAAACATGAAATATAAATTAAGTTGGAAGAAATGATTTAAAGGAATCGGGAATATGCAAACCAACACTAGATCCCACAACTTTTTTGCATTTGAAAAGGATTTGGCATTTAAGACCACAGAGTCATTCTTTATTTAAAAATAAATAAACTTTCACTGGTCAGAGTCATATAAAGTGTGTCAGGTTTGATATGAAACAACGTCGTTTGGTTTAAAGAAGAGTAAAAAGGCAATTGGGCAGTAGCCAGGTTCGAACTGTGCCCCGCTGCGGACGTGGGTTATTCGGCGTCCAGTCCCCACCACTCTGCCACTACACAATTGCCTGTCCATTAGTGGATAGAAATATATATAAACACATATTTGAAATATAAATTTTGTCATATGAGTTATTTGAGTATGTAGGTGTTTTTTTTTTATGACAAAAGGCATAGTTTGCAATCCACATAATTAGGCTTTTGATTTCAAATATGTACTCTTTTGAGCCCAATATAGCCATAATATATAAACATGTTAAATGGTCATAAACTATAGATACATAGATATTTTTCGCCATAAATGGAAAAATAACCCATCCAGATAAATTTGCCCATTTAAGATTAGTGCACAGAAGCTGTGGTTTCTAGGTTTTTATTGCATATCCCCAATTAAAGGTTTAGCCTACCATTTTGGAATTGAAACTGTCTTTAAAAGATAAATTAAATAGGTGTAAACAGTAACTGCTCAATTAAAACTAAAGCTATAAAACTAAGATAATGGTGGAATATAATATTAATATATTTTTTTCCTACTTAACATGGTCTGAGGTTGAATTTGTGGAATCTGCAAAATAGCAAAGTTTCGTACAACTACGCTAATAAAATATACATAAATGAAAATACTGAATTAATAATAAAATACTAAACCTTTAACTTTAACTTCTTGTAGGGTCACAGTGGTTGAACTCCAAGAACACAAATAAGGCCAAACCAAATCCTTATCTACTTTTGGAGTGAGATATGAATATGGTGTGCTTGGGGCTTTGGTAGGTGATTACAACAACTACGTGGCTAAGAAATATGATATTTACTTGTAAAATCTGTATTTTAGTGAATGAGAATATTGCTATAAAAACTGGAAATTTGGGATTTCAAACTATTTTAGGGGGCAACTATAAGTACTACTAGACTAGAAATATTAAATCTAATTTTAAATAGGAATATTTTACTACTACAAATTGGCAAAGGTTATACAAGAAAACAAATATTTTATTTTTAAAAATACAGCACACAAAGTTTTGCTACATATTTTTGAACATGAAATCATCAATTACATAAAAGTAAATTTTTACAACTACTAGAACTAGAAAAGGCAAAGAAAAATTAAAGTTTCCTATTTCTAGGGACAATATAAAGTGCTCACATGATAACCTCCCCTAAACTATTCTCTCCCTAACAGTGATTGTTCTGCTTGTGGAGCTGTTGAATAGCTGCCCCTTTCCTTTGGCTTCTGCTCCTCAATTTATAGACGAGAGGAGATGAAATTTCATCATCATATTCGTCACTGAGCAGTGCGTTTTGCCATTTTCTTCTTCTTCGTGGTCTCAATTTCTTCGCATATTTCTGACACACTTGACAATCTGCGCATTTGTGTGTGTGTGTGTGTGAGAGAGAGAGAGAGAAGAAAAACAAAAGAAAGAGACAAAAAAATAAATAAAACAATACATATATATGTGTACCGTTGTCATAATGCTTTGACAACTTTTACACACATTTTTTTTATGTCAAGTTCACAGATTCTCAACTGTTCAAATTTTGACTATCATTTTATGAGGAATGTTTCGGTGTGGTTGCTACTTCTTTCTTTCCCTTTATTTCACTTTATTTTTACTTAAACATATAAAATATGTAAAAACAAATAATTACATGCATTTGAGTGACATCACTGTTAAATTATATTAATTCAAATAAACATGTAAAACTAGGAATTTGGGGGATTAAATGAGCACTATATCTATTATATTGGCATATGAATGTGCAATATTCAATGTTTGTCACATCCCTCAACTAGCTTATTGTTAGTCCCTAGCAATGAAGTAAAAAGAGAATTTTTTTTTTTTTTAGAAGTTTTATTAAAAGAAGGAATAAACTAAGGAAAATAAAATCTAACTCACTGTCGCAGGAATCGCGATTGCATTTAGCGTATGCAACAAGCCGTTAAACCCCTAGGTTACCCCTAGTGGACGAGTGTTGTCTCGTGAGGGTTTGCAGTAAATATAACAACAAAATTCATTTTAAATTAAAAAAAATTTAAATGTAAAAATAAAGTAAAATAAAAATAAATGTAGATTTTCTCCTTTTACAATAGATAAGATTAAATTTGATAATAAAATAAAATCTTCAAGTATGTAATAGTAATGCAACACATATACTCACAGTTTGTCAATGGAAGCATTTTTTATACTCTTTAAACTTACAGTGTGTACTTAAAAAGTCAAGCAACTGATCTTAACTTCAAAGTTTACATAACTATTAACAGTCATAAAACTTGTAGTTTTAACTCAAATCTCACTAGGATTTCACTCTTTTAAGGAGAAACTCTCAGAAACCGGTGTAGAGAACATCTCACTTGGTAGGGAAGCAAAGATAGAGAAATTGCTTCCATTTTGATAACTCAATATATAGGCATTTGGAGTACAATAAGTCTCATGAAGGAATACTTAGCATTAGAAGAGCGATCTACCGTGGAGAACATCCTTATCACTTAAATTTAAAAATTAATTTCTTTTAAATCATTAGGACTTTGACTGGTAGGTTAGAAATTAAGATGAGTAGGAGATTTGGGATGTATTTGTTCTAAGCATGTATTGGAGTGTTTGCACAATTCATTCCAACCTCTTCTTTTCTTCTCCTTTTTATCATTTGTACCATTTTTATTTTATTTTATTTTTTATTTTTAGTTTCTCATTTTTTTTTTGAAATCAACTCCTTTCTTTTTTTACCACTTCTTTCAATATCTTTACAGTCCAATCACATACCTGGATATAAAAGTGAGATTTGTACTCCCAGGTAGAGTAAGACATGATTTGGAGAGAATTGAGAATAAGGCAATATAAGGTGAAGGGGGGTGCATTTGAAAGAAAAGATGGCCTAAATCATTTTTAAAATAGATTGACTTTGTTCATTCAAGCAATTTAGAAGTTCTAATGGTAAATCCTGAACGTTCTCTTCTAATGATCAGTCAAAGGGAAAAATAATGAGACTTTCAACGAGTGATATGATAAAGAGAATAAGATGAGACTGAAAAGAACAGTAACCCTCATAAAAAGAAGATTGGTACAAAAGCTCACATGGGTTAATTAGTTTCCACTACTTGTCTTTAAACTGCATAGTTTATGTTTACTCATCCATTTAGATTCAATGAG
Organism: Hydrangea macrophylla; assembly: GCA_033977485.1. NCBI lineage: Eukaryota > Viridiplantae > Streptophyta > Magnoliopsida > Cornales > Hydrangeaceae > Hydrangea > Hydrangea macrophylla. The sequence goes on from CM066997.1 coordinate 66,394,803, forward strand.
TATTTTCACACTGTTTCAAAATGTTTAATGTTTAAAGAGTTTTAAGCACTTGAAAATAGTAAAATATGTGACAATGTGTTATATGCTATTAACATACCCAAAATAACATTAACATGTCAAATTTATCTTATATAAAGTAAAAGAAAAAAATTATGAAAAATTCCTAAGCATATCCACTAAGTTGGATACATATATGGTGCGACTAGTATCATCTGCACCTATACAAAAGAGGCTACGCAATCCGGAGCGTCCAAGTTGTCATGATTACCCATCCACCTCTAGTAAAAGAGATGGGTCTAGAATCACTAGCAAGCTAAAACATCAGTAAGAGGCTAGGAGATAACTCTGGCTTTTTACTTAGTTTTTCGCTACCTCTAGGGACATTCACCGCACTAGATATATCTGGTGATGCTTGGATCATGCAAATTACTCCTATCGAACCAGCTAATGAAAGCCAGATGTACACGTAGGATCATTTTAAAGTCTGACCTGACTGAAAATTATTGTATGTACAAAAACTAAAAAATAAAAATAAAAAGAAATGAGGGATGGGAAAACAAAATTTATTTGGGTATCAAAGGATCCAGTGCTTTTTCTCAACAAAAATTTTCTTTTGTTTTGATTTGAATTGTCTTTTGTAGCAGTAGTAAACTTTAAAAGATGTGCCATTATGAGCAATTAATCCAGGATATTGTTCTCTATAATAATTCAAACACCATTCTAACCTTTTAGCTTTCCTTTTGATGGCATAAAGGCTAGTGCCAGTAAAGGGTTTCTTCTGCTCAGAAACAAGTGAGTGACCCATTAACGTCTGGTCATCGACTATTGGATCCATTTTTTATACTTTCAGCCAACAAGAGAGACTAGACTCAACCCTTCCACTCCTTCCAACTATCAACTAAGATCTAATTAAAGAGAGCTTAGAGGGGGTGGGTGGGAATTAAACTAAAAATATTTATATTAAGAAAAATATATACATTCAGAAACTAAAAAGAAAATATATTTTTTTCTTTTTCTAAAAAAAAAAACTAGAAAACTACATTTTTTTTAACAAAAAAAAAAAAAACTAGAACACACAAAAAGAAAAACTACATTTCTCTCTCTCTCTCTCTCTCTCTCTCTCTCTCTCTCTCTTTTTAAACAAAGTTTAAGACAATGCATCATTACAATAATAGTAATAAGAAGAATTATGATATAAACTTCAAAAATTATAAAAGTTTTGACTTCTGAGTCATGCATTTTTTTTATTACACAATACTTGGAAGAAAAAAAAATTAGATAATTTTTTTTTAACAAGGGCAACGCAGTACTAACATAGCAAGAACTAAGATAAAAATAATATAAAGTTCAAAATTCATAAGGCCGATAGCTATCGCGTCGTCTATTTTTTTTATTTTTTTATTTATTTATAAGAAAGGGAAAAATATCACCTGGCTCTTAGAAATCTAATAACCTGGTAGGGCCGTAGATCGAATGGTATTTCCAAGCTTCTTTAGTGATTGGGTACCTACAACTTATGCATTATATTTTTGTTAAATAATGAAAAATAAAAATAAAAATCTAAAATAAAAAATAAAAATATAAGCTGAATCGAAAAAATAGAGAATAAAATCAAAATCAAGCTTTTCTCTGGATTATAGATCTTACCTTTAGTGATCAGTAGAGTGGATCTTGATTTTGGATCGAAGAAAATTAAAAAAAATGAGAGATTGAGAGATCGGGGGAAGAGAGTGAGAGAGAGATCACGGCGAGAGAGGAAGAAGAAAAGAAAGGAAAAAGAGAGATAGGTAAAGTTTTTAGGGTTCAAAGCCCTATTTAAAGCCATTTTCTCTTTTTCAGTGTATCTCTCTCAAGAGAAGCTAAATTTTTTTTTTTTTTTTAAGATAAAATAAACAAACAGGTGTTAATCGTGAAACCGTCCCCCCCCCAACTGAGTCTGACATTGTCCTCAATGAGTGAGATGAGAAAAGGAAGCTAAAGATAACACATGTAATAAAAAGAAATACAAAAAGAAATGATAGAATAATAATGACCAAATTAACTTATATATAAAAAGTTATCTAATTAAGAGTATAGGATTTATGAAAATATAAATACTCTGATACACTATGTCATATACCAATTATGTTTTAAGATATTAAGCAGCATTATAGTTGGGGTCCTCCAAAGGAATGGACTCCAACTTAGGTTCAAATCCTTCTAAAAATGGCTTTAATCCATGTCCATTAACTTTAAATGTATTTCCATCTTTAGGGTCCTCAATCTTGACAGTTCCATAAGGATATACATTTTTTTACAATATATGGACCAGTCCATCGAGATTTCATCTTTCCTCTAAAAAGATGTAGTCTTGAGTCATATAATAGAACTTTTTGCGCGGGGGTAAATCTTTTGCGCAAAAGATTCTTATTATGATACATTTTAGTTATTTCTTGATGAATTCGAGCATTATCATATGCGTCTTTACGAATTTCTTCAAACTCACTTAATTGTAATTTTCTTAAAATTCCTCCCTCTTCAATATTACAATTTAAAGTTCTAGTAGCCCAATATGCTTTATGTTCTAATTCTACTGGTAGGTGACAAGCTTTTCCATAGACAAGTCTGTATGGAGACATCCCTAAATGGGTCTTATAAGCAGTTCTATATGCCTATAAAGCATCTGTTAATTTTGAAGACCAGTCTTTACGATTAGAATCAACAGTTTTTTTTGAGAATATGCTTAATTTGCCTATTAGCTAATTCAGCTTATCCATTTGTTTGTGGATGGTATGCAGTTGACACCTTATGGGTCACTCTATATCTTTTCATTAATTTTTCAAATGGCTTGTTACAGAAATGAGTTCCTTGATCACTTATTATTGCTTTTGGAGTTCCAAATCGAGAAAGTATATTATCTTTTTAAAATGCAATAGCTGTACGATGATCATTCTTTCTTGTAGGAATAGCTTCTACCCATTTTGAAACATATTCGACAGCTAATAAAAAATATTCATATTGGCAAGATGGAGAAAAAGGTCTCATAAAGTCAATGCCCCAACAATCAAATATTTTAATTGTAATTATAGGGGTCATTGGCATTTGATTTCTGTCACACCCCGATTTTTGGACAACCAAATATTTAATCCAGAGCATGTATCCAGACTAATATTCAATTTCCAAAACACCGAGAGTGACACCCTCACACATGCTAATAAATAATTTATTTGAAAATAGAATTTAATACTCATTAAATAAGGACACGTGATCCTGTGTTAATACAAAAACTATGTATTATTAAACTTATATTCCCAATCCTCCATTTCATTATAAAAGAAATAATATTCTATTATAAATATAATACTATTTTAATTTACAAAAGGAATACAAAATTCATTAAATAAATTTTCTTACAAAGTTCAGAAAAAAAAAATAAAATCTATACATCCGATGGTCAGAGCAACTACAACGTTCCAATGCCTAAAAGACTCCACAACCAAGCACATCGGTCACATCATCAAAAGCAATATCCTGCACATGTCATCCAACTACGTTTCAAACAGAAACGCACCCGAATGCATAACACACTCGGGTCAGTCACATGACTGGTATGAGTTAAACAAAAATAATAAAATCTGAGGGCTCCAACCTGAACCCGTAGACTACAAACCACATTACAATACTATTGGGCCAAGACAGGTAGTTCCACACACATATTTGGACAAAAGAGTAGTTTCCAGTTATGTGGTGGCAAGTAGTTTCTTGCCCAAAATCCAAAGTTACTACGAGTTTTATACTTACCTCGGATATTTATGGTGAGCCAACCCTGCATAAAAGTTAGTGGGCCCACCATCCTGTAAATCAAATGATCACAAACCAGACGAATAATTCCATACATAAGCTGTCCACATTATAACTTAAATGTCGCATTCATTATTTCACGCTTATCAGTCTTATGAAATAATCCATTTTCATTATTTATTAGCATTAAATTTATCTTTGTATTCCCTAGGTTCACCACTTGGCCACCCTCCATGGTACAGCCCACACATATATCCCATGTGTGCCCGGACATACTACCAACACCCACTCCGGTGCCAGTTTGGTTGGGGTATTAACCAAACCAGGTATACACAACGGACGGCTGGTCAATATGCCTAGACGTCTATACAATATAAGCCGAGCATAAGGCTTAGGCCAGCTTGATCACGAAGCCACTGGCAAAAGTACACTCAACAAGTCTTAAGCCAGCTTGATCACGAAGCCACTGGCAAAAGAGTGCGAGCTACCAAAAAAATAACACAACAACGGGGAGCGGTGAACACTAAAGAACTATGTTGCAATTATCACTTATCATTCGTATTATCCCAATAATTGTGAATTTCACGTTTATCACATAATTCCGTCTCTAAATCCAATCACATCTCTAACTTTTAGATGTATTCTAATTTCTTACAATAAAGGGTTTTATCAACTAACCCATACAATCGTTCCATAATAATATCCAATCAAATTACAAGATCCCCAAAATACTATTCAACGTATCTAATTTACTCATTTTTATCAAAATGATCACACAATAAGGTCAGTTATTTCAAGTACAATAACCTCAACCCAACTTTCAAAATTAGCCTACATGAAACCCATAATAAAAATTCAAATTCTCATAACGTAAAGTATTATAACAATCGTTCCACAATATTTTCATCGGACTCAACATTAATGACTATCACCCATTTTTTTTATAGCTCAACATTATATGAGAACTCATCCATCTCTAAGTAATTTTCGTTAAGTCATACGAACGAATAATAAAAAAAAACACAACGAATTATATTCATCCAATTTTGTACATTTTAATATACTAAAAACTGCTACTGAAATCTTCAATTTCTGCCCAAACGGTGCAGAATCAGGAAAAACACCATTAGACGAAAAGTGTGCAGAATCGCGTTTCCTACAGGCCATCGCGGACAGAATATTCAAATTCAAAGCTACGATTTTCTAATAATTTTCTCAAGTTTCTGCAACTGTATAAATTACAAAAAAAAGAAAAGAATTTCACATATATTTCTTAATCACTATGAATATTTCACATATGGTTTTATCAAACTAACTATTTACCTAACCCTTTCGAATACCCTAATGTCATAATCACAAAGTCATACGAAGAGAAAAGAAAATATCTAGATTACTTCAACAATAACAACGTATCCATTACAAAGATTTAACCCTAATAATTAAATTAAACATATACTAATTTAATTTACTCCCGTGTACATGTATATATACATACCTGTATATATATATATATACTCGGATACACAAAATTTAACTCACCTCGTTGATCAAAATCGACACCCACGAATGCTCCGCGATTCCCCACGTGCCCACGAACCCGAAACCATTCTCCTTTCTTCTTCTTCTCTCTCTCTCTCTCTCTCACACATACACATACACACACACAAACGTCTGTTCTCTCTTCTTCTCTCTTTTCTTCTCTTCCCTTTTTGTTTTAATATGGGGGCTAGGGTTTTTAATATAAGAATATATGTACACTACACACACACAACATATGCCAATAAAACACACCAAATATATAAATCCCGTTTTTTGTCTAAGGGCCTCACAAAAAGGCCATATATGGGCCCGAAAATGCATTCTAAAGTGACAAATGATTAGCCCAATGGGTACCTATGACCCCGGTACTAAGTTTTAATGTTAATTACATTATTTAACACATTCGCGGGCCTGTAAACACTATATAACAAAAATACATATCAACCCTTCACTTTTTTTTTTAACAAATATAAATTAATAAAATATAACTCCCAAACTAAACGCGCCTACTCATGATTTAATTGATATGTCCACCAAACACTTAAATTTTCAAACACATGTCTTACATAGGCACACTCATATAATATTGCTAACTAAAAATAATTATTAAAATAATTATTTACACACTTAAAAATTTTAGGGTTGTTACATTCTACCCTCCTTAAAGAAATTTTGTCCCAAAATTTGAAGCAACGATAAATACACACGGTAGTCATCAATAAAGTTAAGCACGTAACTTTAAACAAAGCATTGATTAAGTTTACCTCTCAACTATACGAGACCAAGTACGTCGAGCGACTAATCCAAACAAGGAAACCCTCATCTATATACCTTATAGTCTCGTATAATCGATTGTTAAATTCTAACCAGAACTAAAATATAACACAATATAACTAGTCATTTCATATACACTTAGACCTTACAAATAATTTCAACATGCAGTGATGCAATTCACGAATATAGTCTATGTACATGCACATGTTTACCTCTTACCGTACTCCGCACTACTCCTCCAATTACTTACCGCTTCACCCAAGTCCGAGAAAATACTGGCATTGAAGATAAAGAAATTTCCGTCCGATGGTAAGCCTCGTATATAATCAATACTCACCTGATATTCATAATATAATCTTGGCAGATAGAAGAAGGCCACTGATTTGATAGATACTCCAGATAGAATTCCAGAATATTGATAATAATAATGTATTCATATGAATAAAATGAGATGGTTGTAACAGCAGAATACCCGAAGAAATAATCAGCTTTATAAGAACTCCAGAATATCCATAATGATAATATTGTGTTAGATGCCCAGTTGATAATAGAAATAAGAAAACCCGTAAAAATAAAGAAATCCCAATGACAACTGATCTCTTCCATATAATTCAGAAGTTTAGCAGAATGTCAATAGATACGCCGCAAGAGGTCACCAAGATAAGAGGATTCCCCACTAAAAAATTCCGATGATTGACGTGACTTCCAAATTCCCCCATTACTCCTCATATAAATAAAATGAATGCACTACTATGCAATGCTAAAGAATACTATGTATGACTTTACACAGTTATCATGAAAATGGTAGACAATAAAAGTTAAACAAATTAACAAACCAAAGCACAAAGCTCACACATAACAGAGAAACAGATGTATCACGTACTCAACCTAAATCTCAACTCAAGAAGATTCGCAGTCCTATAGCTCTGAACAAACACAATAATCCACATTCCGAGGATCACCTAGACTCGCTAAGCTAACCTTAGGCTCTGATACCAAACTGTCACACCCCGATTTTTGGACAACCAAATATTTAATCCAGAGCATGTATCCAGACTAATATTCAATTTCCAAAACACCGAGAGTGACACCCTCACACAGGCTAATAAATAATTTATTTGAAAATAGAATTTAATACTCATTAAATAAGGACACGTGATCCTGTGTTAATACAAAAACTATGTATTATTAAACTTATATTCCCAATCCTCCATTTCATTATAAAAGAAATAATATTCTATTACAAATATAATACCATTTTAATTTACAAAAGGAATACAAAATTCATTAAATAAATTTTCTTACAAAGTTCAGAAAAAAAGAAATAAAATCTATACATCCGATGGTCAGAGCAACTACAACGTTCCAATGCCTAAAAGACTCCACAGCCAAGCACATCGGTCACATCATCAAAAGCAATATCCTGCACATGTCATCCAACTACGTTTCAAACAGAAACGCACCCGAATGCATAACACACTCGGGTCAGTCACATGACTGGTATGAGTTAAACAAAAATAATAAAATCTGAGGGCTCCAACCTGAACCCGTAGACTACAAACCACATTACAATACTATTGGGCCAAGACAGGTAGTTCCACACACATATTTGGACAAAAGAGTAGTTTCCAGTTATGTGGTGGCAAGTAGTTTCTTGCCCAAAATCCAAAGTTACTACGAGTTTTATACTTACCTCGGATATCTATGGTGAGCCAACCCTGCATAAAAGTTAGTGGGCCCACCATCCTGTAAATCGAATGATCACAAACCAGGCGAATAATTCCATACATAAGCCGTCCACATTATAACTTAAATGTCGCATTCATTATTTCACGCTTATCAGTCTTAAGAAATAATCCATTTTCATTATTTATTAGCATTAAATTTATCTTTGTATTCCCTAGGTTCACCACTTGGCCACCCTCCATGGTACAGCCCACACATATATCCCATGTGTGCCCGGACATACTACCAACACCCACTCCGGTGCCAGTTTGGTTGGGGTATCAACCAAACCAGGTATACACAACGGACGGCTGGTCAATATGCCTAGACGTCTATACAATATAAGCCGAGCATAAGGCTTAGGCCAGCTTGATCACGAAGCCACTGGCAAAAGTACACTCAACAAGTCTTAAGCCAGCTTGATCACGAAGCCACTGGCAAAAGAGTGCGAGCTACCAAAAAAATAACACAACAACGGGGAGCGGTGAACACTAAAGAACTATGTTGCAATTATCACTTATCGTTCGTATTATCCCAATAATTGTGAATTTCACGTTTATCACATAATTCCGTCTCTAAATCCAATCACATCTCTAACTTTTAGATGTATTCTAATTTCTTACAATAAAGGGTTTTATCAACTAACCCATACAATCGTTCCATAATAATTTCCAATCAAATTACAAGATCCCCAAAATACTATTCAACGTATCTAATTTACTCATTTTTATCAAAATGATCACACAATAAGGTCAGTTATTTCAGGTACAATAACCTCAACCCAACTTTCAAAATTAGCCTTCATGAAACCCATAATAAAAATTCAAATTCTCATAACGTAAAGTATTATAACAATCGTTCCACAATATTTTCATCGGACTCAACATTAATGACTATCACCCATTTTTTTTATAGCTCAACATTATATGAGAACTCATCCATCTCTAAGTAATTTTCGTTAAGTCATACGAACGAATAATAAAAAAAAACACAACGAATTATATTCATCTAATTTTGTACATTTTAATATACTAAAAACTGTTACTGAAATCTTCAATTTCTGCCCAAACGGTGCAGAATCAGGAAAAACACCATTAGACGAAAAGTGTGCAGAATCGCGTTTCCTACAGGCCATCGCGGACAGAATATTCAAATTCAAAGCTACGATTTTCTAATAATTTTCTCAAGTTTCTGCAACTGTATAAATTACAAAAAAAAAAAGAATTTCACATATATTTCTTAATCACCATGAATATTTCACATATGGTTTTATCAAACTAACTATTTACCTAACCCTTTCGAATACCCTAATGTCATAATCACAAAGTCATACGAAGAGAAAAGAAAATATCTAGATTACTTCAACAATAACAACGTATCCATTACAAAGATTTAACCCTAATAATTAAATTAAACATATACTAATTTAATTTACTCCCGTGTACATGTATATATACATACGTGTATATATATATACTCGGATACACAAAATTTAACTCACCTCGTTGATCAAAATCGACACCCACGAATGCTCCGCGATTCCCCACGTGCCCACGAACCCGAAACCATTCTCCTTTCTTCTTCTTCTCTCTCTCTCTCTCTCTCTCTCTCACACATACACATACACACACACAAACGTCTGTTCTCTCTTCTTCTCTCTTTTCTTCTCTTCCCTTTTTGTTTTAATATGGGGGCTAGGGTTTTTAATATAAGAATATATGTACACTACACACACACAACATATGCCAATAAAACACACACAAATATATAAATCCCGTTTTTTGTCTAAGGGCCTCACAAAAAGGCCATATATGGGCCCGAAAATGCATTCTAAAGTGACAAATGATTAGCCCAATGGGTACCTGTGACCCTGGTACTAAGTTTTAATGTTAATTATATTATTTAACACATTTGCGGGCCTGTAAACACTATATAACAAAAATACATATCAACCCTTCACTTTTTTTTTTAACAAATATAAATTAATAAAATATAACTCCCAAACTAAATGCGCCTACTCATGATTTAATTGATATGTCCACCAAACACTTAAATTTTTCAAACACATGTCTTACATAGGCACACTCATATAATATTGCTAACTAAAAATAATTATTAAAATAATTATTTACACACTTAAAATTTTTAGGGTTGTTACAATTTCTTTTCGTAATACTGCCCAACATTTGGCAGCGGTTACAAGCCTTACAATATAAATATGAATCTTTAAATAGAGTTGGCCAATATAAACCACTTTGTAAAATTTTCATGACAGTCACTCGAGATGAAAAATGTCCTCCACAAAAGGACGAATGACACATGAAAAGTACATTTTCGATTTCCTCATTTGGGTCGCATTTTCTAATTACCTGATCAGCACAATATTTAAACAGATATGGGTCATCAAAAGTAGAAATGCCTAGCAATAGCTAGAAATCTCTTTTTATCTGATGATGACCAATTGCTTGGTATTTTTCCAGTTACTAATTAATTATCAAGATCAGCGTACCATGACAGGGAAGTCACAGAAAACAATTGTTCATCAGGAAAAAAGTCTTGAATAGGTAAGGGTTCACTAGTATTGTCTTCAAAAGTGAGGCGGGATAAGTGATCAGCTACCACATTTTCTACTCCTTTTTTGTCTTTGACTATTAAATTAAATTCCTGTAGTAGGAGTATCCACCTAATAAGCCTAGGCTTACTGTCTTTCTTTGAAAGAAGATATTTAAGAGCTGAGTGGTCAGTAAAACAGACAATAGGGGAACCAGTCAAGTATTGCCTAAATTTATTAAGGGCGAATACCACGGCTAGCAATTCTTTTTCAGTAGTTGAGTAGTTCAGTTGAGGACTATCCAGAGTTCTACTGGCGTAGTATATAACTGAGTCCTTTTTATCCTTTCTCTGCCCTAGGACAGCTCCAATGGCAAAGTCGCTAGCATCACACATTAATTCAAATGGTAAGCTCCAATCAGGAGATTGCATAATAGGTGCAGTAGTGAGATGCTCTTTTAATTGCTCAAAGGAGTTTTGACGTTTTTTAGTCCATTCAAAAGGTGTGTCTTTGGCCAATAATTGACATAAAGGTCTAGAAATAGTACTGAAATTTTTTATGAATCGGCGATAAAAACCTGCATGTCTTAAGAATGAATAGATGTCTTTTACGGTCTTGGGAATAGGTAAATTAGCTATAAGATCTATTTTGGCTTTGTCTACCTGTATCCCATTTTCAGAAATAGTGTGTCCTAAGACAATTCCTTTAGTGACCATAAAATGACATTTTTCCCAATTTAAAACTAACCTTTTTTCTTCACATCTTTGGAGAACTTTCTGAAGATTGCTAAGGCAATCATCATAGGATTTGCCAAAAATTGAAAAATCATCTATAAAAACTTCTAAATTCTTTTCTACCATATCACTGAAAATACTTAGCATACACCTTTGAAAGGTCGCAGGTGCGTTGCAAAGACCAAAGGGCATTCGGCGATAGGCGAAAGTTCCAAAGGGACATGTGAAAGTAGTTTTTTCCTGATCTTCTGGTGCAATCTCTATTTGATTGTAACCACTATAACCATCTAGAAAACAGTAATACTTATGACCCGCTATTCTTTCTAACATTTGATCCATAAAAGGTAAAGGAAAGTGATCCTTACGAGTTACAGCATTGAGTTTTCTGTAGTCTATGCATACACGCCATCCAGTAGTGACACGAGTGGGAATTAATTCTCCCTTTGAATTCAGAACAACTGTAATTCCTGCTTTCTTTGGCACAACTTGTGTTGGACTTACCCATTTACTATCGGATATTGAATATATAATGCCCATGTCGAGTAGCTTGAGAACTTCTTTCTTAACTACTTCCTGCATCATAGGATTAAGTCTTCTTTGCATTTCTCTGGAGGTTTTAGCATTATCTTCAAGATATATATTGTGAGTGCATATTGAAGGGATTATTCCTTTTAAATCTGCTTTACTCCAACCAATGGCACTTTTATGCTTCTGAAGCATACTAATGAGTTTATTTTCTTGATTAGAGTCTAGAAGAGATGATATTATTACGGGATAAGTATTATTATTATTATTATTAAGGAAAGCATATTTAAGCTCTTTAGGGAGTTCTTTTAATTCCAACTGTGGAGTTTGTAAATTAGATGGAAGTATTAATGTAGTCTTTGGTGGTAAAGGTTCAAAATATGTGGTCCACATTGTTTCTTGAATTATATCTTCTGTTGAATCTTCATTAAAACATACTTGATTCATAAGATGTTCTTGTAGATTATTACTGTCTAGCTTCTGAATAGAGTTATTAATGACAGATTCTATTGGATCATTGTAACAAGTCAAGTTAAAATATTCTCGTGATAGAGATTCAATAGCATGAACTTCTTCAATATTCTCATCTTCTTCTTGATGTTGTAGATTAGAAAAAACTTTAATATTTAAAGTCATATTTCCAAATACTACAGTCATTATACCACTACGGATTCGAATAGTGGCATCAATGGTAGCCAAGAAGGGCCTTCCAAAAATGACTGGTATTTGCACATTAGCATCTAATACTGGTTCTGTATCAAGGATGACAAAATCTACTGGAAAAATAAATTTGTCAACTTTGGCAAGAACATCTTCCAAAATTCCTCACAGGTATTTTGTAGATCTATCAGTGTAATAACCCAACATTTTTAAAAGAGGGTAATTTTGACTTTTGGGTGCCCAAGTGTGGACCCAATTTAAACTTTGAAAATTATTTTCCTAACATATATCATTAGATATGGTATTACATTTAAATTTAAAATGGTGGTAGGTGTGAATGTGTTCTTATAATAGTGGGTGCATTGGAGGGACAAGGGCCACACCACCACTCACATCACTCACGCACATACATACTCTCTCTCTCTCTCTCTCTCTCTCTCTCTCTCTCTCTCTTCCCCCCTTATGGCTGGCCCATCTCTCTCTCCTTTCCCTCACTTTTCCTTTTTTTTTTTTCTTTTCTTCTTCTTCTTCCTCTCTTTCCTCTCTACTTCAAGCTTTGGGAGAAAGCTCCCATGGCTTCTCTCCTTCTCTCTTCTTGTTAGGTGCCTTAGAGAGATATCTAGCCCTAACCCTTTGGGCAATATTGTTCTACTCGACGAGAGCTACATGATGCCGCTATCAAAGTCCGTTTTCAAGAAGTTTCATCCGTGAGGTGTTGGAAGACCTAGCTTGGAAATGACTTCTTTCTTCACCAAATGAAGTGCTTGGACTTCTAGGAGCCTTCTCTCTTGAAGATCTTGTCATCCTAAGTGTTTTCTTCCTATAGGTAGATATATAATCTACTACTCTATCTCTTTGATATATATATATGTATGTATATATGTATATGTGTATATATAAGTGGTCTTGGTGAATAATTTTGTAACTAGAACTCCAAAACGGTAAAATTTTTAAGTTCTAGCATATGTGTAGTTTAGGTGTTTGATAAAATGCCTAGAAGAGATTAAGTGTCTAGGTTGTTTAATTGCTTAAAATGCCTAATTGTGATAATTGCTTTAAATGCTTATATGTCTACATGTTATGCGAATTAAGTGTTAACATGCCTAATTGTTTAAGCCTTGGGTGAAAAGAATGTTAGGGTAATGTTAGAGAATGTGTGGATGCTTATTTTTCTTAAACTTGAGATAAAATGCATGTGTATGTGTTTATGGATTTTCTTCATGTATTATAGAAATTCATATGTTAAGTTCTTTGAATACGTAATTAAGTTTATCATTTGCATCCACAAACATGAACATTCACATGTGAAACATACATACTAGCATTGGGGCCAAGTTGGGCCAAATTCCATGCATAAACACGAAATGCATTGGAAGATCGCATAAATGGGGACATTGTGAAAAATCCGGATGCGGGTTATGAGGCGAGACAGGGTGGATAGCCCTAAGAGAATTATCCAAACTCCATTTCATATTCGGGTAGCGCCTGGAGAGATGGTATGCTACATTCCCAGTTGGGGGTGGCTCGCAGTCCGGTAACGAGGGGAGTGACATTACATACTTGTGTGACCTCATAGCATTCATTGCCGAAGAGGCTCATTGCATATCATATTACCTATGGTAGCCCCTATACGTGGAGTTTTAAATTATGTTTTGCCGAGGAGGCTTGGTACATTTATTTGTCCGAGGGACAACCGAAGAAAAAAAACGTTCTTTCAAAATTACTTCTTTGATATGAAAGTTATAGTGTATTGGTATTATATGTCTACGAGCCGTCGTTCTCACATAAACGACAAACATTTGACAAGTTTTCTAAAGAAGGCGCGACAATACTCTTTCAAAGATCCTATAAAGATTTTATCTTGAAAATGTACTTTAATTCCATTTTCAATTGTATATCGTTCATGTGTCGCAACACATTTAATTCAGCATGTTGCTAGAGCCAATCTTTAGCTCTTTGTAGGATTACGATGTAATTCATATTGATGTTGTAATCGAGTACATGTATGATCCTTGATTTACATATCTAGTCTAGTTTGTAATCGTTGTCGAGATCGATGAATCCCCCTTGTGTTTATGCTTTATGTTTAATGCCTTATGCTTCCTGTTTGGGATTGTTCACGTTTAGCTCGTTGTGAGTGAGCTTGGGTATACCTTGCGTCGCTTGTTTACTATTTCTTGGAGTTTGGGGTTTTCTATGTTGATTAGTATTCGTGTGGGGATACCTTTACTAATTGTTGCTCATATTGTTTTAATCCAATTGTGTTAAACTTATCGTGGAAATTGTTGTGTCTCTAATCCTAGCCGAATTTGTTAAATTCTACTTATTAACCCTATTTCCGTCAACTTGCCGTCGATATTGTTCTTGTTAGAAACTCCTTTTGTATATTGGGTAGAGTTCATGTGAAATTTTATTCAATCAAAATTTTTGTGCTTAATCCAACTTCTATGGAGTAAACTCCCTTCCCTGAGTTCGCTCAATCGAACTTTTCTCCGCTTAATCTAACTCTTATGGAGTGAACTCTCTGCCCAGAGTTTGCTCAATCGAACTTTCTCTGCTTAATCCAACTTCTGTGTAGTGAATTCTCTACCCAGAGTTTGCTCAATCAAACTTTCTCTGCTTGATCCAACTCTCGGCAGAATACATAGATTAAGAGCATAAGTTCCCATGCGATATCAATGTTTGAATGAGCATTCCTTCTTATATTATAATACTTCGCTTCCGAGTACTTACTTCACAAAACTCCTCATTACATCCCTTGAACTCATGCTTGTGTGGAAAGTCGTTTAATAAAATTTTCAAAAGCTTTTGCCTTCGTTTGACTCGTTGACATGTAAGTCCATTTTGGATTTATATATTAGTAAGTCATCTTTGTAGGAATTCCCGTGGAATTCCAAAGTTTCTGCCGCATTTATGTTTGGGTTTTAATTCTTTTCTCTCTATCATTTCTCTTTCCTCGCGCTTCAATTTTTGGGGCGTTATAGATTGGTATCAAAGCCAACCGGGTTCGAATACCTAGGGGCTATGGGTGTTTTCTTTTGGGTTTATCGCATTTCTATTTGTGTTTACTTCGTGCCTACTCCTTATTACATTCTTCGTTTAAGATGCACATGTTGAGGCATTACGATGCCGTGTGGGCATGCGTATATGTTGAATGCCTTCGAGACTTACGTGCTTACATGATAATGATCTTACATGTTTGATATACTATTTATGTTAAGTGCTTACATGATAAATATTTATATGTTCAAGTGCTATGTGTTTTCCATCTATGAATCTTTTGCATTATGTCTTGGTGTGGATTTCTGATGATATTTAACTATTGACCGTGGAAGGTTTAAAAGTATATATATGAGGGTTTTCTTGTTTGGATTATTCGCTCGACGTACTATGCCTGGTAAGGTTGGTGGTTAGGTGTCGATCAGTGCTTCACACCGAGCTGTATGCTTAAGGACCTCTATTGTGTTTATAAAATTTACGTTACTTGCTATTTTCGTTTACATTGTTGAGATAGCATGTTTAGGTGTTGCATGCCTACGTGATTATATGTTCACCTGCTTGCATGCTCATGTAGTTTACATGCTTATAGTAGATTGAGATCATCTATTATATTATAGATGGAGAAATTTCATTTAAAAAAAAAACAGAGATATAAAGTTTTAAACTTTTTGGAAAACCAACATGGTGTATATGTTGCGAGTATACGAAGAGGTGCTTTATATACCTTTATAGTATATATTGATAGACCGGTTATGTTGTCGATCACAAGTTGGTGTGAGTAGCTTGTTGGGCTATGTTTCATTAAGTTGTATCTTCAGATCCTTGTGGTTGTGCCTTAGCAAATATTGTTTCTTTCTTTTGAGATGCATACCTTCGGGTAGCAGCAGGGTTGTTTAGCACTCGGTGCTATTTTTCTTTTGTACCTTGGGTACGTCTTCCTCATTTATGGGTCTCACATCGTGTTGGAATAGTCCTCTCTTTTATCGAACTATTATATTCCCTCTTCGTGAGAGCCTCTTTGATAAGTTGTTTATGGTATCTTGAAATTATCCTTTCAAGCAAATTACACTTCTCTCTATGGTATGAGCTAATTTGTAGGGTTGTAAGTACCTACCTTTTTCAATGTTTGGTTACGTAATTGGTTGATTGATGTTGGTGTGATTTTTCCCCCATTCTTCGGGATGAACTGTGGTTCCTCTCTCTTCGTGAGGACTTTTACGTTTAAATGTCTGTTAGACATTATTTTTACTACCTCAAATAGATTTATTCTTTGAGATGGGTTGTTGCTTGTTGGGTCCCAATCCATTGTATTCATGTCGGACTTTGTACTAAACTATCAGTTACCCTCCTATATGATTTATTGTTGGATCTTGACTCAAGCTTCTTGTTTTAAGCTTAGATTTGTGTCGGCTCATTTTTATCGCTCCTTTGGTTGGTGTGTGTCGTTTGTGAGTATTCTCCGCGACTATGAAATTTGTCTATTACGAGACCATGTTATTGTTAATTACAGAAGTTTTCCTTGTTTCACTGTGAAACTGTACACCTTACCAGTTAGTGAAAATTCTCTTCACTAAGCCCTTTATCATATTTACACAATCTTGCTAAGTATGTTTCTCCTCAAGGTGGTAGAAATTCTTTTCTGTGGTCATAATTATCAATATTTACCGATTCTTATTTGAACTTCGTTAACATTGGATGGTTAACACTTTGATGATTGTTTAGAAACACAAGTTATTTCAGTGTTTCCTCCTTGTGAGCAAGTTTGACTCTTCATTTAGTAATACTTGTTCAAAATAAATCTATTCCTTGTTTGGTCCTAGTGACCTTTGTCCTTTTTAAGAGTATTGTTTTATGCTTGTCCCTAGCTTGTTTAGAAAAGCAGTTTTTCATGTGCTTTTGATTTCAAAATCTTTCGTTGAATGAGCACTTGTACCTTGTCGCCTTGATATTTTTCTTTTTGGGTGAGGCGTGATGATTTTTAGTTTCGCCGTCCATGGACTTCAAACTTGGGTGTTTCATGGTGTTGTATTAAATTGTCCTTTCCCTTGGATTCCTTGATTATTGGATTGATATTCTTCAGCGATCTTGCCTTTTTGAGTTCATCAATTTTGATTGTATTAGACTCAAGTATGGAAAATTTTATAACTTCAAATCTTTCCCTACTTATTGAGCGATAGATTGATTAGGACGATTTAGCTACCAAGTTCTTCGAGTTGACGGTTTTGTGAACTCGTCATCATTAGACTCCTTGGGAGTATGACCTTGTATCATGATTTGATTTCTTGTTATTGGTAGCCTTGACTATTGTTTACTAAGACTAGATCCCAATGTCATTGTTCATGAAATAAAAGTTCTTATTTCATGCTTGGAAACTTTCTATTGTCCCTTAAAGGAAAAATTACTTATATCTTGACTTACTATGATAGTATCCATAGTAACTTTTGTTAGATTGGTGTAGTTGTTAGTAAGGTGGAATAATCTATTTTTATTTCACGACTTTGAAGTTTTATGAATCCTTCGAACCTATGGGCAATGCCTATTGTTTCAAACATTGTTGTTCTGTAAATCCTATGACTGCTCCATAGGGATTCTTTTGCTAATTATTCGAGTGGTGCATATTCGATTGTAGTGAGTTTCATTATTTGATCCCGTCATTTTAACTCTTTCTCCATTGTTGTGACAAAGACTGCTTCGTTGGACTCATTTTCTCTTGATTTCGTGTTAAGTGCAAGAAGGGCACATGATTGTATCTCGTTTCATACTAGTGTTCTTTAAATAGTATGTTGATCATTCTATGTTGGAGAGTTAGACCATCTTAGTTCTACATTTATTGTTTAGGATCTTAATGGATCGAGTGTATTGTGGTTATGAGCTTTTGAGAGCTGATCGAACCCTTTCTCCTTGAATTCCTACCTTTCGATGGTTTGAATTTTGATGTCATTCATGACAAATTTACTTTGAGCACTTGGTGCGATTTTTCTAGTCTTATCAGTGAGACTTGTTTTACTTCCCCATCATGGGATTACCATGGCTTGTGTTCATGTTAGATCGCTTTGATCTTTCAACTTTGTCCTTGCCTTATGCAAAGGAAAAGTCTTGGTATTCACTTGTTGTGCGATTGGTTGTGGTGGTTGATGCAACTTCTATATAGGTTCCCTCCTTCTTGTCGTGAGTTTTCAAGTGTGTTTTCTTTTTGAAGAACTTACTTTGGCTATTGCTTATTGGTGACGTGGTTTCACAATAGTTTCTGGCTTGAGGAATGATGTCGGATATTGTTCCCTCTCTTCGAGTAATGTCTTGGTACCACGAAACAGCTTTGGGATTTGATTCTTGTATATCCCCATCCTTGAAGTAAATTGTTTAATCGTTTTGACTTTTGCATCGACTTCTTTGAGTTGTAACAAATCGCGTAGGCCACAATTTTATTCATGATTCGGTCAAGGCGCATATCCTTTGATATATTTTGATTTGTTGCGAGTAGTAATGGTTGTTGTGAACTTGTCTGGTTTTATCCATGCGTTCACTTATTCGGTTTATCATCGCTTTGTTTATGATACCCTTGTCTATGTTCGAAACATATGTATGTGCTGATGTTTCTTGGTAGTTATGGCTTTGGGCATTGTGGTCCTTTGCCTTGATGTTTCGAGAGCGAGATTTGGGTTTGTTGATAGAGAGACCATTTTTGATTTATCGCTAGGAGCTTGTTCTTTGGAATTTAGTATTCCTCGATTTTATTGGCTTACCACCAATATGCTTTTCGTTAGACGCTTTTCAGGTCCATCTTTGTTGTTCCTTTTGAGGATTGAAGTTTTTCGTGTATTCTTGTGAACGAGATGTAATGTCGATTCACTACAATCTTCTGTACTAGTATTCGTTTGTAACTTTGTGAGATCTTTTCTTTGGCATTATTTAATGCAAGCTTGGACCATTCCTTGGGAGTTGATCACATAGTTTAGTTCAGTTTTGAACTCTTGTAAAGGAAACAGGTTACCTAACTTTTGTGACAATTCGTTTAACTTTTATTAGTTGATTCATTTCTTTGAGGTCCTTGGATTTAGTAGATTGAAATTCAATCTCTTTCGTAGAATTCCATTTGGAAAGTTGTGCATTTTATGAGTGACATTTCTGTTGAAACTCATATCGTTGTGCGGTCAATTAGACCATTTGATTCTTCTAGCACCAAATGCTTTCGGCCTCCCTTGTGAAGTTGTCCTTAACCTCGACGTCAAGAATTTTGCCTCTCTTTATCTGGCCACCGATTTATTTTGACTCTGATTGTTCAAATCATACTTTGTTGATTAATGATTTTTGAATTCATTTGATGGACTCATCGTAGTGGTTGTGGGCTTGAGGATTCATTCTTTTCTACTAACCACCTATCTCTTATTTGAGTTTAACCTGTGTCCTTGGGACCAAGTGTGATGTTCATTTTTCCTTTGGAACTAATTAGTCTGTCTCTTGAACTAGTTAGTCTTCGTTGAGATAACCATCTTGTTGTTTGCCACATTCACCGGTATTGCCCTCTCGGTATGTGAATGTGATTCACTTTTAGTTATTGAATTCTTTAGTATTTTCCCATCCATCTTGGAAAAGTCCTAGTGTTGATTCGTGAACATGGTGTATTTGATTTCATGTTTTCCCACCTCATTTCTTAGAAATGTTGGCATTGTTTGGCTATTGTTGGCAATCGTTGATTATTCACCCCGCTCAGTGGATCGCACTCCTTTGGATGTTGATTGATTTGGTCTTTTATTGATATCGATGTTGTATCACCTCTTATTGCATGATATCCTTTTGATGATCGCATATCCGCATTGTTGAGGTCTTTACCTCTTCCATACGTCAAGTGTTTTGGTAGCTTGGCGTAGTACCTTGTTCACTACTGTTGTGTTGGATTAGAGATGTAGTGGAAATTTGCCACCAAGTTTGTGGTTGCCTAAGTTTCTTTTAGTTGTAACTGAAGTCTCGTATGTTCGTGTCACTTAGCTTGTTCTTGAGCATAGTGAATAGTGATTGTAGCATAGTTGCTTTTGAGCTGGTGTTAGTCCAAGAGCCTTCCTTGCCTGACGAGTTTGGTTCGGTGTTTCGTGTTCGTCACCATCGTGATATTTTCAAAATAGGGTAATTGATTCACCCTTTTCTCGATGTGAGATGTATTCATTTGTAATTAGATGGGTTAGCTATCGAGTGATGCTAATCATTTTGTTCCTGCTCCTTGTTTCTGAATTCCGGGATGGAATTCTTTTAAGGGGGGTAGATTGTAATAACCCAACATTTTTAAAAGAGGGTAATTTTGACTTTTGGGTGCCCAAGTGTGGACCCAATTTAAACTTTGAAAATTATTTTCCTAACATATATCATTAGATATGGTATTACATTTAAATTTAAAATGGTGGTAGGTGTGAGTGTGTTCTTATAATAGTGGGTGCATTGGAGGGACAAGGGCCACACCACCACTCACATCACTCACACACACACATACTCTCTCTCTCTCTCTCTTCCCCCCTTATGGCTGGCCCATCTCTCTCTCCTTTCCCTCACTTTTCCTTTTTTTTTTCTTTTCTTCTTCTTCTTCCTCTCTTTCCTCTCTACTTCAAGCTTTGGGAGAAAGCTCCCATGGCTTCTCTCCTTCTCTCTTCTTGTTAGGTGCCTTAGAGAGATATCTAGCCCTAACCCTTTGGGCAATATTGTTCTACTCGACGAGAGCTACATGATGCCGCTATCAAAGTCCGTTTTCAAGAAGTTTCATCCGTGAGGTGTTGGAAGACCTAGCTTGGAAATGACTTCTTTCTTCACCAAATGAAGTGCTTGGACTTCTAGGAGCCTTCTCTCTTGAAGATCTTGTCATCCTAAGTGTTTTCTTCCTATAGGTAGATATATAATCTACTACTCTATCTCTTTGATATATATATATATGTATGTATATATGTATATGTGTATATATAAGTGGTCTTGGTGAATAATTTTGTAACTAGAACTCCAAAACGGTAAAATTTTTAAGTTCTAGCATATGTGTAGTTTAGGTGTTTGATAAAATGCCTAGAAGAGATTAAGTGTCTAGGTTGTTTAATTGCTTAAAATGCCTAATTGTGATAATTGCTTTAAATGCTTATATGTCTACATGTTATGCGAATTAAGTGTTAACATGCCTAATTGTTTAAGCCTTGGGTGAAAAGAATGTTAGGGTAATGTTAGAGAATGTGTGGATGCTTATTTTTCTTAAACTTGAGATAAAATGCATGTGTATGTGTTTATGGATTTTCTTCATGTATTATAGAAATTCATATGTTAAGTTCTTTGAATACGTAATTAAGTTTATCATTTGCATCCACAAACATGAACATTCACGTGTGAAACATACATACTAGCATTGGGGCCAAGTTGGGCCAAATTCCATGCATAAACACGAAATGCATTGGAAGATCCCATAAATGGGGACATTATGAAAAATCCGGATACGGGTTGTGAGGTAAGACAGGGTGGATAGCCCTAAGAGAATTATCCAAACTCCATTTCATATTCGGGTAGCGCCCGGAGAGATGGTATGCTACATTCCCAGTTGGGGGTGGCTCGCAGTCCGGTAACGAGGAGAGTGACATTACATACTTGTGTGACCTCATAGCTTTCATTGCCGAAGAGGCTCATTGCATATCATATTACCTATGGTAGCCCCTACACGTGGAGTTTTAAATTGTGTTTTGCCGAGGAGGCTTGGTACATTTATTTGTCCGAGGGACAACCGAAGTAAAAAAATGCTCTTTCAAAATTACTTCTTTGATATGAAAGTTATAGTGTATTGGTATTATATGTCTACGAGCCGTCGTTCTCACATAAACGACAAACATTTGACAGGTTTTCTAAAGAAGGCGCGACAATACTCTTTTAAAGATCCTATAAAGATTTTATCTTGAAAATGTTCTTTAATTCTATTTTCAATTGTATATCGTTCATGTGTCGCAACACATTTAATTCAGCATGTTGCTAGAGCCAATCTTTAGCTCTTTGTAGGATTACGATGTAATTCATATTGATGTTGTAATCGAGTGCATGTATGATCCTTGATTTACATATCTAGTCTAGTTTGTAATCGTTGTCGAGATCGATGAATCTCGCTTGTGTTTATGCTTTATGTTTAATGCCTTATGCTTCCTGTTTGGGATTGTTCACGTTTAGCTCGTTGTGAGTGAGCTTGGGTATACCTTGCGTCGCTTGTTTACTATTTCTTGGAGTTTGGGGTTTACTATGTTGATTAGTATTCGTGTGGGGATACCTTTACTTATTGTTGCTCATGTTGTTTTAATCCAATTGTGTTAAACTTATCGTGGAAATCGTTGTGCCTCTAATCCTAGCCGAATTTGTTAAATTCTACTTATTAACCCTCTTTCCGTCGACTTGCCGTTGATATTGTTCTTGTTAGAAACTCCTTTTGTATATTGGGTAGAGTTCATGTGAAATTTCATTCAATCAAAATTTTTGTGCTTAATCTAACTTCTGTGGAGTGAACTCCCTGCCCTGAGTTCGCTCAATCGAACTTTTCTCCGCTTAATCCAACTCTTGTGGAGTGAACTCTCTGCCCAGAGTTCGCTCAATTGAACTTTTTCTACTTAATCCAACTTCTGTGTAGTGAATTCTCTGCCTAGAGTTTGCTCAATCGAACTTTCTCTGCTTGATCCAACTCTCGGCAGAATACATAGATTAAGAGCATAAGTCTCCCATGCGATATCAATGTTTGAATGAACATTCCTTTTTATATTATAATACTTCGCTTCCGAGTACTTACTTCACAAAACTCCTCGTTACATCCCTTGAACTCATGCTTGTGTGGAAAGTCGTTTAATAAAATTTTCAAAAGCTTTGCCTTCGTTTGACTCGTTGACATGTAAGTCCATTTTGGATTTATATGTTAGTAAGTCATCTTTGTAGGAATTCCCGTGGAATTCCAAAGTTGCTTCCGCATTTATGATTGGGTTTTAATTCTTTTCTCTCTATTATTTCTCTTTCCTCGTGCTTCGATTTTCGGGGTGTTACAATCAGCAAGTTGTAATACCATGCGAGTAGGTTTTAGCTCACCTAATCCAAGTTCTTGATAAACAGAATAAGGAAGCAAGTTCACACTAGCTCCTAAGTCAAGGAGTGCGTGATTAATTTTGTGATTTCCAATAATACACGATATTGTTGGTGTACCTGGGTCTTTAAATTTTGTTGGTAAATTATGTTGTACGATGGAATTAATTTCTTCAACGAAGTCAGCAGAATACGCATCCTTTCGTACATTTTGCTTACGTTTGACAGTACATAAATCTTTTAAGAATTTTGCATTAGCAGGTACTTGATTAATTGCATCTAAGAGAGGAATATTAATATGCACTTGTTTATATAATTCTAAATATTCCTGATTCTTATCATTTTGGTGTTTTCTTAAACGTTGTGGATAAGGAATTTGAGGAGAGTATTCAAGAGTTTCCTCTGTTTCTTTTTCCACTGGTAAATTAGATTCATTTTCTTGAGAAATTTGTTGTTTTTCAACTTCAACTTTATCAGTAATTTTATCTTCATCTATTTCTTCCACAATTTCTATCATATTATCTTCCTTATTTGTATGCTCAATTTCTTCTAAAGAAGGTGAAATTTTTTGTCCAACAGCCTTACCACTTCTTAGTACAGTTATAGCTTTTACTTGTTCATGTTGATTATTACCAGAAGTTGAGGGATCGCCGTGTGGTTGTCCCCTTGGAATAGGTTGTGGTTGGGCAGGAAAAATGCTTTTTTCTTTAGAATCGTGTTGATTATTAATCCTATCCACAGATGTTTGTAGTTTTCCCATGATTTGTATTAATTGTTGCATCATAGACTGTAAAGGCTCTTCTTGCACTTTCTTGTGCGGAGGCACATAAACATTAGAATTTTGCTGTGTATTAGGATATGTATTTTGTGTTTGTTGAAATTGAGACGGAGGAGGTAAATATTAATTATTTTGAGGAGGTTGGTGTTGAGTTTGAAATTGTAGAATACCCTCTTTTGTATACATATGATTTGGAGGATTTCTCCAGTTAGATTGGTATGAATTACCCTAGGCATTTTGGGGACCCCTATAATTATTCACATTGTTTATCTCTGCTGGAGTTGTTTCCTGACAGTTTGAACTATTAGGACATTCATTCGCAGAGTGTCCTAAAGTATGACAGTTGTCACAAAGTTCTCTTTTCTTCTTAGGCGGATTATTTTTTTCTACTGTTATAGCTTCTACTTTACGTGCTAATTCTTCATATTTCAGTGTTAATTCATCTTCTGAGTGTAATTGGTATAAACTTTTAGCTTTTTCCATCCTACCAATTTCTTCTTTTTCCCACTGGGAAGCATTTTTGCTAAGCCAATTAAAATATGATTCAGCTTCATCGGCAGTTTTACTCAAAAATTCTCCTTGACACATAGTTTCAACTAATTTCTTTGATTTCGGTTCTAATCCTTCATAAAAGAAATTAATTAGACGCCATTTTTCAAATCCACGATGTGGAGAAGCTAGTAGGAGATCTTTAAAACGTTCCCAAACTTCAGGGAATGGTTCCTTTTCTTTTTGAGTAAAAAGTTTAATTTGACGCATCATTCTATTAGTTAAATTTTTTGGATAGAATTTTTTTAGAAATGCTTCATTCATATCATGCCATGAAGTTATAGATCCAGGATGGAGAGATAAAAGCCAAACTTTAGCTTTATCTTTTAAAGAAAAAGGAAAAAGCTTAAGAGGGATTATTTCAATAGGACAACTTTGATCAGAGAACGTACTACAAACTTCTTCAAATTCACAAATATGAAAATATGCACGTTCTGACCCCATTCCATGGAAAGTTGGTAAGAGTGGAATCATGCCTTGTCTAAAGTGAAAATTTCCTGTATGTCTAGGTAGACTGATGCAAGAAGGAGTGATGTTTCTTTTTGGGGTAAGTAAATCACGTAAAGGACGTTGTTCACGTTCTAGTAAAACAAATTGTGGTATATTTCCCCCCTGCTCACTATGAGCATCATCAACGATTCCTTCTGGTCCTACAATTTCTGCCATTATTCTAGAAAATTGTATACTAGATGAATCAGTAGAAATATTAGAATTATGTAGTACTTGATATAAAGCCTCAGTAGTATCTACGGATATAAGAGTAAGTGAAAACTAACTGATAATAATATTATTATGATTATTATTATTATTATTAGCTAAGTAAAAATAAAACTCTTTTTTTTATAATTTTTATAATAATAGGTTTTTTTAGAAGATAGGCTTATATATGTATATAAATGCTTTTTTTTAGAAGATAGCTATGAACATACTTATAAATTTATATTTATAGATTTTCACAAGGAAAAATTATATATAGTTTTATTTTTATTATTTTTTTATGTTATCATTATTATTATTATTATTTTTAAATGAAAACTAAATTATTTATAAAGTAGAATAGATATATATATATAGATATAGATATAGTGGGAGAAATAGTTTTAAACCTAACTCTTTTTTTATTTATTATTTTTATTAACCATTCCCCGGCAACGGTGCCAAAAACTTGACAACATCCTATTGATGCGTTTTCTTATCACACCCAAGTGTAGGTGATCGTACAAGTAATAAAGTTCTGGAAGTCCAGGTCGAACCCACAGGGAACGGAAAAGAAAGATAGGCAATAACTATTATGTCACAAAAAGAAAATAAAAGATGATGGATTTTTGTGTGGATTTACTAAACTACTAATTTTTATAGTTTTGCAATAAAAGTAATTAAAAGCTATTTTTTTCTTAACAGTTTATGGTAAAGATTTTAACAGTGCAAAATAAATTAACTAACATACTAGTAATAAAATGAAGAAAAATAAATAAAAGTAAAATTTTTGTGAGATAAACTTTTTGGATTTAATAGTAGCGAAAGATAGAAATAATACAAATATTTAAGCAAAGTTATTAAAAACAGGAAATATTAATTAAGTTGGAAGAAATGATTTAAAGGAATCGGGAATATGCAAACCAACACTAGATCCCACAACTTTTGTGCATTTGAAAAGGATTTGGCATTTAAGACCACAGAGTCATTCTTTATTTAAAAAAAATAAACTTTCACTGGTCAGGGTCATATCAAGTGCGTCAGGTTTGATATGAAACGACATCATTTGGTTTAAAGAAAAGTAAAAAGGCAATTGGGCAGTAGCCAGGTTCGAACCGTGCCCCGCCGCGGACGTGGGTTATTCGGCGTCCAGTCCCCACCACTCTGCCACTACACAATTGCCTGTCCATTAGTGGATAGAAATATATATAAACACATATTTAAAATATAAATTTTATCATATGAGTTGTTTGAGTATGCTAAGTGTTTTTTTAATGACAAAAGACATAGTTTGACAATCCACATAATTAGGCTTTTTATTTCAAATATATACTCTTTTGAGCCCAATATAGCCATAGTATATAAATATGTTAAATGGTCATAAACTATAGATACATAGATATTTTTGGCCATAAATGGAAAAACAACCCATCCAGATAAATTTGCCCATTTAAGATTAGTACACGGAAGCTGTGGTTTCTAAGTTTTTATTGCATATCCCCAATTAAAATTTTAGCCTACCATTTTGGAATTGAAACTATCTTTAAAAGATAAATTAAATAGATGTAAACAGTGACTGCTCAATTAAAACTAAAGCTATAAAACTAAGGTAATGGTGGAATATAATATTAATATATTTTTTTTCCTACTTAACATGAGTTGGGGTTGAATTTGTGGAATCTGCAAAATAGCAAAGTTTAGTACAACTAGACTAATAAAATATACATAAATGAAAATACTGAATTAATAATAAAATACTAAACCTTTAACTTTAATTTCTTATGGGGTCACAATGGTTGAACTCCAAGAACACAAATAAGGCCAAACCAAATCCTTATCTACTTTTGGAGTGAGATATGAATATGGTGTGCTTGGGGCTTTGGTAGGTGATTACAACAACTACGTGGCTAAGAAATATGATATTTACTTACAAAATCTGTATTCTAGTGAATGGAAATATTGCTATAAAAACTGGAAAATTTGGGGTTTCAAACTATTTTAGGGGCAATTATAAGTACTACTAGACTAGAAATAGTAAATCTAATTTTAAATAAGAATATTTTACTACTACAATTTGACAAAGATCATACAAGAAAACAAATATTTTATTTTAAGAAATACAGTGCACAAAGTTTTGCTACATATTTTTGAACATGAAATCATCAATTACATAAAAGTAATTTTTTACAACTGCTAGAACTAGAAAAGGCAAAGAAAAATTAAAGTTTCCTATTTCTAGGGACAATTTAAAGTGCTCACATGATAACCTCTCATAAACTATTCTCTCCCGAACAGTGATTGTTGTGCTTGTGGAGATGATGTTGAATAGCTGCCCCTTTCCTCTGGCTTCTGCTCCTCAATTTATAGACGAGAGGAGATGAAATTTCATCATCCTATTCGTCACTGAGCAGTGCGTTTTGCCATTTTCTTCTTCTTCGTGGTCTTAATTTCTTCGCGTGTTTCTGACACACTTGACAATCTGCTCATTTGTGTGTGTGAGAGAGAGAGAGAGAGAGAGAGAGAAGAAAAGCAAAAGAAAGAGACAAAAAAATAAATAAAACAATTCATATATATGTGTACCGTGGTCATAATGCTTTAACAACTTTTACACACATTTTTTTTGTGTCAAGTTCACAGATTCTCAACTGTTCAAATTTTGACTATCATTTTATGAGGAATGCTTCGGTGTGGTTGCTACTTCTTTCTTTCCCTTTATTTCACTTTATTTTTACTTAAACATATAAAATGTGTAAAAACAAATAATTACATGCATTTGAGTGACATCACTGTTAAATTATATTATTTCAAATATGCATGTAAAACTAGAAATTTGGGGGATTAAATGAGCACTATATCTATTATATTGGTACATGAATGTGAAATATTCAATGTTTGTCATGGTTCATATGGCGTTACCCACATGCATTCAGCTCTGTCCTCCTCTTTCATCTCCATCATGAGGCAAGTGTGATTTAAAGCAGCATCCAATTGGGTAGAATCATTAGGTTTATAGATAGCATCAAATTGTGACACAACAACCTCTAAGGGATCTTTGTAATCTACAAAATCAGACTCGTCTTCGATGACCTTTTCAATATAATTGATTTCTTCCTCATCTTCGTATTCTTCAGGTCGGGGATTTGAGAAAATATTGACATTTAGAGTCATGTTTCCGAATTCGATGGCAATAATACCACTTCTTATTTTGATTGTGGCATCTATGGTGTTGAGGAATGGACGTCCAAATATCACCGGGATTTGTGAATATGGCTTAGACACAGGTTCAGTGTCCAAAATCACAAAATTGACCGGGAAGACAAATGAATCTATCTGCACCAGAACGTCCTCCAGTATTCCTCTAGGGTATTTGACTGACCTGTCTGCTAGTTGTAATGCAACTCGGGTAGGTTTGAGTTCACCCAACCCTAATTGTTTATAAACTGAGTATGGCAGCAGGTTTACGCTTGCTCCTAAATCAAGGAGTGCATTGTCTATCCTTTGATTCCCAATTCGGCAAGAGACAGTTGGGGTACCGGGGTCTTTGAGTTTCAGAGGCAATTCATTTTGGATGATTGCGCTTGCTTGAAAAGCAACATAGGCATGTTTCTTTACACTTTGCCTCCTTTTGACCGTGCATAAGTCTTTAAGGTACTTAGCATAGGTCGGTACCTGTTTGATTGCATCAAGGAGTGGGAGATTGATTTTGACTTGTTTAAACAACTCCAAAAACTCCTGATTCTTTGTCTCATTTTTAGGTTTCTTAAGCCTTTGAGGATAAGGCGCAGGGAAAGGGCATTTAGGTAATTAATCAATGACACGCTCCTTTCCGGGCCTTCTCTCAACTTCTTCTACTTCTTTAGGAGCGTCATCATTTGGTTCTAATGGTTTGTCATCAGTGGACAACTCCTCTTCTTGAGTGGATGGTTTGATTTTATTTACTACTTCATCCTCTTCATACTCTTCAGGGGTAGAGAAGATTTAGCACCCTATAATCTTGTCGCTTCTCAGAGTAGTTACGGCTTTTGCTTGTTTCTGATTAGTGGGACCATTGTTGTATCCCTTAGGGTTTTGAAGTGGTTGCGCAGGAAACGTTCCACTTGACCCCTCTTGTCGTGCATCCATTCTATCTAATGTTGCGGACATTTTACTCAACATTTGAATTAACTGTTGTGTTAAATTCGCATTAGAGATTGGATCTTCCTCTTGCGCCTTTTTGTGCGGTGGCACGCAGATATTTGATTGCGGATTATTAGAGGGTTGGGCATGGTTATAGTTATTTGATCTATTTTGATTGAATGACTGGGACTGCCTATTGTATTGCCCTTGATAGTGATTATTGTTATTATAGGGCTGTTGTTGTTGATATTGGTTTTGGGTCCCAGCATCATTTTTTGAATCAAACCTGGGGTGATTCCATCGATTGTTATTCTGAACGTTGTTATTATTGTAGGAATTCCCCTCCCCCCTATATCCTTGCATGGCATTCATTTCCATGGAGGCTTGTTCTTGAAAGTACGGCACATTGGGACAATATTGATTGGTGTGTCCCAACATGTTGCATGTGCCGCATGGTTCTTCAGGTAAAACCTGCCTAGAACTCTCTCCTTTCATTGCCAACTCTTCTACCTTCTTAACTAGTTCTTCATATTTACTCATTAGATGATCCTCACTTTTTAATTGGTGTAGACTCTTCTCTTCTACACAGGATATCTGTGAGCATGGGACATCTTCTGAATTGGACCATTCATGGGCATGTTCAGCTAGCCACTCGAAGTGAGCTTCTGCTTCTTCTGTGTTTTTGCGAAGAAATGGCCTTAAACTCATGGTTTCAACCAACTTTTTAGTTTCATCATTTAACCCTTCATAAAATTAGCTTATGGTTCGCCATTTCTCATACCCATCATGTGGATATGAGAGAAGCAAATCCTTGAAACGCTCACAAGTTGGAGTGAAGGTTTCATTGCTCTTTCGTTTATAAGAGTTAATTTGTCGTTTAAGCTCAGTGGTCATGCGCGGTGGAAAGAATTTCTTTACAAACGCAGTGTTCATCGCATGCCAGGTATAAATTGAATTCGGCTTCAAGGTGAGTAGCCACGCTTTTGCTTTATCCTTCAAAGTGAAAGGAAATAGCATTAGACGTGTCACATCTACAGGGCAATTTTGTGAGAATGTTTTACAAACATCCTCGAAGTCCTTGACGTGTAGATATGCCTTCTCGCTATCCATTCCATGGAAGGTTGGAAGGAGTTGAATCATTCCGTTGCGAAATTGAAATTCGCCAGCATGAGGTAGAATGAGAATACAAGAAGGTGTAGGTGTGTGTTCGGGTGTCATGAGATCGCACAAAGGATGAAGTGAATCATCAATTGGTACAACCACATTTGCACTGTTTTCACTTTGATTGTCAGCCATTGAATCAGTAGGTGTGGCTACAGGATTAATAGAATCAGAGGAATCATCCAAGTAGAATGGATTTCCGTAGATTCCTTCGATGGAATCATCGGACATAAAAGGAAAGATCCTAAGTAGTTTTAATCTAAAGAATAAGAGACAAAAGAACGACAAAAGAAAATAGAAAGAGGTAAAGATAGATTGAGGTAATCTAAACGCTACCTTGTCGCTTTCCCTGGCAACGGCGCCAAAAACTTGACACGGCTAAAAATGTGTGTGCTCTTATGTGCTATACCCAAGTGTGGGTAATAATGCAAGTAGTAATCTGGTTAATACCAGGTCGATCCCACAGGGAAGGTGATAAAATAAATACTTAGATTAAACTCTAAAAGGAAAATAAAAATCAATATATGAAAGGTTGCAGAACACGAAGTTCCACGAAGTAACTACTAAAATTAAAACAACTAAAGTAAATCAAACAAATGATTAACTAATTAACTAAAGTGATGTTTTAAAACGTGTTTTTTCTTAATAAAAGGGAATGTTGGGATTACACGAATCCACCGCGACCTAGCCATCTACCATGCAATTACATTGAAGCTTAATGGAGCACATTTTCTACAGTATTCCGTATTTCTCTTAGAATAAAGAATCCATAGTCCTTTCATGACCAGGACTATATCATCACAGTTAATTTAAAACACATGAAAGTGGTTTAAAACAATAGTTAAGACTTGCATCTACAATGGTGTTAGCATTGAAGGTGGTTTGCAAAAGATATTGAAGAAAAATGCCTTAAGGCCTTAAGTTCAGAGACTGTTTTGACAAACTGAGCATTTGGGGACAGTTTGATAATGAATCTCTAAAGCAGAAAGTCTACGAATACTGCATAGAATGTTCTCAAGAATCAGAGAGTTCGATCAATCGAAGCACTTTCGATCGATCGAATATCTTCATCTCTCGATCGATCGAAATGTCTTCAATCGATTGACAGTGTCTCTGGTCCGATCGATTGAACAACCTTCGATCGATCAAACACAAGAATTATTCTACTGCATGGCAGAGGCTTCATCGTGATCTCCCAACCTGGGCCTACTCAGACATGGTCTGGAGTGTCTTAGATTTGTTTTTAACGTAAAAGTCCATTAAAGTCTTGTTTGGTTGTGATTTTAACATATAATCTATGAAAACTAATGATTTAACCCTATCTAACATGCAAAGCTACGATTCTAGCAGATTAACCTACAATAAACAACAAGTAGAATGTAAACAAAACGATAAAAAGTAACCTGGAATGACGAACTTATATTAAACTTAATAGAATCCAACCAAAAATAATATAAATCCTTGATAAAACCTACAAAAACAAGAACAAACTCTCTTCTCCCTATGTAAAACTGATAAAAAGTGAAGTAGCCGTTCTTCTGGACGTATACAAAATGCATATATATATACTACACTTAAGGCTAGGGTTAAAAATTCCATTTCTGCTGCGTGCGCGTAAATTCTGATAAAAGCCATGTTCGATCGATCGAACATCCCTCGATCGATTGAACTTCTGGGATCTTCGAGCGCTTGAACATAATTCGATCGATTGAAACCTCGATCGCTTAAGACCTCCTTGATCGCTCGAACCTTCCTTTTCATGTTTGAATTGTCTTCATTAAAACCAAGCACTTCTTTTTATCTAGCTCATTCAGTTCCTCACACAGCAACAGTAATCTGAACAAATAACCACTAAAACAATACCACTTATCATAGATTAATCATATTGTGTAAAAACTGGCATTGTAATTCAAATTACAGATATACAAGGGAATTGTAGACTAAATCAGTGTATTTTCTTATTTTAGCACGGTTGTATTTTATAACTACCCCCACTTGTCAAAGGGACAAATCGTTCAAGCAAGTGTACCATTTAGAACAAGCGGATGCTATACTATGACATGTCATGCATGGACGTGATATGAGTTGTGTCATGAGTGCCATCATGTCTAGTATTCTGATCCTAATATAAGCAGGTGTTATGAGTAGTGCCATTCCGAGTGGGCTGGTGTTGTGCTAGAGTTTATCTGACTCTTATACAGTGATTGATTCTGATAAAGATATCAAAGTGTTTGAAGACTCTGGGCCTCAGGGCAAACTCTTAAGCTTCAGGAAGTGCGCTTTGTAGTTAGAATCGGATGTGAGGCCTTGAGGATTACAACTAAAGGTAATTGATGGACACAGAAGTCATAGACATCAAGCGATGGTTCAAGATAATCGATAGGGGAAGGTTTTCACGATAATTGACGGCTGAGAAGGCTTACGATAGTTGGTAAGTGAGGAAGCTCACAGCGACTAACAGATGAGGAAGTTCATGAAAGATAGGTGATGGTAGTAGTCGATAGACGTGGAGTTTTGGACACCATAGAGTAGTCTAGTTTTAACTAGGCGATGCTTGTCCTGGGAGCCAAAATCTTAGACCGCTGATGACATTCTGATTAGCTACTGATTCTTGTCCAATCCGGAAAGCCAGTTCTGGTTTCTGAGCACTATTGTTCCCTGTTATGTTCTGCTGGGGATGATAAGGGACTTTCTGAGATTTTCCTTTAACCGTCGACCGAGAACCAGGAATCCTTTCTGAATCTCCCATGGTTGATCGAATCTTGCTAACCAAGAACTAGGACCCATCTCTGAATCTCTCACGGTTGATCGAATCTTGCGTCGCTTAATCCAAAAGAGCCGGTTATGGCCTTCGGGAGCTATTTTTGTCCATTGTGGATAGCGAAGGACTCTCTGAGAGTCTCCTTTAATTGTCGACCGAGAACCAGGACCCATCTATGAATCTCTCACAGTAGATCGAATCTTGCTGACCAAGAATTGGGACCCATCTCTGAATCTTTCATGGTTGATCGGATCTTGCGACGGTAAAAAAAAGTCAATTATGGCCTTCGGGAGCTATTATTTTCTGCAGGATTCTCTGAGAATCTCTCCTAACTTTTTTCCTTTATATTTTGACCGAGAAGCAGGATCCGTAAGTGAAACTATCATGGTTGGTCAAATTTTGCGACGGTTGATTCGAAAAAACTGATCTGGACTCTCGAGAGTCAATTTCTTCCAATCTTTGCTAGCTGAGGTTAACCCTAACAACTTTTGGATTTTTGGGGGTAGAACCTTATAAATCTTGACTAAAATGGGCCACTAGGGCTAATTGGGGCTAGAAATGGACCAAAAAAATGCCAAAATGGGCTAAAATGGAGCAAACCAGAGCGAAGCGGGGCTCACCGGGAGCAGTGCCGCAATGGCACTGGGTGGCCGGACTCAGGGCCGGTCCCGAGTATTTGGAGGCCCAGGACGAACTACTAAAAGGGAGGCCCTTATTCGGGGGTTCGGGGGCAGCGCCCTCGAGGCAATTTTTTTGGGGTCTACTTATACATAATTGGCTATTTTTTTAGGGTTTACTTATACATAATTGGCGATTTTTTGGGGATCTACTTATAATATGAGAATCTATTTGTAAAACTTAAATATTGTACGGTGTCTTTCAAAATTCTTGGGAGACCTATTTCTAAAACTCAACAAATTCTTGAACTAAAAGTGTAATTTTCAAAATTCTAGGGGCCTTTACTTTTGAGTTTTATATGTATGTATATCAATATATATGTAGTTGATGACACTAAATTGGACATTGGGCCCCTTTGGGGCCTAAACATATGTTGAGGAGAGACTTAACATAATTAAGGGAGACCTAATGTAAAATGCTAAAAAAAATCTCAAAGTAAAAATGTAATTATGAAAATTTTATGAGGACCCTCAAAATTTGATAAACTTTGGTGGCCCGGGGCGGTTGCCCCACTGGCCCCCCCATTGGGCCGGCCATGGCCGGACTCCATGTTTGTATATCTTGGGTTTTTGAGCTCTAAATGCTCATTTTTGGCCATTTTGATGTGTTTTTTGGAGCCAAAATCCGTCAAAACGCAGCTTATGCATGCTCAGGTGAGTAATCTTTCCCTATGATTGGAATTTTGATTGGTGTTTTAGCTTCCTCTAATTTTCAAGAAGAAAGTTTGACTTTAACTCTTATTTTGTTTATAGATCCATGGCTTCAAGCTCAGGGAGGCTTTCTAAGAAGGCCAAGGAACGGGGAAAGGTCGAGAGCCAAACCTCCAGAGTTGATTTTGCGTGACCCTCAACGTCACCTTTCGGCCGCAGCTCTAGCGAGTCAAGTATGTGAAACATTCGGTAGTTCAGGACTATTTGTGTGCATTGTGCTAGTTTTTTGAACTATAGTGTGCGCCTAGAGGTCGTTGGAAGTTCGTATTGTGCTTATTTATTTATTTTGTGAAGTTAGATTTCGGGTCGTGAATAGTGACTTTGTGCCTGGTTTTGCTGTCTTTGATGTGCGCAAGTGCCTAAGGTGACCTTGAAGGGCCACGGTAGTCTCGCCCATGCTTCTTGTGGTATATGCAGATTTCGCCTGCC
Source organism: Hydrangea macrophylla (assembly GCA_033977485.1). Classification (NCBI taxonomy): domain Eukaryota; kingdom Viridiplantae; phylum Streptophyta; class Magnoliopsida; order Cornales; family Hydrangeaceae; genus Hydrangea; species Hydrangea macrophylla. The sequence continues at coordinate 66,430,033 of CM066997.1, forward strand.
GTACAATAGATGGTAGATGATGCCGAGTTTGGCAGCTTTGTCTGCCTGGTTTCAAAAGTACCAATGACTTGGCCCACTTCTATGCTCTAGCAGAGAGATGGTGGGACACGAAAATACTTTCCATCTACCGTTCGATGAAATGACGATGACGCCCTTCGACTTTTCCATGATTACCGGTTTGAGAGTTGGCGAGAAGCGCCTGATCCTGGATTATTTTTGTAGGGCATCGATTCCCTTATAGCTGGCTTTATCAGGTTTATGGCAGAGGGGGCACACTCTCAATGACGGGTAGCTATTACCGGTCTTCCTTCTATATGTTCTCGGCTGCTCGATCTTTGCGACACGAAACGACCGGGTGAGCCTGAGGCTCCTCACCTGCTTGGCGACTATTGATGAGATTCCTTCTTATGTCTAGGGTGGTGCTGCCCTGGCTCACCTTTATAAGCACATGGGTGAGGTTTCTTGCGGCAGTATCAAATCCACTAGAGGGTTCTGGCGAGCTTAGGAGGTATGTTCTGTGTCTTTCCCTTTTCTTTTGGCCCTTTCTCGTTTCTATTTTTGTAACAACCCTAAAATTTCTGAGTGTGTAAATAATTATTTTTAGTTAGCAATATTATATGAGTGTGCCTATGTAAGACACGTCTTTAAAAATTTTAAGTTTGGAGGACATATAAATAAAATCATTAGTGAGCCCTTTAGTTTGAATGCTACCTTTTATTAATTTAAATTTATTAAAAAAAAATGAAGTGTTGATATGTATTTTTTTTTAATATAGTGTTTACAGGCCCGCGAATGTGTCAAATATTGTATCTGGTATTGAAATTAAGTACCCGAGGTATGAGTACCCTTTGGGCTAGCCATTTTAATGGTTTGTGTTATATTTTGGGCTCATATGAGTCTCTTTAGTGAGCCCATAAGAAGAAAAACGGGATTATTAATATTTGTGTGAGTAATATATGTATTGTGTGTGTATTATATGTATATAGATAGATAATATATCCTAGGGTTAGAAAAAAAAAGAGCAGCCTCGAGAGAGAGAGAGAGAGAGAGAGAGAGAGAGAGAGAGAGAGAGAGAGAGAGAGAACAAGAGACAAAGAGGGAAGAGGCAACCCTAGCCACCTAGAAGCTGAAGAAAAAGAGAAGAGAAGAGAAAAGAAGGGAGTTCACCATCATCATCATCATCATCATCTTTCTTTTCCCAATTCGGTGAGTAAACATTTAGATTTGTAGGGTTGATTCATAGTTTGATTGATTTTTGATTTGTGTTCATTATAGTTTGAATAAATCGTATGGATGGGTGTTTATATAATACGGATCTATAGTGATATATACATATACATTTATATATATATATATATATATATCAAAGGTTAGATGTAAGTTATTTAAAAAATTGAAGAAAAAAAAAAAGAAGACTAACACAAATTCGGATTTGGGTAAAATTGAAGAAAACTCTCAAATCCGTTTTAGAAAATAATTCGTATTAATTCATACATTTTGTTTTTGGTAAAACTGTTTGCAATAGTCAATGTAAAACACGATTCTGCACATTTTTCGTCTAATGGTATTTTTCTCAATTCTGCACCAATTGGACAGAAAATTCAAATTACAGTAGCAGTAAATGTTAACTCCGAATTTCGAATTATGTTTATGAAAATTGTTAGAGATGTTTCTTTATACGGTATTATTATGAAGAACAATTTCAACCCATGCTAGTTTTGGGGCTGTTTAATATAAGGTTTGTTTGGGACCGTTTTAAATAGTACTGTTGAATGCCGATTTTAAATGCTATGACTTATGCTATGTATAGTATTAAATGATGATTGTGGAAATACTATGTTAGAGACGTGAATAGAAGTTTGGCGCAAGGGCCTTATTGTGAATAATCGGATAATGATAATCCATGTAATAAATGATAAATTTTCGAAGTGGTTAATGACGTGATTAAATCCTCATGAATGGTACTTGTGTGAATTAACGTAGATGGTAAAAAAAAAAGTGGTTTCAAGTTCCTTAGTGTTCACCGCTCCCCGTTGTGTGATATGTTTTTTTTGGTAGCTCGACTTGCTGAGTGTACCCTTTTGCCAGTGGCTTCGTGATCAAGCTGGCCTAAGCCTTATGCCCGACTTATTTGTTAGACGTCTAGGCATATTGACTGGCCTTCTGTGTGTATACCTGGTTTGGTTGATACCCCAACCAAACTAGCATCAGAGTGGATGTTAGTAGTATGTCCGGGCACACATGGGATATATGTGTAGGTGTACCATGGAGGGTGACCAAGTGGTGAACCTAGGAAATTGAATAATGAATCATTCATAAAAAAAGTAAGTTGACCATGAGTAGGGTGACCTTAGTGGTGAACCTAGGGCAAGAAAAAAATGACAGTGATTGTAGAGCGTTAAATGCAAATGGATAAACTGTTGCGAAACATGAAATTGAAAACTCGAAATGGTTACCGTGGTATAATGCGAAGGAAATTGATATAATGATTCGATATTGGAGAATTTCTTATTCTAATACTAAGGATTTGTGCTAACTCTCGAGTTGCAGGATGGTGGGCCCACTAACCATTGTATGCAGGCTTTGGCTCACCATGTTATTTAAGAGTAAGTGTTTCTTTTACTTTATGGGTGGAACAAACTGTCGCCGTGACTCGAGGAAACTACCGCTTGTCCTCACTCACGTGTGGAACTACAGTTCTGCCTACAAATCTATATGTGTTTGTGGTCAAGAAAGGGAGGGAGCCCAGCGGATTCCCAACCTCAGAGAAATTTATTGGGTATTATTATGTTAATTGATTATTGTTGGGTTGGAGTCGAGGGGACCACGAGTGATCCTTGAGACTGGGGCATGTTTACTCATTCCAGTGTTGTTATACAATGCTGACCCGTGTGATGTTTATCATGCGGGGGCGTTTCTTGGGAAACGCAGCCGTTTTGCAGATTAAGGAGTAGGCCGGTATGACTATTGGATTGCATGGATTTGCTTGAGGGCATGAAGAAAATTACTGTTCATTTGCTATTTTCATTTATTTGGCATTGTGGGCCATTATTGTAGTTGGTATTAGGACGTTTAGTAGCTCTGACTAAAGGTTGTAATAGAGGTTATTCTTTCAAAGCTTTAATTGTAAATGAAAAGATTTTTATTCTTAATGAGAATTTAGAAATGTTTATTCAGCTTCCGCTTTTCAATATAAGTGATTTAGTAGTTGTAGCTTTAATCAAATATATTTGAGTATTTTCGGAACCGCATGAGTGTTTTTTTTTATTTTATGGAAACGTGGTGGTTTTATTTTAAAAACATAAATGGAGATTTATTACAAATGTTTTAACCAGGTTTTTAAGAACATCTATTTCCATTAAAAAGTTTTATTAGGATGGGCTTCGTGGTGTTCACTCCGATAGTTGGGCAGTCGAATAGTAGTCTAGATTTAGTTCTATGCTGATTATTTGGCTTTCAAAAAATTGGGGTGTGACAATTTTCTGACTTTTCCTTTTCTGTGCAGCTCTGGAGCTTTAAGTACCTAAAAATATTGGCTCCTGCCCTCCCTGATGAGTCAAGTGAGGATGAGGATGGCATAGCTCCTATGCCTCTGTTCCCTCGGGGCTTGAGATGGAGAAGGGATGTTGTTGGGTAAAAAGCGAGGCCCATCAATTGTCCTCCTGAGAATTTTCTTATCCGAGCTGACGGTTGCCAGTGTTGATTGGACACCTTGGGCGCATGTTTCCTATACCGCCCCAGAGGAGATACAGACAGTCAGGCCTCTTGCTTCTTGCTGACTTCTGATGGAGAGTACCGAATGTAGGCAGTGGTATCTTGGCAAGTTGGTGTCTCGACAGGTAATTGGCAGTCTGAGGTACCGTTTTCCTCATACTCCTCCCGTGATGGATGCTGAAGACCTTTCTGACGTTACTTTGCTAGAGGCTTTGGCCGGTGCTGACGCTTGTGACCATTTCCGTTCTGAGACTGGCTATGAGACCTACCGTGGCTAATTCCTGATACCCAACTTCCCACTTCTGGATGTAAGTTTCTTTTACGTTTTTATCACTATTCGTCACATATGTTTTTGGACTCATTTTTTTTCTTAACTTGCCTTGTGCCTATAGCTTCGCGAGATGTATAGGAGATAGGCTCCCCCAGCTTCTGATTCCCATTAATATTTTGGGTGCCGATGGCTCTCTGTAGGTCATGGAAGTGCCATGAGTCACGTGCAAGTACCCTACCTAGCCAGCAGGCGTCCTCAAAGTCCCTTAGAGTTATGCTGAGGAGGGTCACGCCTTGGCAGCTAGCCTACGGTCTTTGGTTCTCACACGAGACCACCGGGTACGTCTCTAATTTTTGTGCTCCTTAAGGTTATGAAGCTCTAACCCTATATTTTACCCTTGACAGATGGACTGTATGCGGCAGTTCGCCACCAGTCAGATGGCATCCTTGGTAAGTTTCTAACTCGACTCTATTTTTTGTACTTTTGTTGCTTCCAGACTAATTGACTTTATTCTATGTGTGCAGTGTCGCGGAGGTGGTGCTGAACTGTCGAGGACAAAGTCAAGGTGCAGGGGTAGGCCATCGCCGACGTACACTCTGGGTGGCCCGATAGAGGACAAAGAAGAGGAGGACTGAGGCCTCCTAAGCAAAGACTTTTGTTTTCTCTCCATTTTATGTTTTCGATTAGGTTGTACTAGTGAATGACGGACAATATGTAGGATGATGTATAGGATGATGTGTAGGATGATTTGTCACCTTTGACAGAGTATTATGATATTTTGCCTTTTAGGCAGGATATTTTCCGGTTTGAAGGCGCGATTATGTGCTTATTTTAGTTGGTGATTGTTTGACGATATATGTGCACTGTGATTCTGTGATTATTGATGCTACTACGATGTGCAGTCTTGTGATAGTGAGTGTGTTTGTCTTGTAGATGGGATAGTTCGTGAAACGGGGAGGTGCTACCATAATTTTGAATTTTTTGCTAGAGTCGTGGCAGAAAACATGGCATTGTATGATCCTGCTCAACTCACAGCTTGGTTGAACATCACAGATGGCGTGGAACGGATCAACTTTTTTAGTTATGGCTTAACCGAACTATTCTCCCTTCGCCAGATGGCCTTGAATGCTGAGTTCATGCGTGCTGCTATTGCCCACTGGGACCCAGTAAATCATGTCTTCAATTTCAACGACTGGAGATATGCCCCCTGTTTGAGGAGTTCTGTGCTATCCTTGGTTTTGATCCGGATTCAGACTTGATCCTTCCTTCTGCTGATACTCCCAGTCCCACGTGAGGCTTGGCTGAATGTCTGAACTGTTTTGCTATTATCTCCCATCGACTAATTCATGGTGAGGTTCTCAACATTGCTTCCATTATTGCCCAGTATGCTAGTCCTGGAAATCCCAGCATACATGATGCTACCCGTGGGGCCACTCTGATATTGTGCATAACTTCCCACTTCCTATTCTCGAATACTTCTAGTGACTTGGTACATGTGTGCCTTGGGCTGAAATTGAGTAAGAACACTATGGCTGTGGTTTTAGCTGAAACCCGGAATGATTTGGATAATGCTTTCAACCAAGGAACTCTTCTTCTTTCTGGGTGCCTTTGGTGTTATAGGCTTGGCTATATGATCACCTTCAATTATGGATAAGTAGTGTGCCTCCAATTTACTTCTGGAAGGCCGTGCTTTATACTTACTATGCTTTTGCCGATTAGGTTAGCCTGATGGGTACTCTTTCTGAGGCAGACATTCGCTGGATTGTGGGGTGTTAGGGCCTTCATGCTGTGACCACAAGCCTTGGGGATCACCCAAGAGTGTGGTTGATGAGTCTAAGAGAGACTTCTTTTTATCATCCTCGCCAATTGGCCAGGTAGTACGGGCGAGTTCAGGAGGTCCCCCGGGGATTTACTGAGAGGGTCTTTGCTTCTAGAGTTAGGGCTGTCACTATTTATGCTTTTATCAGTGGCTAGGCCTGCTGAGTAAAAGCCTATTTCTAAAGACCTCTGAAGAAATAAAAGACACAAAATAAAACTAGACTTGACTGATTCTGCTTCTTCTTCCAAGTGTCTTTGATATTTGTGATTGCTTTCTGAAAGAACTTTTATGTTTTCATTTATTCCTGCATATGTAATACTCAAAGTTTGTTTATTGGTGAACCTTAGTTACTTTTGAGAACCTTATTTGATGCATTTGGCTTTCTGAAAACATTTATAGTATGATTTTGGTCAAATGTTTGAGTTTGGTATTTGCTTGGGCATGCTGGGGCGATTAGAGGCAAATGGGGCGGGTAGCCGAAGTTTGCCCCTATTTTGGGGCATGGGTGGTGGTAAGGCAAACGAGGTAGGTGACCGAAGTTTGCCCCTAGTTTAGAAGAGATTTAGGAAAATGAGGCGGGTGACCAAAGTTTGCCCCTAGTGTGAACTGTGGTTTCTGGGTTACGGTAGGGACCGCAACTTTATTCTCTCATATGCTTATAATTTTTGCCTGGGCACCGGTGGAGTGACCTAGCGAGCTATTTTTTCTCTTTTATTATTGCTCACTTTGGATTTAGCTCTAATTTTTGCCTAGGCATCCTTTTAGATTTTTGACCTAGCAAGCCATCCTTCTTCTCTTTTGAAAGTCTGCCTATGTACCCCCGAGTGGGGATCAGGTCTAACGTAGTTCGGGCTATGGTCAGAAAGAAGTGTGTTGATTTTTAGGTAGGTGGGACCACCGAACTGATGTAGTTACCTACGTATCCCCGAGCGAGAATCAAGTCGAGCGTAGTTCAGGACCAGGCTTGAAAGAAATTGGTAAAAAGGTCAAGCATAGTACTTTTTGAGGCGATCCATGTTGATTGGTTCTTTGAATTCGACACCATCGAGGTCCATGAGATAGATTGCTCCTTTGAAAAGGATAGTTTTGACGATGTAAGGGCCAACCCATTTAGGTTTGAACTTCCCAAGAGGATCAAAGATAGGTGCTCGTAGTTCCTTCAGGACAAGGTCGCCCTTGACAATTTTCCTCGGACGAACTTTCTTATTAAAAGCACGGGCTATCCTCTTTTTATAGATTCAGATATGGTCGACTACCACTAGGCACTTTTCATCTATTAGAGCCAATTTTTCGTACCTTTTTCATAACCAGTCGGATCCTGAAATTTCACATTCTGCCATCACACGCAGGGATGGCAGTTCTATCTCGACTGGAAGTACTGCTTCCATGCCATATACCAGTGAATAAGGAGTCACTCCTGTAGACGTCCTTATCGATGTTCTGTATCCCCAAAGTGCAAATGGTAGTTTCTTGTGCCAGTCTTTGTAAGTATCGGCCGATTTCTGTAGTATGGCCTTGACATTCTTGTTGGCAGCTTCCACTGCCCCATTGGTTTGTGGCCTGTATGGTGATGACTTATGGTAAGTGATTTTGTATTTCTCAAACAGATCCCTGAGCTCTGCATTGAAATGACTTTTGTTGTCCGAAATAATCTCATGGGGGACTCCATAGCGGCAGATGAGATTTTTCTTGATGAACTTGGCCACTTCCTTGGCCCCCAACTTAGTGTAGGATTTAGCCTCTACCCACTTTGTGAAATAATCGATGGCCACTAAAATGTATCTATTCCCATTTTAGGCTTTTGGAACAATTTTGCCAATGATATCGATTTCCCAAGTTGAGAATGGCCATGGGGAGGTCATACTGTAGAGTAGAGATGGTGGTACATGCATCATGTTTGCATGGATTAGGCATTTGTGGCACCTTCTCACGTATTCACAACAGTCTTTTTCCAACGTTGTCCAATAGTACCCTTGTCATACGATCTTCTTGGCCAGCATGTGATCGTTTATGTGTAGACTGTATACTCCTTCGTGTATTTCTTCCATCATCCTTCTAGCACACTTCTTGAACAGGCAAGTCAGGTTGTGACCATTATATCCTTTCTTTAACAATTTTCCTCCGCCAATGATGAACTGTGCGGCGAACCTTCGAATCGCTCTTTTGTCCTTCTCAAAAGATTCTTGGGGATACTCTTTTTTCTATAAAGTTCCAGACATTTTGATACCATGGTGTTTCATTCTCTTCTTCGATTGCAGTGATCATGCTAAATGACGATTCGTACCTTTGCTTGATTACTAGAGGCATCACTTGTCCCCCACGAGGATTTTGATCATGGAGGCTAGGGTAGCCAATGAATCTGATAACTGGTTCTCTTCCCTGGGCAGGTAGACGAATGTCACATTCTTGAACTGTTTCTTGAGTCCATCGAGATGGTCATGATAGGGCTTCAACCTTTCTTCTTTCACCTTCCATTCTCCTCTGGCTTGTGATACAATGAGGTTTGAATCTCCGAAGACATCCAATTTCTGAACTTTTAATTCTATGGCCGCTTCGATCCCCAAAATGCACGCCTTGTATTCAGCAGTATTGTTGTTATAATTGAGGTTGACTGCCAGTGGGGTGTGGTCCCTATTTAGTGATACTAGAATCATACCTACTCAATAACCTTTCATGTTGACTTTCCCATCAAAGTACAACTTCCACTGCTTTTCTTTGATTTCCATGATATTCTCGTCTGGGAACAGAAAATCTCCATTCTCTTTGGAATCAATAGCGTGTTCCGCGAGATGCTCAACTATAGTTCTCCCTTTCACCGATTTGCTCGTTACATACTTGATATCGAATTTGGATAGTAGAAGTAGCCAACGAGATATACTACCGGTCAGGCAAGTTTTTCGAGGAGGTATTTTAGAGGATCCATACGGGATATGAGCACAATTAGAAAGGCTAGCATATAGTGCCTTAATCGGCAGGTGCACCAGACTAAGGCCCAACATGTTTTTTCGAGGGCCGTAATTGAGCTCATACCTGGTCATCCTCTTGCTAAGGTAGTATATGGCTTTTTCAGAGTGGCTCTCTTCTCCTTCTTAGGCTAGCATGTAACCCATGGCATTTTTGGAGACAGAAGGTAAATAAATAAGGCTTGTGAGGAGTAGGTGGTGAAAGAACATGCGAATTTTGAAGGTAGGATTTTATTTTGTCGAATGTGGCTTGACATTGGTCATCCCACTGGAACTTCTCTCATTTCCTTAGCAATCAAAACAAAGGATCACATGTAGATGTGAGCTTTGAGATAAAGCGACTGATGAATTGGATCCTCCCGAGGAATCCTCTCACTTCTTTCTTATTCTGTGGCTGTGTCATTTCTAGAATTGCCTTGATTTTAGAGGGATCAACCTCTATCCCTCCCTCTGTGTGATGAGAAAACCTAAGAGCTTCCCAAAAGTTACACCGAAAGTGCATTTCTTCGGATTCAGCCTCATCTTGTACTTGTGCAATCTTTCAAAAAACTTTTCCAATGCCACTAAATGTCCCTCTCTATCCTTGGATTTCACGATCATGTCATCTACATACACCTCTACTTCCTTGTGAATCATGTCATGCAACAGTGTGGTGGCAGCCCTTTGGTAGGTTGCTCCAGCGTTCTTGAGTCTGAAAGGCATTACTCTATAGTAGTAGGTCCCCCATGGCGTGGTGAATGTCATCTTCTCTCGATCTTCCAATGCCATTAGAATCTGATTGTACCCCGAGAAACCATCCATGAATGACAGTAGCTCATGTCCTGTAGTGTTATCTACCAAAACATCAATGTGGGAAAGCGGGAAGTCATCCTTTGGATTGGCTATGTTTAGATCATGGAAGTCGACACACACGCGAACTTTTCCATCCTTCTTGGGGACTGGCACGATGTTGGCACCCATTCTGGATACTCTGTAATAATGATGAACCCTGCCTTGAACTATTTTTCTACTTCTTTTTTGACCTTCAGTGCCGATTTCGGTCTCATGCGCCTCAGTTTCTGCTTGACATATTTAGAATTAGGGAGGAGACGAATATGATGTTGGACAATGTCGGGATCGACCCCAAGCATGTCCTCGTAAAACCAAGCAAAAACATCTTTGAATTCTTTTAGCAAAAGAGTCAATTGTTTTTTTCTTTATTAAGCGTTGAGCCAATTTGCATAATTTGTCAATTATCTTTTTTACCTAGGTTAATTGATAAAGTATCTTCGATTATTTCACAAGCAAGTGGTTATTCAATCAGTTGCTTAAGTTCGATTGGGAGATCCTCAGAGGGATCTATGCATTCACAAGTATTAGACACAGAGGAATAATCAGAACCATCCTTCATTTCATTCATAATAGGTGGAGTGATTACAACTGACAATGGTAGGCTCACAGCAGCCGACTTTGGTACAGACTCAATAATTGGAAGTACAGACTCCGGGGGAACAGGGGATAGGGAGATACAGACAGATGACTCTACAGCCTGGTTACTCAGACCCTCCTCAGTTGGTGTGATTTGATCATCTTGGCTCTTGGCCCTCTTTCCTTCCTTCTCTTCAGCAAATTCTTCCCTCATTTCCTTGATAGCTTCAGTGTCCAGATACCTTAACCAGTCTTCCTCTGGGGCTTTCACAATTTCTTCCAGATCGAACGTGTATTGATAGGGAGGCCTTTCACAGTCAGCAAAGATTTCAAGTCGGGGGTGCCTTTTTCCGATACTCTGATGAATCCAAGGTTTGGGGAACCCAAAATAGGGGAAGTCATCCCCTTCCTTGATGAATTACCCGTTTAAGGTTTTGCAGTATGGTGGGAGACTCCTAACCCTCTTCTTCTAGGGTTTTTGCAGCTCGAGATCTTCTTTAGTGGGCTTATACCCTAATCCAAAAGTGCCTTTTTGTCCTTTGATTTAAGGGAACTCGCAGATCCCTTGTTGACGTCGGCCCAACCCCATTCCAGGGAAGTAGTTCATTTTGCAGACAATATTAATGACCGCGGAGTGGATCTCAAAGAACCTGTCTTCATCCTCGATCATGTGGACCTCTTCAATGAAGAATCCCCCAATTTCCCCTTCTTCTAGTTCAGGTATTTGGATTTCAAAGATGGGAGCGTAGCTTGGGAAGGCTTCATTTCCCTAACTGTTGTCAAAGATGATTTTTACCTCTTTCTCATGAATGTACTTGATCATTTAGTGCACAGTGGATGATAACTCTTTGTTGACATGCAGCCAGAGCCTCCCAATCAATAAATTGAATGAGGCAGGTATATCCATGACGATATATCCATGACTTAGAAGAGTTGAGTGCAAACCAAAGACCCTACTCGGATTTAGAGAGAACCAGTCCCCATCACAGTTCTCTTGGTGTTATCATAGGCCCTCACAAATTGCACGAACGAAGTGATGTCTAGGATGTTAACCCGTAAGGCAGTGGCGGTTCTTAGAGCACAAACATTCAAGGCGGAGCCTGTATCGACTAGACAGAATGGCACTTGCTGCCCCTTGCACCCAATAGTGATGTACAAAGCTTTGCTACATGCAGATCCTTCCGGTGGCAAATCCTCATCGGAAAAGGTAATGACTAGGCTAGGGGTGAGTGTGCCTAAGAAAGCCACCATATCTTCCGGTGCGGTGTCAATGAGGACCTTAATTCCAGCCAAGGCATTTAACACGGCCTGTCTATGCTTATAGGATGTCACAATGATGTCCCATATTGAGAGGTGTGCTTGAGTCTTCTTCAATTACTTTATTAACTCATTATCCTCTTCGATGACCTCATCTATTTTATCGTTTCCCTTGTCTTTAACTGGTCCTTTCTCGACGGTGACAGGCTGTGGAGGCTGATGATGATGGCCCGACCTAGTCAGATGATTGATCTCGGCGGGAGTAGGTCCTTCTATAGTTCCATCTTCTTTGAACCAATCGCAATTTGTTCCCACAAATGGTTTCTCCAGCTCGTTCCGGATAGAGGCATCGCTCTCTTTGTTGGGATCATACCATTTGAGGTCTACTGCTCCTAGATCATGTTCTTCCAGAAAAAAAAATCTCGTTCATCATTTAGCTGCTGCTGTTGCCATTCATCATCCTTCCCTTCAATTAGGTGAATTCTCTCAAACTCTGAGATGTTAATGAGAGGCAAGGGGTGTCCTAAGGGAGTGAAATAGGCGACGAGGTTGAATGATACGGGGTCGGATTCGATGAGACTGATGTTTTGGTGGTTTGGCAAGGGATTTTGGGTAACGTGGGGCTACTTTGGTGGTGGTTCAATGATATTATGGTCAATGAGGTCTTGGATATCATGGCAGAGGCGCATGCAATCATCGGTGTTGTGGCTAGGGGCTTGGTGGTAGGTGCAATGCTTGGACATGTCATAGCTTGGTGGTGGTGGGGTGTTTCGAGGTTGGAGCAATTGAAGGTGACCCTTTTTGAGGAAACGATCTAAGGCCGAGGATAGGGAGATCTCTAGCTTGGCAAAATTACGAGGAGGCTTTTTCTAGAAAGGGCGATTGGGTGAGTTTGCTTGGTTGGAGGGTTGGTACGGCCTAGGAGGGTACGCTATGGGTTGACTACTAAGGGCATTGACATCCAGAGTGTTGTGGGAGTAGGAAAGCAGCGAAAGATTCATTGTTGTTTTGCCGAGTAGTTTCCAAATATCTGATTGTGACATCCAGCTCTTGATTGTAAGAATAGTGATCGACGAATAATCGAACGATGTCTTCCCATGCCCAAGTTTTGGAAGCTTCCAAGGTAAGGAACCTTGACAGTGTAGACTTTGCGAGGGTTTGTGGGAACAACATTACAATATGCTCATGAGTGTAGCCTATTGACTGGAAGATGCTTATACACAACTTCACATGGCTTTTTGGATTCCCGGTTCCATCAAAATGATCAATGGCAGGCATCTTGAAATTTTCTGGCAGTTTTAGCTTAACAGGCTCGAAAAGCCCCTCCAGGTCTAGCATGTAGTCATCAACCCCCTTGCTCTTTCTCAATGCACTTTCCAGCTTGTCGACTTTATCCATTTTATCCTGGAGCTTTTTTTCATATGCAGGCGGTGGGACCCCCTTGAAACGAATCTTCTTTCCTATTATTCTCATGTATGCTGACGGGAGGTGGTACAAACCCCGGAGGTGGTGGCGGCATGAATCTCGGTGGTGGTAGGTGGATACTGCGACTGCAGCTGTTTCAATTCTTTTATGAACTTCAAAACTTGGACCAGGCTGTCGGACTGCTGGCTTATGGTCGCTCCCAACTTGGTAACCTTGTTTTCTAACTCTTCCTGCTTCATGCTGAAATAACTTGTCGGGCTGATCCTGACCAAATGATTATCTGAATTTCTGAACCAAGACGAGGATCCCAACTATTGACTTTGGGAATCTATAGTGGCCTACAGATTTGAGAGGATTATATTAGATTCTGACTGTGATAACTTTAGACAGACAATGACAGTGACGTTAACAAATGTGGACTGACTTGTGTACAGACTGACTAAAATAGTGTCTGCGAACTGATAAGGAAGGTGCATGCATATGAGACAACCATACGAATGCAAGCTCTAATCTACATGATGCTCCTACTTCTACCAGATAGCAATTAAGCAAGTAATGTCCTAGCCATATAGAGTGTGCTAACCTTTCCTTCCAGTATGATCACCAAGGGATAATAGGGATTTCTAGGATATTTTGAGAAATCTGGACAGATTTTCTGAGGAAAACTGGTATCTTTGGTAAATCTAGGATAAGTGGAGAGAGTTTTTAGGAGAAATAGGTTATATCTGGGATATCTGGACAGGGTTCCTGGGAGAAGCAGTTTATATCTGGGATATCTGGACAGAGTTTCTGGGAGAAACATATTATATCTGGGATATCTAGACAGAGTTTTTAGGAGAAACAAGTTATATCTGGGATATCTGGACAGAGTTTCTAGGAGAAACATGTTATAACTGGGATATCTGGACAGAGTTTCTAGGAAAAACAGGTTATTTCTGGGATATCTGGACAGAGTTTCTGGGAGAAACAGGTTATATCTGGGATATCTGGATGGAGTTTTCGGGAGAAACTGGTCATATGACGGAAGTAGGTGATGACGGTGGTCATACTGTCAAGTAAGTTTTCATACTCCTATGTCTTTGGACCGGTAAACAATGTTTGCGATGTATATATTTGTGATCATGGAGCAGACATCCTTGTCATGGTGCCTAGGCAGGTCAACTTAATGTAATCACATGTGAGTGATTACCTTGGGAATCATAAGAAAGAGGTTCAGTTCTATGCCACATAAGCGTCTACACCGCACAGGTGATCCCACCAGGGCATACAACAGTTATATCACATTGTCCTATCTTGAAAAGATGAATGAATAGTCCTATGATAGGCCGAGTTTAGTCAAAGAGGGTCCATTGACGAGAGTTCTAATATACCATCAAGGAGACAGTACAGAAGTTGTTACTCTTTTTGATATACCTTGGAAGTATAGTATCAGTGGTGACTTGTGCCCTGGCACAACAAGACATGAACAATGCTAGCGCCGCGTTTCAGATACAGTCGAAGGGGAAAATGCAGGAGTGCAATGTGGTGAACCAGACACAGTAAAAAGATGATTTTAAGGATGCTTCTTATGAGACAAACCTCTGTATTATTTTGTTTTGAAAATAAAATTCCCCAACAGAGTTGCCAGATTGTGGACACGCAGGATCTGGGAAGTCCACCCCCGCTTTTCTTTTGGGGTTTCGGAATTGATTTTCCTTTTGTTTTGAAATTGTTTTGAATGAGAAAAGGAAGGTATGTTGAAAACAGATACAGAGTCGCCACTTGGTCTTTAAGGAACCAAGAAACCTAATTTGACTCACCCAAATGGATAAAGGGCACCGACACTTCATAACCAAAGAACTTGGCTCGGGGTTTTGGTACGAGAGAGGAATGAGCCTTTGTCATGAATAAAACACCCTCAACTCACCCCGTCTTTCGACGGGCCTCAATTAGCATCCAAATAATCATCTTTTACTATGTTTGGTTCGACAGTTAATACTATGATAATATATTACATCACATAAGAAACTTGAAATGGAAGATCAAAAGATAAGATATCATTCATAAGATCTAAGCCAAGTATCACACAATGCAAAGGTGAAAGATCATACAAACAAACCTAGGAAAAATCGTCTAATCATATATCAAGTAATCAAGTTTTCCTAATCTATGGGGGACATGAATTGTTCTTGAAACAAATAATCAAAGAAGTCAAAATATGCTTAGCAAGCTAGAATGATGCATGTTAATCTTTGAGAAAAGAAGACCTTACAATCCCCGGGACGGATGAGAAAGGAAGACTAGATCGAGGGGAAGCATGAACGTATGATCAAGTTCATTCCTTATAATCACCCTAGATTAGGGTCACAAAAACTCCATATCTTGCATGGATGCAATGTATGATCCTAGAATGTGCAAAGGTTGTAGTGTGTTTGTGCACATGGACTTTCTAAAGTGACTTAGAAGTATAGAATATGCATGAATGCATGAAGGAAATTGTCATAGGATATGTACAAATGTAGTATGGACTACTTCCAAATATATGAACTAATTTGGAGTATATGTGAGCTTCAAATCAAAGAATGAAAGTAAAAATATACTTGCTGTAAATAGTGTATAGAACAGTGACCTGACATTGTAGAAATTGAAAAGTTGGGTAAGAAATGTTTTCAATGCATGATTTTTTATGGAGATCATCCTTATTGTGTCTAGAAAACATATCAAAAAGCCAAACTACAATAACTATTACGGATTGAGAAAAATTATATGAACAATAGAGGTCACTCAGAAACAGAATCTGTACTGTCGACTGAAATGTCAAAATATCTTAGAAAATGAAAACAAAATATCTAGAGGCACATATTATACAGAAAGTTCCCTAAGACACTAAGGTTCAAGGAAAAAATGAGTTGGGACTACTCCTTTTGGAAAAGTGTTCTGAAAAAAATAAGTTGAAAGTCAACCCAGCTGCTGTGACAGCAAAAACAGAATGTTTGAAAGGAATGTTTGGGTCCAAATGGACCTTTTTCAAGAGTTTCCAAGTCAAACCAAAAATTTTAAGTGTTCTCCAACAAGTTAGGAAGACTTTCCAAGTGGTCTTGTATTCATATATTGAGTATTGAACTCAGAATAATTCTTTGAAGTTAAGTAGCTCATTGTTTTGAAGATTTTTAAGAAAACAGAGTTTATTCCTAGGAATCCAAATATTGGGAGTTTTAGAAGGGCTTTGAGATAGGGGTTTTGAAAGCATTTTTTCAACATTTAAAGAGGATTAAAACCACTTGTAATATCAACCTCTAATTCATTTAGAGAACCACCAAGATTATTGGAAAGGTTTGTTTTGTTTTCGAAATAACCTCAAGAATATATTGGAATGCATTGGGGTTATAATCATCATCTATCAAACATGTTTTTGAGGTCAAGAGCTACTATCCATTAGGATTCACTCACCTCAAACTTTATGTCATCATCTACATGATGATGAACTAGTAAGTAAATAACAAAGATCAAAAGAAATGGGGTAAGAGGAGATGAACAAATATATGAACAAGCAAGTAGATAGCAATCAATAAATGATATTCATGATGATTTTAGACTTGTAGCTTGATGTTTCACTCATATATGGTGACTTTGGACATGGAAGAAGCTTTCTATCTCATAAATACTCACAAAAATGGTGGGTGGATCTATTGAATGTGAAGTAAATGGAAGTAATGAAGTAAAAAACAAAGTTTGAAACTCACTTTCTAGTTGAAAATCAAAGAAGGAAGCTTCTTTTCTCTCTATTCTAACCTTATTTCTACAACTTTCTCTCTAAAACTTTTCTAAGCTTTCATTTGCCAGCCCCTAAATATTAAGTCAAGGGGGGTTTATATAGGCTAATTTGAGGTGGTTTTGGGATTTAAAGAGTGCTACCATTTGCTTCATATGTCTGTGAACAAAGAACTACGTCGTTTTGGTTTTTAATTAATCAAAATGGACCCCCAAAATAAATTACAAAAATGAAAAGTTCTAGGGGAGAGTGCCGCGGCGGCACTGGGCCAGTGCCGCGGCGACACTGCTCCTCCAACATCTGGATAATGCTGTTTAGGCCCCCTGAGGTTCCGATATTCGTGAAAAGGCCCTATTTCGTCCGAAATTCACAAAAAATGCATATAAACTCCAAACTGAGGATGTGATATACCGTTGGAAAGGTAATGGAGTATACTTTACATAAAAAATAGTTTAGAGATAGGTCACTTTGAAAAGTTTGTGGTATTCGCGATAAAAGCCGATTTAATCACCTTTTCACCTTAAAAAATTCATCATAAATTCGTTTTAAATCCAGGAATTATTGGCAATATACCGTTGGAAAGCTATTGACCTCTAGTATCCATGAAAAAGGTTTGAAAAATGATGCGGTGCTCCAGTTTTAAAGTCAACTCTTGGTCAAAATAGTCAAACCAGGGACCTCCAAGAAATTTTGGGAACCTCTAGGAGCCCCCAAGGGCTGATGTTTTCGTCCGATTTTCTTTTAAAACTCATTTTTAGTACTTTCTATATGATTTAGAATGATCTCGGAACTTTTTGGCAAATTCGGATGATTTCAGTCAAACCCTGGTCAAACCTTGGTCAAACCAGTCAACGGGGACTTTTCGGAAACTTCCGAGACTTTCGGGAGTCTCCGGGAGCTGACAATTTCATCTGATTTTGCTTCAAAACTCATTTTATTACTTTTGTTATAACATAGTATGTTTCCAGAACTTTCAGTCCAAATCTGGGAGTGTTTGGGCTTTCAGGGGCATTTTGGTCATTTTGTGCCTTTTGAGAGATGAAACTAACTTCTAAGAGTCCTTTTTGAGTCTTTTTTGATCATCGTGACCAACCAAGCTATGGGTCTCCTAAATGATAGCCGACAAAATGGGGTGTCTACATACTACGGTATCATCCGTATTCCCCGGACTGAGCTGGACGTATCGTCCTTGTTGCTCGACTCCCTTTCCTTTATCCACTCGTTGCCCTGGCTTTAACCCACTCGGCATACTCGATGCCCCGATACTCATTCTTGGTTATCTCTTACTCGGGCATTTTTTCGCTATATGTCCTAGTTGGCCACACTCAAAACATTTCCCTCTCATCTTTGGATTGTAGCTCTTGGTGTTCGAGATGGTGTTCAGTGTAGTCACATTTACATTCACATGACAATTATAGGATATATGTCCTAGTTGTTTGCATAGGTAGTATGTGCTCAAT
This sequence comes from Hydrangea macrophylla, assembly GCA_033977485.1. Lineage (NCBI taxonomy): Eukaryota > Viridiplantae > Streptophyta > Magnoliopsida > Cornales > Hydrangeaceae > Hydrangea > Hydrangea macrophylla. The sequence goes on from CM066997.1 coordinate 66,448,100, forward strand.
TGATAGCAAGTTCCTCTGTGTCACAGGTTACATGTTGGGCATAACGGTCTCGAGTTTCCTATGACCCTAACTACCCATGTTCGATCCCGAACCTTGTGTAAATGATTTCTTTGCATTCCCTTGGCTCTTGCTTCTATTGTCATTGGATCTCTTTCCTTATTGTCCTTGTTGATAGCGATCGACACTTTTCTCAGCAATACAGGTAGCTTCCTCAACTAGAGAAACAGTCGGGTGTTACAACATGTCCACACGACTACGGATATTCTCCCTAAGCCCTTCCTCAAACTTACGAGCCTTATCCCCATCAGTAGGAATGGTAGTTTTCCCAAATCTCAACAAGGCATTGTAATGGGATACATACTCACTCACAGTCATGTCTCCCTGGACTAAACTTGTAAACTCTTGATGCTTTTGAGTATACGTAGATTGCGAAAAGAAACATTTGTTGAATTCACTCTTAAATGCCTCCCACGTAGTTGGTTTCCCTTGCTCTAGAACATTATTCCACCAATCCAATGCTTCGCCCATCAACGTATCGGATGCGCACAGAATTTTTTCCTCATCGGTACATATCATAGTACGAAAATGTCTTTCCATGTCCATCATCCAATGATCGGCCAAGTCTATGTCAACATGTCCATGGTACAAAGTCAGTTTTCGCTTATGGAATTGTTCCACAATTGTGTGTTGAGCTCTCGGTACTGGTAGTGCATTGATATAACGAACTTCAACTGGTGGAGCCTAAACATTCATCTTCTCTCTTTCACTTACAACTTGTATAAAGTTTCCGACCATGTTCACTATCTGATCCATACGCGAATACGGTGACAACTCTCTTATCGGATCAGCCATAATTTTCCAAGAACTCACCCTATTAAGTTTGATGCATAAAGACGATGCATACTATGCCACAAGATGTATGTTCACAGTTCATCACAATCAACAACAGATGCAAGCACATGAAGCATCACTACCATGATAACCATATTATCTTTATGATTACACACTCCACTCAACGTCGCTCAGCATTTAATGTCACTCGTTCCTATGGCTCTAAACCTAAATGTCACAGCCCAGTCCCACACTAGTAGAATCGGAGCCCGTGGCATGCCATCGAGGCTAAATCAATTCATTAATGTTCCCAAAAAATTAGTTTTAGAAACGCACGCAGCGGAAAGGAAACAAAACATTTTGAAAAGCAGCAGTCCAGTTGACTGGGTCGGGGCTCCAGTCAACTGACCTGGAGTTCAAAGAACAAGAAGTCCCCAAGTACCACCTTCAATCGACTAACCATAGGTCCGGTCTACTGATGCCTTAATGTTTTAGTCGATTGGGCTCGTCCGATCAACTAAACTCATCCCAGTAGAATGTTCAATTTTTGTGCAAAAACCAGTCGACTGAAGTCCTGAAAACCAAAGGGAATTTTCTTATAAAACAAGGGTCCAGTCAACTAATGCCTTGGTCCAGTCGACTGTTTTATAGCAGCAGTTCCTTCTGCATAATTTCAAGTTTAAAAGCTTTTCAAAATCAACCAAGGACTAAACACACACTCCAAACTTATACCAAAACAATCTTAACTGGATTAATACATTACTAAAACATAATTACAAACGATTATTGTCTATTACAATATCATTAATTCATTCTAAGATACTAAGTTAAACATAACTAGAAGTCATGAAATTCTTCTTACAACATCTCTATTACAAAACTATGAGATACACATGATGAGTCGCCTTCTAGAAACACTCCCAAAGCCCACGTACTCACTTATGCAATTCCTCGGCGGCATTAATACCTGAAATGGTTATTTAAATAACCACACATATTCAATTTGTTTAAGCTAACGCTTAGTGAATTAAACAACATATGGACATAAATGATAAGCATGCCTGTATTCACAGCTCTATAATTTATACTAGTGTCCCGAGCCTCATGTGTACGTTCTATACTCCCAATCCGCGACTCCTCGCCAATAAGTTCACACGAAAGGGTAAGACCCATGATTCTTTTCTTCAATCGTGCGACCTTAATGCCTATATCAGCTCCATAAGATGGCTCAGTAATCACGTGCTCCTTTGACCTATATAAGCAATTCAACATGCTCAAATATATATCACTATACTCTCGGTAAACAAAATATTTCACCATGCTATTGGGCCTACTTATCAAAATAATTGCCCAATATGAACTACACAATATATCTCTATAAGCTAACACATGCTTTTCATACAAACACATGAATGCATGTCAAGAAATCATTCTAAAATATATAGTTGAATCACTCACCTTCGAATGACGCTCCTAAAGTTCGTTCCAAAGAAAACCCGTGCACAAAGAACGTGCAAAAAATCTCCTAGTACAATTCTTATGGATCAGAATTCCAATTATCAACTTTTATGAAAAATTCTAGAAAGTAACTTTTCAAAAAACTTAGCCAAACATGGCCTAATAGGTATCAAAACAACGACCTTACCTCGAGGAGCTCGAATATGAAATCTAGGAGAAAATAGACAAACGAAGGGTCGTCATTTGGCGTAGAGAAACTCTAAGCAACTAAAATCTCCATTTGGCCTCTTTTTGAAACTTAGGTTAGAAGTTTTATAAAAATCTCAAGATCATCTCTATCTATATATAGGCAACACTTTTTTAAAATTGCGTTTACCTACCCACGAGTTTTCAAACTCCTAATTAGTCTCTGAAACTTTCTACACAGCTAATTCATAGCTTTATAAGTAAAAACTAAAAGTTATAAATGTTTTTGCCTAAGTTCCGTTTGGTTTCTAAAATGCAAATTCTTACATGACTTTTTTGAAGTTGCTAATTAGCCTACCAAATTAATAGCATGTTAATTCTTCCTCACCAGGATACTAAATCTAATAACAGAAATATATTATAAGCCAAAAAATAATACAGATACTGAAATACATAGGTAAATATTTATTTTCAGATAAACATTTAAGGTATTCCACAGTGAATGTCTCATGCTCGGAAAGACTTCACAACATCACAACACTCAATCAACACCGTCTTAATGGGTTCTCTAATACAGATACTCAAATCAACTCGTGAATCAAAACTCACTCAAACATGTGCCAAAAAGCACAACACATCATATTATCATGCATGACAATGAAATGCAATGCAATAACACAAATGCAGGTGTTATAACTATTTATGATTGGTGTGTGGGAAATGCGATCATGAAGATCGTACAATATAGGTTGTAATATGCTTAGATCACCTTAGTCCATCAGAGAGGCTAAGAGATATATGGTTGGCATCGCCTTAATCAACGAGAGAGGCTAAGGGATATACGATTAGCATCACCTTAGTCCATCAGAGAGGCTAAGGGATATACGGTTGGTATCGCCTTAGTCCATGAGAGAGACTAAGGGATAATATTATAAAAATAGTAATGTGGCTAGCACCTTTGTCCTATAAAGGCTAACGAAATGTCGTCTTGCCCATGACTGAGACATGAGAGATCCAATAGAGACAAGGGCATGGTCACATTAGGCCAAGACCGAGACTGAGGGGATGTTATCATCTTAGTCCGATAGAGGCTAAAGGAATATTACCTTAGTCCATGACCAGGATGGGAAGTCTGAATAGAGGCTACAGGAATATGTCACGTTAGTCCATGATTGAGATTAAGAGTGATACATTATGAACCTAGTCCAATGGAGGCTAAAGGTACATCACCTCAGTCTGAGATGGGAGATCCGGTAGAGGCTAAAGGATATGTCATTTTAGTCTATGACCAAGACTAGGAGGAATATAATTGTGGAAGAGATGTGAATTCGGTATGATGGCTAGGATGGATCAAGGCATTGTAACTGTAAGGAAATGGGACTGTGTGTCGAGATTTGACAGACCGTAGGTATAGGACTACATGTCTGATTAATGTGGCCCCAAGAGTCTATGTTATGTTTAGGATGAGAATGGGATGATGTCCATTGTGATATATTGAGTGGGTGAATATATGCATACAAACAATGAGATGATTCTTTTAATGATGTTATTGCTTATATATGCTGCATATCTATAGATACTCTGTTAGTATTTGCACTCACTCTGCTTTCGTAGCTGACGGCATTTATGTAGCTGGATATTTGATGTCCAACTGGCTAGGCTTATGAGAATGCAGGAGATGCATACATAGGTATGGACTACGAGGATGGAGCCTATGATAACGGAGGCTATGCTGGAGATGACTACTACGTGAGCTGAAGACTTAGAGCTTGTTGTTGATAGTCTATGCTTATATTCTTAGAGACTGTGGTAATAGTTAAGTTTGTAATCAACATATGTTGTCGTAATGTTTTATTTATATATTCTGCAAACACTTTGGTTTTATAATAGTTAGTATTGAGCTCTGATTATATATATCAACCATAGAACTTTCCAATGTGTGGTTTGAATCATTACTCTGATGGTTTGACTTTAGTTATGGACAATATTGTGACTTTCAACTTCATAGCCTACGGGTCCGAAAAGAAATTTATTTTCTCTATTTTTGCTACTGCGGGGGTGTGATAAAAGCAAAGCAAGAGATCTATGGCGATCATACATTATCATTTGATCAATTGCGATGGTATGTTAATGAAACGAACAAGACAAATCCTAGGAGTCATCTGTAGCTTGATTATGATCATGACAGTAAGAACTTCAAAAGGATGTTTGTTTCATTTCACGAATTCATAGAAGTTATTAAATATATCGTCCAATGTTATTTCTTGAGGGCACATTCTTGAAACCAAGGTACAAGGAGAACTTGCTATGTGCAACCGGAAAATATGCCAATCAACGTAAGTGATCCTCTTTAAATCACCATAGATTGCTTATGTTATGTTTGTCAGGTTTTCTATTTCATGAATGTAAATCTATCGAAAATAAATAAATTAAGTCAAATTTGACTTAACTTATCAAAAAAGACAGTTTTTTGATTTGATAGCCTGATTCCTATGTCAAATTCATTCATTTTGACATACATTCTTAAATTTACAAATCTTTAAAGACATATTGTATGTCTTATTTGTTGTAGAGTTGTTCCCCCTTACATATGCAGTTGTTACTTCCAAAAATGAGGACAATTGGATGTGGTTTTGTAACCAATTAAGCAAAATTCTCACCATCGATCGTATATTCACCTTTATATTAGATCGACACCCTCATTTGGTACATGCTATTGGCAACATTTTTCAAAATGTAAACATGCTTTTTGTTTATGATATTTGACAATGAACTTGAAAGAGAAGCTCGGAGGAGTAAACAAGGAATTCTGTAATAAGATAGTGCAACAGCTCTCAGAGGTTGCTTACACTCCAACTGTGACTACATTTCTGCATCATATCTCCAAACTAAGAGCTAAGAGTGGCAAAAGAGTATAGAGTTTTCTCTCTGATTTGCCAAATGTAAAGTGGACCAACACTCACTTCAAGGGGCAGTGATACGGAGAAATGTACTCCAATGCAGCTGAGTCATTTAATGCTCAAATTATAGAGGCTTGACACCTTCCAATCATAGATATGGTAGACAAGATCAGATTACAACTAATGCAGCAAATGATAGAAAGAAGAAATAGAAGCACAAAATGGACCGACACTTTCTGCCCTGAGTTTCAAGACTTATGGCAAAAGGGTGTGAAAGATTACAAATCATGGCTAGTCAACCAATCCTCTGAAATAGTTTATGAAGTTCACTCCCATTCATCGGTCCTTATTAACCTTGAATTACGCATGTGCTCATGTTACCAATGGCAGTTGAAACGTTTCACGTGTTCACACGTTATTGCCATCCTCATTGATAGTGGCAAGATGTGCGAGACCACGTGGAGAGTTACTTTCATGTGTGGAGTTACTGAAAGAGCTATCAACATCCTATCTACCTCGTAGTCATAGTTGTAAAACCACCACCACCACCACCACCACCACCAAGTACATATGATGCACTTGTCCTACCACTACAAATGAAAAGATAACCCGAAAGACCAAAGAAAAATAGGATCCCATCGAGATTTGAAGGAGGTGTTTTGAGAAAGAGAAAGTGTGGTAGGTGTGGTGTTGTTGGATATCACAACAAGAAAACATGCAAAGAGGCACTATAAAGTTTCAATTCTAGAAATAAAAGTTTAAAACAATATCACAAATTAAACCTTGGCTTATCATGAAATTGTCATTCACTGTTTAGACTTCAATGAAATAAAATGTGTTCATTTCTCTTTCTTTTACTTTTCAATTGATCGTGCATGTACTCAATTTTCATTCAATATATAAGATTTATCACTTAACACGCTTGCCCAGATCATATGATTAGTGAGATTGCTTTGAATTAAAAATGAACCTATAATTCTTCACATTTATTATCCTAAGTTAAATTTCTCTTATGATAGTGCAAAACTGAATGAGATGTAGCAGTTACTAATTCTTAAGCCTTATCCTTATGTGCAACTCACTAAACAACCACATCAGTATTTGTATGTGAAATACTTGGTTTGTCTATTATCTAGCATATATACTAAGAAATTTCAAAATCGTAAGTAAAATTTCACTTAGGATATTGCACCTGAATTAGTTATGTGAGTTCCTGATTCTTTACCCTCATCCTTATCTTGCCACGCCCCGTAGTATCAAAAATAGGAAAAATTTAAACATTTTCTCTTTTGGGTTCGTAGGTCTGTGGCAAGTTGAATACCTTATAATTGTCTACAACAAAAAAGAACTGATATCATAAATAACAGGCAGTAGTAATAAACATGGTGGTTAGGGGTGAAATCGGTTCGGTTCGGTCGGTTTTGGGAGGGTTTTTCCACCGACCGAACGGTTCGGTTCAGTTCGATTTTTTCGGTTTTAGGCTTAATTTTCGGTTTGGTTCGGTTCGGTACACTGCACCACACCTATGAAAACCGACCGAATCGATCGGTTCGGTTCGGTGGTTCGGTTTATTTCGATTTTCTTTCACCCCTAATGGTGGTCTAGACATACTTTTATATTAAACATCATAGTCTTAAAATCCACTTAGTATAATCACAGACAGGAATGAAAAGAGCATTGTCTTGGGCATAAGCCCTACATCGAATATAAACATGGTCGGCATCTAGTGCCTCCAAATACCAAAAAAAGGTAATAAATAAAAGCCTTCAGCCTCTGCTCCCTAGGTCGTTAAACCATAGCCTTCTTCGGCGTGCTCCACATCCGAGTATTCGACCTCTGCAAGATCTGGATATTTGATTGTCCAGGATATGAAAGTCATCAACTTTACTGCAAGCTGAGTGAGTAATCTTACTACATTGAACAGGCTCAGAAAACACTTGTTAATCCATTTTAGAGGTAAAACGTTCCTTTTTTATACTTTAGAAAAATAGTAACATTAAGTCACTTAATCTCAATCTCATCATGACTCGCACGTTAGGAAGCACTCAACGACAGTGTTCATACTTGGAAGTATAACTAACATCAACCGATTGATCAGTTTGGACTATTGGTTGAATCTGACTTGACGAATCCACTTTGAACCATAGGTTCAATCTCTTACAACTCAACTTACTTTGGACCATTGATCCAAGCTTTACTTTACTTTACTTTGGACTACATGTCAAATCTATACAGACATGACTCTTTACATGCACTCCGGCATGAATGCTGTTGTCTTGGAATATCGTAGCCCAACATGGCCTATGGGTTACCCACTTATCATCCTTAGCCCAACTGGCCACTTACTTGATATCTCTTATCATCTTTAGCCCATCTGGCGACTTACTAGACATCTTAGCCCAAACTGGCCTCATTACTGAGTAACTCCCATCTTATTCCATTCAGCCTTGATAAACTTGTCATCATAGCCCCAAATGGCCTACTTGTTTAACATCTGAGCCTAAATGGCCTATTAACCATCTCAACGCAACTGACCTTGATAGTACTGACAATGTACTATAATCACCCTTGCCCACCTTGGCATCTACAACAAACAGTATCATTGAGGTACGACTACTCTTGCCACCATTACCCTTATGGCCATAGTGACAGCTCGACAACATCACATACTTATTACTCTTTTACAGACAAAGCATAAGAATTAGACTGAAGGATTTGATCATCTTGTTAATATCCTTGTTATCACAACCTATGCATCAACAACTAACGCGTGCAGTATAAGCCGTTAATGCACATTATTCACAGATTATCGTACTTAAGTACATCTCATATTATTCTCAAAGTTTACGTATCTTGCATGTATGTGTCTACTAGTTTATTTCATCCTTTACTTACTATAGGAAGATAGTTTTTGTTAATCCAGTGGACTCGAAAGCTCGCCTTTGTAAATTTCCAAAATCCTTCTTCTTTACATTATATAAGTTGTACATTTAGAAAGTACTACTCAATTAGCATAAAGTATAGCTTCATTCAAGAACGTGCAAACATGATTAGCAAGTTTATCTCAAGGTACAACTAACTAAGCTCATATTACTATAGTACATATCATGGATCCTCATAAAACTAACATGCAAAAAACTAATCTTTTAAACACTGCTAAACTCAAGCCCTCGCGCCTCTCGCACACTCAGGCCTGGCCTATTCATTGGGTTCGAGTGCTCGCGCTTGGTCTCGGGTTTGATAGTTTACTAGCAGATTGGTTATTTCATCAACATAACTTCGTCTTTACTTCATGTGTAACACATGCATGGCCATAGATTATGAAATAACCTTAAGAAAACACAATTTAAGAGTGAGGATGAGCACTCACAAGATTCTAGATGGACTAGATGATGAAAATGATGAAGATGTGTGCATGTGTGATGATCATGCTCCAATACAACTCTAGAAAGCTCTAAGACTTCAAAACTCTTCCTCATGCACTTTGATCTTCATGGATCACCTCTAGAACTTCACTTCAGTTGTAATGCAGGTGTTTGTGTGTGTATGAGAGCATAGATCATGAACTGAAAGCCATGCAAGCATGGATGTGTGTATGAATGTGTATAACTCTCAAGGATCTCTCTCTCTAGAATACACTCTGTATCATAGAGTTTATAAAAATACAAATGCTGGAGGAGCTCAGGTATTTATAGAGCTTCCAAGGCTTAGGGGCAAAATTATCTTTTCACTGCTTTTTGGCTCGAGCACTCGCAATTGGCTTGAGTGCTCGCGACTTGGCTTGAGCGCTTGCGACTCGAGCTCTCCCATAAACTCGAGTGCTCGAGGTTTTTGCTATAGTAATCCTTCTAATAAAGGTTCAAAGGTTCAAGTATCAAACGTTCATACTAACTATCTTTAGAATTCATTCAAATGATCGTATCTTATATAAACGGATATGGAAATACAAGAATACATCTATATATAGATAAATACATATAAAAGGGTCGGTGTTACATCTCTCCATCACCCAACAAAATATTTCATCCCCGAAATCTGAGCTAAGACTCACTAAACAACTCCGAGTACTTCTTTTGCATGGCAGATTCTGTCTCCCACGATGCTTCACGCTCATCGTGGTGCTTCTATTGCACTTTTACCAGTGGGATATCCTTATTCCTCAGTTTCTTGATCTCCTTTCCCAAAATCTGTACTGGTCTCTCAGTGTACGATACTCGACTACCCATTCCGTGCACGTACTTCCTTAGCATGCTAACGTGAAACATGTTATGAACTCTAGACATGTTTGGCACCTTACCTACGTGCTTTAAAATCTCAAAAGGTCCAATATAGTGCTGAAAAAGTTTTCCCCTTTTGTGTCTGAATCTTACCACTCCTCTTACCGAAAAAACGTTTAGTAAGATGTGATCTCCTACACAGAATTCTAAGCCCTTCTAGCGCTTGTCTACATAACTCTTCTATCGACTCTGGGCTACCTTCATCCTTTCTATGATGATGTTGATCTTTTCATTAGTCTCTAAACCATCTTAGGTCCCAAAAGCTTGGCTTCTCTGGCTTCTGCCCAACAAAGAGATGAATGGCATGGTCTTTTGTAGAGTGCTTTGAACGGTGCCATTCCAATGCTCGAATGATAACTATTATTGTAGGCGAATAACTTGATGAGTAGCAAATACGACTCCCAACTAGTTTCAAATTCCATTACAGATACTCACAGCATATCTTCTAACATTTGATTAGTCCTTTCTGTTTGTCCATCAGTCTGGGGATGGAAAACAGAACTCAGTTTTGACGAAGTTCACATGGCTGCTTGCAAATTTTCCCAGAATCTGGTTATAAAATGCGAATAACGATCCAAAACAATCAAAACGAGTGTGGACATGTAGCCTTTGGGGTCCACCCCCATTTCTAGGGTTTTGGAATTGATTTTCCTTCAAAATATTTGAAAAAAAAAGAGTCTATGAAAATAGATACAGAGTTGCCACTTGGTCTTTAGGGAACCAAGAAACCAAATTTGACTCACCCAAATGAATAAAGGGCACTGGCTCTTCATAACCAAAAAACTTGGCTCGGGGTTTTGGTACGAGAGAGGAAGGAGTCTTTGTCATGACTAAAACACCCTCAACTAGCCCTGTCTCTCGACGGGTCTCAATTAGCATCCAAATAATCATCTTATACTATGTTTGGTTTGAAAGTTAATAATATTGTAGGTATATTACATCTCATAAGAATCTTGAAATGGAAGATCAAAAGATAAGATATCATTTATAGGATCTAAGCCAAATATCACACAATATAAAGTGAAAGATCACACAAAATAAACTTAGGAAAAATTATCTAATCACATATCAAGTAATCAAGTTTTCCTAATCTAAGAGGTGACATGGATTGTTCTTGAAAACAAATAATCAAAGAAAACAAAGATGCTTAGTAAACTAGTATGATGTATGTTAAATCTTGAGCAAAGAAGATCCCTTAATCCCTGGGACGGATGAGAAAGGAAGACTTAATCAATGGGAAGCATGAACTTGTGATCCAAGCGCTCTATGAGCCAAACCTGTAAGACAAAGGGTGCTCTAGCCGATAATGTGGCTCCCGCAATATGGCACGATCCAATCCCATCAGAGTATCACTAAGAACTAGCATGACGACACTCTTCATTTCTTGCAGACCACAAGCGATGTGTATGAGAATATCAGAAAATGATTGAAAGAGAAAATAAGAAAGCATAACAATTGATAATGCACTACAGCATATGATCTGATACTCATTGTCATAGGGGTACCCATGGGAGCATAGGCAGAGGAAAGTCACTCAAAATTGATCTGCCTATCATGGACAAAAGAGCCTGCTGCAGTTCGGTAAATATGATGAAGAACAGCCAAATCCTGAACATACCTGGCCTGCACTAGAGGAACTATCAGATCCACAAAAGGATCAGTATGGAGGATGGTACTAAACTCCTCAAACAAGGGGCAGATCTCCTGGTAACCAAAGCAAAAGACATGGAGTGTGGGATCCCAACACTGGATAGCAGCTCAAAGCAAACCTTCATTCAGGGCCATTTGTCGAAAAGAGAAGAGGTCGTTCAGCCTAAAACACTCGAAGTTAAGCCTGTCAATGCTTAAGAGAGTATCCATCCATGGGAAGAGGATTTGAGAGCCAATGGGGGCCATTTGAGAAGGGAGCGAAAGAGTGAGAAGAGTGTTTTGCGGAGTTATTGAGAAAAGATAGTATAAAAAAAGAAGTAGATCTGCCCAGACCTCCGAGCGACACTCAAGTTACCAAGCGACACTCTTTGCTCGAGCACTCTCGAAAGTGCTACGGCGCAGTCTATGATTGCCACATGGCAGTCACCAATTGCCGCTCTAGCACTCGACGAGTGCCACTCAGGCTTAACTGAGTGCTGCAAGGAAGCTGATTTTTGCAACAGTCTGTTTGCAATGCTTTCAGCCCAACCTGCAAAGAAAAAAAACTGAATCTACAATAAAACGTGTGCATCATATCGCATCACGTACACAAGACTAAGCCATGGTCGTATTCATCATTCACAAAAAATGAATGATAGAGACGTAATCACATTCATGAGCATTCATCATTCATAGAAAATAAATAAATGAAGACATGATCACATTCATGAGCATTCACAGGAAATAAAAGCATGACCAAGCCATGGTCACATTCATGAAATGCAACATCCACAAGCAAAAAAAAATGCATGACTAAGCTATGGTCGCAAATAAAAGCATAAAAGGTGATCATGTCCATAATCCATAATAATAGAGTTTATAGGTGCCCATCCTATCCCGGCTATCCAAGAGCCGCCATAAAAAATAAGTATATATAGTCATTCAATAAGTGTGCATTTTCTTGCAAAACACTCAGAAAGTAATTAAATAAAGAAAGAAAGAGAGAGAGAGAGAGAGAGAGAGAGAGAGAGAGAGAGAGAGAGAGAGAGAGAGAGAGAAAGATATGGGATCAACTGCAGCCCCGACCTTGGGTCTGGCAAGTCACGCATCGGAGAGGCTCTTGCTCTAACTCCGTATCACTCCCGGCGCCATGGCCTCTGCCTCTACCTCGACTGCTGCCTCTATGAGCTCCACTAGGGCCCACTCTGAGCTGCTACTTAAGCTCTCTCACTCGTATGGTCAGGACCCTGTTCTCTTCCTCCTAAATAAGGAAAGAGGTTGAATAACTGATTTGGTTGAGCAAAATTGAAAAATAAATGAAATGATAAATGGATTAATGAAAATAACGGTAAAAATTTACCTTAGCTCTCAGTTGAGCCTTCGCGGCTACTCGAGCTCCGTCAGCCTGAATTAGAAAACCAGAAAAAGATTAGAAAATCAGGGAAGAATGCAAAGTTGAAGTCGGGTTCTAGAGAGTTACCCTCCACTCTCGTGTGTGGACCACTCCCTCACGCTATGGGCATAAATTAGACCCTCCTCGGCATTATCCCTGGGGATGTGATTGTACTGAAGCAGAATCGTGGGAGCACCTATATGATATCAAGGGACCATGGTCGTGCCCTACTCGCCATGGAAGACTGTCCAAAGGCTCTAATCCCACGGTGGTAGAGCGAGAGCCCAGGATGCGGCATGAACGAGTTGCGAAGAAAGAAAAGAGAATTTAATAAAAAGTGGATAGAACTAAAGAGAGGATGAAAAGTTAAAAAGAAACTTACTCATGTCACTTCCATCAGAGGGAAGTTCTTCATTAGCTTGGTAACACGAAAAGCTGCATACCCCTCAGGAGGCTCCAGAAAATCCTGAATCGAGAGGCCGTTCAAGACAGCCGTGAAAGCACTATTGTGAAAAGTCTCTATAACCCTCATAGAGCTAGGGAGAGGATGTGGCATGTGAAAGACAAGAGCCAGCAGAGATTGTCGGTCACTCTCTGCCCCAAATACCGTCACAACCCCCAACTAGCGAATTGCTAATCCCGAGCAATAAAGCGAAAATAAAAACAAGCTAAACTATTACTACAACGACTAAACTAAAACAAGATAAACTAAAGCAAACTAATCTAAATAGAAAGAGAAACTTCCTAACTCACTTTCGCAGGAATCGCGGTTGCATTTAGCGAATGCAACAAGTCGTTAAACCCCTAGGTTCCCCTAGTGGACGAGTGTTGTCTCGTGAGGGTTTGTAGTGAATATACCCACAAAATTCTCAATTTTAAGCTCAAAAAGATATAGAATAACTTGTAAACACTCCCTTCCATACAACTGTCAACTTTGCTCTACAAAACATATCACCCTCATACAAACTATGAAAGAAATCCACATACTCCTCATGTCACCAAGATGAATATAACATATGCATCACATCCATGTATCCGTGTGTGTGTGAAGTTAACGGCTATGCATCAAACTTTATTTTAGAGTTGCTTAGACTATTATACTCTCAGAACTTGTAGTTTTAACTGAATTCTTACATGGATTTATACTAAAAAATGAACATCTCACAAAAACTCGTTTAATAATGATCGCACCTGGTGTGAAAGCTTTAATAAGAATGATATTTTGGTTACTAGTGCTTTCACACCTGACTCAATAAAGGACAAACATTTAGAGTGTATAGTCTCATGAAAGGGACACTACTTACTAGAGGAGCGAAATACCGTGGATAACTCAAATTACACGTTCATGTTCAAACTAAGTTGTTTAAGAATCATTAAGGCTTTGACTTTTCAATTTTTTATATAGTAGGATAGAAATAGGAGGGGTAAGAATCACACATCTTTAGCATTTGATTGAGTATAGTGATTTTTCTTCACTTCATTCCAACCATCCTCTATTTTCATGTATGTTATATATATATATATATTAATGGATATATCCACATTCAAACATCTCCTTGTATATTTCCTTTTATCAAGTCACTCCCATAACTACTCCCTCCTATACTTCAACAGTTTAATCATATTAGATGTGCAATGGGGTTCATTGAGGTCAAAGTATAAGATTAGGAATTTGGGTTTCCATACTAGAACTGGCAATATTTAATCGATGTGGGGTTGAGAGTAAAGCAGATTCTTGAATGTGGATATAGGTATATGAAAAGGTTAAGGAGCGAATAACGATGGCTTAAATCATTTCCTTAACTTCTTAGTTTTAGCACTTCAGTGTTCATTGAGTTTAGTTGATAAATCATGAACGTTTTCCTCTAAAAAGCAGCCAAAATGAAGGATTATAGACCATTCAATGAATTTAAGAAGCATATTCAAGAAAAACAATTCGAATTCATTGTGATAATTCCCTCAGAATTGAAGATTGGATTCAAAAGCTCACTAAGGGTAACTAGTTTGCACTACTCATTCCTTAGAGCACAAAAGTCATATTATCTCTATTTTAGGTTTTCTACATAGCTATTAACATGTGCATATGGATTTTGGATACAAAAATGGTCAACATATGCAATCATCCTTGTGAAACTAAAAAAAACGCGCGAACTTAATTCATAAAATGATGAGATTAATATGAATATATCATTGCTTGATAACAACTAAATAGGAGTGAATATTCAAAGTCATACTACTACTAAAGTTCATAATTTCAAAATTTTTTATTTTTTTTTAAAACAATTCTAATCGAGATTGTATGATATGTGCAATAAAGTTATCTAGATTGCTATGTATAACCATGCACAGGTGATTATCTATCTACATCCCACCCCCAACTGAAAATTGCGATGTCCTCAGAAGTTGATTTTCAAATAGAGATAGAGAGATATCACCTGATAAAGCAAAACAATAACCGCAAGCATAGCAATCTATAAAGAAGTCATACAAACTCCAAGAAGCCAAGATCAAAAGAAAGAAAATATAAAATGGTAGAACACGAGATTCATACATAATATAAAAACTGATCACTGGGATGATAAAACAATAAAAGCAACAGAGCAGTGATCAAAATGTCCAAACATAGCCATACAGTCCAAAATATCCACATACTCAAAAGAAAACAACAAGAGAGGAGAGAAAACAGAAATAAACAAAATACAACAAAACTCCTACCCTCAACTGGCAGAATCTAATCATCCCCAACATCGGATAAAATCACGATCCGTGCAGCAGGATCATCCTCATCTCCACCCTCAGCAACATTAGTAGCCGTCGCTGGGTCACTCCCAATCGCGGCAGCTGATGTAGAGAAGGATGGGTCAACCAGAATTGGAGGTGGTGCAGATGATGATGATGATGGGGCATAGGGATCAGCAGGCGGTGGAAGTGGAGTATCAAAAATATTAGGCTGAGCTGTGGATGTAGATGATGAGGTTGGATCAGAAGATGGTGGCAGAACAGAAGAAGATGGACCGGTGGTGGGTGGTGCAGAAGGGGCAGTAGGTGGATGTAAAGCTGTGTGAATAGACTGATCTACCCCTATATGTACCAAAATCACCTCTAGCACAAATGTCATACGGTCGACCTTGCCCTCAAGCCGTACCTGTGCCTCCCTCTCGTCAATAATCAACGAGTGGAGAGACTGGAGAGACATGGAAGATGACTCTCCCTGGGCCTAAGCCTAAGATCTTTGTCTCAACTCGAAACGTGCAACTTCCTCCACAGGGTCAACCTCATCACCTGAATCATGCTCCTCAGCCTCGGAAGGCGTCCCAAAAGAAGCACCATCAGTATGGATGCCTCCTCCTGTCCTCCTCTTTGCCCCAACCTTGGCCTTTCTTTTTGCTTTTCGCTTCTTTTGCGCATCAGAATGACGGGCTGCTGTCTCACCGAATCGACTGAAGGCCTGCAAAGTCGTATCTGTGGCCAACAGAAGTAACCCAGCCCGCTCAATAACCCGATGAATAGGCTAAGCGCCCTTCAAATGGCGGCAATGTACAGTGTCGACTGTATGAAGAAGTCGATATAGAGGCGAGATAGGTAGACTCACTGACCCGTCCCAATAGAATAAAGAGCCTGAGCATACCACACTGCCAACTTCTCGTGGAAAGAAGTCATCAAAATGCAGTTGACCAGTGCTAGATGGAGGAGATGGTAATCCTCAGTAAGAAACCTATCCTCAATAAGAGATTCGCCATTCCATCTCTGGACGGCTCCTCCCGTAAGCTCTAGGATAATAGTGGCAGGAGGGATCTTCATAGCTCTTGGTAGCTAAGGATAAAAATAGTCTGGCACCTCGGCTATCCCTAGAGCAGCAGAAACTGTGGCAGGGCTAAAAATGATCTCATGTCCGTGGAAGAATGGGAGGTATGTGAATGGAGCTGCAGGATCCTTAATCATCGTGGCACAGGCTTCCCGAACCCAATTGATGTTGACTCATTTGGTTTGGGTCAACATGCCATACCATAGAGGCATATCTCTCATTCTTCCCAGGAACCATGGGACTGAGAGCCAAACCGTCTCTAACGGTCGTTCCAACATCACCTTTCGTGAATGAAAATAGCAATCAAACCATACTCGGTCCTCATCATTCCGAAACCCATGATCAGGTATTGTGAGATCGAAGGGTTTGGATTTGTGATACCCTATAATTGAGTTCATTGTGAAGGCCCTGAAATTGAGAAAGAAAAGAAACAACAAATAAAAACAAGAACAAATGATCAAAAGAAGAATCTGCCCTGCATCAGTTCAATCGATCGAACTATTTTCAATCAATTAAAAAATGACTGGGCACGATCGCTTGAGCCCAGTTCGATCGATTGAACACAGAAATTCAGCAGGGGCAGAAATGCATCACAGAAATGGAAGGAAAACTAGAATATCGCAATGAAATTAAAGATTAATTGGTCTAAAGACCAATGGGGGACACCCCCACAAGTTTTCAAATGAAAAGAAAAGGAAGGGATTTGGGACCTTACCTCGGATATATACGCAGAGGAGAGGTGAGTGTGATGAGGATGATGAGCAAAGGTGATGAAGGCTGCCCAAATGAAAGGTGTGGTGAGTGGGGAAAAAAATCGCGAGTCTTCTCTCTGAGCTCAAGCGCTTGAAAATGAGGGAGAGGAAGAGATATAAACTGAGGAAGTGTACACTGGATGCCTCATTTAAATACAAGTCTTGATCGATCGAGAAAGTTCGATCGATCGAACTCTCAATCGATTGAGACCTGTTAAAGCGATTGAGGATTGTACACCATCGATCGATCGAGAATGGTTCGATCGATCGAACCTGAGAATTCTAGGATCACTCTGGATTAAAAAACTATGCACCCCCAACTAATCAAGATTATTTTAGACATACAGGATAATGATAAAATTAGTTCATTAACATGACATGTAAGCCAAAAGTCATCCTCATAAAAGAAAATTGCAAATTCTTATAAATATAACTTTATAGTAACATCCATTTTGCCAAATTATACCCCCCCAAATTGGCACTAAAGACCTTATTATAATGAAAAACTAAAAATAAAAACTAAAACTATTAAATTTGTTGTTTATAATTACACTTCAATTGATATAAGAAAAATCAAAAGCCAAAGCACAACTGAAGCGAGTCAATAATCTTCGAACAAAAATATTTCCTCTTCCACAATTGCTTCTTTTTTCGCCGAGTCTTTGAGTGTGGATTCCAAACTTGATAATTTCTTTTCCCAAAATAGTCAAAAAGTAGCAAGGATATCATCGAGCAAGTCTAAAATCTCTAAGGAATTGACTGCATAGGCAAGAGGTGATCCATATGGAGACATCAATAGAGGAGAATAATTTTATAGTTGTTTGCTCTCTTGTGGCGGAGTACCAGGAGGCCCTATGTAAGGTCTAGGTCCATTAAACAGTTGATGCAGAAGGAACACCAGCAACCCATTGTGAAACATAGTGGTAATCCTGGACAAAGGAAAACAAAACAAATAGAAGAAGGTAAATAAAATAAATGAAAGAACTAACAGAAAGGAATAAACAAAACACGACGAAAAGAAAATGAAACATGACAAAGCGTTAACCTCACTATTGGCGTGATAAAACCATGTGCACTAGCAGGTAGAGGGCATTGGAGCCTGAATAATAAATAGCTCATGTGCACATAAATATATGGAATCGACTCAATAACGATGAAGTCGTCCACATATGTGAAGACAGTGTTATGGCATTCGGGCACCACATCCTGTAGATCTTCTTCCACCCATGGCTCCCATATTGAGTCATTCTCCCATTGTTCTAAGAGTGCATCATCCACTTCCCCGATGAAATACCCTTCTGGTTCTCCTTACTCTTCTAGAAGATCCATATTGGCAAAGGGTTAATTTAGAGGAGGGCAGAATTGTAAGGGATGTACCCTTGAGTCAGGTCAACTACATCATTGGCATTTGGACCTTGGTACGGTGAAAAGCAAAACGCAATCTCGTCAGCAGTCCATGCAGGGTTTTGATCTTCTGAGTCAGCCCATGAACCAATTGAAAACATGGACCGTGTACCATCATGATTTCTCATTCTAAATAGCCTGCGGAAGATAGATAATAAAGAATAGTGAGTTAAACGCAACGATAGATTCAAAAAGACAAAAATGAATAAAATAACTAAGTGCAGGAAACAGAATAAATACAACAGTGTGAGAACACTCTTTAGTGTTTTAAGCAGAGGAATAGTTGGGCTCATCCAGTTGGATGTGCTCAACTTCTGGTTGGAAACCTTCCAATAATGGTTTTAATCTTTGGCCATTGACCTTGAAACTTTCGTCGTTCTTAGGATTTATAAGCTCAACGGCCCCGTGTGGGAAAATAGATTTAACAATAAACATCCCTATCCACCGGGAGCAGAGCTTCCCAGGAAATAGGTGAAGGCGAGAGTCGTATAATAAGACTTTTTGTCCTGGCTCGAATGATTTGCGAAAAATCATTCTATCGTGGTGAGCCTTCAACCTTTCCTTATGTAATTTGGCATTGTCGTACGCATCACGACGTATTTCTTCCAGTTCAGCTAACTGGAGTTTTCGGAGATGACTTCCCTCTTTAATATCAAAGTTCAATAAAAATCTCACCCAATATCCTTTGTGCTCGATTTTGACAGGGAGGTGACAAGCCTTACCGTATACTAACCTGTACGAGGACATTCCCAAGTTTGTCTTGTAAGCAGTACGGTACGCCCATAGAACATCGGTCAGCTTACATGCCCAGTCTTTCCTATTGTAACTAACAGTTTTTTTGAGAATATGTTTTATTTCTTGGTTAGCTAATTTAGCCTACCCGTTAGTTTGCGGGTGGTAGGCTAAGGCAATTTTATGGTTAACACCATACTTCTTGAGAAGTGACTCCAAAGGTCTATTGCAAAAGTGCTTTCCTTGGTCACTTATTAATGACTTTGGGGTTCCAAAACGCGAAAGAATACTTTCTTTAAAGAAGGAAATGACTGTTCGATGATCATTTCGCCTTATTGGAATTGCCTCTACCCATTTCGAGATATACTCTACAGCAAGGAGTATATACTCGCAGTTATTTGACTTCGAGAATGGGCCCATGAAATCTATGCCCCAATAATCAAAAATTTTGATTGTGATTATGGGAGTTAAAGGCATAGAATTTTATTTTGAGATTCCACCTAGCTTTCAACAGCGTTGGCATGATTTACAAAATTTGTGGGCATCCTTGAATATGGTTGGCCAATAGACACCACTATGTAGGATTTTTTGTGCGGTCTTCTGTGAAGCAAAGTGGCCACCGCATGCTTCGGAATGGCATGAAGCTAAAATCACAGTTATGTCCTCATTTGGAACGTAACGTTTGATGACTTGATCGGCACAATACTTGAATAAGTATGGGTCATCAAATAAGAAATGATGTGCGAAAGAGAGGAACCGTTTCTTGTCTTGATTTGACCAATGACTTGGGGTTTCTCCTGTAACTAGATAGTTTACAATATCAGCATACCATGGCAAACTGGAAACAGTCATCAATTGCTCATCTAGGAATTCATCCTTAATCAGTATTGGTTCAGTATTGTCAATAAACGTTAACCGAGACAAATGGTCAGTGACCACATTCTCTACTCCCTTTTTGTCGTTGATTGTGATATCGAATTCATGGAGTAGGAGTATCCAACGGATAAGCCTTTGTTTCACATCCTTCTTGGATAACAGGGATTTGAGGGCTAAGTGGTCTATAAAACAGATGATTGGGGACCCTATTAGATAAGATCGGAATTTATCCAGAACAAAGACTATAGCCAGTAGCTTATTTTTGGTAGTTTTACAATTCATTTGAGCTTCGTTAAGTGTTCGACTGGCATAGTAGATTACATAAGGCTTATTATCCTTCGTCTGTCCTAGGACTGCGCCAATGGCGTAGTCGCTAGCATCGCACATTAGCTCGAATGGCAAACCCCAATCGGGTGCCTGTATTATTGGTGCGGAGGTAAGGTGTTCTTTTAATGCATCAAATGATGTTTGACAGCTTCTGACCACTCAAATGGTGCATCCTTAACGAGCAGTTAACAGAGTGGATGGGATATTGCACTAAAGTTCTGGATGAAGCAACAATAAAATCCTGCGTGCCCCAGAAAAGATCGGATGTCTTTAACTGTACGGGGGACAGGTAGATTCGAGATTATATCGATTTTAGCTTTATCCACTTGGATACCTTTGTCGGAGATAATGTTGTCGAGGACAATTCCCTTGCTCACCATGAAGTGACTCCCAGTTTAGTACCAGGTGTTTGTCCTCGCATTGTGCTAATACATGTTCCAGATTGTCTAAGCAATTTTTAAAACTATGGACGAACACAGAAAAATCGTCCATAAAAACTTCAAGTATCTGTTTGACCATATCACTAAAAATACTTAACATGCATTGCTGAAAGGTAGCAGGTGCATTACATAAGCCGAAGGGCATACAACGGTAAGCGAATGTACCGAACGCACATGTGAAAGTTATTTTCTCCTGATCTGCAGGAGCGATTTCGATTTGATTATATCCACTATATCCATCCAAGAACCAATAGTACTTATGACCCGCCACTCGTTCTAGCATTTGATCCATGAATGGTAATGAAAAGTGGTCTTTTTGGGTCACGGTATTCAATTTTTAGTAATCAATACACATTCGCCATCCGATGGGGACACGTGTTGGTACCAATTCTCCATCTTTATTAGAAATAACTGTTATGCCTGCCTTTTTGGGCACAACTTGGGTTGGACTGGACCAAGGACTGTCAGAAATAGGATATATAATCCCAACATCTAGTAGGTTTAGAACTTCCTTTTTGACTACTTCTTGCATGTTGGGATTCAGACGCCTTTGCATTTATCACGAAGCTTTAGCGTCTTCCTCCAAATGTATTTTATGGGTGCAGACAGACGGACTTATGCCTTTGAGGTCAGCAATAGTCCATTCTAATGCTCCCTTATGTTGTTTTAACATTTGGACTAACTTATCCTCTTGTTCAGAATTTAATGTAGATGAGATTATGACAGGATAAGTCTTTTTAGTCCCTAAGAAAGGGTATTTGTGCTCTTTTGGGAGCTCCTTTAATTCCAAATCGGGAAACTGAAAGTTGGAGGGCATGACTATTTTTGTCTTAGGAGGCAATGGTTCATATGGTGTTACCCACATGCATTCATCTCTATCCTCCTCTAGCGTGTCAATCATGAGGCAAGCTAAATTTAGGTCACTGTCCAATGGGGTAGAGTTTTTAGGTTGGTAAATGGCATCAAATTGTGCCACCACTACCTCTAAAGGATCTTTATAATCGACCAAATTGGCCTCATCTTCAATGATCATTTCGATGTTGCTAACTTCTTCTTCATCCTCGTATTCTTCAGGTCGGAGATTTGAAAAAATTTTGACATTTAAAGTCGTGTTCCTGAATACGATGGTCATTATGCCACTTCTTATTTTGATTGTGGCATCAATTGTGTTAAAGAATGGGGGTCCAAATATTACTGGGATTTGTGCCCATAGATTAGACACAGGTTTAGTGCCTAAGATCACGAAATTAATCGGGAACACAAATGAGTCTAATTGAACGAGGACCTCCTCCAGTATGCCTTGAGGGTATTTGACTGACCTATCTGCATGTTGCACTCTGCATGTTGTAGTGCAACTCGGGTCGGTTTAAGTTCACCCAACCCTAATTGTTGGTAAACTGAGTATGGCAGTAGGTTTACGTTGGCTCCTAGATCGAGGAGTGCGTTGTCTATCCTTTGATTCCCAATTCGACATGAGACAGTGGGAGTACTGGGGTCTTTTATAGTCTAGGTTCATAATCGTCTCAAGATTGAGAACACGTACGTTATACAAGTTATAAGTTCCTATCGATTGTTGACAGTCTTAAGTGTCAATAGGAAAGCTCAAGTCTGTCAATGCACTATAAGCACCAATGTATCAACTAAGAGCTATACTCTAGTGATTGAGATTCATCACTGAATCCAATGGTAGTTAATCATTCTATAGTGTAAACCTAATGAGATATCCAGTCTCATCATCCACTGCGAGAAATTCTAAGTATCAAAGAATAGTAATTCGTATCTCACTTGTATGTATCTCATACTCACACGAATTACTTACTATGATATTTAAGGATTAACAATCATCTCATCAAGGAAACATACACAATGAAATGTAAAGCTGATATCATATATTAAAATATCAATGTCTCGTATATATAGAATAGTTTGAGGGCACAAATCCAATAAACTCCCACTTACACATAACCATCCAAGACTACATCTGAGACCTAAACTATCTAGATGACAATCAAAGACCTTCTATAGCAAGGCCTTTGTAAATGGATCTGCAAGATTGTCAGTGGTGGCAATCTTGGTGATAGCCACATCTCCACGTTGAATAATTACTTTAATTAGATGATATTTACGCTCTACGTGCTTTCCCTTTCCATGGTTCCTTGGCTCCTTGCACTGAGCCACTGCCCCACTATTATCGCAGTATAGCGTAATAGGTGACAGCAATGCTGGTACCACCCTAAGCTCCATAAGAAACTTCTTGAGCCAAATATCTTCATTTATGGCTTCATATGTAGCCACATACTCAGCTTCTGTAGTTGAGTCTGTAATGCATTTCTGCTTAATGCTCCTCTAAATAACAGCACTACCTCCAAAGGTAAAGAGATGTCCGGATGTCGATTTTCTTTGACATAAAGTTCGAGTCAGTGTATCCTACTAGAATTAACTCATCACCATCGTACATAAGCATATAATCTTTAGTCTTTCTCAAGTACTTAATAATGTGCTTAACAGTTGTCCAGTGCTCAGGACCTAGATTCGATTGATATCTACTAACTATGCCAACAACAAAGCAGATATTGTTGGGTTTATGACCTCAAACCATTACTTTATGTATGAGACATTGACATTTTAATATATGTGTAGACACCCCATTTTTCGGCTATCAGATTTAGGAGACCCATAGCTTGGTGGTTCACAATGATCGAAAAAGACTCAAAAAGGACTCTTGGAAGTTAGTTCTATCTCTCAAAATGCCCAAAATGACCGAAATACCCCTCAAAGCCCAAAAACACCCATATTTGGATCAAAAGTTCTGGAGACATGATGCGTCATAAAAAAAGTGATAAAATGAGCTTAAAAGAAAAATCATATGAAGTTGTTAGCTCCCAGAGTCCCCCGAAAGTCCCGGAAGTTCCCAGAAAGTCTCTGTTGAGCGGTTTGACCTAGGTTTGACCAGGTTTGAACAGTGTTTGACCGAAATCATTCAAATTCGTCAAAAAGTTTCAAGATCATTCTAGATCATGTGAAAAGCACTAAAATGAGTTTTTAAAGAAAATCGGACGAAAACGTCAGCTCTTGGAAGCTCCTAGAGGTTCCTAGAACCTTCTAGTAATCCTAAGTTTGACTGATTTAACCTAAAAGTTGACTTTGAAACCAGAGCACCACATCATTTTTTAATCATTTTTCATGGATACAAGAGGTCAATAGCTTTCCAACGGTATATCGCACATAATTTCTGGATTCAAAACGAACGATTATGCATTTCTGAAGGTGAAAAAGACGATCAAATCAGATTTTATTGCGAATACCGCAAAACTTTTCAAAGTGACCTGACTCTAAACTATTTTTTATGAAAATTAAACTCTATTACATTTCCAACGGTATATCATAAGCTCAATTTAGAATTCGTACGCATTTTCTGTGAATTTTGAACGAAATAGGGCCTTTTCCCATATACCGGAACCTCTGGGGGCCTAAACAGCATTATCTGAATGTTGGAGGAGCAGTGCCGCCATGGCACTGGCCAATTGCCACCGCGGTACAGGCCCATTGCTATTACAACACTCTCCCTCAGAACAGTCCATTTTTGTAATTTATTTTGGGGGTCCAATTTGATTAATTAAAAACCACAACGACGTAGTTTCTTGTTCACAAATATTTGGATCAATGGGAGTACTTTTTAAACCCCAAAACCACCCCAAATTGGCTATAAAAACCCCCCTTGACTTCTCATTTAGGGGGGTGAAAATATAAAGCTTAAAAAGTTATAGAGAGAAAAGTTGTAGAGATAAGGTTAGAATAGTGAAAGGTGAGCTTCAATCTCTTGATTTCCAACAAGAAAGTGAGTTTACAACTTTGTTTTTACTTCATTACTCCTCTTTACTTCACATTCAATACACCCAACCACCATTTCAGTGAGTATTTATGAGATAAGAAGCTACTTCCATGTCCAAAGTCACCATATATGAGTGAAACACCAAGCTACAAGTCCAAAATCTCATTGAATATCATCTATTGATTGCTTTACTTACTTATTTACATATTATGCTCATCTCTTCTTAATCTCATTTCTTTTTGATTTCTTTATTTACTTACTAGTTCATCATCACCTAGTGATGACATGAAGTTTGAAGTGAGTGAATCCTTATGGATAGTAGCTCTTAACCGCAAAAACATGTTTGATAGATGATGATTATGACCTCAATACATTCATATGTATTCTTGAGGTCACATTCAAATGAAAACAAACCTCTCCAACAATCTTGGAGGTTCTTGATATTGAGTTTAATGTTGATATTCTAAGAGGTCATAATCTCCATTTGATGTCAAAAATATGCTTTCAAAACCCCTCTAAAACCCCAATATTTGGATTCCAAAGAAACATACATTATTTTCTTAAAAATCTACAAAACAATGAATAATCTGAGTTCAAAGATTTCTCTAGAACTCAATACTCAAAGGGTGATTACAAGACCATTTGGAAAGTCTTCCTAACTCATTAGAGAACACCCATGATTTTTGGTTTGATTTAAAAACACTTGGAAGGTTCCCATTTTGGTCCAAACATTCCTTCTAGACATTCTATTTTTATTGTCACAGCAGCTAGGTTGACTTTCAAGTTGTCTTTCAGAAATATTTTCCCAAAGGAGTGGTCCTAACTCATTTTTCTCTTTGACCTCAGTGTCTTAGGGAATTTTCTTCATAATATGGGCTTCTAGATGTTTGTTTTCATTTTCTAAGATTGTTTGACATTTCAGTCGACAGTACGGACTCTGTTTCTGAGTAACCCCTCTTGTTCATATGATTTTTCTTAATCTGTAATAGTTATTGGAGTTTGGCTTTTTGATATGTGTTCTAGACACAATAAGGATGATCTCCATTAAAAATCATGCATTAAAAACATTCCCAATCCCTTTTTTCCATTTTTACAAAATTAACTCACTATTCTATCCACTGTTCACAGCAAGCATGCTTTTACTTTCATTCTTTGATTTGATGCTCACATGCACTCCAAATTAGCTCATATCTTTGGAAGTAGTTCATGCTTCATTTGTATACATTCTATAATAATTTTCTTCATACATTCATGCATACTCTAGACTTCTAAGTCACTTTAGAAAGTTCATGTACACAAACACACTATAACCTTTGCACATTCTAGGATCATACATTGCATCCATGCAAGATTTGAAGTTTTAATGATTCCTAATCTAAGAGGATTATAAGGAATGAATTTGATTATACGTTCATGCTTCCCTTTTCAATCTAATCATCCTTTCTCATCCGTCCCGGGGATTGAGAGATCTTCTTTTCTTAAAGACTAGCATGCATCATTCTAGCTTGCTGAGCATTTTTGTTTTATTTGATTTATTTGTTTCAAGAACAATTCATGTCCCCCTTCTAGACTTGGAAAACTTGATTACTTGATATGTGATTAGAAGAATTTTCCTAAGTTTGTTTGTGTGATCTTTCACATTTGCATTGTGTGGTATTTGGCTTAGATCTTATGAATGATATCTTATCTTTTGATCTTCCATTTCAAGATTCTTATGTGATGTAATATTGTAACACCTGTAATTTTCTGTCATTATAATATCAGCTTTTTTGAATTTCTGTATTGGACCGACTATATTATTATATTATTATTTTAATTACGTGACGGTATGGACGTGTTGTAGTATTACCGTATGGACTGTAGTAACCATACCGACTCAACCATAATAAGATTTAACTTAGTCCCGTACCCAGACCCGGACATTAGAAATAATACCAGTTTGCACGTACTTCGAGATCAACACATATACCGAGGAACTTATGCACGTAAATTGAGAAAGTGGCACAAAGTCCAAGGTGGGACCTACATGGTAAGTCCCATGCATCATCCCCTACACTTGTCATCACTCCATGTGACATTTGTCCACTTAATGGACACATGTCCTAAGCATGCAACATGCAAAGGACACCTAGCACATGGAAATTCTATATAAACAAGCACATGCACACACTATACTCTCTTAGTTGGAACATAATCTGAATTTTTGGAGAGAAAATTAGGAGACTTGGGTAGTTCATGAGAAAAAGAGAGAAGAAAAGTTAAGAAGAAGAAGAAGTTCATCCTTGAAGTTTGAAGTTCAAGCTCCATTAAGCTCAAAAACAACATTCAAGTTCAATTTCAAGCTTTGGTGAGTAATTGTGAGTAATCTAACTCAATTTAGAACATATATAGTATGTATTAATGTTTAGTAGAAGTTTGATGTTGTTGTGTTGAAGTTTTCATGACATGCAAGACAAGTACTTTCAATCTGAGAAACTGAACTTCCAGCAGAATGTAGTTTAGTAAAATGAATGTTTTGTGCAGCTCAAAAATCCAAATTAAGCTAGGTTTTTTTTGCGAAGAAAGATAACTCATTTATCTACAAATAGCTCTTCTATAGCTCAGTCTAGAAATCACTCCTTCATGGGTGAAATGCATGTACAATGCAGTGTTATAAACCTGGGAAGAATGTAGTTTAGTAAAATGAATGTTTTGTGCAGCTCAAAAATCCAAATTAAGCTAGGTTTTTTTGCGAAGAAAGATAACTCATTTATCTACAAATAACTCTTCTATAGCTCAGTCTAGAAATCATTCCTTCATGGGTGAAATGCATGTACAACGCAGTGTTATAAACCTGGGAAAAGAGAAACTTCTAGCAGAATGTAGTTTAGTAAAATGAATGTTTTGAGGAGCTCAAAAATCGGAATTAAACTAGGTTTTTTTGTGGTAAAATCTAACTCATTTATCTACAAATAAATCTTATATAGCTCAGTCTAGAAATCAATCCTTCATAGGTGAAATGCATGTACAACACAGTGTTATAAATCTGAGAAACTGAAACTTTCAACAGAACATAGTTTAGTAAAATGAATGTTTGGAGTAGCTCAAAAATCTGAATTAGGCTAGGTTTTTTTTTGTGGAGAAATCTAACTCATTTATCTACAAATAACTCTTCTATATCTTAGACTAGAAATCACTCCTTCATGAGTGAAATGCATGTACAACGCAATGTTATAAACCTGGGAAAACAGAAACTTCCAGCAGAATGTAGTTTAGTAAAATGAATGTTTTGAGGAGCTCAAAAATGTAATTGAAGCTAGATTTTTTTTGTACATGAAGATAATCCTATTATCTACAATGTTATAGGTTTAAGTTTGATCCACAAAGCAATTTATCATGCCCAAATAAATCATGTTATTTCAGTCAACACAGTGAAAATATATCTTGGCAGATTGTACAGCTTTTTGTATAATGTTTTATTTATGCATGGTGTTGATTGTTGATGCTAGTTTTTCGGTACATGTGTTGTTATGAAAATCTCGTGCTATAGTAGTGCTATTACGTAGATGAGTATGTTAAGGGTTTCGACTATATGTTTATTGGTATTAAATTATAATCCATGAGCTACGTGCTATGTTTTCTATTGTTATAAATATAGTCTAATGACCGTTGAAAGTTCATACCCAAACTATAAGTACATTGTATAGCACAGTTATTGCATTGATAAGTGATCGGAAAAGTTTCCATCATAAGTATATTGATAGGTAAAACAGAATGTCGGACGTAAAGCGAAATACTGACGGTTATAAATGGATGATATTAATAAACTAAACTACGAAACGTACGAACGTGTAAAATAACGATAAAACCTTCAATAACAGATTTTATGCGAATAAGGGACATTGGGCCTCGTTTCTAGTCGTGTGACTATCGGTCAAAGTTGATTCGTGAACTTTCGTGTCGTGTTTGGATATTTCTTGCAAAGTTGGTCTTTCGATAATTCTATGGTGTCGATCGGAGAGTTATGTTTTGTGTTCTTGATCTAAGGATCGACATGACATGTTTGGTCAAGTGCGGATGACCTGAGGATCATCATGACGTGTTCGATCAAGTGGTTGATAATTTTTCCTCACCCTTGGACTGAGGATCGGCATGAAGAGTTCGGTTATGTATGGGTGACCTGAGGATTGGCATGACGTGTTCGTCCAAGTGATTATTAATTTCCCGTACCCTTGGTCTGAGGATCGGCATGATGTGTTCGGTAATGTGCGGGCGACCTGCGGATCGGCATGACGTGTTCGACAAAGAGATTGTTAATGTCCCGCACACTTGTGCCATTTGGGCGACAATTTGAATGCCAGTTCGGTGATAGTTTGAATGCAATTTGGGCGACAGTTTGAGTGCCAGTTGGGTGATAGTTAATTATTCATTATTGAGTATTGTTCTTTCTTGACCAGTAAATGCGTTTGGAGTTAAGTCTTCTTTCAGTCAATGTCATTGGCCAGTTCAGTTCTGGGTTAAGTTTCCAAGGGAATGATTGGGTTTAAATAAGACATGGTTTTGAGAATAAGAAAAGACGAACGAGATATGGTTTTGAGAAATAAGAAGAGATGATGAATAACTTACCTTGGTGGTGGTAACCTTAAGGGGACCCTCACTTAGCTTAACCGCTAACGGCTTTTCATGCCGCTGGACCTTCCACATCCAACCTTTGTAGGTCCAGACGGAGCCGACTGCTATCAAGATGCTAACTTTACTACTAAAGACTGTGCTGGTGACGATTACTACGAGGAAGGCTACGGTTTCACCAGGTGAAGATCTTGGAGTTTTTCTTTTATCATAGTTCTGTTATTAATATGTTTAATGATGTAATAGCTTAGTTGAACTTGTAATATCTATCTTTTGGATATCTTTTAGTCTGTAATAAACTAATCATGTAAGACTTGAATGTTTAGATTCTTGCTTCCGCTGAGCTTAGTCACTTTCCCGTATTATATTATTGTTTTAAGCATTTTTGGACAATCAGGTGACATTCACAACCAGTCACGTGTCTACGAACCCATAAAGGAAATTTATTTTTCCCTATTTTTAGTACTTCGGGGCGTGACAATTATACTATCATATTATTAATTGTCGAACCAAACATAGTATAAGATAATTATTTGGATGCTAATTGAGGCCTGTCAAGACACGGGGCGAGTTGAGGGTGTTTTAGTCGTGGTAAAGGCTCCTTCCTCTCTCGTACCAAAACCTCGAGCCAAGGTCTTTGGTTATGAAGGGCCAGTGCCCTTTATCCGTTTAGGTGAGTCAAAATTAGGTTTCTTTGTTCCTTAAAGATCAAGTGGTGACTCTGTATCTATTTTCAACAGAACTTTTTCAAATCAATTTCAAAACAAAGGAAAATCAATTTTGAAACCCCGAGAAGGAAAATAGGGGTGGATTCCCGGATTCCGCGTGTCCAATCTGGCGACTCTGCTGGGGATTTTTATTTTAAAACTTAAAACAAAATAATACAGAGGTTTGACTCATAAGAATCATCCTTAAAATCATCTTTTTACTGTGTCTGGTTCACCGCATTGCACTTCTGCATTTCCCCTCTGACTGTGTCTAAAACGCGCCGCTGACATTGTTCAGGTCTTGCTTTGCCAGGGCACAAGTTACCGTTGATACTGTACCTTCCAAGGTATATCAAAGAGAGTAAAAACCTCCATACTGTCTCTCTAATGGTATATTGGAACTCTCGTTAATGGACCCTCTTTGACTAAACCCAGCCTTTGCATATAGATTCCTGTAGAACCTTTTATAGGACTGTTCATTTATCTTTTCAAATAGGACAATGTGATATAGCTGTTGTATGCCCTGGTGGTATTACCTGAGCGGTGTAGATGGTTATGTGGCATAGAACAGAACCTCTTTCTTATGATTCCCAAGGCAGTTACTCACATGTGACCATATTGAGTTGACCTGCCAAGGCACCATGACAAGGATGTATGCTCTGTGTTCACAGAGATATACACCGCAAACCTTGTTTGCTGATTTTATGACATAGGAGTATGCAAACATGCTAGACAGTATGATCACCATTATATTTAACCAGTTTCTCCAAGAAACTCTATCCAACTCACCCAGATATAACCACTTTTTCCTAGAAAACTCTGTCCAAACTTCTCAAAATATCCTGGAAATCCTTGATCATACGGGAAAGTAAAGTTAGCAAACTCTGTATGGCTAAGACCTTACTTGTTTAAACTACTATTTGCTAGAAATAAGAGCATCATGTAGATTAGGGCTTGCATTCGCATACTTGTCTCATTTGCATACACCCTTCCCGTCAGTCTGCATGCACTGTTTCAGTCAGTTTGTACACAAGTCAGTCCACGTTTGTTAACATCACTGTCATTGCCTATCCAAAGTTGTCACTGTCATAATCTGATATAATACTCTCAAATCCGTAGGCCACTATAGATTCCCAAAGTCAGCAGCTGGGATCCTCATCTTGGGTCAGAAATTCAGATAATCATTTGGTCAAAATTAGCCTGACAAGTTACTTCAGCATGAACCAGGAAGAGCTAGAAAACAAGGTTACCGAGTTGGAAGCAACCATAAGCCAATAGTCTGACAACTTGACCCAAGTTTTGAAGTTCATAGAAGAATTGAAATAGCAGCTGCCACAGTACCCACCTGGGTTCCCACCACCACCGGGATTCATGCCACCACCACCGCCAGTCGTTGTACAAAAGAATAATGGAGAGGAAGATTGGTTTCAAGGGGTCCTACCACCTGTATATGAGAAAAAGATACAAGAGAAATTGGATAAAGTCAACAAGCTAGAAAGTGTATTGAGGAAAAGCAAGGGGGTTGACGATTACATATTGGACCTGGAAGGGCTTTTCGAGCCTGTTAAGCTAAAACTGCCAGAGAACTTCAAGATGCCCCCCATTGACCGTTTTGATGGAATTGGGAATCCGAAAAGCCATGTGAATCTATTTATGAGCATCTTCCAGTCAATGGGCTGCACTCATGAGCACATTGCAATGTTGTTCCCACAAACTCTCGCAAAGTCTACACTATCGTGGTTCCTTACCTTCGAAGCCTCCAAAACTCAGGCATGGGAAGATATCGTTCAGGTATTTGTCGATCACTTTTTTACAATCAAGTGCTGGATGTCATGATCAGAGATTTAGAAACTACCCGACAGAACAACAATGGATCCATCGCTGCTTTCCTGAGCAGATGGAGGAACAAAGTGGCCCAGATGACCCACTGGCCCATTGAGAAGAAACAAGTGAGAATGCTAATTTGAAATCTACAACCACTCTACCATGAGAAGCTATTCTATTAATTCATCTCCACCTTTGAGGAGTTTGAAGTTGGAACGTGAATTGAAGATGCTATCAGGTAAGGAAAGATTAAGAAGGAAGAGCCTCCGAGTCAGTTAAAAAGACCCAATTACTCCCGTAACACTCCGAATGTCAATGCCCTTAGCAGTTAACCCATGGCATACCCTCCTAGGCCGTACCAACCCTCCAATCAAGTAAACTCGTCCAATCACCCATTCCAGAAAAAGCATCCTCGCAGTTTTGCTAAGCTAGAGATCTCCCTATCCTCAGCCTTACACCATCTCCTCAAAAAGGGCCACCTCCAATAGCTCCAACCTCGAAATACCCCGCCAGCACCAAGCTGTGACATGTCCAAATATTACACCTATCACCAAGCCTCTGGCCACAACACCGATAATTGCATGCGCCTCCGCCATGATATCGAAGACCTCATTGACCCGAATGTCATTGAGCCACCACAAAAGCAGCCCCATGTTACCCAAAATCCCCTGCCAAACCACCAAAATATCAATCTCATCGAACCTGACCTCGTATCCTTCAACCCCGTCGCCTATATCACCCCCTTAGGACACCCCTTACCCCTCATTGACATCCTGGAGTTTAAGGGAATTCACCTGATTGAAGGGGAAGATGATGAATGGTAGTAGCAACTAGATGATGAACAAGATTTGTTCTTTCTGGAAGAACATGATCTAGGGGCAGTAGACCTCAAATGGTACAATCCCAATAAAGAATATGATGCCTTCATCTGGAATGAGCGGGAAAAACCATTTATGGGAATAGATTGCGATTGGTTCAAAGAAGATGGGACTGTAGAAGGACCTACTCCTGTCGAGATTGATCATCTGACTAGGTCGAGCTGTCATTATTAGCCTCCATAGCCTGTCACAGAAACCATTGAGAAAGGACCAGTCAAAGACAAGGGAAATGGAAAAATAGATGAGGTCATCGAAGAAGACAATGAGTTGATAAATCAATTAAAGAAAACTCAAGCACACCTCTCCATGTGGAACATCATGGTGACATCCTACAAGCATAGATAGTCCATGTTAAATGCCTTGGCTGGAATCGAGGTCCCCATTGATGCTGCACCGGAAGGTATGGTGGCTTTCTTGGGCACATTCACCCCTGACCTAGTCATTACCTTTTTTGATGAGGATCTACCACTAGAAGCATCTGCACATAACAAAGCTTTGTACATCACTGTTGGGTGCAAGGCACAGCAAGTGCCATTCTGTCTAGTCGATACGGGCTCTGCCTTGAATGTTTGTGCTCTAAGAATACCCACTGCCTTGGGGGTCAACAACCTAGACATCACTCCATCTGTGTAATCTGTGAGGCCTTATGATAACACTAAGAGAACTATGATGGGGAGTATTTCTCTCCAAATTCGAGTAGGGTCTTTGGTTTGCACTTAACTCTTCCGAATCGTGGACATACCTGCCTTATTCAATTTGTTGATCGGGATGCCCTGGATGCATGTCAACAAAGCGATATAATCTACTGTGCACCAAATGATCAAGTACATTTATGAAAAAGAAGGTGAAAATCATCTTCGGCAATAGTTGGGGAAATGAAGCCTTCCCAAGCTACGCTCCCGTTATTGAAATTCAAATACCCAAACTAGAAGAAGGGTAAATCGTAGGATTCTTCATGGAAAAGGTCCACATGATCAATGATGAAGATAGGTTCTCCGCAGTTGTCAATATCGTTCTCAAAAGGAACTACTTCCTTAGAATGGGATTGGGCCGACCTCAACAAGGGATCCATGAATTCCCTTAAATCAAAGGACAAAAAGGCACTTTTGGATTGGGATACAAGCCCACTGAGAAAGATCTCGAGCTAGAAAAGTCATGGAAGAAGAGAGTGAGGAGTCTTCCACCATACCGTAAGACCTTGAATGAACAATTCAATAAAGAAGGGGATGACTTCTCCTACTTTGGGTTCCCTGAACCTTGGATCTATCAGACCACTGGAAAAAGGCGCCCTGGACTTGAAATCTTTGCTGACTGTGAAAGGTCTCCCTATCAAGATCCGGTCTATCCGGAAGAAGTTGTGAAAACCCCAGAGGAAGACTGGTTATCTGGACACTAAAGCTATCAAGAAGATGTGGGAAGAATCTGCTGAAGAAAAGGAAGGAAAGAGGGCCAAGAGCCAAGATGATCAGATCATACCAGCTGAGGAGGGTCTGAGCAACCGGGCTGTAGAGTCATTTATCTGTGTCTCCCTATCCCTTGTTCCCCCGGAGTCTGTACTTCCAATTATCAAGTCTGTACTAGAGTCGACCACTGTAGGCCCACCACTGTCTAATGTAACTCCACTTGTTGTGAATGAAATGAAGAACGATTCTGTTTATTCCTCCGTGTCTAATACTTGTGAATGCATAGATCCCTCCGAGGATCTCCCAATCGAACTCAAGCAACTAATTGTAAAACCACCTGCTTATGAAATAATCGAAGATACTTTATACATTAACCTAGGTGAAAAAGATAATCCATAAATTGTGCAAATTGGCTCAACACATAATAAAGAAGAAAAAGAAAAATTGACTCTCTTGCTAAAAGAATTCAAAGATGTTTTTGCTTGGTCTTACGAGGACATGCCTGGGGTCGATCCCGACATTATCCAACATCATATTCCTCTCCTCCCCAATTCTAAACCTGTAAAGAAAAAATTGAGGTGCATGAGGCCAGAGTGGGCACTCAAGGTCAAGGAAGAAGTAAAGAAACAATTCAAGGTAGGATTCATCATTGTTACAGAATATCCAGAATAGGTTGCCAAAATTGTACTGGTCCCCACGAAGGATGGAAAGGTTTGCGTGTGGGTCGACTTCCGCGATCTAAACAGAGCTAGTCCAAAGCACGACTTCCCGCTTCCCCATATTGATGTTTTGGCAGATAGCACTGCAGGACATGAGCTGCTATTATTCATGGATGGTTTCTCAGGGTACAATTAGGTTCTAATGGGGCTGGAAGATCAGGAAAAGACAACATTCACCACACCTTGGGGGACCTACTGCTATAGAGTGATGCCTTTTGGGCTTAAAAACACCAGAGCAACCTACCAAAGAGCTACCACCACTCCTCTGCATGATATGATCCACAAGGAAGTAGAAGTGTACGTGAATGACATGATCGTAAAATCCAAGGATAGAGAGGGACACTTGGTAGCATTGGAGAAGTTTTTTGAAAGGTTGCGCAAGTACAAGATGAGGCTGAATACGAAGAAATGCACTTTTGGTGTGACCTCTGGGAAGCTCCTAGGTTTTCTCATTACACAGAGGGGGATAGAAGTCGATCCTTCTAAAATCAAGGCAATTCTAGAAATGGCACCACCGCAGAATGAAAAAGAAGTGAGAGGGTTCCTCGGGAGGATCCAATTCAACAGCTGCTTTATCTCAAAGCTCACGACTACATGTGATCCCTTGTTCCGATTACTAAGGAAAGGAGAAAAGTTCCAACGGGATGACCAATGTCAAGCCGCCTTCGACAAAATCAAAGCCTACCTTCAAAATCCACCTGTTCTTTCACCACCTACTCCTCACAAGCCCTTATTTCTTTACCTATCTATCTTTGAAAATGTCATGGGTTGCATGCTAGCCCAAAAAGGAGAAGAGAGCCACTCTGAAAAAGCCATATATTACCTTAGCAAGAGGATGACTGAGTATGAGCTCAATTACTCTACCCTTGAAAAAACGTGTTGGGCCTTAGTCTGGTGCACTCGCTGATTAAGGCACTACATGCTAGGCTTTTTGATTGTGCTCATATCTCGCATGGATCCTCTAAAATACCTCCTCGAAAAACCCACCCTGACCGGTCGTATATCCTGTTGGCTACTTCTACTATCTAAATTCGATATCAAGTATATAACAAGCAAATCGGTGAAAGGGAGAACTATAGCTGAGCATCTTGCGGAACACGTTGTTGACTCCAAAGAGAATGGAGATTTCCCGTTCCCAGACAAAAATATCATGGAAATCAAAGAAGGGCAGGGGAAGTTGTATTTTGATAGGGCAGCCATTATGAAAGGCTACGGAGTAGGAATGATTCTGGTGTCAATAAATGGAGGCCACACACCACTGGCAGTCAAGCTCAATTATAACTCCACCAATAATACTGCTGAATACGAGGCATGCATTTTGGGGATGGAAGTGGCCATAGAATTAAAAGTACAAAAATTAGATGTCTTCAGAGATTCAAACCTCATCGTATCGTAAACCAGAGGAGAATGGAAGGTGAAAGAAGAAAGGTTGAAGCCTTATCATGACCATCTCAATGGACTAAAGAAACAATTAAAGAATGTGACATTCTTTTACCTACCCAAGGAGGAGAACCAGTTAGCGGATTCATTGGCTACCCTAGCCTCCATGATCAAAATCCCTGTGGGAGTCAAGATGATGACTCTGATAATTGAGCAAAGATATGAGCCTTTATTCAACATGATCGCTGCAATCTAAGAAGAAAAGGAAACACTATGGTACCAAGATGTTTGGGACTTTATCGAAAGGGGAACCTACCCCCAAGAGTCTACCGAAAAAGACAAAAGAGCGATTTGAAGGTTTGTAGCACAATTCATTATTTGCGGGGAAAAAATGTTGAAGAAAGGGTACAATGGTCACAAACTGACTTGCTTGTTTGGAAAGAGTGCTAGAAGAATGATGGAAGAAATACACGAGGGGGTATACTGCCTACACATGAACAGTCACATGCTAGCCAAGAAGATTGTAAGACAAGGGTACTACTGGACAACATTGGAAAAGGATTGTTGTGAATATATAAGAAGGTGCCATAAGTTCCAGATCCATGCAAACATGATGCATGTACCGCCATCTCTACTTTATAGTATGACCTCTCCATGGCCATTCTTAACTTGGGGAATCGATATCATTGGTGAAATTATTTCAAAGGCCTCAAATGGGAATCGATACATTTTGGTGGCCATCAATTACTTCACGAAGTGGGTTGAGGCCGAATCCAAGACCAAGTTGGGGGCTAAGGAAGTGGCCAAGTTGATCAAGAGAAATCTCATCTGCCGCTATAGAGTCCCCCATGAGATTATTTTGGACAACAAAAGTCATTTCAAAGCAAAAGTCAGGGATCTGTTTGAGGAATACAAAATCACTTATCATAAGTCATCACCATAGAGGCCGCAGACCAATGTGGCAGTCGAAGCTGCAAACATGAATGTCAAGGCCATACTACAGAAGTTGGTCGATACTTACAAAGACTGGCATGAAAACTACCATTTGTGCTTTGGGGATACAAAACCTTGATAAGGACGTCTACAGGAGTGACTCCTTATTCAATGGTATATGGTATGGAAGCAGTACTTCCGGTCAAAATAGAGTTACCATCCCTGCGAGTAATGGTAGAATGTGAAGTTTCAGAGTCTAATTAGTTAAGAGAAAGATATGAAGAATTGGCTCTCCTGGATGAAAAATGCCTAGCGGCGGTCGACCATGTCCGAATCTATCAAAAAAGGATAGCCCGTGCTTTTAACAAGAAGGTTCGTTCGAGGAAAATTGTCAAGGGTGACCTTGTTCTTAAGGAACTGCGAGCTCCAATCTTTGATCTACGTGGAAAGTTCAAACCTTAATGGGTTGGCCCTTATATCGTCAAAACTATCCTTTCCGGAGGAGCAACCTACCTCATGGACCTCGATGGCGTCGAATTCAAAGAACCAATCAACATGGATCGCCTCCAAAAGTACTATGCTTGACTTTTTACCCACTTCTTTCAAACCATGGCCTGAACTACGCTCGACCTGATTCCTACTCGGGGATACGTAGGCAACTGCATCGGTTGGGTCGCTCCACCCACAAAAATAACCCACTTCTTTTAAACCATGGCCTGAACTATGCTCGACCTGATTCCCACTAGAGGATACATAGGCAACCGCATCGGTTTAGTCGACACCATCATAATCAATCCCCCCTTCTTTCAAAGCCTTGGCCCAAACTACGTTGGACTTGATCCCCGCTCTGGGGTACTTAAGCAGACTTTCCAAAAGAAAAGAAGGATGGCTCACTAGGTCAAAAATCCAAAAGGATGCCTAGGTAAATTTTGAGCTAAATCCAAGTGAGCAACAACAAATGAGAGAAAAGAGCTTTCTAGGTCACCTTACTAGTGCCTAGGCAAAAGTTATGAGTGTATGAGAGAAACAAAGTCGCGGTCCTTACCACAACCCAAAAACCATCCTTTACATTAGGGGCAAACTTCAGTCACTCGCCTCGTTTGCCTGGATCTCTTCTAAACCAGGGGAAAACTTCATTTACCTACCCCGTTTGCCTCACAACCACCCATATCCCAAACTAGGGGCAAACTTTAGCTAACCACCTTGTTGGCCTCTAAATTACCCTAGCATGCCCAAGCAAGTATCAAAAGCAACATCTGATCAAAATCTTACTTCAAAATGTTTCCAGAAAGCCAATGCATAACAATGAGGTTCTTAAAGTAACCAAGGTTCATCGATAAATAAAATTCGAATATTAAAAAGTAGGAATAAATAAATATAAAAGTCTCTCGAAGAGCAATCACAAATATTAAAGACACTCGGAGGAGGAAGCAGAATCAGTCAAGTCTAGTTCTTAATTTGTTTTCTTTCTTCTAAGGTCTTCATAACTAGGCTTTTATTCGATGGGTCCAACCCCTGATGAAAGCAGCAATGTGACAGCCCTGACTCTGGAAGCAAAGACTCTCTCAGTAAAACCCCGGGGGGCCTCTTGAACTTGCCAATACTGCCTGGCCAATTGACGAGGATGATAGAAAGAAGTCTCTCCCAGACCCATCAACCACATTCTTGGGTGATCCCCAAGGCTGGCGGTAACAACATGGAGGCCCCAATGCCCTACAATCCAACAAATGTCTGCTTCAAAAAGAGTACCCAACATATGAACCGGTCAGCAAAAGTGTAATGGGAATGAAGCACGGTCCTATAAAAATAAACTGGTGGCACTCGGCCTATCCACAATTGGAGGCACTCATATAACCAAGCCTGCAACACCAAAGGTGCCCCAGAAAGAAGAAGAGTTCCTTGGTTAAAGGCATTGTCCAGACTATTTAGGGTTTTAGCTAGAACCATAGCCATGGGATTCTTATCCAATTTCAGTCCAAGGCATACATGTACCAAGTCATTGGAAGTACTCTAGAACAGGAAGTGTGAAGTCATGCACAATATCAGAGCGGTCCCTCGGGTAGCATCATATACAATGGGATCTCCAGGACTAGCGTACATGGTAATGATGGAGGCAATGTCGAGGACCTCACCATGAATTAGTCGGCAAGAGATAGCAGTAGAACAGTTCAGATATTCGGCCAAGCCACGAGTAGGACTGGGGGTATCAACAGAAGGAAGGATCAAGTCTGAGTCCGGATCGAAGCCGAGAATAGCATAGAATTCCTCGAATAGGGGGCATATCTCTAGGCCATTGAAATTGAAGACATGATTTACTGGGTCCCAGTGGGCAATGGTAGCATGAATGAACTCAGCATTCAAGGCTATTTGACGAAGAGATAATAGCTCAATCAAGCCGTAGCTGAAAAGGTTGATCCGTTCCACACCATCTGTGATGTTCGGCATAGCGAAGAGTTGAGCGGGATCATATAATTGCATTTTTTCTGTCGCAACTCTAGAAAAATTCAAAATTTTGGCAACACCTCCCCCTTTCACGGACTATCCCACCTGTAAGGCAAACACACTCACTATCACAAGACTGCTCATCGCACTAACAATCACAGAATCACAATGCACATATATGTCATCACATGATTACCAAATAAAACAAGCACACAACAACGCCTTCAAACTAGAAGCCATCTGGTATAAAAGGCAAAATATCATAATACTCTGTCAAAAAGTGACAAATCATCCTACACATCATCCGTCATTCACAAAAAGTACTAGTACAACCCAATCGAAAATATAAAATGGAGACAAAACAAAAGTCCCCGCTTAGGAGGCCTCAGTCCTCCTCTTCTTCATCCTCTGTCAGACCTCCTGGAGTGTATGTCGGTGATGGCCTCCTACCACCCCTGCACCTTGGTCTGGTTCTCAACGAGCCAGCACCGCCTCCACGACACTGTACCCACAAATAAAAGCAATCAGTTGAGAAGCAACAAAAGTACAAAAATAGAGTCAATTTCAAAACTTACCAAGGAAGCCATCTGACTGGTGGCGAACTACCGCATACCATCCATCTGTCGCGGGTAAAATCTAGGGTTCGAACCTCTTAACCTTAAGAAGCACAAAATTAGAGACATACCCAGTGGTCTCGCGTAAGGACCAAAGACTGTAGGCTTGCTGCTAAGGCGTGACCCTCCTTAGCATAATCCAAGGGACGTTGAGGACGCCTGTTGGTTGGGTGGGATACCCACACGTAACTCGTGGCACCTTCATGACCTAAGGGGAACCATCAACACCCAAAATTTTGATGGTCCAATCCCAAGGAGGGATAGGGTCAGAAGCCAGAGGAGCTTGTCTCCTATACATCTCGCAAAACTATAGGCACAAAACAAGTTAGGAAATGATGAGTCCAAGACATAAGTGACGAATAGAGATAAAAACATAAAAGGAACTCACAGCCAGGAGCAGGAAGTTGGGCATCACGAAGCGGCCACAATAAGTCTTGTAACTAGTCTCAGAACGGAAATGATCCTAAACATCAGTACCAACCAAAGTCGCCAATAAAACAGCACTAGAAAGGTCGTCAGAGTCCATCACAGGAGGAGTATGAGGAACACGGTATCTCGGACCACCAAACACCTGTCGAGATACTCGCTCGCTGAGGTACCACTGCCTACCTTCAACACTTTCCATCAAAAGTCGACAAGAGACAAGAGGCTTGACCGCCTGAACTGCCTGAATCTCTTCTTGGGCGGGATAGAAAACATTCTCCCAAGGCGTCCAATCAACACTAGCAACCGTCATCTCGGATAAGAAATTCCTCAAGAGGAAAATCCGGTAGGCCCCATTTTTAACCCCAACATCTCTCTGCCATCTCAAGCCCCGAGGGAACAAGGGCACAGGAGCCATGCCATCCTCATCCTCGCCCGACTCATCGGCAGGAGTAGGAGCCAACATCTTTAGATACTCGAAACTCCAAAGCTGCACAGAGAAAATAATAATCAGAAAGAAATAGAAGTATGGAAAATCAAAAAGCCAAGAGAAAGAGAGAAGTCACAGGACATACCTCCCAAGCTCGCCAAAACCCGCTGGTCGATATGCTGCCACCTCGGGAAACCTCACCCATATGCTTGTAAAGATGAGCCAAGGCAGCGCCACCCCAGTCATAGGAAGGGATCTCATCGATAGTCGCAAAACAAGAAAAGAGCCTCAAGCTCACTCAGTCATTCCATATTGCAAAGATTGAACAACCAATAACATACAGAAGGAATACCCTCAATAGTTGGCGGTTATTCAGGTTGTGTCCCCTTTTCTCGTAAGCCTGATAAAACCAGTTGCAAGGAAACCAATGCCCCTCCAGATTAGGAGGAACAACTCCAATTAGCATCTCGACAGGTTCAGGATTGATCTCATAAAAATAGTCCAAGATTTGGTGATTCCTGCTAACTCTCAAGCTAGTAAACATGGAAATGTCGAAAGGCATCATCGTCATCTCATAAAACGGTAGATGAAAAGTATTCATCGTGTCCCACCATCTCTCAGCAAGAGTATAAAAATGTACCAGGTCATTGGTACTTTTTGAAACCAAGCGGACGAAACTGCTAAACCCCGCCTCGATGAACAGTTGGTGAAAGTTGGATATACCACAAGAAGGCGTGAATAAGACTATCGTGGCCCTTCAAAAGTCACCTTCAGTACCTGCACACATTAAAAATAGCAAAAACAAGCACAAAATCACTATTCATGACCTGAAGTCTGACTTCACAAAATCAATAAATGAGTACAAAATGAGCTTCCAACAAACTCTAGGTGCACACTACGGTTCACAAAACTAGCACAATGCACGTGAATAGTCCTGAACTGTCGAAAGTTTCATACACCTGACTCGCTAGAGCCACGGCTAAAAGATGACATTGAGGGTTTTGCAAAATCAACTTTGGGGGTTGGCTCTTGGCCCTTACCCGTTCCTTGGCCTTCTTAGAGAATCTACTCGAGCTTTAAGCCATGGATCTGTGAAGAAGTAGAAGTTGAAATCAAAATTTTTTCTTGGAAAATAGAGGAACTAAAACACCAATCAAAATTCCAATCATGGGAAGAGATTACCCACTTGAGTGTGCACAAGTTGTTTTTTGATGGATTTTGGCTCCAAAAACATCCCAAAATGGCCAAGAATGAGCATTTGGAGCTCAAAAACCAGAGATATACAAACTTGAAGTCCAGCCACCCAGTGCCACCGTGGCACTGGCCAACTGTTGCTGCGATAGTGGCCCAGTGCCACCGCGGCACTACTCCCTTCGCTCTGTTTCAGGCCATTTTGGCCCGTTTTGGCCCTTTTCAGCCCATTTCTGGCCCCGATCAGTCTCGGTTGCCCATTTCGGTCAATATTTATGAGGTTTTACCCCCGGTGGTCCAAAAGTTGTCAAGGCTATCCCCAGTAGGCAAAAATTGAAGAAAATCGACTCTCAAGGGTCCGGATCAATTTTTTCGGATCAACCGTCACAAGATTTTATCAAGGAAAATAGTTAAGAGAATTTCCAACGAATCCAATAGACAAGAGAAACTCCCAAAGGCCATAACCGGCTCTTTTGGATTGAGCATTGTAAGATTTGATCAATCGTGAGTGATTCAGAGATAGGTCCTGGTTCTTGGTCAGCAAGATTCGACCAACCGTGAGAGACTCAGAGATGGTTCTTGGTTCTTGGTCGACAATTAAGATAGATTCTCAGAGAGCCCCCCGCTATCAACAATAGACAAAATCAACTCCTGAAGATCCCGAATGGCTCTTTTGGATTAAGCGTCGCAAGACTCGATCAACCGTGAGAAACTCAGAGATGGGTTCTGGTTCTTGGTCAGAAAGACTGGATCAATCGTGAGAGATTCAGAGATGGGTCCTGGTTCTTGGTCGACAATTAAGAGATTCTCAGAGAGTACCCTACCATCCACTACGAAAGAGAACAGGGCATGGTGGCTCTTAGAAACTAGAATCGGCTTTCCGAATTGGACAAGGGTCAGTCGTTGATCAAAATATTATCAACAGTCTCGAAATCTTGGCTCCTAGGGCAAGCATTGCCTAGTCACAACCAGAATACTATATGATGTCCAAAACTCTGCGTCTGTCGATTATTGCCATCACCCGTCATTTATTGTGAGCTTCCTCATCTATCAGTCCATAGTGAGCTTCCTTACTTACCAGCTATAGTGAGCTTTCTCGCCTGTCAGTTATCGTAAAAACCTTCTTCTATCGGTTATCTTGAACTTTCTTATCCATCACTTGGTATCTAGGACTTCCGAGTCCATCTGTTATCATCTTCAAAGACCTCACATCCAAGTCTATCTGCAAAGTGCACTTCCCAAAGTTTAAAAAGTTTACCCCGAGGCCCAGAGTCTTCAACATTTTGATATCTTTATCAGAATCGATCACTGTATAAGAGTCAGA
Organism: Hydrangea macrophylla; assembly: GCA_033977485.1. Lineage (NCBI taxonomy): Eukaryota > Viridiplantae > Streptophyta > Magnoliopsida > Cornales > Hydrangeaceae > Hydrangea > Hydrangea macrophylla. Next base: position 66,491,818 of record CM066997.1, read on the forward strand.
TAAACATTAACACAACATAAGTTCACTCGGAGTGGCACACACCCACAACACCAGCTCATGCTAGGATCAAAACACTAGGCATGATAGGACTCGGTACACATCGGATCCATGCATTGTATATCATCCGCATAGCACATCATCCACCTGTCTGGGTGTGCATGTGTGATTTGTTCCTTTGTGCCCCGAACTACGTCCTGGTCTGATTTCCTTGGGATACGTAGGCAGCTCACGCAGAGCACGACCAGCACCAGCCTCAGCATTCATGTTTTTATCACTCAATCTTTTGCAATGTTTTTTTTTCTTAAATCTAAAGCCTCTAAAAAGACTTATCTCTTCAAAGCTTTAGCACTCACTTGCAACATGCGTTGCCTCGTAAGTTTATGCCAAAGAGGGGCAAACTGTAGACACCCCATTTTTTTGGCTATCAGATTTAGGAGACCCGTAGCTTGGTGGTTCACAATGATTGAAAAAGACTTAAAAAGGACTCCTAAAAGTTAGTTCTATCTCTCAAAATGCTCAAAAAGACCGAAATACCCCTAAAAGCCCAAAAACTCCCAAATTTGGACAAAAAGGTTCTAGAGACATGCTATGTTATAAGAAAAGTGATGAAATAAGTTTTAAAGAAAAAATCAGATGAAACTATCAGCTCCCAGAGACCCTCGAAAGTCTTCGTTGACCGGTTTGACCTAGGTTTGACCAAGTTAGACCAAGGTTTGAACAAAATCATCCAAATTCTTCAAAAAGTTTTGAGATCATTCTAGATCATGTGAAAAGTACTAAAATGAGTTTTTAAAGAAAATCAGACAAAAATGTCAGCTCTTGGAAAGCTCCCAGAGGATTCCAGAACCTTCTAGGAATCCCAAGCTTTCCAACGGTATATCGCACATAATTTTGAGATTCAAAACAAAATTATTTTGAATTTCTGAAGGTGAAAAAGACGATCAAATCATCTTTTATTGCGAATACCGCAAAACTTTTCAAAGTGACCTGACTCTGAACTATTTTTTTATAAAAAGTAGACTCCATTATCTTTTAAACGTTACATCATAAGCTCAATTTGGAGTTTGTACGCATTTTTTGTGAATTTCGGACAAAATAGGGCCATTTCACGAATACTGAAACCTCTAGGGGCCTAAATAGCATTATCTAGACATCGGAGGAGCAGTGCCGCTGTGGCACTGACCCACTGGTGCCGCGGCATAGGCACAGTGCCTCCGTGACACTCTACCTTAGAATAGTCCATTTTTGTAATTTATTTTGGGGGTCCAATTTGATTAATTAAAAACCAAAACTACGTAGTTTCTTGTTCACAAATGTTTGGGACCAATGGGAGTACTCTTTAAACCCCAAAACTACCCAAAATTGGCCCATATAAACCCCCCTAGACTTCTCATTTAGGGGGCTGCAAATACAAAGCTTAGAAAGTTGTAGAGAGAAAAGTTGTAGAGATAAGGTTAGGATAGTGAAAAGTGAGCTTCCACCTCTTGATTTCCAACAAGAAAGTGAGTTTACAACTTTGTTTTTACTTCATTATTCCTCTTTACTTCACATTCAATACACCTAACCACTATTTAAGTGAGTATTAATGAGATAGAAAGTTACTTCCATGTCCAAAGTCACCATATATGAGTGAAACACCAAGCTACAAGTCCAAAATCTCATTGAATATCATCTATTGATTGCTTTACTTGTTTATTTACATATTATGCTCATCTCTTCTTAATCTCATTTCTTTATTTACTCACTAGTTCATCATCACCTAAATGATGACATGAAGTTTGAGGTGAGTGAATCCTTATGGATAGTAGCTCTTGACCTCAATAGCATGTTTGATAGATGATTATTATGACCTCAATATATTACAATATATTCTTGAGGTCACATTCAAATGAAAACAAACCTCTCCAACAATCTTGGAGGTACTTGATATGAGTTTAATGTTGATATTCCAGCAGGTCATAATCTCCATTTGATGTCAAATATATGCTTTCAAAACCCTCTATTTCAAAACCCCTCTAAAACCCCAATATTTGGATTTCAAAGAAACACACATTGTTTTCTCAAAAATCTTCAAAACAGTGAATAATTTGAGTTCAAAGATTTCTCTAGAACTCAATACTCAAAGGGTGATTGCAAGACCACTTGGAAAGTCTTCCTAACTCATTAGAGAACACCCATGATTTTTGGTTTGATCTAAAAACACTTGGAAGGGTCCCATTTCGGTACAAACATTCCTTCCAGACATTCTGTTTTTACTGTCATAGCTACTAGGTTGATTTTCAACTTATCTTTCAAAAACTTTTCCAAAAGGAGTGGTTCCAACTCATTTTTTTCTTTAACTTCAGTGTCTTAGGGAACATTTTGTATTATATGGGCCTCTTGATGTTGTGTTTTCATTTTCTAAGATTTTTTGACATTTCAGTCGACAGTACGAATTCTGTTTCTGAGTAACCTTTATTGTTTATATGATTTCTCTCAATCTGTAATAGTTATATTAGTTTGGCTTTTTGATATGTGTTCTAGACACAATAAGGATGATTTCCATAAAAAAATCATGCATTAAAAACATTCTCAACCCCTCTTTTCCATTTTTACAAAACCAACTCATTGTTCTGTCCACTATTCACAACAAGCATGCTTTTACTTTTATTCTTTGATTTGATACTTATATGCACAACAAATTAGCTCATATCTTAGGAAGTATTTCATACTACATTTTTATACATCCTATAATCTTCATACATTCATGCATACTCTAGACTTCTAAGTCACTTTAGAAAGTCCACGTACACAAACATACTACAACCTTTGCACATTCCAGGATCATACATTGCATCCATGGAAGATTTGGAGTTTTAATGATTCCTAATCTAAGAGGATTATAAGAAATGAATTTGATCATATGTTCATACTTCCCCTTTCGATATAATCATCCTTTCTTATCCGTCCCGGGGATTGAGAGATTTTCTTTTCTCAAAGATTAACATGCATCATTCTAGCTTGCTAAGCATCTTTATTTTCTTTGATTTATTTGTTTCAAGAACAATTCATGTCCCCCTTCTAGACTAGGAAAACTTGATTACTTGATATGTGTTTAGACGATTTTTCCTAGGTTTGTTTGTGTGATCTTTCACCTTTGCATTGTGTGGTATTTGGCTTAGATCTTTTGAATGATATCTTATCTTTTGATCTTCCATTTCAAGATTCTTATGTGATGTAATATACCATCATAGTATTAATTGTCGAACCAAACATAGTATAAGATGATTATTTGGATGCTAATTGAGGCTCATCGAGAGATGGGGCGAGTTGAGGGTGTTTTAGTTATGGTAAAGGCTCCTTCCTCTTTCGTACCAAAACCCCGAGCCAAGTTCTTTGGTTATGAAGGGCCGGTGCCCTTTATCCATTTGGGTGAGTCAAAATTAGGTTTTTTTGTTCCTTAAAGATCAAGTGGCGACTCTATATCTGTTTTCAGCAGACCTTTTTCAAATCAATTTTAAAACAAAGGAAAATCAATTCCGAAATCCCGAGAAGGAAAACGGAGGTGGATTCCCGGATTCTGCGTCCACAATATGGACATCAACTTTACATTTCATTGTATATGTATGTCTTTCATGAGATGATTGTTTAATCCTCAAGTATCATAGTAAGTAATTCGTGTGTGTATAAGATACATACAAGTGAGATACGAATTACTATTCTCAGATACTTAGAATTTATCATAGTGGATGATGAGACTAGATATCTCATCAGGTTTACACTATAGTATAATTAACTACCATTGGATAGAGTGATGAATTTCAATCACAAGAGTTTAACTCTTAGTTAATATGCTAATGCTTATAGTGCATTGACAGACCTAAGCTTTCCAATTGATGCTTAAGGTTGTCAACAATCGATAGGAACTCATAACTTGTATAAGGTACCTGTTCTCAATCTTGAGACGATTATGAACACAGACTGTGGATATGGCTACTTTGACTTACCAATTAGTAAGGTCTATAAAAGGTCAACACCTAGGTATCTTGGGTATGTTATGTTCACAGGGTTGTAAATTTATATTGCCAAGATAGAATCTACCCTCTGATGATGAGAAAGCATTCCCTTGAGAATGTCACCATGTTGATTATTGAGAACTGCAGCCTCGTTGATTAGTAGTTATCAACATTTTGGGTAATCATGAGTGGTGAATGGGGCTCAAGGAATACAAGAGGTAATTATGATTCAGGTTGACAGTAATAGTCATTTGATTACCTGAATATGATTTCAAATGTTGAAGGTAGAGGAACATTAGTGTACCGAACAAGTCTAGTTATTTCTTTTGAGTTGGAGTTCAGTTATCATTTTATAGTGGAGTAAACGTTAACTGATCAGTCAGTTAATTTGCTGATCAAAGAGTTTGGTCATGGAAATTAACAAACTATTCTGAGCCAACAATAAAGAGCCTAGGATGTCCCACTCTTAGCTCTGCTAGGATGCTTTGAAGGGCACATGAGGATCTTGTCAAGACAGGTTCGATCGATCGAAGTAATCTCGATCGATTGAAGTCAAGGCAAGTTTGATCGATCAAATAATTGATCGAATGTTCGATTGATCGAAGCCACTTTGATCAATTAAAAATAAGGTCAGATCTGGGAATCTATGAATAGGGCAGGTGCGTACAGAGTTTAATAATCGTCGTTTTTCTATACGAGAGTTGCTGAAACTATTTTAGGTCTTCCTTAGCCTTCTTATCCTCCCCGTTAGAGTTCCCACCAACTCTAGCCTCTCCGCTTGCATTCGTAGGAGCCATAAAGGTGAAGACAACCTAGTGGAGGTAGCCGTACTATCAAGGAGATCAATGATTTCAGAATTGGGTTTAAGACACAAAGGTATAATCTCTTGTCCCCTCTTGTCCGCATCTATAGAGTCAACGAGTAGTAGACCTGGGCATACCAATAAGTTATTATAACTTAATCTTTTCACTGGATATTTAAAATAATTTTTAAACCTAATTTTCCTTCAACTGGTATCAGAGCCAGGTTTGTTTGGATCTATAGATGCATTTTGGAACACTAGTTTTGATTTGCAATGTGATTTTAGGACTGTTTTGAAACTATATCATCACAAATCTATTTCTGTTACAGTCTTGCTGCAGAATACAAATATGTGATTGCATTAGAAGCATGGTGGGATTGATCGATCGAAGTAAGTTTGATCTATTGAACCTCTCTGTTCTCAGGCGATCGAACTAATTTCGATCGATCGAACTTTGTTTTGTTCGATCGATTGAATGGGATTCGATCGATCGAGACTGATTCTCTATCCAAGTGTTCTGTTCATAGTTTTGATGATTTTTAAAATATATGATGATGCCAAAAATTGGTAAGAGTAAAGTAGAGTAATTTTAGGAGAGAGAGAGAGTGAGAGACTGAGTAGGAAACTGCCCGTAATGCTCGTGATCATGCCTGTGGGCCCGGATGAGCTGTTCCCGCGGTGGGATGTGCCTGGGCGGTTTTCCCGACCTGTTGGCCGGGTCATAGATGAACTGCTTGGGATGATGAGTAGACTAAATCGATCGGGCTGATGCTTCTGAGGAGTGGTGCATGATTTGTCCGGGGCATGGACTAGCTGCTGATTTGAACTGCTCGGTTATAAGATAGAGCCAATTTTGGGTGTATCAGCTGTCCCCCATTTCCAAGATTGGACAGATGCTATATCGGGGCAAGTTTGGAAATCAGTTTGATGTTACTTGCCGCTGTCTGAGTACTTGTGGAAGCTGCTTCGGGGCTTCTGAGCCTGGTGAGTCCTCGAGAACTGGCTGAGAGTTAAGACCCAGCCTAGCTCGGGATCTTTAAGTGCTCGAAAACTGACCAGGAGTTGAGACTCGGCCTAATCCGGAGTCTTTGAGTGCTCGAAAAGTGACCGAGAGTTGAGACTCGGCCTACCTCGGAGTCTTTTTTGCTTGAGTTAGCTCCCAGGATGGTTATCTTCTGCACGTAAACCTTCGTCATGGCTATGGGTAGAAGGATTTTACCATGTTGGAAAAGCCGACCTAAAGCGCGTTGCTCTAGGGTCCTTTTTACTGTTAACTCCCCAGGATGGTTGTCTTCCGCCCGGCCAGCCTTCGTCAAGGCTGTTGGGAGAAGAGCTTGACCATGTTGGTGGAGCCGACCTAAATCACGTTACTTTAGGGTCCTTTTGCTCCTCTATCGTCGGCCAACCTAAGAGATTTTAGTCACCTCTATCGTCGGTCTAGACCTAAGTGGAGTTAATGTCTCTGAGTAATGTAGGTGCTCGGGTTGTCCAAGATTTTGACTTGGTTATCCGCGAGGCCTGTAGATACTCGGTGTGATTACCTGTTTAGTTCACTACGCCATCTTGCCCCCCAAGCTTTCTCTAAGACGAAGGTCTTATAGAGGCTATGAACTGTAGGTAACCGACTTGGAACATGGTGGTTGCAGGGTCTTTTGAAGCTTGCCATCATCATCCACCTAGGGGGTTTGCCCCCATCGTCGGTTGGACCTAAGCGAAGCCGGTGCCTTGGGCGTGACCCCAAGGTCTTTAATGCCTGGGTTCGGAGCCCGAAGAATTTTGAGTGCCTGGGTTTGGAGCCCGAGGTCTTTTTAGTTCCTGAGTTCGGAGCTCGAGGTCTTTTTCGTGCCTCGAGGTTAGGCCCGAGGTCTTTGTATGCCTCAAGGTTAGGCCCGAGGTCTTTGTATAAGTTCTCTGACAATCGGTGGAGCCTCATGTGGTGATCAAGCAAGTACCACTGTAGTCGGGCTCTTCTAGACCGATGGAGACAGGAGGTCGGATCAGGATCGTCGAGTTCCAGATTTCTCTGGGCTGGAGGCAAAGTCAGAATTGCTTGATCCTGACCGATATGAACTGGAGGTTGGGTCGGGGCTGCCGGACTTCGCTTGCTGTGAGCTAGAGGTCGGGTCGGGGCTGTCGGACTCCGTTTGCTGTGAGCTAGAGGTCGGGTCGGGGCTACCTGACCTGGACTGCTGTGAACTAGAAGAACTGTCAGAATTCCCGGGCTGATCTCGCTTTCGCTTACTTCTGGAAGACTCGTTGCTTTCTTGCCCGGGGTCTTTGATCTTTAGAAATTCTTCAATGTCAATGTATTTTCCAACCCTCTCTGCGAGTTCGACCAAGGTTACCGGTCGATTTTGGTGGAATGATGCAGCGCACTTGGTGTGTTGAACTCCCGAGCAGAAGTCTATGATGGCAATTGTCTCGTTCAGATTACGGATTTGAAACTTCTGTTGGTTGAACCGGTCGGTGAACTCCTTGAGGGACTCATTATTCTGTTGTCTGACCGTCAGTAGCTGTATGTCTGGCTTTGGCCGCTCATGCATACCAGCAAATTGGTTGATGAACTGCTTGCTGAGTTGTTTGAAACTGTAGACCGATCGGGGCTCCAAGGAGTAGAATCACTGCATGGCCGGGCCTTTCAAAGTGCTGGGGAAGACTAGGCAGTGTAGTTCATCGGAGTTGGTGGCTAGGACCATCTGAGCCTTATAGGTCCGGACGTGGTCGACCGGGCTTCCCGAGCCGTTATATGAATCTAGCCGAGACTGATTAAATTTGCGCGGGATGGAGAACCTTGCGATTTGGCTGGAGAATGGTGACTCTGTATCAATATTGGCTTGATTCGAAACACGGTTTTGACCAAGCTTTTTGGCCACTCCGTCGATCTGCTTCTGCAAGTCCTTGATTCGGGCTTCTACTCCTTCCCAACCGGTATCTGAGGAACTAGTCGGGTTGGTGGAAGATGCCTCTTCATGGCGGGGTGCCGTTCTTTGGGATCGGGCTCGGCTATGACTCCGGGTAACCGTTCGCCTAGGGACAACTCGGCTTTTGACCGAGTGGCCCTGGACTGATTCCCAGGCCATATGCTCTTGCCTTTTCTCTCGGGCAGCACACCCACTGTTGATGTCTCTGGCATCCTCAACACGGGACGGGTTGGCTCGGGCACGTTATCTGGTCAATATCGGTTCCCGACCGTACGCAACGTTCCCGGGTCATTTCCCGGCCACTAGAGGACTGCTTTGCTGGGCTAGCAGGGCTTCGATCTGTTGCTGGATTTGATGTTGGCCCTCCAGAAGTTGTGTGAGGGTCGCGGTGATTTGCTCAAATGTCATGACTGCTGCAGCTGTTGCCGGAGCCAGAGGAACATCCCGGTCGGACTGCTGGTCAGCCTTCTTACTCTCTTCGGTGGCAAGACGATCAGTTGAGAAATTTGTTGATGACAAGACTTGTCGTTTCCCACAGACGGCGCAAAACTGATGATGCCAAAAATTGGTAAGAGTAAAGTAGAGTAATTTTGGGAGAGACAGAGTGAGAGACTATTTTTTGTATGTGGTTCGGCCCTGTTAATGAAGGTACCTACATCCACGTGTGTGTCTGAGCACGTTCACTAGCAGATCACCGGCGAGCCTGGTGAGCCAACAAAGAAGGGCGGCACTACCAGTAATACCGACCGGCTGTATGCGTATAATGGTGAATTTTATAGAGGTGCTGTGTAGACTGAGAAGTTGGTCGCCCCTTCAATGGGGGGTGAGAGGTCTCTTTTATAGATGTAAGAGACCTACTCATACATGGATAAGGAAATATAATCCTATTAATATAGATTGGCATTAATTATGGGGATTTCCTAATTAGATTAGGAAATAGTGTGCACTTTCCATTAGTCTTCTAGCTTGAGTAGGAAACTGTCCGTAATGCTCGGGATCATGCCTGTGGGCCCGGATGAGCTGTTCCCGCGGTGGGATGTGCCTGTGCGATTTTCCCGTCCTGTTGGCCGGGTCGTAGATGAACCGCTCGGGATGATGAGTAGACTAAACCGCTCGGGCTGATGCTTCTAAGGAGTGGTGCATGATTTGCCCAGGGCATGGACTAGCTGCTGATTTGAACCGCTCAGTTATAAGATAGAGCCAATTTTGGGTGTATCAATATATACTTTAATATTTTATTATTCTATAAATTTTTCAAATCATTCTATGAAACTGAAAATTCAATCGATTGAACTATGTTCAATCAATCGAAGTGTAGATCGATCGAACCTTTGTCGATCGATCGAAGTGTGACAGAGAATTGAGATGCTGTCTTAAGTTCTAATTCAGTACGTAAAGAGTTTTATGTATTATGTGAATCAATTAGGGGTTCCAACAGTTACTGATCTTGTCAGAATCAAGATATAAAAAGTGTTCTTTACTTTTCAAAAGATTTGCAGTGTGGAAGTAAAGGTCGAACCCACAGAGATTGATTAACTACCGTGTTTTAATCTTAAAACCTAAATCTAATTAATTATAAAAACGGATTTTGATTTGAATTTAATTAAACTAATAACAATAAAACTAAATCTAAACTATGAAAGCAATTAAAAGTGTTTTAAATAATGTTTAAGGGAACCTAGGATTGCAAATCCACCACTAGCTTCATAATAGGAATATTTATGAATTACTTTAACTTATTACATTGGATGATAATGGGGAATTGTAGCTACAAGCCCAATTCCTCCGATAAGAAGATATTCATGGTTCAAGCACCAACATAATCCATCTTCGGTTAGCACGAATTATCCCACACTAAACTAGGGTTGTGATCTAATCCGTCTAACCTAGGCATGGACTATTCAGATACTTGATAGCACAAATCAATAAAGCACCATCACATGTAAACAATCTAAACAAGCACAGCAAGAATAGATCGTTGAGCACATCACAGTCAAAATAGATCTAAGACAAGAATAAATTCTGAAAGCAATGATTTAATCAATAGAAGTTCGATTTATTTATAAAAATCCTCTAAACATGTGACTGTCATCCATACATAATAAAACTAAAATAAAAACATAAATAAAACCCTATTACTCGTCTAGGGCTTCATTGAAACCCTAGATCTATGATCTAGCCGTCCATGGAAGTGATGGATGGCAAGTAGTTGATGGAGGAGGCCATGGAAACCCTTGGTCTTCTTCTTCTTATCCTTGCTTCCCTCCCTTCAATGGATGGAAGTATGTATGTATAATAATTGCCAACAATGTCTAACCCTTTAATTGTAATAAAATAGGGTATATATAGATTTACAACAAGTTTTGGAAGCTTTCCCAACCCGAAACGAACTGAAACTGATGTAATTTACAGTCTAGACGTCGTTCAGCAGTTTCGTTTGCACAGGAGTCTTCAGTATACTGAAATACGTAACTTTTCTTTTTACACATATCGCGCGAGCGGGTCGCGCGAGCGCGACATTTGGCTTCTCGCACGCGCGGATCGCGCGAGCGATTCTGGGACTCTCGCGGGAGCGGATCGCGCGAGCGATTCTCGGTTTTTCGCGCCCGCGGGTCACGCGCGCGAACTGGGTTTTTCAGCTTCTTTTCTTCTGCTTTTTCACCCTGTTTAGCCTGGTTTACTTGATTTCTTCCAAAACCTGTCAGAAAATAGAAAACGAAGTGAAAATATACAAAAACAGGATAAAAAGGAACTAACAGATGCTCGTTAAGGCGTATAAATAGGATTTGTTCTCTCCCGATCACACCCCCAAACCTACATTTTGCTAGTCCTCGAGCAAAACTAAAATAAAACTAACTACTAATAAAATACTACTCTATTTTCGCATGTATCACGATTGCATTTAGCGTATGCAACAAGTCTTTTAAACCCCTAGGTGTCCCTAGTCGGACGAGTGAAGTCTCGTGAGGGTTCTCGTCAACAAGTCACCCACAACCATCTTTATTAACTTATAAATTTAAAAAATTTTATTTAAAAATGAAAAATATAACAATCAATACTTCTTATCATAAAACAAAGATCTGAAATAGAATAACGAACATAAAGAAACGTAATGAGACATCCACCTAAGTCATGAAAAACAATCCCAAGTACATGAATCGTATAAATCAATAGAATTTCTCATAAAATTGCACGTGTGTGATATGGTAGTCAAATGAACACGCGCATGTCATAAACTTGGAATATAACTCGGATAACCATCCAACTATGCTTCGACTATGAATCTCACAATGTCAATTACACTCTAAAATGAAACACTCAGAAACATGTGTAATTTTTCTAATATATGTGAGTAAAGGAAATATATTTTCAAAACGAGAATACTCACATATGACTCGAAAAGGACGCATGACACGAAAGAGCAGTAGTCTCATGGATAGGACGCCAATAATCAAGAGAAATTAATCATTACCATGTTTTAATCCCCCTCCCATCGTTTTCATATCTGAACCATGTTTCCTAGGATCAGATAGGACTTTTCAAAGGTTGTAATGTGGCTCAGGCAATGAAAAATGATAGAAAGGATTTATCAAGTAGTTTCAGAATGGCATTGTAAGGCATGTTCGATTTCTTTCATTCTTCTTCTACAAACTTTCATCTTTTCTTTCTCTTCATTCATTTTTCTTCTTTTCTTTCATTTTTTTTCCAACCTTCCTCTTCTTTATTTTTTTCTTTTCCTTTTTCTTTTCTCGCTTCTCAAATGACTATGCATTGAATACTAAGCAACTACCCCAATAGCATCTTATTTTCTTCTTCTCAATCAACATATTGCCTTAATACTACTAAAAGTTGATCACTCTTCCAGTGGTATACTCCAAGTTGATCAAGTTGGAGCTTTTACAGAAGATAATGGTGAACCAAGAAAAAGAGGCATTGTAACGGCTCAAAGGGCGAACTAAGGAAATTTATAATTCTTCGGTCGGTGGTAAACAAAGAGGGCCTAAAATCATTTCCTATAGTTATTTGGTTCTTCAGCGTTTACGACGGAAGATTATTTAGCATGGTAACAACTATTTTAACTTGACTATCAACCAAAACAAGAATAATGAGACTAAACAACAAGTAGATGCGCTATTTCAATGAAATTCGACAAACACAAGATGTATTTATAACCCTCTAAAAAGAAGAGATAGGCTCAAAAGCTCACTGGGCTTAGTCTCCACCATGTGTTATCTAGAAATCCGAATCATATTATAGTTCACAACCAACATGTATTCAAATGACTACGTGCAGTGCATAGGTTTATGTGCAAATTTATGATATAAAACTACGATTCAAACAATACATAACTTAAAACGTCATATCATAACTTCAGCAAATGTTTAATCACATCTTCTTTTGTTTATCATTCTATAACAGTCATAGTTACATAACAAGAAGTATCAAAATGAGATTGCAAAAACCGTAGGTAACATCGTTTATTTAAACACTTATTGAAAAAAAATTTAAAATTTTGCATAAAATAATGTGCATGTGTGAGTGCATACCCCCAAACCTAAACCTTTCATTATCCCCAACGAAACAATAAAACGAAAGAAAGGAGAGTACATAAGGAAGGAACGATAATATCTCGATCTCGGCAATGACAAACAGGTAAATGTATAAGAATATAGCGATAAAGTTCAACTGTACCTGTTAATACTAGATAAAAAACTAACAAAAGAATATTAAAAGTAAATGAAACCTAAATATAAAATATAAATCTAAAAACTAAGCTAAACTAACCTAAACGAGCAAATGGAAATAAAACGAAAAAGTATAAATGTAACAAGGAAAACAACGAACACGAACTAAACTGAACCAAATAAACAAAAACAGAAAAGAAACACAAATAAAATAGATAGGGGGAAGGATATAGAAAACAAAAGGGAAAAAACAGGAAAGTGGGGAATCGCGCGAGCGGCCGTCGCGCGCGCGAATTCCTAAATTATTTTATTTTATTTTATTTTTTTTTTTCTGAAAATCGCGCCAGCGAGGTTTCTCGCGCCCGCGAAAACAGGCGCAAGTAAATGCTGAGAGCTCATATAAGGAAAAAGAAAGAAAAAACACTAAGGCACATTCTCGCGCCAGCGGGCCGCGCGAGCGACGTCTCGCGCGAGCGGGCCGCGTGCGCGATTTGGATGTTTTCTATTTTTTAGCTAAAATTATGTATATAATATTAAAATAAATTAATTTCAACCCCCAAACCTGTCCAGAATGTCCAAAACAGACTCAAACAGACTCAACAACGATCAAAAATAAGAAAAACGAACGAAATAAAGCTTGGGTTGCCTCCCAAGAAGCGCTAACTTTTACGTCTTCAGCTAGACCATTCTAGCTCAAGAATCATGGAGACCGTAAATCGGACTGTGTACCCCTAAGGATGTCAGGTAGAGCTCGGTGGTAAGTAGAAATCACGTCGCTTCGAATTAATTCAATCGCCGGTTTGTCAGTATGTTCAAATCGATTTCTTACCTTCCGAGTAGATTCAGCATTAGGATCCGATGTATTAGGGTTCATCCACTCATCATCCGCTATATCTTTGTCGTTACTCACATTTATTGCTTTGGTAGGCTCAATATTCCGTCTTACCTCACCTTCCGCCTCACATAGGTAATCGTCGTCTTTAGGAGGTTGATCGACAGCGTTAAAAACGTTTAATTTTAAGTTCATGTTCCCAAACGACACTTTCATTACCCCCGTCCGGCAGTTAACACGTGCGTTAGTGGTCGCTAAGAATGGACGGCCTAGAATGACAGAAGTGTGTTTTCTAGCATCTAGCACTGGTTCGGTGTCAAGGACCATGAAGTCGACAGGATAATAGCATTTATCAACCTTAACCAAGACGTCCTCGACGATTCCTCTAGGTACTTTGACGGAACGATCCGCTAATTGAATAGTAGCGGCCGTAGGTTTAAGTTCACCTAATCCTAGTTGCTTGTAGACATGATAGGGTAAGAGATTAACACTCGCACCTAAGTCAAGGAGAGCCCTATGAATGATAGTGTCACCAATGACACATGAAATCGTAGGCGTACCGGGATCCTTATACTTCGGAGGAGCGTGTTGGAAAATTGAACTTACTTTTTTCGTGAGGAAAACCTTTTTAGGAGTATGACTGCGTATTTTGCGTTTTTGCGTACATAGGTCTTTTAAACATTTAGCATAAGCGGGAATTTGTTTAATAGCATCGAGGAATGGAATATTTATTTTAACTTGTTTAAATACCTCGAGTATATCTTCCATTTTTGACCCTTTCTTGGGCAAATGTGACGGTCCCTCAACATTAGGTGGATATGGCATTCTCGGAATATAATTTGTTAAGACCGGTTCATTTTCTTTTCTACTTTGATTCACGTCCTCACCCCTCTCTTTATTAGAGTTGATGTTCATATCTTTCACATTCTCATTCGGAATTTCTATTACCTCTTCCTCTAGTGTAGTCAACCTAGTTGAGACGGCGTTTACTTGCTCATTCGACCCCTTAACCTCATATTGTCCCTTAGGGTTTTGAATTGTTTGACTAGGCAACGTCCCCTCATTTCTACGACACACTACAGTAGCTAGTTGTCCCATTTGGGATTCAAGCTTCGCAATGGATTGTGTGTGTGAGTGCACTATTTGTGCTTGTGCTTGTACTTGTGTTTCAATTTTATCAAGGGATGCCAACACCTTTTCCTCAAAAATGTTACTCCTTGGAGGGTTCGGATTAAGAGGCGGTTGTTGGTATTGATTAGGTTGAAACTGAGGTCGATATGCATTAGGAAAATTAGTCGCCTCATTAGGATTATTATTATAATTTTTCCACGAGAAGTTAGGATGGTTTCTCCATGGCGCATCCGGATTATTAGTAGTCGAATTATAATTATTTCGTGGGTATTGTTGAATAGAATTAATGTGTTGCTCCACGGATTCCGGAAATTGAGATGCAGAAGGACATGCAAGGATAGAATGTGACGGATCGGAACATAATGCACAAATTTCGTGAGTGGGTGGAGCTGTCGTTTGGTTCATTGTTAAAGTCGGTCAAGTTTTTTAGATAGTTCTTTTATTTCAATTGACTGACTTGACTCAAACTTTACCTCCCTCTTAGGTTGATTAAGATATCCCTCAGAACGTACTGACACAGTCTGATGCATCGAGTTCTCGCTTAACGTTTCAAAAATTTTCCAGGCCTCGTCGGCGCTTTTGTGTAGGAAGGTACCCACACAAACAGCATCGACGGTGTTACGGACCGAAGGAATAAGTCCCTCATAAAAGACCTGGACCAACTGCCACTTAGGAACCTGATGATGTGGACACGAACGTAATAATTCTTTAAATTTTTCCCACGTGTCGTAGAGTGATTCCCCATCTTGCATCACAAAGTTTGTTATAGATTTTCTTATCTGATTCGTACGCATAATCGGGAAAAACTTTTGTAAAAATGCGGTGTGTAAGTCTTCCCATGTTCTAATTGTATTTGGCTCCAAAGATTGGAGCCAGTATTTAGCTTTATCTTTTAAAGAGAACGGAAAGAGCCGCAATTTCAATTCATTATCAGTTAAGTTTTGGATTTTCAAAGTAGAACATATATCTTGAAAATCTCCTAAGTGTTTGTATGGATCTTCATTTAAACGGCCATGGAAAGATGGAAGTAGCGAGATGGTAGACGACTTTATCTCAAAGTGAGATGACGTCGCCTCCGGTAAATCAATACATATTTGTGGCGTGTAAGTCGTCGGAATAAAATAATCTTTAAGTGGAGGAGGTGGCGGTATATTAGGATTATTCAAATTATTTCCGTTGTTATTTTGGTTATTATTGTTATTTCCAATGTCTGCCATTTTAATCGGTTCTATGTTATGAAAGTGTGGTTTCTTTAATCTTGTAAGGGTACTTCGTATTTCAGATTCAAATAAAGACGTTGGTTTTGGTGTCAAATCGTCGTCTATTAAAAATTGTGTTCTAGAAGTTAAGTTGGAAGACTTGTTAAGTCTTAATGTACGTTCAAGTTCAGAGTCAAAAGGTGTTAATTCCGGTTTATTTGAACGTGTACCTAACATAAACTAAAAGAAAGTAAACTAGAAACAAAGACTGACTAAACTAAAAAAAAAACAAATAGCAATCACGCAACAAAGATAACAAGCACTCAACTACTGTGATGCATGAATATTATCCTGTAATGCAATGACCGCGTCAAACCCAGCGCCCCGGGTTTCCTAGCTAATGCAGTGCAATTAACCCTAAACTAATGCAAATAGTGCGTCACAGCGCCCTGACTTACAGTGGGTTAAAGCGAGTTTCACAAGAAGCAATTTATTTTATTTTATTTATATTTTTATTTGCGTAAGCTTCTTTGATGTAATTAGCTGCTCCACTCGGAAACGTTGACTACAAAATAAAAGAACAAGTTAGTAACTAAAAACAAAACGGAAAATAAGAAAAATAAAAACTAACCTAATATTTACGAATTAACTAAACTAAGATTATAAAATTAACGGTAGTAATGCAATCCCCGGCAACGGCGCCAAAAATTGATCTTGTCAGAATCAAGATATAAAAAGTGTTCTTTACTTTTCAAAAGATTTGCAGTGTGGAAGTAAAGGTCGAACCCACAGAGATTGATTAACTACCGTGTTTTAATCTTAAAACCTAAATCTAATTAATTATAAAAACGGATTTTGATTTGAATTTAATTAAACTAATAACAATAAAACTAAATCTAAACTATGAAAGTAATTAAAAGTGTTTTAAATAATGTTTAAGGGAACCTAGGATTGCAAATCCACCACTAGCTTCATAATAGGAATATTTATGAATTACTTTAACTTATTACATTGGATGATAATGGGGAATTGTAGCTATAAGCCCAATTCCTCCGACAAGAAGATATTCATGGTTCAAGCACCAACATAATCCATCTTCGGTTAGCACGAATTATCCCACACTAAACTAGGGTTGTGATCTAATCCGTCTAACTTAGGCATGGACTATTCGGATACTTGATAGCACAAATCAATAAAGCACCATCACATGTAAACAATCTAAACAAGCACAGCAAGAATAGATCGTTGAGCACATCACAGTCAAAATAGATCTAAGACAAGAATAAATTCTGAAAGCAATGATTTAATCAATAGAAGTTCGATTTATTTATAAAAATCCTCTAAACATGTGACTGTCATCCATACATAATAAAACTAAAATAAAAACATAAATAAAACCCTATTACTCGTCTAGGGTTTCATTGAAACCCTAGATCTATGATCTAGCCGTCCATGGAAGTGATGGATGGCAAGTAGTTGATGGAGGAGGCCATGGAAACCCTTGGTCTTCTTCTTCTTATCCTTGCTTCCCTCCCTTCAATGGCTGGAAGTATGTATGTATAATAATTGCCAACAATGTCTAACCCTTTAATTGTAATAAAATAGGGTATATATAGATTTACAAGAAGTTTTGGAAGCTTTCCCAACCCGAAACGAACTGAAACTGATGTAATTTACAGTCTAGACGTCGTTCAGCAGTTTCGTTTACATAGGAGTCTTCAGTATACTGAAATACGTAACTTTGCTTTTTACACATATCGCGCGAGCGGGTCACTTGAGCGCGACATTTGGCTCCTCGCGCGCGCGGATCGCGCGAGCGATTCTGGGACTCTCGCGGGAGCGGATGCCGCGAGCGATTCTCGATTTTTCGCGCCCGCGGGTCGCGCGCGCGAACTGGGTTTTTCAGCTTCTTTTCTTCTGCTTTTTCACCCTGTTTAGCCTGGTTTACTTGATTTCTTCCAAAACCTGTCAGAAAATAGAAAACGAAGTAAAAATATACAAAAACAGGATAAAAAGGAACTAACAGATGCTCGTTAAGGCGTATAAATAGGATTTGTTCTCTCCCGATCAGTTACATATATTTATTATATATGCATAGATGTGCATACGACTAACCCTTTTACAGCAAGATTAGTCCGCTATCTCCCATGGCACCGATCATCAACAAATATTTTATTTTTTATTTAAATGTTTGTGATTGATGATTGATATATTTAAATTATTGGTTTGGTTTTAAGACATGTGTAAAGGGCGCTGCGACTTCAATCCCGTGAATAAGAAAGTCGCACCGGTTTTCCTAGCCTTTTATTCTTTTGTTGCTATTTCTTTTTCTAGATAAATTGTAAGGTTCGAAAGAAGCATAGGAAAAATGCAATAGAATTAGAAATTCCATGAAGATGGAGGAGCAAGCCATTGTTCATGAAGATGGACCTGGAGGCGACCAAACCAAGAGGGAGGTTCTATGAAGATAGAGCCATAGGAGCTAGAGGCATATGAATGTCTTTACTTCAATTTTAGTTTTTTGTTTTATGTGCTTGGTTTGTGATTGGCATTTAATTATATTGTTACCATTTGCATGCACGTAAAACAAGTTTTCTAAAATAAAATTCAAAAACCGTTTCAATGCATTAGTAAACATTCGATGCTTATGGGTAATGTGTGGAAACAAATTTTTTTTTTCAAAAGCAAAATCCTTAATTGTTAAATTTAGTGGGAGAGGGTCTTATTCCAACACCCACGATCTTCCATTAATGGTTCACTATAAGATGAGTAGTGCATTCAATGTCACCTCGCCAGGGGTAATCATTCCAAATGAGGGTACACTACTTATTGGTTACTAGATGTGAACTTCCTATGGATAGGATCATTTAGATGTTAGAGGGTGGCCACCACACAGAGGCACTACTAGAGACGGTTGTGATTGGATCCTAGTGAATGGTGCACACTAGCTAAGCAATGGATAAGTGATCATAAATGGGGCATTGTTCAGAAACTTAGAGATCACATAGGTTCGGGAGTCATAACTTGTTTTGCAAGAGTTGTAAAGCGGACAAGTCATGATTAATCGAAAGATCGAACATTGACCACCATACGAGGCTTTATTCTTTCGTTTTGATATTCCGACGACTTTGTTTTTTTTTTCTAAAATAAGAGTTTTAAGGATTCTTTTATTTCAAACTATCAAATTCTGATATTCATATTTATTTTGTCTTTTGATTTTTCAGTAAATCATAATGTCTGGATTTGCATTTAGTCCACTTGCAACTATACTAACTCAGAACAAGTTAACTAGAAATAACTACACAGAATGGAAACAAAACCTTGACATTGTTTTAACTATGAAGGATCACCTATATATCCTCACCACCACATGCCCCGAAGAACTCGCTGCAAATGCTTCGGCTACTGCTAGATGCGAGTTCGATAAGTGAAAAAAGTCGAATGGGATGGCTCGTTGTTATATGTTGGCCTCTATGGCTAATGTGTCACAACACCAATATCAGTCGAGTGATTCTGCCAGTGCCATTATCAAATCCCTAAAAGAGATGTTTAGGGATCATGGCAGACTTAGCAGACAGGTTGCCATGCAAAAGATAATGAGTGCGAAGATGTCAAAAGGGACTCCAGTCAAAGAGCATGCTTTAAAAATGATTGGTTATTTAAATGAACTAGAGACCTTAGGAGCCAAAATCGACGCACAGACCCAAGTTGATATTATCCTCAATTCGCTATCACTGTCATTCACTCAATTAAAACTTAACTATAATATGAATCAAATGAATTTCTCAATGAGTAAATTGATGAGTTCTCTTCTGGTAGCAGAAGGGGTGATCAAACCTGGGGGCAATGTTCTAAACGTTGAGAAAAGCTCTTCTTCTTACCAATCTGCACTGAAAGGTTAAAAAAAGGAAGAAGAAAGCTAGCATGGTGGTCCACGTGTTGGACCGATCACTAAGATTGTAAAATCTAAGGGAAAAGGTAAGGGTAAGAGGAAGGTGGGTGGTCAAGGCAAAGGAAAGTTTTTTCAAGACGAGAATGGCCACTGGAAGAGGAACTGTCCAGAATTCTTAGCTACAAGAGTTCAAGGTATGATTGAATCACATGTGATTGAAGTAAGTTTTATAACGGATACTTCAAACACTTGGTGCATTGATTCTGGTGCGACTAACCATATCTGTAATTCATTACAGGGGTTCAGATCAACCAGAAAATGTAGTGATGGAGAAATCGTGCTAACTCTGGGATCTAGTGCAACCATTTCTACGGTTGTAATAGGAGTAGTAAGTTCTAGAGATTTTGGATAATAAGACAATAGTTTTATCAGATGTACTTTACGTCCCTTTCATGAGACGTAATTTAATTTCAATTTCAGAGTTATCGAATAAAAATTTTCTTTTCATTTTAGAACAGAAGTTGTCATTAAAAAAAATGATTCTTTTATATGTTCTAGTGTTAAAACTAATGGCTTGTATGTGATTACTCCTAATATTTCTAAAGACTCTTGTTGGAACTTAATAACTTAGTGGTAACTGTACCATCTAAAAGAAAGGAACCTTCCAGTAATCCAACAATGCTTTGGCATATGAGGCTTGGCCATATCAATCTAAATAGGATTGGTGGACTAGTCAAAGAAGGGGCCTTAGGCGATTTGGTTCTCAAACTAATGGAAGTCACCGAGTCTTGTTTAGAGGGTAAGATGACCAAAAGGCCCTTTACCGCAAAGGGTAACAGGACCAATGCATTGTTTGAATTATTTTATAATGATGTGTGTGGACCAAAATATATTAGAGAATAGGGTGGTTATGAGTATTTCATAACATTTACTGATGATAACTCAAGGTATGGATATGTGTACATAATGCAGCACAAGTCTGAAGCCTTTGAAAAGTTCAAAGAGTTTAGGCTGAAGTGGAGAAGCAATTGGGCACACATATCAAGGCCATTCAATCTGATCGAGGCGGTGAGTACCTCTCTAATGAGTTTATTGATCACCTCGTACAGAATGGGATTCTATCACAGTTGACTGCACCTGGTATGCCTTAGCAGAATGGTGTAGCAGAGAGAAGGAACATGACTCTTTTAGACATGACTAGATCGATGATGACTAGATCGATCGATGACTGCACGATTTATTTATAAAAATCCTCGGAACATGTAACTGTCATCCATACATAATAAAACTAAAATAAAAACATAAAATACACCCTATTACTTGACTAGGATTTCATTGAAACCCTAGATCTAGAGTCTAGTTGTCCATAGAAGCGGCAGATGGCAAGTAGTTGATGGAGGAGGCCATAGAAATCCTTGGTCTTCTTCTTCTTCTCCTTGCTTCCCTCCCTTCAATGGCTGAAAGTGTGGTTGTATATTGTGTGTATAATAATTTCCATCCCTTAAATTGAAGTAAAATAGGGTATATATAGATTTTACAACAAGTTTTTGGAAGCTTTCCTAACCCAAGACGTACTAAAACTGCTTTATTTTGGAATCTGGACGTAATTAGGCAGTTTCGTTCGCGTAGGAATCATCAGTAGAGTGAAATATGCAAGTTCCATTTTTGCATAGGTCGCGCGAGCACGATATGTGGAGGTCGCGCGAGCGATTTTCTGGGTTTTGTGCTAGCGGGCCGCGCGAGCGATGTGGATTTTATTGCTTCTTTTGCTCTGCTTTTTCACCCCATTTAACCTGGATTAGTGTTTTCTTCCAAAACCTGCTCTAAAACAAAAAATGAATTAAAAATACATAAACACAAGATAAAATATGCTAACAAATGTGAATTAAGGCATGTAATTAGGATCTGTTCTCTCCCGATCACACCCCCAAACCTACATTTTGCTAGTCCTCGAGCAAAAAGAAAATAAAAATAAAACCACTACTACACATCTATTCCATTTTCGCATGGATCACGATTGCATTTAGCTTATGCAACAAGCCTTTTAAACCTCTAGATGTCCTAGTAGGACGAGTGAAGTCTCGTGAGGGTTCTCGTCAACAAGTCACCCACAACCATCTTTATTGACTTATAAATTTAAAAAGTTTTATTAAAAACGAAAAAAAAAAACATAATATTCGATACTCATTATTATAAAACAATTATTTGAAATAGCATAACGAATAAGAAGAAACACAATCAAACGTCCATCTAAATCATGGAAAGCAATCCCAAGCACATGCATCATATAAATCAATAGAGTTTATCATAAAATTGCACGTGTGTGATATGGTAGTCAAATGAACACGCGCATGTCATGAACTTGGAATATAACTCGGATAACCAATTAACTATGTCTCGACTACAAATCTCACAATGTCAATTACACTCTAAAATAAAACACTCAGAAACAGGTGTAATTTTTCTAAAATATGTGAGTAAAGGAAATTTATCTTCAAAACAAGAAACTACTCACATATGACTCGAAAAAGACGCATGACACGAAAGAACAGTAGTCTCATGGATAGGATGACAATAATCAAGAAAAATTAATCATTACCATGTTTTAATCCCCCTCCCATTGTTTACATATCCAAACCATATTTTCTAGGATCAAATAGGACTTTTCATAGGTTATAACGTGGCTCAGGTAATGAAAAAGGATAGAAATGATTCATTAGGTAGTTTTAGAATGGCATTGTAAGGCATGTTCGATTTCTTTCATTCTCTCTTCTTTCAACTTTCATCTTTTCATTCTCTTCTTTCCATTATTTTTATTTTTTTCTGTTTCTTTTTTTTTTTTTCAACCTTAATCCTTTTTTTTTCATTTTTTTTCTTTTTCTCTATTCTTTTCCTCCTTGTTGCTTTTGAAACGAATATTCAATAAATAACAAGGCAACCACCCCAAACATCATCTTATTTTCTTCTTCTTCTCAATCACACATCGCCTTAACACCACTAAAAGTTAATCAATCTTTCAGAGGTGAACTCCAAGTTGGCCAAATTGGAGCAAAAACAGGATAATGGTAATTAAAGAAAAATGGCATTTTAATGGCTCAAAGGGCGAACTAAGGAAAATTATCATTTATCTGTCAGTAGCAAACAAAGAAGGCCTAAAATCATGTCCTATGGTCATATGGTTCTTTAATGTTTACGACGGAAGATTATTTAGCATGGTAACAAATATTAACCTGACTATCAACCAAAACAAGAATAATGAGACTAAACAACGAGTTAATGCGCTATTCCAAATATAATTCGACAAACACAATGTATTTATAACCCTCTAAAAGATAGGCTCAAAAGCTCACTGGGTTTAGTCTCCACCATGTGTTATCTAGAAATCCGAATCATATTATAGTTCACATCAGACATGTATTCAAGCGACTTCGTGCAGTGCATAGGTTTGCGTGCAACTCTAAGATATAAAACTATAATTCGAACGATACATGACCTAAAACATCATATCATGACTTCAGCAAATGTTTAACCACATTTTTTCTTTTGTTTACCATTCTATAACAATCCAAGTTACATAACAAGAAGTATCGAATCAAGATTGCAAAAACGTCGGTAATCATCGTTTATTTAAGCACAAGTATCAAAATTTTTTAAAAATTAGTGCTTAATAATGTGCATGCAAATACATGCCCCCAAACCTAAACCTTTCATTGTCCCCAATCAAACAATAAAACAAAAGAAAGGAGAGTACGTAAAGAAGGAACAATAATACTTCGATCTCGGCAAACACAAACCAGGTGAACGTACATAATATGGAATCAAAGATCAATTACTCCAAATGGAGCACTATTTCACCTGTTAATACTTGACAATAGAAAATAAAAGAACAGAATAATAACAATGACAGCTAATATATATATATATATATATAAATATTTAGATTTTTTTTATTTTTTATTTTGTATTTTTTATTTTATTTTTATTATTTTTTATTTTTTATTTTTTTAATAAATAGAATAATAGAATATAAACTATAATCAACAGACTAAATAAAAATAAAAGAAACAAACAGAACTTAGAAAAACAAAGACAGACGACCTAAACAGGGCTAAAAGAACAAACCAGAAAACTAGAAAACCCTACCTCGCACGAGCGAGCCTCGCGAGCGCGAATCCCTCCGCGAGTTTAAGCAGAAGCATGTTTTACGTTTTATAAAAGAACAATTTCTAAGTCCTCAGATCGCGCGAGCGAACCGCTCGAGCGGACCCCCTCGCGCGCGCGAATTGTGGCGCGAGGTGATACTGAGGCTATATATCATAAAAGTTTAAAAAATTTTCTCTAAAGGGCAAGCTTGCGTGAGCGGACCGCGCGCGCGAGATGCCATTTTTCCTCTTTTTCTGTACTTTTTTGTAGATAAGCCGAAAATAAATTTACTCCGACCCCCAAACCTGTTCAGAAAGACCACAGCTGACTCAAAAAGACCCAAAAATAGTCAAAAATCATTAAAACAAACGAATTAAAGCTTGAGTTGCCTCCCAAGAAGCGCTATCTTTTACGTCTTTAGCTAGACCATTCTAGCTCAAGATTCAAGGAGGCCGTATATCGGACTATGAACCTCTTAAGATAACAGGAAGAGCTCGGTGGTAAGCAGAAAGAATGTCGCTTTGGATTAATTTATTTGACAGATCATCCTTATTATGTTCAAATCTGTTTCTTACCTTTCGAGTGAATTCATCATTAGGGTCCAGGTTATTTGCATTCATCCTCTCATTACTTACTATATTATTCTCCTTACCCATGTGTAGTGCATTAGTAGGTTCGATTTGTCGTATAACCTCACTACCCTCTATACATAGATAATCATTGTCTTTGGGAGGTTGATCGACAGCGTTAAACATGTTTAATTTTAAGTTCAAATTTCCGAATGACACTTTCATCACCCCCGTTCGACAATTGACATGCGCATTAGCGGTGGCTAAGAATGGACGACCAAGAATAACAGGGGGCATCTAGGACAGGTTCGGTGTCAAGGACCAAAAAATCGACAGGATAAAAACATTGATCAACTTTAACTAAGACATCCTCGATGATTCCTCTAGGTACTTTGACGGAACGATCCGCTAATTGTATGGTAGCGGTCTTAGGCTTAAGTTCACCTAGTCCTAGTTGTTTTTATACGTGATAAGGTAAGAGATTAACACTCGCACCTAAGTCAAGGAGAGCCCTATGGATGACAGTGTCACCTATGACACATGAAATAGTTGGCGTACCAGGATCCTTATACTTTGGAGGTGAGTGTTGAAAAATAGAACTTACTTTTTCTGTGAGAAATACCTTTTTCAGAATATGACTACGCAATTTATATTTTTGCGTGCAAAGGTCTTTAAGACATTTAGCGTAAGCGGGAATTTGATTAATAGCATCGAGGAATGGAATATTGATTTTAACTTGTTTAAATACCTCGAGTATATCCTCAACCTTTGACCCTTTCTTTGGAAAATTTGATAGTTCATCAACGTTTAGTGGAAAAGGTAGTTTTGGAATATACGTTGTCGGGGTTGTTACATTTTCTTTCGTATTTTGGCTCGCGTCCTTACCCTTCTTTGTATTAGAGTTGATGTTCATATCTATCACATTCTCATTCGGAATTTCTATTACCTCTTCCTCTCGTGTAGTCAACCTAGTTGAGACGGCGTTTACTTGCTCATTCGATCCCTTAACCTCGTATTGTCCCTTAGGGTTTTGAATTGTTTGACTAGGCAACGTCCCCTCATTTCTATGACTCACTACAGTAGCTAGTTATCCCATTTGGGATTCAAGCTTCGCAATGGATTGTGTGTGTGAGTGCACTATTTGTGCTTGTGCTTGTACCTGTACTTGTGTTTCAATTTTATTAAGGGATGCCAACACCTTTTCCTCAAAAACGTTACCCCTTGGAGGGTTTAGATTAGGAGACGGTTGTTGGTATTGATTAGGTTGAAACTGAGGTCGATATGCATTAGGAAAATTAGTCGCCTCATTAGGATTATTATTATTATCTTTCCACGAGAAGTTAGGATGGTTTCTCCATGGCGTGTCCGGATTATTAGTAGTCGAATTATAATTATTTCGTGGGTATTGTTGAAAAGAATTAATGTGTTGCTCCACGAATTCCGAAAATTGACTTGGGGATGGACATGCAAGGATAGAATGTGACGGATCGGAACATATTGCACATACTTCATGAGCGGGTGGGGCTATCGTTTGGTTCATTGTTAAAAGTCGGTCAAGTTTTTTGGATAGTTCCTGAAATTCTATTGAGTGACTTGACTCAAACTTTACCTCACGTTTGGGTTGCAGATGATACCCCTCAGAGCGTACCGACACAGCCTGATGCATCGAGTTCTCGCTTAATGTTTCAAAAAATTTCCAGGCCTCATCGGCGCTTTTGTGTAGGAAGGTACCCGCACAAACGGCATCGACGGTATTACGAACAGAGGGAGTAAGTCTCTCATAAAGGACTTGAACTAATTGCCACTTAGGAACCTGATGATGTGGGCAGAAACGTAATAATTCTTTAAATTTCTTCTATGTGTCATAAAGTGTTTCCCCATCTTGCATCACAAAATTAGTTATAGATTTTCTTATTTGATTTGTTCTTGTGATCGGGAAAAACTTTTGTAAATATGCAGTATGTAATGCTTCCTATGTTTTTATAGTGTTTGGCTCCAAAGATTGGAGCCAATACTTCACTTTATCTTTTAAAGAGAATGGAAAGAGACGCAGTTTTAATTCATCATTAGTGAAATTTTGGATTTTCAACGTAGAGCATATATCTTGGAAATCCCCTAAGTGCTGATAAGGGTCTTCATTTATATGGTCATGGAAAGAAGGAAGTAGCGAGATGGTAGACGACTTTATCTCAAAGTGAGATGCCGTCGCCTCCGGTAATTCGATACCAGCCTGTGGCGTGTAAGTCGTAGGAATAAAATAATCTTTAAGCGGAGGAGGTGGCGGTATATTATGATTATTTAAATGATTTCCGTTATTTTCGCCGTCAGCCATTAGAGTAGGTTTTATGTTTAAAGTTCGAGTTTTTCTTAAACGTTTACAGGTGCTTTGAATTTCAGCCTGAAAAAATGACGATGGTTTTGGAGTCGACTCGTCGTCTATTTTCAACTGAACTCTCGGAGCTTGGGTTGAGGACTTACTAATTCTAAGGGTACGTTCAAGTTCAAGATCGAAAGATTTTAATTCCGGTTTACTTGAGCGTGTACCAAACATAAACTACAAGAAAATAAAATAAAAACAAAAACTGACTCAAATAATAAAAAAAACAAATAGCAATCATGCAACTAAGATAACAAGTACTCAACTACTGTGATGCATGTAAATTATCCTGTAATGCAGTGACCACGTCAATTCCCAGCGCCTTGGGTGTCCGAGCTAATGTAGTGCAATTGACCCTAAACTAATGCAAATAGTGCGTCACAGCGCCCTGACTTACAGTGGTTTAAAGCGAGTTTCATAAGAAGCAATTTACTTGAATTTTTTTTATTTAATTTTTTTTCGCGTAAGCTCCTTTGATGTGATTAGCTAATCCACTCGAAACGCTAGAATTTTGAGTACCTAAGAAATTACAAAAATAAAAGAAAAGTTAGTAACTTAAAATAAAAACGAAAAAATAAGATAAAGAAAACCTAATCTAATATTTACGAATTAACTAAACTAAGATTCTAAAACTAAAGGTAGTAATGCAATCCCCGGCAACGGCGCCAAAAATTGATCTTGTCAAAATCAAGATATAAAAGTATACTTTACTTTTCTAAAGATTTGTAGTAGTGAAAGTAAAGGTCGAAGCCACAAAGATTGATTAACTACCTCGCTTTAATTTTAAAACCTAAATTTAGCTAATTTAAGAAAAACAGATTTTGATTTGATTTTAATTAAACTAATAACAATAGAAGTTAATCTGAATTATGAAAGTAATTAAATAGTTGTTTTTATAATAAGTTTAAGGAACCTAGGATTGCAAATCCACCACTAGCTTCATAATAGGGGTATTTATGAATTACTTTAGTTTATTAAGTTGGATGATAATGGGAAATTGTAGCTACAAGCCCAATTCCTCCGTCAAGAAAATAAATATGGTTCAAGCACCAACATAATTCATCTTTGGTTAGCACGAATTATCCCACACTAAACTAGGGTTGTGGTATAATCCGTCTAATCTAGACATGGATTATTCGGATACTTGATAGCACAATTTAATTTAAGCACCATTACATGTAAATAATATAAACAAGCATAGCAAGTATAGATCATTGAGCACACTACCATCAAAATAGATCTAAGACAAGAATAGATTTTGAAAGTAACGATTTAATCAATAAAAACACGATTTATTTATAAAAATCCTCGAAACATGTAACTGTCATCCATACATAATAAAACTAAAATAAAAATATAAAATACACCATATTACTTGACTAGGGTTTCATTGAAACCCTAGATCTAGAGTTTAGTTGTCTATAGAAGCGGCGGATGGCAAGTAGTTTATGGAGGAGGCCATGGAAATCCTTGGTCTTCTTCTTCTTCTCCTTGCTTCCCTCCCTTCAATGGCTGAAAGTGTGGTTGTATATTGTGTGTATAATAATTGCCAACCCTCAAATTGAAGTAAAATAGGGTATATATAGATTTTACAAGTTTTTGGAAGCTTTCCTAACCCGAAACGTACTAAAACTACTTTATTTTGCAATCTGGACGTAATTAGGCAGTTTCGTTCGCGTAGGAATCATCAGTAGAGTGAAATGCGCAAGTTCCATTTTTGCATAGGTCGCAGAGCGGACCGTGCGAGCGCGATATGTGGAGGTCACGCGAGCGATTTCCTGGGTTTCGCGCCAGCGGGCTGCGCGAGCAATGTGGATTTTCTTGCTTCTTTTGCTCTGCTTTTTCACCCCATTTAACCTGGATTAGTGTTTTCTTCCAAAACCTGCTCTAAAATAGAAAATGAATTAAAAATATATAAAATAGGATAAAATATGCTAACAAATGTGAATTAAGGCATGTAATTAGGATCTGTTCTCTCCCGATCAGATATCAATCGAATCCAGGTCCAGAGCACTGGACAACTATTAAGCATAGAAGGACTAAAGATTACATGCTTATGTACAGTGGTGATGAGTTAATTCTAGTGGGATACACTGACTCGGACTTTATATCAGATAAAGATTCGAGGAAATCGACATCCAGAGATCTCCTTACCTTAGGAGGTGGTGCTGTTTGTTGGAGAAGCATTAAGTAGAAATGCATTACAAACTCAACTATAGAAATTGAGTGTGTGGCTGATTGTGAAGCCACAAAGGAAGTTGGTTGGCTTAAGAAGATCCTTATAGAGCTCGAGGTGGTACCAGCATTGCTGTCACCTATTATGCTATACTATGATAATAGTAGGGCAGTGGCTCAGTCCAAGGAGCCAAGGAATCACGAAAAGAGAAAGCACGTAGAGCGAAAATATCATCTAATTTGAGATATTGTTCAACGTGGAGATATGACTGTCAACAAGATTGCCACCAATGACAATCTTGCGGATCCATTTACAAAGGTCTTACCATAGAAGGTCTTTGATCATCATCTAGATAGTCTAGGTCTTAGATGTAGTCCTGAATGGTTATGAGTGCAAGTGGGAGTTTGTTGGGTTTGTGCTCTCAAACCATTACTTTATGTATGAGACATTGACATTTAATATATGGATATCAGCTTTACATTTCATTGTATATGTATGTCTTTCATGA
Source organism: Hydrangea macrophylla (assembly GCA_033977485.1). Classification (NCBI taxonomy): domain Eukaryota; kingdom Viridiplantae; phylum Streptophyta; class Magnoliopsida; order Cornales; family Hydrangeaceae; genus Hydrangea; species Hydrangea macrophylla. The sequence continues at coordinate 66,521,048 of CM066997.1, forward strand.
GATGATTATTTAATCCTTAAGTATCATAGTAAGTAATTCATGTGTGTACGAGATACATATAAGTGAGATACGAATTACTATTTTCTGATACTTAGAAATTGTCACAATGGATGATGAGACTGGATATCTCATCAGGTTTACACTATAGTATAATTAACTACCATTGAATGGAGTGATGAATCTCAATCACTAGAGTTTAACTCTTAGTTAATATGCTAGTGCTTATAGTGCATTGATGGACCCGAGCTTTCCTATTGACGCTTAAGGCTGTCAACAGTCGATAGGAACTCATAACTTGTATAAGGTATGTGTTCTCAATCTTGAGACAATTATGAACACAAATTGTGGATATGGCTGCTTTGACTTACCAATCAGTGAGGTCTACAAAAGGTCAACACCTGGTATCTTGGGTATGTCATGTTCACAGGGTTGTGAACATATATTGTCAAGATAGAATCGACCCTTTGATAAAGAGTAAGCATTTCCTTGAGAATGTTACCAAGTTGATTACTGAGAACTGCTGTCTCGTTGATAAGTAGTTATCAACATGTTTGGTAATCAAGAGTGGTGAATGGGGCTCAATGAATACAAGAAGTAATCATGATTTAGGTTGACAGTAATTGTTATCTAACTACCTGAATGTGATCATGAATGCTGAAGGCAGAGGGATATTAGTACACCATACAAGTCTAGTTATCGCTTCGGGTATGTTCTTTTAAGTTGGAGTTCAATTATCGTTTTATAGTGGAGTAAACGTTAACTGATCAGTCGGTTAATTTGCCTGATCAAAGAGTTTGGTCATGGGAATTAACAAACTGGTGGTCCTACTCTTAGCTGCGCTAGGATGCTTGGAAGGGCACATGAGGATCTTGTCAAGACAGGTTCCATCGATCGAAGTAATCTCGATCGATTGAAGTCAAGGCAAGTTCAATCGATCGAACGTTGTTCAATCAATCGAATGTTTAATCGATCGAAGCCACTTTGATCAATTGAAAGTAAGGTCGGTTCTGGGAATCTATAAATAGGGCAGCTGCGTACAATGTTTAATAATCATCATTTTTCTGTACGAGAGTTGTTGAAACTATATTAGGTCTTCCTTAGCCTTCTTATCCTCTCCATTAGAGTTCCCACCAAATCTAGCCTCTCCGGTAGCATCCGTAGGAGCCATAAGGATGAAGTCAACCTAGTGGAGGCGGCAGCACTATAAAGAAGATCAAAGATTTCAGAATTGGGTTCAAGACACAAAGGTATAATCTCTTGTCCCCTGTTGTGCACATCTATAGAGTTAATGAGTAGTAGATCCGGGCATACCAATAAGTTTTTGTAATTTAATCTTTCCGCTGTGTGTTTAAAATAATTTTTAAACCTAATTTTCCTTTGGATATGAGGTCTATAGTGCATAACATCACATGCATGAGACTTCCCACTACCGAAGTATAGGGATCTCCTGCCATGCAATTCCTTTCCTCTTGTGTCTTTGGACACTGGTCCTTGGAGAATGCTAGACCATGCCTAAAAGGTAACAAACATTTCTTCAAATTATCCACTAAAAACTTAGTCAGCACTTTCTTGATATAACCAGCTTGAGATAATCCCATTATCTTTCGCTTACGATCCCGAAAGAGCTTTATCCCAAGAATATAGCTCGCCTCTCCTAGATCCTTCATATCAAAAGTACTGACTAGCCAAACCTTAACCGTTGACAATGCCGTTACATCATTCCCAATGAGTAGAATGTCGTCCACATAAGGAACAAGAAAGGCTACCACTTTCCCTTCACACTTCTTTTATACACAAGGCTCATCCAAACTCTGTATGAAACCAAACGATTTAACCGCTTGGTCAAATCGAATGTTCTAACTTCTGGATGCCTGCTTAAGTCCATAAATGGACTTTTGCAGCTTGCATACCCAGTTACCTTTCCCACTGGCTATGAACCCTTCTGGTTGCTGCATATAGATGTCATCCTCAAGATTGCCATTTAGGAATGTAGTCTTGATGTCCATCTGCGAGATCTCATAATCTAGACATACAACTATGGATAAGAGTATTCTGATGGATTTAAGCATGGCTATCGGTGATAAGGTTTCTTCATAGTCAATGCCCAACCTCTAAGTATAACCATTCGCTACAAGCCTTGCCTTGAAGGTCTCAACCTTCCAATCAGATCCTCTTTTCCTCTTGTAAACCCACTTACAGCCAATGGTTTTGATGTTGGCTGGAAGTTCTATAAGATCCCAGACCTGATTAGAATGCATAGATTCTAATTCAGCTTTCATAGCTTTAACCCAATGAGCTGAGTCTATATCAGCCATTGTCTCCTTCGTATGTGGTGGGATCAAATTCAGATTCTATGGAGACTACTTCAAAAACTTCTCCTAAGAACATGTATCTGTCAGGCTGGCTGACCATTGTGGACACGCAGAATTCCAACTCTTTGTTTGTTTGAGATTATTTTGAAAAGGAAGAAAATGGTCCGTTGAAAATAGATACAGAGTCGCCACTTGGTCTTTAAGGAACCAAGAAATCTAATTTTGACTCACCTAAATAGATAAAGGGCACCGGACCTTTATAACCAAAGAACTTGGCTCGGGGTTTTGGTACGAGAGAGGAAGGAGCCTTTGTCGCGAATAAAACACCTTCAACTCGCCCCGTCTTTCGACGGGCCTCAATTAGCATCCAAATAATTATCTTATACTATGTTTGGTTTGACAAATAATACTACGATAGTATATTACATCACATAAGAAAATTTGAAATGGAAGGTCTAAAGATAAGATATCATTCATAAGTGATTCGTGGTGAAAAGTGCATATTTCTAGTGTATTACGTGGTATTTTATGCATCTTTTATCCCCAAAGTCCCTACATTTAGGTACATTCTAATAACAATGATCTTTTTAATGTGTTAATGCTAAAATATATGTTTTTGCATTGTTTTATAGGTATTAGGATGTAAATCAATGAAGTGGAGCTAAAGAAAAGTGATTCTGGTGGATAGAATAGCGGAAGCAGCTGAGAAAAAGCCAATTTTGACAATGATGACTTCAGATTTTGAAGATTTTCCCAGAGACAAGAAATGTAGATCTTTGAGTTACGGTCGCGTGGCCGCAAACGGGAGGTCAATCCGAGGTCCGAGTGAAAAGTTATGGCCATTCTCCCATCGGTGTGCAGAGCTGCCAAAATCAGAGAGTTCAAGCGATTGAAGAGAGTTCAATCGATCGAACCTTCGATCGATCGAACTAAGCTCGATCGATCGAACCTTATTTTCACCCAAAAGTTGCGTAAACTCTGTGGGAACCCTATATATACGTCGTTTTGACGCCAGACGAAGGGAGGACGCTCCAGAACGCACAGAACAGCAGTTTAGGGTAGTTTTAGGGTTAGATTAGGAGTAGTTTAGGTTAGATTAATCTTCTTCTTCCTCCTTTTCCATTGTAGATTGAAGATTCAAGTTTGTTTCAAGTTTATTCAGATTATATTCAGATTATTTACAGGTTTTTTCTTTCCAATCTATGTTCTTTGATTGTTTACTAGTTTAGATGTTGATGATTGCTTGGTTTTACTATTTCTGTATTAGTTTAATCATGTTTCTGTAGTTTAGACGTTGGGAATATGTGATGAAACATTGAATCCCAGCCTCTGCCATGCAATCTTTAGAAACCTTGGGTTCGATCGATCGAAGGTATTTCGATCGATCGAACCAGGGATAGTCAAGAGATCGAAGACATTTCGATCGATTGAAGGATGATGCTGTCCGATCGATCGAGAGCACTTCGATCGATCGAACATGTTAAATCTTGAGATGATTCTTTTAAGTATTCCATGACTTTCTGTTTTAGAAATCTGTCATCAAATTGTCCCAATAAGCTCAGTTTGTCACAACAATTTTTTAGAACTTAAAGCCTTAAGGCCTTTTCTTCAATGACTTTTGAAAACCACTTTGAATGCTAACACCATTTAGAGTGCAAGTAATAACCATTGTTTTAAACCGTCTTCCATGTATTTTACTCAAATGTGATGATGTAGTCCCGGTCATGAAAGGGCTACTGAGTCTTTATCTTTAGAAAAATACGGAATGCTGAAGAGGAATGAACTCCATAGAACGTTAATGAATGTGCATGGTAGATGGTTAGGATTAATGTGGATTCACGTGTTTCCAACACCTTTAGTTTATTTATTTAATTTATTATGTTTCGTTATGTTTTAGTTTAATATTTAGTTTAATTTAATTAAGTAGGATTTGTTAGTACACCTCCAATCCTTCATTCTTATTTTCCTTTTCTTTAGGTTATAACTTAGTATATATTCTTCCTTTTCCTTCCCTGTGGGATCGACCTGGACTTCCAGTACTATATTACTTGCACGATCACCTACACTTGGGTGTTGCACAAGAGGGCACAACTTTTTAGTCGTGTCAATAAGATCTAAGCCAAGTATCACACAATGCAAAGTGAAAGATCACACAAAACAAACCTAGGAAAAATCGTCTAATCACATATCAAGTAATGAAGTTTTCCTAATCTAAGGAGACATGAATTGTTCTTGAAACAAATAAATCAAAGAAAACAAGGATGCTTAGCAAGCTAGAATGATGCATGTTAATCTTTGAGAAAAGAAGATCTCTCAATCCCCGGGACGGATGAGAAAGGATGATTAGATCGAAGGGAAGTATGGACGCGTGATTAAATTCATTCCTTATAATCTTCTTAGATTATGAGTCACAAAAGCCCCAAATCTTTGCATGGATGCAATGTATGTATCTAGAATGTGCCAAGATTGTAGTGTGCTTTATGTTCATGGATTCCTAGAATGACTTAGAAGTCTAAAATGTGTATGAATGAATGAATGGAATCATCATGGGATATGTACAAATGTAGTATGAACTACTTCCTAAGACATGAGCTAATTTGGAATGCATGTAAGCATCAAATCAAAGGGGGAAAGTAAAAGTGTGCTTGCTGTGAATAGTGGATCGAACAGTAACATGATCTTGTGAAAATGGAAAAGAGGGGTTAGGAATGTTTTCAATGCATGATTGTTTTTATGGAGATCTTCCTTATTGTGTTAGAACACAACCCAAAAAGCCAATCTTTAATAACTATTACAGATTGAGAGAAATCATATGAACAATGGAGGTTACTCAGAAACAGAGTTTGTACTGTCGGCTGAAATGTCGAAACATCTTAAAAAATGAAAACAAATGATCTAGAGGCCCATTTTATACAGAACGTTTCCTAAGACATTGAAGTTCAAGGAAAAAATAAGTTAGGACCACTCGTTTTGGAAAAGTTTTCTGTAAAACAAGTTGAAAGTCAACCAAGCTACTGTGAAAGCAGAGACAGAAAGTTTGGAAGGAATGTTTGGGTCCAAATGGACTATTTTCAAGTATTTCCAAGTCAAACCAAAAATCATGGGTGTTCTCTAATGAGTTAGGAAGACTTTCCAAGTGGTCTTGCATCCATACATTAAGTATTGAGTTCTAGAGAAATCTTTGAACTTTGATCACTCACTGTTTTGAAGATTTTGGGAAAAATAAGGTTTATTTCTTGAAATCAAAATGAGGGGTTTAAGAGGGGGGGTTTTGAAATGGGGGTTTTGAAAGTATACTTTCAGAACTTGGATAAATATTCTAATAACTTGGAATATCAATTCCTAACTCATTTCAAGAACTTCCCAAGTATTTGCAAAACATGGTTTTATTTGGAAACCAAACTCAAGAATCTATGGGAGCATGATACATGAGAGGATAGATGATACATGATATGATATAGCATGCTAAAAGTGGTAAATAACATGTTAATGGGATATGGGTTCATCTAGATACAAGAGAGTGTTGCATCAAAGTGTGAAAGTCAAAAAGTGACATGCTGTGAATAGTGGACAGACTGTATGCATTACTTTATAACATCATAATGGGAGGTCAAACATGCCTAGAAAAATGTGAGAAAAATTAGAGAGCCTCCATAGTGTGTCTACAATGCACAGAAAAAGACCAAACCTTAATGGCTATCACAGATTAAAAAAAACAAATCAGAATGTACACATGACTCAGAAATAAAAGATGCACTGTTGACTGATTTTGTATGATTTTTTATAAATCAAAGAAATAGTTTATGATGACCTATTATATATTAGAAGTTTCCTAAGACACCCAAGTTTTATAAAAAAAAATAGAAAAGATATATGTAAAGTGACGAAAACATCCAGAATAAGTGCAAGAAGTCAGGTAAACATTCTGTGAGAATAGAGGTAGATTATGAATATGAACTTCTTAAATCCGAAAATAATACTTTCACATCTCTATAATTGATGGGAAAAATTGGAGACAAACTATGATGTCTTAGGAAGATTTTCCAAGTCGTTTCATCATCATAACTCAAGTATTTAATTCAAAACAAATCTTTGAATCTGAACAGCTCACTATTTTGGATCATTCTTGAAGAAAATGGATTTGGGTTTTGAATAGAGTTTGAGTTCTTGATTAGGGGTTTTGAAATATATTTTCAAAGCATGAACTTAAACACTTGAGATAACTATGTGACCACTTAGAATCTCATCCAACCTTAAATCATCAAAGAACTCCTAATTTTACTTGCACAAACATAGTTTTATTTGAGAATATGACTTCAAGAATACATATGAATGTATTGAAGGTAGAATCATCATCCATCAAACATATCTTTAAGGTCAAGAGCTACTATCCATAAGGATTCACTCTCCTCAAACAACATGTCATCTAGATGATGAAGAACAAGTAAGTAAATAAAGAAAAATAAAAAGAAATGAGGTTAGGAAGAGGCAAACATAATATGAACAAGTAAGTAAATAACAATCAATCGATGATAATCAATGTGATTTTGGACTTGTAGCTTGGTGTTTCACTCATATATGGTGAAATTTGGACATGGAAGTAGCTTCCTATCTCATGAATACTCAAGAATGGTGGTGAAAGAAATGTTTGGATAATTGAAGTTTTGATAGCAAACTCAAGTACAAAAGAAAACTCACTTTGATGGAGAAAATAGAAGAAGAAGACTACTTCTTCTCTTTCTCTCTTTATATTTCTCTAGAGTTTCTTCCTAAGCTCTCTCTAAGCTTCCATGTCTCCCCCCTAAATGGATGTAAATGATTTCTTTTATAGGAAAATGAGGGGTGGTAAATGGGGTTTTAAAAAGTATAAAAAAGTCTCCCATTGGTCCAAAATAAGATGGGAACCAAAACTACGTCGTTTTGGTTTCAAATTAATCAATTTGGACCTACAATCAAAATTACAAAAATGGACTGTTCTGGGGGAGAGTGCCGCGGCGGCACTGGGCCAGCACCGTGGCGGCAGTGGGACAGTGCCGCGGCGGCACTGCTCCTCCTTCGTCCAGATAATGCTGTTTAGGCCCCCAGAGGTTCCGGTATTCGCGAAAAGGCCCTATTTCGTCCGAAATTCATAGAAAATGCATACGAACTCCAAATTAAGGTTGTAATATACTATTGAAAAGGTAATGGAGTCTATTTTACATAAAAAAAATAGTTCAGAGATAGGTCACTTTGAAAAGTTTTGCGGTATTTGCGATAAAAGCCGATTTGATCGCCTTTTTTGCCTTCGGAAATTCATAATAAACTCGTTTTAAATCCAAAAATTATGTGTGATATACCGTTGGAAAGCTATTGACCTCTAGTATCCATGAAAAATGTTTGAAAATTGTTACGGTGCCCGATTTCAAAGTCAAATTTTGGTCAAACTGGTCAAACCTCAGATTCCCGGGAAGTTCTGGAAACCTCTGAGAGCTCCCCGGAGCTGTCTTTTTCGTGCGATCTTCTTTTAAAACTCATTTTAATACTTGATCGGGAGAGAACAGATCCTAGTTATATGCCTTAATTCACGTTTTTTAGTACCTTTTTATCCTGTTTTTGTATATTTTTACTTCGTTTTCTATTTTCTAACAGGTTTTGGAAGCAATCAAGTAAATCAGGCTAAACAGGGTGAAAAAGCAAGCAAAAAGAAGCTGAAAAATCCACATCGCGCGCACGGCACGCTCGCGCGGAAGCCCAGGAAATCGCTCGCGCGACCTCCACATATCGCGCTTGCGCAGCCCGCGTGCGCGACCTGAGTAAAAATGGAACTTGCGTACTTCAGTATACTAATGATTCCTATGCAAACGAAACTGCCTAATTGTGTCCAGATTGTAAAATATAGCAGTTTTAGTACGTTTTGGGTTAGGAAAGTTTCCAAAACTTCTTGTAAAATCTATATATACCCTATTTTACTTCAATTAAAGGAGTTGGCAATTGTTATACACACAAAATACAACCACACTTTCAGCCATTGAAGGGAGAAAAGCAAGGAGAAGAAGAAGAAGACCAAGGATTCCCATGGCCTCCTCCATCAACCTCTTGCCAATCTTCAATTCTATGGCCAATTAAACTCTAGATCTAGGGTTTCAATGAAACCCTAGCCAAGTAATAGGGTGTATTTTATGTTTTTATTTTAGTTTTATTATGTATGGATGACAGTTACATGTTCTGAGAATTTTTATAAATAAATCGTGCTTTTATTGATTAAATCGTTACTTTCAAAGTTTACTCTTATCTTAGATCTATTTTGATGGTAGCGTGCTCAATGATCTATGCTTGCTGTGCTTGTTTAGATTATTTACATGTAATGGTGCTTAAATTGAATTGTGCTATCAAGTATCCGAATAGTCCATGCCTAGATTAGACGGATTATACCACAACCCTAGTTTAGTGTTGGATAATTCGTGCTAACTGAAGATGGATTATGTTGGTGCTTGAACCATAGTTATTTTCTTGACGGAGGAACTGGGCTTGTAGCTACAATTCCCCATTATCATCCAACTTAATAATCTAAAGTAATTCGTAAAGACCCTTATTATGAAGCTAGTGGTTGATTTGCAATCCTATGTTCCTTCAACTTATTATAAAAATAAATATTTAATTGCTTTCATAATTTAGATTTACTTTTATTGTTATTAGTTTAATTCAAATTAAATTCAAAAGCTGTTTTTCTTAATTAACTAAATTTAGGTTTTAAAAATTAAAGTGCGTAGTATTCAATCTCTGTGGGTTCGACCTTTACTTTCACACTACAAATCTTTAGAAAAGTAAATTATACTTTTATATCTTGATTTTGACAAGATCAATTTTTGGCGCCGTTGCCGAGGATTGCATTACTACCTTTAGTTTTATAATCTTAGTTTAGTTAATTCGTAAATATTAGATTAGGTTTTTTCTTTTCTTATATTTTTTGTTTTTCTTTTAAGTTACTAACTTTTCTTTTATTTTTGTAATTTCTTAGGAACTCAAAATTCTAGCATTTTGAGTGGAGCAGCTGTGCATGTCAAAGGAGCTTATGCGAAAAAAAATAAAAAAAAAAATTCAAGTAAATTGCTTCTTGTGAAACTCGCTTTAAACCACTGTAAGTCAGGTTGCTGTGACGCACTATTTGCATTAGTTTAGGGTTAATTGCACTGCATTAGCTAGGACACCCAGGGCGCTGGGAATTGACGTGGTCACTGCATTACAGGATAATTTACATGCATCATAGTAGTTGAGTGCTTGTTATCTTAGTTGGGTGATTGCTATTTGTTTTTTTTTTTTTTTATTTTTTATTTTGAGTCAGTTTTTGTTCAGTTTTTGTTTTTAGTTTATTTTCTTTTAGTTTATGTTGGGTACACGCTCAAGTAAACCGGAATTACAACCTTTCGATCTTGAACTTGAACGTACATTAAGAGTTAACAAGTATTCAAACATAACTTCTAGGGCTAGGTTAAACATAGACGATGAATTAACTCCGAAACCATCATCGTTGTTTGAGTCCGAAATACGTAGAAACCTAAAGAAACCACGCTTTATTAACATAGAACCTATTCGAATGGCCGACATTGGAAATAATCAAAACAATGGAAATAGCAATAATAACCCTAATATACCGCCACCTCCTCCGCTTAAAGATTACTTTATTCCTACGACTTATACGCCACAAGCTGGTATCAAATTACCGGAGGCGACGGCATCTCATTTTGAGATAAAGTCGTCTACCATCTCGCTACTTCCTTCTTTCTATGGCCGTATAAATGAAGATCCGTATCAGCACCTAGGAGATTTTCAAGATATTTGCTCTACTTTAAAAATCCAAAATTTCACTGATGATGAATTAAAACTGCATCTCTTCCCATTCTCTTCAAAGGATAAAGCGAAGTATTGGCTTCAATCACTTGAGACGAACACGATTAAAACTTGGGAAGCCTTACACAACGCATTTTTACAAAAGTTTTTCCCAATCACAAGAACTAATCAGATAAGAAAATCCATAACAAACTTTGTGATGCAAGATGGGGAATCACTTTACGACACGTGGGAAAAATTTAAAGAATTATTACGTTCGTGTCCACATCATCAAGTTCCTAAGTGGCAGTTGGTACAGGTTTTCTACGAGGGACTTATTCCCTCAATACGTAACACCGTCGATGCCGTTTGTGCGGGTACCTTCCTAAACAAAAGCACCGATGAGGCATGGAAGATATTTGAAACGTTAAGCGAGAATTCGATGCACCAAACTATGTCGATACAGCCTGAGGGGTGTCTTCCACCTAAACTTAAGCGTGAGGAGCGTTTCGAGTCGAGTCAGTCAATTGACATACAAGAATTGAATAGGAAACTTGACCGACTTATGACAATGAACCAAATGTCGAACGCACCCTCTTACGAAGTATGTGCATTATGTTCTGAACCTTCTCATAATATCTTTGCATGTCCTTCCGCTTCTCAATTTCCTGAATTCGTGGAGCAACACATAAACTCTATTCAACAATACCCATGAAATAATTATAATCCTATGTCGAATAATTTTTCTAACACTTATCGATCCCAATTTCCACAAAATCAATACCAACACCCTCCTCCTAATCCTAACCTTCCCAGGGTGAACGCTTTTGAGGAGACGGTGTTGAAATCTCTTAAGACTATTGAGGCACAAGTCCAAGCACAAGCACAAATAGTGCACTCTCACACACAATCCATTGCAAAGCTTGAATCCCAAATGGGACAAATAGCTAATACAATGAGTCGTAGAAACGAGGGTCAGTTGCCTAGTCAAACTATTCAGAATCCTAAGGGACAATATGAAAATAGGGGTTCGAGTGAGCACGTTAATGGCATTTCAACTAGGACAACTATTCGGGAAGAGGAAGAAACTGAAATTCCGGATGAGGGTGAGAAAGATATGACTAATAGCTCGACTAAAGAAAAGGGGGAGAAGACGAGTAAAATTCGAAAAGAAAAAGAACCGGTCCCAACTAACTATGTTCCAAAGTTACCTTTTCCACCTAACGTTGAGGGACCGTCAAATTTTCCAAAAAAAATGTCAAAGGTTGAAGATATACTCGAGGTGTTTAAACAAGTAAAAATTAATATTCCATTCCTCGATGCTATTAAACAAATTCTCGCTTACGCTAAATGTTTAAAAGACCTGTGTATGCAAAAGCGCAAATTACGTAGTCATACTGCAAAAAAGGTCGTTCTCATGGAAAAAGTAAGTTCTATTTTTCAACACTCACCTCCAAAGTATAAGGATCCTGGTACGCCAACTATTTCATGTGTCATAGGTGACACTGTAATCCATAGGGCTCTCCTTGACTTAGGTACGAGTGTTAATCTCTTGCCTTATCACGTCTATAAACAACTAGGACTAGGTGCACTTAAACCTACGGCCGCTACAATACAATTAGCGGATCGTTCTGTTAAAATCCCTAGAGGAATCGTCGAAGACGTCTTAGTTAAATTTGATCAATGCGTTTATCCCATTTATTTTATGGTCCTTGATACCAAACCTGTCTTAGATGCTAGGAAACACACTCCTGTAATCTTAGGCCGTCCATTCTTAGCCACCGCTAATGCGCGTGTCAATTGTCGAACGGGGGTGATGAAAGTGTCATTCGGGAATTTGAACTTAAAATTAAACGTTTTTAACGCTGTGGATCAACCTCCCAAAGATGATGATTACCAATATATGGAAGGTAGTGAGGTTAGAAGAACTGTTGGACTTGATAAAGAAATAAATATGAGTGAGGGGAATAATATAGTGAATAATGAACGGATGGATCTGAATAACCCAGACCCTAATGAGGAATGTACTCGAAAGGTGAAAAATCGACTTGAATGTAATCAAGATGAACCGTGGAATGAATTAATTCAAAGGGACATTCTTTTGGCTTACCACCGGGCTCCTCCTGACATCTTAAGGGGTATAAACTCCGATTTACGGCCTCCATGAGTCTTGTGCTAGAAAGGTCTAGCTGGAGACGTAAAAGATAGCGCTTCTTGGGAGGCAACCCAAGCTTTATTTCGTCTGTTTATCTTATTTTTGCATGTTTTTGGGTCGTTTTGGTCAATTTTTGAGTTTTCAGGATAGGTTTGGGGGTTGGTTGTTATGTATTTTAATTTTATTTACGTTGCAAAAAAAAAACGAGGAATCGGTATCTCGCCCGAGCGGCCCGCGCGCGCGAGGTGTCGCTTGAGCGGTCCGCTGGCGCGAGTTTGCCCTTAGGCGTTTTTCTTTGTTTTTCTTTATATAAGGCCTCAGCTTCTCCTCGCGCCTGATCTCGCGGGCGGCAGGCATCTCGCTGGCACAATTTTTCACAAAAAAAAACAAGTTTATATATAAAAAAAAAAATTTGGGATTCGCGCGCGCGACGGTCGCTCGCGCTATTTCCCCTTTTCCTAAAATTTTCTTTCGATTTCTGTGTTCTTCCCCACCTGTTCGAGTAGTTTTTACTTTTCTGTTTCTGTTTCTTAGGTATTTTTTTTTTAGATCGAGTCTTTTGTTGTTTTCTTGTTTATAGTTATGTTTTATTTTCTTTTATAGTTATTATCTTTTTATTTTCATAATTTGGTTCGGTCTTATAGTTTATTTCGTTTCGTTTAGCTTAGTTATAGTTCTTTTAGCTACTTTTATTATTTTCTTTGCTTGTCTTTTATCAAGAAGTAACAGGTAACATTGAACTTTAGTGACATATTCCGTTGTGTTCACCTGTTTGTGATTGCCGAGATCGAGGTATTATCGTTCCTTCTTTACGTACTCTCCTTTCTTTCATTTTATTATTTCATTGGGGACAATGAAAGGTTTAGGTTTGGGGGTATGCATTCACATATTCACATGCGCATTATTATGCACTAATTTTTTTTAAATAAATAATGTTACTGAAATTTTTTTTAGTCTTGATTCAATACTTCTTGTTTTGTAACTATGATTGTTATAGAATTATAAACAAGAGAAGATGTGATTAAATATTTGCTGAAGCCATGATGCAACGTTTTAGGTCATGTATCGTTTGAATCGTAATTTTATATCATAGATTTTATATCATAGAAGATGTGATTAAATATTCGCTTGAATACATGTTTGATGTGAACTATAATATGATTCAGATTTCTAGATAACACAAGGTGGAGACTAAACCCGGTGAGCTTTTGAGCCTATCTTTTCTTTTTAGAGGGTTATAAGTACATTTTGTGTTTCTCGAATTTCTTTGAAATAGCGCATTAACTTGTTGTTTAGTCTCATCATTCTTGTTTTGGTTGATAAGTCAAGTTAAAATATTTGTTACCATGCTAAATAATCTTCTGTCGTAAACATTAAAGAACCATATGACCATAGGAGATGATTTTAGGCCTTCTTTGTTTACTTCCGACCGATAAATGATAAATGTCCTTGGTTCGCCCTTTGAGCCATTAAAATGCTGTTTTTTCTTTAATTACTATTATCCTATTTTTGCTCCAATTTGGCCAACTTGGAGTTCACCCCTGAAAGATTGATCAACTTTTAGTGGTGTTAAGGCGATGTGTGATTGAGAAGAAAAAGAAAATAAGATAATGTTTGGGGTGGTTGCCTTGTTATTTATTGATTGATTATTCAGAAAGCAACGAAAAGAAAGGGAAAAGAATTAAAAAAAAAGTAGGAAAAAAAATAAGAGGAAAGAAATTAAAAAAGAAATATGAAAATGAGGAGAATGAAAAGATGAAAGTTGGTAGAAGAGACGAATGAAAGAAATCGAACATGCCTTACAATGCCATTCTAAAACTACCTAATGAATCCTTTTATCCTTTTTCATTACCTGAGCCACATTATAACCTTTGAAAAGTCCTAGTTGATCCTAAGAAACATGGTTTGGATATGAAAATGATGGGAGGGGGATTAAAACATGGTAATGATTAATTTTGCTTGATTATTGGCATCCTATCCATGAGACTACTATTCTTTCGTGTCATGCATCCTTTTCGAGTCATATGTGAGCATTTCTCATTTTGAAAACATATTTCCTTTACTCACATATTTTAGAAAAATTATACCTGTTTCTGAGTGTTTCATTTTAGAGTGTAATTAACATTGTGAGGTTTGTAGTCGAGACATAGTTAATTGGTTATCCGAAGTATATTCCAAGTTCATGACATGCGCGTGTTTATTTGACTACCATACCACACACGTGCAATTGTATGAGGAACTCTATTGATTTATACGATGCATGTGCTTGAGATTATTTTTCATGATTTACGTGGATGTTTCATTATGTTTCTTTTGTTGGTTATTCTATTTCAAATCATTGTTATATAATAAGGAGTATTGACTATTAGTTTTTTGTTATTAATAAAATTTGTTTTAAAATTTGCAAGTTAATAAAGATGGTTGTCGGTGACTTGTTGATGAGAACGCTCACGAGACTTCACTCATCCGACTAGGGACACCTAGGGGTTTAAAAGGCTTGTTGCATACGTTAAATGCAAACGCGATCCATGCGAAAATGTAGTAGTATTTTGCTAAGTAGTTTAGTTTTATTTTTAGTTTTTCTCGAGGACTAGCAAAATGTAGGTTTGGGGTGTGATCGGGAGAGAACAGATCCTAGTTATATGCCTTAATTCACGTTTGTTAGTACCTTTTTATCCTGTTTTTGTATATTTTTACTTCATTTTCTATTTTCTAATAGGTTTTGGAAGAAATCAAGCAAACCAGGCTAAATAGGGTGAAAAGTAAGCAAAAAGAAGCTGAAAAATCCACATCACGCGCGCGGCCCGCTCGCGCGGAAGCCCAGGAAATCGCTCGCGCGACCTCCACATATCGCGCTCGCGCGGCCCGCGCGCGCGACCTGTTAAAAATGGAACTTGCGTACTTCAGTATACTAATGATTCCTACGCAAACGAAACTGCCTAATTGCGTCCAGATTGTACAATATAGCAGTTTTAGTACGTTTCAGGTTAGGAAAGTTTTCAAAACTTCTTGTAAAATCTATATATACCCTATTTTATTTCAATTAAAGGGGTTGGCACTTGTTATACACACAGGATACAACCAAACTTTAAGCCATTGAAGGGAGAAAAGCAAGGAGAAGAAGAAGAAGACCAAGGATTCCCATGGCCTCCTCCATTAACCTCTTTCCAATCTTCAATTCTATGGCAAACTAAACTCTAGATCTAGGGTTTCAATGAAACCCTAGCCAAGTAATAGGGTGTATTTTATGTTTTTATTTTAGTTTTATTATGTATGGATGACAGTTACATGTTCCGAGGATTTTTATAAATAAATCGTGCTTTTATTGATTAAATCATTACTTTCAAAGTTTACTCTTGTCTTAGATCTATTTTGATGGTAGCGTGCTCAATGATCTATGTTTGCTGTGCTTGTTTAGATTGTTTACATGTAATGGTGCTTAAATTGAATTGTGCTATCAAGTATCCGAATAGTCCATGCCTAGATTAGACGGATTATACCACAACCCTAGTTTAGTGTGGGATAATTCGTGCTAACCGAAGATGGATTATGTTGGTGCTTGAACTATAGTTATTTTCTTGACGGAGGAACTGGGCTTGTAGCTACAATTCCCCATTATCATCCAACTTAATAATCTAAAGTAATTCGTAAAGACCCTTATTATGAAGCTAGTGGTGGATTTGCAATCTTAGGTTCCTTAAACTTATTATAAAAATAAATATTTAATTGCTTTCATAATTTAGATTTATTTTTATTGTTATTAGTTTAATTCAAATTAAATTCAAAAGCTGTTTTTCTTAATTAACTAAATTTAGGTTTTAAAAATTAAAGTGCGTAGTATTCAATCTCTGTGGGTTCGACCTTTACTTCCACACTACAAATCTTTAGAAAAGTAAATTATACTTTTATATCTTGATTTTGACAAGATCAATACTTTCCACATGATCTAGAATGATCTCGGAGAATTTGGACGATTTCGGTCAAACTTTGTCAAACATGGTCAAACGTGGTCAAACCGTGGTCAAACCGGTCAACGGGGACTTTTCGGGAACTTTCGGGACTTCTGGGTGTCTCTGGGAGCTGACGATTTCATCTGACTTTACTTAAAAACTCATTTTCTTACTTTTCTTATGACATAGCATATTTTCAGAACTTTTGGTCCAAATCTGGGAGTTTTCGGACTTTCAGGGGCATTTTGTTCATTCTGAGCATTTTGAGAAATAGAACCAACTTTCAGGAGTCCTTTTGAGTCATTTTCGATCATTGTGAACCACCAAGCTATGGGTCTCCTAAATCTGATAGCCGACAAAATGGGGTGTCTACAGTTTTCCCCTCTTTGGCATGAACTTGCGAGGCAAGCGAGTGTCAAAGCTTTGAAGAGACAAGTCTTTTGGAGGCTATAGATTTAGGATAAAAAGCGTTGCAAAAGATGCAATAATGCTGAGGCTAGTGCTGGTCGCGCTCTGCGTGAACTGCCTACATATCCCAAGGGGAATCATACCAGGACGTAGTTCGGGGCACAAAGTAATAAATCACACATGCACATACACAACAATCAGGCGGATGCTATGCTATAAGAGTGATATGCAATGCATGGATGTGATATAAATTGTGTCCTGAGTCCTATCATGTTTAGTGTTCTGATCTTAGCGTGAGCTGGTGCTGTGGGGTATGTGCCACCTCGAGTGGACTTATGTTGTGCTAGTGTTTTGACTGTGATGCAGTTATTGACCCGAATAGGGACACCAAGGTTTTGAAGACTCTGGGTCTTGGAGTAAACTTCTAAATTTCAGAAAGTGTGCTTCGCAAGCTAATGTAATCGGATGTGGGGTCTCTGAGGACGTTAATCAAAGACGAAGTTTGACAGATAACCGATGGACATGGAAGTCTTGGACACAGAAACCTTAAGAATTCTAGTGATGGACATGAAAACCAGAGATGTCAAGTGACAGACACGGAAGCGCCATTAATGGACATGGAAGCCCAAGATTTTGAATGAGAATGATGAACACAACATATTTTTAATGAGAGTGATGGTAAAACAATGATGATTAATGGACTGACGATTCACGAATCGAGATGACGAGTCGACAGTGAACTATTGTGACTGTCATGGATTGCACTGACGATGTACGAATCGAGATGACGAGTCAACAGTGAACTACTGTGACTGTCATGGATTGCACTGACGATGTACTAATTGAGATGACAAGTAGACAGTGAACTACTGTGACTGTCAGGATTGAACTGCCGATGTACGAATCGAGATGACGAGTCGACAGTGAACTACTGTGACTGTCAGGATTGAACTGACGATGTACAAATCAAGATGACGAGTCGACAGTGAACTACTATAACTGTCATGGATTGAAATGACGATGTACTAATCGAGATGACAAGTCGACAGTAAACTACTATCACTGTCAGGATTGAACTGTCGATGTATGAATCGATATGCCTGCTGGGGATTAAACTGAATCTGCTAGGGATGAAGCGACTCTTTCTGGGATCTCTCTTCAACTACTTTTCTTGACCGGGGACCAGGATTCAAATTTGAATCTCTCATAGTTGATCAAATCTTGCAGACCCAAAACCGGGATCCATCTCTGAATCTCTCGCGGTTGATCAAATCTTGTAATGCTCAATCCAAAAGAGCTGGTTATGGCCTTCGGGAGCTGATGGACTCTCTGAGAATCTCTCTTCAATTCTTGACCTAGAACCAGGATCCATCTCTGAATCTCTCATGGTTGATCAAATATTGTACTGCTCAATCCAAAAGAGCCGGTTAGGGCCTTCGGGAGCTGATGGACTCTATGAGAATCTCTCTTCAATTCTTGACCTAGAACCAGGATCCATCTCTGAATCTCTCGTGGTTGATCAAATCTTGTAATGCTCAATCCAAAAGATCCAGTTAGGGCCTTCGGGAGCTAATGGACTCTCTGAGAATCTCTCTTCAATTCTTGACCTAGAACCAGGATCCATTTTTGAATCTCTTGTGGTTGATCAAATCTTGTAATGCTCAATCCAAAAGAGCCAGTTAAGGCCTTTGGGAGCTGATGGACTCTCTAAGAATCTCTCTTCAATTCTTGACCTAGAACCAGGATCCATTTCTGAATCTCTCGTGGTTGATCAAATCTTGTAAATGCTCAATCCAAAAGAGCCGGTTAGGGCCTTCGGGAGCTAATTTTCCTGCTGGGGTTGGTCTGACAGACTTTTAGATTGCTGGGGATAAAACCTTGTCAATCTTGACTGAAATGGGCCACTGGAATGGATAATGCACTCTGCTAGGAAGAAGGAAATACGCCCATTAAATGGGAGTCAAAGTATCATTCTATTTGTGATGAGGGATACGGAGATGGTCTGCGATAGTTAAGGTTTTGATATTGAAAGAGGAGGGTGATCAACAATCACTCATGGACTTATATTTCATGAAGAAAGATGATCAACAGCCACTTATGGACTTGTGTTGCACAGATGAAAGAAGATCATCAACAGCCACTCGTGGACTTATATGGCTAGGATGAAAGAAGATCATCAACAGCCACTCATGGACTTATGTTGCATGAACGAAGATGAGCAACAGCCACTTATGGACTTATGTTGCTAGGAGAAAGGAAGATCATCAATAGCCACTCATGGATTTATGTTGCATGAACGAAGATGAGCAACAGCCACTTATGGACTTATGTTGCTAGGAGAAAGGAAGATCATCAACAGCCACTCATGGACTTATGTTGCATGAACGAAGATGAACAACAGCCACTTATGGCCTTATGTTGCTAGGAGAAAGGAAGATCATCAACAGCCACTCATGGACTTATGTTGCATAAACAATGATGAGCAACAGCCACTTGTGGACTTAAGTTGCTAGGAGAAAGGAAGATCATCAACATCCACTCATGGACTTATGTTGCATGAACGAAGATGAGCAACAACCACTTATGGATTTATGTTTCTAGGAGAAAGGAAGATCATCAACAACCACTCATGGACTTATGTTGCATGAACGAAGATGAGCAACAGCCACTTATGGACTTATGTTGCTAGGAGAAAGGAAGATCATCAACAGCCACTCATAGACTTATGTTGATAGAAGATGATGGTTAACCTTTGGCAGTTTGGAAAGGGATGAAATTCACATTTTTCCCCAAGCTTGGACACTTCCCATGCTGACGCCTTGACTGGTGTAGTAATGATGTTTGGTACTCCTGTTTGTATTGTCATTGGAATGCTCTTTATAACTTGATTTGAAAAATTTATTATTCATCACTGTTGACTTACATATTTGAGACTACGACCGACTCTTTTCCTGAAAAAGGCTATGACAGACTCAAAACTGACAGATACCGACACGCGAGGGTGACACATTTGACACCAAAATGAAACAAGCTCGACTTGCCAAAACTTGATGTGCTTTCATCATAAATGGTGTACCATTTCTCTTCTGTGTTCACTCTGCATAATTTTGATGATAAATCTCATTTTGAAAGTTCTTCCCTATTGATCTAATCAATTCTTTGCTTCTCCCGAGATGTGCTTTGGATTAGTGCCTTAGCTTTTAGAATAAAAGATGCTCTATTTCAAAATTTTCAAAACAACTTGGTGACTTGAAAACTCACCCTTTGGTGTGAAGGGATCGTGTTAGGCAAATGGAGTTTGCCCCTAGTTTATAGGCAAACGAGGTAGGTGACTGAAGTTTACCCTAGTTTAGAAGATGGTTGTTTGAAGGCTTTGGGCAAACGAGGTAGGTGACCGAAGTTTGCCCCTTGTATGAAGGGTAGATAGTAAAATTCAGGCAAACGAGTCGGGTGGTCGAAGTTGGCCCTAATGTGGAAGGTGATTTTCTGGCTTGAGACAAGGACCGTGACTTTAATCTCTCAAATGCTCATAACTTTTTCCTAGGCACTAGTAAGGTGACCTAGCGAGCTCTTTTCTCTCTTTTGTTATTGCTCACCTTGGATTTAGCTCTAATTTTTGCATAGGCATCCTTTCGGATTTTCGACCTAGTGAGCCATCCTTCTTTTCTTTTTGAAAGTCTGCCTATGTACCCCCGACCGGGAATCAGGTCCAACGTAGTTCAGACCAAAGTTTTGAAAGAAAAGGGGGGTGATTATGATGGTGTTGACCGAACCGATGCGGTTGCCTACATATCCCTAAGTAGGAATCAGGTCAAGCGTAGTTCAAGGCAAGGTCTTGAAAGAAATCAGTTTGATTATGATGGTGACCGAACCGATGCAGTTGCCTACGTATCCCTAAGTAGGAATCAGGTCAAGCGTAGTTCAAGGCTGGGCTTGAAAGAAATTGGGTATGAGGGTTTTTCAAACCAATCGTCAGATAAGTTCAAACTTGAGCCACTTGTGGTAGCTTTGAATAAAAGGATTCAGTTTCAATCCCCCTTTCTTTTCTTTTTCTTGTTCTTATTGTTTTGTTTTGAGGATTGATCCTTTTCACTTTCGCCTAGCCAGTTAATTTATAGTTGATTCATGTGAGATCTTTCAATTGCAATCTCAAAATTTCATGATGTGCGTGTCAGCTCTCAGAATTTGTTTGTGGTCATTTCGAGCCCTTTGAAACATGATCTAGGCACGTTCTAATGACATACCTTGAAGCATACAATTTTCTCATTCGTTTCATCAAAATTTTCTTCAACCTTTTGACTAGTTAGGGTCAGATTTTGGAAATCAACACCTTTTTAGCTCTCACTTTTGCCTAGGTGCCCTTTTCGGGTTTTCAACCTAGCGAGCTTTTCTTTTTTTCTTTTTTTTGAAGGGGGAAGAAACTCATTGAAATGTTTGGCTACCAACAATGACTAAGTCTGCATTGGACAGGTTTGTATGGCTCTTGATTGGACTGGACTCAAGGCTTTAAAATGGTAGAAAAGGGTGTTGGGCAAGCCCCAAATCAGTTCCAAGAATGTCGTTTTGAGATTTGAGCAAAAGCATCTTTGAATTCTTAAAGTAAGACTATTCAATTATCGGCTCCTCTTCGGGGTCAGCGTGAAATCGACTTTGACCTTTTTAGGATTCCTTTTTGTTTTATGCAATAAAAAAATTTAGCACAGTAATATCCATGGTAATTTGCAAAGTCACACTTCAGTTCAGTGATTCATGCACTTATGACTATACACATCAAATTAGGCAAAATGAGACTTCATTCTATCAGCAAGAGATGGATTACATTTCTTGGTACAGACTCACAACAACTCGATGACAGACAGATTTGACAACAAGACTAAACTTGAAATAGACTCAAAACATATAACAGACTCGACTAGACTTGACCTGGTCTCAAATGGAGTGTCACAGTGACTCGCTTATTCTTTTTTGAAAGATCATCCTCATTTTCTTTGCCAGCAAAAGTCCCAAACACCACCACTTCACTTGCACAAGTTCAACATTCATGGTCCTCATCGAAAGGGATCGCTTAAACAGATAAGCCAGGAGCTTTACGTTCGACGAAGCTGACCCATGGGATTTGATGGGTGGTGGATCAATGATGTTTCGGTCGATGAGGTCCTGGATATCGTGGCAGAGGCGTATGCAATGGTCGGTATTGTGGCCTGGGCCTTGGTGATAGGCACATTGCTTGGATAGGTCACAATTAGGTGGTGGGGAATCGGCACGAGGCTGAAGGAGTTGGAGCTGCCCCTTTTTGAGCAGGCGCTCTAGGGCTGAGGAGAGGGAGATTTCTAGCTTAGCAAAGGTACGTGGTTGCTTTTTCTGGTAAGGGCGACTAGTGGTTTGGTTGGAGGATTGGTATAGCCGGGGAGGGTATGCCATGGGTTGGCTGCACAGGGTATTGACATCTGGGGAGTTTCGGGAGTATTTAGGCCTCTTGGACTAGTGTTGGGGTTCATCCTTCTTGAACTTTTCTTCTCTGATGACATCCTCTATTCTGGTTCCTATCTCAAATAGCTCTTTACCAATACTTTGCGCCATCTTCTCAAATCGACTCACCCTTAAATTCAACTGCTCAACAGTGGTTTGTAGCTTGTTCACTTTCTCTTCCAGAGCTTTGTGGGTTATTGATGGATCGATGATGGTCTAGCCCTCGATTCAGATAGTGAATTCTGGGAGGTATAGAAGTGTGCTTACCCGGGGCTATGTTTTTCTGCAAATAGAAGTAAAAGCCCAAATTAGCAGAGGCGCAAAATACTTCTTGCAGACTCCTAGGGGATAGATGATCAATATTTTGAAGAATTCATCGATGTAAACTGATGACGGTCGTAGTATTTATATGACCTCTATATAACGATTGACATGAGTGAAGATGATGACATGTATGCATTTGATGTGTAGAGACTGACATGTGTGGGACTGATAAGATGTGCGTGCATGTAGACTGACATAAATTGTGTATGCATATGAGACAAGCATGCGGATGCAAGCCCTAATCTATATGACCCCCCTACTTCTAACATATAACAGTTAAACAAGTAAGGTCCTAGTCATACAGAGTGTGCTAAACTTTCTTTCTAGTATGATCACTAATAGGAGAGAATTATAATTTTCTGGAAGAAAGATGGGTTTTTTTGGGATACTCGGGAGATGGGAGAAACAAGGATTTCTGAGAATTTAGAGTTTCTGGAAGAAACAAGTATATCCGGGCGAGTTGGACAGAGGTTTTGGGGGAAGACTGAAAAATCCGAGTTTATAGGAGAAGCTTCTGGGAAAAGTAGGGATTTCAAGGTTTCTAGAAGAAACATGGATTTCTGGGAAATCTAGGCTGATTAGATAGAGTTTATGTGAAAACAGGCATATTTGGGTGAGTTTCTAAGAAATTGGAATTTCTGGGAAGCTTGGATAGAGGTTCCGGAGAAATATGGATTTTTTAGAATTTTAGGTGAAACAAAGATACCAAGGGAGTTCGAATAGGACTTCTGGGAGAAGCGGGAATATCTGGGTGATTCGGACAAGTATTTTCGGGGAAATCTGGGAGATCTTGTTAGGGTTTCTAGGAAAAATGGGATTTTTGGGAAATCTGGTGGATTTTGGCAGAGTTTTCGGGGAGCAGAGATTTCTAGTAGAGTTTTTGGGAAACGGGAATTTCTAGGAAGTTTAGGTGGATTTTGGTAAAGTTTCTGGGAAATAGGAATATCTGGTTAAACCGGATAGAGTTTACGAGAGAAACTGGCATATATGGGTGAGTTAGATAGAATTTTTAGGAGAAATAGGTATATCGGAGTTCCTAGGAGAAACTGAGATTTCTGGGTAATCTGGGGAGAAACAGAGACTTCTGGGAGATCTGGGTAAATTGGACGAGGTTTCCGAGGGAAATTGGGATGTATGACAGGAGCAGGTGATGATGGTGATCATACTGTCTAGTAAGTTTTCATACTCCTATGTCTTTGGACCAACAAATAAGGTTTGCGGTGTATATCTTTGTGAGCACGGAGCAGACATCCTTATCATGGTGCCTAGGCAGGTCAACTCAATGTGATCACATGTGAGTGATTGCCTTGGGAATCATAAGAAAGAGGTTCTGTTATATGCCACATAAGCGTCTACACCGCACAAGTAATCCTACCAGGGCATACAGCAGTTATATCATATTGTCCTATCTGAAAAGATAAATCAGCAGCCCTATGAAAGGTTCTACAGGAATCTATATGCAAAGGCTGGGTTTAGTCAAAGAGGGTCCGTTGACGAGAGTTCCAATATACCGTCAGAGAGACAGTACGGAAGTGTATACTCTTTTTGATATACCTTGGAAGGTACAGTATCAACGGTGACTTGTGCCCTGGCACAGTAAGACCTGAACAATGTCAGCGCCGCATTTCAGACACAGTCGAAGGGAGAAAATGCAAAGTGCAATGCGGTGAACCAGACACAATAAAAAGATGATTTTAAGGATGCTTCTTATGAGTCAAACTTCTGTATTATTTTGTTTTAAAATAAAAAATCCCCAGTGGAGTCGCTAGATTGTGGACACGCGGAATTCCACCTCTTTGTTTGTTTGAGATTGTTTTGAAAAGGAAGAAAATGGTCCGTTGAAAACAGATACAGAGTCACCACTTGGTCTTTAAGGAACCAAGAAACCTAATTTTGACTCACCCAAACGAATAAATGGCAGCGGCCCTTCATAACCAAAGAACTTGGCTCGGGGTTTTGGTACGACAGAGGAAGGAGCCTTTGTCGCGACTAAAACACCCTCAACTCGCCCCGCCTTTCGACGGGCCTCAATTAGCATCCAAATAATCATCTTATACTATGTTTGGTTCGACAAATAATACTATGATAGTATATTACATCACATAAGAAAATTTGAAATGGAAGATCTAAAGATAAGATATCATTCATAAGATCTAAGCCAAGTATCACACAATGCAAAGTGAAAGATCACACAAAACAAATCTATCATCTAATCACATATCAAATAATAAAGTTTTCCTAATCTAAGGAGACACGAATTGTTCTTGAATCAATTAAATCAAAGAAAACAAGGATGCTTAGCAAGCTAGAATGATGCATGTTAATCTTTGAGAAAAGAAGATCTCTCAATCCCCAGGACGGATGAGAAAGGATGATTAGATCGAGGGGAAGTATGGACGCGTGATCAAATTCATTCCTTATAATCTTCTTAGATTAGGAGTCACAAAAGCCCCAAATCTTTGCATGGATGCAATGTATGTATCTAGAATGTGCCAAGATTATAGTATGCGTTATGTTCATGGATTTCTAGAATGACTTAAGTGTCTAAAATGTGTATGAATGAATGAATGGAATCATCATGGGATATGTACAAATGTAGTATGAACTACTTCCTAAGACATGAGCTAATTTGGAGTGCATGTAAGCATCAAATCAAAGGGGGAAAGTAAAAATGTGTTTGCTGTGAATAGTGGATCGAACAGTAACATGATCTTGTGAAAATGGAAAAGAGGGGTTAGGAATGTTTTCAATGCATTATTGTTTATGGAGATTTTACTTATTGTGTCTAGAACACAACCCAAAAAGCCAATCTTTAATAACTATTACAGATTGAGAGAAATCATATGAAAAATGGAGGTTACTCAGAAATAGAGTTTGTACTGTCGACTGAAATGCCAAAATATCTTAAAAAATGAAAACCAATGATCTAGAGGCCCATTTTATACAAACACTTCCCTAAGACATTGAAGTTCAAGGAAAAAATAAGTTAGGACCACTCTTTTTGGAAAAGTTTTCTATAAAACAAGTTGAAAGTCAACCAAGCTGCTGTGACAGCAGAGGCAGAATGTTTGGAAGGAATGTTTGGGTTCAAATGGACCATTTTCAAGTATTTCCAAGTCAAACCAAAAATCAAGGGTGTTCTCTAATTAGTATGAAGACTTTCCAAGTGGTCTTGCATCCATACATTGAGTATTGAGTTCTAGAGAAATCTTTGAACTCAGATCACTCACTGTTTTGATTCACTATTTTGAAGATTTGGGGAAAAACAAGGTTTATTTCTTGAAATCAAAATGAGGGGTATAAGAGGGGGGTTTTGAAATGGGAGTTTTGAAAGTATACTTTTAGAACTTGGATGAATATTCTAATCACTTGGAATATCAATTCCTAACTCATTTCAAGAACTTCCCAAGTATTTGGAAAACATGGTTTTATTTGGAAACCAAACTCAAGATCTATGGGAGCATGATACATGAGAGGATAGATGATACATGATATGATATAGCATGCATCAAAGTGTGAAAGTCAAAAAGTGACATGCTGTGAATAGTGGACAGACTGTATAATTGATGGGAAAAATTAGAGACAAACTATGTTGTCTTAGGAAGATTTTCTAAGTGATTTCATCATCATAACTCAAGTATTTAATTCAAAACAAATCTTTGAATCTGAACAGCTCACTGTTTTGGATCATTCTTGAAGAAAATGGATTTGGGTTTTGGAATAGAGTTTGAGTTCTTGATTAGGGGTTTTGAAATAGATTTTCAAAGCATGAACTTAAACACTTGAGATGACTATGTGACCACTTAGAATCTCATCCAACCTTGAATCATCAAAGAACTCCCAATATTACTTGCACAAATATAGTTTTATTTGAGAATATGACTTCAAGAATACATATGAATGTATTGAAGGTACAATCATCATCCATAAAATATGTCTTTAAAGTCAAGAGCTACTATCCATAAGGATTCACTCTCCTCAAACAACATGTCATCTAGATGATGAAGAACAAGTAAGTAAATAAAGAAAAATAAAAAGAAATGAGGTTAGGAAGAGATAAACATAATATGAACAAGTAAGTAAATAACAATCAATCGATGTAATCAATGTGATTTTGGACTTGTAGCTTGGTGTTTCACTCATATATGGTGACATTTGGACATGGAAGTAGCTTCCTATCTCATGAATACTCAAGAATGGTAGTGAAAGAAATGTTTGGATGATTGAAGTTTTGATAGCAAACTCAAGTAAAAAAGAAAACTCACTTTGATGGAGAAAATAGAAGAAGAAGACTACTTCATCTCTTTCTCTCTCTATATTTCTCTAGAGTTTCTTCCTAAGCTCTCTCTAAGCTTCCATGTCTCCCCCCTAAATGGATGTAAATGATTTCTTTTATAGGCAAATGAGGGGTGGTAAATGGGGTTTTAAAAAGTATAAAAAGGTCTCCCATTGGTCCAAAATAAGCTGGGAACCAAAACTACGCCGTTTTGATTTCTAATTAATCAATTTGGATCCCCAATCAAAATTACAAAAATGGACTGTTCTGGGGGAGAATGCCGCGGAGGCACTGGGCCTGTGCCGCGGCGGCAGTGGGCCAGTGCTGGGGCGGCGACAAGCGGGTGTATTTGTACAATATAACCGCGCTAAAAGAGGAAAATACATTAGAAAAGTCTACAATTCCCCTGTTTATCTGCAGTTTGAATTACAATGCCAGTTTTTGCACAAATTGATTAAACTATGATAAGTGGTATTATTTTAGTGATTATTTGTGCAGATCACTGCTGCTGTGTACAAGATTGAAAAATATTGATAGAAGGAAGTGCTTGATCCTGATGAAGACAACTAAAAGCTGAAATAGAAGTATCGAGCGATCGAGAGTTTTTGAGCGATAGACGTTTCGATCGATCGAAAGGAGTTCAGGCGATTGAATTTTCTGGAAGTTAGATCGATCGAGAGTTTTTCGATCGATCGAACATGCATCTTATCAGAATATACGTGCATGCAGCAGAAACGGGTTTTAACCCTAGCATTAGGTCGAAGCTATATATATTCATTTTGTTTACGTCCCAAAGGAGGCCCCATTTGTTTTTCATCAGTTTTCATAAGAGAGAGGAGAGAGTTTTATTGTTTTTTTTGTAGGTTTTCTCAAGATTCAACATTGGTAGTTTGGATTGATTGCATTAATACAAGTTTTCTTCGTCCAGGTTCCTTATCATTGTTCTGTTTATAAGCTGCATTGAGTTAATCACAGTTTAGTTTTCAATCTCTGAGTATTGCATGCTAGATAGGTCAAAACCATTAGTTTCATAGTTTTAATGAAAAAATTGCAACCAAACATGCCTTTAGTGAACTTCTACGTTAAAAACAAATCTGATACTTCCCAAACCATGTCTGAGTAGTTCGGGGTTGGGAAATCGCGATGAAATCGTGATTTCAGCCCTCTGCCATGCACTATATTTTTCTCTGTGTTCGATCGATCGAATGTAGTTCAATCGATCAGACCAGAGACGTAGTCGAGCGATCGAAGTTATTCGATCGATCGAGAGATGACGGAGTTCGATCGATCGAATGAGCGTCGATCGATCGAGGTCTCTGATTCTTGAGGACATCTAATACAGTATTCCAAGACTTTCTGCTTTACTGATTCGTTATCAAACTGTCCCCATATGCTCAGTTTGTCAAAACAGTCTTTAAACATTAAGCCTTAAGGCATTTTCTTTCAATATATTTTGCAAACCACCCTCAATGCTAACACCATTGTAGGTGAGAGTCTTAACTATTGGATTAAACCACCTTTGTGTATTTCAAACTTAATTGTGATGATATAGTCCCGGTCATGAAAGGACTATTGATTCTATACCTTTAGAGAAGTACGGGATACTGTAGAAGTTGCCCTCCGTTGAGCTTAATTACATTTGCATGGTAGATGGTTGAGTCATGGTGGATTCGCGTGATCCCAACACTTTCTTTTATTAAGAAAAACCGTTTTTAAATCTTGTTTTAGTTAAATATTTAATCATTAGTTTAATTTAATTTAGTTGTTTTTTTAAGATTAGTAGTTATTAATTGTAGAACTTTGTGTTCTACGCCTCTCTTGAAATATTGAATTTTCTTTTCTTTTAGAGTTTAATCTAAGTAATTTATCTCTCATCCTTCCTTGTGGGATCGACCTGGTCTTACCAGTTACTACTTGCACGTCCACCTACACTTGGGTGTTGCACAAGAGCGCACAAGATTTTCGCCGTGTCAATTTTTTGGCGCCGTTGCCAGGGAAGGCGACGATCAATTCCTTAGATTACCTCAGTCTCTCTTCATCTCTTTCTGTTTTTTATTTTCTCTTCTTTTCAGTTCTTTTGGTAAACACTCACCTTAGGGACTCTCCTAGTTCATGTCCAATAATTCTATTGAAGGAATTTTTGGAAATCCTTTCTACCGCTCTGACTCTGATAGTTCCGTTAATCCGATAGCCACTCCAACTGAATCAATGGATGATCATCAGAGTGAAAATGGTGACAATGTTGTGGTACCAATTGATGAGGCACTACGTCCTCTTTGCGATCTCATGCAACCAGAACACGCACCTACGCCCTCTTGCATTCAAATCCCACCACATAATGGCGAATTTCAGTTTCGCAATGGGATGATCCAACTGCTTCCCACCTTTCATGGGATGGAAAGTGAGAAGGCATATTTACATGTCACTGATTTTGAGGATGTTTGCAAAACATTCTCGCAGAATTATCCTAGGGAGGTGACGCATCTAATGTTATTCCCCTTCACTTTGAAAGATAAAGCGAAGGCGTGGCTCCACTCCCTCAAACCTAATTCAATTTTCACCTGGCATGCGATGAGCACCGCGTTTCTAAAGAAATTCTATCCTACTCGCATGACCACAGATCTTCAGCGTCAAATCAATTCCTATAAAGAAAAGAGTAATGAAACCTTCACACAAGCGTGGGAGCGTTTCAAAGATTTGCTTCTCTCATGCCCACACCATGGGTTTGAGAAATGGCGAACTATCAGCTTCTTTTATCAAGGATTGAATGGTGAAACGAAGAAGTTGGTAGAAACAATGAGCTCTGGACCATTTCTGCGTAAAAACACTGAAGAGGCTGAAGCCCATTTTGAATGGTTAGCTGAATACGCTCATGAATGGTCAAATTCTGAAAATGTCTCACGCTCACAGATATCCTGTGTAGAGGAGAAAAGCCTATACCAACTAACCAGTGAAGATCACCTCATGACGAAATATGCAGAACTGGCAAAGAAAGTAGAGGAGTTAAGCATGAAAGGAGAGAGCTCTAGGCAAGTCATGCCTGAGGAACCATGCGGCACATGCAATATGTTGGGACATACAACTCAATATTATCCCAATGTGCCGTATTTTCAAGAGCAGACCCCGATGGAGATGAATGCTATGCAAGGTTTCCGAGGGGCGGGGAATTCCAACAATAACTTTCAAAGCAACAATAGATGGAATCACCCCGGTTTTGATTGGAGAAATAATGCTGGGATCCAAATTCAATATCAACAGCAGCCCTACAACAACAATCAATATCAAGGGCAAAACAATAGACCGTCCCATCAATACAATCAAAACAGAACCAATACCTACAACCAAGCTCAACCCTCCAATGCACCACAAACCAATACCTATGTGCCACCGCACAAGAAGGTACAGGAAGAAGAACCACTTGCTAATGCCAATCTAACGCAACAACTCATACAGATGATGAGTAGAATGTCTGCCACGTTAGACAGGATAGATGCACGGCAAGAGGGTTCAGGAGGAACATTCCCTGCCCAGCCACTTCCGAACCCCAAAGGACATAACAATGGTCCTAACAATCAGGAACATGCTAAAGCTGTGACTACATTGAGAAGTGGAAGAATCATAGATAAAAGCATGCCTCTATCTACACCCGAAGTGTACAAAGAGGAGGAAGTGGTGGATAATGAGCTTGAGCAACCATCTACTCGAGAGGAGGAGCCGTCTACTAATGACGAACCAATAAAGGCAAACATTGAAGCTCCTAGAGTAGAAGAAGAAGTTGAGCGAAGGCCTGGGAAGGAGTCTGTGAAGGATGAACCACCAAAATGCCCTTTTCCTGCACCTTATCCTCAACGGTTGAAGAAACCCAAGAATGAGACAAAGAATCAGGAGTTTCTGGAATTGTTTAAACAAGTTAAAATTAACCTTCCACTCCTAGATGCTATCAAGCAAGTGCCGGCCTATGCGAAGTATCTCAAAGATCTATGCACGGTCAAGAGGAGGCAAAGCGTGAAGAAACATGCTTATGTCGCATGCCAAGCGAGTGCGATCATTCAAAATGAGTTGCCTCCAAAACTCAAAGATCCCGGTACACCGACTGTCTCATG
The DNA here is from genome assembly GCA_033977485.1 of Hydrangea macrophylla. Lineage (NCBI taxonomy): Eukaryota > Viridiplantae > Streptophyta > Magnoliopsida > Cornales > Hydrangeaceae > Hydrangea > Hydrangea macrophylla. The sequence goes on from CM066997.1 coordinate 66,551,851, forward strand.
TAGAATTGGGAATCAAAGGATAGATAACGCACTCCTCGATTTAGGAGCAAGCGTGAATCTGCTACCATATTCAGTCTATAAACAGCTAGGGTTGGGTGAACTCAAACCCACCCAAGTCGCTTTGGAATTGGCAGACAGATCTGTGAAGTACCCTAGAGGGGTGTTAGAGGACGTCCTTGTCCAAATAGACTCTTTTGTCTTTCTGGTTGATTTCGTGATATTGGACACCGAACCTGTGTCTAATCCTGGTGCACATATCCCGGTTATCTTTGGACGTCCATTCCTCAACACTATTGATGCCACGATCAAGATTAGAAGTGGTATCATGACTATCGTATTCGAGAACATGACATTGAATGTAAAAATATTTTCTAATCCCTGACCTGAAGAATACGATGATGAGGAAGAAATTCATTATATAGACACGGTCATTGAAGATGAAGTTGATTTGGTCGACTACAAGGATCCTTTGGAAGTTGTGATAACTCAATTTGGTGATATCTATCAGCCTACAGAGTCAACTCCATTAGATGCTGATCTGAACCAGACATGTCTTATGATGGATACAATAGAGGAGAATAGAGCAGAATGCATGTGGGTAATGCCATATGAACAATTACCTCCTAAAACTAAGTTGGCAATGCCTTCTAGTTTTCAGTTTCCGGAGTTAGAGTTAAAGGAGCTACCCAAAGAGCTAAAATACGCATTCCTAGGGACTGAAAAAACCTACCCTGTGATCATTTCATCTGCTTTAACTCATGAACAGGAAGGTAAGCTAGTGAAAATGCTAACCAAGCATAAGGATGCTATGGGATGGACAATTGCTGACCTCAAAGGCATAAGCCCATCCATATGCACGCATAAGATATATCTGGAGGAAGACGCTAAACCCTCAAGGCAAATGCAAAGGCGTCTGAATCCCAACATGCAAGAAGTGATTAAAAAGGAAGTGCTTAAACTATTTGATGTTGGGATGATTTATCCGATATCTGATAGTCCTTGGGTTAGTCCAACCCAAGTGGTTCCAAAGAAAGCAGGCATAACGGTCATCCCGAACAAAGATGGTGAACTAGTACCAACACGTGTTCCTACGGGATGGAGGATGTGTATTGACTACAGGAAGTTGAATACTGTGACCCGAAAGGACCATTTTCCTTTGCCATTCATGGATCAAATGCTAGAACGTGTGGCAGGTCACAAATATTACTGCTTTTTGGATGGATATAGTGGATACAACCAAATTGAAATTGCTCTGGAAGATCAGGAGAAAACCACATTCACTTGTCCATTTGGTACATTTGCCTACCGTAGAATGCCGTTTGGCTTATGTAATGCACCGGCTACCTTTCAGCGGTGCATGCTAAGCATATTTAGTGACATGGTCGAAAACATCCTTGAAGTCTTCATGGATGATTTTTCAGTGTTTGGCCATAGCTTTGAAGATTGCCTCAGCAATCTCGAGCAGGTTTTAATGCGGTGTGAGGACAAACACCTAGTTTTGAATTGGGAAAAGTGTCACTTTATGGTGACCAAGGGAATAGTCCTCGGCCATATAATATCCGATGAAGGAATCCAAGTGGATAAGGCTAAAATTGACATAATCTCAAATCTACCTGTTCCCCGTACAGTGAGAGATATCCGTTCATTCTTGGGGCATGCGGGATTTTATCGTCGATTTATCCATAACTTCAGTGCAATCTCTCGACCTCTTTGTCAACTTCTTGTCAAGGATGCACCATTTGAGTGGTCAGAGAGTTGCCAAAAGTCCTTTGAGGATCTAAAAAAGCTCCTCACCTCCGCACCTATAATACAGGCACCCGACTGGAGTTTGCCTTTCGAATTAATGTGCGATGCTAGTGATTACGCCATTGGCGCAGTCCTATGCCAGAGAAAGGACAATAAGCCATATGTGAAATACTACGCCAGCCGAACTCTAAATGAAGCTCAAATGAACTATACAACTACTGAAAAGGAGCTGCTGGCTGTAGTATTCGCCTTGGATAAGTTTAGGTCTTATTTGATAGGGTCACCAATCGTCTGTTTTACAAATCATTCGGACCTCAAGTATCTGCTGTCAAAGAAAGACGCTAAACAACGGCTCATTCGCTAGATACTCTTACTCCAAGAGTTTGATCTAACAATCAAAGACAAGAAAGGAGTAGAGAATGTGGTTGCGGATCATTTGTCCCGGTTGATTTTGTCGACAATACTGAATCCCAATCCATTAAGGATGAGTTCCCAGACGAACAGCTACTGGCAGTAAGTAGTCTGCCTTGGTATGCTGATATTGTGAACTACCTTGTCACGGGTGAAACACCGACTCATTGGTCAAACCAAGACAGAAAACGGTTCCTCTCGTTCGCGCGTCATTTCTTCTTTGATGACCCATACCTTTTCAAGTACTGTGCTGATCAGGTTATCAGGCGCTGCATCCCCAATGAGGATATAACTGTAATTCTAGCATCATGTCATTCTGAGGCATGCGGTGGCCACTTCGCGTCACAGAAGACCGTACAAAAAGTCCTACAGAGCGGTTTTTACTGGCCCACAGTTTTCAAAGATGCATATTCCTTTTGCAAGACATGCCAACGCTGTCAAAAGCTTGGAACTATTTCTAAAAGGAATTCTATGCCTTTAACACCTATCATCACAATTGAGATATTTGATTGTTGGGGCATAGATTTTATGGGCCCATTTCCCAAGTCTAATAACTGTGAATACATACTCCTTGCTGTAGAGTATGTGTCAAAATGGGTTGAAGCGATACCAACGAGACAAAATGACCACAGAACGGTCATGTCCTTTCTCAGAGAGCATATCTTGTCTCGTTTTGGAACTCCAAAAGCTTTACTAAGTGACCAAGGCAAACATTTCTGCAATAGACCCTTGGAGTCACTTCTCAAGAAATACGGAGTCCACCATAAAATCGCTCTTGCTTATCATCCACAGTCGAATGGGCAAGCAGAATTAGCTAACCGAGAAATCAAGCATATTCTCGAAAAGACAGTTAGTTCCAATCGAAAAGACTGGGCATACAAGCTGACCGACGCTTTGTGGGCATACCGTACAGCTTATAAGACGAATCTCGACATGTCCCCGTATAGATTGGTTTACGGGAAAGCTTGCCACCTTCCTGTTGAAATTGAACATAAAGCTTACTGGGCGACACGCTCATTGAACTTTGATATTCAAGAGGGAGGTCAGTTACGTAAGCTCCAACTTGCAGAACTAGAGGAAATACGACGAGATGCGTATGACTCTGCAAGGTTGCATAAGGAAAAGTTGAAGGCTCGCCACGATCGTACGATTTTTTGTAAATCATTTGAGCCGGGGCAGAAAGTTTTGCTGTATGACTCTCACCTCCACCTTTTCCCAGGAAAGCTCCGTTCCCGTTGGACAGGCCCGTTCATTGTAAAAATTGTTTTTCCACACGGGGCGGTTGAGCTCATCAATCCAAAGAACGATGATTGTTTCAAGGTCAATGGCCAAAGATTGAAACCGTTCTTGGAGAACTTCCATACTGAAGTTGAGCACATCCAGCTGGATGAGCCCAACTATTCTCCCACTTAAATTCCGAAGTGGATTTCCAAATTGTTGTTGTATTTCTTTTCTTTCCCTGCATTTTAGTTTTCTTTCTTATGTTTTTTTTTTAAGTCTTTGTTCATTTTTTTTGCATTTGTGATCTAGTTCTAATCCGTTATACCTTAAACCACTTTGTTGCAGGTGCATAGATGCGAGGTGATGATGTTCATTCTGTCGGTTCATGGGCAGATTCAGAATGTCGTTATGGCACCTGGACTGAGGGTGAACTCATACCCTGCCCTTTGTTTCATCAAGATCCTGAAGCTCATTCTCTCATTGATGCTGCTCAAGGGTACATTCCATACCCACCGGCCCTCCTTGACATCAATCAATATGAAAATATGGGATTTCAGGATGACGAGGATGTGGATGAGGAAGAAGACCTATACATGGGGAGAATGGTGGATGATGCACTCATGGCACAATGGGAAAATGATGATATGTGGGAGCCATGGGAGGATCATGACCACAGGATGTTGTCCCAGAACGCCACAATGCCGTCTTTGTTTTTGTTGATGACTTCCTTGTTCCTGAGTTGGTCCCATACCGCTATGTGCACCTGAGCTTTCTGCTATTCAGGCTCCAATGCCCCTTACCAGCTAGTGCATTTTGGGAATCTATGCCAATAGTGAGGTTGGAACTTAGTCACATGTCTTTGTATTTTGTTCATTTGTTTTTTTTCTTTTCGTGTTTAATCCGTGTTTCTTGTGTTCTGTTATCTTAATTTCGGTTTGTTTGTTTTTTTGGTTTCTTTTTCTTGTCCAGGATTGTCACTATGTTTCTAAATGGTATTCCGGTATTCCTGCCACATCAACTTTTTCATGGCTTTGGACCATACATACGGTCCCCAGACACTCCACCGCAAGAGGAAAGTCTGTTGCACAATTTTACTCCGTTATCCGTGTCTCCAACGGGATCACCTCTTGCATGGGCTTTCAATTCTTTAGAGACTTCCGACTTGCTCGATGATGTCCTGGCGTCTTTCCGACTGTTCTGGGAAAGGGAATCATCCTGTTTGGACTCCACATGCGAAGATCTAGCGGGGAATGAAGCAATGGTGGAAGAAGGAATCTTCTTGTGAGATGATTAGTGTCCCACTTCAATTGTGCTTTTTCTTTTCATCAGTATTTTAGCAATTGAAGTGTAATCCTAGACAACAATATTTTCAGTTATAGTTTTATTTTCGTTTTCTTTAGTTCAAAAAGGTATTGAACACCATTGGGGGTAATAATGTTGCAATATGGATGTTATTCTAAAGTTTTATTTCTATATAAATTGCAATTTCTAATATAAGATTGAGTTTTTGGGCTTACATGTCCTGTACTGCACTGTTTTATCATTCTCCTGTATGTCTAGAATAATGTTGGCTAGCTGGGGGTATATTGTGTCTAAATTCTGTGAAGTTTTGGAAAATCTAGGTTCGATCGATCGAAAGTTTCTCAATCGATCGAACGTATCACATTCTCGAGCGCTTGAAACATCTCAATCGGTCGAACGTTAGATCGCTCGAACATATCTCGATCGATCGAGAGTTGCATTTAAATGAGGCTTCCAGCGTACAATTCATCAGTCTCTTCATCTTCCTCACTCTCTCGAGCGATCGGCGACAGCGGGATTGGGCGATTCTCGAGCTTCAGGTCTCATTTTTGAAGGTTTCCGGTCCCACCCTACATCACCCCCTGCATCATCCTCTTCATCACCCACACCCCCTCTGTACACATCCCGAGGTACGGCCACAAGCTCCCCCTCTTTCCATGTTCATTCAAATCTTAATAGGGGTGTCCCCCATTGGTCGTTTGACCATTCTCTTGTAGTCTTGATATTGTTTTCTTTGTTTTGTTATTTTTTTTCCGTTCGTCTTCTCGTTGCTGCGCATCTCTGTTCTAGATCGATCGAGAAACTTCGAGCGATCGAACATTCTTGCGTTTCTCGATCGATCGAAACAATTCGAGTGATCGACGTCTTGCATTATTCGATCGATCGATAAAAGTTCGATCGCTCGAACAAGGGCAGTGGCAGTTTCTTATTTTCTTTTCAAATTCCTATTTTTAATTATCGTTTCTTGTCCTTTTCCATTTCAGGATCCTCGCAATGAACCCCGTTACAGGGTATCACAGGGAGAAGCCCTTCGACCTTGCCATTCCTGACCCGGTCCCGCACCATGGATTCCGGGGCACCCCTGACCGCCAGTGGTTCACACGCTACTTCCAGTCTAGGAAGGTCATGATAGAGCGACCACTTGAGACGGCATGGCTCGCCATTCCCTGGTATCTCGCCCGCCTCCGGGCTATGCCACACTGGTACGATTTGCTCTCTCAGGCGAAGAGAGTGAATCTCTCGTGGATTCGCGCAGCTTGCGCGACGATGATTAGAGATCCCGATGCCGTATTCACACTGCGATCATTCTTCTGCGGCCGGGAGATCGTGTTCAGTCCGGCTACCGTCTCAGCTGCTCTAGGCGTCCCGGAGGTACCCGACTGTGTATGCCTGCACCGTGCTGGCACGCCAGTGCTCTCACCCGCTGCTGTTATCCGAGAGCTTACCGGGGGTGCATTACCGAGCTGGGATGGTACGGCCCTTATTGCTGATGTTTATTTGACAGATAATTATCATATGCTCCACCTTGCGTTGAGCAATTGTCTATTGTTCACCTCCTACCGGGAGAAGATTGCTGCTTGGTATGCTCATGTTTTATTTGCCATCGGGACGGGGTTACCAGTCTGTTTGCCTCGCCTATATATTGACTTTATGAGGCACCCCACTCGCTACATTGCTGCCAAGAAGCACCTGAAAGGTGCTTGGGCCATTCATAGGGTGATCGAGCAGGCTGGCCTCCTTTCCTTACCTGATGATGCGACTTCTCAGGCTCGCAGTAGATTTGGCGAGACAGCTTCTCGCCGTTCAGATGCTCAGAAGAGGAAAAGAAAGGGCAAGGGGAAAGCAAAAGTTGGAGGGAAGAGGAGGAGGGCCGATGGCACCGATACAGAGGGTGCAGCTTCAGGGACGCCGACAGAGGCTGAGGAGCTTGATTCTGACGATGAGGTTGATCCTCTAGTGGAGATTGCACAGTTTGAGCTGAGACAGCGATCTCAGGCTCAAACTCAGGCCCAGGGAGAGTCTTCGTCATCCGTGCCTCTCCCGACGGTTCATGAGCTATTGTTGGAGGAGAGGGAGGCTCGGATCAGACTCGAGGGCCGGGTGGCCCACATGACGACATTACTTGAGGCTATTCTGATTCAGTTGGGGGTTGACCAGTCATTACATACACTACCCCCACCTCCTGCTCCTGCTACCGCACTGGTTACCACTGACCCACCTACCACTACTTCCCCTACTACACATCCTACGGCTGATCCATCCACTTCTGAGACCCTATCACCACATCCTGATCCTGTTCCACCATTGTCCTCGGCAGCACCACCTTCTGCGGAGCCCCCACTTCCACCACCTCCAGTCATCACTGAGAGTGACCCGACGATGGCTAGTACTGTTGTTGAGGGTGGAGTTGCGGATACCTCCGATGCGCCGATCGAGATATTATCAGATGTTGCGGAGGATGCATAGGTGGTGACTGTGCGAGTGTTTGGAGAGTTTTGATGTATTTTCTTTCTATTTTTTCTATCTCTCTGCTCTCCTTATGTACGTGTTGTTTTTTTTGGAGTATGTGGGACTGACGGTGGTTATGTTTCGACTGTTGGATGTTTTTGCAATTGTACGACCTCTATTATCACTGCTATGTCATTTCCATTACTTTACTTTTACAGTGATTGTTTTGTTTTCATTTATAGATCATACACTTATTGTACCTTTGTATATCTTTCGTTTGATCTTGGTTGCTTGGAGATTGAATATGTCTTTACAGATTGTTACGCTTGCAGTCATTGCGTTGCTTTAGCAGGTGATATCTTTTTATTTATTGTTGAAAATCCACTTCTGAGGTCATCGCGATTTTCAGTTGGGGGTGGGATGTAAATAGATTATCACCTGAGCACATTTACATTGTTAGCAATCTGATTCATTACATTGAACGATCATGTTATTATGAACTTTATCAGTGGAATACTTTTAAATATTCTCTCTTACTTAGCTGTTATCCAGCAATGATACATTCATATCAATCTCATCTTTTTATGAATTACATTCACGCATTTTTCTATTGTCACTAAGACAAATGCATATGTTGAACATTCTAGTATCCAACACCCATTTGCACGCGTTAATAGCTATGCTGAAAACTTAAACAAGAGTGAATACGACTGTTATGCTTTAAGGAATAAATAGTGGAAACTAGTTACCCTTAGTGAGCTTTTGAGCCTAAACTTCAATTCTGAGGAACTTATCACAATAAATTCGAATTGTTTTTCTTGAATATATTTTAAATTCGTTGAATAGTCTCAAAATTCTTCATTTAGGCTATTTCTTAGAGGAGAACGTTCAGGATTTGCCAATTAAACTCAATGAACACTGAAGTGCTAAAACCAAGAAGTTAAGAAAAATGATTTAAGCCATCGTTATTCATTCCTTACCTTTTTCACATACCTGTATCAACATCCAAGAATGTCTTAACCCCACACTGATTAAATATTGCCAATATGAAAGCCCAAAACCCTTCATCTGATACTTTAACCTCTATAAACTCAATTGCACATTTAATGTGATAAAAATTATTGAAGTATGTGACAAGAAGGGAGTAGTGTGGGAAGGATGTTATAAAAAAAAGAAGAAGAAAAAAAAAAAGAGAAAAGGAAGGAAGGAGGAGTAAAAAGAAATAAAAGTATATGAGAAGAGAGGATGGTTGGAATAAAGAAGAAATAAACGAGTCATTATCACAAGTTAAGGATGTGTAATTCTCGCCCCTCTTATCTTCACTCCACTGAATAAAAGCCGAAATGTCAAAGTCTTAATGATTTCTAACAACTTGGTTTGAACATGAACGTGTACTTTGAGTATCCGCGGTATTTCGCTCCTCTAGTAAGTAGTATTCCTTTCATGAGACTATATTACTCTAAATGTTCATCCTTTATCGAGTGAGGTGTGAAACACTAGTAGCCAAAAAATCACTCTTATTAAAGTTTCACACCATGAGTGATCATTATTAAACCAGTTTCTGTGAGATGTTCATTTGGGAGTGTAACCCCATGTGAGAATTGAGTTGAAACTACAAATTCCAAGGGTATGATAGTCTAAACAATTCTTAATAAAGTGGATGCATAGTTGTTGACTTCACACACACACGGATACATGAATGTAATGCATATGTATATTTGTCTTGGTCACATGAGGAACATGTGGATTTCTTCATGGTTTGTATGAGGTTGATATGTTATGTGGAGCTAAATTGATAGTCGAATGGGAAAGAATGTTTATAAGTTTTTCTATATCTTTTTGAGCTTAAAAATCTAGAATTTTATGGGTAGATTCACTGCAAACCCTCACGAGACAACACTCGTCCACTAGGGGAACCTAGGGGTTTAACGGCTTGTTGCAATTGCTAAATGCAACCGCGATTCCTGCGAAAGTGAGTTAGGTAGTGTCTCTTTCTTAATTAGATTAGTTTGCATTAGGTTATTTTTGTTTCTTCTAGTTGTTATAATAGTAGTTAGCTTGTTTTAGTTTCGCTTTATTGCTAGGGACTAGCAACTCGCTAGTTGGGGGTTGTGACAAGCGGGTGTATTTGTACAATATAACTGCGCTAAAAGAGGAAAATACATTAGAAAAGTATACAATTCCCCTGTTTATCTGCAGTTTGAATTACAATACCAGTTTTTGCACAAATTGATTAAACTATGATAAGTGGTATTGTTTTAGTGATTATTTGTGCAGATCACTGCTACTGTGTACAAGATTGAAGAATATTGATAGAAGGAAGTGCTTGATCCTGATGAAGACAACTAAAAGATGAAATAGAAGTATCGAGCGATCGATAGTTTTCGAGCGATCGACGTTTCGATCGATCGAAAGGAGTTCAAGCGATTGAATTTTTTGGAAGTTAGATCGATCGAGAGTTTTTCGATCGATCGAACATGCATCTTATCAGAATATACGCGCACGCAGCAGAAACGGGTTTTAACCCTAGCATTAGGTCGAAGCTATATATATTCATTTTGTTTACGTCCCAAAGGAGGCCCCATTTGTTTTTCATTAGTTTTCATAAGAGAGAGGAGAGAGTTTTATTGTTTTTTTTGTAGGTTTTCTCAAGATTCAACATTGGTAGTTTGGATTGATTGCATTAATACAAGTTTTCTTCGTCCAGGTTCCTTATCATTGTTCTGTTTATAAGCTGCATTGAGTTAATCACAGTTTAGTTTTCAATCTCTGAGTATTGCATGCTAGATAGGTCAAAACCATTAGTTTCATAGTTTTAATGAAAAAAATTGCAACCAAACATGCCTTTAGTGAACTTCTACGTTAAAAACAAATCTGATACTTCCCAGACCATGTCTGAGTAGTTCGGGGTTGGGAAATCGCGATGAAATCGTGATTTCAGCCCTCTGCCATGCACTATATTTTTCTCTGTGTTCGATCGATCGAATGTAGTTCAATCGATCAGACCAGAGACGTAGTCGAGCGATCGAAGTTATTCGATCGATCGAGAGATGACGGAGTTCGATCGATCGAATGAGTGTCGATCGATCGAGGTCTCTGATTCTTGAGGACATCTAATACAGTATTCCAAGACTTTCTGCTTTACTGATTCGTTATCAAACTGTCCCCATATGCTCAGTTTGTCAAAACAGTCTTTAAACATTAAGCCTTAAGGCATTTTCTTTCAATATATTTTGCAAACCACCCTCAATGCTAACACCATTGTAGGTGAGAGTCTTAACTATTGGATTAAACCACCTTTGTGTATTTCAAACTTAATTGTGATGATATAGTCCCGGTCATGAAAGGACTATTGATTCTATACCTTTAGAGAAGTACGGGATACTGTAGAAGTTTCCCTCCGTTGAGCTTAATTGCATTTGCATGGTAGATGGTTGAGTCATGGTGGATTCGCGTGATCCCAACACTTTCTTTTATTAAGAAAAACCGTTTTTAAATCTTGTTTTAGTTAAATAGTTAATCATTAGTTTAATTTAATTTAGTTGTTTTTTTAAGATTAGTAGTTATTAATTGTAGAACTTTGTGTTCTACGCCTCTCTTGAAATATTGAATTTTCTTTTCTTTTAGAGTTTAATCTAAGTAATTTATCTCTCATCCTTCCTTGTGGGATCGACCTGGTCTTACCAGTTACTACTTGCACGTCTACCTACACTTGGGTGTTGCATAAGAGCGCACAAGATTTTTGCCGTGTCAGGCGGCACTGCTCCTCCTTCGTCCAGATAATGTTGTTTAGGCCCCTAGAGGTTCCGGTATTCGCGAAAAGGCCCTATTTCGTCCGAAATTCACAGAAAATGCATACGAACTCCAAATTAAGGTTGTAATATACTGTTGAAAAGGTAATGGAGTCTATTTTACATTAAAAAAAAATTGTTTGGAGATAGGTCACTTTGAAAAGTTTTGCGGTATTTGCGATAAAAGACGATTTGATCGCCTTTTTCGCCTTTGGAAATTCTTAATAAACTCGTTTTAAATCCAAAAATTATGTGTGATATACCGTTGGAAAGCTATTGTCCTCTAGTATCCATGAAAAATGTTTGAAAATTGTTACGGTGGTCCGGTTTCAAAGTCAAATTTTGGTCAAACTGGTCAAACTTGGGATTCCCGGGAAGTTCTGGAAACCTCTGGGAGCTCTCAGGAGCTGACGTTTTCGTGCGATCTTCTTTTAAAACTCATTTTAATACTTTCCACATGATCCAGAATGATCCCGACAAATTTGGACGATTTTGGTCAAACTTGGTCAAACCGGTCAACGGGGACTTTTCGGGAACTTTCGGAACTTCCGGGGGTCTCTGGGAGCTGACGATTTCATCTGACTTTACTTAAAAACTCATTTTCTTACTTTTCTTATGACATAGCATGTTTCCAGAACTTTTAGTCCAAATCTGGGAGTTTTTGGACTTTCCGGGGCATTTTTGTCATTCTGAGCATTTTGAGAAATAGAACCAACTTCTAGGAGTGCTTTTGAGTCTTTTTCGATCATTGTGAACCACCAAGCTATGGGTCTCCTAAATCTGATAGCCGACAAAATGGGGTGTCTACAACCATCCTCCCACTACGATGAGGTACCGGCATAGAAATAGGTGAAGAAGTGGTATTTTCTTGTCTTACATCGTTATCAATTGCGGGTAAGACTAAGGGCTCTCCTTCTATCTCTCTATGATCTATCCTTCCCTTAGATTTATGGTTCAAGATATAATCATCCTCCAAGAAAATAGCATTTGTACTAACAAACACTTTCGATCATAAAAATGCCATCCTTAAGTACCCTTTGGATACCCTACAAAGTAACATACTTCCGATCTAGAATCCAACTTGCTCATCTTTCGTTTCAGCACATGTGCCAGACACCCCCATATCCGGAGATGTTGCAAAGAAGGTTGGCGCCCAATCCACATCTCCCGTGATATCCTGGGAACAAATTTGCTTGGTACTAGATTTAGTATGTATGCAGCGGTTTCCAAAGCATAACCCCAATGGAATAATGGCAACTCTGTATAACTCATCATTGACCTAGTCATGTCTAAAAGAGACCAGTTCCTTCTTTCCACTACACCATTCTGCTGAGGTATACTAGATGCAGTTAACTATGACTGAATCTCATTTTGTACGAGGTGATCAATAAACTCATTAGAGAGGTACTCGCTGCCTCGATCAGATCGAATGACCTTGATATGTGTGCCCAATTGCTTCTCCACTTCAGCCCTAAACTCTTTGAACTTTTCAAAGACTTTAGACTTGTGTTGCATTAGGTATACATATCCATACCTGGAATGGTCATCAGTACATGTTATGAAATACTCATAACCACCCCTTGCTCTAATATTTATTACTCCACACACATCAGTATGAACTAATTCCAACAATGCATTGGTCCTATTGCCCTTTATAGGAAAGGGCATTTTGGTCATCTTACCCTCTGAACATGACTTGCAGACTTCCATTGGTTCGAAAACCAAATCGCCTAAGACCCCTTGTTTGACTAGTCTACCAATCCTATTTAGATTAATATGGTTAAGCCTCATGTTTCGAAGCCTTATTGGATTAGTAGAAGGTTCCTTTCTTTTAGATGGTACAATTACCACTGAGTTATTAGGTTGCATGTGTTGGGTTTGTGCCCTCAAACCATTACTTTCTGTATGAGACATTGACATTTTAATATATGGATATCAGTTTTACATTTTATTGTGTATGTTCTTTTCATGAGATGATTGTTAATCCTTAAGTATTATAGTAAGTAATTCGTGTGTGTATGAGATGCACACAAGTGAGATACGAATTACTATTCTTTAATACTTAGAATGTGTCACAGTGGATGATGAGACTGGATACCTCATCAAGTCTACACTGTAGCATAATTAACTACCATTGGATGGAGTGATTAATCTCAATCACTAGAGTGTAGCTCTTAGTTGATATGCTAGTGCTTATAGTGCATTGACGGACCTGAGTTTCCTATTGACGCTTAAGACTGTCAAACAGTCAATAGGAACTCATAACTTGTATAAGGTACGTGTTCTCAATCTTGAGACGATTATGAACACAGACTGTGGATATGACTGCTTTGACTTACCAATCAGTGAGGTCTATAAAAGATCAACACCTGGGTATCTTGGGTATGTCATATTCATAGGGTTGTGAACATATATTGTCAAGATAGAATCTACCCTCTGTTTCAGAGTAAGCATTCCCTTGAGAATGTCACCAAGTCGATTACTGAGTACTGCAGTCTTGTTGATAAGAGTTATCAACATGTTTGGTAATCATGAAGGGTGAATGGGACTCAAGGAATACAAGAAGTAATCATGATTCAGGTTGACAGTAACAGTTATCCGATTACCTGAATATGATTACGAATGCTGACGGTAGAGGGACATTAGTACAACATACAAGTCTAGTTATCGCTTCGGATATGTTCTTTTGCGTTGGAGTTCAGTTATCGTTTTATAGTGGAGTAAACTTTAACTGACCAGTTAGTTAGTTTGCTGATCAAAGAGTTTGGTCATGGTGATTAACAAACTGGTCTGAGCCAACAATAAAGAGCCTAGGAGGTCCCACTCTTAGCTCCGCAAGGATGCTTGGAAAGATGCTTGAGGATGATGTCCAGACAGGTTCGATCGATCGAAGATGTCTCGATCGATTGAAGTCTGCAGGTTCGATCGATCGAATATGGTTCGATCGATCGAATGTTCGATCGATCGAAGGCACTTCGATCGCTCGAAGTCTAGGTCGGTTCTGGGAATCTATAAATAGGGCAGCTGCGTTCTGGAAAAAGTTGTTCGTCGTTTTGAACGTCAGAAGCTGCAGAAACTGTTTTGGAGCCCCAAAACCTTCTCTATCCTCTCCATTAGGGTTCCCACCAACCCTAGTCTTTCTGGCAGGCATCCGCAGGAGTCATAAGGGTGAAGATCATCTAGTGGAGGCTGCTGGAAGCTGAAGATCAGAATTGGGTTCAAGACACTAAGGTATAACTCGTGTCCCCTCTTGTGCGCATCTGTAAGAATTGACGAGTAGTAGATCCGGGCATGCCAATAAAGTTTCATAACTTGATTTTTCCGCTGCGTGTTTAAACTTTCCATTTAAACCTGTTTTTCCAACAATTGGTATCAGAGCCACGCTCGTTTGGATCTATAGATGCGTTTTTTGGAACACTATTTTGATTTGCATGTTGATTTTAGAACTGTTTTCGAAACTGCATCGTCACAGATCTGTTTCTGCAGTGTTATCACAGCAGTATACAAATCTGTAATTGCATTGGATGCAAGATGGGTTCGATCGATCGAAGTAGTCTCGATCGATCGAACACTCTGTACTCGAGCGATCGAACAGGTTTCGATCGATCGAAACCTTCTGTTGTTCGAGCGATCGAATAGAGTTCGATCGATCGACACAGACTCTTTGTCAGGTTTTCTGTTTCACAGTTTTAAAAGTATTTTGAAATTAAAAGTTTAATTTTAACGTATTCTGCAAAATTTTTAATCATTCTGTGAAATAGAATGTTCAAGCGATTGAACAGTGTTCAATCGATCGAAGGTTCGAGCGATCGAACGGTCTTCGATCGATCGAACTATGACAGAGAAGTTAGATGCTGCTTTGAGTTCTAATTCAGTATGTAAAGAGTTTATATACTGTGTGAATCAATTAAGGGTTCCAATAGTTATATTTTGTTATATATATGCGTGGATGTGTGTTCAACTAACCTTTTGCAGCAAAAGATTAGTCGCTATCTCCCATGGCGCCAAGAGCATTTAATTTTGTGTTTGAATGTTTTTAGATTGGTGTGTTATTTTAAGTTTGGTTTGGTTTTAAGGCATATGTAAAGGGCGCTGCGACTTCAATCCTACGAAAAGGAAAGTCGCACCGGTTTCCCTAGCCTTTTATTTTGTTGTTGCTATTTCTATTTCTAGATAAATTGTAAGCTTCAAAAGAGGCATAGGTTCAATGTAATAGAATTAGAATATCCATGAAGATGGAGCAAGGAGCCGTTGTCCATGAAGATGGAGCTGGAGGCGATCAAACCAAAAGCAGGTTCTATGGAGATAGAGCCATGGGAGATAGAGGCATCGTTTGGATGTCTTTTATTTCATTTTAGTTTTTTGTTTTATGTGCTTTGTTTGTGATTGGCGTACAATACATTGTTGCATGCACGCAAAACAAGTTTTCTAAAATAAAATTCAAAAACCGTTTTCAACACATTAGTAAACATTAGATGTTTATGGGAAGTGTGTAGAAACAGATTTTCTCAAAAAGCAAAATCCTTTTTTACTAAATCTAGTGGGAGAGGGTCTTATTAATTACACCCACGATCTTCCATTAACGGTTCACTGTAAGATGAGTGATGCATTCTGTGTCACCTCGCCAGGGGTGATCATTCCATACGGAGGATGCATTACTCATTGGTTACTAGATGTGAACTTCTTTTGATAAGGATCAATCAGACGTGTTAGAGGGTGACCACCATACGGAGGCACTACTTGAGACGGTTGTGATTGGATCCTAGTTAATGGTACACACTAGCTAAGCTATGGATAAGGGATCCCACACGGGGCATTATTCAGAAACTTAGAGATCAAATAGGTTCGGAAGTCATAACTTGTTTTGCAAGAGTTGCATAGCGGATAAGTTATGATAAATTGAAAGATCGAACATTGACCACCACACGGAGGCTTTATTCTTTCGTTTCGATATTCCGGCGACTTAGTTTTAAAATAAGAGTTTTAAAAGGATTCTTTTATTTCAAACTGTCAAATTCTGATATCCATATTTATTTTGTTTTGATTTTTTCAGTAAATCATAATGTCTGGATCTGCATTTAGTCCACTTGCCACCATACTCACTCAAAACAAGTTAACTGGAAATAACTACACTGAATGGAAACGTAATCTTGACATCGTGTTAACTGCGGAGGATCACATATATGTCCTCACCACCCCATGCCCCGAAGAACCCGCTGCAAATGCTTCGGCTGCTGCTAGACGCGAGTTCGATAAATGGAAAAAGTCGAATGGGATGGCTCGTTGTTACATATTGGCTTCTATGGCTAATGTGTTACAACACCAATACCAGTCGAACAGTTCCGCCAGTGACATTATCGAATCCCTGAAAAAGATGTTTGGGGAGCATGGCAGGCCTGCCAGACAGGTAGCTATGCAGAAGATAATGAGTGCTAAGATGTCGGAAGGGACTCCAGTCAAAGAACATGTTTTGAAAATGATTGGTTATTTAAACGAGCTGGAGACCCTAGGTGCCAACATCGATGCACAGACCCAAGTTGATATGATCCTCAATACGCTGTCGCCATCATTCGCTCAATTTAAACTGAATTATAATATGAATAAAATGGATTTCTCAATGAGCGAATTGATGAGCTCTTTATTGGCAGCGGAAGGGGTGATCAAACCTGGGGGCAGCGTTTTAAACGTTGAGAAAAGCGCTTCCTCTTCCCGATCTATGCCGAAAGGAAAGAAAGGGAAGAAGAAGGCTAGCACTGGTGGTTCAAGTGTTGGACCAGTCCCTAAGATTGCAAAATCTAAGGGAAAAGGTAAGGGCAAAGGGAAGGTGGGTGGCCAAGGCAAAGGAAAGTGTTTCCAATGCGGTGAGAAGGGCCACTGGAAGAGGAACTGTCCAGAATTCTTAGCTACAAGAGTTCAAGGTATGATTGAATCACATGTGATTGAAGTAAGTTTTATAACGGATACTTCAAACACTTGGTGCATTGATTCTGGTGCGACTAACCATAACTGTAATTCATTGCAGGGGTTCAGATCAACCAGGAAGTGCAGTGATGGGGAAATCGTACTTACTCTAGGTTCTAGCGCAACCGTTTCTGCGATTGCTATAGGAGTCGTAGTTTTAGAATTTCTAGACAATAAAGTTTTGATTTTATCAGATGTACTTTACGTCCCTTCAATGAGACGTAATTTAATTTCAGTTTCTAATTTATCGAATAATGGTTATTCTTTTAATTTTGGAACTGAAGTTGTGATTAAAAGAAATAGTTCTTTTATATGTTCTGGTGTTAAATCAAATGGTTTGTATGTGATTACTCCCAATATTTCTAAAGATTCTTGTATGGAACTTAATAACTCAGTGGTAACTGTACCATCTAAAAGAAAGAGACCTTCCACTAATCCAACAAAGCTTTGGCATATGAGGCTTGGTCATATCAATCTAAATAGGATTGGCAGACTAGTCAAAGAAGGGGTCTTAGGCGATTTGGTTCTCGAACCAATAGAAGTCTGCGAGTCTTGTTTAGAGGGTAAGATGACCAAAAGGTCCTTTCCTGTAAAGGGCAATAGAACCAATGCATTGTTGGAATTAGTTCATACTGATGTGTGTGGACCAATAAATATTAGAGCAAGGGGTGGTTATGAGTATTTCATAACATTTACTGATGACCACTCTAGGTATGGATATGTGTACCTAATGCAGCACAAGTCTGAAGCCTTTGAAAAGTTCAAAGAGTTTAGGGCTGAAGTGGAGAAGCAATTGGGCACACATATCAAGGCCATTCGATCTGATCGAGGTGGCGAGTACCTCTCTAATGAATTTATTGATCACCTCGTACAGAATGGGATTCTGTCACAGTTGACTGCACCTGGCACGCCTCAGCAAAATGGTGTAGCGGAGAGAAGGAATCGGACTTTTTTAGACATGACTAGGTCAATGATGAGTTATTCTGAGTTACCTTTATTTCTTTGGGGTTATGCTTTGGAAATCGCTGCTTACATACTAAATCTAGTACCAAGCAAATCTGTTCCCAGGACACCACGAGAGATGTGGATTGGGCGCAAGCCTTCTTTGCAACATCTCCGGATATGGGGATGTCCGGCACATGTGCTAAAAGGAAAGATGAGCAAGTTGGATTCTAGATCGGAAGTATGTTACTTCGTGGGGTATCCAAAGGGTACTTATGGATGGTATTTTTATGATCCAAGAGAACAGAAGGTGTTCGTCAGTACGAATGCTATTTTCTTGGAGGATGATTATATCATGAACCATAAACCTAAGGGAAGGATAGATCTTAGAGAGATAGAAGGAGAGCCCTCAGTCCAACCCGTAGTTAATAACGATGTAAATCAGGAAAACACCACTTCTTCACCTATTTCCGCACCAGTACCTCGTCGTAGTGGGAGGATTATCAGCCAGCCTGATAGATACATGTTCTTAGGAGAAGTTTTTGAAGCTGTCTCCATAGAATCTGAATCTGATCCTACCACATACGAAGAGGCAATGGCTGATGTTGATTCAGCTCATTGGGTTAAAGCTATGAAGGCTGAATTGGAATCTATGGATTCTAATCAGGTCTGGGATCTTGTAGAACTTCCAGCCAATATTAAACCCATTGGCTGTAAGTGGGTCTACAAGAGGAAAAGAGGATCTGATGGAAAGGTTGAGACCTTTAAGGCAAGGCTTGTTGCGAAAGGTTATACTCAGAGGGAGGGCATTGACTATGAGGAAACCTTCTCGCCGGTGGCCATGCTCAAGTCCATCAGAATACTCTTATCCGTTGCTGCATGCCTAGATTTTGAGATCTGGCAGATGGACGTCAAGACTGCATTCTTGAATGGCAATCTTGAGGAGGACATCTATATGCAACAACCAGAAGGGTTCATAGCTGGTCGGAAAGATAACTTGGTATGCAAGTTGCAAAAGTCCATTTATGGGCTTAAGCAGGCATCCAGAAGTTGGAACATACGATTTGACCAAGCGGTCAAATCGTTTGGTTTCATACAGAATCTGGATGAACCTTGTGTATACAAGAAGAGTGAAGGGAAAGTGGTGGCTTTTCTTGTGCTTTACGTTGACGACATTCTACTCATTGGAAATGATGTAGCGGCATTGTCAACGGTCAAGGTTTGGCTAGCTAGTACTTTCGATATGAAGGATCTAGGAGAGGCGAGCTATATTCTTGGGATAAAGCTCTTTCGGGATCGCAAGCGAAAGATAATAGGATTATCTCAAGCTGGTTATATCGATAAGGTGCTAACTAGGTTTTCAATGGATAATTCGAAGAAAGGTTTGTTACCTTTCAGGCATGGTTTAGCGTTCTCCAAGGACCAGTGTCCAAAGACACAGGAGGAGAGGAATCGCATGACAGGAGTTCCCTATGCTTCTGCAGTGGGAAGTCTCATGTATGCGATGTTATGCACTAGACCAGATATCTGCTTTGCTGTTGGCATGGTTAGCAGATATCAGTCGAATCCGGGTCCAGAGCACTGGACAGCTGTTAAGCACATTCTTAAGTACTTGAGAAGAACTAAAGATTACATGCTTATGTACGGTGGTAGTGAGTTAATTC
This sequence comes from Hydrangea macrophylla, assembly GCA_033977485.1. Lineage (NCBI taxonomy): Eukaryota > Viridiplantae > Streptophyta > Magnoliopsida > Cornales > Hydrangeaceae > Hydrangea > Hydrangea macrophylla. The sequence goes on from CM066997.1 coordinate 66,571,337, forward strand.
CAGTGGGATACACTGACTCGGACTTTATGTCAGATAAAGATTCGAGGAAGTCGACGTCCGGTCATCTCTTTACCTTGGGAGGTGGTGCTGTCAGTTGGAGGAGCATTAAGCAGAAATGCATTGCAGACTCAACTACAGAAGCTGAGTATGTGGCTGCTTGTGAAGCCGCAAAGGAAGCTGTTTGGCTCAAGAAGTTCCTTATGGAACTCGAGGTGGTACCAGCGTCGCTGTCGCCTATTACGCTTTATTGTGATAATAGTGGGGCAGTGGCTCAGTCCAAGGAGCCAAGGAACCACGGAAAGGGAAAGCACGTAGAGCGGAAATATCATCTTATCCGAGATATTGTTCAACGTGGAGATGTGACTGTTACCAAGATTGCCACAGCTGACAATCTTGCTGATCCGTTTACAAAGGCCTTGCCACAGAAGGTCTTTGATCGTCATCTAGATAGTCTAGGTCTTAGATGTAGTTCTGAATGGTTATGAGTGCAAGTGGGAGTTTGTTGGGTTTGTGCCCTCAAACCATTACTTTCTGTATGAGACATTGACATTTTAATATATGGATATCAGTTTTACATTTTATTGTGTATGTTCTTTTCATGAGATGATTGTTAATCCTTAAGTATTATAGTAAGTAATTCGTGTGTGTATGAGATGCACACAAGTGAGATACGAATTACTATTCTTTAATACTTAGAATGTGTCACAGTGGATGATGAGACTGGATACCTCATCAAGTCTACACTGTAGCATAATTAACTACCATTGGATGGAGTGATTAATCTCAATCACTAGAGTGTAGCTCTTAGTTGATATGCTAGTGCTTATAGTGCATTGACGGACCTGAGTTTCCTATTGACGCTTAAGACTGTCAAACAGTCAATAGGAACTCATAACTTGTATAAGGTACGTGTTCTCAATCTTGAGACGATTATGAACACAGACTGTGGATATGACTGCTTTGACTTACCAATCAGTGAGGTCTATAAAAGATCAACACCTGGGTATCTTGGGTATGTCATATTCATAGGGTTGTGAACATATATTGTCAAGATAGAATCTACCCTCTGTTTCAGAGTAAGCATTCCCTTGAGAATGTCACCAAGTCGATTACTGAGTACTGCAGTCTTGTTGATAAGAGTTATCAACATGTTTGGTAATCATGAAGGGTGAATGGGACTCAAGGAATACAAGAAGTAATCATGATTCAGGTTGACAGTAACAGTTATCCGATTACCTGAATATGATTACGAATGCTGACGGTAGAGGGACATTAGTACAACATACAAGTCTAGTTATCGCTTCGGATATGTTCTTTTGCGTTGGAGTTCAGTTATCGTTTTATAGTGGAGTAAACTTTAACTGACCAGTTAGTTAGTTTGCTGATCAAAGAGTTTGGTCATGGTGATTAACAAACTGGTCTGAGCCAACAATAAAGAGCCTAGGAGGTCCCACTCTTAGCTCCGCAAGGATGCTTGGAAAGATGCTTGAGGATGATGTCCAGACAGGTTCGATCGATCGAAGATGTCTCGATCGATTGAAGTCTGCAGGTTCGATCGATCGAATATGGTTCGATCGATCGAATGTTCGATCGATCGAAGGCACTTCGATCGCTCGAAGTCTAGGTCGGTTCTGGGAATCTATAAATAGGGCAGCTGCGTTCTGGAAAAAGTTGTTCGTCGTTTTGAACGTCAGAAGCTGCAGAAACTGTTTTGGAGCCCCAAAACCTTCTCTATCCTCTCCATTAGGGTTCCCACCAACCCTAGTCTTTCTGGCAGGCATCCGCAGGAGTCATAAGGGTGAAGATCATCTAGTGGAGGCTGCTGGAAGCTGAAGATCAGAATTGGGTTCAAGACACTAAGGTATAACTCGTGTCCCCTCTTGTGCGCATCTGTAAGAATTGACGAGTAGTAGATCCGGGCATGCCAATAAAGTTTCATAACTTGATTTTTCCGCTGCGTGTTTAAACTTTCCATTTAAACCTGTTTTTCCAACAGCATGCTAGAGTCTTTAGAAATATTAGGAGTAATTACATACAATCCATTTGATTTAACACTAGAACACACAAAAAACCATTTCTTTTGATCACAACTTCAGTTCCGAAATGAAAAGAATAACCATTATTCGATAAATTTGAAACTGAGATTAAATTATGTCTTATTGAAGGGATATAAAGTACATCTGATAAAATCAAAACTTTATTGTCTAAAAATTCTAAAGCTACTACTCCTATATCAACCGTAGATACGGTTGCACTAGAACCTAGAGTATGTACAATCTCCCCATCACTGCACCTCCTGTTGATCTAAGCCCCTGCAATGAATTACAGATATGGTTAGTCGCACCAGAATCAATGCACCAAGTGTTTAAAGTATCCGTAATAAAACTTACATCAATCACAAGTGATTCAATCATACCTTGAACTCTTGTAGCTAAGAATTCTGGATAGTTCCTCTTCCAATGGCCCTTCTCACCACATTGGAAACATTTTCCTTTGCCTTAGCCACCCACCTTTCCTTTGCCCTTACCTTTTATCTTAGATTTTGCAATCTTAGGGACTGGTCCAACACTTGGACCACCAGTGCTAGCTTTCTTCTTTCCTTTCTTACCTTTCGGTGCAGATTAGGAAGATGAAGAGCTTTTCTCAATGTTCAAAATGTTGCCCCTAGGTTTGATCACCCCTTCAACGGCCAGTAAAAACCTCATTAATTCACTCATTGAAAAATTCATTTGATTCATATTATAGTTAAGATTAAATTGAGTGAATGATGGTGGCAGCGAATTGTGGATCATATCAACTTGAATCTGTGCGTCGATGTTGGCTCCCAAGGTCTCCAGTTCGTTTAAATAACCAATCATTTTTAAAACATATTCTTTAATTAGAGTCCCTTCCGATATCTTGGCACTCATTGTCATCTGCATGGTAACCTGTCTAGCAGGTTTGCCATGATCCCCAAACATCTCTTTTAGGGATTTGATAATAGCACTAGCAGAATCATTTGCCTGGTATTAGTGTTGCAACACATTAGCCATGGAGGCAAATATGTAACAACGAGCCATCCTATTCGATTTCTTTCACTTATCGAGAACTCGCATCTAGCAGCAACCGAAGCATTTACAGCAGGTTCCTCGGGGCACGGGGTAGTGAGGACATATATGTGATCCTCCACAGTTAAAACGATGTCAAGGTTAGGTTTCCATTCGGTTTAGTTATTTTAAGTTAGCTTGTTCTGAATGAGTATAGTGGTAAGTAGACTAAATGCAGATCCAGACATTATGATTTACTAAAAAAAAAATCAATAGACAAAATAAATATGGATATCAGAATTTGACAATAAAAGAATCCTTAAAACTCTTATTTTAAAACAAAGTCACCGAATTATCAAAACAAAAGTATAAAGCCTCCATGCGGTGGTCAATACTCGATCTTTTGATTAATTATGACTTGTCCGCTATACAACTCTTACAAAACATGTTATGACTCCCAAACTTATTTGATCTCTAAGTTTCTGGATAATGCCCCATGTGGGATCCCTTATCCATAGCTTAGCTAGTGTATACCATTAACTAGGATCCATTCATAGGAATGATCACCCCTGGCGAGGTGACACAGAATGCACTACCCATCTTATAGTGAACCGTTAATGGAAGATCATGGGTGTTATTAATAAGACCCTCTCCCACTAGTTTTAATAATTAAGGATTTGCTTTTGGAAAAATTGTTTCCACACATTACCCATAAACATCTAATGTTTACTAATGCGTTGAAACAGTTTTTGAATTTTATTTTAGAAAACTTGTTTCATGTGCATGTAATTAGTAACAATATAATTAAATGCCAATCACAAACCAAGCACATAAAACAAACAAACAAAAAAACTAAAATGAAAATAAAGAGATTCAAACGATGCCTCTATCTCCCATGGCTCTATCTTCATAGAACCTCCTTCTTGGTTTGATCACTTCTGGCTCCATCTTCATGGACAACGGCTTCTCGTTCCATCTTCATGGGCTTCCTAATTCTATTACATTGGATCTATGCTTCTTTCGAAGCTTACTATTTATCTAGAAAAAGAAAATAGCAGCAAAAAAATAAAAAGGCTAGGGAAACTGGTACGACTTTTCTTTTCATAGGATTGAAGTCGTATCGCCCTTTACACATGCCTTAAACCAAACCAAAAATAAAATACACACCAATCTCATATATTTAAATACAAAATTTAAAAGACTTGGTGCCATGGGAGATAGTGGACTAATATTGTTGCAAAAGGGTTAGTCGTACGCACATCCACACAAATATGTAAATATATGTAACTATTGGAATCCCTAATTAATTCACATAGTACATAAACTCTTTACGTACTAAATTAGAACTTAAAATAGCATCTTAGTTCTCTATCACACTTCGATCTATCGATAAGGGTTCAATCGATAGAACCTTCAATCGATTGAACATTGTCCAATCGATTGAACTTTCAGTTTCACAGAATGATTTGAAAAATTTTACAGAATAATGTATAATTAGAGTATATAGTTTTAAAAACTTTGAAACTATGAAAAGAACTCCTGGATAGAGACTCAGTCTCGATCGATCAAACCAAGTTCAATTGATCGAACATAATATAGTTCGATCGATCGAAAGATGTTCGATCACTTTAGAATGGAGAGATTCAATCAATCGAACTTATTTTGATCGATCGAGCCCACCATGCATCCAATGTAATCATAGATTTGTATTCTGTTGCAAAAATACTGTAGAAACCTGATGTAGTTTTGAAAACAATTCTAATAACAACATGCAAATCAAAACTAGTGTTACAAAACATATCTATAGATCCAAACAAACATGGCTCTGATACCAATTGATGGAAAAATAGGTTTAAAATATATTTAAAAGTGCAGCGGAAAAAGTAAGTTATAAAAAATTTATTGGTAAGCCCCGATCTACTACTTATTAACTCTACAGATGCGTATACACAAGAGGGAGAAGAGATTATACCTCAGGTCTTGAACCCAATTCTGAATTTTCTTCTTTCTTGATGGTGCAGCAGCCTCTACTAGGTTGTTTTCACCCTTATGACTCCTACAGATGCTTGCCGAAAAGACTAGGGTTAGTGGGAACCCTAATAGAGAGGATAGAGAAGGTTTGGGAAGCCTAAAATAGGTTCTACAGCTTCTGGTATATAAAAATGATGAACTCTAATTTCTAGACGCAGCTGTCTGTGGACACGCGGCCTCCGGGCAGCCCACCCCTGTCGGTGTTCCAGGGTTTTGGAATTGATTTTCCTTGTTTTGAAATTGATTGGAAAAAGGTCTGTTAAAAACAGATACATAATCACCACTTGGTCTTTAGGAAACCAAGAAACCCAATTTTGACTCACCCAAATGGATAAAGGGCACCGGCCCTTTATAACCAAACAACTTGGCTTGGGGTTTTGGTACGAGAGAGGAAGGAGCCTTTGCCACGACTAAAACACCCTCAACTCGCCCCGTCTTTTGACGAGCCTCAATTAGCATCCAATTAATCATCTTATACTATGTTTGGTTCAAAAATTAATACTATGATAGTATATTACATTACATAAGAATCTTGAAATGGAAGATCAAAAGTTAAGATATCATTCATAAGATCTAAGCCAAATATCACACAATGCAAAGGTGAAAGATCACACAAAAGAACCTCGAAAAAATTGTCTAATCACATATCAAGCAATCAAGTTTTCCTAATCTAAAGGGTGACATGAGTTGTTCTCGAAACAAATAATCAAAGATATCAAAATAAGCTTAGCAAGCTAGTATGATGCATATTAATATTGTGAAAAAAAAGATCTCTCAATCCCTAGGACGGATGAGAAAGGAACATTAGATGGGGAGAAAGCATGAAAGTGTGATCAAGTTCATTCCTTATAATATTCTTAGATTAGGAGTCACAAAAACTCCAAATCTTGCATTGATGCAATGTATGATCCTAAAATGTGCAAAGGTTATAGTGTGTTTGTGTACATGGACTTTCTAAAGTGGCTTAGAAGTCTAGAGTATGCATGAATATATGAAGGAAATCATCATAGGATATGTACAAATGTAGTATAGACTACTTCCTAATATATGAACTAATTTGGAGTGAATGTGAGCATCAAATCAAAGAATGAAATCAAAAGTATCCTGGTTATGAATAGTGGACTGAACAGTGAGTTGATCTTGTAAAAATGAAAAAGTGGGGTTAGGAATGTTTTTAATGCATGATGTTTTATGGAGATTATCCTTATTGTGTATAGAACACATATCAAAAAGTCAAACTACAATAACTATTACAGATTGAGAGAAATCATATAAACAATGAAGGCTACTCAGAAACAGAATCCGTACTATCGACTGAAATGTCAAAAAATCTTAGAAAATGAAAAAAAAAAAAAAACAACATCTACAGGCCCATATTATACAGAAAGTTACCTAAGACACTGAAGTTTAAGGGACAAATAAGTTGAGGCCACTTTCTTTGGAAAAGTTTTCTATAAAACAAGTTGAAATTCAACTTAGCTGCTGTGACAGCAAAAACAGAATGTCTGGAAGGAATGTTTGGACAAAAATAGAGCCCTTCCAAGTGTTTTCAAGCTAAGCCAAAAATCATGGGTGTTCTATAATAAGTTAGGAAGACTTTTCAAGTGGTCTTGTAATCACCATTTGAGTATTGAGTTCTAGAGAAATCTTTGAACTCAGATCATTCACTGTTTTGAAATTATTTTTGTAAAACAAGGCTTGTTTCTTGGAATCCAAATGTTAGGGTTTTGAGGGGTTTTGAAATGGGGGTTTTAAAAGCACATTTTCAGCACACAAAGGGAATTAAGACCACTTAAGAAATCAACATCAAACTCCTCATCAAGAACTCCCAATATTGTTTGCACAAACATAGTTTTGTTTGAGAATACGACTTCAGTAATACATATGAATGTATTAAAGTTAGAATCATCATCTATCAAACATGTCTTTGAGGTCAAGAGCTACTATCCATAAGGATTCACTCTCCTCAAACAACACGTTGTCTAGATGATAATAAATATATAAGTAATTAAAGAAAAATCAAAAATAAATGAGGTGAGAAGAGATGAACATAATATGTAAACAATAAAATAAGCAATCAATAGATGATGATCATTGAGATATTGGACTTGTAACTTGGTGTTTCACTCATATATATTGACATTTGGACATGGAACTAGCTTCCTAACTCAAGATTACCTAAGAATGGTGGTCGGGGAGGGTTTGGATGTGAAGTATATAGAAGGTAATGGAAGAACTTGAGTTTAGAACTCACTTTCTATAGAAAATCAGTGGAGGAAGCTCCATTTCTCACTTCTAACTTTAAGCATATCTCTCATTCTCTCTACAACTTTTCCAAGCTTTGCAGTTGCCCCCCTCCCCAAAATGAAGAGAAAATGGGGGTTTATATAGGCCAATTTGGAGTGCTTTTGGGATTTAGAAAGTGCTCCCATTGGTCCCAAACATCTGTGAACATAAAACTACATTATTTTGGGCTTTCATTATTCAATTTGGACCCCCAAAATAAATTACAAAAATGGGTTCTGCTGGGGTTGAATGCCACCGCAGCACCAGCCATGTGCCGCTGTAGCAGTGGCCCAGTGTCACCGTAGTATTACTCCTCAGATGCCCGAAATTTTACGTTTACGCGCCCAGAGGTTCCGATATTCGCGAAAAGGCCTTATTTTGTCCGAAATTCACAGAAAATGTGTATGAACTCCAAATTGATCTTGTGATATACCGTTGGAAAGGTAATGAAGTCTGAATTCTATAAAAAATAGTTCAGAGTCAGGTCACTTTGAAAAATTTTGTGATATTTGCGATAAAAGCCTATTTGATCATCTTTTTTACCGTTGGGAATTCATAATAAATTCATTTTGAATATAGAATTTATGTGCAACATACCATTAGAAACCTATTAACCTCTAGTATCCATAAAAAATGTTTGAAAAATGACATGGTGCTATAGTTTCAAAGTCAACTTTTAGGTCAAATTGGTCAAACTTGGGATCTCCAAGAAGTTCTGGGAACCTCTGGGAGCTCCCAGGAACTGACGTTTTCGTCCAATTTTCTTTTAAAACTCATTTTAATAATTTTCACATAATCTAGTATGATCTTGGAACTTTCTAGAGAATTTGAATGATTTCGGTCAAACCTGGTCAAGCTTGGGTCAAACCAGTTAACGGGGACTTTCCGGGAACTTTCAGGGGTCTCTGGGAGCTGACGATTTTACCCGATTTTGCTTTAAAACTTATTTTATTGCTTTTCTTATGATGTAGTATGTTTCCAGAACTTTCAGTCCAAATTTGGGAGTGTTTGGGCTTTCAGGTGTATTTTGGTCATTCTGAGCATTTTAAGAGATAGAACTAACTTCCAAGAGTCCCTTTTTGAGTATTTTTCGATCATCGTGAACCACCAAGCTATGGGCATCCTAAATATGATAGCCGACAAAATAGGGTGTCTACACTGCCCTATTTATAGATTCCCAGAACTGACCTAACTTTCAATCGATCGAGTCTTCGATCGATTGAACCACCTTCGATCGATCGATCGAACTTGTCTAGACTTCAATCGATCGAAGCAACTCCGATCGATCAAACCAGTCTTTATAGCATCCTCATGTTCCTTTCCAAGCATCCTAGCGGAGCTAAGAGTGGGACCTCCTAGGCTCTTTATTGTTGGCTCGGACCAATTGTTAATTCCCATGACCAAACTCTTTGATCAGCAAACTAACCAGCTGGTCAGTTAACATTTACTCCACTATAAAATGATAACTGAACTCCAACACAAAAGAACATAGTGATAACTAGACTTGTATGGTATACTAATGGCCCTCTACCATCAGCATTCATAATCATATTCAAATAGTTGAAAAACTATTACTGTCAACTTGAATGATGATTACATCTTCTATTCCTTGAGTCCCATTCACTCTCATGATTACCAAACATGTTGATAACTACTTATCAATAAGTTTGTAGTTTTCAGTAATCAACTTGGTGACATTCTCAAGGGAATGCTTACTCTTAACAGAGAGTAGATTCTATCTTGACAATATATGTTCACAACCATGTGAACATGACATACCCAAGATACCCAGGTGTTGATCTTTAAGACCTCACTGATTGGTAAGTCAAACCAGCCATATCTTCTGTCTGTATTCATAGTCATCTCAAGATTGAGAACACGTACCTTATACAAGTTATGAGTTCCTATCCACTGTTGATAGTCTTAAGTGTCAATAGGAAAGCTCAGGTCCGTCAATGCACTATAAGCACCAGTATATCAACTAAGAGCTATACTCTAGTGATTGAGATTCATGACTTCATCCAATGGTAGTTAATCATTCTACAGTGTAAACCTAATGAGATATCCAGTCTCATCATCCAGTGCGATAAATTCTAAGTATCAAAGAATAGTAATTCGTATCTCACTTGTATGTATCTCATACACACATGAATTACTTACTATGATATTTAGGGATTAACAATTATCTAATGAAGAAAAGATACACAATGAAATGAAAAGTTGATATTCATATATTAAAATGTCAATGTCTCTTACATATAGTAATGGTTTGAGGGCACAAACCCATCAGTCGGGTGGCTAAGGCAAAGAAAAGTGTTTCTAATGCTGTGACAAAGGCCACTGGAAGAGGAACTATCCGAAATTCTTAGCTACAAGAGTCCAAGGTGTGATCAAATCACATATGATTGAAGTAAGTTTTATAATGGATACTTCAAACATTTGGTGCATTGATTCTAGTACGACTAACCATATTTATAATTCATTGCAGGGGGGTTCAGATCAACCAGGAGATACAATGATGGGGAGATTATGCTCAACCATTTCTATAGTTGCTATAGGAGTAGTTGTTTTAGAATTCCCAGACACTAAAGTTTTGATTTTATCAGATGTGATTTATGTCCCTATAATGAGACATAATTTAATTTTAGTTTCAGAACTTTCAAATAAAAATTATTCTTTCTCTTTTGGAACTAAAGTTGTGATCAAAAGTAATGGTTCTTTTATGTGTTCTGGTATTAAGTCAAATGGTTTGTATGTGATTACTCCAAGCGTTTCTAAAGATTCTAAGATAGAACTTGAAAACTCAGTGGTAACTATACCATCTAAAATAAAGGAACCTTCCACTAATCTTACAAGGCTTTGGCACATGAGGCTAGGTCATATCAATCTAAATAGGATTAGCAGACTAGTCAAAGAAGGGGTTTTAGGCGATTTGGTTCTCGAACTAATGGAAGTTTGTGAATCATGTTTAGAGGGTAAAATGACCAAAAGGCCCTTTCCCGCAAAGGGCAACAGGACCAATTCATTTTAGAATTAATTCATACTAATGTGTATGTACCAATAAATATTAGAGCTAGGGTGGTTATGAGTATTTCATTACATTTACTGATAACCACACTAGATATGAATATGTGTACCTAATGCAGCATAAGTTTGAAGCCTTTAAAAAGTTCAAAGAGTTTAGGGCTGAAGTGGAGAAGCAATTGGGCACACATATCAAGGTCATTCCATCTTATCAAGGTGGCGAGTAGGTCTCTAATGAGTCTATTGATAACCTTGAACAGAATGTGATTCTATCACAGTTAACTTTACCTAGTACGCCTCAGCAGAACGGTGTACCAAAGAGAAGGAACCGGACACTTTTAGACATGACTATGTTGATAATGAGTTATTCGGAGTTGCCATTATTTCTTTAGGGTTATGCTTCAGAAATCACTACGTACATACTAAATCTTGATCCAAGCAAATTTGTTCCTAAGACACTACAGGAGATATGGATTGGACACTAGCCCTCTTTGCAACATATCCAGATATGGCGGTGTCCAGCACATGTGCTGAAAAGAAAGATGAGCAAATTGAAAACTAGTTAAGAAGTATGTTACTTTGTAGGGTATCCAAAGGGTGCTTATGGATGGTATTTTTATGATCCAAGAGAACAAAAAGTGTTTGTTAGTACAAATGCTGTTTTCTTGGAGGATGATTATATCATGAACCATAAACCTAAATGAAGGATAGATCTGAGAGAAATAGATGGAGAGCCCTCTATTCCTCCAATAGTTGAAAACACTGTAAGACAAGAAAACACCACATCTTCACCTATTTCCACACCAGTACCTCATCGTAGTGGGAGGATTATCAACCAGCTTGATAGATACATGTTCTTAGGAAAAGTTTTTGAAGCTATCTCTATAGAATCTGAATCTAATCTTGCCACGTACGAAGAGGCAATGACTGATGTTGATTCAGCTCATTGGGTTAAAGCTATAAAGGCTGAATTGGAATCTATGGATTCCAATCAGGTCTGGGATCTTGTAGAACTTCCAGCCAATATTAAACCCATTGGCTATAAGTGGGTCTATAAGAGGAAAAAAGGATTTGATGGAAAGATTGAGACCTTTAAGGCGAGGCTTGTAGAGAAAGGTTATACTCAAAGAGAGGGCATTGACTATGAGGAAACCTTCTTGCCGGTAGCCATGCTCAAGTCTATTAGAATACTCTTATCTATTGCGGCATACTTAGATTATGAGATCTGGCAGATGGACGTCAAGATTGGATTCTTGATTGGCAATCTTGAGTAGAGCATCTATATACAGCAACCAGAAGGGGTTCATAGCTGGCGAAAAAGGTAACTTGGTATGCAAGTTGCAAAAAGCCATTTATGGGCTTAAGCATGCATCCAGGAGTTGGAACATTCGATTTGACCAAGTGGTCAAGTCGCTTGGCTTCATACAAAATCTAGATGAACCTTATGTATACAAGAAATGTGAAGGTAAGATGGTGGCTTTTCTTGATCTTTATGTTGATGACATTCTATGCATTGGAACTGATGTAGGGGCATTTTCATCAATTAACGTTTGGCTAGCTAGTACTTTCAATATGAAAGATCTAGGAGAGGCAAGCAATATCCTTGGGATAAAGCTCTTTCAAGATCGTAAGCAAAAGATAATGGGATTATCTTAAGCTGTTTATATCAATAAAGTGCTAACTAGGTTTTCCATGGATAATTCGAAGAAAGGTTGTTACTTTTCAGGCATGGTTTAGCGTTCTCCAAGGAGCAGTGTTCTAAGACACCAAAGGAGAGGAATCGCATGGTAGGAGTTCCCTATGCTTCAACAGTGGGAAGTCTTATGTATGTGATATTATGCACTAGACCAGATATCTGCTTTGCCGTTGGCATGGTTAGCAGGTATCAGTCGGATCCTGTGGACCACTGGATCCGAGGTCCTGGCATCTTCCCTCGATAATGTCCCGAGATGGGTCCCAAGGAGCACACTTTAGGGAAAACTAAAACTTCCTCACACGGTCCTAGAGACAAAGAGTTGCCACCTAATTTTTATCGGGAATTAGGAAACCCAAGTTTGACTCGCCCAAAATTGAATAAGGTTACTCACCCTTCATTACTAGAAACTAGGTTCGAGAGTCTTGGTACGAGAGGGGAAGGAGCCCAAGCAGGACTAAAGCACCCCCTCCTTACCCTACCGAATGGTAGGCCTTGATTCAAATATCCTTGTTCTTAATTCATAATCGGTGTTGTTTCCTCAAACATACTAGATAATATATATATGTCAAAAGGGAGCATCTAATGAAAATTATTTCAAGAGATTAAATCAAGTAGAAGTCAGATGCACATGCAATACAAGAGAGAGGTATACTTACAGTGGTTAGTTCCGCCCAGGGCTGATGCAAAATAAAGGAAATATGTCCTGATATGCAAAAGGGAACAAGAGAACTTACATTGGGTTGACTCGAGAGGAGTTGCAAAAGCAAAAAGAAGTGGAAACATGTAATGTAATCATGCAACAATCCTAGATAAGATGTCTTTAACAAATAATCATATAAACAGAGACTATCCTAAAGGAATTGTGTCGTTGAAAATAAAGTTGCAAACCTAGAAAAATTCTAAGAGGAAGGATAGAGAAGGTACACGATACATGGGTACTAAGCCACATGTAGACGAGGCAAGTTCACAAATCGAAGTCCGGATCCATGATATTCAATTCTTTGCACTAAAGCACCAAAGAATACCCAAGCATTGCAAAAACACAAGCAAACATATGACATGCATGAAAAGCAAGTAGAAAATGCCATCAATCAAATTTCCAAATTCAGCAACCTGTAATGAATCCTATCAAAAGTGGTCTTAAACATGAGCTGGGTTAAAACCCTTTTACCAAAATTTTGATATATATCTTAGGGAACTTCTCCAAAAAGTAGAACCTCTTTACCATTTTTGAAGTGAGAGAAATAAGAGTTTTGGGAACAGTGGATCAGGACTGTCCACTGTTCTTGTAAAAATCATAATTAATTCTATAAATATCATGTGAAGCTCTATTTGGTGTCAAAAGAAAGCTATTTCATTATAATATATGAAAAAAAAAATAATCCCATGGATATGTCATGATCTTAAGGTTTCTAAAAAGGTGTTTTAAACAGACTCTATTATTCTAGAAGTTTGATATCATTTGACAAATGAACGCAAAACAAAATAGAAGTATAATCGAAGTTCATGAATCATTTTAATCAAGTAGATATAAGCTCTTGATCTCTCATCCAATTATCCTAGATGATTTCTAAACCAAGTTTTATTAATCAATTCTTGTTGAGTGATCAAGGTATGACCATTTTGTATATATAACCATAATTGTAGTTAAATCTAGAAAATTCCAGAATAGTAGTATCAATTTCAAACGCTTAGAAAACAATCTTAACTCGATTGTATGCTCACAATTTTACATCGGCATATAGATACTGTTAGGGATATATACTAAAAGCCATGCTTTATGTAGTTGATTTATTATTCATTTAATAAAATCAGTTAATCCATTTTTTATGAGAATCTGTGTAGGCAATGTTTGTATTATATTATTTATTTAATATTATGCATGTGTGTCTCTCATTCTATATAGTAGGTGGTTTGGTGTGTAGAGTTCGGCTTACACACGGAAGATCAGGCCATCAGATATTATAGAATGTAAGATTTTGGTTTGCAGTCTTAGATGGGATTGGACACACCATCGGTAAGACTGCAGCATGGTGTTGTAGTAGGTTTGTCTTGACTACGGAAAACGGTATAGTTTTAACTCACTATGCTGGTACACTTTGTGTATTAAACGAGACTGACTTGGCGTAATTATCTTTATACTGACTTATAAGATAATTAATACCTCATGGCTATTATGAGTGCTTATGCTCTAAATCCTAAGTTAATTTGTAGACACGTACATTTGATATTTACACTTTGATCCCTAAAAGGGTGAGATCCTTAAATGGGTCAAATCTCATTGAATTGGGTGGCAATATTAATTGTGTGGTGGATATTAATTAATGATGGAATCCATGTCTCAATTTTGGGATTGATGATATCCCCTTGAGAAAGCTTATAAGTTTTGATTATGTCAAACCCTGCAGGTGGATTTTATATCCGACATATCAGATAAGTTAAGCAGAGGATCTCAAGGAATTTTAAGAAATTAATTAAATATGATTGTCAATAATTATATTTAATTAATGGATATCTGTAATCTTAACATGGGGAGATAATAAGCATTTAATAACATGGAGCTCGAAATATATTTTTGAGATAAGGGTAGGAGTGCAATTATAATTCTTTAGTGGTATGAATTATAATTTATGGAAATAGGAATCTGATTCAGTTCGAATTAGGGTTTCCTGATTCCATAAGGAAGCCTATTCCTTATTGACTTCTTATGGCCCCTATCGTAGCCTATATATATACTGCTTTGGCTCTCTCCTCAGTTAGCATTTTTCTATATAGAGAATTATAACTCGGAATAGAAAAGAGAGCGTAAAAGAGGGAGAGCAGAAAACAGAAAGGATTTCAAAAGAGCCCACACTCAGTTCGATATTCTGGCAGCGGAGGAATACGGTAGAAGATCGTGAGCTGTTATCGAGCCCATGTTCTCGATTCGTCTACTACAGCAATCCGTTTTAGCAGTTTAAGGTAACCCTAGTTCCGCCCTTGTAGGGTTATTGTAGTTTTTACATAATTTTTTTTGCAGTACCAACTTATATGCGCTGTCAATGGATTCTGGGAACGCAGTTTCCTGACAGATACATGAGTTAAGAATCATCCCCAAAAGTGAAACATCGATAACTATTATAAATTTTCGGAAATTCAACCACAAACAGACTATGTTCAAATCTGTCAACCGATTTCTCAACAATTTATAAAAAAGCATATGGATCCTAGAAGCTCTTAAAACGGACCAGATGAAAGCTAATTCATCAAAGTTTATCCAGAAAATTTAAAATCCATCAAACTATGAGTTTTGGTGGACCAAATCTTATGGACAAAGCCAATCTGTTTTGCTGAATTGTCATCTATTTCATTTTAAAGTGTGAGCAAAACATCTTATGTGATGATTGAAGCTTATTTTGAGAGATCAAACTCATAGATCTACTTAATTAACATAATTTCCAATCAATTTAGCCCTCAAATTCTATGAAGAACTTTAGATCATGGATCAAAGGGACTTACAAATATCCTATTGGAGATGAATTTCAATAAGAATTCTAGGTAATAGAAATAATCAAGAGATGGGTATGAACATAGGAATCATCCCTCTCATGGATCATGCTTCTAAACCATCATAGAATTTAAAATAGATACATATATAATCATGTATGTATGAACCTAAACTAAAATTGAAGAATGAAATCAAAATTAAAAATCAAAGTGAAAAACAATCTCTAATTATGAATTATTAATGAAAATCAAAAGAGATTTGGATCTAACTATGTGAATGTGTGAAGAACAAGAGATGAAGAAGATGAGTGTTCTACAAGTAAAATAAACTAAGCTAGATCCAAATCTTATAGATCTATATATACAAAATAGGAATTAGATATGAATCATAGTGTTTACCTCTTGGAGGATTCTCAATTATATAACAAAAGTTGAATTGAAGATCTTCTTCTTCAAGTACTCTTCAAGCACTCATCCATGGAAGTTAATGGAGGCAATTGATGTCTAATTCACCTAATCTAATTATCTTGAGATTAATTTAGGGAATTCTAATTCATAATTCTCTCTCTCTAGAATTCTCTCTTAAGTTGAAAGTATTTTGCAAGTATATTCACTTGTGTACTCTCTTGTGTATGCTTGTATGTACTTGTATGTCTATATATCCTCTTGTGTGTTCTCTTGTATCTTCAAGATCTTCCAAGATGATCTCATAGAGATGCATGAGATCTTATATAGAGTTTTGAAGAATTAGCTCTTAAGTTACAGGGTTAAAACTGGATTTTCAGAGAGCAGAAAAATGGCCATTTCGGCGTCTAAATGCAATTTCCTGGCAATTTTCTTACAGTGGGAGCCTTCTAGAAGGGTTTGGAACCAGAAAAATGCAATGGAGGACACATATTATAGGTAGCGGTTATGGTGGGACCCGCCACCCCACAACCCAAAATCGCCATCCCCTTTTTGGCATCCTTTGTTTGCCCACAAGCCCTGTTTCAAATATCAAGTGCACTGTTTTTCCAGATTTTTGTAAAAATGCTTTTTGTTTCCGAAATCGTCTGTTTACGTACTGTTGGAAAGTTTCGAGTTGAATTTCAGTATAAAAATATTCTGGGAGGTTTTGAAATGAGAATTGAAGTCCAATTGAAGCCCGAAAGTCCTCTAGAACTTTCGTCGTCTTTTTGAAATCAAGCGACGTCTTTTTCAAAATTGATTTTCAATGCGCACCAATTTCGAACTTTTATTTGAAATTGAACCTCTGGATACCTAGAATACTACGTTTATAACACTTAATGTTCATATAACCCTGAGTGAATATGAATTTTGAGAGCTTTTCTGAGCTTGAAGTCACTTTTCGAAGTTTGATCTTTCGATTGTGTGGAATCCAATACCTTCCATGGAGTACTTTTCATCATCGAATCCTCCAAGACATTGTCCACCCTAAATCCTATAAGTATGGTCAAAATTGGGTGTCTACAGTTTGCCCCTCTTTGGCAGAGCTTATTGTGAACAATGTGAACTGCAAGTGAGTGGCAAAGCTTTGAAGGCACCTAATAACCATACTAAGAGGCTTTAGGAAAAATAAAAATCCGTAAAAATCAAGAAATTCAAAACCAGAGAAAATCAAGAAATTACAAAATGCAAGAATGCAATGCAATGCTGGGTAGAGGCTGCTAAATCTAAGCTACTGCTGGTCGTGCTCCGCTGGAGCTGCCTACGTATCCTTTCCAGGAATCAGACCAAGGCATAGTTCAAGCGCGCAAGGAGACAAAGAACACACAAATAGTAATATGGATGAAATGCTCCTATCTTAGGATGTTGATGTAGTACAAAAATGTGAATGTGCACGTGCTGGAGGAATCATCCTCAAGGGTTATAGATGCAAAATCTAATGCAAGGGATGCGATGGCTCTCTCTCACATATGAAAACTTTTGACACAATCTTTCCCATTGATTCAGGTTTCTTAATGAAGAGGGTGTTCGAGACAAGTCTTATTCTCAACTTAACTTAATCCTAGGCATGATATGATCTTTAAACCTGACCTATTCTTATATTTGGGCGTGGTCATAAACTCGACTTATGATCTTAAACTTGGCATGATCTTAAACTCGATCTAAAATATGATCTTAAACTCGATCTAAAACTCGACATGATCTTAAACTCGATCTAAAACTCGACATGATCTTAAACTCAATCCAAAACTTGATATGATCTTAAACTCGATCTAAAACTTGGCATGATCTTAAACTCAATCTAAATCTCGACGTGATCTTAAACTCGATCTAAAACTCGACATAATCTTAAACTCGATCTAAAACTTGACCTGATCTAAAACTCGATCTAAAACTCGACATGATCTTAAACTTGATCTAAAACATGACATGATCTTAAACTCGATATAAAACTTGACATGATCTTAAACTCGATCTAAAACTCGACATGATCTTAAACTCGATCTAAAACTCGACATGATCTTAAACTCGATCTAAAACTTGACATGATCTTAAACTCGATCAAAAACATGATCTTAAACTCGATCTAATCTTAAACTCGATTCTGTCTTAAACTTGACCTGATCTTAAACTTGATCTAAAATTTGACATGATCTTAAACTCGATCTTAAACTCAATTTTGTCTTAAACTTTGACCTAATCTTAAACTCGATTCTGTCTAAAACTTGACCTGATCTTAAACTCGATTCTATCTTATACTTGACCTGATCTTAAACTCGATTTTGTTTTAAACTTGACTTGATCTTAAACTCGATCTAATCTTAAACTTGATTCTGTCTCAAACTTGACTTGATCTTAAACTCGATCTAATCTTAAACTCGATTCTGTCTTAAACTTGACCTGATCTTAAACTCGATCTAATCTTAAACTCGATTATGTCTTAAACTTGACCTAATATTAAACTCGATCTAATCTTAAACTCGGTTCTGTCTTAAACTTGACCTAATCTTAAACTTGATCTAGTCTTAAACTTGATAATTGAGATGTGAAAGGCTTCTATTCTAGAGGCTCTGTTGATCTGAAGTTGACGGTGGTGCTTCAACCAACTCAAATATTCTTGTAAATTCATCTGGTTTATTCTGACCCTATTCTGAATTCCGATCCATCTTCTGCAAATCCTTTCTGGATGTAATTCTCGAGCGATAGTAGACCCAAATGTCCAAGTTCCAGGATGGCACATACTCAACCCAAAACAATAGGAGTTCACTGTAAATCATCAATTCTCAACTATTTTTAAGCGGTGGTTCCCTCGATTCTTCACGTCTGGGGACTTTTCTTCAACCAAAATTCAATTTCCCAAGGGTCCTTCCGACCAGTTCCAACAAGTTTCAGGCACTCTTAAGGCTTATATATCATGATCGGACCAATCCGGGACCAAAACAAGAGTTCCCAATGTCGCAATTCTGATTCACAATTGATAGGTACTCAAAAGACCTGATGACCTTGACCAATTCTAGTAGATATTCATGCAAGGTACTCAAATCTGTTTCAAGAATGACTCAATTCATCATCCAAGGCCGGTATTCTGATTAGCATTTTTCCATTAACGAGTCGACACCTTATCTTGACTAGGATTAACTAATGCAATAAAATGTTTGGAACTTCTGCTTGTTTCCACCTTTGGATGCTCTTAAAGTTTTTTGAAAATTTATTGTAGATCACTCTGGACCCACACACTCGAGATGAGGACAGACTAGACCACGATAGAGATTGATAAGCATTGACAGGAGAAGTTGACATTCTTGACACTGAAGTAGAAGTTTGGAGGAGACAACTCAATTTTCCTTAATCTTAATACGCGTTTGTCATGTTTGACGTATCTCTTTGCTTTCATGTGCACTTGTCATCTTATTGTGATAATACTCAGTTGATAAAATAATGCTTTGAAAAATACTCTGTATGGATCCCAATCAATCCTTTGCTTTCTCTGAAATATGCTTCAAATTAGTGCCTTAGCTTATAGAATAAGAGACAATTCATTTCAAGTGTTTTCAAAGATATACTTGATGATTCAGGATTTGCTTATAATATGGAAGGGGGTACAGGCGAACGATGTCTGCCCCTAGTTGACAGGGATAAATGAAAGCTTGGGCAAACGCAGTGTGCCCTTAGTGTGGCAGTGATATCTTGAGGCTTTAGGCAAACTTGAGAGTTTGCCCCTAAGGACCGAGAGCCAGGAAAGCTTGCCTGCTTATCCCCAAGTGAGAATCAGGTCCAAAGTAGTTCGACTGAGCTTTGAAGGAAGGTATTTAAAGTGTGGCTGAGTTTTTCAAGAGTAGTGACCGAACTGAGTAGGTTGCCTACGTATCCCAATGTGGGAATCAGGTCAAGCGTAGTTCCTCGAAGGCTAGAGGTTTTGAAAGAATTTCAAAAGAATCAGGTAATCAGGTCTCTTCTCTGGTTTATTAGGGATTTTCAAATAATCAGGTATCTTTATTTCAAAAGAATTTTTCAAAGAATGATATTTTACAAAAAGTGGTTTGAAAATCATTTCCTTTTTCAAAAACATTTTCTAAAATTGAAGAAATCAAGTTCTAAAATTCTGCGGAAAACAAATCTATTCTTTTTTCGAAAGTATATTAGAGGTGTCGCACTTGTGAGTCGTATATGCAATACTCATGTAGTGTATGCAATGCAGATGAAATGCAATCTAATCTAAATGCAATGCACCTTAATCTAGCTTAGACCTAGCATATCAGCACATAAGCACATAAGATTCCTTAAGTAAGCTAATTACCTTACTAATCCAATCATTATTCAAGGATTTTTAGCTTTGAAATTCTTGATGGTTCAGATTTGCAAAATTGAATTTTTCATGAAAATCTTGAAAGAGAGGGGGAGATCTGTAAATTTTAAAAATATTTTTGAACCATCAATGCTTGTGGTGTGAAATCATGATTCTTGAAAATTGATGTAGGAAATTCTAAAATCTGGAATTGAATCATCATGATTTTTTCTTGAAATTTGAAAACCAAAGTAAAAACTTGAAATATTCTAAAATTTGAGATGCGGTTTTAAAATTAAATCATCGGAGTAGAAATTTTGAGATTCTCTAAAATCTAGGAGAATTGTTTTGAAAGGATTTTGCAAAAGTGAATTCCAAAGCGAATTTTAAAAAGGGATATTCCCGGAATTTCCAAAAGACTTGGGTTTTTAAAAGAAATGTTTGTATTTTCAAAATTCTTCCTTGAATAACGATTGGATGTTCGGATAAAGACCATACTACTCTAGAGGAATCTACCATACAAGGTTTGATGATGCCTTCGCATACACGTCCTCATCATCCACATAATCCCGTATGGGCACCCGCAAATAATTCATCACATTGTCCTAATCAAATAAGATAAACAAAATCCTAATTGAAAGGTTTTATAGAAACTATATGCAAAGGCTGGGTTTTAGTCTCATAAAGGGTCCATTAGCAAGCCAAGGGCTCTATATACCACAAGCGGTACAAGGCTAACGGTGACTACATGCTACCAAAACTCTTAACGAATAGAGGAAAGTGGGCCCTCTACCCTCAAGGCAATGGTCTCAAGCAGTCGCGATGAAAGAACAATATAAGTGCAAATGCAGGCAAAAACAACACAATTATGGAATTAATAACAAGGATATTCATTGGCTCAAGTCAAACCCTTGAAGAACAAGAAACCAACAGTTTCATATTAAAATCCCCAGTGGAGTCGCCAGATTGTCGACCACCGGATCCGAGGTCCTAGCGTCTTCCCTCGATAGTGTCCTGGGACGGGTCCCAAGGAGCACACTTCAGGGAAAACTAGAACTTCCTCACGCGGTCCTAGAGACAAAGAGTCCCCACCTAATTTTTATCGGGAATTAGGAAACCCAAGTTTGACTCGTCCGAAATTGAATAAAGTTATTCGCCTTTCATTACCAGAAACTAGGTTCGGGGGTCTTGGTACGAGAGGGGAAGGAGCCCAAGCAGAACTGAAGCACCCCCTCCTCGCCCTACTGAATGGTAGGCCTGATTCAAATATCCTTGTTCTTAATTCATAATTGGTGTTATTTCCTCAAACATACCAGATAATATATACATGTCAAAAGGGAACATCTAATAAAAATCATTTCAAGAGATTAAATCAAGTAGAAATCGAATGCACATGCAATACAAGAAAGAGGTATACTTACAGTGGTTAGTCCCGCCCGGGACCGATGCAATATAAAGGAAATATGTCATGATTTGCAAAAGGGAACAAGAGAACTTACATTGGGTTGACTCAAGTGGAGTCGCAAAAGCAAAAAGAAGTGAAAACGTGTAATGCAATCATGCAACAATCCTAGATAAAATGTCTCTAACAAATAATCATATAAATGGAGACTATTCTAAAGGAATTGTGTCATTGAAAACAATGTTGTAAACCTAGAACAATTCTCATAGATAGGATAAAGAAGGTACACGATACATGGGCACTAAGCCACATGTAGACGAGGCAAGAACACAAATCGAAGTCTGGATCCATGGCATTCAATTCTCTGCACTAAAGGACCAAAGAATACCCAAGCATTGCAAAAACACAAGCAAACATATGACATGCATGAAAAGTAAGTAGAAAATGTCATCAATCAAATTTCCAAATTCAACAACCTCTAATAAATCCTATCAAAAGTGGTCTTAAACATAAGCTGGGTTAAAACCCTTTTGCAAAAAGTTAGATACATGTCTTAGGGAACTTCTCCAAAATGTAAAACCTCTTTACCATTTCTGAAGTGAGAGAAACAAGAGTTTTGGGAACAGTGGATCAGGACTGTCCACTGTTCTTGTAAAAATCATAATTAATTCTACAAAAATCATGTGAAGCTCTATTTGGTGTCAAAAGAAAGCTATTTCATTATCGTTTATGACAAAAATAATCCCATGGACATGTCACGAACTTAAGGTTTCTGAAAAAAGTGTTTTAAACAGACTCTGTTATTATGGAAGTTTGATATCATTTGACAAATGAATGCAAAACACAATAGAAGTATAATAGAAGTTCATGAATCATGTTAATCAAGTAGATATAAGCTCTTGATCTCTCATCCAATTATCCTAGATGATTTATAAACCAAGTTTTATTCATCAATTCTTGTTGAGTGATCAAGGTATGACTATTTTGTATGCATAATCATAATTGTAGTTAATCTATAAAATTCCAGAATAGTAGTATCAATTTCAAATTCTTAGAAAACGATCTTAACTCGATCGTATGCTCACGATTTTACATTGGCATATAGATACATGAGTTAGGAAGCATCCCCAAAAAGTGAAAAATCGATAACTATTATAGATTTTTTGAAATTCAAGCACAAAGAGACTATGTTCAAATCTGTCAACTGATTTCTCACCAATTTCTAAAAATAGCATATGTATCCTAGAAGCTCTCAAAACGGACCGGATGAAAGCTAATTCATCAAAGTTTACCCAGAAAATTTAAAATCCATCAAACTATGAGTTTTGATGAACCAAATATTATAGACAAAATCAATCTGTTTTGTTGAGTTTTCGTCTAGTTCATTTTAAAGTGTGAGGAAAACATCTAATGTGATGGTTGAAGCTTATTTTGAGAGATCAAACTCATAGATCTACTTAATTAACATAATTTTCAATCAATTTAGCCCTCAAGTTCTATGAAGAACTTTAGATCATGGATCAAAGGGACTTACAAATATCCTATTGGAGATGAATTTTAATAGGAATTCTAGGTAATAGAAATGATCAAGAGATGCGTATGAATATAGGAATCATCCCTCTCATGGATCATACTTCTAAACCATCATAGAATTTAAAATAGATACATATATATAATCATGTATGTATGAATCTAAACTAAAATTGAAGAATGAAATCAAAATTAAAAATCAAAGTGAAAAACAATCTCTAATTTTGAATTATTAATGAAAATCAAAAGAGATTTGGATCTAGCTATGTGAGTATTTGAAGAACAAGAGATGAAGAAGATGGGTGTTCTACAAATAAAATAAAACTAAGCTAGATCCAAATCTTATAGATCTATATATACAAAATAGGAATTAGAGATGAATTATAGTGTTTACCTCTTGGAAGATTCTCAATTATATAACCAAAGTTGAATTGAAGATCTTCTTCTTCAAGTGTTCTTCAAGCACTCATCCATGGAAGTTAATGGAGGCAATTGATGTCTAATTCATCTAATCTAATTATCTTGAGATTAGTTTAGGGAATTCTAATTCATAATTCTCTCTCTCTAGAATTCTCTCTTAAGTTGAAAGTATTTTGCAAGTATATTCACTTGTGTACTCTCTTGTGTATGCTTGTATGTACTTGTGTGTCTATATATCCTCTTGTGTTTTCTCTTGTATCTTCAAGATCTTCCAAGATGATCTTATATGAGAGGCATGAGATCTTATATAGAGTTTTAAAGACTTAGCTCTTAAGTTACACGGTTAAACTGGATTTTAAGAGAGCAGAAAAGGGTTAGAATGGCCATTTCGGCGTCTAAACGCAATTTCCAAGCAATTTCCTTGCAGTGGGATCCTTCTAGAAGGGTCTGGAACTAGAAAAATGCAATGGAGGACACATATTGTAGGTGGCGATTATGGTGGGACCCGCCACTCCACAACCCAAAATCGCCATCCCTTTTTGGCATCCTCTGGTTGCCCACAAGCCCTGTTTTAAATATCAAGTCCACTGCTTTTCCAAATTTTTGTAAAAATGCTTTTGTGGTATCCAAAATTGTCTGTTTATGTACCGTTAGAAAGCTATGGAGTTGAATTTCAGTATAAAAATATTTCAGGACATTTTGAAATGAGAATTGAAGTCCAATTAAGGCCCAAAAGTCCTCTTGAACTTTTGTCGTCTTTTCAAAATTGATTTTCAATGCGCACCGATTTCGAACTTTTCTTTGAAATTGAATCTCTGGATACCTAGAATACTGCGTATAGAACACTTAATGTTCATATAACCCTAAGTGAATATGAATTATGAGAGACGATTTTGACAAAATCGGGATTTATCCATGGAAAAGGGCTTTTCTGAGCTTGAAGTCACTTTCCGAAGTTCGATCTTTCGATTATGTGGAATCCAGTACCTTCCACAGGGTACTTTTCATCATCGAATCCTCCAAGATGTTGTCCACCCTAAATTCTATCAGTGTGATCAAAATTGGGTGTCTACAAATCCTGGTCTAGAGTACAGAATAGCCATCAAGCATATTCTTAAGTACTTGAGAAGGACTAAAGATTACATGCTTATGTATGGCAGAGATGAGTTGATTCCCGTAGGATATACTGACTCAGACTTTATGTCAGATAAAGATTCGAGGAAGTTGATAAACGTACATCTCTTTACCTGGGAGACTGTGCTATTAGTTAGAGGAGCATTGAGCAGAAATGCATTGCAGACTTAACTACAGAAGCTGAGTATGTGGCTACTTATGCAGCCGCAAAGGAAGCTGTTTGGCTCAAGAAGTTCATCATCAAACTCAAGGTGGTACCAGCATCATTGTCACATATTACACTTTATTATGATAATTGTGGGGATGTGGCTCAGTCCAAGGAGCCAAGGAACCACGGAAATGAAAAGCATGTAGAGTAGAAGTATCATCTCATACGAGATATAGTTCAACGTGGGGATGTTATAGTCACCAAGATTGCCACCGCTGACAATCTTGCGGATCCATTTACAAAGGCTTTGCTATAGAAAGTCTTTGATCGTCATCTAGATAGTCTAGGTCTTAGATGTAATGGGTTTTGAGTGCAAGTGGGAGTTTGTTAGGATTGTACCCTCAAACTCGGTCTATATGTATGTGACATTTGGCGTTTTATATATAGATATCATTTATACATTTCATTGTGTGTTTCATGAGATGATTGTTTGTAATCCTTAAGTATCATAGTAGGTAATTTGTGTGTGTATTAGATACATAGAAGTGAGTTACAAATTACTATTCTTTGATACTTAGAACTTGTCACAGTGGTTGATGAGACTGGATATCTCATTAGGTATACATTGTAGCATTATTAACTACTATGGATGGAGTGATCAATCTCAATCACTAGAGTATGACTCTTAGTCAATATGCTAGTGCTAAAGTGCATTGATGGACCATGAGATTCCTATTGACATATAAAACTGTCAATAGTTAATAGGAACTCATAACTTGTATAAGGTATATGTTCTCAATCTTGATATGATTATGAACACAAACTATGGATGTGACTACTTTCACTTACAAATTAGTGAGGTCTTGCAAGATCAACACCTGGGTATCTTGGGTATGTCATATTCATAGGGTTATGAACATATGTTGTCAAGATAGTATCTACCCTCTGATAAAGAGTAATCATTCCCTTAAAAATGTCACCAAATTGATTACTGAGAACTAGATCCTTGTTGATAAGTAGTTATAAACATGTTTGGTAATCATAAGAGGTAAATAGGACTCGAGGAATGAAAGATGTAATCATCATTTAAGTTGACAATAACAGTTATCCGACTAACTGCATATGATTATGAATGCTGACGATAGAAAGACATTAGTACATCATACACGTCTAGTTATTATTTGGATATATTCTTTTGCATTGGAGTGTAGTTATCATTTTATAGTGGAGTAAACGTTGACTGATCAGTTAGTTAATTCGCTGATCAAAGAGTTTGATCATGGGAATTAATAATTAGTCTGAGCCAACAGTAAAGAACCTAGGAGGTCCCACTCTTAACTCCACTAGAATGCTTGGAATGACACATGAGGATGATGAACCATCAATTGAAAGGGTTTCAGTGGATTGAAAGTTCGATCGATCGAACTTGTTTCGATCGATTGAACTCTGGTTTAGTTCGATCGATCGAAGGTTAAATTTGGCTTAGAAATCTATAAATAGGGCAGTTGCATACAAAAAAAAAAGTAAGAATGTCGTCTTTTATTCCAAAAAGGTATAGAGCCTATTTTAGGGTTTCCCAACCTTCCATATCCTCTCCATAAGGGTTCCCACCAATCTTAGTCAATTCAGGAAGCATTCACAGGAAACATAAGGGTGAAGACAACCTGGAGATTGCTGCAAGATATTTAGAGGAAGAAGATGAAATCAGAATTGGGTTCAAGATCGTAAGGTAACATTCTTGCAACCCCCCCCCCCCCCCCTTATGGAATTGAAAAGTAGCAGATTTGGGCATGCCAATATGTTTGGAAACTTATTTTTTGCTGTGCGTGATTTAAAGTTTTTCGAAAACTAAATCCATCAGGGACAAAATGGGGTGTCTACACCCCCTATAGTTCAAAAGTGGGCACTTAACCTCCCTTGTGGTTTCGAACTAAAGTGAAACTGTTAAGATTTTCCTCAAAACTAATGACAATTCTAAAGTTGGCCAAAACTATTAACACTTACCACCCCCTTTTGTGAGGTTAATTTTGGGATTAATCCCCTATATGGGGATAATGTTGTCGTTTAACCTGCCTAGGTTGTCTAATTTTAACACTTAACCTCTTTTTGGGGCTAATTTTGGAGTTGGCTACTTATTTGGGGTTAATTTTGATACTTAGCTCTCCTATGTTAGGCTAATCACTACACCAAAAGCCCCATTTTCTAACGGACGGATGTTGACATTTCTAATGAACTTTTACCGTTATAAATTTTTAACGGTAAAAGTCCGTTAGAAATATCAATATTCCGTTAGAAATATAAGCAATCCATTAAAAATAGTGTAAAGTTTTAAGAAAAAAATAATAATGTAGTGGCATTTTTGTAATAAAACATCAAATAAAAGTGCAGTGGCAATTTTGTGAATAAGCACTTCACAAATTTTGCCCAAAATTTTCACCTAAAAGTTTCCCCCATAAACTAGCAAATTCTCATCCAACCCTCTCCACCCCCCCCCCCCCCCCAAAAAAACCAGAGCTCTTCCACCTTCCATCTCCTATTCTTCTTCTTCTTCTTCTCTCTCTCTCTCTCTCTCTCTCTCTCTCTCTCTGTGGTTATCAATCATAGGCCAAATCTAATTCAAACTTTAGGGCCCCCAAACTATTCCAACTACACCTCCAGTTTCACTCCTTTTCTGTGAGATCTAGAGAGGTAGCCTCTTTCTGTCCTTCACGCCTCCACCTCAGCCTCCATGTCAAAAGCAACGACTCCCCTTGCTATTGCCGACGTCGATGCCTTCTTCTCCAGACGCTTTCTCCATGGCCGTCAGTCCATCACTTCCGCCATTGCCATAGTCTGTCACCTTATTATTGTCTCTCTAAAGAGGTAAGGTTCTCTTTTTCTCTCTTCCCTCTCAATCTGCCTTCCTCTTCCGATTCAGTCTCTTCTTTCTCTACCAATCTCCTTTTACAGTGTAAGAACCCTAACAATGGTGGATGATGTTAGCTTAGTGGAAAATTGACAGCTAATGTTGATTGAACCGACCGATGGTGGGAAATCGACGGTCCTGATCACTCGAGACTTGCTTGGTGGGTGTTGTACCCTTGATTCCAAAGAGTTGGACCTTGATTTGAAGGTCTCTACTGGTATGTGTTTTCTAATGTCTGTAGAAATTTTAGTTGCCACTGATAACATTGGCGTAGGCAATCTTTGGAATTTATTTTTCCTATCTAATTGCCCATGTTGCTCTAAGAACGTTGTAAACTTCTTATTTATGTGTAAATCATTACATAATCTGATCATGATCTAAATAAAGGACAGAATTCCCAAAAGGGCAATACACTTTCTTTTAACAATTCTAAGTAAAGAACTATGGGGACATTTCTTCTAATATTTGTTGTATTTGCTCATCAACTGAACCTCTCACTAATTTTTTTTTTTGTTTATTTTCTAAGTAGTATAAGTGTTAGTTCTCTGTGTTTTTTGCTTGTACCATTGTTTATATGCTTTGTTTTGAGCTATCAATTATATGTAGTTTTTTTGTGCTGAGAGAGTATGCAAGATAAACTCTTTCTTTGAGATGGAGGCCTTGGATGAAAGGCTATTAAATGCAACGCTACCTCAAAGATTAGACATTTTACAAAATACAATCTCAATTGATAATTGATAATCCAGATCATAGGATCGTTGATGATCTAAGTTCATTTATAGGAAAGCACTTTCATTCTCTTTGACACTCTTCAATGTTGCAGTATACTTGATATCATTTAGCAACATTCTAAGCTTTGTAATCATATTTCCCAACTTGCATTGAACCTTTTTGCAACGCTTCAGAAGTGCTTTCGAAAATTTAATTGTATGATTAGTTTTGTTCTTTTGTGGTTTCTGTCATATGCAAGTTTTCAAAGAAATTCAGTCAAACAACTTTGTATTCAAGACTTTGCTATCCACTTGTTGCCATGTCTTACTTTTCTTTGAGACCTGACATAGCAAACATAAATATGGATGCATAGATTTAGACATACACGTTTGTTGTCTTAGGAATGTGCTTGCAAGAAGATATACCCAACATGCTTTGCTTCAATTAGAAAGCAAAAATATTTTCCCACTAGAACCTGGAGCAAAGAAAAGTCGGATGTGTTGTCTCTGATTTGTTGAGTTCTCTAACTCTTGTTCAAGCAATGCTAAGCCTTTTTGTTGAAGCTAAATTTTTCTTTTCTGCATAGCTGCTCATTATTGCTAGGATGAAGGTTGAGTTTTAAGAACTTTTCTATAATTTTTAATGGTTTGCGATATAAGGTTGTATATTGAATATTTTGTTGACTGAAACTATTGTAAACATTTTTCAATTATTTAATCTTGTTACCTGTTAATGACTGTTTTGTTGACTGAAAATATTGTAAACCTCTTCAATAATTTATTCTTGTTATGAGTTATTGTCTCACTTTAATGTTCAACTTCCAAACATTACCAACTCCATGGAAACATCAAAAACATTTCAAAGACATCTCCAAGTGCATCTAAACATTAACATGACATAACCAAGTGTATACTAAGTGAATTAAATCCCGAAATCCTCTCATGAACCAAAGATTTGCATCTAAGTCCACACTACTCCCAATATACACACGGTCATTCAACATAAGGAATCCAAGTTGTTTACAACTCAAAAACTACCTTAACATGCCCAATTCCTTTCCAACCTTACACTTGACTTGTGACTTGTGATTACAACTTACACTTTTGTGCAAAATCAACATCAACACCCAATTTAAGATATTACAAGTCTCCCAAAACACAAGTTGTTCCCAACAGTACCAAATACAAGTTATTTACAACACTAGATTACAACTTAACCCAAAACAACTAAACATATGCACATATCAACATCTCTCGCAACCCCTACGCCCAATCCGTCGCGCTAATCATTTTCTCCCGTTCGGTACATGCGATGGTTATTAAATAACCATAACAGAAAACATATTCTCGTTTAAGCTTTCGCTTAGTGAGGGAACTAAACATGCTATTGGAATGTTCAATATGCAAATGCAATAATCATTATAAACAGCAACAATTTGATCTCCGAAAAGTCAATTAACTCCAGCCACCACTTCGGGTCCTTCTCACCCTGGATCTTTCTCACTCTTTTGTCGCATATAGCGTATCACACACTCTTGTGACACCAAAGGCATCACCGTCTTTTCATTGTGGTCGTCACCACGTCCTACTCATTGAGGACTTCCTATCTCTCACATATGGGACCTATAAATGGTGACCACTATTTGACTTCCCTTTGATCCACATAAGCATATAAGCAACTTTAACACATAAGCATAGCTATTTCATGATTTTGACATGCTTTTATCCAAATTCATCAACACATACATAACTAAACACCCAAATTTGGGATTAGAACACTCACCTTTTCGATTTACTAGCAATTACGCTCCTAGAATCCAATTTCAAGGTAGATTCAAACCCAACTCTTGTTCTAGAGTAATTCTACATAAGTTGATACATCAAACATCGTCTATCAAGAACGGTCTCCGAAAAAATGTTATTGAAATTGAAAATAAATTACGTGCATGTGACCATCTTACCTCCACGAGTCCAAAAATGGTCTCGGTTCGTGAATCCGGAGTCGGACGATGAAGGAACGGCGTCAAATGTCGTCGGAAATTCCGTCGTCTTCGTCGAGGCTTTGGGTCTCTAATTCCCAGATGTGTTTTACAAATGAGAGACACATGTGCACACATGCATATGTGTTGACATAACTTTCCCTTATTCCTATTTACCTTCCCCTAACTTTCTTTAATTTTTATTATGGAACCCCTACATTATTTACATTCACTACCCATCTTTTCTAAGTGGATTTAATCCATGTCCCGCATGGGTCCTAGACGTGGTCCCACATAAATTATGAGGATACTATTAAACCTGTTAATTATCAATTATATTCAAATACGCCCTAACATGGATACCCAAATTGGTCCCCTCAACCTATCATAAGACATAATAATATCTTTAAACAGTTAAACAAGTATTCATATAACATATAATGACATTAAAATGTAAATTACTTTAATAAGACCCTCGTTAGGCCCCACATTTATACCAGTCCCGCCTTTTAAAGAACTTTCATCTGTGTCGACATTTGAACACCTTTTTACCAGTGGGTTTATAACACCACCTTAAACCACCTCATGCAGTAATTATCTTAAATTAACACATATTAATATCACATTAATCTTTTTTTCCGGATACAGATGTTACTAGAACGCACAATCATCGTCGATTGGCATTTGCGAACAGATTATGACTTTGTTGAACACAATTTTAAAAGAAAGAAAACTGAATGTGAGAGACTGTTTTCCCATGACAAATTTTTTTTTTTTTTACGTGGTTTTGTTTTTGAGTAGGTTAATCGCAAATTACTTCTGTCTGTCCTTGTAGAGATATTTCAATTGAAAAATTTTATGGTTAAATTGAAAATATGAGTGATAAACTCAAACTTTTGGATACCCTTACCTTTTGCTTTATAGAATAGTATAAATTAGTCTCATTATCCATGTTTCCCATAACTGTATATAACACATTTTTGGAGTATTTTGTATATACACAACTGTGTATATATATCATTAAGGGTATAATGGTTCAAAAAGTATCTACTAATTTAGGAGAAATGACTAATTTCTTATTAGCATTTGTGATTGGGGATTAATTGCTATACACGGTTTCAATTTGGACCAATTTCTATTAATGAGGGTGATTAGGGACTAATTCATATATTTCTACACATGGGGTTAATCGATTTGTATAGACTTAGGTTGTGTTTGATGACCCAATTAAGTATTGAAAAACTAATCCAGATGCTGCTGAAAACTTTAAGTGAATTTCTTACTGAAAATAATCATTGAATGCATTCCATTTCGATACTTGAAACACTATCCGTTTAAAATTTTCAGCACTTAAAAATTTAGCACTTAATTTTCAATACTTAATTTTCAATTTTATCAAACGGCACTTAAAGTACTCCTTTGCTTTCACAAACTTAATTGAACCACATACCGTAACAATTTTGGGAGGTTACAAAATGTTTATTTATTTATTTTATTTTATTGGTGATCAGGAAAAAGACCAAATGTTTCTTTTGCTATAATAACACTAACTACATAGGGATGAGCATGGAAAATATCTGGGGCTACCCATGGTCATTGGAAAATCAAAGAGACAAGTGTTCAACTTTGTTAAGGAAGGGTTTTGGAAAAAACTTAAAGGATGGAAAGGAGCTTTCCTTTCAAATGCAGGCAGAGAGACTCTCATCAAAGCAGTTGCTCAGGCTATCCCAGCTTATATTATGAGCTGTTTTAAACTCCCATTGGGGCTTTGTCATGAGATTCAAGCTATGGTGACCAGGTTCTGGTGGTCCAATGATGTGGAGAAGAGGAAAATTCACTGGCTAAATAAGGATGAATTATGTAAACCAAAGAGTGGAGGAGGTATGGATTTTAGGAATGTGGAGTTTTTCAACATTGCTTTGCTTGGGAAACAATGCTGGAGACTGATGAAAGGAAAAGACACGTTACTCTATAGAGTCTTCAAAGCCAAATATTTTGCGAAATGTGATTTCTTGCAGGCAAAAATGGGTCACAACTGTTCCTTTGTTTGGCGTAGTATTCTCTTGGCAGGGAAGAGATTATCTAGAGGTTACTTGTGGAGGGTTAGAAATGGTGAAAAAATTCATATTTGGAAGGATCGATGGATACACAAGTCGACACTTAGTGGTGTTGTTTCTCCCCCCCAATTGCTACCTCAAGAAGCAAAGGTTAGTGCCTTAATAGACCCAGTTAGCTCGACGTGGAAAGAAAACTTGGTGAAGCAGATTTTTCTCCCTCATGAGGCCGATAATATTATGATGACCCCCCTTAATTCGAGTTATGAGGATACAGTCATTTGGTATTGCAATGAAAATGGAGTTTACTCTGCTAAAAGTGCTTACCTCAAGCTCCTTGCTTGGAATGAAGAAATTTCTGGTGGTGTTGGTTGCTCATCTGGGACAGCGATCAGTGAGAGATGGAATGGTATATGGAAAGCGCCCACTGTCCCAAAGATAAGGCATCTTGTGTGGAGGGCCTATAAAAATATAATTCCCACAAACGAGAATTTGAAGAGAAGAGGTGTTTCCATTGATGAGTGGTGTCCTAGGTGCAAGTCTGAGAGAGAATCTATTTTACATGCAATTCGTGATTGTCAAGAGGCTAAAAAAGTGTGGAAAGGCATCCTCTCTAATGTTTCTCTACTCAAGGTGAAATGTTCTTCTTTCAACTTGTGGTGGGATTTGCTTCTTAAAGCTTTGGGAAACGATGAGATCACTTTAGTTTGTTACACTGTTTGGTTTATTTGGAACCAGAGAAATAGTTGGGTTCATGACAAGAAGGGAATCACCTCTGATGTAGCTGTGTTACAAATACAGGGATATGTGGAGGAATACTTGAGCACCTTTGAAGTTTCGGGTGACAATCATAGAGAGTTGGTGACAGATCTTTGGACTCCTCCTGATCCGGGGTGGATAAAAATAAACTGTGATGGGGCTTTCAAGATGGACGGGGAAGTCGCAGGGTGTGGGGCTGTTTTTCGTGATCAAGATGGGGTAGTTTTGGGTGCTCTTGCCAAGAAAGCTAGCCCTTGTTTATCTGTGTCAATGATTGAAGCTTTAGCAATGCGTAATGCCACACAATTTGCCATCGATAGGGGTTTCCAAAAAGTTATCATTGAGTCCGACTCAATGAACACTGTCAAGGATGTGAATGCAGAGGATGTGTGCCTTGCTATGCACGGCAACATTATTGAGGATATCAAGACTTTGCTTCGCCGATTTGTTGATGTTTCTGTCCGTTTTATTTCTCATAAGTGTAACACAGTAGCCCACAAGCTTGCAAAATATAGTTTGTCTATTTTAGATTGTTCAACTTGGATTGGGGTTTGTCCCCCATGTATTATGCAGTCTGCTTTAGCAGACATTAATTAATATATTTCCCCTTTTTTCCCTCAAAAAAAAAATAAAAATAATAATAACACTAACTCCATAACGTTTGGCATTTCCAAAATCAACACTTCATTAACATGTCCACCAATAATAATTGCTTAAATAATCTTCTGCGCTTATTACCTACACAGACCACCCTCGTATTTTACCAAAAAAATGTTAATCAAGAAAAAAAAAAAGGAATTGCTATATACAACGCTAATTTTGCTATATACACCGCTCACCTTCACAAAAGTAAAAATTTTTATAAGAAAAAGTGATTAAAATACAAGAATATGGGTTTACATAACAAATACACTGATGTACATAACAATTCCAAAAAAAAAATTGCAATCTTTATTTACAAGCTCATATACCTCTATTCTTCTGATAACATTAATGAATTTATTGTGATGTCACGTCAGTTTGTAGAGAGAGTCTCTGTAAAAACATTTAACGCTTTACATTTGTCCTAATTCCATAAAGAGAATTGTTGCAAAAAATAAAAAATAATAAATAAATAAATAAAGGGAATGCATTGTCCGTTTATTTTGTTAAAGAACAGTCAAACACTATAGAGTGCAAAAAAAAATACTCCCTCCGTCTCTTTTTTTGAGTCCTATATTTCATTTTGAGATGTCCCAAAATTAGTATCCACTTTCCTAAATTGGTATGCAATTTTTACTTACTTTCCAAAACTACCCTTCTTTGAAATCTACACCAAGACAAAACTAAAAAAGTTGTAATAATTATGGGCAATTGTGGAAAGTATGTGTAGATTCTTTTTGTGCTCTTAATAAGTTGAGTTCCCAAAGATGGACTCAAAAAAAGGGACAGAGGGAGTAGAAGTTTCTTTCAAGGTTCAATCCCAATCCATGTAATATTACTGTCCAAACCCATTAATTCCAAAAATAAAATCAATTGATTCTCCTTTTTATTAGTCCCTTTAGAGCAACTCCAATAGGATGCAAATGAGTATTTAAATTCAAAAGATGCTAAAATGGATCCTTTCATCCCAAAAATTACACTCTAATGGGAAATCCAAAAGAGGATCCATTATGCAAACTCATAATTTGGGTCTCCAAACATAGTCTTTGGAGAGAGAAAGTGAAGGGATGCATATTTAGTAGGATAATCCAAGCCATTGGTTTGTGAATAAAATAATATTTTTAGTGTATCTATGATTGAGATATATCAAAATATATTAAACAATAAAATAACTACTAATTTTGGTTACTATGGTTGGAGTGCATGAGACTTATTTGGTATGTAAAACACTATTCAAGTAACCAAATAGCATTTCGGATACCCAAATTTGATGACTACCCTTGGAGTTGCTAGAGCAACTCTAAGGGGGATTGATACATATGGGTATCCAAATCCAAAAGATGCTAAAATAGATCCCTTAATTCCAAAAAATGCACTCCAATGGGGGATCCAAAAGATGATCCATTATGCAAACTCATGGTTGGAGTCTCCAAACTTATAGCCTTTGGAGAGAAAAAGCGAAGGGATGCATATTTGGTGGGATGATCCTAGCCATTGGTTTGAGAATAAAATAAAAATTTTAGTGTATCCATAGTTGAGATACATCAAAATATATTAAACAATAAAACAGCTACTAGCTATGGTTACTATGATTGGAGTGCATGAGACTTATTTGGTATGTAAAACACTATTCAAGTAACCAAATAGCATTTTGGATACCCAAATTTGATAACTACCCTTGGAGTTGCTCTTGCAACTCCAATGGGGGATGCATATGAAGGAAAAAAAATGGTTTAAAGTTAGATTTTAAACGCGCAGCGGAAATAGGTTAAGTTATAAAACTTTTGGCATTCCAGGATCTACTACTCGTCAATTCCATAGATGCGTACAAGGGGTGCAAGAATTATACCTTAGTGTCTTGAACCCAATTCTGAAACTTTAACTTCCAGCAGCCTCCACTAGATGATCTTCACCCTTATGACTCCTGCGGATGCCTGCCGGAAAGACTAGGGTTGGTGGGAACCCTAATACAGAGGATAGGAAGGTTTTGGGAAGACTATGATAGTTTCTGCAGCTTCTGCGTATAAAAACGACGATCACTTACTTCCAGAACGCAGCTGCCCTATTTATAGATTTCCAGAACCGACCTAGACTTCGATCGATCGAAGTGACTTCGATCGATCGAACCTTCGATCGATCGAACCATGCTCGATCGATCGAACCTGATGACTTCAATCGATCGAACATACTTCGATCGATCGAACCTGTCTTAACAGCTTCCTCAAGTGTCTTTCCAAGCATCCTAGCGGAGCTAAGAGTGGGACCTCCTAGGCTCTTTATTGTTGGCTCAGACCAGTTTGTTAATTACCATGACCAAACTCTTTGATCAGTAAACTAACTAACTGGTCAGTTAACGTTTATTACACTATAAAACGATAACTGAACTCCAACGCAAAAGAACATATCCGAAGCGATAACTAGACTTGTATGGTGTACTAATGTCCCTCTACCGTCAGCATTCGTAATCATATTCAGGTAGTCGGATAACTGTTACTGTCAACCTGAATCATGATTACTTCTTGTATTCCTTGAGTCCCATTCACTACTCATGATTACCAAACATGTTGATAACTCTTATCAACAAGACTGCAGTACTCAGTAATCAACTTGGTGACATTCTCAAGGGAATGCTTACTCTGTATCAGAGGGTAGATTCTATCTTGACAATATATGTTCACAACCCTATGGACATGACATACCCAAGATACCCAGGTGTTGATCTTCTATAGACCTCACTGATTGGTAAGTCAAAGCAGCCATATCCATAGTCTGTGTTCATAATCATCTCAAGATTGAGAACACGTACCTTATACAAGTTATGAGTTCCTATTGACTGTTGACAGCCTTAAGCGTCAATAGGAAAGCTCAGGTCCATCAATGCACTATAAGCACTAGCATATCAACTAAGAGCTACACTCTAGTGATTGAGATTAATCACTCCATCCAATGGTAGTTAATTATGCTACAGTGTAGACCTGATGAGGTATCCAGTCTCATCATCCACTGTGACATACTCTAAGTATCAAAGAATAGTAATTCGTATCTCACTTGTGTGTATCTCATACACACACGAATTGCTTACTATGATACTTAAGGACAAAACAATCATCTCATGAAAGAAACATACACAATGAAATGTAAAGCTGATATCCATATATTATAATGCTAATGTCTCATACATAAAGTAATGGTTTGAGGGCACAAACCCAACAAACTCCCACTTGCACTCACAACCATTCAGAACTACATCTAAGACCTAGACTATCTAGATGATGATCAAAGACCTTCTGTGGTAAGGCCTTTGTAAACGGATCAGCAAGATTGTCAGCGGTGGCAATCTTGGTGACAGTCACATCTCCACGTTGAACAATATCTCGGATAAGATGATATTTTCGCTCTACGTGCTTTCCCTTTCCGTGGTTCCTTGGCTCCTTGGACTGAGCCACTGCCCCACTATTATCACAATAAAGCGTAATAGGCGACAGCGACGCTGGTATCACCTCGAGTTCCATGAGGAACTTCTTGAGCCAAACAGCTTCCTTTGCGGCTTCACAAGCAGCCACATACTCAGCTTCTGTAGTTGAGTCTGCAATGCATTTCTGCTTAATGCTCCTCCAACTAACAACACCACCTCCCAAGGTAAAGAGATGTCCGGATGTCGACTTTCTCGAATCTTTATCTGACATAAAGTCCGAGTCAGTGTATCCTACTGGAATTAACTCACTACCGCCGTACATAAGCATGTAATCTTTAGTTCTTCTCAAGTACTTAAGAATGTGCTTAACGGCTGTCCAGTGCTCTGAACCAGGATTCGATAAATACCTGCTAACCATGCCAACGGCAAAGCAGATATCTGGTCTAGTGCATAACATCGCATACATGAGACTTCCCACTGCCGAGGCATAGGGAATTCCTGCCATGCGATTCCTCTCCTCTTGTGTCTTTGGACACTGGTCCTTGGAGAACGCTAAACCATGCCTGAAAGGTAACAAACCTTTCTTCGAATTATCCATTGAAAACCTAGTTAGCACTTTCTCGATATAACCAACTTGAGATAATCCCATTATCTTTCGCTTGCGATCCCGAAAGAGCTTTATCCCAAGAATATAGCTCGCCTCTCCTAGATCCTTCATATCGAAAGTACTAGCTAGCCAAACCTTGACCGTTGACAGCGCCGCTACATCATTCCCAATGAGTAGAATGTCATCAACGTAAAGCACAAGAAAAGCCACTACTTTCCCTTCACTTTTCTTGTATACACAAGGCTCATCCAGATTCTGTATGAAACCAAACGACTTGACCGCTTAGTCAAATCGGATGTTCCAACTTCTGGATGCCTGCTTAAGCCCATAAATGGACTTTTGCAACTTGCATACCAAGTTACCTTTCCGACCAGCTATGAACCCTTCTGGTTGTTGCATATAGATGTCCTCCTCAAGATTGCCATTCAAGAATGCAGTCTTGACGTCCATCTGCCAGATCTCATAATCTAGGCATGCAACAATGGATAAGAGTATTCTGATGGACTTGAGCATGGCTACCGGCGAGAAGGTTTCCTCATAGTCAATGCCCTCCCTCTGAGTATAGCCTTTCGCCACAAGCCTCGCCTTAAAGGTCTCAACCTTTCCATCAGATCCTCTTTTCCTCTTATAGACCCACTTGCAGCCAATGGGTTTAATATTGGCTGGAAGTTCTACAAGATCCCAGACCTGATTGGAATCCATAGATTCCAATTCAGCCTTCATAGCTTTAATTCAATGAGCTGAATCAACATCAGCCATTGCCTCTTCGTAAGTGGTAGGATCAGATTCAGATTCTATGGAGACAGCTTCAAAAACTTCTCCTAAGAACATGTATCTATCAGGCTGGCTGATAATCCTCCCACTACGACGAGGTACCGGTACGAAAATGGGTGAAGAAGTGGTATTTTCTTGATTTTCATCGTTATCAACTGCGGGTTGGACTGAGGGCTCTCCTTCTATCTCTCTAAGATCTATCCTTCCCTTAGGTTTATGGTTCATGATATAATCATCCTCCAAGAAAATAGCATTTGTACTAACAAACACTTTCTGTTCTCTTGGATCATAAAAATACCATCCATAAGTACCCTTTGGATACCCTACAAAGTAACATACTTCCGATCTAGAATCCAACTTGCTCATCTTTCCTTTGAGCACATGTGCCGGACACCCCCATATCCGGAGATGTTGCAAAGAAGGCTTGCGCCCAATCCACATCTCTCGTGGTGTCCTGGGAACAGATTTGCTTGATACTAGATTTAGTATGTATGCAGCGGTTTCCAAAGCATAACCCCAAAGGAATAATGGCAACTCTGAATAACTCATCATCGACCTAGTCATGTCTAAAAGAGTCCGATTCCTTCTCTCCGCTACACCGTTCTGCTGAGGCGTACCAGGTGCAGTCAACTGTGACAGAATCCCATTCTGTACGAGGTGATCAATAAACTCATTAGAGAGGTACTCGCCACCTCGATCAGATCGAATGGCCTTGATATGTGTGCCCGATTGCTTCTCCACTTCAGCCCTAAACTCTTTGAACTTTTCAAAGGCTTCAGACTTGTGCTGCATTAGGTACACATATCCATACCTAGAGTGGTCATCGGTAAATGTTATGAAATACTCATAACCACCCCTTGCTCTAATATTTATTGGTCCACACACATCAGTATGAACTAATTCCAACAATGCATTGGTCCTATTGCCCTTTGCAGGAAAGGGCCTTTTGGTCATCTT
The DNA here is from genome assembly GCA_033977485.1 of Hydrangea macrophylla. NCBI lineage: Eukaryota > Viridiplantae > Streptophyta > Magnoliopsida > Cornales > Hydrangeaceae > Hydrangea > Hydrangea macrophylla. Next base: position 66,611,054 of record CM066997.1, read on the forward strand.
ACCCTCCAAACAAGACTCGCAGACTTCCATTGGTTCGAGAACCAAATCGCCTAAGACCCCTTCTTTGACTAGTCTGCCAATCCTATTCAAATTGATATGGCCAAGCCTCATATGCCAAAGCCTTGTTGGATTAGTGGAAGGTTCCTTTCTTTTAGATGGTAAAGTTACCACTGAGTTATTAAGTTCCAAACAAGAATCTTTTGAAATATTGGGAGTAATCACATACAAACCATTTGATTTAACACCAGAACATATAAAAGAACTGCTTCTTTTAATGACAACTTCAGTTCCAAAATGAAAGGAATAACCATTATTCGTTAAGTTAGAAACTGAAATTAAATTACGTCTCATTAAAGGGACGTAAAGTACATCTGATAAAATCAAAACTTTATTGTCTGAAAATTCTAAAACTACGACTCCTATAGCAACCGCAGATACAGTTGCGCTAGAACCTAGAGTAAGTACGATCTCCCCATCACTGCATTTCCTGGTTGATCTGAACCCCTGCAATGAATTACAGATATGGTTAGTCGCACCAGAATCAATGCACCAATTGTTTGAAGTATCCGTAATAAAACTTACTTCAATCACATGTGATTCAATCATACCTTGAACTCTTGTAGCTAAGAATTCTGGACAGTTCCTCTTCCAGTGGCCCTTCTCACCGCATTGGAAACACTTTCCTTTGCCTTGGCTACCGACCTTCCCTTTGCCCTTACCTTTTCCTTTAGATTTTGCAATCTTAGGGACTGGTCCAACACTTGAACCACCAGTGCTAGCTTTCTTCTTCACTTTCTTTCCTTTCGGCACAGATCGGGAGGAGGAAGCGCTTTTCTCAACGTTCAAAACGTTGACCCCAGGTTTGATCACCCCTTCCGCTGCCAAAAGAGAACTCATCAATTCGCTCATTGAAAAATTCATTTGATTCATATTATAGTTAAGTTTAAATTGAGCGAATGAAGGCGACAGCGAATTAAGGATCATATCAACTTGGGTCTGTGCATCGATGTTGGCACCTAGGATTTCCAGCTCGTTTAAATAACCAATCATTTTTAAAACATGTTCTTTGACTGGAGTACCTTCCGACATCTTTGCACTCATTATCTTCTGCATGGCTACCTGTCTGGCAGGCCTGCCATGCTCCCCAAACATCTTTTTCAGGGATGTGATAATGTCACTGGCAGAATCGTTCGATTGGAATTGGTGTTGTAACACGCCAGCCATTGAGGCCAGAATGTAACAACGGGCCATTCCATTCGACTTCTTCCATTTGTCGAACTCGCGTCTGGCAGCTGCCGAAGCATTTGCCGCGGGTTCTTCAGGGCTTGGGGTGGTGAGGACATATATGTGATCCTCCGCAGTTAAAACGATGTCAAGATTACTTTTCCATTCAGTGTAGTTATTTCCAGTTAACTTGTTTTGAGTGAGTATGGTGGCAAGTGGACTAAATGCAGATCCAGACATTATGATTACTGAAAATCAAACAAACAAAATAAATATGGATATCAGAATTGACAGTTTGAAATAAAAGAATCCTTAAAACTCTTATTTAAAAACAAAGTCGCCGGAATATCGAAACGAAAGAATAAAGCCTCCGTGTGGTGGTCAATATTCGATCTTTCGATTTATCATGACTTATCCGCTATGCAACTCTTGCAAAATAGCCATGACTCCCGAACCTATTTGATCTCTAAGTTTCTGAATAATGTCCCGTGTGGGATCCCTTATCCATAGCTTAGCTAGTGTGTACCATTAACTAGGATCCAATCACAACCGTCTCAAGTAGCGCCTCCGTGTGGTGGTCACCCTCTAACACGTCTGATTGATCCTATCCATAGGAAGTTCACATCTAGTAACCAATGAGCAGTGTACTCTCCGTATGGAATGATCACCCCTGGCGAGGTGACACAGAATACACTACTCATCTTACAATGAACCGTTAATGGAAGATCGTGGGTGTTATTTGATAAGACCCTCTCCCACTAGATTTAGTAAATTAAGGATTTTGCTTTTGAAAAATGTTTCCACACACTACCCATAAACATCCAATGTTTACTAATGTGTTGAAAACGGTTTTTGAATTTTATTTTAGAAAACTTGTTTTAAGTGCATGCAACAATGTATTATACGCCAATCACAAAACAAGCACATAAAACAAAAAACTAAAATGAAATATAGGCATTCAAACAATGTCTCTATCTCCCATGGCTCTATCTCCATAGAACACCTTCTTGGTTTGGTCGCCTCCGGCTCCATCTTGATGGACAACGGCTCCTTGCTCCATCTTCATGGAATTTCTAATTCTATTACATTGGACTTATGCTTCTTTTGAAGCTTACAATTTATCTAGAAAAAAGAAATAGCAAAAAAGAAATAAAAGGCTAGGGAAACCGGTGCGACTTTCCTTTTCGTAGGATTGAAGCCGCAGCGCCCTTTACATACGCCTTAAAACCAAAACATTAATAAATTACAACATGCACCAATCTCAAACAATTTAAATATAAATATTTAAACGACTTGGTGCCATGGGAGATAGCGACTAATTTTGCTGCAAAAGGGTTAGTCGTACACACATCCACACATACATAACAAATATATGTAACTATTGGAACACTTAATTGATTCACACAGTATATAAACACTTTACATACTGAATTAGAACTTAAAACAGCATCTTACTTCTCTGTCACAGTTCGATCGATCGAAGACTTAATTGATTCACACAGTATATAAACACTTTACATACTGAATTAGAACTTAAAACAGCATCTTACTTCTCTGTCACAGTTCGATCGATCGAAGACCGTTCGATCGCTCGAACCTTCGATCGATTGAACACTGTTCAATCGCTTGAACATTCTGTTTCACAGAATGATTTGAAAATTTTACAGAATATTTTAAAATTAAAGTTTTTAATTTCAAAACACTTTAAAACTGTGAAACAGAGAACCTGACAAAGTATCTATCTCGATCGATCGAACTTCGTTCGATCGATCGAATACCAGAAGGTTCGATCGATCGAAGACTGTTCGATCGATTGAGAACAGAATGTTCGATCGATCGAAACAAGTTCGATCGATCGAACCCACCTTGCATCCTATGCAATCACAGTTTTGTATTCTGCTGCGATAACACTGCAGAAACAGATCTGCGACGATGCAGTTTCGAAAACAGTTCTAAAATCAACATGCAAATCAAAACTAGGGTTCCAAAAACGCATTTATAGATCCAAACGAGCGTGGCTCTGATACCAATTGAAGGAAAAAAAATGGTTTAAAGTTAGATTTTAAACGCGCAGCGGAAATAGGTTAAGTTATAAAACTTTTGGCATTCCAGGATCTACTACTCGTCAATTCCATAGATGCGTACAAGGGGTGCAAGAATTATACCTTAGTGTCTTGAACCCAATTCTGAAACTTTAACTTCCAGCAGCCTCCACTAGATGATCTTCACCCTTATGACTCCTGCGGATGCCTGCCGGAAAGACTAGGGTTGGTGGGAACCCTAATACAGAGGATAGGAAGGTTTTGGGAAGACTATGATAGTTTCTGCAGCTTCTGCGTATAAAAACGACGATCACTTACTTCCAGAACGCAGCTGCCCTATTTATAGATTTCCAGAACCGACCTAGACTTCGATCGATCGAAGTGACTTCGATCGATCGAACCTTCGATCGATCGAACCATGCTCGATCGATCGAACCTGATGACTTCAATCGATCGAACATACTTCGATCGATCGAACCTGTCTTAACAGCTTCCTCAAGTGTCTTTCCAAGCATCCTAGCGGAGCTAAGAGTGGGACCTCCTAGGCTCTTTATTGTTGGCTCAGACCAGTTTGTTAATTACCATGACCAAACTCTTTGATCAGTAAACTAACTAACTGGTCAGTTAACGTTTATTACACTATAAAACGATAACTGAACTCCAACGCAAAAGAACATATCCGAAGCGATAACTAGACTTGTATGGTGTACTAATGTCCCTCTACCGTCAGCATTCGTAATCATATTCAGGTAGTCGGATAACTGTTACTGTCAACCTGAATCATGATTACTTCTTGTATTCCTTGAGTCCCATTCACTACTCATGATTACCAAACATGTTGATAACTCTTATCAACAAGACTGCAGTACTCAGTAATCAACTTGGTGACATTCTCAAGGGAATGCTTACTCTGTATCAGAGGGTAGATTCTATCTTGACAATATATGTTCACAACCCTATGGACATGACATACCCAAGATACCCAGGTGTTGATCTTCTATAGACCTCACTGATTGGTAAGTCAAAGCAGCCATATCCATAGTCTGTGTTCATAATCATCTCAAGATTGAGAACACGTACCTTATACAAGTTATGAGTTCCTATTGACTGTTGACAGCCTTAAGCGTCAATAGGAAAGCTCAGGTCCATCAATGCACTATAAGCACTAGCATATCAACTAAGAGCTACACTCTAGTGATTGAGATTAATCACTCCATCCAATGGTAGTTAATTATGCTACAGTGTAGACCTGATGAGGTATCCAGTCTCATCATCCACTGTGACATACTCTAAGTATCAAAGAATAGTAATTCGTATCTCACTTGTGTGTATCTCATACACACACGAATTGCTTACTATGATACTTAAGGACAAAACAATCATCTCATGAAAGAAACATACACAATGAAATGTAAAGCTGATATCCATATATTATAATGCTAATGTCTCATACATAAAGTAATGGTTTGAGGGCACAAACCCAACAAACTCCCACTTGCACTCACAACCATTCAGAACTACATCTAAGACCTAGACTATCTAGATGATGATCAAAGACCTTCTGTGGTAAGGCCTTTGTAAACGGATCAGCAAGATTGTCAGCGGTGGCAATCTTGGTGACAGTCACATCTCCACGTTGAACAATATCTCGGATAAGATGATATTTTCGCTCTACGTGCTTTCCCTTTCCGTGGTTCCTTGGCTCCTTGGACTGAGCCACTGCCCCACTATTATCACAATAAAGCGTAATAGGCGACAGCGACGCTGGTATCACCTCGAGTTCCATGAGGAACTTCTTGAGCCAAACAGCTTCCTTTGCGGCTTCACAAGCAGCCACATACTCAGCTTCTGTAGTTGAGTCTGCAATGCATTTCTGCTTAATGCTCCTCCAACTAACAACACCACCTCCCAAGGTAAAGAGATGTCCGGATGTCGACTTTCTCGAATCTTTATCTGACATAAAGTCCGAGTCAGTGTATCCTACTGGAATTAACTCACTACCGCCGTACATAAGCATGTAATCTTTAGTTCTTCTCAAGTACTTAAGAATGTGCTTAACGGCTGTCCAGTGCTCTGAACCAGGATTCGATAAATACCTGCTAACCATGCCAACGGCAAAGCAGATATCTGGTCTAGTGCATAACATCGCATACATGAGACTTCCCACTGCCGAGGCATAGGGAATTCCTGCCATGCGATTCCTCTCCTCTTGTGTCTTTGGACACTGGTCCTTGGAGAACGCTAAACCATGCCTGAAAGGTAACAAACCTTTCTTCGAATTATCCATTGAAAACCTAGTTAGCACTTTCTCGATATAACCAGCTTGAGATAATCCCATTATCTTTCGCTTGCGATCCCGAAAGAGCTTTATCCCAAGAATATAGCTCGCCTCTCCTAGATCCTTCATATCGAAAGTACTAGCTAGCCAAACCTTGACCGTTGACAGCGCCGCTACATCATTCCCAATGAGTAGAATGTCATCAACGTAAAGCACAAGAAAAGCCACTACTTTCCCTTCACTTTTCTTGTACACACAAGGCTCATCCAGATTCTGTATGAAACCAAACGACTTGACCGCTTAGTCAAATCGGATGTTCCAACTTCTGGATGCCTGCTTAAGCCCATAAATGGACTTTTGCAACTTGCATACCAAGTTACCTTTCCGACCAGCTATGAACCCTTCTGGTTGTTGCATATAGATGTCCTCCTCAAGATTGCCATTCAAGAATGCAGTCTTGACGTCCATCTGCCAGATCTCATAATCTAGGCATGCAACAATGGATAAGAGTATTCTGATGGACTTGAGCATGGCTACCGGCGAGAAGGTTTCCTCATAGTCAATGCCCTCCCTCTGAGTATAGCCTTTCGCCACAAGCCTCGCCTTAAAGGTCTCAACCTTTCCATCAGATCCTCTTTTCCTCTTATAGACCCACTTGCAGCCAATGGGTTTAATATTGGCTGGAAGTTCTACAAGATCCCAGACCTGATTGGAATCCATAGATTCCAATTCAGCCTTCATAGCTTTAATCCAATGAGCTGAATCAACATCAGCCATTGCCTCTTCGTAAGTGGTAGGATCAGATTCAGATTCTATGGAGACAGCTTCAAAAACTTCTCCTAAGAACATGTATCTATCAGGCTGGCTGATAATCCTCCCACTACGACGAGGTACCGGTACGAAAATGGGTGGAGAAGTGGTATTTTCTTGATTTTCATCGTTATCAACTGCGGGTTGGACTGAGGGCTCTCCTTCTATCTCTCTAAGATCTATCCTTCCCTTAGGTTTATGGTTCATGATATAATCATCCTCCAAGAAAATAGCATTTGTACTAACAAACACTTTCTGTTCTCTTGGATCATAAAAATACCATCCATAAGTACCCTTTGGATACCCTACAAAGTAACATACTTCCGATCTAGAATCCAACTTGCTCATCTTTCCTTTGAGCACATGTGCCGGACACCCCCATATCCGGAGATGTTGCAAAGAAGGCTTGCGCCCAATCCACATCTCTCGTGGTGTCCTGGGAACAGATTTGCTTGATACTAGATTTAGTATGTATGCAGCGGTTTCCAAAGCATAACCCCAAAGGAATAATGGCAACTCTGAATAACTCATCATCGACCTAGTCATGTCTAAAAGAGTCCGATTCCTTCTCTCCGCTACACCGTTCTGCTGAGGCGTACCAGGTGCAGTCAACTGTGACAGAATCCCATTCTGTACGAGGTGATCAATAAACTCATTAGAGAGGTACTCGCCACCTCGATCAGATCGAATGGCCTTGATATGTGTGCCCGATTGCTTCTCCACTTCAGCCCTAAACTCTTTGAACTTTTCAAAGGCTTCAGACTTGTGCTGCATTAGGTACACATATCCATACCTAGAGTGGTCATCGGTAAATGTTATGAAATACTCATAACCACCCCTTGCTCTAATATTTATTGGTCCACACACATCAGTATGAACTAATTCCAACAATGCATTGGTCCTATTGCCCTTTGCAGGAAAGGGCCTTTTGGTCATCTTACCCTCCAAACAAGACTCGCAGACTTCCATTGGTTCGAGAACCAAATCGCCTAAGACCCCTTCTTTGACTAGTCTGCCAATCCTATTCAAATTGATATGGCCAAGCCTCATATGCCAAAGCCTTGTTGGATTAGTGGAAGGTTCCTTTCTTTTAGATGGTAAAGTTACCACTGAGTTATTAAGTTCCAAACAAGAATCTTTTGAAATATTGGGAGTAATCACATACAAACCATTTGATTTAACACCAGAACATATAAAAGAACTGCTTCTTTTAATGACAACTTCAGTTCCAAAATGAAAGGAATAACCATTATTCGTTAAGTTAGAAACTGAAATTAAATTACGTCTCATTAAAGGGACGTAAAGTACATCTGATAAAATCAAAACTTTATTGTCTGAAAATTCTAAAACTACGACTCCTATAGCAACCGCAGATACAGTTGCGCTAGAACCTAGAGTAAGTACGATCTCCCCATCACTGCATTTCCTGGTTGATCTGAACCCCTGCAATGAATTACAGATATGGTTAGTCGCACCAGAATCAATGCACCAATTGTTTGAAGTATCCGTAATAAAACTTACTTCAATCACATGTGATTCAATCATACCTTGAACTCTTGTAGCTAAGAATTCTGGACAGTTCCTCTTCCAGTGGCCCTTCTCACCGCATTGGAAACACTTTCCTTTGCCTTGGCTACCGACCTTCCCTTTGCCCTTACCTTTTCCTTTAGATTTTGCAATCTTAGGGACTGGTCCAACACTTGAACCACCAGTGCTAGCTTTCTTCTTCACTTTCTTTCCTTTCGGCACAGATCGGGAGGAGGAAGCGCTTTTCTCAACGTTCAAAACGTTGACCCCAGGTTTGATCACCCCTTCCGCTGCCAAAAGAGAACTCATCAATTCGCTCATTGAAAAATTCATTTGATTCATATTATAGTTAAGTTTAAATTGAGCGAATGAAGGCGACAGCGAATTAAGGATCATATCAACTTGGGTCTGTGCATCGATGTTGGCACCTAGGATTTCCAGCTCGTTTAAATAACCAATCATTTTTAAAACATGTTCTTTGACTGGAGTACCTTCCGACATCTTTGCACTCATTATCTTCTGCATGGCTACCTGTCTGGCAGGCCTGCCATGCTCCCCAAACATCTTTTTCAGGGATGTGATAATGTCACTGGCAGAATCGTTCGATTGGAATTGGTGTTGTAACACGCCAGCCATTGAGGCCAGAATGTAACAACGGGCCATTCCATTCGACTTCTTCCATTTGTCGAACTCGCGTCTGGCAGCTGCCGAAGCATTTGCCGCGGGTTCTTCAGGGCTTGGGGTGGTGAGGACATATATGTGATCCTCCGCAGTTAAAACGATGTCAAGATTACTTTTCCATTCAGTGTAGTTATTTCCAGTTAACTTGTTTTGAGTGAGTATGGTGGCAAGTGGACTAAATGCAGATCCAGACATTATGATTACTGAAAATCAAACAAACAAAATAAATATGGATATCAGAATTGACAGTTTGAAATAAAAGAATCCTTAAAACTCTTATTTAAAAACAAAGTCGCCGGAATATCGAAACGAAAGAATAAAGCCTCCGTGTGGTGGTCAATATTCGATCTTTCGATTTATCATGACTTATCCGCTATGCAACTCTTGCAAAATAGCCATGACTCCCGAACCTATTTGATCTCTAAGTTTCTGAATAATGTCCCGTGTGGGATCCCTTATCCATAGCTTAGCTAGTGTGTACCATTAACTAGGATCCAATCACAACCGTCTCAAGTAGCGCCTCCGTGTGGTGGTCACCCTCTAACACGTCTGATTGATCCTATCCATAGGAAGTTCACATCTAGTAACCAATGAGCAGTGTACTCTCCGTATGGAATGATCACCCCTGGCGAGGTGACACAGAATACACTACTCATCTTACAATGAACCGTTAATGGAAGATCGTGGGTGTTATTTGATAAGACCCTCTCCCACTAGATTTAGTAAATTAAGGATTTTGCTTTTGAAAAATGTTTCCACACACTACCCATAAACATCCAATGTTTACTAATGTGTTGAAAACGGTTTTTGAATTTTATTTTAGAAAACTTGTTTTAAGTGCATGCAACAATGTATTATACGCCAATCACAAAACAAGCACATAAAACAAAAAACTAAAATGAAATATAGGCATTCAAACAATGTCTCTATCTCCCATGGCTCTATCTCCATAGAACACCTTCTTGGTTTGGTCGCCTCCGGCTCCATCTTGATGGACAACGGCTCCTTGCTCCATCTTCATGGAATTTCTAATTCTATTACATTGGACTTATGCTTCTTTTGAAGCTTACAATTTATCTAGAAAAAAGAAATAGCAAAAAAGAAATAAAAGGCTAGGGAAACCGGTGCGACTTTCCTTTTCGTAGGATTGAAGCCGCAGCGCCCTTTACATACGCCTTAAAACCAAAACATTAATAAATTACAACATGCACCAATCTCAAACAATTTAAATATAAATATTTAAACGACTTGGTGCCATGGGAGATAGCGACTAATTTTGCTGCAAAAGGGTTAGTCGTACACACATCCACACATACATAACAAATATATGTAACTATTGGAACACTTAATTGATTCACACAGTATATAAACACTTTACATACTGAATTAGAACTTAAAACAGCATCTTACTTCTCTGTCACAGTTCGATCGATCGAAGACTTAATTGATTCACACAGTATATAAACACTTTACATACTGAATTAGAACTTAAAACAGCATCTTACTTCTCTGTCACAGTTCGATCGATCGAAGACCGTTCGATCGCTCGAACCTTCGATCGATTGAACACTGTTCAATCGCTTGAACATTCTGTTTCACAGAATGATTTGAAAATTTTACAGAATATTTTAAAATTAAAGTTTTTAATTTCAAAACACTTTAAAACTGTGAAACAGAGAACCTGACAAAGTATCTATCTCGATCGATCGAACTTCGTTCGATCGATCGAATACCAGAAGGTTCGATCGATCGAAGACTGTTCGATCGATTGAGAACAGAATGTTCGATCGATCGAAACAAGTTCGATCGATCGAACCCACCTTGCATCCTATGCAATCACAGTTTTGTATTCTGCTGCGATAACACTGCAGAAACAGATCTGCGACGATGCAGTTTCGAAAACAGTTCTAAAATCAACATGCAAATCAAAACTAGGGTTCCAAAAACGCATTTATAGATCCAAACGAGCGTGGCTCTGATACCAATTGAAGGAAAAAAAATGGTTTAAAGTTAGATTTTAAACGCGCAGCGGAAATAGGTTAAGTTATAAAACTTTTGGCATTCCAGGATCTACTACTCGTCAATTCCATAGATGCGTACAAGGGGTGCAAGAATTATACCTTAGTGTCTTGAACCCAATTCTGAAACTTTAACTTCCAGCAGCCTCCACTAGATGATCTTCACCCTTATGACTCCTGCGGATGCCTGCCGGAAAGACTAGGGTTGGTGGGAACCCTAATACAGAGGATAGGAAGGTTTTGGGAAGACTATGATAGTTTCTGCAGCTTCTGCGTATAAAAACGACGATCACTTACTTCCAGAACGCAGCTGCCCTATTTATAGATTTCCAGAACCGACCTAGACTTCGATCGATCGAAGTGACTTCGATCGATCGAACCTTCGATCGATCGAACCATGCTCGATCGATCGAACCTGATGACTTCAATCGATCGAACATACTTCGATCGATCGAACCTGTCTTAACAGCTTCCTCAAGTGTCTTTCCAAGCATCCTAGCGGAGCTAAGAGTGGGACCTCCTAGGCTCTTTATTGTTGGCTCAGACCAGTTTGTTAATTACCATGACCAAACTCTTTGATCAGTAAACTAACTAACTGGTCAGTTAACGTTTATTACACTATAAAACGATAACTGAACTCCAACGCAAAAGAACATATCCGAAGCGATAACTAGACTTGTATGGTGTACTAATGTCCCTCTACCGTCAGCATTCGTAATCATATTCAGGTAGTCGGATAACTGTTACTGTCAACCTGAATCATGATTACTTCTTGTATTCCTTGAGTCCCATTCACTACTCATGATTACCAAACATGTTGATAACTCTTATCAACAAGACTGCAGTACTCAGTAATCAACTTGGTGACATTCTCAAGGGAATGCTTACTCTGTATCAGAGGGTAGATTCTATCTTGACAATATATGTTCACAACCCTATGGACATGACATACCCAAGATACCCAGGTGTTGATCTTCTATAGACCTCACTGATTGGTAAGTCAAAGCAGCCATATCCATAGTCTGTGTTCATAATCATCTCAAGATTGAGAACACGTACCTTATACAAGTTATGAGTTCCTATTGACTGTTGACAGCCTTAAGCGTCAATAGGAAAGCTCAGGTCCATCAATGCACTATAAGCACTAGCATATCAACTAAGAGCTACACTCTAGTGATTGAGATTAATCACTCCATCCAATGGTAGTTAATTATGCTACAGTGTAGACCTGATGAGGTATCCAGTCTCATCATCCACTGTGACATACTCTAAGTATCAAAGAATAGTAATTCGTATCTCACTTGTGTGTATCTCATGCACACACGAATTGCTTACTATGATACTTAAGGACAAAACAATCATCTCATGAAAGAAACATACACAATGAAATGTAAAGCTGATATCCATATATTATAATGCTAATGTCTCATACATAAAGTAATGGTTTGAGGGCACAAACCCAACAGCATATGGGTATCCAAATCCAAAAGATGCTAAAATGGATCCCTTCATTCCAAAAAATGCACTCCAATTGGGGATCAAAAGGGGATCCATTATGCAAACTCATGGTTTGAGTCTCCAAACTTATAGCCTTTGGAGAGAAAAAATGAGGGGATGTATATTTGGTAGGAAGATCCTAGCCATTAGTTTGAGAATAAAATAGTATTTTTAGTGTATCTATGGTTGAGATACATCAAAATATATTAAACAATAAAATGACTACTAGTTATGGTTACTCTGATTGGAGTGCATGAGACTTATTTGGTATGTAAAACACTATTCAAGTAATCAAATATAGAGGTGTCAAACGGGACGGCCCGCCCCGCCACCTTAACGAGTTGGGCGAATTTTGGCGAGTCACAGGGCAGGGCTAATTGACTCGATAAGGGATATAGGGTGACTCGCCCCAACACTAATTCGTGGGTCAATGGGGCGAGACGAGGTGGGACGGCTAACTCGCGGGTTGGTTGGTGAATTAGCCCACGAGTTAGCCCGCGAATTGCTTGCAAAAACTTTTTTTCAATTTTGATAAAAAAAAATTCTAAAAAATAATTTAATAAAATACTTTATTTAAAAATAGTTTGTTGAAAAAAGTATTTGGAAACGATTTTTTTTTTTAAAATGTATTTTCTACTTAACAGTTTAATAAAATTGTTTATTAATAAATAGTTTATTTGAAAACAATTAAATAAAAATGTTTTATTCACGGGTTGGTGAGGCGGGACGGAGTGGGTCCGCGAGGCGAGGCGGATTATGAGGCGAGCCGAATTGGTGGCGAGTCGGTGGGTTAGACGAGCTGGGTCACAGGGCGAGTTGTGGATTGCAAAAATGGAAGTCGACCTGGACCCATACACAATGAATTGAGTCACGAGCTGGGTTCGTCCACGGGGCGAGACGAGTTGCGACTCGCCAAATGGCGAATTGGGGCGGAGCGGGGCGGGGCGGGGCAGGCCAATTCGCCCCGTTTGACACCCCCTAACCAAATAGCATTTTGGATACCCAAATTTTGATGATTACCCTTAGAGTTGCTCTTAAAATATGAATGAGAGTCATCAAACCAGGATATAATTGTCGTATCTTCGATTATAACTTGAGAACAAAAGTTAAAACAGTTAACAGGTCCAAACATACCTAGTGGTGTCAAACAGGTCGGGTTGGCCCGGCCAGGCCTGAGCCCAGCCCGGTATAGGCCCGGCCCGCTAGGTCCGAGCACATTTTGTCCAGTCCGGGGTGGACACCCTTAGTCCCGTCGACGGCCCGGCCCACTCCTTTGCCCGAAACCCGGCCCGGCCCGGTAGGCCCGCCCGAGCCCATAATTGCTAGTTTGGCCATTTTTCAAATATTTTCCCACTTTTTACCCCTCTAACGGCTATAAAACGGCTAGTTTTGGGGGTAAAAATGTAAATGTGATTTTTGACTTCCCAAAATGCCCCTTAGCCCATTTTCTATAAATACCAAACCTCCCACAACATATTTTCTCACACAAAAATCAATTATCTCTCTCTATTCTCAACTTGCTCTATACTACTCCATAAACTACAAGTCTACAAGCACTTCTACTCTACAAGTTGGTGATTCAATTATCAAAGCTCTAATTTGTAAAGGCACTTCTAGTATTCTACAACATGAACTTACAAGCTCTCAAGTTTCAAGTCTTATTATAATTTATAGTTGTTCACTTCTTCTTCTACTACTATAAGTTGAGCCGTTGAGGTAAATTTATTTATTGTTTCACTTCTTGCTTTATTAGTTGCTTATCTAATTGTTAGTATTTTTAATCTTTTATATTTCTTTTCCCTCTTTTTTTTCATTTAAAAAAATGGCATCTCATTCAAGATCTTCAAAAACCAGAAAATGTCCAACTTATGACTTCGAAAATTTAGATTATGGGGAAAGAAATGAGATTAATGATATGGAATTGGAGGATGATGAAGACGTTGAAATTATGGGGTCTAATCCATCTGAACCATCTCCTTCAAATCCTAATGATCTCAGTCCCACCACTGAAACAAAATTAAAATCACCCGTTTGGTTATTTTTTAAATTAAATGACGAAAAAAATGGAGCTATTTGCAAAATATGCGGATTCAAATTTTCTTACAAAGGTGGAGGAAATAATACACTTAAAAGACACATCATAAACAAGCATAAAGGTGCATGGGAAGCAGGTACCGCTCAAGCAGGCGGCCTAGCACAATCCCAAATTTCTGCTTCTACTGGAACAAGTGTTGGAACTTTTCTTTATAATAAAAAAAAATGAGGGAAAGCTTGGTAAAATTTGTTTGTGCATCCGATATGTCTTTTACTTTAGTTGAAGAAGAGTTCTTTACACGTTTTATTCAAACTTTTTTACAACCCGCCTACCAACCTATTACTAGAAATACTCTTAGAAGTGATATACAATCTGTTTTTTAACAAACCAAAAAAAAAAAAATTAATTGAGAATTTTTCTACTTTTAATTGTACAATTGCATGTACTTCTGATTTGTGGACTGGTTGTAATAAAACGGGATATATATGTATAACGGCGCATTTTGTAGATGAAAATTGGAATATGAATAAAAATATCATTGCTTTTCGTGCATTAGACTATCGTCATACTAGTGAAAATATATATAACTATATAATCAATATTTTTAATGAGTATGATATTATGAAAAAAATTATAAGCATTACTTTTGACGCTGCTAGTGCTAATACAAATGCTATTAATATGTTTAAAGATCTTATGCGCCCAATGTTGAATGGAAAATTATTTCATGGTCGTGTATGTCATATCATTAACTTGATTATCCAAGATGGATTAACAAAAAGTAATAATCACATAGTTAAAATTAGAGAGGCAGTGGTCTTTTGTTGTTCAACGCCTAGCCGTCTACAAGCATTTTATGGTATTTGTAAACAAAATCGTCTTAATCCAAAGAAATTACAAACTGATATTAAAACTCGTTGGAATTCTACTTATCTTATGATAGATTCTTGTAAAAAGTATAGTGGCATTATTACTCAAGTTGTTAATGTTAATTATCCTTTACTAAACTTGACTTCAAACAATTGGGATATGACATTTGACTTTCATGAATTTTTAGAAGTATTTTATAATGCTACAAACTTTCTGGTAATAGCGGATTTATTCAAATGTCGGTATTTATAAACTTTCTGGTATTTACTATTCTACTTCTTGTTTAGTTCTTATGAAATTATTTAATATGGCTCATACATTTCATAGTTATAAACAAAAAAATGACATTTTTATTGATATTTGCAAGAAAATAGAAAAAAAGTTTAAAAAATATTGGTCTAACATTCCACCTGTATTTTACCTATCTGCAATTTTGGATCCTAGAATCAATTTTGATGGTGTTTGTGAAATGGTTAAACAAATATCTGAATTGATGCAAAGACCAGATGGTGAGCCTGGTCTAGAAATAACTACTTTTGAAATGGAAAATACTTTGAAATCTTTATTTCGTATATACTATGAAAAATATACAAATAAAGAAAGTGCTATTTCTTCTTCTACTTCTAATATTGAGTTATGTTCGGCCCGTTCGGGAGCGTCAGGTGGTTCTTGGGCGAGCCAGTATCTCAGTCGAAAGAAACAAAAGGGTGTTAGTCAATCATTTGTAAGTAGTTCTAACATTCTTGGTGAATTAAATAAGTATCGAGAAACCGAGTGGGAAAGCCGATTAACCAACGAGGAAATGGTCGATTTAAATCTTTTGACATGGTGGAAAGAACATGTAACAGCTTTCCCGATTCTTTCCATCATGGCTCGTGATCTACTAACTCCTCCGGCTTCCACAGTTGCACTGGAGTCTGCTTTTAGTGTAGGTGGAAGGGTGTTAGAGGAAAGGAGTAGCAGATTATCTCCTGATATGCTTGACTGCTTGATGTGCTTGAAGTATTGGGACCGTGCTCAATATCGAACTCAAAATCGCCAAGATTCTATTCTTGAATACTTCGCAAATTTGGAAGTCACGGAAGAAAATTGAAGAATGAAGAATTGAAGAATGAATATGAGAGTTGAAGATCATTCAGTTCTAAACAAATCAATTGTAATACTCCTGGCCCGCATGAGTATAAACTGTGAACGGCTTTTAAAAAATAAAAAAAAATCAATTCTGTAAAATGTAATCTTTACTTTTTATTATACAAATTAATGATTAGTAATCTTTATTTTTTATTAGACTATAATTTTTAAATATTAAATACTAATAATCTTTTTAATTTTTATTGAATAATAAATATTGTTTACTTTTTTTTTTTTGAATGAACTTTTTTTAATAATCACTAATCATTATTAATGAATAAAACTTTTATTATACAAATTAATGATAAGTAATCTTTATTTTTTATTAGACTACAAATTTTAAATATCAAATACTAGTAATCTCTTTAATTTTTATTGAATAATAAATATTCTTTACTTTTTTTTTTTTTTAATGAACTTTTTTTTAGTAATCACTAATCATTAATGAATAAATCTTTACTTTTTATTATATAAATTAATGATAAGTAATCTCTATTTTTTGTTAGACTATAATTTTTAAATATCAAATACTAGTAATCTCTTTAATTTTTATTGAATAATAAATATTCTTTACTTTTTTTTTTGTTAAACAATTTTTTTTTTGTAATCACTAATCATTAATACATAAACTAAACATATATATATAAACAAAAAAAATTAGTAAAACTATCCCCCAAAACTCCGGCTCGGCCCGGATATGCACCCGGCCACAAACCCGTGCGTCCACTAGCCCGGCCCGGCCCGACCCTAGTGAGCCCGAGCCACCGGTCTGGGGCGGACACCCCCCCCTCCCTTACCAAGCCCGGCCCGGCCCGGCCCAATCCTCTAGCCCAGTTAAGCCCGCTTTGACCGAGCCCGGCCCGTCCCGTCACGTTTTGACACCACTAAACATACCAAGCTATTTTCTACAGAGAGAAAAGATGACAAAGCACATTTTGAAAGGATATGTTGCGTTCCAGGCTTCCAGCAAAACCATTCGTCGCACAAAGACCATTTCAAAATTCGGTAAAGATAATTAGATAAAGATGATTAGATGAAGATAATCAATGGTTAATATCAAAACTACCCTTGAAAGGTGGCCCCAAAGTCTGTCAATCTCGTGACCACACTACTGTCCCTCAATAATAGTAAATGAGTTTTGTTAATAAAAAGTTCTACAAGAAATGAACAAGGAGAGACGATCAGTGATCCCACACTATAACCTTTATTTATTTGTTAAACAAACCCATAATAAATAAATAAATAAATAAATGTGGGTAAGGAAAACCAACAAAATCGCATTGTAACAAAAGGCAGCATTTTTGCTCATTTAAAAATCTTATTAATTGCTCACTTAAATTTTTATTGGGTATGTTATTTTTAAATTATTAAAATAATTAGTATTAAAATGTGACACATATTTCCTAATAAATACTTGCGTGAACAATAAAGACCACTTTTGAGTCATAAAAATGATATAATAAACTATTACTAAGTAAAAAAAAAAAAAAATAGAACGCACAAACACTGAATAACAGAAAAATCTCAGATATTCAAAACAACTCCACTCACCCACATAATTCCACCACCAGCTGCTAAAATGCGCAACCGGCTGAACTAAACTCTCCCACAAATTCAACTATTAAATTAAATGAAAAAAAAAACAAGCTCCTGGTAATGAGACGATAACTTTTAAAGGAAAAAGTGAAATTGCAAACAATAAATTAAACAAACCTGGTGGCAAATTACGACTTAGGACAAGAAAACTGAGATAATAACCGAGGCAGACACTGTGGCTAAGGCTTTCAACAATGCCGGAGCATTAACGTCGTCGCCAGCGGCGGAGTTATCCGAATTGCTGTTTTGCGACTCGGCCGCTGGTCCTTCCGCCGGAGCTCCGTCAGGCGAGGAAGTGGGCGGCGCTGGAGGCGATAGCATCGGCGATAGTGCCGGAACGGCGACGTCCGGTGAAGGCGACGGCGAAGTCACAGGCTCTGCCGCCGGCGCAGGAGACGGAGATTTTCCAAACAGCTCGGTCGGAAGAAGCACACTGTCGACTGTGAAAATGCAGAGCGGTGTTGAGTCAATCACCGTCCCAGCGATCCGCGACGAGTCGACTCCGGAGTGGAGAGTGACTGCGTCACCGGCAGTCGACACAGTCAAATCATACTTTCCGGCGCCATTGGTGGCCAATGTAGCAATCGGAGCATTGGTGGTCTTCAACGTCCCAATCGGCGTGTAACTAGTTAGGGCATGATACTGTAGGAGCGAGACCACCTCAGCGTTGGTGAGCTTGCTCAGATCTGGGATGCCAGGGGCCTTAAACGCCTCATCATTGGGGGCAAAAAGAGTCAAGCCTTTATCAATGGCCGTCTGATACACTTTAATCACGCCGGTCGACACGATCAACGACACAAACGTCTTACAACCAGCCTTCTCCAACAGACCCGTGATGTTCACATCCGAAGCCGACGGAGCCGGCGCCGTCATAATCGCCGGCGCAGGGATCGGCTGGCTGATCTCGAGAACGGAGATATTGTAGGGAATTTGCTTGACAGACTTGGTGTAAATACAGTCAGGAGCCGAGCCGGTGGCCGCGGAGCCGAAGCCGACCTTGCCACCTTTGAAGTCGGTGATGTTGACAAACCCTAGATTACCATGGGCATTTCCGGTAGTCTGGTACAATGTTGTTGAGAGAGTTGTACCATTGGAGATCTGGTGGAGCTTCTGGCCGTCGTAATAATCCAAGAGGGTGTGGAGGGCGAGTAGGTTCTTGATGACGGAGAGGGGATACTGTTTGGCTGAGAGGGCGGACATGACCACATTTGTGAGAGCCAGGACAGTGATGGTCTCGCGGCTGTTGATTTCGTCGGCGAGCTTTGTTTGGGAGAGGTAGCTGTTGTATTCGCTATACTGAGGGAAGCCTGAGAGTATGTCTGTAATGTTGTGTGCTCCGGTGGATATGGCAATGAGAGAGAGAGTCACGAGAAACGGGTGTACTGGACCCATGGTTAACGTTAGCAGAAGACAGTAGTAGAACTCAGAGAGAGAGAGAGAGAGAGAGAGGGGGAGAGATGGCCGGATGGGTGGTGTGGGGATAGGGTACTATTAATGTGATATAGCTAAGTAGAAAGCATAGGGTTTGGGATTAACTAGGGTTATGGGGTAGTGGTTAACTATGGTTAGTTGGTGGTACTGTGGATACAACGTGAGTGTGTGAAAAAAAGAAAGAATGGCAGTGGCCAATCTGTGTATCTTTATCAAGCACTACTACGTCATGTAAGTAGTGTACAAAAAAAGCATAAAATAATTAAATATCACAAAATATATACTCTCTTAGGGTGTATTTGATAAAACTGAAAATTAAGTGTTGAAAATTAAGTGCTGAATTTTAAGTACTGAAAACTTTAAGTGATTGAATTTGTAATACTGAAAATAGTGCTTCAACTACTGAAATTGAATGCATTCAGTGATTATTTTCAGTAGAAATTATTCACTTAAAGTTTTCAGTGGTTTTTTGGCTACTTTTCCAATTAAGTGGTAACTTATCAAACACACTGAAAAAGAATAAGTGTTGAATCTTTTCATTTTCATCACTTAATTGGGTTATCAAACATACCCTTAGTCTTATTTTGTATATCCTTTTTAGCGGATCTAACCATTTAAGTAGATAAAAAAAATCTACACTAATTTTTCACAATTCGTCATAATTATTGTATTTTTTTTAGGGGAAAATACCTTTTACCCTCCTGTGGTTACACTCATTTTCTCATAACCCCCTGTGGTTCATTTTGTAACACTTAACCCCCTGTACTACGGACTAAAGTGAGACTGTTAACTTTTCTAACGGTAGTCCCACTTCAGTCATTAATACAGGGGGGGTTAAGTGTTACAAAAATGAACCACATTGGGGTTCATGAGAACATGGGTTTAACCATAGGGGGGTAAAATGTATTTTTTTCTAAAGAATATGTATAGGGGCTTGGGGGTATTAATGTCATTTCCTTTTTTTCCGTTAGAAAAGTTAACAGTCTCACTTTAGTCCATAGTATAGGGGGGTTAAGTGTTACAAAATGAACCACATGGGGGTTATGAGAAAATTGGTGTAACCACAGGGGGGTAAAAGGTATTTTCCCCTTTTTTTTATATTTTATTTTAGTATTAATTATAAGGAAATGTAATTTGAAAAACTAAGTAAAATTTACATACTAATTTAAGAAAGCGGACAATAATTTTGGGACATCTCAGAAAGAAAAATAAGACACATAAAATGGGACGGAGGGAGTATATTTAAAACATATTATGTATAAAAGTGTGGGTAAAAGGGTGTATGCTTAAGATTATTAACAATGCTAGGAACACAACACATATCACAATAAGATTTTAAATGCACGTACCATGTACTATGTAAGTGATGCATAGAAAAGTGTGAAAAATTCAAATAACACATAATACAACACATTTAAAATTTTATTATAAAATGTGTTATAAAATATATTGTGTGAGTAACATTTTTATAAGATTACTAATCTTTATCATCCCCTTCCGGCTGCTTCTTTTCTTGATCACAATTCTGTCAATCACAACTGGAAATGTGAAGTTCGCTAGCAGTGACTGTATCACTGTATCCATCTCTTTTTTTAATGACGGAAATGCCCTTATCTTTTGCCTTTATTTGCTATTATTATCTGAAATTATTACCAATTGAATTGGGGTTTGTAACGGCTGTTTCTGTGTAGGGACATGGATGGACAATTTGTACTTATTAGTCAAGGTGTGTCAAAAGTTCAACATGTGTCAAAAGTTCAACAAATGGTCAATGCGTGGCTAACAAATCGTTCTTTATTTTCCTTTTAATTTTTTAAAGGGTAAAATGTATTTTGTATCTTCAAATTATGTTTTGTTGGTACTTTGGTCTTTGAATAATTTTTTTTTATATTTTGGTTTCTCAATTTATATTTGTAGTAATTTGTCCTTTTCATCATTGTTAGTGACGGAAAATATCAAGGAAAGGTAGTTTTGTTTACTAATCTTTATCATCTCCCTTTTTGGTTTTGTTTTGGTGTAGATTTCAAGGAAAGGTAGTTTTGGAAAGTGGGTGAAAATTGCATACCAATTTAGAAAAGTGGACACTAATTTTGGGACATCCCAAAATAGAATATATGACTAAAAAAAAAGGGGACAGAGGGAATACTAGTTTTTTTGGTTACAAAATAAAATGTTACAAAAATAAGATTTTAAATGTTCTGTTGTAAGATGCCATTTGTGTAGTGTGGTCCTGCATAAAGAACATAGCACAGAGAATCAATCACATCTTAAAAGTTACAAAAATGTTCATAAATAATTTTGGTATAGTTCAAATGACAAAGAGCTTGTCAGGAACTGATTTGTTGAACTAGTTAGCTGTAATATTTGTTTTAAAACTTGCTATATTATCCCTTTCAATATTCCCCTACTTATTAGTCTCAAGAAACCAAAAAAAAAAAACAAAAACTAAACTATCTTATAATTTTTTTTTTAAATCATTTCAAAATAATATGTCCTTGTTTCATGTAACTTTCTTTCTTTCTTTTTTTTCTTTTCTTTTTTTTTTTTTTTTATTATTAAAATGGTCATTACGTTTGTTCTCTTTTTATATTCTATATCTATATAATATTAGAGGTAGGTTTGTCGCTAAAAAATTTATGACTTTGACAAGTTTTATGACTAGGCTACTGACTAGGACGATGAGTAGGACGATGAGCTAGTTTATAGGATGCTGACTAGGGAATTAGGTTTCATTTAGGGAAGAGAAAACCCTAGTCTCCATTTCTCCTCTATTCTTTCTCTCGTCCACGTCTCTCTCTCTGCACACCCCAACCGCCTCGTGCGGATTAGGATACGTGTAACAATGCTACAAGAGTCCAAGTACATTAATTTGCAAAGAAACATGTGAATTACCAAGAATCGCATGTGTTTAGCAACATTAAACAACTCTATTGTTACAAAACAGCCCCCAAGGGTAGAATGGTAATTAATAAGGTATAGCAAATTTTATATCAAAATATAGGTTTTTGAGTCCCGGTTCCAACGCAAAAAACGGCACGCGAATCCGAATTTTCTAGAGTGAGTTATGTCCGTTTCCGTAAAAGTCGTCGATGTTGAATCTGGACCAGCGGATCGATCTGCCCAAAATTGGATCGATCCGGATCTAGCAGATTGTCATTTCTGTTTCCTCCAGAAGCTCCGGATCGATCCGCTCAAGGCCTGGATTGATCCGGTTCCTGTAGAACCCAACTTTTGACAGAAAACTTCTACTAAATCAGATCAAACATATCCAAAATTATCCTCAAACCTCATGGAAACCTCAAGAATCATTCCAAACCTATTCCCAAACATGTTTTTATCATAAACCAAACATGTAGAATATACACACACTCAAAATTGAATCAAACCACCATACACAACTCCTTTTTGATTTCAAACAAGTTGTGAAACTTGAAACTCACTCCTTATCAAGAATTCATTAAACTTGTTGATCATGAACTCAAAACTAAAACCAACATCATCCATAGACATAGAACTTGTCTACCACACTTGCGACGCATCCGGTCATGCCGAGATGGTACCACGCCATACTTTATCCATACTCATAGTTACAACCCACGGAAATACAAGGAATTCACAAGGGTTACTACAACTCAAGAAAAACATTAAATTTACAAAGATAACCTTCAAATCTTTCAACTTCTTACCCAACCCAACTACTAACATAGAGAATTACATGATTTCTACAAATGTACATTATCCACATGAGTCATAGGATTCCAAAACTAACTCCATGGATACAAACACGAGTCAAGACTTTAATCCATAAGTCAAGGATACTAACCCACAAGTTATACTATATCACAAGTTATAAACATAATTACAAGACCCAAATCTCTTCCCCATTCCAGAGCACGTCACTTTCTCTCCAGGTATTGCTTCGCACCTACGGTGGTTGTTATTTACCACAACAGAAACAGAAAATGGTATTCTTAAGCATTACACTTAGTGAGAATTCTAAACATGATTGAATGTTTAACATGTACAATGCAACAATAAACATATAAATCATATTTGTAATCGCCGAGTCACTAGTTCAATGATTCATTCAAACCTGAAGACCTCCCTTGGTCCCGTGGTCACTTCTATTCCTTGGACTTCCGTATTTCTCGGATTCTTCCTCTTCACCACCCTTATTACTCCCAACTAATGAATCATTGTCCCAGGCTCATTGAATACCATATAGACATATAAGTATGTAGGCACATAATCATAGCAACTTTTCATACAATTGACATGTAATTCACAATCTAACAATTTTATAACTTCTAAACATGATTTCTACGACTCAAAAGGGATACTTCGATACTTGAAAATGACTCCTGGTAAAGGAATATTCTTTCAAAAGGGAATGAATAAGGATGTTGAAGTCTATTCAGATGTAGATTGGGCAGGATCCGTTACAGACCGAAGATCAACTACTGGGTATTGCACCTATATATGGGAAAATTTGGTAACTTGGCGTAGAAAGAAGCAGTCTGTTGTTGTAAGGAGTAGTGCTGAGGCAGAGTATAGGGCCTTAGCTCAGAGTATATGTGAAAGGATGTGGTTGAGAAGATTGCTTGATGAATTACAAATTTCAACAAAAGATTCAATAAAGATGTTTTGTGATAATTTGGCTGCGATCAGCATTGCTAAAAATCTGGTTCATCATGATAGAACCAAGCATGTGGAGCTAGACCGTCCTTTCATCAAAGAAAAAGCTGAAGAAGGGATATTAAACTTGATTTATATTCCAACACATCTTCAAGTGGCTGATATTCTAACTAAAGCTCTTCCAAGAATAAAGTTTGAAGAATTGACTTCCAAGCTAGGAATGATTGATACCTATTCCCCAGCTTAAGGGGGAGTGTGGAATCCTAAAATATCCCTTGGAGATAATATCCCTTGGGATAAGATTTCAATCAACTAGGAATTAATTGTGATTTGATCCTGTGATTTGATTTTTTGATCTTCTTTCCTTTTTTTCTTCTTTCCTTTCTTTTCTTTTCTTTTCTTTTCTTTCCTTAACTTATTATCAAGTTTGTGTATATATATTCCTACATAGAATGAATGAAATCATCATAAAATAGAGTTTTCCTCTCTATAATTCCATAAGGATTTTATGTATTGGATAGTAATTGTATGTTGGAGGATTATTTATATATAACCGGTTTTTAATGGTAATAATCAAGAGTATTTTGGATATATTCTTGTCTTAGATTTTTCCTTATGCTTATTGAACTCAATATTCCTTGATTTCTGTGATTGATAGGAATATTTACATACAATAGTGCTTATGTGATTGTGATGTTTATATCTTTTATAGGAAAGATGAGTGATGCTACACCCTAGTTATAGGTAGATAATTCATGTGAACCGAAGATGAGTTATGCTTACATTAAACTCGCGATATCCTCTTGTTGATACTATTGGGCTTATAGTTACAATGTATCATAACTCTCCAATTATAAAACTTAAGTAGAGAGTATAGACCCCCGATGCATAGTTAGTGGTGGATTTGTAACCCTAGATTTCATCCACATATATCAAAACAATTTCAACTTTGCATTCGTTTACTTAATTTATTTTCAGAATATTACTTCCATAGTTCTATAGTTTAATTTCATAGTTTAGTTAATAGTAGTAATTAAATCAACAACTAACCAAACTTCTATTTTCATAACTAGATTTAGGTTTTCTTAATTAAAGGATAAAAATAATCAATCCCTGTGGGTTTGACCTTTACTTTCACACAGTAAATCTTAGAAAGTAAAGCATACTTTTTAATCTTGATTTTGACAAGATCAACTTTTCGTGCCGTTGCCAGGGATTGGCAATTTTTGCCATTAATTTTTAGAATCCGAATTTAGATAGGTAGTAAATATTAGCTTAGATTTTATTTTATTTATTTCTAGTTTAATTTCCAAGTCGCTAAAATTATCCTTGTTTTTGCAGATTACAAGTCGTCGAATTCTAGCAAGTTCTAGTGGAGCAGCTGTGCACGTCAACGGAGCTTACGCAATCTAAAATAAAATAAAATTGCAATCAAAATAAAAATATCAAATAAACTCATTGTTTTAAATTTCGCTTCAAACCACTGTAATTCAGGGCGCTGAGATGCAATTACTTGCATTAGGTTAGGTGTGGAGTGAGCACTGCATTAGCTAGGAAACCCGGGGCGCTGGGCTTTGACGTGAATCACTGCATTACAGGATACTTACATGCATCATAGTAGTACTGTGTGCTTGCGTGATTGGTTAATTGTGTAGTTTGTTATCTTATTTTATTGAGTCAGCCCTTATTATAGTGTCAGTTCTTTAGTTTATGTTTGGTACTAGTTCGAGTAAACCTAAGTTAAATCTGCTTGATCTTGAACTTGAACGAACCCTTAGAGTCCTTAGATCTTCAACACAAGCTTCTAGAGCTCGGTTGATGCTATACGATGAATCTACACCAGAACCATCGTCATTATTTGAGTTTGAAATTCGAAGTACTCTTAAATGTCTAAGGAAAACTAGAACTATTAAAATCGAACATATTCCAATGGATGATTTTGGAAATAACGGGAATAACGAAAATAATGGGAATAATGGAGGCAAACCTAACATTCCTCCGCCTCCACCGCTAAAAGACTATTTTACCCCCATTGCTTATATGCCACCGTCGTGCATAGAATTACCGGAGGTGACTGCAGGTCACTTTGAGATCAAGTCATCGACCATTGCACTTCTGCCATCTTTTCACGGTCATGCTAAGGAGATCCTTATAATCATTTAGGTGAATTTCAGGGTATCTGTGCTACTATAAAGATTCAAAATTTAACAGATGATGAGCTAAAATTGTAACTTTTTTCCTTCTCCCTTAAAGATAAAGCGAAATATTGGCTCCAATCTTTGGAACCAAACTCTATTAGAACATGGGAGGGTTCGCATTTGGCTTTCCTACAAAAGTTTTTCCCATCACTCGTATAAATCAAATTAGAAAATCTATAACGAATTTCACGATGGAAGATGGAGAAACCCTTTATGATACGTGGGAACAGTTTAAGGAACTTCTACATTCCTGCCCTCATCATCAGATACCTAAATGGCAATTAGTACCAGTTTTTTTATGAGAGACTCGTTCCCGCCGTTCGCAACACAGTCGATGCTATTTGTGCGAGGATGTTCCTCCACAAAAGTGCCGACAAAGCTTGGAAGATCTTCGAAACACTAAGTGAAAACTCTATGCACCAAGCTGTGTCCATACGTCCCGAGGGCTATCTTCCACCACAACCAAAAAGAGAGGCTAAAGTTGAGTCAAGCCATTCATTTGAAATTCAAGAATTAAATAGAAAAATGGACTAACTCAGGATGATGGGCCACATGCAGGACCCACCTACTCCTGCCGAAATATATCAGTTATGCTCTGATCCATCTCATTCTACACTAGCATTTCCGTCTGCTTCATGTTTCTGGAATTTGTAGAACATATTAATGCTATTCAACAATTCCAAAGACCCAGTTATAACCCCGTTGGTTATAAATCGGACACGACATAGAGACCTCACCGAAGCCTCTCATGGAAATCTAATAGTGAAGGACCGCACTCAAAACCTGAGACGACGAACTTTCCAAATGCATACAGGCCTCAACCTAATCAATACAAATAGCCCCCCTTTCGTGCTAATCCTCTTAGGGATAAAACTTTGGAAGAGAGTGTGTTGGCATCATTGAAAAACTTAGAGATCGCAGTCTCAACTCGTTAACTCCCATACGCAATCTATCGCTAAGTTAGAATCCCAAATGGGATAACTAGCTAATACATTAAATCGTCGTAATGAGGGAAAATTATCGAGTCAACTGGTTCAAAACCCAAAAGGGCAGTATGAGGTGGTTTGGTGAGTGACCAAGTAAATGCAGTGTCAACTAGAACAACTGAGCGACCGGAAGAGGTTGTACCTTCCCCCGAGCCTCGAAAAGATAAGGGAAAAAAATCAGTGAAGAAAAAGATGAGAAGGATAAGACAGTTATGAAGGACCCTACTCCTTCAGTACCTAATGCATCTAAGGCAACAAACCTGTCAAATTATGTACCTAGGATGCTGTTTCCTCCAAGTGTAGATGCCCCATTTCACTTCTCAAAGAAGGGAACACGGCTAGAGGATATCCTAGAGACATTTAAAGAGGTAAAAAGTAAATATTCCACTACTCGATGCAATTAAGCAAATACCTTTGTATGCAAAATTTCTAAAAGATTTATACACTCAAAAAAGGAAATCTAGAAATCATTTATCTAAGAAAGTCTTTTTAACAGAAAAAGTTAGTTCTATGTTTCAACACAATACACTCAAGTGAAAGGACCTGGGTACGCAAATAATCGCGTGTCATATAGGTGACAAATACATTCACCGGGCCCTTCTTGACCTTGGAGCGAGTGTGAATCTATTACCTTATTGTGTATACAAACATTTGGGCTTTGGAGAATTAAAACTGACCGCTGCGACCTTACAGTTAGCAAATCGTTCAATTAAAGTACCACGTGGGGTGATAGAGGATGTGTTGGTAAAGGTGGATAGATACTACTACCCGGTCAATTTCATTGTGCTAGACACTAAACCAGTCCTCGATGCTAGTAAGCTCATACCAGTCATTCTAGGACGTCCTTTCTTGGCTACAACTAATTCAATTATCAATTGTAGGACTGAAGGAATGGATATAACATTTGGAAACATGACCGTTCATCTTAACGTCTTTAATGCATCGAATCAACCGTATACAGATGACAAGGAGATAGATTGTTATACAATTGATTTAATTGACGAATTAGTCGAAGAGTGCGGCACCTTTTATATTAACTAAAGAGGCGTTGGAAGCATGTTTATCTCATTTCAATTTTAATGAGTTCAGCATTGATACGAATATTGAAGAATTAAATAATTTGTTTGAATCAGTAAACATGACTAGTGCTCTTCCATGAATGCCTAAGATAGAGGCTCTGCCACCTCTAGCGCATGAACCTACATTACCATCTATCGAGTGTTTCCCGCCACTTGAACTTAAACCGCTACCAAACTCCTTGAAATATACGTTTCTAGGACCTTACACGACACTCCCAGTTATAATTGCTTTAAATTTAATTATAAGTGAAGAAGTACAACTATTAAAGGTTTTAGGGAATCATAAGAAAGCGATAGGATGGACGGTAGCTGATTTAAAAGGAATTGATTCATCTGTTTTCATGCATTGAATTAACTTAGAAGAAAACGCTAAGCCATCTAGAGAAATGCAACGACGTCTTAATCTGAATATGAAAGAAGTGGTTATAAAAGAGGTCATTAAACTCTTAGATGCTGGTATAATTTATCCTATCTCCAATAGTAATTGGATCAGCCCCATGCAGGTTGTCCCTAAGAAATCAGGCATTACAGTTATACCAAACAAAAAAGGAGTCCTTATACCCACCCGTCAAACTACTGGTTGACGGATATGCATTGACTATTGTAAACTTAATACAATGTCTCGTAAAGATCATTTCCCTCTCCCATTTATTGATCAAATATTGGAACGTCTATCCGGTCAAAGATTTTATGTTTTCTAGATGGGTACTCTGGTTATAACCAAGTACCTGTCTATCCTGACGATCAAGAGAAAACAACGTTCACATGTCCCTTTGGTACTTTTGCTTATCGTCGGATGCCGTTTGGTTTGTGCAGTGCACTAGCCACCTTTCAACGGTGTATGATGACAATTTTTTCGCACATAGTTGAGAAATTTTTAGAGGTGTTTATGGATGATTTCTCAGTTTTTGGTCCTAAATTTGAAGAGTGTCTTCAAAACCTTACAAATGTCCTCGCTCGTTGCGAGGAAGCGAATTTGGTTTTGAGTTGGGAGGAGAGCCACTTTATGGTTCAAGAAGGAACAGTGTTGGGTCATGTTGTTTCGAAATGTGGAATAAAGGTCGACAAAGTGAAAATAGAACTAATAGACAAACTTCCACCACCGTCTTCCATCCGTTAAATTGGTTCATTTCTTGATCATGCCGGTTTTTACCAAAGATTTATCAAAGATTTTAGTAAAATTTCATGACCCTTGTGCAATTTGCTTGCCAAGGATGTCCCTTTTGTCTTTGATAATGAAAGTCTAAAGGCATTTGAAACGTTAAGATCCCTACTTTCCATGGCTTCCGATTATGTCGTTGGAGCCATCCTAGGCCAAAAAGTAAATAAAGTGCCACATGTAATAAATTATGCAAGTAAAACCTTAAATGACGCGCAATTGAATTACACGACTACGGAAAAAGAATTACTCGCGGTCGTGTTTGCCCTTGACAAACTCCGTTCATATTTATTAGGGTCAAAGGTTATAGTTTATACCGATCATGCCGCGTTACGTCATTTGTTGAATAAGAAAGAAATAATACCCCGTCTAATTTGTTGGATCTTACTCCTTTAGGAGTTTGATTACGAGATAAGAGATAAAAAGGGTTCTAAAAATGTTGTCGCCGATCACCTATCACGAATCTTTATCGAGTCTAAAGATATTACCCCTCTCCAAGATTCATTTTTGGACGAACAATTGTTTGCTTTAGCTGCTATAAAACGTCCATGGTTCAGCGACATTGTAAACTTTCTAGCTACGGGATATATCCCTCATACTTGGTCAAGTCTAGATAAAAATCATTTCTTTTCACAAATAAAACATTATTATTGGGATGACCCACTTTTATTTAAGCACTGTTCTGATCAAATAATACGACGTTGTGTTTCGGAGAATGAGTTCAACTCTATGTTAAACTTTTATCACTCTCTAGAATACGGAGGACACTTTGGTGGCCATCTCACGGCTGCTAAAGTCCTCCAAAGTAGGTTATATTGGCCAACTTTGTTTAAGGATGCGCATGAATTTTGTCTAAAATGTCTACGTTGTCAACAAACAGGTAACATGTCCCGTCGCGATGCTATGCCTCTTACTCTGATACTTATTATTGAAATATTTGATGTGTGGGGCATTGACTTATGGGTCTGTTTCCTTCGTCTTATGATTTTGAATACATTCTAGTCACGGTCGACCATATTTCTAAGTGGGTGGAGTCAGTGGCGACAAGAATCAACGACCATAAAGTTAAGGTTTCTTTTATTAAAGATAATATATTTTGTCAATTCGGCACGCCACGAGCGATTATAAGCGATGGGGAAAAACATTTTTGTAATCGTTACTTTGAGGCCCTCGTTCGGAAGTATTCCGTCACTCATAAGGTAGGAACCGCGTACCATCCGCAAACCAAAGACCAAGTAGAAGTTTTGAATTGAGAAGTAAAAAGTATACTGGAGAAAACGATATGTCCAGAACGAAAAGATTGGTCGCAACGACTAAGCGATGCGCTTTGGGCATATCGAACAGCTTATAAAACTCCTATAGGAATGTCTTCTTACCGACTAGTCTTTGGAAAAGTGTGCCACCTACCGGTGGAACTTGAACATAGATCTTACTGGGCTGTAAAATTGCTAAACCAAGATATAAGAGCAGCAGGATGCCACCATAAACTACAAATGCAACTTGAGGAATTGAGGAAAGAGGCCTATGAGAACGCAAAGATATATAAAGAATGATCAAAAGCTTTTCACGACAAAATGATCATAAGAAAAAATTTTGAAGTTGGACAACGTGTATGGTTATTTAATTCAAAATTAAGATTATTTTCGGGTAAGCTACATTCCCGATGGGACGGTCCATTCATTATAACGCAAGTGTTTCTGCATGGAGCGATAGAAATCCAATATTTCAACGACGGAACACCTTTTAAGGTAAACGGCCAACGATGTAAGCTATACTGGTCAGAAGAGACAGATGAAAGAGAAATTGAATCCATAGATCTACTAGATCCAATCTATGTCGATTGAGCACGTGCATCGGTCGAGCTAACGACGTTAAACTTAGAACTTCTTGGGTGGCAACCCAAGCGTTTATGGAAATTTTCTTTAAGTTTTGTACACTTTTTAGTAGTTTTAGGGCCAATGTCTGAGTTTTAAAGACCCAAAAAGAGGAAAAAATTATTATTTAAACCCCTATACAAGAAAACAAAAGAGCAAATGAGAAAAGTGTCCTCTCGCTCGCACAAGATTGTCCCTTAGAAAATTTTTTTTTAAACTTGTTATATGAACCCTCAGCTTCTCCTCGCGCTCAAACTTGCATGCGCGAGTTGGTTGCTCGCGTGGTCTGCTAGGGCGATCTCCTACCTTAGAAATTTTTTTAATAAACTCAAAAACAAGCCTTAGCTTCTCCTCGTAGAAGGATCTGCGCGGGTGAAGCTCGCTCACGCGAGGTCCCCTTTCCTATATATATAGGGCTTTACACCCTAATCTGTCAGAACACTCTTTCTCTCTCTCTCTCTCTCTCTCTCTCTCTCTCTCTCTCTCTGTCTCTCTTCGTCTTCTCTCTTTTCTCTCTCTCAATTTCTCTCTTTCTCCATCTTCAACCCTCTCTATCTCCACCACCATAAACCACATATAACTACCCCCGTCGTCACTGGACCACCACCACCAAATGACGCTGCCGACGTCGCCGTCGTGCCACCATAACCACCGCGGCTAATCACACC
Source organism: Hydrangea macrophylla (assembly GCA_033977485.1). NCBI lineage: Eukaryota > Viridiplantae > Streptophyta > Magnoliopsida > Cornales > Hydrangeaceae > Hydrangea > Hydrangea macrophylla. Next base: position 66,642,793 of record CM066997.1, read on the forward strand.
GTAAATCACGGCACAAACTTTCTCTATTCCTTTCTATCCATAAGTATAAATTTATATATGTATATATATATCTATATATAAAGATGGAGTATGGATCTTTGGACAGCTATAGATATAAATCTTCCCACACCTATGGATTTATACACACACTCGTATTTATCTCTGTCTCTTCTCCGTACATACATATACACACACTCAATCGTAGACATACACATATACATATATATAGATAGATACATATATATATATATCCCTATTTGAATATACATATATACATACACTTACAGATTTATACATACATATATATATATACACACCCTAAAATTGGAAACCCCTGATTTGGACAGCACTGAATAAGTTAGGGTTTGTAAATTGGGGTTTTTTCTTCCCCTGGTAATTTATGTATGTAGGGATGTGTTTATGTATACTCATATACACAAATGGATACGAATTCTCAACCCTAACCTCAAATTTGAACATATCCATAAATTCTAGTGTTCTAATTTAGGAATTTATACATGTATGTCCATGTGTAGGTTTACATATACGTAAATAGATACACACTTATGTGCATATGCTCACATATCCACACTGCCTTAACATTATATGTGGTCGATTTGAGAATAAATTTAGGGTTAGGGTTTCATTTGGGTACATTATCGTCAATGCAAATCTAATTAAACTTTCCTATATATGTAACTTGAACATTATCTGCCCAAACACACAGTCATTCACTCATACACCTCTTTAAACCCTAACCTCTATTCACATATTGATTGAGATTTGTGGACTTATACTCATACACTTATACATGCCCACAAATTCGATCATTCAATTGAGAAGTAATCATAGAGTGATTATATACTTAAATCAAGTTCATCTAGATTTAGTGCTATCAGGTTCATTGCTTCTTAATTTTCATTCCATTGAGCATCTAATTTAACTCTTATTTAGACATATACGATTAAAATGCTCATACTTTGAAATTGAGTGCGATGGTCCAAATTCTTTAATACAACGTTTACTTCATGAATGTCAGAAAATCAATGACTTAAAACAAACTCGTAAATATCACATGGGCATCTCAACTCACTGTGTCGGCAAATGTGTTACTATCGTTTATTTATACATATTTACATTGTTTCCAAGCAAGCGACAAGTACCCTATGACCTGCCGCAATGTGTGTGCCCTTGTCGGAACGATGAGTGGGAAGGGGGCAGTCTTTTTTCACAGTTGATGGGTGTTCCCCCGTGGACCCCATTCTTATTTAAACTGTTGGATTATATTGATTGTATCCCTTATCGGGATTTCTTCTTTGTAGGTGACCCTACCCCCTCTCCCTCTTTTATTTTCTTATCTGGGCATATCCAATAAATAAAGCCGACATTTCCAAAATTTTTCTTTTACCTGATACACTCTTCTATCCAAAATATGACCAAAAGACCCGTCAAATCCGCGTCTAGTTCCCAACCCCCCACAAAAGAAATCCAAGGGTAAAGAAAAGCAATCTCAATCTAACCCTCCACCTGACAACCCAAACCCAAATGAATTAGCACCCAAATACGCCAACTGAGGCCTAAACCACGAGTCCGCCATCGACGCTGAATTCTTTACGTCTAATGTTGACACCAAATGGGGCCACAACATGTAAACTGCCCAAAAATTGGCCCCACCGCTCTATTTTTGCAACCTGACCTCATTAGTTATCCCTGCCTCGTCCATCTTTTCTACCAAATCCTTCGATACCACAAAGCCTCCCAGAGCCAACACACGTTTCTTTCTACCACTATAGATGGCCTTCAGGTTACTATAAACCCTAACAACATCACTAACGCTCTTCAGCTTCCATCCCACTCCTACCAGGTCCCCAAACTTAACGTTCTCTCTTACCTACACCTATTCACCCACATTACGCAGGGCATGTGCGACGGCCGCACTGGATTGGGGCAAACTATTCGTCATTCTCATATACCCCACCAGATGTGGTTTGTCGACCATGTCTTTAAAAGAAACATCTACCCCCTTGACCATGAGCAAGAGAGCCAAGGAAATCCACCATGCATTCCACGCTATTTACCACGGAGACTGGTTTTACCCAGGCCTCATTATTATGGAGGGCATGTGTATCGCCAGCCAAGCCAATGATGATGCGGTGATTCTAAGCTCCTATTGCCTTACCCTCGCACCATTACTACGATCCTTCGGTCCAAATCCTTTCTTATACCTACCGATGAGCTCATTGATAGTCGCATCTCAGAGTTTGCTCCCACTGATTGGAAGTTGAGCCTAGATCGCCTAGATTTGGAGGATAAAAGGGCCCGGGACTAGGCCCAGGCCCATGCCAGGAGGGAGCGAGTGGCATAGCACCCACCTCCACTAAAGGACGCACCCTATGCATGGACCTATGGCGACGAGTGTGCTTTCCGTGACAAAACCCTCTGGCTTTAGTCCTACATAAGATCCTATTTCTAGCTAGTACATCCTAATTAGTTGGAGGACATCCTGGCCCAGGGAGAGGCAGCTTATCAGTCTGCTTTTCCGCTACCGGCGAAGCAGGTTGCAGAGGAGGTGGGCGAGGAGGAGGAGGTTGGTGACGAGGGTGATGAGGGGGGTGATGAGTGATGGAGATGGGGATATTGATGGCGACACAAGCCAGGGGAGTATGGGGTTGGAGCTGGTGTTGGTTGAGGTGGTGATGATTAGGCTTGATGATGGTTGGATTGGGTAACTGGACATCTTTTTCCTTTTTGTTTGTATTTGGTGGGAGGGTTTAGACATTTTCTGACATTTGGCCTGTATATTATTTTATCGTTATGCTTTTGCTTTTTAGTTTCTTTTGTTTATTAGTAGGATACTGATATACCTGGCTATAACCAGTTTAGTAATTTCCTATCTTTTATTTCGTTCTTTTTATTTTGGGTCTGTATTTATTTATTTTTGCACCTTTTCTTGTCTTTTCTTTGTGTTTTGTTATATTCCTGAGACTTATTTTAGTCGCACAACTTACATCATAATTGATTGGTTATGCTTCCACGTTCATGTTAGTTCAATACTGCTTTGAATTATTCAATTATGCAGCTTTCTTAGCAAGTATTCATAAACGAGCAAATCCAACCCCATTGCACTATGCATGATCACTAATGTTTAGGTTTGGTGGAAGTTATGCTAAAATTTCATAGTAATTAAAAAATAATAATAATAATTAAATAAGTTGTGTAAGTTATAATCACATTCATTCATACTAAACATGCTGGGTAATCCAATAACTGGTTATTTTTGGCTTTTGTTCTAATAATTAAAACTAATCAGGTTTCAGTTGTGTTCTATTTTTTATTTTAGGATTATAGTTTCCCCATATCCATATACCGCATCTCGATCCTCAGATCTTATTTTCATCCTCGTACTATAGACCACCCTATATCTCTACCCTATTTTCCCGTTAGGTCTTCGAGTCTCTCGAGTCGTCATATTGACTCTGACTCTGGTTCATCCACTACTGATACTTCACCAAGTTCCAGGGTAGCCAAACCATACGGTCTAGTCAGTCGTCCCGATTGGTGGCGTCATCGTCCTCGCATCCCCATTCTTGTTTGTTCTAATTCTTCTGACGAGGACGACCTCTTTGGCGATGACCCGACAGTTATCGATGGCCCCTATGGGGCTCCACCTATGTCCTCTGAGTCTTCTTCTTCCACAGATTCAGCCGATTACTTAACCGATGATGTTGAGGTCGAGGATGATGAGGATAATCTCCTGGGTCTCAAATTTTCTTCTGTTGTACCTATTTCGACCATTATCCCTTCACCTGAGGTTACCTATCCATATATGGACCTATCCGATTACGTACTGGATGTTGAAAACGTTCAGGTTTCCCTGACTGGTGTCCAGAGGACATAGCCTCCATCTTTGCACCTTATGCTAGTCCTGACGATGATGAGGTCAATTTGGGTCCGAGTATCATTGAGGAGGATGGGGTAGATGTGATTCCGGAGATCCCTGCGGTTATTGATGATTATGAGAAGATAGGGCCGCCGTTCAATCCTGCTATGCATCCGGAGTGGGAGTTGGTTAATTGTTATACCCGAGCTGATGTGCCACCTCCTTCCGCTGTTTTTCGCAGTGTGGACGTCTTGGTCATTTTCACTGAGACTTTTATCCATGTCATTGTCATGTTCCCACCTGCATAGGGACATGCGGCGACTTGGTTTGGGGGAGTATATGGATTTTCCTTTATTTTAGGAGTAGTCTTTTATTTTTGTGTTTTGTTTATTTTCAGTTGTTATTTTCAATTGTTTCTAGTTTTAGTACTTTTTAGTTTTATTTTGTTTTAATTGTTTCTTTTATTTTCTATCATTCTTTATTTCTTTCATTCATTTTAAAACAAAAAAAAAACAATAAAACAAACATTTAAATAGTAGTAATAATAAATAAAGTACGTATTCTTATATTGTTCTTGATATAGTTCAACATTGCAATATTGCTTGTTTTAACTAGATTTCTTTGAAACTTGATGTTAAGAGAGTATCCAATCCATTGTCTACAGAAGTTATGAAGGTATGTTTTGAAGTTATATATCATTGGAATCGTAGGTTTATATCTTATACTTGCATATTTACTTTTGCACTACACGTAATCATATGGATACACGTCGATATTGAATTATAATATAGTTTGAATTTATAGATAGCAATAGTGTGGAAACTAAACCCGGTGAGCTTTAGAGCCTTTCATCCTTTTTAGGGTTTTAAATTTACTTTTATCAAATCTCTTCAACAAAGAACATTATTTTGTTGATTAGTCTCAATATTTTTTTTTCTTGATTGAAAGTCGAGTTAGTGTTCTAATTACCATGTTTTAAAAAATTTTTAAGAAATTTATCTCCCTTGATATCGTAACATTGGAGAATCATGTGACTCTAGGAAATGATATTAGGCCATCTGTCTTTATAAACCTGTTCTGGCCTTTGACTTACCCAATAAAGTATTTTTTATATCCTTTGTTAACCCTTTGAGCCGTTGAATAAGCCATTTCTTTGTTCACCTAGTATCCTACCCACTCCGATATAGAATTCACTGATATATAAAAATTTTGCTTAACCCATGTCCAAGAGTAGTTGAAGAATAGTTTTTCATAAAGAAATCGAGCTAATAATGACTAATATAGAGTGGAGTATTGAGTAGTATAGGAAAAAAAAAGAAAAGGAATGATAGATGTGTTTGCACCCAAAAACCACCAAAGGTTTTTTAGCCCGAGTGGCATGAAATTGGATAGAGGGGAGGCCGGCCCAAGGGTTGCAATAGCTCATCGGGCTCAAGAGGACGATGTCACATGGTCTTTAAGAAACCTATAACTGTTGGTTAAATATGGTGAAGATGAATGATGAGCAGTCTAATCAGGCTATAGCCATGATAGGAGCCCCATTAGAAGGTTGGGCATGAATGAGGACCATCGGGCTTAGGAGTAACATAACCTAACATAGTGTAAACCTGATGGTAGATCAAAGCAGCATGAAGGCTAATCGAACACCGTATAATTAAGGATGGCTGTATGAGTCCGATTGGTCATAGGCATTCATAAAGAGGTCATCGGGCATGAAAGACAGTACTGAAATTGGCTAAGCCCGATTCAGCTGAAAGAAAGTAGTTGACAAGGCCAATGGACTAAAAGGGGAAGGCGGTGTTATTCACAGTTGCCAAGGCGACGTCATCCCAGATTTTTAGGAACCAAGAGTCCAGTTTGGAAGGTATTTAATCACGTCCATCTGGATTGGAAGATTGATCCCTAGAATATAGGGATTGGTTCAATCAAGAGTCAAGATAAGGCAAGAGTTGAAGACTAGGAAGGATTCTTCCACTATCAATCAATCAGGACTGCTTAAGGCGCAAGGAAAGGAGTTCTTTCCTTATTAGAATTCCTAGAGGCCGCTATAAATATGGAAGCAGGCCAACCGAGCAAAGGACTCCGCGTCATCTCGAAAAACAGCACACATTGCATCCAAAAAACATTCAAAGCATTCAAACCTTTATGTTCTTTCTGCATTCATAGCAAATAGGTCTACCCTCGTTTGTTATTTTCTTTACTATTTTCATTCTTACGAATAGTCAGAGCCTGTTCTGATTCTATTCTTCACTTATATGTTATATTTTCCAAAAACTTAATAAAATCTATATTTTATTAATCGTTTGTGATTTATTTATCTGGTAAACTCTACACTATTTGGCTTGTGCGCTTCAGTACTGCCAAGGGATTTTTGGTGAGGGTACTTTCCTACTCATCACACACAATCACCCCGTTAGAAGTCAGATCTAAAGCCTTGTGTATCACTCACATAAGCAATATAGGAAATTAGTTTGCATAACTCGAATCACTTTTGGTTCTGGCACGCCCGCACAAACTACTAGCAAACATTTTGGCACGCCCGGTGGGACCCATAGTGCGAAAACATGCCTCCCAAGAAGAACGAAAAAAACAAACACGACGATCCTGCTGTTAACCCATTTGCTGAAGAGAGTACACGCCGCTCCCCTGTGGACAGTGGCGTGACTCTCGAGGCAATATCAGAGGCCATGAGGATGAACGTTGAACCTATGAAGTGAGACGATAATGCCTTGATAAGTTCGATGGGTAATCTGAAAGACTTAATCGGCCAAACAGCCAAAATACATTGGGGGAAAACTGACCTAGTCTCGTCTGCCCAGATAACACATTCGAAGTTGGATAGCCTAACCAATAGGATGGACTGACTTTGTACTATTCTTGAGGCCAATAACAACCAACAAGCCTCAGGATCTGCCACAGGCTCAGGATCGGGCTCGGGCATAGACGCGTCCGAGACGAAGAAGGAGCTACGATACATGATCCCAAATCTTAGAAGGGCTGATGGCTTAAGAAAATAGCCCGAGTCACAGTTCGAAGATGGTGGAGGGTCCGTTGTCACCGATCCTACTGTATCGGTACCACCACTGACTCCTCCACCTACCGACCATAATCCAGAGATAATTATCCAACAAACGCCCCCAGGGCACACTGCCAGGGGGTAGAGGGTTAACAATGATGGTTTTTGGCCTCATCAGGCCAATAACAACTAGCAACAATTACCACCCCTCGTGGTAATAGCTCAGCCCATCGCTTCGAAACCCATCAATAGGGAGGAGTTGGTGGCAACCATACATGAGGAGTATGGCCCGTTTATGAGAAGGATAGAGAGGCAGACCTATATACAGCCTTATCCACCTGAAATTGACCAAGTTAACTTCCCACAAGGGTATAAAGTTCCAAACTTTACCCTATTTTTTGGGAAAAGTGAACACTCCTCAGTAGAGCATATCGACCGCTTCATTGTGCAGTGCGGCCATGCGGGCAGTAGCGATCCTTTAAAACTGAGGCTGTTTCCAAACTCGCTAACGGGCATAGCATTTTTATGGTATGTCAATCTTCCAGCCAACTTCGTGAAAGACTGAAGAGGGATGGAAGAGTTGTTTCATGGCCAGTTCCACAAGACTGAGCCCGAGACATCGTTGGTAGATCTGTCTAGGATGCTCCAACTAGTGGGAGAGACCATTGAGATTTATATAGCCCGATTCAGGAAGGCTAAGTACAGATGCTAGACGGTCTTGCCCGAAGAAGAATATACTAAGATGGCAATGGGTGGAATGTCCTTCGAGCTTCGTAAAAGGTTCGAAGGGACTGATTTTCGTAGTTTATTTGAGCTGGCCACAAGGGCCGCATGTTACGAGCATATCCTACTAGAGGAGCAGGAGAAGAGGAGTTCCTCCAAAGGAACATATTACAAAGAGCCTAACTACGAGGTCTACTTAGAGGATTGTGACCTCGAGGCAGAGATCGACATGGCTAAGCTAAATCTCTAAGCGACCGATTGTGTGTAGCGCCTTGAACAAACCTATCAACAACAACGCCGCTACTAAAAAGATGGCGTTTGAGGCAGGGTAAAATTACACATTTGATATAACAATGGCTGATCAGATTTTCGATGCCCTTTTGGCCGAAAAAGTGGTCAAATTAAGCGATGATCATCGGATCCTGAAGGCCGATGACATCAAGAACAAAGAATATTGTAAATGGTATAATTCCTGGAAACATTCCACTAATAATTGTGTTGTTTTTCGTAATATGATAAAGGAGAGTGCGGAGAAAGAAGTGTTCAAATTCTCGGACAAAGCCATGGAAGTTGATGCAAATCCATTCCCGCAGATCACCGGAACCAACATGGTTATGCCCGATTTGTCCATGTTGACCAGGCCAAGGCGGGAGGTTGACCTATCCAAGATAGAAGTGGAGTTGCCGCAAAGGCAACGAGAAGGGAAGCAGATTGCGATATCGGCCACAGAAGGGCCAAAAGTGACAATTTGTGAGCTCCAAAGCACTTTTCAGGAGCAAAAGGAAGCGGGACGTATGCCCAATGTCGAAACGGCCCAATCAACCACTGATAGCCTAATCGCCGATCTACAACACCAACTTGAGCTGATAGAACAAGGCCTATGCCCAAGGTGCAAGCCCGATATCAAGAAAGGGTCATGCAGCCCAAGTAAGAGGCCCAGAGGTAATGAACATCAGGAGTCAAGCCTGAGAAGATTTGTATATGAGAGGTTGTCACTGCCTTGGCAGAGTTAGGCAAAGCCTGAGTGGCGGGCAAAACCCTCCTTTGCTCCACAAACTAGCCTAAGTGAATCAGGCCGATTGGGGGCAAGAGGTACCCGAACAATTCCAAAGCTTAGGCTGCAAACAAAGTCATTAACCTCAAACAGGAGCCCAAGGATAGTGTTACCACCCCGGATGGAAGATGGGAGGTGGCATAGTGTTGAACATCCCAAATTCCCAACACAGCCACAGTACAGCAAGTCTCAAAAAAGGAGGTATCAACGCATGAGACAGGCCGAATGGGAACGCCAGTACTGGAAAAATCGGGCTGGAAACCCTCCTAAACCCACAGTGCCTACATTGCTCGACAACTAAGAACTTTCAACTGAGGCAGAACCATTTTGTGACAGAGAGACTAGAGCGATGCATGCTACGGGACACCTGAAGGAGGAGGGATGGAAGCCCACATCGGACATGATAAGTATGGAATCCGATGATGATATGTCAGACTCTAGCACCTCACCAATTCAATTCGGAACTATTCCAGTAAGTCTGTCATCTAATATAGTGTTTACTTTGCCCATGTCTTTCATGGCCAAGCCAGACCAGCCTGCGACCATGGAAAGGGATGTAATGGAGGGCCTGACCAAAGACTCAGCCACGATAGAAGATGTTTTTTGGAATGGGGGAGAGACCATTAAACCCAATGTGGTGGAGGCCATGAGCAAGAATGTGGATGCTACCGATATACAGTCCGATCGGCCTAAAATAACCATCTTAAGGCCGAAAGGACTACTGACTGAAGAAGGACTAAGGTCGGCGGGACCGATTAAAGTGGTTTTTGAAAAACCTACCTATCAGATGTCTCAGTACTTGAAGCCGTTATACGTGAAGGGACACATTGAAGGAGTCCCCATAAACAGAATATTGGTTGATGGTGGATCTATCATCAACATCATGCCCCAAATAATACTGAGGATCCTTAAAAAGTCTGAGTCAGAGTTAATTCCAACCGAGATGAATGTTCAAAGCTTCACAGGTACACCATCAAGGACAAAGGGTATCCTACCTCTAGAGTTGACCGTTGGGACTAAAACGGTCATGACAGCTTTTTTTTTCATCGTTGAGACCTCGACCGCTTACAAAGCATTGTTAGGCCATGATTGGATACATCCTAATTATTGTATCCCTTTTACTCTCCATCAGTTACTGATTTTCTGGAGAGCCGACAAAGCAGAAGTTATGGGGACCGATACAAAGCCTTCGTAGCATGAGTGCAAACGGATGATGCAGTGTTATATGAGGATGGTATCGGACTAGTCAAGTTGTTAGGATGTGGCAAATTGGGCAGACCAAATGCAGCTACATTCCGTAAAGAAATTGTACCAGAATTAAAAATGCTTACCATAATCTCAGTCGGACCGAAGAATCAAGACAAATTGAAATAAACGAGCAAGAAGACGTCGATGGATCCACATCCGATTGAGGTTGAGAGACAACTGGCCCTAAAGGACAGCATGGCCAGATGGTGTACATGCATGTATGATAGGAGATTGGAGATCGGCCCAGTGGACGGAATGGTTAATTTGGTCGATTGTATCTATGAAGACGAAATGCCATGAGAGGGAGAGATTCAAATGGATGAATTAGAAACGGCCATTGCCAAGCTTGATGATTTGAAGGCTGACGTACAAGACCCACTGTTGGAGGTCGACCTGGGAGAAGAAGGAGAACATAAGCCTACATATGTGAGTCAGGTGCTCGAGCTACAGTCTCACGCCAAGATCATTTACTCTCTTACACAAATACAAGGATTGCTTTGCTTGGGATTATGATGAGATGCCCGGACTATCTAGGGAATTGGTTAAACACCGATTGCTAATGAAGTCGGGGTACAGGCCGTTCAAACAGCTTCCCCGACGCATGTCACATGAAGTAACTCTGAAGGTGAAAGAAGAAATTACGAGGCTTTTGGGGCTGGTTTCATTCGAACTACCAGGTACGTGGAATGTGTGTCAAATTTAGTTCCAGTGGTCAAGAAAAATGGGAAGTTGAGAGTCTGTATTGATTTCAGAAACCTAAACCTAGCTACCCCAAAAGATGAGTATCCTATGCCTATGGCCGATCAGTTGATTGATTCGGCTGCTAAACATAAAATTTTATCCTTTATGGATGGGGACTCAGGGTACAACCAGATCTACATTGCTGAAGAAGATGTCCCAAAGACTGCATCTCGGTGCCCAGGGGCAATTGGAACCTTTGAATGGGTTGTCATGCCCTTCGGTCTGAAGAATGCTGGAGCCACCTATCAACGAGCGATGAATTCAATCTTCCATGATATGATTGGATGATTCATAGAGGTCTACATTGATGACGTGGTGGTGTGGATATCGCAGTTTTCTTTCTTTTACCCACAGCTTTTTAAAATCAATTTCAAAAATAAATGAGTCGCCACTTAATTTTTAAAAGGAAAAATTATGAAACCATTTTAAAAGCAAACTGATCTTTTAGAAACCAGAGATTAACTAGGTCCGGGGATTATGGAATGAGAGAGGAAGGAGCCCGTCGGACTAAAACACCCACTCTCATCCTATCTTGCGATAGGCCTCTACTCAATAACCTTCTAATCGAATTATTAATTTAAATGTGCCCTCAACTAATATATATGTATATATATACGTTACAAAAAGCATGTCCAAAGGGGTGTAAAATTGCAATAGATAAAATATCATTCAAAAATCACATATTTCAAGTAGCAAGCAACATGATATGCACTAGGGAACAAGAGAACTTACCCGGGATCCAGCAACGATATTAAATGTGCAATGCATACAAACAAAAGAAAATCCTAAAAAAAAGTCTCTAATCACATATACATATAAGGCAAGATCCTAATTCTAATGTGTCGCGCATGAGGTTGAAAAATCAATAAAATCAAAAAATTAAAGTAAATTAAAAGGGGTCCTAGAGATCATACCTTAATAGCACTACAAAATAAAAGGTTGGTCCACATGATATACAAGATGTGAAGTTAGAAATAACAATCCTAAATTTCTAGCTTAAACCTATCAAGCATGAAATCCAACTTTATTCAATAGCTAGTTCTAATCATGAGCATTAAATGTACATGAATGAATGAATGTGAACAAGAATGAGACATGGATTTATTCACTAATTTGGGTCACTTAACCTCTGGATTTAAACTAAATTATCATTATTCAAAGTATGATTTGGGTCTTAAGACATTAGGGGCCATTTGAGTTGAAATAAATAAGATTAGACAAAAACAGTAGCAGTTTTTTATGAATCACAAAGAGCAGATCATAACTTTAAAAAATGAAAAAGCGTGGTTCCCGTGGTTTGATCTTGATGAATTTTGGACACAAGATGCCTCTGTGTGTCTAGTTTTTAATCCAAAAAATAAATCAAAGTTTCAACGGTTGGATCTCCGGGAATTGGATAAAAACCAGACATCACTTAGCATTCTACAACCTTCTGCCCAGAGTTGTTGCACGATTTTCTAAAAATAGCAAAAAGATCAGAAATGCTTTGTTCTTTTTAGGGTGACTTCCTAACACATTAATCTACTTAGAAAAACTTATTTTGGGTCACAAACACTTTATTAAAGCATTGGTTTACTTATTTCAAAAGAGTGTTACTATGCTGAAACTTTGGACAGATTGTAGTGTCCTTACAAAACTCACAACCAAACCACTTTAGACATAAAACCACCTTAAAACAAAAATTACAGTGGTAGAATACTGTGTTGTTGACACTTTCCCGTTGGTTTCACTTGATTTCGACGGTTAGATTTTGAACCAAAAAACTTTGATCAAAAACAGTTTATGAACTCACTATTTTCATTTGTCAAGTTCAACTTTTATTTGTTAACTCCAACTATTGAACCATGAAGTTGGACTTAAACTAAACCATCTTCTCCTACCATTTGATGGTCATTGGAGACTAAAGACCTTTATATTTATAGATTTCAAGTGAAGTGTGAATGGACTTCATGAAATCTCAAGATGAGGAATCTAAACCATGGGGATGGGCTTAGACTCAAGACCACTTTCTGCTACCATTTGATGGTCATTGGAGACTAAAGACATGACTATACTCATGAGTCTCAAAGGAATATAGAAAGGATTCCATGAAACATCAAGTTTAGAGGATCCAAGTCATGAGTGTGGACTTAAATCCTTCTATTTGCTTATGAAATGGAGTGATGATCAAACTTTGATTCCCATGTGAAGCACATGCTTACATGGGATTTCAAGGGAGATATTGAGAATCTCCAAGAGTCTCAAGAAGGAAGTATGATCAACAAAAGAAATGGAGCAAAGAAAATAAAAAGGTTTTGAGGATTAGAGATTCAAGAAAAGGAAGAATGTAAATAGACAAATTATGGTTAGAGGATCACCTCCAAACTATCCTCAAAGTTTCTCTCCTTTGAAGATCTTCCAAACTCTTCTTCAAGCTCTCCCAAACTCTCTCTTTTCTTTCTAAAAAATATGTTGGTATAGTGGTGGTTATCTCTCATGTATTGTGTTGTATGTCTCTCCCCCTCCTCAAGGAAGATCCTCCCTATTTTATAGACAAAAATTACCAAGTATTTTTAGTGAATTCGGAGTAAAAGACAGGTCTAAACATCTCATTTGGTGGTACAATACGTGCTTCCTGAAATTAGACAGACTGCTGCCCAGGGCGGCAGTCAAAAATCATCTACGACAGTCCGTGAATGCCGCCGCGGCACTCTGTGACTGCCGTCGCGGCAATCCGTGACTGCCGTGCGGCTCTCAATAAGTGCCGCGCCAAATTATTGATTGCCGTATTTTCGTCAACCTTATTTTATCAGTTTTTTTTGTTTTTATCCGCATATATATACGTATTGTACCACAAAATACGGACTTTAAAAGCAAACATCAATTAGAAAATGTCGGCGGCACTCAGTAAATGCCGGGTCGTCACTCACTGGATGCCGTTCGGCACTCACTGAGTGCCGCTCGGCACTCACTGAGTGCCGCGGAATACTGCCGTGTGCCGTTTTCTGTTGAACTTCCCTTTTTAGGTCTTTTCTTTCTTCCCTTTTTCTTAAAGAAACTTATTTTTGAAGATCTTTTCCAAAAATGGTGTTTTATACCTGAATTCTCCCAAATACCTGGTATTTTCTTCTTTCTGTGAAATTTTATCGCGTTTGGAGAACTTTCTGAAGAGCTTAGAATACTTCGAATCTTTTCGGTCCTTATCATCATTGGATGTGGAGGTGACGCTCTCGTAAATTCGATGGTCGGTCAAAATTGGGGTGTATACAGTTTGCCCCTCTTCGACAGAGCTTTTGGAGCAACGCGTTTCACAAGTGAATGTCGAAGCTTGTGTGAAGACAAGCCTTTAACCAAACTGTCAAATTTAGGTAACAAACAAAATGCGTTGCAAAAAGAGAACATGCGCGCGACAAGAGTTCACGCTGGTCGTGCTCAACGGTGAGCTGCCTACGTATCCGGTCAGGAATCAGACCAAGACGTATTTCATGTAAGGGTCAAACACACACAAGCGCAAATAGTCATACGGATGAATGCACCTATCTTATCGTGATGCATGTGCTCAAGCAATCTCGTGCTCCATATAATGTCTCAGCAGCATATTGTTCTTTCTTAGTATAAAAAATGCACCCTATGCCATTCTACTTATGATGTCATTCTGCTCTGGGAAAGTCACAACCGTCATAGATGCGCTTATTATGCTTAATCCCCTGACATTCTTTAAGAGTCATCTAATCGATTGAGAGGCGCTTTGCGTCTTAGACTCCGGTACCGAATCAGGAAATGTGCTGGAAGACTGAGATGCGCTTTGCGTCTTATACTCCAGTGAGGATCATCTGATCGACTGAGATGCGCTTTGCGTCTTATACTCCAGTGTCTTCCAAGAATCATCTGATCGACTGAGATGCGCTTCGCGCCTTATATCCCGGTGTCAAATCAGGAACCATGCTTTTTGAAAGACTGAGACGCGCTTCGCGCCTTATACTCCAGTGTCTTCCAAGAATCATCTGATCGACTGAGATGCGCTTCGCGCCTTATACCCCGGTGTCAAATCAGGAACCACGCTTTTTGAAAGACTGAGATGTGCTTCGCGCCTTATACTCCAGTGTCTTCCAAGAATCATCTGATCGACTGAGATGCGCTTCGCGCCTTATACCCGAGTGTCTAATCAGGAACCACGCTTTTTGAAAGACTGAGATGCGCTTCGTGCCTTATACTCCAGTGTCTTCTAAGAATCATCTGATCGACTGAGATGCGCTTCGCGCCTTATACCCTGGTGTCAAATCAGGAACCACTCTTTTTGAAAGACTGAGATGCGCTTCGCGCCTTATACTCCAATGCCTTCCAAGAATCATCTGATCGACTGAGATGAGCTTCGCGCCTTATACTCCGGTGTCAAATCAGGAACCACGCTTTTTGAAAGACTGAGACGCGCTTCGCGCCTTATACTCCAGTGTCTTCCAAGAATCATCTGATCGACTGAGATGCGCTTCGCGCCTTGTACCCCAGTGTCAAATCAGGAACCACACTTTTTGAAAGACTGAGATGCGCTTCGCGCCTTATACTTCAGTGTCTTCCAAGCATCATCTGATCGAGTGAGATGCGCTTCGCGCCTTATACCCCGGTGTCAAATCAGGAACCACGCTTTTTGAAAGACTGAGATGCGCTTCGCGCCTTATACTCCAGTGTCTTCCAAGAATCATCTAATCGACTGAGATGCTCTTCGCGCCTTATATTCCGGTGTCAAATCAGGAACCACGCTTTTTGAAAGACTGAGATGCGCTTCGCGCCTTATACTCCAGTGTTTTCCAAGAATCATCTGATCGACTGAGATGCGCTTCGCGCCTTATGCTCCTGTGTCAAATCAGGAACCACGCTTTTTGAAAGACTGAGATGCGCTTCGCGCCTTATACTCCAGTGTCTTCCAAGAATCATTTGATCGACTGAGATGCGCTTCGCGCCTTATACTCCGGTGTCAAATCAGGAACCACTCTTTTTGAAAGACTGAGATGCGCTTCGCGCCTTATACTCCAGTGTCTTCCAAGAATCATCTGATCGACTGAGATGCGCTTCACGCCTTAGACTCCGGTGTCGATGTGAGTTTGGTCTAGAAATTCCGCTGCCCTTCGGCCCCGTTGGATATGTTTTCTCTGAACAATCCGCAGCCCTTCGGCCCTGTCGAATATGTTTTCTCTGAACAATCCGCAGCCCTTCGGCCCGTCGAATATGTTTTCTCTGAACAATCCGCAGCCCTTTGGCCCTCTCGGATATGTTTTCTCAAGATTGGGAGTCA
Organism: Hydrangea macrophylla; assembly: GCA_033977485.1. Classification (NCBI taxonomy): domain Eukaryota; kingdom Viridiplantae; phylum Streptophyta; class Magnoliopsida; order Cornales; family Hydrangeaceae; genus Hydrangea; species Hydrangea macrophylla. The sequence goes on from CM066997.1 coordinate 66,658,724, forward strand.
ATCAGACTCAAATTCAAATTAATTTTCCAAAACTAGAGTTGAATTGACCCAAATTCTTTTCAATTTTCAAAACTTGGAGTCGAACAGACTCAAATTCTTTTCAATTTTCAAAACTTGGATTCGAATCGACTCAAATTCATTTTATTTTTTTTAGGCTTAACTCAATCTAATTCAGAATTTTGGATTCAGTCAGACTTGAATCAGTTCAATTCCAAAAATCCAGAGTCTTCCAGACTTAATTCAATTTTCTAAAATCGAGAGTCTATTAGACTCAAACAAATTCCCTTCTTAGTCAAACAAATTTCATTTCATTTACTTTCAGAAATTCGGAGTCTAGTGCATCAGACTCAAATTATTTCAAATTTCTAAATCGGGAGTCTGATGGACTTAAATTATTTTAAATATCTGAAGTCGAGGGTCCAATGGACTCAAATCCACTCAAATTAATTCAATTTTCCAAAATTGGTAGTCAATCGAGCTTAAATTTTCAAATTTCGATCAGGAGTCAATCAGACTCAAATATCTCAATTTCACCAAGTCCGGAGTCAATTCGACTCAATTCGAGTTGAAATTCAAATGCTAAATTAGGAGTCGCCTAGACTCGACTTAATTTATTTTCTGAAATCAAGAGTCAGTCAGACTCAAACCAATTCAATTTCACCAAGTCCGATGTCAATTTGACTCAAATCAATCCAATATTTCAAAACTCGCGAGTCGATCAAACTCAAAAGAATTTCTTTTCAAATTTCTAAAATAGGAGTCGAATCAGACTCCAAGAATTTCTATTTCTCACAATTGGGAGTCGAATAAGACTCAAAGGATTTTCAAATTTCCAAAATTGGGAGTTGGATTGAACGATCTCAAATTTTCAAAGAGAATTTCAATTTTCCAAATCGGAGTCAACTCGGCTAAACGAAAATTTCAATTTACAACATTAGAGAGTCAATTCGACTCAAAAGAATTTCAATTTTCAAAATCGGTAGTTTGAATGAGACTCGAAGAATTATTGAGGACTCACACGAATACGAGGTTGCCATTGATGACTAATACAGATGCTCGGGAGGATTAGCAGGGATTGCCATTGAGGACTAACACAAATGATGTTGCCATTGAGAACTAATGCAAATGATGTTGCCATTGAGGACTAACACAAATGATGTTGCCATTGAGGACTAATGCAAATGATGTTGCCATTGAGGACTAACACAAATGATGTTGCCATTGAGGACTAATGCAAATGATGTTGCCATTGAGGACTAATGCAGATGATGTTGCCATTGAGGACTAATGCAAATGATGTTGCCATTGAGGACTAATGCAGATGATGCTGCCATTGAGGACTAACGCATTTGCCATTGAGGACTAACAAAAATGATGCTGCCATTGAGGAATAATGCAAGTGCCATTGAGGACTAACAAAAATGATGCTGCCATTGAGGACTAATGCAAGGTGAGAAGCTGCCATTGAGGACTAATGCTTGTTCTGGAGTCTCCTCATGCCCAAAGAATCAAATTTAGATATTCGGAGTTACTTCGGACTTAAAGAATTGATTTCACAAAATTTCGGGAGTCCACAAACTCAGAGAGTTGAATTTTCAAAATTTGGGGAGTTTTCGGACTCAAAGAGTTTGAACGGAGTTGATAGAAAGAAAGATTTTTTGCATTTACGGACTTTTGGAAGAAACATATTGGTTCTGTCAAAACAAGGAAGTCACCTTTGCCCCTAGTATTGGACTCTTCTTATATTGCCACTTTAGCACTATGTTGTGATAGTGTTAAAAAAAAAACCTCTGCTCGTATTGTTCTTAGGATGCTCATGGAGACTCTACAAATCTTTATTTATCATCTTAAACCCACACATTTTGAGACCATTTATTGACTCATCAAAGGAAGACGCACCTGACAAAGCTAGTTACTCAAGATGACTGACTCAAACTCTACATTCATTATGAATCAATGTGCTTTCATTGTGAATAATGTATCTTCTCACTTATCATTTATTCATCATCTTATAAATGGTAGTGTTTTGCTGATAAACCGATACTTTAAAAACTTCCCCTTTTCGGTTTAGCGAATTCTTTGCCTATCTAGACTATGCTTCAAATTAGTGCTTTAGCCTATAGAATGAAAGGCACTCTATTTCAATCCTTTCAAAACAAAATTGATTACTTGAGAACTTTCCTCTAGCATAGAGGGATTTTGGCAAACGAAGTTTGCCCCTAGTCTAAAGGGGAAATAGGCTCATCCAAGGGTTTTGAGAACATGATGGTACAGGATGTTTGTAGTGCATTTACTCCCAACCTAGAGGTAATCATCATGAATGTGGTGAGCTGAAGCGGGAAACCCAATGCTGATGGATAAACTCTGTTTGCCCCTAGTTTGGCAATACATATATGGCTCTAGGCAAACACAAGTTTGCCCCTAAGGAAGGAAACCAAAGGTGCAATGGGCGATGCTTGCGGTTATGGACCGAGAACCTTGGAAGGTTCGCCTACTTATCCCCAAGTGGGAATCAGGTCCAAAGTAGTTCCACTACTCTGGAAGTCTTGAAAGAATTAGGCTTCAAGAATTGGTGGGCTTTTCGAGCCATGTTGCCATTTGGGTCTAGGGAGTGCATGTCACTTATGGTAGCCATTGTGTAGCATGATGAACTTCTTTTTCCTTTATTCTCTTTTCTCTTTTCTTTTCTTGTTTTTTTCATTTGACGGTTGATTCTTTAACCTTTTCACTAGCCAGTTAATCTTTATAACTCTCATCATGTTTTATTCATACTCTATCATATTCACAAAGCAATATCAGCCCTCCAAATCACTCTTTATTTTACTCAAAGATATCTTTGCATTATTTTATGCCCTCTTAGCCATTGAGCCTCTCACAAAGTTGTAAGTTTAATTGATACTTTCAAATCTCTCTTTTCATCTCCAATTTCTTTGGAACAACACAAAGTCTTGAGATAGTTCATGTGCCAATGATCTACTTTGAAGTGCTCAAGAATTCTCAATCTTATCTACTCTCTGCCTTTTCCTTTCTCTTTCCTTTCCTTTCTCTTCCTTACTACCTCTTATTCTCTCTATGATTTTGACTGGCTAGGATTAAGATTTTTGAAACCAACACGCATCTTATTTTTGCTCTAACTTTTGCCTAGACGCCCTTTCGGGTTTTCATCCTAGCGAGCTCCTTTTCTTTTTCTTTTTCTTCTTCTTTATTTTTGCTCTAACTTTTGCCTAGGCGCCCTTTCGGGTTTTTATCCTAGCGAGTGCAAAGCGGGGGTATTTGTAAAATACAACCGCGCTAAAAGGAAGAATTGTATTAGTTTTTATCACAACTTCCCGTTTTATCTGCGATTTGCATTGCAAGGCTAATTTTCATACAATATGATTAATCTATGATAAGTTGTATTGTTTTAGCTGTTGTTTGTGCAGATTACTGCTGTATGGACTAACCAGATGAACATCAGAATAAATGGAATGCTGGAATGAAAATAAAAGAAGCCAAAGCTGAAATGTGGAGTTCGATCGATCTAAGAAGGTTCGATCGATCGAGAGTTCGATCGCTCAAAGAGAGTTGAAGCGCTTGAGGCTTAAGGGTTCGATCGATCGAGAGCAGTTCGATCGATCGAACGGGGTATTTCCAGTAACATTTTTGTGCGCAGCAGATGCGGGTTTTAACCCTAGTTTCTTAGGTTTTCTTATATATATGTGTATTGTACACGTCCATAAGGACGCCCACTTTACATTTACACAGTTTTAGAGAGAGAGATAGAGAGTTTGTTTGGTTTTGTAGGTTTTCATTGAAGTTTCATTTGTGCAGTGGATATTCTTAAGTTTAATACAAGTATCTTCTATTCCAGGTTATCTATATACTGCTCACTTAGATTCTGCACTTGGTAGTCGTAGTTTAATCGCTCATCTCGTGATATTATATGCTAAATAGTTGTAAAACCATAGATTTCGTAGTTTTCATGAAAAACTCGCAACCAAACGAGGTGTTAATGTTTTCTCACGTTAAATATCAATCTATGACACTCCAGACGATGTCTGAGTAGTCCCAGGTTGGGAGAACACGATGAAACAGTGATCTCCAGCCTCTGCCATGCAGCAGAATAATCGCTGTGTTCGATCGATCGAAGTCAGTTCGATCGATCGAACCAGAGAAAGTCAATCGATCGAAGTCAGTTCGATCGATTGAGGGATGAAGGTCTTCGATCGATCGAAAGCGCGTCGATCGATCGAACTCTCGGATTCTTGAGGATGTTCCATGCAGTATTCCAGGACCTTTTGTTTTAGGATTTGTTATCATTCTGTCCCAAATAAATGCTCAGTTTGTCAAAACAGTTTTAAAACTAAGGCCCTAAGGCATTTTCTTTCAATACATTTTGCAAACCATCTTTAATGCTAACACCATTGAGGATGCGAGTCTTAACTATTGGATTAAACCGCTTTCACGTATCTTAATTTAACTGTGATGATATGGTCCTGGTCATGAAAGGGCCATGGATTCTCTATCTTTAGAGGAATACGGAAAACTGTAGGTAACATACTCCTTTGTGCTTCAAGGTAAATGCATGGTAGATGGCTAGATTACTGCGGATTCGTGTAATCCCAACACTTTCTTTTAAAGTTAAACATCCTAATTTCAAGTACTGTTTTAATTAGTTAGTTAGATCGTTAGTCATTTTCCTTAGTAATCTTAGCTGTGGAACTTTGTGTTCCGCACCATTGCTTAATCTTATTCATTTTATTTTATTTTCTTTAGAGGTTAGTCTAATTCAATAGATCAACACCTTCCCTGTGGGATCGACCTGGTCTTACCAGATATTACTTGCACGTCTACCTACACTTGGGTATTGCACAAGAGCGCACAGAAAAATTCTCGTGTCAAGTTTTTGGCGCCGTTGCCGGGGAAGGCGACGATCAATTCCTTAGATTACCTCAGTCTCTCTTCATCTCTTTCTGTTTTTATTTTCTCTTCTTTTCAGTTCTTTTGGGTAAGTTCTCATCCTAGGGACTCTCCTAGTTCATGTCCGAGAATTCTATTGAAGGAATTTTTGGAAATCCTTTCTACTTGTCTGACTCTGATAGCTCCATCAACCCAATAGCCACTCCAACTGCATCAATGGATGATCATCAGAGTGAAAATGGTGACAATGTTGTGGTACCAATTGATGAGGCACTCCGTCCTCTTTACAATCTCATGCAACCAGAACATGCACCTACGCCCTCTTGCATTCAAATCCCACCGCATAATGGCGAATTTTAGTTTCGCAATGGGATGATTCAACTGCTTCCCACTTTTCATGGGATGGAAAGCGAGAAGGCATATTTACATGTCACTGATTTCGAGGATGTTTGCAATACATTCTCGCAAAATTGTCCTAGGGAGGTGACGCATTTAATGCTATTCCCCTTCACTTTGAAAGATAAAGCGAAGGCGTGGCTCCACTCCCTAAAACCTAATTCAATTTTCACCTGGCATGCGATGAGCACCGCGTTTCTAAAGAAATTCTACCCTACTCGCATGACCACAGACCTTCAGCGTCAAATCAATTCCTATAAACAAAAGAGCAATGAAACCTTCACACAAGCGTGGGAGTGTTTCAAAGATTTGCTTCTCTCATGCCCACACCATGGGTTTGAGAAATGGCGAACTATCAGCTTCTTTTATCAGGGATTGAATGGTGAAACCAAGAAGTTGGTGGAAACAATGAGCTCTGGACCATTTCTGCGTAAAAACACTGAAGAGGCTGAAGCCCACTTTGAATGGTTGGCTGAATACGCTCATGAATGGTCAAATTCTGACAATGTCTCACGCTCACAGATATCCTGTGTAGAGGAGAAAAGCCTATACCAGCTAACCAGCGAAGATCACCTCATGACTAAGTATGCAGAGTTAGCAAAGAAGGTAGAGGAGTTAAGCATGAAAGGAGAGAGCTCTAGGCAAGTCTTGCCTGAGGAACCATGTGGCACATGCAACATGTTGGGACATACAACTCAATATTGTCCTAATGTGCCATATTTTCAAGAGCAAGCCCCTATAGAGATGAATGCCATGCAAGGTTTTCGAGGGGCGGGGAATTCCAACAATAACTTTCAAAATAACAATAGATGGAATCACCCCGGTTTTGATTGGAGGAATAATGCTGGGACCCAAAATCAATACCAACAGCAGCCCTACAATAACAATCAATATCAAGGGCAAAACAATAGGCCAGCCCAGCATTACAATCAAAACAGAACCAATAATTACCATCAAGCTCAACCCTCCAATGCACCACAAACCAATACCTATGTGCCACCGCACAAGAAGGTACAAGAAGAAGAGCCACTTGCTAATGCCAATCTAACGTAGCAACTCATACAGATGATGAGTAGAATGTCTGCCACATTAGAAAGGATAGATGCACGGCAAGAGGGCTCAGGAGGAACATTCCCTGCCCAACCACTTCCAAATCCAAAGGGACATAACAATGGTCCTAACAATCAAGAACATGCTAAAGCTGTGACTACACTGAGAAGTGGAAAAATCATAGAGAAAAGCATGCCTCTGTCCACTCCCGAAGTGTACAAAGAGGAGGAAGTGGTGGATGAAGAAGTTGAGCAACCATCTACTCAAGAGGAGGAGCAGTCTACTAATGACGAACCAATCAAGGCAAACATTGAAGCTCCTAAAGTAGAGGAAGAAGTTGAGCGAAGGCCTGGGAAGGAGTCTGTTAAGGAGGAACCACCAAAATGCCCCTTTCCTGCACCTTATCCTCAACGGTTGAAGAAACCCAAGAATGAGACGAAGAATCAGGAGTTTTTGGAATTATTTAAACAAGTTAAAATTAACCTTCCACTCCTAGATGCTATCAAGCAAGTGCCGGCCTATGCTAAGTATCTCAAAGATCTATGCACGGTCAAGAGGAGGCAAAGCGTGAAGAAACATGCTTATGTCGCATGCCAAGCCAGTGCGATCATTCAAAATGAGCTGCCTCCAAAACTCAAAGATCCCGGTACACCTACTGTCTCATGCAGAATTGGGAATCAAAAGATAGATAACGCACTCCTCGATCTAGGAGCAAGCGTGAACCTGCTGCCATTTTCAGTTTATAAACAGCTAGGGTTGGGTGAACTCAAACCCACTCGAGTTGCTTTGTAATTGGCAGACAGATCTGTGAAGTACCCTAGAGGGGTGTTGGAGGACGTCCTTGTCCAAATAGACTCTTTTGTATTTCCGGTTGATTTCGTGATATTGGACACAGAACCTGTGTCTAATCCTGGTGCACATATCCCGGTTATTTTTGGACGTCCATTCCTCAACACCATTGATGCCACAATCAAGATTAGAACTGGTATCATGACTATCGTATTCGGGAACATGACGTTGAATATCAAGATCTTTTCTAATCCCCGACCTGAAGAATACGATGATGAGGAAGAAATCCATTACATAGACACAGTCATTGAAGATGAAGTTGACTTGGTCGACTACAAAGATCCTTTGGAAGTTGTGATGACTCAATTTGGCGATATCTATCAGCCTGCAGAGTCCACCCCATTGGATGCTGACCTGAACCAGACGTGTCTGATGATGGATACGATAGAGGAGGATAGAGCCGATTGCATGTGGATACAACCATATGAACAACTGCCTCCTAAAACCAAGTTGGTAATGCCCTCTAGTTTCCAGTTTCCGGAGTTAGAATTGAAGGAGCTTCCCAAAGAGCTAAAATATGCATTCCTGGGGGCTGGAAAAACTTATCCTGTGATCATTTCATCTGCTTTAACTCATGAACAGGAAAGTAAGTTAGTGGAAGTGCTTACCAAGCATAAGGATGCTATGGGATGGACAATTGCTGACCTCAAAGGCATAAGCCCATCCATATGCACGCATAAGATATATCTGGAGGAAGACGCTAAACCCTCAAGGCAAATGCAAAGGCGTCTGAATCCCAACATGCAAGAAGTAGTTAAAAAGGAAGTGCTTAAACTGCTTGATGTTGGGATGATATATCCGATATCTGATAGTCCTTGGGTCAGTCCTACCCAAGTAGTTCCAAAGAAAGCAGGCATAACAGTCATCCCGAACAAAGATGGTGAATTAGTACCAACACGCGTCCCCACTGGATGGAGGATGTGTATTGACTACAGGAAGTTAAATACTGTGACCCGAAAGGACCATTTCCCTTTGCCATTCATGGACCAAATGCTAGAACGTGTGGCGGGTCACAAGTATTACTGCTTCTTGGATGGATATAGTGGATATAATCAAATTGAAATTGCTCCTGAAGATCAGGAGAAAACCACATTCACTTGTCCATTTGGTACATTTGCCTACCGACGAATGCCGTTTGGCTTATGTAATGCACCGGCTACCTTTCAGCGGTGTATGCTAAGCATCTTTAGTGACATGGCCGAAAACATCCTTGAAGTCTTCATGGATGATTTTTCAGTGTTTGGCTATAGCTTTGAAGATTGCCTCAGCAATCTCGAGCAAGTTCTAATGAGGTGTGAGGACAAACACCTAGTCTTGAATTGGGAGAAGTGTCACTTTATGGTGACTAAGGGAATAGTCCTCGGCCACATAATATCCGATGAAGGCATCCAAGTGGATAAGGCTAAAATCGACATAATCTCAAATCTACCTGTCCCCCGTACAGTGAGAGATATCCGTTCATTCTTGGGGCATGCAGGTTTTTATCGTCGATTTATCCAGAATTTCAGTGCAATCTCTCGACCCCTTTGTCAACTTCTTGTTAAGGATGCACCGTTCGAGTAGTCAGAGAGTTACCAGAAGTCCTTTGAGGATCTAAAAGAGCTCCTCACCTCCGCACCTATAATACAGGCACCCGACTGGAGTTTGCCTTTTGAATTAATGTGCGATGCTAGTGATTACGCCATTGGCGCAGTCCTAGGCCAGAGAAAGGACAATAAGCCATACGTGATATACTACGCCAGCCGAACTTTGAATGACGCTCAAATGAATTACACTACCACTGAGAAGGTGCTGCTGGCTGTAGTATTCGCTCTGGACAAGTTTAGGTCTTACTTGATAGGGTCACCAATCGTCTGTTTTACAGATCATTCGGCCCTCAAATATCTGCTGTCAAAGAAAGACGCTAAACAACGGCTTATTCGCTAGATACTCTTACTCCAAGAGTTTGATTTAACAATCAAAGACAAGAAAGGAGTAGAGAATGTGGTTGCGGATCATTTGTCCCGGTTGACTTTTGTTGATAACACTGAATCCCAATCCATTAAGGACGAGTTCCCAGACGAACAGCTACTGGCAGTAAGTAGTCTGCCTTGGTATGCTGATATTGTAAACTACCTCGTCACGGGTGAAACACCAACTCATTGGTCGAACCAAGATAGGAAACGGTTCCTCTCGTTCGCGCGCCATTTCTTCTTTGATGACCCTTACTTGTTCAAGTACTGTACTGATCAGGTCATCAGGCGCTGCGTCCCCAATGAGGATATAACCGTAATTTTAGCGTCATGCCATTCTGAGGCATGCGGTGGCCACTTCGCGTCACAAAAGACCGCACAAAAAGTCTTACAAAGCGGTTTTTACTGGCCCACAGTCTTCAAAGATGTTTATTCCTTTTGCAAAACATGCCAACGCTGTCAAAAGCTTGGAAAAATTTCTAAAAGGAATTCTATGCCTTTAACCCCTATCATCACAATTGAGATATTTGATTGTTGGGGCATAGATTTTATGGGCCCATTTCCCAAGTCTAACAACTGTGAATACATACTCCTTGCTGTGGAGTATGTATCGAAATGGGTAGAAGCGATACCAACGAGACGAAATGACCATAGAACGGTCATGTCATTTCTAAGAGAGCATATTCTGTCTCGTTTTGGTACTCCGAAAGCTTTATTAAGTGACCAAGGCAAGCATTTCTGCAATAGGCCCTTGGAGTCATTTCTCAAGAAATACGGAGTCCATCATAAAATCGCTCTTGCCTATCATCCACAGTCAAATGGGCAAGCAGAATTGGCTAACCGAGAAATCAAGCATATTCTCGAGAAGACGGTTAGTTCCAATCGAAAAGACTGGGCATATAAATTGACTGACGCGTTATGGGCATACCGTACTGCCTATAAGACGAATCTTGGTATGTCCCCGTACAGATTGGTTTACGGGAAAGCTTGCCATCTTCCTGTTGAAATTGAACATAAAGCTTACTGGGCAACGCGCTCATTGAACTTTGATATTCAAGAGGGAGGTCAGCTACGCAAGCTCCAACTTGCAGAGCTAGAGGAAATACGACGTGATGCATATGACTCTGCAAAGTTGCATAAGGAAAAGTTGAAGGCTCGCCATGATCGTACGATTTTTCGTAAATCATTTGAGCCGGGGCAGAAAGTCTTGCTGTATGACTCTCGCCTCCACCTTTTCCCAGGAAAACTCCGTTCCCGTTGGACAGGCCCGTTCATCGTAAAAACTGTTTTTCCACATGGGGAGGTTGAGATTGTCAATCCAAAGAACGATGAGTGTTTCAAGGTCAATGGCCAAAGATTGAAACCGTTCTTGGAGAACTTCCACTCTGAAGTTGAGCACATCCAGCTGGATGAGCCCAGCTATTCTCACGCTTAAAAATCCAAAGTGGAGTTCCAAATTGTTGTTGTATTTTCTTTTCTTTCCCTGTATTGTAGTTCTCTCTTTTGCTTTTAATTTCTTGTTGTTCTTTCGTGTTTGTGATCTAGTTCTAATCCATTATACTTAAACCACTCTGTTGCAGGTACATAGATGCGAGGGGATGATGTTCATTCTGTCAGTTCTTGGGCTGATTCAGAATGTCGTTGTGGCATCTGGATTGAGGGTGAACTCATACCCTGCCCCTTGCTCCATCAAGATCCTGAAGCTCATTCTCTTATTGATGCTACTCAAGGGTACATTCCATATCCACCAGCCCTCCTGGACATCAATCCATACGAAAATATGGGATTTCAGGATGACGATGATGTGGAGGAAGAAGAAGACCTGTACATGGGACGTATGGTGGATGATGCACTCATGGCCCAATGGGAAAATGATGATATGTGGGAGCCATGGGAGGATCATGACCTCCAGGATGTCATCCCAGACCGCCACAATGCCGTCTTTGTTTTCGTGGATGATTTCCTTGTTCCTGAGTTGGTCCCATACCGCTACGTGCACCTGAGCTACCTGCTATTTAGGCTCCAATGCCCATTACCAGCTAGTGCATTTTGGGAACCTATGCCAATAGTGAGGTTGGAACTTGTCACATTTCTTTGTATTATTGTTTCTATTCATTGTTTTTCTTTTCGTGTTAATTCGTGTTTCTTGTGTTCTGTTATTTTATTTTCAGTTGTTGTTTTTTGTCCAGGATTGTCACTATGTTCCTAAATGGTATTCCGGTATTTCTCCCACATCAACTGATTCATGGTCTTGGGCCGTATATAAGGCCCCCACACACTCCGCCGCGAGAGGACAGTCCATTGCGAAATCACACTCCTTTATCCTTGTCTCCGTCCGGATCACCTCTTGCATGGGCTTTCAATTCTGTGGAGACGCCAGACTTGTTTGATGATGTCCTTGCCGCTTTTCGATTGTTCTGGGAAAGGGAATCATCAAGTTTGGACTTCACTTCTGAAGATTTGGCGAGTTATGAAGAGATTGTGGAAGAGGAAATCTTTATATTCGAAGATTAGTGCGGCATTTAAGGTGTTTTTGTTCAATTTCATCTTTTCGTTTATCAACTGGAATGTAATCCTTGACAAAATGTTATTGGTTTTAGTTTTGATTTTATTTTTATTTTTAGTTTTCTTTAGTTAAATAAGGTTTTAACCACAGTTGGGGATAATAATGTTGCAATTTGGATGCGAGTATAAGGTTTTATTTCTATATAAATTGCAATTTTCAATTCTGAGGATGAATTTATGTCATACATGCTTATACTTCAACTGCTTTTCAGTCTCTCTGCATGTCCAGATTTGTTTCTGATAGTTGGGGGTGATGTGGTTCATGTCCCAATTGAATTCTGGAATTTTTGTGTTCGATCGATCGAACGAGGTTCGATCGATCGAAACCTGGATGTTCAAGTGCTTGACTTTTCTGTTCAATCGATTGAGGGATTTGTGTTCGATCGATCGACCATAGTTCGATCGATCGAACGAAGCTTTTAAGCGAGGCGTCTTCAGAACACCTCTTCATTTCCTTCACTTTCACTCTCAATCGCTCGAACACAGAGGGGGGGGGGGGGGGGGGCGACTCGGAAATTCTCAATTCCTCGCACTCAATAAGACGCTCTGATCACCCGTCTGATCATCCTCATCGTCATATCATCATCCCCTCCAGCTCCACTGCGTGCTCTACACCGAGGTAGGCCCCACTTGTTTGTGTCTTTCTTTTCCTTTATGTTCGTGTTAGAAAATCCCAAGGGGGTGTCCCCTTGGTTTTAGGATCTCTTTTTGTTAGCTCATTGTTTGTGTAACTGTTGTTTCCTTTGCGTTTCTGCGATCGCTGCACACCGCTGTGTTCGATCGCTCGAACTGAATTCGAGCGATCGAAGGGGAGATGTTCGATCGATCGAACAATGTTCAAGCGATCGAAGTCTACTCCAGTTCAATCGATCGAACCCAGTTCAATCGATCGAACTCCGGCAGTGGCAGTTTTGTTTCTTCTTCTCCCTGTCCTTATCTGTGTCTTGTGTGGTCTATTTTTCAGGGCTGCCAGATGAATCCAGTGACGGGCTACCATAAGTCTAAGCCCCTCAGCCGTATTATACCAGATCCGGTACTCGCACACGGGTTCCGGAATGACGAGGACAGGCTATGGTACGAGCGATATTTTCAGACACGGATGGTGATGGTCGAGCGCCTTATTGAGCACATTTGGACGGAGAGCCCATGGTTCCTTACACGGATCTGCTCTATGCCGCACTGGTTCCATCTCCTTTCATTGGCCAAGAGTGTCAATCTGTCCTGGATTCGAGGTGCGTGTGCGACTATGATCAGCGACCCGGTTGCACCATTCACCTACCATGCCTTCTTCCGGAGTCGCTCATTTATTATCAGTCCAGCCACCGTTTCAGCCGCGTTGGGGGTACCAGAGGTACCAGATTATGTTTGCCCCCACCGGCCTGATGCACCAGTGACCCCACCATCCACTATTATCTGTGAGCTCATTGGAGGCGCCGTTCCGTCTTGGGATGGCGATGCTTTGATTGAGGACCACTTTCTCACTGATGGCTACCATATGATCCACTTGGTCCTCATCAACTGCCTCCTAGTGACTTCCTATCGAGAGAAGATCGCGGCTTGGTATGCGCGAGTCTTATATGCAGTGGGGACGGGACAGCCAGTTTGTATACCACGCCTATATATTGATTTTATGGTCCACCCCACCCGTTATATCTCGTCCAAGAAGCACCTGAAGGGTGCTTGGGCGATTCATAGGGTTATGGCTGATGCCGGGTTCCCCGTGCTTGCTGGAGACGATGTTCGCCCTTCTCCCCGCCGATTCAGCGAGGCAGCGGCTCGCCGCTCCGACGCCCAGAAGAGGAAGCGAAAGGGGAAAGGAAAAGCGAGGGTGAGGGGGAGGAAGAAGAGGCGTGGTGGGACAGACACGGAGGCGGGAGCTTCAGGGACACCTACTGAGGTGGAGGAGCTTGATTCGGATGATGATGAGGATGATCCAGTTGCTGCGGTTCGGCAGTTTGAGCTGCGACAGCGGTCGCAGACTCAGGCCCAGGGAGAGTCTTCTTCCTCTGTGCCTCTCCCGACAGTTCACGAGCTACTATTGGAGGAGAGAGAGGCCAGGATTAGACTCGAGGGCAGGATAGACCATCTCCAGACTTTGCTGGAGTCCATATTGATCCAGATTGGGGTTGATTCGACTGTTCATTCTACTCCGCATCCATCGACGACCCCGTCTGCACCACCTACTACTGATCCATCATCTGCTGCTGCCCCAGATTCTGCTACTACAGGTCCATCCACTTCATCTGCTGCAGCCCCTGCTACTACATTGTTGCCGCCTGCTCCTATCGATATCCCTTCTGATATAGCTGATGATGCGCCGTCCGGGGTCGTTTAGTTTTAGTTGGGGAGGTGGTATTTTTGTTTTTTTGGTTAGTTGTTGTACTATTTTTGGGTATGGTTTTGGTTGGTTAGATATGTTGGTGGTTTTGGTTAGACTATTTGGTTGGGTGGTTCTGTATAGACATTTTGTATCACTGCTTTTATTTTATTCTGTTCATATTACAGTGGTTTAGTTTGTTTGGATCATGGTTTTATCGTGTTATTTTTATTTATTGATCCTGTTTGTTTTGGAGATTGTGTTCTACTTGTCTATGCTAGGTTGCTTTGCTTGCGATCATCAATTTGCTCCATCCAGGTGATACCCATCTATTTTATTTATTGAAAATCAACTTCTGGGGACTTTGTTGTTTTCAGTTGGGGGTAGAACACAATAGATAGGTATACACCCGTAATAATCAGGTTTTGCACTTAGATATGTTTTAAATTTAATGAGAACACAGTCTGTTAAAATTTTGAAATTTTTTGAATCATATTGTTAGAATAACTCTGAATAACCTCTCCTGCTTGTTAATACGACAATGACACATTTGTAGTATTCTCGTCTTTTTATGGATTAAATCCACGCGTTTTTTCTGTATCACTGAAATGAATTACATTTGTGAAGCTATTATGTACCCAATACTTTTGTGCACTAATTGGCGGCCATGTAGAAAACCTGAAAGTTGAGTTAATATGAATATTGTGCGAAAAGAACAAGTAGTGGAAGCTAATAACCCTTGGTGAGCTATTGAGCCAGTCGTCATTTCTGAGGGGATTCTCATACATTGTCGAATGGTCTTTTCTGCATATACTTGTGAATTCGTTGTTAAGTCTCAGTTTCTTTTAAAGTTTTGACTGCTTGTTAGAGGAGTACGTTCAGGATTTACCAATTAAAACTCAATGAACACTTAAGTGCTAAAAATTGAAAGTTGAGAAAATGATTTAAGCCATCGTTTACCCATTCTTTTACCTGATATAACTATCACCTACATTCATTGAATTATTTCATCCCTGATCCCACACCTTAATTAAATATTTCCAATATAATCATAAGAATTCATACCCTTGATCTATACCTTGACCTCATCGAGCCGTTTGATATATTTGTTGAGAATGAGTCATCAAAGTATGTGAAATGGAAGGAAGTAGTTGTGGAATATATATCTAAAAAAAAAAAGTATATGAAATGAATGGGAGATTGGGTGGAGAAAAGAATGAAGAATAAAAAAAGAGAAGTTGAAATTCCATCACATACTAAAAAGCACACTCTTCTCTACAACACTCCCCCCTACTAAATAAAAGCCGCAAGTCAAAGTCTTGAAGATTCTCAACAATTGATTTGAACATGAAAGTGTGAGTTGAGTTATCCACGGTATTTCGCTCCTCTAGTAAGTAGTGTTTCATTCATGAGACTATACACTCTTAAATGTCCGTTTTTCATAGAGTCGAGTATGAAAGCATTAGCACTTATAATATCATCCTTATCAAAGCTTTCATACGATGTGTGATCATTGTAAAGCAAGTTTCTGAGAGACGTTCTTTTTGAGTGTGACCAATGTGAGAATTGAGCTAAAACTGCAAGTTTTCCAAAGTATAATAGTCTATATAACTCTTAATAAGGTTGGACGCATGGTTGTTAATTTCACACACACACGGGTGCATGATGGTAATACATTTGTTATATTTTACTTGGTGATATAGGGGAGCATGTGGGTCTCTTTCATGGGTTGATAGAGGATATTATATTATTGTGGAGTTTAGTTAACAATTTAATGGAAGGGTGAATTCTACAAGTTATTCTAAATCTTTTTGAGCTTAAAATTGGAGAATTTTGTGGGTATATTCACTGCAAACCCTCACGAGACATCACTCGTCCACTAGGGGAAACCTAGGGGTTTAACGGCTTGTTGCATTTGCTAAATGCAACCGCGATTCCTGCGAAAGTGAGTTAGGATCTTTCTTTCTATCTTAGTTTAGGTTGTTTTTAGTTTTTCTTTGTTTCTTAGTTGTGGTAGTATTAGTTTAGGAGTTTTTATTTTATTTTATTTTCGCTTTATCGCTAGGGACTAGCAATAAGCTAGTTGGGGGTTGTGCAAAGCGGGGGTATTTGTAAAATACAACCGCGCTAAAAGGAAGAATTGTATTAGTTTTTATCACAACTTCCCGTTTTATCTGCGATTTGCATTGCAAGGCTAATTTTCATACAATATGATTAATCTATGATAAGTTGTATTGTTTTAGCTGTTGTTTGTGCAGATTACTGCTGTATGGACTAACCAGATGAACATCAGAATAAATGGAATGCTGGAATGAAAACAAAAGAAGCCAAAGCTGAAATGTGGAGTTCGATCGATCTAAGAAGGTTCAATCGATCGAGAGTTCGATCGCTCAAAGAGAGTTGAAGCGCTTGAGGCTTAAGGGTTCGATCGATCGAGAGCAGTTCGATCGATCGAACGGGGTATTTCCAGTAACATTTGTGTGCGCAGCAGATGCGGGTTTTAACCCTAGTTTCTTAGGTTTTCTTATATATATGTGTATTGTACACGTCCATAAGGACGCCCACTTTACATTTACACAGTTTTAGAGAGAGAGATAGAGAGTTTGTTTGGTTTTGTAGGTTTTCATTGAAGTTTCATTTGTGCAGTGGATATTCTTAAGTTTAATACAAGTATCTTCTATTCCAGGTTATCTATATACTGCTCACTTAGATTCTGCACTTGGTAGTCGTAGTTTAATCGCTCATCTCGTGATATTATATGCTAAATAGTTGTAAAACCATAGATTTCGTAGTTTTCATGAAAAACTCGCAACCAAACGAGGTGTTAATGTTTTCTCACGTTAAATATCAATCTATGACACTCCAGACGATGCCTGAGTAGTCCCAGGTTGGGAGAACACGATGAAACAGTGATCTCCAGCCTCTGCCATGCAGCAGAATAATCGCTGTGTTCGATCGATCGAAGTCAGTTCGATCGATCGAACCAGAGACAGTCAATCGATCGAAGTCAGTTCGATCGATTGAGGGATGAAGGTCTTCGATCGATCGAAAGCGCGTCGATCGATCGAACTCTCGGATTCTTGAGGATGTTCCATGCAGTATTCCAGGACCTTTTGTTTTAGGATTTGTTATCATTCTGTCCCAAATAAATGCTCAGTTTGTCAAAACAGTTTTAAAACTAAGGCCCTAAGGCATTTTCTTTCAATACATTTTGCAAACCATCTTTAATGCTAACACCATTGAGGATGTGAGTCTTAACTATTGGATTAAACCGCTTTCACGTATCTTAATTTAACTGTGATGATATGGTCCCGGTCATGAAAGGGCCATGGATTCTCTATCTTTAGAGGAATACGGAAAACTGTAGGTAACATACTCCTTTGTGCTTCAAGGTAAATGCATGGTAGATGGCTAGATTACTGCGGATTCGTGTAATCCCAACACTTTCTTTTAAAGTTAAACATCCTAATTTCAAGTACTGTTTTAATTAGCTAGTTAGATCGTTAGTCATTTTCCTTAGTAATCTTAGCTGTGGAACTTTGTGTTCCGCACCATTGCTTAATCTTATTCATTTTATTTTATTTTCTTTAGAGGTTAGTCTAATTCAATAGGTCAACACCTTCCCTGTGGGATCGACCTGGTCTTACCAGATATTACTTGCACGTCTACCTACACTTGGGTATTGCACAAGAGCGCACAGAAAAATTCTCGTGTCAGCGAGCTTCTTTCTTTTTGCTTTTTCTTTTTCGTTATTTTTCTTTTCTCTTGGAAGAAGAAGTTCATTTAAAATGTCTGGCTACCATCAAGGACCAAGTTTATGGCTTTAGACTGGTTGGGCTCATCTTTGAGGCTTGGTATTTGAGAAAAGGGGATGGTGAGCAAACTTCAAGTTCCAATTTTGTCTTTTCAAGATTGAGCAAGAGCATCTTTAAATCTTAAAGTGAAGCTAATCAATTCTCTGCACAAAATTTGCTTTGATCACTTGGGGATCCTTTTTAATGCAAAGATTTATTAACAAAGTATTTTCCATGATCGTTTGAAAAAGTGATTTTCTTTCTCTCTCTTTTTTGCTTAATGATCCATACATTCATGACTTAACACACAGAATCAAGAAAAATGTGATTTTATTCAACTAGTAGGGAAGGAGGATTACATCACTCGACTCGATGAACTCGACAAAGACTTGCAAATAAACGTGATAATAGACTGACCAGAAGACTCGACTGGTCTTGACTTTTGACTCCAACCTAACATAACTCGACTACCAGACTCGACTTGGTCTCAATTAGAGTATCACAGATAATTTTCAATTTATTGGGTCCCCAAGAGCATCCACATTTGACTCAGCAGTAGCATTTCCAAACACTATTACCTCACTAGCATCTTCCTCAGGTTCATCATTCCCCTTCTGTATCTTTGTAGGGACATCATCTGCCCTTATGGCCCATTTTTCAGCCGAATGGCCCTTCTCTGACTCATACCGAGTATTGTCAATGTCTTTTTCGATTCTGTTGATTGAGTCGGGGCCAGTTGGTTGTTGCGCATTCATGGAGGCAACAAATCCCTCGAGAGTGTTCAACAATGGCTATGATTGAAAGGATTGCACGTCATGCCAAATGCCACTCGGTGGGTTTAGCAGAGGAGTGATGATTTTATGCTCGATGAGATCTTGGATATTGTGGCGGAGCTTCATGCAATGGTTAGTCGTGTGACCAGGGGTTTGGTGGTAGGCGCAGTACCAAGAAAGGTCACATTTGCGAGGTAAGGTATTTGGTAGTGGCTTTGGGTCCAGGAGATTGAGGTGGCCGCTCCTGACAAGGTGACCAAAGGCTATGGATAATGGCATGCCAAGGTCGGTGAAGATTCTTGACTTACGGGTTTGGCTTGATTTCGGGTTCGACTTTGAGCTTGAGCCAGCTTTTGGGTCCAGATATGGGCTTGGAATAGCTCTTTGGTTAGATGGAATTGGGTTTGAATATGGGCTTTGGTGATGGGCTGGGTTTGGACATGGGTTTTGGCGATAGGCTAGTTTTGGACATGGGTTTTGGTGATTGATTGGTCTTGGATGCATAGCTGGTTTTCGACTTGGGCTTTGGTGCATGGCTGGATTTGGACATGGTTGTTGGTGTTTCTTTACGCGATCCGTTATCCTCTTCTCTAATTGATCCATCTTTTCCTCATTATGGCCCATTTGATCTTTCAATAACTGAATGAACTCAAGCATGACCTTCTCCAATTGCTTCACCCTTGAATCTTGTTGCTCAATGGTGGCCTGCAGTTTGCTCACTTTCTCCTTCAAAGCTCTCAGGGCAATCGGTGGATCAATCTCAGCACGATGATCCATGTTCTTCTCTAATCAAGAAAGACGAACCCTAGAAGATTAAAAGTGTCCTTACTAAGGGGGCTCTGGTTGTTCCACTCTTTCTTTTTGAAAAAAAAAAAGATAGGAAAAAGGTCCGCATGCAGAATTGAATAGTAAGGGATTTTGAGGGACTTTAATCTTAATTGGGAAGAAGATGTTGTGAGTTTGTATGCTGCACGTATTTAATGATATCGATTGGTGGGAGTGGAAAATGTACATGCTCTTATGATTTGATGCATGCACTGCACACATGGCACACGAATGAAATGCAAGTGTGTGTGTGCCTACTCTATATGCCAAAGCAAAGGAAAATTCTAATCCTAACAGGTAAGCACATAAGCACATAAAATCCTCACCCATGTCAAGTGCAATAATTTCTCCTCTCATTGTGATCACGCTACCCTCTCGAAAATTTTCAAAATTCATTTGAAAAGCATTTTTTGGATGGTAAAAAGGTTGTTGAAAGCAATGCTTGAGAATGCTTTTGAGGGTGTTAAACATTCTTTTAAAAAAAAAAATCATTCTTCCCAAAATAATTTCAAGGATTTTCGAATTTATTTCTTTTGAAGATGGTCAAATGAAAATACGCCTGAACAAAGGTTAGTTTGGGAACTTTAATTTGAAAGGAGAAAGAAAGATTTTTTTTTTGGGAAGGGTGAATGAAAACCTTGGAAAAAAAATTCTTTGGGTAGGGGGATCACATGACCGGAATAACACCGTACTTTCCATGAATTTGGATACATACAAGGTCAATGATGCTTAGCTAAACATGATATAAGAGATGTAATCTTATAATCAAAATCTAACATTTTCCCAAATGTCATGAGACATAAAGAGGAATTGCTCGAAAGTGATTAAGAGATTACACATCTTTCATCAAGCAAGTATCGTCATCATCTCAAGTAATCCCTTCCGGGCATACAACACTCCCTAGCACATAATCCTAATCAAGAGTTGATTTCCTAAGATTGAAAGGTTCTACAGAGACTATCATGTAAAGGCTGGGTTTTGGTCAAATTAAGGACCCTTGACACACATCTGATAAGATGCTTCATATACCAAATCATGGTATGAGATCAAGGGTGATCACACAGTCCCATGATGACTTGACCGACCAGCTTGCCCCGAGCCTCCAAGGTCATAATTCCGTGCAATTGACTGGCTGGACATGCAAGTGAAATGCAACAGGCACACAAAAATTGATTAATTCGATTAAAAGGATACTTTCAAGTCTAATCCTCGAGTGAACCCAAAATCGGAAATTTCCTGGTCTGCGAAACCAGAGATTCTGGGTTCGATCCCCAGCAGAGTCGCCAGATTGTGGATATCGCAGTTTTCTTTCTTTTACCCATAGCTTTTCAAAATCAATTTAAAAAATAAATGAGTCGCCACTTAATTTTTAAAAGGAAAAATTAAGAAATCATTTTAAAAGCAAACTGATCTTTTAGAAACCAGAGATTAACTAGGTCCGGGGATTATGGAATGAGAGAGGAAGGAGCCCGTCGGACTAAAACACCCTCTCTCATCCTATCTTGCGATAGGCCTCTACTCAATATCCTTCTAATCGAATTATTAATTTAAATGTGCCCTCAACTAATATATATGTATAGATATACGTTACAAAAAGCATGTCCAAAGGGGTGTAAAATTGTAATTGATAAAGTATCATTCAAAAATCACATATTTCAAGTAGCAAGCAACATGATATGCACTAGGGAACAAGAGAACTTACCCGGGATCCAGCAGCGATATTAAATGTGCAATGCATACAAACAAAAGAAAATCCTAAAAAAAAGTCTCTAATCACATATACATATAAGGCAAGATCCTAATTCTAATGTGTCGCGCATGAGGTTGAAAAATCAATAAAATCAAGAAATTAAAGTAAATTAAAGGGGGTCCTAGAGATCATACCTTAATAGCGCTACAAAACAAAA
Organism: Hydrangea macrophylla; assembly: GCA_033977485.1. NCBI lineage: Eukaryota > Viridiplantae > Streptophyta > Magnoliopsida > Cornales > Hydrangeaceae > Hydrangea > Hydrangea macrophylla. The sequence continues at coordinate 66,680,051 of CM066997.1, forward strand.
GGTTAGTCCACATGATATACAAGATGTGAAGTTAGAAATAACAATCCTAAATTTCTAGCTTAAACCTATCAAGCATGAAATCCAACTTTATTCAATAGCTAGTTCTAATCATGAGCATTAAATGTACATGAATGAATGAATGTGAACAAGAATGAGACATGGATTTATTCACTAATTTGGGTCACTTAACCTCTGGATTTATGCTAAATTATTATTATTCAAAGTATGATTTGGGTCTCAAGACATTAGGGGCCATTTGAGTTGAAATAAATAAGATTAGACAAAAACAGTAACAGTTTTTTATGAATTACAGAGAGCAGATCATAACTTTAAAAAATAAAAAAGAGTGGTTCCCAAGGTTTGATCTTGATGAATTTTGGACACATGATGCCTCTACGTGTCTAGATTTTAACCCAAAAAAGAAATCAAAGTTTCAACGGTTGAATCTCCGGGAATTGGATAAAAACCAGACATCACTCAGCATTCTACAACCTTCTGCCCAGAGTTCTTGCACGATTTTCTAAAAATAGCAAAAAGATCAGAAATGCTTTGTTCTTTTTAGGGTGACTTCCTAACACATTAACATATTTAGAAAAAATTAATTTGGGTCACAAACACTTTATTAATGCATTGGTTTACTTATTTCAAAAGAGTGTTACTATGCTGAAACTTTGGACAAATTGTAGTGTCCTTACAAAACTCACAACCAAACCACTTTAGACATAAAATCACCTTAAAACAAAAATTACAGTGGTAGAATACTGTGTTGTTGACACTTTTCCGTTAGTTTCACTTGATTTCGACGGTTAGATTTCGAACTAAAAATTTTTGATCAAAAACAGTTTATGAACTCACTGTGTTCATTTGTCAAGTTCAACTTTTATTTGTTAACTCCAACTATTGAACCATGAAGTTGGACTTAAACTAAACCATCTTCTCCTACCATTTGATGGTCATTGGAGACTAAAGACCTTTATATTTATAGATTTCAAGTGAAGTATGAATGGACTTCATGAAATCTCAAGATAAGGAATCTAAACCATGGGGATGGGCTTAGACTCAAGACCACTTTCTCCTACCATTTGATGGTCATTGGAGACTAAAGACATGACTATACTCATGAGTCTCAAAGGAATATAAAAAGGATTCCATGAAACATCAAGTTTAGAGGATCCAAGTCATGAGTGTAGACTTAAATCCATCTATTTGCTTATGAAATGGAGTGATGATCAAACTTTTATTCCCATATGAAGCACAAGCTTACATGGGATTCAAAAGATCATATTCAAGAGATTTCAAGGGAGATATTGAGAATCTCCAAGAGTCTCAAGAAGGAAGTATGATCAACAAAAGAAATGGACCAAAGAAAATAAAAAGGTTTTGAGGATTAGAGATTCAAGAAAAGGAAGAATGTAAATAGACAACTTATGGTTAGAGGATCACCTCCAAACATTCCTCAAAGTTTCTCTCCTTTGAAGATCTTCCAAACTCTTCTTCAAGCTCTCCCAAACTCTCTCTTTTCTTTCTCAAAAATATGTTGGTATAGTGGTGGTTATCTCTCATGTATTGTGTTGTATGTCTCTCCCCCTCCTCAAGGAAGATCTTGCCTCTTTTATAGACAAAAATTACCAAGTATTTTCAGTGAATTCGGAGTAAAAGACAGGTATAAACATCTCATTTGGTGGTACAATACGTACTTCCTGAAATTAGACAGATTGCTGCCCAGGGCGGCAGTCAAAAATTATCTGCGGCAGTCCGTGGATGCCGCCGCGGCACTCTGTGACTGCCGTCGCGGCACTCCGTGATTGCCGCGCGGCTCTCAATAAGTGCCGCGCTAAATTATTGATTGCCGTATTTTTGTCAACCTTACTTTATCAGTTTTTTATTTTTATCCGCATACATATACATATTGTACCACAAAATACGGACTTTAAAAGCAAACGGCAGTTAGAAAATGTCGGTGGCACTCAGTAAATGCCGGGTCGTCACTCACTGGATGCCGTTCGGCACTCACTGAGTGCCGCTCGGCACTCACTGAGTGCCGCGGAATACTGCCGTGTGCCGTTTTCTGTTGAACTTCCCTTTTTAGGTATTTTCTTTCTTCCCTTTTTCTTAAAGAAACTTATTTTTGAAGATCTTTTCCAAAAATGGTGTTTTATACCTGAATTCTCCCAAATACCTGGTATTTTCTTCTTTCTGTGAAATTTTATCGCGTTTGGAGAACTTTCTGAAGAGCTTGGAATACTTCGAATCTTTTCGTTCCTTATCATCATTGGACGTGGAGGTGACGCTCTCCTAAATTCGACGGTCGGTCAAAATTGGGGTGTCTACAGGTGGTAAAGTCAGAAAGTAACACCGATCATCTGAGGGACTTGGAAAAGGAATTGAAAAGAATGCGGGCTGACAAATTTAAGATGAACCCTCTCAAATGTGCTTTCGGCGTCTCAGCAGGTAATTTCCTAGGTTTCCTAGTGCATCAAAGAGGGATAGAGGTTGACAAAAACAAGGCTCAGGCTATCCAGGCAGCATAGCCACCAGCTAACTATAGATACCCCATTTTGTCGGCTATCAGATTTAGGAGACCCATAGCTTGGTGGTTCACAATGATCGAAAAAGGACTCAAAAGGACTCCTGGAAGTTGGTTCTATTTCTCAAAATGCTCAGAATGACCAAAATGCCCCTGAAAGCCCGAAAACTCCCAAATTTGGTCCAAAAGTTCTGGAAACATGTTATGTCGTAAGAAAAGTAAAAAAAAATGAGCTTTTAAGTAAATTCAGATGAAATCATCAGCTCCCAGAGACCCCCGGAAGACCCGAAAGTTCCCGGAAAGTCCCCGTTGACCAGTTTGACCAAGGTTTGACTAGGTTTGACCAAGTTTGACCAAGTTTGACCGAAATCGTCCAAATTCGACGGAATCATTCAAGATCACGTGGAAAGTATTAAAATGAGTTTTAAAAGAAAATCGAGCGAAAACATTAGCTCTTGGGAGCTCCCAGAGGTTTCCAGAACTTCCGAGGAATCCCAGGTTTGACCAGTTTGACCAAAATTTGACTTTGAAAATGGAGCACCATAATAATTTTTAAACATTTTTCATGGATACTAGAGGTCAATAGCTTTTCAACGGTATATCGCACATAATTTTCGGATTTAAAACGAGTCTATTATGAATTTCCGAAGGCGAAAAAGGCGATCAAATTGGCTTTTATCGCAAATACCGCAAAACTTTTCAAAGTGACCTATCCCCAAACTATTTGTTATGTAAAGTAGACTCCATTACCTTTCCAACGGTATATCACAACCTCAATTTGGAGTTTGTACGCATTTTCTGTGAATTTCGGACGAAATAAGGCCTTTTCGCGAATACCGGAACCTCTGGGGGCCTAAACAGCATTATCTGGACGAAGGAGGAGCAGTGTCGCCGCGGCACTGGGCCAGTGCCGCCGCGGCACTCCCCTCCAGAATAGTATATTTTTGTAATTTTTCTTGGGGATTCATTTTGATTAATTGAAAACCAAAACGACGTAGTTTTATGTTCACAGATATTTGGGACCAATGGGAACACTTCTAAAATCCCAAAACCACCCCAAATTGGCCTATATAAACCCCTCATTGCTCTTCATTTTGGGGGGGCCAAGTGCAAAAGCTTGAAAAGTTGTAGAGAAGAAGAGAGATAGAGATAGGTTTAGAAGAGAGAAAAGGAGCTTCCTCCTACTATTTTGCTATAGAAAGTGAGTTTTAATCTTGTGTTCTTCCATTACCTCCCTTATACTTCACATCCCAAACACCCCCAATCACCATTCTTGAGCATTCTTGAGTTAGGAAGCTACTTCCATGTCTAAATGTCAAAATCTATGAGTGAAACACCAAGCTACAAGTCCAAAATCACATTGATTATCATCCATTGATTGTTATTTACTTGCTTGTTCATATTATGTTCATCTCTTCTTACCTCATTTCTTTTTTATTTTTCTTTATTTACTTACTTGTTCTTCATCATCTAAATGATGACATGAAGTTTGAGGTGAGTGAATCCTTATGGATAGTAGCTCTTGACCTCAAAAACATGTTTGATAGATGATGATCATAACTTCAATACCTCCAAGGTATTCTTGAAGTGTATTGAAGTTATGTTCTAAATAAAAATAAATCTTTCCAACAATCTTGGAGGTTCTTGATGATGAGTTTGATGTTGAAATTTCAAGTGGCTATAATCTTCATTGAGTATTGAAAATATGCTTTCAAAACATCTACTTCAAAACTCCTCTTAAAACCCCTCATTTTAATCTCAAGAAGGAAAACTCTAGTTTTTTTTCCAAAACTTTCAAAACAGTGAGTCAAAACAGTGAATAATCTGAGTTCAAAGATTTTCCTAGAACTCAATACTCAACATATGGATGCAAGGCCACTTGGAAAGTCTTCCTAACCCATTGGAGGACACCCATGATTTTTGGTTTGACTTGGAAGTACTTGGAAATGGTCCATTTGGATCCAAACATTCCTTCCAGACATTCTATTTTTGCTGTCACAGCAGCTAGGTCCACTTCCAACCTCTTTTTCAGAAAACGTTTCCATAAGGGGTGGTCCTAACTTATTTTTCCCTCAAATTTCAATGTTTTAGGAAACGTTCTGTATAAAATGGGCCTCTAGATCATTCGTTTTCATTTTCTAAGATTTCTGAACATTTCAGTCGACAGTACGGACTCTGTTTCTGAGTGACCTTTGTTGTTTATGTGATTTCTATCAATCTGTAGTAGTTATTAAAGATTGGATTTTTGGGTTTTGTTTTAGACACAATAAGGAACATCTCCATAAAAAAACATGCATTGAAAACATTCTTAACCCCTCTTTTCAAGATCTAGTTACTATTCTGTCCACTATTCATAGCAAGCACATTTTAACTTTCATTCTTTGATTGGATGCCTACATGCACTCCAAATTAGCTCATGTCTTAGGAAGTAGTTCATACTACATTTGTACATATCCCATGATAATTTCCTTCATACATTCATACATATTCTAGACTTCTAAGTCATTCTAGGAATCCATGAACACAAAGCACACTACAACCTTTACACATTCTAGATACATACATTGCATCCATGCAAAGATTTGGGGTTTTGTAACTCCTAATCTAAGAAGGTTATAAGGAATGATCATGATCACACGTTCATGCTTCCCCTCGATCTAATCATCCTTTCTCATCTGTCCCGGGGATTGAGAGATTTTCTTTTCCCAAAGATTAGCATGCATCATTCTAGCTTACTAAGCATACTTTGATCCTTTTGATTTATTTGTTTTAAGAACAATTCATGTCCCCCCCCCCCCCCCCCCCCCCCTTAGATTAGGAAGTCTTGATTAATTGATATATGATTAGACGATTTTTCCTAGGTTTATTTGTGTGATCTTTCACTTTTGCATTGTATGATATTTGGCTAAGATCTTATGAATGATATCTTATCTTTAGATCTTCCATTTCAAAATTTTCTTATGTGATGTATTATACTATCATAGTATTATTTGTCAAACCAAACATAGTATAAGATGATTATTTGGATGCTAATTGAGGCCCGTCAAAAGATGGGGCGAGTTGAGGGTGTTTTAGTCGCGACAAAGGCTCCTTCCTCTCTCGTACCAAAACCCCGAGCCAAGTTCTTTGGTTATGAAGGGCCGGTGCCCTTTATCCGTTTGGGTGAGTAAAAATTAGGTTTCTTGGTTCCTTAAAGACCAAGTGGCGGCTCTGTATCTGTTTTCGAAAGACCTTCTTTTCTTCGAAATCAACCTCTTGTTTTCTTTCAAATCAATTTCAAAATTAAAGGAAAATCAATTCCAAAACCCCGGAAACAAACAGGAAAAACCGGGAGTGGACGACGGATTCCGCGTGTCCACAATCTGGCAACTCCACTGGGGAATTTTATTTTAAAACAAAATAATACAGAGGTTTGACTCATAAGAAGCATCCTTAAAATCATCTTTTTACTGTGTCTGGTTCACCGCATTGCACTTCTGCATTTCCCTCTTCTGATTGTGTCTGAAACGCGGCGCTGACATTGTTCAGGTCTTGCTGTGCCAGGTCACAAGTCACCGTTGATACTGTACCTTCCAAGGTATATAAAAAAGAGTAAAAACCTCCGTACTGTCTCTCCGACGGTATATTGGAACTCTCGTCAACGGACCCTCTTTGACTAAACCCAGCCTTTGCATATAGATTCCTGTAGAACCTTTCATAGGACTGTTCATTTATCTTTTCAGATAGGACAATGTGATATAACTGTTGTATGCCCTGACGGGATTACCTGCGCGGTGTAGACGCTTATGTGGCATGAGGCAGAACTTCTTTCTTATGATCCCCAAGGCAATCACTCACACGTGATCACATTGAGTTGACCTGCCTAGGCACCATGACAAGGATGTCTGCTCCATGCTCACAAAGATATACACCGCAAACCTTGTTTGTTGGTCCTGAGACATAGGAGTATGAAAACTTGCTAGACAGTATGATCACCATCATCACCTGTTCCCGTCGTATATCCCTATTTCTTCCAGAAACTCTACCCAACTCATCAGGATATCCCTGTTTCTCCCAGAAACTCTGTCCGACTTACCCAGTTATACATGTTTTCCCACAAGCTCTGTCCAAATCTCTCAGATTACCGAGAAATCTCAATTTCTCCCAGAAACTCCGGTATACTTGTTTCTCCCAGAAACTCTGTCCAACTTACCCAAATTTTCATGTTTTCCCATAAGCTCTATCCAAATCTCCAAGATTTTCCAAAAATTCCAGCAACTCCATCCAAACTTCCCAAAAATGCCTAGATGTACCAATTTCTCCCAGAAATTCTGATTTCCCAATTTCTCCTAGAAGCTCAGTCCAAATCAACCAGAAATCCTTAATTCTCCTAGAAACTCAAATGACTTCTAGAAATTTCTCCGAATCTTCCAAATCCCTGTTTCTCTCAGAAACTCTATCCAAAATTCCCGAAGTATCCTGGAAATCCCTGTTATCCCCTAGTGATCACACTGGAAAGTAAGGTTAGCACACTTTGTATGGCTAGGACCTTATTTGTTTAGCTGCTATCTGTTAGAAATAGGAGCATCATATAGATTAGGGCTTGCATCCGCATGCTTGTCTCATATGCATACACAATTTGTACCAGTCTGTGCGCACTGTCTCAGTCAGTTTGTACACAAGTCTGTCCATACCTGTCACTGTCACTGTCTGTCTGATTGCCTCTGTCAGAATCTGATACACTTCTCCTCTCGAATCTGTAGGTTTGTATAGATTCCCAAAGTCAGCCACTGGGATCCTCGTCCTGGGTTGGAAGTTCAAACAGTCATTTGGTCAAGATTTGCCCGCCAAGTTACTTCAGCATGAATCAAGAAGAATTGGAAAATAAGGTCACTGTGTTGAGAACAACCATAAGCCAGCAATCTGATCGCCTGGCCCAAGTTTTGAGTTTTATGGAAGAACTGAAACAACAGCAGCCACAGTATCCACCTGGTTTCCCACCACAACCAGGGTTCATACCACCACCACCGCCTGGGTTTGGACCGCCTCCCGAGAATAATGGAGAAGAAGACTGGTTTTAAGGGGTCCCGTCACTTGCATATGAGAAGAAGCTCCAGGAGAAAATGGACAAAGTTGACAAGCTTGAAAGTGAGTTGAGGAAGAGCAAAGGGGTTGATGATTACATGTTAGACCTGGAAGGCCTCTTTGAGCCCATCAAGCTAAGGCTGCCCGAGAACTTCAAAATGCCTGAAATTGACCGTTTTGATGGAACAGGGAATCCAAAAAGTCACATCAAGTTGTGCATGAGCATCTTCCAATCGATGGGCTGCACTCATGAGCACATTGCGATGTTGTTCCCGCAAACCCTTAAGAATGCCGCACTATCCTGGTTCCTAACCCTTGAAGCCTCCAAGACCCGAGTCTGGGAAGACGTTGCTAGAACTTTTATTGATCACTACTCTTACAACCAAGAGTTTGATATCACCATCCGGGATCTAGAGATTACCAAGCAGAACTTCAATGAGTCCTTCACTGCGTTCTTGAGCAGATGGAGGAATAAAGTGGCTCAAATGATCCACAAACCTGTTGAGAAAGAGCAAGTACGTATGCTGGTCAAGAACATGCAACCAGTATATCATGACAAGCTATTCTACCAATCCATCTCCACATTTGAAGAGCTATTTGAAATAGGCACCAGAATAGAGGATGCCATCAGAGAAGGAAAGTTCAAAAAGGATGAACCCCAACACAAGTCCAAGAGACCTAACTACTCCCTGGACTCCCCGGATATCAATGCACTTAGCAACCAATCAATGGCCTGCACCCTTCGTCCATACCAGTCCATTCCGCCAAATCGCCCAAAAGGCCCTCGCAAATTCTCCAAACTTGATGTTCCTCTTTCCACAGCCTTGGACCACCTACTCAAAAAGGGCCACCTGCAGCTCCTCCCTCATAAGCCGCTACCAGATCCTATACCCTCCCACTACAACATGATCCTACGATGTGCTTATCACCAAAATCTAGGCCATACCACCGATCAGTGCATCCGCCTCCGCCATGACATTCAGAACCTTATAGAAGATGTCCCCTATCCTAATCCCATCCACTATCTTGTCTTGGACCAACCGATCGAATGATCCCTTCCGTCGATGCTAATGAATGTTGAAGCTACGCAGTAAAGTGATGGTGTTTGGAACTTCTGCTAAAAAAAAATAGAATAAGAAAAATAAATGGGTCGCAAAGACACTCCATTTGAGACCGGGTCGAGTCAAGTTGAGTCTGTTCTATGTTCCGAGTCCATTTCAATTCTAGTCTTGTGATCGAGTCTGTCTGTCATCGAGTTGTTAATAAGTTTGTAAACCTTCTCTATTGATGGAATGAAATCTCATTTTGCTTAATCTGATGTGCCTAGTCATAAATGCATGAATCACTAAACTAAAGTGTCACTTTTCAAATTACCATGGATATTACTCTGCTAATAATTTTTCTAGGACAAAATAAAAAAGAATCCTGAAAGGTTAAAGTCGATTTCACACTGACACTGATGAAGAGCTGAGAATTGAATAGTCTTACTTTAAGAAATAAAAGATGCTCTTACTTCAATCTTGAAAAGACATACTTGAGACTGACTTGGGGCTTGCCCAACGCCTTTTTTTTCCACCATTTCGAAGCCTTAAGCCCAATCCGATTGGGAGCCACGCAATCTATCTAATTGAAAGTAATGCAAACTTAGCCCCTGATGGTAGCCAAACATTTCAGTGAGTTTCATCTCCACTTTAAAAAAAAAAACAATAAAACAAAAAAAAAAGAAAAAGTAAAGAAAAGAAAAGAAAAGAAAAGGCTCGCTAGGTTGAAAACCCGAAAAGGGCACCTAGGCAAAAGTGAGAGCTAAAAAGGTGTTGATTTCCAAAATCTGACCCTAGCCAGTCAAAAGGTTGAAAAAATTTTTGATGAAAATTGTATGCTTCAAGGTACATCTTAAGAACGTGCCAAGATCACATTTCGAAGGCTCGGAACGACCACACATAAATCCCGAGAGCTGACGTGCACATCCCAGAATTTTGAAATTATGATCAAAAGATCTCACAAGAATCAACTATGTGAAAAGGAAAATTGACTGGCTAGGCGAAAGTGAAAAGGGTCAATCCTCAAAACAAAAGAAAAAGAAAAAGAAAAAGAAAAAGAAAAGAAAGGGAGATTGAAACTAAATCCTTTTATTCAAAGTTACCACAAGTGGCTCAAGTTTGAACTTCTTTGAAGATTGGTTTGAAAAACCCTCATACCTCAAACCCCTTATTTCAAGCCTTGCTTTGAACTACGCTCGACCTGATTCCCGCTCGGGGATACTTAGGCAACCACAACGGTTCGGTCACCCCACCTATCCAAAAATCAACCCGCTTCTTTCCGACCATGACCCGAACTACGTTGGACCTGATCCCCACTTGGGGGTACGTAGGCAGACTTTCAAAAAAGAAAAAGAAGGATGGCTCGCTAGGTCAAAAATCTGAAAGGACACCTAGGCAAAAATTAGAGCTAAATCCAAAGTAAGCAATAACAAAAGAGAGAAAAGAGCTCGTTAGGTCACCTCACTGGTGCCTAGGCAAAAGTTATGAGCATTTGAGAGATTAAAGTCACGGTCCTTGCCTCAAGCCAGAAATCACCTTCCACACTAGGGGCAAACTTTGGCTACTCGCCTCGTTTGCCTGACTTTTACTATCTACCCTTCATACAAGGGACAAACTTCGGTCACCTACCTCGTTTGTCCAAAACCTTCAATAAAGCATCATCCAAACTAGGGGCAAACTTCGGTCACCCACCTCGTTTGCTTATGAATCCCACTTTGTATACCTCAAACTAGGGGCAAACTCTGTTTGCCTAACACAATCCCTTCACACCGAGGGCGAGTTTTCAAGTTACCAAGTTGTTTTGAAAATTTTGAAATAGAGCATCTCTTACTCTAAAAGCTAAGGCACTAATTCAAAGCACTTCCTGGGAGAAGTAGAAAATTGACTAGATCACTAGGGAGGAATTTTTAAAAATCAAATTTATCAGCAAAGTGCTACCATGTTAAGATGAGGGGTGAACACCAAAAGAGAAATGGTACATCATTTATGACAAAAGCACATCAAGTTTTGACAAGACGAGCTTGTTTTATTTTGGTGTCAAATGTGTCGTCCTCGTGCGTCAATGTCTGTCAAGTTTTTGAGTCTGTTGTAGTAAGTCAATAGTGACTAATAAAATTTTCAAATCAAGTTATAAAGAGCATGCCAATACAAGAAGGAGTACCAAACACCATTACTATACCAGTTAAGGCGTCAGCATGAGAAGCGTCCAAACTTAGGGCAAATGCAAATTTCATCCCTTTCCAAACCATCAAAAGTTGACCATCATCTCCTTGCAACATAAGTCCATGAGTGGCTGTTGATCATCCTAGCAATATAAGTCCATGAGTGTCTGTTGATTACCTTGCCACGTCCATACAACATAAGTCCATGAGTGGCTGTTGATTTTCCTTCATCTCCAAGCAACATAAGTCTATGAGTGGCTGTTGATTGATCTTGGATTGGGCACTGCAAAGATTTGATCAACCGCGAGAGATTCAGAGATGGATCCCTGTTCTGGGCCAGCAAGATTTGATCAACTATGAGAGATTCGAATTTAAATCCTGGTTCCCGGTCAATAGGAGTAGTTGAAGAGAGATCCCAGAAAGAGTTGCTTCATCCCTAGCAGATTCAGTTTAATCCCCAGCAGGCATATCGATTTGTACATCGTCAGTTCAATCTATGACAGTCACAGTAGTTCACTGTCGACTCGTCATCTCGATTCGTACATCGTCAGTTCAATCATGACAGTCACAGTAGTTCACTGTCGACTCATCATCTCGATTAGTACATCGTCAGTTCAATCATGACAGTCACAGTAGTTCACTGTCGACTCATCATCTCGATTAGTACATCGTCAGTTCAATCATGACAGTCACAGTAGTTCACTGTCGACTCGTCATCTCGATTAGTACATCGTCAGTTCAATCATGACAGTCACAGTAGTTCACTGTTGACTCATCATCTCGATTAGTACATCGTCAGTTCAATCCTGACAGTCACAGTAGTTCACTATCGACTCGTCATCTCGATTCGTACATCGTCAGTTCAATCATGACAGTTACAGTAGTTCACTGTCTACCCGTCATATTGATTCGTACATCGTCAGTTCAATCATCACAGTCACAGTGGTTCACTGTCGACTCGTCATCTCGATTAGTACATCATCAGTTCAATCATGACAGTCACAGTAGTTCACTGTTGACTCGTCATATCGATTTGTACATCATCAGTTCAATCCATGATAGTCACAGTAGTTCACTGTCGACTCGTCATATCAATTTGTACATCGTCTGTTGACTCGTCTTCTCGATTCGTACATCTTCAGTTCAATCATGACAGTCACAATGGTTCACTGTCGACTCGTTATCTCGATTAGTACATCGCCAGTTCAATCATGACAGTCACAGTAGTTCACTGTCGACTCGTCATATCAATTTGTACATCGTCAGTTCAATCCATGATAGTCACAGTAGTTCACTGTCGACTCATCATATCGATTTGTACATCGTCTGTTGGCTCGTCTTCTCGATTCGTACATCTTCTGTTCAATCATGACAGTCACAGTAGTTCACTGTCGACTTGTCATCTCTATTCGTACTTCGTCAGTTCAATCCATGATAGTCACAGTAGTTCACTGTCGACTCATCATCTCGATTCGTACATCGTTAGTTCAATCCATGACAGTCACAGTAGTTCACTGTTGACTCGTCATCTCGATTCGTACATCGTCAGTTCAATCCATGATACTCACAATAGTTCACTGTTGACTCATCATCTCGATTCATACACCGTCACTTCTTCTGGTCACAATTAGTCCACCTGTTGATCCAATCCATGATAGTCACAGTAGTTCACTGTTGACTCATTATCTCGATTCGTACATCGTCACTTCTTCTGGTCATGATTAGTCCAACTGTTCATCCAATCCATGATAGTCATAGTAGTTCACTGTTAACTCATCATCTCGATTCGTACATCGTCACTTCTTCTGGTCACGGTTAGTCCAACTGTTGATCCAATCCATGATAGTCACAGTAGTTCACTATTGACTCATCATCTCGATTCGTGCATCGTCACTTCTTCCGGTCACGGTTAGCCCAACTGTCGATCCAATCCATGATAGTCACCATAGTTCATTGTCGACTCATCATCTCGATTCGTACATCGTCAGTTCATTAATCATCATTAGTTTACCATCACTCTCATTCAAAATATGCCGTGTTCATCATTCTCATTCAAAATCTTAGGCTTCTATGTCCATTAATGGGGCTTCCATGTTCATCGCTTGACATCTCGGGATTTCATGTCCATCACTTGACGTCTCTTGACTTCTGTGTCCGTCTCTTAATTTCCAGGGCTTCCGTGTCCGTCGATTAACTGTCAAACGGGATCTCCGAATATAGTCCTCCGGGACCCCACATCCAATTACATTCGCTTACGAAGCACACTTTCCAAAATTTAGAAGTTTGCTCCAAGACCCAGGGTCTTCACACCTTGGTATCCCTATTCGGGTCAATAACTGCATCACAGTTAGAAACACTAGCACGACACAAGTCCACTCAGAGTGGTACACCCCACAGCACCAGCTCATACTAGGATCAGAACACCAGGCATGATAGGACTCATGACACAATTCATATCACATCCATGCATTGCATATCATCCTCATAGCATAGCATCTGCCTGTCTCATTGTGCATGTGTGATTTGCTCCTTTGTGCCCTGAACTACGTCCTGGTCTGATTCCCCTTGGGATACGTAGGGAGCTCACGCAGAGCATGACCAGCACTGACCTCAGCATCTTTTTTTCATCATTGCATCTTTTGCAACATTTTTATCCTAAATCTATAGCCTCCAAAAGACCTGTCTCTTCAAAGCTTTGGCACTCGCTTGCGACATGCGTTGCCTCACAAGTTCATGCTAAAGAGGGGCAAACTGTAGACACCCCATTTTGTCGGCTATCAGATTTAGGAGACCCATAGCTTGGTGGTTCACAATGATCGAAAAAGGACTCAAAAGGACTCCTGGAAGTTGGTTCTATTTCTCAAAATGCTCAGAATGACAAAAATGCCCCTGAAAGCCCGAAAACTCCCAAATTTGGTCCAAAAGTTCTGGAAACATGTTATGTCGTAAGAAAAGTAAAAAAAAAATGAGCTTTTAAGTAAATTCAGATGAAATCATCAGCTCCCAGAGACCCCCGGAAGACCCGAAAGTTCCCGGAAAGTCTCCGTTGACCAGTTTGACCAAGGTTTGACTAGGTTTGACCAAGTTTGACCAAGTTTGACCGAAATCATCCAAATTCGACGGAATCATTCAAGATCACGTGGAAAGTATTAAAATGAGTTTTAAAAGAAAATCGAGCGAAAACATTAGCTCTTGGGAGCTCCCAGAGGTTTTCAGAACTTTCGAGGAATCCCAGGTTTGACCAGTTTGACCAAAATTTGACTTTGAAAATGGAGCACCGTAACAATTTTCAAACATTTTTCATGGATACTAGAGGTCAATAGCTTTTCAACGGTATATCGCACATAATTTTCGGATTTAAAACGAGTCTATTATGAATTTCCGAAGGCGAAAAAGGCGATCAAATCGGCTTTTATTGCAAATACCGCAAAATTTTTCAAAGTGACCTATCCCTGAACTATTTTTTATGTAAAGTAGTCTCTATTACCTTTCCAACGGTATATCACAACCTCAATTTGGAGTTTGTACGCATTTTTTGTGAATTTCGGACGAAATAGGGCCTTTTTGCGAATACGGGAACCTTTGGGGGCCTAAACAGCATTATCTGGACGAAGGAGGAGCAGTGCCGCCGCGGCACTGGCCCACTGCCTCCGCGGCACTAGCCCAGTGCCGCCCCAGCACTCCCCTCCAGAATAGTATATTTTTGTAATTTTTCTTGGGGATTCATTTTGATTAATTGAAAACCAAAACGACGTAGTTTTATGTTCACAGATATTTGGGACCTATGGGAACACTTCTAAAATCCCAAAACCACCCCAAATTGGCCTATATAAACCCCCCATTGCTCTTCATTTTGGGAGGGCCAAGTGCAAAAGCTTGAAAAGTTATAAAGAAGAAGAGAGATAGAGATAGGTTTAGAAGAGAGAAAAGGAGCTTCCTCCTACTATTTTGCTATAGAAAGTGAGTTTTAATCTTGTGTTCTTCCATTACCTCCCTTATACTTCACATCCCAAACACCCCCAATCACCATTCTTGAGCATTCTTGAGTTAGGAAGCTACTTCCATGTCTAAATGTCAAAATCTATGAGTGAAACACCAAGCTACAAGTTCAAAATCACATTGATTATCATCCATTGATTGTTATTCACTTGTTTGTTCATATTATGTTCATCTATTCTTATCTCATTTCTTTTTTATTTTTCTTTATTTACTTACTTGTTCTTCATCATCTAAATGATGACATGAAGTTTGAGGTGAGTGAATCCTTATGGATAGTAGCTCTTGACCTCAAAAACATGTTTGATAGATGATGATCATAACTTCAATACCTCCAAGGTATTCTTGAAGTGTATTGAAGTTATGTTCTAAATAAAAATAAATCTTTCCAACAATCTTGGAGGTTCTTGATGATGAGTTTGATGTTGAAATATCAAGTGGCTATAATCTTCATTGAGTATTGAAAATATTCTTTCAAAACATCTACTTCAAAACTCCTCTTAAAACCCCTCATTTTAATCTCAAGAAGGAAAACTCTAGTTTTTTTCCCAAAACTTTCAAAACAGTGAGTCAAAATAGTGAATAATCTGAGATCAAAGATTTTCCTAGAAGTCAATACTCAACATATGGATGCAAGGCCCCTTGGAAAGTCTTCCTAACCCATTGGAGAACACCCATGATTTTTGGTTTGACTTGGAAGTACTTGAAAATGGTCTATTTGGATCCAAACATTCCTTCCAGACATTCTGTTTTTGCTATCACAGCAGCTAGGTCCACTTCCAACCTCTTGTTCAGAAACCTTTTCCAAAAGGGGTGGTCCTAACTTATTTTTCCCTCAAAGTTCAATGTTTCAGGAAACCTTCTGTATAAAATGGGCCTCTAGATCATTCTTTTTCATTTTCTAAGAATTTCTAACATTTCAGTCGATAGTACGGACTCTGTTTCTGAGTGACCTTTGTTGTTTATGTGATTTCTATCAATCTGTAGTAGTTATTAAAGATTGGCCTTTTGGGTTGTGTTCTAGACACAATAAGGAACATCTCCATAAACAATCATGCATTGAAAACATTGTTAACCCCTCTTTTCAATTTTCTAAAGATCTAGTTACTGTTCTGTCCACTATTTACAGCAAGCACATTTTAACTTTCATTCTTTGATTGGATGCCTACATGCACTCCAAATTAGCTCATGTCTTAGGAAGTAGTTCATACTACATTTGTACATATCCCATGATGATTTCCTTCATACATTCATACATATTCTAGACTTCTAAGTCATTCTAGGAATCCATGAACACAAAGCACACTACAACCTTTACACATTCTAGATACATACATTGCATCCATGCAAAGATTTGGGGTTTTGTAACTCCTAATCTAAGAAGGTTATAAGGAATGATCATGATCATACGTTCATGCTTCCCCTCGATCTAATCATCCTTTCTCATCCGTCCCGGGGATTTAGAGATCTTCTTTTCCCAAAGATTAGCATGCATCATTCTAGCTTACTAAGCATACTTTGATCCTTTTGATTTATTTGTTTTAAGAACAATTCATGTTCCCCCCCCCCCCCTCCTTTAGATTAGGAAGTCTTGATTAATTGATATATGATTAGACGATTTTTCCTAGGTTTATTTGTGTGATCTTTCACTTTTGCATTGTATGATATTTGGCTAAGATCTTATGAATGATATCTTATCTTTAAATCTTCCATTTCAAAATTTTCTTATGTGATGTATTATACTATCATAGTATTATTTGTCGAACCAAACATAGTATAAGATGATTATTTGGATGCTAATTGAGGCCCGTCGAAAGATGGGGCGAGTTGAGGGTGTTTTAGTCGCGACAAAGGCTCCTTCCTCTCTCGTACCAAAACCCCGAGCCAAGTTCTTTGGTTATGAAGGGCCGGTGCCCTTTATCCGTTTGGGTGAGTAAAAATTAGGTTTCATGGTTCCTTAAAGACCAAGTGGCGGCTCTGTATCTGTTTTCGAAAGACCTTCTTTTCTTCGAAATCAACCTCTTGTTTTCTTTCAAATCAATTTCAAAAACAAAGGAAAATCAATTCCAAAACCCCGGAAACAAACAGGAAAAACCGGGAGTGGACGACGGATTCCGCGTGTCCACACTAACAAGAAAGAGCTTCAATGGTTACTCGGGCAGATTAATTTCCTGAGAAGATTTATATCCAACTGTGCAGGGAAGACCCAAGTATGGACCCCACTATTGAAGACCAAGACCGATGAAGAATTCAAATGGAAAGATAGCCATCAACAGGCCTTCGTGGGAATTAAACAATATTTGTCAACCTCCCTAGTAGTAATGTCACTCAAGAAGGGTAGATATCTCAAATTATATATATCAGCCTCCAACTGTTCAATAGGGAGTATGTTAGCTCAAGACAATGAGCAAGGCAACGAGCAGGCCATTTATTATTTAAGTAGAATTTTGACTCCAATCAAGCAGCGCTATGCGTCGATTAAGAAGTTATGCTTGGCATTGTATTTTTTCTCACAGAAGTTAAGAACGTATATGTTGCTCGTTTCCACTTACATAATATGTCAAACTGATGTGATAAAATATATGTTGTCAAGACCAATCATGCGAGGCCGAATTGGGAAATGGACCTTGGCCTTGATGGAATTCGCCATCCAATACCGATCACAGCAATCGGTCAAAGGCCAGGCCAAAGCCAATTTCCTAGCCGATCACCCAAATCCGACTGATCTGGGAGAATTGCCACTAACACCCAAAGTTCTAAACACGTCCTTGGTCCCATGGACGTTGATTTTTGATGGTTCCAGAAACGTAGAGGGTGCTGGGGTAGGTGTGGTCATTGTATCACCCAAGTATAAGAAGACAAAAATGTCGTTTCGGCTCAATTTCAAGTGTACCAACAATCAGGCCGAATACGAAGTGCTTATTATCAGACTAGAGGTACTCCTTAAACTGGGGGCATCATCCGTGCACATAAAGGGAGACTCAGGGCTGGTGATCGAACAGATATCTGGAGAATTCCAGATAAAAAGTTGGGAACTCTGCCCATTCTACTCTATGGCCACTCAACTCATGGAGGCATTTGACGACATTAGTGTGAGCTATATCGCGAGGTCCACAAATACCAAGGCCGATAAGCTGGAAAAAATAGGATCAGTCTCATCTTCTAGAAAGAACTTAGAAGATCAAGTTATCACGGTTCATGTCCAATCATTACCTTCAGTTGCAAGGAGAGGCTAGTATACTACCACTAATTTGGTCTTGATGGAGGATGATGATTGGAGAATGCCCATCATTGAATACCTGAATCACCCAAATGTTAGGGTAGACCGAAAGGTTAGACTGTTCGCAGTCCGATTCATAGTGCTTGATGAAGAATTGTTCAAGAAACCCATCGGTGATGATGTGATCTTAAAATGCTTAGGTAAGAAATAGGCCATGTAGGTTATGGATGAAGTACATAAAGGGATCTATGGGGCACATCAGGCCGGTACAAAGATGAAATGGTTGCTACGAAGGTACAACTATTATTGGCCTGGCATGCTAAAAGATTGTATTAGCTATGCAAAGGGATGTCAAGCTTGCTAGAAGCATGACCTGATCCAGCATGTGCCAGCTAAAGAGCTCCAACCAGTAATCAAACCATGGCCATTCCAAGGATGGGCTATGGATTTAATTGGCAAAGTCCTACTGCCGTCATCGGGCCAACACTGTTTTATCATTATAGCTACAGACTACTTTACTAAGTGGGCTGAAGCCATACCATGCAGAACAGTGACCCAAGCTATGGTAATAATGTTCATTGAAGAGCACATCATCCACCGTTTTGTCCTTCCGGAGACTACTACGGCCGATCAAGGGTCTGTATTTACGGGAACGGGAAACGTTAGCTTTTACAGAAAGCAGGGGGATCAAAATTCTCAATTCTACGCCCTACTATACACAGGCTAACGGGCAGGCCAACTCTACAAACAAGATCCTTAAGGGGATCATTGAGAAGATGATCGATGAAAACCCCAGGGAGTGGGACAAGCTATTATCCGAAGCTCTATGGGCCTATCGGACATCTAAAAGGTCAAGTACCGGGGTCACACCATTCATGCTGACCTATGGGCATGACGCTATGTTACCTATGGAAGTCACAGTCTGATCAGCCAGAAGGGCTTTACAGAATCAGCTTGAGCCTGCTGAGTACACAGAGGCTATGATAGCTGAGTTAAAAGGGCTTGACGAAACAAGGCTCACGGCCATAGACTCATTAAAGGTGCAAAATCAACGGGCAGCCCATGCTTATAATAAAAGGGTGAAAAAGAAGTCTTTTTGCACCAAAGAGTTGGTATGGAAGGCCGTCTTACTTATTGGGGACAAAGACAACCGGTACGGTAAATGGTCGGTCAACTGGGAAGGTCCGTTCATCGTCCATCAAGTCAAGAGAGGTGGTGCATATAGGCTACGTGA
The DNA here is from genome assembly GCA_033977485.1 of Hydrangea macrophylla. NCBI lineage: Eukaryota > Viridiplantae > Streptophyta > Magnoliopsida > Cornales > Hydrangeaceae > Hydrangea > Hydrangea macrophylla. The sequence continues at coordinate 66,699,294 of CM066997.1, forward strand.
TATAGATGGGACAGTTTATGTCAGACCAATCAATGGTCAATATTTAAAGTCCTATTACCCAACATTGTGGGAGACCATCGATCTTGAGTACAAACCAAATTCGGGGCTAGAATACGAGCAACTTATTGGCTATGACCCTGAGCCTGATTAACAAAAGTGTTGTTTGTATTGATAAAGCTGTGCATAGCTTACTTACAAAATATGTATATTTGAGTAAAATATACAAGTACAAAAGAAGGTCGGCCTCTAGGCTGACCCAAAGTTCTGTAGTTTGGCCCTTAGATCCTCCCAAACCTTACTAGCTCCGGCCTGATCTCGCTTTGCCTTCTCAAGTTTCTGTGCCCATGCTCTGGATATCGAGATACTAGTCTGCAATTGATCATTGCACTTCTGGGTGTCTTCACCAAGCTGGGCTAGCAGTTCGTCAATTTTTACTAAGGCCGTATTGTTGGTGACGACTTTGGCTTCACACTGAGCAAGTTGAGCATTAAGTACAGTGATACGTTCTTGCATGGCTATGACTTTTGCCCGAGAGGCCTTCCTAGCTTCAAACTTGGCCTTGGCGCCCTGAAGGAACTTCACTGCTTTCTGCCGAGAGCCAAGATGAGTTTCTGCATCGGTCTGAACCACTGAGGCCGATCGGTCTATGAGACGGTAGCTAGGGAGTCTTTCTTATATCTCCCTTAGAAGGGAATGCTGCCCGTCTGACAGAGCAGGATCAGCCATTAGCATGCTCAAAGCTTCGTCAATCTCTATAGTAGATGGAAGGCCAGGCAAGTCACAGGCGGCAAGCCTGAGCACAAGGTCTCTAGATTATTGGATACGCGTGGGAGATACCGCCTCGGGTTCGAAGGAGCCTAGGTCTTATGCTCCAAGGTTAAGGTCAGAAAATAAATCGTCAAAAGGAATGAATGGCTCCGGACCTATGGGAATGGCCTGTTCAAAACATTAGGAGTCAAAAAGAGGACAAAGTATTCATGAGTAAACTAAAAAGTCAAAGCTATAATACCTGGGTTTGAGAAGATAGTGAGGCCGAGATCTCTTGATGAATGTCGGGCTCATTGCTCGGTTGAGAGGTGGATAGTTGAGAGGTTTGCTGATTGGATATCAGAGGAGGGGCAATATTGGTCCCTGGCATCGGACTAGCAATGCCTTCTTGAGATGAAGTTTGAACACCAACTGTGGAGCTTGAGTCCTCAGCCCTATCCCCGACATTTAGAGCAACAGGATCCTTATGGGTAGATGAAGGGTTGGCCTCAACATGTTCTGTTGTTGGTAAAGGGGCTGATGGCATGGCAGTAGAAGCATAGACTTAATCGTAAGGGGCTTCAGTTGTGATCGACGCCACCTGTTCAACCTCCTCTCTAACTATTTCCCTAGTAAGTTCAGCATCGGGCACATCCTCGCTGCTGGAGGAAAGAACCACCTGTTCTGGGGCTGAGCCTTCAGCAGGGTTAACGTCATCCCTGTCTGAAGGAGTGAGAGGTGGAACGACTCTCAAGGGAAGCACTCTTTTGGCCACTTATTCAAGATAGGCTGCAGCTTGAGTTGGAGAGGTCGGGAAGTCAACTGGAAGTTCCTGAGGCCGGATACCAGAAGGTTGAGCTGTTGGTGATTGCAATTGGGCCTGCCCGGTCAGCACTATGTCCTCCTCAGAGCCTTCGTCCATAAGCTGGAATTGAAAGGAAAAGTCATGAGGAAGGAGGAGTAATCAAATAATAGACTTAGGAAGAAGAGAGAAATACCTGAGTGGAGGAGGCCGTGGCTTATTTTTTCTTTTTGGCCGGTCCTTGTTCGGGTACTTTCTTGGGAGCTGCCCATTTAGCCGCTTGATTTTTGTGGGCTGCAACGGGTGAAGGGGCAGGAATATTGGCCACAGAGGCCGATGATGTGGATAATTGTTGCAACAATTCAGCAACAGGGGCCCCGAACATCACGGAAGCCTGATGAGACCACCACTTGTCGAATGCAGCAGAAACGACTGGTCGGACTGAGAAGAGAGTGAATTTAAAGGCTGTCTTCAACTTGGCCGATTGCTCTTTAATCTTCCTAACCTGATCATTATTGATAATTAGGCCTCGCTCAACCCAATCAACGTTGACGGTTATGGACGGAGGGACGGGCACCAATTGGGTAAGCCCGAATTGACGAGCATAAAGTGGAGCAAAGTAGTATTCGGCCCCACACTTGTTATTGGCTGACGGGATAATCGAACTAAAAATTATGTCTCTAGCCACCATGTAGCTAGAGAAGATCTCGTAGTAGGTCATTTGAGTGCCCGGGCCCCAGTTGGAAGGATTATTAGAAAGTTGAAGGAACGAGGAAAATTGAAGAGAAAAGAAAGGGGTGAAGAGATTAATGGCCCGAGGGGAACACCCTTGATAGAAGAAGGTAAAACACTCCTCAAAGGAGTGGGAAGAAGGCTCTATGTCCACGAACTGGACTACAGAAATAGGGACATCGGCCATGTGGCGAATGGTTGGTTGAAACTCCAGGAAATAGGAGTACAGCCAGAGTTGAAGTATCCATATTGGGCTTCCACCAGCACTGAAGCCTGAGTGAACAAAGTCTGTCACACCACTGACCAAGTGTGCCCAGACAAGGGTAGCCAGAGCTAAGGGTTTCCCTGACGCAAGAGCCAAAGCCAAGGTAGTGTACTCTTTGGTAATGGCTTGGCTAGCTGAGCAGAAGCGATATTTGTTGAGCCAGTATATCAGGAATGCAGTGTGTTCGGTGTCGGACACCTCCGTCTCATCCACACCAATGCAAGCAGTAAGGAAGCTTCCATAGGCTATAATTGGTCTATATGAAACAGCCCCATCTTTGATAGTCTCTTGCTGAGGGTAAGCGAAGCTGGTCGTTCCTACATTAAGCCCGGGGACAATTTCTTGCCCGTGAGGCTGAAGACCTAGCAAGTAACTAATGTCCTTGATGGTAGGGGCCATCAGTCCATAGCGAAAGAGGAATCCGTTGCAAGATGAAGACCAAAACAATAGAGCAGAGAGTAGAAGAGGTCGGTCTATCTCAATCCTAGCCCGACTGAGCATTATGGTGTCATAGATGCCCGTCTGCCTCCAGAATTCAGCCTTAGAGGTCGATACTCTTGTAACCCATTTATCCCAGTCAGCAGCGGGGGTCGACCACCCTCTAATGGGGTGGGTAGTAGTTTGGACTTTGCCCCAGTGGGCAGGTACCTGTAGAAACGATTCGTTTTGCACTGGTAGGAAATAAGGATTGAATGCTGTCGGTGGATCACCGTGAAACGCGATGCTAAGACCAGGTGCCACCGAAGTACCGTCAGGAGAGCTATAATGGATAAAAATCTCGTAGAAATCTCTGAAGCGTTGGTCTTTGCTAGTGTCCTCACCTCTCTGCATCGATTTTAGGGAGGAGTATCCAAAAAAGCTTTTTTGCCTTTAGAAGTGGCTGCTGGAGCAGTTTTAGTGGACATTTCTACAGCAGAGATGGAACTTTTCTTACCGGAAAGAATGGAGGTTCTAGAGAGAAAAGCTCTGGATGCTTGGGATTCTAGAGAGAGAGATAGAAGACGCAAGTGAGGAAGGTGGAGAGATTTTTTGAAAACCTTGCCGCTTTATACCACGCCGCATTCAATGTGGAGTGACTGGTAGGATTCTCTAGATCTGACAAATCTCAGCATGGCTGACACTTGGTAAGTTTAACATTCAAAATGTCACATCAATCAAGGCGGGATGTTTGATATGACCTTTCGGGGGACAATTGTTTCCAGCCAAAAACTGCCAAAGGTTTTTGAGCCCGAGTGGCATGAAGTTGGATAGGGGGGAGGCCGGCCCAAGGGTTACAATAGCTTATCGGGCTCAAGAGGACGATGTCACATAGTCTTTAAGAGACCTATAGTTGTTGGTTAAATATGGTGAAGATGAATGATGAGCAGTCTAATCGGGCTATAGCTATGATAGGAGCCCGATTAGAAGGTTGGGCATAAATGAGGACCATTGGGCTTAGGAGTAACATAACCTAACGCAGTGTAAGCCCGATGGTAGATCAAAGCAGCATGAAGGCCAATCGGACACCATATAATCAAGGATGGTTGTATGAGTCCGATTGTCCATAGGCATTCGTAAAGAGGTCATCGGGCATGAAAGACAGTATTGAAATTGGCCAAGCCCGATTCAGCTAAAAGAAAGTTGTTGACAAGGCCGATGGACTAAAAGGGGAAGGCGGAGTTATTCACAGCTGTCAAGGCAACGTCATCCCAGAATTTTAGGAAGCAAGAGTCTAGTTTGGAAGGTATTTAATCACGTCCAGCTGGATTGGAAGACTGATACCTAGAATATAGGGATTGGTTCAATCAAGAGTCAAGATAAGGCAAGAGTTGAAGACTGGGAAGGATTCTTCCACTATCAATCAATCAAGACTGCTTAAGGCGCAAGGAAAGGAGTTCTTTCCTTATCAGAATTCCTAGAGGCCGCTATAAATATGGAAGCAGGCCAACCGAACAAAGGACTCTGCGTCATCTCAAAAAACACCACACATTGCATCCAAAAAACATTCAAAGAATTCAAACCTTCATGTTCTTTCTGCATTCATAGCAAATAGGTTTACCCTCATTTGTTATTTTCTTTACTATTTTCATTCTTACGAACAGTCAGAGTCTGTTCTGATTCTATTCTTCGCTTATATGTTATATTTTCCAAACACTTAATAAAATCTGTATTTTATTAATCGTTTGTGATTTGTTTACCTGGTAAACTCTACACTATCTGGCTTGTACGCTTCAGTACTGCCAAGTGATTTTTGGTAAGGGTACTTTCCTACTCATCACACACAATCACCCCGTTAGAAGTCAGATCTAAAGCCTTGTGTATCAATCACACAAGCAATATAGGAAATTAGTTTGCACAACTCGAACGACTTTTGGTTCTGGCACGCCCGCACAAACTACTAGCAAACAAGATGTAAAGGAAAAAATAGATATTGGAAAAAGGATTGAAGAAAAGAGAGGTGAATCTCTTGAAAAAAAAAGAATATGAAGTAGTAGAAAAATAATAAAGAGTCATTGTAGTAAAGCCCTTGTGTTACACATTAAGGATATTCCTACCTACTTGAAATTTTTTTGAATTCCTTTTTACCTTTCTTGTCTTAGCTATAACCCTTGACCAATATTATAACTTTTTAAAGTCCTAGTTGATTCTAGGAAAACTTGATTTGAATATGGAACTGATAGAAAAAGCGAATAAAAGCATGGTAGTAATAATATTTACTTGACGATCGATATCTATTCATGAGACTATTTTTCTGTCATGTCATGCGTTGTTTTGTGTCATATGAGATTTCCTTGCTTTATATATAATTGTCTCCTTCGCATTTATTCGAGTGATTACACCTGTTTCTGAGAGATTTTATTTTAGAATGTAATTAGCAAAGTGAGATTTGTGGTCGAGGCATTGCTAGATAGTTATCCGAGTTATATTTCAAGTTCATAGTCACCGTGTGTCCATTTGATTACTATTCACACACGTGTGAGTCTTTGATATATTCTATTGATTCTGTTGATATATGTTTTCGAATTATTTTCATGATGTGGGTAGACGTACAATTATGTTACTCTTGATAATTTAAAGTTTTATTTGAATTCGGTTTTATCAAAGAAGGATGTCGATGTTGAAATATTGAAATTTCAAATAAATTTTTTCTTTTTACAAGTTAATAAAGTTTGTTGTGGGTGACTTGTTGACGAGAACCCTCACGAGACTTTACTCGTCTGACTAGGGACACCTAGAGGTTTAAAAGGCTTGTTGCACATGCTAAGTGCAATCGTGATCCATGCGAAAATGGAGTAGGAATTTTATTTTTAGTAGTAATTTTATTTTATTTTTTTTCTATTCTTTTTGCTTGAGTACTAGCAAAATGTAGGTTTGGGGGTGTGATCGGTAGAGAACAAATCCTAATTACACGCCTTAATTTACATTTGTTAGCTCGTTTTATCTTGATTTTTTGTACTTTTACTTTGTTTTTCATTTTCTGTCAGGATTTAGAAGAAAGCAAGAGTTCCAAGCTAAATAAGGAGAAAAAGCAGAAAGAAAGAACAAGAAAAAGCCGCTAGCGCGGAAATCCAGAACCTCGCTTGCGCGATCTCCCAAAAACGCTCTCGTGCAGCCCACTTGCGCGACCTATGAAAAAAAATCAAAGTTGCGTATTTCAATGTACTGAAGACCCTTATGTGGACGAAATGGCCTAATTATGTTCAGAAAGCGAATTACAACACTTTCAGTCGGATTATGTTTACAAAAGCCTTCCTAATCTCTCTACAACAATATGTATCTCATTCTAATTCAATTGAGGGGTTACACATCTGCACACATCTTTACACAACCTTACACTCATCAAATTTGAAGGCAAGAGGAAGAGAAGAGCTAGCTAAAGGTCTCCAATGGCAACCATCATCTCAACCTTCATGTTTTCATCAACTATGTGCAACTAAACACCTATTTTAGGGTTTCAATAAAACCTACCAATGTAAAGGGGGAATTCTATGCTTTCTTATTTTAGGAGTTTATATATTGGATAGTAATTGTATGTTGGAGGATTATTTATATGTAAATGGTTTTTAATGGTAGTAATCAAGAGCATTTTGGATCTATTCTTGTCTTAGATTTTTCCTTATGCTTATTGAACTCAATATTCCTTGATTTCTGTGATTGATAGGAATATTTACATACAATAGTGCTTATGTGATTGTTATGTTTATATCTTTTATAGAAAAGATGAGTTATGCTACACCCTACTTGTAGGTAGATAATTCATGTGAACCGAAGATGAGTTATGCTTAGATTAAACTAGCGATATCCTCTTGTTGATGCTATTGGGCTTGTAGCTACAATAGATCATAACTATCTAATTATAAAACTTAAAGTAGAGAGTATAGACCCCCGATACATAGTTAGTGGTGGATTTTTAACCCTAGATCTCATCCACATATATTAAAACAATTTCAACTTGGAATTCGTTTACTTAATTTAATTTTAGAATATTACTTCCATAGTTATATAGTTTAATTTCATAGTTTAGTTAATAGTAGTAATTAAATCAACAGCCAACCAAACTTCTATTTTCAGTAGCTAACTAGATTTAGGTTTTCTTAATTAAAGGATAAAAATAATCAATCCCTGTGGGTTCGACCTTTACTCCCACACTGCAAATCTTAGAAAGTAAAGCATACTTTTTTATCTTGATTTTAACAAGATCAATTTGCAGTCACAAAAATCCCAAATCTTGCATGGATGCAATGTATGATCCTAGAATGTGCAAAGGTTGTATTATGTTTGTGTACATGGATGTTCCAAAGTGACTTAGAAGTCTAAAATATGGATGAATGAATGAAGGATATCATTATAGAATGTGTACAAATGTAGTATGAACTAGTTCCTAAGAGGTGAGCTAATTTGGGATGCATGTAAACATCGAATCAAAGAGTCAAAGTTAAGATATGCTTGCTGTGAATAGTGGACAAAACAGTGAGAAAGGGGAGCATGAGTCAAGTCTGGGAGATTTGGTTGTGGCTCAATGATATTTTGTGAGTTGGAAATATGCTTTCAAAACCCCTATTTCAAAACTCCTCTAAAACCCCAGCATTTGGATTCGAAGAAACAAACCTTGTTTTCTAAAAATCTTCAAATCAGTGAGTTCTTCAACTTTAAAATGCCATTCTGAGTTCAATACTCAATGGATGATTAAAAGACCACTTGGAAAGTCTTCCTAACTTACTAGAGAACATCCGTGATTTTTGGTTTGATTTAAAAATACTTGGAAGGGTTCCATTTTGACCCAAACATTCCATCCAGACATTCTGTTTTCTTTGTCACAGCTACTTGGTTGACTTTCAACTTTTTTTACAGTAGATGTTTTTACTAAGAGAGTGGTCCCAACTCATTTTCCCTTGAACTTCAGTGTGTTAGGAAACTTTCTCTATAATACGGACCTCTAAATGTTTTGTTTTCATTTTCAAAGATTTTTCTACATTTTAGTCGACAGTGCGAACTCTGTTTCTAAGTAACCTCTCTTGTTTATATGATTTCTCTCAATCTGTAACTTCAATAGTGATTTGGCTTTTTGATATGTGTTCTAGACACAATAAGGATGATCTCCATAAAAAATCATGAATTAAAAATGTATCTAACCTCACTTTTCCATTTTTACAAAATCAGCTCACTGTTCTGTCCACTATTCACAACAAGCATGCCTCAACTTTTATTCTTTGATTAGATGTTTAAATGCATTCCAAATAAACTCATATCTTAGGATGTGTTCATACTACATTTGTACATATCGTACAATGACATCCTTCATTCATTCATGCATACTTTAGATTTCTAAGTCACTTTAGAAAACTCATGAACACAAACACCAATACTACCTTGCACATCCAAGGTTCATACATTGCATCCATGCAAGATTTGGGGGGTTTTTGTGACTCCTAGTCTAAGAAGATTATACGGAATGAACTTGATCACACGTTCATGCTTCCTCGATCTAATCTTCCTTTCTCATCCGTCCTGGGGATTGAGAGATCTTTTTTTCGCAAGAATCTCATGCATACATCCTAGCTTGCTAAGTATATTTTATTACCTTTGATTATTTGTTTCAAGAACAATTCATGTCCCCCTTTAGATTAAGAAAACTTGATTACTTGATATGTGATTTGACAATTTTTCCAAGGTTTGTTTGTGTAATCTTTCACTTTTTGAATTGTGTGATATTTGACTTAGATCTTATGAGTGATATCTTATCTTTTGATCTTCCATTTCAAGATTCTAATGCAATGTAATATACCTATCATAAATATTAATTGTTGAACAAAACATAGTATAAGATGATTATTTGGATGCTAATTGAGGCCCATCGAGAGACGGTGTCTAAGTCATGACAAAGGCTCCTTCCTCTCTCGTACCAAAACCCCGAGCCAAGTTCTTTGGTTATGAAGGGTCAGTGCCCTTTATCCATTTGGGTGAGTCAAAATTAGGTTTCTTGGTTCCTTAAAGACCAAGTGAAAACTCTGTATCTGTTTTCAATAGACCGTTTTCAAATCAATTTCAAAACAAAAAGGAAAATCAATTCCGAAACCTCAGGAAAGAACGAACGGGGTGGGCTCCTGGAAGGCCGCGTGTCCACAATCTGGTGACTCTGCTAGGGAATTTTATTTTAAAAATAAAATAATATAGAGGTTTGACTCATAAGAAGCATCCCTAAAATCATCTTTTTTTTACTGTGTCTGGTTCACTGCATTACACTCCTACATTTCCCCCTCCGACTGTGTCTGAAATGCGGCGCTGACATTGTTTAGGTCTTACTGTGCCAGGGCACAGGTCACCGTTGATATTGTACCTTCGAGGGTATATAAAAAGAGTAAAAACTTCCGTACTATCTCTCTGACGGTATATTGGAACTCTCGTCAATGGACCCTCTTTGACTAAACCCAACCTTTGCATAAATATTCCTGTAGAACCTTTTATAGGACTGTTCATTTATCATTTCAGATAGGATAATGTGATATAACTGCTGTATGCCCTGGTGGGATTACTTGCACGGTGTAGACGCTTATGTGGAATAGAGAAGAACCTCTTCGTTATGATTCACAAGGCAATCACTCACATGTGATCACATTGAGTTGACCTACCTGGGCACCATGATAAGGATGTCTACTCCATGTTCACAAATATATACACCCAAACCTTGTTTGTTGGTCCAAAGACATAGGAGTATGAAAACTTGCTAGACAGTATGATCACCATCATTACCTGCTTCCGTCATATTTACCAGTTTCTCTCATAAACTTTGTCTAAATCTCCCAGATTTCCCAAAAAATACATGTTTATCCTAGAAACTCTGTCCAAATCTCCCAGAAATTTCGATTTCTCCCAGAAATTCCCCTGAATCTCCCAAAAAATAAATGTTTCTCCCCAAAACTCTGTCTAGATCCCCCAGATTTACCAGAAAATACATGTTTCTCCTAAAAACTCTATCAAAATCAAACAGATTTCCCAGAAAATACATATTTTTCCTAGAAACTCGGTTCAAATCACTCAGAAATACTTATTTCTTTATCCAAATCAACTACAAATGCTTGCTTCTCCTACAAACTCTAAAAAATTCTAGAAATTCCCCCCGAATCTCCTAAATATCCTAGAAATTCCTCTTTCTCCCATGGTGATCACACTAGAAAGTAAAGTTAGCACACTCTGTATAGCTAGGACCTTACTTGCTTAACTGTTATCTGTTAGAAGTAGGAGCATCATGTAGATTAGGGATTGCATCCGCATGCTTGCTTCATCAGTCTGCATACACTCTGATAGTCGGTCTGTACACGAGTCAGTCCTCACATGTCAAAGTCTAACATACAGTCTTTTCACATCTATATGTTAATATAAGTTCTAAGCACCCAGGATCTGCATTGTGGGTCAGAGGATTAGGGAATCGCCTTATCAGAATCACTCCGTCGAAAGTTAGCTTTATGGATATCCAAAAGGTTTGGAAGCAAGAATGACAGAAATAATCAATCAATAGTCTGACCAGTTGGCCCAAGTTTTAGCCTTCATGGAAGAATTGAGACAACAGTAGCTGCATTTTCTACCAGGATTTCTACCACCACCATAAGGGTTCATTCCACCACCACCGCTAGGACTTGTACCACAGCCTGCTGTTGTACCAAAAAAATATAGATGATGACTGGTTCAATGGGGCCCCACCGCTTGCACTTAACAAGAAAATTCAAGAAAAACTGGATAAGGTCGACAAGCTTGAGAACATACTGAGAAAGAGTAAGGGGGTCGACGATTACATGTTAGAGCTGGAAGGATTGTTTGAGCCCAACAAATTAAAGCTACTAGAGAACTTCAAGATGCCTGAAATGGATCATTTTGATGGAACTGGGAATCCAAAGAGCCACGTAAAATTGTGTATAAGTGTTTTTAAGTCGATGGGTTGCACCCATGAACACATTGCAATGATGTTTCCTCAGACCCTCACCAAGGCTGGTCTATCCTGGTTTATAACCTTGGAGGTTTCTAAGACACAGACTTAGGAAGATATAGTCTGGGTCTTCGTTGATCATTACTCCTATAACCAAGAGCTCGATGTCACCATCCGGGATCTGGAGACTACCCAACAAAACTTTAATGAGTCCTTCGTTGCGTTCTTGAGTAGATGGAGGAATAAAGTGGCCCAGATGATCCACTGACCAGTTGAAATGGAACAAGTTCGGATGTTGATCAAGAATCTACAACCACTATACCATGAAAAACTATTCTACCAGTCCATCTCAACATTTGAAGAACTGTTTGAGATAGGGACTAGAATTGAGGATGCAATCAGGGAAGGGAAAATCAAGAATGAAGAATCACAAAGCTAGTCCAACAGGCCCGACTACTCCCGAAACCCCTCGGAAGTCAACGCCCTTAGTAACCAACCCATAGCCTATTCTCCCTAACCATACCAACTCATAAACCAAACCAGCTCGCCTAGCCTCCCTTACCAAAATAGAAAACTTCGCTAATTTTCTAAGTTAGATATCTCCCCCTCTGTAGCCTTAGGATGCCTACTTAAAAAGGGGTACCTCCAACTCTTTCAGCCTCGTGTCGATCCCCCACCACCTAACTGTGACCTGTCCAAACGATGTGCCTACCACCAAGTCCCAGGCCATGACACCGATCGGTGTATGCATGTCTGCCATGATATCCAAGACCTCATTGACTGAAGAATTATCAAACCACCACCCATCCAACCCCATGTCACCCAAAATGCCAGCTTCATTGAACCTAAGGCCTTGGCATATCCATTCAAATGATCCCCTTCACTGAGGCAAATGATTATTGAAGCTACACCGTAAAGTGATGGTGTTTGGAACTTTTGCTAAAAAAAGTATAATAAAAAGAATAAGTGAGTCACTGTGACACTCCATTTGAGACCAAGTCGAGTCTGTTCTATGTTTTCAGTCTATTTCAAGTTTGGTCTTATAATTGAGTATGTCTGTCATCGAGTTGTTATGGGTCTGTGTCGAGTAATGTAATCCTTCTCTTTTGATAATGGAATGAAATCTCATTTTGCCTAATCTGATGTGTCTAGTCATAAATGCATGAGTCATTGAACTGAAAATGTTACTTTTTCAAATTACCATGGATATTACTCTGCTAATAAATTTTTGCATAAAAAAAGAGAATCCTAAAAGGACAATGTCTATTTCGCGCTGACACTGATGAGGAGCCGAGAATTGAATAGTTTTACTGTAAGAATTTCAAAGATGCTTTCGCTCAAATCTCAAAAACACATACTTCAAACAGACTTGGGGCTTGTCCAACACCTTTTTTTCACAATTTCAAAGCCTTGGGCACTACCCAATTGATATCCATACGAATCTGCGCGAACTTGGTCCTTGATGGTAGCCAAACATTTCAGTGAGTTTCATCTCCACTTTAAAAAAATAAAAAAAAAGAAAAAAGAAAAAGAAAAAGAAAAGCTCGCAAGGTTGAAAACCCAAAAAGGGCACCTTGGCAAAAGTTAGAGCATAAAGGGTGTTGATTTCCAAAATTTGACCCTAGACAGTCAAAAGGTTGGAGAAAATTTTGATGAGACAAATGAGAGAATTGTACGCTTCAATATACATCATTACAACATGCCTTGATCATGTTTCAAAGGGCTCGGAACAACCACAAATAAATTTCTAGAGTTCACATGCACATTTTAGAATTTTGAGATTGCAATCGGAATATCTCACATAAATCGACTACGTGAAAAGAAAAATTGACTGGCTAGGCGAAAGTAAAAAGGATCAATCCTCAAAGCAAACAAAAAGTGAAAGGGAGATCGAAACTAAATCCTCTTATTCAAGGCTACCATAAGTGACCTAAGTTTGAACTTCTCTGACATTTGGTTTAGAAAACCCTATACCTCGTTTCTTTTAACCCTTAGTCTTGAACGATGCTCGACCTGATTCCCACTCGAGGATACGTAGGCAACCGCATTGGTTCGATTGACACCATCAGAATCGACCCTTCTTTTTCAAAGCCTTGGCTTGAACTATGCTCGACTTATTCCCACTCGGGGATACATAGGAAACCACAGTGGTTCGATCGACACCATCATAATGAACCCCTCCTTCTTTCAAAGCCTTGGCCCAAACTATGTTGGACCTGATCCCTAATTAGGGGTACGTAGGCAGACTTTCCAAAAAGAAAATAAGGATGGCTTTCTAGGTCAAAAATCTGAAAGGATGCCAAGACAAAACTTAGAGCTAAATCGAGAGTGAACAACAACAAAATAGAAAAAATAGCTCGCTAGGTCACCTCGTTAGTGCCTAGGCAAAAGTTATGAGCATCTAAGAGATTAAAGTCATGGTCCTTGCCTCAAGCCAGAAATCACCTTCTACACTAGGGGGCAAAATTTGGCTACCCGCCTCGTTTACCTGAATTTTTCTATCTACCCATTATACAAGGGGAAAACTTCGGTCACCTACCCCGTTTGCCCAAAACCTACAAACTAGGGGTAAACTTTGGTCACCCACCTGGTTTGCCTATGAATTCCACTTCATACACCTCAAACTAGGGGCAAACTCTGTTTGCCTAACACGATCCCTTCACACCAAGGGCAAGTTTTCAAGTAATAAACTTGTTTTGAAAATTTTTAAAATAGAGTATCTTTTATTCTAAAAGCTAAGGCACTAATTCAATGCACTTCCTGGGAGAAGTAGAGAATTAATTAGATCAATAGGGAGGAATTTTCAAATACTAGATTTATCAGCAAAGTACTATCATATTAAGATGAGAAGTGATGATGCCGAAATTTGGATTAGAAGAAATACATGAAAGAATCAGACACAATGAAGTTTGTATGTGGTTTGGCCCCGTTAATGAGGTAGCCTACGTGCACGGGAGCATCGATGCGCTTCACTAATAGATCACCGATAGGCCCGGTGAGCCAGCAGTGGTGGCACTACCACTAAAACCGACTGGGTGTATGCGTCTTAGTGAAAATAATAAGCTATACCTTTGGTTTAGAATGCGACCCCTTTCAATGGGGGCGGGTGGCCTCTTTTATAGGTGAAAGAGATCACCCATACAAGGTAAGTTTATAGATTAGGAAGATTAATCTATTTATAACTTAATTTACATGAATTTAGGGGTGTTTCCTAAGTGGTTTAGGAAATTGCCTGCTCCTTCCATTTAGTCTTCTAACTGGGATAGGAAACTGCCAGGAGGATTGACAAGACTGAATAGTTGTGCGCTCTTGTGCAACACCCAAGTATAGGTGATCGTGCAAGTAATATTGTACTGGAAGTCCAGGTCGATCCCACAGGGAAGGAAGAGGAAGAATATCTACTAAGTTATATCCTAAAGAAAAGGAAAAAGATAACAATACAGGTGGAGGTTCTAACGAATCCTAATCAATTAAATTAAACTAAATAATAGACTAAAGTATAAAGAAACATAATTAATTAAACTAGTAAATTAAAGGTGTTGGAAACACGTGAATCCACATTGATCCTAACCATCTACCATGCATATTCATTAACGCTCTATGGAGTACATCCCTTTTCAGTATTCCGTATTTTTCTAAAGATAAAGAATCAATAGCCCTTTCATGGCCGGGACTATATCATCACAAGTGATTTAAAATACACGGAAGACGGTTTAAAACAATGGTTATTACTTGCACTCTAAATGGTGTTAGCATTCAAAGTGGTTTTCAAAAGTCATTCAAGAAAAGGCCTTAGGCTTTAAGTTCTAAAAACTGTTGTGACAAACTGAGCTTATTGGGACAATTTGATGACAGATTTCTAAAATAGAAAGTCATGGATTACTTAAAAGAATCATCTTAAGATTTAACATGTTCGATCGATCGAAGCGCTCTCGATCGACCGAAGCGCTCTCGATCGACCGGACAGCCTCATCCTTCAATCGATGAAATGCCTTCGATCACTTGACTATGGCTTTGGTTCGATCGATCGAACTGTCTTCGATCGATCGAGCCCAAGATTTCTAAAGATTGCATGGCAGAGGTTGGGAATCAATGTTTCATCACATATTCCCAACGTCTAAAATGCGGAAACATGAATAAATAAGTACAGAAGTAGTAAACTAAAGTAATCAAAGTATCTAAACTAATAAACAATCAAATAGAGAAAAAGGATAAGAGAAACCTGTAAATAATCTGAAATAAACTTGTAAATAACTTGAAATAAAGTTGAATATTCAATAATCTCAATAAATCAATGGAAAAGATGAAAAATAACATGAATCTAACCTAACCTACTCCTAATCTAACCCTAAAACTACGCTAAAATGCTGTTTTCTGCGTTCTGGAGCGTCCTCCCTTCGTCTGGCGTCAAAAAGACTTATATATAGGGTTCCTGTAGAGTTTACACAACTTTTTGGTGAATATGAAGTTCAATCAATCGAGCTTAGTTCGATCGATCGAAGGTTCGATCGATTGAACTCTTCTCAATCGATTGAACTCTCTGATTTTGACAACTCTGCGCACCGATGGGAGAATGGTCATAACCTTTCATTCAGACCTCGGATTGACCTCCCGTTTGTGGCCATGCGACCATAACTCAAAGATCTACATTTTATATCTCTAGAAAAATCTTCCAAATCTGAAGTCTTCATTATCAAAATTAGCGTTTTCTCAGCTGCTTCTGTTGTTCTCTTCACCAGAATAACTTTTCTTTAGCTTCACTTCATTGATTTACATTCTAATACCTATAAAACAACGCAAAAACATATATTTTAGCATTAACACAATAAAGCACCATGAAAAGATATGAGGCATGCAATGGCTCACTCCCCCCCAACTAAAACTAAACATTGTCCCCAATGTTCTAAACTAAGTACATGGACATGTAAAGTAAAGCGAGAGAAGGAAGGATGTTACCTCGAGGCGTTAATATCCAATGTGTATTTATTTATTTATTTTTCAGTTACCTGCAAAATCATTAGTAGCAATAAGAAAAAATAGAAAATATAATAGAGCTACTCAATAAATAAATTTGGTTAATCAAGATATTTATCATACATTAATAACCGAAATTTTTGAGGATCTTTCCAGTGAAATAATTTAACAGTGAGAAGAACATTGGGATCCTCATAAAATTGCAACTCCCCCCCAACTAATGTCAGGCTCAAGGTCAGAGGAGATGATGCAAAACCTATGGCCTCTAAATTTGTTGGAGACAATTATAAGAGGTATACCACACTTTTTAGGAATTATACGCAAGAAACGATCTTTGGTGTTGGTATTTTCTATAACAACCTCTATTTTTATATTATCAAAAACAGGCGGAGGCCATGGTTCAATAAAAGGGGCAGGGTCTAAGTGATGTTCTAATGAAGCTTTACTACCCTCCTCTTGTTCTAGAACAAAATCTATAGAAATATAATCATAGGAATTTAATTTCTGTTCTATGCACATTGATCTGGACTGGACTTGAATAAAACTATTTATTTGGGCCTCAATATCATTATTACTCAAGAAGGACAAGCAGTCTAGCAGATTACTAGCTTCCTGTTGAAGTTTAAGATCATCTAAAGTGGGCCTGATATATTTCAAGTCCTTTCTCAAAGAATTTTGAAAGTTAAAATTTTGTGAAAAACATGTGCTAGAATCCTTACCATCCTCTTCCACAACACATTCTATTTGTTCAATATTAGGGTACACATGATTTTCAAACTCGGGATGAGAGCATTGATTGATAGAGAGGATAGGTAATGGGAAACTTGGTGACACCACCTCTTCGGCCGAAAGAGATGAGGGTTCATGAATATCACTTGAATCTAAATCGGATTTAGATTTTTCAATTATGTCCTCCCTAGGGCCACTATCAAAGGTAGGAATAGAGTCAACAGGGGACTCATCCTTTCCTAATTGCGTGCAATCACCTAAACTCCCATCATCTTTTAAATCCTCATTCTCATCCTCGTAACTCTCCTCACTATATGTGTCATCTATAGAGGTGCTCTAGACAAAGAGATTGTGCAATTTTATCAAGGTAGTGAAGGAGTTGCTGTCTGGGGGTGTATATTGAAGAGAAGATGGTTCTACAACTTCATGCTCAATGGTTTGGTTTTGGAGTTCTTGTTGGGTTGTCACTTTCTCGAGTGAATTGTTAACCTCATTCGGTATAAACTAGTCATTGTCCTCCAATTCCATTCCATTGTTAATGTCTTGAAATTTAGGTTGTAGTATTGAAGGACTGATATAGTCTTCTAAAGATTGGCTAGCATATGCTTGTTGATATCTAGTTTCTAATTTATCAAGTGCACTATCTAGCCTTTTCATTTCACTAAGTAGTAATTTTAACATACCATTATCCTCAACTTGGTTATTCTCCTCATTATTACCATATGAAGTTTTGTCCCATTGTTGTTGACAGTAATTCCCATCCCATTGTGTTTGTGGACAAGACTCGCCAAAGGGAAAGTCTTGGTGCGTTTGGTAATCGTGGGAGCTACTACTATATTCTACATTATCATTTTGGTTATATCTCCATTGTGGTTGATAGAACTCTCCATATGGAGGTTCTTGATATGTTTGATAATATGGGGGACTACAACTATTGTTTTCCCATTGTGGTGGTTGGTAGCACTCAGGTTGATAATGCACGTCATATGTGGGTGCTTGCCAACTCGGGGGATAACTATTTTAATTTTCATGTGTGTACCTATTATTGGTGCTTGTGTTGTATGGAGGGCAATATGGATAAGACATGTTTATCCAAAATTCTTCAAAACAATAGAAAATTATTTATTTAAGTATAATTTTTTTCTTGTGAGAGAAAAAGTTCAAAGTAATTTTTTTTTCTTTTTTTTTTTGAAGGAAGAAAAATTGGAAATAATTTAGTAAAATTATAACCTAGTTGCCTTCCCCGGCAACGACGCCAAAAACTTGACAAGACTGAATAGTTGTGCGCTCTTGTGCAACATCCAAGTATAGGTGATCGTGCAAGTAATATTGTACTGGAAGTCCAGGTCGATCCCACAGGGAAGGAATAGGAAGAATATCTACTAAGTTATATCCTAAAGAAAAGGAAAAAGATAACAATACAGGTGGAGGTTCTAACGAATCCTAATCAATTAAATTAAACTAAATAATAGACTAAAGTATAAAGAAACATAATTAATTAAACTAGTAAATTAAAGGAGTTGGAAACACGTGAATCCACATTGATCCTAACCATCTACCATGCATATTCATTAACGCTCTATGGAGTACATCCCTTTTCAGTATTCCGTATTTTTCTAAAGATAAAGAATCAATAGCCCTTTCATGGCCGGGACTATATCATCACAAGTGATTTAAAATACATGGAAGACGGTTTAAAACAATGGTTATTACTTGCACTCTAAATGGTGTTAGCATTCAAAGTGGTTTTCAAAAGTCATTGAAGAAAAGGCCTTAAGGCTTTAAGTTCTAAAAACTGTTGTGACAAACTGAGCTTATTGGGACAATTTGATGACAGATTTCTAAAATAGAAAGTCATGGATTACTTAAAAGAATCATCTCAAGATTTAACATGTTCAATCGATCGAAGCGCTCTCGATCGATTGGACAGCCTCATCTTTCAATCGATCGAAATGCCTTCGATCGCTTGACTATGGCTTTGGTTCGATCGATCGAACTGTCTTCGATCGATCGAGCCCAAGATTTCTAAAGATTGCATGGCAGAGGTTGGGAATCAATGTTTCATCACATATTCCCAACGTCTAAAATGCGGAAACATGAATAAATAAGTACAGAAGTAGTAAACTAAAGTAATCAAAGTGTCTAAACTATTAAACAATCAAATAGAGAAAAAGGATAAGAGAAACCTGTAAATAATCTGAAATAAACTTGTAAATAACTTGAAATAAAGTTGAATCTTCAATAATCTTCAATAAATCAATGGAAAAGATGAAAAATAACATGAATCTAACCTAACCTACTCCTAATCTAACCTAGAACTACCCTAAACTGCTGTATTCTGCGTTCTGGAGCGTCCTCCCTTCGTCTGGCATCAAAACGACTTATATATAGGGTTCCTGTAGAGTTTACAAAACTTTTGGGTGAATATGAAGTTCAATCGATCGAGCTTAGTTTGATCGATCGAAGGTTCGATCGATTGAACTCTTCTCAATCGATTGAACTCTCTGATTTTGACAGCTCTGCGTACCGATGGGAGAATGGCCATAACGTTTCACTCGAATCTTGGATTGACCTCCCGTTTGCGGCCACGCGACCGTAACTCAAAGATATACATTTTATATCTCTGGGAAAATCTTCCAAATCTGAAGTCTTCATTGTCAAAATTAGCATTTTCTCAGCTGCTTCTGTTGTTCTCTTCACCAGAATAACTTTTCTTTAGCTTCACTTCATTGATTTACATTCTAATACCTATAAAACAATGCAAAATATATATTTTAGCATTAACAAAATAAAAAAAAAGCATTGTTATTAGAATGCACCTAAATGCAGGGACTTTGGGGATAAAAGTATGGATAAAATACCACGTAATACACTAGAAATATGCACTTTTCACCACGAATCAAGGCTTGCTAACTAAGCAATCACGCCTACTGGGGGCGCGCCCATATGGGGCCCGTCTAGAAAGAACGACCGGACTTACGACTAAAACAGGCGGTTTTGCGTAACAGCCCGAGATGGCTGTGTAGTCAGTCCAAATTCAAGATGACTTGGCTTCTCTTTGTTGAGGTGGCAAGGCTTGACTTCGACCTGATATTTTTATGCATAGCAGCTGCCCCCCATTTTTGAAACTAATGGGATGCTCTATCGGATGAGGTTTGAAAATCAAGACTGGTTCTTAAAAACCGTTTGAGAAATGGCCCCGGGTTGCTACCCGGGTCGTGACCGATCGAGCTGGTCTTCCGGGGTCAGGACCGAGTGGTGGCTATGCGGCCCCAGGACCAACTTTTTCCATGTGTCACCTGGTTAGGATCCAGTGACGCTGGTATGAATGTAACCAAATAGTCACATCGTAACCAGACCATCACGTTGTCGTAACCAGACCATTACATCTGGCATTAATTGGGTGCGTCTTTTGAGGCGACATTCCACATGCCCAAGATGCCAGTTGTCGGCAGGTTTGGGCGGGAAAATTTCATGGCCGTTAGATCTAACTTGATCTGGACTGTCCATGCTCCCTATATAAAGAACACTTGTTCATTTATGGGATTCTTACTGCCAATTGATAGAGATACCGAGCGGTTTGAGAGCAGAAAAAGTGTCCGATAAAGCTTCTCGAGCTCTTCTTCTGCGCTAATCCTTATAAGTGTTCCCTTTTCAGTTTCAGCTCATCATCCTGTTCTTCTACCTTTTTTTTCTTCTTTTCTGAGTGAGGCTGGAGAGGGAGAACCCTCTTAGGTTAGAACGGGAGTGAGACTTTTTCTTTCTCAGGTTCTGTTCTTTCTTCAAGTCAGGAGTTATGTTAGATAGGTTGAACTGAGTGGGCTGTCCCTGGGTAATTCTGACCGAGTGTCACCTTGTCTTTAAGACTATATACTTTCTGCCTTTTAGGTTGATAACTCTGCCCCCTTTGTACCTCAGACTCGGAGTTCCTAATCCATACATAGGTCGTCCTCTACTTCCTGGCCCAGTCACCGAAACCCCAAGGATATGTCAGAGGATGAGCGGTCCGGGTCAGAGACACCGGACACAAGTCTGAGTCGGCCATCTGCGTCCCCCTCAGATCGCCATAGCGAGGGAAAAATCCCAATCCATCTATCTGACGATGAGTCGGACCAGGGAGCCCCCGTTGCTTCAGTTTCCCGGGGTTCGGGTGATGAAACACCAGGGGAACCCGACCCCGAGGTAGCCTTCGCCAGTGAGTTCATCCCGTCCACCCTACGTACTGGATTATTGCTCCCTAGCCGTGAATGTCGACGGAGCCCAAATCTACCAGCTGGGTTTTACCACCTTATATGAGGACATCCTCATGGTTGGATTCCGCATTCCCCTCCATCCAGTCGCTCGGAACATCCTTATATACTTGGAGATCGCCCCTGGGCAGCTGGCCCTGAATGGTTGGAAATTCCTCATGGGCTCCATCTCCCTTTAGCCCCAAGTTTTTGGGTGCGAGCTTACCGTCCAGGAGTTTCTCTGGACACACCGACCATTTCCCATATATGGGGAGATCGAATTCTTTTCTCTTAGGGCTCGGCAGGGGAAAAAGATCATAATGAATTGCCCGAGCAACAACAAGGGTTGAAAGAATAGATTCTTCCAAGTATCCACCTTTGGACTTGTGAGCAGGCCCCGGGGATCCTGATGAGGAATTCTTGGGCGGGAGAGCTAAGGGGTAAGTTAGTGCAGTAACTTCCGCTCACTTCTTCTACTTTGATTTGAGACTAACTGTGTTACAATTTGCCTTATTGCTGGGTCAGCTAACCCACCTAGTATTCTCGGGGAGTGCCAAGAGAGAATCAAAAGCTTGGTGGACCGTCCTATCAACATTTGGGACGTTCTAACTCGCTCGGGAGATTAGAGAGGTGATCACCAACCAAAACACTCCGCTGAAGTCCTTGTCTTTCCCTTAATCATCCCGGGTAAGAGTTTAGTTGGCAACTTAATTTTGGTTATCCTCCATTATCTCATTGCTCTAATTACTGACTTCGTGGCTGCTTTTTTTTTTTGCAAAAATGGCCCCAAAGAGGAATTTGGAGCAGTTAAGGGAGAGGCAGGCTGCTATTGTTGCTACTACTGCCGCTTGGTTGGTAATGGCATAAGGAAAAAGGCCTATTGTGAAAGCCTTAGCCAGCGAACGCCCGCTGAGGCATATACGGTACGAGACTGCGAACTGTCCAGAACCCGTCGGGACTTCATCTTCCCATGTGGTGGTGGCCGAGACTTCTCCCTGAGCGGGAATACCGTTCGGGGTACCGATTGAGGAATCGACAATGATTAGGGAGAGGGTCAAGTCTGCCCTCCTACCCAGCCAGGTGAAGGCATGTGTAAACATGTCTCCCAAAGCATTTCAGGGATGGCTATACAGTCTTTCCCATATGGTAAGCCCTTGGCACTTCTGCTCCTCTTTACCACAACTTCTCCTGTGTTTAACTTGTTAACTGACCATCTTGGATTCTTTGTAGGTCAGTTGCATGGCCGCAGGGGCTGAGTCCTTCCTGCCCTCTTTGGCCGGGAGGGCTGCTGCTGCTGAAGCTACTCTATCTGAGAAGCGAGCGACCTCAGAGGCCAGGAAAAACACCCTAGCTTTGGAGAAGGATAAGGTGAAGGGCTTGGCCCTAAGCCTTGGTGCAGCCCAGGTAAAGTTGGGGACTACCCTGGCGGATCTGGAGGCTTCCCGGACCATTGTGGCTGCTGCAGAGGCTAAGGTGAAGGCTGCGGCTGAGACAACGACGGCGGGAGCCACGGAGGAGGCTTTTGATGACAGCTTCTTCCAAGGCTACAAGGACCTCAAGAGAAGGCTAGCCTAGGATCATCCCGAATGGGACATCTTGTCCTATGAGGGGATTGATTCAGACTACTGGGACCTCAATCCTGCTACTGCCGATGCTGCCACCCCAGTTGAAGAAGCTGACAACTCCACCGCCTTAGTCAGAGTTACTGACGGTTTTGCCGCCCCGAGCGGAAGCTCGGTTCGGGCAAAGGAGTCACCCCGTTGGGAGAGACTAGAGAAACTGAAGATGTGGTCGAGATTGACGACGCTTAGTCCCTGAATTGTATATTCTACTTCTCTCTTTGTTTTTTTTTTTTTGGGAGGCTACTACAATTGCCCCCCAAGTTGTACAAACTATTTTTTAATTAATGAAAAGGACCTTGAGACCAATCTTTCCATCACTTATTTCTGAACTTGAATGCCTATTTATGATTGCCTGTGACTGATCGGTTGTAAATCCCGTAGGAACCTTGCCTTAGCAAAAGTTAGGACTATAACCGGTAGAGAACACTTGGTCTTTTAGGGACCTGATATGGGGGGTCCCGCTCAAGTATAGTACAGGGTTGTGACTGTTTACTACCCGGGCTATTTATCTCGGTACTATAGGTAATTAGGATGTTAGAAGTGTTCTAGGATTCCAAGGCCTGTTAGCATCTGGTGTGATTTCCTATTTAGTCTGCCCTGTCCCCTAAGTTTTTGCTAAGGAAGGCATAAAGAGGGGGTGATAGTAGAAAACTGACCTGGAACGTGGGTGGTTGTAGGGTCTTTTGGGACTTGCCATCATCAGCCACCTAGGGGGCATTCCCCCCCCCCTTGTATGTTGGACCTAAGCGAACCCTGTGCCTCGGGTTTTGGACCCGAGGTCTTTTAAGTGCCTGGGGTCTGATCCCGAGGTCTTTTAAATGCCTGGGGTCTGATCCCGAGGTCTTTTAACTTCCTGGGGCCTGACCTCGAGGTCTTTTAAGTGCCTGGGGTCTAACTCCAAGGTCTTTTATGTGAGCAAGCATGGAGAAGAGTTGTTTGGTGAAAAAAGAAACTTTTATTACTATAAGAATAGATATGCTCGGGTCGAGCTACATTGTTCCTAGCCAACATTATTATCCTGCTTTACTGGAAGAACTTGCGGAGGTGCTACACGTTCCAAGGATGAGAGAGGTCGTGCCCATCTAGAGTTTGCAACCAATAGGTGCCCGGGCAGTTGACTCGGGTAACTAGGTATGTACCTTCCCAGTTTGGGCCCAACTTTCCATGGCTCAAGACTTTTGTGGACTGGTTGACTGCCTTCAAGACCAGATCTCCTATCTAGAAACTGCGATGCTTCACATTGCTGTTATAGTATTGGTAGACACTCTGCTTGTAGGCTGTCACTTTCAGATATGCCCAGTCTCTTTTCTCTTCTACCAAGTCAAGTTCCGCCCTTAGGGTATCTTCATTGTTTAGCTTGCTGAAATTTACCACCCGATAAGTAGGTATCCCAAGCTCCGTAGGGACCACCGCCTCAAAGCCACAGGTTAGAAAGAATGGCATTTCGCCTGTTACCACTCGGGTGTAGTGTGGTAGGCCCATAAAAGGGTCAGTAGTTCCTCTGCCCATAGTCCTTTAGCGCTTTCGAGCCTCGTTTTGATTGACTGAAGAATAGTCCGGTTGGTCACCTCGGCTTGGCCATTGGCCTGGGGGTGCTCGGGGGATGACTAGTGATTGGATATCCAGTAGCCCGAGCAGAACTGCCTGAATATCAGGGTGTCAAATTGTCTACCGTTGTCACTAACTAGAACTTGGGGAACGCCGAACCTGCTGAGGATGCTCCTCTCCATGAAGCTTTCCATTTTCTTCTCGGTGATTGTTGTCAAGGGTTCGGCCTCCGCCCACTTGGTGAAGTAGTCTACGACTATGATGGCGAACTTGACTTGTCCTTTTCCCTTTGGGAGAGGACCAACGATGTCAATACCCCACTGAGCAAACGGCCAACGGTTGAGGATTAGCGTCTGAAGTTCTCTTGGATGGTTGATCATGTGAGAAAATATTTGGCACGTATCACACCTCTTGACGTATTCTTGAGAGTCCTTGGCCCTGGTCGGCCAGTAGTAACCTTGCAACAAGGCTTTGTGTGAGAGTGCCTGGCCTCCGATGTGGTTCTCGCACACCCCTTCATGGATTTTATATAGTACTTCTTGAACCTGTTTAGGGTGGACACAACGGATGCACGATATAGAAAATCCCCTTTTGTAGAGGATGCCATCAATAACGTGGTACCTTGGCGCTCGGTATTTAACCCAGCAGGCTTCTTCCTTTCCGTCTGGTAACACGCCTGTTGCCAGAAATGCCATGATTGGGTCCATCCAGCTAGCTTTTGAGGCGACCGGTTCTACCTCCATGCATTTCGAGTTGAACACACTTGGCTCAGGTAGGTACTCTATCCTTATCCCGGGCAAGTCTGACTCAGAAGATGAAGCAAGCCGGGCTAATTGGTCGGCCCTAGTGTTCTCCTCCCTAGGTATCTGCCTGACGGAGAACCCCTGAAGTTTCTTTGAAACTGTTCGGACAAGGGCTAGATAAGCTATCATGTTATTCTCTCGAGCCTCATACTCTTGATTGACTTGATTTACCACGTGTAGACGCCCCATTTTGTCGGTTATCAGATTTAGGAGACTCATAGCTTGGTGGTTCACAATGATCGAAAAAGACTCAAAAGGACTCCTGGAAGTTAGTTCTATTATTCAAATTCTCAGAATGACCAAAATGCCCCTGAAAGCCTGAAAACTCCCAAATTTGGACCAGAAGTTCTAGAAACATGCTATGTCATAAGAAAAAGTAAGAAAATGAGTTTTTAAGTAAAATCAGATGAAATTGTCAGCTCCCAGAGACCCCCGGAAGTCCCGGAAGTTCCCGAAAAGTCACCGTTGACCGGTTTGACTTAGGTTTGACCGATTTGACCAGGGTTTGACTAAAATCATTCGAATTCGCCAAAAAATTCAAAGATCATTCTGGATCATGTGAAAAGTACTAAAATGAGTTTTAAAAGGAAATCGGACGAAAACGTCAGCTCCTGGGAGCTCCTAGAGGTTTCCAGAACTTCCCGAGAATCCCATGTTTGACCAGGTTGACTAAAAGTTGACTTTGAAACCAGAGCACCGTAATAATTTTCAAACATTTTTCATGAATACTAGAGGTCAATAGATTTCCAACAGTATATCACACATAATTTCTGGATTTAAAACGGATTTATCATGAATTTCCGAAGGTGAAAAAGTCGAGCAAATTGACTTTTATCGCAAATACCGTAAAACTTTTCAACGTGACCTACCTCCAAAACATTTTATATAGAAAGTAGACTCTAGTACCTTTCCAACAGTATATCATAAGCTCAGTTTGGAGTTCGTACGCATTTTCTGTGAATTTTGGACGAAATATGGCCTTTTCGCGAATACCGGAACCTCTAGGGGCCTATATATAATCTGAGGAGCAGTGCTGCGGCGGCACTGGGCCATTACCGTGGCAACACATGGCCAGTGCAGCAATGGCACTAAACCGCCACAGAACCATTTTTTGTAATTTATTTGGGGGTCCAAATTGATTAATTGAAAGCCAAAACGATGTAGTTTTATGTTCACAGATGTTTAAGACCAATGGGAGCACTTTCTAAATCCCAAAAACCTCCCCAAATTATCCTATATAAATCCCCCATTGCTCTTCATTTGGGGGGGGGGGGGGGGCAAGTGCAAAGTCCATAGAAGTTGTAGAGAGAAAGAGAGATAGGTTTAGAAGAAGGAAAAGGAGCTTCTCCCATTGATTTTCTACATGAAAGTGAGTTTTAATCTTGTTTTCTTCCATTACCTCTCTTATACTTCACATTCCAAATAGCCTCAATCACCATTATTGAGCATTCTTGAGTTAGGAAGCTACTTCCATGTCCAAATGTCAATATCTATGAGTGAAGCACCAACCTACAAGTCCAATATCACATTGATTATCATCTATTGATTGCTATTTATTTGCTTGTTTATATATATGTTCATCTCTTCTTACCTCGTTTCTTTTTATTTTTCTTTATTTACTTACTTGTTCTTCATCATCTAAATGATAACATGAAGTTTGAGGTGAGTGAATCCTTATGGATAGTAGCTCTTGATCTAAAAAACATGTTTAATAGATGATGATTATAACTTCAATGCCTCCAAGGTATCCTTGAAGTTATGTGCAAAATAAAAATGAAGCTCTCCAATAATATTGGGGGTTCTTGATGATGAGTTTGATGTTGATATTTCAAGAGGTCATAATCTCTATTTGATGTTGAAAATATACTTTCAAAACCTCTATTTCAAACCCCTCTCAAACCCTTTCATTTTGATCTCAAGAAAGAAAACTCAAGTTTTTCCCAAAATCTTTAAAATAGTGAGTCAAAACAGTGAATGATTTGAGCTCCAAGATTTCTCTAGAACTCAATACTCAATGTATGGATGCAAGAACACTTGGAAAGTCCTCCGAACTCATTAGAGAACACCCATGTTTTTTGGTTTGACTTGGAAATACTTGAAAGGG
This sequence comes from Hydrangea macrophylla, assembly GCA_033977485.1. NCBI lineage: Eukaryota > Viridiplantae > Streptophyta > Magnoliopsida > Cornales > Hydrangeaceae > Hydrangea > Hydrangea macrophylla. Next base: position 66,726,250 of record CM066997.1, read on the forward strand.
GTCCATTTTTGTCCAAACATTCCTTCCAAACATTCTGCTTCTGCTATCACAGCAACTAAGTTGACTTTCAACTTGTTTTACAGAAAACTTTTCCAAAAAGAGTGGTCCCAACTTATTTTTCCTTTGAATTTCAATGTCTTAGGGAACATTCTGTATAATATGGGCCTCTAGATCTTTTGTTTTCATTTTCTAAGATTTTCTAACATTTCAGTGGTCCCAACTTATTTTTCCTTTGGACTTCCATCTTTTGATTTGGTGCTTACATGTACTCCAAATTTGTTCATGTCTTAGGAAGTGGTCCATACCATATTTGTACATATTCTATGATGATTTTCCTTCATGCATTCATGCACATTCTAGACTTCTAAGTCATTCTAGGAATCCATGAACACAAAACACACTACAACCTTAGCACATTCTAGATACATACATTGCATCCATGCAAAGATTTGGGGCTTTTGTGACTCATAATCTAAGAAGATTATAAGGAATGAATTTGATAACACGTTCATGCTTCCCCCTCGATCTAATATTCCTTTCTCATCCATCTTGGGGATTGAGAGGTCTTCTTTTCTCAAAGATTAACATGCATCATACTAGCTTGCTAAGCATATTTTGATTTCATTATTTATTTGTTTCAAGAACGATTCATGTCCCCTCTAGATTAAGGAAACATAATTACTTGATATGTGATTAGACACTTTTTTCCTAGGTTTGTTCGTGTGATCTTTCACTTTTGCATTGTGCGATACTTGGCTTAGATCTTATGAATGATATTTTACCTTTAGATCTTCCATTTCAAGTTTCTTATGTGATGTAATATACCTATCATAAAATATTAACTATCGAACCAAACATAGTATAAGATAATTATTTGGATGCTAATTGAGGCCCGTCGAAAGACGGGGCGAGTTGAGGGTGTTTTAGTCGTGACAAAGCCTCCTTCTTCTCTCGTACCAAAATCCCGAGCCAAGTTCTTTGATTATGAAAGGCCGGTGCCCTTTATCCATTTGGGTGAGTCAAATTAGGTTTCTTGGTTCCTTAAAGACCAAATGACGACTCTGTATCTGTTTTCAACAGACCTTCATTTTCTTTCTTTGATCCAAATCAATTTCAAACAAAAACAAACAAGAAGTGGCATTCCGCGTGTCCACAATCTAGCGACTCCAGTAGGGAAATTTATTTTCAAAACAAAATAATACAGAGGTTTGACTCATAAGAAGCATCCTTAAAATCATCTTTCTACTGCATCTGGTTCACCGCATTGCACTCTTGCATTTCCCCCTCCGATTGTGCTGATACGCGGCGCTGACATTGTTCAGGTCTTGCTGTGCTAGGGCATAAGTCACCGTTGATAATGTACCTTCTAAGGTATATCAAAATGAGTAAACACTTCCGTACAGTTTCTATGACGGTATATTGGAACTCTCGTCAACGGACCCTCTTTGACTAAACCCAGCCTTTGCATATAGATTCCTATAGAACCTTTCATAGGACTATTCATTTATCTTTTCAGATAGGACGATGTGATATAACTGCTGTATACCCTGACGGGATTACCTCTGCGGTGTAGACGCTTATGTGGCATAAGGCATAACCTCTTTCTTATGAATCCCAAGGAAATCACTCACATGTGATCACATTGAGTTGACCTGCCTAGGCACCATGACAAGGATGTCTGCTCCATGCTCACAAAGATATACACCGCAAACCTTGTTTGTTGGTCCTGAGACATAGGAGTATGAAAATTTGCTAGACAGTACGATCGCCATCATCACCTGTTCTCGTCATATATCCCTATTTCTTCCAAAAACTCTGCCCAACTCATCAGGATATCCCTATTTACCCTAGAAACTTTGTCCGAATCACCTAGATTTCCAAGAAATCCCTATTTCTCCCCAGATTGCCCAAAAATCTCGGTTTCTTCTAGAAACTCCGATATACTTGTGTCACCTAGATACTCTGTCTGAATTATCCAGATATTCTTGCTTCCCCCAGAATACCCAGAAACCTCAGATTTTCTTAGAAACTCCAATATACTTGTTTCTCCCAGAAACTCTGTCCGACTTACCCAAATACACCTGTTTTCCCAGAAGTTCTGTCCAAATCTCCCAGATTTTCCTAAATCCCAACAACTCCGTCCAAACTTCCCAGAAATGTCTAGATGTACCAATTTCTCCCAAAACTCCTAGATATAACCAGTTTCTCCCAGAAACTCTGTCCAGTTTCTAAAAAATACCCGGATATAGCCAGTTTCTCCTATAAACTCTATCCAAATTTCCCAGAAATACCCATAATACTTGTTTCTCCCAAAAACTCTGCCCAAATCACCCAAAAATGCCCAGATATACTTGTTTCTCCTAGAAACTCTATCCATATTTCTCAAAAATACCCAAAATACTAGTTTCTCCTAGAAGCTCAGTCCAAGTCAACCATAAATCCCTATTTCTCCTAGAAACTCAAATAACTTCTTTGAATTTCTCTGAATCTTCCAAATCCCTATTTCTCCCAGAAACTCTATCCAAAATTCCCGAAGTATCCCAGAAATCCCTGTTATCCCTTGGTGATCGTACTGGAAAGTAAGGTTAGCACACTCTGTATGGCTAGGACCTTATTTATTTAACTATTGTCTATTAAAAGTAGGGGCATCATATCGATTAGGGCTTGCATCCGCATGCTTGTCTCATATGCATACACAATTCATGTCAGTTTGCATGCACGCACATCCCGTCAGTCTCACACATGTCAGTCTCTACACATCAAATGCATATGTATCATCATCCTCACCCATCTCAATCATTATACAGAAGTCATATACTTACTACAACCGTCCTCAATTCGCATCGTTAAATGCTTCAAAATTTTGATCATCTTCTCCCGCTAGGAGTCCATAAGAAGTATTTTGCGCCTCTGCTAATTTGGGCGTTTACTTCTATTTGCAGAAAATGTAGCCCCGGGTAAGGACACTATTGTACCTCCCTGAATTCATTGTCGTGATCACGATCTAGCCCAGGCTATCATAAACCCACTAATGGCCTACCAAGCTCTCGAAGGGAAAGTGAACAAACTACAAACCACTGTTGAACATCTAAGTTTAAGGATAAGCTGATTTGAGAAGATGGTGCAGAGCATCAATAAAAGGAAGTATGGGTTGTCCGACGGAGTCTATCCAAGCCCATTTCCACATCCGAATCCTTACTCATGTCCAAGTCCACACCCTTGCCTGGGTAATCCTATTTTATATCCAAACACAAGAGCCACTCCGAGGACCCACTTGAACTCAAAGTTTAACCAAGCCCGCAACCCAAGAACCTTTACCAACCTAGGTATGCCATTTTTCGTTATCCTTGATAACCTCATCACAAAGGGGCACCTCCAACTTCTTTAGCCTCGTGTTGGTATCCCTTCACCTAACTGTAACCTGTCCAAATGTTGTGCCTACCACCAAGGCCCAGGTCACGACACCGACAGCTACATGCGCCTTTGCCATGATATCGAAGACCTCATCGGTCAGAAAATCATCGAGCCTTCACCAATCCAACCCTATGTCAACCAAAATGTCAGCTTCATCGAACCTAAAGCCCTTGGCTTATCTGTTCAAATGATCCCTTTTGCTGATACCCATAAATGTTGAACCTGTGTCAGTCAAGCGATGGTGTTTGGGACTTTTCCTAGCAAAACAAATGAGGATGCTCTTTAAAAAAAATGAATAACTGAGTCACCGTGACACTCCATTTGAAACCAAGCCAAGTCTAGTCGAGTTTGTCCTATGTTTTGAATCTATTTCAAGTTTAGTCTTGTTGTCGAGTCTGTCAGTCTTTAAGTTGTTATGAGTCTGTGTCGAGTAATGTAATCCTTCTTCTTTTGATGGAATGAAATCTCATTTTTGTCTAATTTGATGTGTCTAGTCATCAATGCACGAATCATCGAACTAAAATGTCACTTTTCAAATTACCATAGATATTCTTGTCGATTTCACGCTGACACCGATGAAGGCTGAGAATTGAATAGTCTTACTTTAAGAATTTAAAGATGTTCTTGCCTCAATCTTGAAAAGACATGTTTGAAACTGATTTGGGCTTGCCCAATACCCCTTTTCCAGCATTTTAAATCCTTGAGCCTAATCCAATGGGGAGCCATATAATCTGTCTGTTAAAAGCAGTGCAGACTTAGTCCTTGATGGTAGCCAAACACTTTCAATGAGTTTCTTCTCCCCTTTTAAAAAAAAAACAATAAAAAGAGAAAAAAAAGAGAAAAAATAAGAAAAGAAAAGATCGCTAGGTTGAAAACCCGAAAAGGCACCTAGGCAAAAGTTAGAGCTTAAAAAGATGTTGATTTCTAAGTTCTGACCTTAACCAGTCAAAATGATGGAGAAAATGAAAGGAAGAAAATTTTGGTGATACAGAGAATCGTACACTTCAAGGTACATCATGAGAACATGCCTAGATTATATTTCAAAAGGCTCAAAACGACCACAAATAAATTTTGAGGGCCGATATGCACATTCTGGAATTCTGAAATTGTGATCAAAAGATCTCACAAGAATCAACTACATGAAAAGTAAAATTAACTGGCTAGGCGAAAGTGAAAAGGATGAATCCTCAGAAAGGAAAGAAAAGAAAAGAAAAGAAAAGAAAAGAAAGGGAGATCGAAACTGAATCCTTTTATTCAAGGCTACCACAAGTGAGCTAAGTTTAAACTTTTTTGACGATTGGTTTGAAAAACCCTCAACCAATTTCTTTCAAGGCCTTGCCTTGAACTACGCTTGACCTGATTCCTACTTAGGGATACATAGGTAACCGCATCGGTTCGGTCAACATCATCATCATCAAACCAATTTCTTTCAAGACCTCGCGTTGAACTACGCTCGACCTGATTCCCACTTGGGGATACGTAGGCAACCGCATCGGTTCGGTCATCCCACCTACCTAAAAATAACCCAACTTTCTTCAAGCCTTGCCTTGAACTACGCTTAACCTAATTCCTGCTCAGGGATCCGTAGGCAACCGCATCGGTTCGATCATCCCACCTACCTAAAAATCACCCCTTCTACTTTCAAGGTCCTGGCCCAAACTACGTTGGATCTGATCCCCGCTCGGGGGTATGTAGGTAGACTTTTAAAAAGACAAGAAGGATGGCTCGCTAGGTCAAAAATCTGAAAGGACGCCTAGACAAAAATTAGAGCTAAATCCAAAGTGGGCAACAATAAAAGAGAGAAAAGAGCTCGCTTGGTCACTTCACTAGTGCCTAGGCAAAAGTTATGAGCATTTGAGAGATTAAAATCACGGTCCTTGCCTCAAGCCAGAAAATCACCTTCCACACTAGGGGAAAACTTTGGCTACCCGCCTCGTTTGCCTCAATTTTACTATTGTTAGCCTTAAGGTATATTAAGGCATATTTAATTATATTTTGATGATGTCAAATATGCTATGATAATTACATGATTCATATTGATTCATTCTTTGTTATTATCATAGTCATTTTTATGCTCATATATAATCTCATGTATTAATATTGTATCAATGTTTTAACATCTTTGTGTGCATGAGATTCAATTGATGTAGATCAAGATTACAAGGAGCTCAACAAGGATCAAGCTTGAAGACTTGAAGATATTTCATCCTTGGTTGAAGTCTAGGACCATCATTGTAAGGCATCTTGATCTCACACTCTTAGGGGCTCAAACAAATGCTAAAAGTTAAAGTTTTGGAAACAAATTTTAAATGGGTCATCTTTAAAGCAAAGCCTCAACCAATTGGAAAATAATTAAATGTTGAATCTTATATGGTTGGAAAGTTATTTTAATCTAGTTTCCAAAACATCAAACGGATCGCAAATCCGATTTTTGTAGAGGGAGTTATGGCCATTTTAGTGGAGATGTGTCAGGCTGCCAAACAGGGAGGGACAGTCGACTGAAGGCCCGATTCAGTCGACTGAAGTGAGCAGAATGCAAATAGAACCCTCTGTAAACACATCTCAGTCGACTGCTTTAAGGAGCAGTCGACTGCTTCAAGGTCCAGTCGACTGAAGCGACCTGAAAAGGCATAACGACTAGTTTTTAAAGGGGCTTTTAATTACCAAATGTGCCACCAACGGCTATAATCTTCCAAGGCCTATAAATACATGTTTTCCCAAGCTATTTGGGGTTGAGATTTTGATTGGAAAACATAGTATTGATCACACATCTCTTTGATTTTTAAACATTATCATTTGAGCCCTAGTTTTGTGAGTTTATCAAATTTGCTCTAGCTTTCAATTGTAATCTTTGAGAGAGTGAATTGTAGTGAGCTTTCAATTGTATTATCCACTCACTAAGGAGTTATAGTGTGAGCTATCATTGTATCATCTACTCTTAGAGAGAGTTTCAATTTGTGTTAAAATCATTGTAGAGATTGAGGGTTAGTAACCCTTGTGTGCAAAGAAGAGGTGTTCTTCTTTGGGAGAGATTGAAGGCTCTTGTAACGGTTTGGTGCACACCCGTAAGTGCTCCGGGATTAAAGGAATCCTCAAGAGGTGTTCTTGAGGGGTGGACGTAGGCCGCGGGGTGCGATTGCCGAACCACTTGAAAAATTGGTTTGCAAGTATCTCTTCCCTTATTTCTTTATATAATTGTTTGTATTTGTGTTTAATTTGCAATTTTGTTTTAAAAGGTTAATTTCCGCTAAAACCTTATTCACCCCCCCTCTAAAGTTTCCACTTTTGGGCCAACAATTGGTATCAGAGCCTCGGCTCTTCTATTTTCAAAAGATTTTGAAAATTTTGAGTTAAAGATCCAATGGAAACCGACTCTTCTTGCATTTATTATTGTGAGGGTCAATCGACATTAAGACCACCATGTTTTAATGGCTCAAACTATGCCTATTGGAAAAATAGAATGAGAATCTATATGATTTCTCAAGATTTTGATTTATGGCAAATCGTGGTCAAAGGGCCTCATCTATCTACAAAAATTGAAAATGGTTTTTCTATTCCAAAGACGGTAGATGAATATAATAATGCCGATAAGAAACTCATAAAAATAAATGCTATGGCAATGAACATTTTATATTGTGGATTAGACCCTAATGAGTACAATAGAATTTCCTCTTGCGAGTCCGCAAAGGAAATTTGGGATAAACTTGAGGTTGCTCATGAAGGTACAAATCAAGTTAAGAAATCAAAAATAAATCTTCTTGTTCAAACTTATGAAATGTTTAAAATGTTGCCATATGAATCTATTGGAGATATGTTTTCTCATTTTACTATTCTTATTAATAACTTGAAAAACCTTGGTAAAGTTTATACTAATGAAGAAATGATTGAGAAAGTGCTTAGGCCTTTACCAAAGGATTGGCAACCAAAGGTCACGGCGGTTCGTGAAGCAAAGGAGCTTTCAACACTCTCCTTGGAACAACTCTTGGGTTCTCTCATAACTCATGAAATGGAATTGGCCGTCTTCGAAAGTGAAGATAAGACATTGGAAGAGAAAGAGGCCAAAAGGGGAGACATGGCTTTAAAATCCTCAAGCTCAAAGAGAAAGAAGAAAGATGTTGAGAGTGATGAGGATGAGGAAATGACAAAGATCACCCAAAAATTTGCAACGTTTCTAAAGAAAGAAAAATCGGGAAAGAAGTCACTCAAGGAGGAAAAACACAAAAAGAAGACAATCAAGACCACCAATAGTAGTTCTGAGAGCGAATCATCGGACGATGACTCAAATGGTGAAGAGATTGTCAATCTTTGCCTCATGACATTGAAAAGGACCTTTCCTACTACCTCGGCAAATGGAGCATCCAAGAAATGCTTGGACAAAGGTTAAGTATTGATTTGGTAATGGTAGGTTAGTAGGTAATTTTGTTTTGATTTGTTTTCATTAAATTCTTTTTGATTTCATATCATACACTTATTTGTTTCAAATCATCATGCTCTTGATATTGCTTATTTGAAAAATGATGATATGCTTTTGTTTGATTAAACAAAGTTTTAAGAATGGTTAGACCAAATGATGTTTTTGAATCATTCAAATTCTTGCTGCTGAATTGTCATTTTTATGAACTGCTGAACAAAGCAGTCGACTGGTACCTCGATACAGTCGACTGATTCAGGTGTAAGGCTTTGAACTTTTTGATTCTGTCTTAGTCAGTCGACTGAGGAGTCGACTGGTTTTGCATCCATAATCCCTGCCTTCTTCCGTCGACTGATCCGACTGTATGTTTGTTTTTTCTTTGATTTTGAGTTCTCCAACTTTTTTATTGGTATCTTTTGGGAGAATATGCTTTCTATTCATATTTTTTGGTATCTTTTATCATTGCACATACGTAGGGGGAGCACTTTCATGTATTTATTTTCTCACATGTGATTATATTTGTTTATTTTTGGTATCTTTTTGGCCTTTTGATTTGTATGCCTATTGTGAGGGGGAGCTTCGTATTTTATCCCCAAATCTTTTTGATAATGTCAAAGGGGGAGAAATATGAGAAGTATTAGGGAGAAGTTTTTGGGTAGTTATCATTCATGTTCTTTAACATATGATATCCATTATGAATGATAATATGAAAATGACCAAATTATGCTTATATTGGCATATCTTTCATTAGTTGTTTGTCATCATCAAAAAGGGGGAGATTGTTAGCCTTAAGGTATATTAAGGCATATTTAATTATGTTTTGATGATGTCAAATATGCCATGATAATTACATGATTCATATTGATTCATTCTTTGTTATTATCATAGTCATTTTTATGCTCATATATAATCTCATGTATTAATATTGTATCAATGTTTTAACATCTTTGTGTGCATGAGATTCAATTGATGTAGATCAAGATTACATGTCACGCCCCGGAACGGCAAAAATAGAGAAAAATAAATTTCCTTTTTGGGTCCAAAGGCAGCGACGGGTGAAGTCACATGATTGTCCACACCACGCAGTACTAAGCAACAAGAAGTAATAGTGTAACAACAATGAAGTCTAGGTTCTGATTCACAACATAACATAAGGTCAACAGAAGTTACTAACTATTACATATCAGAGTCTTGAATCAAACATAAGGCAGCGGAAGTACAAATGTCAAGGCAACATATGCCTGACTACAAAAAGGGTTCTAAAACGGTAGAGACAATTAGCTACAATTCTAGTCTAGTCTTCAGTTGGCATAAAGGTAGTCTTCGGCGTAGTAATCTTCTTCAGTCTGACCTCCGTCGGGAAAATCCTCCACAGGGACTCCGTCACCGGCATAGTAGTCCTCTCCTGCAGGCCCTTCACCTGTATAGTCATAACCAGGGTGCGCTGGAACGTAGAAATGTCCAGCGGCATAAACGCCGTCAGCTTAATGAAAGCCGAGTGAGTTAGATACTAACAGGGTATCGACTATTGATATTATCACAAGTTATAAATAGTAACCAAATTAGAATTCAGTAAGGGTAACTCCTTTAATCAAACCAATGATCCGATTACTGACGTCCTATTTATTTTAAGATCGACAACGCGACACGATAGGGGAACAGACTCGACAGTAGTTTAACTCTATAACACACCATTGCTCATCCACCGCTTTTAAGAACATATGCATAGTCCACCGCATGTCATGGATACCACGTTAGTCCATCCCCCGCTTTTAAGAACATATGCACAGTCCACCGCATGTCAGGGATATAACGCTTTAAACAACAGTACATCATTCTATGCCACGACTTTGCGACGTCTACCAGTGATCACGGTCCACCGCATGTCATAGACACCTTCGTCTGTCTACCGCTTTTAAGAACATATGATTAGATTATCTGGCTATCTTAGGGCAAATGGTCCGGTTCACCGCAAGTCATAGACACCTTCGTCTGTCTACCGCTTTTAAGAACATATGATCGACCAAAGCCCGCCCATGCAAATTTCCCGAATCTTAGCAAACCTACTTAAGTTCGACTCTATCACCGATACATGACGATCCCAATGTGGCCTGACTACTCTGAATGAAATGAACGTTAACTCAAAAGGATTCACGACTATTCCGTTATCTAACGTCATCAACATTATCCATTAATCTTGTTATTACTACGATCCTACGCTGTATTAACTCGTTATCATATCTGTATTACAATAATAAAGCATGCTGGGAAATACTGAACAGTAAATAAACAACTAAACAATTATTACATTTATCTAAACAAGTAAAACAGTAAACTGTAACTGCCAATCGATTGGTATAGATGTCAATCGATTGGTATAAAAGTGGCATCAATCGATTGGAAGAAGGTTCAATCGATTGGTATAAAAGTAGTGTCAATCGATTGATAAAAGTTTAATCGATTGGATCACAATCTATGTCAATCGATTGATAAAGATTCAATCGATTGGAACATGAAAGGTGTCAATCGATTGGTATGTCAATCGATTGACACTTCGTCTTCTTCACAGAGAAGACTGCCCAGCAACATATAAACGGGAATACATGATTTCTCTTTCATTTCTTCATTCAAACACGTCATAACATCAATGTAAGGCTACCAAGTGAGTTTAGAACTCACCTTTAGACGTTAAGGGCGTGTTTGGTTGTGTTTTGAAGCTTGGAGCTTCAATGGTGGCTCCTCCCTCTCTCCTCTAGTTCTCTGTCTTCTCTCTTCTCCTTCTCCTTCTCTTCTTCTTCTTTCTGGTCTTCTTCTTCTTTCTTCTTGTCTCAGTCCATCTGTGTGTGTGTGTATAAATATATGAATATATGTGAGCATATATATATATATATGAGTGTATATATATATATAAACACACACAAAACCCTCCCTCTCACTCTCTCTAATTTCTGTAAATAGAAATACGCCCAAAATGGGCTGGTATATATAGAGAGGGAGTTTTCACGTGGCCTCTCCTCAGCCAGAGTAAAAGAATCTGCCCAGCTGCCTCCAATCGATTGACATAAGTGTCAATCGATTGACAAGAGCAATCGATTGGCATAAAAGTCAATCGATTGATATAAGCAATCGATTGGTATACTTGCCAATCGATTGGTATAAAAAATATACCAAGGGTAAGGCCAAGCTCATACAAGTATAAAAACATACAAGGTCTAGTTTATATAATCACTACAAAAATACAGAGTATTACATCATCCACCACTCATAAAAGATTTCGTCCCCGAAATCCGAAATAAACTGGGTTAAAACAAAAATGGAAACTTCTTTCGCATCTCCGACTCCAATTCCCATGAAGCTTCTCCTTCATCGTGGTGCTTCCACTGAACCTTCACTAGCGGAATATCCTTGTTCCTGAGCTTCTTCACTCCTCGGTCTAGAATACGCACTGGTCCTTCATTGTAGGTCACGTTCTCGTTCACCTCGATATCTTCAAAACTGATCTCGTGCGTTGGGTTATGGGCACATTTCCTCAACATGCTGATGTGGAAAACGTTGTGCACTCCTGACATCTTTGGCGGCAATGCAAGTCGATAAGCAACCTTCCCAACACGTTCTAGGATCTCGAACGGTCCGATGAATTGCGGCGATAGCTTGCCTTTCTTCTGTCCGAATCTGACGATACCTCGAACTGGCGAGACTTTAAGTAGCACATGATCTCCAACTGCAAACTCTAGATCTTTTCGTCGCTTGTCGGCATAGCTCTTGTGTCTGGATTGCGCTGTCTTCATCTTTTCTCGTACAATCTGGATCTTTTCGCTGGTTTCTCGAATCATCTCGGGCCCAAGTAGTTGAGTATCTCCAACTTCGGCCCAACATAGCGGCGATCGGCAAGGTCTTCCATACAAGGCTTCAAACGGCGCCATTCCTATGCTCGTGTGGTAGCTGTTGTTGTAGGCAAACTCGATCAAAGGTAAAAGCCTCTCCCATGAACTCTCAAATTCAATGACACAGGCTCGCAACATATCATCCATCACTTGATTGACTCGTTCTGTTTGACCGTCTGTCTGTGGATGAAAGGCCGAACTCAAATTCAATGAAGTTCCCATCGCTGTCTGAAGGCTTTTCCAGAATTCTACGGTGAAGCGTGAATCTCGATCTGAAACTATTGAGACAGGTACACCGTGCAGTCGCACTACTTGCTGTAGATACATCCGGCTCAATCTTTCGACAGGGTGCGTCATGCTGTAGGCGATAAAATGTGCTGACTTGGTGAGTCGATCCACTATTACCCAAATAGCGTCGTGGTTTTGTTGAGACTTCGGCAATCCAACCACAAAATCCATGGTGATGTGCTCCCATTTCCATTGGGGAATCGGTAGCGGTTGTAGGAGTCCAGGTGCTTTCTGATGCTCCGCCTTCACTTGTTTGCAAATAAGACATTGCGATACATACTCGGCCACTTCTCGCTTCATTCCTTCCCACCAGAAGTTTCTCTTCAAGTCCTTATACATCTTATTTCCTCCTGGGTGGATAGTCATCCTTGACTTGTGTGCTTCGTCTAGAATGTTCTTCCTGAGACCATCGTCATTTGGCACACAGTCTACCTTTGCATCTCAGTGCTCCGTCCGTACTAATACTCCATATCTCTGGTTCCTTTGCGGACATCTTGGCAAACCATAACTTGAAATCCTCGTTCGACTGTTGAGCTTCCAAGATGCGGCTGATGAGAGTCGGTTGTACAACAAGACATCCAAGGTGTTGTCCTTCTCCTGATTTCACTGGTCGAAGGTCGAATTCGGCTAACGTCTCCATTGCTCGCCATTCTCTAATCAAAATCGAAGCAACCAAAATGCGTGGCCTCCGGCTCAGAGCGTCGGCTACAACATTTGCTTTACCCGGGTGGTATTGCAAAGAGAAGTCGTAGTCCTTGAGTAGTTCCATCCATCTCCCTTGTCACATGTTCAACTCCTTCTGAGAGAACAGGTATCTTAAACTCTTGTGATCTGAGAATAAGTCAAACTTTTCTCCATACAAATAGTGTCTCCAAATCTTCAGGGCGAACACGATTGCGGCTAGTTCTAAGTCGTGCGTCGGATAGTTCTTCTCATGTGGCTTCAATTGTCTTGATCCGTATGCGATGACATTCCCTTCTTGTATTAGCACACAACCAAGTCCTTGGTGTGATGCATCACTATAGATTATGAATTGTTCACCACTCTTAGGTATCGCAAGCACGGGTGCTGAGGTTAGTCTCTCTTTCAATTCCCGAAATGCATCCTCATGTTTATCGGCCCATTCGTACTTCGTCTCCTTCCTAGTCAGGCTTGTCAACGGTCCTGTGATTCTAGAGAATCCTTCCACAAATCTCCGATAATACCCAGCCAATCCTAGGAAACTCCTAACTTCGGTTGCGTTGGTTGGCCTGTTCCAGCTCAAGACTGCATCGATCTTAGATGAGTCTACGGAAATCCCATCCTGTGATATCACATGTCCCAGGAATTTAACTTCCTGAAGCCAGAATTCACATTTGCTGAATTTCGCATACAGACTATTGTCTCTGAGAGTCTTTAGAGCAATTTGTAGATGCTTCTTATGTTCCTCTTCCGTCCTTGAATAAATTAGAATGTCGTCAATGAATACTATAATGAATTGATCCAGATAGGGTCTGAATACTCTATTCATTAGGTCCATGAATACTGCCGGGGCATTAGTCAATCCAAAAGACATCACTAGAAACTCATAGTGTCCATATCTCGTCCTGAAGGAAGTTTTCGGTATATCTTTCGGCCGAACTAGTAATTGATGGTATCCTGAACGCAAGTCAATTTTTGAGAATATCCTTGATCCTTGTAGTTGATCGAACAGGTCGTCTATCCGGGGAAGTGGGTACCTATTCTTGATCGTGACCTTATTCAGCTCCCTGTAGTCGATACAGAGTCGTAGCTCTCTGTCCTTCTTTTTCACAAATAGAACTGGTGCTCCCCAAGGTGATGTACTCGGGCGAACAAAACCTAAATCTTCAAGTTTCTGAACTTGCTTCTTCAATTCCAACATTTCTGTTGGCGCCATCCGATACGGGGTCTTGGAAATCGGCAACGTTCCGGGTGCTAACTCAATGCAGAAGTCTATCTCTCTCTTTGGCGGAAGTCCTGAGATACTTCGGAACACATCTTCAAAGTCTTGAATAACGGGGATCTGGTTGATAGTAAGCTCCGTGCTTGAAGTCTTAATCGTGGCTAGGCGGCTCGTGATAAACATGTCGCTCAATGGTTGGCACTGAAATCTGATCTGCGGGCAACCAGGCGTCGAAAAGACAATGGTCCGACTAACACAATCCAAGTTAGCGCCATACTTAGTAAGCCAATCCATTCCTAGGATCACGTCGAACTCAGACATTGACAAGACTATCAAGTCTGCCGAAAAATTCCTATCCTCTAGTGTCAAGGGACAATCCTTGCACACCTTACCTAACTTAACGGATACTCCCAAGGGCGAAACGGCATTAAGGGTCGGCTCAAGTGCTAGGGGTAACAATCCCAAATCACGTACCATCTTAATAGCTATGAAAGAACGGGCGGCACCGGTATCAAACAAAGCTCTAACTTGACAGTGAAATAAAATGAATGTACCTTCCAAGTTTTGCTGTTCCTCCGCATTATACCCTGCATTGTCAGGGATGATGGCATTCACCCTAACCTGTCCTTGCTGTCCTTGAGCAGGCGCTCCATAGTAGCCTCCACGTGGTGCTCGACAATCCTTGCTTGTGTGACCAAGCTTGTTACAGTTGCGGCAGACGAGGTCATTGCGGCGGTTGGTCTTGGGGGCTGTGCAATACCTTGCAATATGTCCGGGCACTCCACAATTGAAACATCCATCAATATTCTGTCGCTGAGCGACGGGCTGTGCCTGAGGTGGTCCTTGCTGTTGATTCTGTTGTCGAGGAAAATTAGCTTGGGGCTTCCTTGTCCCATCCCATGTGCGCTTGGTTCCTTGGTAGTTGTTGGTCTGAGGTTTCCATCCTTGACTGTTCCTTGATGATTGCACGGAGAAGTTCCTTGGTTGGAAGGTCCTGGGTGGAGGTCGATTCGCTTGTGGTCCTTGTATAGGGTAAGCATCCTTTTCCAAACTTGAAGCAAGACGGACAATCCCTTCAAACGACTGGCCCAGATGGCCTATCATCATGTGCCGGAGGTGTGGGTTGAGTCCTTGGTGGAATCGCTTGACCTTCTTGACGGAGGTGTCTATCATATGCGGAGCGAAACGGGAAAGTCGCTCAAATTGTGTAGTATACTCTCTGACTGTCCAGTTTCCTTGGGTTAGACTCAGGAAATTCCTCTCTTGTTGGTCTCTTTCGTCCTCAGGGAAATACTTCTTGAGAAATCGAGTCTTGAATGCTTCCCAAGGCATTCTCCTTGCAGCGTCAATCCCAATCGTGGCTCACTCGGCCTCCCACCAGTCCGCGGCGGAGTAAGTTAGTTAAAATGCGGCTAGACGTCTCTTGTCAAGCTCACTGCACTCCAGGGCTTCAAAGATTAGCTCCAACTCCCGTATCCATTGCTCTGCTTTCCAGGACTCTGCCATGCCGTCGAACTTTTCGGGTCGCAGGCCACGAAATCGTTCCAACAGTTTATCGCCTGTCTGCCTTGGAGGGACAAAGTGGTTGTTACCATTGTCGTTGGTGGCATGATTGTAGGTATCGCCGATGTGCTCCATCCGTTGCATGAAAGGTTCGAAGACTCCAGTTGGGTCCATACCCTCGGGAATGGGTGCTCCTAGTCGTGCTTGGTTCCTTGTGGGTCCCACCATAGTGATCCGTATGAGGTGTACCTATGAAGGATCTAACGATTAGCCGACAATCTCCTCGGGGAAAATGATCATACTTAAATAACAGAAAGCGTAACATGAATCAAAATCACAACCATAACATACTAATGAGGTGATAACAGAAATAACCAAGAGAAACGATCTGCCATATATATATACCCAAAAGATGTACAGCGGAGTACACAATAGATCATCTGTGTATCGCGTAGTACATGATCCTATACAAGATCTAAACAAAAGAAAGATATACACAAAACCACTACTGGTGGCTACATATACAAAAAGGCTACGCTTAATAGCTGTCTATGTAAGCGTCAAAAGTAAGCGGACAACATATCCTAAAGTCAAACGTAAAAGTCTAAGTCCTAAAGGTACTGGACTCAAAAGTTGTCCACATGGGATCCATAGATGGAAGCCTCGTCCACTGGGGCAACCTCAGACAAAACATCATCCTCATCCATGTCATCGTCATCCATCATATCCTCATCCTCTATCACAACATCCTCGATCAGCTCGGGTCCATCATGCTCCACAACAGCTCCCAAATCCCCTGCATCAGCGGCCATGTCAGCCTGGGCTGCATCAAATGCGGCTGCAAGTGCCTCAGCCTGTACCATAGCCTGTGCCAACTCCGGTGCTCCGATCTCGAATCCATGGGGATGTGCAGCCATCTCTGCGGCCCACTCAGCTGCTAGCTGTGCTATAACGCCTCCTGGTAAGACTAGTACTACTGCATCATCGTCTGCGGCTACCTCCTCTTCCTCTATCGGATAACCCTCTGCAACCACAATATCTACGCCAACTGGCACGTCCATACCGGCTGGGTCTACGGGGTCCTCCTCCTCTGGATCATACTCCGGCTCCTCGTCATCGGTGTCCTCATCCTCTTCATCCTCCATCTCCTCATCTGCATCCTCTGGCTCATCGTCGTCATCGCTCTCATCATCACCCTCCGGATCCTCATCTGCTGGGGTGCATCAGCCATGTCCTCTTCTGGTGGGGGTGGAGGTGCTGCTCTAACCTGTGCAAGTAGAACCTGGTACGAAGAACGGTCTCGTAACATCAGTAGAGAAACCTCCTCGATGCGTTTGAAGGTCTCCTTGCGGTAGATCATCTCCTGACGTATCACTTCTGGGTCCTGGGTCCCAAATCTCTGCTGCTCGATCCGCATGTCTCGCTCTGTCTCTGCAATAGCTCTCTGCCTAACCTCCCAGGCATAGTACTCTGGATCTGCTGGCGCAATACTACTCTCATACACATAGTGTCCTCCGAACTCGTCTGGAACGAACAGCGGCGGTGCCATGCTACCTGAAAAGGGACTACCTTAAGTCAGAACTAATCTTAATATCCATCTATAGAATCTCAAGGTTCTAGGACCAGATGGTGTGGGACAATCTGTGAGCGAAAAGGTATACAACCTAGGCTCTGATACCAAAAATCCTGTCGCGCCCCGGAACGGCAAAAATAGAGAAAAATAAATTTCCTTTTTGGGTCCAAAGGCAGCGACGGGTGAAGTCACATGATTGTCCACACCACGCAGTACTAAGCAACAAGAAGTAATAGTGTAACAACAATGAAGTCTAGGTTCTGATTCACAACATAACATAAGGTCAACAGAAGTTACTAACTATTACATATCAGAGTCTCGAATCAAACATAAGGCAACGGAAGTACAAATGTCAAGGCAACATATGCCTGACTACAAAAAGGGTTCTAAAACGGTAGAGACAATTAGCTACAATTCTAGTCTAGTCTTCAGTTGGCATAAAGGTAGTCCTCGGCGTAGTAATCTTCTTCAGTCTGACCTCCGTCGGGGAAATCCTCCACAGGGACTCCGTCACCGGCATAGTAGTCCTCTCCTGCAGGCCCTTCACCTGTATAGTCATAACCAGGGTGCGCTAGAACGTAGAAATGTCCAGCGGCATAAACGCCGTCAGCTTAATGAAAGCCGAGTGAGTTAGATACTAACAGGGTATCGACTATTGATATTATCACAAGTTATAAATAGTAACCAAATTAGAATTCAGTAAGGGTAACTCCTTTAATCAAACCAATGATCCGATTACTGACGTCCTATTTATTTTAAGATCGACAACGCGACACGATAGGGGAACAGACTCGACAGTAGTTCAACTCTATAACACACCATTGCTCATCCACCGCTTTTAAGAACATATGCACAGTCCACCGCATGTCATGGATACCACGTTAGTCCATCCCCCGCTTTTAAGAACATATGCACAATCCACCGCATGTCAGGGATATAACGCTTTAAACAATAGTACATCATTCTATGCCACGACTTAGCGACGTCTACCAGTGATCACGGTCCACCGCATGTCATAGACACCTTCGTCTGTCTACCGCTTTTAAGAACATATGATTAGATCATCTGGCTATCTTAGGGCAAATGGTCCGGTTCACCGCAAGTCATAGACACCTTCGTCTGTCTACCGCTTTTAAGAACATATGATCGACCAAAGCCTGCCCACGCAAATTTCCCGAATCTTAGCAAACCTACTTAAGTTCGACTCTATCACCGATACATGACGATCCCAATGTGGCCTGACAACTCTGAATGAAATGAACGTTAACTTAAAAGGATTCACGACTATTTCGTTATCTAACGTCATCAACATTATCCATTAATCTTGTTATTACTACGATCCTACGCTGTATTAACTCGTTATCATGTCTGTATTACAATAATAAAGCATGCTGGGAAATACTGAACAGTAAATAAATAACTAAACAATTATTACATTTATCTAAACAAGTAAAACAGTAAACTGTAACTGCCAATCGATTGGTATAAAAGTGGCATCAATCGATTGGAAGAAGGTTCAATCGATTGGTATAAAAGTAGTGTCAATCGATTGATAAAAGTTCAATCAATTGATAAAGATTCAATCGATTGGGACATGAAAGGTGTCAATCGATTGGTATAGATGTCAATCGATTGACACTTCGTCTTCTTCACAGAGAAGACTGCCCAGCAACATATAAACGGGAATACATGATTTCTCTTTCATTTCTTCATTCAAACACGTCATAACATCAATGTAAGGCTACCAAGTGAGTTTAGAACTCACCTTTAGATGTTAAGGGCGTGTTTGGTTGTGTTTTGAAGCTTGGAGCTTCAATGGTGGCTCCTCCCTCTCTCCTCTAGTTCTATGTCTTCTCTCTTCTCCTTCTCCTTCTCTTCTTCTTCTTTCTGGTCTTCTTCTTCTTTCTTCTTGTCTCAGTCCATCTGTGTGTGTGTGTATAAATATATGAATATATGTGAGCATATATATATATGAGTGTATATATATATAAACACACACAAAACCCTCCCTCTCACTCTCTCTAATTTCTGTAAACAGAAATACGCCCAAAATGGGCTGGTATATATAGAGAGGGAGTGTTCACGTGACCTCTCCTCAGCCAGAGTAAAAGAATCTGCCCAGCTGCCTCCAATCGATTGACATAAGTGTCAATCGATTGACAAGAGCAATCGATTGGCATAAAAGTCAATCGATTGATATAAGCAATCGATTGGTATACTTGCCAATCGATTGGTATCAAAAATATACCAAGGGTAAGGCCAAGCTCATGCAAGTATAAAAACATACAAGGTCTAGTTTATATAATCACTACAAAAATACAGGGTATTACATTACAAGGAGCTCAACAAGGATCAAGCTTGAAGGCTTGAAGATATTGCATCCTTGGTTGAAGTCTAGGACCATCATTGTAAGGCATCTTGATCTCACACTCTTAAGGGCTCAAACAAATGCTAAAAGTTAAAGTTTTGGAAACAAATTTTAAATGGGTCATCTTTAAAGCAATGCCCCAACTAATTGGAAAATAATTAAATATTGAATCTTATATGGTTGGAAAGGTATTTGAATCTAGTTTCCAAAACATCAAACGGATCGCAAATCCGATTTTTGTAGAGGGAGTTATGGCCATTTTAGTGGAGATGTGTCAGGCTGCCAAACAGGGAGGGGCAGTCGACTGAAGGCCCGATTCAGTTGAATGAAGTGAGAAGAATGCAAATAGAACCCTCTGTAAACACATCTCAGTCGACTGCTTTAAGGACCAGTCGACTGCTTCAAGGTCCAGTCGACTGAAGCGACCTGAAAAGGCATAACGGCTAGTTTTTAAAGGGGCTTTTAATTACCAAATGTGCCACCAATGGCTATAATCTTCCAAGGCCTATAAATACATGTTTTCCCAAGCTGTTTGGGGTTGATATTTTGATTGGAAAACATAGTATTGATCACACATCTCTTTGATTTTTAAACATTATCATTTGAGCCCTAGTTTTGTGAGTTTATCAAATTTGCTCTAGCTTTCAATTGTAATCTTTGAGAGAGTGAATTGTAGTGAGCTTTCAATTGTATTATCCACTCACTAAGGAGTTATAGTGTGAGCTATCATTGTATCATCTACTCTTAGAGAGAGTTTCAATTTGTGTTAAAATCATTGTAGAGATTGAGGGTTAGTAACCCTTGTGTGCAAAGAAGAGGTGTTCTTCTTTGGGAGAGATTGAAGGCTCTTGTAACGGTTTGGTGCACATCCGTAAGTGCTCCGGGATTAAAGGAATCCTCAAGAGGTGTTCTTGAGGGGTGGACGTAGGCCGCGGGGTGCGATTGCCGAACCACTTGAAAAATTGGTTTGCAAGTATCTCTTCCCTTATCTCTTTATATAATTGTTTGTATTTGTGTTTAATTTGCAATTTTGTTTTAAAAGGTTAATTTCCGCTAAAACCTTATTCACCCCCCTCTAAGGTTTCCACTTTTGGGCCAACAATTGGTATCAGAGCCTCGGCTCTTCTATTTTCAAAAGATTTTGAAAATTTTGAGTTAAAGATCCAATTTTGAGTTAAAGATTTTGAAAATTTTGAGTTAAACCAAAAATCACAGTGGTAGAATATTGTGTTATTGACATTTTCCCGTTGGTTTCACTCGATTTCAACGGTTAGATTTCGAACTAAAAATCTTTGATTAGAATCAGCTTGTGAACTCGCTGTTTTCATTTGACAAGTTTAACTTTATTTGTTAACCCTAACTATTAAACCATGAAGTTGGTCTTAAACTAAACCATTTTCTCTTACCATTTGGTGGTCATTGGAGGCTAAAGACCTTCATATTTGTAGATTTCAAATGAAGTATGAATGAACTTCATGAAATCTCAAGATGAGGACTCTAAACCTTGGAGATGGGCTTAGACTCAAAATCATTTTCTCCTACCATTTGATGGTCATTGGACATGAAGACATGACTAATACTCATAAGTTTCGAAAGAGAATATGGGAATGATTTCATGAAGTACCAAGTTTAGAGGATCCAAGTCATGAGTATGGACTTGGATTCATCTATTTGCTTATGAAATGAAGTGATGATCAAACTTTGACTCTCATGTAAAGTATAAGCTTACATGGGATTCAAAGGATCATACTCAAGAGATTTTAAGAGAGATATTGAAGATCTCCAAGAATCTCAAGAGAAGAACATAAACAAAAGAAGTATAAAAAAGATTAAAGAATTAGAAACAAGAACTCCTAAGCTTACTAGACAAACTCTAAGATTTAATTAAGAAAAACTAAAAATGACTTGAAGATTAGAAGATCAAAAAGAAAGTTAACATAACCAAAATTAGAGGGTCACCTCCAAACTGTCCTCAAAAGTCTTTCTTTGAAGATCTTCCAAACTCTTCTCTCTAGTTCTCTAAACTCTCTCTTTCTCTCTCAAAATATGTTAGTGTAATGGTAGTGATTTTTTGTATTTCATCGGTGTATCTCTTGTGTGTATTCCCTTGCATGTGTTCCTCCTCTTTTATAGGCAAAATTACCAAGTATTTTCAGTGAATTCGGAGTAAAAGACAGGTGTAAATCTCTCATTTGGTGGTACAATACGTACTTCCTGAAATTAGACAGATTGTTGCCCAGGGCGGCAATCAGAATTCATCTGCGGCAGTCCGTGGGTGCCGCTGTGGCACTCAGTGACTGCCGCGACGGCATTCCGTGATTGTCGCACGGCTCTCCGTGAGTGCCGCGACAGATTGTTGATTACCGGGTTTTCGTTAACCTTACTTTATCAGATTTTTGTTTTTATCCGCCTACATATACGTATTGTACAACAAAATACAGACTTTAAAAGCAAACGACAATTAAAAAATGTCGGCGGCACTCAGTGAGTACCTGCCCGGCATTCACTGAATGTCGCGGCAATCTGCCATGTGCCGTTTTTCTGCAGAACTTCCCTTTTTAGGTCTTTTATTTCTTCCCTATTTCTTAAACAAACTTATTCTTGTAGATCTTTTCCAAAAATGGTGTTTTACACCTGAATTCTCCTAAACACCTGGTATTTTCTTCTTTCTGTGAAATTTTATCGCGTTTGGAGAACTTTCTAAAGAGCTGGGAATACTTCGAATCTTTTCGGTCCTTATCATCATCGGACGTGGAGGTGACGCTCTCCTAAATTTGACGGTCGATCAAAATTGGGGTGTCTACAGTTTGCCCCTCTTTGACAGAACTTGTGGGGCAACGCATCTCATAAGTGAATGTCAAAGCCTGTGTGAAGACAAACCTTTGACCAGACAGTCGAATTTAGGCAAAACAAAACGCGTTGCAAAAAATGGCTTCACAAACGGTTCATGTTGGTCGTGCTCAACGGTGAGCTGCCTACGTATCCCATCAGGAATCAGACCAAAGTATAGTTCCGGCAGGAACCAAACATACACAAGCACAAGTAACCATAAGGATGAATGCACCTATCTTATCGTGACGCAAGTGCTGTGTAATGGTATTTTTTGAATTGACCTGGTCAAACAAGCGCCATGCTTACCATGTTTTCCCTGTGTACGACGCATTTTACATGACGTGTTAGTCAGGAAGATCACCTAATTCCATGACTGATGCGAAGATCTGTTATCGGGGTCATGATGCTTTTGATTTGATTTCGAGGGTAAACGCAAATCTATTGCGAGAGCCGAGAATATAAATCTGTTATATTCCCAGAACTAGGGTTAACGCAAATCTGTTGCGAGAACCGAGAATATAAATATGTTACACTCCCAAACAGAGGATCGACGCAAATCTGTTGCGAGAATAGGGAATATAAATCTGTTATATTCTAAAAATGAGGGTAAACGCAAATCTGTTGCGAGAACCAGGAATATAAATCAGTTATATTCCAAAAACGAGGGTAAACGCAAATCTGTTGCGAGAATCGAGAATATAAATCTGTTTTATTCCAAAACGAGGGTAAACGCAAATCTGTTGCGAGAACCGGGAATATAAATTCATTATATTCCAAAAATGAGGGTAAACGCAAATCTGTTGCGAGAACCGGGAATATAAATCCGTTACATTCCAAAAATGAGGGTAAACGCAATTCTGTTGCGATAATCGAGAATATAAATCTGTTATATTCCAAAACGAGGGTAAACGCAAATCTGTTGCGAAAACCGGGAATATAAATCCGTTATATTCCAAAAACAAGGGTAAACGCAAATCTGTTGCGAGAATCGGGAATATAAATCTGTTATATTCCAAAAACGAGGGTAAACGCAAATCTGTTGCGAGAACCGGGAATATAAATCCGTTATATTCCAAAAATGAGAGTAAACGCAAATCTGTTGCGAGAACCGAGAATATAAATCTGTTATATTCCAAAACAAGGGTAAACGCAAATCTGTTGCGAGAACCAGGAATATAAATTCATTATATTCCAAAAATGAGGGTAAACGCAAATCTATTGCGAAAATCGGGAATATAAATCCGTTACATTCCAAAAACGAGGGTAAACGCAATTCTATTGCGATAATCGAGAATATAAATCTGTTATATTCCAAAACGAGGGTTAACGCAAATCTGTTGCGAGAACCGGGAATATAAATCCGTTATATTCCAAAAACGAGGGTAAATGCAAATCTGTTGCGAGAACCGAGAATATAAATCCGTTATATTCCAAAAACGAGGGTAAACGTAAATGTAACATCCCAATTATCTTAAATAGTTTATAGTATTTTATTTAGCATCTTTATGATTTTATTTGAAATTTTAACGTTGGTAATATACGAAAATTTGTGTGAGTGTTTTACACCATAGGAAATACAATTGAATTAAAAAAAAAAATCTGAGAACATTAATAGTGCTTGTGTGCGTGTGTTTGGTGGAGTGTGTTATAATATTTATATTATATAATAATGTGTGTGTGGTATTATTAATATATAAATATATGTGGTATGTATTATATATATGATATAATATAATATTAAGTTAGGTATAATATATAATATTAGGTTAGATAGACCATAGGAGAACTCTTTGTTCAGCCGCCGAGAGAGAGAGAGAGAGAGAGAGAAGAAGAAGAAGAGAAGAAGGAGAAGAAAAGGGAGAAAAAGGGGAACGATCTCGAGTTCGTGGGCACGTGTAATTTCGCGGGCGCTCGTTCTTATCGATTTTTACCCAAACTTGGTGAGTTAAACTTTGTGTATTCATATATATATATGCACGTATGTATATGTGTATATGGGGGTAATTAAATTAGTACGTACACTTTTAATTTAATGGTTAGGGTTAAATCTGTGTAATGGATATACGCTATTGTTGAAGTAATTTAGATAGTTTAATTCCCTTCGTGTGACTTTGCGATCATGACATTAGGGTATTCGAAAGGGTTAGGTGAATCGTTAGTTTGATCAAAACAATAGGTGAAATATTCATGGTTGTTAGAAAATATATGTGAAATTCGTTTTTTGTGTAATTCACACAGTCGCAGAAACTTTAGAAAATTATTAGAAAATCGTGGCTTTGTATTTGAACATTCTGTCCGCGAGTCTCATGTATAACGTGATTCTGCACGTTTTTCATCTAATGGTATTTTTTCTGATTCTGCACCGTTTGTGCAGAAATTGAATATTTCAGTAGCAGTTTTTTTTTTAGTATATTAACTGTACGAATTTGAGAAAAATATGATTCGTTGTGTGTTTTTTTTATTATTGTTCGTATAAATTAACGAAAATTACTTGGAGATACATGAATTCTCCTATAATGTTGAGCTATGAAAAGAAATAAGTGATAATCATTAACGTTGGGTCCGATTGAATTGTATAATTCCGAAAATGCATAATAGTTTCAAGTTCCTTAGTGTTCACCGCTCCCAGTTGTGATATTGTTTTTGGTAGCTCGACTTGCTGAGTGTACCTTTTGCCAGTGGCTTCGTGATCAAGCTGGCCTAAGCCTTATGCCCGGCTTATTTTGTTAGACGTCTAGGCATATTGACTAGCCTTCTGTGTGTATACCTGGTTTGGTTGATACCCCAACCAAACTGGCACCAGAGTGGATGTTGGTAGTATGTTCGGGCACACATGGCATATATGTGTGGGTGTACCATGGAGGGTAGCCAAGTGGTGAACCTAGGAAATTGAATAAAGAATCGTACATAAAAGTAAGAGAATTATTGCTAATAAAATTTCCTATGGGTTAAAGGATATAAAATTTTGATTTCCTCGTCTGTTGTTCTTGTCTTATACATTGTATTGGGACGTGTAATGAGTAAATTGTGATAATGATCCTTCATTTATCTTAGTACAAGTAGTTCTGCATATTCTTGTAGTATTTTGCTGTTATTAATCTTGTGGTTGTAGGATGGTGGGTCCACTAACATTTTGCAGGTATTGACTCACCATGGGACGTTAGGTAAGTATTACTTTCTTTAAATTCGGGCGAGAACTGCATGGCCACCACATAAAGGGAAACTACCGCTCGTCCCAATATGTGAAGTGGAACTACTCTCTTGCCCGAAATAATATTTTGTGTGGTAGTTAAAGGGTCAACGGGTGATCCTGAAGCTGTGTGTGTGTGGTTTAACTCATACCAGTCATGTGACTGACCCGTGAGTTTTTCTCGCGGGTGCGTTCTTGTTGGAGCGTAGCCGATCAAAATTTGCAGGGCTAGTAGGGAGATCGTGGTACTTGGCAGCAGGAGGCATGCGGAGTCTTGTGCTGTTTTCCTTATTCGTTTTTTTTTTTTATCACTTTAGAGAGTTTAGAAATAAGATTTCTGGCATTGTGGGCCATTTAACAATTTAAGATATTGTTTAAGTGAAGTGTTCTTTTTTTTTAGATTCTTATTAAGTTTTGGAGTTGGATTTAAATCTTGGTTTGACTGTTATGGTGAGATGTTGACTGTTGCTTTAGCCAATGTGAGTAGTGATTTATTTTGGTACAGATTGTGTAATGTTATTATATTGTAAGCACCTTGATGATTGGACAGCTGGATATTGGTTGAGGGTTCTCCCTTGATTAATACTTGGTTGTCTGAAAATTGGGGTGTGACAGTTTGGTATCAGAGCACATGGTTGCCCTAGACTAGAGAGTGTCTAGGTGATCTTCGGAATGTGGTGAATGGGTTGTTAATTACAATGAACGAGTTTGTTTCAGATATTTATGTATGTGTGGTTGTCTTGTGAAGGTTATGGCTGGAGGCTACAATACCCGTCATGGAGCTCAGACTGAAGGTGGTGAGAGTTCTGGAGGAGCTGGAGCAGGAAATCCCAACTTAGTTCAGGTTGACGTGGGGGCTATGATGAACCAGATTCTCCAAGCTGTGCAGAACAATCAGCAAGGGAACCAGGGTGACCCGTTTGCTAAAAGGAACAAGGATTTTGTTTCTATTGGCGGTCGAGCATTCGATGGGGAAAAGGGTCCGTTAGCAGGAGATGCTTGGATACGAAAGTGTGAGTTCGTGTTCGAGAGGATGCAGGTCACAGAGGTGCAGAAACAGGAGTTGGCATCTCAACAGCTTGAGGGTGCAGCGTTGCTTTGGTGGGAATCATTGAGGACTACTTATGACGTGGCGGAGATGACGTGGGAGGAGTTCAAAGTATTATTTGAGGAGAATTTTATTCCCAGTGCAGTGAAGTCACAATTGGCTAGGGAATTCCAAGACCTCACTCAGGGTACTATGACTGTGTGGGAGTATGTGAAGAAGTTCAACGAGCTATCTCAGTATGCTCCTCATCTGATTGCTACAGAGGAGAAGAAAAACGAGAAATTTATTGATGGATTGGGACATCACTTGTCCAAGGCAGTGTTACCTGCAGAGAGTGAACCTTTCAACAAAGTGGTGGATTTGGCTTTGAAGTTTGAGCGGAAGGAGCAGAAATTTCAGGTTGAGAGGTCAGCAAGGGCGAAGACTAATGAGAATTCTAGAGACACTCGGCCTCAAACTCAGCAAAAAGATACAGGACGTAGTGGGAACAGATTTAAGCCTTATGCTCAGGGGTGGAGAGGTCAGCAGTATCAAAGACAAGGATATGGCGGTCAGCGGTTCCCAGGAAATCAGGGGAACTTCAGGCAGCAGAACCAGCAGTGGAATGGTCAGGGTGGTCAGCGTAATCAGGGTTTCCAGGGTCAACGTCAGCAAGCCCCGCAACCACAGATTGGTTTCCGTCCACCAGTGCCTCAGATTGGAGCACCACCGGTAAGAGGAGAGATGGTTGTAGCTCCTAAAGTGTGTTTCAATTGTCAGTTACCTGGGCATATTGCTAGGGAATGTCCTCACCCTCCTAGGAATAAGCAGGCCGCGAGACAGGGTCAAGCAGCACCAGCCAGGGCATTTGCAGTGATGCCAGGCAATGAGAATGTGCAAGGTAGCCTTAAACTTTTTCATTCCGATGTTTGTGTCTTGTTTGATTCGGGTGCATCTCACTCTTTTATTTCTCGTCAGTTTGTTTTGAGAGAGAGTATTCCTGTTACGCCTTTACTTGTTCCTGTGAGCGTAGGAACACCTCTAGGGGGTTCAGTTACTCTATATGAGCATTGTAAAGATTTTGTGATAGACTTTGGGGATAGGACTTTCCTCGTTAATTTGATTGTATTGGGGTTTGAAGGGTTTTCCATTATTTTGGGGATGGATTGGCTTAGGGAGAACCATGTTATCCTTGATTGTGCTAAGAGGACCATTCATATAGATACCCCAGGATTACCTCGTTTCTCTCATACGTATCCAGATAGTGGAGAATTGGTTATGTCTAGTTTCCTATATTCGATGGAGATACCGAAGAAGGATATTAGTGATGTGGAAGTGGTATGCGACTTTGAGGATGTTTTTCAGGAGATCCCTGGACTGCCGCCTAAGAGAGAGGTGGAATTTCGGATTGATCTTGTACCGGGGTCCGCACCAATTTCTAAGGCAGCATATCGTATGGCGCCCAAGGAGTTGGGAGAGATGAAAAAACAATTGGATGAAATGCTTCAGAAAGGGTGCGTTAATTATTTCTTTCTTGTAGATTCATTTTCTTCGTAGTTGATCTTTCTTTCTAGTAGTGTAATTCTTTTGAGGTGTGTATGAATCAGGTTCATACGTCCTAGTAACTCACCGTGGGGAGCTCCGGCGATCTTTGTATCCAAGAAGGATGGTAGTCTTCGTATGTGTATAGACTACAGGGAGTTGAATAAGGTGACAATCAAGAAAAAGTATCCTTTGCCTAGGATTGACGACCTTCTTGATCAATTGAAGGGAGCAGCGGTCTTTTCCCAGCTTGATTTGAGGACCGGGTATCACCAGATGGGGGTGGTGGAAGAGAGCATTCCCCGTACAGCTTTCCGTACTCGGTATGGGTTGTATGAATTTCCAGTGATGCCATTTGGTTTGACCAACTCTCCA
This sequence comes from Hydrangea macrophylla, assembly GCA_033977485.1. NCBI lineage: Eukaryota > Viridiplantae > Streptophyta > Magnoliopsida > Cornales > Hydrangeaceae > Hydrangea > Hydrangea macrophylla. The sequence goes on from CM066997.1 coordinate 66,754,560, forward strand.
GCATTCTTTATGGATTTGATGAATAGGGTGTTCAGGCCGTATTTGGACCGTTTTGTCATTGTCTTCATAGATGACATTTTGGTTTATTCTCGGACTCAGGAGGAGCATAGAGAGCATTTGAAAGTGGTGTTGCAGATACTTCGGGAGCATCAGTTGTATGCCAAGTTCAGTAAGTGTCATTTTTGGGAGACCGCAGTAAGATTTCTAGGTCATGTTATTTCAGCAGAGGGAATATCAGTAGATCCTGAAAAAGTCGCAGCAGTGCAAGACTGGGCACAACCTTCTAATCCGACAGAGGTGAGGAGTTTCTTGGGATTAGCAGGTTATTACAGGAGGTTCATTGAGAAGTTTTCTCTCATAGCAGCTCCAATGACGAAGTTGACTCGTAAAAATGTGAAGTTTGTATGGACAGATGAGTGTGAGCAAGCATTTCAGGAGTTGAAGCAGCGGTTGACCACTGCGCCAGTGTTGACTATCCCGACGGAAGGAGGGAAGCTTGTAGTGTTCACAGATGCTAGTGGGACTGGTTTGGGTTGTGTCTTGATGCAAGAAGGGAAGGTTGTTTCGTATGCTTCTAGACAGTTGAGGCCACATGAGAGGAGGTATCCCACTCATGACTTAGAGTTGGCAGCTGTTGTGTTTGCACTGAAAGTGTGGAGGCATTATTTGTTTGGGGAAAGATTTGAGTTGTATACAGATCATAAGAGTCTCAAGTACTTGTTTTCACAGAAGGAACTGAATATGAGACAACAGAGATGGGTTGAGTTCATTAGTAGTTACGATTTTGAGATTCTTTACCATCCGGGTAAGGGTAATGTAGTGGCAGATGCCCTGAGTCGGAAACACAGTGTGATAGCTTCTTTGATGGTTAGGGAGTGGAAGTCTCTTGAAGTGTTAGCATCTCATGATATTCAGCCAGGGCATGAAGGTGAGAAAACATATATTGGGAGTTTGGTTGTCCAACCGACTTTAATAGGGAAAGTTCGACAGATGCAGAGGTTAGATACAATTTTAGTTAACCGTCTCAATGACTTAGTTGTAGATTTGCTTGATGAGTGTCCGACGGATTGGTCCGTGGATATAGAGGGAAGTTTATGTTTTCAAGGAAGACTCTGTGTACCGGATAGTGAAGAGTTGAAGAGGGAAGTACTTGATGAGGCACATCGATCTCGATACACTATACATCCTGGCGGGACTAAGATGTATCATGACCTGAAACGAACCTTTTGGTGGGAAGGTATGAAGAGAGATGTTGGAGAGTATGTTTCTAAGTGTATGGTGTGTCAGCAGGTTAAGGCGGAACATCAGAGACCGTCTGGCTTGTTGAAACCTTTAGAAATACCTGTGTGAAAATGGGAGTGTATCTCTATGGATTTTGTGGATGGTTTGCCGAGATCCAAGAAGGGAAATGAGTCAATTTGGGTAATTGTGGATAGGCTAACTAAGTCGGCGCACTTTATTCCAGTGAGTGTGCATAGGACGACAGACAAGTTGGCACAATTATATATTCGGGAGATAGTACGTTTGCATGGGACTCCGGTCTCGATTGTGTCGGATCGAGATTCGTTGTTTGTGGCAGAGTTTTGGGAGAGCTTTCAGAGGGCGATGGGGACCCGGTTAGACCTTAGTACTGCTTATCACCCTCAGACCGATGGGCAGACTGAGAGGGTTAACCAGATTCTTGAGGATATGTTGAGGGCTTGTGTTCTCGATCTCGGTGGTAGTTGGGAAGAACATTTGCCATTGGTAGAGTTTGCTTACAATAACAGTTACCATTCTAGCATAGGAATGGCACCTTTCGAAGCGTTGTATGGGAGGCCGTGTAGATCTCCAGTGTGTTGGGCAGAAGTAGGGGACGTACCAATTTTGGGTCCAGAGATGGTTCGGGAAACTACTGAGAAGGTGAGTGTTATTAGAGAGAGGATTAAGACTGCTCAGAGTCGGCAAAAGAGTTATGCTGATAGGAAGCGCAAGGGTGTAGAACTCAAAGTGGGAGATTTCGTGTTCTTGAAAGTATCTCCGATGAAGGGTGTGATGCGTTTTGGTAAGAAAGGGAAGCTTGCCCGAGGTTTGTGGGACCTTATGAGATCATAGGAAAGGTTGGAGAGTTGGCCTTTAGAGTATTGTTGCCTCCGACATTGGCGACAATTCATAATGTGTTCCATGTATCAATGTTGAGGAAGTGTGTGAAAGATCCTACACAGATTGTTCGTCCGACAGAGCTTGAGATTAATGATGACCTCACATATGTTGTTCGACCTATCACTATCGTTGATCGAGATGTGAAGTATTTGCGGAGGAAAGTAGTGAATCTCGTGAAGGTGCAATGGAGTGAAAGAATTAATGATGTTACGTGGGAACTTGAGGAGAAGATTCGGAAATCGCATCCTGAGCTATTCGAGTAGTGTTCGCGCGTGTTGCAAATCTCGGGACGAGATTTTCTTTGAGGTGTGTATAATGTAACATCCCAATTATTTTAAATAGTTTATAGTATTTTATTTAGCATCTTTATGATTTTATTTGAAATTTTAACGTTGGTAATATACGAAAATTTGTGTGAGTGTTTTACACCATAGGAAATACAATTGAATTAAAAAAAAAAATCTGAGAACATTAATAGTGCTTGTGTGCGTGTGTTTGGTGGAGTGTGTTATAATATTTATATTATATAATAATGTGTGTGTGGTATTATTAATATATAAATATATGTGGTATGTATTATATATATGATATAATATAATATTAAGTTAGGTATAATATATAATATTAGGTTAGATAGACCATAGGAGAACTCTTTGTTCAGCCGCCGAGAGAGAGAGAGAGAGAGAGAGAGAGAGAGAGAGAGAGAGAGAGAGAAGAAGAAGAAGAGAAGAAGGAGAAGAAAAGGGAGAAAAAGGGGAACGATCTCGAGTTCGTGGGCACGTGTAATTTCGCGGGCGCTCGTTGTTATCGATTTTTACCCAAACTTGGTGAGTTAAACTTTGTGTATTCATATAAATATATATACACGTATGTATATGTGTATACGGGGGTAATTAAATTAGTACGTACACTTTTAATTTAATGGTTAGGGTTAAATCTGTGTAATGGATATACGCTATTGTTGAAGTAATTTAGATAGTTTAATTCCCTTCGTGTGACTTTGCGATCATGACATTAGGGTATTCGAAAGGGTTAGGTGAATCGTTAGTTTGATCAAAACAATAGGTGAAATATTCATGGTTGTTAGAAAATATATGTGAAATTCATTTTTTGTGTAATTCACACAGTCGCAGAAACTTTAGAAAATTATTAGAAAATCGTGGCTTTGTATTTGAACATTCTGTCCGCGTGTCTCATGTAAAACGTGATTCTGCACGTTTTTCGTCTAATGGTATTTTTTTCTGATTCTGCACCGTTTAGGCAGAAATTGAATATTTCAGTAGCAGTTTTTTTTTTAGTATATTAAATGTACGAATTTGAGAAAAATATGATTCGTTGTGTGTTTTTTTTATTATTGTTCGTATGAATTAACGAAGATTACTTGGAGATACATGAATTCTCCTATAATGTTGAGCTATGAAAAGAAATAAGTGATAATCATTAACGTTGGGTCCGATTGAATTGTATAATTCCGAAAATGCATAATAGTTTCAAGTTCCTTAGTGTTCACCGCTCCCAGTTGTGATATTGTTTTTGGTAGCTCGACTTGCTGAGTGTACCTTTTGCCAGTGGCTTCATGATCAAGCTGGCCTAAGCCTTATGCCCGGCTTATTTTGTTAGACGTCTAGGCATATTGACTAGCCTTTTGTGTGTATACCTGGTTTGGTTGATACCCCAACCGAACTGGCACCAGAGTGGATGTTGGTAGTATGTCCGGGCACACATGGGATATATGTGTGGGTGTACCATGGAGGGTAGCCAAGTGGTGAACCTAGGAAATTGAATAAAGAATCGTACATAAAAGTAAGAGAATTATTGCTAATAAAATTTCCTATGGGTTAAAGGATATAAAATGTTGATTTCCTCGTCTGTTGTTCTTGTCTTATACATTGTATTGGGACGTGTAATGAGTAAATTGTGATAATGATCCTTTATTTATCTTAGTACAAGTAGTTCTGCATATTCTTGTAGTATTTTGCTGTTATTAATCTTGTGGTTGTAGGATGGTGGGTCCACTAACATTTTGCAGGTATTGACTCACCATGGGACGTTAGGTAAGTATTACTTTCTTTAAATTCGGGCGAGAACTGCATGGCCACCACATAAAGGGAAACTACCGCTCGTCCCAATATGTGAAGTGGAACTACTCTCTTGCCCGAAATAATATTTTGTGTGGTAGTTAAAGGGTCAACGGGTGATCCTGAAGCTGTGTGTGTGTGGTTTAACTCATACCAGTCATGTGACTGACCCGTGAGTTTTTCTCGCGGGTGCGTTCTTGTTGGAGCGTAGCCGATCAAAATTTGCAGGGCTAGTAGGGAGATCGTGGTACTTGGCAGCAGGAGGCATGCGGAGTCTTGTGCTGTTTTCCTTATTCGTTTTTTTTTTTTATCACTTTAGAGAGTTTAGAAATAAGATTTCTGGCATTGTGGGCCATTTAACAATTTAATTGTTTAAGTGAAGTGTTCTTTTTTTTTAGATTCTTATTAAGTTTTGGAGTTGGATTTAAATCTTGGTTTGACTGTTATGGTGGGATGTTGACTGTTGCTTTAGCCAATGTGAGTAGTGATTTATTTTGGTACAGATTGTGTGATGTTATTATATTGTAAGCACCTTGATGATTGGACAGCTGGATATTGGTTGAGGGTTCTCCCTTGATTAATACTTGGTTGTCTGAAAATTGGGGTCTGACAGTAAATCTGTTGCGAGAACCGAGAATATAAATCTGTTATATTCGAAAACGAGGGTAAACGCAAATCTGTTGCGAGAACCGGGAATATAAATCCGTTATATTCCAAAACGAGGGTAAACGCAAATCTGTTGCGAGAACCGGGAATATAAATCCGTTATATTCCAAAAATGAGGGCAAACGCAAATCTGTTACGAGAACTGAGAATATAAATCTGTTATATTCCAAAACGAGGGTAAACGCAAATCTGTTGCGAGAACCGGGAATATAAATCCGTTATATTCCAAAAATGAGGGTAAACGCAAATCTGTTGCGAAAACCGGGAATATAAATCTGTTATATTCCAAAAAGAGGGTAAATGCAAATCGGTTGCGAGAACCGGGAATATAAATCTGTTATATTCCAAAATCTTTTTTAATTTTCAAAAAATAGGGAGCCCACGGGCTCAAATTTTTTCAGTTTTTAAAAATCGGGACCCTACGGGCTCAAATCTTTTCAATTTTCAAAATCGGGAGCCCACGGGCTCATATATACTCTTAAATTATGAAATTTGTAGCCATTTTAAACCTAAAAATGACCCCGAGGGCCAAGAGTGTAATGAGGGCAAATTTTGGGGGCCTCAAATTCAATTTTTGGGACTTGATTTGAATTTTTGGGGGGAAATGAAGGATCTTTGAACTGACCTAAATGCGGCACATGCGGATTTCTGCGGTAGTCCGTGAGTGCCGTGGGGCACTCATGGAGTGCCGGTGCGGCAGTCAGCAAGTGCCGCGCGGTAGCCCATCAACTGCCACGCACGGAAAATTGTGTGCCGCGATTGAGCGCCCGTGGCTTATACCGCCGGGTTCAATTCATTTCTTTCATTCTCTCATACTTCTTCATCTCGAAATCTCTCTGGAGAAATTTTTTCTCTCATCCTCTCTTCCTTTCTGTATCGATCTACAGTACTCACAGGTTAGTTTTACTCAATCAAGACTCAATTAATCTATCTTATTTCCTTGTTATTCTGAAATTTTTATGAATCTAACACGCGAATTTTCTTTTTTCTTCACAGATCATGGCGAGCGGTTCGGGGAGGAAGAGGAAGGCCAAGTACTCGGCCACTCATCATCCTGATGCTACACTCCTTCTCCGGGATCCGGACGAGCATTTATCCGCCCACGCATTCAAGCGCGAGGTAAACGCTCCTCTCTCTGCTTCTCTTTTAATTTGCAAGCCGTAGGAACTTTTGTAGATGCAATGTATATTTTATACAACTTCAAATGTTTTATTTCTTATTACAAATGCTATGCTTGTAGTGCTCTCGAGTGTCTTGAACATTTTATTTCATGCCCCTTCTCCTTCTTAGGGAAATTTCGTACATATTTCTTTCTCCAAAAGACTCTTTACAAAAATGAGTGATATGCCTAAATTTTCCAGGCATGTTTTCAAGCGTTTTATCCCTTAGTGTTATTTTTCGGCTTTTCAAGGGCTTTTGGAAGCCGTTTGTATTAATCAGAATTTCAAAACACCTCTTGTGAATAAAGTGAGTTTTTGGTTTTTTAAGTTTCACGAACACGACGCGTTTTAATTGAAATCGTTACTTATGAATGTTCCAAGCGTCCTCTTATTGTTCCAACCTAATTTTGAATGTCCGTGAACCCGTACTTGAAACTAATGCCTCCTTGGAACCTGAATTTGAACAAATTTATATACATATACTTTGAAAATGCGAGCGAACTCCTTTCTCTCTTTTTTCTCTTTTTTGAAATCTCTCTAGAACATCGAGTGCTTTCTCTTATTTCCTCTTATTATCTTGCGAACATCTGTTAGACTGAATGCAAACGAGTGCCATGCTTGTGAAATTTCTGCGAGTATTCCTAGATTTTCCATTTCTCTTCTCTTTTTTTTTTATTTATTTATTTTTTATTTTTTATCTTTATGTCGCTTTTCCTTGTTTCCTTACTGTCATCTGTTTATTTATTATTTTTATATATGTTTTTCTTTTATCCAATTACAAATATCAAAACTTGTGATTCTTTCTTGCAGTTGCAGCCCAAGGTGCTAAAGGGGCACGACAGCCTCGCCCACGAGTTTGAGTGGTACGGGGAGCTTAGTGAGACCGTGCAGGGATTTATTAGGGCTTCCGGCTTTGGATACTTCGTCAAACTCTTGACGAAGAGCTCCAACGACTTGCGGCAGATACACGTACTGGCCGAGCGGTGGTGGGATACCACTAGTATCTTCCATTTCGACTTCGGGGAGATGACGATGACTCCCTTGGATTTCTCGATGATCACCAGGATCCCGTTTGGCGGAGAGCCTCTGAGGTATTTGTGATGGAAAAATAGGTTTAAAATTATTTTAAACGCACAGCGGAAAAGATTCAGTTATAATAACTGATTGGTAGCCAGGATCTACTACTCGTTAATTCCATAGATGCGCACAAGTGGGGACAAGAGTTATACCTTAGTGTCTTGAACCCAATTCTGATTTTTTTGAACTTCCAGCAGCTTCCACTAGATGGACTTCACTCTTATGACTCCTATGGATGCTCGCAGGAAGGACTAGGGTTGGTGGGAACCCTAATGGAGAGGAAGGAGAAGGTTTGGTGCTCTAAAAATAGTTTCTGCAGCTTTTGACGTTCAAAAACGACGAACTTCTTTTCCAGAACGCAACTGCCCTATTTATAGATTCCCAGAACCGACCTAGACTTCGAGCGATCGAAGACCTTCGATCGATCGAACCATTCTCGATCGATCGAGACTTCCAAGACTTCAATCGATCGAACATCCTTCGATCGATCGAACTTGTCTTGACAACTTCCCCATGTGTCTTTCCAAGTATCCTGGCGAAGCTAAGAGTGGGACCTCCTAGGTTCTTAATTGTTGGTTCAGACCAGTTTGTTAATTACCGTGACCAAACTCTTTGATCAGCAAACTAACTAACTGATCAGTTAACGTTTACTCCACTATAAAACGATAACTGAACTCCAACGCAAAAGAACAAATCCGAAGCGATAACTAGACTTGTATGTTGTAGTAATGTCCCTCTACCTTCAGCATTCATAATCATATTCAGGTAGTCGGATAACTATTACTGTCAACCTGAATCATGATTACTTCTTGAATTCCTTGAGTCCCATTCACCTCTCATGATTACCAAACATGTTGATAACTCTTATCAACAAGACTGCAGTACTCAGTAATCGACTTGGTGACATTCTCAAGGGAATGCTTACTCTGAAACAGAGGGTAGATTCTGTCTTGACAATATATGTTCACAACCCTATGAATATGACATACCCAAGATACCCAGGTCTTGATCTTCTATAGACCTCACTGATTGGTAAGTCAAAGCAGTCATATCCACAGTCTGTGTTCATAATCGTCTCAAGATTGAGAACACGTACCTTACACAAGTTATGAGTTCCTATCGGCTGATTGACAGCCTTGAGTGTTAATAGGAAAGCTCAGGTCCGTCAATGCACTATAAGCACTAGCATATTAACTAAGAGTTACACTCTAGTGATTGAGATTGATCACTCCATCCAATGGTAGTTAATCATGCTATAGTGTAAACCTGATGAGATATCCTAGTCTCAACATCCACTGTGACATGTTCTAAGTAACAAAGAATAGAAATTCGTATCTCACTTATATGTATCTCATACATACATGCATTACTTACTATGATACTTAAGGATAACAATCATCTCATGAAAGAAACATACATAACAAAATGTAAAGTTGATATCTATATATTAAAATGTCAATGTCTCCTATATGACGTAATGGTTTGAGGGCATAAACCCAACAAACTCCCACTTGCACTCATAACCATATAGGATTACATCTGAGACCTAGACTATCTAGATGACGATCAAAGACCTTCTGTGGCAAAGCCTTTGTAAACGGATCAGCAAGATTGTCAACGGTGGCAATCTTGGTGACAGTCACATCTCCATGTCGAACAATATCTCAGATAAGATGATATTTCCGCTCTACGTGCTTCCCTTTTCCGTGGTTCCTTGGCTCCTTGGACTGAGCCACTGCCCCACTATTATCACTGACACGATAGAAATCTTGTGTGCGCTTGTGTGCTATACCTAAGTGTAGGTAGACGTGCAAGTAGTAACTGGTAAGACCAGGTCGATCCCACAGGGAAGGATAGAAATCAACTGACTTAGATTAAACTCTAAAAGAAAAATAAAAATTCAATATTTTAAGAGAAGTGTAGAACACAAAGTTCTACAATTGACAACTACTAAACTTAAAAGCAATTAAATTAAATACACTAATGATTAACTATTTAACTAAAACAAGATTTGGAAATGGTTTTTCTTAATAAAAGAAAGTGTTGGGATCACGCGAATCCGCCATGACTCAGCCATCTACCATGCAACTGCAATTAAGCTCAACGGAGGGCAACTTCTACAGTATCCCGTACTTCTCTAAGGATATAGAATCAATAGTCCTTTCATGACCGGGACTATATCATCACAATTAAGTTTGAAATACACAAAGGTGGTTTAATTCAATAGTTAAGACTCTCACCTACAATGGTATTAGCATTGAGGGTGGTTTGCAAAATATATTGAAAGAAAATGCCTTAAGGCTTAAAGTTTAAAGACTGTTTTGACAAACTGAGCATATGGGGACAGTTTGATAACGAATCAATAAAGCAGAAAGTCTTGGAATACTGTATTAGATGTTCTCAAGAATCTGAGGTCTCGATCGATCGACGAGCTTTCGATCGATCGAACTTCGTCATCTCTCGATCGATCGAAATATCTTCGATCGCTCGACTATGTGTCTGGTCCGATCGATCGAACTACATTCGATCGATCGAACACAGGAATGAAAATATTGCATGGCAGAGGTCTGAAATCACGGTTTCATCGTGATTTCCCAACCCCTGACTACTCAGACATGATCTGGGAAGTCTCAGATTTATTTTTAACGTGAGAGTTCATTAAAGGCATGTTTGTTTGCAAACTTTTCATGAAAAACTATGAAAATCAAGGATTTTAATTATCTAACATGTAATACTACAATATCAAAGGTTAAACTACGAATGAATAAGTGCAGAATGTAAATAAACTAAAATGAAATAACCTGGAACGATGAAACTACTATTGAACCTCAACAATCCAAGCTACAATGGTAAATCTTGATAAAACCTACAAAAAATCATAAAACTCTCTCCTCTCTCTTATGAAAACTGATGAACAAAAAGTTGGGCGTCCTTTTGGACGTCAACAAAACGAGTTTATATAGCTAAACCTAATGCTAGGGTTCAAAACCCGTTTTTTCTGCATGCACGAATAATCTGATAAAAGGCATCTTCGATCGATCGAACAACTCTCGATCGATTGAACTTCCAGAAACTTCGACCGCTTGAACTCATTCGATCGATCGAACAGTCGATCGCTCGAACCCTTCTCGATCGCTCGAACCTTGTATCTCAGCTTTGAGTTGTCTTCATCTGTACTAAGCACTTCCTTTTATCAACATTCTTCAATCTTGCACACAACAGCAGCAACCTGCACAAATAATCACTAAAACAATACCACTTATCATAGTTTAATCAATTTATGTAAAAGCTGGTATTGTAATTCAAACTGCAGATAAACAGGGGAATTGTAGACTTTCCTAATGTATTTTCCTCTTTTAGCGCGGTTGTATTTTACAAATACCCCCACTTGTCACAACCCCCAACTAGTGATTTGCTAGTCCCTAGCAATAAAGCGAAAATAAAACAAGCTAACTACTACTACAACGACTAGAGCAACAACAAAAAAATAAGACTGATGCAACTAATCTAGTAAAATGAAAGAAACTTCCTAACTCACTATCGCAGGAATCGCGGTTGCATTTAGCAAATGCAACAAGCCGTTAAACCCCTAGGTTCCCCTAGTGGACGAGTGTTGTCTCGTGAGGGTTTGCAGTGAATCTACCCACAAAATTCTAGATTTTTAAGCTCAAAAAGATATAGAAAAACTTATAAACATTCTTTCCCATTCGATTATCAATTTAGCCCCACATAACATATCAACCTCATACAAACCATGAAGAAATCCACATGTTCCTCATGTCACCAAGATAAATATACATATGTATTACATTCATGTATCTGTGTGTGTGTGAAGTCAACAACTATGCATCCAACTTAGTTTAGAGTTGTTTAGACTATCATACCCTTAGAATTTGTAGTTTCAACTCAATTCTCACATGGGGTTACACTCCAAAATGAACATCTCACAGAAACTGGTTTAATAATGATCGCTCATGGTGTGAAACTTTAATAAGAGTGATTTTCTGGCTACTAGTGTTTCACACCTCACTCGATAAAGGATGAACACTTAGAGTATTATAGTCTCATGAAAGGAATACTACTTACTAGAGGAGCGAAATACCGTGGATAACTCAACTTGCACTTTCATATTCAAACTACGTCATCAAGAATCATTAAGGCTTAGACAACTCGGCTTTCATTTAGTGAGATAAAAATAAGAGGGGTAAGAAATTGCACATCCTTGACATGTGATGGAGACTAGTTTATTTCTTCTTCATTCCAACCATCCTCTATTTTCATATATATTTATTTCTCTTTACTCCTTTTTCTTCTTTTTTTTTTTTATTTTTTTTATAACCTGGAACATCTCCTTGCATACTTTCTTTTCATACAATTACTTCCACAACTGCTCCCTTCTCATCACATACCTCAACAATTTTTAGTCACATTAAATGTGCAATCGGGTTTATAACAGTTAAAGTATAAGATGAGGGGTTTTAGGCTCTCATATTGACAATATTCAATCATTGTGGGATTAGAAGGTTCTTGGATGTTGATACAGGTATATGAAAAAGGTAAAGAATGAATAACGAAGGCTTAAATCATTTTCTTAACTTCTTAGTTTTAGCACTTTAGTGTTCATTGAGTGTTTAATTGGTAAATCCTGAACGTTCTCCTCTAATAAACAGCCTAAATGAAGAATTTTTGAGACTATTCAACGAATTTCAAGAATATTCAAGAAAAACAATTCGAATTAATGTGATAATTCCCTCAGAATTGAAGACTAGGTTCAAAAGCTCACTAAGGGTTGTTAGTTTCCACTAGTTATTCCTTGAAGCATAAAAGTCATATTAACTCTATTTTCAGTTTTCTGCATAACTCTTAACATGTGCACATGATTTGGATACTAGAATAGTCAACACATGCATTCCTCTTAGTGAAACTAGAAAAATGCGTGAATGTAAGATTAACATGAATGTGGCATTGATTGATAACAGCTAAATAAGAGAGAAAATCCAAAATTTTTCTAGCAAATTAGTTCCAAAACTTGGTTAATTATTCAAAAATTTACAATTTTGATTTTTTTGAATTATAATGGAGAATTGCAATAGATGGAGTAATACAGATTGCTAAGTGTAGAAATGCACAGGTGATGGCCTATCTACATCCTACCCCCAACTGAAAATTACGATGACCTCAGAAGTTGATTTTCAAATAATTAGATAGAGTGATATCACCTGATAAAGCAACGTAAAAACTGCGCACATAACAATCTGTAAAGAAACAGACAATCTCCAAGCGAACAGGATCAAAAGTAAAATAAAGAGAAATATAACGCACAAGATCCATATATAGTAACATAACCAATCACTGTAAAGATAAAAATAAATAAACTAAAACAGCAGTGATAGGAAAGTACAGCCAAACCAAACCACAGTAACCTAGCCATGTCCAAAAATATATACCCAATAAAAACATAACCAACAACAATAACCCACACCAACCCATAACATCCAAAAATCTACTAAAAAAAAAACCAAATGACTACCCCTCATCGGGGACATCAGATAGAATCTCAATCAATAAATCTGGAGCCTCCATAACTCCATCCTCGACACCTGTAGTAGCGGTAGCCGGATCGCTCGTTGTGGCAACTGTAGTAGTGACTGATGTGTTAGCCACGATAGGAGCAGGTGGAAGTGATGTCTCCGAAGCAGCGGGTGCGGCTGATGTCGAAGGTGCCAAAGGATCGACTGGTAGAGTGGTAGTAGAGGGATCAGTAGGTGCAGATGGAGTTGGGCCAGCAGTAGGTGGTGGAGGTGCAGATGGTGTGGAAGATGGAGGTATGATAGGGTCAAACCCTAGCTGCACCAGTAAAGCAGTGAGCATCGAGGAAATATGATCAACCTTGCCCTCGAGTCTCATCCGGGCTGCCCTCTACTCCAGAAGTAAATCGTGAATAGTCGGAGGAGGTACGGATGAAGACTCTCCCTGGGCTGGAGCCTGAGATCTCTGTCTCAGCTCGAAACATGCCACCTCCTGAACAGGATCGTCCTCCTCATCTGAATCATGCTCCTCAGCCTCAGTGGGCGTCCCAGAAGCGGCTCCCTCGGTGTCCGTGCCTCCATGTCTCCTCTTCACCCTCATCGGCGCCTTACCCTTGGCTTTTCTCTTCTTCTGAGCATCAGAACGGCGGGCCGCTGTCTCACCAAATCGACTAGAGGCCTGAATAATAGAATCTGTGGCCAACGGGACTAGGCCAAGCGCCCTTCAGATGGCGCTTGGCGGCAATGTACCGCGTGGGCTGAACGAAGAAGTCGATATATAAGCGAGACAAACAGACACGCTGTCCTGTCCCAATGGAGTACAGAGCACGGGCATACCACGGCGCAAATTTCTCGTGGTAGGACGTCATCAGAATACAATTCACCAATGCCAGGTGGAGGAGGTGGTAATTCTCTGTCAAAAACTTATCCTCGATATTTGACGCACCGTTCCAGAACTGAACAGCATCCCCGGTAAGCTCACGGATAATGGTGGTGGACGGGATCTCTGGGGCTCCTGGTAATGAGGGATGGAAACAGTCAGGGACCTCAGGAACCCCCAGAGCTGCCGAGACTGTGGCAGGACTGAAAACGACCTTGCTCCCGCGAAAGAATGATCGGTATGTAAACGGGGCCGCGGGATCCTTGATCATGGAAGAGCATGCTTCACGGACCCAATGGATATTGATCTTCTTGGTCTGGATCAGCATGTCGTACCACAATGGCATGGCTCGGATCCGTGCTAGGAACCATGCAGTGGCAAGCCATACGGACTCCAATGGCCGCTCGAGCATCACCTTGCGTGTCTGAAAAGAGTGGATAAACCACACACGCTCTTCGGTACTCCGGAACCCATGATCGGGTATGGGGTCCGGTATTGTGAGATCCAGAGGTTTAGATTTGTGGTAGCCCGTGATAGGATTCATTGTAATGCCCTGAAAATAGAAGATATACAAAATAAGAATCAAAACAAGAAAAAGAAGAAAGAAAATGAAACTGCTTGGGTTCGACCGATCGAACAACGTTCGATCGATTGAGAAAGGACAGAGTTCGTTCGCTCGAGACTCTGTCGATCGATTGAGAAAGAGCTGGGTTCGATCGATCGAAACCGTCTCGATCGATCGAGCACAGCGAAAGTGTGGTGACTACTTTCGAGAACAGAAAGAGCCCACACACACACAAAACACTAAGAATACGAGTGAAACTATCAATGGGGGCACCCCCATTCACAAATGAAAAGACAAAAAAACTACGAGGGGGTAATCGTGGGGCCTCACCTCGAAAAACGCGCAAGGGGACGGTTGCCCGCAGTGCTACTAACGGCCAGAGGATTCCGGAGCTTCGTGAATCACGAGATATTGATACGGGAGGCGAAAAATCGAGGGAGCTTCTCTGTTCTCGAGAGATTGAGATGGTTGAGAGAGAAAAGAAATTTTATAAAACTTCAGAACGACGCCTCATTTTAACACCAGTCTCGATCGATCGAGCGTGTTCGATCGATCGAAGGTTCAATCGATTGAGGTCGCTTCAAGTGCTCGAATATCTGATAATGTCGATCGATCGAGATGCGTTCGATCGATCGAACACCCAAAATTTTTATAACCCTGAATTAAGAAATTTAACACCCCCAACAAGCTAACAATGTTCTGGACAACAGAATAGAATAAAAACAGTGCAAAACCAGGACATGTAAACCAAAACTCCTCCTCATAAAAGAAAATTGCAATGTGATATAAATAAATCCTTTTAATAGCATTCATATTGCAACAATATTCTCCCAAATGGTAATTAAAACCTTATTTAACTAAAGAAAACCAAAAATAAAACTAAAACCAATAAAATTCTATCAAGAATTACACTTCAGTTGATAAACTAAAGATGAAATGAACGAAAACAATTGAAATGCAGCACTATCCTTCGAGCATAAAGATTTCCTCTTCCACAATCGCTTCATGATCCGCCGAATTTTCAAAAGTGGAGTCCAAACTTGATGATTCCCTTTCCCAGAACAATCGGAAAGTAGCAAGGACATCATCGAGCAAGTCTGGTGTCTCTAAAGAATTGAAAGCCCATACAAGAGGTGATCCGGATGGAGACACGGATAAAGGAGTGTAATTGCGCAACGGACTGTCCTCTTGCGGCGGAGTGTGTGGGGGCCTGATGTAGGGTCCAAAGCCATGAAAAAGTTGATGCGGAAGGAATACCGGAATACCATTGAGAAACATAGTGACAATCCTGGACAAGAAAAAGAAAACAAAAGACAAACAAACCGATATTAAGATAACAGAACACAAGAAACACTGATTAAACACGAAAAGAAAAAACAAGGAACAGAAACAAAATACAAAGACATGTGACAAAGTTCCAACCTCACTATTGGCAAAGATTCCCAACATGCACTAGCTGGTAAGGGGCATTGGAGCCTGAATAGCAGAAAGCTCAGGTGCACGTAGCGATATGGGACCAACTCGGGAACAAGGAAGTCATCAACGAAAACAAAAACGGCATTGTGACGTTCTGGGACGACATCCTGGAGGTCAAGATCTTCCCATGGCTCCCACATATCATCATTTTCCCATTGTGCCATGAGTGCATCATCCACCATTCTCCCCATGTACAGATCTTCTTCCTCATCCACATCATCGTCATCCTGAAATCCCATATTTTCATATGGATTGATGTCAAGGAGGGCCGGTGGGTATGGAATGTACCCTTGAGCAGCATCAATGAGAGAGTGAGCTTCAGGATCTTGATGAAGCAAGGGGCGGGGTATGAGTTCACCCTCAGTCCAGGTGCCACAACGACATTCTGAATCAGCCCATGAACCGATGAAATGAACATCATCACCTCGCATCTATACACCTGCAACAAAGTGGTTTAAGGTATAACGGATTAGAACTAGATCACACACGCAAAAAATGAACAAAGACTTAAAAGAACAAAAGAGAGAAACTAAATGCAGGGAAAGAAAAGGAATACAACAACAAAATGGAACTCCCCTTTGGATTTTTAAGTGAGAGAATAGTTGGGCTCATCCAGCTGGATGTGCTCAACTTCAGTTTGGAAGTTCTCCAAGAACAGTTTCAATCTTTGGCCATTGACCTTGAAACAATCATCGTTCTTTGGATTGACGAGCTCAACCGCCCCGTGTGGAAAGACAGTTTTTACAATGAACGGGCTTGTCTAACGGGAATGAAGCTTTCCTGGGAAAAGGTGGAGGTGAGAGTCATACAGCAAAACTTTCTGCCCCGGCTCAAATGATTTACGAAAGATCGTACGATCGTGACGAGCCTTCAACCTCTCCTTATGCAACCTTGCAGAGTCATACGCATCTTGTCGTATTTCCTCTAGCTCTACAAGTTGGAGCTTGCGTAATTGACCTCCTTCTTGGATATCAAAGTTCAATGAGCGTGTCGCCCAGTAAGCTTTATGTTCAATTTCAACAGGGAGGTGACAAGCTTTCCCGTAAACCAATCTATACGGGGACATCCCTATGTTTGTCTTGTAGGCAGTATGGTATGCCCACAAAGCATCGGTCAGCTTATATGCCCAGTCTTTTCAGTTAGAGCTAACCGTCTGTTCGAGAATATGCTTGATTTCTCGGTTAGCCAATTTTGCTTGCCCATTCGACTGTGGATGGTAGGCAAGAGCGATTTTATGGTGGACTCCATATTTCTTGAGAAGTGACTTCAAAGGTCTATTGCAGAAATGCTTGCCTTGGTCACTTAGTAAAGCTTTCGAAGTTCCAAAACGAGACAAGATATGCTCTCTTAGAAAGGACATGACCGTCCTATGGTCATTGCGTCTCGTTGGTATCGCTTCAACCCATTTTGACACATACTCTACAGCAAGGAGTATGTATTCACAGTTATTAGACTTGGGAAATGGGCCCATAAAATCTATGCCCCAACAATCGAATATCTCAATTGTTATGATAGGGGTTAAAGGCATAGAATTCCTTTTAGAAATAGTTCCAAGCTTTTGACAGCGTTGGCATGTCTTGCAAAAGGAATATGCATCTTTGAAAACTGTGGGCCAGTAAAAACCGCTTTGTAGAACTTTTTGTGTGGTCTTCTGTGATGCGAAGTGGCCACCACATGCCTCAGAATGGCATGATGCTAAAATTATGGTTATATCCTCATTGGGGACGCAGCGCCTGATAACCTGATCAGCACAGTACTTGAAAAGATATGGGTCATCAAAGAAGAAATGACGCGCGAACGAGAGGAACCATTTTCTGTCTTGGTTTGGCCAATGATTCGGTGTTTCACCAGTGACAAGGTAGTTTACAATATCAGCATACCAAGGCAGACTACTTACTGCCAGTAGCTGTTCGTCCGGGAACTCATCCTTAATGGATTGGGAGTCAGTATTGTCGACAAAAGTCAACCGTGACAAATGGTCCGCAACCACATTCTCTACTCCTTTCTTATCTTTGATTGTTAGATCAAACTCTTGGAGTAAGAGTACCAACGAATAAGCCGTTGTTTAGCGTCTTTCTTTGACAGCAGAAACTTGAGGGCCGAATGATCTGTAAAACAGACGATTGGTGACCCTATCAAATAAGACCTAAACTTATCCAAACCGAATACTACAGCCAGCAGCTCCTTTTCAGTAGTTGTATAATTCATTTGAGCTTTATTTAAAGTTCGGCTGGCATAGTATATCACATAAGGCTTCTTGTCCTTTCTCTGGCCTAGGACCGTGCCAATGGCGTAATCGCTAGCATCGCACATTAATTCGAAAGGCAGACTCCAATCAGGTGCCTGTATTATAGGTGCGGAGGTGAGGACCTCTTTTAGATCCTCAAAGGACTTTTGGCAACTCTCTGACCACTCGAATGGTGCATCTTTGACAAGAAGTTGACAAAGAGGTCGAGAGATTGCACTGAAGTTTTGGATAAACCGACGAGAAAATCCCGCATGCCCCAAGAACGAACGGATGTCTCTCACTGTACGGGGGACAGGTAGATTTGAGATTATGTCGATTTTGGCCTTATCCACTTGGATTCCTTCATCGGAGATTATATGGCCGAGGACTATTCCCTTGGTCACCATAAAGTGACACTTTTCCCAATTCAAAACTAGGTGTTTGTCCTCACATCGCATTAATACCTGCTCGAGATTGCTGAGGCAATCTTCAAAGCTATGGCCAAACACTGAAAAATCATCCATGAAGACTTCAAGGATGTTTTCAACCATGTCACTAAATATGCTTAGCATGCACCGCTGAAAGGTAGCCGGTGCATTACATAAGCCAAACGGCATTCGACGGTAGGCAAATGTACCAAATGGACAAGTGAATGTGGTTTTCTCCTGATCTTCAGGAGCAATTTCAATTTGATTATATCCACTATATCCATCCAAGAAGCAGTAATACTTGTGACCCGCCACACATTCTAGCATTTGATCCATGAATGGCAAAGGAAAATGGTCCTTTCGGGTCACAGTATTCAACTTCCTGTAGTCAATACACATCCTCCATCCAGTGGGGACACGTGTTGGTACCAATTCACCATCTTTGTTTGGGATGACCGTTATGCCTGCTTTCTTTGGAACCACTTGGGTTGGACTAACCCAAGGACTATCAGATATCGGATAGATCATCCCAACATCAAGTAGTTTGAGTACTTCCTTTTTAACTACTTCCTGCATGTTGGGATTCAGACGCCTTTGCATTTGCCTTGAAGGTCTAGCGTCTTCCTCCAGATATATCTTGTGAGTGCATATGGATGGGCTTATGCCTTTGAGGTCAACAATTGTCCATCCCATGGCATCCTTATGCTTGGTCAGCATTTGCACTAACTTACCTTCCTGTTCATGAGTTAAAGTAGATGAATTGATCACAGGGTAGGTTTTTCCAGTCCCTAGGAATGCATATTTTAGCTCTTTGGGTAGCTCCTTTAACTCTAACTCTGGAAACTGAAAACTAGAAGGCATTGCCAACTTAGTTTTAGGAGGCAATTGTTCATATGGCATTACCCATATGCATTCTGCTCTATCCTCCTCTATCGTATCCATTATAAGACACGTCTGGTTCAGGTCAGCATCCAATGGAGTTGACTCTGCAGGCTGATAGATATCGCCAAATTGAGTCATCACAATTTCCAAAGGATCTTTGTAGTCGACCAAGTCAACTTCATCTTCAATGACCGTGTCTATGTAATGAATTTCTTCCTCATCGTCGTATTCCTCAGGTCGGGGATTAGAGAAAATTTTGACATTCAATGTCATGTTCCCGAATACGATAGTCATGATACCACTTCTAATCTTGATCGTGGCATCAATAGTGTTGAGGAATGGACGTCCAAAGATAACCGGGATGTGTGCACCAGGATTAGACACAGGTTCTGTGTCCAATATTACGAAATCAACCGAAAAGACAAAAGAGTCTATTTGGACAAGGACGTCCTCTAACACCCCTCTAGGGTACTTCACAGATCTATCTGCCAATTGCAAAGCGACTCGGGTGGGTTTGAGTTCACCCAACCCTAGCTGTTTATAGACTGAATATGGCAGCAGGTTCACGCTTGCTCCTAGATCGAGGAGTGCGTTATCTATCCTTTGATTCCCAATTCTACATGAGACAGTAGGTGTACCGGGATCTTTGAGTTTTGGAGGCAACTCATTTTGAATGATCACACTTGTTTGGCACGCGACATAAGCATGTTTCTTCACGCTTTGCCTCCTCTTGACCGTGCATAGATCTTTGAGATACTTTGCATAGGCCGACACTTGCTTGATAGCATCAAGGAGTGGAAGGTTAATTTTGACTTGTTTAAACAATTCCAGAAACTCCTGATTCTTTGTCTCATTCTTGGGTTTCTTCAACCGTTGAGGATAAGGTGCAGGAAAAGGGCATTTTGGTGGTTCATCCTGCACAGACTCCTTTCCAGGCCTTCGCTCAACTTCTTCCTCTACTCTAGGAGCTTCAATGTTTGCCTTTATTGCCTCGTCATTAGTAGACGACTCCTCTTCTCGAGTAGATGGTTGCTCAGACTCATTTCCCACCACTTCCTCCTCTTTGTACACTTCGGGTGTAGACAGAGGCATGCTTTTCTCAATGATTTTTCCACTTCTCAATGTAGTCACGGCTTTAGCATGTTCTTGATTGTTAGGACCATTGTTATGTCCCTTGGGGTTCGGAAGTGGTTGGGCAGGGAATGTTCCTCCTGAACCCTCTTGCCGTGCATCTATCCTTTCTAATGTGGCAGACATTCTACTCATCATCTGTATGAGTTGCTGCGTTAGATTGGCATTAGCAAGTGGCTCTTCTTCTTGTACCTTCTTGTGCGGAGGCACATAGGTATTGGTCTGTGGTGCATTGGAGGGTTGAGCTTGGTTGTAGTTATTGGTTCTGTTTTGATTGTATTGATGGGATGGCCTATTGTTTTGCCCTTGATATTGATTGTTGTTGTCGGGCTGCTGTTGATATTGATTTTGGGTCCCAGCATTATTTCTCCAATCAAAACCGGGGTGATTCCATCTATTGTTACTTTGAAAGTTATTGTTGGAATTCCCCGCCCCTCGAAAACCTTGCATGGCATTCATCTCCATAGGAGCCTGCTCTTGAAAATACGGCACATTTGGACAATATTGAGTTGTATGTCCCAACATGTTGCATGTGCCGCATGGTTCCTCAGGCATAACTTGCCTAGAGCTCTCTCCTTTCATGCTTAACTCCTCTACCTTCTTAGCCAGTTCTGCATATTTAGTCATGAGGTGATCTTCACTGGTTAGTTGGTATAGACTTTTCTCTTCTACACAGGATATCTGTGAGCGTGAGACATTGTCAGAATTTGACCATTCATGAGCGTATTTGGCTAACCATTCAAAATGGGCTTCAGCCTCTTTAGTGTTTTTACGCAGAAATGGTCCAGAACTCATAGTTTCTACCAACTTCTTCGTTTCACCATTCAATCCTTGATAAAAGAAGCTGATAGTTTGCCATTTCTCAAACCCATGGTGTGGGCACGAGAGAAGCAAATCTTTGAAACGCTCCCACGCTTGTGTGAAGGTTTCATTGCTCTTTTGTTTATAGGAATTGATTTGACGTTGAAGGTCTGTGGTCATGCGAGTAGGATAGAATTTCTTTAAAAACGCGGTGCTCATCGCATGCCAGGTGAAAATTGAATTAGGTTTGAGGGAGTGGAGCCACGCCTTCGCTTTATCTTTCAAAGTGAAGGGGAATAGCATTAGATGCGTCACCTCCCTAGGACAATTTGGCGAGAATGTTTTGCAAACATCCTCGAAATCAGTGACATGTAAGTACGCCTTCTCACTTTCCATCCCATGAAAGGTGGGAAGCAGTTGGATCATCCCATTGCGAAACTGAAATTCGCCATTATGCGGTGGGATTTGAATGCAAGAGGGCGTAGGTGCATGTTCTGGTTGCATGAGATCGCAAAGAGGACGTAGCACCTCATCAATTGGTACAACAACATTGTCACCATTTTCACTCTGATGATCATCCATTGATTCAGTTGGAGTGGCTATCGGGTTAATGGAACTATCAGAGTCAGAACGGTAGAAAGGATTTCCAAAAATTCCTTCGACAGAATTACTGGACATGAACTAGGAGAGTCCCCAAGGTGAGTGTTTACCAAAAGAACTGAAAAGAAGAGAAAAAATAAAAACAGAAAGAGATGAAGAGAGACTGAGGTAATCTAAGGAATTGATCATCGCCTTCCCCGGCAACGGCGCCAAAAACTTGACACGATAGAAATCTTGTGTGCGCTTGTGTGCTATACCCAAGTGTAGGTAGACGTGCAAGTAGTAACTGGTAAGACCAGGTCGATCCCACAGGGAAGGATAGAAATCAACTGACTTAGATTAAACTCTAAAAGAAAAATAAAAATTCAATATTTTAAGAGAAGTGTAGAACACAAAGTTCTACAATTGACAACTACTAAACTTAAAAGCAATTAAATTAAATACACTAATGATTAACTATTTAACTAAAACAAGATTTGGAAATGGTTTTTCTTAATAAAAGAAAGTGTTGGGATCACGCGAATCCGCCATGACTCAGCCATCTACCATGCAACTGCAATTAAGCTCAACGGAGGGCAACTTCTACAGTATCCCGTACTTCTCTAAGGATATAGAATCAATAGTCCTTTCATGACCGGGACTATATCATCACAATTAAGTTTGAAATACACAAAGGTGGTTTAATTCAATAGTTAAGACTCTCACCTACAATGGTATTAGCATTGAGGGTGGTTTGCAAAATATATTGAAAGAAAATGCCTTAAGGCTTAAAGTTTAAAGACTGTTTTGACAAACTGAGCATATGGGGACAGTTTGATAACGAATCAGTAAAGCAGAAAGTCTTGGAATACTGTATTAGATGTTCTCAAGAATCTGAGGTCTCGATCGATCGAACTTCGTCATCTCTCGATCGATCGAAATATCTTCGATCGCTCGACTATGTGTCTGGTCCGATCGATCGAACTACATTTGATCGATCGAACACAGGAATGAAAATATTGCATGGCAGAGGTCTGAAATCACGGTTTCATCGCGATTTCCCAACCCCTGACTACTCAGACATGATCTGGGAAGTCTCAGATTTATTTTTAATGTGAGAGTTCATTAAAGGCATGTTTGTTTGCAAACTTTTCATGAAAAACTATGAAAACCAAGGATTTCAATTATCTAACATGTAATACTACAATATCAAAGGTTAAACTACGAATGAATAAGTGCAGAATGTAAATAAACTAAAATGAAATAACCTGGAACGATGAAACTACTATTAAACCTCAACAATCCAAGCTACAATGGTAAATCTTGATAAAACCTACAAAAAATCATAAAACTCTCTCCTCTCTCTTATGAAAACTGATGAACAAAAAGTTGGGCGTCCTTTTGGACGTCAACAAAACGAGTTTATATAGCTAAACCTAATGCTAGGGTTCAAAACCCGTTTTTTCTGCATGCACGAATAATCTGATAAAAGGCATCTTCGATCGATCGAACAACTCTCGATCGATTGAACTTCCAGAAACTTCGACCGCTTGAACTCATTCGATCGATCGAACAGTCGATCGCTCGAACCCTTCTCGATCGCTCGAACCTTGTATCTCAGCTTTGAGTTGTCTTCATCTGTACTAAGCACTTCCTTTTATCAACATTCTTCAATCTTGCACACAACAGCAGCAACCTGCACAAATAATCACTAAAACAATACCACTTATCATAGTTTAATCAATTTATGTAAAAGCTGGTATTGTAATTCAAACTGCAGATAAACAGGGGAATTGTAGACTTTCCTAATGTATTTTCCTCTTTTAGCGCGGTTGTATTTTACAAATACCCCCACTTGTCAATCACAATAAAGCGTAATAGGTGACAATGATGCTGGTACCACCTCGAGCTCCATAAGGAACTTCTTGAGCCAAACAGCTTCCTTTACGGCTTCACAAGCAGCCACATATTCAGCTTCTGTAGTTGAGTCTGCAGTGCATTTCTGCTTAATGCTCCTCCAACTAACAGCACCACCTCCCAATGTAAAGAGATGTCCGGATGTTGACTTCCTCGAATCTTTATCTGACATAAAGTCCGAGTCAGTATATCCAACTGGAATTAACTCATTACCGCCGTATATAAGCATGTAATCTTTAGTCCTTCTCAAGTACTTAAGAATGTGCTAAACGGCTATCCAGTGCTCTGGACCTGGATTCGATTGATATCTGCTAACCATGCCAACGGCAAAACAGATATCTGGTCTAGTGCATAACATCGCATACATGAGACTTCCAACTGCCGAAGCATATGGAATTCCTGCCATGCGATTCCTCTCCTCCTGTGTCTTGGGACACTGGTCCTTGGAGAACGCTAAACCATGCCTGAAAGGTAACAAACCTTTCTTCGAATTATCCATTGAAAACTTAGTTAGCACCTTATTGGTATAACCAGCTTGAGACAATCCCATTATCTTTCGCTTGCGATCCCGAAAGAGCTTTATCCCAAGAATATAGCTCGCCTCTCCTAGATCCTTCATATCGAAAGTACTAGCTAGCCAAACCTTGACCGTTGACAATGCCGCTACATAATTCCCAATGAGTAGAATATCGTCAACGTAAAGCACAAGAAAGGCCATCACTTTCCCTTCACACTTCTTGTATACACAAGGTTCATTCAGATTCTGTATGAAACCAAACGACTTGACCGCTTGGTCAAATCGGTTGTTCCAACTCCTGGATGCCTGCTTAAGCCCATAAATGGACTTTTGCAGCTTGCATACCAAGTTACCTTTCCGACCAGCTATGAACCCTTCTGGTTGTTGCATATAGATGTCCTCCTCAAGATTGCCATTTAAGAATGCAGTATTGACGTCCATCTGCCAGATCTCATAATCTAGTCAATGCCCTCCCTCTGAGTATAACCTTTCGCTACAAGCCTAGCCTTAAAGGTCTCAACCTTTCCATCAGATGCTCTTTTCCTCTTGTAGACCCACTTACAACCAATGGGTTTAATATTGGCTGGAAGTTCTACAAGATCCCAGACCTGATTAGAATCCATAGATTCTAATTCAGCCTTCATAGCTTTAACCCAATGTTCTGAATCAACATCAGTCATTGTCTCTTCGTAAGTGGTAGGATCAGATTCAGATTCTATGGAGACAGCTTCAAAAACTTCTCCTAAGAACATGTATCTATCAGGCTGGCGGATAATCCTCCCACTACGACGAGGTACCGGTGCAGAAATGGGTGAAGAAGTGGTATTTTCTTGATTTACATCATTATCAACTGCGGGTTGGACTGAGGGCTCTCCTTCTATTTCTCTCATATCTATCCTTCCCTTAGGTTTATGGTTCATGATATAATCATCCTCTAAGAAAATAGCATTTGTACTAACAAACACTTTCTGTTCTCTTGGATCATAAAAATACCATCCATAAGTACCCTTTGGATACCCTACAAAATAACATACTTCTGATCTAGAATCCAGCTTGCTCATCTTTCCTTTCAGCACATGTGTCGGACACCCCCATATCCAGAGATGTTGCAAAGAAGGCTTGCGCCCAATCCACATCTCCCGTGGTGTCCTGGGAACAGATTTGCTTGGCACTAGATTTAGTATGTATGCAGCGGTTTCCAAAGCATAACCCCAAAGGAATAATGGCAACTCTGAATAACTCATCATTGACCTAGTCATGTCTAAAAGAGTCTGGTTCCTTCTCTCAGCTACACCATTCTGCTGAGGCGTGCCAGGTGCAGTTAACTGTGACAGAATCTCATTCTATACGAGGTGATCAATAAACTCATTAGAGAGGTACTCGCCACCTCAATCAGATCGAATGGCTTTGATATGTGAGCCCAATTGCTTCTCCACTTCAGCCCTAAACTCTTTGAACTTTTCAAAGGCTTCAGACTTGTGCTGCATTAGGTACACATATCCATACCTAGAGTGGTCATCGGTAAATGTTATGAAATACTCATAACCACCCCTTGCTCTAATATTTATTGGTCCACACACATCAGTATGAACTAATTCCAACAATGCATTGGTCCTATTGCCCTTTGCGGGAAATGGCCTTTTGGTCATCTTACCCTCTAAACAAGACTCACAGACTTCCATTGGTTCGAGAACCAAATCGCCTAAGATCCCTTCTTTGACTAGTCTGCCAATCCTATTTAGATTGATATGGCCATGCCTCATATGCCAAAGCCTTGTTGGATTAGTGGAAGGTTCTTTTCTTTTAGATGGTATAGTTACCATTGAGTTATTAAGTTCCAAGCAAGAATCTTTAGAAATATTGGGAGTAATCACATACAAACCATTTGATTTAACACCAAAACATATAAAAGAACTATTTCTTTTAATCACAACTTCAGTTCCAAAATGAAAGAATAACCATTATTCGATAAATTAGAAGTTGAAATTAAATTACGTCTCATTGAAGGGACGTAAAGTACATCTGATAAAATCAAAACTTTATTGTCTAGAAATTCTAAAACTACGACTCCTATAGCAACCGCAGAAACTGTTGCTCTAGAACCTAGAGTAAGTACGATTTCCCCATCACTGCACCTCCTGGTTGATCTGAATCCCTGCAATGTATTACAAATATGGTTAGTCGAACCAGAATCAATGCACCAAGTGTTTGAAGTATCCGTAATAAAACTTACTTCAATCACATGTGATTCAATCATACCTTGAACTCTTGTAGCTAAGAATTCTGGACAGTTCCTCTTCCAGTGGCCCTTCTCTCCGCATTGGAAACACTTTCCTTTGCCTTGGCCACCCACCTTTCCTTTGCAATTACCTTTTCCCTTAGATTTTGAAATCTTAGGGACCAGTCCAACACTTGGACCACCAGTACCAACCTTCTTCTTCCCTTTCTTTCCTTTCGGTGTAGATTGGGAAGAGGAAGCACTTTTCTCAACGTTCAAAATGTTGACCCCAGGTTTGATCACCCCTTCCGCTGCCAAAAGAGAACTCATCAATTCGCTCATTGGAAAATTCATTTGATTCATATTATAGTTAAGTTTAAATTGAGCGAATGAAGGCGATAGCGAATTGAGGATCATATCAACTTGGGTCTGTGCATCGATGTTGGCACCTAGGGTCTCCAGCTCGTTTAAATAACCAATCATTTTTAAAACATGTTCCTTGACTGGAGTCCCTTCCGACATCTTTGCACTCATTATCTTTTGCATGGCTACCTGTCTGGCAGGCCTGCCATGCTCCCCAAACATCTTTTTCAGGGATGTGATAATGTCACTGGCAGAATCATTCGATTGGAATTGGTGTTGCAACACACCAGCCATTGAGGCCAGAATATAGCAACGAGCCATTCCATTCGACTTCTTCCATTTGTCGAACTCGCGTCTGGCAACTGCCGAAGCATTTGCCGCGGGTTCTTCGGGGCATGGGGTGGTGAGGACATATATGTGATCCTCCGCAGTTAACACAATGTCAAGGTTACGTTTCCATTCAGTGTAGTTGTTTCCAGTTAACTTGTTTTGAGTGAGTATGGTGGCAAGTGGACTAAATGCAGATCCAGACATTATGATTACTGAAAATCAAACAAACAAAATAAATATGGATATCAGGATTTGACAGTTTGAAATAAAAGAATCCTTAAAACTCTTATTTTAAAACAAAGTCGCCGGAATATCGAAACAAAAGAATAAAGCCTCCGTGTGGAGGTCAATTTTCTATTTTTCGATTAATCAAGACTTGTCCGCTATGCAACTCTTGCAAAACAAGTTATGACTCCCGATCCCTTTTGATCTCTAAGTTTCTGAACAATGCCCCGTGTGGGATCCTTTATCCATAGCTTAGCTAGTGTGTACCATTAACTAAGATCCAATCACAACCGTCTCAAGTAGCGCCTCCGTGTGGTGGTCACCCTCTAACACGTCTGATTGATCCTATCAAAAGAAGTTCACATCTAGTAACCAATAAGTAATGCACCCTCTGTATGGAATGATCACCCCTGACGAGGTGACACAGAATGCACTACTCATCTTACAGTGAACCGTTAATGGAAGATCGTGGGTGTCAATAAATAAGACCCTCTCCCACTAGATTTGGTAAATTAAGGATTTTGCTTTTTAGAAAAATTTATTTTTATACATTACCCATAAACATCCAATGTTTACTAATGCGTTAAAAAATAGTTTTTGAATCTTATTTTAGAAATTTTTGTTTTACGTGCATGCAAGTAGTAACAATATAATTAAATGTCAATCACAACCAAGCACATAAAACAAAAACTAAAATTAAAAATAAAGACATCCAAACGATGCCTCTATCTCCCATGGCTCTATCTCCATAGAACCTCCTTTTTGGTTTGATCACCTCCAGCTCCATCTTCATGGACAATGGCTCCTTGCTCCATCTTCATGGATTTTCTAATTCTATTCCATTTGTCCTATGCTTCTTTCGAAGCTTACAATTTATCTAGAAATAGTAATAGCAACAACAAAATAAAAGGCTAGGGAAACCGGTGCGACTTTCCTTTTCGTAGGATTGAAGTCGCAGCGCCGTTTACATATGCCTTAAAACCAAACCAAATTTAAATTACAACATGCACCAATCTCAAACAGTTTAAATACAAAATTTAAAAGACTTGGTGCCATGGGAGATAGTGACTAAACTAGCTACAAAAGGGTTAGTCGTACACGCATCCACACATACATAACAAATATATGTAACTATTGGAATACTTAATTGATTCACACAGTATATAAACTCTTTACATACTGAATTAGAACTTAAAACAACATCTACTTCTCTGTCACAGTTCGATCGATCAAAGACCGTTCGATCGCTCGAACCTTCGATCGATTGAACTCTGTTCAATCGTTTGAACTTTCTGTTTCATAGAATGATTTAAAAAATTTGCAGAATACTTTTAAAATAAAGCTTTTTAATTTCAAAACACCTTACAACTGTGTAATAGAGAATCTGACAAAAAATCTGTCTCGATCGATCTAACTTCATTCGATCGATCGAACACCAGAAGGTTTCGATCGATCGAAGACTGTTCGATCGCTCGAGCACAGAGGATGTTCGATCGATCGAACCATGTTCGATCGATCGAACCCGCCTTGCATCCCATGCAATCACAGATTTGTATTCTGCTGCATTAACACTGCAGAAACAGATCTGTGACAATGCCGTTTCGAAAACAGTTCTAAAATCAACATGCAAATCAATATAGTGTTCCAAAAATGCATCTATAGATCCAAACGAGCGTGGCTCTGATACCAATTGATGGAAAAATAGATTTAAAATTATTTTAAATGCACAGCGGAAAAGATTCAGTTATAATAACTGATTGGTAGCCCAGGATCTACTACTCGTTAATTCCATAGATGCGCACAAGAGGGGACAAGAGTTATACCTTAGTGTCTTGAACCCAATTCTGATTTTCTTGAACTTCCAGCAGCTTCCACTAGATGGCCTTCACTCTTATGACTCCTATGGATGCTCGCAGGAAGGACTAGGGTTTGTGGGAACCCTAATGGAGAGGAAGGAGAAGGTTTGGTGCTCTAAAAACAATTTCTGCAGCTTCTGACGTTCAAAAACGACGAACTTCTTTTCCAGAACGCAGCTGCCCTATTTATAGATTCCCAGAACCGACCTAGACTTCGAGCGATCGAAGACCTTCGATTGTCCATTCTCGATCGATCGAGACTTCCAAGACTTCAATCGATCGAACATCCTTCGATCGATCGAACTTGTCTTGACAACTTCCTCATGTGTCTTTCCAAGTATCCTGGCGAAGCTAAGAGTGGGACCTCCTAGGTTCTTAATTGTTGGCTCAAACCAGTTTGTTAATTACCGTGACCAAACTCTTTGATCAGCAAACTAACTAACTGGTCAGTTAACGTTTACTCCACTATAAAACGATAACTAAACTTCAACGCAAAAGAACAAATCCGAAGCGATAACTAGACTTGTATGTTGTACTAATGTCCCTCTACCTTTAGCATTCATAATCATATTCAGGTAGTCGGATAACTATTACTGTCAACCTGAATCATGATTACTTCTTGAATTCCTTGAGTCTCATTCACCTCTCATGATTACCAAACATGTTGATAACTCTTATCAACAAGACTATAGTACTCAGTAATCGACTTGGTAACATTCTCAAGGGAATGCTTACTCTAAAACAGAGGGTAGATTCTGTCTTGACAATATATGTTCACAATCCTATAAATATGACATACCCAAGATACCCAGGTGTTGATCTTCTATAGACCTCACTGATTGGTAAGTCAAAGCAGTCATATCCACAGTCTGTGTTCATAATCGTCTCATGATTGAGAACATGTACCTTACACAAGTTATGAGTTCCTATCGACTGATTGACAGCCTTGAGTGTCAATAGGAAAGCTCAGGTCCGTCAATGCACTATAAGCACTAGCATATTAACTAAGAGTTACACTCTAGTGATTGAGATTGATCACTCCATCCAATGGTAGTTAATTATGCTACAGTGTAAACCTGATGAGATATCCTAGTCTCAACATCCACTGTAACATGTTCTAAGTAACAAAGAATAGCAATTCGTATCTCACTTGTATGTATCTCATACATACACGCATTACTTACTATGATACTTAAGGATAACAATCATCTCATGAAAGAAACATACATAACAAAATGTAAAGCTGATATCCATATATTAAAATGTCAATGTCTCCTATATAAAGTAATGGTTTGAGGGCACAAACCAAACAATTTGATGGATCAGGAGTGGGACCAGGTGGAGCCTTTGCTGGGAGTGGTCCCGGAGGAGTCTCTAGTCACAGCCCGATGGTTCATGGACACACTTAGGGGCCAGCCTGGTTTTACGGACGAGCAGATGGCCAGAGGTTTTCTTATGTACATGCTGGGGTGTTCTTTGTTGAGCACCAATGGTGATCGGGTCTTTGTGTCCCTGGTAGCATCGCTGGAGTACCTGGACCGGGTCGACGAGTATGACTGGGCTGGTACCGGGTTATCTATCTTATACCAGCACATGGCTGACATTTCCCGAGACAGGCCGGCCTCCACCAGTGGTTATTGGAGAGCGTGGGAGGTATCCCTTTTCTATATTTCATTGCTTATTTCATTTCCAGAAATTTATTTAAATTGTGAGACTAAACCCCCCCCTTTTATTATTACAGATTTGGTCCCACGAGTATCTTCGCATGATGTCCCCCGAGACGCGTGAGGCAGACGCCCTTATCATGCCCCAGGGGCTGAAATGGGCGAAGGATAGGGTTGGGCGGAAGACCGGGGCCCACGATTTTGTTTCGTTCAGGAACTTCCTGACGAATCTAAGGGAGCAGCACGTTCATTGGCAGCCTTGGCTTAGGGTGCTTCCCGAGGCTTGTGCGGAGATCCGAGAGTCGGCTGGATATGACCCGACGAGGCGACTCCTTAGTGGGCCCGAGGACCAGGCGTGGTATTTAGGAGAGAGGGTGACTAGGCAGTCACTGGCGGCCCCTGGATTCTTCGTGCCATTCCCTCCTCCTGACTCTATGAGGGCCACAGACACACTTCACGGTAGCGAGCTGACGACTGCTCTAATGGGCTTGGGTATTCACGGCTTCCTGGATCCCCCTACAGGATATGCGGCGTTCTGCGCCGCTAAGCTGATGTCGAACTTCCCTTTGATGGAAGTGACTCGGTTGAGTATATGATTCCTCTATTACTACTTTATGAATTTCCTTTTTTTCTCTATTCATGCTTTATTATTTTTCGTTTGCAGCCTATTCCTGCTGCCACCCGTCCTCCTGCCTTGCCTGAGTGGGATTGGACTATGTCGGCTGTCTCGTTCGGCGAGCCCTACTCGACGACGATCCCCCGACTCACACAGGGTGCCCCCACTATTCCTCTCCATTATGACATCATCCCATGTGCTTACGCAGAGGAGGGCTTGGCGTACGCCCACAGCGTGCGGCAGTGGGTTCTCGGGCGAGAGTGGATGGTAAGAGACTCGTCCCTGCCTTTTACTTTGACTTTGATTGCTTCTTCTTTCACGATCCTATATTCTTGGTTCTTGTTTTTAGGCTGAGGGAGCTCGGGCGACTGCTGCGACTCAGTTGGGGGCCTAGGTATGATCTTCATCCTTTTATTCTTAGTATTTCATTCATCCTGTCAACACTTTCTGGACTTATCCTTTCTTATTTTAGGCGGAGGAGATCAGAGCCCTGTCCTAGCAGGTGGGGCAGCTTCAGCAGCGGCTCCAGCAGTTCGGCATTCCCCTCAGCGACATTCCTGGGGATGGCGGCGCCGGACGAGGCATGGAGCGGGGTGGTAGTAGTGGTGGAGGCAGCGGTGGGGGTCGAGGTAGAGGCGACGGTAGCGACGGTCGTGGAGGGAGCAGTGGAGGCAGCGGGACAGAGTCGGAGGAGGAGCCCCTCAGGCGTACGACCCATCATACTCGCAGCCGAGGTCGAGGCTGATCCTGCTTTTCTTTTAATATATATTTTTATTTCTTTTTGAGTGTTTTCTTGGGAGGATTTACACTTTTATTCGGATGATTGTATATACATACACTTTATTTTGATTCTGTTTATTCACCGTATGTGTGACCATAGCTTGGTCCTTCCTTTGCCGTATGTGGGACCATGGCTTGGTCCCGTCCTTATTTAAATTTTGAATGCTTTGATTTCTCCTTTTCTTATTGCGAAATGAAAGTGAATGAATGAATGAATGAATGAATGTATTGGTCTTTGTTGTACGTGCTGTATGAAGCACACGTTTTATTGTTCTCTATGTATTTTTTGTTTGCAGGTAGGCTAAACGTGTCACAAACAGACCCTGGCAAATGACAAACCCAGAACGGCACTCAGTGAGGTCTCCGCGGCAGTCAGTGAATGCCGCAACGGCAGTCTGTGAATGCCGCAACGGCATTCACGGACTGCCGTGCGACATTTCTTTGAGTGCCGCGTCACTTTATCGAGTGCCGCGGGTAGGTAGGCAGCTTTATTCCCCTATTTATACCCCTTCTTTCTTAAGGCTCCGAAAAACACTTCTCTTTTCTTCTTTACTTTCTTCCAAAATGGCCCCCATCAGCTCCCAAATCCTTTTCCCCTAGATGAATACCCTTCCCGGCGTTGATAGGCTCAACTTTGAGTGCTTCAGGCTGAATGATCTTTTCTCTTTCTAACGGATGAATTTGAATGAGGGCCTACTTCGAGCTGCCATCCAATGTTGGGATCCTTCTTTCAACGTCTTTCTTTTTGGTTCTCCGGAGATTTGCCCCTTGTTTGAGGAATTCAGCACCATTCTTCACACCGATCCTTCTGCTGAATTGACGGTTCCTCCAGTTCAGGCCGGGTATGTCTGGGATTTAGCTACTCTTCTCCACATATCTCGGAATGCGGCGGGCTCCTTTATTTGTGACAGGCAGATTGATTTTGAGTGCCTTTCTTCCGTTTATGCTCCCATAGGGGACCCTTACGATGGTGGGTATCAGATCATCCGACGTAGTGCCCTGTCAATTGCTATACTCTCTTACTTCCTCTTTCAGTCATCTTCTGACACTCTTATACCTATTGCCTGCGGTTTGCGGGAGATGAAAAGTGATGTTATGCTGGTCCTTGGTGAAACTCTGATTGGATTGGGCCATGCTCATGCTACCGGGGCCACGTTACCTGCCGGGGCACCTTTTGTTCTGCAGATTTGGCTCATGGAGCGTTTGGACCTCTTTATACACCCTTCCCATCTTCGTGGATCACTTCCTTACGAACGTATGGAAATTCACAACTTATTTCAATCCGTCGATGCATGGCTTGGTTGGCTCCAGGGCCTCTCTTCTAGTGATATCTGCTGGGTTAGTCCGTAGTGGACCCATTGCTCTATTGCTGTACGCCTTCCTGGGCGACCTGGCATCTGGCTACCGGGTTTGCATACTACTACTTTCTACACTCCCGATCGGGTTGTCCGTCAGTTCGGACTTTTGCAAGATACTACTGAATCTGTGACTGCTGATTTCACCTGGGGTTCCACTTTGCGCCCTGCTATCGCGAAGGCTTTCATCGAGGCTTGGCTCAACAGGATGGCTGCTCCGCGCCCGAGGATTCCAGCTCCGACTATGCCTACTTCTAGGTATCTTCTAGAGATTTAGACCTTGGTTGCGAGACGAGCTTGACAAACACATGCATAATAAAGTAGACGAAAGCAGGGAAAAGCTTGCCATCTCACAAAACCTTCTGACAGACCCTGCCTATTCTTTTACGCTTTTGAATGTGATTTTCCTTTTTCTTCTCTTTTTTTTTTAAGTGCTGTTATCTTTAGGAAAGTTCTAACATTCTTAATCAAAGTGCTCACTCCTTCGATTAATCTTTTATGAAGAATTCTCATTTCAATGTCTTTTCTTGGCTCTCTACTTTTCTTTGCTTAAAGCTTTACTCCTTCTATGTCATGAATTCTCATTTGTTTCTTTATAGTACTTATTTGATAGCCAGGTGATCCAAAAGGAGGGTCTTGTATCTGGGTTCTTCGGCTAGCAAACGAAGTTTGCCCCTGGTTTTAAGGCTTCGAAGTGGTTCCGGGCAAATGCCAATTTGCCCCTAGTTTAGCACAGTTTTTTTTTTAGTGGACCGAGGGCTTTGGAGAGCCCGCCTACTTATCCCTGAGTGGGCGTCAGGTCCCAAGTAGTTCGGCTTAAGGCTACAAAGAAGAGTGCTAATCAGGCAATTATTTACTGACCGAACCAAGTAGGTTGCCTACGTATCCCCTAGTGGGAATCAGGTCAAGCGTAGTTCATCAAGGTAGGAGGTTTTGAAAGAAGCGGTTTCAAGCAAAGTATTTCTTGAGGCGATCGAGATTAATTGGTTGCTTAAATTCAACCCCGTCCAGGTCCATGAGATAGGCCGCTCCTCCGGAAAGGAGGGTCTTAATGATGTATGGCCCGACCCAGTTGGGTTTGAATTTTCCTCTGGGGTCATAAACAGGCACTTTCAGTTCTTTGAGGACCAGGTCACCCTCAGCAAGCTTCCTCGGGCGGACCTTTTTGTTGAAAGCACGAGCTATCCTCTTCTGGTACCCCCGAGTATGGTTTACCGCTGCCAGCCTTTTCTCATCGAGTAACATCAACTCCTCATACCTTCCTCGTACCCATTCTGATTCGGGGATCTCACACTCTGCCAAAACCCTAAGAGAGGGTATTTCTACCTCGACTGGGAGAACGACTTCCATCCCGTAGACCAATGAGTACGGCGTAGCACCCGTTGAAGTTCTGACTGAGGTTCGGTGTCCCCACAAAGCAAATGGCAGCTTTTCATGCCAATCCTTATATGTATCCGTCGTTTTCCCCAGGATTGCGTTAACATTTTTGTTTGCTGCTTCTACTGCTCCATTCGTCTGAGGCCTATACGGGGATGATTGGTGGCGAGTGATCTTATACTTTTCCAAGAGCGGGATAACTTATCCCTGGAAATAACTGCCATGATCGGTGATAAACTCATTCGGGACCCCATACCTGCAGATTATGTTTTTCTCGATGAAACTTACCACGTCCTTGGCTTTCAAAGTTGCATACGAGGCTGTTTCTACCCATTTTGTGAAATAATCGATTGCCACAATTATGTATCGGTGCCCGTTGGAAGCCTTCGAAACTATCTCTCCAATGATATCGATCCCCCATACGGAAAACGGCTAGGGGGTGGTCATGCTATAGAGCTGTGACGGCGGGGTATGCATTAGATTCGCATGAACTTGACATTTGTGACACCTTCTAACATATTCGCAACAGTCTTTGTCCAAGGTCGTCCAATAGTACCCCTGTCGGATGATCTTCTTTGCCAGCATGTGCCCGTTCATATGGGGCCTACACACTCCCTCATGTATTTCCTTCATCATTTTCTTAGCTTCTTTTCCATATAGGCACTCAGATTATACCCAGTGTAGGATTTCTTCCATAGCTTATCTGCGTAAATCACAAATTGAGCGGCGAATCGTCGAATCGCTTTTCTGTCCTTTTTCGAGGCTCCTTCTGGGTATTCTCCTTCTTTAATGAACTTCCACACATCCACATACCACGGTATTTCCTCTTCATCTTCCATGGCCGCGACCATTTTAATGACGGTTGATTCCTCACTTCTATGGATAGCGGGATCATGGCAGTTTTGGAGGGGATTTGGATCATCGAGGCCAAGGTAGCCAATGAGTCGGCTAGTTGGTTTTCTTCACGAGGGAGGTAGTAAAAATAAATCTTTTGGAACTGTGCTTTCAGACTTTCCAAATAGTCATGATAAGGTCTCAGTTTCTCATTCTTTAACTTCCAATCTCCTCGGACTTGGGATATGATCAAATTGGAACCTCCGAAGACATCAATCCGTCCAACTATCAAAGCCAAGGCCGCTTCCATCCCAATTATGCATGCTTCGTACTCCGCGGTGTTGTTGGTTGAGTTATACTTGAGCTTGACGGCTAATGGGGTAGGGGCCCCATCGGGTGCTATGAGAATGATTCCAACTCCGTAACCTAATTGGTTGGCTGCTCCATCGAAGTACATTTTCCACCAATCCTCCTTTACCTCCATTATTCCCTCATCTGGGAACTTGAATTCTCCCTCATCCTCGGATTCTACAGCGAGGTCGGCTAAAAACTCAGCGACGGCCCTTCCTTTCACAGACTTGGCAGTGACATACTTGATGTCAAATTCGGCTAGCATCATGGTTCAACGAGAAATCCTACTGGTCAAGACGGGTTTTTCGAATAGGTATTTTAGTGGGTCCATTCGGGATATCAGGATTACAGGGAAGGCTAGCATGTAATGGAAAAGGCGACGGGTACACCAAACCAAGGCCCAATAGGCCTTTTCCAAGGGTGAGCACTTTAACTCATATCTGACCATTCTTTTGCTCAAGTAATAAATGGCATTTTCCACGTGACCCTCTTCCCCTTCTTGGGCCAACATACACCCCATCGAATCTTTGGATACGGACAGATAAAGTAGCAGGGGCCTTCCAGGTGAGGGTGGCGATAGGACAGGTGGGTTTTGGAGGTAGGTTTTGATTTTGTCGAAGGCTTGTTGGCTAGGGGCGTCCCATTTGAATTTCTCTCCTTTTCTAAGTAGTTTGAACAGTGGGTTGCAGGTTAAGGTGAGTTTGGAAATGAAGCGACTGATGAACTGTATTCTCCCCAGGAAACCTCTCAGTTCTTTCTCATTTTTTGATGGGTTCATTTCGGTTATGGCTTTTATTTTGGTTGGGTCTACTTCGATCCCCCTTTGGGTAATAAGGAACCCTAACAACTTTCTTGTGGTAACTCCGAAGGTACATTTCTGTGGGTTTAGCCTCATTTTGAACTCCCTCAATCTCTCAAAGAACTTTCTCAAAGCCTCAAGGTGCCCTCCCCTCTCTTTGGATTTCACAATCATATCATCCACATACACCTCCACCTCTTTGTGGATCATGTCGTGCAGTAAAGTGGTGGCAGCCCTTTGATAGGTCGCACCTGCATTCTTAAGTCCGAATGGCATGACCCTATAGCAATATGTCCCCCACTGAGTGATGAACGTGTTTTTCTCTCTATCCTCGGGTGCCATGAGGATTTGATTATACCCAGAGAATCCATCCATGAAAGATAGAAGCTCATGTCCCACAGTGTTATCAACCAACACGTCGATGTGGGGTAACGGGAAATCGTCTTTAGGGCTTGCCCTGTTTAAATCTCGAAAGTCAACACAAACCCTAACACGACCATCCTTCTTTGGGACAGGTACAATGTTGGAAATCCACTCAGGATACTCGGTGACCATCAAGAATCCAGCCTTTAATTGCTTTTCAACCTCCTCTTTTACTTTGAGTGCCCATTCTGGCCTCATTCGCCTCAATTTTTGTTTTATGGGTTTTGAATTGGGAAAGAGAGGGATGTGGTGCTGGACTATCTTTGGATCAATACCTGGCATATCATTATAAGACCATGCAAAAACATCTTTGAGTTCATTTAATAGATTGATTAGTTCTTTGCTTTCTTTATTGCTTAGTGTGGAGCCGATAAAGACATTTTGAGGATTATTTTCATTTCCTAGATTAATCGTTTGAGTGTCCTCAATGATTTTGCAAGCAGATTCTTTTTTCTTTTTCAATTAACTTTTGCAATTCATTAGGTATTTCATGATCATCACATTCATCACATTCATTAAGCGTGTTCGAGTAGGCAGAATCAGTCATGTTTTCATTGATTTTCTTTGGAGTGATTACAACAGACATAGAAATTGACAGACGCCTCATTTGGGCCATTACAGACTCTGGGTGTGGAGGAATCCTATCACTAGACTCAAAAACCCATTCTCTCTTGCTTTCTCCCCCCAGATCAGTGATGAAGCATTCTTCCAGATCCCCCGCCTTGGTAATCTCTTCCATCTTTTCTTTCTCAGCTTTCCCTTTGTCGGTCTTTCCCTGGTCTTCCTTATCTTCTCCACTCTCGGCTGCTTCCTCCACCAGACCTTCGGCGTATTCACCTTTGGTTTTTCTAGGATCCACTTTCATAACCTCCGCACTTCCCTCATCCAGCATATTTTTCATGACAGAGCCGTCTAGCGCACCGATCCAATCCTTGGCAGCAACGGACTTTTCAGGCATTTGTAAGAACGGGTCTTTGTACTTGGAAAATTCATGGGAGAAGAAGATTTCAAACCCTGGCTTTAGACTTTTCTCTTTCTGGTCCATCCATGGTTCTGGGAAGCCATAGAAGGGGAAATCTTCTCCTTCCTTCATAAAATATCCATCGAGCGTCTTTTGGTAAGGGTCTAGCGGCGCATCGACAGCCTTCCTCTTCGTCCTCAATTCCTTTTTTGTCGGCTGGTACCCCAGGCCGTGAGTGTGAGTCTGAGTAGGGATTCTTGGAAACTCAGGCAGACCCTGAAGATTCTTCCCCAATCCTAACCCTGGAAAGAAACCCATCTTCTTCATGATCCCTACGACCACTACACTGGCATACTGATCGAAATGGAGAGGTAGAAACTCTCTCGGCTTTTCTTCTTCCAACATGCTGATGAACTCGAACCCTCCCATTTTTGTTTCTTCTTCTTGCAGCTGTAATTCTAGAACCGGTGCGCTTAATGATGCTTCGGGCGAACGAAACCAACTGTCCCCGAGAATATCACAGACTTTATTCTCCCAGACATACTTAACCTTCTGATGGATTGTCGACGGTATAGCACCCAAACTGTCCAACCAAGGCCTACCTAGCAGCAGGTTGAAAGAAGCGGGGATGTCAATGACCTGGAATTCAGCTTCTTTCCCAAAAGGGCCGATAACGAGACGAAGAAGGACTATCCCCATGACTGTTCTCTGGGTGTTGTCGTAGGCTCTTACCTTTTGCTCCGATGGTGTAAATGTCGACTCATCCAGGCCCATTCGCTTAGCCGTTCGAAAAGGACACACGTTGAGGGCCGACCCATTATCAACCAGGCAAGCAGGCACAATGTTCCCCAAGCATTCGACAGTGACATACAACGGTTCGTTGCCAACAGGCCCTCCCGGAGGCAAGTCATTTGAGGAGAAGGTAATAGCCGAGGTCGGAATTTTGCCGATCAGCCCTATGAGGTCCTCCGGGGTTGTATCGATAGATACGTCAGATTGGTTCAGAGTGTCTAGGACCACCTGCCTATGGCGTTTGGAGGCAATCAGCAACCCCCAAATGGTGATATTGGCCTGAGTCTTCTTCATCTGCCTTAGAACCCTGTCTTCTTCATCTTCTTCATTTATCTTCCCTTTCCCTTTGTCCAATTCTCTCCCAGGATGATCCTCCTCTAGCTTATGTGGCTTAAAGTGTCTGCCTGACCGAGTTAAATGACTGATTTCTTCTCTTACCCACAGATTGTCAATTTTTTAATCGATTTTCAAAGTACCCTCTACCACCTCTGTTTCTTTGTCGCTTTCATACCAAAGATCATCATCCACCTGGCTCACGCCTCGATCGTCACTCCCTTTAACCCACCAGTCTGACTGCCCTATTTCGTTCTTCTTTGGCTGATCCTCCAAAGCACAGATTGTCAAATCCTCAGGTAGCTGGTATAGCTTTCTTGGTGTCCCGGTCTTAGTGATTAGCCTAGACGGATCAAAGGTTGCTTCTT
This sequence comes from Hydrangea macrophylla, assembly GCA_033977485.1. Lineage (NCBI taxonomy): Eukaryota > Viridiplantae > Streptophyta > Magnoliopsida > Cornales > Hydrangeaceae > Hydrangea > Hydrangea macrophylla. The sequence continues at coordinate 66,794,259 of CM066997.1, forward strand.
CTATCCCCAGGAGGTAAAGGCCTTGTGGTGGTGGCACAGCTCGATGATTCGGAAGCGGATTTCTAGTGACATTCGGAGCTTTGGTGGGGGGTTCCGAAATTACCTTGTTGTCAATGAGGTCCTGAATCTCGTGCCTTAATCTCATACACCTATCCGTTGAGTGACCCTTCTGCTGATGAAATTTACAGAAGAGGTCCCCTTGGAAATTTGGCGGAAGTGGACTCGATAGAGGTCGTGGTTCCAGCTGACGGAGATGCCCCTTGGCTAACAATCTATCGAGGGCGGTTGACAATGACACTCCCAACTCTGAGAACTTTCTTGGTGCTTTATCCCCTCCTCTCCTTGGTGCTATGTCGAATTTTCTTTCTGGTCCATTCAGTGCATTGACATCGGTGGGGCCAGAGTGACCTCCCGCTTGTCCTCTGTTCGATCCATAGTCTGGCCTCCTGTACCGGTTTGGTTGTTCTTCCTTCTTGATGGTTCCTTCTTGAATCGCGTCTTCAATCCTTGTCCCTACGTCAAGCACCTCAACAAAAGTGTTGATGGACTGAAACCTCATTTTCTCTTGATAGACCGGCTGTAGGTTCTCCATTAACATCCGGATCTGTTCTTTCTCAGACGGCCTCTGTACCATCTTTGCATCCTTTCCTCTCCATCGACTCAGATATTCAGCGAATGACTCTTTGCTTCCCTGCCTGGTTGTTTCTAGATCTCAGACAGTGACGTCTAGGTCTTGATTGTACTCATATTGGGCCACAAATGACTTCACGACTTCGTCCCAAATTCTGGTTTTGCCTGGCTCGAGGGTAAGATACCAGGACAGAGCAGCTCCAGTCAAAGTTTGTTGGAATAGGACTGCCATCATAGTTGTGCTCAAGCCGCTCGGTTGAAAAGCCCCAATACACATTCTTATATGACTGCGAGGATTTTCGGTGCCATCAAACTTATCAATGACCGGCATTTTGAACCCGACAGGCAGCGTCTCATGGACCCTGTCATACAAGCCTTCTAACTCCATTAGATATGTATCAATCCCCTGAGCCTTGCGCATCACCCTTTCCAGCTTCTCTATTTTCTCGGTCAGTTGCTTCTCTTTCTCAGCTTTCTCTCTGTCTCGTTGGCCTACAGTGCGTCAGTCCATTGTGCCTCCTGATCATCAAACCAATCTCCTTCTCCTCCTCCCAAAGGTGGGTCCATAACGGGCGGAATTACATGTGGTGGTCGGTTCATGTTTTCCACCTGTCACCTCATCTGTTCCGCTTGTTGCTCTACAAGTATCCTTAACCCGCCCATCTCTTCATTGTTTCTCTCTTCTGCCATGTCAGCGTATTCTCTTCTTACTAGTCTCGCCGTAGGATCCCTAAACCACACTTGATTTGCTATTTTTGCTCCTACAAATAAATTTGAAATGCCTTTTTAAAACCTTTTTTATCTTTATTTTATCACACAAAGTCATTTAAACCAAAACTTTCCTTTTGTAGGTCACGCGGATGCAATGCCTGTGTGCGTGTGTGCTTACTCTATATGCTAAAAAAAGAAGAGAAAATCCTAATCCTAACACATAAGCACATAGGCACATAAAATCCTTGCCCATGTCAAGTGCGCTGATTTCTCCTCTCATTGTGATCCTCGCTACCCTTTCAAAGGTCGGGTGTTCAAAATTAGACATTTCTTAAAATGATGAGATCTTTGAAAAACAATTCTCAAGGATGAGAATGTAAAAAAATTTCTTCAATAAAGATGATTGGATTGAAAAACAATTCCCAAAATTTCCGACACATTGAATATAAATTAATCCCTTGAAAATATACCTTAACAAAGGTTAGTTTGGAGTTTTAATCAAAGAGTGAGCTCCAAAGATTTTTTGAAAAAAAGCGAATGAAAATTCTTGGAATAAAGATGGCAAGAACAGTTTGCTTTCAAAGATGGACTCAAAACTCTTTGGGTAGTAGGATCACATGGTCGGATTATCACCGTACTTTCCATGAATTCGGATGCATACAAGGTCAATTATGCTTAGCTAGCATGATATAAGAAGTATAATCTTATAATCAGGGTTCGGCATGTTCTCCAAATGTCGTGGAACATGAGGAGAAAATGCTAAAAGGTGATTAAAAGGTTATACATCTTTCATCAAGCAAGTATTGTCATCATCTCAAGTAATCCCTTCCGGGCATACAAAACTTCCTAACACATAGCACTAATCAAGAATTGATTTCCTAAGATTGAAAGGTTCTATGGAAGCTACTATGCAAAAGCCGGGCTTTGGTCAAATAAGGGACCCTTGACACACACCCGATAGGATGCTTCATATACCCAATCATGGTACGAGATCAAGGGTGATCACACAGTCCCATGATGACTTGACCGACCGGGTTGCCCCGAGCCTCCAAGGTCATATTTTCGTGCGATCGACTGGCTGGACATGCAAGTGAAATGCAACAGGCACACAAAGATTAATTAATTTGATCAAAAGGACATTTTTCAAGTCCAATCCTCAAGTGAACCCAAAATCAAAAATTCTGGTCTGCGAAATCAGAGATTCTGGGTTCGATCCCCAGCAGAGTCGCCAGATTGTGGATATCGCAGGGTTTCTTTCTACCCACAGCTTTTCTTTTTAAAATTCTTTTTTAAAATTTCAAATTCAAAACAAACGAGTCGCCACTTAATTTTTAAAGGAAAATTAAGAAACCATTTTCAAAGCAAATTGATCTTTTTAGAAACCAGAGATTAACTAGGTCCGGGGATTATGGAATGAGAGAGGAAGGAGCCCGTCGGACTAAAACACCCTCTCTCATCCTATCTTGCGATAGGCCTCTACTAAACATCCTTTTAATCAAATTTATTAATCTAAGCATGCCCTCAATTAATACTTATATACATATACACCACAAAAGCATGTCCAAAAGGGTGTAAAATTGCTAATGACAAAATATCATTCATAAGCCACATATTCCAAGTAGCAAGCAATATGATATGCAATAGGGAACAAGAGAACTTACTCGGGATCCAGCAGCGATATTAAACGTGCAATGCATACAAACAAAGAAAATCCTAAGAAAGAGTCTCTAATCACATATACATATAAGGTAAGATCCTAATTCTAATGTGTCACGCATGAGGTTGAAAAATCAATAAAATCAAGAAATTAAAATAAATTAAAGGTGGGTCTTAGAGATCATACCTTAACAGCGCTACAAAACAAAAGATTAGTCCACATGCTTTCACATAATAATATGATATCAAGTAATCAATCCTGATTCTCTAGCTTAGATCTAGCAAGTATGAAACCCAACTTTATTCTATAGCTAATTCTAATCATGAGCAAATAAATGTACATGGATGAATGAATGCGAACAAAGATAAAACATGGATTTATTCACTAATTTGGGTCACTTAACTTCTGGATTTAAGCTAATTTATCATTATTCAAAGTATGATTTGGGTCCTAAGACATTAGGAGTCCATTTGAGTTGAAATAAACAAGATTAGACAAAAAATAGTAGCAGTTTTTCATGAATTACAGAGAGCAGACCAGATCTTAAAAAATAGAAAAACCATGCTTTCAACGGTTGGATCTTAATGATTTTTGGATACGATATGCCTTTGTGAGTCTAGTTTATAACCCAAAAAGAAAATCAAGGTTTGAACGGTTAGATCTCCGGGAATATAGAAAACACTAGGCATCACTCAGGAATCTGCAACTCTCTGTCCAGAGTTCTTGTACGATTTTTTAAAAATAGCAAAAAGATGAGAAATACTTAGATCTTTTTAGGGGATCTCCCTAACACATTAAGATAACCAGAAAAAATTATTAGAGACCTCGAAAACTCCGTTAAAATTCTGATTTATTAGTTTCAAAATGGATTTACTGTTCTAAAATGTTGGACAGAGAGTTGCATGTACTGAAATGACAAGACCAAACCATCTTAGGCATGAATTCACTTTAAACCAAAAATCACAGTGGTAGAATATTGTGTTATTGACATTTTCTCGTTGGTTTCACTCAATTTCAACGGTTAGATTTCGAACTAAAAATCTTTGATCAAAACCAGTTTGTGAACTCGCTGTTTTCATTTGACAAGTTCAACTTTATTTGTTAACCCCAACTATTAAACCATGAAGTTGGACTTAAACTAAACCATTTTCTCCTACCATTTGGTGGTCATTGGAGGCTAAAGACCTTCATATTTGTAGATTTCAAATGAAGTATGAATGAACTTCATGAAATCTCAAGATGAGGACTCTAAACCATGGAGATGGGCTTAGACTCAAAACCATTTTCTCCTACCATTTGATGGTCATTGGAGATGAAGACATGACTAATACTCATAAGTTTCAAAAGGGAATATGGGAATGATTTCATGAAGTACCAAGTTTAGAGGATCCAAGTCATGAGTATGGACTTGGATTCATCCATTTGCTTATGAAATGAAGTGATGATCAAACTTTGACTCTCATGTAAAGTATAAGCTTACATGGGATACAAAGGATCATACTCAAGAGATTTCAAGAGAGATATTGAAGATCTCCAAGAATCTCAAGAGAGGAACATAAACAAAAGAAGTATAAGAAAGATTAAAGAATTAAAAACAAGAACTCCTAAGCTTACTAGACAAACTCTAAGATTTAATCAAGAAAAACTACAAATGACTTGAAGATTAGAAGCTCAAAAAGAAAGAGAACACAACCAAGATTAGAGGGTCACCTCCAAACTATCCTCAAAAGTCTTTCTTTGAAGATCTTCCAAACTCTTCTCTCTAGTTCTCTAAACTCTCTCTTTCTCTCTCAAAATATGTTAGTGTAATGGTAGTGATTTTTTGTATTTATTTGGTGTATCTCTTGTGTGTATTCCCTTGCATGTGTTCCTCCTCTTTTATAGGCAAAATTACCAAGTATTTTCAGTGAATTCGGAGTAAAAGACAGGTGTAAATCTATCATCTGGTGGTACAATATGTACTTCCTGAAATTAGACAGACTGCTACCCAGGGCGGTAGTCAGAATTCATCTACGGCAGTCCGTGGGTGCCGCTGCGGCACTCAGTGACTGCCGCGACGGCATTCCATGACTGTCGCACGGCTCTCCGTGAATACCGCTGCAGATTGTTGATTGCCGGGTTTCCGTCAACCTTACTTTATTAGATTTTTGTTTTTATCCTCCTACACATACGTATTGTACCACAAAATACAGACTTTAAAAGCAAACGGCAGTCAGAAAATGTCGGCGGCACTCAGTGGGTGCCGGCCCGGCATTCACTGAATGCCGTTCGGCACTCAGTGAGTGCCGCTCGGCATTCACTGAATGCCGCGGCAATCTGCCGTGTGCCGTTTTTCTGCAGAACTTCCCTTTTTAGGTCTTTTCTTTCTTCCATTTTTCTTAAACAAACTCATTCTTGAAAATCTTTTTCGAAAATGGTGTTTTACACTTGAATTCTCCTAAACACATGGTATTTTCTTCTTTCTGTGAAATTTTATCGCGTTGGGAGAACTTTCTGAAGAGCTGGGAATACTTCGAATCTTTTCGGTCCTTATCATCATCAGACGTGGAGGTGACTCTCTCCTAAATTCGACGGTCGATCAAAATTGGGGTGTCTACAGTCACCTACCTCGTTTGCCTATAAATTCTACTTTGTACACCTCAAACTAGGGGCAAACTCCGTTTGCCTAACACGATCCTTTCACACCAAGGGCAAGTTTTCAAGTCACCAAGTTGTTTTGAAAATTTTGAAATAGAGCATCTTTTATTCTAAAAGCTAAGGCTCTAATTCAAAGCACTTCCTAGGAGAAGTAAAGAATTGATTAGATCAATAGGTAGGAGTTTTCAAAGGCCAAATTTATCAACAACGTACTATCATATTAAGATGAGGAGTGAACATAAAAGATGAGCAGTACACCATTTATGACAGAGACACATTTTATTATGCTAATTTGGGCATTTCGTGTCGTTACTTTTGTCGAGTCAATCCTTCTTTGGTTGAGTTAGTAATAATCTAATTGAAACTGTATCCGAGTTTAAGGTTCATACAAACCAATTCAATTTTCCTTGTCATCGTTGTTGCTGTCAAGTCCATTTGTCCTAATGGTCTCAAATGTGTGGGTTTAAAGTGATTACCAATTATAAAACCTGTGGATACAAGCAGAAATTCCAAACACCATTACTGCACTTGTCAAGTCTACAACATGATATGAGTCCCAAGACCCTCGAGCATTGGTGATACCCCCAATCACAGTCACTTATCTTCATAAATCAGTTCATAAGATACACTGGCCATCTTCTACCAGCTCCTCAGCAACCAAGCCAAAATTGTGTCACGAATGTGATGGAAAAATCGGTTTAAGGTTAAAAGTTAAACACGCAGCGGAAAAGTCAAGTTATAAAACTTAATGGTAGCCCAGGATCTACTACTCGTCAATTCTATAGATGCGTACAAAGAGGAAGGGGACAAGAGTTTATACCTTAGTGTCTTGAACCCAATTCTGAAATCTCTAACTTTCAGCAGCTCCCTCTAGATGGTCTTCACCCTTATGACTCCTGTGGATGCTTCCCAGAGAGACTAGAGATGGTGGGATCTCTAATAGAGAGGAAGGTGAAGGTTTTGGGGCTCTAAAATAGTTTCTGCAACTTTTGACGTTCAAAAACGACGAACTTCTTTTCCAGAACGCAGCTGCCCTATTTATAGATTCCCAGAACCGACCTAGACTTCGACCGATCGAACCTTCGATCGATCGACCCATTCTCGATCGATCGAACCTGCCATGACTTTAATCGATCGAACATATTTCAATCGATCGAACTTGTCTTGACAGCTTCCTCAAGTGTCTTTCCAAGTATCCTGGCGGAGCTAAGAGTGGGACCTCCTAGGCTCTTTATTGTTGGCTCAGATCAGTTGATTAGTTCCCATGACCAAACTCTTTGATCAGCAAATTAATCGACTGATCAGTTAACGTTTACTCCACTATAAAATGATAACTGAACTCCAACGCAAAAGAACATATCCGAAGTGATAACTAGACTTGTATGTTGTACTAATGTCCCTCTACCTTCAGCATTCGTAACCATATTCAGGTAGTCGGATAACTGTTACTGTCAACCTGAATCATGATTACTTCTTGTATTCCTTGAGTCCCATTCACCTCTCATGATTACCAAACATGTTGATAACTCTTATCAACAAGACTGCAGTACTCAGTAATCGACTTGGTGACATTCTCAAGGGAATGCTTACTCTGAATCAGAGAGCAGATTCTATCTTGACAATATATGTTCACAACCCTATGAATATGACATACGCAAGATACCCAGGTGTTGATCTTCTGTAGACCTCACTGATTGGTAAGTCAAAGCAGCCATATCCACAGTCTGGGTTCATAATCGTCTCAAGATTGAGAACACGTACCTTATACAAGTTATGAGTTCCTATCGACTGATAGACAGTCTTAAGTGTCAATAGGAAAACTCAGGTCCGATAATGCACTATAAGCACTAGCATATTAACTAAGAGTTACACTCTAGTGATTGAGATTAATCACTCCATCCAATGGTAGTTAATCATGCTACAGTGTAAACCTGATGAGATATCCAGTCTCATCATCCACTGTGACAAGTTCTAAGTATCAAAGGATAGTAATTCGTATCTCATTTGCATGTATCTCATACATACATGAATTACCTACTATGACACTTAAGGATTAACAATCAATCATCTCATGAAAGAAACATACATAATGAAATGTAAAGCAGATATCCATATATTAAGATGTCAATGTCTCATACATAAAGTAATGGTTTGAGGGCAAAAACCCAACAAACTCCCACTTGCACTCACAACCATACAGGATTACATCTGAGACCTAGACTATCTAGATGACGATCAAAGACCTTCTGTGGCAAGGCCTTTGTAAACGGATCAGCAAGATTGTCAGTGGTGGCAATCTTGGTGACAGTTACATCTCCACGTTGAACAATATCTCGGATAAGATGATATTTCCGCTCTACGTGCTTTCCCTTTCCGTGGTTCCTTGGCTCCTTGGACTGAGCCACTGCCCCACTATTATCACAATAAAGCGTAATAGGTGACAGGGACGCTGGTACCACCTCGAGTTCCATAAGGAACTTCTTGAGCCAAACAGCTTCCTTTGCGGCTTCACAAACAGCCACATACTCAGCTTCTGTAGTTGAGTCTGCAATGCATTTCTGCTTAATACTCCTCCAACTAACAGCACCACCTCCCAAGGTAAAGAGATGACCGGACGTTGACTTCCTCGAATCTTTATCTGACATAAAATCCGAGTCAGTGTATCCTACTGGAATTAACTCACCACCACCATACATAAGCATGTAATCTTTAGTCCTTCTCAGGTACTTAAGAATATGCTTAACGGCTGTCCAGTGCTCTGGACCTGGATTCAACTGATATCTGCTAACCATGCCAACGGCAAAACAGATATTTGGTCTAGTGCATAACATCGCATACATAAGACTCCCAACTGCCGAAGCATATGGAATTCCTGCCATGCGATTCCTCTCCTCCTGTGTCTTAGGACACTGGTCCTTGGAGAACGCTAAACCATGCCTGAAAGGTAACAAACCTTTCTTCGAATTATCCATTCAAAACCTAGTTAGCACCTTATCGATATAACCAGCTTGAGATAATCCCATTATCTTTCGCTTGCGATCCCGAAAGAGCTTTATCCCTAGAATATAGCTCGCCTCTCCTAGATCTTTCATATCGAAAGTACTAGCTAGCCAAACCTTGACCGTTGACAATGCCGCTACATCATTTCCAATGAGTAGAATGTCGTCAACGTAAAGCACAAGAAAGGCCATCACTTTCCCTTCACACTTCTTGTATACACAAGGTTCATCCAGATTCTGTATGAAACCAAACGACTTGACCGCTTGGTCAAATCGGATGTTCCAACTCCTGGATGCCTGCTTAAGCCCATAAATGAACTTTTGCAGCTTGCATACCAAGTTACCTTTCCGACCAGCTATGAACCCTTCCGGTTGTTGCATATAGATGTCCTCCTCAAGATTGCCATTTAAGAATGCTGTCTTGACGTCCATCTGCCAGATCTCATAATCTAGGCATGCAGCAATGGATAAGAGTATTCTGATAGACTTGAGCATGGCTACCGGCGAGAAGGTTTCCTCATAGTCAATGCCCTCCCTCTGAGTATAACCTTTCGCTACAAGCCTAGCCTTAAAGGTCTCAACCTTTCCATCAGATGCTCTTTTCCTCTTGTAGACCCACTTACAACCAATGGGTTTAATATTGGCTGGAAGTTCTACAAGATCCCAGACCTGATTAGAATCCATAGATTCTAATTCAGCCTTCATAGCTTTAACCCAATGTTCTGAATCAACATCAGTCATTGCCTCTTTGTATGTGGCAGGATCAGATTCAGATTCTATGGAGACAGCTTCAAAAACTTCTCCTAAGAACATGTATCTATCAGGCTGGCTAATAATCCTCCCACTACGACGAGGTACCGGTGCAGAAATGGGTGAAGAAGTGGTATTTTCTTGATTTACATCTTTATCAACTGCAGGTTGGACTAAGGGCTCTCCTTCTATTTCTCTCAGATCTATCCTTCCCTTAGGTTTATGGTTCATGATATAATGATCCTCTAAGAAAACAACATTTGTACTAACAAACACTTTCTGTTCTCTTGGATCATAAAAATACCATCCATAAGTACCCTTTGGATACCCCACAAAGTAACATACTTCCGATCTAGAATCCAACTTACTCATCTTTCCTTTCAGCACATGTGCCGGACACCCCCATATCCGGAGATGTTGCAAAGAAGGCTTGCGCCCAATCCACATCTCTCGTGGTGTCCTTGGAACAGATTTACTTGGTACTAGATTTAGTATGTAAGCAGCGGTTTCCAAAGCATAACCCCAAAGGAATAATGGCAACTCAGAATAACTCATCATCGACCTAGTCATGTCTAAAAGAGTCTGATTCCTTCTCTCCGCTACACCGTTCTGCTGAGGCGTACCAGGTGCAGTCAACTGTGACAGAATCCCATTCTGTACGAGGTGATCAATAAACTCATTAGAGAGGTACTCGCCACCTCGATCAGATCGAATGTCCTTGATATGTGTGCCCAATTGCTTCTCTACTTCAGCCCTAAACTCTTTGAACTTTTCAAAGGCTTCAGACTTGTGCTGCATTAGGTATACATATCCATACCTAGAGTGGTCATCAGTAAATGTTATGAAATACTCATAACCACCCCTTGCTCTAATATTTATTGGTCCACAAACATCAGTATGAACTAATTCCAACAATGGATTGGTTCTATTACCCTTTGCTGGAAAGGGCCTTTTGGTCATCTTCCCCCCTAAACAAGACTCACAGACTTCCATTGGTTCGAGAACCAAATCGCCTAAGATCCCCTCTTTGACTAGTCTGCCAATCCTATTTAGATTGATATGGCCAAGCCTCATGTGCCAAAGCCTTATTGGATTAGTGGAAGGTTCTTTTCTTTTAGATGGTATAGTTACCATTGAGTTATTAAGTTCCAAGCAAGATTTTTTAGAAATATTGGGAGTAATCACATACAAACCATTTGATTTAACACCAGAACATATAAAAGAACTGTTTCTTTTAATCACAACTTCAGTTCCAAAATAAAAAGAATAACCATTATTCGATAAATTAGAAACTGAAATTAAATTACGTCTCATTGAAGGGACGTAAAGTACATCTGATAAAATCAAAACTTTATTGTCTAGAAATTCTAAAACTACGATTCCTATAGCAACCGCAGAAACGGTTGCGCTAGATCCTAGAGTAAGTACGATTTCCCCATCACTGCACCTCCTGGTTGATCTGAACCCCTGCAATGAATTACAGATATGGTTAGTCGCACCAGAATCAATGCACCAAGTGTTTGAAGTATCCGTTATAAAACTTACTTCAATCACATGTGATTCAATCATACCTTGAACTCTTGTAGCTAAGAATTCTGGACAGTTCCTCTTCCAGTGGCCCTTCTTACCGCATTAGAAACACTTTCCTTTGCCTTGGCCACCCACCTTCCCTTTGCCCTTACCTTTTCCCTTATATTTTGCAATTTTAGGGACCGGTCCAACACGTAGCAGCCTTCTTCTTCCCTTTCTTTCCTTTCGGTGTAGATCGGGAGGAGGAAGCGCTTTTCTCAACGTTCAAAACGTTGACCCCAGGTTTGATCACCCCTTCCGCTGCCAAAAGAGAACTCATCAATTCGCTCATTGAAAAATTCATTTGATTCATGTTATAGTTAAGTTTAAATTGAGCGAATGAAGGCGACAGCGAATTGAGGATCATATCAACTTGGGTCTGTGCATCGATGTTGGCACCTAGGGTCTCCAGCTCGTTTCAATAACCAATCATTTTTAAAACATGTTCCTTGACTGGAGTCCCTTCCGACATCTTTGCACTCATTATCTTCTGCATGGCTACCTGTTTGGCAGGCCTGCCATGCTCCCCAAACATCTTTTTCAGGGATATGATAATGTCACTGGCAGAATCATTCGATTGGTATTGGTGTTGCAACACACCAGCCATTGAGGCTAGAATGTAGCAACGAGCCATTCCATTCGACTTCTTCCATTTGTCGAACTCGCGTCTGGCAGCTGCCGAAGCATTTGCCGCGCGTTCTTCGGGGCATGGGGTGGTGAGGATATATATGTGATCCTCCGCAGTTAACACGATGTCAAGGTTACGTTTCCATTCAGTGTAGTTATTTCCAGTTAACTTGTTTTGAGTGAGTATGGTGGCAAGTGGACTAAATGCAGATCCAGACATTATGATTACTGAAAATCAAACAAACAAAATATGGATATCAGGATTTGACAGTTTGAAATAAAAGAATCTTTAAAACTCTTATTTTAAAACAAAGTCGCCGGAATATCGAAACAAAAGAATAAAGCCTCCGTGTGGTGGTCAATGTTCGATCTTTCGATTAATCATGACTTGTCCGCTATGCAACTCTTGCAAAACAAGTTATGACTCCCGAACCTTTTTGATCTCTAAATTTCTGAATAATGCCCCGTGTGGTATCCCTTATCCATAGCTTAGCTAGTGTATACCATTAACTAAGATCCAATCACAACCGTCTCAAGTAGCGCCTCCGTGTGGTGGTCACCCTCTAACACGTCTGATTGATCCTATCAAAGGAAGTTCACATCTAGTAACCAACGAGTAATGCACCCTCCGTATGGAATGATCACCCCTGGCGAGGTGACACCGAATGCACCACTCATCTTACAGTGAACCGTTAATGGAAGATCGTGGGTGTTAATTAATAAGACCCTCTCTCACTAGATTTAGAAATTAAGGATTTAACTTTTAAAGAAAAATTTGTTTTTACACATTACCCATAAACATCCAATGTTTACTAATGCGTTAAAACGGTTTTTGAATTTTATTTTAGAAAACTTGTTTTACGTGCATGCAAGTAGTAACAATATAATTAAATGCCAATCACAAACCAAGCACATAAAACAAAAACTAAAATTGAAAATAAAGACATCCAAACGATGCCTCTATCTCCCATGGCTCTATCTCCATAGAACCATCCTTTTTGGTTTGATCGCCTCCAGCTCCATCTTCATGGACAACGGCTCCTTGCTCCATCTTCATGGATTTTCTAATTCTATTACATTTGTCCTATGCTTCTTTCGAAGCTTACAATTTGTCTAGAAGTAGAAATAGCAACAGCAAAATAAAAGGCTAGGGAAACTGGTGCGACTTTCCTTTTCGTAGGATTGAAGTCGCAGCGCCCTTTACATATGCCTTAAAACTGAACCAAACTTAAACTACAACATGCACCAATCTCAAACAATTCAAATGCCAAATTTAAAAGTCTTGGTGCCATGGGAGATAGCTGACACGGCGAAAATCTTGTGCGCTCTTGTGCAAAACCCAAGTGTAGGTGATAGTGCAAGTAATATAGTACTGGAAGTCCAGGTCGATCCCACAGGGAAGGAATAGGAAGAATGTCTACTAAGTTATAACCTAAAAAAAATAAAATAAAAATGAAGGATTGGAGGTTCTAGCAAATCCTAATTAATTAAATTAAACTAAATAATAAACTAAAGCTTATAGAAACATAACTAATTATACAGATAAACTAAAGGTGCTAGGAATACGTGAATCCACATTGATCCTAACCATCTACCATGCATATTCATTAACGCTCTATGGAGTTCATTCCTCTTCAGTATTCCGTATTTTGCGAAAGATATGGAATCAATAGCCCTTTCATGATCGGGACTACATCATCACAGTTGATTTAAAATACTTAGAAGACGGTTTAAAACAATGGTAATTACTTGCACTCTAAATGGTGTTAGCATTCAAAGTGGTTTTCAAAAGTCATTGAAGAAAAGGCCTTAAGGCTTTAAGTTCTAAAAACTGTTGTGACAAACTGAGCTTATAGGGACAATTTGATGACAGATTTCTAAAACAGAAAGTCATGGAATACTTAAAAGAATCATCTCAGGAATCAACAAGTTCGATCGATCGAAGCGCTCTCGATCGATCGGACTGCATCATCCTTCAATCGATCGAAATATCTTCGATCGCTTGACTATGGCCCTGGTTCGATCGATCGAAATACCTTCGATCGATCGAGCCCAAGGTTTCTAAAGATTGCATGGCAGAGGTTGGGAATCAATGTTTCATCACATATTCCCAACGTCTAAACTATGAAAACATGATAAAACTAATACAGAAAGAGTAAAACCAAACAATCATAACAACTAGATTAACAAACAATCAAATAAAGAAAAGGAACAGAAAAACCTGGAATAAATCTGAATATAACTTGTAATAAACTTGAAACAAACTTGAATCTTGAATCTACAATGGAAAAGGAGGAAGAAAACATCAAACTAAACTAATCTACTCCTAAACTAACCCTAAAACTATCCTAAACTGCTGTTCTGTGCGTTCTGGAGTGTCCTCCCTTCGTCTGGCGTCAAAACGGCTTATATATAGGGTTCCCGCAGAGTTTACGCAACTTTTGGGTGAATATAAAGTTCGATCGATCGAGCTTAGTTCGATCGATCGAAGGTTCGATCGATTGAACTCTCTTCAATCGCTTGAACTTCTCTAATTTTGACAACTCTGCGCACTGATGGGAGAATGGCCATAACGTTTTACTCGGACCTCGGATTGACCTCCCGTTTGCGGCCACGCGACCGTAACTCAAAGATATACATTTTATATCTCTGGGAAAATCTTCCAAATCTGAAGTCTTCATTGTCAAAATTGGCGTTTTCTCAGCTGCTTCTGTTGTTCTCTTCACCAGAATCACTTTTCTTTAGCTTCACTTCATTGATTTACATCCTAACACCTATAAAACAATGCAAAAAACATATATTTTAGTATTAACACAATAAAAAGAGCATTGTTATTAGAATGCACCTAAATGTAGGGACTTTGGGGATAAAGTATGCATAAAATACTACGTAATACACTAGAAATATGCACTTTTCACCATGAATCACACCCCCCAACTAGCTCGTTGCTAGTCCCTAGCAATGAAGCTAACTACAGCAATGTTTAATTAACTCTAAAAATTGAAAACAAAAGAAAATAAAAATCCTAACTCACTTTCGCAGGAATCACGATTGCATTTAGCGTATGCAACAAGCCTTTAAACCCCTAGGTTCCCCCTAGTGGACGAGTATTGTCTCGTGAGGGTTTGCAGTGAATCTACCCACAAAATTCATGTTTAAGGCAATGGTTCTCATTTAAATGTTTTCAAGGAATTTTCCTCTCATTAACAATATAGTTAAGCTCAACAATCTCATGAAACTCTCTAGCATGCCATAGCCATGCAACACACACATTACAGTTAATCTACTATCAAAGTCATTAGAATGTTCCATACCTATTAATCTTCAAGTGTGTGTGTGAATGGACAACCAAAATACAAAACTTTAATTTCAAAGCTTGCATAACCTAAGACATTATCAAGACGTTCATTTTGACTCAACTCTCACCGGGATTACACTCTTAAGATGAAATCACTCTGAATTAGGTGTAATAATTATCACTCATGATATAGAAGCTGTAAAGAGTAATTGTAAATGGAATCTAATGCTTCTCATATCTAAATAGAAAAACGGACATTTTAGTGCATAAAGTCTCATGAAATGATACCTTTCACTAGAAGAGCGAGATACCGCGGAGAACTCTTTCATTACCTTAACTTCAAATCCAATTTACCTAGCATCATTAGGACTTTGAAAAAGAGGTATTCGATTAAGAAGAAAGAGATTCGTGATATTCAATTGGGTCAAAGGATGTGATTGGAACGTCTACTACATTTTTTTTTTGAAACTTCCCCCACATCTCCAATCTCTCTCTTTTCTTCTTCTCTTCTTTTTTTCCTTTTCTTTTTCACACTCTTCTTTTTATTATTATTTTTTTCTTTTGTAACAACCATTGGCACTTTTTTTTTTTCTTTTCATGTTTTTTTTTTTCATTTTTTTTCATCATTTTTTTCTTTGCCAACTTTCCCTTATTCACACTAACATATTTCTTGTCAATGCAACACATCCCAATCACACCGAAATAAAGAACCGAGGCTTGAACTCCTAATTTGGAGTTTGGTATAGACTTTAGGATTATGAAGACAAGGCGATTATGATAAGCTCAAGAGGTGAAGTAAAGGAATAGCATAGAGGTAGGCCAAGGCTGTATTATCCATGTATGGTCAAAAGATGGCCTAAATCATCTTCTAAGTTAATAGGATTATTCATTTCAGTAAATTCAAGAGCTCTAAATTTTGGTAAATCCTGAACGTTCTCTTCTAGTGATCAAAAGTAAGAGTAATTTTATAAAACCCTCAAAAACAAAGAATGGCACAAAAGCTCACTTGGATTATTAGTCTCCACTACAGTCTTTCAAGACACTTAAACTCTGCTTACTAATCCATTTTAGCTAAGTACAAGGTTGTCACAACGTGCTCAAAGTATTTGAAGATTAAAAAGCATAGAACCTACTATAACTAAGATAGTAAAGAAACTACCATAGTATATCACATACTAATAACATACAGAAAAAATGCATCATAACTAACTACATTAATTATGAGAGAAATACAAGAACCATTTTATTATCTTTAAAAAAAATGAATAAAATAAAAATTTTAAAATTTTTGCAGATTTAAATTTACTGAGTTACACGTTGCTAAGCAGGTATATGACACTAAAGTACAACAAAAAGATATGAGGCATGCAATGACTCACTCCCCCCCAACTAAAACTAGACATTGTCCTCAATGTTCTAAACTAAGAGCATGGACATGTAAAGTAAAGCGAGGGAAGGAAGGATTTTACCTCGAAGCGTTAATATCCATTTTTTTTTCAAGTTACCTGCAAAATCATTAGTAGCAACAAGGAAAAATAGAGAATATACTACAACCACTCAGTAAATAAATTCAGTTAATCAAAATTTTTATCATAGATTAACAACCGAAATTTTTGAGGATCTTCCCAATAAAATAATTTAACAGTGAGAAGAATGTTGGGATCCTCATAAAAATGCAACTCCCCCCAACTAATGTCAGGCTCAAGGTCAGAGGAGATGATGCAAAACCTATGGCTTCCAAATTTTTTTGGGACAGTTATAAAAGGAATACCACACTTTTTAGGAATTATATGCAAGAAACGATCTTTGGTGTTGGTATTTCCTATAACAGCCTCTATTTTAATACTAAAAACAGGGGGAGGCCATGGTTCAATAAAAGGGGCAGGGTCGAAGTGATGTTCTAATGAAGCTTCACCACCCTCCGCTTGTCCTAGAACAGAATCTATGGAGATATAATCATAGGAATTGAATTTCTGTTCTATGCACATGGTTTTGGACTGGACTTGGATAAAGCTATCTATTTGGGCCTCAATGTCATAATCACTCAAGAAGGTCAAGCAGTCTAGAAGATTGCTAGCTTCTTGTTGAATTTTAAGATCATCTAAAGTGGGCCCAATATTTTCCAAGTCTTCTCTCAAAGAATTTTGAAAGTTAAAATTTTGTGAAGAACATGTGCTAGAATCCTTACCACCCTCTTCCACAACACATTATGTTTGTTCACGAATGGGGTACACATAACATTAAAGCTCAGGACGAGAGCTTTGATTGATAGCAAGGATAGGTGATGGGCAACTTGGTGACACCACCTCTTCGGTCGAAAGAGGTGAGGGTTCATGAATATCACAAGAATCTAAATCAGATTTAGATTTTTCAATTATGTCCTCTCTAGGGTCACTTTCAAAGGTAGGGGTAGAGTCAACAGGGGACTCTTCCTTTCCTAATTGCGTGCAATCACCTAAACTCTCGACATCTTTTAAAACCTCTTTCTCATCCTTGTAACTCTCCTCACTATATATGTCATCTATTGAGGTGCTCTGGACAAAGAGATTGTGCAGTTTTATCCATGCAGTGAAGGAGTTGATGTCTGGGGTTGTATGTTGAGGAGAAGATGGTTCTACAACTTCATGCTCAATGGTTTGGTTTTGGAGTTCTTGTTGGGTTATCACTTTCTCAAATGAGTTGTTAACCTCACTCGGTATGAACCCATCATTGTCCTCTAATTCCATTCCATTGTTAGTGTCTTGAAATTCAGGTTGTAGCGTTGAAGGACTGGTATAGTCTTCTAAAGGTTGGCTATCAAATGCTTGTTGATATCTAGCTCCTAATTTATCAATTGCACTCTCTAGCCTTTTCATTTCACTAAGCAGCAATTCTAACATACCATTATCCTCAACTTGGTTATTCTCCTCATTATAACTATATGAAGTTTCACCCCATTGTTGTTGGTAATAGTCCCCTTCCCATTGTGTTTGTGTGCAAGACTCCCCAGAAGGAAAGTCTTGGTGCATTTGGTAATCGTGGGAACTACTACTATATCCTACACTATAATTTTGGTTATATCCCCATTGCGATTGATAGAACTCTCCAGGTGGAGGTTCTTGATACGTTTGATAACATGGGGGACTAACACGATGGTTTTCCCATTGTGGTGATTGGTAGCACTCAGGTTGATAATGTGCATCATATGTGGGTGCTTGCCAACTCGAGGTATAGTTCTCATTACCTAATGTGTACCCATTCGTGGTATTTGTGTTGTATGGAGGGTAATATGGATAAGACATGTTTACCCGAAATATTTAAACAAAAGAAAATTTTTTTTTTTTTTTTTCTTGGGAGAGAAAAAGTCCAATGATTTTTTTTTAAAGAAAGAAAAATTGAAAATAACTTAGTAAAATCCTAACCTAGTTGCCTTCCCCGGCAACGGCGCCAAAAACTTGACACGGCGAAAATCTTGTGCGCTCTTGTGCAACACCCAAGTGTAGGTGATCGTGCAAGTAATATAGTACTGGAAGTCCAGGTCGATCCCACAGGGAAGGAATAGGAAGAATGTCTACTAAGTTATAACCTAAAAAAAATAAAATAAAAATGAAGGATTGGAGGTTCTAGCGAATCCTAATTAATTAAATTAAACTAAATAATAAACTAAAGCTTATAGAAACATAACTAATTAAACAGATAAACTAAAGGTGCTAGGAATACGTGAATCCACATTGATCCTAACCATCTACCATGCATATTCATTAACGCTCTATGGAGTTCATTCCTCTTCAGTATTCCGTATTTTGCGAAAGATATGGAATCAATAGCCCTTTCATGACCGGGACTACATCATCACAGTTGATTTAAAATACTTAGAAGACGGTTTAAAACAATGGTAATTACTTGCACTCTAAATGGTGTTAGCATTCAAAGTGGTTTTCAAAAGTCATTGAAGAAAAGGCCTTAAGGCTTTAAGTTCTAAAAATTGTTGTGACAAACTGAGCTTATAGGGACAATTTGATGACAGATTTCTAAAACAGAAAGTCATGGAATACTTAAAAGAATCATCTCAGGAATCAACAAGTTCGATCGATCGAAGCACTCTCGATCGATCGGACTGCATCATCCTTCAATCGATCGAAATATCTTCGATCGCTTGACTATGGCCCTGGTTCGATCGATCGAAATACCTTCGATCGATCGAGCCCAAGGTTTCTAAAGATTGCATGGCAGAGGTTGGGAATCAATGTTTCATCACATATTCCCAACGTCTAAACTATGAAAACATGATAAAACTAATACAGAAAGAGTAAAACCAAACAATCATAACAACTAGATTAACAAACAATCAAATAAAGAAAAGGAACAGAAAAACCTGGAATAAATCTGAATATAACTTGTAATAAACTTGAAACAAACTTGAATCTTGAATCTACAATGGAAAAGGAGGAAGAAAACATCAAACTAAACTAATCTACTCCTAAACTAACCCTAAAACTATCCTAAACTGCTGTTCTGTGCGTTCTGGAGTGTCCTCCCTTCGTCTGGCGTCAAAATGGCTTATATATAGGGTTCCCGCAGAGTTTACGCAACTTTTGGGTGAATATAAAGTTCGATCGATCGAGCTTAGTTCGATCGATCGAAGGTTCGATCGATTGAACTCTCTTCAATCGCTTGAACTTCTCTAATTTTGACAACTCTGCGCACTGATGGGAGAATGGCCATAACGTTTTACTCGGACCTCGGATTGACCTCCCGTTTGCGGCCACGCGACCGTAACTCAAAGATATACATTTTATATCTCTGGGAAAATCTTCCAAATCTGAAGTCTTCATTGTCAAAATTGGCGTTTTCTCAGCTGCTTCTGTTGTTCTCTTCACCAGAATCACTTTTCTTTAGCTTCACTTCATTGATTTACATCCTAACACCTATAAAACAATGCAAAAAACATATATTTTAGTATTAACACAATAAAAAGAGCATTGTTATTAGAATGCACCTAAATGTAGGGACTTTGGGGATAAAGTATGCATAAAATACTACGTAATACACTAGAAATATGCACTTTTCACCATGAATCAATAGCGACTAAGCTTGCTGAAAAAGGGTTAGTCGTACATACATCCACGCATATATAACAATTGGAACTGCTAATTGATTCACACAGTACATAAACTTTTTATATACTGAATTAGAACTTGAAACAGCATCTTACTTCTCTACCATAGTTCGATCGATCGAAGACAGTTCGATCGCTCGAACCTTCGATCGATTGAACACTGTTCAATCGCTTGAACATTCTGTTTCACATAGTAATTTGAAAAAAAATTACAGAATATTTTTAAAAATAAAGCTTTTAATTTCAAAACACCTTACAACTGTGAAACAAAGAGTCTGACAAAGAATCTGTCTCGATCGATCTAACTTCATTCGATCGATCGAACACCAGAAGGTTTCGATCGATCGAATACTGTTCGATCGCTCGAGTACAGAGGATGTTCGATCGATCGAAACATGTTCGATTGATCGAACCCGCCTTGCATCCCATGCAATCACAGATTTGTATTCTGCTGCGATAACACTGCAGAAACAGATCTGTGACAATGCCGTTTTTTAAAACAGTTCTAAAATCAACATGCAAATCAATATAGTGTTCTAAAAACGCATCTATAGATCCAAACGAGCGTGGCTCTGATACCAATTGATGGAAAAACCGGTTTAAGGTTAAAAGTTAAACACGCAGCGGAAAAGTCAAGTTATAAAACTTAATGGTAGCCCAGGATCTACTACTCGTCAATTCTATAGATGCGTACAAAGAGGAAGGGGACAAGAGTTTATACCTTAGTGTCTTGAACCCAATTCTGAAATCTCTAACTTTCAGCAGCTCCCTCTAGATGTTCTTCACCCTTATGACTCCTGTGGATGCTTCCCAGAGAGACTAGAGATGGTGGGATCTCTAATAGAGAGGAAGGTGAAGGTTTTGGGGCTCTAAAACAGTTTCTGCAGCTTTTGAAGTTCAAAAACGACGAACTTCTTTTCCAGAACGCAGCTGCCCTATTTATAGATTCCCAGAACCGACCTAGACTTCGACCGATCGAAGCCACTTCGATCGATCGAACCTTCGATCGATCGACCCATTCTCGATCGATCGAACCTGCCATGACTTCAATCGATCGAACATACTTCAATCGATCGAACTTGTCTTGACAGCTTCCTCAAGTGTCTTTCCAAGTATCCTGGCGGAGCTAAGAGTGGGACCTCCTAGGCTCTTTATTGTTGGCTCAGATCAGTTCATTAATTCCCATGACCAAACTCTTTGATCAGCAAATTAATCGACTGATCAGTTAACGTTTACTCCACTATAAAACAATAACTGAACTCCAACGCAAAAGAACATATTCGAAGCGATAACTAGACTTGTATGTTGTACTAATGTCCCTCTACCTTCAGCATTCGTAACCATATTCAGGTAGTCGGATAACTGTTACTGTCAACCTGAATCATGATTACTTCTTGTATTCCTTGAGTCCCATTCACCTCTCATGATTACCAAACATGTTGATAACTCTTATCAACAAGACTGCAGTACTCAGTAATCGACTTGGTGACATTCTCAAGGGAATGCTTACTCTGAATCAGAGAGTAGATTCTATCTTGACAATATATGTTCACAACCCTATGAATATGACATACCCAAGATACCCAGGTGTTGATCTTCTATAGACCTCACTGATTGGTAAGTCAAAGCAGCCATATCCACAGTCTGTGTTCATAATCGTCTCAAGATTGAGAACACGTACCTTATACAAGTTATGAGTTCCTATCGACTGATAGACAGTCTTAAGTGTCAATAGGAAAACTCAGGTCCGTCAATGCACTATAAGCACTAGCATATTAACTAAGAGTTACACTCTAGTGATTGAGATTAATCACTCCATCCAATGGTAGTTAATCATGCTACAGTGTAAACCTGATGAGATATCCAGTCTCATCATCCACTGTGACAAGTTCTAAGTATCAAAGAATAGTAATTCGTATCTCATTTGCATGTATCTCATACATACACGAATTACCTACTATGACACTTAAGGATTAACAATCATCTCATAAAAGAAACATACATAATGAAATGTAAAGCAGATATCCATATATTAAGATGTCAATGTCTCATACATAAAGTAATGGTTTGAGGGCAAAAACCCAACAGAATGTTCTTCATCCTCAGCTGAATTGCTCTATTCACAATGCAACCATTCTTTCTCCAGCTGAATCTTCTCATTCCCAACAGAGCTAATTCATCTCTAGAAGAGTGTCCTGAACAAATATGGTGTATCTCAGTCAAGACTACATCCTTTCCTCAGAAGAAAGAGTTGTTCATCCCCAGCAAATTCAATTTAATCCCAGCAGGCATATTAATTCGTCAGTTCTTTTGATCACAGTTAGTCCAACCATTGGTCCAAGCCATGATAGTCATAGTAGTTCACTATTGACTCGTCATCTCGATTCGTACATCATCAGTTCAATCCATGACAGTCACAGTAGTTCACTATCGACTTGTCATCTCGATTCGTACATCATCAATCCATGACAGTCATAGTAGTTCACTGTCGACTCGTCATCTCAATTCATACATCATCAGTTCAATCCCTGACAGTCACAGTAGTTCACTGTCGACTTGTCATCACGATTCGTACATCATCAGTTCAATCTATGACAGTCACAGTAGTTCACTACTGACTCATCATCTTGATTCATACATCATCAGTTCAATCCATGACAGTCAGAGTAGTTCACTGCCAACTTGTCATCCCGATTAGTACATCGTTAGTCCTTCTGATCACAGTTAGTCCAACCGTTGATCTAATCCATGACAGTCACAGTAGTTCACTGTTGACTCGTCATCTTGATCCGTACATCGTTAGTCCAATCCATGAAAGTCATAGTAGTTCACTGTCTACTCGTCATCTCCATTCATGCATCGTCAGTTCATTAATCATCATTAGTTCACCATAACTCTTATTCAAAATATGTCATGTTCATCGTCCCCTCTAGATTGAGGCAAATCTGTTGTCATTAGCCTTCTAGATTGAGGCAAATGCTTTGGTGTTAGCCCTCTAATTTGGGGTAAATCCTTTGCTGTTAGCCCTCTTGATTGAGGCAAATATGTTTTTATTAGCCCTCTAGATTGAGGTAAATCCTTCATTGTTAGTCCTCTAAATTGAGGCAAATCTTTTATTATAGACCCTTTGGATTAAGGTAGGACTTTTACGTCCACCAGTTATCTCGGACTAACCCGTTTACTCTTTGATATCTGGGACTGCCAAGTCTGTCAATCATTTTAGGGATTCCATGTCCATCATTAGTGCTTTCACGTCCGTCAATCATCTTGGAGGCCTAAATAGGCTTTTCGGACCGACCATAACAAGATTTGATCAACCGTGAGAGATAAAAGTTGAATCCTGGTTCTCAGTCAAGAATTAAAAAGTTAAGAGAGATTCTCAGAGAATCCCATACCATCCCCAACAGAACCTGAACCAAAATTTTCGGATTAGTCATCATAAAAATCGGCCAACGATTGAAAAACACCGCTCGTAGTCAAAAGACGCCAACTCCTAGGGCAAGCTTTGTCTATTCACAATCCAAGGCTCCGTGTCCGTTGGTTATCGTGAGCTTTCTCACTTATCATGAGCTTCTTCACTCCTTCATTCAAAATCATGAGCTTTCTCACTTATCGTGAGCTTCTTCACTTCATTGTCCGAAATCGTGAGCTTTCTCACTTATCGTGAGCTTTCTCACCCATTTGTCCAAAATCGTGAGCTTTCTCAATTATCGTGAGCTTTCTCACATATCATAAGCTTCTTCACTCTTTCATTCAAAATCGTGAGCTTTCTCACCTATTGTGAGCTTTCTCTCCCCTTTGTCCAAAATCATGAGCTTTCTCATTTATCGTGAGCTTTCTCACTTATCGTGAGCTTCTTCACTCCTTTGTCCAAAATCGTGAGCTTTCTCACCCCTTCGTCTAAAATTATGAGCTTTCTCACTTATCGTGAGCTTTCTCACTCCTTCATCTAAAATCATGAGCTTCCTCACTCCTTTGTCCAAAGTTGTGAGCTTTCTCACTTATGGTGAGCTTCCTCACTCCTTTGTCCAAACTCGTGAGCTTTCTCACTTATCGTGAGCTTTCTCACTTATCATGAGCTTTTTCCCTTGTCGTGAGCTTCCTCACTCCCTTGTCAAAAATTATGAGCCCCCTCACCTATCCATAAGCTATTGTGAGCTTTCTCGCTTGTCGGTTATCGTGAAACTCTTTTCCGATTGGCTATCTTGAACTTCCTCATCCATCGCTTAGTATCCAGGACTTCTGTGTCCGTCAATTATCTTTAATTATCATCCTCTGGGACCCCACGTTCCATTACATTTGTTTGCAAAGCACACTTCTCGTAATTTAAGAAGTTTGCCCAAGACCCAGAGTCTTCAACACCTTGGTATCATTATCCAGATCAACCACTCAATTAGATTCAACACTAGCACAACATAAGTCCACTTGGGGTTGCACACACCCCACAACACCAGCTCATGCTAGGATCAGAACACTAAACATGATAGGACTCAAGACACAATTCATATCACATCCATGCATTGCATATCACTCTTATAGCATAGCATTCGCCTGATTGTTGTGTATGTGCATGTGTGATTTATTCCTTTGTGCCCCAAACTACGTCCTAGTCTGATTCCCCTTGGGATACGTAGGTAGCTCATGCAGAGTGCGACCAGCACTAGCCTTAGCATCATTGCATCTTTTGTAATGCTTTTTTCCCTAAATCTATAGCCTCCAAAAGACCTGTCTCTTCAAAGCTTTGGCACTCACTTGCGACATGTGTTGCCTTTTAAGTTCATGCCAAAGAGGGGCAAACTGTAGACACCCATTTTGTCGGCTATCAGATTTAGGGGACCCATAGCTTGGTGGTTCACAATGATCGAAAAAGACTCAAAAGGACTCCTGGAAGTTAGTTCTATTTTTTAAAATGCTCAGAATGACCAAAATGCCACTGAAAGTCTGAAAACTCCCAGATTTGGACCAAAAGTTCTGGAAACATGCTATGTCATAAGAAAAGTAAAAAAATGAGTTTTTAAGTAAAATCAGATGAAATCGTCAGCACCCAGAGGACCGGGAGCTCGATGGTACCGAGTAGTTGGGTGCTGGACCCATTAAAAGGTACTAGGGGAGTGGCCACTGGTCAGAGCCAATCCCTGGATATCCCAAGATGATCGAATGTTGAGATAAACATGATGGCAGTGGAGCTGCCCCTGTCTACCAACACCCTTTTGATCACGTAGTTTGCTACAGAGAGCGTCACCACCAGCGGATCATCATGAGGGTAGTGCAGGTCTAGCATGTCCTCGGATAAGAACGATAGCACATTAGTTGGGAGAGACCAGGTAGATTAGACATGCCAGACATCCGATCAGGATGCCCGGGCATGCCTCTTCCTGGTCGGTTGTGAATCCCTTCTGCCCGAAATGCCTCCGGAGATTGCATTGATTTGTACGAGGGGTAGCGACTGGTTGGGAGCCCGGGTTTCTTGCTGAGGTTCTCTGTTTGCCGCTACGAATTCGGCTAGGTGGCCCTGCTCGATCAGCTTCCTTATGGAAATCTAAAGCTTAGAGTAATCCTCTGTGTCATGCCAATGGTCTTTATGGAAGCGACAAAACTTGTCCCGGTTCCTCTTACCGAGAGGGCTTTTTAACTTAGCGGGTTCCTGAAGTAACCTCTGGATCTCTGCGGTGGTCATAACTTTGTGGATTGGTCGGGAAATTGGGGTGAAGGTAATCGGGGTCTGATCCTGAATGTCTCTCTATTGATCTTGTTTGGGCTTCTTTCAGGAACCCTTCTTGGAGCCCTCATATTTCTGTTTCACTTTCGGGGACTCTTCTCGTGTAATGATGGCACGCTTGGACTTTAGAAACTCCTTCTTGTCGATGTACTTTCTGACCCTCTCTAAGAGTTCCACCAAGATTGCCGGTCGGTCACGGTGGAATGATGTAGCAACTTTGTTGTGTTGAACCCTCGAGCAGAAAGCCATGATTACTGCCATTTTGTTCATGTTGCGGATCTGAAGCCTCTGCTGATTGAAACGGTCCACGTACTCCCTCAAGGACTCTTCCTTTCGCCGCTTGATGGTGAGCAATTGGGTGTCCAGTTGTGACTGATCGAGCATTTCCACAAACTGGCTGATGAAGAGCTTGCTCAATGTCTTGAAGTTATCCACCGTTCGGGGTTTTAGAGCATAGAACCACTATACGGCTGGGTCTTTAAGGGTACTGGGGAAGGCCAGGCATAGTAACTCGTCGACCGTGGTGACTAACACCATCTGAGCCTTGTAAGTATGCACATGATCCACTGGGCTCCCTGAACCATCATAAGAGCTGAGATGTGGTGGTTTGAATTTCTGCGGGAAGGGGAATGCGGTGACCCGAGCAATATAGGGCGACTCGATCTCTGTATTGGTATGATCGTGGTGCTACTTGCAGTTCAATTTTTCAATTTACTGCTACAAGTCCTTGATCTGGGCCTTTACATCTCGCCCGGTCCTCCTCTCCATATCCGAGCGGTATGTCGGGTCCGATGATGAGGCCTCTGACAAGCGGGGGTATTTGTAAAATACAACTGCGCTAAAAGAAGAAAAAGTATGGATTTAGTTTACAATTCCTTTATTTATCTGCAATTTGAATTACAATGCCAGTTTATACACATTTTGATTAATCTATGATAAGTTATGTGTTTTAGCTACAATTTGTGCAGACTGCAGTTGCTGTGTGAAGAATAGAAAGATAACGATGAAGGGAAATGTTGAATTCTAAAGAAGACATGTAAAAGCTGAAACGTAGAGTTCGAGCGATTGAAGACCATTCGATCGATCGAAGTTTCGATCGATCGAGAGAAGCTCAAGCGATCGAAGTCCCCAAGAGTTCAATCGATCGAGAATTGTTCGATCGATTGAACATGCCTTTTATCAGATTTTTACGCGCAAGTAGCAGAATAGAAATTTAACCCTAAGCATTAGGTCTCTGGTATATATATTCGTATTATATACGTCCTTAAGGATGCCCGGATTGTTTTCTTCAGTTTTAGAGAGAGAGATAGAGGTTTTATGTGTTTTTGTAGGTCTTGGAGGTTGGATATTGCTTTTGGATTGCTATTCTCATAGT
Organism: Hydrangea macrophylla; assembly: GCA_033977485.1. NCBI lineage: Eukaryota > Viridiplantae > Streptophyta > Magnoliopsida > Cornales > Hydrangeaceae > Hydrangea > Hydrangea macrophylla. The sequence continues at coordinate 66,821,329 of CM066997.1, forward strand.
TTAATACAAGATTTTCATTCTAGGTTACTTAGTTTTATTCTATTTACATTCTGTTAGTAGTTTAGAGTAGTATAATCTGTTGGATTTAAAGTTTTGCATGCTAAATAGAGTTATACCGTTAGTTTACATAATTTTCATGTTCAAAACGCAAACAAACGCATCCTTAATGATCCTTTACGTTAAAAACAATACTATGACACTCCAGACCATGTCTGAGTAATCCCCATGTTGGGAGATCATGATGAAACCATGATCTCAGGCCTCTACCATGCAGCAGAATAATTCCTGTGTTCGATCGATCGAAGTTAGTTCGATCGATCAGACCAGAGACATAGTTGAGTGATCGGAGTCAGTTCGATCGATCGAGAGAAGAAGATGTCCAATCGATCAAAAGCGCGTCGATCGATCGAGCCCTCAGATTCTTGAGGACATTCTATGCAGTATTCCTAGACTTTCTGCTTTACTGATTCGTTATCAAACTGTCCCCAAACGCTCAGTTTGTCAAAACAGTCTTTAAACTTAAAGCCTTAAGGCATTTTTCTTCAATACCTTTTGCAAACCACCCTCAATGCTAACACCATTGTAGGTGTGAGTCCTAACTATTGAACCAAACCGCTTTTGTGTATTTCAAACTTAAATGTGATGACAGTCCCGGTCATGAAAGGACTATGGATTCTTTATCCTAAGAGAAATACAGAATACTGTAGAAAATGTGCTCCATTGAGCTTCAATGCAACTGCATGGTAGATGGCGAGGTCGCGGTGGATTCGTGTAATCCCAACATTCCTTTTTAATTAAGAAAAACACATTTTAAATTATCACTTTAATTAATTAGTTGGCAATTAGTTTATTTTAGTTTAATTATTTTTTTTAGTAGTTGATAAATTGTGGGACTTTGTGTTCTACATTTCTTTAAAATATTGAATTTTATTTTCCCTTTTTGAGATCAATCTAAGTATTTAGTTTACCACCTTCCCTATGGGATCGACCTGGACTTAACCAGATTACTACTTGCACGATTACCTACACTTGGGTATAGCACACAAGCGCACACAGAAAAAATTCTCGTGTCAAGTTTTTGGCGTTGTTGCCGGGGAAGGCGACGAGCTAACTCTTAGATTACCTCCATCTTTCCTTATCTCTTTCTGTTTTTCTTTTGTCTTTTGTTCTTTAGATAAAGACTAGTTAGGACTTCTCCCTTTATGTCCGATAATTCCATCGAAGGAATTTATGGAAATCCACTCTATTCCTCTAACTCTTCCAGTTCTATAAATCCCGTAATCACACCTATCGACTCAATGGCCGACAATCAAAGCAAAAATGGTGATAATGTGGTTGTACCAATCGACGATTCACTTCGTCCTTTGTGCGATCTCATGACACCTGAACATGCGCCCAAACCTTCTTGCATTCTCATTCCACCCCATGCAGGCGAATTTCAATTTCGCAATGGAATGATTCAACTCCTTCCTACCTTTCATGGAATGGAGAGCGAGAAGGCACATCTACATGTCAAAGACTTTGAGGATGTTTGTAAAACTTTCTCACAGAATTGTCCTGTAGATGTGACACGTTTAATGCTATTTCCTTTAACTCTGAAGGACAAAGCAAAAGCGTGGTTACTCACCTTGAAGCCAAACTCCATCTACACTTGGGATGCGATGAATACCGCTTTCTTGAAGAAATTCTTTCCACCTCGCATGACCACCGAGCTTAAACGACAAATAAACTCTTACAAACAAAAATGCAATGAAACGTTCACCCAAACTTGGGAGCGTTTCAAGGATTTGCTACTCTCATGCCCATATCATGGGTATGAAAAATGGCGAACCATCAGCTACTTTTATGAAGGGCTAAATGGTGAAACGAAAAAGTTGGTCGAGACCATGAGTTCGGGGCCATTTCTTCGTAAAAACACGGAGGAAGCTGAAGCTCATTTTGAGTGGCTAGCTAAACACGCCCATGAGTGGTCAAATTCAGATGATATCCCACGATCACAGATATCCTGCGTAGAAGAGAAAAGTTTATATCAACTAAAAAGTGAGGATCATCTGATGAATAACTATGAAAAACTAGTAAAGAAAGTGGAAGAATTAGGGATGAAAGGAGAGAGTTATAGGCAGTTTTTGCCTGAAGAACCATGTGGCACATGTAACATGTTGGGACACACTACTCAATATTGTCCAAATGTGCCATATTTTCAAGAACAACCCCCCATGGAAATGAATGCCATGCAAGGGTATAGGGGGGCGGGGAATTCCTACAACAACTATAATCCACAAAATAATAGATAGAATCACCCCGGGTTCGACTGGAAAAACAATGCTGAGACCCAAAACCAATTTCAACAATAGCCCTACAATAACAATAATCAATATCAAGGGCAATACAACAGGCAGTCCCAGCCATTCAATCAGAATAGAACAAACAACTACAACGAAGCTCAACCCTCTAACAACCAACAAGCAAATATTTACGTGCCACCTCACAAGAAGGTGGAGGAGGAAGATCCACTCTCTAATGCAAACTTAACACAACAATTAATTCAAATGATGAGTAAAATGTCCGCAACATTAGAGAGGATGGATGCACGTCAAGAGGGTTCGAGTGGTACGTTTCCTGCTCAACCACTTCCAAACCCCAAGGGATACAACAATGGCCCTCCTAACCATGAACAGGCAAAAGCCATGACAACATTAAGAAGCGGCAAAGTCATAGGGCAAAACATGCCTCATTCTACTCCCAAGGAGTATGAAGAGGAGGAAGTGGTAATTAGGAGAAAACCATCCACTCAAGAAGAGGAGTTGTCTACTAATGATAAATCAGTAGAATTAAACAAGGACACTCCTAAAGAAGTAGAAGAAGTTGAGAGAAGGCCTGGAAAGGAGCCAGTCATTGACGCATTACCTAAGTGCCCTTTCCCTGTACCTTACCCTCAAAGGCTTAAGAAACCCCAAAATGAGGCAAAGAATCAGGAGTTCTTGGAGTTGTTCAAACAAGTTAAAATCAATCTCCCACTCCTTGATGCAATCAAACAAGTGCCAGCCTATGCTAAGTATTTGAAAGACTTATGCACGGTCAAAAGGAGACAAAGTGTAAAAAAAACATGCTTATGTCGCTTGTCAAGCAAGCGCAATAATTCAAAATGAGTTGCCTCCAAAGCTTAAAGACCCTGGCACCCCAACTGTCTCGTGTAGAATTGGGAATCAAAGGATAGATAACGCAGTCCTTGATCTAGGAGCGAGCGTGAACTTGCTGCCATATTCAGTATATAAACAACTAGGGTTGGGTGAACTCAAACCCACTAGAGTTGCATTGCAATTGGCAGACAGGTCAGTCAAATATCCTAGAGGAATACTGGAGGACGTTCTAGTGCAGATAGACACATTTGTCTTCCCGGTGGATTTTGTGATTTTGGACACTGAACCTATGTCTAATCCATGTTCACAAATTCCAGTGATTTTTGGACGTCCATTCCTCAACACCATTGATGCCACAATCAAAATAAGGAGTTGTATCATGACCATCATATTCGGGAATATGACTTTAAATGTCAAGATTTTTTCAAATCTCCGACCTGAAGAATACGAGGATGAAGAAGAAGTGAACTTCATCAAAACGATCATCGAAAACGAGGTTGATTTGGTTGACTATAAAGATCCTTTGGAGGTGGTAGTGTCACAATTCAACACTACTTATCAACCTAATGATTCTATCCCATTGGACGCTGCTCTAAATCATGATTGCCTCATGATGGAAACTAAAGAGGAGGATAGAGAGGAATGCATGTGGGTCACCCCATATGAACCCTTACCTCCAAAAACGAAGTTAACCATGCCTTTGAACTTTCAGTTTCCCGAACTTGAATTAAAGGAGCTTCCAAAAGAGCTCAAATATGTTTTTCTGGGGACTGAAAAGACTTATCCCGTTATAATCCCAGCCTCGTTAAGTTTAGAACAAGATGATAAGTTGATCCAAATGCTCAAACTGCACAAGGGAGCATTAGGATGGACTATTGTCGACCTGAAAGGCATAAGCCCATCCATTTGCACCCATAAGATATATCTGGAGGAAGACGCCAAACCTTCGCGACAAATGCAGAAGCGTCTGAATCTAAATATGCAAGAAGTTGTGAAGAAAGAAGTCCTAAAACATTTAGACATTGGGATAATATACCCTATCTCTGACAGCCCTTGGGTTAGTCCAACCCAAGTGGTGCTCAAAAAGGCTGGTATAACAGTAATCCCATATAAAGACGGCGAGTTAGTACCAATAGGCGTCCCCACCGGATGGCGGATGTGTATTGACTATCGAAAGTTGAATACTGTGACCCGGAAAGATCACTTCCCACTGCCATTCATGGATCAAATGCTAGAACGAGTGGCGGGTCATAAGTATTATTGTTTCTTGGACGGATACAGTGGGTACAACCAAATTGAAATTGCTCCTGAAGATCAGCAGAAAACAACATGCACATGTCCGTTCGGTACGTTCGCTTACCGCCCCATGCCTTTTGGATTATGCAATGCACCTGCTACTTTTCAGCGGTGTATGTTAAGCATTTTCAGCGATATGGTTGAATAGACACTCGAGGTTTTCATGGACGACTTCTCAGTGTTTGGCCATAGTTTCGATAACTGCCTAGAAAACCTTGAAAACGTGTTAGCGAGATGCGAGGACAAACACCTAGTACTAAACTGGGAAAAATGCCACTTCATGGTAACCAAAGGAATTGTCCTCGGCCACATTATCTCTGACAAAGGTATCCAAGTCGATAAAGCGAAAATCGATATACTTTCGAATTTACCTGTCCCTCGTACAGTTAGAGACATCCGTTCTTTTTTGGGACATGCTGGATTTTATCGACGCTTTATCCAAAATTTTAGTGCCATCTCTCGACCACTGTACCAACTACTCGTCAAAGATGCACCTTTCGAATGGTCGGAAAACTGTCAAATATCCTTCGATGCACTAAAAGAACACCTTATCTCCGCACCGATAATACAGGCACCCAACTGGGGTTTGCCATTCGAACTAATGTGCGATGCTAGTGACTATGCCATTGGTGTAGTCCTGGGACAGAGGAAGGACGACAAGCCTTATGTTATATACTATGCCAGCAGAACACTCAATGAAGCCCAAATGAACTATACAACTACTGAAAAAGAGTTACTGGCAGTAGTCTTCGCGTTGGATAAATTTAGGTCTTATTTGATAGGGTCCCCAATAGTCTGTTTTACAGACCACTCGACCCTCAAGTACCTATTATCTAAGAAAGACACGAAACAGAGGCTGATCCGTTGGATACTTCTACTCCAGGAATTCGATATCACTATCAAGGATAAAAAGGGAGTAGAGAATGTGGTTGCTGACCACTTATCTCGGTTAACATTCACAGACAATACTGAGCCCATACCAATCAAAGATGAATTCCCAGATGAGCAAATTATGGCAGTCTTGGGTTTACCCTGGTATGCTGACATAGTAAGCTACCTAGCCACAAGACAAACTCCGAGACACTGGTCAAATCAAGACATGAATCGGTTCCTCTCGTTTGCACGCCATTTCTTTTTCGATGACCCTTATTTATTCAAGTATTATGCTGATCAGGTCATCAGGCGTTGCGTCCCCAATGAGGATATAACCGTAATTCTAGCCTCGTACCACTCTGAAGCGTGTGGTGGCCACTTTTATTCCCAAAAGACTGCACAAAAAGTCCTACATAGCGGATTTTATTGGCCTACCATATTTAAGGACGCTTATTCTTTCTGTAAATCGTGCCAACGCTGTCAAAAGCTAGGTACTATTTCAAAAAGAAATTCTATGCCCTTAACCCCTATTATCACAATTGAAATATTCGATTATTGGGGCATTGACTTTATGGGCCCGTTCCCTAAATCAAACAACTACGAATACATACTCCTAGCCGTGGAGTACGTATCAAAATGGGTGGAAGCAATACCGACGAGACGCAATGACCACAAAACAATCATGTCTTTTCTTAAGGAAAACATTTTATCGCGTTTCGGAACCCCAAAAGCATTATTAAGTGACCAAGGCAAGCATTTCTGCAACAGGCCTTTGGAAGCACTACTCAAAAAATATGGGGTACACCATAAAATCGCTCTAGTGTACCACCCACAAACAAACGGGCAGGCGGAGTTGGCTAACCGTGAAATTAAACACATGCTTGAAAAAACGGTTAGTTTCAATAAAAAAGATTGGGCTTACAAACTGACTGATGCTCTATGGGCATACTGCACGGCATTTAAAACAAATTTGGGAATGTCCCCATATAGGTTGGTATATGGTAAGGCATGTCATCTTCCTGTCGAAATAGAACACAAACCTTATTGGGAAACACGCTCATTAAACTTTAACATCAAAGAGGGAGGTCATCTCCAGAAACTCCAGTTAGCTGAACTGGAAGAAATTCGTAGAGATGCATATGACAATGCCAAACTCCACAAGGAACGGTTGAAGGCTCGTCATGACCGAACGATTTTTTAAAAATCTTTCAAACCTGGACAGAAAGTTTTATTATATGACTCACGCCTTCATCTCTTCGCGGGAAAACTCCTATCCTGGTGGACAGGACCTTTCACAGCCAAATCTGTCTTTCCACATGGGGCCGTGGAGTTATTTAATTTTAAGAACGATGGAAGTTTCAAGGTTAATGGCCAGAGGATAAAACCGTTTTTAGAAGATTTCCAACCTGAGATCGAGCACATCCAATTGGATGAGCCCGACTATACTTCAAACTAAAACGCCCAAGTGCGTTCTCCCAATGTTGTTCTATTGTTTCTTTTCCTATTTTTTGTTTTGTTTTATCTTTTGTCTGTCTTTTTAAATGTGATCCTGATCCTAATCTGCTATTCCACTTTTATCTCGTACAGGCTGTCCACTATGAGAGATGACGATATTCATTCGATAGGGTCATGGACTGATTCAGAGTATCAGAACCCACAGTGGACTGCTGATGAAATAGCATTTTGCTTATCTACATACCAAGGGCCAGGAGCCGATGACATCGTTGACTTATCCTACGGATATATTCTGTATGATCCTGCGCTCCTTCAGATCAACCCATTTGCACACATGGAACTCCCTGAAGAGGAGGGAGAGCCAGAAGGATATTCTGTGTGGGAGGTCGACGACGCTCTAATGGAACAATGGGAAAATGACTCAATGTGGGAGCCATGGGAAGAACAGGACTTACAAGATGTGGTGCCCGAACGCCACAATGCTATTTTCACATATGTTGACGACTTTCTGGTCGTCCAAGTGGTTCCCTATATTTATGTC